>JAWNPS010000171.1:500000-5425000 GCA_035047385.1 Drosophila tripunctata
GCAGTAGCAGGAAGCAGCTCTTGAATAATGCGAGTATGTAGTTACCTTATTAGCTAAACAGTTCCAAAATGCCTGTATTTAGAGTTGGTTAAACAACGCAACTAACTATTCTTAGTCCCATCATGTGGTGTGGGATATGGCTAGGGCGAAGGACGAAAGGCGAAGGACGAGGGTCGAAAAGGTGTCAGGCGCATGGCACAAGGATTAATGACTAACAGATAGAAAAAGTCAAGCCAAGGCGTACCGGGTTACGTACATTCCAAAATTGGAGCACATTAATCAATCCAATTAATATGGAAAAGGTCAGCAAACGAGAATTCGGGACACAATGTGCAACAACACAAAGCCAAAAGCTCTCCAGCTCTTAGTTTGGAACAATGTAATTTTGAAAATGTGTGTATGTATAGCATTATGACCCGGGAGTTTCCATATGATTTACGAGTCCACTTCAACATCGCTGATAATAATTTATTGATACCAAACATTCCATATTGTGGGTGTTGTCAGAGCTTTCGCTGACAAATTCTATTGGCTTTTTCTCTAAGCTCACTACACTCTCAGATCTGTGCTGCCTTTGGCAATGGGCGCGTGTCGTGACACGATAAAGCTCAGCTATGCAAGCACAATAAAAGGCGCTAAGTCCTTAAGCTTTTGTAGACAAAATGTTACCAAAGTGTACTACAATCAGTGGTATGTTTTATTGACAGCCGTTAAGTAAAATATTCTCCTTCACCTACTAAATGCTGCCTAACTTATAGTATATGCAAAATACTTTCTATAACTGTTACCTTCTGCTTAAGTAAGCTTTAAGTGGCTCTTTAATTACATAATATTGGAGCTTTATAGGTAATTATTCGACTCAAAAATTAATTTAATTGTTTTAGCTATTAGATTGAGTGAGTTTTTTGTAACTAAACTTTTAAGCAGTTTTCCTTTTAGCTTTAAGATCTAAATTAATAGAGTATGACTACAGTAAAAATATTAAAAAAAGAGATTTTCAGTTAAGTTTTGCTAAAAAGTTTCGAACTTGAAAAGCAATAGCAAATTTTATTAAAAAAAAAAACTTTTGGATAAAACAGGTGAAGCATAATGGACAACCGAAGGAGAGGTCGTGACAAAACTCAAGATCTCAACGCGCACATCTCTAGCACGGCAAAGGAAAGAGACAGAAGCAGCGCGCTGAGAAAGGTGAAGCTTAAATAATGGAGAGAGAATGAAAGAGAGACAAGTTAAGAGAAATAGGTGACCTATAAAACTCAGTTAATCGTTGTTGTTTCCCAAAAGGGGTTGAGCAACAAACTGAGTTTTCAGCTTGAAGCAGTTTGAATAGAGTCAATGTTTGAGTTTCGGATTTTGTTCAACCTATGTATATATATGCGTACATATGTATGTCGGATATTGACAGTAATTACATAGTACATAGTTTGTTTGATAAAGGAGAAATTACAGAAGTATTTAAACTTTAATTGGAGGCGGTTTTATACACGCAAACCGTTATCAATAGAAACACATTATATTATTGAATAGATTTGTTTGTTGTTTATTTTAATCTTTTTTCATTACTTTACAGTTTGATTTTAATTGAACAATATTCAAGAATTTGTTTGTTTGTTTGTTTTTTTCTTTGTTCATTCATAATTAATACACAACATTTAATTAGTTTAAAAATTCACTAAAAGTATAAATATTAAATAGAATATATCTAAAAAAATAAAAAAATAAAACAATAATAATTACATATACATATATGAAAATAAAACTAAACAGGGCAATAAAAACCAAACAATTACATTACAGGACTCACAAACATATATACACATGCACGCATATATATATATATACTATATATATATATATATGTCAATGTATGTATAAGGATCAAATACAATAAATGCTATAAGAGAATCTGCGCCTTCAAGGATACCATTTGGAAATCAGTTACAATTTCGAAATGAATCAGGCACAAATCATAGTTTTGATATAGTTCTGATCCAGTGTTATATGCTGGTTTGGTATAAGACACACAGAGGAGGAGTAGGGAGCTGAAGGGGGTAGGAAAGTAGGAGCAGGAATAGGAACAGGAATAGAAGCGGTCCAAACCAAATACCAATTCCCATATGTTTGTCTTCACACGCTTCACATCTCATACTTTGGGTTTTTTGTTTTTGTTTTTGTTTCGTTTTGGGAATGGTAAAAAATTCGAATTCTCATAGATTTAGGTTTTAGTTCATTAGTTCTTAAATAGTTTGTTGTTAGCACGCACTTAAATAATTACATACAAATGTACATACGTCTGTATACATACATAATTGGTAGGTACATCAATTTTTAATGTCAACGAGCTGAGAAAAAAAAAAATGTTGTTTGTTGTTGTATACCGTTAGTCGATATAACATTGCATGTGTATGTGTGTGTGTGTTGTGATTTTAAACATCCACAACCATTTTCTTATGTATGTCCGTATTTCCCACCACGGAACAGAACTCATCAAATGAGATTTTGCCATCCTCATCCTTGTCGGCAAAACAGATGGTCTTATCAACAATCTGTTGCAATTGCGTATCCTTCAGATTGTTGCCCACCATCATTTTGAGCACCTGAAATAGCTCCCCATTGGATATATAGCCATCATTGTCCATGTCATAGATGCGGAATGCGAAACGCAATTTCGATAATTTATCGCCGCGCACACTAAACTGTGAGACACCCTGTATGAATTCCTTGAAATCAACCTCGCCATTGCCATCGGCATCAAAAATATCAATGACTCGCTGTACCAACGGATTCTGCTGCAATTCCGGCAGCGACATAAACTCATCTATGCTCAATGCCCCGGAATTGTCCAGATCGAGTTTGCGGAAACGTTTGCCCAACCGTCGGATCTCATCCGCGTCGAAATTGGAGCACATGTCCATCGGCAGCGATGTCTCATTTCCCATTTTGATGTCCTTTTCTTTAAAGTACTGTACTGCTCAATAGAAGTTTTCGAACTAAAAAAATCAGATATTTTAATGGAATTTTTAATAATATAGTACATATTTTAGATACACTCTTTTTATACCCTTGCAGAGGATGTTAAGTAGACACTTGTCACGATGTTTTTAACGAAACTTTTGGATCATTTAAATTAATCTTAAATCGATAATTTTGTGAAAACTATCGGTGGTAAAATTGTGTACGTGTTTACATGTTAAAATAAGCTTGATTTAATTACTAATATATCATAAGATTGCCATAGGACTAATCAGATGGAAAGAAATACGAAATGTTCTTATCATTAAGTTGATTTCAAATTAAACTATAGCAGCAAAAACCTTAAGCTTATCTTGTAGTCTTATATTCGTATTATTTTCTACGTTCTTGGCTATAACTAAATTAAAATTTATACTATTTGAATAAATTAGGTTGTAAGAATATGTTTTTTTCTAAATAATCTCAAAAAAAATTCACGCAATATGCGTTAAATACAGTTTTCCATAAGCAAACATAATTTCATTAAAATCGGACAACTATATAATTTATCAGTATCGGTTAAAAATACAAAGTATGAGCAATCTGAAGCAAATCCACACAGTTAATATTGCCAAACAAATTGTATGTGAACCGGACAATATTATCATATAGCTTTCAACTGAACAGTATGAAAGTTTTTCTGACAATTAAAACAAACTTAACCAAATATATATGTACATACATAAAAATCAAAGTAATGCTCCATTATAATACATTTAGCACTCTGCAAGGATATCAAATCTTGGGCGGGCCAAAGATAAGCTTCCATACTTGTTTTATTTTACTCACTTTACGTTTGGTTGATCCCCCCGATTGTTTCTAGTGTATTGATGTCCTTAGGCGCACATTCTGTAAGCAAACAAACAACAACAACAACAATCAACACTTGATTTTTTCGTAAGGTGTCTTATCGATTTTTCACTATCGCCAAGCAGCGCAAATGTTTTGTTCAAAATTTGAATGCTGTTAATCGTAATTTATACATTTGCGTTACTTTATTAATGTTGTTAATTATGCGTGTATATATGTATGTATGTTTATTTATTTATTTAATCCCTACCGTTACTCAAAATACGTATACGCAGTTTGTTTGAGTGTACGTGTGAGTGTGTGCTTGTGTGTGTGTGTGAATTAGAGGCGCTCAAGTCCCAGTTGGCATTCAACAATACCAACACTTTAGCAGCGAATCCAATGGAAACGCAATGTAACAATTCGAAATATGCAGGCAGGCAACCCGTTTTGTTTGATTCTGATATGCTTGCTTTATGATGTATTTTATTTTTGGAGCATTATCGCGCACACAGTTTCGCACAGGCAGGAAGACAACCAACAGTTACTACAATATGCGATAGAACAGTCAAAGTATCGATGTCACTATCGATACTCAGTGTCCGTTTCAATAAGAAATTTAAACAACTTATGAATTCTTTAAAAAAAAACAATTGGCAAAACAGTGCTTGGCATTCACACTATATTTATTTTACACATTTTCTAACCACTTTTAGCAAGTTCGCGTATAGTACGTTGCATTTAATATAGGGGTGGCAGTCACAAATGGAGGACTTAATATTGTTATACATATATCGATCAGTGTGTCGCACTATTGATGGCTGCTTTAAGTTATCGATAGTACCGCCCCAGCCGACAACAGGTGGCGCCGACATTTAGTGTTGTAAATACTACCAATAATTATACTCATTTGAAAAAAAATCAATTATATTTAGCAGTGTAGCATTAAACAGTTCCAACTCGAATTAAATGATACGCTATGTACATATAAGTCTTAACTAACATGGATTACAAATGCATCTTACTGTTATGTTGCATTACAGAGTAGTGTTAGGCTGCCTGTTAATGCGAGATAAAATTTGCAACACTTTACAGCACTGTTTGCGCGCGTTTTTCAAAATGAAATTAGCAATGTAGCTCGACATTAATTCACATTTTATATCTCTTTTGTTTATTTTGCAAAACAATGTTCTTAACAACAATACACATATAAAACTTAAACAATTAATTCATAATTAATCACTTTTTTTTAATTTCCTGCAGATAATCCTCTTCATCGGTGCTGACTTCATAAACATCTTGCGTTTTGTCGAACTTCTTAGCGCTAATTTTATGCTTAATATCATTTTGATTCTCGTCACTTCTTGGCTTAAGCTTGTTTTCTGCGTAAAACAAATAGTACAAGTTTAGCAAAAAGTGCAAAATTCATGGATTAAGTCGAAACTTACTTTGAGCAACACGTTCGAGTTCATCTTCAGTGTCGGGATCAGATGAATACTGTACTGTTTGTGCCTTCTCTTGCTGCGGCACCATCTCCACATCCTTATCATCATCGTCCACTGTGGGCTTCAATGATTCATCATACAGCTCCTCGTCACTCTCCGGCTGACCCAATTCATTGGTGTCTAGCGCATAGCGTCTCCAAGGCAAATACTTTTTGAGTGAATAACATTTCTCGATCCAGCTGCGTGTTACAATTTTTCCCTTCCCCTTCACTTGATTGTACTTGGGTGTGTTTAAAAAGGCGCAGCTGTCCATGGAGTCAAAAGTGTTTAAGCACATTTGAATGGATTAAATAAATGAAGTTAATTGCTTACATCAGATGTGTGCAGCCAGTTTCCCAGTCCGCTTTGTATTTGGCGCCTAAGGCAACAGCTTTGGCTCGAAGATCAGCACGATCTGGATTCTGTAAGGAATTATTAGTTATGTGTATGCATGCATATAATCAATTATGGGACTAAAACGTTAGTTCCACAAACAAAATTTATATCAGTTTTTGATAAAGACGTATTTTACAGTTGTATTGCAAAACAAAAAGTATATATTTTTTACATATAAATCATATATATTTCTTATATTTGATGAATGGTAAAAGGTAGGATAAAAACGTCATATGTTAAGTTAGTGAGTGACAAAAAATTATTATATATAATCGAATGATGTGTATTACATGTATGATTAATCGTGCCATTACTATTCATCAAATGAAGTGCAATAACTTTCGTAGAATTGATTAAATTATAAATTTGATAAAATAAAAGTATTCTCCATGAAACTCAAATTATACTAAATATAGTATAAAAGGTCATCCAGGATTTCTTTTTCAGTGATGGTTGAAAATCAGTATAAAATCACTTTTTTAATCTAGTTTATTGTGTGAAACAATTTATTTGTCAACATTCTCAGTAAGTCTGTTAAAATTTTTAGCCCAAGTTTATAACAAATGTTAACTTCGTTTCCCATGACTTTTAAGTTTAAAATAGTATTTTTCACTTATAGTTCAAAGACTACTAGATTCAAACTCCAATTTTAGACTGATCTCTAAAGATAACTAGATTAAAAATTGCATTTTTGACAGTGAATTTAAAACGCATTAAAAAAAAAAGAAAACATTGAAACCATCAATACGTTATTCCAATTTTAGTCCTTATGTTTTAAGGACGCGATTTCAGACCAACTCGATCTTTACTGCAATTTTCGACCTTATCTAGTCAGTTGTGTATCTATTCCGCTTTTGTTCCAAACGTGGACAACCGTGTCAACCACAGTGATAACTACTCACCTGAATGCCACTGATGACCAGAACAACGCCACGTAGCAGTTGATTAAATGGCACATATTTCATGGGCTTCTCCGTTTGGGTCTTTGGCTTCTTGGCTGGCGAACCGACATCATCCAGGGCGGCGGACAGGCGCTTCTGTGGACGCGTCCCAGCTGCCTTGGGACTCTCTTTGGGCACTGTAGCAGCAGCTGCAGTGGTTACTTTGGCTTTGTGGCCCTTCTTCTTCTCCAGCTCTTGCTCCAACTGCTGGCGTCGTCGAATCTTGTCCGCTTCAATGTGTTTGCTTAGCCGTTGCTTTCTGGCATCGCCAGATGTCTCTTGTTTGGCAGCTACTTCATCCACATCCTCGGGATTATCGTCGCCAAACAGCAGAGCCTCACGATTGCGATCTAATGGCTTTGACTCTGTTTTGCTTTGACTGTGTCTAGCAGCAGATGCAGGCGTTGTCTGCACTTTTGGAGGCACTGGTCTAGAGTCACTTAGTCGCCGCAGAGCAGCTGGCGAGCCAGCATCTCGTATGGCAGCCGCAGTGCTGGCTGCCGGTTTAAGGGGTTCTGCATTGCGACTTGCCTTCCAGCGCTGGAAAAGCGAAGAGGACGCTTGGCAGTCTGGCTCCGAGTCGGGCGATTCTTCGCGTAGCTTAAATTGTGTCAGACGTGGAGCGAGTTTAAACTGTTCGGGAACCAAAGATTTAGGCTTTCCGGCTGCTGCTCCTCCAGCTGGTGCATTTACATGCACTTTGATGAATGATAAGCCATACTGTACGTGTTTGTTAAATGGTTGCGTGCACACAATCTTCAGCAGCTTCCATTTCTCTGGCAACGTGTTAGAGGATAAAGCATCGCCGCTAAAGCAACGGACACGATTCACATTACTCGAGTTTTTGCTTTCAATGGGCGTCATGAATGAGCTAGAGAGCAGCAATTCCTTAAAGTCATCCGGCTGACAGCCGGTCTTACTGACCAGCACCTCCACAAATGCGGCATGCTCATTGCCAATATCAATGCCAGTGATTTGCTGCGGCTCCTCAAATTCCAAAATGACGTGAGCCGACTTTTCACCCGTCGTCTGTGTTCTCCACTTTTTGCCGGCATTCTCCCCTAAAAGATTGGCTGCCAAATGCACCTGTGAAGTTAAGCAAGTTTAGAGAAATTATCTCGAGCTAATTTTTGGCATTACGTACCGAATCTTCGCTGCTTACTTCCCGCACAGATTTTAAAATTCCGATCGGCATTTCATAAATATTTGTTATTCTTCTAGATGCAACTTATTGGCGGACTTCCACAAATCGATAGTTTGTGCGAGATGTGCGATAACTGGTGTCAGTGTAATCGATTATTTCTGCAAGTACATATAACAAAAGTAGATGTTATAAGCTACAAAAAGATACATATGTGTTTCATTTAAAATTTTCAACTGTCTGACATATAATTTTTAATATTCAACTTACTTGAAAATATAAAACAATTATCTATGGAATCGACCGTTTTTGGTATTCATCGTATCTGGTATTTTACTTTTTCAAGCAATTCGGGCACACTAGACAGCCCGCTGCGATTTGCACGCAAATTGACATGGATCTGCAAATTGTACATTCAAGTTATAGTTTTTGAATATAAATGTAATCAAACCGCCACAGTATGAGTGGACTTTTAAATGAATTACAACGCATTATTTGCGATATTGCCTCCGATAAGCCGACGGTGCGTAACAAGGCCCTGGAGCTAATGGATCAAAAGATGAACAGCTCCCGCGATGCAGTACATGCAATTCTGACCGCAAATCCCGATCTTAACTGGACCCAACTATTTATCGTAGTTAACCAGGCAATTTTAAAGGTCTGTCTAATTAGCTTAATGCCAATATATGTGTACAAAATGTCTATAAACTGCTTTCAATCCACAGCACACAAATAACCTGCAAGATGCCCGCGAAAAGAGCTACAAAACATTGTCAGATAAACGTTATTTATACGGAAATGTGATGGATAAAATCATAGACTACAATTTGGAGAGTACGTACATCAGATTTACATATAATACTTGTCTTTCATTTACACCCTGTGGTTGCCAAACATTTGGGCAACAAATTAAAGCATATCTGTTGATTCTACGATAGTTAGTCAATATAGATGTAGAAATTTAAAAATCACCAGTTTTTAAACAAAATTTGTATAACATTTATAAGTTATAGTAGTCAGATCTTAACTAAAGTTGCTCTGCACATGTAACACAATAACAGACACATTATTTAGAAGTTTTGTTAAGGATTTTTCTATGATCTTAAGCAAAGTCCCTCACTTTATCTGAGAGTGGTCCGATCATAAGTATTGTATATTTAATTACAGACAACTTTTTCACTTATAAATACGATATGTGCAAACGTGGATAATATTATTCATTGACAAATCAATCTATTTAGTTGGCCGAGGCAGAGGTGGACACTTTCTGAGCAAATCAACTATCTTCGATGTCTTTGAGAATGGGATTAAGCAACAGTTTGTGGTAAAACACTTTGGCATTCATATTCTCAACTTGCTGGACAGAGGCATCTACTCATCAACCACCTACATTTGTGATCTTAAAGTCAGCGAATATAGTCGTAAGTTCTTGTACTAACAATACATACACTTGACTTTTAAAACGACTGTCTTTTTAGGCATTTTATCATATCTTTTCGAGCTGAATATTGAAATCGATGAATTTCTGCGTTCCAAGATATTGAAATGCATCACAAAAACCGTGCAGCTGGCACAGAAGCGAGTACAACTTCATGCCGATTTGGCGGATTATTTGCCCACATTAAGCAACTACTGTCAGCAGGAAGAAAATATTGATAGACGCATCGAAATTTTGCGACTTTATTATTTATTCTTAGGCGAGGCAAGTTGCAACTTTTTTATTATTAACACTACTTGTGTAGTCAACATTAAACAAGGAAGCCAACATCAGCGATAGAAAAAGAATTGAATACACAAAATAATATTCAACAAGCTTCGTTAAGAATGAGCAACTAAATCCACCTGCTGCCATTTGATTAAATCTTTCAGAGTATCTTGTAAATAGGTAAAAAGTTGAAAGTTTCGTATATTAACACTACTTGTATGAGGGTAAACTAATTACTCTTCACTTGAGAAGATAATTTAGTACAAGATCTCTTCGTTTTAATGCTGATATTATATATTTAAAGTCCTTAAATATTTTCAAAATTACCTTGTACTACAACTAATGTAAATAATCTACTTATATTTGCAGCTATCCGTCAACTATCATCACAAGCTCTGCATTCACATGCAGGAGATTTTACCCAAACTCTGTGATTTCCATAATAGCGACACATTTCGAGACGATACAAAGAACATGCTATTTGAGTGTATTATATTGTCGCTGAATACCTTGTATCCCAAACTGAATATGCAGGACTTTAGCACCTTTCAAGTACCTATACACAATAGCTGGCCTCAGACAATGCGGAAGCTGAAAACCATTATTGATATGGAGATTAGAAAACACTCGATGGGACGCACTAAGCTGACTCAGCTATTAAATGATAAATTCTCGGAGACTTTTTTTAGAATGTCGGCGCTAATAATGTACATTGTAAGCTGTGTGTGTGCTTATATCAATCAATGTTTATAAATTGTTTATTATTTTGCAGAATCTTTGGCATTTGGAGGCAAGCAATAGCTCAGATGCAGCGGATACTCCGAGCAAACGGGTGCGAATTGATCAAATTGGTTGCATGATTCAATTGATTGATAAAAAAGAGACTAGTTTTAATGACATCTGGTTTGCTGTATTTGCACAGCTGCTGCAGCTAAGCAATTCCATTATAAATGCTGCCAACTATCAGCAAGTTGTACAAATCACACTGGATGTGCTGCTCATCTATGGCAATGGCAAGATCCTACAGTATGTGCGACATTGCCTGACCAGCATACTTGGCAAGGAGCAGGAGTTGCTGGAAGCTGAAGCAATACCCAGGGATTATTTGGCCAGCCAATGGTCACAGATAGCCACACATTTGATAACAGATAGTCATTCAAATACTGAAATTATATTAGAAAAACAACTCATATTACAAGCCCTCATCAGGCACAACAAACTGAGTGCCTCAAACTGTAACACATTACTACTGAGCATTCAGAACAATGATCTATTGCGCCGAAACGAATGTATAACCACAATCCGGGATATCTTCATAAATGCAGATCGTTGTGGATTGAACAAGACTTCGGCCGACATGGAACCCATTATTAGCTGGGCATATGCGAGTGAGAAGAGCAATGCCACTCAAATAATGAACAATATTGCAGCCGTTAATGTTCAACTGTTGGCAGACACTTTTGCCATTGGAATCATAAATTTCCTGGACGAACAGCAATTGCAGCAGCTTGTCAGCAGCACACAACAATCGTCACAGCATCAAATGCCAAATAATTCTAGTCTTCAGCTACTTAACTACAAGTACAACAAGCAGCTAGTCTGTTTGAGTGATGAGTTCCAGTCCAAGTTGCACAGAAATCGTGTACACACAGATACTGAGCTTGAGACCAAAAACTGTCTATTTCAAAACAACTATGAACTACTGATGCGACTGCTGAACTTACAAGCCAGCAATGAGCATACTACAACTGACATAATCAAGAATCTCAACTGCCTGTACAAGCTCATCTGCACCATGGAACGTCTGCTGCACTACAAGGTCTTTGATGCAACCAATTTTGTCATATGTCCACTCATTAAACGCATTGGCCTCTTTCTGAGCCACATTGAAGTGAGTTTTCTGGCGTTAGTCTTTAACTTTAAATACATTTGCTCACATGTGTATGCATATAGTTTCAGTATAAAGCAAATCAGCCACAAAGCATAAGCGGCAATGAATTACGCGATGTACTGGAAAAACAAATAGCCGTACTTGATGTATTCAATTCGAATGAGATTCTATTGCAGTATCTGGAGAAGCAGCCCATCGAGATGCTGCTCGAGTTCATTGGCTCACTGCTAAAGCATAGCTGTAATAATTAACACACTTATAAACCCATTTATATTCATATTCTTATGCATCTATCTACCTATAGGCACCAGCTCCGATGCCATAGAAAATGCCGAACGTGCCAAAATGATCAAATACTCATTGCATATACTTGGTCGCCTGTGTGCCAATAGTTCCTATAGCGCTGATGCATTTCAGCATATCCGTCGGAATGTAAAGCAGGCTCGCCATCAGCCTACAGAACTGCTTTTGGTCACAAAGGTGAGTTTTACTATAACCACAAATATCTAAAATTCTTGCCGAACCTATGAAAAACAAGAAAAAAAGTTTCAGTCGGGCGGGCCGACCGTATAATACCCTCTGAGCTTCGTTTCCAATTATATGATTTCATGCTGGACCAACGTCTTGTCTTGTCTACATTTTGCGAATGGCCAGATTATTAAAAATTTAACAAATTGCGCAATCAAATGCTTAACCTTTCATCAATTATCTAAATATTTTGGAAGTTATTTTTTTTTTAAAGTTGTTTCTTTCTTTTAACACCCTCGGCAAGCCACAAGGAATTGTTTATATGACTGATTTAATCAAATATTTCCCTTTCAGATGCTATGCAGTTGCAAGAGTTTGTCAAATGAGACCATTGAATGGCTGGTAAGCAAACTGAAGGACATTTTGCAGTATCATTATACCAATATGGAGATTATTAGCGAATTGGTAGAGCATATTCCAAGTAAGCAGTTTTAGTATTAGAAAAGCTGTTATGTAAATCTAAAGTTCTTCCTTTAACCCTTAGCTATTTTTTATTTTGTTTACCAAATTGAGAATTTGCTCTATGACATGATGTTGGCCCTGATCTCGCTGCTAAAGTTGGCGCTAAAAAAGTCGTATCCAACGCAAATTGCTGTCAAGATTGTCAACTGTGTGAGCAGTATAGCACAGCGTTGTCCCAATATTTTTGAATTGGAAAATTTTGCTGTGATTTGCATGTCGGTTGCCAAATTTCTAAGCATGCCCACGCTGGAGGTGCGTCTGGCCACCATATCTACGCTTAGTATGCTGCTAAATATGGAATATTGTGTGCCGGACAGCGAGGAGAATGCTGTTCAGAAATCAGAGCAACATTTGGAGTTTTGTAAGCAGCTTTACGGCAAAATCGAATGGAACAAGTTCTTGGCAAGCTATAAGCATCAATATAAACTAAAAATTGTATTTATTTGCTTTTACTCTTGTTGCAGTCCATTGTTGGAGATTTGCAGCAGAACAGCAATGCGGTGGCTATTCAGACATTTGCGGCCTTCTTTGCCTACAGTTCGTTTCATCAGGAGATTGTGCTGAAGCACTTGTTGCTCTATTTAGCTAAGCATAAACTTACCGAGAGTATGTTTAATTTTTAAAACATATCTGAAACATAGCAATTGTAATATGAATTGTATTATTTTACAGCTGACTTTTGCGCCTTTGGCACAATTGTGCCGGGTTATGGTTTGACAATGCGTCAGCTAATGAAACCCTATGCGGATGCCATGCTAAATCAGTGTATATCTCTAGATCGGTCTATCAACAAGTAAGTTGTGCCATGCTTCAAACAATCACCCTTATTTACAAATGTATTTTTCAGATTTCCCTTTTACTTGTTTTACAACTCAATGGATGAGTTCCTCAAGCATCATTCCAGTAGCATTATGGCCTATACTTATATATATGGCCAACCAGATGATATTAGACGCTGTGCAAAGTACATTAACGATGAGGTACACATAAAGTTTTTCTTTCTATTACAACATTTTCGTAACTTTAAAAAACTTTTACATTTTTAAAGCTATTTCTGAATATGTTAAAACCGCTTTTGATGATTTCCTTGAGTCACTGCGCTGAATCAGAAGCTGAAGAATTCCAGCAACATCATGAGAATCTACAGCAAAATCTGGCAGAATTTCAAATTCATCCCGTTGATGTGCCCCTCAATGCCTTGACCTTATATTATGCAATCCAACTATTGCTGGACGATAATGAATTTGCCAGATTATTTGGTGCATCGGTGCAATGCAATAGATCTGCTGAATGGTATAATATTAGCATGGATTCTCTGTTCAAATCGTTCTGCTCGCAATTGGTAAGCATTTTGTAATTGTAAATTAAGTAATAGGTAACTTTAGTTGAGCTTACCCCACCGTAATATACCCTGTGTCAGTACATATTGCTACCCAAAAATAGCATATAATTATTTTTTGCTTCTGGTCCCATTTTCCTGTAACTAATAAGTTTCTGGATTATAGTACGATCTTTATGTGATTTTCAGGATCGGTTTTATATATTTTTACACTAAACGAATGTAAAGTTACAAAACTATACGTTAAGAAATACGTGAGTTAAGAGCATGTGAATTTTTAATTGTTTCTTATTTCTTATGGGCGGAAGGGGTGTGACATTCAAAAAATTATGATTTTATTGCAACTGTATTGCATTTAGGAACCTGCATGCCATAATTTGAGGCCCTTGGTGTTATAGTTACAGAGATGTTCGCCAAAAGCATGTATTTTTCGGAGGTATGTCTCGTTTTTCGCTTATTGTAAGCGAACAGGGCGTGGCATCAAAAAAGGGAAATCAACTTGTATTGACTGACTAAATGTCGAGTCTATACTGACTAAAATTGAGGTTGTAGCAACTACCATCTGGTGGACCTGTTTGTTCGTATGGGCAGTCGAACATGAAAATAAAAATATATATATATGTATGTATATACTTTATAGGGTCTGCCTCACTTCTTTCAATGTTCCAATAAATAATAAATAATTAAAAATGTCTGCAAAGAAAACTAAAGTTAATTTGATGTTATAGATAACATAACTATCTTGTTAATCCCTTGATTTTGGAATTTTTTATTTTTCTAGAGCGGCAACAGTTGGTCAAGAGATAAGCGTGTTCAGAGCATATTGGTATTGATGCTCGACCAGCCCCATATATTGATTGATGTATTAACCAGACTGAAGACTGATTGCTATGAGGCAGTGCTTTCCAGTGATTTACTGCATTGCTTTTTCCTTTATTGCACCATTGCGGATGCCATGCTCGATGCCACCGGTTATTTGCAGACAAAAGCTGCAACTGGCTCGGGAAAAGTTTGGCACATAAATTGTCCCTATTTTATGCGTGATATCTGGTTCTTTGTCTGTCGCCTTCTGCTGCATAGTGAGTATAAACACATATATCTAAAGGAATTTGATATAATTTCACATCCCCCTCATCACTTTCAGCTAAATGTAGACAACTGCAGCGAGCGGGTTTGAGATTTATACAGATTATGCAATCAAAGCTTAGTTTGACCAACCAAAACGATCCAAGATTCTTAACTGAGCAGGCCAAGTTACTGATGTCCTGTGCTCAGCACATGGAGACGCAGCAATTGAGAGCAGAGGCGTCTGAAGAATTGAAAGAGTTCATTGCAAAGCACAGAAATCAACTCATTATACAGGAATTGCAAGATGAGAACAGTGAATGCGAGTATCTGCGGGAGTTTGTTAATGCCAGCCAACTGCCAAACATCGGAGATCTGGGCGTTGTGGACTACATCAAGGCGTTCCTAAAACCCAATCGACTGGACGGTCGTTTACACGGACTGCGTGAATATGTAAGCACTAAAGCCAATCACTCCCTCTTAATTGTGTACTATGTGGCAGGGTATACTGGCAGAAGGAAGCATTTCCAATCAACGTTAAGTTGATCAATTCTTGATCAGTATAAATATTGCAATACTCGCTCTCCGTCTATATGAATAATCAGTTCCCAGCAATGCTAATAGCCTAACGCTACTTTTCTCTATGAAAGTTTGTTTAAATTTGATATTTCATCCGTATATCACTATCAAAGCAAACTATGCTGATCGTATATTCCTCCAACTTTACAAGAGTTAGTTTAGCAATAAATCTGCAAATTTCATGTTCAAACCGTGAATTGGAAGAGTTTGACTTTGAGTTCTTAATTTGTGTGTTGGGTATAAATTCAAGGAGTGCCACAGAACAATACTTTCTTTCATAAATCACTACAATAATACTTTTCCGTTTGTTTAGATTGCCGATCACAAAATTGAGCTGCAGCAGCATGACGATCTGCTGTTTCAGCTCATCAATCGTTTGTTGCGCATGGTGCGTGAATCCCCCAATAAGGAGAGCAGCATGGACGCACTTAAATCTCTGGCAGAGATTGGACCAATCAAAATGCAATACAATTCATATTACTTTCAGACCGACTTTGATGTCTTCGATGAGGTAATAAAATTTGATTGAGAAAACATTGTCGACATTGAATTTTGCTAATTTTTTCTGCAGTCCGAGGGCGACCAAATGGATCACTTTATTCGACTTGTTATGGAGACACTGAATAAACAATTGTTTCACTTTAATATGCGCACACATCAGGTTCTAATCCAAGTGATTGATCATGTGGTTAATAGCAAAAGCGGCGTTAAATTCCATGGTTTGTTTTGCACAGCATTTAGATCATTTGCAACTTTACACAAATTTTTATAAATTGTTTCTTTTTTGAACAGAGTTGTATCCCAATCTTGGCATCTTTTATCAGAAGCGCAATAAATCGGGATTCCTCAACTCGTTAAGGGGCATTCCGGCGATTGATTGGCTAACTGTGTTAAAGTCCTGCGATCATCTGGACTACGAGCCATGGATGTGTGCATTCATGTCTCAAGCGTTTCGCGCCTGTGGCTGGCAAGGATTCGATGAGTTAGCCTTGAACTGTTTTACGTTTGCCCACATCTGTTTGCAGCCATTTGTTAAACTGCTGTTGGCCAACAAGGAAGTGCATTTGGAAGGACTTTGTGCCATGATCGATCAATTCTTTGCCAGATTCTGTGCATCACAGCCGGGCATCTATCAGGAGAAGCGTGCCATCAAACGTTTTCTCTATATGTGCGAATGCATTCGTCTCACCAACAATTGGTAAAAATCACTCTCTCTCTCTATCTTTCTATCTCTGCCTCTTTCTAAATCATGACTTTCATTTTACCTCTCTGTCGATTTGCTTGACACAGGATCATACCCATTAATTTGAGCAATGCGATTATGGCCAGCAATCATTGCCAAGCGTACTTTCTCAGCATTATGTATTTGGAGTTGTGGGCTTGTGAAGCCAATAACTCGCCAGATGTCAACATTTTGGAGGACGACAACTTTCAGAGAACTGCCAAAAAGGTGCGAAATTTTGAATCTATTGATTTTTTTAAATTCATTTCAGAGTTTTTTCTCTATAATATCATATATGTAACAGTCTAAACAGGTTATTTGATCTTGTATTTATAAATGGTATTACTAGTGCCGATGTCAATAGATCATCCCCTGTAATAGTTCTTGAAAATTTCTACCATCCTACTATTGAACTTTCTCTATCTATCACTGTCTTTAGGAGTCTACTTTCGCCTTATTTCTTTGTCAAACCGCGCCGTGCTGTAGTGCTGTAGATTCCATTGAACCATTACTGGGTTAAATTGGGACTCTAATCTCCGCTTACCACCTTATTCGAGCAGACTTTTACTACTAAATCTTCCATCCCTTTCCCACCGATTAAACGTCTTGGAGTCACTTTTCTCCATAAACTTATTGTAGGTAATACTAGCTCTCCAGATCTTTAGATCGGCTCAAGTTCAATGTCATCGTGAGATTTACAGGAATTGTTTTTCATTTTTTTACCTACATTGACTACTGACTACGCTTTGCACAATCGTTTTCGGGTATTGTGCTCTCCTTATAATGAGCACTATCATTTAATTGCAATCTCTCTTTCTCTCCACAATCAAAGCTTCTCTTTTTAATCATTGAGTCATTATAGACCATAGAGGACTTTTATAGTCTCTTTTCACCCTTGGATCTGAAATCTATCGTAAATTCAGCTTTTATTTTATATTGATCTGATTGGGTTATATTGATCTTATTATATATGATTGTTAAATTGCTACTGTATATTTTTAAAGTAAAAATTAGTCTTATCTAATAGTTTCCACGCAAAACCGGCTCTAAGAACATACAGACATTTTTATAAATTATGTTTCATTACGTATACGTATGCAAAAATTGCATTTTTAGTTTAATTTATTTATTAATTTGCACCAAAGTAACAATTATTGAATTTATTGTAGTGTTGAAATTAAATACATAACAAATTATGATGTTAAAACTGTATAATTATTATATTTGTTCATTTTTTTAATATTTCGTCCTTTAGGCTTATGAGTCCATCGGCTGTTTGGATGCCTTGTCTGGCTTTTTGAATCCATTGCGTTCACGTGTCGATTACCTAAGTTTGAATAACGATTTATTTGGCTGTTGGCTGGAATCGGATAATTTGGATATGCCGAATAGCGAGTTATGCGTTAACATTATGAAGAGCAATGGAATGCTCTCGCTGGCCAATCTTCAGCAGCGTCACAGATCCAATGAGGAGTTGGACTATGAACTTTTCTGGCGCTTGGGACAATGGGATGAATTGGTTGAGACTCAACAAAACAAGGTATTTACGCCTAGGAATATGGAGCAAGAGTTTAACAAACAACACTATTTGGCACTGAAGAGCATGTCGCATCGCGAGGAGGAAAACACAGTGTCGGCCATTAAGAATGCCTATCATTGTGTTATGGATGTTCTTCGTGACATTAGCGTCGAGTGCCTACAATCGGTTTACAAATATATGACTTGGTTATGCACTCTCCAGCAGGCTGAAGACTTTGCTCAGGTTTGTGCTGACACCTATGAAAAGCGTAGAATATAGTTTTAAAAGTTTCTTTACTTTTTGCAGATCCAATTTAGCACTCAACTCTCGACAAATCAAATCAATGAGATTTTCAACAAGTGGCAATCGGAATTGAGTCTCAACTATGGCAATTTCAACTGCAAGGAACAGATACTTTCCCATCAGATAGCGCTCTTTAAAATTGCCGGCACTCGTGCCACTCGACGCATTCAGACATATTATAAGCAGAGTCCCGTGGACACGTATTTGCTCAAGTGCATCGGAGTCTGCAAAGATGCGGGTAAATTGAATATGGCAACAAAATATGTAGCCACGTTGCGGGCTCTGCCCAACATCAAGGAGTCCACAAAGGTAAAAGAAAAGCAATAAGTTATAGAGCGTTCATATACCCTTTGGTAAAGACTTGTTAGTCATATAATCAAGTGCTAATGTATCTTTGTTTTACTTATACTTAGATAACCGCGCTGCTGGAGGATGCGGATGTTCATGTAAAGACAGGCAACTTTCAGATAGCAAAAGCAACGTTGCAACATGTAGTCAGCAACAGTGAGTTCCAATATTGTCTGCAACGTGTGCCAGCTTTGCGGATGCAGGGTGAATTCCTATTGAATTGTAATGCTCAGAGCATGTCCTATATCTTGGAGCATAATTTTAACAAGTCCATCAAATTGTTGGATCAGTTTGAGAAGCATAAAGCGACGCTAATGACAAAGTATCCGGATATCTTCGCCTGGTCAACATTCGGCGTATTTGTGAATGATAATCGAAAGGCAGCGCATGCGGCGATTGCCAAGTATGCTGATCGGGAATATCAGCAATTGCACAATTATCGCAATTCGCAGGAATACAAGATGATTGCGGAAATCATACGACAAAATCGTGAACTAGCCGGTACGGTGACGCAACGGGAGAAACCCGATCGGGATCGTCGTGTAGGCGCCATTAATTTGAATCGTTTTGCCAATCATGACGAAGCCGAGCTTCAAAAGATCGAGGATAACCTCACCGAGCATCTGTGCACAGCAGTCGAGCATTATATCGCCTATTGTCAGCTGGATAGCGGCTTCTCCAGTGCGGAAATTTATCGCATTATCGCACTCTGGTTTACTAACGATCAGAACGAGCGAATGTTGCATAAAATCAATGAATTAATTGCGAATGTTCCCAGCTACAAGTTTATTTGTGCCCTCAATCAGATGGTAGGTCGTCTGACATCCAAAAATGCTGAATTCCACAAGGTCCTGGTTGAGGTGCTGGTGCGTTGTGGTCAGGATCATCCGCAGCATACATTCTATAAGCTCTATCCATTAGTCTATGCCTTCATGGATGGCAGCCACAGCAATACACAGCGTGCAGATATTGCCAAAAGGATTATTTCCAAGATCTGTGAGGGTAATCCAACAGTTGCTAGTTGCAGCAAACAGTTCGAAGCCATGTTTCCAGGTGAGTCGATATAGTCTGACGACAGATGAATCCTTGAAACTATCATTTTGCTCAATTGCTCACAGCACTCATTGAATTTGCCAACACATATCTCGTAATGGAGCCAAATGGACGAGCGAGCGCCAAAGGAGTACCCGAAAAGATCAGGAAACTAAATGCTCTCAAGCTGAATGAAATACAGTGTCCCACACTGTCGCTGTCAGTGCAGCCCAGCAAGGACTATAATCTAATCAGTGAGTATATCAACGCTGCTACTTTCTTATTTATTAATTGACTTTCCCCCTGCCAGGCATGATGAAATGGACAAGTGAATTTAATTTATGTGGTGGCCTTAATGCACCCATTAAGATGTCTTGTCTGTGCTCGGACGGTGTGGTGCGTGCGCAGCTCATAAAGGGCAAGGATGACCTGCGACAGGATGCGGTTATGCAACAGGTGTTTGGCATTGTCAACGAACTGCTCAACAGCGACTCGGAGTTCATCGAACGTAAACTGCAATTGCGCACCTACAAGGTGACCCCGCTCTCCATGCGAAGTGGCATTCTGGAGTGGTGCAGCAATACGATACCCGTTGCTGCCTATCTGGTGGGTGATAACACAGGCGGTGCACATATGCGTTATCATCCCAAAGGTTGGAACAATAAGAAATGCCGAGAGATGTCAATGGTACAGCAAAAACTTATGCAAACTCTGTTCTTTCATTCACTCTTGTTATTTTTAGGGTGCTTTAAGGAAACCTGACTCGATACGGAAGGCAATCTACGATAAGATTTGTGAGAACGTTAAGCCAGCGTTTCATTATTTCTTTTTGGAAAAGTATCCCATACCGGGCATATGGTTTGAGCGTCGCCTGGCCTACATTAACAGCGTGGCGACCACTTCCATGGTTGGTTATGTTCTCGGTCTAGGAGATCGTCACACACAAAACATTCTAATTGATGAGCAGACAGCGGAAGTGATTCACATTGACTTTGGTGCGCAACAAATAACAGATTATCATATTATTTTCTGTCTATGTTTGTATTTTTATATTTTTTGATGTACAGGCATTGCATTTGAGCAGGGCAAGATTCAGGCCACCAAGGAGACGGTACCATTTCGCTTGACACGCGATTTTGTGGCACCCATGGGCTTCTGTGGCACCAACGGCGTTTTCACTAAATCTTGTGAGGCCATCATGCATATTTTGAGACGTTACAAACCAGTCTTCACCACGATACTGGAAGTCTTGCTCTACGATCCCCTCTTCATTTGGGGTGTACTCTCAAAGGATCAATCCCAGGAGTCATCCAGTAAGTGTGAAACAATTTACATTACTATTATTTGCGATATTTGTATATATGTTATTTTTTTTTTTTTTTTTTCTCAGAGGAATCAAAGAACTTGCTGGCTCAGCGTGCCCTACTGCTGGTGCAACATAAGCTGGAGGGCCGGGAGCATGGTGTGATGGACAACACCAATGTGGAGACTCAGGTTCAGCGTTTAATTAACGAGGCAACGTTGCCTAGCAACTTGGCATTGTTATATCCCGGCTGGGATCCATATCTATGATACACAGTTCCTTAGCATCACTTTTACTCACTTTCATTTCCAGTTAGTTGCTGTTTTATGTATCTTTTTGTACTAAATAAAATATATATGTTTTTATGCGTGTGTGATTTGAAATGCGACAACAATTGGCGCTGCAGCTAAATATCGAATTATCGAAACTTTTTTCGCAACACAGAAGGACGATGTCTTATCGATGTGTGGCTCACGAGCAAATTAAATTACAAGAAATTACTTTGATGACAAACATAATTAAACAATATAGTGAAAAGTTTTTGGGCCAATTAGTTTTATTTTTTTAATTTAATTTTTACAATTTCTATGCTAAATTATTTGTTATGAACATTACAAAAGACTACATCATATCTATAAATAAACGTATTTAAAATTATTAAACTTCTCTATGCATTGAATTCGGTGTGAGCGAAGTGTTTTCTTTCGATAGGTATCAATAACGTTTTATCGTTTGGCATATATGTATGTGTTGTGTGTCGGCGCTGCCAGACTGTTTGCTGTAATAATTGAAAATTGGATTATGTGGCAACACTAGTGGGCCAAGCACAAATAAATAATATTTAGCATTGGAAAGTGAAAGTATACATAATAAAAGGCAGTTTTCATGCAGCGCTAAAAACCATAACAATTGCCAAGACCTGCAAATCATGAACATAGACACGAATGCAACACAACAACGGCCAGCGCAAGATGGACAAACAACAACAAGTCACAATGCAAATTCGAATGCGAATACAAACACAAATGCGGATGCGGATGCGAATGTTGCGACGAAAATAAACACAAGAAACGTAAGCATAGCGAATGAATCGCCAAATGATTGGATACGTTTCTCGCAATGGATGCACTGCCTATGTGTGGTCACATTCGATCTGAATCTGGGCCAAGCCCTCGAGTATGTCTATCCGCCGGAGTTCATGCCCAGCGAACAGGAGGTGAGCAACATATGCTACATGGCCTTTCCTGACTCGAATTCGGGCTGCATGGGCGACACCAGATTCCATATGCGCTTGCGAGCCATTGACAATGGCCAGCTGAGCCAAATACCCAATTACCATGGACAGTGTGCACCCTCAATGCGCGCCGATGGCAGCCACTATTGGGGATTTGTTTATTTTCGGCAGAAACGCGATTCAAATTTGCCGCGTGGTTATTTCCAAAAGAGTTTAATCATTATCACACGCCTGCCGTTCTTCAATCTGTACTATGATGTGTTGGCGCAGCTGGCACCCAAGTATTTCGAGCAAGGCAATGAGCTGCTCCATCGGGCCTGTGATCAAATTGACAGGCAGTGGCCCACACTGATGGTGGGTCAGACGCTCAAGTTGCCGCTGCTGGAGTGCACCTATCAGATTAGTATACCCACCACCAACAGCAGCAGTCGGAAACAACACAACGCCACACAGTTGGCAGCCACGCCAGTATCATCGGCCACGTCCACACCCACACCCACGCCCACGCCCACATCCCTCAAGGTTCTGGCCTCTGTCAATGAGGTGGAACTATTCCATAGCTTTAGTTTTATCATGGAGCATCTGTATACACTATGGGAGCTGGTCATCACCGCCGAACCAATTGTTGTTGTCGGCACCTCACCCGCCGACTGCTCACACATGGTGCAATCTCTGGTGGCAGTTATCGCTCCACTCGAATACTGTGCCGAGGCTCGTCCCTATTTCACCATACACGACAGCGAGTTCAAGGAGTTTACACAGGAGAGCGCCAATCGCAGCATACCAGCTGTCATCTTAGGCGTTACGAATCCCTTCTTCGTCAAGCTGCTCAAGGATTGGCCGCACATGTTGCGTCTGGTAGACAATCAGGTGAGTAGTGCTTGAACTCGCTGCATAGATAACTTAAGCTAACTTTTATATTCCAGAAAAACATGCAGCAACAGCAACAGGAACTTCTGCAGCTTCAACTAAACAAGAACTCACGCAATGGCAATACTTCTGCTGCTGCTGCTGCTGCTGCTGGTGGTGTGAAGCTGCAGCAACCGATTGCCAATAATCACAACATTTTAAATGGCAGCTTGACGGCAGCTGGCGACAGTTCCACTGCTGGCTTACACACCAAATACAAGCCGTATCTGAAGAAGGACAAAACGCTCATTAAGAAGGTGCAACTGGGCATAAAGACCAAACGGCCGGAGCATGTGCAGACGGCATTAATACGCCGCTATCTGCTGGAGTTGACGCAAAGCTTTATGATACCACTGGAACGCTATATGGCCTCATTGATGCCGCTGCAAAAGGACATCAGTCCATTCAAGTCCGCACCCAACGCCAGCTCATTCAAGTTAGATGATTTTCTGGCCACACTTGAGACAGCTGGACCGCAACTTACGTCACCGCTCAAGGGTGACTGGAAGGGTCTGTACAGACGCTTCTTTCGATCACCCAATTTTCGTGGCTGGTACGAGTCGCGGCATCGCGAGCTGCAGTTAACGCTGCAGGATCTACAGCTGCAGGCGCTGTCCGAGGCAAATCTGGAGCATTGGGCCCACGACAAGCAGGAGGTGGAAATAATTGATATGATACTCAAATTAAAACAGAAACTGAATCTCTACAGCGATAAGACGCAGTGCAGCACACAGCGACAGATACGGGCACAGATTGAGTGCATGAAAGGATTGCTGCCCTCCGATCTGAAGAATGTTGTGAATCTTTGATCGTTTGTGCACTTCATTAGCTAAATTACCTTTTAGTTTTATTTCTTTTAATTATATTTTTTGTAGCCGAAAACTGTATATGATGTTTTAAATGATCCAATGCCAGGCAAAGTCACAAAACAAAAAACAAGTAAGATATGAGATACTTGTAAGAAAATAAGCAAAAGAAATTCAGATTATTCAGATTCGGAGATGTTAATGCTTTTAATTACTTATACATACATATACCAATATATACAACTATTTAGCATTTAAGCCAAATAGTTTTCTGTACAAAAATAATTAACCATCCATATCCACAATGTTTTCCAAAACTTGAACTTATTGTAAATAAAAACTTTTGATGGCATTACGAACTACAATTTATCATGTTTAGAGATTGTCCTGTATCCAGGCACAAGGTAATACAAATATATATATACATATATATATTCCTATTATTGTAATATAGCAAAATTAAATGAACAACAAAAAAAAAACCAACGTTTCATGAGAGTTTTTTGTCAAGTAAAAGTGTATAAATTAAATATTTTCGACTTTTTAGCTCAAATTTATTTTAATCATTTTTTACAGTGTTTCAATTTTAATGTTCAACTATTTATAATGGACTAGAAAAAACGTATTTAGCTTGACTCAGAATTTATAAGTCAGCGTTTTGAGGTTGGATATAATCTAAGTAACTAATCAGTCTATAAAAAAAAACTATATTCACGATCTTAGCTATATGAAAAGTTGTGTACTTCAACAAAACTAAATAGGCTTTTTATACCCTCTGAGGGGTATATTGGGTTTGTCAAAAGTATGTAACAGGCAGAAGGAGGCGTGGCAGACCCCATAAAGTATATTCTTGATCAGCATCAACAGCCGAGTCTATATAGCCATGTCCATCTGTCCGTATGAACGAAAGGATCTCAGAGATGGTAAGAGCTACAAGTCCAAACTTGGTAAGTATCGAACACATATTTAGTCAATCAATACAACTTGTTTTTGCATGCAGGTTGCTATTTGCAATATAAAGACAATTCCGCCTCCTTCGCCCACCAAAGCCCAATTTCTTTGTAATTTTGCAAGCGGCTGGCTCACTTATTCCTTAACGTACAGTTTTGTAACTTAGCATATACTTGCAGACAAATAATATCAAACGATTGTGAAAATTTCATTAAAATCGGACTATAATTAAAAATGTTTGTCATAAAAACTTAAATTTTTCTCGCAATAGCAGTGCACTGCTTTCGTTAACGCTGCAGTATGTACAAGCAGTGCACAAGCAATGCTTGTGTATTTAAAACTTACTCAGTTCACTGCTTGTGTGTATAAAATTTACGCAGTGCACTGCTTGTAAGTGAAATAAACTAATATAATGAATTAATATAATTGAAAACGAAGTTCAAAAGGGGATTTCACGGTCGACATGCCCGACTGACATTTTCTTTTTTGTTTGTAGAGTTCTCTTTATATAACAAAATTTTTAATTAATTTTTACATATAATGAGTAGAAAGACAGTTTTCAGCATATAACATATCTAAATAACATTTTCAAAAAGGAAACGTAAATCAATCCCAAAATGAAGTTTTTATTGTATTTTAATTTTCAGAAATTATCTCTGAAAGATTAGAACAGTCGAACACGTCCGACTGTAAAGTAATTTTTGCCCCTCGAGAAATTGTGGTATCTCAAAAATCAAGTCCACATACTTAATTTATCCACATATCATCTCTGAGATTCTTTCGTTCATACGGACAGACAGACGGACCTGGCGAAATGGACTCAGCTCATTTAAATGGGAATAAAACTCTGAGGGTATTTTGTTCGGGATACTCGACTGAATTTCTTACTTGTTTTTTATATATTTGTACGCGAATTAAAGTTTTAAACTGGTTTAAGTTAAACTCCCAAAGGTTTTGAGTTTGATAAATATGATTTTGACTTGATTTGATAAATATGATGCTGATCAATAATATATATAAATTCTAGGGTCGGACACGCCTTCTTCTGTCTGTTTGTTTTGGAGCTAAGTTTATTTCCAAGCAAAGGGATTATTGTCCGTTTTCTCCCAATATAGCAAATATTTTATACTCAAAGATTCAAAGATGGAAACATTTTTCCTTTTATTATTATAAATATGAAATAAACAAAAAATATTTGATTGGACTTAATGGATACACACACATACAGATGTTGATGGGTTGGCTTAAAATGCGAAACGTTTGTTTCATGATGGAAATGTGGGATACTTGAGATAAAATGCGATGCAATGCGTTTGGTTTAGATTAGATTAGATAAGAAAGACAATGTCATCGGCGACCATTATCTGATTGTCCTCGGTCATGCGGTGCATGGCTGCATCGATTTCGCCGGCTGCAAAGGGTTCATCGTTGCTCTCATTGATGGCCGCCGTGATGCGATGCACGGGGAGACTCTGCTCCCGTTCCTCACGGAACAGGCGCTGCAGACCGTTCTTGAATGCAGCTAGACGAACGTCCGTTATGGTTGCAGGCGTGGCTGGAGTCGTGGTGCTGGCTGCGGAGCTCTGGCTCTGGTTCTCCGAGGCGGTGATGGCGCTGTGCTGATTGGCAGGCAAGGAGCGACGCGTTTCGCGGCGTGTCAGATCTCCGGCATCTGGCTGTGGTGTCTCAATCTCATCCTCGTCGCTGTCGTATGTGGCGTTTGTGTCCGCTTCAGTGCGTGTGCGTTTGCTGCGACGCGATGGTGAGGTGGCAGCTTCAACAGCACCATTGGTGGCATCCTCCTCGTCGGAGGAGTTGCCATTGCGACGTCGTTTGCCGGCACGCTCCTTTTCCAGCACCTTCTTGAAGTAGGCAAACTGTACCAGCTCAATGGCCGCCTGGGCATCGTCAATGGTCACCGTCTTGGACATGCGAGCGCGTGCATGTGCGGTGGACAGACGAATGAGTGTCTCCAAAGTACGTGCGGTGATTGGCTGGGTGCGTGCCACATCCGATTCGACGGCCTCCTGGGAGCGGAGACGGGAATATTCATTGGCAATCGCCTCGCAAGCCTGCTCCGTCAGCTTAGGCTTCATGCACTTGGCAATGTGTATGTATTTGCGCATGAATTCCACGGATAGAATCTTCTCGTGACGTTTGCGCGATTTGCCATGGAGTAGTGCATCATATCTCTCATAGAGCTCCGTATCCTTTTTCTGCTCCGTGTTGGAGACAAACGACATCGAATCGGCATACGAGCTGCCCATGGTGAGGGGCTCGCCGTCCGCCTCCTTGGGATTGCGATAGCGGTGCATGCGCACCACATGATCCGATATCATTTGATCCACATCGCTATCAATAACATCCAGCATGACAAAGAGCAAATCGAAACGGGACAAAAGCGAATCCTGTAGGCCAATGTTCTCCATGGGCGTCTTGTATTGATCATACTGCAAAGGTGAGAACACATAAATTAGATTAATCAAAGGCAGTCCACGTTAGGGACGAAACCTGAAGCTGAGGTAATGGAATTCGGCAAATTTTGGTATATCTAAAATATATTCTTTTAGAGAGCATTTCGTATGCTACTCCATAGTTAAGGCTGTAAAATACTTACGCGTCCATAGACGGGATTCGCAGCAGCCAGCACCGAACAGCGGGCATTGAGGGATGCATGTATGCCGGCCTTGGAGATGGTAACGCGACCCTGTTCCATCACCTCATGGATGGCAGTGCGATCAATGTCGCTCATCTTGTCGAACTCATCGATGCAGACAACACCTCGATCGGCCAAGACCATGGCGCCCGCCTCTAGCCTACGCTCGCCCGTATCCTGATCCGTGGTTACGGCCGCCGTCAGACCCACACCGCTAGAGCCGCGTCCAGTGGTGGGAATGGCACGGGGAGCGGTATTGAGCACATAGCGCAACAGTTGCGACTTGGCAACCGATGGATCGCCAATGAGCAAAACATTGATATCGCCACGGAGACGTGTGCCATTGGGCAGAAGCTTCTCAACGCCGCCAAGGAGCAGACAGAGTATGGCTTGCTTCACATAGGTGTGACCATGGATCGAGGGCGCCAGACTTTTGCTGAGCAGCTCAAAGATGTCATTGTTTTTGGCCAGTTTCTTGCAGAGCATAATGTCCTCACGGGATATGTCCAAATTGCTCTCCTTGCTCAGCAGCGATATGTTGTTGGCCAGCAGCACGGTGCGAAAGGTGCCGGATGTGTAGCCACCATGTTTGCCGGGCAAGCAGCGATAGTTGCCAACGATCTGGACACGATCGCCGGGCTTGCAGCGATCGACCAGATCATCGTCACAGATAATGTCTACGGCACGGGGCAATTGGCCGGCGGGCGCCTTTTCTGGCATCTCCTGGATGGTCAGACGCTGATGATCCTTGTAGACGGACAGACCGAACTCTGTTTCCAGCAGATTGCCATCATCGTCCTTGGTGGGATAGACGGCACTCGATGGCACGCCCTCGAACGATGTGAGGTCTGTGTATTTGCGTTCCAGCACCTTCTTGGTGGCCGGGCAATAATGCACGCTACGCACAACCTTTGGATGTATAAGTGATACCTTCGTCACAATGCCCTCTACACACACCAAATTGCCCAAATAGATGGAGGTGAGGGAGCGCGGCGTCACATGGCGATTGCCAAAGCATCCCTCGAATCCCACAAAGAAATCTTCATGTTGTTTGGCATAACTCGGCTCAATGGTGGACACATACTCCTTGAGTGCCCGCCCAAATGCCAGCTGCTCATCCGAAGCGTTGCTCAGCAGTCCGAGGGCGCGTTGTTGATTTTTGCGCTTCAGATCGTTGATGTTGACAACAAGACGTTTGCTTTTCTCGGCAATCATGTCCTTTACATGGCCCGCATAAATGCCCTGGTCCTCCTCATCGTCCAGAAAGTCAACATATTCACGCTGTATGTCCTTAATATACTGTTCCGCGTCGTGTGCCATTTTCAAACAACAATTCAAGAGTGAATAAACACGCAAACAACAATCAATTGCTTTTGCACGCCGTATGCAATTCTGTGTGTTTTTGGCGCGAATTTCAGCGACAAACGCAGGGCTGCAAAATATATCGATTATCTTCCGATATCCGATTGTTGTGTAAAGCAACCAGTATTGCAAGCCGACTAGTGTTGCTACAGAAGCTTTTTTAAAGCTAAGTCTTAAGGTTTTTTTTAAATATACATGCTAAGATAAGAATTAGGAAAATGTCTATAGTTTTAAATGTAACTTATCATCCATTTTTTTATTTTTAAAGGGAAAATGTGACAAAGATTGGATTTCGTGGTATTTTTTTTTGGTATATTTTCAATAACAGCGTCATTAACAGTGTAAAATATGCACTAATATATTGAGAAATATGTAACTAAAACAATCAACAGACAACATTTTCGAAAGTAAATGGACTACGCCGTCATGGTAAATATTGATATAATTATTATGTACCATCCAAGTAACACGTATTACGTACCGTTACAAATAAGGGAATGGATGAATGAATAATAAAAATATTATATAAATAAAAATTCATTTTTGTGGTGTGTTCTGGCTTAGAATATTTTAAGGTAAGAATTATTTGCTTATTCTAGCTTATATATTTTTTCAATTTCACTTAAATCCAATTTAAATATTATGTTTGTTAAAGCTCTAGTAGTTTTTAAATTTATTTATGCATTAAATTAAAAGAAAATATTTTTATAATAAATACATAAGTGATTATAAAAGTATAATTGGCAGCACTGTAATCAACAAAAAAAAGTTAGCGACTGGACTACTCGATATACTAAAAAGTAGTATTTTGCGATAATCTCTATATGTTAATTAATTGTGGAAATTAATGTATGCGCAACTTTATGGGACATAAAATAATTTTAAATGGAATTACCAGCTCACACAATAAAACGACTTCAAAATGAATTTTGTTCATTAATAAACCCGGCAATAAATGTTTGAAGTAAATTGTAATACATATTTACAAAACAAGAAACATTAATAAGTTAATTGATTTTAAAGAAGAAAAAAAACCTACGTAAATATATAAGTTTCAAAATGTGATGAAAATGCGCGATGATTTTATACCATATAATTCTATCGATAAATCGTATTAATTATGAACTATCGATTCAATATTAGTGTCAGCTCTAATTTCAATCGCAATTGTCTCAATACATATAGCCCATCTTTAGTTGTCATTTGCGTTTATTATTTTTAATGAAAATCTATCAGTTTTGATAAATATTTTCAATAAAACATATTGAAATTCCTTCTCTTTTTGTTTGCGAAAAATGGACAGTGGAGCCGATGTAAGTTTGAACCAATTCAATTAAAGAATTTAAAAGTTTACAATTCTTATTCTCCGGCAGAAACATGCTCCAACTGCTGGAGCTGACGATGGTAAACAGGAGGACAATAACATTGTGAATGAGCAGCCTATTGAGATTAGCTCCGATTCCAGCAATGGGGGCGCTGAGAGTGAGAGTGAGGGCAGCGAACCCGAATTTGATTCAGACAGTGATGTTAGCATTATCAATTCGGTTAGTGACAGCAGCGAATCGCACAATGATGAGCGGCTGGAGGATGAATTTGCTACCATAATGGCGATGCCATTCAAGGAGTACAAAATGTACATGCAACTGTGTCACACAGCATTGTAAGTGGATGCCACAAACATTTAACAATTACAGCAATTATTCCCTCTCTCTCTCTCTCGCTCTATCTCTCTCTCCTATTAATTGCAGTAAATTGAATGTGTTTGATAAGATCGATGTGGCGATCAATGAGTTTGAGAAATATGCCACAATTCCATCACACATTTGGCTGCGATACCTTAAGACCCTGAAGGTGGTGACACAAACTCCAGCCGAGCTTGAGCTCTTTCTAACCAAATGCAATTTGGCGCTAAGCAGCTACTATGGTAATTAGTAAACAGCAACAGTGTAGAACCAGTGCTCAAATTTCTCTCTCTCTCTCTCTCTCCCTCTCGCTCTATCTCTTAAAACAGATGAACAACTAGCGGAATTTATTGTCAAGAGCCTGGAGGAGCAGCCACTTGTGTGGCATCAGCAAATGTGGTCCAAACTGTTAGCCGATTACGGTTTGGAGCGTCTAGATTTCATTGAGAAGCTGCGTGATCTGCTCAGGGCCATGTCGGACAGGGATCAGGCGTCAGAAGTGGAGAAAGCCGTGAGTGCCCAGTGCATATCATGGAATTGTAGTGAAGAACAGCTGCAGCAAATTGATCAACTAATCGAAGAGTTTAAGCAAAAGCTCAAAAATAGCACTGAGAACTCATCCTGGCTGCAGGAGATGTTCCTTTTGCGTGTTGACACCTTGTCTTTGGACAAAAATATCAAAATATCGCTAGCCAAATTGATCTATGAACGTTGTTTGGCCAAATTTCCATCGGACAGCGGCCTCTGGCTGGACTACGTTGCCTATATGCAAAAGCCACTAATTGCAGAGTCCAAAGGTGATGCGGATCAGGATGGGAATGAAGATGGAAAAGTGGATATGCATTATATGCGTATCACCGATGGTTATTTGAAGAGTAAACCATTGGAGCTGATCAAACGTGGCTTGCAGTCGAAGCCAAGTGTTAAGCTAAACCACAAGTATTTGCAGCTGATGGAACAAAGCGGCTACAGTCTGGAGAAGATCGATGAGGAGTTGAATCAGCATTTCAATCGCATCGAACGCTACATGGAAATGACTGTGGAACTGCAATTGGACTATTTGGCATATCGAGTGCGTTCCACGAACGTTGAGGATGAACAGCAGGTAGGATTCAATCATCTGCATATGTGAAGTTCTTGAATCTTGAATTTATTCTTAACAAGACTATTTAACTCTAATAGTTGTGATTCTTTAATTTTCAATGTTGTTTCTCTCATAGGTGAATGGATTGCGCACCGCTTTTCATCAGGTTTGGGCAAGATTATCCCAGCAATACGGTGAAATGGCCGACACGGGCTACGAAGTGCTTCAGCTGTACGCATTGGTCGAGTATGCTAAACTGAAGAGTCCCAGCAATGGTGCTGAAATCTGGTCCGAAATATTAAGTAAGTGCATGGAACTCTTTTCAGCTTTGCGGGAGAAATTCATTTTTGCGATTTGCTTTAGGTTATCCCGGCAGCAGCGAGAAGAGTCATCTGTGGTTGGCCTATGCCCAGATGGAGAGCGAGTATAATGGTGGACGTAAGATGCGTACTGTGCTGCAACAGGCACTAATGGCGCTGCCAGCGGATGTGGAGGGTGTTACCGATCTGTATCGTCGCTATGAACGCTGCTTTGGCAGCTACGATACAATTTCCGATTGCCAGACCTACTGTGAGCAAGTCCAAGAGAGCACCTTTGTACCAGGACGACAGCGTCCGACAACGTTTGCCCAAGGGCGCCGTCACCAGTCGCAGTTCCAATCTAAACCAGGTCGCAAAAACTTACCACCATCAGCCAAGAAGCCCATGCAGTCTATGAAAAGGGATAAGGAAAAGGAACTTCCATTAACCAAAAAACAATTGCCGCTTGCCAAGAAGAATACAACACAGAAGAAATCGTTGGTGGATGCAGCCGAATCCAGAGCACCAAGCTTTAAGTACTCACGTGAGTTTTACGTCCTACATTAGCTTTATTTATATTTTATTAATCTCGATTCATTTACAGCACATTTGGAGGCGAACAAGATCTTTATCAGGAACCTGTATGCGCAGTGCAATAAGGAGGATCTAATGCAGGCATTCCAAGGCTTTGGCACCATCAAGGATGTGCGTTTGGTCTACAAGCAGTAAGTACCAGTGGGTTATTGTACTTTATTTACATAGGCGAAATAAGTGTACAACTATTAAACTAAGCAAAAGACACACTCTCTTTAAAATGTGTTTTGGTAGAGTGTTTTGGGATGGCTATATCCAAAAATAAGGTTTTTTTTAGTTAGGATCTAGAAATTCTTAAAGAGACTCATTGCACTTTACTTGATATATTGTTATATTTCTATATCCTCATGACCGACTGAAATTTTTTCTCTTGTTTTTTATTGTAGGATCAAAGTTCAGCTAAATTAATTTAATTGTAATGTTTTTTGTTTTTTTTTTTGTGAACGCAATTTTTGATATATCATCTCTCTAGGTTTTTTCGATGCATTTGTCTGATATTTTGCTTGATACTTCTTTATGCATCTTTATATTAATGTTCAAACTTTTACAAATTAAATTTTTCTAATTATTTAATATCGTCTACTAGTCGAATAAATATTCTGAGTGAAAAGAACCTGATAATGGCAACCAGGGCACTACTTCTAATAGGATATCGTTATTATCGTTCATCAGGCAATAATTAAAACGGGATTCTGATAATTGTTTCATGTACAACCGCATGACTTTTGAAACAATTATCAGAATTACGTTACAGCGGTTTAAGAATAATAATGTAAAACAGCCGAAAGGAAGCAATTCCGACTGCATAAGGTATATATATGCTTGATCAGCATGAATAGCGGAGTCGATATAGCGATGTTCGTCTGTCTGGTCTCAGAGATGTTAACAGTTAGAAGTAAAATTAGTTTGCATATAGACTACATAACATGTATGATTAGATTTTATTTAATTAGTCGGCACATGTTAGTTGTATAATTTTGTTGCTATAACAAAGCAAACTTTTTTAACACAGAGTTTTTAAATCTGTACGCAGAAAAAATTGGTTTTAAATTTTAGATATCACATCACCTTCAGCTATATATATCGCATTAGTAACAAGTAAACCTAATCGTATTTATTTCAAACTTAGCATGAGACTTAAACAACTCTGAGTACATAGAGTAAATGCATTAACTATTTATTTTGCATTTCAGCAATAAAATATTTAAAGGCATTGCGTATATTGAATTCGAGCTGCCGGAACAGGCGCTAAAGGCGGTGGAAGGTGCCGATGGACTGGATATAGGTGGACAAAGTGTAAGAAATCAAAATGCATAAATCTAGCTTAAAGTCACTATTAAATATGTATTGATTGCAGATATCGGTTGCCATTTCGAACCCGCCGCTTAAAGGAGCTGCAGCTGCAGCAGCAGCAGCTGGAAGTGGAACTGGTGCTGGTGCTGGCAGTGGAGCAACGGGATTGGGTATTGCGGCACCAAGACAAGCGGAAAAGCGTCGCATACCCACATCTCTGATACCCACGAAGCTGGTCTTGCAGGAGGTGAAGCGACGCAAGAAGCTGGAATTGGATGAGGATGCTGCGGATGCGAATGGCAAATCCGCTGATGCAAATGGCAAGGAAGCAACCAATGAGACACACAAAGATGAAACAGCCAAGGAATCCAATACAGCAGCAGGAACAGGAACAGCAGTTGCACCCAAATCAAATGATGACTTTCGCAAGCTCTTTAATATTTAAGTTAAACATAAGAAACTAATTAATGTTAATAGTATATATATGAGTATATACAGCAAATATCGCAACGACTTTGCTACTTAATCTATATGTAACAGTATAAGTAAGTTAATACTTAAGCATGCCACACACAACACAAATTGAAGTAGGACACGAATACAACGTTATAGGCGATTTCATAAATGTTAAATGGAAAAACCCTATTCCCCCTGTTTGAATGTAGTTATACTTATACTTACATGTATGTATTTACAACATTTTAAATGGTGCAAAATGCGCCAAAACAAAAAAAAAAAAGAAATCAAAAAGCGTCTGTTTTGCCAAGTTTATGACCTAAGTGAATAAAATTTTATAAAATGTAAAAATATGAATATAATTAATATAAACTGTATAGCCTAAAGCTGGAAAAATATCGGAAAGTCAGAAAAGCGGGTAAATACAATATATTTGTATATGTAAGTACTATAGCCCACCAAACATTTGTGATCATACTCGCTTTAGAGTACCCTTGCTGATTAAAACAGTCATAAATGAGCTCATTTACTGATCATAAATGACTCCTTTGTCGGGAGAAAAAAATACCCTACCCGCGACTCTTCTTGAGGAGGCGCCTATGACCCCCTTTTCTAATCAGTTTCGATTCTCTTTCGAGCCATATTTTTAAACATAAGCGACTCGTTTCTAAGTCTTCTAATGAAAACAATCGCGTTTCAATCCCCAGTACGATCAATTGGCGATTGCTGTGCATTTTGTGTTTATGCTTTGAACTAATCGCATTTTTAACAAATAAAGGCGACTCATTTTAGACGCTTTTTTGAATCGCTCATAAGATTAATCATTTTTTAATCTTCCCGGGAAGTTAAAAACGACTCGCCAAATTCAGTTCTTACAAAATGATCTCCCAAGTGCTAGGTGGGAAAAGCGGGTAAATACAATATATTTGTATATGCAAGTACTAATATATAACTAGTTGAAAACTATCTGAGAAAACAGTACACATATAAATAAACAAAGTTCGCAATGTGTGACTCAGTAAACTCAGTCTAGCCTACTGTGGCAGCTATACTCGTATGATGTGGTTAACAGATTTGAACCAAATTTCTGAATAGTTAAAATATAGTGTCAACTACACAAATTGAGTTAGATTGAAATACATCGAGAATGCAGTTTTTAAAAATTGAAGACGTGGCGAAAGATTATAAAAACTTGATCTGCTTGCAGTTGAGGGAAAACTACGTGTCAAATTTGTGGACTCAACCTGTTATAGTCTCTGTGATCTATGTATTGGCTTATACAAAGGTATAGAATTCACTGTATTGCTATTGATGCTGCTTCGGAATATGAATATATATACCGTATGGTGTCGGAGAAAGATACTGGGTCTAAATATCGCTACTCCTAATGAGTACAATTATTTGTAATAGTTTTGTTAACGATAGCAAAGAAAAATATGAAAGGCATTGATTATTTTTAACAAATTTTTTATCGTTAGTTTATTGTCCGTCGAATTAAGATCAGCAACCATAAAACAAATTAGAAAAAGAAACTAGAAAACAGTTGTTTTTAAATGAAAGTCACTGTATCCAAAATTTCATGGGCTAAATATCTAGATTCAAACTAAACAAATTTTAAATATTTCTTAAAAATAAAACTGCTAATATTTGCACACTTTTAATAAGTAAATGCCGATAGAGGAGCTCTACAATTTTGTTTGTTTGCACATTTATGGAAAAATAAAACATTGTTCAGGCTACTTTTCGTGCTAAAAATCTGTTAGCATCTAGCTATAAAATAGCTAAAATAATGTGAATTAAATTTGATCGAGTTGATTTAGATTCAAAGGGATGAAAACATAGTTATCAAGTGCCTAGATTAGAATAAGAGAAAGAACTGCAGTGGTATGGGCTATAAAAGGAAGTTAACTATAGCTAGGTTTGACTGTACATCAAACAGAATGAAATCCCTTAACAGCATGAGTAGTGTACATAATTGTTTTAATTGGGATTTTACAAGCAGAGCATAACTGGTAATTAAACTACGTTTTGAATTTAACACTCTTGGTGACCGTGGCCTTAATGCCGGACACTTCGCCGCCATAGCGCTTGACTTCTGTCCGTACGGAGCGTACAGCACCCTTGCGCCGGATGAGAGCCTTGCGATATTTGCCACGATGCTTGACACGCGGATTGCGCAACTCCTTTTTGCGATGCGGTGTTAGACCCTTATTCTTGGCCATTTGGTAGGTGATGCCGCGTCGTGCCAGCTCCTCCTCATCCTCATCCTCATCCGCTTCCCCATCCACATTATCCTCATGCAGATCCGCCAGTTCCTTTGTGTCGTTATCATCATCCGTATCCGTATTGTCAACGCCATCTTCGACCGTTTGTTTCACTTCTTCCGGCTGATTGTATTGGTTAAGTATTTGCAATTTGGCCTTGCGCTGTGCCACATCGAGCACGGTGAATGCATCTCCGTCCTGTATGCGCTCCAAAAGCGCCTCCAGTTGCGGCCGTATGAATTCCACATAGCGTTCGCCTAGTTGTTCACGTAGCTGCTTCAGTTGCACCAGACGCTTGACAACCGGATGATATTTGACATTACTCCTCTTGGCCTTGAGCAGCAGATAGAAGGAGACGTTGGAGCAGTATGTGAGTAGCACGTTTTGATAGAGCATGGCAAACTGTAGAGCCGGAACCATGGGCACCTGATGATTTCGCACATAGTTGAGCACCGGTGACGTCAGCTGTTGGACCTCGCTGAGATGCCGCTGAAATTCATGTGTAAGGCCCATGAATTCGGGTGAATCCTTTTGCAGCAACTGTAGACGTTCACGCTGGGCAAGACCTGCCAGATCTGTGGTCACCTTGATGGTTTCTGTGGTCTTTGGCTCATTTATCTTGTCCTTGGTTGCCTTAGTTGGCAACTCCATGTCGTCCAGCAGAAAGTCAGCTTCATTAAGTTGTTTGGCTAACCGCAACTGTATCTTTTTGGCCTCCTCCTCCTCGGCCTTGGCCATGTCCTCCTCCTGGGCATTGTAGCTGCTGTAGTCTGGATCCACAAAATCTGTATTATAATAGGTTTTCTTATTACTGCCCCAGTTCATTGTGTCGGGCAGATCCCCATCGTCATCCTCGGCTCCTTCGATATCGCTGTCGCGCATTAGCTCGGCCACATCGTCATTATCATCGTCCTCATCGCTTTCGCTAAACAGAAAAACCTCCTGTTTTCCATTTTGATTTTCTGCCCGCTTTTTGCGTTGCTTGCGTAAATCCTCCAATATCTCGCGCTCCTCCTCATCGTACTCCTTCTCGGAGTCGGTGAGTTCATATTCATCCACTTCGCTATCCATTTATTTTGTGTTTTATTGATGTTACTGTACAGCTAAGTGTATTTGATAAATCATTTATGAATTAATGCCGAAAATGAATGCAACACGTGTTGTAAACAAATGTTCGTCTTAGTGATGGGTACCGCGTCGAAGAACAACCGATTGCTGTGTCGTAATATGGTGCATATCGATATATTGCTCAAGTAGAAGTAACCGATATTTAACAGCAAGCTACTCTGAATAAAAAGCAAATGTCTACACTCTAAGTGTAAGAGAATAATAATTTTCTGACTTGAAAGGAAAAAATTTTCTTATAATATATTTCACTATTAACATTATTATATTTTATTTAATAAAACTTTCAATACTGATTTTTTCTATGAATATTTGAAAATTTCAAGCAAAAACAGCCGATATTATCTTATATCGATACTTGGCGCCACAGACATGGCCTTAGAATGGGCAACATAGCCATACAGTCTCTGTTTCTTGAAAAACAGTGATTAATAAGTTGTTAACTTTAGCTAAAATTATAAACAATAGAATAACTTTACAAATATATGTATAAGAGCTTTTGAACTATTGTCCCATTAAATATTTAAAGGTATTTTAAAATTCAAGACGACTGTAAATATTTTTTCAATTATTTTTTAATTTTATTTAAAAAACCATAACTAATTCATGAACTTCTTTAATCTAATTCATTTCATAAATAAAATAGATAAAATTCGAAATTTCCTATTTTATTTCTATAAACTGAAAGATTTTTTATTTACTACATTATGTATACATATATATTAAAACCAAAACAAAAAATTTGTTTGTTTAAGAATTTTATGAACCATCGAGGCTAAATTTCATTGTTTCAAATTTCTGGCAACGCTTAGGTTTTACAGTTATTTTTGCATAGGTCATTAAACGTGCATCTTTACTCAGAAGAACGAAAATCTACAACTGGCTGATGAGCCCATAATGGAAACATTTAAAAAAGAAGTGCTGCCTTTTTTGAACAATGATGGTGACACTGATCTTGATTGCGCTGGTAGTCCGATACTTGATAAGGCTTTGCCGGCGCCTGTGTCGCGGATGATAGACCAAGATAGTGACGGAGAGGAAGGTGTACCGGAATTTGAAGTTGTATGTGTAAACATTTCATTATTATTGCTATTATTATTGATTCTTAAAATTCCTTAACAAGTTTGATGACGTTCTCAATGTGGATAAACCCGGAAATGCTGTGGCTATTGGCTTTAATTTACCCACAACTTCATTTCAACACAATGCTGGAGATCTGCTGATGCTTACCGTAATTGAGGTGCGTTTCTAATCTTTTATGACGGCGTTGCATACTCAATTAAATCTTCATAGAAGAAGCAAACTGGTTTCGATTTGATTGAAATTTGTAGCATAATTTTTTCAGTTTTCCTCTCAAAATTTTTAATGGTTCGAAATATCGATCGGTTGAATTTAATGATAATATCTAAAACTAAGTTTTTTCTTATTAATTAAAAACCAAACTTACATTACCTGTAGTTGGATATAATCCTACAAAGTTAGATCAAATTAATTTAAAAGTCCGAAGACCATATTATAAAGTTTTGTTATAGGAACAATCAGTCGATATTCAGTGTGAAAAACTTTGTTAACGCTCAAGTTTTGTTAACCAAAAAAATATATTTGGTATAATTTTAAGTGTGTGTACACAACTTAAGTTGAAATAAACGCTTTAAATGCCATAGAATCGATCAGCCTGAAGTCGATACATAAATATTTCTTATCATTGTTGTGCCTTTCCTTATTGTTTATGAATATACTCTATGTTCACTGCTTACCTCCGATTTATTCTGTTCTCAGGTGTATAGTCCATTTCAGTTCTGGTTCCAGATTGATGGGGATTCCCAAAATATGCGCGATATGCAGCATGAAATGAGGTAAGCTACGATTGAATTGTATTTGTTCTTGATCAATATCACAAGCCGTTTCGATATAGCCATGTTTGTCTGTCTGTTCGTCTGGATCTCCGAGACTATACGAGCTACAGCCACCTATAACTCGAAAATTAAATGAGGTATAGCAACTAAAACCATTCTTATTCATGGGAATAAGTACGTTGTCTCTTACAGTCGGCTAGCTCGACTGTAGACGTTCGTAATTATTATTAACTGTTTATCCTCTCTCTACTGTGATTGCAGCAATTTTTATCATCTTGCCGGCTCATACTGGAAACTGTCACCCTATTTTATTAAGCCCGGCTATTTATGCGCTATTCAATTAGATTTGGTTTGGCAACGGGTACGCATTATCTTGGAACCAGCGACGACAGAAAGTGAAGTGGCGTCCGTTTATTGTGTCGACACTGGCAGGACGGCAAAGGTGCTGGTCAAGGATTTATACTTTCTGCACGAAAGATTTGTGGAGTGTCCAGCATTTGCGACACGGGGCACATTGGCCGAGGTGTATCCGCTGGGCTTACACTGGCCAGCCGAAGCGATAGAAGAGTTCAGATATCTAGTCACCGACTGTGAACTTAATGCCAGCATTTCGAACGTGGATGTGGTTGATCGCATTCTGTTTTTGAATCTCTGGAATACACTGGAGTATCAAGTCCCAATCAAATCAAAGCTAATCAGCGCAAAGTTGGCGGGTCTCAGGTTGAACAATAGTCCAAATTTTCGCTATGTCCGGGAACTTTTGCCCACGTAAGTTTCAAAAACTATAAGAAATTCGTTCATTTTGGAAATGACAAATTGAAGCGTTTGATCTTAAAATGGTTAAGTGAATTAGAACTTTAACTTAACAAGAAGTTTGCATCAATTTAGTGCATGTAACTCACTAACAGTATAAAATTTATTATAACAATATTCCAATTTAGCGAAAGTTAATGGAAAATGTTTGATTTCATTTAATTTCCTACTCAATGCTAGTGAAAAGCCAAGTTAATAACATTAAATTTCTTAATGGTAGTGGGAATAAAGTTTTATTGCATAACTTTCTGCAATGCAAATGAAAAGGTTTGTTAATTAAAAATTGTAATTAGTTATGAACAATTCTGGAATATCTATGCAATACAATACAATAACAATCAGTAACTAAACTAGTCATTAAATTATTAATTATTTTAATCAAAGAGATCTAAAATACAACAATTTATAAGTAAAGAAAATTCGAGTAACTCGAAAAGTTTGTAGAATGAGTTAAATTTATTTCAACTCATCTCGTATGGAGTGACAGTTGTCTTATCAAACTAAATCAATTCATTTGTGTTCATTTAACATTTAACAACATTTAAGCAAATCTTTAGTGCGTAAATATATTTATATAAAAAACTATATTCCTTATTTGTCTGCAGCTTTGAGATGTTAGAGTCCGGACTGTTTGGCCCTGTAACCGAGGAATTTGAAGACAAATTCGACGGCATCATTTATAAGCCAACATTTTTGCGTAACTTTGAGCCGCCAATACTGCAAAATTCGTTTAGACCGGGCCTTCAGGAGGCACTAAGCAGCTGGTTAAAGCGTTTCAAGAAATCGAATCTGAACAATCGCAAGCTCCAGCCAAAGCACTAAGGGAATTGGCTCATCGATCCACAATTATTGAATGTCGCTCAACTGTGCACGTTTATCGCTTTTTTGATTTTCTACACAAACTAACAGATGTTTACTATTTAACTTTATAAAAATACAAATTCCATATTACCGATTTCCTTTGCCGTCTCAGTTTTATTTGTGAAAAGAGTTCAGATTAGTTTAAGATTTTGGACATACTTATGTTGCCTTAATTTAAGTAAATTTTGGATGAATATGGATGAAACTAATCTGTATTCGATTAAGGACATGTGCTTATATCTTTAAAAAATAAAATAAGAACAATTATTCTGTAAATACGTCTGAAAATGTTTACTTTGTAGATTAAACTAAAATTTTAATTCCTTAGTTTCAAGTCAAATATATTTTACAGATAATTAAAAGCTTAGCGCCAATTTTCTACTAGCTACTAACTGTAGATTGAAATCTGGTTTGAAAAAAATCTAAAAGCAATCTACATTCGCTTCAGAAATTGCTCTACTATGTAGTTCATTAATAATAATTAAAAACAAATGGACTACTAATCATGCCTGATGTTACATATACTTAGCTACATTTATTCAAATAAATATGTACAGAGATATGAATATATTATATATGTACGTATATATTGTTGAGGGGAACAATTGGTAATACTATATGATGTACAAGATTTATTTGCATTTGGTTGTTGATTAGCCGCCCCTGACATCGCAGAAATACGAAACTCGAAAAAAAAGCTTTTCTTCAATCCCAATCAAAATCCAGCTGATCTTATTAAGCGCCGTCTAAACAAGAGTTGTAAAGTTGAGATTTAAAAATAAAGATATTTTTACAAATCACTTGATTTTTGACGCTCAGTTGTTTTCCCTGTAAAGCAGAAAATAAACTTTGTTTTAATGCTCTGAACACAGTAATAAAACACAGTAAGCAAATGGAAAAATATTGAAAAATCAACTAATATAAAAACCAAAAACAATGCGACTGAAAATGTTGTTTATGCACAAACACTTGTAACAAAGGATTAAGTTATCATTTCCAAATGTCAAACCATCTGTCATGCACAGGCTGACAAATCTAATACTAATCTAAAATCATTGCAGAGGATACGCTTTATGTACATTTCGATAACACTCTCAATCAGTGTTGCCATTTTAGCCTATTTGATAACGGATATAAAATATTTTGAAAATGCTAATGGCTTGAAATATATACATAGCTGATTTTCGAATATGCAAATATGTAAAGAATCGAAAAACAATTTACAGACAAATTGTTTGCAATTGATATTTTTCAAAATGTAACTCAAAGTCTGGCAACACTGCTCAATAAACTGCAAAGACTTACTCTATTAATGCACAGAGCTCGTGAGACGGTTGACCGTGTCGAGGAGGCTTTTAGCAGCTGATAGTTTTCAAATTTGAGCCTGACCATTATCATCCAACTCCATGATCTGCATGAGATCCTCCTGCAGCAACGATGGTCCCCGGCAACTTTCAAATTGATCTGGCAATCCAGCTGTGGTTGCACTTGTATTTGAGTTGTTGTTGTCCAGCTGCTGATCATGTTCGGCAATGGAAAGGCTTATGTTCGGCAACTCGACAATAGATGGCGCCTCGGTCATTGCGCGATCGCGTATAACCTTAGTCCAGGGAAAATTTAACGAAATGCGATGCCAGCGCTCTGCAGCTCGCTCAGATGGTGATGGGGACAGACAGGGGGAGGGTGCGAGTGTGGGTGAAGCGGAGGGAGATGGAGGTGGAGAGGGGCAGAAGACACGACTTGATCTTGGTGATTGAAATCCGTTTATGGTCGCCGCTGTTGTTGTTGTTGTTGTGGTTGCGGTGGTGTTAGTATTGATGTTGTTGCTGTTCTTGTTGGTGGTGGCGGACAAATCGGTCATTCTCAATCCCTGGCGGCTGGTGGAGGGCATATCGTCATCGCTAAACTGGGAACTCTGCAGTGTGTCGGGTTCCGTGGGCGGCATCATGGCCGTTTGCATTTCCAGCTCCGATTCGATATTCAGTGGCATATTGTTATCGACAGTGGTGCCACCACCATCGATGCGCATCTCTAACTCATCATCCGTCACTGTGATGCAGCTGATCACACGCTGTGCGGCGGCAATTTGACTGCGCATCATGTTGTTGGTGGACCGCGAATTGCCATATTGCAAACGCTGCTGCAACATGGAACGCTTTATGATATCCTGATGCGGATGCGGATGCGGATGAGGTTGCGCCACCGCATGCGCCTGAACCTGCGCCGACTGCAGCTGCTGCTGCTGCTGCAGCAACGAGTCCGCCAACTCCTGACGCTGCCGCCGCTGAGCGATGCGTTCGACATTCGAACGGGATTGGGCATTGCCATAACTGATGCGGCGGGCAGCGCGCTGCCGACGCTCCTGGGCCTCCCTGCGCGTCTCGTCGGCAGCACGCATCTTGGCGGTGGAGCGCAGTTCGCTGCGCAAATAGTAACCATTGCCGTTTTCCGCCAGCTCGGCGTTGCGGCGTGAAATCTCCTGGCCCAGCTCACGGGCACGCTCGAGGGCCTCCAGGCGTTCGCGTCGCTGCTGCGCCTGCTGTGCCTCCGGGGACAGCGGCAGCGGCAGCAGTGGCTGGAGGTGTGCCTGTGAATGGGGGCGTGGCTGGTTGGAATTGGGCGCCTCATTGATATCCTCGATTTCGCGAAACAGACGCTTGAGACGCACCTGTCGCATCTTTAGCTCAATGGTGCGATCATTGAACTCCTGAATGCGCTCGTACTCCTCCCGCAGACGCTGCAATTGTCCATTACGGCGGCTGTTGTTGAACATACGCCGGAAGTACGGAGTACGCTTGATCGAATACGACATATCTATATCTATATCTATATATATATATATATGTATGTTAATCAACAACGAATTTAGAGCTTAATCCAAAGTTAAACGCGACAAGTTGAAGCTATTTTTAGTTTTTCTTTTTACTTTTCTTTTGTATTTGCACTTAAGAATTTTGTACGAAAATGATATTGAGTTTGTTGAAATATTACTGGGACGAAAATGATTTTTAGTTTATCACACAAAACCAAAATACGATTTAATCAAATTGTCAAGTTGACAGTCAGCGCCTACCTTTAATTTTTGTAAATAAAAACACAAAGCAGCTTGAATTTGTCAAGACTTAAACATTAATTTATTATAAAGTTCCTCCAGAAACCGCAAGTCTTACGTTTACAGTACAAATACAGAATACAAAAATACAAAAAGTTGAGACACATTAAAATCTGAATCAGGTTTGGGAATAGCACTCGCACAGCAGTAACGCCTGCGCTCTGCTGCTAGTGATGACACACATTCGCTCTCTCGCTCTTTCGCCCGCTCATTTGGCAGTCTTTGCCATCATGTGCACGAGTTTGTCCTCGTCGGCGCCAACAATGCTGCCCAATCGTCGGTTGCCCTTAAGGAAGACAAATGTGGGCATGCTTCGAATTTTGTACTTGTTGGTCAACTCTTCGTACTTGTCCACATTGATCTTTATTATGGTAGCCTTGCCAGCGTATTGACGTGCCAGGGATTTGACAGTTTTCTCGATCTCCTTGCATGGACCGCACCAGGTGGCATAGAAGTCGAGTACAATCGTTTGATTTCCAGCCGATTCGATGCGCTTCTGGAAATCGTTGATGCTGCGAATTGTTATCACGGAATTCATTTTGAATGCTTTTGGTTTGATTTTGTGTAACTTTAATTGATCTTTAGCAACTAGATGTGATTTGCAAATTTTTTTTTATTGTAAGCGCGAACTGTTGCTATCCAGCTGCTATTTATAGCAATTTTCTATTCAGTTGTTTCGCGCGCTTTGCGTTTTCACCACAAAATGGCGTCGACACTGTAAACTGTAAAAGCGCAAAAGCAACGGTAAAATTCCAATATGCTGGCGCTGCCACCTATGATCCATAATCTTATATCGATAGGCGATAGCTGTGTAAAGCAATTATTTGAAAGCAGTATTTCGTTGGTATTTTCTCACCATAAATACCCAAATTTTTATACCCTCTGAGGGGTATATTGGGTTTGTCAGAAGAGGAAAAGTATGTAACAGGCAGAAGGAGGCGTTTCCGACCCCATAAAGTATATATATTCTTGATCAGCATCAACAGCCGAGTCGATATAGCCATGTCTGTCTGTCCGTCTGTCCGTCTGTCCGTCCGTCCGTCTGTCCGTCTGGCCGTCTGTCCGTATGAACAAACAGATCTCAGAGATGGTAGGAGCTACAATATCCGTTTTAGTCAGTATCGACCACATATTTAGTCAGTCAATACAAGTTTGTTTCCTTTTTTTGATGCCACGCCCCGTTCGCCCACAATAAGCGAAAAACCAGACATACCTCGGAAAAAATTCAGGTTTTTTGCGAATATCTCGGTAACTATGGCACCTAGGGACACCAATTTTGGCATGCAGGTTGCTAGATGCAATATAAAGACAATGCCATCCACATTTTTTGGATGCCACGCCCCCTTCGCCCACCAAAAGCACAATTGCGTTGTAACTTTGCATGCCGTGACATGACACTTATTTCTTAACATAACGTTTTGTTACTTAGAATATATTTGAAGACAAATAATATAAAACGATTGTGAAAATTTCATCAAAATCGGACTATAATTAAAAAAGTTTCTTAAACAACGAAAATCGATACTTTCAAGCAAGGCATAGCCACGTGCATTGCACTGAGCTGTGCACATAAGCAACGAAAACGAAAAACGTGCGAGCGAGATAGACATACAAATATGTGTGCATGTTAAGTTCTTGCAGCAGCTACTCCAATTTGCACTCATAATTAGAAACGAAGCTCAGAGGGTATTACACGGTCGGCATGCCCGACTGACAATTTCTTTCTTGTTTGAAATATGAAAACTATAAGTTGTAAACAACCAGTATCTAAATAATATTTTTGTTTCGTCAAAAAATTAGCAGAGCTTTTTCATTCAAATCGACTTTTGCTGAACTAAAATCCAGGACCACAAATATTTTATTTCACACTGTCAAAACTTTTTTGTTCCCATAATATTTACAAATTGTTCAAGACATCTGAACACATCAAAAACTTTCCAGAATTTTGTGTACGTAAAACTATTTGCTAAAGAAATCTATTCAACTATTATTCTTTTAGCGCCATGGTTCATGTGATACAGAGCAAGGACGATTTCGAGCAGCAATTGTCGAATGCGGGCGATAAATTGGTTGTAATTGATTTCTGTGCCAACTGGTGTGGACCCTGCAAGGTAATTGCACCCAAGTTGGAGGAACTGGCCGCCCAATATACAGAGCGTGCCGTTGTCCTGAAGGTTAACGTGGATGAGAACGAGGATATTACACTGGAGTACAATATAAGCAGTATGCCGACATTTGTTTTCATTAAAAGCGGTGAAGTTCTCGAAGTATTTGTGGGCGGCAATTCCGATAAGTTATCGAAGTCCATGGAGAAATATGTGGGGGACGCCGATGAGCCGGACGATGTACACCAGCAAATTAGCTCGTCATCGGACAGTGCCGCCAGTGGCAACACTCTGTGCGAGATCGATGAGGATCCCGAGGGCGCCGACGAGGTTGTACCACCACTAGATGTACCCAGGCCCATCAATGACGGGGGAGTCTTGGAAAACTAACCGCCAATCGTTTCAAAGACCATTGCAAATCTAATTAAAGTACACGAGAAGTAAAAACAAGCCAGTACCATCAAATAAACCCAGATGAACACAAAATAACTACACTACACTACTATTCACTTTTATTGTACAAAATTCTGTTCTGATGCCATAAACTTGACTATAAACTAGTTTCTTAATTCTCTTCATTCTTTAAATTTTAAGGCTACCATTATGAACTATCTTTCTATTCTTAAAATCTTTACAAAACTCAACATTAGCTTACTTTAAACAAGTTCTCATCTTGTCTTATTTAATAAACTAATTTATTTCTATATTTATCTAAATAAAACTTTACAGATACGAGCTGTACTAACGAGCTAGTTGGATTACACATCATTAGCTGATTTTTAACTAGTTATTAACTTTCCCCAATCCTTATACAGAGTCGTGTCCTTTGTTGTCTGAGAGAAACTTTATAAAAATGAATCGAATGAATCATTCTGTGCTAAAATGCTTCCTTAAACTTGACCTTAGTTGAGTGGAAACTAATTATGATATATTTTAATAATTATATTTCTTTTCTATATTTAAACTATAGAAATCCTTGATGTTAGTGTCATATGCGTATGTACATATCGTTATAACTAAATAGTTGCATTGTCGTAATCTTTCTTGTATACCATATATAATTTTCAAAAATATTCCTATTTTAAACAATTAGATGACTATCTCTGATATATTTCTATGTCAAAACTCTTTACTAAACTTGACATTAACCGACTTTTAACCAATAATTTGGCGTATTTTTCTTTAAATAAAAGCAAAATCAAGTCTTTGCGTTTGTTTGGTACATTATTATTTGCAAACAAATACAAAATTTGTTTAGGCTAATTAAATTTAAATTAGGATTTGTTAAAAAAAAAGAAGCCGAATTTGCTGTGTGACAGATTTCAATATAAAATTATTGATCGATATCTCACAGCAAATCGCCTATAAATATACATATATGTATATATATATCTAAGTATAAATGTATGATGATGACGTGTGTGGCGCTGTTTACTTTTTGGCAAAAGTAATTTTCATCGCATGCGTCGGTGTAATCTTGAATCCTTGGAGCGCCTCTTTGGCTGCATTGCTTTGCAGTTCGGTGGTGAACTCGACAAAAGCGATGTCGTGACGATTGGGTACCAGACGCACCTCCTTGAAGCCGGGGAATTGATTGAACAGCATCGAGAGCATCATTTCGTTCGTTTCCTCCGGCAAGTTGGTGAGGAAAAGAATTTGATTTGGTGGCTGCTCGGTTTGTGTATTTGGATTCGAGTTCTCTGCACTCGTTGGCTTCTTTTTCTTGTCCCTAAAAAATTGATTTAAACATTAGCATGTACAGTACAACAACAATGAATGAAAGTAAACCAACTTTTTCTCCTCAGCTCCAGGTGCCGGTTTTGGCGGCTTCACCTTCTTGGGTCGCTCTTTGTAGGTGCCCTTCAGTTTGGCCACAATATCCGAATCGGTTTTGGAATAACCAATGCGCATGGGCTTGTCGTAGAACGGGAATCCCTGCATGGTGCGCAACGCATTAGAGGCGCTACCAATTTCTTTAAATATCACAAATGCCTGGCCACGCATTTTCAATGTTGTCAGCGCCACAATATCAAGTATTTGTCCGAATTGTGAAAAAATCGCATAGAGCGATTTCTTGAGTTCCTCCTTTTTGATCTTCTCGTTGAGATTGTTGATGTAAATCGTTTGGTTTGGTCGTACATCCATTTTGTTATTTTAATTTAATATATTTGCAACTTAAAGGAAAAACAAATTTAATCTTTACGGAAAAAATGCTGTTTTTAGCGCAGGCAATTAGAGATGTGCACGGTAAACGTTGTCTTTGACAGTCGCCATGTTTGCGTTGCAATCGCATATCGATAGGCGAAAATATATCGATGTTGTCAGTGTGATTTATGAAAGTGACTGCGATATTTATTGTCGAGATAATTTGAAATTAAAAAAAAAATGTTTATCACCATATAATTATGCAAAAATATTAGTTTGCCTTATGTTTGCTATAACCGGATTCTAATGTAATTGTTTGACAAACTGTATATTCAAATTAGCTGGCAGCACGTGCGTGAGCACGAGTCAAACTATTCACTGTGATTTTATGCGTGATTTACAATAGATATCGATACCCGATTTGATTGTTAAGTTTGACCATCTACAGCAGTTATCGCTTTTGCCGGCTGAATTCCCTCCTTGCGCTTTGTTGTTGATGGTCGGTGTCGCTTTGTTCAGTTTATTTGCGTGTTTTGTAACTTTTTGATTTTATGCAAAACCGCTCACATGTTGCCCCTGGGAGATGACAAAAAAGATCGCTATGCGAAACTATCATTTCTCGGCGAGGGTCAGGTGTGTACTTGGCACTGCAATTCGCATTCCTTTGCTATTGTTATTAATGTGTGCGTGTTTCTCTTCTCTCCCTGCAGTTTGCCATTGTGTACAAGGCCCGTGATATTGTGACCAGCCAAATTGTGGCCGTGAAGAAGATCAAGAAGGGCAGCCGAGATGAAGCGCGTGATGGTATTAATCGAACAGCGTTGCGTGAAATAAAGATATTGCAAGAATTGCAGCATGAGAACATTATTGGATTGGTCGATGTGTTTGGCCAGCTGTCGAATGTGTCGCTGGTCTTTGACTTTATGGACACGGATCTGGAGGTGATCATCAAGGATAACAAAATTATACTTACTCAGGCGAACATCAAGGCCTATGCCATAATGACATTGCGTGGCCTCGAATATCTACATGTCAATTGGATACTTCACCGCGATTTAAAGCCCAACAATTTGCTAGTTAATAGCGATGGCATCTTAAAGATTGGTGATTTTGGTCTGGCCAAAAGTTTCGGCTCACCCAATCGCATCTACACGCATCACGTGGTGACGCGCTGGTACCGTTCACCCGAACTTCTCTTTGGAGCTCGACAATATGGCATTGGTGTCGATATGTGGGCCGTGGGTTGCATTCTGGCCGAGCTCATGTTACGCGTTCCCTTTCTGCCTGGGGACTCGGATCTGGATCAGTTGACGCGCATCTTTAGCGTACTGGGCACACCCACGGAAGCGGAGTGGCCCTACATTAGTAAACTTCACGACTATCTACAATTTCGCCACTTTACAGGCACACCACTGCAAAATATATTCACAGCCGCCAGCAACGATATGATCATACTTATGCGCCGCCTCTTCGCCATGAATCCCCTGAAGCGTTGCTCCTGCCGCGAGGCCCTCAGCATGCCCTACTTCCGCAGCAAGCCGGCGCCCACCGTGGGTCCCAAATTGCCAATGCCATCGGCCATATTGGCGGCCAAAGAAGGCGCCAATGCAGCGCCCGGTGACGAGAAGCCGCAGCTGAAACGCAAACTAGTTGAGACTACTGTTCGTGGCAATGTTTTGCCCCAAAAGAAGAAATTGATGTTCTGAACGATGTGTGACATTGGCAAACCTATACTTACAATACATTTACTATACATTCAGGGTTAATTTATCTAGTTTGTACTTCGCGAAAGCTGTTAACTACATATAATAAATGATAAGACAAGTTATGAAAACTATTCGATTTAACTTATGCTAAGATTCAGTTTGGGTTAGGCTGCTTTCTATGTAGTTCCAATAATCAGATTGGTTTTCTTTGCAATTTTCAATAGCTGCCGCTACTGCCTTATGCATTTGGTGGCTTGATTTGCTCACCAGACTCAAACGGTTAATTTTGTTTTATCAAATTTGGCACAAGGAGTATTAATAATATGTAGGTTTTAGGTGCTAAGTAGTATCTGGAATATTTATTCCGATGAAAGTTGCTTGTCTCTTGGGAGGCTTTGGCACTGACATCTAGGCTGGCATTGGGCTTGCTATCAGGCAGTCAGTTGTTAGGTAAAATTCGTAGCTTCCGTTTCGATTAATATAGTTTTTGGCTACAGTATTGTTAGCTTTACTTTTTCGGAGTGCAGCGGAGCCTTTGAAATGCCGCTGGGGGGCAAGAAACTGGCCATTGGCTCCGAGGAGGCGCGACGTCAACGCGCCGAACTCCGCACCAGTTATGGCAATAAACTATCCAATATGAATTTGGGTCGATTGCGATTGGGAAGATCGAGTGGATCCAATGCGTCCACATCGAGATCATCGTCATTGACAATGGGCACTGCATCGCTGCGAAGAATTGCCTCCAGTTTTGCACAGGTGAGCGATGTGGTTTGTGGCTCGTTTGCTGCACTGCCGCACGAGGACTCCGAGGAGGATCTTAAAGAGGAACTGGCCGAGGTGCTCATATGCAGCGAGCCCTTCAAATCAGCAGCGGCGGATGCAGAAATTGAAAATTATGACGCTGCGTATCCGATTAACGCATTGGTCAACAAATCGGAAGCAGCAAACGCAAACGCAAACGAAAACGGAAGTGATGATAGTGATGTGGAACAGAACCGTTTTCACTGCTCCGATGCAATACAATCTCGGGCCAGCGAGCGTTGGGGTCAAATCGCCTGTACCGTGTCGACCCTTTTCCGAGTGCGACGCATCTCGAGCGCGAATCCTTTGTCGGAGCTGCGACGCTTAAGAGAGCAACGGGATCTGCTCGAGTCCTTCACACGACCCTTTCTCTATGAGGATGGCGCGCATACCAAATAAGACTAGCTTTGATGCTGTAACCAACTTTACTTTCAAAAATAAAATAAAACAAGCTAACTAAATCTTGCAATGGATAAAATTTTAAAGTTTCGATCACTTAAATGGTGTTCCCCTTAAAACCCCATATACATAATTGGAAATGAAACTCAGAGGGTATTACACGGTCGGAATACTCGACTGATTTTCTTACTTGCTTTGTTTTTTTTTTTAGAACATAGGATCATTTTACATTAAGATTAAAAATGTAGACTTTTAAATGATTTTTTTTAACTCAAGCTTTAATATAGTTTTCAGGGACCGTAATCATTATGAGTTATATTTTAAAAATCATAAAGTAATGATTAAATTTCATTTTTAACGATTTTCTTCAAAAATAATCATTATTTTTGAGTAATTTATGAAAACTTAAGTATAATAAGTATTTAAGACAAAAAAAAAAAAAATTAAAAATAATGATTAAAAGTGATTTTTATTTTTTCGCTCAAAATAAAACTCAACAGTAACATACGGCTTCTGTAAAGTACTTCTCACCAATGTGATTGCATATTCCTGTTCTATTTAGCGCCCCTGCAAACCCCCCTCACGAGAACTAATTTTTGTAATTAAATAAAAAAAAATTAGTTAACTAAAAATGAAGCCTTTTACAGAAGCATTATGTTACTGTTGAGTTTTATTTTGAGCGAAAAAAATAAAAATCATTTTTAATCATTATTTTTGATATATCTTTTTTTTATCAAATATAATCATTATGGTTAAGTTCTTCATAAATTACTCTGTGTAGATTGTAAAGTATTTGAAATGGTACAAACAAATTAGAGCATGTAGTTCCCTTCGAGAACTACAGATAGGGGCTGCATATTAATGTTGACATAGTTAACTCTTAATAAATTCCTAACAATTTAATATACTTATGGTATCATATATACTATATTATTATTTTTTCTCCATGTCATTCCTTTGTGTCATCCCTTTGAATATTGCCACATAATGAAAAAGTCATGCTCAAATTTCATTCACATTCACATATATTCATAGTCGTATTCATTTACAGATAGTACATAAAAAAAAAGATATTCATATGCATCGATTTCGTCGTCATCTTCTTCTTCTCTTGTTCGTGGCAAATGGGGCAGCACAGCTTGTTTAAGTTAGATTATCATTCTGTCTCTGTTTTGCATCTCTTGTCTCTCTCTCTCTGTCTAATAGCAACGACATCTATCGCGCGGACATTCCGATTTGTAGTTCAAACATTGATCCATGCAATATGTGTCAGCCCCCTCACGTCCCTCCAGCTCACCAATTGCGACACATTCTTGACTGCAGATGGAGAACATACATATACATATGTACATGAGTTAGATAAGGAGAGATAGAGAAAGATATAGCTTTGCTAAACTCACGGGCAGTGGCAGGCTGTCTCCGGGCAATTGGGTGGATAGCGCAGACAGTTGATCTCACACCAGTTATCGATGCCAGGAAGTGCCCGGAAAGCCGGTGCTCCAATACACTTTTGATCGCTATAAGTAGGAGATGCCGAGGTATACGGATATATAAATGCAAAACGGAGGGGAAAAAAGTAAGAGAAACACGACAACAATTAATTTAGGGAATGTGCTAACGTGCTGGAAAGATAGTTACGGAGTGGTTTACGGTTCCTAAGATCAGTTATAACCTTACTTTATATATACAACAGTTATAGTACATTTTGTATGAGGAAGCATTATGTTAAGTTTGCAATATGTTTCGGAATGCATCCCTGTACTCTTTGGGTGTGATCTGAGATTTGAACCCTACATAAATTTATTGTCATCTCTTTTAATTCTAGTTGACTAATTGTGTATTTCAAACATACTCTTAAAGATAAAATTTTTCGTCTAAAAAACGAGTTGAGAGTGAAAAGTTTTTAAAAATAGAAAACAAATAATAGAGCTTGTTTGTAAGAACATACAAAAATGTATTCTTGCATCATCTTGCAAAATAAATTCTAATAATGAATCTAAATCTTAATAATAAAGATTTAACTTTGAAAAGCAAATTTTTTTATTCATAATACGTTTTTTTTTGCTTTGATAATTACTCGATTATGAAATCCATTTATTTTTCTTTTTCAAGGAAAATAAGAAATATGCAATATATAAATTTTATTAAGTAAGAGTGAATAAAATACATAAATAAATTTTCACAAGAAAACCATAAAAGAGTTCTCAATAAACCAAAAATTAAAGCTAATTTCTGGAACCATAAATTGCAATTTCTATATAAAAAAGCTTACATATGAAATCAATAAATTTTTCGAAATATTGATGGATTGATTTTAAAGTTGTCAATTTTTGAACATTTGATTTTAAATTCGATGTTTAGTTTGATTAACATAACAATTTGTAGGTGTGTTAAATAAAATTTTCTAAAATTGAATTTCAGTTCTAACTTTTAAGAACATTATTCTTAAAAATGTGCCTCATAGGGTCTTACATCAAGATCATAAGGTCTTACATTAATAACTTCAGATTTTTTCAGATTAATTTTCTTAATTTGACAATATTATACATTTAAGATCACTATTTTACACCCTCAGAGGGGTTGAAGTTCGTTAAAAGTATGCAATAGGCAGAAGGAGGCAGACGTCATATATTTTTGAGTAGCATCACAAGCCGAGTCGATGTTCGTCTGCCATTCTTTCACTATTTATTAACAAATTTCAGAGATGGTAAGAGCTACAATTTTCATCAGTTTTTGGTGAATATCTCAGTGACTAGATAGATGTTCCTAGATATTACATAAAGACAGTGTCATTATAAATTTATCGATGTCACCTTCGCCATAAGGCAATTAATAATTGTCAATCTTCCATGGCATTTAAAAGAAGTATTTCTTATCGTATATTTTTGAAATATTTGTTTAGACTCTAAACTTTAGAAATATAAAATATCAAACGGTCAAATAGCAAAAATATCAGAAAATTGCAGTCGAGTATCCCGACCGCGTTTTATCTTCTGAATTTTATTTCCAATTATATAAGTTCAAATTGGAGGAACTGATGCAAGAACTTACCATGCACACATCTAGAATATAAGTATATACATTATATGATCTGCCAAGCCTCCTTCTGCCTGTTACATACTTTTCAAAAACCCAATATACCCCTCAAAAGGTATAAACAGTGTATATTTAAAGAACAGTCCATTCGACTGAGCTCTGCTGCTGCGCAGTGCGGGTGCTCAACAGTCCTTTTCTTGATAAGATGCGTTTTCCAGATTACAAATCATGTTCTTGTTTTTTAGTGAATACAATTAGGAAAAAAACTAAATAAATGATCAACACATTTGTTAGTTTTGTCACATTGAATAGAAATCAAATTCAAATAGGTTAGGTTTAATTTTAGGGTTTTTTTGGTATGAGACGCTAAGAGGCTGTTACTGCAGCGATGCCGTTAAAGAAATCTGTGGATACATTCAAAAGCCATGAGGAGCAACGTCGTCATTTGGCCGAACTGCGTATTGCTTATGGAAATTCCCTTTCCGATTTCAATCTAGGTCGGATGCGAGCGCGACCAGTGACATATGTGCCAAAGGATTCAAGCAGCTGCCTGCCTTTTGGACACTTGGCCAATTCGTATGGTTGGCAGCTAACTAATACGCATAACGGCAAGGTGACCCGAAAGCTGACTGCTGCGAGCACTTCGCATTTACCCTATGCACACGAACTGTCCGATGAAGAATCGACCATATCGCGTAGATACGAAGCATTGCAGCGACAGGCCCGATTACGTACCACATTCGTAAGACATTTGGACCACGTAAAGACTGGCCAAATTAAGAGTTCGATTTTAAAATTGGCTAAATCTGGTGTGCTTAATTAACTGATTATTGTAGAGAAACAGATAACAGAATAGAATATAGTAATAAACGTGTGTATTGATGTGATCCGTAAAATCTAAAGATTGTTTGGAAATCCTAATCCGAGTATGAAATTTTTGCTGACACAAAAATGTATTGTAATTTCATCATATTTGGTTACAAATCGAAAATTGACTCTGACCCTCTGACTTATATTTCTAGTTATATACATTAGTTTAAATGGCAGTTAGAGCTGCAGATCTTTACATGCGCGTGTGTTTGTATGTCAACAACTTTCTTAATTATAGCCTGATTTTTATGCAATTTTCAGGATCGTTTGATATTACTTGACTCTTAATCAGTGTGACACTCAAATTTTTAATTTGGTTTGTGGCGTGACATCCAAAAAATTATGATGTCATTGTCTTTATATTGCATCTAGCAACATGCATGCTAAAGTTGGTGTCTCTAGGTTTTTTAATTACAGAGATATTCGCCAAAAACATATATTTTTTTTCCCCGAGGTATCTATAGTTTTTCGCTTATTGTGGGCGAATGGGGCGTGGCAACAGAAGAAAAAGATTCTTGTATTGACTGACTAAGTTGTATATTGTAGCTCTTACCATCTTTGGGTTCTCTTCGTTCATACGGACAGCCAGACGGACAGACGACTTGGCTTGTGATGCTGATCAAGGATATATATATGTACATGTTACATATTTTTAACAAACCCAATGTACCCCTCAGAGGATATAAAAATTGTTTATTTTCAAAATTTGTCATTACTGATTACCAATAACTGATAATAACAAAGAACCCAAGTATACAATTTTTTGTGATTTTAAATTAGTTTTATTTTGTTTCTACTATTTGTGAAAATTTTTAGGGTACCACTTACTTATTTCGCGTACCTTCTACCCCTGAGATATAGAAATAATTATTAGAAAGTCTAGTTGCTAAATTAATCTTATTACTCAACAAAGTATGCCGAGGTTTGCTTAAACATTAAAACACCAAAAAAAAAAAAAAAACCCACACTATTCCAATCGATTCTAATCAAAATATCTAATATCATATACGTTTTTGCTGTCACTCTGTATTCATATCCGACATGGACTACAAATCGACTCCGGGGCAATAAAACATTTATCATCGTATAATCAAACGTTTTGTATTTTGGTCCAACTCAATTTACCAAGCGTGAAACATACATCGTATAAAATATATATAAACCGAAACATTCAACTAAGAAGATGAGTCGGGCACGCTATAATCACCTAAGATCCGATAGAGAGATGGAGGGATTGCAACAGGTCTCACAACCCGTAAACCCCATGAGTCCGGTGCGAAAGACAACCTACACTAGGGCGGAGTTAACGCAGCGAGGACCGACAGGTGAGTTAAAGAATTTCTAATAGTTTTATGTTTTATGTTCAGAACGGAAACTTTTCGCTAATATATATATATATGTATACATATATGTATACTATATACATATATATTCCGAGAACTTAATAATTTCATTATTATTAAATTAAACCGCCCGAGAAATTGAAACTGATTACACAATTTAAAAGCTCTTTGACTGTAGTATGATATATATATATATATATTATATCTAGATCTTTTTAATTACGCATTTCCATATATTTAGAAAAATGTTCTCCATAATTTTTGAGTAACTCTATTAAAAGTTATCCTCTTAAAGCTTCGATCTGAATACTTTAGCACTGGGGTGTATATTACTATATTTTTATCCCAAGTATATCCATTGTTACATTTTTACTCAGTTTATTTTTATACCCTCTAAGGGGTATAATGGATTTGTGAAAAGTATGTAACATGCAGAAGAATTATATATATTCTTGATCAGCATCACAAGCCGAGTCGATGGAACCATGACCGTCTGTCTGTCCGTATGAACAAACAGATCTCAGAGACGGTAAAACCTACAAGTTTAAAGTTGATCAGTATCGTTCACATATTTAGTCATTTAAAAAAAATATTTTTTTTAATGTCATGCTTCATTCGCCCACAATAAGCGAAAAACCAGACAAATCTCGGAAAAAATACATGTTTTTGGCAAATATCTCAGTTAACGTAACACCTAGGGATACCAATTTGGCATGCAGGTTGCTAGATGCAATATAAATATAAAGCGATCAACATTTTTGGATACCACGCCCCCTTCGCCCATATGAAGCACAATTGCGTTGAAACTTTGCATGCCTCCGAATAGTTTATCTCTCAACGTATAGTTTTGTAACTTAGCATATACTTGGAGACAAACAATATCAAACGATCCAGTAAATTGCATCAAAATCGGACTATAATTTAAAAAGTTGGTCATACAACGAAAATCGTTACTTTCAAGCAACGTATAGCCACGTGCATTGCACTGTGCGAGCGAGATAGACATACAAATATGTGTGCATGTTAATTTCTAGCAGCAGCTACTCCAATTTGAACTCATATAATTGGAAACGCAGCTCAGAGGGTATAACATGGTCGGCATACCCGACTGACGTTTTCTATCTTGTTTTTTTTTTTGCCTGATCATCACCGTATATACATCATAAATTTATTTCAATCTATTTAATTGTAATAATTTCTTTCTATATCTTTGCTTTTTTCCGAAACTTTGATCTAGCTATGCCAATAACTCGAATGAAGCGTTTATCAATACTGAACAGTGGCAAGGGTTACTCTCCTCGCCCGGGTGTACCGGCCCCTGAAGTTGCCCCAAATAGACGTCCAGCAACGACGACACGCACTCACTTTTTGCCACGTGTGGCCAAATTGGCCACCAACAACAACAATAACAACAATGGCATTAATAACACTAGCTTGATGAACACTGGTAGAGCAGCGACTCGGGATAAATCTCCGGCTAGGAAACAGACCAAATGCAGTGCCTATTTGCCCAGCAACTGTGAGAGCAGCAGTCTTTACAGCCGTGGACAGAAGTGGCCACTGCACCACGAACAGCTGCCGCAGCAGCAGCAGCAGAAGCAGCAACAACAGTTGCAGCTGTTGAGGGACAGTTGCAACCCCAGTCCCAGCATCAGCATCAGCAGCAGCATGAGCAATAGCAGCAGCGATCTGAGAAAAATCAAATTGTCCAAGGCCTTTCGAATGCCCGATGAGAAAACCAAGAGCTTCGTTTATCTGTGCAAGCCGGTGAAGAATGTCAAGGAGCTGCTGATGGCACGCTCCTTGCGCAATAGCATCGAAAGCTTGGCCAAGGATCAACGGACGGACGATGCGGCCGATGTGTTTGTCAAGCTGCAGAATGAAAATGATCCTGAACGGAGCGATGCGGTCAGCTATGGTAGTGGCTTCAATGTAACCGCGGATACGGAGATGATGAGGTTGGAGACACAACTGCAGGATGTGCGACAGCGGGAGAAACAGTTACAGCAGATGGCAGCCCAGGCGCAACTTGAAAAAAACTCCGAACTGGAGTCGGAAAAGGTGCAAGAAAGGGAAAAGTTGGAGGAGCAGACAAAGGATCTGGAGCGGCAGACACAACGAAATTATGAAATTGAATTCGTTTGCCAAAACATACCGACCCTGCAGCGGGAGATTAAGTTGCTGCAGCAGCTCGGCGAGAAACTGGAGGCAACCCTGCTTGCAAATAATCAATATCCTACACCTAGAAGTTGCACCGAACTCGGAACTAAGGAATCCCGCTCTGTGTTCTACACACCGCGTTCCACTCTCAACATCATTCGCAACGATGCGCTACCCATTGTCCGCTTGGGCTGGCGTCGGGAGGAGCAAATGTCCCATATGGCGCAGAGAGCATGGATTGTTGCCCCGCTACGTTGCTTCGGCTCCATTCGGGAGTTTCGCATCGAGACGAAGACTTTGACGGAACTGAAGACGGCCGATGAGACGCAGTGCTTCTATCTACCGCTCGCTGAGAACGGTGGACTGGAGCGCACTTCGTTTCGTAAGCTTCGGGAGAATCCGAATGTTTTGCTACAACAGCTGCGTTCTTTGACACCATCACGACCGTTTAATTTGCTCGAACAGGATGAAATGTTCTTCAACAGCATGATAAGTCATGTCGATCTTCAGTTGGCCAACAGCACTAACCATTCAGTTCCGTTGCTGCCTCGGGAGACTGGTGGAGGTGGGAATCGATTGAATTTGGGCTTGAGTGCACCCTACGCACGGCTCTCGGTGCGACCGGAGTGTATGAAGGACATGCTAACCTGGACCGCAGCAGATGTGGAACGCATGCTTGTCTCCATGGTGAATGCTACCGTTCAATGTGAGATAACTCCACGCTCCTTGAAATCCTTAAGCTGTCGGGGCACCATCAAGTGTCAACAATCCAAACGCTGGAAGCGTCCCAAAGCAAAACCCAGCGCATTGCCTTTGGTACATTTTCGCACTGAACCGGTTGATCGGCAGGTGGAGGTGACGTCACTCAAGACGCAGACTAACGAACTGGAGCCCGTAATTCGAACACAACTGCTCAAGACCGTACTTGTGGGCCTTGTACAGGTGGCAGTTTTTCTCATACTCATCATGGCTTTTACCTATCCGGATATACGTTGTTAAGCAGGAGAGTTTCTTTCTCGACGCTTCTTTTAATTTTTGGTATGGGTGAGACGCATCCCATTCTTCCGACCATTTGCTCCTCGGCCACAATTCAACAACTAACCCCTCTTCGGCTTATTTTATTTCTCTTAATTACATTTTGCATTAACTGTTAATACACAGATCTTCTACAATTCTCCTAAATGGACTAGAGAGAAGGCCAAAGGTCACCGCCAAACCTAACGAATGTTAATAAAATTTCATGTGTACCTAAAGATCTGTTGTCACCCAGTACTTTTCCCACTCCACTCAGCACCAATAAACGGTTAAGAACGGTTAACCGTTTCGAGGCATACTCAAAAAAATGTATATAATAGGCTTATTTTTTTTTAAATTTTTTTTACATTTTATCAATATTTATTTTATAAAGCATATTTTTTATATACAGCTGAAGCGAGTGTGTGTTTATGTGTGTGTGTGTGTGTGTATGTGTGTGTGTGTGTATGTGTGTATGTGTAACCATAACCGTTATCATCTGATTTGTTGTTGTTTGCTATTACGCTTACATCTACAGTTTACAGTTGACCTTTTACCCGTTTCGATATGTCTGCTGAAGCTAGAAAAAGCGTATGTATCGGGTAAGCGGGTTGAGTTTGTTTGTTTGTGTGTTTGTTTAGCGGGTAAGCGGTTAAGCTGTTGGGCGTTTGCGTTTGCGGGCATGCCGCGTGGCATTGCTAAACGGTGGGCGGAAAGGCGAAGCAAATTATGTTAATAATGGGGAATAACTTTGAATTAAGCAATACCTGAAGAGCTTGAAATCGGAAAAGTTGAAACGGTTACAGAACAAGAACGATTCAAAATATTGAAAGCACTAAAGAAATAGTTAGAGAAGCGAAGTGAGAGAGAAACAAAGTACGGGAAAATCCAGTTGTAACTGGAACGGTTACAAATAAAGTTAAAGATTTCGAAAGATTTCGAAAGGTAGACAGCAGAGTGAAGAAAGGTATAGCAATAGGAAAATATAGCGATAAGTAAAAATTGTAACGGCAACGAAACGGTACTGCATGTTGAAGCTATCCAAATATGTCAATCGGTTAAGATCGGTTAATATTCGGGTAGTTCAAATAGCCTTTTATGAATGTAGTTAAAGTAATGAGTTAGTTAAACTATGGAGTATGAATCGGTTATGAAACGGTTATGAAACGGTTATTGATATTGAAACATTTTTACTCACCGCACAATCAGTGGGAACACATTGTTGTCCTCGGGTGCCCGATAGTCGCGATAGTAGAGCAAATATGGTGATTTATTGTTGACGAAAATGGGTGGAACACCGCCTCCTGTATTCGAAATGATGGCAATGTCAGCACAATTACGGAATGTCTCTGCGAAAAGTCAATTCAACTTATACTTATGATTAGGAATGCCTAGGCGGAAAGACCACTCACCCGCCTTGCCGCAACCGACGGCTTCGGTGCCATTACTGCAAGTTCCCCACATGTTGGCGGTATAGTAGGTCCACTGCAGAACACATTGGGTGCAGGTGACATAGGCGGGCAGACGAACACGGTAACGGAAAATGTCCTTCTTCTTGGTGTCACGCGGGATGAGAAAACGGTGCTCCCGACTGCCCGAAATGTACAAGGGATAACGATTGAAACAATCTTGGGTAGCCTCCTGACGGGGATTGTTGTTGGGACACAAGTTCAATTCGAATCGTCCATAGTGATTGGCAGTTAGTTCCACTTCAACGTCAATCTCCTGACCGGCTGTATAATAGCGTGAGATAATACCCTTGGCATACTCTCCACCCGCCTCATGGGGACGCGGTGATTTCACATGGTAAGCATCTCCACAGACACCACACTGTCCACTATTCTGTTCCCACTGTACCGCATATCCTCCACAGAAGAGTTCGTTGTCGTTGTAGTTCACGGGATTGGGATAACCGAAACGCCACATTGCATTTCTTGCCGGAGGATCCATCAACCGTCCATGGCCCAGCACTCCACACGGCAACAACAACGTCGCCTGTCAAATTCGAGGACTTCTTGTAAGTAAAATGTTTACCCAGCGGGTCAACTACTCACCAATCCGATCAACATTGTCCACATCTCCGTCGGACCAGACAAATGTCGGCGCATCTGCAAAAAGGGCAAGAGCCATCAAGAAGGCATCAGTAATAAGAGGGCATAAATTTGAATGTATTTGCTGCTTAAACGGGTTCCAATGCAAAAAAATACAGTGTGCATAATCGAAACTTTATGGGATACATATACTTTGTTATTTTATCTTAATCATTTTAGATTACTTTGTCTACTTGAAAAGTTGTGTTATGCATGTTTTAATTACTTTAAGCTTAGCTTATACTGATTACCTTGCACTTTTTAAAAAATAAAAGTTTTAATAATTTCCAATTTGATATTTAAGCACTATAATAATAATTTTTTTTTATTTAAATTACAATTTCTTTTTTAGTTTTCTTTTTTTATGGAAAACAACAACATGTGTTCATAATTTATGAGTCCTTGTCAAGTCAGTAATGATTCTTTGCTAAATTTTGTAAGATTGAAAGACATATTCCATTAAGTGTGAACAACTTTTAAGTTACCAAAAATATATTATAGAAGATCTTAATTTATTAAAAAATTCAATTGTAATTTTTCACTCCCACCAAACATTCAATTTTATTGGTAGAGATTAGAGTTTATGTAACGTCGGCGCTGTAGCAGAGCTCAGTGCAATGCACGTGGCTCTGCATCGCACAGCTTTAATATATGTTAACTTTCTTGTTTATAGTCCGATTTTTGATCGTTTGATTTTATTTGTCTTCAAGTATATGTTAAGTTACAAAACTAAACGTTAAGAAATAAGTGATCCGGAGACATGCGAACTTTCAATGCAGTTGTACTTTTTGTGGTCAAAGGGGGCGTCCCTAATTGGCATAGTTACTGAGATATTCGACGAAAAACATGTATTTTTTCCAAAGTATGTCTGGTTTTTCGCTTATCAAATTATTATTATTAAAAAAAAAAGATTCTTGTATTAACTGACTAAATATGTGGACGATACTAACTAAAATGGGCATTGTAGCACTTACCATCTCTGAGATCTGATTGTTTATACGGACAGACAGACGGCCAAACGGACATGGCTATATCGATTCTGCAGTTGATGCTGATCATGTATATGTACTTTATGGGGTTTCCCAAGCCCCCTTCTGCCTGTTACATACTTTTCACAAACCCAATTTGCCTCTCAGAGGGTATAAAAAGGGTTTTTAATATAATGAAAATGACAAATGAATGAAATAAACAAATTAATTTTGAATTAAAGTATTTTGATTAACAAATTTAATCATTATTTCCAGTCCTGCACATAAATTCAATAGTTTTAATTATACTCGTGGAAACAGTAAAAAACTTTCCTAAATTATTTTAACACTACTATACACAACACGTTGCTCTCAATCCAAATTTTTTACAATTTTTTTGAGCTGTCTGCCCACTGTGACTATGCATCCCGATATCAAGTTGCAAGGACGTCCACCTGATCTGCTTTTACGATTTTAACGGCTGTCCGTATCTTGACTTTGGTTGTTGTTGGTTTATCTTTTATGTTCAGCATGCTTGGCCCTGCTTGTCAAGAAGAGTAACAGTCGAAGGGGAAGGGGGAGTAGGATGATAAAAAAGCTGTCAATGTATCTGATTCTTTTTTATTTTTGTAAGTTTTCTTTTTATTTTAATTTAAATTTTGTTTCGTTTTTATTTTGAATTTTTTTTTTATTTGAGGCTGCGGTGAATATTATTTTTATCATCATCTAGTTTACGCACAACTGCAAACGACCTCAAAACCGGTTTATTTCTACCTCTCTTCGCTCTCATTTAGTCTTTCTTCACCTCTCTCTGTCGCAGTTAAGTCAAACAGTTTGTCGTTCTCGGTCCGGCCCCTTAATGTAAAGTATTGGGGCGTTGACGCCGACTTTATGTAGGGTCTAAAAATATATGATGCTTAGGTTCAGCTCCTTATCGATATGTTGGCACGTAGTAAATGCCAGACTCTTATTATACTCTCAAGTGTGGTTCAGTTATGACATCAGATATTATGCTACCTGAGAGATATTTACAATTTGTTAGCAAATTGATTCGATAAAAACATCAAATATGTACATATTGATTAGTTTTCAGAGATAAAAGAGAAAGAGGCATTGGAAGAAGTAGAAAGATGCTGATAGGTATATCATCATAATGGGCATTGACTTCTCAACGCCAGCAACAACAATTTGTACACTGATAAAAACAAACAACGAAGATTTTCAGTCTATATAATCATCAAGTGGTTCCAAAGATGTGAGATTTACATTAGGATTCAATTGCCGGATTAATCCGCAGAATAGCACTATCTTAAAGAAAAACGCTTAACAGTGGTAAACATTGAATATTTCGATTTTTTTATGACATAATTAAGTTTTGTGTTAAAATTTGTTTTTCTTATAACTCAGACATGTTTTCTATTACTTATAACTTTATAAATTATATATTCCGATAATTTTTTACACCATAAAACGTATTTAAGAACTTTTTTTTGTTATTTTGTTGCTGTAAGATTCTAAAAATATTTTCATAATGAATCCAGCGCCAAAATGCTTGCATCAATTTGCATAAAATTCCCCAAAAAATCGAGTATATCGATATGATTAAATGATCATAACTCTGAATCTAAATGGGTTCATCATCAGAAATTTTGTTATGTAATTGGGTTGTTCGTAGAACTGCAAACAAACAAATTTTTGCATATATTAGAATATTTTTAAGCTTAAAGTTGAAATTTGAAGACAGAAAGGTTTTTCCTGAACATGCCAAATTATTATTGTTAGTTGAACTTAATATAAATATATATAATTTAAAAACCTAGAATTTCAGTTAACAAAACGAAAATTTGGTATGCAATTTAAGGATATAATTAACTGAAATTTAGTGTACAAGCTGACAACGGCTTTGAGGTGCCAGTCGTGTAATCCTGAGCCTATAATCAAGTTGAAAAACAAATCAATCAACGGCAAATTAGAGGCTGTAAAGATATCTGCTTGGCTTAGCAGACGGTTTTCTTTGTTGTTTTTGCATTTTTGCGCTTGCATTAACTTTTGGCATGTAATTAGGCATGAATACACTCGTAATCGTACCCATACCCAAACTCATACTCATACTCATGCTTGTAATCGCACTCTTGTACTTGAATTTTAATTGCTGGCAATGGGCGTTACACAGAAATCAATAAGCTGCCAGCACAGGAGAGAAGTTTGCCAGACTCAACTCACAGATTGAGTGTGTTAAATGAGCGTGTTGCATGCTACGCAGGAGCCGCACAAAGGGCAATCCAGCATAGCTAAAGGCGTCTCGAGGCAGACGGCAGTTGGTCGTCGGCAGTCGGCTGTCGGCTGTTAAATTAAAAGCTCTGCCAAGAGGACGTTCGAGTGGCCCAAATTTAGCACAGTTCAAAATGGAATAACGAAAACATAAGGAAACTACTAGCAAAGGTTACAGTCAATCGAGTCGACAGTATCAGACCCTGTATTTCTGAGAAAGAAACAAGTTTATTGGGAATAACATTAAGTCTGAAGAATGTGTTTAGTTGAAATATCTATAAAAACAAAATATTTTTAATAAATAAAACCAATTATCGACCGATGTTTCCAATGTTTTCCTGTTTACTGCGTGCAGAATAGACGAATCTGCTAAGATTTAGATATTAGCGGAAATCAATATATACTTTTTCGTAATTTGCTCATGAAATATAATTACAGGCAAATCTTAAATGGACTAATAAAATCTTTGTTAGCTCTTTATAGTCAATCAGATTTCTTTACTCTACAAATTTCAGGAGCTGAGATCAGAGAGATCGTCAGATCATTCATACTCTTATTGCGTGTTCTTAAGAAATTTCCTTGGTAATCCTATGTTTTAGTGAAAAAGCAGAAAGACCTATGTATATGGAGTAGGGTTGTTAATTATAATTTATTTAACTTATGAAAATTTGCCAACTATTTCATACATTGATCATACTTAAATCTAAGACTTTTTACAGGGTACTTAATAGTCGTGTAAATACAAAAGTCCCTGCGACAACCGTTTATCATAATTGTCAGCCAAATTAAAATGCATAACATTTTTTGCATACTTTTTTTGACAGTGCAATTTTGTTGTTTTTTTTCTTCTTTTTTTTTGGCTCGAACACCAAAAAATTGAAAATCATTGCCGAAATTAAGTTGTAAATTAAGCAAATTGCCAATGAAGCAGCGCAGTACTTCTTTTTTTGTTGTACTTGTTTTGTTTTTGTTGTTATTTCCTTGGTCAACTGAAATTTATTTTAACTTCACGCTTTGCTTTTTTATTGTAAACAATTTTTGGTAGCTGATGGCGTTGTGCAACTGACAAGTCCCGATTTACATGTTGGCCCAAATATATTTATTTTGTCCGCTTGCGCAATCGCCATCGTCCAAGGTGGACACACACTGATACCGCTGACTGTGCCATAAAAGACCACCCACAATATGACAGTGAGACCGACTCTGAAGATAATGTGTATATATTACAATACATAAAGTCTTAGTTCATATAAAGAATTTGAAGCCAATGAAGCTTTAGAAATTTTTAATATATTTGGTATATACTTAATAAATAAATAAATTAATAAACCAATGTACCAATTTCTAAAAAGCATACATGGTAAGAAGACTTTTATTTTAACAAGGAGTAGTAAATTAAATGGTTTGTGAAAAGATTAGGTAATAAATGAATCACCACAGAGAGCTACAAAAATGTTTGCCAATAAGTTTTTTTTACAACAAGCACACGTGTTTGTATGTCTTTTTCGCTCGCACACATGCGTGACGCAGCAGAAGTACTTTGCGCTGTGGCTGTACCTCTGCTATAAATTTACGTTTTTCGAAGTTTGATAACTTTCTCGATTAAAAAACTATCTTAATGTAGTTGTTATGTTAGTTGAATATGGTTTGTCTCTAAACAAATATAAAGTTTCAAAACTATACGTTTAGAAATACGTAAATAAATTCACAATTATTTTTGTTTCTCAGGGGCGAAAGGGGAGTGGCTGTTCATACGGACAGACGAGCAGACAGACGGACATGCCTAAATGCTGATAGGCAATAGATATACAATCCAGCAAATGATTCGAAAAATTCTTTGTATTTCAGAAGGGGTTCGTAAGGCCTATAAAGCTGATAAATGATCATGAAAGTCAACAAATTTGTGTTAAATTCAAGTATTTCCTTGCTCTTTAAGAATTTTTTGGATTACTGACAATCAGGAAACTCTTTACTGAGAGACAAGAAACGAATTTGTGACCAAAAACCCATTAAAAAAATTTTAACACTTAACAGAATTAATAATCAAACTAGCAGTCTGTATATTTTTAATAGGAATAATAAAAGATATAATATAAAAAAAAATGTGGCGCCTATAAATGCGGCTTATATGGTTTATAAAAATAAACATGTTCCAAATCCGAAAAGTAAGAGCATAATGGATAGAAGAACAAGGGGCAAAAATGAAATCTATAAATAATTATAATGTTTGAGGTTGGCTGATACGCATAATAATAATAAATAGTTAATAATATTTTGTTTGGCAAGTCATGACATTGCTAGCCACTTGACAAATTGCTTAGAAGTGATTCTGACTATTTCGTTTTCGAGGTCGAAATTCAAAACTGAATTGCACTCGAATTAGGAATGGGAATCAGATTTGTTTTGATTCTACATCTCATTGTTTTTTTTTTCTTGTTCTATTTGGTTTATCAATTTCTTTTTTGGCTCGGGCGAATTAATTACGCGTCAAATTAAGTCGGCCCACTAATTGGTCTTAGAGTTGGGAACGGTTTTTTAGGGGATTGGTTCGTTGGTATTAGGCCAACATCAAGAAGAGAAAGACGCCCGCACGCATCTCGTTTAAGAAATTGGCACAAATCAACAACAACTAAATATATAAATAAATAAATAAACAAATGGAATAAACAACTAACAAATTCTTTCTCTTTTGCTTGCGTTCCATTTGCATTTCTTGTGTTATTTTTATTGGATCACTGAGCCCCAAACAGCATGCTGATAAGGTCGGCTAATGGACAGCATAAGCTCATTAATAAATATGCTATAAATTAAGCAATCGAATCGAAATGTCTATCAAATCGAACAGAAGTGATCTAAGCTAATCATAATTTATTTAACACGTTTCATTCAGCTTCGTCTCTTTCTACTATTATTTTGATGAACCAATCGACATTAGGTAAAACTGAGAATCTCCAATTCGAATCTACATTGGAATTTGATTCAATCGGATAGTGATCTTAATTGATTTGGCAACTTATTGAAATACTTTTGATTTCTATCGATTTCAGGTAAGTAATATAGCTATTGTTTTTTAATTTGACTTGATTAGTAATCTAACAAATATGCTACTAACATATCGAATTTCTTTTCAATTTCACTACAAAGATGAAAACGAGTGTTAGATATTTGAAAATAACTTTTGACTGATAGACATACATATGTATATACTTATTTGCAGATCAAGAGTGAAGCGATTTGTAAATCGGTTATTAACCGGTTTTAAGCTTAAAAAAGTTTTGAAGCGGTCTTTAATACAAACGGTAGTTTATTACAAACCTAAAAGTTCAATTGTATTTTAAGAATATTATTATTAAGTTGTGTTGTTACCGATTAAACTACTTTGAAAGCATAATTATTGACCCACTTTATGATCGCTACAATCAATTGTTGGCCCTTTTGTATTGATTTAAAAAACACGTGCAAAATGCTGAAGACATTTCGCACTTTGCCCGAGTTTGAAGTGTTCCACAACTGTGTGCTGGACTAATGATACATATACATATATATATATGTATTTATATATGTACGTTATTTACTATATGCAGATCACGTCGAATCGGTCAACATGGAATGGAATACCCATCAAACATGCGTAAATTTTATAATCAAATCGAACGTAGCCAGTTTCATCGTTTGCCGATCGATGATTGGGCCGATAAGAAAACCTAATCTAACCTTCTCCTCCATACACATTTCCCCCCGGCTCTTTCAAACTCTACATATATAAAACAATTGTTGCTTGGTGTCCAAGGCGAAAATGTGTCAATGTGTCAATTGAATGTTTCTTGTTTGCCAAAAAACCGCAAATAAATAAATGGGCACAACAATTGCCAATTAATTTGCAAGCCAAAGAATTGAAATTGGTAATAAAGACTATAGAACGGCAAATGTTAAGATATAAAGATTTACTCTATGTTAAATAATTTTAATATTAAATTTGTTTTTTGTTTTCCATCAATTACTCAGAACAAAAGAATGTGACTCATACATAACGTATCAAAATTTGGGTAATGAGAAAGAGAAACTAGACTATATATGGTTATGATAACAGAAAACCGTATACAGCAATTGAGTGATCTAGATTTATGAAAAGCTATATACACTGAAGTGACAAACTTATCTCAAGGTTATTAACTGATCTTAAAGGAAATTTAGAATTCTCCTCTATGACATTTTCTGTACAAACTGAAAACAACAGTTAGTATCATTTGTTTATCTTAAATTTTAGTGCATTCAAGTATTTCCGTTTGAATTTAATTTATTTGTTATAAAAAAAGAAATTAAATAAATTTAATTGCCATCAACTGTGAAGCTTGACAAACGTGGGAACAAGCGTGCCAAAGTCTGGAACAACCAGTTAAATTAGTTGTTGTTGTATTTGTTCGTTGTTATTGTTATTGCTCTTGACCACAATTGATGACCCTTGGTTAACCGTGTTGGCATTGCGCATCCTTGCCACTTTTGATATTTAAGAAATAAACAGTTTGTGGCGTCTTTAAAATGATATGCAGATACGTACATATACATATATGTATATAACTGGTAATCGGATTGAATGCTTCGATAACGGATAAGTGCACAATTGAAGGTCATCCGAATGTGGCCAACAAGTAATACCATTGACCAACAACAACAAACATCCAATATACATGAGACACGATAAACTGTTTGTATATAGTCTCAATAGGGCTTATACGTCATGTTGCTATAAATGAAATGAATGTAATTGGGCGGAAAACATCCTTAGTATACTTTAGGAATCGTAGAACTTAACTAACATAAGAAACTGTGATAAAACCACTAAATCATTTATTTGGTGACTTATATAAACATTTAGCCAGAGACATCTGTATACCTCGAAAGTATATGCTATGTAAGTTCTTGGTCAGCATCAGCAGCCATTTGTTTCTGTCTAAGAGCTAGAGCTACCAAATATATCGTGTACATCAGTCTATACTAGTAGATAATTTTACAACAAATTACAACATCTAGAGATACTAATTTTTGCAAGTTGTTACATGCAATATAAACATAATGCTATAAACAATTTTTATACGCCACGCCTCCTTCGCCAAAAAAAAAAAACTATTCTGTTAAAGCTTCGCATACCTCAGGCTCACTTATTTCTTAACGTTTAGTTTTGTAGCTTAACGTCTACTTGGAGACAAACAACATCAAACGATCCTGAAAATTGTATCAAAATCGGATTATAATCAAGAAAGATAACACACATTAAAGCTGTGCGATACATAGCCACGTGCATTGCACTGATCCCTGCTACAGCGGCAACGTCACACAAGCAACGAAAACGGAAAAAACGAAAAATATTGTGCGAGCGAGACAGAAAGACAAATCTGTGTGCATGTTAAGTTCTTGCAGCAGTTACTCCAATTTGAACTCATATAATTGGAAATGAAACACAGAGGGTATTACACGATCGGCATGCCCGACTGAACTTTTCTTTCTTGTTTTAAACTATTACATTAAGGATTACGATTCTAATAAAAATGTTTTACTTTAATCAAATTGTGCATTCTTATTCTTACATTTCTTTACTCAAGAAATACATACAAATGTATATGCTAACTTAGTACTTAAAAAATTCTTGCAAGAACCAAGAATTTTAAGTCCAAATTGTGGTAGAAAGAATAGCTAGGAAGCTATTAAGTGTTGGATGCCATATAATATAGATTCTTATCAATTCTTAATTTTCTTAGCATACTCGAAAATTAAGTTACTAAACTTCTGGACTATGCCGAAAAACAGTTGTACATTTCTACGAAGTTCTCAACTTTTTCAATATCTTGAAGACGATACTGCTAATCAAATTGGAAAGTAAAAGTGATTAATCGACAATATATATTTTCTTGCGCAATGTTATAAACATTTCCCGAATAGGCGAAACAAAATAAAAAATGAAAATTACTTTTGCTTTCTTTCAAAAAATGTGCAACCAAATAAGGGGGTAATTCGTAGGGAGTACCCCCCCACCACCCCTGTGACGTGCTGCACATAAATTGATTAGGTTTTTGTTTTTGGTTTTGATTGTTTTGGTGGACAATGCATTTATCGATCATTTGTTGAATTCGGATGACCAACTTGATTTCGGGCTAAATCGATTTTGAGTCAGAGCCAAAGTGCGAGGAGAAACAAAAATTTTGTTTAATTAACGAATTCAAAAAAAATTAGCTAATTGAAATGCACAAATTGACGCCTGACAGTGGCATGGGGCACATAAAACTCCAGTTGCCCGGCCCCAGAGTTGACATTTTTCCTTTTCTTCTTTTTAGCCTCTCTTTTTAAGCACTCGTAAAACCAAAACACTTGAAGCATTTTGTGGGTAGCGGATTCTATTTACACATGTAGGTGTTTATATGTATAAAGTATATATGTGAGTACATTAATACGTACATATGTATACCCCACCTCTATATCAGCTGTATTGTGCATTCTCTCGTAAGAGTCGTAAGTGAGCTCTTTAGTATGCCGATCGGGTAGAATCCGAAAATGCGTTGACTTTGAACACTTTTGACAACAGTCGACACAGAAGGCTAAAATCATTTCAGAATTGTTCAGAGTTCAATAACAGTTCGATATATACTATAAGTGTATTTTACCAGCTGTTCCAAACTTTGTTTGGTTTAGAGAAGTGGATAAAATATTTTGAGAAGCAATTTTAATAAAATTTAGATAGTCTTTTTGTAGACACATTTTTTTTTTTGTAGAGCATCTATTTTTCAACGAAATATTTAAATTCTTCAAAAAAAGACTTGGCATAGAGTCAACTCAACAGTCGAGCCGTTATTGTCATGTCCATCTGTCTGCTCATATGTTTCAATGCAAACTAGTCTCTCAGTTTTTAAGCTAACTTTATAAAATTTAGTTCAGATACGTATTTACTCTGCATGCAGTTTATATGTTAAAAACGTTCAGATCGGGTCACTATGTCATATAGTAGATATAGGACAAGTCATTGGCGTGCTAAAGATAGCATTACTTTCATGTATCGTGTAACATTTCCTATATTTCCACACTTGCTTTGTGATCGTATTCAATTACCTGCAATGATTTTGAATCTCCTCTAATAAAATTCTCTATATCTATTGAACGGATGTTATATATTTCAATAGTATATAACTTCTAACAGCAAACCATTCATATAAACTTCTTAATAACTGCAAAGTTTCCAACCCATTTTAATTTCAATTAAACGTTGATTAAAATCAATGTTAAATTTATTTTATAATTATTTTGAAAATTTTAACACATATATAGATATATATCCCCTTATTGTTGATCACTTAAACTCGATTTTATGTTCGTTTGTTTTTTTGCAAACTTGACTCGAACAATATTTATATTGTCAACAAATCACAGTTGTTATTAACAATAAGCACAAGAAATAAATTGAAAAGAAAATAAAACATTTTATTTGATCACATTAAACAAGGGTTTAAAACGCTGAAATTTTGTAAACTTTTTTTTTTAAAGTGTTCAAAGTTTAAGCACACAACACAAATTAATTTAGATTAAAAAAAAAACACTTGAAATTCTTTTTCCGGCTTAAGAACTGAAAAATTACCTTTGAAAGCAGCAAACAAAAAAATTATCCAAACCGTGTTAGCACTTTTGTAACAAATTTTAAAATGTAATTTTTGAAAACGCACGACAATTTTCGAAAACACGACACGCGTTTGAAAAACGTTTTTGAACTACAAAACTACAAGAGGGGCGTTACGTGTGAAATTGTATTTTTTTGATACTGATATTGAAATAGTACTTGGATTTTAAAGTCGAATTGGAAGTGGGGATTGAGATTGGGAGTGTTGACGCGTGCTTTGCGTTTGCGCAGCCGCACCGTTCTGAGTTCGTTTGCCGATTTGCGCTCGAATTTTTAACAGCTTCAACAACAGCAGCAACAACAATAACAACAACAACAAAAGTTAAAGTAAATATGCTTCCGAGTCCCGTCTTATTTTTAATATCGATACGACGCGTCGTCGTAGCGACTGCGACTGAGAAACGCTGGTTCAACCCTCTGCCTGTGCTCAGTCTCTGCTTGGGCGCTGCCTCGGTCGCTGCTGCGGCTGCTTCTTCATACATACTTACAAAGCTTGAACGTCTGCTCGCTACGCATGCGTAATGCGTTGGTGTTGGCAGCGCGTCGCGACGCTCTGTCGACGTCGCAGTTACCGTTGCTGCTTTTGGCATTGGAGATGCGTAAACGAAAACTGCGCTTACAGTTGCAGTTACAGTGATGAAATATAAATATTTAATATTGTTGATATCGAATACGATATATGCCGTTTGACTTAAATCTCTAGTTTAGCATTAGAGCAGCAGAAACTTCGCAGTATTTTTTAGACAAAAGTCGATTTAAATCGATAAAAATCGATATTTTTCATAAAATTCCACATCTTATCCTATTTAAAAGCACTTATTACTGACTTACAACCAATGTAGTACTAATTTATTTAGATTGTTCCTTAAATATTTATTGTTCGTGAAATTTAAAGCTATATTTTAGTGTTGGGCACTACTACTATCTGACAGTAGTGTATTTTATTTATTTATTTAAAGCTTTAATTAAAATTGCAATTATTTATTGTTTAAACAAAAAACAAAACTTTTTAAAATTTGAGTTAAATGATAACAAGTCGATTATTTATATAACAAGTCAAACTTAATTGTTTTATATAGCTTCTTAGACAAACATTTATTTTAGAAAAGTATTTTTCTATTGATGTATATAGAAAGACATTTTTTAGTAATGAGCAGTGATAAGTAACAGATACTCACGTAAACAGCGCTCAGCCCTAGATGTCGCTGCAAAGGAATCGGTGCAATCTCGCTCTCTCTAGCTCTCCTTCTCTCTCTCTCTCTCTCTCTCTCTCTCTCTCTCTCTCTCTCTCTCTCTCTCTCTCTCTCTCTCGCTCTGTTGTTGTTGCAGTTCAAGCGAGTTTTGAATGATTTTTTTTTGTTTTTCGCCTGCTTACTAGATAAGCCTCTCTCTCTGGTCATCATGGATCTGGGCGGGCAGAGGAGCTATTGGTCAGGCCCTGAGGCGATGAGGCACGTTCGTGTGTGGGTTGTGTGACGATCACATTGAGTCATTGAGGTTTCGGATCGGGATCTGGGTCTGGGTCTGGGTCGGAGACTGGGGCTTGGTTGGTTGCTTGTAGAGCACTGGACTGATTAACCATTGAACAAGTGGAGGCCACTTACATGTCACGCATGCCAAAAGGGCCATAGATTTCAGTGACAGCCTTGGCCAAGTATTTCCGCAAAGCCGTCTGCAAGACTTTAAGCCAAAGTGCCAACAGCAAACAAATCTTTATTCAGGGGCGTTACATTTTGAGGGGGCCCTTTCAAAAGGCATAATGAAGAATTAAGAAAGAAAAGTACAGTCGAGAACTTTTCCAATTGTAAGCTGTACAATTTTGGATGATAACTTTCAATTCTCTCCCCATAGTTCTTGCCCCCTTTTGTGGGCGCCACTGTCCGAAACATGTTGTTTATGCCGCAAATTTTGTCAAAGCAGTTTTTGATTTATGTCGTCCACTTTGAGTGCTGAATATGAAATCAATAGATCGATTTTAGGCTGTCGTCATTTGCAAATTGAAATCGTGACTAGAGGCTTTAGATAAGACGCACGCGGTGATCTCCAACAGAACAGCTATGTAAAAGTCGGTAATTGGTACTCCACTATTCGTCGTGCTCCCAAAACCATTCAAAGTCCACAAAACAATACCGAAACAGAGTCACCAATCTAAAGAAAACCGTGAACGAGCTAAAAAATTAAGCAGTGAGAATTATATGAAAGAGTTCAATGAACTTTCAATACCCTAGTAAAGGGTGTATAAAGATTGTGTTTGTTTGAGTCAATATGTATTTCAAAACTGCTCCTAAAATATCTGTGATTTTTCGATCTGTCTTTTGTGTCGTTCAATTTTTGATAGAGTTAGTTAACTTTTAAAGAAAACTTGTAAAAGGAATGGAAGTTTATATACACTACAAGAAATTAGGCATTTGGCAGAGAGTTTTCATTACTTTATCATTAGAAGTTTCATTTTACTAATGAATAAAGTCATTGAAAAAGAAAACTAATGAAATTTGTTATCCACTCTGAGGATTGGGTTTGTTAAAAGTATGTAACTGTATTGTTGATCAGCATCAACAGCCGCGTTGATATAGCAATGTCAATCCATCCGTATAAACAAACAGATATCAGAGATATACTTAGTCAGTCAATACAGGTTTGTTTCCCTATTTTAATGTCACCTTCCATTCGCTCACCCTAAGCAAAACAACCAGACATATCTCTGCAAGAATACATGTCTTAAACGAATATCTCAGTGACTACTACATATCGAAATCATCAAAATTTTTTGGATGCCACGTCCCCTTTGCCCATATGAATTAAAAATAATAGAAAATTTGCATGCCTTCTAACTCACGTATTTGTAAACGTATAGTTTTATAACTTCAAGTTAATTTAGAGACGGACAATATCAAACGATCCTGAAAATCACATTAAGATCGGGGAATAGTCAGAAAAGTTATCACACATCGAAAAACGTAAATTTATAGCAGAGGCGCTGCCACGTGCATAGCACTGAGCTCTGCTGCAGCGCTGCCATCACAGAAGCAGCGTAATTGAAAGCATGTGTTCAGCGCTCACCTCTCTTTCGACTATTACAGTTGCAAGGTCAGTGAAAGTCAGAGGGTATTAAACAGTCGGGCATGCTGGTCTGAATTTTTGCATTCTTGTTTTTATAGTGTATTATGTCGAATAGTGTGTTTTTAATGCCTAAAAACGGATTAATTCATTAAAAGTGTAGTTTACTAGGAACTACTTCCATTTCCTTGGGTATTTTTTCGTCGCTTACATAAAGCTTTGCTATTCATTTGTAAATTGCGCGTCACTCGTATAACACATTTGTTATACACGGGCATGGGCAGCACTAGCCAACAGCTGTGTCTTAACCATGCTAATAATGCTCCCTAATGCGCAGGACATGCAACTGTAGTAGAGATTTATTTACTGAGAGAGACAGAGGGAGAGCACGCGAGAGAGGGAGAAAATGTGATAGTGAGGATGGGGAAGAGGCAGACACTGAATGAGAATTGCATAACAGTAGCTGAGCATTAAAACTTAACAGTGGCGACCGACACTCGAAGAGAGAGCGTAATAAAAGAGAGAGCGCCAAGAAGAGAGAGAGTGAGCATGTTGTGTTTGTTTCGATGAATCGTATGAAATAATTGCTCATTCCCTGAAAAATTGTAGGGAGCCCACCATTAATGCCACTCGCATGCTTGGAGCGATGACTAACGCCATTTGCCACGGCTACGTTCCATGTGGCATGCGGCATATTCTGCCATGCGTTCCGCGTGTCCTACAGCCTAATATGCATGACTTGGCTAAAACGCGTGCCAGCGTCATTTGCCGAATTTTCTTTCACTTTTTTTTTTGTGGGGAAATTTAAAAAAAATAAGAGTAAAAAATTTCCAAAAAAATAGCGAAAGTGAAATGGAAAAAATCAAGGGACGAACATCAAATCGAACATGTAATTAGCGCCGTCTGATGGAACAGTTGGTATAACACTCACACGCACACAAATACATACACATACATACACACACACACGCACGTAGTCAATTGCGGCTGCATTGGCGCACTTAAGCGCCAAGCACATTACGCATACGCCACGTTGCTTCGAGAAGGGCCGAAAAAAAAAATATAGGCAAAATGGTAGGTAGGAATAAAAAACATAACGTGGTTAAGCTACTAGGTGGGCGAAGGGGGATGGCAGAAGAAGGGGGGGGGGGAGTGTGATGCCTGTTGGCATTCACTGGCAATTTACACGCTTTTTTTGCGAGTAATTTAGTTTCAAATATGCGCGCCATTTGTGGGCGTGGCCGGCTACAATTGCCGCCTCAGCTGTCTAATGTAAATGCTGCCCAAGTGGACAGTCAAGAGCTGCAAGGGCCGGCAGAGGGTGGGGAAAACCCGGGGAAAGGTGAGTTTTTAACACATGCAAGTTGGGGCTAGTGGACAATTCTGAATGTAGGTGTGTGTGTGTGTGTGTGTGTGAGTGTTTAGGTGGATTTAGTAAGTGTCATTAACACAGCAAAGCAACCGCAAAAAAGCGCAAAAGCATCTCCAACTAAATAATACGCATACATATGCATAACTAACAGTCCAACTGGCACAGTGTGTGTATGTGTGTGTGGGTGTGTGTGTGTGTGTGTGTGTATGTGTGAGTTTGTGGTGTGTTCTTGCAGCAGGCTTAACAACAACAAGAACAACAACGACAACAGCAACAAGAGATGCAGAACAAAAACTTAAAACATGCTAAAGAAACTAGTCAAAAAAGGTACCAGCAAACGAATCGACTAAAAAAGACTCAGCACTTAAACTGAAGCAATTACTTCCAATATTATGAAATATGCGATATGAGAATTCTTAAGATGTTGTATATCTATATCTTTATCTATATCAATTAATATTTATATCAGTGATTCTCGTACAAAATCTAGTGATATCTATATCTATATCTATATCTATATCCATATCTATATCTATATCTATATCTATATCTATATCTATATCTATATCTATATCTATATCTATATCTATATCTATATCTATATCTATATCTATATCTATATCTATATCTATATCTATATCTATATCTATATCTATATCTATATCTATATCTATATCTATATCTATATCTATATCTATATCTATATCTATATCTATATCTATATCTATATCTATATCTATATCTATATCTATATCTATATCTATATCTATATCTATATCTATATCTATATCTATATCTATATCTATATCTATATCTATATCTATATCTATATCTATATCTATATCTATATCTATATCTATATCTATATCTATATCTATATCTATATCTATATCTATAGCTATATCTATATATATCTAAATCAATGTATGCATAACAACGTTGGAGTTACCTCCTTATCCCTGTACTTAAGTACAGGGTCTAACAGCACATAAAAAATGTTGACTAAAATAAAAATGTCATATAAAATAAGGCAAAAACCTAAGAGCCAACATCTTTGAGTGTGTGTGTGTGTGTTTGTATCTGTGTGGGTTGTTGTGTGAAGCAGAGCATGTCACATGCGGTTGCTAAAGAGATGATACAGATTGCAGGGCATTTAGTTATGCAAAAGTCTATGTTCTTCAAGCCAACTTTTTGCTCTTCTTTGGCGCTGTCCAAAACTTGCTTAAATAGGACAAAGACACACACATACACACATACACATACACTCACATCCATATCCTTGTGGTGCTGACATTTATGACTGCGATAAGTTTTTTGTTTCTTTTAAATAATCATCATTCTACAGATATGACAAATCACTGATTTGAAAACAATTGGTTTGCAAATGTTTCGCATGATTTTTCCATTTCTCATTTGTTCGTTATAGCAGTGTTAGAAAATTACGAAATATTTATTTAACGCGTTGTTTATGCATTAAGCCTTTGGTACCATTTATCATAGAATGTGCTAACTATATTAAGATACAAATAAAATTGTATTTGCCGAGGTAAATAGAAGTAATTTTTATAGATTTGAAAGCAAAGTGTCAGTTTAAGTCATTAAAAATTTAATTATATTTAAATATATTACTTTTAGAAAATTTAGATATTAACTTAATATGTTGAATAAATAATCGACTTATAAAAGTGTATAGAGTTAAATTGTTTACATTCAACTTGATGCAGTTGCTTACGGATTGTATGAAAGAAAGCTAAACATTTAAATTTAAAAGTTTTCAATTATGATTTCAGCTGTTAAAACAGATGTTAAAACTAACAGAAAGTCTGTTTAAAATAATTAAAAAGCATCTTTGACGGCTGAAAATTTTTGTAAGTAAAAGTTTGCAAGTTGTGTAAATTATTTTATTTTATTTTTAAATAATTTATTATGCTAGGACAGCTATTTCTAAAGAGTTGAAAATATTTAATAAAAATTATTTTCGGTATCCTTAAAGTACACGACACTTTTAAGTTACTTTTAAGCCATTAGGGATAGTTTTTGATGGCTTAGAAAACTTAACGGAAATGTATTGAAACACAATATAAATACTATGCATGCTATATTATTTTAAATTTATGGGCTCAAGAAAAATCTATAATGTCTAAAGCGATGAAAATAACACATAATTTTCAAGAGTGGAAAATGTTCTTAAATAGTAATGTTATGTGAAATAAGTCTTCACTCAAGGTTATACAATCGGATAGCATCCCTTTCCATCTATAAGTTCAAACACCTCGCCTACGCGAATGCTCATAAAAAGCCTTGCAGGGCGTCCCATTAAATATTGTTTGAAATAAAATATTGTAAAAAACTAGTTGGAAAGAAAGTAGTGAAACGAACCGACGTGTTAAGACCCTGTACCTGCTCTGAAGAATGTGGAAGATTATACATATGATATAGTGTTTGGAAAATAAAAAATTATTCCATACCAAACTAGACTGATAAATTTGTATACGAATATAAAACATCACTCGAAACACACAATTTGTAGGTTCTCCAAGCTAAGAAGTTTGGCTGAGATACTTCAAGTTACGCGGGAATTTAGGATTTATGAAGCTAATGGTCAAAACTATAGAACATACTTTATGAACACACACATATTTTTTTCTTCTCGTACTTATCAAACCCTTGCAGTATTTAAAAATACAGGGCCACTACAAAGAAATATGACGAAGTATACGAAACGCAAATGAAATGCAAATGAATGTATTTAGATTTAATGTGCAAATCGTTTTCACATTTATGTGAAACGATTAAATCGCTTGATGATCTATCGAAGTAGAACTTTTAGCTGGCACTAATACGAATACCCGGCCATCAGTCTATCAAGCGATCAATAATAAATACAGAAACCAGCAAAAAAAACTTGCTTTCCGTCACAAAAAAATCGAAATAGTTAAAAAAAGGGAATAAAAATGTCATAAGCGTTATGAGTTAGCTGAAGTTGGCTTCGAAACCAGAACAAAATTTAACAGTCGCAATCATTAAAATGGCATATCGTAAAAGAAACCAAAGACGAAATTTAATCAAAAATTCAAAATTTGTGCATAAATAAATAGCGATAAATGTAACAAAAAAATATATAATAATGCCGCTTTATTCATTGTTTGATATCAATTTCTTAAAATGATTGCTATTAGATTAGCCATGAAATAGTTAAATTCACTCTTCTTGCTCTCCACATTTCTGTGTTTACTACTCTATTTATTGAGTTGAAACCAACATCGATCCGAATCGTTGGCATTCCGCTTGTCATATCTCTAAATTTTGTATAGGTATTATTTGGGGTTATTTCAGAGCAATAATTGCTTCTTGTGTCATACATCAACAAATCGATTAATCGCTTTTAGCTACCCTGCAACTAAGCATATGGGGTAGTTTAGCTTGTATATAATTAATTTAATTCAATTCAATTCCGTTGTCAGATTACACCATTTTTGATATTATAGAATTCATCCTTGCGAGATTAGCATTTAAGGGAATATAATTTAAAGGCTATTGTAGTGTTTGAATAAAATACGATTTGGTTCATTTCACATTTGAAAGCTATATGTGAAAAATTGTTGGTTTTAGATGGAATCCGAATCGAATTGATGCTGGTCAATAACATATACACTTTATGGGATCGGAAATGCTCCTTAACTAACTAATTTAATAACATTACTACATTTATATAAAATACAAATTGTTTTACTTGTGTAGGATATAATTTCCTTAAATAAGATTTAAATTCTTAAACTATTAAGTACTACATTTTTGTTGAAAACAAAGTTCAAGTGAGATATCTTCAATTTCTTTATTTTATAGGGTATTTTCAAGCCATGTACGCAAATACGTTGTTGACAAGCGCATTCTGGCTATGTTTTTGTTTGCATTTCATTGAGCTACCTGTCCACCCTCTGCTACCTTGTCACTGTCAAAATTTCAGATATTTTTCGTACAAATTTTTTTGCTGCCGTTGTCTTTTCTTAGCGCAAAAAAAAAACAAACGTTTTGTTTAGCTGCTTTGTGCTGTTATTGTTGTTATTATTATTACTATAGTATTTTTTGAGTATTGTTTTGATTAGCGCATTCAACTTTCAATTGGGCATGAATGATATATATATATATATATATTTATGTATTTATTGAACACCGATAATGCGCCACGATTGACCTCTTGTCTCTGTTTGTCGTGCTTTTCCACTTTACTACCAACATTTTTGTTTTTTTTTTCAGGTATCAATTGCATTTGATTGAGTGGAATTACTCGTAACATTCGAACAGGATTCATTTTGGATGAGCTAATCAACAGTACTCCACAATTATTATTGGGTAGTCATTCGTTTTTTTTTGTTTTATAGTCACAATATTGATTTCAATTAGCAAATTGTTGTGTGGCGCGTTGACAAGCCATTGGCTACCTTATAGCACTGAGAGAAATTACTAACTGGAGTTAGTGCTGCAATAAAGTTAAATATTAATTAATTTTAAAGTGAGTGGTTCAAAAATCGGACATAAAACGCAGTTAAATTTGCCAGCCGATTTTTATAAATTCTATAGACAAGGAACGCGAAAGAATGAGCTGTAGTCTGACGTCACTGTATTTGGAACAGCAACGCGTTGGCGGCTGAAGAAAACTGAATTAAATTAAATTTCATTTGATTCATAACTAATATGAGCAGATAGGTTTATTGAACAAATGGGACGGGAAATAGTATACTTATTTAATACAACCGAATTTTAGTATTTATTTTGCAATCTAAATTCGGGGTGAAAACGTGGCTTTTCAACAAATATTTATTTTTAAATTTTTTATCCATCAATGCTTTTTTAGAAAGTTTCACTATAATATTTTAAACTAGTAGGAACGGCTACTGTCGAGCGAGCCGACTGTAAGATACTACGGCGTATTCTGGATCACAATCAAGTACTCAATTTTAGTCAGTGTTCAGATAATACTATCATACATATACTCTGCGAAATTAGTTCAGTTATCTTGAAAAACTTTTTAACTTTTTTAAACTTTTATGATATGGTGGCTATATAGTTGTCTGATCCAAACCAAAGTATGTCAGGATACATTAATTGGTACCACGCACATACTGTGTTAATTTCGTTCAGATATTTTCAATACTTTTCGAGTTATTGGAATTGTGAAATCGTTGTTCACGATTTGCGGGGGTGGTGGGGGCTTGCCACCAAGTATGGTGGCTGTGGCTCTTAGTCTCTGAGATTTAGGTTTTCATACAGACGGACGGACAGACGGACAGACAGAGAGACGGCTATATCGACTCGGCTGTTGAAGGTGATGGGGTTTGCCACGCCTCCTTCTGCCTGTTTCACACATACCCCCTCTGACAAACCCAATACACTACTTACTTCGTACTCCGTACGCCGTAGTATAAAAAGCTACATGATTGTTCTTCACATTTTCTGATTAACTTATGTTCCACACTTGCATTATTGTCAGATTAAAATTCTAAATATTTATACGCAATTTGTTTACTGTCAATAGAAATTAATAAATAATTGTATTATAATTACGAGTTGAAAGAGCAAAAAATAACATTCTGCTGAGTAGATTTTGTTATGACGATGCTGAATACGCTTCCTAAACAAATATTCAATGAATAGCAAGACTTTTGGTACATAAGAAGTTCCCAAAAATTTGATTTTTGGTGTCAAACGGTTGGTTGATTTTTTAAACGAATATAAAAACTTCTTTAAGAAGCTAAGCTATATACACACATGTATGTTGGTCACATGTTACACAGTTGTTTACTAAGTTGATATACCACGTTGCAATTGAAAAAAGGATTTTTTTGTAGCATTGAGATTGATGTGAATGAACCCACAAAATATTTAAATCCATCCGTGTTGTTTATATAAAATTGATTTGTTATTGTCTTTATCATATTTAGGGGGTCACGACACACACAATAAGCGGATGAGTTTAAAAACAATAAACGAGTCTAGAGATTAAAGTGTAATTAATCTTTAGTGAAGTGAAATAATTCGGAACAGCAGAGGGGCAAGGGAGCAAGTTAGAAAGCAAGACTTTTATACATAATTTTAGTTGTTCACCTTAAAAGCTCATTTAAAATTTAATGAAATTTTCAAATTTAAATGATTTACCTTTTCACTAGTGTAGACTTATGCAAGACACATTAAAAGCTTTTAGCTTATTCAGAAACCACAGCTTTAAAGCTGCCATAAAGTAATGCTTTTACAGTGCTATCATGTTGCCACCAGATGGCGCCTCAAAAAAATTTTACCATTACAATGTTTTGGGATGAAACTGGAAACTTTTTGCGTACGTACAATATTTGCTATCTGGACTTGCTATGTATGTTGAAAGGGTTAAACTATTTTAATTTGAATTTAATGTATTGTAATAATTACAAAATAATTGTAATTAACATTGGCATTTATATAAAACTTACCATTAAATGTTAAACGTATGAAAGTCTTTCAAATTAATTTACTTGATATATACATACTTATGCGAAATTTACTAAATTAACTATTTATTTTATTTTATTTATTATCGGAAAAAACCCGCTTGATATTTGGATTTGAAACAATACGAACTCTTATTAAAAAAGACAACATAAAAGAATACGAGAAACAAAAGTTTCATACCATTTCAATGGTTTTCTCTACTGTTCTGACGCTTTCAACGATATTGCCCGATTGTATAAGGAGCAAATAGAGACGCAGGAGTGGGACTGCCGACAAGGAGCATCTTTCAACGATTTGGCCAGCTGCATTGATTTCCATCCAAAAGGGAAATTCGATAGCTGGTAACAAAGGTGACAGTCCATAAGAAAACACTACGCCCAACTCGTGGTACTTTATGTTCTTTTGGCTTGGTTTTATCTTCACTTTATTTTCCCCCTTTTGTTATACTACCTGTTATTCTAAAAGTTAGGGTATATTGCATTGCTATGTTTTTAAGTTCGTGATTGTTGGAGCTAAGCGTACAAATAATAAAATGGGGAAAAGGCATCTCAGCGTCGAGAGACGACTTTAAATTGTTTAATTTTTTGCTTTTATACCCTGTTAAGGTTATAATGAGTTTTACAAAAATGTGTAACAGGCAATGAGAAATATGTATTCTTGGTCAGCATCATTAGCGGAGTTAATATAGCGATGTCTATCTGTGAACAAAACCATCTGAAAGATGGTAAGAGATAGAAGCAATAAGTTTATGCGTATGCTCAATATATTTGCAATTAGTAAAAGTTTGTTTTTAACTTTTGATATATCGAAACCACCATCTATATTTGAGGAAATTAGCAAGTAAACCTTATCGTTTTCTGCTTAAACTTGTAACAGAAAGTATATGTACATATATTTATTTTACGATATTGTAACATTGGTACAGAGCATATAATTCTACACACATATAATTATTTTCAAAATAATATCTGCAACCTCTACTTAAAATGTGTGCTATGTATATTTAGTTTGACAAAAAAATGAAAAATATATCTTATTATAGGCTGATTAAATTTATATGCTACAAAAACAATATTTTTCGATAAGTGTCCTGGAAATGGAAGAGGTATATTATAGTGGGGTAAACTCTACTCTAATTTCTTTCTTGTTATACCCTCTATGGGGTGTATTGAGTTTGTGACAAGCATGTAACAGGCAGAAGGAGGCTTGGTAAAACCCCACAAAGTATGTATGTTGTACTCTTGATTAGAGCCACAAGCCGAGTCGATATAGTCATTTCCGTCTGTCTGTCAGTCCGAACATCCTATTTATTTAGCGGCCACTAATTTTAGCATGCTGGTTACTAGATGCAATATAAAGAAAATGTCATAATAATTACTTCCCATCGTAAAGTTTTGTAACTTCATATTTATTAAGAGACAAATAATATCAAATGATCCTAACAATAGGATCAAGATCGGTCTACAATCAAGAAAGTTATCATACACCGAAAAACGTAACTTTACAGCAGAGCATAGCACTGAGCTCTGCTGCAGCGTTGCCGTCACACGAGCAGCGTAAGTGAAATATCAAAGCATGTGTGCATGATAGGTTTCTGCAAAAGATTACTTTGATTTTAATTCATATAATCGAAAGGGAGAGTCAGAGGGTATTACATGGTCGGTCATGCTCGACTGAATTTCCTTTCTTGTTTTTATTTGTTTTTCAATTCTTGTTGGTGTTTTTTTGTTTTTGCCGTAGACGACGCCAATTGAATTATGCGCCTGACAAACAGTTGCTTGTCGTCTTTCAGTGCTTCTCCCCAAAGAAATCCGTTATACTTCCGCAAAGGCTGTTCAAATAAGTTTCTATTCCACACTAACATAGTCTGCAATGGTCTCGTTTACTGTGGTCCGTTGTTATGGCCAGAACTCGTGGGGGCCTTGGCCTGTCTATGTCTGTGCCTGGATCTGAGTCTGAGCCTCAGTCTGGCTGCGTTTAGTCTCTGCACATTTATTTAAACTTTGATTTACATAAATTCGCATAGATTTTCCATTTTGCGGAAGAGCATAATAATGATAATGATGATGATGATGATGATGATAATGACGACGACGACGACGAGTCCGCTGATTTGTAGCAGTCCGTGCTCTAATTTATAGATAATCTAAGAGATTTTGCCATAAAAGAAAAAGTAGCGGGAGTAAAACTGGTAATCCCGCTACTTACTCTATATTTCTATCCATGACTAAATTATTGTCATGTGCGATAAGACAGTTTCAAAATTTCCATAAATTTTTAAAGTAGTTACAAAGAACACATATTCCAATTTTGATTATAGTCATTATAAATAATTTAAAATTTTCGACTTTTTCGACTTTTAATATTTGAGAAATAATTTTTCTAACCAAAACCAAATCTGGCAATAAAAACTAGCAATTAAAAATACTTTAATTTAAAAGATCATAAGAGGCTACAAACTACTACATACTAAAACTAAGAAAATTAACTTGCTATACCTGTTAATAAATGGATGAAAGTACAAGCCAAATTTGGTGGCTATAGCTTATATAGTTTCTAAGATAAAAGTGTTCATACATATAGACAAACGTACGGACGGTCGACTAGGCTGAAGATGCTGATCAAAAATATGTATAGAAGGGTCTGCCAAAACACCCTTTGCATTAATCTAAATTATATTGTTAAAGGAAGTAACGCGGCACAGACAGTTGTTGAGAGCTCTGGTCTTCTAAACAATTTGGTCTTTGAAACTAGTAAGTCCAACACTCTGAATTTAAATTTGTTTTTCTCTGAAATTTGGATGAACTGCACTGAACTGCACTGCACTCAAGCACTGTCAACACGCTGCTAACCACTCTCGTATGCCCATTTCGCACCAATAATTCGACCGCTTCGACAGTTTTCAGCCTTGGGGAGTTGCCTAACGGTAGAGTTACGCACATATGCATAAATACCGCTACTTTGGGCCTAAGTGTGTTGGTTTTGCCAGCAGGCTGAGAATGATATGGAGAACGGACATGAAGATAAGAGTGTAGAGGTGGAAAAAAGGAGGGAATCAACATTGTATTGCGTTACGTTGCGGGAGGAGGAACTTTGTTTTCGGGCAGTGTTGCCAGATTTTCAAACCAATTTGATAAAAAAAGATAAATTTTTAACTCTTTCAACCTTTTATGACATAATTTAAAAAATAATTGCAAACTGAAAAACAAAATGAAGTGTTTTTTTAACATACTTAATTTAAATAAAATGTTTATATAAGGGCATTGGGCTAGTAGTTCATCGCATTTATAAAGCTATAAAGTAGCCAAATTAGCAACGCAGGTCTAAAGTTGTAAGGGGTCGTAGATTCAGCACATGCTAATGCCTTGCTTTTGCTGTATCTCTCTTTTATTTTTTTCGTTATTGCTCACTGTCACTCGCACTCTTCCCCTCTTCCTTTCTCTTTTTCGCTTTCTATATCTGTACCATAAGCCTTGCTTTGTGAGTGCTTCTATTTTTCGTGCTGTTGTTGCTGCTGTAGCTGGTGTTGTCACTGTTAATAGGCAACCGGAGGACACTGGCGATACTGTCATCGTGCTCGAGAAGTTTTTCGAAGCCTGATACTGTCCAGTTGGGTATGGGACCATGATGCTGACATGGGTGTTACGTTCTATTTGCTTTTTCATTAGAGCGCTCACCGAAAATTTGTTTACTTTGAGGTGTTTTTCGTTGTTGCTGCTGCTGTTGCAGCTGTAGACTGATTTGGTTTGTGTTGTTTTTTCCTGGATGAGCTTTTCATGTCGGTGCTGCTTCTTCCTGCTACTATCGAGGCAATTTGAAATGCGTATGCTTGCTCTGCTCTGCTGGGGGGCAAAATTGCATGCACCACTGGATAATCAGCAACAGTTGCTGTCAGTTGCAAGTTGCTCCTGCTGCTTCTGCAGTTGCAATTGCCAATGCAAATGACTTTCGTGTGGCCTTTCTAATTTTGAGTGACCAAAATAGAATAGACTTCTCCATCATTCTATATTTAAAGTTGCTTTGTAAGATCAGATGGTAAAATGCTAAAGTCTTTAATTTCGATCGGAAAACTATATTTCTATACTACATTATATAGACAAAAAGAAATGTTTTATTAAATTTGCAATCGTTACATTAATTTTAAGTTGAAAATTTTAACAATGTCATTTTAAAAGGGATACAATTATAACAGTATTATATATTATACCTTAGCATCATACCTATAACAGCATTATTTGACAATGCATTACTAACAGTTGCATGTTAACACATTAACAGTTCTACCTTAACATTGTCACTTTTACAGGATTATTTATTAACAGTACTTTTCGCTACTTTGTGATGTGTATTATTAATAAAAAATTGACAAAAAGAAATGTTTTATTAAATTTGCAATCGTTACATTAATTTTAAGTTGAAAATTTTAACAATGTCATTTCAAAAGGGATACAATTATAACAGTATTATATATTATACCTTAGCATCATACCTATAACAGCATTATTTGACAATGCATTACTAACAGTTGCATGTTAACACATTAACAGTTCTACCTTAACATTGTCACTTTTACAGGATTATTTATTAACAGTACTTTTCGCTACTTTGTGATGTGTATTATTAATAAAAAATTGAGCGAAAATTTTTACAACTGCTTAAAATAAGAATTTTTTGATTTACTCCTATATGTTTAATGTAAAAAACGAGGCTAAATATATTTATTTAAAATCTGATGTTCATGAAAAGAGTGTATAAATGTTGTTGTTGTTGTTGTCCAGTGCTGATTGGATTTGTGTTGTATTCTGTGTAGTATTTCTTGAATTTGATTTACTCCTATATGTTTAATGTAAAAAACGAGGCTAAATATATTTATTTAAAATCTGATGTTCATGAAAAGAGTGTATAAATGTTGTTGTTGTTGTTGTCCAGTGCTGATTGGATTTGTGTTGTATTCTGTGTAGTATTTCTTGAATATCAAAATCTTATTGCAATCGATAGCTTTTTATGACAACAATAGAAGGAAATATTTAATCAAAATATATGGTAACCATCTTTATTAAGTAGATAATATAGTTATCTCTTTCAAAAATATATAATACTTTGTTATGTGCATCGATTTAACTTTCGGGGTGTTGATGGTAAAAAGGGGCAAAGAGTTGAGGAAAGCCAAATTGTAACAAGAAAGAAATTGTCAGTCGGGCATGCCGACCGGGCATGAAATACCCTCTGAGCTTCGTTTCCAATTATATGAGTTCAAATTGGAGTAGCTATTGGAAGAACTTAACATGCACACATATTTGTATGTCTATCTCGCTCACACGTTTTTCGTTTTCGTTGCTTGTGTGCTCAGTTCAGTGCAATGCACGTGGCTATGCCTTGCTTGAAAGTATCAATTTTCGTTGTATGACAAACTTTTTTATTTATAGTCCGATTTTGATGAAATTTTCACAATCGTTTGATATTATTTGACTTCAAATGTATTCTAAGTTACAAAACGGTTTGTTAAGAAATAAGTGTCATGTCACGGCATGCAAAGTTACAACGCAATTGTGCTTTTGGTAGGCAAAGGGGGTGTGGCATCCAAAAAATATTGATGGCATTGTCTTTATATTGCATCTGCATGCCAAAAGTGGTGACCCTAGGTGTTATAGTTACCGAGATATTCGCCAAAAACATGTATTTTTTCCGGGGTATGTCTGGTTTTTCGCTTATTGTGGGCGAATGGGGCGTGGCATCAAAAAGAGGAAACAAACTTGTATTGACTGACTAAATATGTGGTCGATACTGACCAAGTTTGAACTTGTAGCTCTTACCATCTCTGAGATCTGTTTGTTCATACGGACAGACGGACATGGCTATATCGACTCGGTTTGTGATGCTGACCAAGAATATATATACTTTATGGGGTCTGCCACGCCTCCTTCTGCCTGTTACATACAAATCGCCCTCTGACAAACCTAATATACCCCTCAGAGGGTTTAAAAATATATTTTAAAATAAATTTCTGGTCTTTAACATGAATTTCTGAGTTTATGCCGCCAAAATCAATAAATCACCTATAGTTATTACTTACTTAAAAATAAATAATATCTAAGCTATATATCCTATATATATATATTATATATATATACTATATATATGTTATATATATATACTATATATATATTTCTCATTAAAAATGTTTGTTGGACGAGTCGCCTTGAAAACAAGAAAGAAAATGCCAGTCGGGCATGCCGACCATGTAATAACCTCTGAGCTTCGTTTCCAATTAAATAAGTTCAAATTGGAGAGCTGCTGCAGGAACTTAACACGCATACATATTTGTATGTCTATCTCGCTCGCACAGTGCAATGCACGTGGCTATGCCTTGCTTGAAAGTAACGATTTTCGTTGTATGACAAACTTTTTTAATTATAGTCCGATTTTAATAAAATTTTCACAATCGTTTTATATTATTTGTCTGCAAGTATATCCTAAGTTACAAATACGTTAAGAGATTAGTGAGCCAGCGGCATGCAAAGTTACAAATAAGTTGTGCTTTTGGTGGGCGAAGGAGGCGTGGCATCCAAACAATTTTTATGCCATTATCTTTATATTGCATCTAGGAATCTGCATGCCAAGATTGGAGTCCCTGAGTGTTATATTAACTGAGATATTTGCCAAAAACATGTATTTTTTCCGAGATATGTCTGGTTTTTCGCTTATAGTGGGCGAATGGAGCATGGCATCAAAAAAAGGAAACAAACTTGTATTGACTGACTAAATATGTGGTCGATGCTGACTAAAACGGATATTGTAGCTCTAACCATCTCTGGGATCTGTTTGTTTATACGGACAGACGGACATGGCTATATTGACTCGGCTGTTGATGCTGATCAAGAATATATATACTTTATGGGGTCTCTCACGCCTCTTTCTGCCTGTTACATACTTCTGACAAACCCAATATACCCCTCAGAGGGTATAAAAATGGTTACTCTTTTATAATATTTGCCTGGGGCTATTAGAAAGTGGTTGTCTAAAATATCTTCTCTTAAATCATAAGAATTTCTATTTTTTCATTGCACGAATATAAGAAGTTGAATGACTTTCGAGTGCATTTCAAGTTGATTCGAGTTTTCAATTGTTTGGCTTGTAAATAGATAAGTATTTTGCAATCAATATCCTTGAAATTGAACTGCCTTTTCGGAGGGATTTGCTTAAGCTGTTCAACTCGGCTGATAGCATTGCCAGCAGCTCAGTCTCAGCTCAGTTCAAGAAGCAGACGTAGATGGAGACTGAGAGACAGGGAGAGAGAGAGCGAGAGAGTGCAAAAGCATTTTCAGCTGTGATTACCATTCGGGCCATTAGTCCAGACTCCGAATACGGACCGGGCAAGTTGAATCATTTTTCCGTTGGCAATTGACTTTCCATGCAAGGCCCGCATAAGGATCTTTGCTCGCCACTTGATGTTCCTTCACATGCAGTGCCCGCAAGCAAACGAAACATAAAATAAAAAAATATATATATGTATACATATCGAGAAGAATGCAAAGAAACAAAAAAAAAAAAAAAAAAAACAGAAAACCAAGCGTAAATGTAAATAGGCTCTGAAATGTGGGCGGGTTGCTGTACTACGCAAATTAAGCGGTTGAAGGGTATATTCACTTCAATGTAGAAAAGCATAGCAATATCATAAGATTATTGTTTTATGTACATATGTATGCATTTGAGGAAAGAATTAAAATTTAATGATGTCAGAGCAACCTTTAGTCTATAATATGTTTTCAAATTCATTTATTCAAATTGGAAATGTAAATTCTACATGAATTTTGCCGTTTTTTATTACAGATTTCTGTCGCAGATTACGTTTATAGGATAAATTATAGTCCATGATATTGCTTCATAACTTTGTGAATTGTTAACATAAGTTCTCTTCAAGTTTGTTACTTTTCAACAATGTTTTGAAGTAAATGGGGACTGTTTAGGGATTTCATTTATCATGAAAGTTCTCATAATATTATTGATTTTTCTCTTTAAAGTACGATAGATAGGTAAAGACTTTAACTATCGTATAACATTCTTCAACTTTTCGCTAACTGTCAAGTTATGGGAACTAGAGGTGGTAATTTATCAATTGTTTCCAAGATATTCGCCAAAAACATGTATTTTTCCGAAGTATGTCTGGTTTTTCGCTTATTGTGGGCTAATGGGGCGTGGCAACAAAAAAAGGAAAGAAACATGTATTGACTGACTAAATATGTGGTCGATACTGACCAACTTTGAACTTGTATAGTTTATGGGGACTGCCACGCCTCCTTCTGCCTGTTACATACTTTTCACAAATCCAATATACCCCTCAGAGGGTATAAAAACGGATATAATAAAATTAAGCTATATAACTTTATGATTGGTTTGTTAGCTTATATGGATTTTATTTATGTATATTTCGTATTAATTCCTGAACTGTTTCTGTTTAGTACTGCGAATCATATACGGTTTACAGGGTAACTTCTTGTCAACCAGCCGATGGAGTAATGCAATAAAAATATCGATACATCGATTCTTAGGATTTTTATTTAGATTTTTGGTTAAACTGTGGCTTCATGTGCTGGTCTATTACGACTTGCTCCATTCTTTAAAAAAACTCGTACTGTAATTCATTGTTCAATAATGTACAACAATAAATCAATAACTATAAATTAAAATATTGTTGGATTGTAATCGATGATAAAAAAGCATAAGCTTCTTGTCGTGTATTAAAGTTAATCAATGAATCGACTCATATATTTTAAAATTTTATGGTAAAATCAATGTTTAGATTGGTTTACATCACTACTTCAAAGCAGTGGATGGATGACTTGTTGTCGATCATTCTACAAATTTGAGTACAATCCTATTTTTGGGATAACTGAAATTGTTGTTATAAGTAGTAAATGGTGGAATATCATTTACCTTAAAAAATAACTAGATTTGACTTACTATGTATTTTGAATTGCAAGACCCACAAACTGGTATTATAAATTAATCTTTTGAATTTTGCAGTGAAGATTCAGTGATGGATATAATTTAGAGGGTAGCATCACAGTGTATTACTTGCTTTAAATATGCAAAAAAAAAAATTCATACTGGTTTTTGTAGCTGCCTTTAATTGTTGCACGAAGCCTGAAGCCATACCCTTATTGTGATGCCACTCGTGGTGGTAATGGTGGCGGTGCTAGTGGTGGTGCTGGCGGTGATGCTGATGGTGTTGCTTTTAACTGCTTAAATTGATACAATTAAGTGCCTTTTGGGCTTGTTTATTTGAATTCGCATTCCACTTTTTTTCCCTGCTTCGCCTTATTTATATGTCCGGGATAACAATAAGTGAAGTGTTTGCCCTTTTTCTGTTCATTTCGGGCTGCTTTTCTTTTCCTTATTCACTTTGGCCCAGATCCGTTTGCTTTAATGCTAATTGATTTATGGCGGCACCACATGGTGGCTCGACATTTCACAGAACCATGGACCAGTGGGTTACTTGCCCTACAAATTTGTCACGCACTGCCGCTGAAAGCGAGAGGCGCGCGTGTCGATTTTCGCACGGCGAAATCAAATTTTAAAAATTGATAAACTCATTGATAGCATGCATGCCATGTCCCACTGTGCAACAGTGGGATGCATTAACATGCAGTACGAGAGTAGACAACAGATAAAAGTCAATTGGACTTTCAACGTTTTTAAAACTGTTTATAAAAGCCACTTGCAATCTAGTTTATCTTTTCTTCATGTGTACCTTAGCTTCTATATTTGTGTGTATTTCAGATAAAGTCATAACATAGTCGGTCTTTATATTAAAATACAGTTTGTCAAGCAATTGTTTGCATGATATTTTTTAAGTTTTTAGATTTTTCAGAAATTTTTTTCTACAAAACATGGATTAACTATTTTATATGAAAGGGAAAGCATACATTTAAAATTAATGTGTTTTGAATTGTACAATTAAAGGCTTGAGAACTTAAGTTCATAACCAAATTAAATAATACATAAAATTTGTAAATTAAATTTAGTATTTGCAATATATTTAGAGATGTTAGTAATGTCAACATTGCGATTTTGAGATACGCTATCTGAACTTTCAAAATGCACGTCTAGATCTAAAAGCATTTACAAATTTGCTATATACATATACGAACATATATATTTTTCAGTGTTAGTTCTAAACAATTTTGAGATTTTTATCGACTGTGCTTACCTTTACTATGCATTTAAAATTGGGACTTATCATAAAGGTAAAGAACTTATCTTGAATCTACACTAATTACAGTATTTAGCAAGACTTTTTTTTAATAATTCAATACGCATGTAGCAGGCCAATAGGAATGCCACTATAATTGTGATAACATTGCTACCACTAGATTGTTAACAGTGTCATACCAAGCATTAACGGTCTCGGTGTGAGAAAATAAATGACTTTATCACTAGAGATGATTGCATATAATCAAGCTACCAATGTCTTCCGAAATCGAAAATAAAATTTTGCTTCACTTTTGTGTCACACACTTTAAACCACTGTGCAGACAAGGGTTTGACTGGAGGGTTTGATAACCCGCTGGTTGCTATATGGCGGCATTGTACGTTGTTGTTGGCCAAAATACATTAGTGAAATGTAACAAAAGCGGCTGCAAATGGTTGCTGAGAATTAGACGAAATGTTGGCTATTAGGCCAGGCCAAAAGCAGCAGAAGCGGCAAAAGCAGCAGCAACAACAACAACATGTTGGAGTAGCATTAGCAATAAGAACTACAACAACAAAAATAGCAACTACAACAACAATGTAATGGAAACACAGGTCATAATGCAAACAGTTGAAACCGAGGCACAATGTGGCTGGCGCCCCTTGGTGAGTTCAATTTCTTTTCATCAGCATGAGAGAGTTAGACGGAGCTAAACTGAGGTTCGGGGTGCATTTGGCAGAAGAAAAGGAGCTGCAGGGGAAGAAAGGGAACATAGAAGAAGCCACTGCCGATGGCTGTGAGCCGAATTCTTTACAAACATAAATGTGTATCCCAGAGATTAGCTTTATATACTACTAAATCATAACACAAAGCGATTTTCTTGATTTCTTTTTAAATATTGCATTTAAAAGTCACCAGTTTGTAATAGATACATAAATCAATGGAACGATATAAAAAATTAAGCAGAATTTTTGTGGTGTATTTTGAGTCCCTTAACGCCAAAAATAGCGAATCAAATGAATTATTCAAATTGTGGCTTAAAAATTAAGTGCAAGAAACCTTATCCCTTTGCAATAAGTATATTTTTCTAACTCAAAGTTTTATAAAGGAATTACTTAGTATGAAACAAGAAAAAAATGTCAGTCGGGCATGCCTACCGTTTAAATTGGAGTAGCTGCTACAAGAACTTAACATGCATACATATTTATGTCTGTCTCGCTCGCACGTTTTTTAGTTTTCGTTGCTTGTGTGCAGAGCTCCGTGCAATGCACGTGACTATGCCTTTCTCGAAAGTAACGATTTTCGTTGTATGACTAACATTTTTAATTATAGTCCGATTTTGATGAAATTTTCACAATCGTTTGATATTATTTGTCTCCAAGAATACGCTAAAGTATACGTTAAGAAATAAGTGAGCCTGCGGCATGCAAAGTTACAACGCAATTGTGCTTTTGGTAGGCGAACGAAAAAAATATTGATTGCATTATCTTTATATTGCATCAAGCAACCTGCACGCATTGGTGTCCCTAGGTGTCATAGTTACCGACATACATATTTGCAAAAAAACTGTATTTTTTCCGATGTATGCCTGGTTTTTCGCTTCTTGTGGGCGAATGGGGCGTGGCATCGACAAAATAAGACTGCCTGACTAAATATGTGGTCGATACTGACTAAATCGGATATTGTAGCTCTCACCATCTCTGAGTTCTGTTTGTTCATACGGACAGACAGACAGACAGACGGACATTGCTATATCGACTCGGCTGTTGATGCTGATCAATAATATATATACTTTATGTGGTTTGTCACGCCTCCTTCTGCCGGCTACATACTTCTGACAAACCCATTATACCCCTCAGAGGGTATAAAAATGTATTGGTAATTCAAACAGGGTATGCCAACGTTTGTATGGCATGTCAACGATAACCTTTCTTTCTTATTATTCCTCAAGCAGTCTCAGAAAATCTTATAACTGTAAATGAATATACATATGTACATATACATACATATGTAATTATCACAGCTCTAAAGTAGAAACAATGAGCAACAAAATTTAGTTTGGTGTACCCAAAAAACCTTTTTCAGCTTTCTTGAGTTTTGCGTGTTTTTTCGCGCTTCCTGCATTCATTTCAATTTTAATTTACAATTATTGGTTGGTTGTTTGTTTTTTGCTGGGGTTGAGTACGGTTTGGGTTTGGGTTCGTGTTTCCTCTTGAGTTGGATGAGTTGGGTAAGAGATGGAGAAACCGTTGCTCATAATGTCAGCTAAAGAGCAAGCGCTGGACGCCACACATCCGATGGAAATAAAACCGAAAAAGGAAAAGTATGGAAATGGAATGGAATGGAATGGAATGTTAGGCCCAAAGGATTCATGACCCATCTGGTGCAAAAACTTTGCCACTACGCCACAGCTGGGCTCTGTGGTGTAGGGAAATGTCAAAGGGCGGTGGAACTGAATGCTACCAAGTACATGACCTACCCAAAAAATGTTCAGCTCGTACACCATGGATATGGACATGGACATGAAAACGGGAATCGAAATGGAATGAAGATGAAGATGGGACGCGACTCGTTGTCCTTGTTGTCGTGTTTTTTAACAAACATATCATTGATATTTGTTCTTGTTGTTGCTTGTAAATGAAACTTTTTACCAGCTACAATACCCGTTAATTGTACAGTAAGGGTATATTGCAATCGTTGTAATGACATGAGGTAGAAACTAAATATCAAAATTTATTTTCACATACAATTACAAAAATATAAAAATAAATTCGTATATAAGAAAGAATACAGTGACATTGAATATACACATACATATATCAAAAGTTATAGTTCTTTAAGACTTTTCAAGTAAAACGAGCGCCTACAAGTATGCAATATTTCTCTTTAGTATCATTGAAGTCGGAAATAGGCGAACGGGAATCTTCACAGAATAAAATGGGTTAAGCTTTCAGATTGAAAAATAGCTCAAATAGATAGTTTGTAAATGCAGACTGAAGATAAGATAATTGTTCTTTGGTTATACATATAGTAGTTTAGTCGTCAGATAGCCTAGAAAAAATGTCAAGTTTCTAAATCTTGCCATAAATTTGCTGAAATAGCAACTGTGCCAACGGGTATCTCATAGTTCGTATTCATTCGTTGATTGTATTTTTTGGTCGATTGGGATACAAACGACATTGAAAGTTACGAGCAAGCCCTTCAATTTAAAATCGGTGTTTTTTGTATTTTTGGGCGGCTTGAGAGTTTGAGTATTGGTTTAAATGTTGGCAAGTTCAATGGGCTTTCAATTGTTAAAGCTACTTGAAAAGGTAAACAAATTAAGTAATTTATGGCAATAAGCAAACTTGTTGTAGATGAAAGAGTTAAGCACACTCACAGACACAGGCACAGACCGAGCTATATAGATTGTCCTGCCCACAGTAAGGACATCAAAGTGACCTTCAAAAGATTTAAATTACATTTGATATTTCAAGGATTTCAAGTCTACGATTAACTTTGTGGACAACAACACAAAAAGACCATATTCATTCAAAGCATCAGAATCCCCTTGTGCAAGCTAGGGCTTATCAGTTAATCAGCTCATCTCCATGGTCACTTTATTTATGAACTTATCTGTTTGAACAATACATTTGTGTCATATTTAACTCATGTCTTTATAAGCAGAGTTTTACTTTGAAACTTTTGAAGCCTGTGCCTACAAAAAGTTCAAGGGTATGCCAAGTTTGTGTAAAATGCAGAAAGAAATATCTCCAACCTTAAAGATGTATATATATTTTGTAATATATAAATATTCATGTCGACATAACAATTTCCTTCGGGTTCTTTTTCTTCTTTGGGGAGTATTAGGACCATAAATTTGCGATGTTTTTGAAGGTTACTTAACTAAGCCTACTAATTATATACTTATTATATACAACAACATATCGCATTTCAGATAAAATAAATAAAATATTTGTTTTTAAATTTGCATCATTTTCATTTTAATTTTGTTTAAGCTAGTTCTTAGCTTATCAGAGACTTCATAGTTAACGTATGTATATGAGTGGGATTTGAATTGGCATACTATAAAGTATATGTTTTTGGATTCCTGATTTAAAATTAATTCAAATATCTAATAGTTTTAGATATTTTGTTTAATAGAAGGTAGTGCTAATCGGCTAGCTGACTGAATTTCTGCTAACAAAGAATTTCAGATCTTTAAGCTTAAAGTTTTTGTCTTGATTGAAGTAGGCGGTATTAGCAGTGACTCTATTTCCATATTCGCACATTTTTCATGTTTACTTTTCTCCCATTTTTCCTTGCAATTTAAATAACTAGCGTTATCTTCATGTTTTGTTTGCGTTTAAAGTGCTTCTCGCTTCTTCATGGTCACTTTATATGACTCTGGATATGCATAGTATAGTATACTTATATACTATGTGTATGTAAATATCTCGTATAACCCTTAGCATTAGCTGAGTTTGTAGTAGGCGTCTTATGTTACGCTTATTTGTTAACAATCGTGACACACACACTTCGACAAGGCATAAACTGTAAGGAGGCTACCATATTGGGTGGTGCCGTGATGCTGGGACTTGGTGGCTCAAAGCATTTGCCCAGTTTACCACATTATTACCAGGGCGCTTGGGCATGACCCAAGGTCTGGCGCCTCCCGTTGAGGAGCTTATTACTTTGTTGCTCCTGCCTGACAACAGCCGAGTGCTGAACAGCTGCACAGTGGCGCTAATTACCCTATTTCTGGACACAAAACCTATTCTACAAGTAAATCAAATTAAAATACTACTCTGTTTGCTATTTATTTGAACCTCATCAAAGTGCTAAATTTTAGATTGGTGAGTTTTGTACGCTTTAAGAAATTCTATTTATTTTTTTTTTGGTTGCATTTTTTAATAAAAACACTTACTAAGTTAATTAGTTCGATATCATATCGACAATATTTTATCTTAGAAATAAAAAATTAAAACACAAAACGGACTAAAAAATTAAAAAAAAAAAAAAAATTTAAGTGCAATTTTTTGCCGAAAGCTCGAAAATCTAATTGGGTTTTATATAAAATCGATCTAGGCCAAGCTTTTTTAAGTTGTTCAACATTTTTTCAGCCTGGCCTTTTATGGGTTAAGCTAAGAACACTTGAATAGAGTAGTTTCTACTTACTTTAATTGAAAACATGTCAGGAATAAAATATAATGTGAAATTTACTTTGTGTTGGTCTATGTCAAAGTTCCGTTTATGTCGCTAAAAACGCTAAAAACAAATATCTGGAATAGTAAAATTTTATGAACATTTGTTTTCAGTTTCTGCCGAAATTTATGCAGAAATATGTATAAAATACAGAAAAGTACAGTCGAGCAGGCCAGACCGTGAAGTACCTTCTGTTATCTCATTCCAAATTAAACGAATTTGATTTTATAAAACAGCGCGATAAGTAGAAGGGTATATCGACTGGCATCGCCTTATTATTACATTTTTCCTTATTTTAAGTTTTAAGTTGGCAGCTGAAGCTGGTTTTGGTTTCAAGTCGAATCTCGTTGAACCGGTTGGATGTCTCAGTTGTATGTCCAATTGCAAAATTGAGACTTGAATATTTTGTTTTGTTTTTGATTTATTTATTAAGCAAATGCAAAAAAAAAATGGCTAACGCTCCATAGTGCGGTATGTGTTGTGTGTTCTTTGTTTGCCCTTTATGTGTGTGTGTGTGTGTGTGTGTATGTGTGTGTGTGTGTGTGTGTGTATTGGCATTGAATTGGCTGTTGGGTCTGACGACTGCTTCGGAGAGGTTTGTTCATTTCATTTTGTTTTGGGTTGTGTATGTGGCCGGTGCTTATTAAGCTGCCCTTTTCAGTTTTTGTTCCTGCTGTGAGTGAGTATGTGTGTGTGTGTATCTGTGTGAGTGAACACACATTTAAGCGTCTGTCTGCCATAAAAACAAATTTAATTTACGTAATTTTCAGTAAATGTCTACATCAGTTTCAGTTTTAAGTTTGAGAGAGAGAGAGAGTAGTATCCTGATAGCGCATGTGTCTGTGTCTATGTATGTGTATGAGTGTGTGTGTGCTTACGCTTTGTAGTACTATATAAATAAATGCAAATTTTTGATTAATTTTTAATAATACACATTAAACTTAAGCAATGTTGTTGCATGTGCTTTGTGCCTGCCAATTTGCCAGTCTAACACGCACTATACACACACTCACACACACACATACCGCGAACACAGACACACTCACACAAGTGCCTATCCGAAGTAGTCTGTCAGAGTTCTGCGTTTGCTTCATACGCCCCGTTGGCTGCGGCTTCTTTGGTAGGCCAAAAAGCTGAGGGGAATTCTGGAAGGAAAAGCAAAGCAAATGTGGCAAAAGAGGGATTTCGACCGGAGGGGGCTTAGGTGGTCTTGTGGAGGATGCTAAGCATCGTAAAGAGGGAGATCCCTTTCGTATCGCCCAGCGATATTCCATGTGACTTGGCTCCGAAATGGTGTCTCAGTTAATTGTGCTAATAGGCGACAATTTGATTTGCCCTTTTTGGCAGCCCCAGTGTCGTTGTCTGCTTTCTCTTTCCACTTCTCTGTTCAATCTCTCTCTATCTCTCTCTCTCTCTCTCTGTCTGCCCTTTCACCCTCTTTCCTGTTTTCCTCCACACCCTCTTTCCTGTTTTCCGCAGCGCTTTTCAAGCTAAAATCAAAATCAAATCAAGCTAAGAGCTCAACGCTCAACGCAGCTCTTTACTTTGAATTTCTGTATATTTTTGTATTTCTGATTCATTTTCATCTTTAAAAAGTAAAGTGAATAAAAGAAGAGTATGACAAATTCGAAAATATTAAAGTAGATGCTGTTAATTTTAACAAAAGCTGTCGAGTGCAATTTTGACTAAATCACTTTTTAAGTCAATCAAATAAATGTATTAATGTAAATATAGTTAAGTCTTAGTTTTATGTAAGTCTCCAATGTAATTTTCACATTATTTGTAGTATGTTCTTAACTATATTGTACAGAAATCTTCAGAAACAACACTTCAAAAATGTATAGAGTCTTCGTTTTTTTATTGAATCGGATCTGCACTTAATGAATATCAAATTTAGTTTGCTTAAGCTTAGATTCAAATTTATTTCTTATTTCTAAATGCTATTTAATATTGCAGGAATAAATTGAACTCTTAATATAACGTTAATTTAAAAAAATTTAGTATTGTTAAAAGATATTTAGATGCTTTATCTATGGAAAAATCTGTATTCAGGTCTAAATTTTTTATCGTGCTTGCGAAAAACATTTTATTATTTCGGGGTCCTATTAAAATGATATATGACATTTTGCAATCATTTTGCCAGCCAAAAATTTTAGTGAACTTTAATTATTTTTCTTATATTTATTTTGAAAGCCATATTGATTTAAAAGGAATTATCTGTATCACATATCCATGATTTAAATACGTTTGTAATTTGTCCAAATCTTTTACTTGATTTGCATTTATAGTTTAATATGGCGAAATTCAGTAATGGCTCAGTGAATTTGCATGCAGGCTATCTACACGTAGAGTACTCGAAGTTAGTTAGTTCCAACTGCTTATACATTGTTCATACGCAGCTTCTGCCCGACATAAACATCTATTACATAAAGTATAATTTCTTTTGGTTTGTTGCTGCTGCAAACTGCAAGCTGCAGCTGGGGCTCTTCTCTCTCATTCCGCTCATCTCTTCTTTCTCTTCTTGGCTGAGCTTGTTACTCCCATTTTTTACGCCTAATCTGAACCTCTGCGTTAATTTGCATGCATCGGCTTGTTGTCGTTGCTTGCTGCTGCTGTTGTTGTCGTGATTGCTGCTGTTGCTGTCATCGCTGCATCCTGTTAGCTTCGAGTATTTCTGCCGGCTGCTTCCACTTGTCGTTAATTTTGCTTTTTTTCTTTTCTGTCTATCTGGTATATCTTTCATTCGTTCTTCGGCTTTTATGGCTACGGCGCCATTTTATTTTTGCATTTGCTGAGCCGTCGTTGTTGTTGCTGTTGTTGTGGCCCCAACTGCTGCTGCTGCGGCTGCTTCTGGCGGCGCTTAAAATTGCGCGCAACTTCAATTTCATAATAAAGAAAAGAAGAAAAAAAAGCAAAAAATCTGCACTCCTATTATGCCATCAACAATAAAAACAACGCCAACGTTAGCGACGACAGCCCCGCAACAATAATAGCAACAACATCTTTAGCAACAACAGCAACTTCAGCAACAGCAATAACAAACTGTCTACAACCAAGTTTGTCGCTCAACATTTTGCACCGCATTTTGTGCAGCAACGGCAACTTAATCATAAAAAATATAATAAAATACGCAAGAGTCCTTGAATGAGCATGATAGACAGCCAGATACGCTGCAAACAACTGAAGTTAAAAGTTGGAGTAAAATAATATTTTGTATTTAGAATTATATGCAAACATTTAAGGACATGTTTTCATATTATCATCATTATCATATGTAGTATGATCAAATTGTGTAGAAAAGCAAAATTTAGCTCATTTTAAGCCTCTGTTCTTTTTTTCGGGTAGCAAAAATAAACAATGTTTATTTTAATTATATTTAAAACAAAACAAAGTACACGGCTATTTAGTTCGAGTTGTTGACTTTAAACATAAAATACTGTTGTTGGCTGACATTTATTTTTTCGTGGTCTACATGGTGTTTTAAAAATGCCATTTTCTTTGGCTAAACTTCTGATTAGAAATAAAAAACTATAAAATAAAAATTTTAATAATTATACATATAAATAATACCGAAAGTCTCAAAATTCAGAATGACTGTTAAACTAATTGTTCAGACGATCCTGGCCAAACTTAAATATTTAGGTGTACGAAGAATTTTGAATTTACTTTAGGCTAGAGTACTGGCATTTTATTTCCCTCATCTTTACTTCATCGATGACTTTTGACAATTTTACAGTCATATCTGGAAATGATGCTTTAACAAGAATGTCCTTTTTTAGGTATTAAGCTTTAATAAACCAAGTACTAAATTACGTTGACTCTGTAATTATAAAATAGCATAATATAGTATTATAATTGTAGCTTAACACTACTATGCCAATATAACAATTTTAGTTACAGGGTATAAGAATAAGAAAAACATTTGGAAATGCCGCGATAAACTTTTCTAGCAGCGATGCCGCCGGCTGCGTTAGCTAAGTAACAATAACAACACCAGCACTAACACCAGCACTAACACCAGCAACAACAACAACAACAACAACAACAACAACAACGAAAACTACAACAGCTTCAACTTATCTGGAGGGTATGGGTTTACGTCAGAATTCTGGTCGTCATGGGCGTGGCAAAACAGCTTTTGCCTTTCCCCCTTACGCATCCATAACAATAAAAGCATTTTGCAGAGCACAGTGTTAACTGACTGTGTCGACCCATAGAAGGTTATTAAAATGACTAATGATAATTACAATCATAATAAAAATAATAGTAATCATCATCTTTAATATCAGCGAATACGTACATACAAATGTATATATGCATTTCTTTGTTTATTATAACAAAGCTGTTGTATCCATGCTGCCCACTGTGCCTCATACCCACTGTACTGATTTCTGTACAGATTCTGGAATGTCATAATAAAATTCATGCGCCACCAGCAGCGATCAGACTATTTCAATTGGGATTTATTTTGCAGTATGGTCTATCAGAGGGCAGAGAAGCCAAACACATTGGCGGCCATTGCACCATGGAGAATAAGTTCGATATTCTGTTGGTCGGAATCTCAACATTTTTATTATTTTCAGATTCTAACCACTCAGGATAAGATAAAAGTAATTTTTTTAAATTTTTTGAGGAGTACCCTTAACATTTGAAGCTCATTCAAAGTCAGCTGTTTTACAGCAGCTTGATGAATGTGAAAAGCGCGGGAAATTTTACTCAACTTTTAATGCGATTGGTGCAAATAACAGACAAAAGTGAATAAATAGATAACGAAAGCAATGGTATTTAAAATTAGTTGTTATTAGTAATTTTTAGTGTCTCATTGTGTATCTGTCTAACGTATTGTTCATGTGTATTTTCAGCTCAAAACTAACAAATTTGATCGGTTGTGGAGGAATACTTAAGCACCACGCAGAGCAACGCAGCAATTTAGCTGGGAAAATATTAACAAAGCCTTGTAGAATCAGGTGATATTATCGCATTTTGCCAATTTTTTTTCCCCTATTTGCGATTAAATTGACATGTTGCAGCTGTGCACGAGTTTCGGCGGGCAGAGCTGCTCGACTTTTGGGACGGCAACAACCGCAATGCCGACGCCGTAATTTTAAATATAGTTGAAAATCTGAACAATAATATTAACAAAGACCTTCGTAAGGATATTTGTAATGAAGTTAATTCACAATTGGAATAAATATTAAGCTAGAAATAGACAATCATATTTGGTAAGTGAAACTTCAAATTAATTTCAGTAATTGACCAATACGACAAAATTCGAAATTTTATTTAAGTCTAATTAACATGAAAAAAAAATTAAAAATTTTATTAATAAATTGAAAATTTCATTGCACAGCAGAAAGCGTATGGGAAGCAGAGAAGGTGAAGGCAAGGTCTGATTCAAAAAAAAAAAAAAATATATATATATATATATAAAGTTCTTTTTAAGTTCTACCAACACCCAAAAAAAAGTCTCTAGCTATATTATTACAATTAATGCCACAATATTAGGCTTTATCCCCATAGTGCCTTAGAGGTTGACTTCTTTCAAATATGCATGATTTTCACTTAAGCTTCTCTGAACATTTTTATTACTTGCAGATGTGTTTGGGTTTCCCAAGTCATTTTTATAGCATATTCTTATATCGTCGTGTACCTTTAACTTTTCTATAATCTCAGCTTGCGACACTTCTCTCAACTGTTGAGGCTCACTCGCTCTAACTTCTCTGTTGGGTATGTTTTAGGTTTTAGCTCTGCTAACTGTACTATATTAGACAGATCTACAAATTTTGAGCTTTGTTTACTAAAATATATATTAAAAAATTATTGATACTTTGGCTTCCCGTTTAACAGTGAAGTTAGCTCCCCCCACATAGATTTTCACTTAAGTTTCTACCAATATTTTTTACTCGCTCACTTTTTGTTTTGTAAGTAATTTTTTTGTACCATACTGTGATATCAGTGGGACATGTATGCTCGCTAAGGTTTTCATAATTGTTGAAATTCATTCTTTTAACTTCTCTATTCAAAGGTTCGATCAATTTCGATTTTTTTTTAATTACTACATGCTTCTTTTATTTCATACATCTGTTAACTTCTCTCAATGGCTTCTCGCTGTACGCTTGCGCATCTAGCTTTTATTGGTGGTCAATGGACTAATGAGCGTAAAAATAAAATTTTATCGCTACAACTTGGCTATTTTGAAAATACTGAATGCTCTTTTCTGACGTCAGCGAAAATGTTGTTGCAAGTTGCAAGTGAAATCGCAGCCTGCTGACTGTTTGTTGATTGTTGCCCCAGTGACCCACTTGCTGTGACTGCGACCGCTGACTGCGACTGGTGAATGCGACTGTGATGGTAATGCTGATGGTGATGGTAATGGTGACTGGGAAGGCAGCGGTGACTGCTGTTTGTGGCAGCGTCGCCGCAAGACAATTGCAACAAAGACAGAGAAGCCGCCGTCGCCACAGTTGCTATTTAAATGCAAAACAGATTCGTTTTGGGGCTGGGCGCCAAAGTCAAAGAACAACAAAGAGAGAAAGAGCAAGAGATAGAGAGAGAGAGAAAGTGGGTAAAAAAGAGAGATAAATGAAATGAGCGAGAGTAGTTTTTTGATGAGCATAAAAGAGAGAATCGTAGAATTTTCGAGCAGTTGTCTTGCGCAGTTTCGCAAAATATACTCAATTTCGTGGTGAATTTCTTGTATTAAAAGCTTTCGAGCCGAAAGAGAAACACAGTTAAGAGCAATCTGTTTGCCAGCATAACATAATTCCGCTTTATTTGCTAATTAAACACAAACACTTTTCTCCCACACGGATTGGACGAACCTTGAAGAAACGAACTCAAGACATTGACTTGGCCTTTAAGTCTGTCGAATTTTTGGTCAACACTTTCCGTTAACTATCTATGAAATGAAGCCATAAAACTGTTAACAGCATTGAGTGAGGCGCAAAATAAACAAAGGCATAGAAATACTTGGTGACAAATTCCATCTTAAAGTTTCAACTCAATTCAAAAGTTTGCTTTAACCCGCAATTTTCCTTTTTCAAATGATGAATGATTAAATTTTTAAAATTCCATAGATATCTTTGCAAACCGAAATAGTTTGGTAAACTTGAAGCCCAAAATTATTTACATACATTAATATAATTATATCTCAATTTTTGTTTAAGAAATTCAGTTCTTTTATTTTCAAGTTTTTAGACCCTGAGCGCTTTAAAAAAGAGCAAAAGGGACTAATGGTTTTGTGCGAAAAGTTGTCTGCCTGTTCGTCTGTCCGTCTGTATGAACGCATGTTTCTCAGCAAGTATAATAGCTAGAGATTCCATTCTTTTTGCAGAAGCTTCGTAGCTCTGTTACGCAGATCAAGTTTATTTTCAAATTTGGATGCCACGCCCCCTTTGCTTTTTTGACTTTCTTAATATGAATGCTAGAAAGCCCAAAATTGGTATGCATGATATTGGATACCATATAAACATATTACGCTAAAAAAAATTTGGATACCACGGCCCCTTTGCCCACAAATTACTAACAAATTGCTGTATAGTTAACATTTTGTAGGCGAATTATTTTTTTCGAAAAGAAAGTTTGCTTAAAAATACAAATCAGTCGAAAAATAATCAAAACAGTTCAATTAAATTTAGTTAATATTAGTTAAGTTTACTTCCTTTGGCAAAAAATTTGTTTGCCCAGAATTCCAAAGAAAATCATTTGACGATTTATTTTGAATTCTAATTAATTATATATTTAAGCTTCCACTCCCAAAAGAGTGTGGTGGTGTAGGGAGTAGGGAGCTCGCCTGCGAAGAGCAGCGGATCTAGGGTTCGAGCCTCGGAAGCGGAAACTTTTTTCAACTAAAGAAAATTAAATTTTTTTTTTAATTCCTGACTTTTTTGAGAAAAAAATCACTTTTTTAAGTGCCACGCCCTTCTGCCCACAGGAGAAAACAGTATTACTGTCCATATTTTATTTTTACAACTATTGCTTTTTTTAAATTAATGTTTTGAACTAAATGCAACTCATAGATACGATGTAGAGTTGTATTAAAATTCATCCATTCATGTATCTTCAATTTAATTTTCTTTTAATCAAAAAAATATTATCTGAATACTGGCTCAATTAAATTTTCTTTTAATCAAAGTATTATTTTTAAAATACTGGCTCAGGGTCTTCTACAGTCGGGCAAGCTCGACTGTAATCTTCCTTACTAGTTTTATTCTAAGAAGTATTCTATTGCAAATTCACTAAAAATTTTTATTTATCAAAGTCAGATTTTGAAAAAATACATTTTGAAACCCTCTGAGGGGTATATAGGATTTGTTGAAAGTATGGAACACGGAGAAGGAGGCGTGGCAGACCTCTAAAGTATATATATTCTTGATCAGCATCAAGTCAGAGTCGATATAGCCATGTCCGTCTGTACGTCTGTGTACTGTGCGTCTGTCCGTATGAACAAACAGATCTCCGAGATGGTAAGAGCTACAATATTCGTTTTACTTAGTATCGACCACATATTTAGTCAGTCAATACAAGAATCTGTTTTCATTCAATGCCACGCCCCATTCGCCCACAATAAGCAAAAAACCAGACATACCTCGGGAAAAATACAAGCTTTTTGCGAATATTTCGGTAACTATAGCACCAATTTCGGTATGCAGGTTGCTATATGCAGTATAAAGACAAAACCATTAAGACTTTATGGATCTCACGCCTTTTCCGCCCAATTAAATCACAATTGTATTGAAACTTTGCATTGTAACTTAGCGTATATTTGGAGACAAATAATAATATCAAACGATCATGAAAATTACATCAAAATCGGACCATAATTAAACAAGTTGGTCATACAACGAATATCGTTACTTTCAAGCAAGGCATAGCCACGTGCATTACACTGAGCTGTGCACACAAGCAACGAAAACAAAAAACATTGTGCGAGCAAGACAGACGTACAAATATGTGAGCATGTTGAGTTCTTACAGCAGCTACTCCAAATTGAACACATGTAATTGGAAACAGAGCTCAGAGGGTATTACACGGTCGGCGTTCCCGACTCAAATTTTCATTCTTTTTACTGTCATAGAAAAGCAGACTTTTACTAAAAACTTAAGTCTCTTAAATATAAATGGTTGGTTATTGAGATTGAAGGTATCCTTGAAATGAATATAGTTTCTTCTTTATCACAAAATTAGTTTGCGTCCCGTTTAAGTCCACTACTGCAATGATCTTGCCTTGGGATGAATATCGCATCGTGATATCGGGTTTCCATACTATCACTTAAAAAAATGGCAAAGATATTAGAGAGTTTCGATAGTTGATATTTTGATAACACATATTGTTACTATCAAGAAGTATGAAGTATCGTTATATCGATACTACAACCTTCGATTCTCTTGGATTAGATATCGATATTACATTTTTATACATTACGTAATGTTATTACATTTAATGCAATATACAATTAATGCATCAACATTTGTCCGATGTGATACATATAAAAGTTATGTTATGTAGATAGATGTTGTAGAACAAATATTAAATATGATTTTTTGAATAAACTAAAGAATGTTTGAATTTCTTCTAATTTCTCAATTTGTTTAACAAATGCTGTTAAAAATATCAATATCCCAAGCAGTTATTTAGTAGCGTTGTTGATCTGTTATTGATCTGTTAATAAGGGCAAATTTAACAGCGTATTTTACATATTTTTGTATATCGCTGCTAAAAAAGAAACAAAAAGAAAACAAAACAACCAGCTAAATAGAATTTTTATTTTAATATATGTAGGTTATTAAAATAGAGCAAGTAAATGCAAATATATTTTGTCAGTTTTGTTTAAAAAATAAAATTTTTACATTAAGTATTGTTTTGCAACATATGACAGCTATATGATACAGTGTTTCGATCGTAACCGAATTTAGCGACATATATGTGGGGTTTTTATTTGGATTAAACAAATTAATTGTAGTGGTGAAATACATTCAATGTAAAACTGTTCGTCGTCTGAGCTGAAATGCAACTCTCCCGTCTGGCGTCGAATTTCAACTGCCTATTGGCTTCGCTCGTCTTGAGTTCTGTGTATTCATCTGTTCATTTGAATTCGCTTCTTGAATGAATTCGCTCTGTTCATCTAAATCTAGTTACTGCCGGTTTATTGGTTGTAGTTGGTTTGCTCGTTGCTCGTTGTTGTCTAGGGATCTAACTAATCACCAACCCACATCCGGCCATCCTGCTTATGCATTCGCCTCGGATGCATCGTAGCTATCTTCGTCGTCAAACGTGGCCCATGGCTTTAAGTACTCTGCACACGAAGAAGAGTGCTTTGACCCGTCGGCATCGTAAGCATTGTTCTGCTTCATCTTGAAAATCTTGTACGGACTCAGAAACTTTGGCTTAAGTTTATGTCCGCCTCCAAACTGCGTTCTCTTTATGGCAACTAGATCGCCAACGTCATACTGCCAGGGCGGTTTGCGTCGTAAATTGTGAGTCTTCTTGGTTTCCGTCTGAAGATTCAAAATTTGAGTCTTCGCCTTTGCTCTCAGCTCATTGCGATCGTCAGAAAATGCAATGACAAACTCTTTCTGGATCAAGTCTTGCAAATTTTGGTCATCTTTGGTACGCATCTTGGTACCCATCAGTAGCTCAAAAGGTGTGGTATCGATGCTTCTGGTGTACGTCGAGTTAATCGCTTGTTGCACTTGGTTAACGTGCTTGTACCACTTCGTAGGGTCGTCTATGCTAAACTTGGCCAACACGGAAATGATGACTGCATTTAGCGTCTCCACCTGCCCGTTTACTCGTGGAAGCCCAGTGGTCGTCTTGATCAGCTTTATGTTTTCGTCTTCGCAATACTGTATGAAATCCTGTCCAGTAAACGCTGCGCCTCGACCTGAAATGATAAGAGAAGGGTTTCCAAAAATTGTGCTCTGGCTTCTCAACTTCGCTATGACTTCATTGGATGTGGTTGACTTCGTCGGGTATAACCAGCAAAACTTCGTGAAGGCATCTATCACAACTAAGATGTGCTTATAATTCTTGCTAGTTGACTCCAGCGGACCCAAGAAATCAATGTGATACGTCTTCAGTGGTCCGTCGTCTTTTTGCAGGGGGTGCAGCAGACCTTTCTGCTTTCCTCGTTTGCGCTTGCTCACATGCACGTCTTGCTTCTGCGCCTTCGCTCTGGCCATTGGATCTTCTATTATGCGAGCCTCAGCTAGCGCACATCGTCGTGGCCTTGTGAAAATTGGGGTTTCGTCTTTAGGTACAATTTTTATTACAACATTCGTCGACTTCGTCTTCTCCAAGATTAACTTGCGCACTTCGCTTTGTGCCGCCTCGCTTGCTCTATGGTTGATGTCGAGATCAGTATTATTCACCACTGCGTCAATTCTCATTATGGATGATTCTTCATATTCGCTGTTCTCGATCAACGTCTTGCAAACTTTTACGTCATTATTCAAGGGAACCTCTTTTGATGTTATTTCGTCATTGTTTTTGAGAACACGAGTGTTTGGTTTTTCATCATTGCAATCCTTGGAAATGTGACCAAACTGATTGCATTTAAAACACTTTCTTCCTTTCTCTTTACTTTGGCAGCTACTAGACAAATGTCCCTTCTCACCACAATTGAAACAAACTACGTCTTTTTTGTTTCCAATTTGCGAGTTTTGTCCAGTTTGCGTCTTCTTATCTTTTTCTGCCTTCCCACTCATTTTCGCTTTCTCGTTGATTTTCTCATAATCTTTCAATTTCATTTTAAAGTCATTCATCATTTTTGCACCGTATAAAATCGACTTATTTAATGCAAGTTCGTCAACGCCGTCAATTATATATTGCATCAGTGCTTCGTCTTCTACATTGCCTCTTGCTGCAATATCTCGCATGCGATAAAAATACTCAAGAGTATTTTCCTTTGATCGTCGTTTTGTTTCGCTCAGCAGTGTGTGTATTTGTTTGCTATTCACTCTTGATTTGAATTCACTTAATAGCGCACTCTTCAACGCACTCCAAGAGTTGATGTACTTCTCACTCAAAATGAACAGTCTGGCAACTCCTTTCAGCGACTTTTTTGCAAAAATTAGCTTCTGTAATTCATTCCAACGCATTAATTCGGCCTGATCTTCAAATTCTGCTACCCATAGCTCGACAGCTATTTCATCAGAACCATCAAAGACACGAATTGAATCCTCTATGTCGCGAAAACTCATAGCAAAGCGGGGTGCTTGCTGTTCGTCATAACATCGATGTTGTGCGTCGCTGCGCGATCGATCCGCGCTGTCTCTTGTTGTTGGGCCATCGATTGTGTGTATACCATGCGCGTCATTACGGTTGTTTGATACACTCGAACGTCTTTCGGTGATATTTTCTGCAGTTGCCCCTTCTTCTTCTTCGTCTTCTTCGTCGTTGTCATCATCGTCGTCTTCTTCGTTGCTGTGCAACAAACTGCCTGCTTCCAAATTTCGAAAAATATGTAGCATCATATTTTCTGCACTGTGACCAATATTTAATACAACGCATATTAAAATTAAATCACGCTCCGTCAGTTTTTCGCGTATGTACACGCGCTTCGAAAGAAATTTGGCGTCGTTTTCGTCGTACTCGAAACCACTAAACTCGCGTAAACGGCTTCTGTTGTTTCGATCTCCATCATGTTCAAACACGAATTTGTGCAGCGCACAAATGCTTGCTTTCGTCGCTCCTCGTAGGTTTTTCGGAATTAAGTCATTTAAACACGTCATTTTGCATAAAAATAAATCGTCTATTTATTTTTACACTTTTAAAATTCTTAATAACCGCGTCGTTTTACAGTTTTACCGTCTTTATACCGTCAACACTATCAATTACTCTCTTTTTACGCACAAAAGAAAAAATCCAAATCCCGGATGAGCCTCCAAAATGTGGGGTTTTTATTTGGATTAAACAAATTAATTGTAGTGGTGAAATACATTCAATGTAAAACTGTTCGTCGTCTGAGCTGAAATGCAACTCTCCCGTCTGGCGTCGAATTTCAACTGCCTATTGGCTTCGCTCGTCTTGAGTTCTGTGTATTCATCTGTTCATTTGAATTCGCTTCTTGAATGAATTCGCTCTGTTCATCTAAATCTAGTTACTGCCGGTTTATTGGTTGTAGTTGGTTTGCTCGTTGCTCGTTGTTGTCTAGGGATCTAACTAATCACCAACCCACATATATATCTTTATATCAAACTCATAATCTGAGAAAAACATTGTGTGCAAATTTCATGCAAGCAGCTCTTGTAGTTTGGCCAGGGCGGTGATCAGTCAGCAAGTTAGTCAGTTCGAAAGACAAGCTGATTTCCTTGTAGCAAAGAGGGAAGGATCCTTCTTTATCAGAATCAACAGCGGAGTCAATATGAATTTAAGTCGGAGTAAGTCCAGCAAGAACATAACATGCACAAGGCATACAAATGTTTGTCAAGATTGCACACATGCTTTGATATTCAGTTTACGCTGCTCGTGAGACGCCAGCGCTCCTCGAGACCTCAATGCTCTTCTGCTGTAAATTTACGTTTCATTACTTTCATTGTTATAATCCGATCTTAATAAGATTTTCAAGATAGTTGGGTATTTTTTGTCTCTAAACGAATATGAAGTTATAAAATCATGTGTTTTGAAATACGTCAGCTAAAAGGCATGTAAATTTTTAGTTATATATCTTTCTTATGGGAGGTGTGAAAGTGAAAGTGGAACCAATTTCGAATTACTGTTTTTTTCAGAATATGTATAGGGTATTCTATAGCTAATACTATACTATATCCATACTGTAGTTTTTGCAACTCGTTTTTTTAACATGCTTTCACTGTGTAAAGCGGCTTGAATTCAGTTTTAATAACACTTAATTGGCGCTTTTTGGCATAATTAGCGCGATATGTGGCAACGCAACGGTGGTCTCTATATTGTATTTAATTCGGTTTTAACCACATTTCGAGATGTTGCCAGAGTTAACGAGCAGCCAGCAATGTTTGCAGTTGCTTCCATTTCAACTTTGGCTTGTTTGTTATGCGAATTGGTATTGTTGTTGTTGTAGTTGTAGTTGCTATTGTATTTGGCAAACTGTTTGTTTACTTAGAGCAATTGAAAATTAATTAATTTACTTACGTAACCGAAACGGACACAAAACAAATAAATGCGCAGTGAAATTTGGTATCTAACATTGCTTGTTGTGTTGCAGTCAACTAAAGAGCAAGACACATAAAGAGTACGAAAGGGAGAGAGAGAGAGAGAGAGAGAGAGAAAGAGAGATGCACACATACATACATAACATTTTCTGGCAATGACAATGACAACGAGGTGTTCGAGTTGAAGTTCTGCAGCAACAACAACTGCAATTTGGATCAAGGCAAGAGGGAGAAAGACAAAGGATAGATAGAGTAAGAGAGAGTGTGCAAGAGAGGGAGAGGGATAGAGGCAGCCTTGGCATAGGGGGCATGTCTTTAAATTATAATAAAGCAAGAGCAACAACAATTGCAGCTGCAACTGCAACAGCTGCCGCATTAGCTGCAAATGAAGTTGCAAAATGATGCGTCAACTGAAAAGTTTGCAACATTTTGTTGTTATTGTTGATGGTAAGTGGTTTACATTATTGATGTTGTTGTTAGCCAAGTGATGGTTGTTATTGTTGCTGCTGTTGCTACCAGTTGGTTGCAGGTAATGTAGTCGCTTTAGTCGCTTGCCACTTGCGGCACTCTGCCAACTCCTGCAAATGACATGCATCAAATTGAATGAAAACATTATAAAGCGCAAATGCCACTCGCCAAAGTCACATACACACCCAACACAACACAACACAACAATACACACATACATTGGTAGACGCTGCTGTAGACATGCGGAAATGATTTTTGGGGTTGTGGCATTTTTGGACTTTGCCACTGACCGAAAATACACCAATGAAATTAGTTTACTTTCTCTAAATGTACACTGTTTCAAACAAAAATGGAGCAAACTTTAAATATGGGTCTAGTTAAAAAATTTGCCTGATTAAGGTTTCATTGAAAATCATGTCATACGATTAATTTCGTAAATACTCAGGTTTAAATAATTTATATTCTTATAATAAAATAGCTTAAAACACAAACAGTTTGAAAGACAGAAATGCTAAGTGTTTATGCCAAAAAACTTTCAATAAAAAAAGACTTAGCATATTAAAATTTTGCAAACATTTTCATATTTATATTTTAAACCATTTAAAGTACAATTTTTGTGATAGCTGTTATTAATTTCAAAAGCTGAGCCTTTTTTTTCAAGTGCATTTGTTTGTATGTGTTTGTGCAATCATAAATTTTTGCATTATGAAATTAAAACTAAGAAACCAAGCGCAAAAAAGCGAGTGAAAAGTTTTGAATGTTGCTGCCGTTGCTGCGGCGGTTGTTGCTGTTGCTGCTGCTGTTGGCCAACAGCCAACAATTGACAACAACTTTCTACAACTGAAAAAACAACAACAACGACGACGACAACACTTGCGCTGTATTTGCATATTTCAAGTAGTAAATTAGATTTTCGTTTTTTAACTTGTGGAGGCAATCATTTTGAAAGTTCTCCAACTCACTGTTATACCCTATAATTACGATATTGAGCAGTTGAAAAACCTTCACATAATACAATATATTTGTATCCTATTGTATTCAAATTCATTAAGCATTGTTTAAACTTTGATTACATTAATCTTTATAGAGTCTAATGTAGAATACAAGGTATATTGCAGTCGAGCACTCAACAGCAGTGCGACTTTTCTTGTTTTACAATCAAAATTCGGTATCAAGTATACGTTAAGTCGAATTTTGGCAAGGAAGCAAACCGTTAATACTTTGGCTCTAAAACTAAAAACAACTGTTTTTTTTTTTTGTTTTTCTGTCAAATTATTTTTGCACTCGTTCCATTTGTCTTTCTTTTTATTATCACATGCAATTGAAATCGCAGACTTCTAAACTCTTAATAATGTAGTAGTGCATTTATTATTCTTTAATAGATTCAAAATGCTGTAAGAAAAACTAGTAGGAACTGCTACAGCTCAGCGAGCCGACTGTAAGATACTACAGCGTATTATAGATCAAAATCATGTACTCAATGTGAGATGTCTGATAAACTAATAAGCTTAACATATTAATCACCTATTTGTGAGAAAAGGCGCGGTATTCCCAACTTTTAAAATGTTTTAAATACGATTGCTTACGATGTAGTTGACCGATTCCAACCAGATTCAGAAAATTAGACAAGAAAAAAAATTTCAGTCGGGCATGCCGACCGTGTAATACCCTCTGAGCTTCGTTTCCAATAACATAAGTTCAAATTGCTGCAAGAACGATTGCACAATGTTTGTTTTCGTTGCTTGTGTGCAGAGCTTAGTGCAATGCACGTGGCTATGCCTTGCTAGAAAGTAACGATTTTCGTTGTATGACTAAGTTTTTTAATTATAGTCCGATTTTGTTTAAAATTTCAGGATCATTTGAAATTATTTGTCTCCGAGTATACGCTAAGTTACTTATAAAGACAATGCCATAAAATTTTTTTGGATGCAACGCCTCCTTCGCCCACCAAAAACACAATTTCGTTGTAACTTTGCATTGCCGCTGGCTCACTTATTACTTAATGTATAGTTTTGTAACTTAAAGTATACTTGCAGACAAATAATATCAAACGATTGTGAAAATTTCATCAAAATCGGACTATAATTGAAAAACTTGGACAAACAACGAAAATCGTTACTTTCTAGCACGGCATAGCCACGTGCATTGCACTGTGCGAGCGAGATATACATACAAATATGTGTGCATGTTAAGTTCTTGCAGCAGCTACTCCAATTTGAACTCATATAATTGGAAATAAAACTCAGAGGGTATTACACGGTCGGCATACCCGACTGACATTTTCTTTCTTGTTTTAAATCGGTGTTTTTAAACATATTTCCAAAGTTTTGTGCAAAAATGTTTTCTGATGTTTTGGTTAGCTTAACTTATTCATTCATTTATTGTACAATGGATTATTTTTGTATATCCCAATTATTTAGTTTGATTTATGTTTTTCTTTTATTACTTTTTTTGCCTAAAAGGTAAAAAGCAATAGTCGAGTAAGTATGCGCAGTGTGGGCACATCGACAAACGGGCCGGAAGCCAAGCAAAGACAAAACAGTGTCAACAACAGCAGCAACAACATAACAAAAACAACAGCAATGGTATTCAATTGCTTGCAAAAATGTTGCAGCAACTTTGTTGCTGACGTGTGTTCTATTGACAATAACAACAATAACAGAAAAACGGTGCAGCAAAACAATAGATAATGATGACACGTCAGCTTTTGTCGTGTGACAATAAGCATAGCAAGGACAACAATAAAGACAGCAACAATCAACACCGACAACAACGACAACAACAAACACATGAAGCTACACGATATCGGTTGTTGTCAGCAGGCAAAAGCAACAAACTTGAATGGTGCCGATGAAGCAAGCTGTCTTTTGCCCACTCTCTGTCGCATTCTTTCTCTTTTTTTTACCGTTCTCTCTCTCTCTCTCTCTCTCGTCTATCTGTCTTTTGACAGTAGCAATAGCATTAGAAGCTGTTAGCCAGCAACAGATCAAGCCTCAATCCAAAGCGAGTGAGAAAACACTCTTGACGGGTTTGCTAATGTATGAAAGGGGTATAGGGACTAAGAGAGGGCTTCAGAGTTGCGTCGATTAAATAGAGGCAGAAAGCAGCGAATTGGTAGATGGACTGTCTGCATGTAGCGTGAGGCAAGTTTGGGCACACGGTGCCAACTGCTGCGGAAGTCAATGTAAAGAAACGGAAAGCAGCCACAAATACTCAAACGTACATACGGATCCAACACATGGTGACTACTTTTACTCATGCAAAAGAGAAAGAAGCTGTGTGGTACAGGCGACAAGTACGTCAAAAACATTTAACAATACAGGAAAGAAAGGTTATCTTTGGCTTGACGAACGCTGTCGCCTGTGCGCGATAAAAGGAAATTGCCGTAATGTGTGGCAGCATCACGACTTTCTTTGAGTTGAGTTTGGGTTTGGGCTTGGTTTTCTGAAAGAGGTAGTTAGAGAGTAAGGAAACGGAATGAAACGGTTTCGGCATTCGACTTTGGTTTACGTCGCTTACTTCCTGAGAAGCCGTTGGTTACGCACAGCTATTCACAGTACTCACTATTCATACACTCAGTATTCATATCTGTAGTTGTTGTTGCAGCTGCCTTTTTATACCCTCTGAGGGGTATATTGGGTTTGTCAGAAGAGGAAAAGTATGTAACAGGCAGAAGGAGGCGTTTCCGACCCCATAAAGTATATATATTCTTGATCAGCATCAACAGCCGAGTCGATATAGCCATGTCTGTCTGTCCGTCTGTCCGTCTGTCCGTCCGTCCGTCTGTCCGTCTGGCCGTCTGTCCGTATGAACAAACAGATCTCAGAGATGGTAGGAGCTACAATATCCGTTTTAGTCAGTATCGACCACATATTTAGTCAGTCAATACAAGTTTGTTTCCTTTTTTTGATGCCACGCCCCGTTCGCCCACAATAAGCGAAAAACCAGACATACCTCGGAAAAAATTCAGGTTTTTTGCGAATATCTCGGTAACTATGGCACCTAGGGACACCAATTTTGGCATGCAGGTTGCTAGATGCAATATAAAGACAATGCCATCCACATTTTTTGGATGCCACGCCCCCTTCGCCCACCAAAAGCACAATTGCGTTGTAACTTTGCATGCCGTGACATGACACTTATTTCTTAACATAACGTTTTGTTACTTAGAATATATTTGAAGACAAATAATATAAAACGATTGTGAAAATTTCATCAAAATCGGACTATAATTAAAAAAGTTTCTTAAACAACGAAAATCGATACTTTCAAGCAAGGCATAGCCACGTGCATTGCACTGAGCTGTGCACATAAGCAACGAAAACGAAAAACGTGCGAGCGAGATAGACATACAAATATGTGTGCATGTTAAGTTCTTGCAGCAGCTACTCCAATTTGCACTCATAATTAGAAACGAAGCTCAGAGGGTATTACACGGTCGGCATGCCCGACTGACAATTTCTTTCTTGTTTAATTTAGTTTGGCTTCGCTGCTAGTTAGTCAGACAGTTAGTCGAGCCCTGAATGAGTTGAAGCTAAAGTTGAGTTGGTTCACTTAAGATGAGTTTGAGTTGAAGTTGAAGTTGAGTTCCCACTGCAGTCCACAGTTGGCAGTACGTGACCCGCTGAGTTGCTCTCACATCACACACTTTATTCACAGCTCTACACTGATAGAATAGAAATGAATTCAGATCTTCTGTGAAACAATATTCTTAATCTTGTGAATATAGATCTGGCAAAAAATAATGTTTTCTATGTATAAATGAAAATCCATGATTTATTTAATTTTCAAGTCAACTGGATAACTTCGTTAACTGTGATGTGTAATCAGAATCTGCTACCATTTTATATAGATGAGCACTCTGTATAGTATTGTATTTTTGCAGTCTACTTTTTATCGGTATCAATTTGCCACAATTATAGGAAATTTTGCCTCAACACGTGAATGTACACTAATAAATAAGAACATGTTCTAATATCAAGTATACGCACCTAAATATTTGTGATCTTAAATTTATTAGTGTAAGATTCTTATTTATACAGTATTTTTTTTACTTAACACACAAACAACTTTAAAAAGAAACAAATTAATTTTTAATTATTTTATGTATTATTATTTTATGTATTTAATTATGTGTAAATTCAGTGATCTTATTTTATGAATATTTTTCTTTTTTATGTGATCATAAAATCAAGATATATCAACTATTTTAAGAGCTTTTTATCCTCGAGAACATTAGAATATTTGAGAACAAGTTTGTATCAGTGTACGTAGACATGTTAGTTGAAAAATATGTGTTTTTTGATCAGTGTACTTGCTTTTTGCTTTTGTGCTGTCAGTTCTCTGACATTTGACGTTCCACTTTTGCTTTGGTGCGTGCCTCAATTGTCTCATTTCATTGCTGCCCAAGTTTGGTGCGTGCAGCAGGAAAACTATGGAAAAGCGCTGCACACACACACACACTAATATACTAACACATACACACACGCACACACACACATACACACGTACATATACACGCACAACAAAGCCAAGTCAATTTAATTTATTTTGTCATTTTTGTGTTGTTGTTGTCATCAGTCACATCGTCACTTGTGTGTGCCATTGACTTATTACACACTTCTATGAAACTGCCATCCAAGACAGACTACTAACCCCTGACCACTGACCTCACTCTTCTCCCTCTCTCTCTCCGTCTGCCCTCCCTGTTCATCTCTATCTATCACTCCTTTGTATTCCTTTTGCTGACGCATTTAAATTTCTGTTTGCACAGAAAGCGTTGTTGGCATCGATGGCGACTGTTTCTGCTTCTTCTTCTACTACGTAATTGAGTCGACCTCGACACGAACTCACACACACAGACGGATACACATGCACACTCAAACTGACAATAGAGGGACAGCAAACTCTTTAGTTGCCAATTTGGACATAACTTCAACTTTTCCACAGCTCTTGATGCAATGAATGTTGACGAATGTTTGCCCAAATTTTTAAGAATGTTCATGAATGTCCATGTATACTCGTGCAAGTTGATGAGTGTTTCGCAAATACTATAATTCATTTAAATTATTAACAAACTCGCAACATTATTATATTTATTGTAGGTGCATATGTGGAAGTAAATTAGACAGTTGTCAAAGGTTTAGGAGTTTCTTTTTAAGAGGTTTAGCAGTGAATTCGGAGTGCTTCAATAGAGGAGAGGTTAAGGTTATATTGTGGCATGGCAGTGGTTTCAGAAAAGAAATTGCTGAAGTCCACGAGAAGTTTCAGAGAGGTTTTATAGTGGCTTAAGCTCAGTAGAAGTTCTTAACTGAATTTTTGTTCTTGAGTTCTTGTGAGTTTCAGGAGATGTTTTAAACTGATTTTTCGGAAGGTAAAGATTCAGTTGTGGCTCAGCATAATTATTGAGGTTCAGCGATTAAGGATTCTATAATGGCTCATCGTGTACTTAGAAAAGGCTAATGCAAGGTAAAATATGGATTTAAATCACATTTGGAACAGGTTTTGAAAATATTTAATGGAGATTCAAAAGAGGTTCTGCAAAAGGAAGATTTCGGCTGAAGTTCAGAAAAGGTTGAGAAAGATTTTTCAGTGGATGAACCAATGTAAAGATCTGTCGGTGAATTTTCAGAGGACCATGAGGGGTTAAACACATATTTAGAACTGGCCCAGGAAAGGTTCTGCAAGCTAAGATATTTATTAGACGTTTTTATGAAGTTAGAATGTTAATTTTACCAAATCCTTTTTTAAAATGTTAAAAATTAGAATAAATAAACAGCTTCATACTCGCTTCGAAAGCACTTTATAATCGATTTATGCCCGTTTCAATTATTTTGCAGCAATTTACATTGCAAATACACGTACTTTCACCGAAAAACTGGAGTAATGCAGCAATCTAAAGAGCAGCTGCTGTCTGCCCGTACACTCGAGCTCCTCTTCACCATCTGCTGTCCCTCTGTTCCTCGGTGTGTATCCTTCATTTGGCTTGAAGTGTAGCCAACGCATTCTGCCAGCGCGTTCTGGTCATAATTTTGCTCATCATGTCCTTGGCCAACATAAAAAGCCCGAAATGAATGAGCGAAATTAAGCGGATGGCGAACCAGAAGAGAAGGGACGTTAAGCAGCGAAGGAGATGGAAAGAAGAAAGGTGGAGAGAAAAGGAGAGAAAGAGGTGAAGTTGACTCAGTGGTTGGTCTGGTCATTGGAGCAACTCGAGCTGCAGCTGCATTAATGCAAAAGTTTAAGTGTTGCAAATGACGTTCATAATGGGCAAAACGATAAAGAACGTAACAGTGACGCTGCTTCAGCGGGTTTCTAGCTAAAAAATATCAATTGAAATAAAACTAATTCTTTGTTTGGGTGGTTTTCTTTCGCTTGGATGTAAATTTTGTTAAACTAACATTTCAGACCATCAGTAAGCTGTAAGCATTAGTTTTCTCTCTTAAAACAGTACAGTCGAGCTTACTCGACTGTATATATATCTTTCTTTTCCACTGAGGGCATGACATCGAAAAATGTACATACGAAATTTACGTTTGTAGCACCATCTCTGAGATCTGTTTATTCATACGGACAGACAGTCGGACATGGCTATATCGACTCGGTTTGTCAGCTGTTTGCAGCAGCTCTGTGAATGTAAAAAGCACGCGAAATTTTATTTAACTTTGAATGCGATTGGTGCTTATTGTGCTAATAATAGAAAACAGTGAATAAATGGATAGCGAAAGTAATGGTATTTAAAATTAGTTGTTATTAGTAATTTTTAGTGTCTCATTGTGTATCTGTCCAACGCAGTGCTGCAAAATCTACGTATTTTTACGTAGATCTACGTATTTTCAGCCCCGATCTACGTATCTACGTATAGAGCTCCCAAATCTACGTATTTTTTTTAAATTGTACAAAAAAAAATTTTAAAAATTTAAATGTTTAATTTAAAAGTAAACGAGTAATTTGCAATTTACCAACACTAACAGTGTGCTAGCAGCAGGCTTTAGTCAAGATGTTGCCTAATGTTGCCAGAAAGAACAGGCTGGCAACGATATTCATTATTCTCAGCTGTGCAGCACATGTAAATTTTTGTCGCGATAAAAAGTTCCTAAAGTTTGGTTGTTTTTATATTGATCTCAAATGGAAAACTACTCTTCTATAAGCAGTGAAATCGATAAGGAGCAATCCACCACTTCCACAAAGAAACGGAAACGCCACTATGACATGAAATATTCGGATAGTTGGGAGCACGACAAAAAATATTGCGGCTGGCTGAAAAGAAACGTCAAAGGTAGCAATTTTTTCTTTTGAGCCATCGAAAGAGCACCTAAGCTATTTTAATAAAAATATTCACTCCTAAATATTAAAAAAAAATGTTAATTTTATTAATAAAAACTTATATGTAAACAAATATGGCATATATATAATTAAAATACCCTTTATAATTAGCTTTGTTTGACTTTAAAAAAAAATACGTAGATCTACGTATTTGACCAAATTTTGGCTACGTAAAAATACGTAGATTTTTAGTTCAAGCTACGTATAAAAAAAAATTTCATTTTTCAGCACTGGTCCAACGTATTGTTCATGTGTATTTATAGCTAAAAACTAATAAATTAAATAGTTGTCTGTGCAATAATACTTTAGAGGCACGCAGAGGCACACAGCAATTTTGCTGGGAGGTTATTAACATAACATTGTAGTATCAGGTGATATTAACACATTTTGCCCGTTTTTGCCCCATTTGCGACTAAATTGACATGTTACAGCTGTGTACGAGCTTTGGCGGTCCGAGCTGCTCGACGATTAAGACAGCAACAACCGTAATGTCGACGCTGTAATTTCATATATTGTTGAAAATCGAAATCTAAATAAGGATATTTGTAATGAAGTTAATTCACAATTGTCCAAAACATTAAAATTTAAATTTTATTGAAGTCTAATTAACTTGTAAAAAAAATTTAAAGTCTCTAGCTTTATAATTACAATGTTTATTAATAAATTGCGGTTTTTATTGCACAGCAGAAATCGTATGGGAAGGGGGGAGGTGAAGACGTGGTCCGATTCAAACAAAAAAAAAAAAAAATATATGAAATTCTATTACAGTTTTGGCAACACCCAAAAAAATTTCAAGTCTCTAGTATTACAATTAATGCCGAAATATCGGGATTTTCCCCATAGTGCAGAGGGTAAAAATATAGTTGAAATGTTTTTCTTATAGTCAATAAGCTATTTTTAAAGCTTTTAAGGCTTTTGTCTGCTTCTAAACATAATTTTTGTAGGAGCTGGCTAAAAAATTCTGACAGCACTTAAAAAGAACGAAACAGCAGCTGAAAATATAGAAAAGAGAGGGAAAGAGCGTGATAAAAGGGGAGAGCTATAGAAAAGAGTGAGAGGAAATGAAGGAAACAGCCTGATTGCCAGCTGGCAAGTTGCTGCTCCGGCTTGCGTGTCCTTGTTGTCCTTAATATGTAATTTATAATTTTGATTGCGCTGCCAGCGCCGACGCAGACGGCGACGTCGCTGCACTTAAGCCGAGCAGATAAATGTATCTGCTTATTAATAAAATGCGGTCGCTGACTGCAGTCAGTAACTCCGTTTTATCCACTTTCTCTCTTTCTCTCTCGCTTTCGCTTGCTGTCCCTTTTCTGTATCTGTGCTAAGTCAGTGCTGAAGTGTTTGCATTAACTCGACAGTGGGCGTGGCAGAAAAGGGCGGTGGCAGGCGTAGGAGCGTCAGAAATTAATGGCGCGTAATTTATGAAAATTATACAATTGCCCGACTGACACTCTGACTGTTTGTCTGTTCCTCTGTCTCTGTCTCTCTCTCTAGCTTTCGCTTGCTCTGGCCACGCCCAGCTGCAGCAAACAAATCATAGACAGTTTGGCTTATTCCTACCGCCCCCAACCTCCGCCACCACTCCTAACCCACTCCCCTCAGCTCTCCTGCAAATAGGCAAATGCCTTTCTGCAGCTCTGCTTACTTTGCCAAAAACTTTATATGAAGAAAGTTTGGCACAGCCGTCGACAGAGAAGACTCAAAGCAGCTGGGGGAGGCGTGCTTTGGGGAAGGGGCAGTGGAGCTACTGAGCGGGGAAGGTGGGGTATATGGGTGTGGCATGTGGTGTAGCAGGCAACATTTTATTAACAGGCGTCGTCTATGAAAAGCTTAAAAAACAAAAATTAATTTAAATTACATATTTGCACAAAACAATGTGAACTGCAAGCTGAAGAAGGTCCCCTCGTGCGTGTGTATGTGTCTGCGTGTGCGGGATGTTTAGCAGAAAACAAGATGGCAGAGAGTACTGCACCCCAACCCCCAAGCCCCTTTCGGCCTTCCTTTCTTTGTTGTTGCTGTTTGCCAAAAAAACCTCAAATTATACAAATTTACGATGTTTCGCTGAGCGGCTCTGCCAAAAGCCAACAGGACCAACAACAACACCGACAGCGACACGCACAACCAACACAACAACAACAGTCGCAGCAAAATAAAAATTAATAGAAATCAGTTGCATAATTTTTTAGGCGACTATCTGGATACGCTGCAATTGAACAAGAAACGCAAATTTAAGGAAGCTGTAAACAAATGAAAAAATTTGAGAAAATTAGCCATTAAATTACAGGAAAAAAGTGGCTAAGCATAGGGGAAGAAATTAGAGATTAAAATAGATTCAAAATTCAAGAAAAAGACATAGAAAAGGGTTATAGATACCAGAAGTATTTGACAGAAAGAAAACAAATGAGATATATATTAAAATAGGAAGCGTAAGAAAGAGATAAAATGGATAGCAACTTAAATAGATTGAAATTAATTGCGATCGAAAAAGAAAAATATTTAAATCAACGGAAATAGTTAAAGGGAGTGAAAATAGAGATAGTAGTAGATAGTGACAGATCCAAAAGCAACTGAAGTTAACAGTGGGAAATAGTAGAGACAGAAAAGGAAAGATTCTGTAATTCGAGAAAGAAGGATAGAAAGAGAGCAGTGTTTAAAAATTACATAAACAGAAACAGAGAAAATGCAATCGAAAAGATGATATACATGTTGGAAAAGTATGATAGGGAATGACTTACTTAAAAGAGAAAGTAAAAATGCTTCAGAGAGAAGGAGACTAAAATTGAAACCTTGAATATCAAATAGAAAGTTTAAGGAAAAGGAGAGCAAATGTGAGAAAGATTGTGTATGAGAGAGATTTATTATGATAAAGCTAATAAAAAAAAGAGATATACAGAAAAGAAAATTTTATAGATAAAAGAGTCTGTTTCTGGAATGAGTGAATGAGCCAGAATAAAAGTAAGTAAATGAAACAGAGAGACAAAATTGACATATAGAAATGATCGAAAAGAAATAACATTACGAAAACTGTGTAAGAAGATTATAGAACAGCTGGTTTCAAAAAAATGCTTAAATTTATTAATCTTGTAACGAAACATTAACGAAAGAGGCGAAAAAGACGCGGAGAAAACTTAGTAAAATATCAATAAAAAATAAATTTATACATTAGTGGAACGCAAAAACTACAAAATCTAAAAATTTTAATAGATGAAATGAATTAATAAACTAAACAAAATGGAGCTCGGAAAACTTGTTTTGTTTGGTTAGAAGTTGGAGTTTCTTGTATGGTTACATGATTTCTGGGTAAATGGAGCGACTGTATTGGTGCTCGGTATTTGATGCGTGTAGGGTGCATTAAACAAAAGCCAAAGCCGAAACTTTTGTAGCGGAAAACGGAAATGTTTTACATGCACACGGCGAAAGGAAGAGATAAAGAGAAGAGAGCAGAAGAGAAAAGGAATAGAAGGGGACGGGAAACAAGCAGATAGAATGGAGGAATGAAGGGGAAGCGACCCTAATGCCGGCAGCTGGTATTGTTGATGAGGCACAAGGCAGTGACACGCCCACAAAGACAGCAAGCAAAGTCATGTCAGTGTTGAATAATTTTACTTAACAAGCGATGCCACAAAGTATGCAATGTTGAAATCACTCTCGCACTCTCTTTCCCACACCCTGTGTGGCAGCTTAATTAGTGATTATTCACACACAGGTAGAGACCGAGAAATGGAATGATATAGAGGGAGAGAGAGAAAGAGACAGACAGAGGAAGAGGGAGAGCTAGAGAAACACACGTGTGTGCAATTTAAAATATTTAAAAAGCAGCTTTTGGCATTAAAAAGTTCAAATAAAATATCGTGTTGCAAAAGCCACAACAACACAACATGGCCTGACGTTGCCAACTTTTGTGGCAATAACACTATGCTTACACTGCGCTATGCAATACTACTACTACTACTCCTACTACTACTACTGCTACTCCTACATAATTAAGCAATGAATTTTAGTAGCGAGAGAAAAAAAAGCAAAACTATTCAATCGAAATTCAGAAATTATTTCGGCAACTACAGTTTCAGTTTCAGTCTCTGTCTCAGTTCTAGTTTCAGTCGCATGTCTGTAACCAGTTAAAGCGACTTTAACCGTTAGATGCCTGTTGGCCAAAGTGCGCCAGTTAATTAGCTCATAAAATATGCACAATGCCAATAACAACAACAACCATAATTCGCACCTTGGGCTTGAGCTTGGGCTTGTGCCGCAAGGTGAATGTTGAACACTGAACGCGTCGCCGCTTCCAATGAAATAATTGAGTGCCAAAGCAACAACAACAACAACAAAAATGCTAGCAACAACAACAACAACAACAGAAATAGAACAAATTAAAGGAGCAAGAGAAGCACAACAATAATTACCAAGTGAAGCAACAAAATGTTGCAAGACCCAAAAGTTGCCTTAGGATTACAAATTAAGTGGAAAATATAAACATTTATTAATTTGACTTATTCGTTTCAGTTATATCTGTTTGTTTTATAGTAATTTTCATAAATTTTATAAATTGTTTATTTGAAATTTTATTTTCTAGTTTTTAGAACTAAAAAACTTATACGTAATCACATGTATTTGAGATCTTTGTGTAGGATCCATTCAAGGTAGAGAAAAGAGAGAAAGAAAAATAAGGTTTGGCAGGATTACGGGGAACAATGCAGTTAAATTGATTAAAAAGAAATTTTTCCAATGTATGTAAACAATATGTATATCTTCATTTGGAAAAAGATAAAACTCCAAGTTTACTTACTGGAAAAAAAGTTTGAATTAGAATCTTTAGTTAAACTTTGAATAAAAATGGGTAGAGGACAGTTGTTTCATAATCATAAATCCGCTTTATGATGATAGTTTCAGTATACCCTATGGATAATTATAGGCCTAGGTATACCGTTAATTGAAGGGCAACAAAACTGCAAATCAAGTTTGGGCGACTACACGTTGTTCTTGTTGTTGTTGTTTGTACTGTTGGTGTTGTTATATTTGGTGTTGTCTCGGCCATGTATTGCAGATGAGCGTATCTGAAGTTTATGAACTTTGTAATTACACACTTTATTAATTTATGCGCTGCGGGGGATGAAAATGGAAAACTTGTGCCACAGTTTTCCAGTTTCGAGGACAACAAAAATATAGCGAACATATAACAACAGAGAAAATGACTCGAGATGCTCAAAGACAAGGCAAAACAAGAAGAGAAAAGAAAAGAAAAGAGTAGGATGGCAATTGAAGCGAAAGCCTGAAACAAAAATGTGCGAAAGAGACGCCAAATGGAGGAATGGAGGGAGATGAGTGACAACATATTAGCGCTTTATGGACCAGCACAATCAGAATAGAGGAAAGAGAGGGGAGTTGAGGGATTTGTCGGGTGTCAGGGACAAAAATGATGACAGACAGGGTCTTTGCTTATAAATCTTATAAATTAGGCAGATTTTCTGCGCTGCTTACAAATTTGAAATAATGCTTCAAAATTAACCAAATAAATGGGAAAACGCAAACAGAAATTTTATTTGTATGTCGTTTTGAAAGTCAAATAGAATTCATTAAAGTGCTAAAGAAAATAAATTAAAGTCGTATAGGTTTTCATTTATGCATATTTTCAATAAGGCCAGTTAAAGCTAAGCCTGCTGAGCTGGCAGGCTTAAGTTTACGGCTCCGACTTGAAAAATCTGTTGAAAAGATAATTACCCGTCGACTCGAGGAAAAATTGTGTTATATTTAAAAGTCCCAAGTTAAATGCTAATACATAACATTTCGAGGTTAAGACTTAAATTGTTCATGAGAAAAAAATTCGCAAAATATCTAATTCTGTTATATTTTTTATGAGTTTTTCTTTGGGTCTCTAAATTGAAAATGTATGTACATATATCCAAAATGAACAAAAGCGTACTAAGCTTTCAATTAAATTTAGTTATACCCTCTGACTTTAATTTCCGCTGTCACTCTGCTTAGAATACAAAAAACTTTCTTAAATATTGTAAGATTTTGTTGCAAATTTTTAGGACCGTTCTATATTGTTTGTGTGCAAGCCAATGTTAAGTAAAAAATCTATACTTTTAGAAATACGTAAGTTAAGGGTATGCAAATTTATAATTTGTTTTGTTTCTCATGTGGTGGTGAAGTGGGTGAGGCATCAAAATTAGAAAGATTCTTGTATTGATTGATATGTAGTACATATGAGAACAATACTGACTAAAATGAGTTTTGTACCTCTTACCTTATCTTATATCCTTTCAATCGTATGGACAGATAGGCAGACAGACAGTCACACCGGCTATATCGACTCGGCTTGTGTTTGTGATAAAGAATATATTGACTTCATGGGGTCTGCCACGCCTCCTTCTACCTGTTGTTACCCCTCAGAGGGTATAAAAACTTTTTCTAAGCGCATACATTTGTATTCTTCTTCTGTCATCTCTGAGATCTATTTGATCATTCGGAAAGACAGACGGACATCACAATATTGACTTCACTATTGATACTGATCAAGAATTTATATACTTTATGGGGACGAAATTGATTTCCTCTGCCTGTTTTTAACAAACTTATTATACCCTTGACGGGGTGTAATATTAGTAAACTTGAGGAGTTTTTCTGCTAACTCTTTTCTTTTCTCATCATCTCTGCTCAGCATTCTCCCATTACACTTAAACTGAAACATACATATATCCTTAGCTAAGATACCATACTTCATTCAACTTTTTGAATATTTTGAATGTTCACTCGTGCATACTTTTAAAATTGAGAGAATATATACAGTGCTGTTGTATTGTATTGTTTTACCTTCAGTGCTGTAAACTGTATTCAAAATGAACTTTAAATTAAGATGCGGAGAATGAAAGAGATGAAAAATATCTCAATTAAAAATTGAATTTGCAGTTGAGTTTCGTTGTGCAGACATCCATGAAATGTAAATTCTTGTGCGTCAATTTATTTGATTTCAATTTCCCAGCATTGTCGATGGTCATCAACGACACTACGAAAATATTTACAATTTAATTTAAGTGCAAATGCCAAATGTAATGACCAAAAATATTCCATATAGTATTGTATGTACATACACATACATACATACATATATGCACATATGTGAAAGTAAAAGTCCCACAGGAACAGCCGGAGAAAAAAAGCCAAGTGCGGAGAGAATAAGAAAGAGGCAGGGATACACAGAGAGAGAGAGAGAGAGAGAGAGTTAGCGATAGAGAGAGAAAGAGAGCACGAGACTGCAATAAGCTCTAGAAACTAGGAGGAACTGTTACAGTCGACTGTAAAAGACCTTGTACAAAGACAATATTGACTTCACAATATGGGTTGTTTTAGAAACCAAAAAGTTGCTTTTATTTATTACAGATTTCGATCTAACGTTTACATGGTAGCTATATGATGCTACAGGTTACGATACGATACACTTAATGTGTAATTTCGGCAGAAATATTTTAAAATACTACTTAAAAAGATATCTACGTAGTTTCGATATGATATTGTTGTTCGATTTCAATTAGAGTTTACCAATTTAAAAAAAAAAAATACACCTATACACATACTGATCTGAGTGTAAATATGTAAAATACCTCTTCACTATTTACGATTAGGAGTGAAAGACTCTAAATATTTTTTTACTTTCCCTTGTTAACTTTATTCGGTGTTCCGGTTATTATCTCTACTGTTCGTATACTTGCTTTTACACCTACATTTTTTCCATCGCAGCATTTATAGTTGTAATTCGATTGACAAATCTGATGACGTGATCTGTTGATCTTATTGGCACTTTCCAGAGTCTTTCGCGTGGTTTTTAAAGTGAAGTACGCTGCTTGTACTCCTTATGACCATCATTAAAGAATATAGGAAGATTCCTTAAAAATCATCGTTGTTGTCCAGTGATTCAGTGTTGCTACGACTAGTCACAGCCTTTGAGAACCGAGTTCAAATCCCAGCAAAGCCCATGCTGGGAAAATCATTGTAATTGTGTGGAAGTGTGTTAAGTAATCTGCAACATGCCCTAACAAAAATATCTAACAAAAAACATCAATAATTTTTTAAACTTTAGATTTAATTTTAATATTTGTTTTTAACCACAATGTTAGATGCGATAGTTGAACAGCAAATAAGATAACTTGTTTTCATTATCAATCATTTTTTTTTGGAAAACACCGTTCGGCACTGTGATTATTTTGCCAGCAAAATAATAGGTACCATACCATACTAGTTACTAAATTGGTGCCTATTTCTTTTGCAAATATCGTTTTCGTCAAAAACTCTTTGTCCCTTTTATGTACAGAGTCTAAAAGGGGACCACTTCGAGTGTGAAGTGTGTTTATCTTGGAAATAATATTTTATATGCTGGGTTGTTTGAGTGTCCCACCCAATGGCAGTTCTCCCTCGGTTCTTGTGTCGTGGTGTCGCAATGCTTGTCCAGAATATATATAACGGCCATAAGGTTTGGTTTTGGTTACAGTTACAGTTACAGTTACATTTACAGGATTCCCATTCTCTTTCAGATGCTATAGCTGTTGCTGTTTTTCCTGTAAGCTTGGGGTTCTTGGTTCCTGTTTTGCATTTGGCAATGCGGCGCGTGCTTAAAACTCTCCTGCCAAGTGTCAAAGTGCCGGTGCCGAGTACATTTTTGGTCCTTTGGTCCACTCTACTTCAGAGTTCATAACTTATGCATGTGGATATGTGTGTATTTCTTTTTTTTCGAGTTGGGTGAGGGCATAAAAATTATGGCGCCCAAATGGCGAGCCACTATTTTCGGTGTGACATTCGGTGTTCATTTTGTTTTTCCTTTTTGCCCTGTGTGATTGCTGCTGCTGGTAAGGAAACTGCAATAAAAATGGTCAAGTTATTATTTACCGGCAGGTGAAAAAGTCACAAAACAAATTGTTTTGGTTGCCAGCCAGGAAACCAGCTTTAAAAGACATTCACATTTTGTTTCAAACTTAATTTACATCCACTTTGATGACTTAAAAATGTCAAAATCAAATTAGCAATTGAAAACGGTAGTAACATTGTCATATATGAAATTGAATACGCACATAATAAACATAAGAAATAACATAGTTTTTTGTTCTAACCAAATATTTCGATTCCAGTGAAACTTTGTTGGAACAGAAAACAGAATACCTATAATGCATTTATAGACTTGTTGAATTATCTCAAGAAACAATAAAGTTTATCATACCAATACATTTTTGAGTTTATAAAAATCTTTTCAACTGCAGTTAAATGAAATGGTTTTACTGTTATAATCCAAGTTATACAAATAGATCATAGCTTGTTACAAGCAAAAGTGCAAATCATCTGGGACAAAAACCGTTTTCAATTTAAATTGATTTAAGAGTTGCAACCTTTCTCATCGAAAGTTACAAGTAGTTGTACCAGTAGCGGATAGTAACTAAATTGTAAAGAAAATAAGAAAAAATACTATATACATGAAGAGAGAGTGTGAGATAGGGTTAATTCCATCAACCATCAACCCTGTCGACCCAAGCAGTGAACTGCACATAAAAGTTCAACCTTTTAAATTAGTTTCACAACGTTTTATTCAATTTTTTTTCCATTGGCCTGGACAGACAGGCGGAGCCATAATAATAAATATATGAATCATGTATGAATATAAGCATTCGTTTCTGTATGTGTGTGTGTGGATGTGTAAGTGTGTGTCTGTATGTGCGTGTGCTAAAATCATATTGCAAATCGCATCTTGTGTTGTAAAAATTATTAAAGCGGAAATTATTCATTGCACGATCGAATGAGCTTCATGATTGCCACACACACACACACACAACCAACCATTTGTGTGTGTGTGTTTGTTATTCATATAGTATGTACATATGTGCATATGTACATATATATTCCTCGGTTAACGATTAAGTTACCGTTGATGTGCCATAATTAGCCAGCAGTGCGGCAGTAAAATGCATCAAGTTCAGAAGACGATTTATACATTACTCATACGCCGCGTGTGACAAGCCAAAGCTCGTTACAATATTTTACACATTTTCTCTCATATGTATGTATGTATACATGCATTTACTATGAGTGCGCATTTATGAATACAAAATTAACAATTAGCCAATCTTTTGCCCAGTGGTCAGCTCAGGATGATATATACCCTGTAAATACAAGAAGTGGTATGTCCTATGTATGTAAGTAGTTGTAATGCTAAAAGTGAGCGTCTAAATAGTGTGTCCTTGAGTTAAGCTGAGCATACCCTGTAAATCAAGTGCAGTGTCATTCAATGCTTTGTTCATTCAGTTTGCATACCTTAAAATATTTATCGTATCAAATGTTCTTCAGCTGTATAAAACGTTTTAACGGACAGCTGTATATTGCCAGTTTTAATTTTGGAAGGAAACGTCAGAAAATAAGAGAAAGAAACTGTCATAAAAAGTGATTGCACTTCTACAGGAGTTGATGCGGATACTTTATAACCAAAAACCAAGCAGAGGTCGATGAATAGGAAAGTTATTATGCAGTTGCTCATATAGGCAATTTTAGGCTGAATTATATTGAATTTGAGGTCAAAAGTGATGACTAAAAGTGATTATTTTTGCCTAAACAGAAATTATTTGTATCTGTGTTTTACTTATTAGCAAAAAATAATATAAGAATCTTAGCCAATTAAATAAGTATATTCTAAAATATATATGTATACCTTTCGATGTACATTTTAAGACATTATGAGAACGGCGAAAAGGTTAAGGCCTTACTTAAAGAATAAATATATTAATCATATTAATGTACGCATAATGTGAATCTCTCTTTAGGAAAAATGTGTACCAGCTTGTGACTGTTTTTATATCCTCTGAGGGGTATATTGGGTTTGTCAGAAGAAGAAAAGTATGTAACAGGCAGAAGGAGGCGTGGCAGACCCCATAAAGTATATATATTCTTGATCAGCATCAACAGCCGAGTCGATATAGCCATGTCCGTCTGTCCGTCTGGCCGTCTGTCCGTCTGTCCGTATAAACAAACAGATCTCAGAGATGGTAAGAGCTACAATATCCGTTTTAGTCAGTATCGACCACATATTTAGTCAGTCAATACAAGTTTGTTTCCTTTTTTTGATGCCACGCCCCATTCGCCCACAATAAGCGGAAAACCAGACATACCTCGGGAAAAATACATGTTTTTGGCAAATATCTCAGTTAATATAACACCTAGGGACTCCAATTTTGGCATGCAGGTTACTAGATGCAATATAAAGATAATGCCATCAAAATTTTTTGGATGCCACGCCTCCTTCGCCCACAAAATGCACAACTTCCTTGTAATTTTGCAAGCGGCGGGCTCACTTATTTCTTAACGTATAGTGTTGTTACTTAGTATATATCTGCACACAAATAATATCAAACGATTGTGAAAATTTCATCAAAATCGGACCATAATTAAAAAAGTTTCTCAAACAACGAAAATCGTTTCATTCAAGCAAGGCATAGCCACGTGCATTGCACTGAGCTGTGCACACAAGCAACGAAAACGAAAAACGTGCGAGCGAGACAGACATACAAATATGTGTGCATGTTAAGTTCTTGCAGCAACTACTCCAGTTTGAACTCATATATTGGAAACGAAGCTCAGAGGGTATTATACGGTCGGCATGCCCGACTGACATTTCTTTCTTGTTTTAATTTACAATACATTATAATAGACAGAAATCAAACTAATTTCCGTAATAGTTTAAAAATTTACATATAGAGGGTATGCTTACAGTGTCTTTGAAAGAAACTATGAGCGAAATACGCAGCACATGTATGAAATAGTTACTACTTTCTAGGCAATCAAATGAAGAGCGAGTGAAATGTTAGAAGTGGATAGATAGAAAATGAGGAGCACTACGAAAGATTTTAATGAAACAAAGAAAAACTTGTTTGTTCGTAGGGATTCCAAGGTACAGGGTAACTATGAATGACATACTCTACGCACAGGTATCCAATACTATTGCCTGCGGCATTTTTAATTAATAAAAATTGACATTTCGCTTGCATTAATATTAAGACTGTTGACCAAAGCGAATGGTTGACAGACTGATTGACTCACTGATTGAAGGGCAAATTGACGTGGGGACTAACTGTACCTCGCACCGCCAAGCCCTCCCTCGCCTCAGCTGCCTGACAAATTGAGTGCTTGTGTGGAATCAATATTTAATATTTAGTGGTTTTTATTATTTCCACAATTGCATAGCTCTATCTCTCTCACTCTCCCACACTCTTGCTCTCCGTTTCTCCCACTTTTTACTGTCATGTTAAATCCTTAATATCGTAATGCGAGTAATGCCAACTGACATGACAGTGACTCTGGGAGTAAACCGAAAATGTTGGAAGAGAAGGTGACAGATTGGCAGGAGGCGAGGGGGAGGTATGATAACAATTTAGACTGAAGTGAGTGAGAAAGGGAGAAATTGTGTACACAAGAGAAATGAACAATAAAATGAAATGGCATGGAATGAAACGTAAAACATAAAATTGTGGCTGACATTATTAATATATGCACACACACATACACAAAAGTGTGTATGTATGTGTGTGTGTGTGTGTGTTTTGTGGTCATTCATTTCAATTAAATTGCACCCACACACACACCGAGCGAGAGGGCGTTAGAGTTAGAAAGAGAGCAAGACTGCAACTAAACCAATTGCTACTCAATCATCATAACCTTTCCCTACATTTAACCGAAACTCTCCACCCTTGAGAGGAAATCGAAGGGTAACAAACACACAATAGTTTGCCTGTGTCTAGTTATAATTGAGCAAATATTTGACCAGTTTACTCAACTCTCCCAGACTCACAAATATTATCATTGAATCTCGAATACTTTTGGGAGTTGTCACAAGAAGTTTTCGTTTATTGCACTGCGGCGATGTGATGCTTGTGATTCAAATGCTTTAAATGCAAAATTCCTAGAAACTCTTGATCCAGTTCATTATCTGAGCAGTTGTCCAAGCGAATTTGTTGTAAGCATTAATTTAAATTATTTTGAAATATTTTTAATGGAATTTGAGGAACTATCATTGTTGGTTACACATTTTTGGATTGTTAATGTGCTAGTTAACATTATTAAAATAAATTTGTATATTCTCTTCCATGGATTATGTTTGTTAAATGCATGCAACGCAAAAGGGTCCTTGATCAGTCCGTCTGTCTGTCTGTCTGTCCGTCTGAACAAAAGCATATCAGAGATGGTAAGAGATACAATCTCTATTTTAGTCTGCATCTACTGGATATTTAGTTAGTCAATACAAGTTTGTTTCCCGTTTTTGATTTTTAAGCAAAAAGCAGACAAAAAATACATGCTTTAGAGAATATCTTAATAGCTACCAATTTTGATTTGCAGGTTCCTACATGCAATATAAAGACAATGACATCAACATTTATTGGATGAGACGTCTTTTTCGCCCATCAGAAACAAAACAAATTACAAATTTGCATGCCTCTATCTCACTTATTTCAAACCTATAGTTTTGTCTATACTCTTGTTTTACATACTGATTTGTCTGTTTCCCTTTTAAACTGACGACTGGGAACGTAAAGTTTTCGTTCCTGCATGTAGTTCATGATTTTGGTTTTCTTTAATTTTTGAGAGTACCAATCAGAGCAATAAATATTCATTATTTTAGACTAGTTGTCACCTTAAGTAAGAAGTCTTTATTAACTGTACCCAGTTCAGCTCAATTCAATATCGAGTATTGTAAATATTATGACAATAGCGTGATTTATTGTTTGATTACTTGTTAGTTTCTATAACAACAACACTTCGTAGATATGAAACCGAATGAACTGGAGTCTCTCAGAGAAAGAGGGAAGAAAGCAATTGACTCATCTCCAGGAAACAAGAGGAATGAGACTCTTAAACAATTGGCATTGCGATGCCAATTTAATATTGACAATGGCATATATGCATATGTATCTAAATACCCATTTATATGTAGAGATCATATGCATTCCCAGTCTCTCTTTCACATATAACTCCCATATCCACTCATACTATCTACAGTATATGTATACTATTTCTCCTTATGTAACACACATATCTATTAGAGCAGCAATTTTTGGTGGAGTGACAGCTGACAGGAAGTGGCAAACAGCTGCAGTTAGCTAAAAGTGCCTCAGTTTGTCGCGTCGACGATTTTACTGAGCTCAAATGACGTGTATGGGGTATACTACAGAATACTAGATGCTAGATGCTCGAAAGCAATCAAAGCTTCGAAATGGAACCCTTACATTGGCATTTCAATGAACCTGCACATGAAGCTCCAGTTGAAGGAGAAGTTGAATTTGAAGTTGAAGCAGTTTTGCCGAAGGCGAAGCCAAAAATGAATAACGCAAAGGCGACGCATGACTGAATGCCAGCCAATGAATGTGGTAGACTCCCATGTACTCAAACAACTCCCTTCTATGACTAATAAAGAGCAAACCTTCTGCAAAAAAAAAGGAAGGAGACAGGAACGCTTTAAGCGACTAAGCGACTTGCAAATACCCGTTGCTCTGCGGAAACACTTGAATACAGTCAAAAAAGGCATACTTTCAGGCGTTTGCATTGCTTGGAAAACTCAAACAGCTATAACTATATCCGTCTATAACCGACGTAGATACGTTTTACTGATATAATTTATAATAATTGTCAACAGTTTTAAGTAAAATGTTCTATTCATTATTCATTTCAAATTATGAAAACACTAATTTAACTTTCCAATTTGTTAACTATCCAATTAGTTACATAAACATATTGGTGTTGAAAGTTTGAAACATATTAAGACTATAGAAGATAAATTTCAAACTACCAAATCTACATATATTTTTTTCAACTATTAGATTCTTTCGTCACTAGTAATTAAAAATAATAATGGTAGGAAAACTTTGTTAATAATGTATATAATAATGTTCAGTAGTTTTTCGAGATCTGTATTTTTGCACGCCAGTCATACCCTAGCACTATAAGTATGGGGTATAGCCGGGGTAATGGGCAAAGGGGGAAAAGCAAAGACGTGGTCGCGATATGGCTAACCAAGGCAACCTTCCATTTTTACCCACCATACCACAATATATTGAATCCCCAGCTATAACATTGAGTTGAAGTGCTTATTGTTGTTGCTGTTGATCCCCAGGACAATTTGAAGCACATGGCATCGGAGCCCTTGGTCTATGGCTCTCAGTCCTCAGTCCTCAGCGCTTAGTACTCACTGCTGAGTTTTCAGGTCTCGGTCCTTTAAGACGTTTGTCGCCGATAACGGTGAACGTTAGGCGAAATACCCGACGCCCACTTGTATAAATTGTAGCCAATCATGATTTAATAGATAAAAAACTAAAAGAGTTCAAGTGGATAAAGCATAAAGCGTTATGCACAAAAGGCCACGACAAGGTGGTAAAACACCGCCCATTTCTTTGCCAAAGTCAGGGAGAATCTGCATGGGGGATAGAAGCAAACCGCTTTAAGAGCTCCCCCAGGATCGATCTATGCTAAAGCTAAGGCTAATAGTGGCCAGCTGGTGCACATGGCAAAGGCCATATGATGTTATGTCGAAGGAAAAACAATACGAAAACTTCCTTGCAAATGCAAAGCGAGTGTGCTTAACTTGCATATACTCTGCAACGATAGAGATAGTTGGTGTTTATATTTTGAATTTATGGAAAAACTAAACGATCTACCGAATTTTCTGACTTTCGCTCCTTTTACTCTTTGAGTTCATTGGGTTATATCATAAGAAATAGTTTATAAATTGAGCAAGTGATAATTTACACAACATAATTAAGCGAAAGAAGACTTTTCCAAATTGGGCAAATATTATAACAGCTCGGTTGGTTTGCTTTCTATGATGGTATCTGCCATTTATTCAGCTAGTGCAACCCCTTGTTTAGTTTTAGATTATTAAAGGGTATCGAAATGAAATGTTGAGAACATTGTAAGGATGTCAAAGGCTCGACAGGACGCGCGGCAGGATATGCGCTGTACAACGACACTTGACGCACGCTTGCGGCAATGGCAAAAGGATAACATTAGAAGGACCAATCCAAAAGACCCAAAAAGCAAAAACGCAAAGAAATAAAAAACAACAAACAACAAAAAAAAAAACGCAGGATATCTGGAGCTAAAGCAAGAAAACGATGACGAAAGAAGCCCAAGTTGTAGCCTAGAAGTGAAGCACACAGCGACAACAACAACACTAGATATGCGAGCACCAGCAACAGCAACAACAACAGCAAATATAACAACAACATCATTGGTGCCATCGTCATCTCCATCGTCGTCATCGTCGCTGTTGATGACGGAAATTGATAAACGCGCAAGGGGGAAATGCTCTTGTTGTTGTTGCTACTGCTTCTACGCGCAATCAGAGGCGTAGTTAGGTTAGTGGGGAAAAAGGCGGCGGGAGGGGCGTGCAGGGAATGAGGTTAGCAAACTCACAATAACCGAAATCAAAATCAAAATCAAAAATTGAGCAGCTTTTGATGACAGCTCAAGTAGCGAAATGCTGGAATATCCATACTCCATACATACAAGACTCTCTATACCATCTCTCAGTTATCGATTACCGACTATGGGGACCAGGACTTCAATCTGACTGCACAATCAAGCAGCCGGAGTAGGAGCAGCAACAGCAACAGCAACAGCAACAGCGACAGCGAATGGTGATGGGGACGGGGATGGAGTGTAGTTAAGGTGTAAAGGAGCAAGCGGCGTGATAAATGTTTGTTGCTGTTTCACTTTAATTGGCACTGCAGGCTGCTGCTGGTCGCTAGGTTAGCATTTAACCCAAGCAACGTGCAACATAAATTAATCAAATCGCAAACTGTGGCAAGCTACAGAACAGCACAGAGAACAAAAAGTGGTTAGGACAGCAACAAATGTTAAGCGAATGCTGCGATTAACAGCAAAAAGAAAGCAAGCAACAACAAATACAACAGCATTTCGGAAAGCAAGCATAAATCCTATAAGTCGAACTCTGAATGCTTTAAAAATCTCCCTCTGCATTATATAATGAAATAGTAAGGAATATAATAGTGAAGCCAATTCTAAATGACCCTGCATAGTTTTATATTTTGCTTATGGCCTATTTATCAATCTTTAGACAAACTTTTTACTTTCATCTCACAGAAAAAGACCCGTATATTCATATTCTGTTGGAAAGTCTAATTTAAACGAGCTATTTGAAATTATTTCAATCATCGAGGAAGAAAATAATCATAAAATTTTGTAATAATTATAAAAACATATGTGGAAAATTTGAAGGCTCTCTCTCGCTTAGGCATCGACTTCTGATGATACTAGATATCAATTTGAATAATAAATTTAAAAAATTTGTCCACCAAAAATATTTATTTAAAATTTAAAATGAAATTAATTTAATTATATTAAAAATCAAACTGCATTACTTTGATGGATAAATCTATCATGAACAATTTTAAATCGTTTGTATTTTTCTAGTTGCTCGAAGATAGTGTAAATACATCTGTAAATCTTATCTAAATAAAACATTAATTTTATAAATTTAACTAAATATCCAAAATTTAAAAAATTATTTTTATTCCTGTACCACAAATTGATTGTAATAGCTATATATATATTCTGAGAAATTCAGCATACCCATAGCAATTGTGAGGGAATTAACAAGCGGTCAGCAAAAGAGCAGGTGGGTAGGAGTAAGAATAGGATGGTGGTGGTCCTGCTTGGGGAGTCCTCTGGGCGCATTGCTCACTAATGAGCTGAGAGCAAAGCGGAAAACAAGAAAAATTAAAATGAAATAGAGGAAAATGTATATTTATATTAAAACAAGCAGGAAACAATGCAAAAGTCGACAGCAAATAAAATCTAAGTATTAGCAGTAAAAATTAAAAATGAAGAGATACAGACAGATTGGGAGCAAGAACGAGAAGGACAGAGAGAGAGAGAGAGAGAGAGAGAGAGAGAAAGGGAGAGAGAGAGAGAGATAGATTGATGTAGAGCGTAAGAGAGAGATAAGACGATAGTAATTGTATTCTTTAGGTTGCGCAAAGAGTGAAACAGATTGCAATGATGCCACTTAATGAGTTGGTTATTATGATTAATTGGTAGTCAGACCAAGTCAGAGATCGTAAGCCATAATGCAGGCAGAACTCCCTCTTTTCCACAACGCGCAGCTGAAATAAATGAGGTGTAAATTATAAGGCAAGAATATTGAAAATGCAATAAAGAGCCCTTGAAACCTGAGCTTTTATTAAAATTTGCTTTGTTAAGAAATTGTAAAGATTTAATTCTCTTATTTCAAGTATGAAGTATTATGTATAATAGAATAATAATGCATTGCAAAACGCACTTAGAATTTTCAACAAATTCTACTTAAAGTTTATGAGCTTTTTATGCACATGAATTTGTGTTTATAATTAAAAATATTGTCTAATCGTTCCAAATATAGCCATATGTTTGTCAAAGTAGTCTGATTTGGACGATATAAGGTCGGTTAAAATTTGCATTTTGTGTTAACTCGGCTTGAAGGCTTCTTCATATACATATTATTGTACATTTCTGATCAGCATTTACCAGCGACTACGTTCGCCTGTTTAAACTTTGAACTATTATAAGACCTACATATATCCACCAATTTTCAATCGTTGATCACTCTTAATGGCAAGTAGATTATTTTGATTATCGAAACCTTTAATTCGTAAAAAACCTGTTTAAAATATTGACCTAGAATGTCTATGACATCTTATCTAGGACCCAACCAAATTTGGTAAGAATCAGTCAAGTATATTATATCATTCTTTAATTAAGAGGAAAAATATTGAAAATTGTGATCTAAAATTTACAACATAAGAATGATGTATACATGGTAATCTGAAAGAGCTAAAAAATATTCATACATGTGGGCAATTTTAATTTTCAATTGTATTTAATTTTTTAGCAGCATAATCTTGAACAAGAAAAACAAGAAAGAAAATGTCAGTCGGGCGTGCCGACCGTGTAATACCCTCTGAGCTTCGTTTTTATAATTATATGAGTTCAAATTGGAGTAACTGCTGCAATAACTTAACATGCACTCATATTTGTCTATCTTGCTCGCACGCTTTTCGTTTTCGTTGCTTGTGTGCACAGCACAGTGTAATGCGCGTGGCAATGCCTTGCTTGAAAGGAATGATTTGCGTTGTACGGCAAACTTTTTTAATTATAGTCCGATTTTGATGAAATTTTCACAATCGTTGGATATTATTTGTCTACAAGTATATGCTAAGTTACAAAACTAAACGTTAAGAAATAAGTGAGCCAGAGGCGTTCGAAGTTTCAACGCAATTGTGGGCGAAGAGGACGGGGCATACAATAAATGTTGATGGCATTATATTTATATTGCAAATAGAAACCTGCATGCCGAAATTGGTGTCCCTAGGTATTAAAGTTACCGAAATATTCGCAAAAAACATGTATTTTTTCCGAGGTATGTCTAGTTTTCGCTTATTGTGGGCGAATGGGGCGTGGCATCAAAAAAAAAAAAGATTCTTGTATTGCCTGACTAAATATGTGATCGATACTGACCAAGTTTGAACTTGTAGCTCTTACCATCTCTGAGATCTGTTTGTTCATACGGACAGACAGACAGACAGACGGACAGACGAACATGGCTATATCGACTCGGCTGTTAATGCTGATCAAGAATATATCTGCTTTATGGGGTCTGCCACGCCTCCTTTTCACTGTTACATACTTCTGACAAACCCATTATAGCCCTCAGAGGGTATAAAAATATCTTTGTTTTAAAAGTAAAAAATTTTGTTCTTAATTTGTTTTATTCTAGCGTACAGACCTACATATTTTAATATTGTACTTTATAGTTTAGTTGAGTTCTTTTTTCTATATCTATCATTCGGAATTGAGTGTACAGTGTAAAAATAATATTTGCTTTTCGAACTTAAATTAATTTCATGTGAGTTTTTCAGAGTTAGAAAAGTCTCCCAGACTCTACCATTATTCTTCCACACGGATGTGTTTTATCAATGTAAGCGTAAAATTGAGTTTTATAAGAAAATACATTTATTTACGAGCTTTAAAATTACGCTCTTGGTTTTATTTTAGCTAGAGAACATAGCATTTTTAAACAATTGCCTTTCAAGTACATTGACTTGCATTCAATTCAGCATTTTGAAAAGCATTCGCACAATGGAAAGTGTTACGGAAAATTGGCTTCAGGCGGAGTCAGTTTCCCATCACAATGTAAATAACCGGTTTCCATTTGACGAGTTTCCTCGCCGGGCATAACAATAGAAATATCTAATGCCAAGCAGAATGATGCTCAATGGGTTTCCCAGGTTACATCCGTGAAATACTACATCCTCTTTGGGTTATGAATACAGTTTTTTGGGCCAACCGTTTGGATATTCTAGCTCATATGTTCTATATATATAAAACTCTTTGTCCTCACTGACTGACTGACTGACTTACAATCACCGCTCAGGCCAAACCACAAGAGCTACATGCATGAAATTTTCACACAACGTAGCTCTCATAACTTCATCGTGCAATAAGACGGCTTTTTACAAAATTTTGAGTGGAAGGCTGTGAATTTCGTGGTCAAAGGTCAAATAGTCTTAGTATAAAAAACTTTGTTGTTTCTTAAGATATCGCAACCAAACTCACAAGTTAAGTGTTCGTCATATAGATAAATATACATCGACCGATTTTGGTTCAGATCGGAACACTATATCATAAAGCTGTCATACGATGTAAGAGTTGCAAAAAAACTCTTAACATTAAAATTTTAATTTTTTAGGGAAAATAAAACAAATAATGTTATGCTTATGACATTTACTTGCACAATTTCAAAAACCTATATTGAAATTAAAATTCTATTAGCCGGTGGTTTTGTTTCTTTTTTTTTACAGCGATACACATATGTACATACATACATAGTTCAAATCAGCTGATTAATTTTCCCTAACTTATAGAACAATAACAGCAACAACAGCAATAGCGCAATAGCGCTGCTAAATAACAGAATTCTGCTAAGCACATTGAGAAATTACTAGAAATTAATAAATTCTTTAGTTTATTTAAAAAGTCAGTCCTAAAATTTGTTCTACAATATCTATCTATGTATCACAGTTATATCAAATAAATATCGTATCATTATTTGTACTTCGCATTGAACATATCACTACATAAAATATCAAAATGTAAAATCGATAACGATATATGATACTTTTTGTTAAAGTAGCAACATGTGTTATTAAATTATCAAGTATCGATACTCGCTAATATCTGACATTTTTTTTACGCTACATTCAAAAAATTTGGTGAATACATTGCTCTTCATAAGTATGGAATTTTATTGGTTGTGCTAAAGGAGAAACTGCATTCATTCCAAAGAGCAAACATTAAAGTTGGCAGGACTAGACCTAAGAGATGATTGCTTTTCTTATGGTTAATTTTATATTGGTGGCTCAAGAGATAGCTCTGAAAGCGACTTAATAATTCTTGCCCCTGATGGTAAAACAAACTCAGAGGGTATAAAAATGTGGTATACAGAAAAGTATTTCAGTAGCTGATAATTTCATCTAAAAAAATACTACATGTCATTAAAGACTTAAAATATTACATTGTTTTATTTGAGCAATGATAAATACACATCAATAAAAATATTTGCTGTATTGATCAGGACTTTCTTTGCATTGTCAGTTGTGATATGTTCCTATTGGAGGAACCACAAAATAAAAAAAAAATTTTAAAATAAGAAATATAATTTGCAATATTGGCTATCCATTAAAAATATATTTATTTTAAGCATGTAATATACATTTTTTTTTAATAATTCTTTATTTTCACAATCTCTAACGCAAGCGAAGCTGCGGGTATATTGCTAATATACATATATATGTGTGTGTTTCAGATGTGAGAGAGATCCTAAAGGTATAAGAGATTAATTAAAACGCTTGTAGTTGGAGAAAGGGAGGGAGGCAGAGAGAATAGCTGATTGAGATCTGCAGACAGTGTCAGAGTCTAAGACTCTAATGGACTAGGGCTTCATGTCAGTTGAACAGACTGGCAAACAGACACACAGACATGCAGACATGCAGACAGTCAGACCGACTGCGGTAACTACAGTGACAGGTTGCGTGTTGAACAACGCGATAGTTCGTGCCCAGGACTCGGACTCATACTTCCACATATACACACACGTGTGTGTGTGTGCGTGTGTTGTCCAGTTCAAAAACTTCCTGTTTTTATGAAAATGGAGGAAAATAAGCTAATTATTAGTGAATGAGTATGCTCGACAGTGAAATACTTATTGAAGTATAATCGGATTAACGACCAACAAATAAATGCACAATAAAATGTATAAAATCTTCTCAAACATGTAGGATATCAACTTACGAGTATGTTAAATCTCTGTCTTTATATTTGCAGATTGGAATCATGCCAAAGTAGTTATTAAGAAGAGCAAAGTCTATCAATATTGTTAAATATATCTACTTTTTAATTCTAATATGGCATGTATTTCGACTACAATTGGATCACCCAAAAATTCTATAGTCTTCTTAATTTATTATTTAAAATATTTTTTGTTTTATTTATTGAGATTAATAATTATAAATATTTCTAAATTTTATTTCAATTAATTTGTGGTCTTAAATTTCGATTTTTGTAGTTGCAGCTCTACTTCAACTCAGCAGTTTTGATAGCCCTATCTCTTCTGAAGGGTTTCAAAAATGGCAAGAAAAAGAAACCAAACAATTTTATGTATAAATTGGACAACTTTCAATGTTTCAAAGCTGTGCTACAAACACAATCACAGAGCTAATATACTTTACTGACTGTTATCGGCGTACAATATGAAGAGGTGGAGGGGGTGGCAAACAGAGAAGGAGAAAGAGAGAGAGAGAAAGATAGTGAGCGGGGGAAAAATTGCAACATTTGTATGCAAACTGGCAAACTGGGCACCTCTTGTTTTGTTGACTTTCAGTTCTATTTCTAGCCTGGCTAGACCCATTTTTGTTGTTGTTGTTAGCAAAGCAAATGTTGTTGTTGTTGTTGTTGTGCATGTTGCTGTTGTTGTTGTTGTTATTGCTCTTGTGATTTGTGTGGCTTTCAAATTGCAAAATTCGCGGAAGCTGACATTTATTCAACAGCAACAACAGCACGACTGCAGCAGCGGCGAAGCCTCTGGGAGAACGCGGAGACCGAGAAAGAGAGAGAAAGATATGTATAAAGAGAGAGAGAGAGAGAAAGCGAAGAGCGAGAGAGGGAAGAAAGTGGCAGGTGCAGGCACAGATGGGAGGGGGCATGGCCTACATAGAACGAGACCTACAGTTTTTTGTTGTTTTTGTTTTTTTTTTTAACAAAACTCTGCATATGTATGCAGTTTGCGTGTGGCATGCCACACGCTGCAGGCAGTTTTACGGCAGCAGGAAGTAGGGAGCTAGGAAGGAAAAGAGTAAGGGGGGTTGAAAGAAAGGGGGAGGATGGGCAGGACGAAAGGAATGGAGCTGCGTTTGATGGCATTGACACCTACGATTCGCAGTGATGTTGCTGTGTTGCTTATCGAGCGCTGAAATTGCGATTTGTTGCCGTTGATTCCGCTGCTGTTGTTGTTGTTGTTTTTGTTGTTGTTGTCGCATAATTTAACATATGCAGCTGTGTGTGCGTGTGTGTGTGAGAGAGAGAGAGAGAGCATGTGTGTGTTTGTGTCTCGGATGATTGCCATAAAGCAAGCGCATATGCTGGGAATTGTTTGTGCGTGATGGAATGGATAAGAGTGGAGAATAAGCGTGGTGAGGCAGCTTCAAAAGGGAGACAGCAAGAATATAAGTGTGAGTCAGATAGAGAGAGAGCGAGAGAGAGAGAGAGAGAGAGAGAGAGATGGAGATGTAGAGCTTGCTGATGTGAATGCATCGTTAGCTCTTGGGGTCGAAGGTTATGCAATGTTTAGATTCAAAGCGAATGCCAACCATAATGGCTCGGCTTGATGTGGCTCATTGATATTGATGCTTGTCTCGCTCACTCCCCCTCCGTCTCTCTCCCACTCTTCCGCTTGCAAAGTGTGTGAGTGTGTGTGTGTGTGTGTGTGTGACTGAGTGCGGATTATGTGGATATGTCTATTAAGCAAACCTGCAGCAAACCCGTTGAAGCATGTTTTAAACGACTTGCGACAAACATATGTACATAAGCAGTAGCACAAACACATGTGTATATTGTACTATACATGCTTAAATTGATGTTGGCTGGAGAAAGACTGAAGACTGAAGAATAAAGAGTGGAGAATGGAGAATGGAGGGCTTTAAGCCTCTCCAATTGAAGCCAGTCAAATGTATCGTTTGTCAATTGCAAACGGCAACAAAAGCTTAGCATCGAAATACTCGCATTGCCATTGATGGAGAGTCTCTGCTGCTGTGATTTATTCTCCTCCCTCTTTCCCTCTCTCTATATATGTATGTGCATTAATCATGTTTAAGCTCAAACTATTTCGGAATTAAAAGTGAATTCGAGAAATACATATACAGTTGAGGATTTTTGGCTTCTACTGGCAAAGGCAAGCCGAATTCGTGCACAGTTCAAACAGTTCTCTAATTATTCTCTATGAGTGAACAACTTAAAAGGGTTGTCACCCGATTTCGGTCATATAATCTTTATGATTTTGAACTACAGGCATGGTTGGCTTAGTAACATAGATTAGCCAAAACAAATTTGAATCATGTATATTTCAATAAATCATTTAACTGGGTAAATTGAATGGGCCATATAAAGATTGAAATAAACCAGTAATGTATTTTTACATATATATATTCTTAATCAGCATCAACAGCCGAGTCGATATAGCACGACCGTCTGACCGTCTGTCTGTCTGTCCGTATGAGCGAGAGGAGCGAAGGAATCTGTAGCACGGGATGCGGACCGAAACCTGTGAGCTAGTCCAGTGTGTAGGGGTGTGTATAGGGGTGCATGCGAGCATTCGGGGAGCTGCAGCTGATGTGTTGTGTGCTGCAGCTACGCGATGATGTTTTGCTGAAAAATGATCGCAACCGGAAGAAATGCGCAAGCCGAACAATCAAACAACCGAAAATGTCTATTTAAGTAATTCTTAATTTGTTAGAAAAAGATCACAATGATAATGCCAAAATACAAAAAATATCAGTTGAGTGTGACCGAGCCTTGCGATGCCAAAAAGCCCAAGTACCCGGTACTGGGTATTTGATCCTGTTCATCCTTTTGGCGTAAACATGTATACTTCATGGATACTTTTAACTCAAAACTAACAAATTTGGTCGTTTTCTGTGAAGTAATTTTTGAGCACAACGCAGGAACACTCAGCAATTTTACTAAAAGGTTATCAACAAAACCTTGTAGAATCAGATGATATTAATACATTTTGCCCCTTTGGCGCACAAATTGGCATGTTGCCGTTCCGAGCTTCTGGATGATTGTGTGTATTTGAAGGCGTGGACCGATTCAAAAAAAAAAAAAAAGAAAAAAAAATCCAAAGTCCTATTTAAGTCTTAGCAAAAAACCAAAAAAATAATTCAAGTCTCCAGCTATATTTTTACTTTTACTGCCAAAAAATCGGGCTTTTTTCCCATAGTGCTTTGGCAGTTACTTCTTATTCTGCTGGGTGAGTTAGCGTAGAAAGTATATTTTTTTTCGAAAGCTGTTTGGATATTTATACAAATATGAATATACTTAATGTGTGCATTTGAGTACTAACCATACAGACAGCTGCTTAACTATTAACTCTGTCTATTTTCAATTTTCTTCTTTTTGTTGTAGGATACATATATTTAAGTATTAGATTAAGTTTTGTTGTGATTGCAATTGCAAATTGAATTTGCTGCCTTTTCGCAATGCACCGCAGAAATTTCTTTGCTGCAATAACCGAAGGCACCACCAAAACTACCTTATCAGATTTTTTCTGCACTCTCTCCTTGTCTATCACTCGATTTCTCTCTTTTTTAGCTGCCTGCATCAATCTCAAGCCCAAAATCCAATCAGAATCGCATTTTCAATCCAAATGCAAATTGGCCTCAGGCATTCAACCAAACATATTTGTGTATGTGTATGCGTGTGTGTGTGTGTGTATGTACATGCATCTAGAATTGATTAAACAAATATTTGGCATTGAAGCACAGTGCACAGTGTGGCAGGCTCATCTGTTTTTTTTTCTACCCATATCAAGTTTTCAGCATTTTCTTTCAGCTGTTTTGATAAATCCTTGCAATTACCGTAATGCCAGTGGCCGTGAAGGTGGACGGGGCCATAGGTGGAACAAGGGGTTAGGGTAGGGAAAATAATTGTTGTTGCTTGCCTCTGTGGCAAATTTATTGTTGCATATGAATTTTGATGGCCAGTTTGTCAGTTGCACGCGTTGTTGTTGTTGTCTTTTCAAGCCGTTGTTGTAGTTGGTTTTGCTTTGGCGCTTTCACTGCCACATCTTTGTGGCAAGTTTCTTCCAGCACACACTCTTTCGCTGTATGTGTTGGTCTCCATTTGGACCATGTTAATAAATTGCTGTGTAGTTAACTTCGCATCTCGCTGGAAATGCCTGCATTGTCCTACTGCCTTTTATCCCTCTCTCTCTCTTACTCTCTCTCTGCTTTTCTCTCTGTCTCTTACACTCACTCTTGCACTCTTTAGTGACACACTTAATTTTGGGTTTCTACATTGCGTCGTGGCGACTCATGAATTTACTTCATCAAAGCACGTCCCTGCAGGACCAAAAACAGCACGATACACACTGCCATACGAGATGCTCTACTAGACTAGGCAGCTGTGGCTTTGTACCAGCCAGTGCCAGGGGTACTAACGGAAAAGGGGAGGGGGGAAGAGGCAGGAGGTGCACTAGCAGTTGCTTTTAACTTTCTTTTTTTTTGTTGGGGTATTTATACGAGGCGATCTGGGGTGCCGCAGCATTAGAAACTGGACAAGTGCAACATTCTGAGTCAACACGGACCAAGCGCAGGAAACTGAGATGAAACATTTTGCTCGTGACACGGGAAGAGAACTGGAGTAGGTATATTTAAATGCTGAATTACCAAAATTATTAAAGAATGATTGATTTTAAAAGCAGAAACTTGCTTGTTTAATAAACTATCAGAAACTTTGAAAAATAAATTAAATTAGTAAAAAAAAGGTAGGCCTAGAAAAATATTTAATTGTATTGTATTAATATTCAAAATGTACTTGATATTTTACATATATTATGCCACTCCACTGTGACATATCCCGTCATTTTCCATTTTATTACATTTTGTGATTCACACTTCTTTAGCTTTAGAAAACGATTGAAATGATATTGCTTATGGGGCAGTTTTTTAAATAGATAACTTGATCCAACTGTTAAGTTATCGGGCAATTGGCAAAAGTCGGACTTAAGAGATATAATTGCTAGCGTGCTGAGCTAAAAGCGCATCTCTATTAAAAGGCAAATTCGGTCAGACAAAAAGGGTAGAGGGAGATGGGTCTAGGAAGGTGGAGTTAGATAGAGCGAGTGATGTTACAGTTGCGACATGTGTCAAATGTTGTAATTGCACTTCATTTGTTGCTGTTGCCGGCTGTCAAGATGAATTGCAACTGCCAGCAACAGCTGCTGCTGTTGTCGTTGAGAGCAAAGGAATTAATGCAGTAACCAACAGCAACAACAATAGGAATACCACGAGAGAGAGAGAGAGAGAGAGAGAAGTAGAGTTTGACAAAGGGAGATGGAGGATAGAGCAAACCGCAGAATTCATTGTGTTGGGGCTGAAAAGGAATTAGGCCTACAAATGAATATAAACTGCGGCAACGGAAGAAATATTTCTGCTTGCAGATTGGCGAACGGTATGGCCTGCATGGGAAGAAGTAAGGGGTTTTTTGAGGGCCTTATCGTTAATAAAATGAACGCCCCTCGCGCTGTCAGTTGCATGCCCCGCAGCCAACACAATTGCATGATGTCGTTGTCGTCTAGCCATTTTCCACATTTCCCTTCCTCCATTTTTCGGCAGCTGTCGTTGCGTTTTTCCAACCAGTTTCATTTCTTTCATTCTTCATCTCATTTGCTTTTTTTCTTTTGATTTTTTTTTTAGCATTTTTGCAGGCCTTTTTGTGCTTGGTTTTGGCGCCCAAATTATGATGAATGTGATTTGCAAGCTGCAGCGTTGCCACACGTTGTTGAAACTGTAACTGGCCATGCTGTGTAACTGTTGCCTCGCCGCTACCAGCAGCAGCAACAGTAATGAAAACAACTACACGCACACAAAGAGTAATCGGTTTCACCAGAACGCAATATACCCAGTAGCACAAAACCCAAAGCATATATTAATCATCTATGTGCAATATGCTCGTGACAAAATTTATTTCTTAATATTAAGTAGACAGTAGATATATTAAATATTTGATCCTAACCGTTTTTTAATATAGAGAGTTTGTTATACCTTATTCACTGATATCCTGTAAATATATTATTAATAGTAAATAAATAAATAAAACTTTAAATAATAATCATGAATATGGTTCGGTTCGGAATAAAAATACATGAAATTTACATTTTATACATAGTAGAAACATTTAAGGCCAAGAGCGTATGATTTTTATACCCTCTGTGGGGTATATATTGGGTTGGCCGAGTCGATATAGCCATGTCCGTCTGTCCGTATGTCCTTATGAACGGAAGGATCTCAAAGATGGTAATAGCTACAAGCTCAAAGTTGGTCAGTATCGATCACATACTAAGTCAGTTAATACATGTTTGTTTCTTTTTTTTTGATACCACGCCCCATTCGCCCACAATAAGCGAAAGATCAAAAATACCTCGGAAAAAATATATGTTTTTTTATATGAACAATGCCTTTACATTTATTTTTTTTGGATGCCACGCCCCCTTTGCCCAAAAACAAAGCAAGTTGAAACTTTTCTTGCTGTTAATTCACGTATTTGTTAAAGGTATGGTAAGGTTTTATAAGTATGTAACCTAACACATGTTCAAAGACAAATAATCTCATACGATCCTGAAAATCGCATCAAAATTGGACAATAATTAAGAAAGTTTTTCGTACAACGAAAACTTAAAATTTAGGAAAAGTCACAGCCACATGCATTGCACTGAGCTCTGCTGCAGCGTTAACTTAACGAATGTTGAGATTTTGCAGCGCTTCCTTCAAATTGAACTCATATAATTGGAAGTGAATTTCTGAGGATATTACACGGTCGGAAAAGTCTACTGAATGTTTCTTTCTTGTCTCTATTATAGTATAGGCACAAAATTCTAATAGAATAGCACTTTAACTGCTTGTTAAGTCGTTTGTTGATGTAAAGTACAGGTAAATCTTAAGTTATTAAGGATTCGATTTAAATTAATTGCTAAAATTGTTGACTTAATATTTTTTATTAGAATGATCGTAATTTATGTTCAATAAAATAAGTTTGTCATTACAAGAACTGAATTAATATCTTAGTAATGTTGCGCCAACGAATTCTTAGTTATTTTCAGAAACTAAAAAATGTCATTTATTATTTTAACTTATTTTTCTTAAGTTATAAATAAAATTACTTCTGTTTTATAACGCATCGTAAACTTATAATACTCTGCTTTTTCTGGTTCCAGTAAAAAATGGCGAAATGAAAAATGGCAGCTTCAAAATATTTCGGTACTGTGTTGAGGCAATTGTAGACGCAGGCAATACACACACCCACACGTACACAGAGACACCCGCACACACAAACACAGTTACCTTTGTAGCTAGTTTGTGTTGTGGCAGCATGAACGTACATGCCCCTTTTGGCACCTGCAACACCCACGCAAAAGATTCTGTTGCTGCCACCAAATTGGAAAATATGTCAGTGCTTCAATTTGCCGTGTGTTTTTTCATTCTATTTTCCTTTTATTTTGCCAAACTTGTTGTTGCTGCTGCTGTTGCTGCTGCTGCTGCTGTTGTAGTTGTTATTTTTATCGAGATGCAATTTTGCTGCCATATTTCTTGCTTGTGCGCCTGATCAGAGAGTGCTCGTTATATGCCTGCGTTTTGCCATTTAAGGTTAACTAGAAATTGGAAAATTGCACTCAGCTAGCACAACTGCAATAACTACAACAGCAGCAGCACCAACCCCAGCATCAGCAGCAACAACATAGTGATGACAAGTCGAAGACCCAAACGTGCCAAAGATGCGAAAAGTGCAAAAACTGCAAGCGGCATCTTTCAATGACATTTCCCCACACATTCTGTCGTTGACAATGATGGCAACAACAGCAGTTTAACAGCAACAGCAACAGTTGTTGACAATTGATAACGAATGTCCGAAATGGTCACTGACAGTTGTTCCAAGCAACAACAACAACATCATCATCATACTGCAAATTGTAACTGAAACTGTGTTTTTGTCAGCCGCATCTCAACATTTTGTGCATTCGCCGTGCAACTGACGTCCGATTGGATTAGATGCAAACTACAAGCGCATTGGCTGCTAATCAGTGTGGTCAGCTCATCTTCCTAATCACACAAAAAAATATTGAAAATGGTGGCTAACCATTGACAAGAAAGGACAGAAAGCCGCTTAACTCAAATATGTTGTTGATTTTGTGAATAAAACATATGTTGACAATTTCATTATCTTGCATTAGTTGAACATGTGCTCCTGTAGTATTCTTGTATCTGCCGACCAAAGTAGTAATGTGCATGCGGACTTAATATAATGTGTATTATTAAACTTTTCTCAAATTGCAGTCTACATTTTCAGTATTTCTCAATATTTTAACTTTTTTAGTCCTGTATTCGGCAACTTAATTCAGAGTCCAAACTTCTAGTCTGGGACTATGGATTCATATTGATGATGACGAGATCCAGTTCCTTCCGTGTTTTCTACATACATATTTTAAATTTATTTGTACTTATTCCTACTGTGTACTCTGCTTAAACTTGTAAATTTATAGTAATTTTGCTATATTATCTATAATTATGAAATACTGAAGTAAGATATACTTGATGTTAAAAGCTAATCAATAAACAATTTTAGCTTGAATGCGATTTGTTGCACCACCAAATTTAAAGGCAGTCGAGAATTTACTCTTCAATTGAAACGTGGAAAGCTGCAAACATAAAAAAGGAAAATCGAGAATTGTTTTTCCAACTCGTTTTTGCAGGCGAGTAAATTTGGCAATTGAAGTGCGAGTTTATTATGGAGGCATCAAATGCTCTGGCAATGCTGAAGAAGCTAAAGCTAAAACTGGATGCTGATGCTGAAGTTGATGCTGATGCTGTTGTTGCAGCTCATTCCCACATAGTTATTGAGGAGGCATTTGCTGAATGCTTAAAGTGAGTTGGCAGCTTTCAGCTCGTAAGCCAAATCGATGAAGTCCTTTTGGCTCCATTTGCTCTAATTTGGCAGCCATCGACGTGCTGAGCAGTAAAAATATGCAGCAGTCCGGATTAGGAATGACTTTAGTGCAGCAGGCAGGCAAGAGATGTAGAGAAATAGACAGAGAGAGCGAGAGAGAGACGGAGAGAGAGAGAGAGAGAGTAAGAGATAGAGAGTAAAAGAGAGGGGAAATGGCAACTCGAGCTATACCGAGTGCTATTGAGAAGTTTCAAGCGATGGCGTCGACGGCAAAAGTTGGCTGCAGAGTTGCACTTGGGCCAAGTGCCGGGCGCGCCCATAAAACAAACAACGTGGCATACACATACAAACACACTCTTACACACACTAATACACGTATAGATACCTGGGTAGACAGCGTCATTGTCGTTAGCAAATATATGGCCAAAGAGGATCAAAGAGCGTTGCGCTGCAGCTGCATAAAATAATTGCTGTCTGCGGGACTTTTTGCTTTGGCCAAAAGGACGCCTGCATAATTCTAAAACCCTTCTCCTCCTACTTCCCCTGTTGCATCTACAACACACCACACTCCACCCTCCACCCTCCAACACACTCGACCACGTTCATTCGTTCGCTTTTGAAAGTCAAATTCCAATGCGGCGTGCTGATAGCTAAGTCTCCTTAATGTCATTTGTCATCTTTTTCAGACCGGCGGGGGATGTAGGACTTTTCGCAGTCGCCGTTTACTTCCTTCCGGCCAAGTTTCAACTGCAGTTTGTCTATTTTGCCATTATGCAAATATTATTTTGTGCCAAAGGGGCAGCGACAGCTGCCCCAACACACAATAAGAGTACCAAATAAGCAAACTGACCTCGACAAACGATGCCAAACAGCAATGGCGGCTGAGATGAAAATGGCGGCCGAGTTCAAGACGGAAGTGCTGCAAAAGTTATCGCTGGGCACGTTGAAACCCCCGACTTTAACTTTTATCGGTTGCCAATAAGAGAGGGTCAGAGCGATGGGTCGGATTTTAAGTCGGTTTTGTGGCAGGTTAAAGATTGTCAAAGGCAAGTTTCTTAGACCCTGTACAGCAAACAGCTTCACAAAGTCTGCAATTGCAAGGCAGTTAGATAATAAACAAGGCAAAAAGAACAGTAGAGCTTACCCAATCGTTATATATGCACATAAATATACACTTTTATTTTGAATTGCTTAATTAGTCCTATATGTAACCGATCTTGATTAAGTTTTTAGGATCAATTAAATATATAATACTATCCCTTGGTTTTGTGTGTTTTTGGTCTATATCATCAGTTCTATTAAGCTGAACCAATTGTAAGATTTTCTGTCTCAGTAATAAAAATGTTATATTTTGACATTAATATGGCTTTGAGTTTAGAAACAAAATAAAATATAGTACAGGGTCTCTATCAGTCATGTAAGCTCGTTTGTTTGCATACTAGTGTTGTATACTTAAGTTTGCATTTCCCAAAGTTTAGGGAAAATCAAGCGAGTGGCAAATCCGTTGAGTGCTCTGCTTGTTTGATGTTGCATACATCTTCTGGTGCTGTCAATGCCACTGCCGCTGCCACTGCCACTGCCACCACTGCAGAATCTGCAGTTCAATGGCAACGAAAAAACAAATAAGCAACAAACACTTTATTTCTTTGAGTTTTTCCATTTCACCATTGACTCGCTATTGACTTGGCCAAGCTACTTGTAATTGCCTTTGCACGCGGAAAAAAACCCAATTAAAATCGGATATAGCCATCAAAAGATGCTTCAATTAAGCAGCAGATACACAATCCAATATACATATGCAATACATTTCTCTTTTCTCTCTATTTTCACGTTGAAGAAAGCAATGTATACGTTGTGGCCTCTAAAACTCAAATAGTTACCAAACTTGGCATATAGCTTAAGCAGTAGTTTTCGAGTAATTTTAAGATAATCAACTTTAGATTGATGGATAAATTAGACAGTTAGACGTTAGTTCAATTCATTTTTCTCATTATACCCGCTGAGGGGAATTTAGGGCATGTTAAAAGTAAGTAACAGACAGAAGTAGGCTTGGCAGACTCCATAAAGTAAATATATTCATGATCAGCATCAACAACCAAGTCGATTTAGCCTGAGATGGTAATAGCTTCAAGTTCAAACTTGGTCAGTCAATACAAGTTTGTTTCATTTTTCGCCCTAAATAATCGAAAAACCAGAAACCTCGCAAAAAAAAAAACGTGTTTTCGCGAATATCTCGGTAACTATAACACATAGGGCCACCAATTTTGGCATGCACGTTGCTTGATGCAAAGTAAAGATAATGCCCTCAATATTTTTTAGATGCCACACCTCCTATGTCCATAAGTAGCACAAAATCATTATGCATTTAGCTGACGTAATTGTTAACGTATAGCTTTGTAACTTTACATAAGTGTGGACACAAACAACATTAAACGATACTTAAAATTGCATCAAGGTCGGACTATAATTAAAAAAGTTGGTCATACAACGAAAATCGTTACGTTCAAGCCAAGTGTATTGCACCAAGCTCTGCTATTGCGCTCGTGTCACACAGTGTTCGAGATGACATACACACGTTATGTGTGCATGTTACGTTCTTGCAGCAGTAACTTCAACTTAAACTCATATAATTGGAAAAGAAACTCAGAGGGTATTACACGGTCGGCATGCCCGACTGATAATTCTTTCTAGTTTTGTTGTGGGTTATTAATCAAAGGAAAATCATAGCTCAGGTATTCAAAATCAATGTTCAGTATTAGGAACTCATGATTGTGATTGCAGAGTTGTATATGAGCAACGATTGTTGGTGTCTTGTTACAGCAGATTGAATCCTCGAATAAAAGATCATCAATGATTACAGTAAATAATCTATGTATATTTCATTGACATCAATTTTATGCAATTTAACATACAAGACTAAATTCTTCTTTTTCAACAGTTGACTAAATTAAATTCTCATATTCTTCCATCCGTACGATTCATCATATTATCGACCAATTGCCCGATGCTAAAATCAATAGCTCTTGCTGATTTCAAAACATTCTGATTGAATATCATCTTCATTGATTCTGAAATAGTCGAGCTCATATTGGCACTTGTTAGAATGCATAACATAATCCAAAAGAGCATTACAATTTCCTGCGATTTTATTAAAGTTTTGAAAACACCAAAAGCTATTTAAAACCAATCAGGTTATTGCTTGCAATACTTACCAGTTTCTTATCCCAATTCATCGCTAAGCCTTGAATAAAACCTTTGCTTTTGCACAATTATTTTAACTATTTATTCCCAAGGAAATCGCTAAAGTTCTTGAGAGCAGATGATAGGATTGGATTATTTCAATGCTCCACTGAAAGCTTTCGTCTCGCTTACTCAAATATATTTTCTTCAAATTGTATGTTAAAACGCATTGACGGAGGCGTGACAGATGTATGTGTCGGAGCTAAAGTGTATTAAAGGCGATAAGTGTTAAGTAATGCTTTAATAATGTTGTTTTACAGAACTGCAGTTTTATTTTGATAAGTATCACAGAGTGTGGCTCAAATAATGAACTTCTCCATTGGTATCTGAGAGATACTGATTCAGAAGCTTGGAATAAATACTGCAAAAACGATACATATTTAATAATTTATATTCAGATAAGATAATATTTTATATACTTAACTTTTGTGTTTGATAAAATTGTGATGAATCTATTGCACCTATTATATGCTATGGTGAAGCTTCATTTTATTAACACCAACAGCAAGTTGCCCACATTCAGGCTCCGTGCAGATAAGTTTACCAAGAGTTGTCTGTAGCTGAAAAGTTCCTTTGAGTTCTGGGGCAGGAGGAAGGGGAGTATTTAAAGTAGTGTTGACCCCTGCTGAGAGTATTTGTGGATGCCACTGTTGGATGTGTGTGTGTATGCCACTGTTTTGCAGACAATTAGTTTCGAAAGCAGTTTCCCATGCTTTTGAAGTTTAAGTTTTGTCGGCTGCGTTTGCATTTTTGTTTCCTATTGTTTGCAGTCAGCCTCATCCCCTACATTTTCCCTTACTCTTTCTCTCACTATTTCTCTCGCTTACCTCTTTAACCTCCGTCTATCAGTCGAGTTGAGTTATCAGCATGTACTGCACAATTGACTGACTGACTAAATGACTGACACACGCACTCTTAGGTCTGACAGCTGTAGTCAAGTATTCTGAAACAATGGAAAGAAATTGATTCGCCAACTCCTTTTTAGCTGCCCGAAAAATGTTCGAAATTAATCGAAATGAAATGGAACGTGACCAAATTTTGCCACATGTCAATATGCTAATGATCATGGTGCTGCCAACCAGCCACATCTACCACTCGGTCCCAGTTTCCTTCTACTTGTTAGACCCTTTTCTCTGCTTGTTCTCTCCCTCCCCTCTCCCTCTCCCTCTCCCTCTCTCAATTTGGTGGAATACCAAGTTTCTAGTTTCGTTACACTGACAGAAAAGTATCACGCATCTCAACATGTTTACCTTGCGTTTTAGACCGCTTACTTAATATAAGCTTATTGATATCTCAAGCCATTGGTTAACATTGCTTAAAGTGGTCTAAATGCAATATAAATAATATTCAAAATACTAAGACAATTTTAGCTTATAAATTTAAATAAATTGTTGAAATGTTTATTTTAAGTCAAACACATTTGGTGGTTTTAATGGTAGTTAACAGAAATTATTTCTCAAAGATTTTCAACTTAAACTAATGGTTCATAAAATCAACATATGTTGTAAGAACATTCTTAATCCAAAATAATATATTTGTTTTTTTATATATTCTTTTTTGCCAGTGCAGCTTGTGCGTTTTCGGTTTGAATTTTGGACTGACATGCACGGGGTGTTATTTTGCTGATTGTTTTTGGTCTAAACCGTTTCGTGTTAAAGGCTATTAAATAGCAGTATGTAGTAGCAGCAGCAGCGACAGCAGCTCGACATTTTTGAAGGCAGAGCTGCAAAATGGGGCATGTGGTTGATGTGTGTTGTGTAATTGGTGGCCAGAAACGAATTGAAACGGGAAATGGCAAATAAATTGAATGAAACGTGTCGCAAGGGGTACCGATTGGTCACTCATCTAAATGTGCATCGGGTCTGAGTATCAGTGTGTAGGTGTGTCTGGGTGTGAGTATGTGCGTGTGGCTGTAGTGATGCCGCTGTTGACCGCAAAGTGACGTTTCCGTTTCCGTATCCGTATCCGTGACGCATATGCGCCTGCATCTATATCTGTCACACACGGCACTTTACCTCCCTTTATTTCTCTCTCTCTTTCTTTCTCTCTCACTTTCTCTCTCTCTCTCTCTCTTTTTCTGTTGCATATGTAGAGTGTGTCGTTTTGGCGTTAAATATTTGACTTAAATTGAGAAAACATTTGCAGGAAACGCGCATTTTGAAAGCAGCCCGCATTCTGGTCACTTGCCACAGAGCTCACAGCAGCTGCAACCTGGACAAGAATTTATGCCGCCGCATCAATGAATTTTTTTTATTTCCTCTCTCTTCATACGTACAACAAACACATACATACATAACAACTATACATATCTTTCCGCTGCTGTTCGTGTTCCCACTTTAATAGTTGGCTGTTTGCAATGAAATGAAAAAGCTTTCTATGCTTCCGCTGCCTGCGAATTGAAATTCGAATGCGAATGCGAATACGAGTCCGTGTCCGCGTTCGTGTCTGTGTCCCCATCTGAATACCGCAAAAGTGTAGTATACCCAATCTACAGCAGCCATAGGCAACACCAGCTAGCAGCTGCCAGCTGCAACAGACAGAGGCAGCAACAACCAAAGTCTGTTGCATGTGGAATGCGTGACATGTCTAACGCCTTGCCCCTTCCTGCCAAGTGAAAACAATGCAACAAATTGCCAGAATACAGCTACATACAATTAAATAATTTCTTGCAGTGCACTGTGGTCAAAAAGTCGGATTTTTTGGCACAAACTCCAATTTTAAAGCTAGAGCTTTCAAATTTTCAACATATATTTGTTAAATTATTATAGAATTTTGAATTTTTTTTTGTTTGAACCACGCGATCACCCCCCTTCCTAAGAAGTCCAACAAAAAAAAAAGAAAAGCGGTTTTTGAAATATCGTCACGAACTACAGGTCCTTTCTTTCTTGTTGACTACAGCACATTGAAATATATTATTATATCTTAATCGGATTCAGTGTTTTCAGATTCAGATATAATAGGTTAGTGATTCCGCAAAGATTGGTCCTTTAGGTAGGCTTACCACTTCTAGTGTAAGACTTTTTTTGCATTGTTACTGTGTTTTATTTAAAAATTTACTAGTTATAAGTAAATTCGACGAGTCCATGGTCCAATTAATGACATTAGTATTGTTTTTAATAAGCTTTTTATTCTAGCATGAGTTCTACTATCAATTTTGTAGAAATTGTTCCACACTTCTGGAGCATTTTCACCTAGACATCCTAGCGAAGCTAAGGGCGATTTCATTATTTACCATGATAATTTTCTTTTCAGTCGAATTAAAGGGCTATTATTGACTTGTTTTTTAAAGATGAAGATGAATCCGTCATTTGCTCATATTAATTTATAGTAAACCGCTGCGGAAACCATCTTGAGTTACTAATTTTGACTCTTTGCAAGTTACTGAGTCCTTTGGCAAACAATTCTCGGTGTGTTTGATTCAAATTCATATTTTTCTTGCAACTGATCAAGCTATGGGACACCGAAATCAGTTTTATTGATTTTTCTGTAATGTCCGCCTGATTTAAACAGAGTTATCGCTCATGTTGTTGTCGTAAACCTTCAGCAACATTGAATGACGAGCCCCATATTGTCTGCAACATGCCAATTTACTCAAAAAGGAGCAAAAACTAGCAAGCGAAACTTAGAATCGTATTCAGACACCTTTACTTGGAACCTACTACTTTTACTCGTGCTCTCAAGCGCGCTCAAAACAAGTAATACTCCACGAAACAAAAATGTACATGCTTAAGCTCTGCCGAAAAAGACACCAACAACAATGGGATATATGTACACAACAAAACATTCACAATTATGAGAAACTAGCTATTGTAGGGTTCAGTTTCGAGAGAGTATCAGTTTCGAGGGAGTACCACTATTAATTCAATAATTTAGTGTGGACACACTGTATTCAGCGATACCGAGTATAAACAGCTTTTAGCATAAAATCGTCTATAAAAAGTGAATAAAATATTACTGAAACTATTCAAATGCAACTTAACAATTTATTAAACTCATTTCTACATTTCTTGAAGATATTTATGTTATTCTTCGGCAGACGTTAAAGTTTAATTTTTAGACTTCTCAAACTATTTTTGAATTCCCTTTGTGTATGCTATAGCGCAGATGCACTGTAATCGGCAATTCATATAGTTTTATGAGTTGAATTAATGAAAAATTTAAAATCTTTGAGCTCAATTTAAGGTCTTTCCGTGTTTGGTTTAGAGAGCGAACTTTGTACAATGAATGGTTTTGGCTTTGTGCAGCTATGTTGACGCCTTCTTTTTTACTCGAATACTTTATATTCTATTTTGAGTTTATACCGGCAACGTAATTCCATTGAATCCTTAAGATATTGAGAGAGAAACCAGTTTCTCTCTGTGCTTTAACTGAAGGCAGCAGCTGTTTCTCAAGTGCTAGTTTGTGTGTTCCCGTACCTCTCCCTCTTCTCTTTGTCTAGCAGTGCAAACAGAGTGCTGTGTCCGGCACACAAACATAAACTTACACGCATGCTGCACTCTTTAGCCCAGGTTACCACGGCGGCAGTAGACATATGTTTTTGTGCCAATTTCAAACGATTTATCTGAAAATTTAATTAAATTCGATTAATAAACACATTTATGTCAGAGACTGAGTTTTTCTGATAGTCTTCTTCTGCCTGGGAAAATTTGTTTACTGGGCAAAATGTAGCCGATCTCCTCAACTGAAGTGCTTTTTGTTGTTTTTTAAATGATTTTCTTCTTTGGTTGCTTTTGCTTTTTTTTATATTCATTGTTTTCGATGAATGCACAGCTGCTGTGTCAGCAAACAGTGACAAAAGGAAGCAGGAGGATAAATGTGGGCGTGGCAGAGGGGGTGGTAATGCGAAAAATTAATTCGCACAAATGCGTTTACAATTGCGTAATAGTTTTGAGAATTGAGTTGAAGTCACTCGATTTTGTTCGTTTCTCATGCCAAAGGGGCTGGGGCGTGGCAGTGTTGGGTGTGCATTAAGCCATAAGCTGCAACAAATGACTTTTTCAGTAGCGCAATCCCCCCCCACACACACATTCAAGTGCATAGAGTGAGACATGGATACAATAGAGCGAGAAACGACCGCTGCCCAAAAAAGTATGCTACGTTTTTTTTTTATTGTAGCCTCGAACTATTTCTGTTGCTTTGAGCTGATGTGCGAGTGTGTGCGTGTGAGGGTGTGCAGTTGAGCTTGAGTGTAGGTGTGTGCGCTAATGCCCAGTTGTGAAATTCAAATTGTTTTACAATCCGTCTTCTTCCCCTTTGCGGTTAACCTAATTTGCTTTAATTAACATGTTGCATATTTAATTTAACAAACATTGCGACAGTGAGCACACACACCTAACTTCTACCCACACATATACACAGAGAGAGAGAGAAAGGGAGAGATATAAAGAGAGGCATGGATACTCAGTGGAGTGTTTAGTTCGTTTTTCAATTAAGCAGCGTATACATTTCTTTATTTTTTCTCACTTCTGTTTCTTTTGCTGTTTCGTTTGAGTGTGCCTAGTTCTTGTTGTTGTTTTTACTGCTCATCGCTTGTCAAATGGTTTCTAATTACGCAGAACATATGCCACGCCCAGAAGTATGACATCATGTCAACGTCCACTTGACTAGCTGACTGACTTAACCACAAATTGCATTATTTATCATGCAACAAAGTTCGTCAAACTGCAGGCTCAACGTGAGCCATTGGAGGTAGCAGAGAGTTTGAATGAGAGAGAAAGAGTGGTGAGAGGAGGAAGAGATAGTGAGGAAAGCCAGCAGCTGAGCAGGATAATCATCATTTCGAATGTGTTAATGCAATTTGTGAATACTTACATACGTGCACACGTGTGTATGTGTGTATTTGTGTGTTAATGGCTCTGTGTGTTGAAGGGTTCAAAGGGGGGACGACATCGTCACTGGGTCGCTTCATCAAATATTCTTTTATAGTTTGTTGAGAAGCATAAGCGGCTGCTCAGCAAAAGAGCGACAGCAAGAGAAAAAAGATGACAGAGTGAGAAAAGGGTTGTGGGAGAAAACTTGCAATTAGCCCAGTCGGACTTTATGTAGCTGAAAACCTATAGTTTCGCACGCGAGCATATACAAGAAGCTTACTTAAAAGTAAACGATATTTAAGGAAAGTTTCCTGGGTGCATATTCCTTACTCGAAGTGTTGATATAATATTACAGTCAGCATTTTATTTATTACCAATACATCAATTGGCTCAGACTTTTAGAAACAAGAATAATAAGATTTTGGGGAAATATTTCTCGGAAATAGTTCATAAGTTTTATTACATTTTTTTATTAGTGTAGTTTCTACTGTTCTATAAGATAGTTTCAATTTGTAGTATTAGTTTTATTCACTAGCATAGCACAATAAAACTAACGAACCCAAATGCGTTCTAAGGAGAAATTTGAACTATAGTTCGAGAAGTGAACTTTGAGGAATTCATTCATATCATTCCCGCAAGTCCAACTGGGTTGCTATAGCAGTATGCTACAGTACAGCTAATTAAATGTGAAAACTGAATCCATAGTTAAAAATAATATTAGGTATACGCAACTTTGCGCCTATTAAGAGATATTAAGTTGCTAAGGGTCTGGCTCTGTCTCTCTCTCTCTCTCTCTCTTTCTTATTCTGTTTGTTTTGCTAAGTTTGCTGTAGCGCATAGCAAGTGTTTACTGTACCAGCAACGTGCATAGTAAATATTTGCACAGATTTGAAAGGGCTGTTGATGTCGGTACAACTTTTGGGCGCGTCTGCGGGACCGCCGCAAAAGATGCAGATACATACATATGTTAGTGTGTGTGTCCGCGTTTGTGGGTTTGCATTCTGTTTGCATGAGTAGATACAGGTTTGTGCTTAGGCCAAGTTGATTAAAATCTGCCTGGCCGACATATACCTTTCTACCATTCTCTTTCTATCTTCCCCGCTCCACTCACCCTATTTAACGCTGTGTGGTATGACTGCTCTCTTAGTACTTTGGGCCTAACAGTGCTGTCAGCTTTAATAGTGACCGAAAGACGACCTGCAATAAAAACCAAAAGAACTGCAGCAGCAAAGCAAAAATCTGTGTTTATGTAACTCATTGCACAGTGGGGGATTTTTAATTGGCAGGATTGTGTCTTGTGATGTTGTGCTATACTAAATTTCAATTTCTTGCATATGTCAAAGTAGTCTTTGGAAATACGGTGTTTGGAACAGATTCTTACTCTGTTTTATTTTATTATTTAATTTAATCTTTGCATTTGACATTTGATAATCAAAATAATTTCAGCTATCGCTCTCTGAGTTTATAAGTACCTCATAACAAAATTGCAAAAATATTAAATTTATTAAAAAGGTCATGTAAAAAAAACATCAAGATCGGCTGACTATATCATATAGTTTTTATACGATTAATTGGTAAAAATGTACTTATCCTAATAAAACTGCCGTAACTTTTAATATTGTCGGCTCAAATGGCCAAATATAAGTGTTATTTCGCATCTGACATTCAATTCGAAATTATTAGGACCATAAAACTATATAACTTTATAAATCCAATAGGATCAATCAATTGCAAACGTAATTTTCATATGAAATAATAATATCTGAACTAAATGCAAAAGTATTGGCCAAAACGATCAAAATTTGCAAAGAGATAGTAGTTTTATATACGTTAAGACTATTTAATCATATCCAATAATTTAAACAACATTAAAAGTAATCTTACTCTTATTTGATTTCATTACATTTTAAGGGATTTTGCACAATATGACGAAAAGAGGGCTAATTTACATTGGCTTCAGTGGTTTTGGCAAAAAACTTCACTCTTAGTTTTGGCTACGAAACAAATGAGCTTGTCACACGTTGAGCGCCAGTTGGAGGTCACCTTAATTATGGTCACAATTAACAGTTTGATATTCGCCGGTCGCTGCATTTGGCACACTTACATGCAGCCCTCTTGCTTCCTCTTCCTCTTCTGCATCCTCTACGGAGCGACACATTTCATTTCATTTGGCATGACAGTGTGTACAGAGGTGAGGGTGTGGGTGTGTGTGTGTGTGTGCGTATGTGTAATCTCATTACAAATTCAAATGCGTTGCGACTGCTGCGGCTCTGCGGCCTCGGCCTCTCGAGCTGGCCTGCTCTGAACTGGTCCTGTTCTGTTCTGTACTATCCTAGCTGCCCTGTCGTGTCCTAGCTGTGTCGACCTCGTCTAGTGTTTGTGTGTGTGGACATTGCAAATGCTCTAACCGCGTTGTCACTCAATTATGTGCCATGTGCGCGCGACATAGCATACTTTTCAGCGCTGTCCAAAAGACGCAATATACACTGAGAGCTGAGAGCAGCTCTCACTCTGTCTCTCTCTCACTCTCTTTACACTGAACAAAACGTCGGAGCAACAATCTGACAACACACTGTTGAGTTCTAAAGTTTAATAGACTTGCATGTGAAATATTGTCAAGCTGAAATTCAGCTAAAGGCTGCAAGAGTTATATCCGACCAAATAATGGATGGAAAATCTGTCTGTTTGAAAATGTTCATTTTACAGAGTGCGAGAGCTGCCAAAGAAACGATCTGTAAGAATTATTGTTATTTTAGTGATATTAAGCACTGCAAGAAGGCATAAAAATTCCAATCGCGTGCACATCAGATACATAGATGCAGATATAACAATTTCGTAGATTCGTCATTTAATCTAATTGATTTCAATTCACAATTGCAGCTGTGTCGTTTGTCGCTGTTTGAATATATTAGAATATCTGTGACATTCCCCTTCAAGGTGGGGGGTTGTTTGTTTTCATTTGTCGGGCATTCGGGTAGATAGGGATGGGAATGGGGTTGGGAATGGGAATGGGAATATGGATATAGATTGCATTGCAATACGGCTGGCACACCGTCATTTATGCCACTTGGCAGCTTTATGTCATTGCTGGTTAAGTGATGCGTCTAATTTGCAGCTGTTGCCGCTGTTGAAGTTGCGACCAAGTAGATGGAAGAAAATGAAAGAAAAGAGTGAAAAATAGAAGAAAAGAGTGCGAAGAGCGGGGCGAATTTGCATTTCGCTTTGCTGCACCACACCCCACTCTATTCCACATTCAGTCTGTGCAGTAAGCAACCAGGTAAGTAATGGCAACCTCTGTAGCAGTCTCAGTCGCAGTCGGAGTCGCGGTCGCTGTCCCAGTCTCAGTCTCAGTTACAGTCGCTGTCTCAGTCACCGTTGCCGTCGCTGTCTCCGTTTGTGTTTTCCTGTCCTTTTGCCTTGTCTTGCTTGTTGTAGAGCTGCCTGCTGCGTTGCATGCTCGTTAATTTTGCAGCATTTCCGCTAGCAATTTGGTGGCAGCTTCGTCGTCGTCGTAGTCTAGTGGAAACATTACGTATACGCGTTGCAAAAAGCGCCAACCGGAAATGCAGGAAGCGGATATTACACGCTCCAGAAAACACACAACGCGAGCAGTCGAATAATATGCACAAAGATATGACTTCTGATGACAGGCTGAGTGGGCGACGTTAGACGAGGAAGACCAAAAGGTAGAGAGAGAGAGTAAGAGAAGGTTGACGAGAAATGACAGAATTTATCCTTATTGCCGCTTTCGTTGTTGTTGCTACAGCTGCGCTTTATGCAGTTTTCGTGTTTAGACAGCTGGCCAATGTCGTCAGTGCTTGCTTTAGCCTCGCTCGCTCCGTATTTAGTATTTACCCGGTGGCAAACTGCGCGTATACATAATATAGTTAAACATATTTAGTGTGCGCACACACCCACACACATACACAGTGTACGATAGAAAGCAAACTTACAGTTTGTTTTACAAGTATTGTTTACTTTTTCGTTGCGTACACTACACTAAGTATATAGAGCATCAACTCGTCGCCTAATCACTCCCTTATCGCTGTGCAGTCTACAGTTGCCCAGTCATCTTGGAATTGGAGCACACACAAGCAGCAGAAACAGAAACAAATAAGAAAGAAAATGTCAGTCGGGCATGCCGACCGTGTAATACCCTCTAATCTTCGTTTGCAAATATATGACCTCAAATTGGAGACTGCTGCAATAACTTAACATGCACACATATTTGTGTGTCTTTCTTGCTCGCACAATGTTTTTCGTTTTCGTTGTTCGTTGTTTGTGCAGCTTAGCGCAATGTCTTGCTTGAAAGTAACGATTTTCGTTGAATGACCAAGCATGTATCAGCATCCACAGCCGGTTCGATATTGCCATATCCATTTGTCTCTCTGTCTATCTGTATCTATGTCCGCCTTTCTATCTTTTTCTTTGCGAACAAGTTTTTCAATTTGAAAACAATCTTGATAATATTTGGTAAAGATGTTCATATGTGAAAAAAGGGCCAGATCAGATCACTATATCACTTACATAGGAACAGTAATATGCATTTAGTACCAAATCCCATGCGCTACACAAATTTTAACCAGATCGGTATATTATTTAGGTTCACTAGAAGCAATCGGTTGAAAAATCCTTAATAAAGTAAGTAAGTACATTTTGGAGCTTGATCTATGAAAAATCAGCACTAGTTTCTGAAAGAAAGTCCCACAGAAATGCAATTAATAAACGTTTTCTATTTTTTTTTGTGTAAGATTTCATTTTTTCTTTATTGAACATAATAATTTGTTGTTGTTGTTGTTGTTGTTGATGTTGATGTTGTTGGTTTTAATGCTTGCTTTTTAAATTGTTGTTGTCTTTTGTTGTTAATATTTATTTTATCTTAATTTATAATTAATTTATTTAAATTTAATCATTTTTCATATCATTTGATTTGTTTATGTTTATGTTAATTTGTGTAGTGTTATTTTTAATTTGTTTTAGTTTAGAATTATAGCGTATATCAATATGCATAAATTGTTGTTGTTTTAAGATATTGGTAAAAAAAAAAAAAAAACAGTTTGTTAGCCATAATAATGAACCATAATTTGTAGCCGCAAATGGTAATATATATCATTATATATATATATATATACCGATATATATATATATATATATATCTTTTTTGTTTAGCTTTGAAATCTTTTGGCTGTGTTTTTGTTGTTGTTGTTGTTAGTTGCTAATTAACATTATTGACAAAATATATGTTCAAGTACAATATTTATATTTTTCAATTATTTTTATATAATTTCCTTTTTTGTTGTGAATTTTTTTGGCTTACTCTCTTTTGTTTCTCATCTTTTACGTAAAAAGCGCCAAGATTTTGTTTTCAATTTAGATAAAGGTAAGTGTTATGTATGTATGTGTGTGTTGGTGAGTGTGTGTATTTTAACATATATAATTTTGTTTTCAATGTGTTTCAATTCATATTATTTTGTGTATGTGTGTAAATAATTTGCATTAAATAATTTGCACGTGCATGAATAAATTCTTATTGATTTTTATTTTTTTAAATTTTTTTTGTTGTTTTTCGTTTTTTTTTTCTTCACTTGTATAAATTTAAAATTGTCAGCCATTTTGTTGTTTAATAAAAACATTATGCAAGTTATTTAATATTTATTTTCTACAATATGCCATGCGTTTTGTTGTATTATTTATGTTTTGTTGTTGTCGTATTTGTTTATTTCTATAAAAACTGCATTAATTTAAAAGTGCTGGCGCTTTCCAAAATTTTGTTTTTGTTTTTTTCTGTTTCTTCGTCATATTTTTCATGAATTTATTATTTTTGCCTTTTTCTTTTAATAGCTAAATATTATAATATTAGAAAAAAAATTTAATAATATATATATATTATATATATATAGTTACTGTTTCGGCATATTCATATTTGTATGTAAATATTATAATAATATATGTTAAGTTCATTAATTTGTTTATGTTATGTTGTTTTTAGGCTTTTGCTGTATTTCCCATTGACTTTTTTTATTTTTCACTTTTAAGCTTAATATTTTTAAATTCTGCTTTTCTGTTATCTTGTTTATTCGTTACTTTTATGCTTGTTGTTTGCGTATTTTGGCTGCTTAGTTACTTTGTTTAGGCTTCTTGTGTAATCAACATAATGTCACTAAAATTAAGTACATATCTTTAAGCTAGCTCTCGATTTATGTACAACATTTAAGTTACTAATAGTATTTGTTTTTCTTTTCGTTTATTTGCCTTTTTTTAGATTAATTAACTTGCACAAAACTGTAAACTCATGTATATTTATATATATTTACTTTAATTAATTATTATTAATTGCATTTGTATTTATTTCCATTAGCTTACTACGCTTTCAAATTATTTACATAAATATTTATTTGCTTGTTTGTTATTTTTTGTCCAATTTATGCATAAATCAAAGAACAAAAAGGCTAAATTTCTTTTTGTCAAATTGTTTAAGTTTTTATTTTGTATAAACTTTTAATAAATTTTGCTCTGTGCCGACAACAAATTAACATAAATTATACACACACATACACACGGACACACTTAAACATACACACAGTCGGTGACACACATACAGGTAATAAAGAGAGTTTTTTTAATAGCAGCATGATTATTTTTTAATTATCATAATTTTATTAATCTCTCTTTTCTCATATATATGTTTTTATTTACTTTTAGTGTTTTTTTTTTGGCAGCATTTGAAGCCGCAATTTAAGTTCAACTTTAAGTACATAAATTTTGGATGGATGCCATTAGTCAGTTGATACGTTTCAAGAACCTAAGTCATATATATATTAAAAAAAAGTACAGACTAAAACAAGAAAAAGATAAAAACAGCTAATTAAGTTCGGCAAGCCGACGTACTCATACCCTTACAGTTATTTAAAACTTCATATATATATTAATATGTATATATATTTGATCATATTTGTATACTGAAATATAATTACCTAACTGTAAGGGTATGTTGTCTTTTTTTGCTACACAACACTGGAAACATTGCGAATGTAACGATTTCATTGTTTGATTTCTCCATTGAGTTATTAATTTTTTAGTATTCTTCTATTATGATTATTATATAATTATTGGTTTTTTGTTGTTTTTTTTTTCTTTTTTGGGCTTTCTTTGATTGTGGCCTTCAGAGTGTGGGGGCCAATGTTACAACCGAATGTTCATGTTCTACTTGAAGTATATGCGTGGAGGGGTGTGTACGTTTGTGTGTGTGTGTGAAAATGTCCTAGTTGTATGTACAAAACTAAGCAGTAAGTGCAAATGGCGACTTGGATGGATTTTGGGGGAATAAGTAGTAAATTTATTTATGTAAATGCTTTTATATATACGTTTATTCTCATTTGATAAAAATCAGTAAGAATTATAATAATAACAAGAATCAATTGTTGATATGCGCTGGAAAATAATCTTTCATTTCCTCTCCATATCTTTGGGATTGGGATTTGCAGCGCTCTCTCAAATCATTTTGTTAGCGTCTTACAGACAACCATAAGCATTACATATATAGCATGCATTTTGTATATAATATAAATCAAGGACATGCATGTGCTTGTCTAAATGTATAAGTTTTGGACGTACATGTTTAAGATTTTAAGGAAGGTTAATTTACGAAGGTTAAGCAATCGAAACGAATCTTAAGCTTTCGTTTGTTTTCTTTCAAAGTTTCATTTTGGACGCGATTAAAAAATTGTTTCAAAACGTTGATACACAAATAATAAAATACAGGTGAGACAATAACACAATATAATGTTATGAAGGGATTCCCGTGCTGTGCTATGCTGTGCTGTGCTGTACTATGCGGCGTATGCGTGTTATTTAGTTTTGCTGAATTTTCACATAGCATTCATATTCAAATATTATTTTTTTAGTTATATGTATGTATTATCTCTGCTTTTGCATTTCTCCATTTAAATTTAGCTCTTAGCCGTGTTGGTAAATTTAGTTTAATTTAGTTTGAGTTAAGTTGCATTTTTAACTAGTTTTATTTTGCACACGTTATTTTCTTAACTTTTTACTGCGCTAATCGCTAGCCTTTCACCTCATCTTCAAGTACGCGTCCTAATGTCAACTTCTCTTTGCATGCGACACTTCTCTATCCATTGATTCCTTGCTGTTTTGCATTAATTGCCTTTTCATTATCTTAATTATTCGGCTTTTGTCAATTTGTTTGATTAATCATGTGTGCATGTATTTCTTCATTCATTAGTGTTTGTGTCTACTTGTGACGTCACAAGCCACGCAAGCATTTGTTAAAAAATTGGCTTAACTTTCCCATCGTAGTGTTTTTCTTTGATTTGGCCGCTTAGTTTCATTTTGTTTTGTTTCGATTCGTTTCGTTTCATTTCGTTTTAATTCGTTTCGTTCCTTTTCAAGCTTTTCCTCTTCTTCATTTGTATTGTTTGTATGTTTCTCTATAAATTTGCGAGAACTCTTGCTACAAATATTTTAATGTTTTTCATAATTTTTATTATTATTGTTATTATTATTTTTATTATTTTTGGTTTTTTTTTTTTTTTTTTAACTGCTGCTAATTGCGTTTTATAAACACTAACTTGTCGTTTCTCATTCAATTTATTTAAAACTACTCAACTTAAACCGGGAAATTGCTTCGGTGTATGTGTGTGTTTAATCTTCAACTTCATTTTGTATCTGTATTTTGTTTTTCTGTTTCTTTTCACTTTGTTTTGTCCGTAAATTAATACATATACTACACGCCATATAACTAGTAAAAAAAATTGTGTTTTCTTTTTCGACTGGCTCACACCAAACATACAAGTACTAATTAATATAATATATGCTATTATCATAATTAATTCTAGACAAAAAACAAAAAAAAATATTTATATTTATGTAAGTATGTATTTATGTATATATAGTGTTTATTTTTTTTTCTTTTTTATGTTTTCTTCCTTATTTGCCTAATATTTGTAAATATCTATAGATTAGAAGAAGAAAAAAAAATAGGAGAAACAAATCATACAAACAAACAATCATTGGACAACGAACTGTTCACTCGTTCTTGTCCTGTTTCGCCTTCGTTTCTCGTTCGCTTTTATTTAAGTACAGTTTTTGCAGCTCGCATTTTTACTTGCCTGCTAGCATGCGCTCTCATTCTCACATTTGATTTGGCTGTTTGAGGTTTGTGAAACGTGGAATACGGAACGAGCAAGTGACGAGTTAATGCCTAGTAGCGCTGTTGATACTCGTGATGCCAGCGATTGAAGTCAATGTGGAATACTATTATCGACCCAGTTGACAAACCAGCCAGCAAATATCTAAAAAGAACATATAGACGGGGGAGTTAGAGTCAATGGCAATATAAACGATGAGTTTACACTTAAATGACAATAAAACTAAAAAAAAAATTGGTTTACACTTAAACTTTAGAGTATTGAAATATTTTGTACTCGCTACTTACTTTTGATCGTGTGTGAGCGAGAGCGAACGTATGCCAGCATTGCAGGCAGGGAAGGCGTACAGTGGGGCGAGATTGAAGGTACGCCATACCTCGACAATTCCACGATCTCCAGCTGTCATAAGATACTCGCCATCGCGCGACAGCAGCATGCACTGCAGAAAAACGAGACAGAGAGAGAGAGAGAGAACGAGAGGAAGAAAAAGAAATGTGACGAATGTCTGAATGTAATCTTCTCGTTGATATGCCTTACCTGCAGATTGTCGTTGTGCGTTTCGTGGCGCAGTTTTTTGCCATTCACAGTGTAGGCAGCCACGTTGCCTTTGTCATAGTTGATAACAATGAAGCCCTCTCGCGACATCGTTATCAACTCCGGCGAGTGAAAATCAACGGGCGGATCCAGCGAGCGCAGCAAATCGCCAAAGGTTGTGTGTATAAGAACGGGACCGTCTAAAAGAGTACAAGGACAACAGAGGATAAATAATTAGGTCGTTTTTAATTACGAGTTACGGGTTACTCGATATTCGTTCTTAACCCAACTTACTCGTTGAACCGGATACAACAAGTCCCAGCTCAGCACTGATGACCACCGAGGTGACAGCCTGCTCGTGACCTGTTAAAGTAGCTCGTGGCGTAGGCACATCACCCTCCCCCACAATGCTCTGAGTCCGGGCATTCCAGTGCCACAATAGTACAGTGCAATCAGCCGAACCGGAGGCAATATAACAGTCCGAGGTAATATTACATTCGGAGCGAGCCATGCAGGTGACAACGCCAAAGTGGCCAAACACAATTTGCACGATTTTCGCTATAGAAGTTAAAATAGATTGACAGTCGATATATGAGAAATGTCAGCTCTATAAAAGTGGAAACATGCATTTCGACATTTAAAACTTAAATTAAAACCAAATACACAATTTAAATGCAATAAAAAATAAAATACCTTTAAACAATTTTAACTTTTTAAATATGTTTTTGTAATTAAAGACATAAACTATATAATTCCACATTTTTTAAGTTTCGCATATTTAGAAATATTTACTAGCTAGATTAATAGGAAAATAGGTTCACTAAACATAACAAAAGTATTCAATTAAAATTAAATTCTATTAGACTGCATTTTAAACATTTTTGTTATGTAAATAGTTGTAAGTTAATGTTAATGTTTTGATTTTTAAGTTCTAGAAGCACAACATTCAGTGTATAGAGAGTGGCAGACATTGAGAATTCAGCCGGAAACTTACCAGTTTCGGTTGCAAACACACGGAAACTGTTATCCCAGAAGCCGCAGGCAATGAGAAATCGGCTATCGACGGTGGTCACAAAGCAATTGGAGCGTATTTTTAACATTTGACTAAAGTTATCACCCAAGTGTCGGCGACTGACCGCATTGCTATTGTTATTGGTGCCATGGACAGCTGAAGAAGATGAACAAGATTGTGTTTAACAAGGAAGGGGCTAAAAAATGATTAATGTAGGCCGAAACTTACCCAAAACTGGATCAATTGTCAGCGGTTGATTAGAGCCCGGCGTTTGGGGTGATTCAGCATAGCTGGGACTCTGGACGGATGCGGTATAGTTGCAGTTCCATCGGTTCACGGCAAACTGATGACCCGCCGTGACGGTGACAACCGAGGGCAGTGATAGCTGTGGATAAGTATTGGCCGAGATGTGTATGACTGGTGAGTTTTGGTAGAACTTTAGCATTTGACACAGATCCTCGGGCATGGCACTGAACATCATGGGAGACAGATGCATAGCCGAGCTACGAGGTGGATGTGGTTCCATCAACAGTTGACTGGGAGTTTGTCCAAAGTTGCGTATTTGATTCTCGACTGCTTCACGCATCACCGGATCAAGTATGCCGTCCAGATCGACGCTGCCCTCGTAGGTGAGGTAATAGAACACATTGGTTGCCCTGATTGCCTCAGGACCACGCTGCTTGTAGCCAAATATCAGATCGATCCACTGATGCAGCTGGCACGAGACAAACTCCGACTCGAGGGCCATGCGATTGATGCGCACAAATTCCTCGGGACTTTTAGCCCAGGGCGGTAATTCGATGTCGTCAACTAAGGCGCCATCCTCCCGATGTCCCAGTCGATAGCCGGACGAGTTGTAAAACATTTCGGGCAGGAAATACCACTCGGGTATTAGCTCCTTTACATCCGATGTATCCCGCTGACAGTTCTTCCAGCTCAAAGAGACCGAGGAGAACAATCGATCAGGATAGTCGAATTTGCCGCCTTGCAGAGCGAGGAACATGCTCGTAAAGGGCTCGACCCTCACCAGCCAGTTGAGAGTGAAGGCAGCAGTGGAATAGTGGGTGCCATAATGGAATGGTGGTATGGTATCGCTATCCCAGCTCTCGTAACGCTCCTCGAAATAGGCACGACGCGATGGATTCAATGCACCGATGGGTTTAGATAGATCACGATAGTTGGAGGGCAGACTAAGATCGAGATCTTTGGAATCGTAGTTGGTGAGAACCCAGGGAAAGATTGGATATTGATTCAGATCATTGTACGTACGACCCGCAATTGTATTGAGGAACATCAAGTACTCAAAGTTAGAGATCTCGCGACGTTGCCACTTTTGTGTCATGTTCGAGTTTCTCATCAGCTGACGAGGCGACATCATCGAGGCACGACGTGTCTGCGGTATGCCGTACTTAATGCCAACTCCGACACGGGGCAGGGCCTTGATCACCTTCTTCACGGTATGCTGATCGGGGAAGGCAAACAGTATGGAGGTGCGACTGGCCAAAAAGATTTCCAGCGCGACATTCTGAAGGAGGTAGCGTCGGGAGAATATTGCACGCACCTCAGAGAAATACCATTTGCCATGCAGATGATCGCAGTACTTCAATACTTCTGCATCGATCTTATGGAACTCCGGATGGTCCTCGTCGACCTCAAAGAACATTTCGGTGCTGGTGATCGATACGGTACCGGGTGCCACCAGGCCAGGTGCTATCAGACGTGCTTTAGTGCTAATATTTACCGGACCAGTCAAATCCAAATCCAGCTCACGATCCTCGATCAATAGTTCGGCATCGTCGAGAAGTTCGCTGTTATGCTGAGACGAAGGATGTGCTCGAGAAACCGCAATCTGTGTGTGGAACTCATCACGTGTCTGAAGAATTGCGTCCTCGGGAGCACCGTTCTCCAGTGCCGCCTTAAGCGTAGCCTGTGGATGGGACGAACCCCTGGGATTCTGCACCATGCGCTTGCGACGACGGGCATCATCCTCCCAAGCGTCCAACTTCCAATAGGGGCTCTTCTGCAACGCCAATTGTGAGTCCATGCCATTGGCCTCACCCCAGGCCCCATGACGATTGCACATGATGTTCCTAACCTTCTCCAGCAGCCGACTGGCAATGACATTGTCTCTTCTCCTGGCAGCAGTGATCAGATGATCGCACATCCTTTCTTCCTCCCGCCGCTCGAGCAAGGTCTGGGCACACTGGGACTCAAAGTCCGCATGCTTAAGGACATCATCGGCTCGCATACGATTGAGAATAAACTCCGCTTCATTGGCAACACGTACAATGTGATCCTTCATCGCGTGGGACAGCAGACGACCCTCGTTGATTAGCTCAATGAAGGCTAATCCAGCGTGTTTCTGCAGACTGTTTTGCCATTCCTGGGAACAGAGCAACATCACGAGCTCCACAACGGAATGTGAGTTCTTGAAAGTGGTTAGACCCTTGCCCTCCATCAATAGTTCCTGGCCGTGGGAGCCGACTAGGGTTTTGGAGAGGAAGGGCGCAAAGTCGACCATGATCTCGCGTAGAAGCGGACACACAGGACCCAAGGCAATCTCCAGTTTCTGGGTAAGACTCGCCTCCCGTGAAGGCGTCGTCAATGGCAGTTGGGCAACCAGGGCTGGTGGCTTCATCGGCAACTCATCGGGTCGTGAGCTGCGCTGAGGTCCACCGCCAGCGGTTGCTATTGTTGAGGCACTACCAGAGGCAACTGAGCCACCACCAACACCATAGCCATCCGGTACACGTACAACCGATATTTCCGAGTCCGGTTTATCACCACGTTCCGGGCCAACCATCATACCCTGCTGCTGCTGTAGTTGTTGCTGCTGCTGTGCATGTTGCTGATGTTCATGCTTGGTAGCATTGCTGCCATCAACAAGCCCCACCACAAGACCGGCACTAGCTGCTGCCTGCACGGCCGCATCTTCATTCAAATTGACATCTGTCCAACTCTCGTCATTCGAATTGCTGGGCTTATGCTCATCGGCCAGAATATCGCTAGACGATTCCACCTCAGGAACTTCATTCTCCGTCGAGTTCATGTTCAAGGATCCCACATCCGAGTCAACGCTCTATGTATATCGCAATAAAAAAACAAAAAACGAAAACATCAAACACAATTGAACAACACAAAAACAAAATATACACACAGATGGTCAAGAACAGAACGCATAAATTAGACCAACACACAAAGATGGCCAAAAAAAATTGTGAAACTGACCAAAAAGCCAAGTTCTCATGCTCATTGGACGTTGTGTACCCTTGCAGTGGGTCTTGTACTGTAGATTCTATTACGAAGCACGTAACAATCGGAAAGTTTCAGTTTAATATAAAGAGTGGCTTATTTATTTCAAAAAAGCTATATGAACTGTGTGTCTTTTCGATACCTACCGAATAAGAACTAAGACAGATTTTATATAGTAAGGTTTTAAATAATCATGCAGCTCTGTTATTATGGAAACGGTTCGGTTTTTATGATATGGGTTAGCCTTTATATAAAAAAGTAACTGATAAATAAATTATCAAAATATGTCTGGTAGCTATTTTAACAGATATTCTGACATAAAATAGACTTAAACTTTATGAAATCCAGATATAGAGGTGTTTTTGAAAATTAGTAGACTTGAAACTGATGGACATTTAATGGCTTCTGAAATTAAGTGTTATAGAGTAATAGTGTTGGCTTGAAATGAGTAGAATAAAAAAAAATCGACAAAAAATATAGATATATATTTTGAATAGGCTTCACTTTAAATAAGTATAATATATAATAATATAATATATAGTATATATATAGGATTTTCAAAACTTTATAATGATTAGTAAATTAGATTTCCAAACATAACATAAAAAGGAAATTGCACAATTTAATGACAATAGGAAGCAGCTGCAAGGGTATACAATCTTCGGTGAACCGAAGATTTATTTTTATTTTGTTTCATCTTTTTGTGTTTGTGGTTTCTTTGGCCTTTAGCGATGGCTTTTCTAGTGTGTTATACATCAACTGGTGCGGTGCTGGGTGGAGGTGGAGGTGGGGTGCTGTGGTGATAGAGTGAGTGCTGACAAGAGGGGGGCGCTGACCAATGTGATATATGCAATCAGTGCGTGCGTGTGTGTGTGTGTGTGTGTGTGTGTGTGTGTGTGTGTGTTTGCTTAATCCATGCGTGTGTGTGTGTGTGTGTGTATAGCATATCATTTTCGCATTAATTATGCACACTGAACAATAAATCAAAATTTGTAGCTCGACGTTCGTCCTTTAGCCCCTGACACCGCCCACTGCTATCTCTCTATCTCCCAGTATGTATGTGTGTGTGTGTGTGTGTGTGTGTCAACACATGCATTTGTCAACGCCACGCACAAAATGTTATCTTCAGATCTATGTATATGTACATATATGCATATATATTCTTGTACTCCTTCCCTAAGGCTCCACTCTGATTTGCATAAAAGGCAGACAACGTCCAATATCCAAAAGCTTGGACCACTCCCCCACCCCCTTCCCACCCAAAAAATAACAAATTCAGCTCATCCGAAAGGCATTAGGCCAAAATGTTGAAATGTGGCAAGGGTATGGCGGGTATGCGGGGTGGCAAGCAACGTGTGCCACAGACGCACAGACGCACAGCTTCGGTTGTATGACAAATTTTGTTAAGCGTTTGACAAATGTCAACTGTCAAATACAACAGAAATGTCAGCTGTGTAGGTGTCAACACAGCACTCACAGTGTGTGTGTGTGTGTGTGTGTGTGCGGTGTGTGTGTGACAGCTGTTGCGCTTAAGCTGCATAAACTGAAATCAATTGCGAATGCATTTTGCAACGCACAATTCACTAAAACTACACTGCTAAAAATAGACTAGCATCTAATCGAAATTTCGATCTTTAAATCGTATCATTACCTTTTGTTATTTTAACAATTTAAACTCTCAACTATGTTAGTTATAGCGATATATAACCGCCTTTCAAATAAACTTATTACACTTAAAGTGACAAACTATAAACTAGTTTTAGAAAATGTTTAGTCAGTTTAATGTAATGTTTAGTAGTGTTTAGAAATTCTGTCTTCAGTAGAAATCATTTGTAATAAACGTGTTTTTCAATAAACATGCGCTATATTAATAAGAACTCCATATATATGCATATATTATTTTTATTTTTAAAATCTTTCTCTACTGAGCAGTCGATAGTTAGACCGTTATCTCTCTTCCTCTCTCAATATGTCGCTCTCTTACGTCACAAGTAGCTTGCAGATACTAATTGCATAACGTATACGCATAAATCAGTGAACACACATGTACTGGTAAATAAATCCCAGTGATGTCCAGACAAATCACGCATTGAAATCGAATACTAAACATACTCAACAATATATATAAATGTGTGTGTGTGAGCGTGTGTGTGTGCTGATATATCTTGGTCTCTGTATTCGCGAGTGCGAGTATAATTTGTGTGCATTGCACAGATTATTGCATTGATTTTAATAAATTAAATTTTGATTGCACTCAATTGTAAATTAATAACAAAAGCAAATATTTTTCAAGCAATTATTAATATTAATAGAAGGGTGAATGTGCGACTAGGAAATACCCTAGACAAGCTAAAAAGATGCACCTGCATTAATTTTAAGCACAATTTGGTTTCAACTGTTTTATGGCACAAAATTACCTTAACTTCAATTCTATGAGTTCTATGTAAAACTTTAAATGAAACACTTTAAAAATACCTCTTATAAAAAAAAACATTTAATGGTTTTGTATAGTTAATTCTGCCAGTGCTCAGTTTCCCTGCCTTTGAAATCGAATTATTTATATTTATACAGTATTGTATATACCACATGAATTGTGGACTGGTTTTTATAAACGCAGCACTAAATGCAATTTTAATTGCATCTCAGTTGACGCATATGCGTTTGACGCATTGTGTGCTCGCAATTGATTCATTGATTGATTCATTAATTTCGCATTGATTGCGTTAATGCAACTGAGAAATGTATGAGAAATAATGATGAGTTTGATGAGTGGCATGAGTTTCACATTCAATCGAATTAAAATTCAACTGAAATATTCTTTGTGCCCCACGCATTCACAATGAAACGTTCACAATTTACAAAACAATACATGTGCGAATTGTGCACACTAATTAACAAAGACAGACGCACACGAATGTTTCATAAATTAAATGAGGCAACATATGATATGAACTGTATTGTATTACTGCCTTCAATAGCATAATTAATAGCTTGTTTGTACATTGAATTTGTAACATAATGATCTGCAGGTATGTATAAATATATGTATGTATCGTTGCAAAAAGAGTTTTGATTCGATTTGCTCTGATTGACTGATGTAATCATTACGGCGTACTAGAAATTATTTTAAGTGTTTGATGTATTTCAGACTGTTGCTTCGTTTCTTGCTTTTCTAAAGTTTCTACGCTCACTAATGTTAACATTTAAGTTTCCTTGCGATGCTCCTTACAATGGATCTACCTACATTTCTTTCTTCCCACATTTCTTTTTGAGTTATTTTGGCTTCGTTTTTCGATATACAGCGCTCTATGTACACAGGTGGTTACATAAACGATTTCTTCCGTTTTTTTTAAGCTTTTTTATATATATTTTTTTTAACAATTCTTTTTAAACTTCTATTTAATCTTTAACTGTTTTTCCAAGATTTGTATATATTACTTCCTACGGCTGAACCTATATTTCGAATTTTTCTCTAACTATTCGCTACTCGTAACTCGCTACTTTATATTTGCTACTCTTTACTCATTACACGCTATTCGCTACTCGTTGCTCGCTACTCCCTCCTCGCCTCTCATTATTCGTTACTCCTCAATCACTAATCATTACTTGCTACTCCCATCTCCCCACTCTCTACTCGCTTGCTGATAGGTAGCGGTAGAAAAAGTTAATGTTGTTGTTTTTGTCCTCTATGTACACTTTAATTGTTTTCCCACAATTTCCCTATGTTACTTCCTACGGCTGATACTGTATTTCGTATAATTTTCTCCCTACTCGCATCTGGTAGCTCTCTACTAGCTAATCATAATTCGCCACTCCCTACTATACTCCCTACTCTCAACTCTCCACTCTCAACTCGCTACTCGCTACTTCATATTTCATAGATTCTACTGTTTGTGTGAGTGCAACGATGAGTTAAGCAACGTGTTGTTATGTTGTTTCTGCTGCTCTTGTTGTTGTTGCTGATGGTAATAGGTAGCGGTACGAAAAGTTGTTGTTGCTGTTGTTCAAATTACTGACACGTAAGTGCGTGTGTCTGTGTGTGTGTGTGTGTGTGTGAGAGAGGTGAATTGACTGCCAAAAATGTTGCAAGTTATTTTTGAAGTTGTTGTTGATTTTTGATTTTGAAATTCTTTTACCTTTGGCAACTTTTGTGGAATCATTGGCTTTGGTGGTGACAATGGTTGTTGTTGAATTTTGATTGTATCTTTGCTTGTTGTTATAGTTGTTGTAGTTGTTGATTTTACAGTTGTTGCTGTTGTAGCAGTTGTAGTTGCAGTTGTTGGTACTGTTGTTGTTGTTGTTGTTACTGTTGTGGTCTTTGTGTTGTTGTTATTGTTGTTGTTATTGTTATGAGCCTGGTGACAGTTTGTTGAGTTGTTGTTTTTTGTTGGTTGATCGATTTGCATCGTTTTAGTGTTTGATTAAAAACATGCAAATGATGAGTATATTCATAATTGTTGCACCCTCTCTCTCTTTCGCACACTCATAATTGTTATCTCATTCACACTCAATTAGTTAAGTAATTTTTTATAGTCTACAATTAGGGGTTAAGGGTTATTTCGCATTCAGCTAAAGTGACACTCAAACTGTCATGCAAAGTGTTTAATAACTGAACTTAAGTTGTGCTCATCATTCGAAACTTTCCCAGCACCATCCTGCACCATCCGGCACCAACGTGCAGCAACTTGCACCATCTTGCAAACTGCACTCGCTCATACTGAGGAAACCAACTAAGAGTTTGGCTAAACGTTTAAACTTTCACACACACACTCTCTCTCTGTTACTCTCTCCCCACTCTCTCTCTCTCTCTCTCTTACACACTCATATTACTTACCTTTATGGAGGGTGGTCCACTCGAGTGGGAATCATTGTCCGCCAACACTGAAGGATTGTTTTCGTCAACAACAATAATCTCATAATCGCTGTCCTGTATTTGACGGCCTCCTGCGCAAGAATCAAAGAATCACACAATAAGTTCACTTATTAATAAATGTGTTAATAATACAATCGAAAATACGTTTCAATAAACTCGATTCTGTTTTGACAAAAGTTTACATAACAATTAAAATATCAGCTGAATAAGTTATAGTATTATTATATATGTATGTATACAAATAGTCTATGCAATTTAATAAATATTTAGTTTGTTGAGATAAATACTTGACTTGGTACTAAGCTGTGCACACATTAACAACAAAACAATTTAAAATAAAGAAGGTGGGAAGAACAACTCAAAGTAAAATTCAAATATTACGATAGAAAACCAGTTGCACTCAAATAAATAATAAACGCCCACACACACACACACTCCGTAGATACAGCAAAATAACATACTCTTGAGTAATTGTATGTAAGTCAGTTTCAGAGTTTTGTTAATGTTTATGTTACATTAAGAACTAAGATATAACACTATAATCGAGTGGACTTTAAAATACCCTGTACTTTGATCACATGCGAAAGAATATACATGTTTTGAAACGGAGCACCGATCACTAGCTATCAGCAATATAAAAATGTTTTCGAGTTTTATAAAATTTAGACAGAGTATTAAATATAGACCACATAAGCAAAGAAAAATTCTTCTTGCTTTATGCGATTGTATCGTATGTATTTGCAAAAGGGATAGAGGACCTGTTAAAGCCCTTAATCTAATCTATGCACATATATGATATGATTTAATCTGATGTGTGGGTATTTAAACAAACATTCGGATATAGCTCTGTTAACTCAGCTTTGACTGGGATTTCATGTCTGTCTGTGCGACTGTTTTTTTTTCCCAAAAATTTGATACAGATGCGTATTCTTTACGTAACCAATTCGGGTTCTCAAATCGGCCAGATCGGTTGACATAATTAGCTAGAACTGTTGACAAAGCTCTTTTTTAGAAAACTCACTCAAAATCATTCAAAATATATTTACGACCAAATCTAATGTGCAAACCAAATTTTATGCTGATCGGAACACTATATGTATCATATAGCTGTCAATAGAGCAGTCGGTTTGGTATGGGAAGTATGAGCTGTTAATTCATACAGTTCTCTGCAAAAATATAATATATATGTATTTCTCAAAGAAAACCATTTTTTTCTAGTTTTTATATGTTCGATTTAGTTGTAGACGGATTAGTTTGATTTTACATACATCAAATTATGCAAACTAAAGCTTTTAATCGCTTAAAGAGATTCCTTAAAAATGTTTAAAAGTTTTATTGCTATAAATAATCTAATAATATTTTTTATTTAATGTAAGAGTTTTGTAAGTTTGTTTGATATTTGAACAAAGTACCAAATTTTGTGCTGTGAATAAATTCGAATAAAATTTGAAGAGACAGTTTTGTGGATTAAGTTTGACCAAAAAATATGTTGTTGGACAAGTTGACTCTATTTATAATAGTTTAGACACAATTTTTTTAATAGTTGCTAGTGTTGTTGTTGTGCTGAGGTGTGAAAATTGTTTGACTTTGGCATTAATTAGTCGAATGGTTTGGACTGCATGTGCAGACGAGAGCTAGAAAGTTTTAATTTACATATCCAAGCAAAGGGATGCACACAAGGACATGCCAAAGTTGTTGTACCAAAAAAAAAAAAAAAAAAATGGGAAGAGAAAACAAGAGAGGAAGTGGGAGAGAGATGGAGAACAAAGCTTTATACTATTTGCAACTGCTTTCAACAGCTTTTTGCTTTACTTTCCATCTTGTTATCTTAGTTTTGTCTAAAATCTAATCTCCAACAGACTCATGCACATTTTTTGTAGCTCTTGTTCTTGCTGTCTCTGTCCAGCTCGAATCTGTTTCATTCACCCACACACAGCAATTTATATTTTGAACAGACCATTCACGAGCTAAAACTTAGACTCCACCCAAAAAAAAAAACATTCGTTTTTAGTAATTTTGTAATTTGTAAAGCTTTGCGGCTTGGGTTCCCACTTTTGTTGCACTTGTCAAACACACACATGTAGAGCTTATGCTTAATGTGCTCTCCTTTAATTAGAGCACGAGATACAAAAGTATCTCATGCTGTAACTCACATTGTTTCTCATTTATAATGATTCTGCTGCTTCATTAGCCAATTGCAGCATATCTTTGTGTGGTCGCCAGTTCGGTTTTTTTGTGTGCTTATGTTTTAATTCTCTGGCTTATTTTTTAAGGCTATTAAGCTTGTTTTACAGTTGATTATCGTTTTAATTGATATTTATGGCCTTTACTCGTATGCACTCTACTCTCTCTGCTTCCTTTGCCCTCTTAAGTATGCTACATTTTTTCGATTATTTTTTGCTCTGGTTTTCGTTGTTTTTTTTTATAATTTGTAATAATTTCCCAGTGTGGCCGTTTTTCATGCGCAGTTACGCCTGCTGCATAACACGACTGGGTGATAGAGCAAGAGGGGGAGATAGGTAGAAAGAGACAGAGAAGGGGAGATTTTGTTGTTGGTAGGCAGCCACAAATTACTTTTTGTACTCGTAGAACATTGAAAGCGTGTTATCGGCTTTTACAGCTGTACATACTTCTGTTCTCCCTCTCTCTCTCTCTCTCTCTCGCTCTCTTTGTCTTTTTCTTTCCCTTGCTGTTGCAAATAAATTATGCTCTGTTGTTTTTGCTGCTTCATTTTTTTCGCCCGCGACTAATTTACATTTTTGTCGCCGCCATTAATTTGGTAATGGCAACAGTGTATTTGCGTAAGTGTGCTCCTGTGTGTGAGTGAGTATACCTGCTTGGCTATGTATAGCATTATATATGCAGACAGTCGATTTCCAACTGCTGTCGCTTAATTTTAAGAGCCATGACAACTTTCTCACACAAAATTGTCCGGTTTTAATATTATTCATTTCGCATAGAATCTAAATTTAACGAATTAGATTTTCATAAGGACACATCGCTAATGTATATACTATGGTACCAATATATGCTATACATATATATATAACTACTTTATTCGCATGTGTGTTTTAAGCAAATGAAGATAAATGAAATAAAATTTATGCTGACAGCACATGAAAATGACGAGTGAAATCCCCTTTCCAAGTCCCTTCCTAATATACAGAAAGCTCTACTCCCCTTATGCTGCTGGGCTGTCAAAAATGTGACTGTCATTCTGCCTGCATTCAGTGTATGTGTGTGTGTGCCTGTATTAGTTTGTTTAGTTATAAAGATAGATTGCAGTTTTTAAAAGCATAAATGGATAACATTTTCCCACATGACCTCACATGAAAAAGATGAAAAAAAAATACCGATGGCTTTGGCTCGCTAGTTTCAAAACACACACACGCACGCACACACACACACACACACACACACACACATACTAGTAAAGTTTCATTTATTATTTTGTTTGCTGTCAATTGCAAATTAGCAAACATCGTTCTTCAAATCAATTCAAATCAAATCAACATTTTTGCGCAAATATATGAAAAATATCTGTACAATTGCAGAAAAAAAAAATCAATTGAATTATGAATGTTGCCAACCAGCTGAACTGGATGCTCTATAGTAAAGTTTATGTTGGTTTAAATCGGTTTTTTTTTTATTGAAATTGAATTTTTCATAAAGTTTGAATAGTTTTGCTATTAATTCGTTAGTTTTCAACGGAAGAAGAACAGCATAAAAACTATGCTTGTGTTTCACAACTCAGCACAAAAAGTTGGATAACACTTAAAATTTTAATAACATAATTAAGTTAATACCTACAAATTTGCATACCCTCTGAGGGGTATATTGGGTTTGTGAAAAGTACGTAACAGGCAGAAGGAGGCGTGGCAGCCCCATAAATTGCTCAGCATCACAAGCCGATTCGATTTAGCCATGTCCGTCTGTCCGTAAGAAAAACAGATCTCAGAGATGGTAAGAGCTACATGTTCAAAATTGGTCAGTATCCATCACATATTAAGTCATGCAATACAAGAATTTTTTTTCCGATGGAAAAAATACATGTTTTTGGCGAATATCTCAGTAACTACGGCAGGTAGAGGCTCAAATTTTAACATGTAGGTTGGTAGATGCAATATAAAGATAATGCCATCAACATATGAATCACAATTGCGTTGATACTTCGCATGCCTCTGACTCATTTATTTCTTAACGTATAGTTTTGTAACTTAGCATATACTTGAAAACAAATAATATCAAATGATCCAGTAAATTGCATCAAAATCGGACTATAATTAAAAAAGTTGTTCATACAACGAAAATCGTTACTTTCAAGCAAGGCATAGCCACGTGCATTGCACTGAGCTCTGCACACAAGAAACGAAAACGAATAACATTGTGCGAGACAGACACACAAATATGTGTGCATGTTAAGTTCTTGCAGCAGTTACTCCAATTTGAACTCATATAATTCGAAACGACGCTCAGAGGGTATTACAAGACGGCATGACCGACTGACATCTTTCTTGTTTATAATAAAATGACATATAACTCAAAAGAGTTTTGCCAAAAGCTCACACAATTCACATACTTTGTTTAAATAATAAAGCCGGCCATAAGTGTATCTAAAAAAGTTTCAATTTCAGTCAATATTATATAAATTGTTGACGAAAATAAAAAACGGAAAACTGTGTTTTTTGGCGCACATCTCAATTGCGTAACGAGCGCAACAAAATGCCAAAACGAATACGACAAACTGATAGAAAAAGCGTTTTAAAAAATTTCAAACAATTTGAAGTAAACAAATAAATTGTGCATTGTGCAACAAAATATATGTATATACTTCTCAAATAAATATAAAAAATCAAAATAGTTTATGTTTTCGGGCTATATCGTACACATATACGGATTGTGTATATATATTAATTTTTTATTTTTTTGCTAATAACACGTTGAAATAATGCTCATGCAATGCCCCAAAGCCAAATGGCAACATTTTTCCTAGTTTTTCTCGCGTTCTGTTTTCATTAAGCGGATATAATTGTTTCCGGTTCTCTTACCTAATTTCAATTGATTGTTTTTATATGTATGTATGTTGTATTTGACATAGCAAAATTGTTCTTTTCAGTTTTATAGTTTCAATTAATTTCAGTAGAATTCTTTTGTGGTTAATTTTTCAATTAGTTTCAAAGTTTTTACCGAATTTACACAATAAATACAATAGAAATTTTTATAAAATGTCCACAACTTCTGTGGCTAAAAGAGCGTTCGACGGAACATAAGCACTATAAAAAATGTTTTCAAAATTTCAAACTTTTATGTCGATATATTTACAATAAATCAATCTATTACGATATTAATGAAATTTCCATAGTAGTTAAATTATTCGTATTCACTTGTATTTTTGAATATTATTTTTTCAATTTCGAATGGCTTTTAAAAATCATTAAACAATAATTAAACCGATACAGAAAATGGAGTGCACACTGTAAATGCAAATCAAAAACAAAAAGCGATAGACCCAAAACTTAATTTCAATATAAATCCAATATTTGTAATTTAATGCCTCATTTATTCAAAACAAATCATAAAAAAAACTGAAAGCAAATAACACAAACTTGACGAGTGTGCGAAATTATGCCAATTTACATTGAGAACCAATTAACGGCAAATATATAATTATATATATATACATATGTGAAGGGTTTAAATGAATAACCACTGACTCACACACACACACAGTCATACACTCACACACTCACAAAAATGAATCGCAGCAAATATGCAAAATTGTAAATATAATCAAAAGCGCGTTAGCAAGGTTGGTATGAACAAGAGTGACAGAAAGAGAGAGTGTGTGATAGAGAGAGAGAGAGAGAGTGAGAAAGAAAGAGAGCCAGAGGCATATACAGAGAAAAGTATACCATATATGTATGTACCTACTGAGGCAATTATACACCTAAAGTTAAAGCTAAACAATTACGAGACACTATTTGATATTTGGAATGAAATGAGCATAAAACTAGCGAAACGCAATGGAATGAAACGAAATCGTAATCAGAATATGAAATGCAACGCAAGGCAACGGAACGAAACTAATCGAAACGAAACGAAACGAAATGGTAATGAAACGGAAATAAAAACAAAAAACAGTGAGCAAACAGAACTACTTGAGATAGATAGAAAGATAGATTGAAAGACAGAGTAATAGTTATAGTTATAGTAAGCTAAAGTTAAGGTACATTTAGTGTTTAAGTTAAGTATATACAGTATAATTTAAAATCAAATAGTTTGATTATAGTATAAACAAATAGAGAAAGAGAGAGAGAGAGTTAGACAGATAGTTAAATAGAGAGCACGTGATCTAAAAACTACACTACACACTCAATACGAGCGATACCTGTTCCAGTGCCAGCATTGCGTCCATTGTAGCGATAATTGTTATTGATGGCATTCGTTTTATATGCAGCACCAACGACGTTGACGCCATCGTTTAATGCCACGCCCATACCCATGCCAACGCCCATGGGCATACCATGGTTCATACCCATGCCCATGTTCATGCCCATATTCATGCTCATATTGATGCAACCACCGCCTCCAGCTCCGCCAGCGGCAGTAGCAGCAGCAGCAACAGCAGCAGTTGCTGTTGCGCTTGCAGCATGTCCGTTGTTGCGCAAGTTGCGCAGGTTATTACTGCTGCAACTGTTGTTGATGTTGGTGTTGACATTATTGTTGTTGCTGTGGCTGTTGCTGATATTATTACAATTGCTGCTGGCATGTCCGTTGAGCAATCCCACTGCAGGAGCAGCACTACCAGCACCGCCAGCAATATGCTGATGCTCCTGAGCTAGACCATTCTGTTGATGCTGATGATGTTGCTGTTGCTCTCCGTTCATTGGCATGTTCCGCATATAAGCAGCATGCGGATGTGTGTGATGATAGCCAGTGTTGCTGCCGTTCTCCATTTGGCCATAATGATTGTGCTTGCCGTTGAGCAACTGTTGCTGCTGTTGCTGTTGATGTTGCTGTTGCTGTTGGTGGCCATTGATCAGAGCATAGTGCGACTGATGTGGATGATAATGCTGCTGTTGCTGTTGCTTATGCAGCTGCTGCTGGCGCTGCAGTGTTGCTGATGACGGCAACTGTGCCTGACTCTGAGACGCCAGACTCGACAGCGATGAACTTGAAGCCGGCTGTGATGTTGCTGTTGAACTGGCTGATGAACTCGTTGAGTGTGTGCCCAATGGTGGCGGGGGTGAAATGTTGCCCAGCTGCTGTTGCTGTTGTTGCAGCTGTTGCTGCTGTGCTGTGGCATGCTGGTGTTGTTGATGTTGGTAATATGCAGCTGCCATATGATGATGACTATGATTATGTTGCTGATGTTGTTGCTGCTGCTGCTGCTGGTGCTGCTGATGTTGGTAGTAATGTTGTTGTTGTTGCTGCTGCTGCTGCTGTTGTTGTTGCATGGAGGCGGCGCCAACATGATTCTGTTGCGATTCGGGCAGAAATTGTGGATAGACGTGATGCGACCATTGAGGAAACAAAGGTCGCGCGCTGGCAGCTTCTAATTGAATTATAATCAATGATGTTGTTGTTGTGGTTTTCCGATTTCATATTTACACAGAAGAAGCAATATTTATTGTGGGGACGTGATTGGGTTTATATGGTGACGTGGCGAGCGGTTTTTAGTTGCATAAGTATATCGGTATTTTAAGTATATTTGTTGATATTTTATGTTTTTTTTTTTTTGTTTGGTTTTTTTTGTGGTTGTTTTGGTATTTATACAATAAGTCCGAAAAAGCAGCGTGAAATGAAATCAATTAGAAAACGGAACGAAGAAAAGAAACACGAAAAACTGAATATTATATCCAACAAGATGGACAAGATGAGTGTTCTTAAATGCTAATGATTAAGTTTAGTAAGTGGTTAGTATTAACGGGGTTTTTTTCTTTTTTATGAGCGGTGAAAATGGTCAGGTGAGGGGCTGGGGTGTGAGGATGTTTGGTGCAACGTGCTTCTTTTTTTTTTTTTTCGTTGTTTAGAAGAAGAAGTTGCTTCGCAAAAAATACACACACACACACACACACACACAACACACACACTCACACACAACACAGAAACTCACATACGAGAGATGAGACTAGTACATGTGGTGGTGGTGCAGGTGGGGGTGGTGGTGTTGCCGGTGGTGTTCAGTTGGTGGTGGTGATAGTGCTCGGTTCTAGTGGGTCGGCAGTGAGTAATGACTACTACTCATTGTACAGCTCTTTAGAAATAAAGGGAATGCAAAAGCAAAGCAAAACGTCAACGGAACATAATCGAAACATAATCTAAACACAATAATTGGTAACACAAATTATATAATTTTATTTAAGAGAGAGAGAGAGAGAGAGAAGGGGAGCGTAAGAAAGGGTAGAGAGACAGATACAGACAAAGAGAGAGAGAGAGAACCAATTAAACGATTGTGTAGTTTTTGGTGCAGCAAACGAAACAAAATGAAATGAAACGAGAAACAAGTAAACGAAGCAAGAAATAAGAGAGAGAGAAAGAGATAAGCGATAGACGCAAAAGCATGAGAAATACGAATCGGTCAATAGAAAATAAAATCGAAATTGAAATCGAAATCGATAACTAGAAACAAGAACCCACCCGAGCAAGAATCAAATCAGGTAAACATGGCCTTGCAAATGCCATTTTTGCCATGAGCTAATTATTATAATTTGTAATACTTAGAACTAAATCAAATTTGTAGAACTTACCGCTTCCCGAGCTGCGTTGCATCACTGGCGACTGCCGTTGTATTTGGGGCTCTGCGGGTGGCTCCAGTATGTCACGATATTTGGACACCATCAGCACCGAAATGAAGTACACAATGGCGAGCGATAGGAACTGCGCTTGTTTCGTTTCCTCCTGCGGAAGCAATAAGAGCAGAGTACAGTAAAAATTAACGATATTGGTGTCACAAGTGTCAAAGTTACTGAGATATTTGGCAAACACGTTGACTTTTTATTGTTGTTATATATGTATATGATGCATTTATTTTCGCTTCCGTCTGCCTGTTACATACTTTTAACCCACTTTATATATTTAAGAAACTTACCACGTCGCGATAGATGACGGCACGCAATCGATTGACGTCCATGTCCTGCAAGAGCTTCTCAGGATCCTTCACGGGAGATAATTGACCGGTGATTGACTCCACAATATTCTACATGTACAAAACAAATTAGAAGAAGAATAAGAATCGAAATGGAGCATGCAGAGACCGATGGGCATTACCTTTGGCGAAGCCTGGGCGCCACGGATGAGCGCCTGAAGATGCGCAGCACCGGGTACATCACGGGCGAGCGCACCCACATTATAGCGCGTGCGTTCCTTGCACTCGAGGCAATTGCGAACGGCACAGGTGCAGACGAGTCGGAGGCATTGACGTAGGATGCCGCCGCTGGACATGTTCTTCTCGGCCTCCAGTTCGCCAAAATTCAGAGAGGTGGCAAATATAAGTACATCAGCCATGTTCACGAGTCGTTGAAGGAACGAGACAGCCACCTCAAGAGGCATGCCTTGCGTGGGCTCCAGCACATCCAGTTCGGACTACAGCAGCAACAGCAAGGAGGAATCAACAATAAGCTAACATCCCAAAAATTCTCCTAATCTTTTTTATGCACTTACATTGGGAGATGTGGCGCTGGCGAGAAGGGGCAAAAGTCCGCCACAGGCAATGATTAGATTGTCGGCCAGCTGAGATATCAGATGCACCGTGTTGACCACAAAGATGGCGTTCTCACTGGAGTTGACAAAGTCAAGGACACTTTTGGTGGAATGGCTGCGCCACACCTGAATGTCCGTCTCCAAGGAAAAGAGCACATCGCTCAGCAAACGCTGATGGATGTAGGACCACTTGAATTCCGGTATGCGAAACGGTGGACGTGTCGGACCCGGACTGAACATAGGACGTGTGGATCCCGACTTGGAACGCTGCTGTTTGCCAGCCTCAGCATTTCCAGCCGCTGTGGCACCACCCGCTGTGAGAACATGCAACATATTACAGAGTGCACCCTATTTTCCCTTAACCCCCAATTAACTCACCGTAGTGACTTTCCTCTTGTTGTGTTTCTTCCTCATTGCCAGCAGTCGATTCGTTCGTGGACTGTTGTTGTGCATATTCCTCTTCGTCCACATTGGTCGAATCCTGAACTTCCTCTTCGGGATCTTGTAGCTCTTCGAGCGTTGCGTGTATTTCTGCTTCGTTCTTTGGTGTCGTCTGCGTTGTAGAGTCCACTTCGTTGGGCTTGACACGTTCAGCAGCTGAAACTGGAGCTGTAGTTGGAGCTGTAGGTGGAGCTGGAGCTGTAGCTGGCTCTGTTGGTGCAGCTGGAGCTGTAGCTGGAGCTGGAGCTGAAGCTGTTGCTGACTCTGTTGCTGCAGGTGAAGCTGTAGCTGGAGTTGGCTCTGTTGGTGCAGCTGGAGCTGTAGCTGGAGTTGGAGCTGGTGTGATAACCGGCACAGGTTCTAGCTCCTGTTGATCCTCTAGCGAAGGCGATGTCTGTGTAGTGTGCTCGGAGGCCACAGTCTTGACGGTCTTGTCTACAAGAGTGTCAAGCACCTCGTTGACTATTTCACGTACTTCTTCTTTACTTTCAACTTTAGGTTGATCTGGCTCTGACTTAGAGTGGGATTGATCATGAGCTTGATCCATAGCCGCTTCAACAACCTCCTGAACAATTTCTTTGGCTGCAGCTGCAAAACTTTCCTGTTCCTGTTCGGACTCCAGCTCCGGTTTTTGCTCTACTTCCTGAACTAACTCAGCCTCGGCCTTTTCCGCGGCTTCTGCTTCTGTTTCTGGCTGCGATTCGTCTTCTTTTTGTGGCAGCTCATTATTGTTGGTTTCGGTTTCGGTTTCAGTTTTTACATCCTTTTCGGTGGCATCGATTACCATATCGATTAGTTGATCCACAATATCGCGCACAGTGTCGATCATTAGTTCGTCGGGCTGTTCTTCCACCGGCTCATCCATCTGTGTTTGCTCATCGGCTGTCACCGGACTTAGGGATGCCGTAGACTCGGTGGACTCTGTGGACTCACTGCTTTCGACGGTTGTACTCAGGGATGAGCTTAATTCCAGCTCGACAGCCGAAGTCTCTGATTTAGCCTGAAGCTTCTCGTTGTTGTTTAGCTTATTGGCCACGGTATCTTCAGTCTTTTGATTGATTGCTGCTGTTGCTGTTTCTCTTTCTGTTTCTGGCTCCACCGAGTGAGTCGTGTTCTCCTCCAGTTTCTCCGGTTTCTCATTCTCCTGAGTTGCCGTCGTTGTTGTTGTCTCATTAATTTTATCCTCACTGTCTAAAACATTTGCGTTCACCTCTGTTTTTTCAGCTTCTTCCTTATGTGTTTGCTCAGTTACCTTTTCCGTCTCCGTCTCAGTCTTTTTCTTTTTTTGCTCTTCCTCACTGGGATTGTTGTTGTTGTTGAGCAAGTTCTTGCTATTGCGCAGACTTACATTATCTTGTGACGGTGATATCTTCTCAGATTTATGGAGACCATGTACCAGCATAATCTCCTCGTCTTTGAACACTACTGGGGATTCCCGCATCACATTATCTACAGCCATTTTGCATTCATTCAATGCCGCTTCAGATGCTTGCAGCACACTTTCCACATGCTGTTCCACATCGAGTGCATCCTTGGCTGTAGCCAGTTCCAGTTCCTCCAAATCTTCGCCAATTTGAAGGGTCTCCTTAAGTGCTGCATGACCACCGCTCGTGGACGATTGCAGCTCTGGGTTTTGCTCATCTTCAACTGGGTTATCCTCGGGACTCGGACTAATGCTGCCATTGCAGGTGGGTGCGTTAGCAGGTGTCGCCTGTAGCGCTTCATCCGTTTTGATTTGCTCGTTGTACACGTCGGAAATGTTGGCAATCACTGATTTGTTGGCTGTGGTTGGCTCCGTTTTTGTCTCTACATCTGGCTCTGGCTCTGGCTCTACGGATGCTATTCTCTCCTTTAGAGCTGCCTCGCCATTTGTGGAACAGACACAGGACTCAATTGCTGTTGGGGACTCTGTTTGGCCGGCAAGTTGGAGGTCCTGAGCATCACCATCGACATCAACACTCTCCAGCTCTAGTTCCTCGGCCTCTTCCTCAACTGGTGGTACATCCTCAAGCGAGGTGATGGACACGGCACTCTTAATAGCCGGCACCTGCTGCGGGGCTGCCACCGATGGACCGTTCGGTTGCTGTGGCTGCGGCTCCTCACGTTCCCAGCCACTGATTGTGCTGATGGGACGGGATTGGCGCAGGGCAGGATCAGTGATATTATCGGTACGCTGTCTTTCATAATGCTCATACATTTGAGCAAACTGAAGCTTGAATTCCTCGTAGGAGACTTTGGAGTGGACAATGGCCAGGGTGTCGACCCAAACCCTCCAGCCTCCATACTCATGCTTAATCGCATGATGTAGAAGCATGCGGAATAGCGAATAAACCATATCGCTTATTTTTTGCTCCTCGGTGTTTTTCGGATGAATGTAGGCCATGGCAATCAACCATTCTTGCCAGACGGACATCTGGAGAACAGTGCGCCGATTCTCCCGATTGCTGTTGCACAGCAGTGTCATGTCCTGCAGGAACAGCTTTTTCACCTCGATCAGAGACTCGGTCTGCTTCGATTGACGTATCAGCGTAGCAACCACCTTTAGTATCACTGAGTATTTTAAAACGCAGGTTAGCCGGTTGCAAATGGACGCTTGGAAAGGGTCTGCCTTAGAGACTAAAGATTAAGCGATTACTTACTTGGATTTTCGAGACGATAATGATTCTCTGGTTCCGGATGGCGTGTGTAGAGTATCTGCTGCGATATGTGCTCCGTCATAATTTCATAGAGCACATTGTATGTGGGAAGGGAAAGTGACTCCTCGTATAACAGCAGTCGCTCCGCCAACAATGTATACAAATTGTGTGGCGACATGACATCGTACTTACGCCTTAAGAGGGTGGCAAAATGGGTGGAGAAAAGACAAAGTAAGCCAAAATTTATGAGTGTGTGCATTACGAGGCAGTTTGTCACAAATAAGACTCATCCTCCGAATAACTTATAACGGGTTGAATCCCATTAAGCCCACTCACTAGCTCCTATCGAGAAAGGGTTTAATAATATTTTCACTTACTTGTGTGTGCTCCGCGAAAGGAAAAAGCCGAGCAGCTTAAGCGCCTGTAGGCGTATCAATTGACTTTCAGCCGCCAGCAGCTTGAAGATGCTGCGCACGCCGTGCTTCACATCGAATGCAGGTACCATTGAGCTTGGGTGCTCCGACATTAATGAGATGAGCATTTGCAGCACATCGTGCAGATTCTCGTCCTAAAAGCAAAGCAATTACAAACCGTAAGGCGAGGCATTAATTTGATGGCATGACTTAAACTATAAAAGGTCCTAGCTAGGACTCTAGCCTTTCTGTGGTAAACCTACCTCATGCATGGTGGTCAGATAGTTGAGTATGCTTTGCAATTCATCCTCCTTGACGCCATTGCCGATCATGATTAGCTGCTTAAGGAAAAGCAGAATATAGGCGCGTATGGCCAATATGTCTTTTTGAGCCGGTCGCGGACCATCTGCAAAATAAGGAACAATCAGAACTCCGATTCCACGTTATCCAGGCAAATCCAGTGGAAACTTACCTAACCCCTTGGGAATAATGCCGCTTTTGGCACGTGGATTGACGACCCAGTAGTAGTATTTGAGAGTGTGTACAGTTTGAAGAACTGTGCTAACACGTCGCACATTACTATAGATTTGTGTATCGCTGAGGAATTCGGTGGCCAGATAGGAATAGAGACGGGCCTGGACATTGGCTGGAGTATAAATCCATAAGGCTGGATTAAAGAGCACGTGATCAAGTAGCTGCCACGTAAGAAATGAAAAACAGAACAACTGCAAGGAATTAGTCAAGTAACTAATGCTGTCCTCAAATAACTCGGATTTAACAAAGTCATAGATGGGTGTGACCATTTGCGTGTGTGTGTGTGTGTATGTGAGTGAAAGAGTGTCGAAAGGATGCAATTAAATAGTTACGAGAAGTTAAGATATTAGACAGAGTTCAAGAAGTTGATGGCAAAAAAGTTTACAGAAGGAGAAAGATTTGATTATTTGTATACATACGTTTACATGAATTTCATGTTGATTGTTGTTGATTGTAGTTGATCGTTTGATTTGGATAGGTTTTGATTTCATATATATATTTAAATATATATATTATATATTGGAGGATTGGTAGTACAGGGTTTTTTTTAACGGGTTAACACATGCAGCAAACAGCAATCAATTTGCAACGATTTGATTAACATAAAACGAGAAATTCAACAAAATAAAGTAGTCAACATATTAAAATGGCATTCTCAAATAAACTTTTACTATGAGAACATCTAAGCTAAGCTTAATTAATTACTCTATAGAGTATAATAATTATGTTTTGATGTATATTTACGCTTAATACTAAATATTTGGTTTAAACAAGAGTATAAGTAAATGTTAATATAATCGGTTGATAAGTAAGGTAAAATTTAAATGTAAATTTAGTTAAAAGTTTATAGAACAACGTATAAAGTTGGTGGGGCTCAAAGCAAGAAAGTTATTAAAGATTCCATCAAGAAGCAGTAACCTAATATCAAATTGAGAAAAATGGCAATTATTCATTTGTTCGAAGCCAAAAATTAAGTGCAAAGTAACTCAGGAAAACTAATAAGCCTAAGCTATGTTTCGACAATAATTTTATGTCTGAAAAAGCAAGTTTGCTGAAATTAAATTACCCAAAATTGCCAAGAGCTTAGAATGCCTCAGAAAAATGTACATTATTATTGAATTTAAAGTTAAATTTTCTATAACCTATTCCACTATCTTTTTTTTTGCCTGACTCCAGTTAAATATTTGGCGAGTTTTGTATTCTTCAATTGTCAAAAACTATATACGAAAATAGTATGTACTATGAGTGCGATATATAACATGTGCACACATGGTTCGGTTCATATAGACGCCATTTGATGGAGAGTAAAGTTTTTGGCGTGGTTCTGCTCTGCTGTCGATGCCCGCAGCAAACATAACAATGCAACAGCAACAGCCACGCCTTCGAGTCCGCCCCCTTTGGGGATGTCAGCCAGAAGTTTCCCAATTAAAAATTGTGCACGAGTGTAAAATAATGAGGGGACCATGGCGACGGGAAAGGAAAGGCAACAACAACAACACCGCCATAATGGAATCCCGAAAACACGACAAAGTCAGAGTCAGAGTCAGAGTCACAGTTGAGAGCAACACGAAAAATATTTATGCGACAGAATCATAATGCAAAAAAAAACTTGTTATGTTAGGTTAAAAAGTTTAGGACGCACGAAAATTTATTCATTTTTGTAACATAAATATGGGTGTGGAACGAGGTACCCAAACAAGTTACTGCCCCTCACCCCAACCCACTCAAATGGGAAAGGACAACGAAAAGGAACAAAGTCCAAAAAAATCAAACAGATTACAGTTTAAAGACTTAAATTATACAACTAAAATACGATCGTTGATAACAGGTACTACGAATGGGCTGAAGTGAATATGATGATGCTGTGAATACACGCTATACCATATATATGAAGTATATACAATAAATAACAATGATTTCTAAAATTTACAATACAAATGCGACTGAGACTCTCTCGAGTATACTGAAACTATCAACTATTTGAAAATACTCGCAAAAAGTTGATGTAGTAGAGCTAACGATTATCGAGTAGATGAAGATGAAACAATGGATATGAACCAGCGAATGAGGCAACTGTACATGTTTAAGTAGTACAAAAGACAGAGATCAACGAAAACGAAAGTACACACACACGTCACATACATATACATATATATATTTAGAAACGGAACTGAACGAAACGTTGAAATATATAGAGAGAGAGAGAGTACAAGTAGTTATACAATTTTTGGAAGAGAAAATTAGAATTGAGCTTCACCTGGTAGAACTGTTGTAGATATTTTTGATTTTTATTGTTTAGTTGTTTTTATATTTGTGTGTTGATTGATTGATTGATTGAAAAGCATTTTGAAAATGAAATAAAGCGAATGGAATATGAAGCAGAATCGAAATGAACAAATTATTTGAATGATGTAGAGAGCGAATGAGAGAGACAGGTAGAGGTGGCGGATTGTGTATCACATGTATAATGAATGTGGGGAGTAAGTGTGATAAAGGAATGATCAAAAACATATAAAAGTGGGAGAAACAGAGAGAGAGAGAGAGAGATAGAGAGGAGAGAAAGAGAGATAGAGTGTGAGAGAGCAGACAAAGTAGAAGAAAGTAGAATTTCAGTTTAGTTTCAAGTACATTTATATATAAAAATATTTATGTATATTTTTAAAAAGCAAGTTTTTCTAGTAATTGATTTTCTTTTCTGGCTCTAGGATTTTGTCGGAATTAGCTGGATAAAAAAACATTGAAATTTTGATTAATCTGACTTGGACAAAAAGAAATACGAAACATTTATTGTAGTATTATTGAAGTGCACAAAATCATCGCAAAACTAAAAGCAAACTCAGTGCGAGGATGTCAGGGAAAAAAGCAGAAATATAACGAAACGTAACCAAAAATGTGGTTGGCCAATTAAAATTCATGTCATTTGGACAAAACAGTGCCACAGAATAGGCATGCAACAGGGAAAGCAAAACCAAAACAAAAGTCAAGCCACAAGCAAAGCAAAAGCAAAAATAATTTTGTTGTATAAACAATCTATGAAATGTTGAAAACAGAGAGAGCAAATTAAAAACAATGCGGACTTGTATTATTATTGAACTTTCTGAAAATATATCAAATAACAGTTTTTAATTTACGAATCTGTATCTGCTTCATTTTGATCATAAGAAATTCTTCAGAAAGTAAACTAATGTGTTTTTATTGGAGTTACTTTCTGATTATTCGTTTAAAATTATAAGTTCTCAAGTCTAAATTCGCTTCATTAATTTATCATTTTCGAGTCGAGTCATTTATGAATTTGAAAGTCTTACTTAGAAATAAAAAAAAACCCAAATCGAATTTAAATCCAGAATAATTGTGGAATGCGTGTACCTACACTGAGAAAAGACTGGTTTTAAATGTTTTCAAAAAACTTTTAATTTAAGAATTTTAAAACATTTTTGACTACTTTAAAGAAAGAATGTATACATTTTAAAATTGAAATCGTTCACAAATAGACAATAGATATAATATATTACCTTTCCCTGAGTGAAAGGAACGATAAAACTAAAATCTTTTGATAATATTTTCTTAAAAACTTTCCATAAAAGTTTATTTTAAAAACAGAAGTAATAAAACTTAAAACTGGTTGTAAAGTTAAAATTCTTAAATTAATTAAAATATTTTCCTAAAATGATTGTTAAAATAATTCAGTTTCATTTCAAGGGGCCGAAATTTGTTATCAATTTTTTTTGCAAGTGTAAGTAAATAGTAAACATACAGCAAATGAAACAAGTGTGAAACAACCTGTGTGGATGTGAGTGTGTAGGAGAGAAAGGCACTCTCGAAGTGCTGGGGATTTACGCAATGCAAGAACGAAGTAAAAAGAAGCGTTAAAAAAAGAATACACATATATATGTATATATATATTTTGTATATACTATAATAACAAACATTTTGTGTTTACTTTTTTAAAAGGATTACGCAGGCCCGTGTTCAACTGTGCGCCGTCGTATCAGCGGGAACATCAACAACACACCAAAAAAATATAAAATAAAGGAAAAGTAGAAGTAGAAAATGAAGAACACAAGAACAACACGCACAAAAAGCAAACACAGTGCGAATGAAGAGAGCGACAGAGAAAGAGAGAGGGAGAGAGAGAGAGAGAGAGATAAAGAGAGATATATTTATATTTGCATATAGAGAAAGAAAGAGAGAGAATGTGATTTTAACTCAGTTGCATATCATTTGAAAATTGTTTAACGAGGTGTTAAAACATGCCACGAAAATGCTGGAACGTGTGTTTTCTTTAAAACAAATTAGAGCTTCCATTTCCCCACGGCTACAAGGTAAATAGAGCGCGATACTTGGGCATTTCTGAATTGGAATAATGCGATATATATTGAATGGAAAATATTGTGGAGAGGAACTGAGGCAGATGAACTGAAGGAACTGATAATATGGAAACAAGATAAAAAAAATCCACAGCGAGGCATTTCGGCATGCAATCGATTGCGACGAAAAGTGAGCTTAGATCATAAACTTAAGGCAGACATAGAATTAATCGATTAACATACATACATAAGTACAGAAACAATAGTTACTCATACATATAACATTGTATATGTACACGTATCATAAACATACATACATACATAGGTAGACATACGATTACGAATATAACAATTTAAACATGCTTGCCAAGACATTGCGTCCCTCAAATGTCAGTCGCATGCTATCGATTAATCGTTTAAATGGTCTATCGATGCTCCAATTGATTGTAAGAGCAAACAATTCAGTTATATATACATACATATGAATATAAACAAAATTCTTTTTTCTTGTCATGTTGTATGGCTTAATAATTAACATAGAGCGGTAGATATTCGGTTTGCCAGTAACGCGACTAGTTATCGATTAATGCAAGTAATGCGAATTTGGACATTTGGTCCACTTACCTGCTTTAGCAGCAAATCACTGTTGGCCGACAGACACGTGACCAGGTATTTGGTTAAATTGAGAAATGATCCAAGCACCTCCAGGGTAAGATGCTCCCTTGATGAACGCTGCAGCATGAATGATATCACCAGAAAACCCCGATTCTGTATCATATGCTGTTGCACCGTCTGCGAAGTCTCTACCAACTCACAAATGAATCCCAACAATTTCGAGCTGAAATGCGAAATAATTCCCAATAGTTGCAGTGGGTGTTACATAGATTACTTCCGGAGCTCTAAATTACTTACCACAGCGTCGGATCTCGCTTGATATCGCTTATACCATCATGCGCCATATCCAACTGCGAGAACAGTGGAAACAGCACCTGAATGCCACCAATTGAGTTAAGTGTGCAGTGTATGGAATGCGTAACCACAGCCTTGACATCCTGCAAATATACAAATTCGTATTATATCGGTGTACTCATCGATAACACATTCGGCAGCTAAAGTCCTCAAAACCAAAAATCATTTTGTTTAGTCTTTAATCTTCTTAAAGTCGATGACATACCGATATGTTTATTGATTAGTAAGATTATTTAGTTCTGTTTAAGGGCTACTTAAAGAGAGTCAATAATATCATTATCGATGTACTATCGATAACTGGTACATTTCACGCATTTGAATCTTAACCAACTCTTTATCAAATAATCTCTATTTATATTATTTAGACGCAAGTTAACTTTTGCAGTAACTAAGCTAAAAACTGTTGAAACATTTACCGATAAGACTACTTCAGCCTATCGATAAACTGATAATAGCCACATTTAATTTTCACTTATAGGCAGACTATAAAACTACTATCACATCGCACTGCAAACAGTTTTAGATTTACTAAGCTATAAATTTGTGCAGTCAACGTATCATAAATTCTTGTAATCAATATTTATCGATAGCTTTAACCAACGACGGAAGTCTTTTTGAAATTCTATTTCCTGACAGATGCTCAAATGCACAGACACTTTTGCCCAAGGCATACAAATCCGAGCCAAAAAACGACTTTATTTTTAGTTGAAAACAAAAAAGTTGTCTGATGTTAATCGATTATCGATTTGCGAAAAGGAAATTGCCTTTGAGTTATTTATCATTTGCTATTTATCAATAACCATTTGGTTAAATGTTAATCAAATTTAATGGCATACATTTTTTGTTGCTTAGACTTTACTCTCAATATTTATTGATTAAATTTTTGTTTTCTCTTTTACATACAATTATCGTATTATCGCATGCAACACTGTGTGTTCGAAGCGCAGCCCTATACATAAATACAAATATATATGTATGTATATAGTATAGGCTCTGTTGTCGGTCATTTTGTTGTTGTTGCTCTTTATGATTTGTATTGTTTGTACAAGAAATTACTACAAAATTTATTGAATAATTTTGTTAGCAGACTTTGCGAGTTCAGCCCAGTGGAACAGCGCTGGCTGCTGCTGTGAGTATTTCTGCTATCCACGATAAGCAAGGCATTGGGGGCATGGGAAATGGGGCAGGGCAAATGTGGCACGGAGCATGGAGCATGGAGCATGGGGCATGCCACATGAAGCAGACCAAAGATTGTACCTAATAAGAAATGCCAAAGCATGCGCTTGAGTCGTAAAATGCTGCCTGAAATTTATGTTCCACTTCGTTTATTTGTGTGTGTGTGTGTGTGTGTGTTTTGTGTGTGTATGAATGTTGTGCCTTGGCCTCTGCAGCGAGTCTGGGCTGTGAGACCATGCAAGGTCTTAAACTTGCTGCGAAATGGACTCAACTCAACTGAACTGAACTCAACTAGCTAAAGCTATATGTATACGTATACGTTTCATGTGTACTATGTATAGCAAAAATACTGAGAATGATTTCCCACCCCTGAGAACGGGGACAGCGGGGGAATGTGTTTACTTACCTGCAGCATCAGCGCGTGCGGCGTGTGTACAAAATATGAAACATTGCCTTTGGGGGAAGACTGCAAACAGAGTTGACCATCGGTTGCCACTGGATTGTACATGAAGACAATGGCATTCGATAGTTTGCCATCGTACAGCACCTGTTCCATAGAAAGAGTCCAACAGAGAGAAAGAAAGAGAAAGAGATAAAGAGGGAAGAAGAGCGTGAGTTTCAGGATTAGGCATAGCTTTCAACAAGTCATCTTGGCGTATTGAAGTTTTCTCTCAAAACGGCGAATTGTTTCCGGTCATGCTTACAATTACTTTTGTTTTTGGCTCTTGCTGTTGTTGTGCTTCTTATTGTTGTTTCGTGTTGTTGCCTTAAGCTGAGCACACCAAACACGCACATACACTTATTTATATTGTATATTACTTATAGCTATATGTACCTTTACATATACATATGTACATACGTACATAAATATGTACATCGAACTGCTTATACATTGTATAAACATAAGCATCTTTTATGTACAGCAGACATTACACAATTGACACACACACATACATATACATATGTAATTAGTATATACACATAGCGTATTGTTGTTGCTATTGCAATTGTTTTTGCAACACATAAGCCATGACTTGTCAGCCGTTTTTCACAAGTTTCGCAGTTTTTCACAGTTTTTCAGTTTTTTTTTTATTTTTTTGTGCATTTTTCGTAGCTTACGACCGTCATATGAGGCGTATGCGCATTATTCTTGCAGCAGCTGCTGTGTGTGTGCGTTTATGTGTGTGTGTGTGTGTGGCAGCAGACATGTATGCGTTGTGTGTGTGTGTGTGTGTGTTGTGGTCGCTAGCTGCATAATTTGCTGCTAAAAATACTTCTTTGCGTTATTTAACAGAGAAAACTTAGAAGAGGAAAAAAATAACACTCAATAGGGCAAAAAGAAAAACAAAAAACTTAAAATATAAAATACTAGAAAATAAAAACAGCGACAACTTTAAAAATGTTCGTTAAAAATTTCCTGCGTATAGTATTGCTTTTTTACTAAGTGTTATTTTAGCTTTACCATACCCCGCTATTCGAGGCACAGTTAACTAGGATACAGCTGCTTAAAGTTTTTAAGTTTACCATACTTTGGAGCATAAAATTGCGGCATAAGCTGAAGCCAAGAGTGAAGTGATATACGACTTTAAGAAACTCTTTCAGCAAATGCAGTTAACATTAGCAGCTTATAATTTGTAAGTAGCTTCGTTAAGGTTTGCAAGGTTTTTGTATTTTTCTGACATTAAATATTTTAACTATTAACACTCTGTCTAGTTGCATTTGAAATTTAAAGTCTTTTAATCTTAATAAAAATTTTTGTTATTCTATTCAAATGTATGTTGTACTATCTATAAAGTTAAAACCATTTTAATGCGTCTTGAGCACAGAGTATATGTTTTATTTAAGTTAGAAACTTGTTTTTAAATTGTCAAGTGTTGTGTTTGGAGTGATTCATTCTGCATGCAGTCATGAGTACGAGTACAACTCGAATGAACCCAGTTATGATGCCATTTTGGTGGAAAGCTTTTACTATATTTTTCTCTTTTTTTTACTTTTTTTTCTTTTTTAATATCTTGACCCATTTTTGAGGCTTACAAATGATGCCAAGCCGACATGAAATAACTTTCAAAACTAATGCACTCTATGCTGGACACACACACACATACACCTACAGCATGTGAACATTATTATTATTATAATAATAATAATAATAATAATAATAATAATAATATAATAATAATAGTGCGAGTGCACAACAACTGAACTCAGTTTACAAATGGAAACCTGCGCTAAAAAATAACATGCTCCGTTTTCCGCCCCCCTTTTGAATAAGTAGTAAATGGAACACGGAGCATAGATTCTTAACAATCGTATGAAGAGCGTGATGGGATATGGTGGGGGGGGGGGGGACGGGGTAGCGGCATGTATAAGAGGCACAATAAAGTACAAGATGCGAGTTCTACATTCGCCATTGCCTTTGTCTGAGTTCCAGGTGCGCTGCAAAGTATGCAACATTTATTTCTATGCCTTGCACAGCATTGTTGTTGGCAACACCAAGACCAACACCAACACATCCAGCACAACTCCCACATCATCCCAAATCCCGTACTTCAATTGCCAAGAACCCTGCCCTAATCTCAACTACTCCATATCATTTTTATTTAAGAAACGCAACATTAAATCGTCGCGACATCGACACATTTTAAAATGTTTTGCACAGAATTACAAACATTTTCATAATTACAAGAGGGCTGAGTGTGGGTGTATCATATTGTAGAGGGGGCAGTTAGGGCTGGGAGTGGGACAGGAAGCGCAGTAGAAAATTCAATAGAGCAGCCAAAGCTGCGCTTCAATGAATGGGAACATTTTGATTGGCTTTGAAGTTTAGTTTTTGGCCAAGCTGCTAGGAAAAAAGCTGTGGATGGGTATGGTGTACCGAGTGGTTACGGTGGTTTATTGGTTTAAAGGCATAGCAGGGGCAAAGTGGGACTGGCGGGGACGATGGTGGTGCTGGGGGCGATATTGGAGGTATTCAAAACGTTCCGCTGCGATTTGATTCGATTTGATGCGAATGGTTTGCGGATTTGCCGGAAGCTCAATGTTGGCGACGTGGCCAACTTTTTAATTGGTGCCACGCCCCTCAAATGGCAATGGGAGCATCAGAGACCGGCAGTTGAGCTCTGTGTATGGGTGTGTGTAAATGGTGTGTGGTTATAGCACTATATAACACTATAGCTGCTGCTTTTACAATTGAACTGACAAACTACAGACTAAAATATTATGTGGACACTTTCAAAAATGTATATTAAAGAACAAATACAAAGTTGTAATATTAACTTCATTGCAAAACTAAATAAAACTAGTAGAAACCGCTACAGTCGAGCGAGCCGAATGTAAGATACTGCGGATCGGTAAATACAATTGCTTATGATTCGAATTCTAACCAAAAAATCAAACAAAATTGGTAAGAAAAAAATATTTTGCACCCTGTAGGTTTGGTTTGGATACCTCAATAGACAAAAAAGTTTCTCATACCAAAGACAAATCTTGGCTCTAATGTTTGTCAGATTACTTATGTGGGAGCTATGTGATATAATTATCTGATCCTACCCAAAGTTGGTTAGTATTTAGATAGTACTACCGTTCACATACTCTGTAAAATAAGTTCAGTTATTTTGAAAAACAAAAAAGTTAGAAAGAAAGACAAACTTGGTACATTTTTCAATTTTTATCACATAGAAAATAAATGATATAGTCATCCGATTCCAATCAAAATCGGTCAGTATATGTATAGTACTACCTTACACGTATTGTGTGAGTTTCATTGCAATATCTCTAAAAACAACAATGTATTAATGCAAAAACACATTTTTAAACTTATTTTATATGACTGCTATATAGTTGCCCGATCCGAACCAAAGTCGATCAGGATACATTAAGTGGTACCATGCACCTATTGTGTGAATTTCGTTCAGAAGTCTTCAATACTTTTCGAGTTATAAGATTGTGAAATTGTTTTTCACGATTTATAGGGGCAGTACTTGTACTGCGTGCATCATAGACGCATATATATGTTACATACCCAATTTTGTGACTGTTGCTCATTTAGACTCTGAGGTCCAGGTTTTCATACAGACGCACAGACGGACAGTCGGCTGTTGATGCTGATCAAGAATATATTTACTTTATGGGGTCTGCCAAGCCTCCTTTTGCCTGTTACATGCCCTTCACAAACCCAATATATTTCTCAGTGAGTATACAAAACAACAAAAATTGTAAACTTACAAAATTTTATAAAAACAAAGAGTTAAAATGTGAATATCAAAACAGTCTTTATGCCCTTCCAGTGGACATAACCATTTGATCAGTTTGCATATGCCTTTAACTGTCTAACGAATTTAATACATTAAAATATAAATAAAATAATTAAAAAAAAAAATTAAATAAATTTCATAAAATATGGTTAATTTGAATAAGTCAGGAAATTAACTCTACAGCTTTAAAAATCTTAAAAAACTTTATAAAAAAATGGTTGAAAATTAAACCAAATTAAACACAAATAAAAGACAATTAAATAACAAATTGCAATCATATCCAAAATTCATTGAAATGGATATTTTTGAGTTGATATGCGATAATTAAAAATTTTTTAAAATTAAAATAAACTAAATTAATTTTTGAAAAGAGAAAATTGCTTACAGCCTTTAGCTGGTTGATTTCCTCAGTGTCGCCAGCGACGGCGACGCCGCCCATGGAGCTCAGGCTGGTCACACTGGACATGCGACGCAGTTGGTCTGCATTTATCGATAAGCAAAATGATAAACGATAAGCCGACAGAAAGAAAGAAAGAAAGTGAAATCAAAATAAAGTGCCAAAATTAAATCAAATCAATAATAAATAAATACCAAAAGAAGCATTTCCAGTCGGCAAATGGCCAAGCGGATCATCCGTCGTGTTTGGGTTGTTTGGATTGTTGTTGTTGTTGTGATTGCCACTTGCTGATTGCTGTGAATGATCTGCTGGCGTTGTGGGCGTGGCTGGAGCGGTTGTAGCAGCTGCAATAGCACCTGCTGCTGCTGCTGACGATGTTGATGTTGCTGCTGTCGTTGCAGTACCTCCCGTGAGGGCAGCCAGTGCGACCGCATTACGTGCGGTAAGCACCGCCCGTATTTTGACAAATGCCGCACTCAAATCAAGACGCTCATCAGACCAATCGATGGCACGTGCCTCTTGCTCGGCGGCAAGTGTTTGGAATTGCAGCTGCAGCTGCAACTGTTGCTGATGTTGCAGCTGCTGTTGCTGTGCCTGCTGCGTGTTACTGCCAGTGTTGTTATTGTTGGCAGCGCCAAGGCTGCTGCTGCTGGTGGTGCTGCCACCACCGATTGTGGCAGCAACATCGAGCACACCACCCGCACCACCCAAACCGCTTACTAGTTGAAAGTGACTCACCCGTTTATGATTATCCGGCAGATTTAGATAGCACTCGTTATCGAAACGGAACTGCGACTGTTTGTTGTTGTTATTAGCGTATATGTGTATGTGTGTGTTGGTGTGTGTAGTTGACAATATACAGACACAAACACAGCGTTGTTTGATTATTGTTCATTGTTGTTGGCAGTCGGTGCAATTTTGTTGTTGTTGTTGTTGTTGCAGCAGTGCAAGAGACAAAAGAGAGAGCGAGAAAGCACCACAAAGAGAAAGAGAGATAGAGAGAAAGAGTGTAAAAATATGGAAAAAATTAAAAACAAAAAAGAAGAGACATTTAATTATTTAGCTACATTTTTTTTTTTCTTTTTGTACAATTTTCAAGAGGATTTTATTTTTTGGATAATCGCGATTTAGGAAACGGAAAGGAGATGATTTGGATAAGGTCAAAAGGGACACAGGTGGCGGCTGCTGTGCAGTGGTAGGCGGTGCAGCATTTTGTTGCAAGTACAGAATTGCTTTCCACTCAGCGATATTGCATTTTGGTTGTGGATGGTGCTGTGTGCAAACAATCTTCGACTTAACCTCACTTACCTTATAGCCGGGCCCAAGGCGATGCATGGCGCAAATCTGTTGCGTTGTCAGCGCCTCGCTAAATAAATAAATTGCCGACATTTGGCCACAAAAGACGCGCTCCTCATCCAATTCCGGTGTGGCGCCAATGTAGCACTTGTCAAAGGGCTAGAGTGAGACAGAAATGTACGAAAGGAAAGAGTGCGAAGATCAGGTTAGTTAGTTAGTTAGTTAGTGAGATTGGATGTTTTTTGCTGTTGCTCGTTAATGTTGTGACATCTACTCACATCGTTTGTGGAAACAAACCAGGCCATTTCGGTTGACGACGCCAGCTGTCCATTCACGAGGCACTTGATTTCGCTCTTTGTCCAACGATTGTATATATACACTATGGCAATCATATACCACTACAAGAGAGCGAGACAGAGAGAGAAAGAAATTAATATGTGATCGGAAAGTACTCGACTGTTAAATGAGAAATACACTGTGTCCCTGTTCCTATCAGCAAACGAAAACGATCGGTATGAAATTTGTAGAACTTTTTTCTTTTCACAGCTCCCATTTCTTTTTGGTTAAAAACTATTAATTTTACTAATTGTGTAGATGGAAGTAGTTGCGACAGAATTCAAATACAATCTAGAAATACGAACAGAGCACAGAAGTGTTGACAACATATTTGATAATCAACTATCTTATTTCTGTATCTCGAGGATCAAAGCGCTTTTAAGTATAATTTGACATTTATACACTGTTATAAACTAACTGCTACTTATATTTACTAACCGATGGTGTTGAAATTTTATATTTAAGTTTTCAATTATTAAATGAACCTTTTGCGCCGCATTCCAAATAAAACTTTTCATTGTTAAAATTAATTTATTCTTATTGAATTGAAATCGAACCTCTGAATTTTAACTGTTAAATGACGGATTGAAATTTGAATCTAAAAGAAAATATAACGTCGTAACGTCAGAAACATAGGAAGTTGTTTACCAGTTAGATTATTTAACGTCTTGAGGTTTTACTGAAGTTATCCAATAATTTTGTATACACTATTTATATCTGAATTGGTTTCAAATATGTAGCTTTGAACCTTGTAAGGATTCCAACTATAAACTATTTCATTCTTGAGCTCAATATTACAGTGATTTGTTTGTCCATTTTGGGTGTAATCTAGCTTCTAAGAGCCACTATAGTAAATTGAATTGCCAGGCGTGGCAATTAGGTCCCCATTGTGAGCTGTTAATTAAACTTATGTAATGGAAGGGGGAACTAAATGGAACACACAATTTGGAAAGGTGTAATGTCTTACCTTGCGTGGCTGGAATTCATATTTGACACAATGCTGAAAGCCCTTGCCTTTGACCTTCATTGATGTAAGGACGAGACAATTACCCACAAAGTGGGCCGTGTAACCAACACCCTTCGATGTCTTGAAGCTGCATGGGAGACGTGGAAAAGGGAGACAAAAATGTGAGCAGTTAGTAATTGGCAATTAGTTGTAAGTTAACAGAGTATTTAGCTTACCAGTAGAGATAGGGTTTCTCCCGTTCAATGTTCACCGAGTTAATTGGATCCAATCGAAACCAGGTGCTAAAGGTAAATCCATTCTCATAGGGCCATTTGGCCAACGGTGGCAGTACCATGGCCTGTCGAAAGAAACAAGGGTCAAACATGTGCCACAAATAGTAAGTTTCAAAGTTGTTATACTTAAGTTTAAAAAAAAAGTAAAAAAATGTAACATAAATTATACAAATTCTTGATTAGCATGACCGCGTGTCCGTCTGACTGGATCTCAGAAAATACAACTCAGAAACGACACCTATCAAGTCTGACATATCGCTCTTTCTAGATTATAGCCACGCGACTATAACCCCTGAATATAAAACTGTTACCAAAATCGGATAACTTAGCAACTTTTTGTGTTATTAACTGTTGTTTTTTGCTTTCTTCGGTTTACACGAATACAAACAAGAGATCATATTAAATGGCAATAGAAACAAACCAGTGAAGCATATAACCAAATAAACCTCATAATATATATTTAAGCCTGGTCAATAGAATTGCAGCCACAACCCATGGTCAAAGGCAAGTTCTATGCTAAAACCTCAATGAAACGAGGAAGCCAGAAAGCCAAAAAGAAGGAAAACAAAACTCAACTCAAACACAACTTGAGTATAAATCAAAGTTTATAGCATATTTTGACTATTTTTGAGTGAGCTTTGAGTTTGGGTTATAATGTGGAGGTGGAAGTGGAAGTGGACGTGGACGTGGAAGTAAAGGAGATGACTTGCTACTTGTGGCAAACACACAACAAACTTGCAACAAGCAGGAACTCGCAAATGCCGCAAACGGCAATATAAATGAAGTGAAAATCAAAAAGGAAATGAGCACATTTGATTTATCATGAATTTTGTGGCTTTACGGCCGTATCCAGTGGTTGGGCAATGTTGGAAAGAGACACGCAGACCCAGGGGCTCAGAGAGAGAGAGAGAGAGAGAGAGAGAGAGAGAGAGAGAGAGGGAGAGTAAGAAGCCAACTGCAACGGTTGCTGAGTGTTTACTTTTTAGTTCATAAATTTATTTCCCTTTCAATGCTTCATAACGTCTGCAATTTATGTTCTTATGAAACTCAATTCCTTTCCAATCCTTCATCCCAATCCCTTTTCCTGCCACGTCCACTGAATTTTGTCCAGCAATTCCATTTCATATCCGTTTAATTATCTTAATTTTTGAGATTTTCAGCCAACTTAAGACCATAGCACTCGATTTGACTTTAAAACCAAAATTCGAATTAAGTTTTCTAATTGAGATATTTAATTCAAGTGCCGTTTTGATTAGCATATACCTATATATGTATATATATATATATATATGCATATATAAATACTATAGGAATAAAGATACTGAGACCATTAAAGTGGCGAAGAGTGTCAGTGGAGTCAAATGAAAGTTTATAGTTTCTATAAGTTATAATTGTTTCGGGTTTTGCCTGAAAGGTTTCCCTAGATTTTGCAGACTTTATTTGATTTCGAATTTTTAAACAAGTATTGCTGAACGTGATTCTATTATTCCCATACTTTCATGGAATCTTAGCATTCTATTATGATCATAAGGAGCAAATACAGTAATGCCAATTGTCTTTTTAAGTTAACTTTCAACTTAATTCATTTGAACTTAAATGAAGACAAATCGGTTTTCATGATTTTTCAGATTTTCTATAGTTTCCTTTAATTTGCAAAAGGTAAGTCAATTCGTAAGAATGGTGCTTCCAACTTGTCAAATAAACCACAATTACGTTTTTATCATTTGAAAGGCATAACTTTCAGACAAGTCCAGACAAAGAATTCATATGGATCACAAACTCATTTGTATTCATTGATTACTCATTGAAACATTCAATGCATCACATTCACTTTCTCCCTTCTTATAATCAAATGTGAACCCTTTTGTTTATGACAATCGAAAAATCAACTCAACAAAGATGTGAATGCTTATTTAGTAGGAATATTAAGTACACGTTCCGTCTGTACAATGAATGCTCGTACTTGATATTCATTGAACATTGAGACAATATGTGTGTATAGTATATGCGTTCGTATTTTCAACATGCATTCATTGACAATTGAATCACTACTCAGATTGTGAGTGAGACTCTAACTCTAACTCTAAATCTGACTCTGACTGTGACTGTGACTCGAGACTGATTCACTTAAACTCATAATATTCATTTGCGTTTTGAGGTTTTGGCAACAAAGTTGTCAACTCATTTGTATGCATATCGTGAACAACGGACATTGTCTTCGAGGATTCAAGCAATTGTGCAACAATGGTTTGGCAACAACAGCATGTGCTGCATGTGGCATGCCTCATGATTTCACATTGTAGCCACACGCCCTCTTCCTCTCTCTCTCTCTCTCTCATTCTTTCTCAGTCTATATGTGTGTCTCACGTTTCTGCCACTTCCAGCTCATTCTATCTCTGTTTGTCAGACAATGCCAGCTTGAAAATTGTCATGCGATTTGCTCACAAACAATGTATGATTGAAACAGAAATAAGCAGAGAGAAAGAAAGAGAGCGAAGTAATTCAGCACTGACAGAAAAAACGAAGAATTTGCATTGCATTATTGCATTCCATTGTTAATTAAGGACTAGTTAAAGTTTATATATTAAATTTAAACATTAAACTTTTAAAATTCTCCGCAAAAATTGGAAAACCTTTGATTTTCAATTCTTTGGTTTTTGAATTCTTTTAATGTCTTTTTAATGTAAATCTTTTTTTTTTTGGAACAATTTGTGGTAAAAAATTAAGATATCTACTCTAATTTCAAATAACATATGTAAATAAATAATATAAATAAACTTTAAAGATATTATTTTGAAATTTAAATTCAATTTGTTTGATTTTTTAATTTCTTAAACAATTTCAAGTACATTTTCTAGCATATTACAGATTTTGAATAGTCAATAGGAATAAAATACATTATCATAATTTTTTGACACATTGTTTTCAGTATCCATGCTTTGAAACTTAAAACTTCAATAATTTTTTTCAGTGTGCTATTGAGAGAGACAGTTTTAAGCCAAACATGCCGCTTGCAGCTTGCAGCTTTGTATTGCCAATGTTGCAGCTGGCCTAGAGAAATGTCATTAGTCCGGGATAAACGAGTCCTGAGAGGGAATTGAAACAGGCAAGAAGAGTGTTTTGCCTCACTCTTCCTTAAGCCTTTCCACTGTAAAAGTGCGCTAAATGAAAATAAAAAATAAAAAACTAGAAATGTTCAAATATGGAGGAGTGTTTGAGGAGGGGCGGAAGGATGGGGAAAGAAAGGCACGTTTATTGGACATTTTGTGACAATTGCGTTTGAGTCTTGTTTTGTATCGTTTCGTGTCGCATTTGACTTCCAATTCACTTTATGGCACTTTTTATGTGTTTATGGCATAGACAAGATAACACACACACACACACGTCTATAGAGCAGACATTAACTGTCCAATGAGTGAGCGAAAGAGAGAGAGAGAGAGAGAAAGAGGGCGAGTCATGCCACATGCCACATGCTCCCATGGACAGCGTACATTACGAATTCGATTTAAGTGCGACGCAATAAAATAAAAGTCTGCTCATTCTCCCGCCCACTTCCACTCCCCCACTAGCAATACCTTGTTCGAGGACAGGGGGGCGGTGATGGGAAAGTAAATGCTCAAAGTGCTGTTGGTCATTTCATTTCAGTTGTCAGTTGTCAATATGCCTTTAGGGGGCGTGGCTGGGTTAAAGACAACTTGCAACTTGGTCAACGCCAAATTGCTTATTGTTCTCGTACTTTTCCCCCTTCACATTTCCACCAACATCAGCATCATCATCATTATTGTTATAAGGGGAAAAACAAGTACGAACGACTTTGAGATACCTTTTACTCAAGTCAAGAATCTATGAACCTTAAGCTGCTAGGACTCAACTTTCCACTTTCCACACCGAGTATCATTACTCTAAAAGTAGGCTATATATAATATTTGTTCATTCCCATTCCACATAGTATCTAGAATTTGTGAAAACATGGCCACACTTTTTATTGTGGTTGTCAAGCTTTACAATGCTAGTTGCACTTAAAACAAAAAACTAGCTGTTTTGGATTAAATTGGGAGTATGGAAACACAATCGTGTCTAGTACTACCATATGTGTCAAAATTGATTGATATAGTCTTCAATTATCAATGAAATCTATTGTGGATCCCTTACAGTTAGTGTAATGTATATGAGAATACGACTTACCGATCCCTTGCGACCCGGAAAACTGAAGAATACATCGGGTCCATTGCGATGCGGCATTTGCCTCAGAACGTTCAACAATTTGGCTGAATGACGCGGCCATTTGCCATTGTTGGCCTTCATTGTGCCAAACAGCAGCTTCAGCTCCTTAACCGTTATGCTGTAGCTCGCCAATACGCCCAGCATCTCGATGAGTAGATCTGCAATACCAGAGAGAAAGAGATATAATACAATACAGTATAGTATGTGCAAGTGAGAGCAAGAGAAATAGAGGATGCAAGCATGTTATTTGCTGTTTGCTGTTTGCCGTTTGCGCGGAAATTCTTAATGGATATGAAAATGTTGCTGATGCTGCCTGACAGCCAACCAAATGGCGCAAAGTGCACAAATTCATGCAATGTACAACGCTCGACTGATGTAACAATAAAGTGCCAGGTGCTAACAGTCTACACTGTGCCAAAAAGTGCAGCACATTGCCCTTGAATACCTGTTCGGTAGCTTAAAAGTGAATGCAGTTTGTGACAAATTAAACATTAATAAACATAAATAATATGGTAGCTGTAAGCTCTTTTATACCCTCTGAGGGGTATAATGGGTTTGTCAGAGGGCGATTTGTATGTAACAGGCAGAAGGAGGCGTGGCAGACCCCTTAAAGTATATATATTTTTGATCAGCATCAACAGCCGAGTCGATATAGCCATGTCCGTCTGTCCGGCTGTCCGTCTGTCCGTCTGTCTGTCTGTCTGTCTGTCTGTGCGTCTGTCCGTATGAACAAACAGATCTCAGAGATGGTAAGAGCTACAATATCCGTTTTAGTCAGTATCGACCACATATTTAGTCAGTCAATACAAGTTTGTTTCTTTTTTTTGATGCCACGCCCCATTCGCCCACAATAAGCGAAAAACTAGACATACCTCGGAAAAAAATACATGTTTTTTGCGAATATCTCTGTAACTATAATACCTAGGGACATCAATTTTGGCATGCAGGTTTCTGTTCGCAATATAAATATAATGCCATCAAAATTTATTGGATTCCACGCCCCCTTCGCCCACAATTGCGTTGTAACTTTGCATGCCGCTGGCTCACTTATTTCTTAACGTATAGTGTTGTAAATTAGTATATACCTGCAGACAAATAATATCAAACGATTGTAATAATTTCATTAAAATCGGACTATAAATGAAAAAGTTTCTCAAACAACGAGAATCGTTACATTCAAGCAAGGCATAGCCACGTGCATTGCACTCTGCGAGCGAGATAGACATACAAATATGTGTGAATGTTAAGTTCTTGCTGCAGCTACTCCAATTGGAACTCATATAATTGGAAACGAAGCTCAGAGGGTATTACACGGTCGGCATGCCCGACTGACATTTCTTTCTTGTTTTAATTTGATTTGACTTGATACTACTGAGCACACACTTTCTGCGCTCAGTGTAGCCGCAAAATGCATGAGATACGCGTGCAGCCATGTGGCAAGGACGCTCTTAAAGCAACCGCCACATTTGGGCTAAGTGGGCAACAGATAGGCGTGGCAAGTGCTTTATCAAGGTCACTTAGCGACGCGAGCTGGAAATCGTGTTCAATATCCCGAAAACAAAAAAAAAACAAAAAAACAAAAAACCAAAAAAATAAGGAAAAGAAACATTGCTGAAATTGCTATTGAAATTATTGAGTGGCACGTGCTGCCAGTTGGTTGAAAATTACATTGCCGTTTGCGGCGTTGCCAGACCGTCACGCTTTAGCACCGCCCGAATAGTGTGCTTTAACATTAACGTTGATGTTAACTTTAAGTTTAACTTCTTGCTTTCCGTCTTTTGCCATTGCGCTATTCCCAAACTTCATTTGTAATGCACACTAATTGAAATGGGACGCACGGGCCATTTTAATGCCTGGACGGATAGCGGATGTAGGGAGAGGCGGGGAGACGACGAGGGAGAGAGAGAGAGATGCATAGAGAGAGAGAGACAGAGAAGGGAAGTGTGCAAAGTAGACACTTTTGCCCAGAGGAGATGGGCAAACTTGCAACGATTCTGGCCACACACACAGTTTTGCCAGCTTCAACTTCTGCTTCGACTATGACATCAGCTCTGGTTTCAGTTTAAGTTCCAGTTGCAGTTCCAGTTCCCATACCCGTACCCGTACCCGTACCCGTTTCCGAACCCGTTCCAGTTTCAGTTCCGCCTTCAACAACACGTTTTGGATTGCGTAAATTTTAGAAATTGAGTAACATCTGCAACTCCCTTCCCTCTAGAATCCTCATCTGCTGCTCCCTGTACTCTGTTACAGTCCCGGAACGACAATGTCATCTCCCCATTGGCCTCAAGTTGACGGTGCCACCGCCTCGAGTATCAGCATTTAATTACACACATACTCTGCTGCAACCAGACCCCCCGCAAACTCTTTTACTTCACCCATGAACAGGCAGAAGAAAATGGGGAGAACTCATGTGTTTGCGCCATGTCCTTTGCGATTGCTTCGAGCAATGACAATGCTAGACTAGTCGCAAACAGTTCTCCATCTGTCTATCTATCTGTCCGTCCATCCGTGCCTTCCTCCGTTCGTCCGTTCGTCCGTTTGGCCGCCTGTCATTCTGACAGAGCGTCCTATCTCTCAGCCAACTGCCTGGGTGTCTGGCATGACAGTTAAAGTTTAATTGTTCAACTCCATGGAGTCTTCTGCAGCTCATAAAATAACCGAAAGTAATGAAAAGTGCTAAAACATGACAACTGCTTTTGTGTGATTGTGGTAACCCTAGAATCCAAGTCACATACATTTCTAATGAACTCGTTTACGGTCTTTACAAATATTTAGAAAATATCATTTATCATTGAACAACAGAGTATTTTAAATAATTTAATTATAAATAAATTCTTTGAATAATTATACTTAAAATTTAAAATTATACAAAATAATATTAAAAGTATTTAGAAAAAAAGGATTAAAAACAACAACTATTCTGTATATTATGTGATTTGATTAACAGTTCAATATAGAAAAATATGCTAATTGTTTTGTTAGTAAAATATTTAAATTTTTAAAGGTATAATTTACTAAGTTTTAACTTTGTAAGACACTAATTCTTCGTAAAACGTTTTGAAAATTTTGAAATGATTCGATTAAACAATAATTAAACTGTTTGAATTCAAGAGAAACCAATGCGTTTTTGAAGATAACCCAACCAAGTTCACTTGTTTTACTGTTTTTGACATTGTCAAACGCATCATAAGAATCAATCCATCATATGATTTAACTGCAATACCATAGACTGGTTCTATAACATATTGTATAAGTTAAAAACTCCCAACTTCTTTAGAATCAAAGAATTAATGGTTCTCAACTTAAATTTTTGTCTCAGTAATTTTTACTTTCTGTCCAAAAATAGTTAAAAACTAAATTCACAACGTATTTACCTTTCTAAGAAGCATGCAGATAATTTTAAAGCGATTTTATCACCTTGTGAAGTTTATAAATTCTATGGCAGTAGTCATTCAGGGTCAGGTCAGTGTTGAGTAAATCTTTCTGAAATGTTCTGTTGATGCTGTCATTTAAAGTTTTGAAATAGTTTGAGTTGCGTGTCGTGTAAACTTTGTCATTATCATTAACTCATATCGCATTTGCCATTCTCATTTTGTAATTTTTAGTATGAAAAGCAGAAACCGCAACGTAGTTTTCCATCTGGCGTCGTCGTCGCACACAACTTTTAGCTCATCTAATTTCTTGGCAAGTGTCACGTTTCGACATTTGTCAGGTGACACGCACACATACATACGTACATACATATATATGAAATTATAGCTTGAGATGTGTGAGGGGCTCAAAAGTCAGCGACTGCAAATTGACAGCAGTTACAGTTCGTTAAATGCCGACAGACAGACAGACAGATAGAGGGACAGACGTAGAGACAGTTGTAACTGGCAGTTGGGTTAGCTGGGTAGTTAGGGTAGTGGGTGTAGGGGTGAGGTTGGGGAGGGTTTGTTCCACCACAGATGTGTCATTGACTTAATAAAATCAAAATCAAAGCCAAAGGCACGCACATGCTTTGTGGCAGTGTCAGAGTTCGTCAAGAAAGAACGTCGGGGAATTGGAAGGGGCAAGCATTGGAGATAGAGAGAGAGAGGATGAGAGAGAGGGAGAAAATGTGTCAGGCAGTTTGCACGCTAATGAAGAGAAAATTTGCTGCGCTGTTTGTTGTGTTCAACATTTTGCAGACACAAGACTTGCCAATAGAATGCTTAGCATACATTGGCATGTGCCATCACAATGTGGGCAAATGGAATGGGGGCTGTGGGACGAGTGGGTGTGGCAACACATTTCGAGCATGGCTGTGGGAAAGGTGGGAGGCTGGGGATTAGAGGGTCACCAGTGGGCGTATCACAGCCGCTGACAAGCGTGAAATTAATCGAAAAGCAATTCGGCGGCCACTCGACAATGATTTTGGCCTGCGATTTTCTTGGACACATGCCACATGGCAAAAGTCACAAAACAGCAGTAAGGAAACTGCAAAAAAAGTAACAAACAAATAAAACACTACACAGCAAAGTCACAGCTCAATGTCATTGGGTTTAAACGAGACTGCGATTTAACTAAAGTCATGTTGCCTGGTCTGTATATTGTACACTAGGACACAACCAAATATCTTTAAGTATGCAAATTGTAGGAGAAACTAGTACTCGTACTGGTGAGTAAATCAAGGACATCTTAGAAGTTAGAGCTTAGGGAGCTGTGTCAAATAATCTATATTTATATCTATAATCTATCATGTCTATATCAGATACATATATGTAAATTTTTAGTTTTAGTTTATTTTCTGAAATATTTTTTACTTGCATGTTATATGACAATTAAGCATCAAGTCCCAACCAATATCATCATTTAGTTGTGAAAACCTTTTTCATTTTAAATTATAACATTTACTTCAATATTGCGATCTGAAATCTTATGAATTTTATAGTAGTTTTCTATCGCCTGTTGACCCCTGAATAAAATTAAGTTTAATTCATTCGCTATAGTCTTCTGCGTCCATTAATTTATATTGTCTTAGGTTTTATTTAGATAACCTCTAAAAGAGTGATGTTTGGTGCCAGCCAAGCCCTACATTCCAATTTCCACTCATAAATTGAACATCATTTATATAAATGCTATACAATATTCGCTGAGCTTCAACTATTCTTATAGGCAAGTGATTCGGTTTTGTTTTGAAAGAGTTCAAAACGTTTCTTGGCATAAACCTACCTGCCACAACGGTCTCAGAGCGCTGCAGACGAACGAGCACATGCTCGATAAGTCCAACATCTGTGCAGGCTTGTAGATTGCGTACGCTCTTCCGCAGAATCGCAATAAACACACTCCAGATCTCGGCCTGCAAAAGAGAAGAAAACATTGGGAGCATAAATAGCATGTAGTAAGTAAGTAGCAAGTGGAAAACCTTAACAAAATGCATAACAAATAAGCAATTCCCAAGTTCCACCAAAGGAATCCAGAGAACATGTGTGTGAGAGAGAGAGAGAGAGAGAGAGAAAGAGAAGAGTAAATGTATTACGAAATCAGAAAATTGACTCGCAATTATTGTTGTACTTGTTCTCTGTGCCGTTGTTGTTGTTGTTGTTGTTGCTGCCTTAGTGTCTGCCCAGTTCAATAAGCAAAGTGAAATGGCTCACAAACATACATATACACACATATACATACATACATATATATATATATATATATATATATATTCATTTATGTACAGTATAGATATTTTCCTTACATATATGTATGTACATACAAAATCAGTCAAAGTCGAAGTCAACTCGAAGAGCGCTTAGGAGTCTGCGGCAATTGCCTCAGTCTCTCAGTGTATATGTATATGTGTGTGTGTTTATATGTGCTTATACACACATGTGTGTGTGTATGAGCCTAATGTAAACAGTCATTGAAATAAAGTAAAATAATGGAAAATAATGGCAAAATAATCGCAAGCTCAACCCAAGGAGCAGCTCTGGTTGCTGCTGGTTGCTGCTTTGTGTTGCCGTTTGCTGCTTGCTGTTTGAATGGCAGCAGCAGAATCGACTCAGAACTCTCTGGTGCCTTCAGTTGGAATGTATTTTTGCCACAATATTTGTACGCCAGCCACTTTTGGCAGCCAGCAAAGCAGGAAGGAAAAAAACGCTTTGGCGGTTTTTATGATTATTGCCTGGCAAAAAAAAAAAAAAGAAGCAGACACACACATATACATATATACCATACCACACAATCAGAAAATTGCACATGAAATTGGCGATTGCATAAATACAAAATGAATATAATAATTTTGCTCTCATTGCTTTGTTTTCTTTGTTTGTTTCTTACCCCCCTCTCTCTCTCTCTTTTTTTTCTCTCTGTTTCTGTCTCTCTTCTTTTTGTAATGACAAAGAGCAGAGCATAAAAATGCAATCGTTTTGAGTGTTTATAATGAGGCTTTTGAATAAAGAGAAAGGCACTTTTTCTTTTTCTTCATCTTCAACAATTCTTGGCACCCGTTGCGTATACGTTATATATTTATATGACAAACTGTTTACGGTTTAAAGAGTTTGCGGTTCGTGTGGTTTTTGTGGTGTCTGCGTGTTTTTTGTTTATAGTTGAATTCCTTTGGGAAAAGGTTTGCGTGCATTGTGACTTTGCGGTTGTTGTGCCGTTACGGTTTATAGTTTACTGCAGTCTTCTATGGGAACTGATTTTGTTACTAATATTTCTCTAGTTTCGACCAAAAAATATATCAGGACACTGGTATTTATATAGTTTTATCAGCACATATATATTTCAACTTTAGATGCAACATTATTTCTGTATTAAAATACATTTTTAAATTAATATTGATTTTAAAGCACTTGAATTAAGTGATGAATTATGTAGTCAAACTTCTGTATACTCTTTAAACCAAATATATATTTGTAATTAAAGAATTCTAGCAATAATATTTACTATTGAAATTGCTTTTGGTTGATATAGGAAGTTAAGTTAAGCATTTCGTTGGACGATTAAGACTCAAATGATTTGGACTCAAATCATTAACTGCAAAGCTTTCAAAATCCAACCAAATCCCTTTTGAGATTGTATGCAGCGCTGTCATTAATGAGAAAATCTACAAATTAAATTCTCATTTTAAATACATATATACATATTGCATAGTATATATTTTTTGGTGGTCAAGAATAATGCTTAACGCTGCTGTTTTGTATGACATTCTCCATGCTTTTGTGTTTGCTCGCTTTTCTTGCTTTTTTTGATTTTCTCGTTATCTGTTGCTTAGCTCGTTTTACGCTTCATTTCAGTCACCATCCGCTGCCGCTGCCAGCGTCGCTATCGTTGTCCTTGTTGCTGTCGTTTGGTTCTTATCTCAAATTTTGTTGCTGTTGTTTTTTAATGTACTGCACGCATAATTTAATTCGTCGATTCATAAATTGCCAACAAAAATTCACTCTCTCAATGCCCGTGGGCATAGTCCCGCCCTCCTCATTCTCCAATCCCCATTCACTTGCCATTTATCTGCTCCTCGTGAAGTCCTTGAGCCTAAGACTATGCCGATTTACAGCTGTCGCGCCAAAAAGCGGCTTTTGACTAAACAAACACGCATTTACATAAGCATAGTCCTACACCTTATGTAGGTGTACCTATCTCTATCTCTATCTCTATCTCTATCTCTCTCAGTGGGTGTGTGTGTTCTGGGTAAGTGTGTAGGTGTACAGTTGGTAATGTGATCAGTCCAAGCAGAGATTGTGTCCGAAATTGACACAAAGCAACACTCTGATTTGCCCCCGAAGCACTTCTTACTCTCGCAACATAATGCCTCATGCCTCATTGTAGTAGTTACACTTTTACCCTGCATGCAATTAAGTGTGCTAGAGTGTAGTTAGGTGTATACAAGAATACTTTCAAAATATGAGCGAAACAGCTCAACTGATGTATTTGCAGTCCCTAGAACAATGACGTCATACTTTCGCTTAATCGTGTATGCTTGAATTTATGCATGCTTCTTAATGGAAGAAACTAAATCATTACGAAATTAAATTCTATTTTATGGTATTTAAATGAATTAAATTTCACTATCTTTTATAAAATTTATTGCAACTTTTGTGTGTATATTGTTTACAACTTTTCTTGCATTTAAGCTGAATTTAGAAGTTATTTAAATTACTTATTGTTTATTTTCCTTACTTAGCATTATTTTCGTATTGCATAAAATATTTTGAAAAACAACATTTTTTACATTTTAAGTAACTAGAGGGAATCTGCAAGTCCATCATTGGATCGTTGAAGTATTTTCATATTGTGTTTTATCTGTTAATGTTGCTCAAAGCAAAATACAAAGTTGATTTGACGCCGCAGCGTTGCGTTTTGTTTTTTAGCATTATTTCTTAATAAGCGCCAAGCGGGCAATGCTAGCATCTTTACCCCCCAAAAGTTTCCTATAGCTCAGAGCCCCATATTTAGTATAGCAACCCCTAGCTGGCGTACAAAAAAGTTGCCAAGACTAAAATAAAAAAAAAAAACTCAAAAAAAATAAAAATAAATAGAGAAAATGCTTGAAAGAGAAAGCGCGAAGAAAACAAAAATTAAATAATAAGAGAGCAACTTCAGTCAGATTTTATTACGTAATTGGGTAGCAATTTCTGCATGGCACAACAACAACAACAACAGCAGCAACAACAAGAAAAACGTTCACTGAGCACAAATTAAATTTCGGACCTTTTTTTCCAGTGTTAAGTCTGCCAGCCTCTCTGCATTTCTATCTCCAGCTTTATCTTAGTCAATGTTTTCTTGGCCTTGCTTTCTTTTTTCTTTCTGTACTTGTCGTAAGTATTAGACAGAGAGAGAGAGAGAGAGAGAGGGAGACCTGATGAGAGTAAGGTGAGAGAGTGAGAGAGAGAGAAATAGAGATGGCTGGGAAATAAAAGTCAGAAGCAGCTGTGACTGCTTTTTGGAACGCACTGAAGCGACGACAGGCCTGATTCCTGTTCCTAAGGTTAAATTGAGCATCGTCCGGCGCAAAGTCAAAGCAGTGAACCCAACACAACAGCAACACCAACAACAAGCACATCAACAACAACCGCAAAATAACGAAAATTTTTACGAAAAAATTAAAAATTAAGTGCATTCCTGATTTGGTTCCCAAACGATTTTTTGACCCGAAAATATGGCAAAAGTTTAATTGCTATGCGTCCTTTTTCCTTTGTTTCTAAGCAGTTCTCTTATCAGCTGTGTTTAGTCATAGTTGTGATTTTCTTTATACCCTGTAATGTTGCACATAGACAAACTTATTAATATTGAATACGAAATATAGAACAGGTTTTTGTTTTGGCCTTTGATTAGGATATGTGTTTGTCGTGTTGCTTGAATGCATTGACAGACCCATAAAGTTAATTAGCATTAAAAGCCGAACACACTATGGATATGTCCGTCAGTTACCTAAATACAAAACAAGCTTCTTTTGAATGGAACTACTATATCAAAATTATTTTTACCAAGCTGTATGAAAAATTGTTCATTTTATTGCGGAATAACAAGTTAGTTTATATTTAATATCTTGAAAATTTGAGTTTCATAGCAAGCTTAATTCACCGAAAACTGTTCAAATGAATCTGTAAGGGTATCAAAAGTTCTTCGTGCCAAAGCTAAAACTTTCTTTCATGCTTACTTTTTGTGTACTTATTATTTTGTACTTATTTTCCACTTTATCAGCGATTTGTCGCTCTCTGTTGCTGCATCCCTGGTTTTACAGCCATTTCGCTTTGTGCAGTCAAATCGTTTCGTTTCAATAGAATTTCAATAAATTTATCAACGTGCCGCCCGCTGAGCGAAACGATGCCGCGTCGTTTGCCAGTCAAAGGCTTCCAATTCTCGTTTATATCTTTCTGTCTTTCGGGGCAACGCGTCGTATACTTTATCAGGCAGTTGGAGCATCGCAACGTCGCAAAGCGTCGCATCATTTTTGCATGCCAGAGTTGCCCCCTATTCAATTTCAACACCCGCTCTACTCTATCTTTGTGTCATCTTTTTAGTGCTATGCAGCAACCTTCATCTTTAGTCCTGTCTCCTTGCTACTTGCTGCTTGCTCGTCCCTTGTTTCTCGTGCTGCATTTCTTATGCCGAGCAATGCGCTTATATGCATCCTTCCTTCCTTCCTGCCTTTTGCAGCACCTCCTTCGTGACAGTCTTTCCATTTGTCTGACTTCTTCTTGCCTGCAACTTTATGCCACTTTTGCCTATTTTTTTCTTTCTTTTTCTTATTTTTCACATTGCCATTTTGCCAGCAAATCTGCTGCAGCTTCTCTAACGGAAATTTATTATTGACAACAGCTGCCGCAGCAGTGCAAACAAGCGGCAGAGGCATGCAGCAAGCAGCATGCAGCATGCAGCAGCAGCATGTGCTTCGGCCGCACACACATGGCTAAAAAGTGGCAGCAACGTCAGCAGTTTGCGGGTTAAGTAGCAAGGCCTCTGTCTACTACTGCACTACCATCCTAAGACCTCCTGCTAGTGTCTCTTCCTGCAAACTCTCTTCCCAATCATAACCCAGACCCAAAGTTTGCTGAATGTCATTGGCGTCACTGATGTGCATAACATTGACACAAAGTGCAGACAGAAAGAGTAAAGTAAATGGCAGGGCGTGGCATAGTGTGTATGGGGAGGGAAGGTAACGTTAACGGGACACTTAGGCCTTTCACATTGCTGTCTGCTTATTTAGTCTAAATGTGGACAGGTGACAAATTTGTCAATTTGCATGTATTTGGAAATTTAAGAAAGCTTTTTCGAAATGTTTTTAAAATTTAAATTTATTTTACATATATAAATTATAAATTATAAAATAAATGGCTCAGCGCTAAAAACATAAAATTTTCTAGAATGCTATCCAGTATTTTATGCTAGATTTTGATTCCCAGAATAAGTATAGTACATTGGCATATGTTGATGCCAGGAAATTCTGTATCTGTACTTTGGTTAAAATTTGGGCATGTCGAAAATGGTGAGAAAAAATTAAATATTGCCGTTTTTTTAGCACGCCACACAAAACAACATGTATTATTTAAATTTTTTATAATTTATTTTCCAAATATTCAAAGTGTAATGTTTTTCAATGTCGAAACCATGAAATGCAGGTTTGATTCGCTTGTTTAAGTGACAAAGATTGTGAAAAATAGTTGACTTAATCAAATGTTATAAGCACATACTGCTCATTCTTAATAAGAAAAAATCTTGTTAAATTAGAAAGATGATGGAATTGTTACATAGCTAATAAAAAAGGAAAAATATAAGTTATGTTACATTTCAAGTTGAAATCGTAGACAGTTTTTTTTTATTTTTGGCGACTGAATAAGTGAATAAATACTGCGCCATGTAAAAACTACAACTAAAAAAGATTATAAATTTAATATTTAACTAACGAATGGCAATATAAAACTTTAATTTTTTTGTAAGTTTAGTAATTATATCGATTCATTTTGTAAAGTTTAAAATAGTTTTGTTTAGACGCTAAATGTTATCGATATTAGAATTCCGTAATGTATTTTTAACAATTTTCCAAAAATTTAAGTAATTAAATGACACTGTAGCAGTCTGGAGTAAGCAGTTTTGTCTGTAAGAAGAATAACTCTTTTATATAGCCAATTGGCTTTCCAGTTGATTGCTGACACATTTGTCGCCTGTTCTTAACTGGTGTGTTTTGTTTGATTTGTTGTTTCTAGACTATTGCTGTTGTTGTCGTTGTTCTGGTCTGAGCTGAGAAACTCGAAGCTATCAGTCAGTCTCACTCAAGTGGCAACTGACAAAGGGCAATCACTTGTGACCGATGCCTGACCTCCAGGCTAAATGGAACTTCAGCTCACTACGCCCTGCTCGCAATCTATCCTTCTGCATACACTTGACTCTATAAAGTTAATTACGTTGCACTGTCAAAAGTATTTTATTTCAATTTATTTCTGGCTAAATTTTTAATTTATTTAATTAATTCCAACCGCAGTAGCATCAGCATCAGTAGCAGCAACAGCAGCAGCAGCAGCCGCCAGGGTTGCCCTCATTTATAAAGACATCGTGTATAAAAACAACAACAACGGTGGAAAATCAACATTTCTTTCCTTCATTCCATTTGCCATTGTTTATATTTCGTGTTTGTTTGTCCTCCACACAAAGAGGGCACAAAAAAAAAAGTTCAACTTTAATTATTTGAGATTGTGGGTTGCCTTTTTCTACCCTGTATGCGAGACTCTAAATGTGCCAAAGGGTATGTCAACAGCAATCATCTCTGACCTTTTTAACTACATTGATCCTTGATCAATGTAGCACACTGTCAAGCTGTCCAAGCGAACTAGAGTGAGGAAAATTCAATTTGACACTTTTCGTATACCCTAACTGTGCCATAAATTTGTTCAAGCCTAACAATTCATAAATATTTTTCAATAGTTTAAGATTTGTTAACTTTTTTTCTATTTAAACTTTGTGTTTACTTTACAGGATATTTACTGGTCGAGCATTCACAAATAGTCTCTTGGGCCGTCGGTGTTCTTTGAGGTTGCTGTCACTGGATTGTGGTGGCTAGCGGATGCTTTTAAAATATATGTATATATATTTTACCCTTTTTTTCTCTCCTGCGACAAATTTCACAAATTAAAAGTTTTGACATAGGATGGAATAGATATATTCCCCTCAGTCGCATTCAGACCCAACATCGTAACATCAATTTCCAAGGATATTTCACTCGGTTTTCATCCATCGAGGAGGGGTTGGATGGATGTGTAACCAGGTGCTTGCTAACTGTTTGGCACGTTCCTAGGCCCAGTTATGCGTGTAGGTGTTAGAAATCGTGCAAGAGCTAGTGAAAAACGCGCTAGAATTGCCTGCGACGCGTTTTAAATCGCGTGGGGAGTGTTGCCACTGTTGATACCTGCTCCGAACCCCCCGCGAATCAGCATTAAAACCTTTTGATGCCAAAAGTGAATATAAAAAACCCGTACCTTAGATTGAATTATACAAAAACGAAAAGGTGTCACAGAAGTCAACAGCTGAGTGGTTTCCAAAAGGCTTGACAAAAGTTCCGAGTCCAAAGTTGGCACACCATTGAGAAGGGTTGCAAACACACACACTCCGACAGTTGAAAGCAACTTGGGGAATTCCATCTAGATTGATGTGATTTTAAGCTGAGTGCGAATTGATTCAAGCATGCACTCATATTCAAAGTTCATTTACACCTTTTGAGTATGATACAAACTCAAGTGCTCGACAGGTAGAATCTTTAAAAGCGTTATACATCTACATTTTCACTTCAAAATAAAGGTTTGATTAACTTTAATAATAAATAAATTTATATATCTGAACTTTATTAAGTGTTTTTACGCTTAAAAGTATAAAGTTTTCTGAATACTGGCTTAAAAGTCAATTACTCAATAGAAACATTCTTTTTTCTTTTAGAAAAAATGTTAAAAATTTGTCGAAAATATTTATCGTTGTACTTATTTGAATTCTTTTGATTACAAAATCTACTTAATATCCTTCTACATAAAATAAATTGTTTGACTATTGCAAAATTAAAAAACCTACACTTTATCTATTAAATTAACAAAGTTTTTTGTTTGGATTAGTTTTAGAAAAGTTGAAAAGTTCCAACAAGCTATTTTTTGTTTAGCCAAATCTCTTTTTTAGAAGAGTTTTATGGTGTTTTGAAATATCCCTATTCCAAATATTCTATATTCCCATTTCATGAACAGCATTTTTTGTATATAGTTTATGTTGAAAACATTTTTATTGTTTAGACCTTTTAAATATACACACATACATTTTATTTATAATCAATACACTGGCTTAAGCCTTTCAGATTGTTCTTTATATACTCACAGCCATGCACATGCTGAAGAGCACACACACTTAAGTTTTGAAAGAGGTGCGATTTGTGCGCGGTTTAAACAGCGTTCGCGTTTTTGAATTAATTTATATGCAAATATTTGGCAGCAAGCAAATCCGTACAAAGCCAAAATACCACGCCCACACACTTGAGAACTGGGTGTGCTGAGTGTGCGAGGATACGAGTGTGTGTGTGTGTCGAGAATTCAGTTTTTAGGGATTTGAAATTTCAGTGAACTGAAGCCAATGGAAATCGCATTAAATATTTTTCGCCTGTGGGCACACAAATCGCAAACCCGGCAGCAAAACAATGAAAACTTTTGGCCAATATATGTGGAAAATAGCATGGAAGGCTAGAAGAGGGACTCAAAAACTAGGGAGGAAAGGGGGCATGGTCATGTCAAACATGAAATTCAATTGTGTTTGGAATTCGAGCCAACAAAATGGACGCAGCATTCAAAATATAAAGCATATGCATCTGCTTCAGGTCGGGTTAGGGTTTTTAACTTGCGAGGGAGTTTTGGTGGGGTGTGGTGGAGTGGAATGGTAAGTGAGAAGGGCAGAGAAATGTGAGCTGCTGGCAGCTTTGAAATTTTTGTGCAAAAGTTTCACGTTGACATTTCCATAATAATTTTCTTTCATTTTTATACTTCAACTTTTTTTTAACGTTTTTTTTTTACATCCGTTTTGTTTTTTTTTTTTTGTTTTTTTTTTGGGCTTGCCCGCAAAAAGTTTGCATTGCTTTTGACGCACGGCTGACTAACGGAACTGTGGTCTCAACTCTTTTGTTGGCAACCCTGGCGTATACACACCCACGCACACACACATAGACTCATACACGTTCTCATTCGTGTCCAGTTCAGTTGCGGTTTCTTTTTTGCATATTGATGAGTCGATGATGCCAGCGGCCTCTTTCACAAGTTACTGTGATGCCTACTAGACACAGAGCCTCGAGCCTAACACGCGTTCAAATTGAATGACAAAACGCATGTGTAGGCATTAGAAAGAGATGGCAAAGCAACAGAAGAAACGAAAGCGAATGACTGAGAGTATTCAATCCTTTTGCCACGCTTTGGGGCACACACACACACACATATATAGTATAACTGAGTCGAGTTAAGCCCACAAGCCAAAAATGCAAAGCAGCTCAAAAGTATTCCAAACTGTTTTCCCAGCATCCCCTTTTCCCCGCCCTCGGTATGCCACACCCATGTACACATATATGTATGTTCATACAAACATATGCCCTTAGGCCCATGGTATTTGTGTCTCGCATCGCGTCAAAGCAGAATTGTTAGCAGACCTTTATGCATATTTCATGTCTGATGACACTGAAAGCACAACAAGAGCAACACACAACACACAACAAACAACAACAAGAACGCTAAAGACAACAACATGTTGTTTTCGCCAGAAAAAAATGTCAAACTTTTGCTAAATTTGTATTAACATGTAGTAAATTTCACACTTCCTAATGCTGATCATGGATTTATCTACTTAATTGCTTAAGCTGCATCTAAGGCGAACTGCATTGAAGAGTTTATGCAAAAATTTATAATAGACTTAAGTTTTAAATGAACTTTTGTAACTACAAATTTTCCTCATAACTGCTGAAAATATCCAATGGGCTTATCTGGGTCATACCGACCATATATGTAGACAGTCTGAGTTTTCAATATAATCATGACTTATTTATTTCTATGTCGGAAGTTTAGTTTACATTGATTTGCTACAATAAATGGACTACACTACACTACAATACACTAATGAAAGGACCATCGGTAGTTTTTGGACTCTAATCTAGTCAAAGTATATGCCAGATGCATGTGTCTCAAGTGAATACAGGGTATTACTCCATTTAAATCAAATTATGTTGCTGTTGGAGTCTGTTGTGTATTTGTGTTCAAATCGTTGAATTTTATTTCGCATTTTGAATTGAAATTGAAATTCGCAGTCTCAAATGCTTGAGTTAATTTTGATTTTATGGCTTGTTTCTAAGGCTTTACATACAGCTTTCTCTTACACACACACACACACACATACACACTCTCTCTGCTCTTTCTATCTCTTTTTCGCTTGTGTTGTCGCCTTTTTTGCCTTTGTGATGCATTGTATTGTATTGTACTTAAAATGCTATTAACTCGGCAGAAAATTTAAAACTTGTGCGGCTTTTTTGGCTTTACGGTCTTTGCTGAATCTATTTCTGCTTTAGATACCCATTTTTTGCCTGTGTGTCACGGTGGGGTTTTGGGCGGGTGTTTTTAAGCGTCTACTTAAAAATACATTTACACTTTAATGGCGCGACAAGAGGCACCAAGCCATGGGAGAGAGAGCGGGAGAAGAAGAAAAACAAATCAAAAAGAAATTAAATGACCTTTCGCATAGCCGCAACGAACGCACATACAAAACACATACAAACACACACCGGGGAGTCCCCCTGCCACAGTCTGCAGCCATTGGCTCTTGTCTGAGCTATTTGGCTGACTATTCTTCTCTGTCTTTCTTTTCGTGTGGGTCTACTACGTGACGCAGCTGAAGGTTGGCATCAAAAGGCCTCTCTCTTACCAAATAAAGTAATACAAATACAACTCATGGCTAATATTGAGACCAATTTCTACCTCTCATCCCCTCCCTCTTCCTGTGAGTGTTTGTGTGAATCGCTTTTTGGCATCACTTTGTATCGCATGCAGCGTTCGACTGCTCTCTGACAAGTCATTCATATTTAATGTACAGCTTTCGTTGCCTCTTTGCCTGCACGACTTTCAGCAAATATGGCGAATCGGCAACTTTTTTACATTCGAAACAGCTGTGAGTACCGCTACGTTCGTCCTTATGTAAACTATCACTGAAAAGTATGCTCCAAATGGTAAGAAAAGCATGAAAGACCATTATCGAAAACTGAATTCCTGAACATTCAATACAGATTGTTGGCTCTCAAAAGTAAATATCTTTTACAATAAATTGGGAAACATTTATTAAACGAACGCTACAAAAATTTAAATATGTAGTGAAAGTATCAGCTATTATTCAACTCGGCGTATCTATTTGAGTTCATATTCAAATGTTTATTAGGCTTAGACAATAATTTCTAAGCCTGTTTTATCCAAATCAACAACAATAGTTACTTTAATCCTCAAAATAAGAAGTAAAACCAATTAATCGTAAATTTTACATATACAGCTTGGAGCTATTTTAGACTTTTTCTATAAATTTACGACAGCAACTTTGTTGAGATCATGCTTGTCAGTTTAAGCTAGTATTATTTAAATATCAAGTGAAATTTAGCTATATACTTTGCGCATGCTAAAATTCACACGACTGCAGCCTTTGGCTATTGGACAAAACTGGGCGTGGCACGGCTGGCTATGGACGAGTATAAAGGGGACGAGTAGGAGAAGTATTCGGACAGTTGTGCTCCTTTTTCTCTCTCTATGTCTCTCTCTCTCTCTCTCGCTTTCTCTGGTGGTCTGTTAGAAATAGGAAACTTATAAAATATCTGCAACGAATACAAATTCAATTCATGAATAAATTTTAATGTTCTGCCTTTGGCTATTGCCACTGCCATTGCCCGGTGCCTTGTGCCTTTGTGTTCGAGTTTTGTTATTTGTGTGCACGTTGCTGTTGTTGTTGTTGTTGCTAATCTCCCTCGGGTGTTACCCCACGGTGTAGCACACAGTTCATAGATAAAAAGATAGAAAGCACACAATGAAGTGGGTGGGGAGGGGGTTGGTTGGGTAGAATAAGAGGGAGCGAGATAGATATCCATCGTTGAATTTGTTTGCAGCTTTTCGCTTATCCGCTTGCTATTTTTCATTTTCCAAATTCCAATTCTAATTCCATTTTCAGTTTTTCTGTTTGCACTAATGATTTACCACACTCTCGGATAATTACAGCGCACGCTTTCAACTTTAAGCACTAAGCTGTTTACACTTAAAAAAAATACAAAAAGCTCAGATTCAATGGTTCGAATCATAGCGAAAAGCATCGTTACAGTATAATCTTTAAAAACATGGACAAGGCTTGAAATTGATTTACACAGGCGCAATGGTTGTTGACTTAAATTGACTTAAATTAGTTCGTTTTTATCTTTAAAGTCTATGATACGATCGTAGTGCTACTTTTCACCTAAGTTTTGGACATAGATACGGGTACCAAAGCTCCACTCTTTAAACTATGTATATGGCCATCTGAGTATAATATACGGAAAACTTTAAGCTAAATTTGGTGTGTCAAAAAGGACAACAAGAATAGCACAGGAATTTAAAGTTTAGGGTTTATTAAGAGTTCAAACAGTTAACAGTCCTATCGGATCAGCAATGCCTCTGTACAGAGCCGTGCACGGCCTTGCTTCCGCCTTGATCAAAACCACTGTATACTTTTAGGTGCTTGTATTGCATAAATATTTTAGACAGCTATATCTTTCGCTATACTTATCCGATCTTGTTGTTAACTTTCTAACAACTTGTTTTACGTATTTTCTTTATTACCTATTTTAAATATAAGTATAGAAAAAACAATGGAAATATTTCGCAAATACTAAGAATTTTAAGCCAGAGAAGTGCAAACATGTTTCTCAACAGTGTATCGCACTGCCTTATTCTATGCTCTGTCATTTTTTTCTCACACACTCTTCCACTTGCACATTATGCCCCTTTGTGGCATACGAGCATTTCTCTTTCTTTCTGTTTTTTATTTTTTTTATTTTTTGTTGGCTTTAACACGCCGCTAAGCTGCAGCTAAGCCGCCGCTGAATACCGCCATTGCAAAACTTTTTTAGTCGCCTCCCGCCCTAAAACCTGCGCCTTCCTTTGGTACCCCCTATTCCCCTCTACCGCCCTTGACACCACAATCACAAGTTAATCCCCCGTGTAACTTTAGAGCTTGCAATAGCAGCAGTAGCAGCAGCAGCAAATTCAGGAAACTGTAGCAATGACAGAGGCAGTGGCAAATTCAGTAGCAAATTCAGTAGCTGTGGCAACAACGGGCACAAACAACGCTGTTCGAACGTAGATAAGCAGCTAAAGCCAATGACATCGCTCCACCCAACTTGAGATTACCATCCCTCAATACCCTTGCACCTTATGTATTTATATACTCGATAGATAAGCAAATGTTATTTAGTCCCTGCAGCGGGTATATATATTTTGCTGTGCTGTTGGTGACACACCAGCAGAGACATAATCAGTTGAAACTATTCAAATATATAAAATATTGCAATTCAATTTTAGCTTGGAAATTTTATTGTGCTGTAAAAGTGGATTTTTTATCTTAATTAACATTTTAATGCAAAACTTTTTCTATAATTGGGTAAATTCGATTTCAATTCAATTAACATTATTTCATTAGTGTAAAGTCTGCGGTACGAATGAAAAGCTCTGCTAAACTGAATAAAATATGAATTTTAACAGACTCGAGGTCTTAGTTTCCGATCAGGGATAATTTCAACAATATTTTTACTTTAAGACAGCGTCCACTTGAGTGTGAGGAAAGATAGATAACATATTTAGGTAAAATATATCAATTTATATGATGAGGAAAGAGTAAGAGAAATAAAACAAGGAAGACAGAAAATAAGTGTTAATACAAATTAACTATGAGATAATTACTGCGTAGACAGTAAAAGCTTAACATAATTTTCATTAGCACAAGTTTAATTATGACTACTTTATCGAAACGAGCTGATTTGTAAATGGAAATGCAACTATAGCCATATGAGAGGAAAAGAGAGGGTGTGTGAGAAAGGGAGGGAGATAGGTAGAAACAAAGCGAGCAATGGACAGAGAAGAAAGATGCTATTCATGTAAGGAGTTGAACCGCTCCCCCAATTTGCGCATGAATAATGTCCAAGCAATGTTATGCGCCAGGTGGCGCTAACAGCAAACACAATGGGAACATTTTCTTAAACACACACACACACACACACACACACACTCAACTAAACTGAACTGTGTTGACGAAAGGTGAAAGCTGATGACCAAAGTGGAAGACAGTGACAATGTTCAACAAAATGGCAGAAGGTGACTGGTATCCGATAACTGTTAACTGGTTAGTGGGCCAACAGTAGGCATTGTGCTAAGATTGAAAGACCAAGGGATAGCTAAAGAGAGAGAGAGAGAGAGGGAGAGAAAAACACGAAGAAAGAAAGAAAGAGAGAGGAGAGAAAGTAAAGCAAATTGCTGCGCTGGCAAAGACTGTAAAATTTTATTGAGCAGCATACAGACTGAAGACTGAAAACAGAAGAGGAACAAAAGGAGTACAAATATGCGGTTAGCTTTAGAGATGATACGAAATATTCATAGTACCGTAGAAGCAGCGATGTGTCTTTTAAGAAAAGGAAACAACAATGGTTCTTTAGACGCTAATCATCTTTGTTTTTCTTTATGCTAAAATTTTATATGCATTTTGGTATTTCATATTGAAAAAGAAATAGAATAAGTAACTCATAAGATAGCGATAGAAAGTATCGGTTAATAATAGTTTTTTTTTGGTTATTTTTAAGATTTCTTTCTTTTTTTTTCCTGACTAAATTTGATTAGTACAGCTAATAAAAGATCAAAAAATTTTTTTGTTGTCAACAATGTAATTAACCCATTGTTGTGTTATTCAATTGTTGATTGTTAAGAAATTTAAAAAGTTCTTTTTATATTTTTTGTGTCTGCTTTGAAACCGTTGCTGAAATCAGTAAGCTGGTTTCTTTAAGTGTTCGTCACTAATTTGTATCTCTAACTGCAACTGTAACTGAGAATGAAGCTGAGACAAGACCAGCTGCCAGCAATAAACGTGGCTTAACTTTCAAAAGAAACAAAAAAAAGACACTTTGATCTGCGCATTTGGCGCGAACTGCGAACTGAAGCCAAGCGGAGCGAGTGAGACTTGCAAATTTATTGTCAAATATAAAATGTTATAGCCCAAAGAGAGTGGGCACAGGTAAGGGTAGGTAGGTGGGTAGGATAGTAGGAGGGTCGGTGACAGAATGAGTTTGGGGTTTTTATTCAGAACCAGCAAGTGAAACAGTTATTTGCACTTGGCCCGGTTACGTGCCGAATCAATTGAGTGGATCTGCTGGTAAACACATAAATCATTTAAGTATCCTTAGCTATATAGTAGCACTATGGTCTGTCTCTCTCTGTCTCTCTCGCTCTCTTTCTCTTTGTCTGTATATCTCTCTTCTACTCTCACCGTTTGTGGCCTATGTAAAATTGTTGGTCTGCCGTTTGGCTTTGGCCCGTTAACTGTTAACTGTTCCCTGTTGCTATTGGTATTGCTGTTGTGCTCTTCCTCTTATTGGCCATAAAATGTGTGTGTAAATTCCTTTTTATTTCGACTTGCCACTGCCAGTAGCGGTGGCACCTGCTTAGCATGCGAAATTAAGCAATGTCTTCCAAAGTTGAAAATTCTTTTAGCTTGCGCCTAAAATCACGCAACGATTTTTTTTGTTTTCGCATCTTTCTTTTTTGCGCGTCACTTCAATGATGCATATTTGATGCCTGTTTTACATGTGCCAAAATGTGTGGGTGTTTGTGTCCATGTATGTGTGTGTGTGTGAGTGAGTATGCACGTATTTGTCACTGACAATTTTCATTAATTTTCAAAAGAAAACAAAAAACGAAACAAATTGTGAAGCAAAGCCGCAACTATTTGGTGTTGTGAAATGACAACAGCAACTCATGTCAAACACGAACTCACACACACACACACTTGGACATTTGTACACACCCACACACATACACACACACCTACACACATTTTTGAAACTTCACGCAGGGACATTTTAATGCCATGCATATGTAAATAGCTATAAATGGATCAAGCGCCCACACCAACACATTACCTACATATACAATCATCTGTGCTCACACACACACACACACACACATACACACACACATACAGACTTAGTCACACCTACACCTGAGCACAGGTGCGTCAAGCTTCAAGATAAGCCTCATTTTTAGCGCTGCAGTTAAAAGCAAATGCATATAAAAAAAAAAACAAAATAAAAGAAAAAGTGCAGAAAGTTTGTTCTTCACTTTTGTAAGCTAATTCTTTTCTCTTTCCCTCTCTCCTATATTCTAGCTCTCTTTCATATGCTTAATATGCACTTTGCAATGCCACAAATTGCCAAAAAGAAATAACTTCACCGCTTTTTTATTCCACTTTCGTTTGTCTTCTCAAAAGAAATATATGTGCGTTGCGGATCAGCACTAAATTTGTTCTTAAATACAATTTTAAATTTCTTAAACTCATTAAGTCATTAAAATCTGCTTTTAATTTCAAAATTGTGCAAAACAAAACAATTCTATTATGCAACCAAAAAGTGTCAAAAAACATTTTAATTAATTCCGATTACCATCAATTTCTTTAGACTCTAAATTTAAGAGTTATATTTAGGTTATCTTTTTAAAGATTATTCTATTTAAAATTATGTTTTTATTTATCAACTATTTTCTTGTGACCAGCAAAGAACAAAGTTTTTCAATAAACAATGTTTCTAAACTTTTTATAGAGTTTTAATATAGGTAAAATGCGTAAATATGTGTGGTGGCACATAAACATTTTGCAACACTAGATAGTGACAGTGTGATCAGTTATTTTTGGAATTTTTGGAATTTTGTTTGTCAGTTTCACAAAACAAATTCATTAAACGACAACATTGAAGCAGTTTTTGTGAAACTGCAACTATATGACAATTTTGCACAGTGTATGCATATGTATGTGTGTGTGTATGTAAGGGTGGGGTGTGGGAATTCTCTGTGTGCTGACACGGTTACTCAACTTCCGGCGTCTACTTTTTCACACTTTTGCATGCCAGCGGTGCACACTGGGTCATTTGGCCCTTTTTTTTGGGAATCAAGTCTGTTTCTGAAGTTAATAAGATTAACATTTTTGTGAAGATAGTTAATATTATTTGCATTTGTTAACAAAATGATCTGCTAGAAAGTTGTCGAGCAGCCAATAATGAATTGAAACTATTAGTTTCACTTTTTATTAAGTAATATCAATTTTTTCAGTGCAAATTCTTTAAAATGCAAAGTAATCAAATAAGTGTAAGATTATTTTTAGTGTCGTGATAATTGTTGGAGACGACTAAATAGTTACAAAAAAAAAAATAAATTAAAAGGAAAAATTTGGACCGGTTCTTGGGTTATTAATTTATTCCAAAAAAAGGCCCAAATGTCCCAGTGTGCGGTGGCCCACTGTGGCTGGCAGTCTGACAGTCTAACAGTTTGGCAACCCGCGGCAAGCTGGCAACTCGTCTGACAGAGCAATTGCAATGTGGCAAGCAAGGAGAGCACACTTCCTGCCACACACACACACACACATGCAATACACATACTGTCACATACATGAATATATATACGCTATGTACGTGCCCGGGAGCCGGATCCTTTGCCAGCATTCATGCTAATAATTTGTTGGCGCCAAGGCACAACGACAACGTCAGGTGTAAAATATTGTTTAACACGCTCTCACACACACACACGCTCACACAGAAAAATAGAGTAAGAGAGACAGAGAGAGAGTGAGTGCGCGTGCGAAAGAGATGGGCCTACATACATACATACATATTTATTCATATGCAAATGAAAAAAACATCGACTCCCACGTAAAAGTAAAAACAGTTGAAAGACATTTCATGTTACGCTTTCATTACGCACAATTTGTAAAGGGGTATAGCGGGGGAAGCGCTTTGTGGGGCTGGGGAAGTATGGTGGGTGAATATCGCCCTCCCTTCCGAACGTGCAACGCCCACAATTTTGTCGCTGCTTAATTTGCCTTTGATGCCACAACTGGCAACACAAGTTTTGATTGAATTTTATGTCATCAAAATTTGTTATTGTCTCGAGCTTTTGTTTTCTTATAGACAGACAGTGACATAAATATGTGTCATCCCCCTCCACCGCCCCTTTAATTATATTATGGTTTAACTCACCTGCAGATTGGGAGGACAATGATCCAATAGCTCGAGCATATGTTTAATATTCTGCGCATCCTGTATCACAAAATTCAATTCCATATCGAATTCACCGCCGACAAGCTAAAAAAAAATGAAAAACAAAAAAAATGTTTCGATAAATATATAAAATATATGTATATGTATGTTTGCAGGTAATATCCGGGTTATAAAAAGTTTGTAATTTTCTGTAAATATTATAGAGTTTTGTTTTTTAAAGTACATTATTGCTTTTTATTTACTTTTATTTGAAGTTTATTGCGAGTTTATTCATTTAAGTGAATCGTTAAAACTGATGTGTTGATAAATGCCAAAAAGAAGAGCTTTTGTTTAAATGGAAATTTACTTTAATTTTTAATTAGATATTCAAGTCCTGTAAAGAATTAGTGTTGTTAAATTTCTTAAACTTTATTTCATTTGTTGTCTACTTTGTCTACATATTACGTCAATCCAATATTTTCTATGACATTTGATAGAGAAATATAATATTTTTGTATCTAATGAAGTTTATCAAGCTGATAAGGTAAATATTCTAATATTAAAAATATAAATATAGATGCAAGTTTACACCTTAACCACTTCACTATGTAACTGAGCAAATAATCTTTAATAATTGTCTACGGAAAACTTTAAATCAAATCGATTAATCTTCACTGCAATTTGTTTAAGAACTTTAGCTGCACACAAAGCCAAAAAAGGTGATGAAACCACAACATTTATACTGTACATGGAACTTAATAAATAGTTATTTTCGATTAAGTCCGACAACTAGATGCTCTCAGGACATTAATTTGGTTGAGTAGACAAACTAATAAGAAATTCTTAAGTAAATGCATTTCAATTTAGTACTAAGTGTGTTGTGTCTATGCTGTTTGCTCAGACATGTACTACGATTAACACGATAATGAATTTGAGTTTAAGATGATATTTAATACAAACTCCTCTGGCACTAATGTGAGCATATCACGAGTGTATATATGATATGTATATATGTGTTACGTGTATGTGTGTGTGTGTGTGTGTGTGTGTGTGTGAGTGTGCTGGAAACTGTGCATTTAATGAAGCAACTTGTAACTTGAGCTGAGATAAAGTGAGTTAGGTTACTTTGGGATGAAGCTGTCAGCTCTTCAAAATGGATAGCAGCAAAATTGTATTTGAATAACGTTTCAAGGTTTTAAAGAGGGAAATGTTGTCTTTAAGTGAAACATTCGACATTCGAATGGTGGTGGTAGTTCTGAGCGGTGGTGGGATTATCATACAGCCTGATAACCATTTCGTTGCCTCCAAGCATTTGTGAGCTTAAGCCCCAGAATCTTTAGGACTTGTGGGAGGGAGCTAACTCTCAGACATATCCTAGCAACGCAATCAGAGTGCCTTTCAACAAAAAAAATAAAATAAAATAAAAGTAGTAGCAGAAGCGGCTGTACCAGCTGTAGGCGTATAAATTCGCAATCGGAGTAGTAAAAGTGAAGAAAGGTTCTTCTAACTTAATTACGGCAGACAGCAAAAGCAAAACACATTTCCCACACTCGCTTTTCGTCCCTTTCCCAAAAGCTTTTGCTTTTTTGGCAACTGCGATACGTTTTTTGACAGGCAATTGAATCGGCAATCGGATTTTCTTCATGTTCTTGTTGTTGTTGTTGTTATTATATTTTTAGTACCCTCCCCCTTCCAGCCATCTATGGGAAAGACGTTGGCGGATTTTGTGTCAATTCATTTGATGGTTTCTATATTTTTTTTTTGCGCGCTTTAATAAAATCAGCAAATAAATTGATTAGAGCACAGGAAAAACTTTAGCACAAGTGTTACAAGTGTTTCAGTTCATCTCCCTTCATTTCCACATTTTTCCGCTTTTCTCCGTCGTTCACCCACACTGTGCCCCTCTCTCTCTCTCTCTCTTTTTCTCTATTTTTGTGTGTTCTGTCTGATATATTTATTTATTTTTTTTTGTGGGCGCTTAGAAACATTTGAGTTGGCGTCCGCCAGCTGGGCGCCAGTCTCATCCTTTCCACTTAATATTACCCACACACTCTCTCTCTCTCTCTATTTTTTTTTTCTGTTTATCTCTTTCAGCGTCTTTCTCCGTCTATTTTGCTCGATTATTTTGGGCTCACTGCACTTGAGCTGTTTGTTATGGACAGCTTTATAATTATGCGGCCTTAAATCCAGAATTTGCCTTTGCTTCGGGTTCCTACAACCGCAGCCCTGTGGCTGTTGTGGTTACCAGCGTGCTCTCCGCTCTCTCTCCCTGTCTCTTTTTATACATATTTCTCACTCTATAGCACAGTAACAGACGCCCACGCCTTTGCTTAAGCCCATTGTGAGGCTGTGATTTCTTATCACCTGATTTTCAGGGAAATCAAAACGACAGCTTTAAGCAGCTGTTGAACAGAAATGAGGTAAAAATTCTCGTCTTTATTTTTTAAAGTGTTATAGAAATATTACAACTGTTATATAGCGTTTATACGACAGTCAGCTATCATACTTGTTTCTCCTTTAGAATTATCATTCTATCTGTTAACTAACTGAAAACTAAACTGATAAATTTTCAAAAACCTGCTAAGTATGTAGTCCTAGCACAGTGCTAAACTGTTATATAAAAAGTATAAAGAATCCTAACTATTGTACTATCCGAGGGGTGTAACTAATGTTTTTGATGTCTTTCAATCTACCGATTCAATTTCCAGAGATGAACAAATTTAAAGACCTGTAAGAATTAGCACGCAAATACAATAAAATAAAATTAAATTTAAATTACAAAATAAAAACAAGAGAGGCAGAGAGAGTGAGAGAGAAAACTGCTTTCGTTCATATTTAAATTAAACTTTGTGTAAAGTTTTAAGACTTCACGGCAAACAATTAAGGCAACTTGGTTCCTAAACGGCGCTTAATTATATTCCAGTTTGGGTTTCTGCAATTCCCCAGCGAGTTCCATCAACTGTCCTGTCCACCCCCTTCCCATACCAATTTTCGCACTGCCCCCCACGGCCCGTGACCCGCACTCACCTTTTCCTAGCACATTTAGTCAATTTTGAGTTCATTTAAAAACTTTTTTCTCTCACTTTTTTTTCACGCACACTTTTTATTTCTTAGAGATTCTGAGAAGCTGTCTCTGACGTTTCGCTGCTGCTTGTCACCTCGTCTCAATGGCATTTATGTACATATATATTTCTTTCACTTTATGTTATCTCTCCTTCTCAGTCTCAGACTCAGATACAGTGTGAGTCTGTCTCTTTCCTTTGACTGGCTGACTTTGCTCCCATGTGTTTGAGTTTCTTTTACTTTTTTCTGTTTTTCAGTCGCTTTGCGCTTATTTAAAGTAAATTGAATTTCTATTTTATTTAAAATGCGCATTGAGACGCACTAAAATTTCTCAAGTGGCAGCGCTTTGTATGCCACACGGTGTGGCAAGCTTGCTCAAAAGCATTAGGGAGTGCCACCAAAGTGGCTAGGGGGAAACTTAGTCTTAACCAAGTGCCGAGGACATTGCCGACAACTTGAAAATTTAGCGTGAAGGTGTAAAAATTACACTTTGCACTCGCAGCCAAACCGAAAAGAAAGTAAGCGGAAAGAGGGACTGGAAAACGGTGAGGAAGAGAGGGAGAGAGAGACGCAATTGTTGCTTTCATTCTATTTGACTTGTCGCATTGTAGCTTGTTGTCCTTTTTCTTTAACGTTTCTCGCATTATTTTTTGTAATTCAATTTCATTTTCCAGTTGTCGAGGTCGTCTAAAATTACATTAGCTTCGGTGTCAAAAGACATGGGTAGTTTGTGCGTTCGTAAGAGGGGATTTTTTTGAGTTCCTTCTCAAATCAGCATCGTAATACGAGCACAATAAAGAAAGCCCCAAGAAATTGAATTCAACAGAATTTCATTTAGTGCACAACTCGTTTGCAGTTCCAAGAACAATGACGTCAGACTTAGGCATGCTATTCTCGCATTATTGCGAAAGGATGATTGACAATAGTTAACAATAGGTAATTTGTCTTCAAAATTGTAACATTTGAATACATCATTGTTGGTTAAACTTTTCTTAGCTTGGTAGCCCTAATCTAATTGGTTTTCATGCAGAAAATGTGTAAATTCAGCCAGAATGTATGTATATTACGAGGTGTGTTCAAAAAGTATCGCGAATTTTGAATTTTCGCGGGTTACGTATTTTCGAATTTCGATTTTTTTTTGTGGCGTTATATTGGTACTCATGTTTCTAACTTATGGCGACAAGCTCGGCCATTTTGAATGTTCACTTAATTGTTGACAGCTGCTTTGCTTGCACGTGTTTTGGATCGTCTTCGATTTTTACCTATTGAAAAAAATGAATAAAAGGACCTGTATCAAATTTTGTGTGTGTTGACTGTGGCATACGGAGAAGCTACCTTGGACCGAAGCAACGTTTATCGGTGGTACAAAATGTTCTCAGAAGGCCGAGAAGATGTGAACGACGAAGAGCGTGCCGGACGCCCGAGCACTTCAACAACAGACGAGAAAATTAATTAAGTGGAGAACCATGCCAGCATGGGTTCGTGAAATATAGATCTACTAACACTAACTTGTTAGAATTTACCTCTTTAATTATACAAGGCTTTCAAAACAAATTGCAGACAGATATCATTATACTGGCCGAGCTTGTCGGCATAAGTGAGAGACATGAGTACCAACATAACGGCACAAAAAAATCGAAATTCGAATATACCCGCGAAAATTCGAACACACCTCGTATAACTATGTGTTTTCATTAACACAGTTTGTTAACTAAAAGTTTTTATCTCTGCCCTCGTTGCATACATTTTCATTTTGCTTAGGGATCAAAGTTTGCTGCTTCAATTCGTTTGCAGTTTTGTTTGTAATTCCCAAATGGCTATGGCACGGGCCAAACAATGATCGTCATGACTAACTACTCCTGAAGGAGTCGAAACTCTGGAACCTTTTTTCACATCAACATTTTCGACATGCTCTGACTGTCCCGGTTTATCTGTAGCAATCAACTTGCACTCTCTGCCTGCTGCGACAACTGCCTTTCTGTCTCCTGTTCTCTGTGCCCCTCTGTCTTGTTTGCTCTCAATTTGCGTATGTGAAATATTTTGGTTCATATTGTGCCTGGGAACGTGCCCAATGTTAATGCCAGTGATGCTTTATCATGACGCTTTATCATTGTCGGTTTCAACAGCTTCACAGTTCCCAGTTCCTAGTTCCTAGTTCCCAGTTCTCCACAGTTCTCATTTTGTATTTCCCATTTGCCGAGCACCCACAAAACTTGCCCATTACCATATCAAGCACTCGCTCTCGTTCTTTCTCTCTCTCTCTGTATCTGTCTCTGTCGCACTAGTGTGCTGCTGTCTCTGTCGCTATTTCGGGGCATTTCATCTCGGCTTTTGTGGCATTTCTTTTTCGTAAGCTCTCGTCATTAGGGAATATATATTCGCAGTTTTTCGTGGTTAAGCTTTTAAAACAGTTTTTGAAAAGTAAACGCATTCCCTTATTCCCCAACCCTTTTTCACATTCAAAAGTTGTTGTTTTTGTTTTTGTTGGGGTTTTCTGTTTTTTTTTTTTTTTTTTTTTGAGTGGGAGACTTTTCTTTCATCGTCGTTTATTTGAAAATGCTCTTTGCCCAAGCACTTTACTCAATTTCTTTGCTTTATCTTGCTCAGCTGCTGCTTTTGCTTTCTCTTTTTCGCACTCACACTAACTAACACACACATACACACACACACACACAAATTGCTCGTTGGGGAAATTTTGTTGTGAAACTTTTTATTGTTTTCTTTTTTTACGCAATGGCACCCGCAGTTCTCAATTCTCCGTTCTCAGTTCTCCATTCTCTCAGTTCAAGTGCTCCAAGGAATTGGTACTTTTGCTCCTCCAGGGAGTTTTTCCTTGTTGCAACCTCCGATCTCATCGCATATATATGTAAAAATGTATGTGTGTGTGTGTGTGTGTGTATGGCCTCATTAGGCCTCTATCCGAAAGCTGGGAATGTTGAAATTTTCATGCCAAGGCAACCGCATTATTGATGACTCTGGCCATGGCCATTAGATGCTGAGAGGAAACCCGGTACAAACACACATACAGACATATGTATGCACATACACACAAACATACATAGGCATAAAGCTGTGTGCCTTGGGCTTAATGAATTTCATGGTCATCCTGTGCATACACTGATAAAAATAAAAACTGATTCACAAATTGCAGCTACTCTTAAAAAATGTTTCTTGCAATGCAGATATTTTTGTGAAAAATATTCAAATTATTGTCTTTAAAATCGAATCTATATTTTATACCCGAAGTATTACAAATTTAACATTTAGCTTCATTCGCAATTTATAGTATCTCTTTTTGTTTTCAGTGCAGGCCTTCCATATCTGCTTCCCCAACATCGGCTCCTCATTCTTTCTGTCTGTCCATCATTTATCATCACAAACAATTGCCGCTGGCTTAACATGCCCCATAATTATTACACACTCACACACACGCACTCGCACGCACCAACATACATACGTATATGCGCCACGCCCCTTGTCTGACCAAATGATAAAAGGATTCTTGACTGACAGACATCAATCAGAGATTCTTTAACAATTCAAAGCAACGGGAGCATAGAGAAAAATAGTAGTGAGCAGAGGGGAGTGACAAGCTGATTGGAGGAGGAGCGAAAGGGGCGGAAGAGGAGTGGTATGCGGACTTTGAAAATCTGTTTCACTTTCTCTCGGGATCGTCTTTAAGCTAGTCTCATTTTATCTGTGCACATTTCTGTCTTATCAATATGCAAACTTTTTGTTCAGCGCAAAAAAAGTCGCATCCAAAACAGAAAACAACTTTGACTGGGCCAAAAGCTGATTGAGTGTTCCAATTCACAGAGCACGGGGAGAATAAAATAGAAGAGACGGTGAGGGGGTGGAGGAGGGAGAGGATGGGGCAGTGGACACTCCAGTTGGCTTGCTGCTGCAGTGGAAAATTGTTAAACATAAACATTAAAATAAATTTATGCTATTAAAAAAAGCGATAGAGAGAAAAGCATGACGCAGGTAGAGTGAGAGAAAGCGAGAGCAAGGAAGACAGAGAGAGAGAGAGAGTAAGCAGGAAGAGGACAGAAGTACGTTGGAAATTGTTTATCGCTATGAAAAAGTTTTCAGTTTGCAGCAGTTCTTCATGTTGTTGTTGTTGTTGTTGCCTTATTTTCCTACTTCTCGTTTTTTTTACCATTGCATACTTTTAAGCGCATGTGTGTGTGTGTTTGTGTGTGTTGTCTGCTTTGAGTTTTGAGTTAATCGAAAAAGTTAATCATCGAAGTTTTGCAACACGCTAAGCATAAAATGAAAGCCACGCCCACCTCTCCCCCATATCAAATCCAACTTACGGCAAAACAAAAATGAGACAAACAGACCGGCAAAGAGAGAGAGAGAGAGAAAGAGAGCGGGAAGCATTCCCTGAAAAATGTGCATAGTCATTGGAAATAAAGAAACAAAAATAAATCAAATATATAACATTCGGCCATCAAATTAGACCACCGAGAAACTCATTGAGTCAGTTGAGATAAAAGTGTGCTAAATAGTTGAGAAAATCAAAATGGATGCGAACGATGTGATAAAAGAAAAGAGAAAACAAAGAAAAAAAGTATTTTAGTTTCAGTTTCCAAAAGTTTCTATATAGTTGGACAATCTGTCTAACTTTTGCCACAATCATAATTGATTCTCTGAAAAACTTGTCAAATATAACAATAGATGGACATAAAATATTTGTCAAATTTATTATATTGAAAAAGCTTTTAAATAATACAATTTTGCTAAAAATCAAATTGAACTTAATATGATTTTGAGAAGTTTCAGGTTTTGTAAATTATAAACTGATCATCGCTTAGACCTGACACATGACATTTGATTATGGTTTATATAAATCATGTATTTACAATGTTTCCCTTAAATAAAGGATTCTGTAAATTTTTTTCTTTTTCATTAAATAATACTTTAAAATCTTAATTGACAAATCTAAAAGTAAGTATGAGTCTTGCTGTCAGAAAAGGTATGAACTGCCGATTACTTAGCATATATACAAACATATTAATTTATCATAAGTTAAACTATATAGGCTCAATATTTATTCTTAGTTCATTGCTTTTAGAAAAGCCTAAATACTGCATTTAACTTTTTTCCAGAAAATTTTAGTGTTATTATTTTAAAAAGAAACCTTTAACTTATAAACTTACTCAGACTGTTCATGAGGTGGTGTCTTTAGTAAAAACTTTAAGCTTATGGACTTCGAAAATCTTTTTAACGCTTTCTTTCACACTTTGCTTTGATTCTCTGTCTCTCTCTCTCTCTCTCTTTTACTAGTTTTCATACCTTACTTTTTTAAAATCCAATCCAATTTCAACATGAAATTCAAGTAATATAAAAAATAAGAGAAAAACTTGCCATAATCTCGACAGCATAAAATAATTGACCTCTGAAAAACGGATTCGTAGTTTCACTTAAGAAAGTAGTGACCAGTAGTGACCTCTATACCCTATCTCTCTCAAAATTGTCGTATATTTCTTGCTGGCCTCACACTTACCCTTCTTAGAACCTCTTGGTCTTGGAGACAATGACAAGGCAATAAGGCAGAAAAGTCTTTACTAAATCCCCGAGACTCGGCGCTGTCTCACTGCACACACAATTACTTAGCCTCTCGGCTGACAAATATTATTTTCAGACGCTGACTTTATGCCACGCCACCACCACCACCACCACCACCACCACCACCACCACCACCAACACCCTCATCACCATCCCTATCGCTGTTCCCAACCCAGACCTTCTTCCCGCCAACCATCCATTTAGCCATCCACAAAATGTGGCAGAGTTTGCGTGGCAAACATTATGGACACTTAAAAAATTTTCAATGCACATTATTTGCTGATTGATTGAGTGATTGATTAAAAAGTAAGAAGATGACGCCCCTCTTTCTCTCCCCCTCTCTGTCTATCACTCTCTTGCAAAGCGCGTGTGCTGTCTCACAAAGTGGCTGTCATTTGTGTATTTGCCACAGCACATACACTGAGAAAAAAAATTATACAAATTCATTTTTGTCACAACCAAGATTTTTTTGCATACAAAATATAGAAAATTCTTAAATCTTAAGATCGAAGCACGTATAATTTAAAAGATATAAATGTCAAAAAAATATATGAACTTCGATAAAACTATAAATTTATATTAAATTGTTTAAAATATGCTTTTTAATATAAATGTTGCAGCTCTGAAACTAGTTGAGTATTTAATTTTCCCAAATGAACACTGTTTACAAGTTATTTCGAACTTAAAAAAGGTTTTATTTCAAACTCCTCGATCTTTTTCTTACAGTGTACACACTTCCCTTGCATAAACAGTAGGTACTGCCTGACAAGGTCCTGGCATCATTTTATAGGCTTGCGACTTCTTCGTCTTCATTGAAAGCTTTACAAATTGTCATTTCAGCACAAAGCGTAGAGGGAGCAGAAGACACAGGAAGAAGAAGAAGGAGAGATTGGTAGGAGACTTCTGGCCAACTGATGCGTCGAGTTACGAGTATTAAGTGCAAAATGGCAGAGCCTTCTCTTTTCTCTCTCATTCTTCCTCTTTATGCCATCTCACATCTCTCAACTCAACTCTCATTTCTCATCTCATCAAGAGACCTCCACTTCTTCCTCTACATCCACATCCCCATCCCCATCTCTAGCTCCCTTTCCCAGCTAAGGGAGCGGCCATTAGTTTGTCATTGTCTGTCGCCAGCGACGACTCTTTGAACGTCAATAATTGAGCGTTAAATATGATTTAAAAACGTATAACAAAAATGGCGACAATAAGTGTTAGGGAAATGGGGAGAAATTGGGGAGGAATGTGGGAAAAAGCGGAGAGAGTTGTGACAGTGGAAGGGAATATACGAAAGGTGGCAGATTTATAGCGTCTGCACTTGGCTTGATTGCCGACGCTTGACGACCCAAAATCATTTGGAGCCAAGAGAGCGTAAAAAGTCTGAAGTAAGCTTGTTGCGCTAGATACCCTGTAAAACACATAAGTCAAGAAATAGGTAGCAAATAATCCAATATCAAGCTAAGCATCACTTTAATGTAGTTCAAGACAAATAAAATTTGTAATAATCAAGTCAAGCAACTTATACGAGTAATATAGAATGAATGCGATAACTAAAAGTGACAACAGAAGCATAATAAGCATTACGGTAAACATAAATGGGTGCACTAATAAAAAAAATGTTTGATAATATATAAAATAAATAAAACTTATTTGAGATTTGAGTTCAGATAAAACAAAAATATATTTTATATTAAGAATATAAATATTAACATAAGAGGTTTTTGCATTTTAAATAAAAACCAATCAATAATTTTTATTAGAGGCAGCGTATATTATATAAAAACGAATTACAACTCAATGTATTTGGAAAAATGTGGATATGGAGGTGTGAAATTGCTCTGGAAAGGTAAGCAGAGTAGGACATTTAAAAAAATACGTCTTAACATACATTTTTATATTCACATAAAATGAACTTTGAGGTTAAAACTATACATATGTTGGCTAAACTTTATATATGCCTTCTAGCCGTTAAGTCAATTACAGGGTATTAAAATAATGTCGCGTACATTTCAACCGCTGTTCAATTTCCAAATGCGCTTTGGCTTGTAAGCGGGAGCGGAGAGAGGTAAAGGTAAAGGTAAGAAATGGTAGTGACAGGAATAGGATAAAGGGGAGATACAATAGTATGGGAAGCGCGAGATGAGGCAAGATTCTTGGGGCGTGTCACTGCTTGACTGCGCTTTTCAATCTGCACAAAGGAGCAACCTGCTAGCACTACAGCTACATAAAAACACGCACACACACCCAGTGTTGGGGAAAATTAAGAAAATGCTCACTGTGAAAATAGAATAAAAGTAAAGTAAATGAAAATACAAGACAGACCAAAGAATTTCAAAGACGTTGAATGATGCAGCTCTAAACGCAACTTGCTCTCGGGCAATAAATCAAGACGGCAAACCCAAAGGGGTGCATAACGGGGGACATGGTCAAGGACAGGACCAAATGGCAATCAAGTCGCATTAAACGACCGGATATTAATATGACAAATCCCCCCAAACTCCTCTTTTTACCCGTAAATGCAAACTACTGTGATTCCCCTTCAGTTGAAATTGAAAGCTCTGAATGACATTTAAGTTTATTTTCAAATTATGATTACTTAACTACATGTTAATTCTTTTGATGATTTCAATTCAAAGCCTTTGACATGATCTTTATCTAATTATGCTTTAGTAAAGCTCATAGTTTTTATACCCCTGGGGGGTTATATAGGGTTTCTTATAAGATTGTTTCAGTCAGAAAAAGGCGTGACAGATCCGATAAAGTATATTTGTTCTTGATCAGCATCTCATGCCGAGTCGATATAGCCTTGTTCGTCTGTCCGTCCTTCTGTCCGGATAAACAAAAGTAGCACAGAGATTGTAAGAGCTACTAAAGTAAATTTTTTAGAATGGACTTGATATTTAGTCAGTCAATAGAAATTCGCTTAAATTAAACGGAAACTTAGACATATATTGTAAAAAATACATGTTTTTAAGAAATATCTCAATAACTTTAACACTTGGGGACACCAATTATGCCCTGCAGATTCCCAAATCAGTATAAAGACAAAGTCGTCATAATATTTTGGGTGCCACGCCCCCTTCGCCCAAAAGCCTCTAGCTCACGTATTTCTTAACGTAAATTTTTGTAATTTCTTGTGAGTTTAGAGACGGACAATATCTAGCGATCCTTAAAGTCGCATTAAGGTCGGATTATAATCAAAAAGGCTATCACACGTGGAAAAAAGTATATTTACAGCAGTGGCGCGGCTCAGTTTATAGCACTGAGTTCTGTTGCAGCGTGTGCAAGCGAGAAAGACATACAAACGCGTGTGCATATTAAGTTCTTGCAACGATAACTCAAATTTAATTCATATAATCGAAAATGGGAGTCAAGGGGTATTTGCGGTCGGGCGTGCTCGCCTGAAGTTTTCTTTCATGTTGAAATTATTCGCTTGAGTCAACGCAAATCAATTTATTGAGAAAAGTATCTTACACTCTCCAATAAAAGAAACCTTTTTTTTTAAAATGAAGCAAACTATGTATATTTTTGGATTACGACTGAATGTTGGTAGTTTCTCTCTTTGAAAAGAATGTGTACTAAAGTATTTTTTCTCTCTTTTCTCTCTCTTTTTTCGCTCTCTCCTTGTCGCTCTTGTGACAAGAATATGTCGGAACTTAACGTGTTTAACTTGCAACAGTAAATGGAATGTGTTTGCTGCTTGCAACTTTAATTTCTTTTGCCATTTGAGTTCAAAGGTGTTGCATGCTTTTAGAGTTGCAGCAGTTGTTGTTGCCACATGCCACTGTTCGGTAACAGTTGCCTGCTATCTCTCGAAGTAGTTAAAAAAAAAAAAAAAAAAGACAGCGCCAAAGAAATTAAATATTTGCCAACAAGCAGAGACAGACAGGGAAACAAGTGAGTGAGATGGAAATAGCTGCACTGTTTTAAAAAAAAACCCAACTAATCAACTCGTCATAAACTTAAAATATTTTAGCCTGAAACTTAATAATTATGAATCTAACGCAATTAATTGTATATGCTGGTAGCATGGTTATGTTAATTCACTGAATCTAACGCAATTAATTGTATATGCTGGTAGCATGGTTATGTTAATTCACTGATAACTTACGCTCTAAAATATTTTGTATTACATTTTTAGCAGTGTAGATAGTTCGAGAGCAAGGCTAGTTGCTGTTAGCTTAAAGCGTTGTGCAATGTGTGTGTGTGTGCAGTCATAAAAGCCAACGACCTGAGCCGTCACTTTAGCAAAATTAGACAAAATTAGCAAAAATGCTGTCAGTGCAGAAGAATGCGCTAAAGGGTAGAGCAGAGTAAAGAGTTGAAGAGTTGAAGAGGTTAAGAGGTGAGTGAGGTAAAAAGCAAGCAGTGCAAGCAAGAAAACCAAAACCAAAACCAAAGCCAAGTCGAGTCGAGTCGAGTCGAGTCAAAGCCCAGCAGGAAAACTTGGCTAGCCACTTTGCTTAATTAAACGCGTCAGTTGTTGTAGTTTCTGACGGTTGTTATATTGTTGTTGTTGTTGTAGGTTGTTGTTATTTGTTGGTTGTTGCAATGTTAAAAACGATGGCAAAAGATTGAAAACTGTGCCAAGTGGCTTTGGCCTGAGCACTTGGAGGAGTCAAAACCAACTCACCAAGTCACAAAGTTTGTGGTAATTTTTAATTTAAATAATTAAAGTAAGTCGCAAGATGATAGAGAAAGCAGATGCAGACGCTATGCCGGAAACAAGCGCACAGCGTTGCCATACCAATTTTCAAAGAAGTTCTAGCAGTTTCCTCCATTCCCCTTTCCATATACCCTTCCCCACGTCTATCATCAGGCTGGCAACATCATCAGCACTTTTCATTTTAGCACCTTTCAGCAATAAAATTTCTGCAAGACTCGACAGTTTTTGCGCTTTAGACAAAGGTAACAAAAGTCAACGTACACAAACACATACATACACACACACACACACACATTGAGCAAGCCAGTTGAAACTCATAGCCAAAAAGATCTGTTCGCTCAGATAGGCGCACAATTTTAATGAAAAGCCGGCGAACAAAAAAAAGAAAAGCAAAAAAAAAAAAAAAAACAAAGAATGGAAAATCAAGAAAAACCCCAAAAAGGCGTTGCAAAACTTTTCTTCTCTTCTTCCTTTATATATATATATATATATATTTTTTTTTTGCTAGCCATGTGCGATGTGTGCTTAAGATAAAGCTCAATGCATAGAAGCGGAAATGATGGCGTTGCCAGATAAGCGCAAGAAGTCTTAGACGAAGTTGCCCAACTGCCTAACTGCCTGACTGCCTGCCTGCCGTAAGCTCTTTCCACACCTCTAGCTCTTTGGCTCTTAGCTTATCGCCTTTAAAGTCTCTGCAAGTCGAGTGCTCAGCGCTGTGAAAGGCTTTTTGCCCCGCCTGCTTATAGGTCAATCAGTGCAGCATTTTTGTTTGTGTTTTTTGCAATGCCTGCAATAGATCTGGCAACGCTGATAGCTACTAGATTCTGCTGCGGAGTCAACAGTGCAGAATTAAAAAAACGCAAAAGCCTATAACACAACCAAGATCAACAATCGAGTGATAAAGTGCACAAAACTGCTTAAGAAACACTAGTATCTTGTGATTGGAGAATAGTAATATTGCTATTCTGTAGTACTTATTATGACTTCCAAGTGCTCTTTCGACAGTTTACAAATTTGTTATTTGTTATTGTGTTATTTGGAGTATAAAAATACTTTTAATTTATTGAAACAAAGTAGATGGAGATAGCTCGGCATTAAAGACGTTAACACTTGGACTAACTAATGGCAACAAAGCATCAAATAAAATTTCATACATTTGCAATAATATTAGACTATTATAAATATTTGATGTAGCTTTTCAACATAATTAAGCTGGCTATCAAATTGCATTAGCAATACAATAGCCATTTGCTAATAGTTTTATTTGATGACATGATTTGTTGGGAAATTCAGCAATTGGCATCGACAGGCTCTGAAATGAACTGACCAAGTGTAAAGCGGCCAATTGTGAGGGCTGCCATGTTGGTGGTACGTAAAAGGTGATTGCATGTATAATCTATATGAATATCTGCATAATAAGCAACATTATCATGGTCATCTAATGCTAAATATTTCCATATAGATTGTGTATTATAATTTCGAAATGCCACACGCGGCAATGATCTAACGCATATCATCAAATGAATGAATGCTAATGACATACCATGGCAGGACCAAGCGCCAAGGACGCACAACAATGTGTGTGTGTGTGTGTGTGTATGTTTGTGTGTGAGTGTGTGTGCGCATTTATTGTGAATGTGTGAGTGGCGTTCTGAGTTCAGAGTTCACGAGTTAATTGCAGACGCTATGAGATGCGAATGACTTTGCATTCAATTCACTCGAGCGCAAACAAAGTAAATTTGCTAAATGAATACGCACACACCCACACACTCATACTAGCACATACACACACACACACATACACATAAATAAATTGACTAATTGAATGCGTTGAAAAGGCAAACGTATTTTCACAGTTGAAATGCGTTTGTGAATTGAGCTAAAGGTAAACTCGCAACAAAAATTACAATCAACTTATGGTTGTGAGTGCGTGTGTGCTTGTATACGTGTATGTGTGCCTACTAATTAGATGGCTTTAGACGTGCTGTCAAAGAAAAGAAAACGAAAAGGAGCAGCAAAAAAAAAATTGTGCTTGGGCTGCCGTTAAAGTCAACGATTAGCTAATGAGGCGACGAGTTTTTGGCAATTGCAGATTGACGACAACACCAAACTTTTCTCGCTGGCCACTTTGTGAAATTGTTTGCCATATTTGCTGCTAAAACTTTCACTCAAATACATACACACACACCCATACACCCAAACACCCACATACCAACACACACACACACACACCCACTAATCAAATAAACGAGCTGACGAAAGTTGAAACAGCGGCAAACGAGACGCTTTGACAGGAGAGCAGAAATGTTGTTGTGCCTGTTCTTGTTGTTGCTGTTCTTGCTACACGCGTATTGAATATGGAATATGCCTGTCAAAACAACAACAAGAACAACAACAATAGCAATAGCAACAACAACAACAACAACATCAACAACAACAACATGCTTAAGCAGCTCCCTTTATTAAGTAAGAAAACCATATCAAGTTGCACACTCTGTGTGGGTGCAAAGTTTACCAGACAATTTGTGTGTGTGTGTGTGTGTATGTGTGTGTGTGTGTGTGTGTGTGTGTGGGTGAGGGTGTGAGTGTGTGCGTGACCACTGGCTGGCTAATTAATGAATTGGCATAACTTTCTTACTAACTCGCCAAAGCAGCCAGTTTCTCTTTAGCACTCTATCGTGCTTTCAATTTACCCAAACTTGTGTCACCCTCTCACTTTCACTGCCTCATTCTCCCTCTTTCTCTCTATCTCTATCTCATTCTCTTTAGCGCTGTTTTACTTGCTTAAGTTTATTAGCCGCCTGTTTGGTTCAGTTCGCATAGTTTTTGCTTAAATTGCTTCATCTTCTGTTCACTTCTTTTGTCGTTGTTTACTTTAAGCCGTCACAACAACAGCTTGAAAATTTTTAAATACGAGTACAACAACAGCTTAAAATGTCAATAGCTGTGAAAAAATAAAGCAAAGCTTAAAGAAAAAGGAGAAATTTGAAAAATTTCTCGAGCTGCCTGAAAGTGTAGTCAAATAATTGTGGTTCTTGTGGCTTGAAAAAGTGCACATATTTGTGAGTAAATGTTTTGAGGGAATGTGGAGAATAAAGTGAACCTAACCTGGAAAAGATGGGAATTTAAAAGAGCAAAGTACAACTAGTTAAAAGCAGATAAAGTGAACATGAAGATAAACTAAACAAGCGAAGCCAAATTTCTGACTTGTTAAAGTCATTCGAGGCATTTAAGTAGCAAACTAATTCTAAACTACAACATTCATACATACAAATCGCTTCAAGTGACCATGGTGGTGGTGGTGTGCTGAATTTGCACAATTCAAGCAAATAGTTTTAATGTCTTAGGGCTACAAACTTTGTACATTAGCAAAAGTTTCAAAGTCGAAAAACCAAAAATTTCAATTGCGTTTGCAATTGCGATTGCGACAAGTTAAAGTCAAAACAGCAAAATGGCAAACAATTAGCGATAACCAAACGAGGCGCAATTAAACTGCCTCTTCTGCTTCTTCTTTCTCATGCTTTTTACTTCAGTCACTGTCCTTTTGTTGTCCAACTCAGTACAACAATTGGCGTATACGCAATATTAACTCGTGCTGGCCCGCAGAAAGTTACGTGCTTCAGCAAATAGTGGCAAGTGCTGCAATCGAGTGCACTAGCATATAGCAAACCATGTCTTATACTGACATACAATTCAGCAAAGAAAGACTTAAGTCTTAAGTCTTTGCGTTTATTTATAATACTGTTTGGCACATTTACAACGATAAATCTTTTATTAATCTAGCTTTCTTAGCTCTTTAAGAGTCAAAACTATAGAATACTTTTGATCGCACATAGTGATACAAAAGTGTAGCATAGTTTTAAGCGTCTGCCATTTTTTGGATTCTCAATTCCTGGCGCCATGAAATTCTCAAACACCAAACGCACACAACAGCAATAAAGAAAGAAAACAAATACAGAATAGCTAGCAAACACACACACACACACACACGGACACACATAAACACAGCTGAAAGCGTTGCTCTGACAACAAGAACAACAACAATGAGTTGCAAAATCGCAACAACATTTGACGGTGTATTGTAAATCTAAACCGAAGAAAGGACATTAGCCGCATTTTGTCTTGGCAACCATACACATACACATACATACACACACACACACACAACTATACACTGAAACACACATTCACACACACATGGGATCCACTTGTGCATGCTATGCACGTAGAGAAATGCCGCTTTCTACCTTGACTACACTGATAGGAGGCTGTATTTCGTTTGCTTGGTGGTTTCCATTTGTAATACCCGTTACTGCTAAAGTTACGTTTAGTTTTTTAGTGTCAAAAATAGCTCTCGATAGCAAAAAATAAAATTTTATCAAAGTTGTGGTCTTTAGATATACAAGTCAGCTGCGACTTGTGTTATCGGGACTTGGACAGAGTTTTGAATTTTGACTATAAAATTACTTAATAAATTTTATAAAAATCAGATGTGTGTGTTATGGCGGTTTTCAATAGTTTTTTTTAATTTTGATAATTATTGATAAAAATTTAATTTGAATATTTAAGCTGTTTTTAAATAAAATTAATATCAAAAATTTTGTGACGGATATTTCAAAGTCGTGTTAGTGTCTGTAATGCGTATACTTGATTTTATTTTCGTTAGGTTTTTGGGTGGGCTTTGTTTTTTTTTTTTTTTTTGAGTTGGGTGGTTTTATGTGGTGTTGCGATGGCGTTGCGATTCATGTCTGGTGTTTTGTAGCTAGTTTAAATGCTCAACGCCATGCCATGCTCATTTTTTAGTGAAGTTTTAGCAAAAGTAGAAGTCTACGACATGTACGTGCAACAATACACAAGACAGGCACAAAAAGAGACAGAGAGATAGAGACAGAGATATACAGTGATACACACAGACAGACGCCAGTTGAAAGAATCTTTGAGCATGTGCTCAAGATAACGTTGCCAGTCCGAGTTGTGTTATTATTGTTGATGTTGCTGTTGCTGTTGTTGTCTAGCAAAGCGCGATATCCATTTAGATAGATGATGCTGCAAACTGAAAGGCGACACACACACGCACACACATGCATTTATGCCTGTATGTGTGGCTGCAGAGGCCTATTGAGATGGTAGCCCATCTAGTATTCCTATTACCTAGTCTATTCGTCTATTCCTATTGCCAGAGATCCTGTAAACTAGCGAAATTGTCAGGTTGCTGGCGCCGTGTGTGGCATACAAAACTCTCACAACAACAGCAACAACAACACAAACATACAGACTTTTTCAAGAATTTTCTTCCATTTTCATTCGTTTCATGTCTTCTGGCATTTTCATGTTGAACAGGCAATGAATTTCAAGTGTCAGAAATGTTGTTGGGCATAGCATATATGTAAGTATGATGCATGTATGTATGTATGTAAGTACATACTTATATACATAAAACTAATGCTATTAAAACACATAAAAAATGAGAATGGAAATGGGAAATACCAATACGTAGCTGGAACAGAATAGAAATTGCAAATGATGGAAATGGAATGGACGGAAACAAAGTGAAAGACTATTGAAAGGAATTGCGAGGAAATGGAATTGAATGAAAGAAGATGATCTGAAAAGAATTGAGAACAATATTGAATTTAGCATTATAAAATTCACGTGGAATTAAGTGGATTGAAACATAATAAAACTTTTGCTAAACACAGGCTGAAATGGATTGAAATGGCATGAAACACTTAAATTTTGGAATAAAAGTGAACGCTTAAAAATAATAATACATAATTGCATCAGATAGCAGTGGAACGTAGAGAAATGCTGAGAAGTGAAATAAAATGTCATGAAAATTATGTATAGGAGGGCGAAATGAATTAGAATGCCACATAACACAATGCTTGACTTATAAAGCGAAGGATAAACCGATTGAAATGACCTAATGAGAATTTGATTCGTTAAATACGAACGAAAAAACTGACATGAAAATAAAGAGAATTCTTAACGAAAAGTGGAATACCAAAATCTTGTTAGTTAGGTATTAAAAAAGTGAGAAATAAAATTGTATTTGTAAGGTTTAAGCAAGGCAATACTCGGAATAGAGCTTAACTGACATATATAAATAAAATAATTAATTTTTCAAATTCCTAAATTTAACTTTAATTACATAGACAGTTGTCAATAAATAAGTCCTACCAGTTGAACTTAAATTTTTGCAACACATAGTCGACACTAAGGGATTTTGTCTTAGCAGTTGGAAAGGGAAACAAGTTGACAGTTGGACAGATAGACAGAGGTTAAGCACCACAGTTGCACCACAGCATACTTAAAAGTACAGTAATGCCTGGCAAAGTGTTGCGGTTATGTTTAGAAATTTAAAATGAATGCAAAATGCAAAGGAGCCACACACAGAGAGACAGAATCCTGCACAATATTTACTTATCCTTCGTCCCCCAAGTATAATTGAAAAGGAAAGCTCAGCTGCCTGCAAAGTGACACAGACAGAGAAAGGGTATAGGAGATAGGTGAAAATAGAGAGGGAGAATAGGAGAAAGATATAGCTTAAGGGCAATAACTTAACTCAAGTTGAGTTGTCCGTTCGTGTAATAAGCTGATCCACAAACAGAAGAACTTCAGGCAGGCAACCTCTGCATAGCTTTGAGTATCAACAAACTGCTTCGCATCTGCATCTGCATCTACAAGTTGTATCTGTATCTGAATCTGTATTTGTATCTCAAACTGTATCTCTTTTGTCTATAAACTGTTTAAATTTTCAAATGCACAAAACTCTTGGATGCAGCTAAGCTGCTGCCGTTGACTGTTGACCATCTCATTGTTCATATAAACTCATTGGGCCGGGCCGACACACAATCCCACCTACAGCCTCTCTACACACACACACACACACGCACACACACATGCGTGGGTGTAAGTGGCATCCTTAAGTGCTGCTGCGTGTTTGTGCATGTTTCTGGTCTTGAAGTGCTCACAAATTTGCATAGAATGAGGAGTTACCAGTTGAAAAAATAATATTTATGTGCAAGCACAGTGTGACCAAAGTAACTTGACGAGAAAACGTATCCTACAACTTTATTAAAGCATTCTAAAATCCAGCTAAAAGTTATTTAGTGTAATTTTAATTAAAAAGAATTGAGCATTTCTTAAGTTGCCTTCTTAGTTCAACAAATTACTAGAAATGTGCATAACAATTCTTGAATACACGAGTGAATTAACTTAAATCCATTAATTGTCTCCACTATTTGCGTTTTAAAAATTCTTAATTTATTATTCCCAAAAGCAAAGTGACGAATACAAGAATCACTGATATTCTTTCTCTGTGTATTAACTACAATAATGGTTACAAGAAATAATTAATTAATTAAGCTAAGTCGAATAGAGTCAGTAAAATTAGTTTAAATTTATAATAATTGTATATTAGTTATGTCTTTGAAATGTATTTCCCAAGGTTGAGTTATATGTTATGTATTTTTTTCCCTTCTCTTTAATAAACAAAACTACCTTAGTATTGTTATTTCTATTAAAATAGGGCGCATCTGGAGTGCATCAAAACAAAACCAAGCAATTTATTGATTCGTATAGAAAATTAAATTTAGTACTGGAATAAGCTTAGCTCACATATTTCTGCATTCCTTTAAAGCATGGGTATTTAAAGCTTCTATTCAGATATGGAAAATACTTGAGTCTTTCAGTATGTGAAAGTAATTAATTTTGCTTTAGTAAACATGTAAATGAAGCAAGTCAAAGGGAAAACCTACAAACACTTTGATGCATTGAGTATTGTGAGTTGCATGGAGCAACACATTATTCACTTTAATTAGTATAGGGTATATGTAAGTATGCCATGACTTCCTGCTGTAACTGTTGTCAAGCAGCAGCAGCAGAAGCAACAGCAAACTTGGGAATCGCGTCATAATTATGTGTAGGGACACTTGAGCTGCAAATTAATTACACAATTTGCTGCGCAAATCGAAAGGGGGAAAGACGGAGTGGTAGGAACGAGTAAAGAGCGTGAATGCTGAAGGCAAGGGAGAACCAAATGCTGTGTAGCCACATTAATTAGCGTTCATCAATCATGTTTGACCGTACACCATAGAAGGTTGGCATAAGCTAGGACACAGCAACAAGCACTCAACAGAACTCAACTCAACTCAACTCAAGTCAGCTCACTCAAAATCAACAGCAAATAGCTATATGTCTCTGTCGTCTGCATCCTACATAATACTATATACATATATATTCCTACTCTATCCTTTTCACTTTCCATCTATTCCTCGCTATGAGCCGCACCATTTGCTATCTTACTGTTTGCGGCATGCTGCAAATATTGCGCAATTTGTCGTCATTATACAGGATATTGAACCTCATAATGTGCGTCGACATCATCAATTCCAAAATGTTGACATCTAAGAGGTGCACCAAGGCCCACAAGTTAGTGTGAAGGAGACAGACAGACAGCCCATTTAAGCAACGACTTCAAGTCAAATTTTAAAATGGTCTTGCATACACACACAAAATATTTATCGATATTAATAAAAAATAATTTCTTTAGAGTGTAAAAAAAAAACATCAAAAATTGTGTACATAAGCTGAAACATTATTTACGAGCAGCTGCTAAGCATAAACCTATAAGCATTAAGCAGCTTTAAAATAGAGCAAAGTACTCTAAAATTTAGAAGAAATAAATATTTCCAATTACTATCGATAGTATTGGTAGTTGTGCATTAAAAATTTAACTGGATTTTTCCAAATTTCTTGAGATTGATGAGCACACAAAACGGAGAAAAACAAGAGTGAAAGGTTATTAATGTCATAAGCTACTTGAAGTGAATCATTCTTGTTTTATATATATATATATTATATATTATATATTATATATAATATATTATATATTATATATTATATATTATATATTATATATTATATATTATATATTATATATTATATATTATACATTATATATTATATCTTATATTTAAATATAAGATGATGTATAAGATCGTTTAATATTGTTTGTCTCCTAATGAATATAAAGTAAAGGAATATGTCAGTTGGGAGCAAGAAAATTATAAATTTGTTTTGTTTTTTATGGTGGCATTAGCTTTATAGTGCATCTAGGAATCTGTATGCCAAAATTAGTGTCCCTAGCTGTTATAGATACTTAGCTGAATACATTCTTTTTCAAGGTATGTCTGGTTTTTACTTATTGTGTGGAGTGAAAAAAAAAAATGATACTTGTATTGACTGGCTAAATATATGGTCGGTACCAAAAACTAAGCTGTTTTGGTTCGTATTCGTAATCGTATTTCTTAGTTTTTCTTTCGATATATAGGCTTTGCTCTAATCGATTACACAATAACCGGAACCACAACAAAATGCCAGAACACATTTGGCGGATTTTGGTCGGCTACTCTGCGGTTGGATAGCCAAAGAGAGAGTGAGAGACGGAGACTGAGCATTGACAATCATTTTACACTTGGCAGAATATTATGTAAATTGCTTTTCATATTTCTGCAACATTTAAATTCACACACAAACATATATATATATATATATATATATGTATATATGTGTACATACATGCATACAACTGTACACAGTGTAGTAAGTAAATCACAACTGCGGTGGTTGTTGTCCCCATCAAAGACCCGACCCCTATACTTGCCCTTCTGCGCCTCTGCAGTGCTTTCCTGATGATGGTGTTGATGTCAAAGTAAAAGGCCTACAAGGCAGACATCATTATAACGCCAGACAGCGCCAATGCCTGATTGAGCGAAAGAGTGGCAAACAGTGCGAGTGACAGAGATGGCACTACTAAGATAACTAGAGGGCAACAGAAAGAGTGAGGGGGACAGAGGGAAAGAGATATGGAGGTAGTGATATGCGGAAGAATTGTCGCCAGGCGTTGAAGTCTGTCTACGGGGAGAAATTAACGATGCGTAAAAAGTCCTTTCGCTCCTGTTTGTTTTTTTTTTTTTTTTTTTTGTGTGTTAATATATGTGTGTATGAGTGTGTGTGTTGTGTTTATGTGTGTTTGTACTTTTTTGTGCCTTGGTGGAATTATTTGATAGCCCCATGTGAAATGAAATTGCAATGTGTCAGTTTTAATGGCGTTGCAATTGCTTCCAGCGCTTAATATGCAACTGTGTATGCCGCATAAGTATATACTTGTGTATGTGGGTGTCTGGGTGTGTGTGTGTGTGTGTTGGTGTGCGCCGTAAAATGCACAAAATGAAAATGCTAAAACCAGACAGCAGTCGCTTGGGAAGCAATGCCAAGTGAAAAACGATTGGGTGTTAAGCGTAGTTTAAAAAAAAATTGTAATAGAAACCAGAATGATGAATTGTTCGCAGAAGTTCAAGAGACTAAGAAATACCCTGTCAAATACATTTATGATATAAACGGTTTATCATTAACAGTTTAATTATACTAAATTAGAGAAGCCGAAGTCATAAAGAAATTTAAAACTATATCTTATTCGATTCTTGTTTAATAATTGACAGATACACTTTATAAAACTCAAATTAATTGTTTGTCATAAAGTAAATAAAAATGTATCTTATAGTTTCAATTATGGTTTGCTGTTTTTAATCAACAAATTTTAAACAGCAAGTAAATTGCAATGAGTAGCGAGTAATCAGATATATGAAAGAAGAAACAGAAAAGTAAAGGTACAAAGTGAGGAAAAGTTTTGCAATTACGAAGCAGTCAACAAAGAGAAAGAGACAGAGAGAGAGAGAGATAGAGAGAGATAGAACTGGGAACGTAGAAGTAGGGAAATGTAAAGTAGTCTGGCAGTTGCAAATAAGTAAATATACATTCTATAGATCGAAATGTAAGAGATACGTAATGAACAAGTCAGCAGTGACACAGACACACAGACAAAGAGAGTGAAAGATACAAATAATAAGAAACGGACAGCTAGAGAGAAGGAGAAAGAGAGAGAGAGAGAGAAGATAATGGTGAAATCAGTGCAAGTAAGTCAATCAAATTGGTCCAGACAGCACAACTCAAACGCGTTGCAAAGGAAATTGAGTTACAAACACAGCGATTATACAGTCCAACAGGATACTGCAGCAACTGCAGTTAACTCGATTGAACAAAATGTAAAATAAATAAGTAGGAAACGCTTTTCCAACTGTCGACTTTTCAACTCAATTATATACGTTGCAAATGCAATCAAACAAATCGACAATATGCATTCGCATTCGGTGTACACTATGATATGTCAAACATTTATCAAAAAGTTGATACAATTATTAAACATAATTACATATATGGGTTATGATAAAAATATTCATGATGGTATGTGTGGTTGCCAATATTAAATAATTTGTATAAAAGTTAATTAGTTTAACTGAGTTAGTAAACTATATGGGAAACCTGTCCATTTAAATCTATTCTAATAATAATGCTTTATCCCACTATCTGTTTAAACTTTTCTTAGCGTTAAACTGCCTGAACAAAATAGGTGTACGCATAAAAATACATACATATTTATATATTATACATCCACTAATATTGATCTGAATGCTATGTAGGCGCTGATCCTACAATGTATTATTTTAGGATTGACATGTAGTATATTATTGTTTATCGACAATATCGGTTGGCTTAAAATTAATGTATGATTAGTCTTAATAACCTTGATATGATTTATATAAACTTAAAAACCTGATAATACTATTGGCTTCTGTTCCAGGCTTATTTTTATATTAGTTTACTGCACATTTTGATTTATTTCTTTGTATAATTTTTAAAACGAAACCAAAACAAATATGTTCCACTGCTATTTAAGCCTTTTTTACTCTGGAAGTTTTATGTTCTTTTGTATGACGATCTTTTTCAATTATATTCCGATTTTGACGCAATTTTCAGGATCATTTGATATTATTTGTCTCCAAATACACGCAAAGTTACAAAAGTATATGTTTAGAAATAAGTGAGGCGGAGGCATGCGAAGTTTCTACGCAAAAGTGCTTTCTTTGGCGAAGGAGGCATGGCATCCAAAAATGTTGATGGTATTATCTTTATATTGCATCTAGCAACCTACATGCCACAATTAGTGTTCCTAAGTGTTATAGTAACTGAGATGCTCTCCAAAAACATGTATTTTTTTCAGAGGCAAGTCTGGTTCTTCGCTTATTGTGGGCGAATGGGGCGTGACTGACTAAATATGTAGTCGATACTGACCAACTTTGAGCTTGTAGCTTTTGCCATCTCTGAGTTCTGTTTGTTCATACGAACAGACAGTCATACGGACAGACAGACGGACATGGCTATATCGACTCGGCTGTTGATGCTGATCAAGAATAAATATACTTTATGGTGTTTGCCACGCCTCCTTCTGCCTGTTATATACTTTTCACATACCCAATATACCCCTCAGGAGGTATAAAAATGTGCATTAAAACATATTTGTGAAACTTGAGTTATCTAATTTAAATTGTGTGTGTTTAGCAAACTGCAATTAAGCTATGTGTATGTTATGTGTGTGTGTGTGTGTTTGCATAAGTGTGTGTATTCTGGCCACGTTAAGCATTTGCTTTTAATTAACTTGAATCTTGTACTCACAAAGACCCAGCTCTCAAGGCATGTGACAAGGGGCGTCTAGCATTTCCAGCGGAAAAGCACATGAGAGAGGCAACACAAAAAAAAAAAACAACAAGACGTAGAGAAAAGACCAGCAGCTCAACTCACCTGAAAAGAGAGAAAGACAGAAATAGAAAATGAAAAAAATGTGTTAAAAAATATGCAGACAAGTTAAATATGATTATATGAATATCGGCTTATGGCACGTGGGTAGTACGTTCGTTATGGATATGGTACGATATGGCAGAGGGTAGCTCAACGGGGAGACAAATGTTATAGGGGAATGGGGTAGGCAGAAAATAGGTAGTGGGCGGTATACTGGTCTGGGGGAAAGTAGCTGTCTAAGGACTCTGCTCTCTGTAAATGTAGTTATAAAATTCATATCAAAGTGAGTTCACAAGCCAAAATCCCAAAATCAGCTCTACACAATGTACACGTGTCTGTGTGTCCGTGTATATGTTTATGTGTGTGTTTTTGTATGTTTGGTAAATGTATTTCCCTATTTACAGCCTATTGCACATTTTGATGGCCGTTACAAAGCAACTTCTAAGGGCAACAACGGGTCAATACACTGTAAAAAATTTTGTTTTTTTAATTAAAAAATGTATTTCAGCATGGACATTTGTAAATTATATTCTTGTTACTTTTGTGTAAATCAAGTTGGCAAAATTAAGAAATTTCAGGGTATGTATTACTGTCAAAACTTTTTTGGTATATGCATACAGCATTATGAGATATTAAACAAAATATGTCTGATTGATCTCAAAAATATACAAGCTTGAATCAACATATAAATTTTTGTCCTTCTGAAGTGATCTTCTACTAAAAATGTGTGCTCTAATTTTAAAACTTGTCAAAAGTTGAATTTTCTAGCCCAATAAACAGCATTTTTACTTGTAGAGCATATTTTTTTGGGCAGTGTAGAGTGCGGAGTAAAAGGAAGCGAGGAAGAGTGGATAGAAAACTCACAAAAAAAAAAAAACAAAAAAAAAAAACTTAGTCAAGCGCAAACCAAAAACTAAATTGAATTTTGTGCAACATGAAAACGAGCCAGCATGAGCGATAGATAGAGAGAGAGAGAGAGATAGAGCGGGAGAGAGTGTGAGTAAGAGAGGAAGGGAGTAAAGGGAGATAGTTTGAGGAAGAGTGGGACAAATGAGATATCAGATTGAGTTTCGAGTCGACTTTTTGCCTAGCGCTCCTGTCCTACTGGTGTCTCTCTTGTGTCTGTGTGTGTGTGTGTCTGTATGTGTATGTCCCACTTACCGAGAATGCTTTTAGAAATACCAAACACTGTATGATACCCTCCATGGTATCGCCGGTTAGGCAAAATGTGCCAGTCAAGTGTCGTCCCTTGCGTCCCACTGTGGCAGCAGCCAGTGAGGCGTGCACTAAGGCGCGCTGCTGCTGCTGCTGTTGCTGCTGTCCGGCAACGGCGCCTATGCCGACGCCAACGCCAACGCCGACGACGCCCTTGACGCCAGCAGCGGCACTGGCAGCGGCAGCGGCGGCCGTTGCCACAACGCTGCTGGTCAGCATGCGGGGCAAAGGGGCAGCGCGCATTAGGCGCTCCAGTGAGTCCATTTTGTATATGTGTTTATCGGTTATCGTTAATCGTTTATCGATTGGCCGATTAACGTTTATCGGTTATCGCTTTACTTTTCCTTTTCGTTTTCTTTTATTACATGTGAATTTATTGTAGATTTTCCTTTTTTTTGCTTATAATTTTGTTCAATTTGCTCATTTTGTGATTTTGCCTCTTTTTTCACTTGTTTCGTTTTTTGTAACTTTCGGTTTTTTTTTATAATGTTTGTCTTACGGTCGTTTGTTGATTGCTTCTCACACATTTGTTTAACTGCAAATATGTGGGTAGGTGTGTGTGTGTGTGTGTGTGTATTTGTGTCGGGGGTGTGTAGGAAAAATGTTACAAGAAAAGCACACAAACTCAAAAGAATTTGCCAAAGAACGAACCCAAGCAACCAACCAAGAAAAATAAATAAACAAGAAACGAGGAACGCAACTTTAAACTGACTGCACGACTGTCTGCTTCAACGGCCAGAGCGCAACTGAACTAGTTCCAGCTCCAGTTCCATTTCTAACTTCTGTTAGAACGAAACGAGAAGGAAAAGAAACGAATTGCAATTGAAATTGTAACAAAAGCCGAAAAAAAGAGCCAACTATCAATAAAGTGGAACACAGCTAAGACGACCCAAAAAACCAACGAAGAAAAAACAAGAATAATCGAGTTAAGAAGCATTATGATGACTGCAAGACAGGGACCACAATAACAACACTTTACAGTCTCTTTCTGTCTCTCTCCCTCTCTCTCTGTTGTATTTCTGCTGGATATCTTTCTGACTTGGGACTAATAAAATGCAAGTTAAATGTTTGTTAAGAATTTATAGCACAAAAAAAAAGTACGAAGTACATGACGAAAGAAAGTGCAATGGAGAGAGAGATGGATAAAGAGCGGTAAACTACTGAGAAAATGAAAAGACGGCCAACATCTTTTGGCAACTGACCAGGCAACAAAATTACACAGGCAACTTTCTTCAGTTTTTGGCAAAAGAAATCCAATAAAAATTCTAGTGAAACAAGCAGCAAAATTACCTACGAAAAAATAAAACATTTACCAAAATAACTAATGCCAAAAACGTTATGGTTCACTTTAAAGGCATTATAAAACATAAGCCTAAATAAAAAAGTAGATGAGCGTTTTAAAACCAACATAACTGAACAGCCTTGCTTTTTGACGTTTGAGTTTCTTGTTAAACGGGTTATTAGATGCTTAGCTCTTTAAAAACAGAGCAAATGACACTTATCGATGGATACTATAATAGCTTCTTGATTTTCTAGTTTGAATGTTGCTTTCTTTACTTCTATTTTAATGGTTTCTGTTCATACTTTGGTTTTAGAACTGACGAAACTCAATCCGATCCGGTTCAGAGAGCTTCAGAAACAAATTCATTTCAGAAGTATTTCGGATTTTTTGAATAGCTGGCTTGAACTTGCAAGTTTTAAATAAATTTATCTTTTTAAAAATAGAGCTTTTAAATTTCACAGCATATCAGTCAAAATCGTTTTCCAAGTAATATAGTTTTGAACATAAAAATAAAGGTTCTCTATGCGGCAAAACTGTTGTATTGCTTTTCATATCGCTTGTTGGTTGCAAAAGCAGTATGTAATTTATGTCGCCTGGCAGGAAACGCCAGTCGTATGTGTGTGCGTGTGTGTTGCAGTCACAGTTAAAGAAAAATAAGCATACAACCAGTTGACAGTCGTCGTCAGTGAAATAGTGAGTGAGTGAGTGTGTATGGAATTCTGCAGTGTATAGAACTTAGATGCTTTCGACGTCTGTATCTGTCTCTGTCTCTGTCTCTGAGTCTGTTGTCTGTTACTGTAAATATAACTGTGACTATGTGCCTTGTGTCCTACGTCCTTGTGTCCTTGTGTCCCGTTTCATCCTTCTGTCAGAGCTGTTGGCTCTTCCGCTTCTATTCGCCAGAGCGCTTCAAGCGTAATTTATCTGCTGGCAAAATGTGTGGCTGCTATATATGTGAGTGTCGACGGAAAAACTGGTCGGAAAACTACTGGCAGTAAAATTTATGCAGGCCAAACGTATGGCCAACACACACGCACACACAGAAGGGTTGAAAGAGAAAGAGAGAGCGAGAAAATGGAGTGTATTAACTGCAGCTAAATCAAACTTTGAAGCCAAGTTATGAATTATTTGCCATTGTGCAGCATGCGAAACATTTCTTTTGTCGCTTTGTTGTTGTCATTTTTGCCAGCTTTGATTTGTAGGAAGGAAAGGTTCAGGGCGACCTTTAACCCCACTTCCTGCCACCCATCTCTCTCCTTTTTCCGGCCATCCGGCAGAGGTTACCTTTGCCACCTGCACTGTCATCCTGCCGCCTGTCTGTTGTCTGCTGTTGGCCAAGTTAATTTGAACATAAACAACAGCAAAAACAACAACCACAACATTTTTTGGGAGCCACAAAAAACGAAATTTCTGTATATAAAATCAACCGAAAAAAAATGAAAAAGAAAGAGAGAGAGACAGATAGGAAGAAAAAAGAAGAGGCAAGAAAGGTTTTTACTTCGCTTTTTTTGTGCAAAGCTGTGATGATGCGGCATTTGACTTTCTGGGACATTCGAGACACGTAAATTTCGTAGGCGACCCCAAAAGTTGTTGGGCGAGGCATTACCGACAACAACAGCAATAGCAACAACAACATCAGCAGCATAGATAAATTATAATGGGGAGAGGGAGACAGCAAAAAAAAAATTAAATGAAGCACAAATTAAGTGAAAATAATAAACCCTCGAGCAGAAAAACAAGAAACAAGAAACAAAACACACACCCACACACACACACACACACACACACACACACTCCCACACACGCTTGGTCAAAGAAGATTTTGAATAGCTGGAGAATGGAAGATGAAGAAAGTAAAGGATGCTCTTGTAGTCGCCTTAGAGCAATACACATGCATAGGGAGGACCCACATTTTGTTGTTGCTGTTGTTGTTGTTTTTATATTCCTACATTAGAGTTAATTAAAGCCTGTCCTCGCACAGTGGACCGATTGCAATATAAAAGGAGCGAAATAAAAGAGGATACAAAATAAAAAAAAAAATGTAAAATAATATTGATTTATTAATAATATATGCTGAGAAATATTATTTTTGAATGATAACATTAATGTCTAAATAAACTCATTAAAGTAATAATATCAATTTCTTTTGCATTTTCTTAGAAAATATCAAAAAAAATGTAAACAACAATTCTCTAAAATTTAACCAACTTTCGAGTAAATCGATTCCCCAATCGAATTAGAATGGAAAATTTTCACTGTTTGAAACTTCAAATATAGTTTAATACTATCTATTGTATCCAAATATTTATTGCATAATTTTAATTCCATTATGTGCATTTTTAATGTTGTAATCTGGAGAAGAAAGTGTTAAATTTGGAGTCTTTAATGAGTTTTCAATACGAGTGACGACAATACTATGTTTTTTTACGAGCGTAGTTTTTTTCTTTACATTTAGACAGCTGGCTTACCACTTAGAAATGTTCACAAAGTTTTTTACACTCTCTCTCTCTCTCTCTACTCTATTTTCTATATTTATAACTTTTATTGAGTTCTAGATTACTCAATATTCTAGAAATTAAAGATTTATTTTGCACTTTCAGTGTGCTTTTACCGCTTTCGATTTTGTAAACTTATCGAAAATAGGCCCAAGTTTCTATCTCTCTCTCACTTTTGCTGTCTCTATCTCTCTGTCTCTGTCTCTATCTATATTGTGTTCTCTTTTTCTTACACTCTGTATTTTAGCAATGCTTCAACAATGGGGAGCTTCAAACTAGAATCCTTGTAAATGAATGGCTGGGCATTGAAATAATGAGCCGTATTTACATTTCAAAGCGTACAACAAGCAACAGCAACAACAATGAGATGATTTTGAAATGGCTGTAAAAAAGAATTGGTGGACGAGGGTTGGGAGTTGAGGGAGAATGGAGGGTAGGGAAAAAGAGTCGAAGAACGTAGAGTAAAGCTGAGGCCGATTGTATGCAATTTGTTTTATGGGCCGAGCCATGCACATTAAATGGGCACTTAATCACACGCACGGGGCGTGGCTAACTCCTCCGCCCTCCTCCTCGCACACACACACGCGCCCGCAATCCCTTCGATCCTCCTGCCCCCTTCCATCGCTTGTGTTTAAGGCGACCGGCGACAAATCAAATTGATTTCGCTTTTCTTATTTTTGTTTTTGTTTTTCTTGTTATTGCTGCTGCTGTCGTCTCGGGGCTTTAACGCAGCATTATTAAATCACTTTTATTGCCATTGAAATGTGCAAAAGTTTTGTGCCAGGCCCCGCCAACCGACAGTCAACGAAAAGGACAATGGCAAAGTCTAGCTGAGTCGTATGTGGCGTATGCGTAATATACATAAGAATACAAATGCGTAACTCATATTTGTGGCTGTTGGCGTTGACTGGCGACTTGGCCTCTCTCAGTTCATTGGCAGTCAACAAGAGATAGAGACAGTCGCAGAGAGGGGGAGCGAAGCAGAGATAGCCAGAGATACAGAAAGATATAGACAAGACTAAGGACACGTAGAGGCAAGTAAATTATATTTTGTTGTGTGAAGCTGCTGTTCTGCTGCTTCTGGCCATTGGCATGTGTGACTGACAAGACAGCAACAAAAACAAAAACACAAACAACAACAGCAATAACAACAAGAAATAAACAGCACAAACAATGCGACTTTGGGGCACTTGAGGTGCCACAAACAAGAGACAACACGAACAAGAGACGAGTCTGCCCTGCAGATAAGTAAGCCCATACATCTATTCATCTTTCTTTCCTCCCTCTCCCTCTCTCTCTCTCTCTCTTTTGCTTCCCTTGCTGTTCTCTACAGAGTTTAGTAGACAACCAAATGACGTCAGCGATCCAAAGAATTTCGATTGAATGAAGCTGCTTATAAAGTGTTGTTAAATTCATAAAGTGAAAACACCCCTGACAGTCCCTCTGTAAGTAGTAAGTGTAAATGTGATGAATCAAAAGGCATCAAACGCATAAATTCTGCAATTTTACAAATTATTCAAATTTACAAGATAATTTGTAATCGAAACAAAAGTTTCCATCTATTCCAGGCAATAAATGTTGGATCAAAGCAAAGTGTTTATACAATTTTGTACGTTTTGTTTCAAAATTAGATTACAATCAGAGCCTCTAAAGTAGACTTAAGTAAGTTATCATTGAGATGTAATAGAGCATTCAAGTAATCAGCTAATATTCCAGTTAATTAAATATTTATTCTAGGTTTTAATTTGAGTTTTGATTGCTTAAGCTGTTTATTTTCTTGTATACTATGTATATTGAGTTATTAAGGTTCTTTTTTATTCACATCTTAGTTCCTTTTCCACACAGATTAAATTAAGTATTTTTGGCAACTTTCTGACTGTAGTCCTCCAGGTTTACTTTTGGTAAGACTTTAACATATTTTCAATTACTACTGATAAACTGTTGTTCTATCTACACATCTGCTCTGTGTGTTGTAAAAGTGTGTTTTAATAGTTTTTGTCGTCAACACTTGTCTTTTCTTTCTCCCATCCTTCATGGCTTCATTAATGTCTCTTTCATTGTCACCTGCTACATTCTTCATAGTAAAATGCTTTTTAATTTGGTAAGAAATTGTGAATTATTCATATTACAGGTACATGTCAATTAGAATTCAATTAGCAGCAATAGTTGATTACAAGTCTTGAACAAGAAAGAAATGTCAGTCGGGCATGCCGACCGTGAAATACCCTCTGAGCTTTGTTTCTAATTATATAAGTTTAAATTGGAGTAGCTGCTGCAAGAACTTAACATGCACACATAAGTATTTGTATGTCTGTCTCGCTCGCCTTTTTTCGCTTTCGTTGCTTGTGTGCACAGGTCAGTGATCGAAAGTATCGATTTTCGTTGCATGAAAAACTTTTAAGTCAGATTTTGATGAAATTTTCACAATCGTTTGATATTATTTGTCTTCAAATATATTCTAAGTTACAAAACGTTATGTTAAGAAATAAGTGTCATGTCACAGCATGCAAAGTTACAACGCAATTGTGCTTTTGGTGGGCGAAGGAGGCATGGCACCAAAAAAATGTTGATGCCATTGTCTTTATATTACATCTAGCAACCTGCATGCCAAAATTGGTGACCCTAGGTGTTATAGTTACCGCGATATTCGCCAAAAACATGTATTCTTTCCGGGGTATGTCTGGTTATTCGCTTATTGAGGGCGAACGCGGTGTGGCATCGAAAAAAAAAAGATTTTTGTATTGACTGACTAATTATGTGGTCGATACTGACCAAAACGGATATTGTAGCTCTTACCATCTCTGAGATCTGTTTGTTCATACGGACAGACGGACATGGCTATATCGACTCGGCTTGTGATGCTGATCAAAAATATATATACTTTATGGGGTCTGCCACGCCTCCTTCTGCCTGTTACATACTTTTCACAAACCCAATATACCCCTCTGAGGGTATAAAAACTTTAGACATGTAGATGATAGTTCAGTTAAGGCCTTACTTTTTGTACCCACTGAGCAACATTTGTTGACTTTTTCTCAGTGAAGTCCGCAATGATTTAGTTCGATGTGTACTACTAAGTTTTGGTTTGTTTATCTCTGAAAACTGCCAAATTTAAGGATTCTTTTTAATTTTAGTCTTTTGTTTTTTAATTTCTCAGACACTACTTTGTATGTACTTAAGTATGATACTGTTTTCTCGAACAAAGGTCAAAGAATACATTTTAATGAGGGTTTAATTTCAAACTGGGTATAGTAACTGAGTTCTATACCCTTTAGCTTTTTCCAAATTCGGCGCTTCTGTTTTCTATAATACTAAATGCACTTCATTTTTAACACAACATTAAGAACTAGCGTGGAGTTGTTTGTATTAGACTTTTGATGGTGAAAAAAGTGTATCAAGTAGGCTACTGCGAAATTGGCTGTCAAATTGTGTCAGTTCTAGAAGTCAGATATCAAAGCACACAAGGTTTCATTTACAACATACACACGCTGCGTTTCATAGTTAAGTGACATACAAAATAAATATATATATATTCTTTGGAGACACAAATATAAAAGCAGCGGAAAAAAGGACGACAAGGAAAGCAAAATGCCAACCTCAATGCCGTGCGTGACGCGAGCTGGTCGAGCATTGCATCCGGACTGTTATGATCGACTTGGCCGTAAGGTAGGACTCGAATTGGAGCGTGCCAAGCGTCCGGTGAAGGCAGTGTCCTCGGATCAGCTCGGACAAAAAAGACTACGTCTTCGCATCTGCGAAAAGCAACAACAGGAGGCGATGTTGCAGCAACATGCTGCCATTGGCTTCCATGTATCCGCCGGACCGGGCTCCAAGTCACTGACAAAGCCGCGTGCGTTACCGCCAGGTACAGTTGCGCCACCTGCTCCTCGCATACCGTTTCGCAGCCAAGCGAAACCCACTAAACGCAAGGGGCGTGGCGGTGAGGCAACATATTTCAATGTACTGGGACAGCCGTGGAAAACGCAGGGATTCGCCGAACTCAACAAGGAGGATGTCGAACGCATGAAAGCCTGCCGTCCACCCACTGCTGAGGAACTGCAAGCCGAACAAGATCGCCGCCAGGAGGAGGAGCGTCTCAACAAAGAGGAGGAGGAACGAGTGCGTAGCTATTACCAAGAGATCGATGAGGCTCGAAGGGAACGAGAACTCGAGGTGCAGCGCCAAATCGATGCAGAGGCAGATGGCGATGATGAGGAAAAAGCCGCCGAGGCAAGGCGACTGATGGTCCTACACAAGTCATTGCAGGCAAGTGCTTATAGTAATCGATGCGTTCCATTAACACTCGATAAAAGCTCCATAAAAACTACGTAATGCTGTAATTGCTTGTAATTCGCTTCTCGAGTATCAATATTTTATCATATATCGTGAAGTATTGATAGGCAGACTTAAGTAAATTAACGTCGCTAGAAAATAATCGATAAGCTTTCGATATTTAGTAAATACTTATCGGCAACTTAAAAACAATCGAATCATATGATTCAAATGAATTTCAATTAGTTAATTATAAACTAACATATTATTAATAGATAGACAAAGTCTATTTATACACTAGTCAGCTATGTACACCATAATAAAATGATAAAAATAATCGATATAGTACATGCATCGAATAAAAATGAGATCTGATTAAAAAAAATTAGTTGAAATTTTTAATCGATTTAAACACAATTTATCAAAGAATATAACAATAATTGAACAAATAATATAATTGGTGTTGATCGATAGTACAAACTTTCAAAATACACCTGCGTTATCGATAACTTGTTGCTTCTTAAGCACCGAAAAAAAACTTATAGATCCATGTAGATAATAAAACTTTAAAATGAACAAACAATATACTACAAATCGGTAAACGATAACATGACGTTTTGCTTCGATTACAGGCTCGCCATGCCACTGATCAGCGAGTACAGACCGCAATCCGTTCCATAGGAGCAGCGAAGTGCAGTGCCATGTGGACAGCACAGATTGAAGAAAGATCGATGATGGAGCGTCTGCAGGAGGAGCACGATGTGGAGCAGGCACGCAAGGACAGGGCTTTTATGGAGTCCAAATGGGGATCGCTGCCGCATCAGGAGCTGCTGGCACACAAGAAACGCTTGGAATTCGGCGCTGCAGTGCGTCAGCAGATCCATGATCGTCGGCAGATTCAACATTTGGCCGAGGAGCGACGTCGGGATGAGTCGCGACAGATGCGCGATGCTTACGACGAGTACAAACGCTATCAGCTGGATCAATCCGTGGAGAATGGAAAACGGAAGAAAGATTATCGCAAGGAGCTCTTCCACTACATTCAAATGCACCAGGACTTTGGGCGATTGCTTTGCGAGCAAGAACGTCGGGACGAGTTGCGTGCCAACGAGTACGTCCTGAAAAAGGAACAGCAGCGTCTCGAGCAGCGACAGCAAAAGGCTGCAATCGAAGCGGACAAGGCCAGGAAAAGAGATGCACTCTATGTCATACAGCAAAAGATACTCGATGCCAAGGATAATCGCGAAGAGATGCGTTTAATGGCCGAACACGAGCGTCTCGAGCGGAAGTATCGCCTTGAGGAGCGTCAGGCGGTGGAGCATCGTCGTCGTCTATTCGATGAACTGCGTCAGGGCAACCGTCAGGCCATGGAGCAGCTAAACAAACTTAAGGCCTGCTTCTACACACAGCGTCAACGGGAGATGGATGAGGTGAAGGAGGAGCGTGCTCGATACGAGCAACAGCGAAAGGCCGAACAGGAGCAAAAATTGGGCAAAAAGCTGAGCCTCTATCAGGGTGTTACAGCCCAAATGGAGGAACATGAACGTGCCCGACGTCGTGATATCGAACAGGATCGGCTAGAGAGCGAAAAGGCACGCAGTATTGAGGAACAGCGTCAAAAGGAGATAGATATGGTCATAAGTGTCAAGCTAAATGAGTTGGCCAAAAAACGATGCTTGCCGGAAAATGCTCTGCAGTCGCTGACTGGGCGTGTGGCCAGTGCTGCCCACAACAAGTTATCCAAGCATTTCCAGCCTTAAAAGAGCGAGACAGAGAGAGAGAGAGAGAGAGAGGGGGAAAAAGACACAGCGAGCAGATGAAGAAGATGCTCTTCAATGTGTGTTATTTGTTCTGTTTATACAATTTATTGTTGTTATTTGGTTTTGTGGAGTGGCAACAAGACAACAACACACACACAATTGATGGCAATGGCATACACAGACACGTACATGCGCACATACGCACACACACGAAGCGCGGCATTAAAACTTGAAGCATACTTTGCGGTGACAATTTGTTTTTTGTTCTCCTCGAGCGCATAGAAGTCCGTGGAGTAGAGGGGGAAGTCTGTCAACCGCAGACTTTTTAACTCAACAAGTTTCACAATACACACTTTCTCACACAAAACTCCCACACTCACGCATACAGCTCATTAGGAAGAACATTGGGAACAATCATTAAAACCAAACTAAAGTCGACTTGTATAAGAACCAGCACCAACAACAGCAAGCACAAACTTGTTTTGCCATGCACAGTGGGCATGGAAAACGTTGCTGTAAGAGACATATAGAAAGTCAGGGGTGGCAATTTGTATAGCCCTCAGTTGGCTGTCAAGTTTGGAAAGTCGAAAGTCGCTGATTAATTGAATTGGATTTGTGGATTGACTCTCGGCATAAGCTGAGCTTTATGCTTATCAAGCCAAAACTTCTAGCTAATATATAGGCGAGATTAGATTAAGCCAACAACTTTGACAAATCAGTTTTATCAGTTATACCATGCATAGCAAAAATGTCAAAAAAGCAATGAAGCAACGAGATAGAAACAAATAAGTAAAGACAACAGAAGACCTTGACCTTTTAGTTACTACCATAGCCACTTCAGTGATAATTTCGATTGTTTATCGACTTGAATGAATACTCATTGGAAAATTGAATGATAAACAGATCCCACAAAGGATTAGAGACTTATTTTTAGCAGCAGTAGAGAAGATCATATTAATTGCAACAGTTTTTAAGTGAGGTTATTTCTAAAAGATAAAAAGTCACAAATCCGAATGAGAGTGCAAAAAACTAACTATTGTAAATTATATTCTTGAAACTATTTTGAGAACATGTGTTTTAATTGATCCAACCGAAAAATAAATAGACCGATTTTTGATGACATTCTACAACATTTTTGGTGTTACTTGAGACAAGTCTTTGAAAAGAGTGAGAGATGTAGAAAAAGGAGAAAGAGAGGGGGGGTTCTGGGATCAGCATAAGTCTCACTCCTTGGTCATTTGCTGCGGTTCTTGCTGTTGCTGTGACCTAATGATGCAGAAAAATAATAAACTTGATGGCAGGCTCAACTGGCCATTCAACAAAGTTTTGTGTATTTTGATACCCGTTACTCCATTGTTAATGTTTATGTTTAATTCATTGTAATGCCTAACCGGGCCTTCAAACTGTAGACTAAAGCCTAAATGCTTTTAAAATTAGTATAAAATTAAAAAAAATAATATAAAAATTTGTTATAAGCTTTAGAAATAAGCTAGCTATTTTAGGTCATTTAGTTTAGGCAACCTCTAAAGTTTTCTAAACTTTTATGGATTAACGGGTGTTTTGCAGTTTGAATATGATTTTTATCATTTTTCTTTTCGTTTTGTTTTGATTATTTGTTGTTTTTTTTGTTTCGTTTTGCTGCAATAAAGAAGCATTTATGACGCTGCCTAAAATGCTCTTGTCTTTTCTCTCGCTACCTCTCTCATTTGTCTTGGTCTGTTTTCGCTTTTCTTGTTGTGAACTGGGAATGCTTAAATGTCATGGCAACGCAGCTGCCCAACAAACACAGAAACACACATGCAACATAATTGCTAGGCATAGAAAAAAGAGCATAGCATACTTTTTAGCGCTCCATTGCGACATACATACTATGCATGTATGTAAGTATGTGTGTTTGGGTGTTTTCGTGTAAACCGAATACAGCAGGTTCAGAAGCTGAAACACACCACCCACTGAACCCAATCAGCAGAGCATCAGCTAACCACACAACAACAACAACAACATCTGTGGAACGCAGAAAGCAGCTGGCCAGCAAATCAGAAAAACTACTCACACACACACACACAAACAAACACACACGCACTGTGGCACACATACATACATATAAGAAAGCAGGAATATGTATAGTAAAAACAAACAATAGTAAAACTGATTAAGTCGGAAAAACCACATCAAGCTAAACGATGATGAAGAAAAGACCAAAAGATTACGAACATTGAATGGAAGCGGGATTCGCAGGAATCGCTGAATGCACAGGCAAAAAGGACCTGCGACTTGATGCTTGGACTTAGACCAGGACTTGGACTTTCAAGACAAGTCGGAAAAATATCAAAGGGGAAGGTTGGGGCAAGGAGGAAACGCGAATTGTGAACCAGGCGAAGTCCACACAATCGATGCTACTCCGTACTTCTTTGCTTCTCTTTTCATCTCCATCTCTTGGCTTTGACTGTTTCTGTTTCTGACTGTACGTATGTGTGTGTGTGGAAGTGGAAGGAAATGAAAAATAATGCGGGTCTTAGGGCTTGACGTGTGTACACGCGAGTGTCCGTGTGTGTGTGTGTGTGTATTAGCCACGAGAAAGGAAAACGAAGCAAAAGTTGAGGGTTGAGCATAGAAAATGAAAATGATAATGAAAAGCAAAAAAAAAAGAAATTGAGGAAGGCATAAGAAAATGCTGCCACATATCGAATAATTGAAAGGATTCGCACAAGCTGCGCAATATAAGACAAAAAGAGACGCAATCGCAGTGGAAGAGAGATAGAAAGAAAGGGACAGGGTAGTTTGTTAGAACTTTGAAGCGACAATTTGTAAGATATGATAGTAATGCTCTTTGACAACAACATCAGCCAAGCGGGGACAGAGACAGAGACGAAGGAGGAACGAAAGCAACAATGACAGCAAAATTAGTCATTGTCCCCTCAGAACAACGACTTATCTACACAGCTCGCCACACATTTGCATATGTATGTAGGAAAGAATACTTATACATATGTATATACATACTACAAATACATATGTATTCATATATACATATGCCCTAGTGCCTGACAATTATGTACAATTTACTTTGCATAACACTTGAGAGCAACATTGTGCTTCAAGTTGCTTGGCTACAAAAGCAGCTTGTGGCTTAGCCAAAGAACCAACAGCAACAACAACAACAGCCACAGAAATTGCAGGGGTATTTTTTGAGGTACGCAGTTGTCAAAGCTAGTTAGCATTTTGTTGCCATCAACAAAGCCACACAGACAGGCAGATATGCAGTTGGAGGCAAATCTCAACAAAGCAAAACTTTAAACAAAATTTATTATATTTTGCACAACATTGAAAAGTATTTGAATAAATGTGGAACTACTATATGTTCCACATTTAGTTCATTTCATGTACTGCTTTACGAACGGTTATTGTTAATAATTACACAAGTGTTTAACAGTTGTGCTGGGAAATGCTTAATTTATTTGAAGTTGCTCAAGTTGAAGCTCAAATCAAGCATAATGTGTGGCCCACGTTGGGCGCCAAGCCTTTAAAGACACCTTAGGTGACTTGCAAAGTAATTTATGAAAAAAAAAAACTGCCAGAGATTGTACCTTAATCGCAAGTTATCAGCCAGGTGGTGCATTGGAAACAAGTGTTGGAAAAATATAAATTTTCCATTGTTAATACAGTATGTTACTTTTGCCGTTGCCTTTGACGATTCGAGAAGTACACATAAAAACAAACAAAGCAAAAAGTTATTAGCATGAGGTACGCAAAACGTTTAAGCTACGTTGGCCTCAAAATGTTTTAAAGACGGATCAGGTTTGAAGCACACAAAATGAAACAGTCGCGGCGTCCAACGTGCGCTTATTATATCGAGAGTTTCAAATTTTCTACAGGGAATTCAGTCAGTTAAGTTACCTTTGCCGCTTTGTAAAGTATAAATAAAACGTAAACAAAAATTTGTAATCCATTAGCATGTTGTCAGCAATATTCATGACCCATGTTGGGCGCAAAATGTTTTGGGAGATGTTCCGATGATGCACAACTCTCACACAAAACGTGTCGCATCGAATTCAATCATTCAAGACTAACGTCTAGAGTTGGAAGCACTCGTGTGCAGTCGTGGCGCCCAACGTATGCTAATGCTATCAAGAACGTACATTCACTCACACACATTTTAGCAATTAAGACTGCTTACTAGTAATTGTGGTATACCATGCGAATGCAAGTGCCGCTGTTGTGTTGAATTGAATCGGTTGCACCAAAACGACTGGAAAACATTATTTAACAAATCTTTCAGTTAAGCATTAGAGAGCAGGCAATCCTTAAATTGTGATTTTGATATGGTGAAAGTGAGTGAAATAAGCAAATGCGACGTCTAAGAGAGTGAAAAAAAGTGAGTTTTTTTTGTTGATGATGCTGGTGATTTGCAAAGTTCAATATTTCTTGAAACGTATCTTATTGCATGGTGAGAGCTGAGCTGACTTGAGGTGACTTTTGGCAACAGTTTGTGAACGTGGACGAACGGTAAGACATATGTAATAGTGAAATAAAAATCGATTAAAAATGAATTGAAATATAAATGAGTTGAGAATGCAGTGCAAATTCTATTGGCAAATTTTAATTGGGTTTTTTAATTAATTTCTTGTTATCTACATAATTTTTTAGTTTTATTTTTGTTAGTAAGATTTCAACTCATGTCCATGAGTGCACTTTTATTATTTTTTCTTTTTATCTTTTTTATCTTCAGTTGAAGCTTTTCATATTTGCTAACCTTGTGGGGGGTATTTCGCATTTGGAAATTTTGTGCTTTTGCTTGCATTGTTCAGGAATTCGAATTTTGGATTTTGATTAAGATTTAGATTTAGACTTTTTTGAGTGAGGCAGATTCGATTGGTAATTTGATATATTTTTATTTTGATTCGCTTATGAATTCAATATTGTTTTGCTTTCTTTTTGATTTTGTTTTCGATTTGTGGTATTTTTTTATTTTCTAAATTTCATTGATTTTGTTGTGGCATGTTTTTGGTGCAGTTGTGAGATTGGCGCTTTTTTTGTGGTTTTGTACAGAATGAAGTCGAGTTTGAAGTATTGAAATTTTGATTTAGAACTTTTCCGATATGCTATAGATGCGCTTAACGCTCACGCACTTGCGTCGCAGACGCTCACACTCGATCTCCCGGAAGTCGGCGTGCGAACTGGAACTGGAACTAGCTGTGGCCAGGCTTTGTGCCGTCTCTCCACTCGACGTCGATTGTCCACCTATTCCAATATCGTCAATGGCAATGTGATGAATACGCGGCAGATGTGATGATATCGACGCGGCAGCAGCGCAGATATTTGGCTCACTATTTGCAGCACCAGCAGGTGAATCGCTGCTTTCGCTGGAATTGGAATCAGTGTTGGACCTGCAGTCGTCCTCTTGCTCCTGCTCCTGCTCCTCTACGCACTGCGGACAAATGTTGCCGTTATCGCTCAACGTCTCGTCTTCGTCGTCGTCCTCTTCGTTGAGAAGCGCAGATTTTGTTGGCTTGTTGCTGGTACTGATAATCGCTCTCTTCAGCTCCAGCAAAAGCGGTGAGGCAGGCAGTAGGGGCACCAACTGTGGCTGGCAGTCAAAGAGTCCCAAACTTGCCACCGACTCACCGATGGGCTGTGTGGTGATCACCGACGAGGCGGGAACACCGAGCACACTGTGCACGGCCTCGGGATGAATGCGATTATCGGAGTTGGTTGAGGAAAATTTCGATAGTAGTGACTTGGAGCTCGCTTTGTTCTTCAGCTGCTGCTGCTGCAGATAATAGTAGTCGCGGGGCAGCGATGATGTGGCATGCAACGGATCCTCTGGATCGTAGTAGCCCAATGCAGCCGGACGGAATAATCCCGGTGTACTCAACGAATGCGGCTGCTGTGATTGCGTCTGTGAGTGTGACTGCGATTGCGACTGTGATTGGGATTGTGAATGCTCCTGTTCATAGGAATCACTGATCACACTGGCCGTGGAGGCGGTGGGCGTGGTGCTGCTGAGCGTCGATTGGGAGCCAGCGGCGGCAGCAGCGGCTGCTGCGGCAGCAAACTGGGCGCCCAGCAGAGGTGTTAATCCGGCAAGGAACTGCTCCTGCTGCTGCTGCTGGCGCTGTTCGTCGAGTTCGCGGCGATATGCCTCGATTTGATCGCTCGGTGAGGGTGTGTTGCTGTGTATGCAGCCCTGAAAGAAATCCAATGCTTCGTACAGGATAAAACACAGGCCCAGGACAAGAAATGTCTCCATCATAAGCAACTGACAGCCATTGGAAGTGCAGCCCAGCAGCAAAACGGAAACGCAAACGAAACGGAAACGAAACGAAAACGGAACGGAACGAAACGAAACGATAACAAAAACCGCTTTGAAACGAAACGTACTTGTCCGAAACGCGTGGCAATTGAAACGTTTACCGTTTGCCTTCAAACCGTTCACAAGTTAGCCTTCTCGCTCGCACTGTCTGATGTGCTGCCTCTTTTTAGCTAGTAGAGTTTTATTTCGTTTTTGCTTTTATTTTGTTTCTCGCTGATGGTGTTTTCTTCTCTTATTGTTGTTTAACGCTTTGATATTTTGAATTGAATTCCATTTGCTTGACACTTTTTGCACTTCATTTTCATTATCATTTTCATTTTCATTTGGCTTTCCATTTGGCTTCACATTTTGTACCCCTACTTTTCATTTGACTTTTTGTGTTGTGCAACGCAAATTAATTTCGAATTTGTTTGTTGTCGCTTTTTGTTGTTAACGTTGTTTTTGTGCGCTTTCATTTGCATAAATTAAATGCCGCCTTATACTCCAAATTTCTATCTCTTTCTTTCATTTACTTCGAATTGCGCGAAAGCGAGATAGATAATTGAAGTTGTATAGTTAGATATATACAAATATACAATTAGTACTATTTATATACTGTACACATACACATACATTAACACAAGCACATACATATTTATTTATATAGCCAACAAAAAATACTTGTTTCTTTTGTTTTGCTGTGCGTGTGCTTGTGTGTCGGTGTGTCAGCGTGCGCCTTTCATGTCTGTGTGTTTGTGAATGTGTGTATGCGGAACGTGGTGAGAATGAAACAGCAGGCAGACATATCTTGTATCGTTTATATATATATATATATATATACATATATATTGTATACGTAGATCGGTACATAAAGATTGCGCTTAAAATGTGTGTTTGACTCTCAGCCCAAAAAAGTATGCAGTGATTTTTTTTATTTCACTTGCAATGTGTGTGCGAAGAGGTGTGTCTGTGTATGGGTGGGTGCTCGTGTTTATAACGCGCATAAAACCAAAAATAAAATGTAAAAACATAAAAAAAGAAAATAACAAAACGAACAACTTTGTTGCCTTTGGTGGCGTTGTTAAGCACAGCTTAGAGATAAGGCTGTCAGCCTCTCTCTCTCTCTTTCTCTCTCGCTCTGTATGGCTGTGTGCGTGTGTATGTGTCGCGAGCAGCTCATAAAGTTTACAAACAGCTGAGAAGCCCCTAAACAGCAGTTTTGCTCGCTTCGTTTTGTATAAAAATGGACCACACAAAATGCCATAACAGCAAAAGCCAACTGTAGAATGAAAGCCTAAAAGTTTGGTGGAAAATACGGTGTTAGGAAAAACCTTGCATTAAATGTATACTTGAAAAGAAAATCCTACACAAAACTAAAAAGCTTTCTGTCACTCTCACACATACAATTTAATTACATAGCTTAGGCCCGCAACACACATAAAATTATCTAAAATCTGAAATTTATTTGCTTCTTGTGTTTTTCTCTTTTCTTTTTCATTTTCATTTTGAGTTAAATTGGTTTAAATTGCTTTCATTTTGTTGGTAATTTTCTTTTCTTCTTCTTAAAAAAAAAACTAAAGTATTAGCTCTTTGGTATAAGGATTAGTTGAAGCTGACGAGCTTAAAGCAGTTGGGAATTAGTGTCAAAGACATTGTTCGAAATCACATTTGTCAACATTCAGGCCATAAATTGTTTTTACTTTGTTAGTTGGGATTTTCATTTATTTTAATCCGGTTTCTTGCCTATCATTTGTTTCATTTTCATTGGTTCCCTTTTTTTATCTAATACTATTTATTAACTTTTCTAGCACTCCTGCATACTGAAAACCAAATTACCTTACTCTTTCATTTCACTCGCAGTATTTTATTTTCCTGTATTTAAATATTTAGCAGTAAATTGTTGAACTGAACCACTTCATACTGTCATTTCACTATTCCACTTTATCTAGTGTTCTATTCCACTTTGTTTCCCTTGAAGTGAATCATAAGATTTCGTTTATTTTCTAAAAATTCCTGGTCTTAAATGTGCTTTATTCGAAATACTTGTTCCCTTTTAATTCGGTTCAATTCACAACTGTATTTAATTGCATATTCATTTCCATAAGTGTATCAATTTATCAAAAGCCATTTCCATTTAGCAAATTCCTCAGCTAACAGTAATACTATACGCAAAAACTAGTCTTAAACAATTTGCAAAATATTATGAAGTTATAAAAAAATTACTCATGTTTTAATAAACAAAAGAAGAAAACGCAGATGAAATTCAACTGCAAAACTACAAATTGCAATAAGGCCCAAAGCAAAATACCAGGACATAAAGCATATCAATAAAACAAAGACAGTAGCATACATAACATATTTATTATTGTGGCACAGGAATTTGGGATTTCACATGCAACTCGGTGCATTTAAAAAAAAGGCAACCAAAAAATAAAAAAAAACTGTTTTCATTGTCTGCTCGTCACAATTGAAAAGTTCGATATAGCCATTGTAATGCCTATTTGTTGACATGGCAAAAAGAATAAAATATTTTCCAAAACAAAAATGTAAAAAAAGAAAAGGGCAGTAAAAGGGCACAAAGTGGGGAGGGGGTGAATGAAAGATTTTTGGTATTTTCCTTTTGCTTTGGGGCTTTCCCATTATTTGAAAATCCGAAAATCACAGCTTGACAGAATCATCAAAAATATGCAGTACACAACAGACAAAAGAAGTCATTGGACGTCAAGTCGAGAGACAGAATACTATATTTTCTAGCACTCTCTCTGGTTCTCTTTCACTCTCACTAAATTTCCTTCGCTTTCTGTCCATCCCATGTTTTTGATTGAGCCCAGTTTAAATTTAACGCAATCAACAGAGTGGGCCTTTTAGATTCAGATTTTCTATTGCTTATTTAAAAACACAAACACACTCAAGTGTTCAGAGGTATGTTGTATGTAATGAGAAATTAAAACGATTCTTTTCCGGAAGGATTCTAGCTCTTAGTTGATGTGCAAATCAATGATTAAAAAAAGTTGAATTAGAAATATAAAACTCAAAGAATTCTTAAAAAGTACAGGATATCTACTGATAGCATCATACCTTTTCTACCCGTATACATATGTGTTTGCCAAATTGTAAAATTTCAGCGAATAAAATTCACAATGAATTGCAATGCATTGATATTTGTTATGGTTATGGTTATTGCCAGACTTTAAATAAAATTCAACAGCAATTGTTCAGTCATAAATGGTCACATGAATTGAAGATGCTAATTGAAATGATAAAAGCAAGAGACAGAGAGAGAGAGAGAAAGAGAGAGGGAGAGTGAGTGAAATAAAAACACAGACCACTGCAGTGCAACTCTAATTTGCATATTGCGCGTGAAATTGCATCTGATTTTCGCATAAATATATTTAAATTATTCGCAGATTCCATTAACGGATAGCCACAATATTGCTACAACTCGCACAAAAAAGAATGAATGCGCAAAATATTTAATTTTAATTGTTAAAATTAAAATGCATAGAGCACAGCAATTGTGTGGTTATAAAATAAAACTTGCAGAGATTTTCAATCCAATTATTTGCAGCTCCAAATGTGTGTAATACGAAAGTCCTAAATTGAGTATAAATAACTTAGCTTGTAATTTTAACCAAAACCATGTTATTATTCAACACTCACACTCGGCGCAAGCATGTGAATCACATGGGTGCAAACAACATGAAATATAAATGAGTAGAGGAGAGAGAGAGAGACAGCGAGAGAGAGAGAGACAGCGAGAGAGCTAGAGTAAGAGTGTGTTGTCTCCAGCACATTTGTTCAGTGATTTTGATAACCCATTTGGGTATTACGTGGCAAATGAGTCGGCAATTGCCAATTGGTTATTGGATATGCAATATGAATGAATGAAAGCATCTCAAGATATTTACAGCAATTTGCAGCTACAATAACAATCTCAACATGAACAAAAAAAAAAAAAAAGATAACCCCGCCACAAGCAATATTTACGCATCAAATCGGTGGAACAAGAAAGAAGGCAACAAACAGCAGAAAGTGAAAATGAAAATGAAAACACTTTGCAAAAGGAGAAAAAAAAAAAAAACAACGCACAGTGAAGCTTAACCCAAAGATGATGTTATTTCCCCTGTCAATCTGGTCCTCCCTCTCTCTCTCTCTCTCTCCCTCTATCTGTTGTTGTTTTGCCTGCTATCCTCTTGCAGCGCTCTTGGCACATACGCAATCGATGATGCGGAAAAGGGTGAAGCAATCACAGTCACATACTAGTGTGGCCAGCATCTACCTATCTCTCTCACTTAACCGCTTTCCCTCCGTCTCTTTGCCTCTGTCTCTTTCGCTCTTCACAGTTACGGTGCCAGCTTTTGCTGCTGTTGTGTGTGTTGGTCACATCAAAATGCACAACGTGTCGTTATTTATGGCTTTGGGGAGCAAGCTGCGTTGCTGCCACCGTTAAAGCCACAAATCGAAAGAGCAGCTACCCCATATTCTCCCCTCCCTTGCACCACCCGCTTTCCATCTTTCTCCCCATTCCCTTCGCCTATCTCTCTCTCTCTCTCTCTATCTGGCAACTGACTTTGGACTTGACAACGCATAAGCCGCAGTACGAGGCCAGGCAACAGATCAAGCTGACAGTCTGAGCTGCTAGCCGTAAACTCTACAAACCTCTGAACATAACCCTCCCCACCACCCCGTCACACGCACACACACACACGCGCTTTTCATTGGCATTGCAGTTTGGCGGCTGTAATCTCGCAGCTATCGCCTGAGCTTATGCAACTCGGCAAATTGCTGAGCTGCCACACGAACACACAACACAATTGCTTGCCACGCCCTCACGACCCCCTCTCGCCCACTTTTACGTACCTCTACCCTGCTGTTACCAAACGTTTCGTGTTTCAACTCAATTTGCTGGCAACTTTTGCTCGATTTGTTTCGATATTCAATTTGATTTCTTTTCGATTCCCTTTCTGTCACTCTCTCTCTCCCTTTCTCCCTTTCAGGTTTCGCTCGATTTTATTATTATTAAGCAAGGCACTCTAATTAAATTTTTAATGTATCTCCCGTTCTCTCCACTTCTCTCTCGTTCTCTCTCGGTTTCAATTGTTTGGGTACAGTAAAAACTTTAGCTGCAACTTCAAACAAATTCCAAATAATTGCACATTAAAACTGGCAGCATCGCAAAAGAAACTGAATTTTTTTCCTGTCTGCTAAATTGCAATCGTAGGAAAAAAAGTTGTTAAAGGCAGATAGAGAAAAAGGGGAAAAACAAAAAGGGAGCAAAAGAAAACTGAACTTGAAACTGACTTTGGACAACAGAAATTTGTGTCTTTAAGCAAGCACAGTTTAATCATTTGCTTATAGCTGTAGTCTTGCAACTTAAATACCCTCTAAATAGTTTAATATACACTTTAAGAATCTATATTTCTAAATCAACGTTACTTGTGTTTTTAATGCATTCAAAACCAATAATATTGGCTTGCAAAGTTTGCATTTACTCAAAGCCCTTTTAAAATTTCGTTGAGCACAAAAGTTATGCATTTTAACTTCTCCTTACAGGGTATTTTTATAGTCTAGTTGTCTTGTTCTTTTTCATAGCTTTGAGTACACAACTCAGACAGCATGTGCTAAACGTTCAACAAACTGACACTCTACCTCTTCCTAGCTGCTTTTCCACCTCTCTTTGTGCTGTTCGTGCAATAACTCACTCTCTCTATCGTCCTGTCTGTCTCTCTCTCTCTCTTTTTTCAGCTATCTCTATTTTGCGACAGAATGCAACACAACAAGTGCGAGAAAGCACGCCAACACAAAAAGTATGAGAAAGGATGAAACTAAGTGAACCAAAAGCATTAATTTGCCTCTTTTGTTATGAAATTAAATTCCAGAGTATATTTTTCTAGTCATTTTACACAGTTTACATAGAGCGTTTAATTAAAGAAAATGGCGTTTTTAGTATTTGACGGGGAATAAAGGGAGATAGCAGATAACTTCAGCATATAATTCAAATGAAAACAAAAAAATCAAAAAATGGCAAAACTAATTGTTCACTTTTAGAGACAGGTTTTTAGTTTAAGTAGTTGATTGATGCAAATCATAGCTAAAAATAAAGTAAATACTTCTGAATTTGAATATTATACATATTGAATATATACAGCTTTAAAAAGCTTGCGTTGTTATAAGTTTTCATAAATTATAAACTGCAAATGCTTCTATTCAAAAAGTTAAAATTGTTGTTTTACAACAAAATATTGTATTTGATGTTAGTAAGTATGAAAGAACTTAAAAATGTTTGCCTCTAGCATTATTCACCAAAACTTTAGTGTACTTTAAAGTTAAATAAGACAAAAGAGCAAAACACTCACTACAAACCAAGCAGAAGACAGGGTTTTTATTTTTTGATTAATTAAAAGAGTAAAATAAAAGTTTTGGTCACTGCTAAAAATATTGTGCAATAGGGCAAAGCTGATGTGGAAGTTATCATGACCCTTTGGCACAGAAATGATAAACAATTTGCTGGACACTTTTGGGCACTGTGACCCCCAAGCAACTGCAGCTACAACAACAACAACAACAACAGTAGCAGCAGCAGTAGCAGTAGCAACAACTGTTGCCAACTGTAGAGCTGCAGTTGCTGCTGTTGTTGACTGCCACATCCACTTCATTTTGTCAACTGCAACTGCTGCTGCTGCTGCTGCTGCTGTTGCTGCTGCGTATGTGTGTGTGTGTGTGTTGTCCATAGCTGAACTTTGCTGAAAAGTAAACCAACATAAGTGTTGCGACGTTTCGTTGTTGTTATTGTTATGGAGCACCGAGAGAGAGAGGTTGAGACTCTGCTGCAACCGTTTCTTTTTTTCATTTTGGGGGCAGACAACTGCAGCAATGCTTTAAAGCAGAGACAATTGTTGTTGTTGCTGGCCTTGCCTGCAGCATAAATTTTTAAATGTGCCCCAAATAGTGCCACTTGCCCCTTGCCCCTTGCCTCTTGCAAATTGTTTGCTGCGGCTTGTCAACTGCAGCAACCTTCACCTTGTTGCATGTAGTTGGTGATACTAAACGCCTACACGCCCATTAAGCCCTGCCACGCCCACCTATATAAAAAAACGATACAATTGCAGTTGCAGCAAATGAAATTGCATAATGTAATGCACTTTGCTGCGGTAGTTGACAGAGAGAGAGAGAAAGAGTGAGAGAGACAGATGGAAACAAGGACAAAAGAAGATGGATATATGTAGTGCTTCAGTTGACCGCTAAAACCATTGAATATGGTCATTATGCCATGCACTTTTGCGGTGTTTGTGCACCAACAATAACAGCAACAGAACCAAAAGCATTTTTCGAGCACTTTGAATCGTTGAACTGCGGTCAACATTAGCATATTCAGTTCTCTGTCTCACTTGCAGCATGTGGTGCACAACACGAGGCAAAACGACAGTGTAAGCGAGAGGGAGAGGGAGAGTGAGAGGGTTAGGGCTTCATCGCGTAATTGCCACTTTGAAGATGTCAATACTTCAGCAATAATTGGCTTAACAATGTCGTAACGTCGGTGTGTGAGTGCGTGTGTCTTCTGTGTGCCATTTGCTAATTAAAATTTGCATCAAATATATGTGAACACATGTTAGCACATTTAAACAACTGCTTTCAGATAAATCGATTAAAACATCGATAAATATATCAAACAGCTGCCAATATAAACTCACATTAAGTTTCAACGTAAAAATAAGTTTACTAGTTTGGACGATCTTTATGAAATTTTTAGTATCGTTTAAGAAAAGTATTTTGAAGTCTTATACAAAGTTTGATGAAAATACAATGAATTTTACTCTCTAATATAGCGAAATATTTACAAAACTAAAAGCACACTTCTGCTGCGTGGAAATATATGTGTAAAGCCTATAAGTATTTCTTCTAGCTTAAACCATCTTTGTTAACAATTTTATTCACGTACTTTTAAATAAACTTATTATGCTGTAGACTTGGTATACAATTTTCGATGAACGATAACCGATCAAATTATCGATTAAGACTGAAATCAATCAAGTTGAAGTGCATGTCAAATATCTAAAAAGTGTTTCAACGGTTAAAAATCAATCGAAATAAGAAACAAAATTAGCTCCTGTTATCGAAAAGCACAACTTAAGAAACTATGCACTAAAAATCGCAGCGTTAAATAAACTTTACACTCCGTGGAAAGCATAAATTGTTGTGTGGATTTATTTGTAAAGTTTTACACTCGTTGCTCACAGTCACACATTATCGATAACGATTGTAATGAGGGCTGCAATTTTTGTAGTCGTAACAAAAATCGCATAACTCAACTTTGAACTAGAAGTTAAAGACTCTCAGCTCTTTTGCCACTGGCCACATTCTCCTTTCCACTTTCTCCTACATTTCTTACCCTCTTACTTTTTGTCTGTTTCTTTATTCTGCCTGCTTCCTTTTTGTTTCTTGAACTATAACTGGTGGTCTAACATGTATTCAAGTGCCTTAAAGTGCCCCCATGCAAACTTTGAAATTGTTTTCGTTCAATTTGCAAACCAAACAACTCAACCATTACGGGTATTCCTCGTTGCCAACGGCATACGAGAAAAGGGTCAGCGGTAGGGGGATAGAAAAGGGGTGCAATTTGGTCGGATTCTAGGAATGCTGCAGACTCTGGTTGCTGTCAATCTTTTGGGGCATCGCGTTAACGTTTCGCAAAATAATTAACAAACAAATAAAATAAACCATAAACATACAAACATATACATATACTTACATATATATGAAAGTGTACTATATATATTATGATATATGCATTTATTAAAACCAATTTGTATTTTCATGAACGCACCTAAACTGAAGTATACTCTGTGTTTGACATATGTAAACTTTGTGAAAATATATAAAATGTACGCAATTAAAACAAAATGTTGCTCTAAAGAAATAAAATAAATGTTCCCTCATAAGCGGATAACTAATAACTTCTCATAAATCCACCAGAAGTTGTGTAAAATATTAAAGTTTCGATCAACTCATTTGTCTACAGGGTAAGGAAATTCATAAAGCGTCCCTCAAAGGAAATGTTTGCTGCTTACTGCATATTTGGTAATAAATGTATATATACACACATATATGCAAGATGTATCTGAAAGCTATATACGTTTTTTGAACCATGTACCGTAATAAAGTACAGTTGTCAATTAAGCTTTCTATGAATCATCTCTTTTGAGATTTCTCTAGAACATAATACCATCTTATGTATCTTTACAAAAACTAGTTGGAATCGGACAACAAAAAGCATTAGCTGCCATATAAACGATTATTTAAGATCGGTGATTAACTTGTTCGCTTTAAAAACATTACAAATTTCATGCTTAATATTGCTCTAGAAAAAGTACATGGTCTTCTACAGTCTGCTCACTCGACAACCGCCCTTCCTACTTGTGTAGGTATGTATCAAAGCTATATATTTATTCAATTTCCCTTACAGTCATATATATCGCTACTCCGATTATGTATGAGCCATATATCTTCCTATATATTTGTATATTTATTTTTTTTTTTTTGGTTAACATGCGAATGTTTGCTTTCAGTTTTATGAAGAGGAACGGAGAATGCCTTTTGTTGTAGTTGTTGTTTTTGTTATGGTATTGACTCTCTGGCAGTCATTAAAAATATGAAATTTCATGTAAGGGCACACCCAGAGCGAGGCAGGGAGAACAGAAGAAGAGAGCGGAGAAAAAAGTTGTCATATGGCAGTATACTTAAATGAATTACGCTGCAGTGGCGAACATTTCAGATTTATCGAAAGGTGGCCATGGATATGGATATATATATATATATATATATATTTATATATATGTATATATATATATATATATATTGATGCATACTACATGTATCTGAGAGCGTAACTGAGATCGAATACAGTGATGAAGGGGATGGGCGGAGAGAAACTCCGTAATATGTTTGACTATTTTCAGTGAATTCAATAATCCTGATGAGGCAATACAGAAATGCAAAGGGATATTGCGAAAAATATCGAAAGAAATAATCGAAAAAAGAGAACACAAACGGCAAAAGAAATGCGATAAATTTGTATAGCGAATGGTAGGATGAAAGCAAAAAACGGGCACTGAACAGTTATCATACTTGCACCAGCTTATCACATGTGTATTCAACGACTATTCAATGTCGATATATCACAAAAGCGCTTTTAAATTCGATTTAACTATCGACACACTGATTCCAAAGGAGAACGTCGTTTGGTTTAATTTACTATGAGTTACTTTGAGCATAGTAAAGAGAAAATATGAAAATTATAAAAAAGCCTTACATTAATCGATAACATATTCGATAATATGTTGGATTTATTTTATCTAATAATAGACTTTATCACCACATATATATGGTAAAATGCGCATGTTGCTAACAACAATCGATAAGAAATCTATAATTAAATCGATATAATATTCGATAAATAAAAAACAAAATTTAATTTTGTTAAGCAAGCATCGCTTGCAGCTCTCGCTCTAGTTTCGGATCTGTTTTTCTTAACATATCAAACTTATCGATAACAATTCTGTTGCGTGCTGACAGATAGCACTTAACTTTTGACTCCTGCCCAACAATCGCTTCTGTGAGCGAAAAATCATACATATCTATATTTATATGAGGAAGAACTTTCGACAATGACCCAAAGGGGCTGTCACAATTCGTGCGTTATTATATTTAATATTAGAATCGTGGCGAGAGATGGGTCAACATTCAGAGAAAGGTTAGATCGATAAGTGTGAAAGGGAGGATGTGAGACAGAAGTTGGGAGTAAATACAATGCGTTAAGCAAAAGTTGCACAAAATTGACAATATATAAATAATATATGCCACAAAGCGTTGTGCGAAAAATGACAAAAACAGGCATCAAGACAGGTGGACAGTTGGACAGGTGAATAGGTGAACAGCCTTTCCAAAGGGTAACAAATAGATACGAGAATATACAATAAATAACAAGAGTAGGTAAATAAATAGAGTCGGTCGGGGGAGATTAACGATAATGTTGTCTGAAAAGTATTGACACAAGTGGAATGAGAGCACAGTAGCGGATTCAAAGGCAATGCGGGTATATATGTGTGTGTGTGTGTGTGTCTGTGTGTCAACTTCATATACAATTGGCATTTGACAATGATGACGTAATTGATTTTTAAGCAAATACATTTTGTCAGAGAAAGAAAGCGATTTCTCAAGTTGGAAACCAACGAAAAAAAAAATGGGAAACGTGCAAACAGCCAAACGATGGAAAAGAGCACGAAGTGCTTGTTTAAAATCTTAACTAAAGTCCCTTCTCCTCCTTCCACTCTAAGCTCTCTTCTGCTTTGCACTCGACACACACACACACATAAGTGAGTAAATCAAATAAAAGTAAAGATACCAAAGCAGAAAAATAATAAAAAAAATCCATATATATGTATATAAGCTATGTGCGTGTATATGTGCCATATACATATACATATATAAAAAAGAGAATCAAGTAAAATAAACTAAAACGTGCGAAGGCTGCAGGTGCGATTGTGTCTCTATGTGTATGTCTGCAGCCACTTTTGACTGCACACAACGAGCCAAACGGGACATTCTTTATTTACACTTGGCCATACATCAACACGCACACATACAGTAGCACACACATACAGTTACAGTTACAGAACAAATGCACGTGAAGCCAACAAACAAATGTCACCTAAAGACTGCCATAAAAAAAGCGAATTAAACTCAATTTATTTGGAGCTAACCGAAGCTTAAAATACACTTGCAAACCGTAATGGCAAATACACTGAGCGAACACATTGTGTGCAATAGCATAAAATGTGTTTGTTTATTTTACTAAATTCGAATTTTGATTTGTGTTTAAAATATACAGAAAATAACTCCAATCAAAATAAGATGTTAATAAGTACAAAAATATCTGCACAACTAATTATAAAACTGTTAAAGCCTTAGGATAGCTTCTTGAAGCAAACCTCAGTGAATTGATTCATTTTAAATTGTTTATGTTTCCCAATCGCAGTCTATATATGTATATACATATATATGTATATACTCGCATAATAAAAAGAGTACCTTGGGAATTAAGACTTTACTACCTTAAGCAGGTAAAAAACTATAGACATTGTAAACAAAACAAATTATCTCAATTGTATTCTACGGCCAACATGTTTGCAGTTCTAAGGACGGTGACGTCAGACTATCGCGTGGCCCAGTAGAAGAATTTAATATCGAAACTAAAATTATTTGTAAGCTATGCTTTCAACCTTAGTTCGAAACTGTATTTTGGGATAATATATTATAAAAACCTGATCGCAAGCACTAGCAAGTGTTAAGCAGAAACGCTGGACTGACTTTAATTTAAAGTTTTACAAATTTGCAGTCTGACTGCAAGTGTTCTGAATATTTCTGAATATTTTAAATACGTGTACAGTTGTAGACAGTACAATATATTTAGTTTAGCAAAGTATTCATATACAAATTGGAATCTTTTTTATTTCATTTATTTAAAAATTATATAAAAATACATATTATACATATATCTAAACTTGTCTCCTAGTTTATTGATTGATTTATGCTTGTACTTAAGCTGTGCCTTTTGCACTTTTTAGTAGGTTTAAATACTTTTTAAGCACTGTCTCTAAAGAGCATAACTTTCTTTCTGATTTGGTACACAACTTGAGACTCTTTACAAAGCATAAGTTTTACTTTATGCAGTTGCCCTTAAGCATACTGTTTGACTTTAGGATCAATGGAATTTTTAAGTATGCAAAATATGAAGTTTAATTTGAGATTTCTGTTCCCCACTTTCTATACACACTCTTTGGTCTCAAAGTTTTCAGTTTGTTAAACAACAAATTGTACGCTGAGCGCTAAAAACTCTATTGTTGGAAAATTTTGCACAGTTTTCGCTTGAGTTGTTATGAAACTCTTAAGGGAAATTGTTAAAGAAATCAACCACCTATCTCGTTCTCTCTCGCTCTCTCTCGCTCTGACTAACGTAGTTAAATCGCAAATGAGGCAAAAGTGTGACAGAACTGATGAAAAAAATCAAAGTTTTAATTATGTAAATGATACACAGACAGTTTCACAGTATGTGAATGTGTGCTTTGATAGAATTGTGCATTTTTATGGACAAGCTTGAGAGTTTCATTGTGCAGAATTTAGTTAGTTAATTTGCTTACTTTAAGACTAATCACTTAAGTGTACATTATTTTAGTAGTGGCAACCATATTTATAATCCAAATAGAAAATTATATTGCTAATTATCAGTAACATAATGCCTCAAATATCTTGGAAAAGTGGCTTAAAATACTGAAAGACGGAAATTTTGAAAGCCTCTTAAGTGCACAAGCTACTTAGTATTTGAGTGCTTGCATGTGGCATGTGGCAAATAGCTAAGTAGCAATATTAAGCAGCAAATACTACAATTTTAGTCAATTTTAACACATTTGGAGTGCTTCAAAGGGAATAAATTCATGAATCTTTATGACATTTTCAGTGCAAGTTTTACTCAGAGATAAATAATACAAATACAAATTGTCAAATTATCACGATTTAGCAAATTTACCTAATATATGCAACAATATTTTTGATCTAAGATTTGAGGAAATATTTTGAAATACATTTTCGTATCAAAGCGAACATTCCGTTATTGATGTTTTTATTTTTCGATATAAACATCAATTTGATAGATTAAAAATTTTAGAAGCTTATATTAATTACAAAATTTTAAGTAAGATGGATAACTTTTTATGACAAATTAAGGAAAATATTTAGTTTAGATAAAAGAAAGACGGAAATAATATAAAAAAATCGCAGGAATATGATATCTTGAAAATAAAATATTATTGTTTACTCAACTGATAATTAGGAGTCAAACTTCTAGTTCTTTAAAAAACTATCTTTAAAAAATAAAACTGAAATATTTCTTTTTAAATTGAATAAATCATTCAACTCTTTATATCGATTGTTTCCAAAGAATTTCAATGCAAACCAGTTTATAAAGCAATTAAGAACTTAGGGCTTAACTAACTAATTGAGCCTCGTTTCCAATTATATGAGTTCAAATTGCAGTAGCTGCTGCAAGAATTTAACATGTACACATATTTGTATGTCTCTCTCGCTTGCACAACGTTTTTCGCTAAAGCTGTATTAGAGCATACAATCCCCGTTTGTATAATGCTTGTCTCCAAACAAATGTGAAGTTACAAAACTATAAGTTAAGATATACATGAGCTAGAGGCATGCAAATTTTTAATTTGGTTTGTTTCTTATGAACGAAGTGCGCGTGGCATTCAAAAAATTATGAAGTCATTGTCTTCAAATTACATCTAGCAAGCTACATGCCAAAATTAGTGCCCTTAGGTGTTATAGTTTCTGAGATATTCGCCAAAAACTTGAATTTTTTCCGCGGTATGTCTGCTTTTACGCTTATTGTTTGCGAATGATAAGTGTCAAGTGAATCATCGAGAAAAGTGTTTGTAATGACTGTCTATATATGTGGTCTGTACTGACTACGGAGATTGTACGTCTTACCATCTTCGTAATCCTTTCCTTCATACGGACAGACAGACGGTCAGACGGACATGGCTATATCGACTCGTCTTGTGATACTGTCTATGAATATGTATACATACTCCTCCTTCTGTCAGTTTCGTACTTTTTACAAGCCCAATATACCCATTAGAGGGTATACAAATATATTACAAAATTACATTCCAAGCAAAACATTCGTTAATTCATTTGAATAAAATACTACATTCATACTAGCAATAATCTCATTAGTCTACATTCATATGCAGTCTGCTGCTGCAATAGAAACAAAATATTCAAGAAAAGCGCTCATGAATATGTATTAACAAATGACAATCAATCAATATCAATTTGTCTAAACTCTAAACTAAGATTAAATTAAGCTGCAATTAGTGTGAGCTGCTGACGTTGCGTATACGTAATCTGCATTTGTGTGTGTCTCAAGCGAATGACACAAACACACACACACACATGCACACACAGACTGCCACTGGTCAGAAGAATAGTGCTGGTACATCCGGTTTAGTCCTGCAGAGTAAGGACAAAAAGTTCGCGATACATGATACTCTGCACTCGATATCTATGCATATAGAGTTAGCTAGATTTGTTTTGAGTCTGCTTTTTTTGCAGCGGCTGCTGCTGCTGCTGCTGTTGTTGAAAACTTGGCGACTAATTTGCATATTGTTGTTATTAACAATTTGCATACGAAAATAAGAAAATCAAAACAACAGCAGCAACAAAGCCAAAAGGCGGCTAAAAGTTGCCAGTTCAGTTGCGAGTTTTCTCAACATACATATCAAATAAAAAATAAACACCAAAGTCAAAACAACAACAATGTGATTATGTTATCTAAAGTTTGTTATGGTTGCTGTTGTCTCTCTGCACTTGACTGCTGAGGCATAAATGTTGTGTTGTTTATGTTTTACTGCTCTTTAAATATGCTGAAAGTTTTTATAATCTCCGTTAGACACATACCTAAACACTCACAAACATCACTCACAAACACACACATGCATACACACATACGCTTTTCAAATATATTTTAAATATTTATTCATTTATTTTTATTGAGCTAACCGCCAAATTTTGTCGCTTATTACTAAGCTACTTTTATATTTTCAGCAATTTATTTAAATTTACTTTAATACATTTTCATGTTTAACATTTTTTCAGTAACACTTAACACCCATTAAAAAAAATTGGATTTTGGCAAAAAAATTTATAAAAAAAATTTTATTTTTATGTTTTTGAAATTGAAATTTGAATTAATTTGTTTTTATGCACTGTGTTTAGCGCGCGTTGTCGTCGGCTATTATTTTTGTTGTGGCAATTACCATTTAATTAATTTCTTATCATTGTTGCTATTTTTTTTTTTGTTTTGTTTGGCTTTTTTAAAGGCGCCGCCTTTTAACTGGTTGTTTGGCTCGTTGTTTGCTATGTTTGTTGTTTTGTTGTTTAGCCTCGCTTCAATACTTGTTGTTGTTTTTATATTTGATGCTGTTGTTGTTGTTGCTGTGTTTTTGATACTGTTTTTTTGTGTTTTTGTTGTTGCCGTATTTTGGCCCGTGCACGACGACCGTTTGACGCCCGTATAGAAAACAGACTGCGGCTCCAGACTGCGAGATTCATCCCATGAAGATAGTAAGCTGCCTGTGGCACACACTTACACACACACACACACACACATACATAAACACAGACACAGGCAGGCACACGAATGTAGCACACGAAGGAATAACACGAATGCGATGACGATGACGACGACAACGACGGTCACTTTTGTTTCGCTCAATGGAGCAAACAGTCAGCATCCGTTCCAAGTGTGTGTGTGTGTGTGTGAGGGTGTATGGTGTGTATATGTGTGAATGTGTGTGCGCGCGCACGCAGCATCTGCCGAGCGGCATTGTTGGCCCGAAGTACGAAGTCGAAAGCCGGGCTAAGAGTAACGCCAACACACACGCTCTTTTTGGACCCACGCAATATTTTGGCGTGGTGAGAAAAATAGCAACAACAATAAACATACCCCTGTCCCTTCCCATCTCATTTACCCCCCTACTAACACACAAAAAAAAAATAAGGAAAAAGCTTCCCTAGCCGGACCAAGATCACGTATACGCAACGTGGCGCCGGTTAAGTAAATAAAAGCAACAACAGCAGCTGCAAAACTTGTGCAGAAAAAACTCCAAAAAAGACGCCAAAAATATTGTTGACAAAACCGTGCAAACAACAACAAAGCAGACAACAGTAGAACAACAAAACAGCTGCCACAAAATGTTTTAAAGCAGTTTCCAACTTCTTGATTGGCCTACTTCGATCTGTTGCCATAATAGACTCAATATCTGGCAAAGGCAACAATTTTACTTAATTTTTTTTTACCAATAAAAAAGAAACGTATTGATTTTTAATAAAATGAAAGACATTCAACATCATTTGTAGTTTTAAGTTGATTCTGTTATTCAGCAAATAACTTTTGTGCAAATCACAATAGTTAACATGAGTTTACATCCCCTAGAACTTTCTCTGATCATCTTACAATCAGCATTGCAAATTAATGTACCTTAACCTTTTCATATCCTTTGATTAAGGTTTATCAATATTTCTATAACTTGAGATTTATATTAAACTTCTTGTGCTATACTATTAAATTAATATTCCAATAATATTCTCTTTATCTGCATAATTAACATTATTTAATAAATTTTCATTACGATTTCACTGCTAAAACCAAAATCTTACACTTCTGTATATAGATATACATAGGTACTACTTAACATTAGTTTTAAATAGTCCAGCATGTAATGTACAAAAAAATGTGGACTGAATATAACTAACAATGTATGGGTGGAAAACATTGAAAATCTTTCAAAACTTTTAATTAAGAATGCTTTAGATATTTTTAGCTGAAATCAGTTTTTAAAAACAATGGAAAGCTTTCAAAACTTTTCATTTAGTATGCTTAGGATTAAATTAACTGAAATGAGTTCTTTAAAAACTTAAGAAAAAATTAGTTGTTTTTTTATGAAAAAAAAAAAATATAGATTGATTATTGTAATAACTTTTAAATTTTTTCCAAATTTTGTCGACCTTTGAAAAACTTTTGGACAGTAAATTTTCGAAAATCTTGTTTGCTTTTCATATTTAACTTATATATAACATATTTCCAAACTCCACTACTTAAATTCTTTTATTTATAGATTCAAATTGTTTGCTCAAAATGTTACAGAATAAAAGACAACATTTTATTCAATTTTATTCCAATCTTGGAAAAGAATTGTTTCCTTTAATATTAAGTATTTTCTTTAAGTATAATTTTAAGATATACAGTCCCTATTATTCAGTACATTTAAATGGAAGTTTTAACAACATTCTGTTCATCTTGACTTACGCAAACAGCTGTTTTCTTTCAATATTTTATAAAATAACATACTTTTTAAAAATAAATTTTTAAAATCGTTTTGCTGTCAGTCTTGTAAGCTTTGGTTTTCCAAAAAAAAAAGCACAACAAAACAAAACAAATGTCTTTAAAATGCCGCTCGTTACATTTTCCATTCTTCGCATAGGCACGCTCTCTTAAATGCAAGCATAGTTGCTCTTTTAAATGTTTGCTTGTTATTCACCTCACTCTCTCTCTCTCTCTCTTTTTCCCTCATTCTCTCTCTCCATGTTTATGTCGTGCCTGTGCTGTAGACTCTTGGGAGCACAACATGGACGAAACTCAACACACAATGGAACCGAACATGGCGCTTTACTACTATGTGCGTTTGTGTTGGGTTAGCGCCATCTATGGCTGAGCTTGCCAAGCGCAGTGAAAATTTGCAACAGTTACAAAAAGAAAACATGCGAATATTTTGAAAAACAATTGACACTGCTCGTCTTTCTCTATCTACCTCTCACGCACTATGTCTCCTCCAGTTGGTCTTTCTCTTTTTAGTCCCTATCTCTTCAGCTTGTAATGTCTCAGGCCATTTGTGACCCACTCTGTCAGCAATTAAACACAGACGCAAAATGCTGAGCGATTTCCGTGTGCACTAATGACAGGCAGCCGCAATGTGAGGGCATGAGTTGGTGTGCTCTGGGGAAAAGGGAAAGGCATGTACATAGGTGGCCCAACACTCACTGGGCAGTTTTTGGTTCAAGCTAATTCGAACGAAATTAAGCAAACATTTAATGAAGCAATTAGCAAATGTTGGCAGCTGGCCACACTCCAAATTCCACAACACAGACACACACACTCTCACGCATACGCATACGCACACACACACACACACACACACACACACACACACACACACTCACACTCTTACTCGCATACCATGAACCCGCTAACAGCACCCAGTTTGCGGTTAATATCCTGTGCAAGCTCTCATACATTAGTAATAAAGTAGTGCTGACCGCTTTTCCCCCCTTTTCCCTTCTTACCACTTTTCACTTATTTTCCCCCCATTACTTTGCTTTACGTAATGAGCGCTTCAAGTAATGGACAGTGTCATCTTATGTATTTTTGGGAATATATAAAATTCAGTGTATTTATGTGACGTTATTCAGTTGCAGTGGAAAATGTGTAAAGTCCATTAATAGATTTTGGTATTTGTATTTCTTGCTTGAACTCACTTGAACTCTGAAATCTGAGCTGAGACTAGGATAAGGTGAAGGGAGGAAGGGAGCTTACCCTACTCGTACCTCGTACATACATCAAAAGGGATTTCACTTTTACACATCAATGTGTTTCTCCTTATTTAGCCAGAAAAAATTGCGTTTACTCACCTGTAAAAGAAGAAACAGCACAAAAGGCAAAAAGCGTTAGTATTATCAGAGGAAAAAAATCAAAAAGATAAAAAATATATATACTTATAGGTAGATATTGCTGGGTACATAAAAATAACAAGAAATGGCAAAAATATAGACACCAAAAATAAACAGGCAAAGTTTTCGTTTACTTTCTTTTTTATTTCTTCCTTCATTTCTTTTATATTTCATGTTGTTGTTGTTGTTGTTGTTGTTGTTTTTGTTATGGTACAAGGCAACAACATTTTTGCCAAAATATTTTCATAGGCTTTCCCTTCACACACCACACACAACTAGCTAAAGCAGAAAAAGAAAAGTTTGATTAGAGCAAACAATGTGGTAAAGTGCAAAATACTGTTGCATACTTTTCTGGGCTGTGTGAAAAACTTTAGTACAGTTTCAACCACAAACTGGTTTAACAAATTAATAAGTATTGCTCACCAAACAATAATAACATATTACAAGAAGCATCTCAAGCATCAGTTTACGATAATTGTTATGAGGACCACAAAACCATTTTCAAATATGTCTCAACTTTCGTGTTATCACATTTGAGCTTGTCTCATATTTATCAACTTGAAAACCGAAATCTTCCCATAATTGGATACCAACGTAAATTGCATATTATGTTTATTAAATATACATATAAGCATTATGTAGCGGCAAACCTCAAATAAAGTTGCTTTCCAATTGTTAAAGTCCTCGCTCAGATCCTGATGTTTTCTATATTTTCCAATACATGGTTTTGTTACAACTGGAATAATTTGACGTCACTGTTCTTGGAACTTCGAGCGTATTATAATTAAATTTATTTATTGCCCTTATATCTTTGCGTTTATCATAGCATCGTAATTTAAATTCTAGGAATTTCTCTAGTTGGATTCAGAGCTGGCACTCGTCTAATCGAGAATGAGTCAGCTTGAATACATTAAATTGTGTTTAAAGATATATAGAGTATTTCAAATCATCATATTTACTGACTAATTTTGAGCGTCAAAACCAATCGAACAGGTATTCGACATCTAAAAATTAGCTTCATTTATCTAAAGATTAAATGCCAGACGTAAAGCGATATGTCATTTGGATTTGAAACAAAATTCCACTCGGAATAAAGGGAAATAGGAAGAGGCAGGTGGACGGGGGAATTGCATGTGACTTAACCCAAGTTGAGTACTGCCAGCTCGTTTAACCTTCTGTCCATGTCTAATCGTTCTCAACTTGTTCAACATTTAAGCCTCATATGCCATATAACCTTTGCCCTTGCCTCGACTTGGCATAAAAAAGAAAAAAAATCGTAAAGCTTTGGGCACTTTCAAGGCCTTTACCAGAATTATGTAAAATAAAAGAAAGAAGAACGAAAACAAAAAAAAAAAAAACAAAAACAAAAATCTTTTAACATTCTCCTTTTTTGTTGAAGCAAAAATAAAGGCGATTAGAGCAAGGAATAGAACAAAATGGTTCAATCTGTTGTTTTCCTAGTTTGCTGCCCCTTTCTCATTGTTCTTGTTCTTGTTGGGTTCATTGGTCAAGTATTTAGCTGGTCGACAACAACGGGCAACATAGCTTTAAAATTATCAACGGACAGCAAAGAGAAAGCTATCAAACTAAGGAATTTTGCCCTTGTTTCCTACATTGTTGCCAAGTGTAGTACAACAATCTGATTCAACCTAACACAATTGGGGGAAATAAGCGATTGAATCCATTTTTAAATTTGATTTAACGGTAAATTGGAGCTTTGTGGAGCTTAGCATATCTGGAATTATATTAAATTAAGTGTATTTATAAACAACTTTTGTGTATTATGGTTCTCAGGAAATTTGATATAATCACTAAAAGCTTTACTGTTTGCATGCGTTCATAGATTTGTGCAATAGTTTTCATTCATTATGATTCCTTGCTTTTTTGGAAAAGTTTTAAATATATATTATAACTTTAGTTATTTGAAAGCTTTTGGATTTTTCAAGTAACAATTAAAATTTGTAGCTTATCCCAAGGATGTTTAACACATTCAATAAAAGCTTTATTAAAGCTTGCTTTGCTTTTAGCAGCTTAATTATATTCTTTTCAGTTATTATCAACATTTAAAGCTTTTATATGCTTTAATATGATCCTAATTGTGATACCCCTAACTTGATCATTAAAAGCTTTATACTTTTAGAAGTTTTTTAGGCTTCACGCTACTTCTGAGTGCAATACGCTTAATGTAAACTTGAAGTATAAGCTTTAAGCTGATTAAAATATGTGATTTGCATTTTAAAGCAACTTTCTACAGAGTTGTAGAGTGCAATATAAGTGTATTTCGCATAGCGTTGACAATTTGTACAAAATTGTTTCAAAACTGATGTCATTCCTTTTCGATATCAGTGCTTACACTACACAACTGCCACGCCCACAAACTCACTCACACATCTGACATCACAAACTCACACACACCTTCACCTGAAATGCCACAGAATGCTACAAATTTTGTGATGTCTCGATTGTGTGCACAATACTGCAAAAACTACAAAAGCAGCCAAAAGCACAAGTCAGATAAATACACAGAAAGGAGAAGAAAACGAGAAACAAAACTACGGAGAGGTAGGAAGAGAGAGAGAGAAATAGAGAGAGAGATAGAGAGAGAAGGAGAGAGGATTGATGATGTTTCAATAAACCCCATTTGGAAATTGCGGTGCCTGCAATAATAATATCGAAAATGAATTGGCTATTTAAGTATTTATGCCGTTGCCGTCGCCGTTGTCGTAGCCATCTCTATCTGCCAGTGTTGTTGGCCTGACAATCCTGACAACCTTACGCTAGAGATTTTGGCCACGATTTTGCTAATTGGTATGAAAACTACTGCCAGTAACTTTTTCCATTGCCATTGCCGTTGGCCTTCAAAGTCCGCTGCCAGAAAATATGAATCATGGCCAACTAACTGTAAAAATTCATTATGGCAGCAGCAACCCTGGTTATTCACATTGTTGTAGTTGCTGTTGCTACTGTCTAAAGTCATTGCGGCACAGAGAAAAACAACTTGAAGCTCTTTGCTCAAGTGGTAGACTATAAACTACCCGTTACTAATTTAATTATGTATTTATTTGCACTGGACCCTACTTTCTTAGCCACTTCTATTAAATCATTTAGCTTTTGTTTATCAATCAAAATATAATATCATCTATTATTAAGAATTTTTTGAAAACTTTCGACGCTAAACATTTTATTTAAATAACCAGAATCAGACTTTTAACACAATTCTTTCTGAAGTGTACAAGTTTGAGTGGAATATTTGGTAGCTGTAGCTCTTGTGCATTATATGAATTCATAAGTATACATGCGTAAATATACCGTTATCTGAAAGCTAACGGGTATCAAAAGTTAAGTTTTTTTTTTTTTGTGAAATTGAAATTCCATGACCGAGCAGCAACAACAATGAGCATGGGGCTGAGGCTGAGAACAAGATGAACATTTTTATCCTTGTTGTCAGTTAGAGGCAGTTTAAATACCCTACGAACCAGCCTGATGACCTGCCTGAAAAAAGGAAGGAAGGAAGTAAGCAGTCGCTTTTAGCCTTTTAGTTGGCCGCACAATTGATTGTCGTCCTCGTCCTAGTCCTCGTCTTCGTTCTCGTCATCCTCAGTGTACAGTCTTCTTCAGTCGACAGCCTTTGGCCTTATCCAGACTATATCCACCTTTATCCTGTCTTGCGCTCTTCCCATATCTTTCCCACTCTCTTTCTCTCTCTTTCTTTTACTCTGTCTCACGTCAGTCAGTGAAGTGTTAAAATCGATTAAATAAAAGTTTATTGCTAAATTGCTAACTGGCTGAGCCTCCCTCCCTTTTACCCCCTCGCTCCTGCTCCTTTGCACCCCTTAGTCTCAGCATTTTCTGGCAATTCGTTTCCAAGTGGTTTTCTGTACTTGATCATTTGTTTCTTATGAAATTTTCCACTTTGAAGTTTGCCTCATCCTCCTCCTTTCGCAAATTAGTCGCATATTTTGTTGGGCTTAATTCGTTACATACTTTACAAACTGCCCTCCACCCAGAAGCCAACTAATTGAGAATATATATATCTATGTATTTGTACATACAAATATTTATATAGATTTATATTTATCAGCTATTTGTAAAGACTTTGTCGTGGCATCTGAATATTAAACTCAACACGCAATCATTACAATGGGTCGCGATCCTAGTCGCTAATTAAAGTGACAATGGAGGATGCTAAATACAATGCTTATAACACACAATAAATATCCTGTTGATTTTCTCATTGAGCTGAGGTACAAATAAATGTATACAGACTTTTAAAGTATTTCGTTTTTCTTGTTTTGCAGTTATATGTAATTGTAGTTTAGACACAGTGTAGTGTAGACATAGAAAGTGTTATCAGCAAACTTTGAGTATTGAATTAAAATTGTATTAAATTTAACTAAAATATATAGCAAACAAATAAAAGCTTAAGCTATCAGTTGGCAAAGTTTTGTACATAACAAATAATAATTTGGGTAGGGGAAAAAATATAGAAAATAGATAAAAACAGATGCGAACTCAAATTTATATCCTAAATTTGTCACTTTGACTGGCAGAATAAGAGACGTCTCTGATATTGACTTAGTAATATGCTAAAGAAAGGCAATACACAATACAAAAACTTTCTGACGGATATGTGCACTATAATTAAATTTGTCTAATTTATATTTTTAATGCTATAAGCAACTTTAAATCAAAAGTAGTTTACCATCCTTAGTTTATGTTACTCACTTAATAATTATGCAAAACTTAATTGATTTGTTCTGTTAATTTTTGTTGCTTCAGATTTGTATTTCTGTAAAAACTTATTTTTAAGAATTGGTCTAACTATGTTTTTATCGTTTGTATATAAATGTAAATTAGTCTAATTAACAACATTATAATATTCAATTATAATTGTAGTTTTAACAACTGAAGCTAATGTAAGTCCTTTTTACCTGCCCCTGTCTAATTTGCCATTCACCCTTCTGTTCAGCTGTCTTCTTGTCAATCTACAATAACTGCAAATTATTTGATTAAGCCAACTTCGAGTTCCATGCTTTTGAAATCTTAAGCTGCTAAACTGTCGGCCAGCTCTTAACCCCATTTTGCAACCCTTTAGCAGCTGCTATGCGCCCCTTCCCTGCCCCCAACACGCAGACCCTGAACGTTTCCGCTCTCTTTACCTGTTCATCCACTTTAGTTTCCTTCCCATTTTCTCTGGCTTGGCTCAACTCTGACCCTTGCCTCAGTTTTCAATTAATACTACACAACATTATTTTCACAGCTTATATTTTTTGTATTTGTTTTTTTTTCCTCTTTTACCAAGTTGATTGTCGTCTCTGGCAGTTTTCCCTCTCCCATACCTTTTTATTTGGACTTGAAGCACACTTGAAATTAATGAAAAGCATTTTCGATTGTAATTATGTATTCGTGCTAACGCGCCCATAGCCTGCGGCAACAGTCATCAGTTCTCTCTCTCCCTCTCTTCCTCTCTCTCTCTCTCTCTCTATCTATCTATCTCTTTTCCTTATTAGGAACTTTCACCTCAGCCCTTACAGCCTCCCTGGTCGCTGGGTTAGCTCATTAGGCATAATTTGGTAAGAGGCGCCGTCTCTCGTCATCAACATGAACTGAGCTCAGTTTATTAAAGTGACCCAGTTGGACTTGGATTCATGTGCAACACAAATGCCATTCAGTTTATTTACGAAGTAGGAATCACATTACCACTTCTGAATATTCTACAGCACACTCAGCAACAAGGCCACAGTTTAGCCCCTGAAACCTTTCCTGCTAAGTTCTGCTATGGTACATACTGTTATTTATATTTTAGTAGGCATATAACTAACTTATTATTCGCCGTCTGTATAATTTAAGCAAATGTTCCGGTCAAAAATGTTTCTATTTATAAATAGAAATGAAAACTAAATTTAGTTTCTTGTTTAACAAGTTTTGCATAATTTTATGCAGCAAACTAGGTAAATTTCTTTAATGTAGAGTGTGCTCTGGTGAAATTGTACAGTTTTGCATAGCAATAGACCAACTGGGCTTTGGGAAACCTGTCACTAGAGTAGGGGCAGTTCTGGCTTTTGGGGGTAAGGGTGGTGGTGGCACACTAGTAGACGCTCCGGGGCTCTGCATTTAATTGACTGTAAATTTGCTTTACTCCAAAAAGCTTCAACTACTCATTAAAAAAGCAATGCGTAGCCCAGAGAAAGCATTAACCAAAAGACAAAACACAAAAAACAAAAACAAAAACAAAAAAATAAAAACAAACGTCAAGTATGTTATAATATACGACTTGTAAAACACCCATTGAGCCCAGAAATATTATATACTGTTGGTGTTCAATTTATTATAAAGACACACAAAAGGGGTTTTTGTTTTGTTATGTCGCGCATCTTATTTGCTTTCATTGTTGCCTAAAATTAGCTTAAATGTTATAGAATGTGTATTTATCTGCTTCTAGAGTGGTATGGAAATCAAATCAAGTCAATGTAAAACTTAATTATCAGTTTAAACTATAAACATAATAGACTAGCTATTTGCGGTAAGACTACAGGGTATATAAACGATACACAAACGATACGAAACTGGCAGCTGCGTCGGAAGTAAACAGTTGCGTTTTGTGATTACGCATACGCTCTGCGGGCCAATGTCTGCTGTTTTGCTCTGTTCCATGTTATATGTTCATTCTATGCATGTTGTTGTTAATTGGTGTGTGGGGCTTAAACAAAAGTGCACACACACACACACACATAGGTGAATGTGTGCTGGCTATCCATTATCTGCACTTTTACGGTCTAAATCCATTTCCACACACACACACACACACTCACACGCCCATACACACTCAGACAAATAGAGACAGCAGCTGTAATAACATAATGGTTGCCTTAAAAGCCAGGTAAGCTGCATACGTGAGTGTGCGAGTGTGTAACAAAAGTAAAAGCTGCCAAAAACAACTAACAAAAGGCACCAAATAAAAAAAAAAAAACAAGAAGTATATGGCGGGAACAAGAAACAGGACAAAAGGACGAGGCCAAAGTTGAAACTGAAGCTAGGGCTGAGGCTAAAACTGAGTCTACAAAGTAGCATAGCATAAATAAATAGAGATAATTAGACCATAACGACGACAACAAAACAAAGAATGAAAACCAAAATGAAAAGCACATACACACACACACACACACACTCACATACACATACACATACACATACAGACACACCACATTTGTAACCCTTTTGTCTAGCTACAAAATTCAGCTTTCCTTATTTTTTTTTTTTTTTTCGCTTTTGCTTGAAGCTTGCGTATTTATCTGGCGTTTTGTTTTGCTTTCAGCTTTTATTCTATAGCAAGCTTTACTTTTAATTGTAGCTAAAAAATCGTTGACCGCAACGTTCACCACAAAAAACCGCAAATGGCAGAGAGAGAGAGAGAGAGCAAAAGAGCGAGACAGACATACAGGTAAAAAACTAAAGCACAAAAAGTTCACCATAATCTAGTTTTCATGCAGGACGCACAGGAAGTGTGCATATTTAAAGACAAGGCACAAAGGAGACGGACGACGGAAGAAGGGCACTCAAATTAGGTGAAGGATATGACATCCAAAATTTCTGGTACGTTTTAAAAGTTTTACAATGTACAATGTACATACTCGGCTAGTTTATACAAAAAATATTTAAATAAATAAAAGAGTTTCGTGTTTTTACAGTGCTCGCTGCTGTGCGACCAGATAAGGCAACAAAACTCAATGTTGCTACCAGGATTTTTTTTGTTCATTTTTAAGCCAGCAAATGAAGCAACAGACTACGAGGCAAGCATAATGGGAAGGGGGGCGAAAGAGACCGAACGAATTGCTCGAAATTCGTGGAGAAAATTGTATAAGCGCTGTATGCATTCAAAAGTATGCTATGCTTTTTATGCCTCATACCCTATGAGAGTTAAAGAAGGGTATGCTTGCACAGCAGGTCAAAGCGAATTCTGACAAATTTCGAATTAGCTTTTCAACATAATTATTACTAGAATTAACTATTTGAAAACTATTGATGGATAGCAATCAGCTCAAATATTGGTTTTTGTTTTTAAGATTTTGAAGAATGCTTCAGTAAACTAGTTCCGGTTTACACTAATACTAATACTTAGTTCGACATATTCTTATTCATCATCAGCTTTAATATAAATTGCAATTATAGGGCATCTTTCATACAGTTACCTGCGATTTTCTAATTTTTTTTGTAGCCTGTCGGTCCCAAAACACGCACATTTAATGATGCTGCTAGCCAGCTGAAATTGCACTCATACACACAAACACACACACAACCATACTCATACAAATATAAAAATATTGCCAGTGAAACCTATTGTTTATTGTTATATCGAAATAAATTGTTTGCATTTTTCAAGTGAGGAATGCTTTATGTTTTCTTTTCATTCTTCAGTGCTCTCTTTGAAAGCAGATTTTCCCAATTGAACAAGTTCATTGTGTTGCATTTACATAGTTATAAGCTGATATTCATTTTGTATGTAAGCTTAAGGTAAGTGCACTATTCTGCAAATTGCAATAATTGAAAAGCTGCTTCCATGTTTAAGTAGTTCAATTGGTACACTTGTTGAAAAAGCTCACAACACTAAAGGCAACTGATTAAATGTCCATGCACTTTAGCTTCCCCTATATATTGTATTGTTGATTGTTTATTTCAACTGACAAGCGACCTAAAGAAAACCAAAATTTACAAGCGCTTTGACATTGACCTGATGACCAATTAAATATTCGATTGACTCATCGATTAGTTCCAACTGTCAACCACTTGACTGATTGACTCACAGTGATATGTACTTCGAGCGTAACTAACACGTTGAAACACAATTACTAGTAAACTAATTAGATAGCAAGTTTACTCACTGTTTTGATCCTATTTCAATGTTTTCGAAATAGTTCAAGAACACAACATTCTAGGTTTGCAATAATTTTTGTGTCCAACAAGCAGTTGATTTTGTTGTATACTTCAAAGCATTTGAAAAACTTTGTTTTTTCCGTTTTTAAAAAGCTTAGAAAGCCAAATACGGAAAAAAATGCACATAAGTCTAATTTTTACTTAAGAAGTGTCTTTTAATGTCCTCAAAATATAAAAAAGTACTTCAAAATAAATGCATGTTAAATTCATCTATAAACCAACAATTTGAGTTCTAAAAACCTCTATGCTCATTTATCCAACGAAACTGTAGGATTCTTGTAAATATATGATGTAGAAACTGGCTACTACTCGAACTATATATTGTTATTATTATTTGATATCGGGTTTGCCATAAGTGAATAGTCTAACAAATAAATAAATGTTCTGCTGAACCTCTCTCTGCATTATTTGCTTCTTGTCTACTGTGTTTGTCTGAAGATGCGTCTCCTGCTGTAAAGTCTTTGTAGCGGCACTGTTAACCAGCGTTGCCACTACGTCGCTACACAACCCATTTCATATCTATAGCATCGTATTTACACTGGATATTTTAGAAAAATGACTCTCGTTTACAATTATTTCATACACTTTCATCTGCAGTTAATTCTTCTTTTTTATTCCTTCATCTAACTCTTCCAAATTTTAAAGTGCAAGCTTTATTCGATCAGACTCTTCATTTCGTTACCGTGTGATTTTGTTTCACTTTCAATGGTTATTTTTTGCTGCCCTTTTGGTGGAATGTTGCTTTTTTGGCGTATTTCCATTTAGTAGAATTGCCAGTTAAAAGCTACAGCTGAAAAGAGATTTTTTGCAACAAGAAATCCCGAAAAAAACAAAAATAGAGGTCACTTTTCTGCAGCACCTTTTTCATTTACTCTTAGTTTCTCCCTCTCTCTCTTTCTCTCTCTCTCTCTCTCTCTCTTCGTTTCTTTACTTTTTTGAGCGACGATTTCGAGTGGCCCATTAAAATGCAAAACTCTAGCGCAAATTAGCAAAGGCCGTGGCGAAATTCATAGAAAACTTGAAATCGAAACGGAATTTGGGCTCGGAAACTGAAAAGTAGAGAAACTCTTTTGACGGCGGCGCAAACACGTGACCGCTGTTGCATGCCACTCAATCAAAAACAAGTTTGCAATATTTGCGCTGTTTTCTCGCTATACCCTGTGCACCCCGTTCTCAATACCCAATAAAGTAATCGATCAACTCACTTGATTTCTTAGTTTCTGAATACTCTCTGTACGGCTCTTAACGCAAATTTTCACATAATTTTAAATTACAATCTCGATTCAATAGGTTATTAAACTTGCAATTATATAAATTTTAATATAAAGTATTGATCAGCAATTGATTTATTTGAAGGGTGTGGTAAAAACTGTTTTAAAGATTGTAGTTGGCATGTCTGCTTACAGGGTAGCAGCTAGTCTAGCTTTTAGTTGTGTTTTGATAGTGACTGCAGCTGTTTCGTGCCATCAATCAGATAAAGTTGTCCCTGGCGTTGGTTTTTGGGAGCAACTCTTTTAACCTGTGCAGAGTTTAATCAATTACCAAATCTCATTAAGGCTTAATAGAGCATGCCAAAACACACACAGCGAGAGAGACAAACACACACACTCACACACATGCACTTCAAATGCTTTTAAACATTTTATTCTTTGGCAAATTCAAAGTGCAGCATATAATCAAATGAGCTGAAAATCGCTAAGAGTTGTTGTTACTTTATGTGTTGTTCGTCCGTCCGTCCGTCCGTCTGTCCGTCCGTCCGTCTGTCTGTCCTTTGTTTGCTATAACTTTTTGCCGGCAACTTCATTAACAGCGTTGCCCACAATTTTGTAGTTAATTAATTGATTACACAAAACGCTTCAATGCATTTTGAGTTGCTGTTGTGCCACTATGGATGTGGGTGTATGTTTATGTGTGTGTGTGTGTGTGTGTGTGTGTATAAAGTGTGTGTACATTATTGTTGTGTGTTTGCTCTCTATAATTTGTTACGCTTGCCAATTATAACAGCAACAACTCGAACAACTCGAAGCACTTGACCTGAAGCCAGATATTTGACCTAGCAATTTAATTTTTGCTATTCCCTCTTTGAGGATACTCTAGCTATATCAGAAGCTTTGACAATGTTTTAGATTAGTTACCTGCTTAATATTATTAATGTAACCAAACCCTTATAGCATACCTATATGTATATATATAGTCTGTAGTCATGTTTTTTTAATCTTTTCGATTTCAAAAACTTATGGAGCTTTTAAATGAATATTAAACATCACAACTGAGCATTTAATATTCGTTATGCTGTGATCAATATTTTCTTTCATATTTATACATTTTTTTTATCTTTTTATGGTTTGCTTTTTATTTATATTTTTTTTTCCTGATATCAATGAACAAAAGTTGAAGAACTAATTAAAACGGCAACAAATTGAGCCACAGGTAGACGTGATAAAGTGGTACTGGTGGTGCCGGTGGCACACCTGGATGTAGCCCTGAATGGGTGGGAGGTTTTGATTCGATTAGGTTGGGTTTGTCGAACCAGAGAAGCTGTTGCAACCCTGTAAATCAGGCCATAAATGCAATTTGCAGTGCTGACTCATAGAAAATGAGCACACAGTGGGGCAAAACTGATTCAATCCCAAAATTTTCTAGCTAACAAGTTGAGATGAATATAATGGCAACTACATGCAATTATTATATTAACAATGCTAAAATAAGTTGATTTTTTCGTATATTTAAACACAATACAGGAAAATTTGTTCGTAATTTTAAAATCAATTGTTACAGTTGGCTATGACAGATAGTTTAGTTTTGACTTTAATACAGTTTGTTGAGGAATTGAGACTGTTTAAATGTACTTTTAAGCTTTTGCTACCAGCGAAATTTAGTATGATTCTACTTAGATGCAGTTATCGTGGGATGCTGGCATAATTGAGCGCATAACTTAATAAGTATACCCACGATACTGCCAACAGCAATTGAGCCAGACAATTTACAGGCCAGTTAACTTATTAGTGGTACACCCAACACTTGACTCACTTTTGCCATCCCTTCTTTTCGCATTCTAACCAGCTGCAATTTAGTTCTATACTCGACCATAGCAAACAGCTGCTACAGGCCAGCTTCAATTCAGTGGACGGCAACAATAAGATGAAACTCTCATGGACAATATGATGTGGCAAGGTCTGCCCTTGGGGCAAAAGAGTAACTCAAAGATGTCCAGAGAACGGGAGAGTGATAGAGAGAGAGTGAGAGATAGAGAGATAGAGAGAGAGAGAGAGAGAGACAGATAGGGAGACAGACTCCAGGCGCTTGCCACTTGCCACTGGATGTTTCCTCAGTAGTCCGCGGTCATAACTGTTAACTTTTAAGCAGCACTGTCTGCACAACTTGCAACTTTTTGTTGCACACTTTTGCAGTTGCTCAATTCTTGAGTTTTGTCTCGCAAACTTTTCTTGTGTGGTGGTGTATGTTGAGTTTGACTCTAAGCTGTACTGACTAAACCACCAAGTCGTTGAGTGGTTGCCACGACCGTTGCCACAGCCACAGAGTCAACCAAGCATTGAGATGTCGAAAAGTCTGCAAACTGCTAGAAAATAACAGGAAAAGGGAATATTGCCATATAATTAGAATAACTAAGAGAGAGATTCCCACTATAAATGATCCAGCACATGTCTTCCAAAAAATAAATTAAAGTTTATAAAGACAATTGCAGAATTTCGTTCTCCATTGTATATTTTCCGTTTCGACGTATTCGATTGTTATTATATACTTAAAATATATTCGATTATAAAGTATTGTACATGTTTAACAACATTAAAATAGACATAAGTTATTTGTAAGCGAGATTTAGGAACTTATTGATAAACACTCCGTTTTATATTTCATTCTATGTACTCCATAATCACTAAAGATTTCCGAAAGCTGTTAAACCCAACGAAACTTACCTTTTTTTTTTTTTGGTAACACTAACTAAATGCACCCTTTTGCTCATTTCGGGTACAGGGTCTTAAAAGAAACTGTCCAATCTGTGAGCTCTTTTCAATGACTTATAAATGCAAGTGGAAGTCTTGTTGGATGCCAAAAAAATAGACAATTGCTAACTACAAGGACAACTGCAACCACAACTACAATATCGACAAGCAGACAACAAACAGCAAACAATCAACAATAACAGTTTCAATTGTAATCTTAAAAACTCTTCTTCTTCTTTGTCTGGAGTGGTCGTAAGACCAAACGATTCTTATGACTACTTTGTTGAAGAAAATGATCAAAGTTTCTTGGGCTTTTATTTTTGCAAAAAATAAGATAATTAAATAACAAATTTACTTGGTCTGGCAACGCAAAGAAAACATTTAAATGAAATAATAATTTTAAACTTGCCACAGCATATTGCAGAGGTGACAACGCCAAAAAATTGATACGGCAGCACCCAAAAAATATAATTGTATTTAAATAATAATAATATTAATAATAATAAATAATAATAATAATAAATAATAATAATATTAAATAAAAATAAAATATTTAAATAATTATTTGTCTCCGAGTATAGGCTAAGTTACAAAACTATACGTTTCACAAGAATGAAAATTTCAGTCGGGCATGCCGACCGTGAGCTTCGTTTCCAATTATTGACATGCACACATATTTGTGTTGCTGCCTCGATCACACAATGTTTTTTATTTCCGTTGCTTGTGATTTTGTAGCTCTTACCATCTCTGAGATCTGTTTGTTCATACGGACAGACGGACAGATATCGACTACATATTGTTCACAAACACAATATACCCCTCAGAGGGTATAAAAAACCAAGTAGGATGGACGCAAGTGTTGCCACTCTGTTCAAGTAAAACCATTTGATTAATCTGGCAACATTGCTTAACAAATAATTTACTCTTAGATTCATATGGCAACTATTGGCACACAAAGCAACGCAGTATGGTAACGCCAAACTACTTTCATTAGTCAAATAAGAACAATTTCTATCATTTAGGCCTGAAAGCAAGATATGGTCACACTTCATCACTATATATCACTATACATAGTGACAAAGGAACAAAGTAAAGAGAACCGGGATAGCAGAGAAAGCAAACTGCTGGAATGCTTTGTCAAAGTGAAATCGGCAGCAAGGACATATCCCCAAATGTAATTAAACCGAAAAGACAAACTACATTCAACACTTAACAAATCTGTTTCCACAAAAGCAACAAAAATAGCAACAATAGCCAAAATGAAACAACGACAACAACAAATTGCGCTGCTTTTGCCGCACACTTTTCTGCGGTTTCTTGCAGAATTTACTATTCACATGCAACCCCATCGGGCCATAAAAGCGCAGCCCCTTTACCCCATTCTCATTTCCCATTCCCCCTACGTGATCCTCATCAGCTCATCAGCAAAACTGGCACACAACAATGACAACAACACAAAGTAAGAGCGGACATGGACAACGCGAACGAAGGACGACAATGTCTTAGAAATTCAAAGTCTCAAGCCTCAAGACATTTCATGTGGCATGGCTAAGATTTTGGTGCCACAACAGTAGCAAGCACTAACAAAAACCACAACAACAACCACAACTACAACAATGGCAGCAGCTAAGCCATATTCTATTGCTGCTGTTGTCATGGCTAAAAACAATTCACACACATTGCGCAAAATGTCGCGACTACAATCAGAAACATCAGCAACAACAACAAGACTCACAGCAACAAACAACGATAACAGCATCAGAAGAATGACGAAAACAAAATGGCTGCCTCGAGGTCGAAGCTGAATGTGCCACGGTAGGTGTGAGAGTGTGTGGGTATGTGATAAGAATCCACCAAAAGTATTTTGACAAAAATGCTATATATTACAACTAACTGAAAGAAAAGCAGCGCTAAGAATACAGAAAAGTTTATGGAGAAGTAATTGGAGAAGTTAACAATTTGCAACAGTATTTTCAAACAATCGCAATCAATCTCGCAGAAGCGAGAAGTAGCTAACAGAATTCAAATCACTTTAATGGAAAGTTTAAAGTGTAATACACTGAAAATGGAAACAAATATAAATATTCTAAGTACTCACAGTGTTTCTCTGCGAACTTCTTTCAGCAGCTGAAACAATTTTCGTTTGTTTCGCAAGAAGTATATTAACATTTGCACTTCAAAAGATACACAGAGAGAGCAAAGTGAACACAATAATTTATAAAAAGTAAACTTTACAAAAGCGTTAAACTCTCAGTTAAGCAGGCTCGTTTTATGTATTATATTATACAAAATGCATATAGTTATCCATAAATGCATTTCGTATACGAATGGAAAGCTACCTTTCTGTAGATAGACGTGTGGATACTGTCAAATGTCAGCTGTCAAATGTGTACATTTAAATAAAAGCATATCGAAAGCGTTAAGTAAATTTCATTAAACTGACATTCGATATAAATCTTCTTCATTTGTTTCCCTTTTTTTATCATTAACATATTGGTCCAATAATATTTTTGCAATAATTTCGCAAAAGGTAAAATTATATTTATAAATTCATTGCATATTGCATAGTTTCTGGCAATTTGTGGCAATCATTTTCAATTATAATATATTCAAATTATTTTTATTTTGAATTTTTTTTTCAATTATTTTATATATAATTACTTTTTTTTTTTATTTTTTGTTTTTGTGGAATTTTTCATGGATTTTAATTTGATTAACAGAATTAATGCCCTGTAAAAGTTTAAAAGTGCATTGAGGGTAGTCTAAATTTAAATACTGAGCATAGAAAGAAAATTGAACAAATTTGCTCACTGAAATTCTTAACATTTAAATTTTAGCTATTATATAACAGCAATTATTTATGTTTATTGAAATTACTGCTGGAATCTTTTGTTTATGAAATCTTAATGAAATTCATTAAATGTGTTTCTATGATATTTATTCTTCGACCACGCAACAACTTGACGTAAATTTCTTGTTTTTCTGCTAATTCGATTATCAACTTGGTGTCAAGTTTAATTCAATTTATTGCATGCATTCATTTTTATTGCGTACTATTCAGACTTTTCGTTGTGCTATTAACATTGTAGTAGTTGTTGTTGTTGTTGTTGTTGTTGCTGTTGCTGTTGCTGATGTTGATGTTGTTGTAGTTGCTGTGGTTATACATATTTCAAATTTCATTCCACTTGACTTCAAATGCAATTAAGCGCTGTGCGGAACAACAACAAATAGCAGCAACAACAAAAGCCACAACAACAAAGATTAAACAAATAAAAAACATAACTGATATAATTAAAATAACAGGACAGTTTAAAGCGTTGCATAATATTTGTGTAGCTTTAAAGACAGCTAAATTTCATTAGAGTTATAAAAAATCATTTGAATGGGTTTACGTGATTGATAAAAGTTTTAAAGTGTAAAGTTTACAGATTCAGATAGTTTCAAAAGCTTTCCAAAGCAATGCACAACTTTAAACAGACAGTTGTATGCTTACAGGGTATTATCGCCCTGAACTCTGCGTAGTTTACTATACCAATTAGCTAGGGTAAAAGTCTCGCTTTACAGGACTCGTCTACTTTTTGTTTACTGCAACATAAAACTTTCCCAATAATTGAAATACGCTTTTGTTGTTAAATTACAATTTAATACAGCCGGACATGCACGAACACGCACAACCACTACAGATACACACACACACTCATACACAAATATAAGATAGCGATATATACACACACACACACATATAGGCAGGAAGTTATGTGCATGTAGCTCATAAAAAACTGTGAAATTATCAACGCTTAATAGATTTTCGAACACGTGCAATGTACATGACGTTGTCGGACAACACAAGCAAAAACAACAACAACAACAACAACATCAATAACAGTATACACAAACACACTCACCGCTAAATGTGCAAATTGGCAATGCATCTGCATGCGTGTGTGTGTGTGCAACATTCTGATCCCTTTTTGGCCCCAAAGCCAAGTGAACCGTATAAACAATTTATAGCCGCACCCACAACAGCATTTAGCCAACAACAACATATCCATTGCCTGCTCGTAAAAATGCAAAATAAATCAACAACAACAACAACAACAACAGCAACAACAACTACTACGATAACAACAACAAATGCATTGCTGCAAGCTGCGTCTCTTGTGGCAGGGGAAGGTGGCATCATCATAAACCACTTATTTGCGCTCCAAATGCAACAACAATTTGATATATGTACATACACAAAGTTTTACCACACACACGCTTACATACACACGTACATACATATACATATACATACACAGATGTATATTCCTATCATCCGCAACTCTCTGCCTCGCATACTTTTCTCTTTCTCTCTTTCAGTCAACCGTTGCCTTCGCAGCGCTGAAAAGTATGCTACACTTTTTATAGCTGCGGCTATTGCCTTTTAATTTGCAACATTCTTATGATGCGGGTTCGTTAAGCAGAGAAAACATTGAAAACAAGTATGGAAAAGATGCACATAAACATATGAGGCAAACAACTGAAATTACTTTGCTTACACAAATACAGAATATTTCTAAATGTTTTGCAACAATTATGTTATTTCTATAGCATTAATTGAAGACCAAGTGACAGATAACTGTTTGAACAGAGTCATTTTCAATAACTGAAAGTACATTTCCGCTACATAAATATGTTTTTTTAATTGGGTTTACTTTTTTCAATTTGTAAAAATTTGTAATATGACATCATTTTTCAGTTATGAATATATTACAGTTATTTTTAATGTTAATATAACAACAAATCAGATTGCTTAAGGTGTTCTCATTTCAAAACGAAATTTTTGTTTATTGATGGCATATAAATAAATCAACTTATTAAAAAAAAATAAATCATGTTTAAAGATTTACTTACATATAGATACAAGTTAACGTTATAGTAATATTTTGAAATTTATACAAAACATTTTTTTATTTATAAGTAAACATAAATCAATTGCATGTGGTTTCAGGCAAGTTTATTATAAAAAACTTTTTGAATCGTAGAATAGAAAGGTTCTTAATTCAAGAAATTTGGTTTAAATTGTCTATGCCATTGTCAGTCGGTCAGAGAGTCATTAGTCAATGTTTTTTGGGTCTGGCATTAGGCGGAAGAAACATGTAACAATTGCCAAGCTGGTCAGTAGTAGATGTATGCTAGTCTGTGTGTGTTGTAAATCGCTTTAAACATCAACTGAAGGGGCAAGCTGCAAGTAGATGTGGCAAGTGGCTAGCAGCGATTCCTGTGGATATTTTCCAGGCATTAGCTGCAAGTTTTGTGCGTTAGTCAACAAAAACATTGCCGCAGTGACCCAAATTTTGTGTGACCATAACAACGGCAACTGCGCAGCAAGAACAACAGTAGCAACAGCAGCAACAACAACAACAACAGCAGTTGCTACAGCATTGCATTTTTTATTGCTGTTTTGTAGGCAATGTCACAGCGGGTGGCAGTTTGGGGCACAGTTCATTCTGGTTGCACGCAAAAGTAGCAACATAAAACTGACAGCAACAGAGGCGGCAATAACTACAACAGCAACAACTTAGACTGCAACTGCAATTGCAACTGCAACAAATTAAAACAAACGAAACAATTTATTTATGTCGTTGTCACTAACAGCAACAACAAAAACAACAGCAACAACAACAACAACAACACCAAAAACAACAGCAACAGCAACAGCAAATAACAACAGCAGCATCTCTAAAAAAAAGTCAAGGATGACAATAAAAATTGTTGAACACCAAATAATTTACAACAATTTTGTAACTACAAATTTATTATCAATGCTTCCCTAGGCGCACATTTACAACAATAACAACAACTTTGAAAACCAAAAATTTTGCAAACTTTGATGTTAAGGTACTATACCCCGTAACTTTATCGTTGATACAGAAGGGTATGATGAGAAGTCTTTAAGAGCACAGAAATTTAGACGAATTTCAAAAGAATATGAATTGTATCTCTAGTAAAACACATCATAATACATTATGCATTATTGTTTACTTAACTGGCAAAACAAACAAGTCAACATTATATACCCTCTCCTTTTTGCACACACAAATGTTGCTAACTAACTTATGCGGAAATATAGTATATGAAATGTTATTTCTTTGGTGAATTGCTTCCCTGTGTATTAAACGACCTTTAGGATCGTTCAATAATATTTCGAGGCCTAGTGCCATGTTTGAAGAAAAGACAATCATTTCGGGGTTCGGTGTACGTATTCATCTTTTACATGGCAATGTATATGCAATGGGGACTGATATTAAATATTTAAAAATATTACTATGCTACCGATATTTTGTTTGCTAACATACAATTAGTGTGTCTAAGTATAAGTAGTACATAAAAGTTGTCTTCAATTTTGTATAAAAATCAAACAATATATAATATAGATAGTGAATTTTTCAGACTTTAGCTGGTGACGTCAAGTGTAATTGCTTTATAGCTAGTTTATTTCTATGCCTGGTAATAAATGGTTTTGTATGCGCACTCATAAGAACTTATTTACAATGTATTCAAGTCGGGCATTACCCATCTTTGTTATATTTGATGCTACCTCATTTATATCTTATTTATATATTATATTTTTTAATTTCAGCTAAAAAACAAAAAAAGTATTTTCAAACCTTGTTTCTTTCTATACCTTTTTTTGCTTACTTCCTCACCGTCAAATATTTCTTCGAGTAGTTTTAGCATCACTTGGTAAACGGTTTCGTTTTTAAAGTAAGCTTTAAGCTCTTGCCGCCAGATGGCGTGGCCGTTTATGCCATAATTATAAAAAGCTCTGGACATGCGCAAGTTTTATGGCAAGAACTACAAAGTTTTCATTGCAGACATTATGTACGTTTTATAGCAAAGCTCACCAAAGCTTTCTCCAAACTTTCACTACACTCAAATGAAGTGGATGCACATTCCTATTGCTAAAAGTCTCCATAAGTTTTCAGCTTGTAGAAATTATATTCCAACTAAATTTAAGCTAATTTTTTTAAATAGTTAAAAATGCTTAGTTGATGAAAAAAAAAACGTCGTAATTAACCAAATGTTGTATGAACATTTTCGCAGTAAAGAAAACCTATTTCTCAAAGTTGGTATTTGCTTTGTATTTAAACAATCCGTAGCATAAATAATTCTAACAATTTAACGGTATTTTTGCAACACCTCAAAGATTACAGTTTTTAATGAAAATTGTGAATTTCATGCGAAATTGTATTAGAATCTTCTTAATTTTTTTTGGTATATTTTGTGAAGCATAATAGCTTTGGGATGTAATTACTATAATAGCTGTCTTATGAATAGCTTGGCTTTAATAACTTATTAGTAAGAGAACTGCTTTAAATTACAAGATGAAGGGATACAGCATGAAAAGCAAAAAAACATGCATGAGTTTCATAAAATTGTCACAAACGAATGTATGTCAAATGCTAAAATGGGCATATAAGGCCAATAAAGAATCTGTATCCTTGAACAGAGTTAAATGACAAGTCGCTTACCCATTTTTGTTTGCTGGAGAGTTACAATCGTAAAAACTCGCTTAAAAACATGTTTTTGATCTATTTTAACCAAACTAGTAGGTTGTATTTACAGAAAAGTATTCTGAACCCTTTTATTATATAAAAAGACTAGGACAACCAACGATTAAAAAGCTGTGTTCAGCAGAAACATTTTGCTATATTTTTAACTAACTTTTTTAATACTAACCAAAATCACTATCTGTGTATATAATATTATTTTCACATATAATTAAACTGTGAAATCTCTAGAAACTGTGTGCTGTGTACTAGTTTTTGTTTTCTGTAATTGCTCCAGAACAAAACACGAAACTAAATCCTTTTCTGTTGGTTTCATTTTTGTACACATTTGCTTATTAATTTTAATTCCTTATTATGAAGTTTGTCTTTTATAAACATCAACGAAACTTATTGTTTACAGGGTATTTTTATAAGTTAAACAGCTCTCAATGCAAACATAATGTTAATAATAATGTTGGATGCCCGGATCCTTTAGCTAACCATAAATCACACACACAACAATACCAACAAGTTGTGTAAAAAGCAACAGGATAAACAATAACAAAAGCATCGCAACAAGAGGGAACGTTGCGTTAATTGTTAATAAAAAATAACGCAATGCGCTGCTATAGAAAATGGACCAGCAGAGCTTTTCTTCCAACTTTTCCACCGCTTTTCCTATGTCTATCTGTCCGTCCATCCATCCGTCTGTCTGACTGTTTGTCTATCTGTCCGGGTGGCGTGTCTATGTGGTGCGAGTGCCAGCATCCTTTGTTGCATCAGAGCGCCGGAAGGACATTGTTTGCTGGACGCCCCAAGCATTGTCAATAAATTGTATGTGAGATTTATTGTCTCTGTCGCTAGAGAAATGGCCCAAAAACGGACAATGCGCTCTCTTCTGCCTACCCCCATATCTCTCTTTCTATCGCACACATTCCCTATCTCCATTGCACGCTCATCTGTCTCTCTATCGTAGTTATGGTTGCACTTTTTTTGGCAATATTTTCCAATTAGAGAATAAAGAGAGACGGTTGGAGAAGAGTGGATCTAAAAAGGGAAAGTGAGTGATGAGAAGAGACAAACAGCATCTCACCTTACCACAATAATTTGGCTTTAATATAAATAAATTGGATTTGCAAATAGCTAACATAGCGACAAAGCGGAACAAATGGAAGTGGAACAAAAAGTACCAAAGAAATGGCATGATAATGAATTAACCTAAAATTAAATGAATCGAAAGTAGAAAAAATATTGAAAATAACAAAAAATATAAGAGTAGAATTTATAATTAAAATTTAATGTTGAAAACGTGTCAAAAATGGTTTTGAAATAATCAAATGATACAAAAGGAAATAAACTCAAATGAAAGGAAATTGAAATAATCAAAATGAAATATGTATAGAATTAATAAAATGGGAAACATAACGAGAAACAGAGAATAAATTAAAAACATATGTTTCAATCAATTTACTGAGTTCAATAACTCACCATCTAATACAAATAAAAATTGTTTTTGGTAAAAATTTCCATTTAAATTGATAAGCTGCAAGCTAAAAGTAAATAAACTTTAATAAAAGTACACAAAAAAATCAAAAATGCAAATTGCAAGTGGACATGAATATATTTTATCGCAATATTATGTCTATAAACACAAATAAATTTGGAATATATTGAAGCATTGCACATATTTGAATTTCTGTGAATAGCAAGAGTTTTTGCAATTAAGCAAATCTTAAGTTGGAAATTTAGCAGCTATAGAAAAGTTCCATTTAAATACAGACACAACAGGTGAAGCTGTGTGCATGCGTGTGTGTGTTAGTTAAAGGCAATCAAATGCTCAAGTTAAAGGCAATTTTTGTCAATAGATAGATTTGTGTTTGAGTTTCCAGTTTCTAGTGCCAGCCGAGTGAAACGACAGAGACATACAAACATACGTAGGTGACTCTGCCTCGAGTTTTGGCTTCAAGTTGTCGCACAAACTTGTACGACATGAAAATGACAAGCTGGGAAATAGGCTAAAGCCAAAGCACTTGCACACACATACGCACATATACTCTCATTTAAACACACAGTGAGTGTTACATACACTCAGCAAACGATGCCAGCAGGCATAAATCCTACGCAAGCGAGATAGACAGAAAGAGATAGAGTCAATGGAAAATAGTAAGGGGAAGTGTAAAGGGAGGTAGGCTCATTAACTTGGCATTGTATACCAAATGTGTCGCATACCATTTTCCCAGACACACACACACATTAATAGGCATGTGTGTGCTTAAAGATTTTCAATTGCGCTGCAAATACTCTCACCAAAGTTTGTCTCTAGTTTTGCTTATATATATACATATATATATCCCTTTATATATATACCTTTATGTATGTAACTTATATGTACATATAGTTTTGCTTTTGCATTTTATTTGATTTGATTTGCCGCCTGTTTTGGCTAAAAGTCAACAAAGTTTTTCTTTCTAGCAATGCTAGCTTTTTATTTTGTTTGCTGTCCCATCACAGTGCCAGTAAATCCGAAAGTGAAACGGCAAAGCAAAAGCAAAACAAACTTTACTAATTAGAAATAATGCCGCCACATAGAACGATGCTTAAACGCAGTAATATACATAAGGCTTGAGTACTTTGATCCTCTGGATAATGTACTTAAACCTCCCATATAGTACATTCTCTTCCCGTCTCTCACACTTTTACCTGCAAGGTGACAGAAATATTATAAACGCAATACACAAAAAAAGAAAGTCGTATCATTAGCTGACAACTTTTGCATAACATTATCATAACAATTTTACTAAAGTTGAGGCTATGTGAAAGAGATTTAAGCGAAAACCGACGAAAATTATGCAATCTTTCTTTTTGTTTTTTGGGAAACTTAACGAAATCTTGGAAATTCTTTGCTATTAGACTAAATTAATAGATATACATATGTAAAATGAACTTGTGTTTCCAGTAACATCTAACTAAATCATAAATTATTATCTGCGTACTGTTAATTTAAATCAATATTTCAAAGGCATTTTTAATATTTTTTTCTTAAATTGAAATACTTTTTAGTACATTCTGCTCTTATTTCGAAAATATATGACTTAATCACTTTTACTTTATATTGTAATAAAATTTTTTTTAAAAATTGTTAGATTAACTTTAATTCAACAACATATTTCTTAAACCGGTTTTTATCTATGTTATTTTTTATTCAAGTTTAAATTTACAACTGGTATTCTCCCGCAAATATTAGTTGAGCTCACGATATTGAAACTTTTGTTGGTGGTGGCGAATTTGCATTTCTCATTTGCCTGCGAAATGCAGATAGAAAATTTGCAAGTTTTCGCGTAGAATTTTAAAGCTCTTTTTTTGGTGCTTATTAGGCTTTTACCATTGCCATGCAACGTAATGCGGCAACTGCAGGCGCCTGCATAACCAAGTTGCACACACACATAGCAATATCGAGTGTGTAAACGCGTGAAAATAATTCGCATGCTGTGGCAGTAAATCACAAGGCCCAAAATGCAATTAGACGCATTAGAGGGGCTCCCCAAAGGATGTGAGGGCCAACAGCGTATAGCGAGACAGAGAAGTTTTGTGGGTGGTATGGGAATAAGTTGCACACTCACACACTTACACACACACACACACACACACACCGCCCATTCCTACGCACATATTAAACACAAATATTTAGGCCACATTGTGAGTCAATGTTATGCATAAATTGGCCAATAAGGAGAAAAAAATTACCATTTGAGGTTTAATTAAATCACACAAATGTCAATCAGAAGCAGCATAAAAAAAATGTAACAAGAAAGAACCCTGCCAACAGAATTGAGGGGCGACGACAGAGGGGTCAGAGGACGTTAGATTAGAGAAGGGGAGCTCAAGCAGCGAAAACAGCGGCCACAAATAACAACATCTAATTAGTTACCGAAATAATAAAATACAACAAGAAAAATCAATAAGAAAACATCTGTGGAGTTGACGACAAGTAGCTACCCTGTACATCACTATGGAAACTTTAGAAGATAAAGAAAAAGTTACAAAAAACCGTCTGACCAAGTATGACTGCTTTGGCTATGTCATTGGAAAAGCTATAAAGATTTTAAGGTACAAAAAAGTTGGGTGGAAAGAAAGGAACAAGAAATGAATATCGTTTTTACAGGGTATGAAAAACATTGATTTGTGTTTTTGCCATTTGCATTTGCTGTTTGATAGCAAATTGAAAAATTCTGCGCCGAAGCTATGGAAAGCAATCAAATTACGAGGCCAACTGGCTAACGGGAGGCGAAAAACTGAAGCAAAAGAATCACAGAGAGTGGCGGAGAATAAAGCGTGGCGATTGCGGGGGATTCTCTAGGGTACAGAGAGGGAAGTGGGTGTAGGCGGTGAGCATCAAATATCTATGTCACTCACAGAGGGGGGGATTTGCCTTAAATCCGAAATCCAAATCAAGAGGTGTGTGTTTGCAAGGGGGGAAGAGTCCTACTAGTGGAGGCAAGCGAATGTATCTGGTTGCCAGTGGCAGCGTTTAGTCAGCCTGCAAATTATCTGACCAATTGCCAATGACAATGGCAACAACAATAAGCAACCAACAACAAACACTCACACACACACACAGAGACACACACATTGGCACCCTGGGAGGCGTTTCAATTGAGCTCAAAATGTCCGCCAGCTCCCTGTACTTGTATAATGACCATGTGATATGCCCAGCGGGTCCATCAGCATCAGACCGTGAAACTACAGAACCTAATCAGTGAAAACTTCTTTAAAATTAACGCTCGGTTGGGGCAGAATTATCCTGTATTAATTACGAGCTGCAGAGAATGTAAAAAAGCTTAAAGTTTAAATTAAATGTAATTCAAATAATTTAGATATTTCAAAAGCAATATCCGGATAATTATATATCAATTAAGATATATATCAGCAGATATAGTTTAAGGATTTTTATAAATTCATATCTTGTTATCATGTTATTTGCTGCAAGTCAATCTATTTATATCCATTAAAATTTGCTATCTTATAAAAATACATATATTTTGATCGTATTAACATATGTGCAAACCAATATTTAAATCCACATCTTTATCAATATCAATAATTGGATCTTTATCTATTCTTACTAATCTTTCGCTTTTAATGTATCTACTTAAAAAAACAGAACTCAGAGATGGTAAGAGCTATATTTTTTAGTCAGTATCGACTACATATATAGTCTGTCAATACATGAGTCTTTTTTTTTTATTGATGCCACGCCCCATTCGTCCACAATAAACAAAAAATCAGACATATCTCAAAAAATTGCATGTTTTTGGCGAATATCTCAGTAACTATAATACCTAAGGACACCAATTTTGACATGCAGGTTTCTTAAAGCAATATTAATGCAACTTCATCAATATATTTTTGATACCATGCCCCCTTCGCCTACAAAAATCACATCAAAACTGACAGTTTTCATGCCTCTATCTCAAGAATTTTTTAACGTATAGTTTTGTAACTTGGCGTATGCTTGGAGACAAACAATATCAAACGATACTAAAAATTGCATCAAAATCGGACAACAATGGCATACAACGACCAACGAAAATTTAATGCAGATTCACAGCCACGTGCATTGCACTGAACTCTGCTGCAGCGCTGCCGTCACAGAAGCAGTGTAAACGAAAAAAGTTTTGCGAGAGAGACAGACACACAAAAAGGCGTGCAAGGAAAGTTCTCTCAGCAATTACTCCAGTTTGAGCTCAAAGAATTGGAAATTAAAGTCAGAGGGTATTGCACGGTCGGTATACCCGACTGAAATTTTCTTTTTTGCTATATCTATGTTAATATTTATATCATTATCAATATCAATCTTTCTAGATTTCTTTTTATTTCTATATCCATTATCTGCATTTACACACGTATATTAAAAAATTATCTCTATTATTATATTTCAAAGCATATCTTGCTCCTTAACTCAATATATTTCTTGATCTATTTCTATATATATAATTTTTTTTTATATGTATTTCAATATATTTACGTATTCCTATATATTTATGTTTTTGTTCTTAAATTTAGATCTAGTCTAACATATACATATCTATAACTCAATGTTTTTAATGAATTTATTAAAATGCATTTAGCACTTAAGGTCTTAGATAGTCATCGTTCCTTGTTTTACTATTTTCATCTAGCTCATTTTCTGGCAATATCACTTTTATTTAAGCTTTCCTCTAACTGCTATAAATTATTTATCTGATATGATTTAAAGACTTTCGCTCCAGTCAGTATGTTTCCGCTACATTTTTCCACAACTTCACATACTCAGCTATAAAATCCCATCAATTAAGCCAATATTTCGACATGGACGTTAATTGAAACACAAATTTGTAGATAAATTCCCGTTTATTAAAACAAAAAAAAAAATTCCTTTAGCGTTATTCAAACTGAGAAACCCAAAAATCGAAAAATGCATGTCATTAATTTAGTCACAAAATCGAACATTGAAAAAAAGAAAATAAAAATGACAACACAGACTGTTAAACTGAACTCTGTGTGTGACAATCATGATGATGATGATGATGATGAAGATGATGATGATGATGATGATGATGATGACGATGACAGTGTTGATGATGATGCTAAAAACAAACACTCAATATGGTGACAATTGTATAGAATTTAAAAATTAATCGAATGGCGTGTGGCATATGCTTTCAAAATTTTTGTGATTCTTATTTCAATTTAAAGCTGCAAAACTGAACGAAATAAAATTGGCTGCAAAATATGCTTCAATGCATTCTATACGGAAATTTTGTTATTTTTTTTATGGCATGAGGAGGGTGAGAAGAGGGACGATGAGGAGCAGGAGGATGTGGAGAAGGAGTAGTAGAACTGGAACATTCGCTTTGTTGTGGCCAAATGCAAATTCAAGTGCGCGCATAAATCCAAAAGTCCACTACAAAACTGAAAAACGATGCAGAGTAAAGACGAAGGGGAAAGAGAGGTAGACAAAGAGAGAGGGAGAGAGGGAAAGAGAGTAAATGAATGAGTGAGTGAAATAGAAAGGGGATGTACTGAGACTGAGGACAGTGGCAATGAATGCACTTTGTGGTTTATTTGCGAATAAAAGCAGCCGCAACAACTACAACAACAACAAACAAGCAACAGCAAGTTGAACAAAACGAAAATAAATAATATATATGTATGTATGTATATACATGCATATATATATATTTATATGTATATTTGATTTTCTCTGCGTTTATATAAATATGTATATATGCATATACATATATACTGCGCGGCGGCTGAAACTGAAGTTGAAATTGTAAAAAGTTGCGGCTGCTGCCGCTGCTGCTGCCTGTTGCAAGTTGTGCATGTGGCAGCAGCTTTGAGTCAAACAGTGGACGCTAGAGCAATTTGTTGTAATTACATTTCATATACATACAGACAATATACATATATGTATAAAATGGCCAGAACCCTTTCATCATCTTCTGCATCATTAGAGATGCTGCGAATTTCCAAAAAGAAATACAACAAAAAAACCTCAATTGTATGTATGTACTTTTGTATGTGTGTATCTGTTGGCAACATGCTGCATCTAATGAGACTGGCCAAATGTACAAAATAATGCCTGGGGGAGGAAGATATGAAAGAGGAAGACAGAGAGAGAGAGAGCGTTTTCAATAAAAAACCAAAAGCAAATTAAAAATGGCTTCAACAACAAACAGCTAACAGCAACAACAACAACTGCAACAACAACAACAACAAGCAAACGGCCATTGCATTTTGAAGTTGCCGTCTCAAGTGGCAAGGCTTGCCAATCCCAAAGCCCATCTCCAATCCCAACACCATCGCATTTTCGAACCCAACATTCTCAGCAATCCACACATACCAAGTTACAGCACCAACTTTAGTTTTCATTTACAATGAATAATGAATTGAGTCTCTCTTTCACTCTTCTTTATTCTCTCTCTCACTCTCTGTCTCCTTCCCTCCACACTAACTGCAGTTTTTGTTCCACACCAGTCGCAAGCAAATCAAGTTAGAAAAACACTTTTAAATGTACACGATATCTAGCAAATATTTCATTTAATTTAGTTAAAAACACAAATTTAAATTGAGAAATTTGAAGTCATAATTAACTTAATATGTAAGATGATTTTAAGCTCGATAATTTCACAGTTATTTTAAAATTATTAAAGCTTAAAGATATGTGCATTGGCCACCAATTCTTATTATTATTATTATTATTATTATTATTATTATTATTATTATTATTATTATTATTATTATTATTATTATTATTATTATTATTATTATTATTATTATTATTATTATTATTATTATTATTATTATTATTATTATTATTATTATTATTATTATTATTATTATTATTATTATTATTATTATTATTTTTATTATTATTATGAATATAGTTATTATAATAGTAATAATAGTAATATATTTAATAGTTCTTGAATCAGAATTAACTATTGTATTCTTTGACATCAGATGTGCATATATATAAACAGACAGACAGGACAGGCCAGCTTGTAAACACATTACAGTTCATAAGTCTAATGAAAATAAAGCCAACTTTTCGGCAATCTACACATAAGCGCTAAAATTCACTTTTAAGGCATTCAAAAGCTTTTCAACATTTTGTACAACGAGGATTCATCTCATTTGTAGTTTAAATTCCAAAAAGCTCACTTAAAGATCAGATCAACCTGAAATGAGCAACTTTAATTGATCCCACTGTAACCTTAAAAAGTTGCTAGCAAAACTTAACTAAATTTAAGACTCACTTAGAGCATGATAGGAAGCTTTAAAAATGTATGAAATATAAATAATATTAAGCTTTTTACGCATTGTGCTATTAAAGCACAACTATAACGCACTTAATAAAAGCAATTAGGCTCAATTAAAGCTCAATCAGACGGCAAATGAAAGTTTTTAATCTTGATTAAAAGGCATTACGTACATTTAAAAAATCACTTCAACGGCTTGCAGCTTTAAATCGAATAGAGATGCACGACAGTGTTTTTGCAAATGCCAACTCATATATTTACAAAAAAAAACCCTGTTAAATTTTCGAACTTATCAAAATATTTACCTTAACAGTGAAACCGTAAGTTACAACTGTAGAGAAGTTGAGCAGAAGAGGGAAAAAGGGGTAGTCTATATAGGGGTAGTCAGTATAATTATAATAAGTATAAATATAATGATGCTCAATCTAACGCAGATTATGACAAACTCATTATCGGAAGCATCTGATTGTACTTTACATTCGCGTTGTAAGTATTTAAATCAAACGCAAAACAGCTGCAATTAAAAATGTTCAACAATGGGGCAAAGGAGAACAAAAACAAAACAAAAAAAAAAGAAGTAGGAACACGAAGAGGAAAAGGGAAAAAACGGCTGGGAAAATCCCAGTAGCTCCCAGGGGAGGTATACGTGTGTGTGGGGGCGGTTTGCCAGTTGCATGCGCTCATTGGCAGCGATTATGCAAATGCCAAAGACAAAAAGGAAGTGCGAGAGAAAGAGAGAGAGAAAGAGAGAGGGGCATACACCACAGACCGATGAGACTTGGTGGTTTCTGAGCTGAGCTCTTTCCCCAAAGTTTACATGCATTTGTGTGCGAAAAGTTATAAATATAAATTAAGCAAATGTGTTCTATAAATTGTTGTTGTTACGCTTGCCGAGGTGTATCCCCATATATATATTTTTGTGTGTGTGTGTCTGTGTGTTAACGACAAAGTGGCAGCAAAAATTACGAGCTACAAGTACAAGACACAACAACGGCAACAGCAGCAGAGTTAGAAATCGCACCCAGTCGCAACGAAATGCATTCTGCAGTCATGACAAAATTCAATGCGTTAATTTCATGTGCCAGCCTGCAGCAACTGCAGCAGTGAAAAGAGTGTTGTTGGTTGTCACATTATAATTAGAGCCTAGACTTAAAAATAAAAACTGATCAAATAAAAAAAAACATGTTTTAGAATTGTATACCTAATGCTAAAACATGTTTTTTTTTATCAGTTTACATTATTAAGTTTTTATTTATCACAGTATCGTTAAGTGTGTTGATTTTGAGGAGTTATTTCTTTTGTTAAAAATACTACATACTTAAATGGTAAAAAGAATTTAGAAACTGTTCTTAATTGATTAAACAATTCTGAAAGCGTCAATATGGGTAATTTCAATATTTTTAAATTCAAGAAACAAAATTACAAAGTATATAGTAGCAGAAGAACTAAACCAGCTTTTGTAATTCTATCGTTGTCGAAAGTAATGAATTGATATGCTTTAGGGGTTTTATGAAGCATTACGCAATTTATCAAATGGTTTTACAAAATATACTGAGCTACAAATGAGTTCTATAATTTGGCTCTAACAAAATGCAGATCTCGCTTTATGCAGTCAAATTACTACAACAGTTTTGAGCATAAAAAGTGCTACTGGGTTTGTGACTACTAACAACTAGCAAATGCAGGCAATTTATTATAGCTCACCATATATGTGTGTGTGTGTGTGTGTGTGCTTGTGCACTGATACCACAATATTTGCATATCATATATGCATAAACACACGCGACATACCGAGCAGACAGTTGCAATTAAGTTAGACACCAAGTTACAGCCTAGTTTATGTGCGCGTCTGTATGTGTGGCTGGGTGCGTCTATTTGAGTGTGTGTGTGTGTGTGTGTTTGTGTGTTGCATGATACCATACAAATGACACAACTACAATTGGGTACAACAAACAACAAAGTCGTCAGTTAGCGTCTGCCACCTGAACTTAGTCAATCAGTCAACAGAGGCGATGACACAGCAGCAGCATCAGCAGCTCCCGGATAAACTGGCAGGCATTTGCTGATGTCTTTGCTTTAGTTAAATATGCACATGTATCAAACATGCACATACACATACACATATACATACACAACCACATACACTTACAGTATACTGTTGGTAGCGTATGAAACACATTCATCAGAAGTGACAATTTGCATTGCCTACTTTTAGGCTGGCAATTGAACTGAACGATGACAGGCGACAAAAATGAATGAGTGTGTGGGCCAAAAAGTGAAAGGTTACAAAAGAGAGACAGAGAGAGAGAAAGAGAAGGAAAGTAACCAATAGAGTGATTGAGTAGAAGTACAAGCAATGGAGTGGGGTAACAATGAGATTACCTCTATCTGTATATGCGCTTAGCAAACAGTTTGATTGGCATTCAATCGCATTTGGTTTAACGATTTGCTGCATTCAACATTATCGATCTCAGTACTCACTCGTCTGTCTATACATTATATAAAGTAATTGCAGCAATTGAGCAATCTAATTACAACCAATTAGATTCGCAATTTAAAGCACTTAATCATATTTCTGAGCCAATTGATGGAAGCTGAAGCAACACTAACAACTACAAAATTAACTCAACATTTTTAACAAATTAATTTTAATTAAAATTGTTAGGTAATTAAATTGATTAAATCTCTCCCGGTGGAAAGCGGGCGATAGGATTAAAAATATATATATTAACGAAAAACAGCAAGTTCTTTCTATGGCAGCTATATGATACATTATTCCGATCATTATGTACTTTAGAGTAGTGTACATTTCTTAATTGTAAATTGCTGTCATGCTTACATATCGCTTTACAGATTTGCAAAAAAATTTCAATATTTTATCTTAAAACAAAACACACAAACGAGCAAAATCGCAATGCCTAGCCATGCTCTAACGACACTGTACTTGGAACGGCAAGTGCGGCAGTTGCTGAATCAAATTTATTAAAATTATTTTGTTTATATATTTTGAGTATATTTTCCGATCGTAATCTAAGTAACACAGTAATGTATATCAGTAATTTAGTTAAATCCGTAACATTAATTAAAATGTTAAGCCATTTTTTAAGTGTAGTACAGCACAATTTAAAAATATTTTTATTTTGAACATGCCATATCATATAAGGCGTTTTAGAAATAGTGCTTTGAGCAAAGCCGTTTTAATTGTAAATTCTCTATTGAAATATCTTACAGAGATATTTACGACAAATAGCTTAAAATATAAAGCACAATGTACAACTATAATTGCTATAATGATTGTAATGAAGAGATTAAAAGAACTTTTGCATTGAATTTGGCGTAAGCAATAGTAGAATCACGCTATGAATGTTTTGAGCTGCTCTTTGTTATCTTTTAGCTGTACGTTGGAGGATATTGATTGTACAGTTTCGCACTGTCATGCTTATCTATCGACATATTCGGCTAGATAAGAAGATGGATGGTAAAATGGATATATGTAATGCATATATTTATACATCGATACGTATTTGCTTTATCATCGTTGATGGTTTGCTTTTTATCTGGAACTTACTTGAAGTGAATTCCCATATTATGTCGCTCTATTTCTCTCTTTCTCTAATATTCAATTTTTCACTGTAGCTTCGAGAGAATTCTTCGACAATAACACGTTAAACAGATACAATTGCAATTTCCGCTACTTCATTGCTGTGTGCACTTTTCACTTAATTGCACACATTCATACATTCTCACACTCACACACACACACTCACTTGTTCAACTATTCAAATCGTAAAATTAGCACAATTACACACACCCACAGCCCAACACACACACACACACACACACTAACTTTTAAAATCAATTAAAATACAAAAGCGCACGTTGCTTGACTACGTAAAAAAAGAAAACTTAAGTGAAAAAACGTGTAAAAATGTGTCTACTTTCGCAACCCGACCAATATATACCCTGCAATTATTGTTACTTTTAAAATTGATATGTATTTAGCGTCACAGTCAGTCATAAAAGTCATAGTACTATATAGATTCTAGATTTGTAATATTGTTTAAGATATTTGATTGATAAATTGTATTGGGCTAGTACACTGCTCAAAAACTGACTAAAAAAATAAATTAAGCTAACATACTTGCATAGTAATTGTTTAAGATGTCCGTAAATAATTAGTTAGATTTTTATATTGTGTATCACAATCTATAGTCTCTATAAATAACCAAGAAATTGTTTTTTAAATTATATTCTAGTGACTGGTGAATCACGAGTATCACTTATCGTTTTTTACAATTTGATGCCCTCGTCTATGTCTTAAATTTGGTTTTTTTCTTACGTGAGTTTTGCGGCATTTTTTAGGTTTGCTGGATATAATCAGCTCGATGGGGGGGTGGCAGAAAAAATGGTGGAAAATCTCTTGACTGCCACACGGTATGCAGCAACATGGTTAAGCTGCGGAGGGTGTGCTGACTAGCGGAGGGAGGCAAGTAAGCAGGAAGGGCATATCGCATTCTTGTTGCATAACTTGAGGCGCGCTTGTGGCAAAAACACACGCACAGGTGGCACAACCACGCGCTGTGTGTGCGCGAGTCTGATATAAAATGCAAATGCTTTAATTAAAAGCTTTACAGCTCTGCTAGAGCACGGCGCCAAAGAGTGGGAAAAGTGTAGAAGGAGTGTGTGCGAGATGAAGAGCGACGAATGGGGAGCAAGAATAGTTTTTTAAGTTTCTTCTTTCACTTTTTTTGTTTGCCACGTGTCGCGTTTTGCCGCCTTTTGACAATGTTTAACGGCAAGGCCAAGTGAACAGGTGGGCGCAGGCCACGAACCCTACACACACAAACATACTATGCGTGTCGGTGATGATGTGCACAGGATGTGTTCGCTGTATTACGGCAAATGTTTGTTGTGATTTTTATTGCATACTTTTATGCGCACCAACAATTTATGCGAGATTTCAACGAGTTTTCTATCCTTTTTTTTTGTATTAGCACAGTCTTTGAGTTTAGATGCTTTTGCTTTTATTCGAGTTATTTTTGTGAACAACAGCAACAACGAATTGTCACTGTAATGCTTTGGGTTCAAACATTTTTGCTATGCTTTGTATAAATTTGCATTCGTAGCTGTCTGAAAAAAGTAACGAAAACTCCACAAAAATAAAAAGAGCACTCGCGTCACACTCTTCTTCTTAAATAAAGCATATTTTTAAGCTGAATTAAAAATTAAGCAATACTTTAAAGCTTTAATGTAACGTACACAATGTAATAAAATTGCAGCGCAATGCTAATCAAGCTTTAACAGAGCTGTGACAAACCTTTGTGTTTCCATCTCAAATCAAAAGGTTAAAGAGACCACATTTCTTTTTTCTTTTTGTAATATTTAAGCTCTATTTAAAATTAGTGTATTTTTTTAAATGAAAAATATTCATTGAATAATTCTAAAATCTTATAACTAAGTAAAGAGTGCGATCGATTTATACTAAAAAAAAGGTGCCTATATTAAATTAGTGATTTATACTAAAAAAAAAGCTGCCTATATTAAATTACTGTAATATAATGTTTTTAAGCAGATCAAGAAACTTTTACTATTCATAACAATCTTGGGTAAAAATGTTTAAAAATTGTTTTTCATATTTCACAAAATTTTTGTTCGCACGAAAATGTGAAAATCTCTCTTGACAAATGGGAAAATTATTTTCATTTGCAAGTAAGTTAATTCATTAATGAATGAATCGCAAGTGCCAAACAGCAAGAACGTGGCAGGAAATGAATGTTACAAAAAGGTTTCACAATTCCAAGATGCCAAACAAAACCGTCGAAAAACTTTTTTTCTATCATACAACGACAACAGCAACAACGACAACAGCAACAACTACAACAATGACAACGACAATAATAATAATAAAAATAATAAAAATTGGGCTGCATAAACGGAATTTGAATGGGCAAAGCCGCCATGACAACAAGTTGAATTGTAGATTTAAAATTGAAAATTGAAGCAATTCCAAAGAAATCTTATTAAGTCATTTCCATTTCAATTTCAATGCTAATTTGCATTTTTTTTTTTTACCTCTCAGCTATCCTAATAGACTTTTTGAGGGAGTTGGCGAAAGTAAATCACTTTTTACATGTGATATGAAACAAATTGAATCACAAGATAAGTGTCAGTCTTGCTCAGCAAACTCAAGCTCTTAAGTATTTGCTAATGTTTATTTCTCTAATACAAAATTTATTGTAAACATAATAATTGTAGACATTTCAATTGAATTTTTTCATTAGATACTTGTGCGTATTAGTGATGCTAAATTTGAAATATAAATTTTATTTGACAAACACTGCTGATAGATGTGTATAGTTAATAAAAGCTTTTACCAAATAAGTAGTTACATTAAAGCCCTGCTGAAAAATGAGACTTAAGATTTAAATAAGCTCTTAAATCATTTCTCTTTTTAACAGCTTTTTTTGGAAAAATAAAACATAATTAAATTCAAATAACTCCAACTACTCAATTTAATAAGCTTTAAAAGAACACTCAAGCTTTTATTCAGCATTTATGTCTTTACCGCTTAAGAATTAATGCTCTACCAAACCGAAAGCGCATAAAAACTTATCGATCGTCTGTTTTATGTCTGGTTTAAAAGCGCATTAAAGCTATTCTGAATGCTTTAATCGAACTAAAGTAATGAGTAAACTAATTCTTTGGAATTCTTTATTCAGAACACAATTTTGTAGGTATTAATCCAAAGTTTAAGCAGCAGCTTTAAGTTTGTAGAATTGCTTACAATTCTAATTGTAAGGAGGACAGAAACTGATAAAGAGGAAAGAAATGAGTGTAAGAACGAGAAAGGGGAAACAGAGTAATTCACTTATGTTCTTGCACCACACCACTATGGGGAATTTGACCAGTTTAGGTGACCAAAACCCATTTTCTGAAAGTCGGAAAATTAAAAAAAGTTTCAGTGCAATGCATTCACAATACACCAATCTTCAGTGTTGCATAACAGAAATTTTTATAGAGGGCGCCACAACAAAGGAATCAGCTGATAAAACAGCTGTTGCATTTGCAAAGCACGCGCGCCTGTCATTTAAAGTTTTGTTTGCTCAAGTTCAAGTGATTAGTATTATAAAACTAAACAATATAACTAAAATTTTTGAAATGAGTTCGAATCTGTGTGGTTTGTATTATGTGTTTGTGAGCGTCATTTGTAAAAAAAAATCGTGTTGTCCCCTTAATAAAGCAAAAATCTAAGTAGCCCTGCAAGTGCATATTTTGGATAAAGTCTCATGTTCCGTTAGAGATTTAAAGTGAGTCCAGAAGAATCTATCCATGAGATGTATTGTATGTTGTAGAGGATTGAATTCTTGTTCAAATAAATGTTATTAAAAATATCACTTTTTACAATTTTGCGAGAATTTTTCATTTTTAGGACATAACCTCAGTTTGGCAAACGCAGATTTGTTTGGCAAGTGGCACGAAACGAGTTAAACATCAATTTTCAAAAAATCATAAAAAATACTTGCGAAGAGATTTTTGAAAAAAATTTTTTTCCACCACTATTAGATTCTTTTAGAGAAACTTTTTGCATTCAAACATTTTTTGATTTTGCCCGGGGGAAAAAGTTTAAAAAGTAGACCTTTGCAAGAATTAAAACTATTCCACGAGTACTCAATGGGTTAAGAAAAATTGTGTGTTATTAAAACGGAATTGAAGTGACCTATCCATTGATACCAAACTTCTTTCGCAGGAAGTTTAAATTTTAAGTAGATTTAACTTTAAGTGTTGTCTAAATATTAATGCCTACAAGTGTATGTTACTTTACGATGTTAAAGGCGTGCCACGCCCACTATTTTCCAAAAATTGTAATCTAATACTGTCACAGAACTTTTATTTACTTTTTAATTAATTTTCTAAAAGCCTAAAAAAAATTTACATTAGTTAAAAAAAAAATGGGCGGTGCCACGCCCACTATTTTTTTACTGATAAAAGATATTAGTCTACTTAATCCGATGCAAAAAACAGAAGTCAAATATCTTGCTCCGTTCTTGAGTTATTAATTTTGGTCACCAAAAGTGGTCAAATTCCCCATAGTGCACACATAACACAGAAAGACAACAAATCACATAATTAATTAAGTACAACTTGATACCAAATTTTATGTTTGTCTCTCTTAACAAACTCTCACCCACTCACTAACAGAGCGAGGCTCTCACTATGTGGCCGTTTGAGAAAGTGTGCAAGTTACCAAAGTTGTTAGCTTTATTGAGTAACTTTATGAGTTGCCCAACTGCAAAACACCCTCTACACACTTATGTGGTTCGTGTGTCTGTGTGTAGGTAAATCGCGCCAAATGAGCTGAAACTGTGCAACATTTTTATCATGCTCAACTAATTGCAGTGCCAAACCAAACTATGAGAGAGAGAGAGATAGCATGTGTGTGTGTCTCGCGTATGCCATAACATAAATTCTCATAAGCATAATGCTTTCGAAATTGGAGCAAAACTCGCAAACTGCAGGCCACCAAATGAAGTGCTGGAAAAAGGGCAAATAGGAAAGTCAAGGCGGGGAAAGGGAAAGGAAAAGGAAAGCAACGGAAAAGCAATGGCAAAATTGCACAGCGCTTCGTCCTGGCACTGAAACTGAATTATTGAAATTACAAGTTTCTACACTCACTCACACACACACATGTACTCTCTTTAATAAGTTGCCAAGCTGAGGGATGTACGCGTTTTGTGCGCGTTTTCAGCGCGGTTTCTGGTACAGCTTTAACTAAATTAATAGAAATATGACATAAAAAAGAAAGCATAGAGCTCAAAACGAGGGAATGAGGTATGAGCAAAAAAATGCACAGTGTGTGTGTGTGTGTGTTTGCTGTGTGCTTTATGTGTATGCGTATGTCAATGTGAACAGCAGACACATGGCCGAAACATAGAAGCCAAGTTCATTTTGAAGCGCTTCACGCAGTGGTTAGACCCTGTACATCAGTAGTTGAAACATGAACACCAAGCATTGAGAGACTATCAAGACGGTAGAACAAGAAACTTGCGTTGAAGAAGAAATCTACATATGGATAAGAAAATAAAGCTTTTACTTTTGTTCACAAAACTCACGACGATAATTCTTTGCAAATTTGCCATCTGCTTGCCTTACTTTTGATTACTAAAACAACTCAACACTATTTAGATACTACTAGCTTAGTTTTAAATTATTGCACAAAGTACAGAATTGTCCCATTTAATTTATGATGTAAAATTATACATTTAATATTATTTTTATAATATTTCATATCGCCAAAATACAAATAGATGAATCGACAGATCAAAAAGTTTAACATAAACACATCGATTTTTCTTGTAAAGTATTTAAGAGAAAAATATTTAATTTATGTTTCAAGGAAATACGAAATATTTGTATTTGGACTAAATTCATAATTTTTTATATCATTTCTTCATTAGTGTTGCGCAATAAAATATATTTTATTTATTTTTGTTTATATAAGAGCTGGCAAACTATCGATAGCACTATCAAGACTATCGATGGTTGAGCACTATCGAGTAAAGCAGGACAGATTGTATCTGACCACAGGACACTGTTGAAGAATGGGTTAATTCTAACTCCGGCAAAAATTACGATGCTCAAAGCTTCTCAACTGCTCAACAAGATTAATGAAATAATAATAATTTTTATTATCATTATTAAATTTTCCCAAATACCAAATTTGTTTAAAAATGTAATGTAATTTTGAAGTTTTTTAATTGTATGCATTGAGCATTTAAGCATTTAAAAACTTAAAGGTAAAAAAAAGGATTTTTTGTTGGAAAGTTCTACAGATATATACATAAATGATATGGTTTTCCGATACGGTCGTTGTGCATTTAATATAGTTAAATGAATTTTGAGTAAGTTCGATTAATGTTGTTTAATTAACAGAAAAATGTTTCATGTCAAAATAGCTTTTTCCTCCGATTATTCCTATAGCATCTACAAAATAGCATAGTAGAAAAAACTTTTAAGGTGGCTCAGTTATCTAAAAAGTTTTTAGTACTGCGTGTAGTGATAAACTAAATCGTAGAAAAAGAAAAACAAATACAAACCATGTAAGCAAATCATTTTGTAGTTTCTACAAATTAAGTACAGGGTCTCTTGCTGTCGGATTTGGGCAATTGTTGCTTTCTCTGCAAGATGTTTTTGCTGTTGTTGTTGGTGCTGATTTTATTATAATAATAATGCTGCTGAAGCGCGCGCTGTGCCCAACAGAAAGAGCAACAATAACAAGAACATCAGCAACAACAACAGGATCATAAAAAATGAAAAGCACGGAGAGCAACAAAAATCAATAACCACCCGAAGGCGCATGCAACAGAGGCATACAAAATTTACATATAAGCAAAGCTTACATGTATGTGTGTGGATGAGGGTATATGTGTGTGTGAGTGTGTGGGTGTAGGTTTTTGCGACTCAAGGTTGTGGCGCAGCTGAGACAGCAGCAAAATCAACCAGAGCCAGTTAGTCATGTTACCATTGTTGTGTACGTATGTATGTATGTGTTGTTGCTGTTGTTGTTGTTGTTGTTTGTGAGCATGTGTTCGCTACATACACACACAGACACACACTCAAAGAGAGAGAGAGAGAGAGAGAGAGACAGACAGACAGACAAATGTGGGCGCTCAACTAGATATCGGAGCAAGGGCAAACAAAAATTGCACAATAAGCAAATCGAATCGACAACTAAACAAATTGCAAACAACAACAACAGCAGCAGACACACACACTCTTCACACACATACATACACACACAGACACACTCTGACTATTGAAAACCAATTGTTCATTTTGCATGGTTTATTGAATTCAAATTACTTAATTAACTTGGCTTAAAGCGTGTTACAGTTCAAACACTATTTGCGAAAATTGCTTGCAAGCATATTGACACACAAAGTGACAATGGAGGATGGACGGTTTGGACGTGATAGAACACGTATGTATGTACGTACACATGAACACCGGTGTTGTCAAATTGTGGACAGCAAACACATGTACGTTAAGTGGAAATTAACATGGCAACTATATTAATGGGACAGCTAATTGATAGGATCTAGGGAAGAGTTACTAAAACAATGGCGTATCAAATTAGTCAAGCCGTAAAGAGACCACGGAGGATAACCGAATGTAATGAACAGAAAAAAAAAAACAAAGATTACTTGAAAATTAATGAGTCATTTGATTAAAAAAACCCAAAAAAAGATCAAATTACAGAATTGAGAATCAAGAAAAGTACAAACAAGAGCATAAAGGACTCGTATTGTTATGTGAAATGCAATTACTTGGCATTCTAAACATAAATTTAAAGTATGGAATTTATGCTTTAATGGAGAAAAATTATTTGGTGAGTCAGGATGGAGGACGTTCATATGAATTTAAGTGATTACAGCAACGTTTTGGGTTCTTTTATCATTCCTAGCGTAAACTGCCTACATATTATTTAAATAGAAATGCGACCAAATATTCAAAAATAAGATGAAAGAAATGTTACATTTGGCACGCCAAAGATTAAATACCCTTGCAAAATCCTGGATGAATTTACAAAACACAGTGTCTTATTTTTATCTTCAAAATTCGTTTGTGAATACGTGCATAATATAGCACCTATATGACAAAGTTGTAGGATCAGAAAAAAATTTGGTTTCTCAAAATAGTAGGTACTTAATGCTTTGTGCGTAAATTTTGTGGCGAATGCTTAAAGGACACAAAGCTTTTTCTTACGAAGTATTATCAGCCGATTGTTCCTATGGCAGCTATATGATATAGTAGTCCGATCGGCATGAAATTTGTATTGCACGTGGGATTTGGTACTAAATGCGTATTGAGTGAATTTGGTTCAGTTTGTCCAAAACTATTTTTTTTTCAATCTCTTGTTGCTATGGCAGTTATATGATATAGTGATCCGATCTGGCCGATCTTAGCATATGAACTGCCTGCAGAGAGAATACGCATGTGTACCAAATTCCATCAAGATTGCTTTAAAACTGAGAAACTAGTTCGCATAGAAACTTATAGACAGACGGACATGGCTATATCGACTCGGCTGTTGATTCTGATCACGCCTCCATTCATGCGCTACAAACATCATGACAAAATCAATATACCTTCTGCAAGGTATAAAAATATTAGAATTAATTTTAGAGAAAATATAGATTGAAATTAGCCGAAAGTGACACTGGAGAAATTAAGTAGCATTAACTGACAAAGGAGGAAGCGAAGTCATTAAACTGTAAGTGTTTCGAGTAAATATGGAAATATCACTAATATAACGGTCAACCAATTAAATATTTCGAAGAAAAATTCAAAAACTTTGATAAGCGGCAATGGCAAATGTAATAACAAATAACGAAAAGTAATTTTGTATATTCAATGCCAAACAATGGGAGTTTTGTGCTCATGTCTAAAACGGTAGTCAATAAAAATATTGATAACCCAACCGAGTCAAGGGAATACCGTGAATGTATGTGGAGGCAACACGACAATGAAAACTAGAACAGAAATAACCATGTCATGTGCAGTCGTTCACTTGCTAACTTATGAACTGAATAACTGAAGATAATTGGCATTTTGGGCGAAAGAATCAAGAAAACATCAATATGAATTGAAGCAGGTAAACTAAACTAAATACTTAAGCAAAATACAAGAAGAAATAAATGGAATTGCTTCACTTGTGGGTTTATCTAAAAAGAATTAATATTCCGTTTAGTATACAGAATGGTATATATATTTTGACCATGTTTTTTTAGCATTTGTATGTTTTTGTACTACTTAACGCTAAATTGACATAGAAGTATATGAAATCCCAATCAAACACACACATATGAGTGTATAGTATCATTCTCTATATTCTGACTGCATTTTTTTAGGATCGAACAATTTTATCACATATAGAAACAGTTTTCTGTATGAAAATCTTTTTATGTACTCAAGATATCTTATCAAATCGCACATTTAGTTGCTTTGTTAGATCCTTAATTGAAAACAGGGTATTTTAAAGAACGCCCGCTCTACAGTTTATCTTTTTTAAAAGTTTTTTTTTAAAATAATTGCTTAAAAATCAGTTGGCTGCTTGAAAAACTTATGACTTACTTAAGATATCTTAAAAAATCGCTCGTTCAGAGTAATTCGTTGAATTCTTGATATTAAATGAATACAGGGTATTTTACAGTCAGCTCGCCCGGTAGTTTACCATCCCTACCAGTTTTATTGTATGGTAAACAGTGCATTTTACGTTTATTTATTGTGTATTTGCATTATGCGAACAACTCAACTGTGAAAAGCAATGAGGACCCTACAAAGAGCAACTGGCGGAAAGGGCATCGAAAGTGGTCGATAGAGAGGGAGGTAGGTTAAGGGTGACCGTATACTACACATCCGACAAACCAGACCCTACATAGCCAGCAAGTGGACTCTGTGACTAAATGGCTAACTGACTAACTGACTGACTGACTGACTGACTGACTGACGTGTCTTTTGTCTTGCCAAGAACTCCGGCTGCCCGGTTACGTGAGTAACCCGTTCTGGCTCTTACACTTTGCTCCACTTCTTCCATTTGGCCACTGCTCCAAGACCCAGCTCCAGTCCATGTCCGCCTGTGCATTATTATTATGTATCGGCAACTTGTTTAGTTAGGAACTTCGTAATTTCGTTATGGCAGAGCAGAGCCAGCCGAGCCAGCAAAGCTCAAGAGCTACGTGAGGAACAACTCTATATGTGTACATATATATAGCTGACTCCCTCTTTCCCTTTCTCTTACTCTCTTTGTACATAAATATATACATACATACATAGATGTGTGTGTTGATATTTTTAGCTGCTGCATTTCATACACAATTACCAAGGGCTAACATATGTGTGTGTGAGTGTGTGTTTGTTGTGCTTCGAGTCCTTGTTTGTTTTACTAATAGAATCATACAAATTTAATAATATTTTCATAGCACGAGCATTGACCGACCGCGTGACACGCACGACAAAGCACGACACACTAAAATTGTATCTAATTGGATTGCCAGCGAATATACCCTATAGTACTCGCAGAGAGGTTATATCTGCTTGTAATCGACGAAAAATAACTTTAAGTGATTTGGATCTGCTATAGAAATTGGAAGCATTCGATAACACTATATTTTAAAATGAGTGCAAAGAAGTTTTGTTGGAAGTTTTGTAGTAAAAAGAATTGAGCAAAACCAATATATTGCAAATTATATAATTAATTCAATTGTAAATAAAAGTTAAAGTTTGGTTTATTGAAAGTACTCAAATCAACCATTTTGTTACTTAAACATTTTCATATTTGAACTATTTTTTTTAAGACAAATGTTTTTAAGGAACATATATTTTTTTTATAAGTTTATAACAGGTTGATCCATTCGAAATGTGTATGTGTGTACACACTTACATATGCATAGTGAAACGCATAAATAATCCACTCCAAAACTCATCGATAATCAAGCAACTTGTTATCGTTATCGTTGCAGACTAATCTGACAGCAGAATAGAATGTAGAACCCACAAATTGGCTCTAAGTAGGTGCTAGCAAATACATGAGCACACAAATGTACAATATATCTAACCAAAACTTTGGGACTTTTCGATACGTATGTTATATAAGATACGGGATGGAGAGGGGGAAATAAACAAACAGACGTGTGTGGGAAACGGAGAAACTGGATATAAGGTGGGTCAACATCAAACAAATTTTTATTTTCTTTTCTCCGCTGTATATGAAAAAGAAAAAAAAAATATTTTTTTTTTTGATTTTTTGGCAACAAACATTGGCAAGTTTGACAAGCCAGAAGATTGAGTACGTGTTCCACATTGACAAATGGAACGCGACTGGCAAACAGAGCTTCAATTCTACACAAGTCAGACACAGACAGAGTGGGGGGGAGGGGAAAGACCGTGAGAAGGAGAGAGGGATAAACTTTCTGTATTCCATCTCGTTGCCTGTCATCTTGTTGATGGAGCAGTATTGGGAGTTTTCCACCTACATTTTCAATCTGAAAAAACTTACCCGAATACACGTGTATGTGTGTAAAATTGCAAAATTTCAAATGCGTTACTCACCTGCAACGAGAAATGAAAGAAAACGTAAATTGAATATACTGAATAATGGTAAGTATTTATAAGCGAAAATATACATATATAAAAATATATAAAGATATGTGTCTGTACATTAATAGACAAAGTTTCCCAGCTTCTCAGTTTTCCAGTGTTCATTTTTCATTTGTGCTTTGTGTTAGTTTTTTCTCTCTTTTGAAATGCAACCAAGTGCAACTAAGGTCATTGCTATAAGTCTTCTTCAATCGCAGCGTTACCCATACTCTTTCCTCTTACTTCCACACCGTCTCTCTAGCTTTCTCTCTCTCTCTCTCGCTCTCTTTGTTCATCCACATCGAGCTTATCATCCCAAAGGTATGCTACATAAAGTGCAGCATGCGGAACATCAACAAATAAGCATAGAAAGCAGTCGACGGTGTGGAAACTGCATGTGAAACGGCAACTTTTGCGAGGGCTAATGAAAAAGTTGTGTATTTACTTAACCTAAGTGTGTTTAAATAAATGTACGCTTAATAATAATTATATATACCAATTACTGAAACAAAAATGTAGACATTAATTTCGAAATTGATGGTTTTAAAACAAGTTTGCTTCCAACTCATCTATTTTCTCTGAATTTACCTTGAAGTAGATAGTTACTGTGCAGCTATTAAAGACTTGGTCAAAGTTGAATATTATATTAATATTAGTTGAATATTAAGAGAATTTTTTAAAATAGATATTATTTTAGTGAATATGATACATAAGGCTGATGGAAGTTATTTCAGTTAAAGGGGTGAATTTCTTTAAAGCAATTCACTTAAAGTTCCTTATGCTGCTTTTAACTCTTTATACAATTTTTATAAATCTCAATTGTTATAGTAAAGCCAAATATATACTTAGTAAGTTAAAGGGTAAGGAAAAGCACCGTATGTAACGTGTGAAGGCGACCCTAAATGCATATGCTTAATGACTTTTCCGAGCACTTTGACGTAATCGATCTCTTAATCGCCCCTCGTTCGCCTGCAGTCAGGGCGCAGTGCTGTTAGTCTCACATTGACAAAAGCCTTCAACGTCTCGGCCGTTCTCATTCTCATTCTCGTTCTCAATCCCATTCTCACTCTCGTTCTCATTCTCAGTCGCCAACTTGTTCTCGTTCTCGCGTGCCGCTCTTGGTTGCAAGTTGGCAACTCAACTTTGCCGGCTTATGCTTTCAAGCACACGCATTCAATTCGCTTACCATCCAGCGACACAGCGAGAGAAAGAGAGAGAGAGAGAGAAAAGGTAGGGAGACATATGTCATGAATTTTTAAGTCTGCCGCCCCACAACGCTGGCGACAGCGAGCAATGACTGAAGTGGGAAATCAAATGTTTGTAATTAAAATTAAATATTCTATTAAAGGATCAAAACTGCAAGGCTAAAAGGATGCAGTCAGCCAGTAAACAGCAATCAAAAGCAAATGTAAGTATACCTACACACAGCAAATACAGACACACACACACACACACATACACATATAAAGCCATATGTACAGTCTGTAAAATGTATATCATAATACAAATGTTTAGTCAAGAAACTAAAGTCAAAGTGAAAACCAAAAAAATAAAAGTAAATATTCCAACATCAATAACAAAATTTCAATCGAAAATCAGGTGCAGAGTAGAGTTGTTGTTACAGGGTTGTCGCTGAAACTTTGTGGGCAAATTCAAGTGGCTTCCAAAATTGACTTTCATCTCTCTGAAGCGTGAAAATGTCAAGTGCTTTGTGCATTGAGTTTGGCATTCGCAAACACTTTGGCAACCCTGTCAAAAGCCAAGCAAGCTCTCCCATTTCGGTAATTTGACAGCAATTCTGTTAGCTTATCAATCTACACTTACAGCCGCAGCCAGTTTGGTAGTCTAAGCAAATATAGAGATAATGCGCACTGATATCCCATCTCGTCTGGGCAAATTACTATTAATAATTAAAATCATACAATGCAAAATAAAACTTTTGTTCCTTTAAACACTTTCTTGCTGTAAAATTGTCATATTTATAATAGAATTATATATAAAGCTGAAAACATCAATTTGTTGAATAATTTTTAAGGCAATTACTAACTTGCATACCGTATTGGATGTAAGAAGTTTCAACAATGCTTAAAGTATTTTCATACAATGCCGTTAAGCTTATTTAGCCAGAAAGAAGATTATACAAATATTTAGCGAGCAGTTAGATAATTAAAACATAACACTTTATTTAATTTGATTTATTTTAAATCAACACTTTGTCATTTATTACGGTTGGCAAACAGTTAATAAGTTTGTTGTGTTTTTGAAAATCTCTTACTGTATATTGGTATCATTATATTTATATTAGTTTGATTGCCCGTTAAGCCAACAAATTAATAATCAATGCTCCATTAACTATTTTAATTTTTTTTAACTTAACAAACAATATTTGGGATTTTAAAGTAAATAAAATGTTGTTGATAATCACAACCCAACAGCTGCTGTTTAATATTAATATTTTATAATAAAATGAAGCAAAATTGAGCATTAATATTAATTGAATACAATACAAATTTCCGATTTAAAAGTATTTATGTGAAGCTAAAAATTTTCCTTTTGCTTGAAACAAATATTTATAAACTGTCGGTAAACTTTTAATACCCTCTAAGGATATCATCAGCATTACAAGCCGAGTCGATTGAGCCATGTCCATCAGTCCGTCTGCCTGTTCGTCTGTCCATCTGTCAGTCTAGCTGTCCGTATGAACAAACATACCTCAGAGATGGTAGTCAGTCAATACAAGAATCTTTTTATTTTCTCATGCCGCGACCCATTCGCCTACAATAAGCGAGAAACCGGATATACCTCGAAAAAAATAAATGTTTTTGGTGAATATCTCAGTAACTACAATACCTAGAGACACATATTTTTGCATGCAGCTTCCCAAATGCAACATAAAGAAAATGTCATCAAAACTTTTTAAATGCAACACCCTCTTTTGGCCATAAGAAACAAAACAAATTGAATATCTGCATGCCTCTAACTCACGTATTTCTTAACGTATGATTTTGTCACTTTACATTCTCATAGAGAAAAACAATATCAAACAATTCTGAAAATTGCACCAAGATCGGACTATAATTAAAAACGTTTTTCATACAGCAAAAAACGTAAATTGTAAGCAGGCGGGAACACATCACAGCACATAAACGTTGTGCGAACGAGGCAGACGTACAAAAACGAGTGCATGTTAGGTTCCTGCAGCACTTACTCAAATTTGAACTCATATAGTTCTAAATGAAAGTCAGTTGGTATTACCGACTAAACTTATTTTTTCCCCGATTAAATATTTTCTTCATTAAGTATTATTTCTATACACTACAATTTCTAATTCCAATTCCTATGCCTGGTCTATTTGAACTCTTTCTAGTTCCTGTAACTGCAGCGTCGATATCAAACTTTCTGTTGCTATTTATAATCAGAATGTTCTTAAAGCTTATTTAATATGCCCGCCGATTCCCATTAATATTTAATCGCTTAATCGTTTTAAACGTTTGCTAACTTACATGATCTCTGATATTTTAGTAGCATAAAAAGCTCTTCTACATAATTGCTACTAAAATGCACAATCTCTTCAGTCAAAAGTGTATTATGCTAATTACAAGCAAAATAAAATTATAAATATTTTTATGCATACAAACATTTATCTCTTTTCATTTTTTTTATTAAAAACAATTGCTAATAATTTGTGTTTAATAAATAAAACATGATAAATTTGCATAATTTAAATACGAAACTCAAAAATTAATGCAACTGCAAATGTTTAGACCAGAAGTGTTTGGGCCTATGAATGTGGGAGCGTTAGTGCGCGAGGGTATGTATGTATGTGCGGGAGTGTGAAAAGGAGGCAACTTTGATTATCTGTGAAATTGATTTTGAATTGAAATACAATTTTTGGTTTGGTTTCTGTTTTGTCGTTTCTAATTATTGAAGTTTACATTTGATTGAAAGCATCGATTAAGCCATCAGTTGCAATTGTGTGAAACATTTACCCGCTGATTTTCCTACTGACAACCTGACTAACGGTGTGATTTGCTATTTAAAAAAATAAATACATTCTAAACCACAAATTCCAAATAGATAATTTTATGGTTTGTATGTGTAAATATTATAAATTAAACAAAGTGTAAATATCTTTATTTGTTTGTATACAATACATACAAGTGTTAATGTATGTGATAAGAATTATATGGTGTTACTTGCAAATGCTACAACTAATTGACTTGTGTGTGCGATGAAGAATACATATTTATATTTGTTCGGCTTTTGGGGCTTGAATTGCAATGCCAAAGACTTTCAGAGACATTGCACTTCAGCCAGTCGGCAAATTAAGACCTGTGACATACAGACACACAGATGCACTGAAAGAAATTATACTTAAGTGCTTCAAAAGCTTATATATTGGAAAGCAAATATTTCTGTAAAGTCAAAGTTTAAGTTTCTAATAGTTTTATGTTTGACCTCCTTTAAATCAATATTTTCAAACTGCAAAGTCCTGAAAGCTTAGTTTTTACCAATATTTACAAAAATGCTATGCTAAAAATGAAGTGCATATACTATATACATCAGCCATATTTGTTCTTTACATTTCTAATTTTAGAATTACAGATTTCGGGACATAGGAATGTTTAAGATGTTCACGGACAAAGTGAAAAAAGAGTAAATCTGGCTGAAAATATACTGACAAGGCAACACTGTAAAAGAAGTTATTTCATTAATTGCAAGTTGACTATATCATAAGCTTCCTCACATTGCATTATCCTATGATCCAAGCGTAGTTTTAATTTTGTTAAGTCCACAAGTGAATTCCAAAGATTTCATTTCGTTGGTACTTTCGTTATAATTCTTAGTTCTTGTTGCAGATTTGATTTCTCAAAAATTATATAAATTAATTTCACAGAAATTAAACTTACAGCAAAGACACTGAAAGATCAATTATTACCCATGATGTAAAATACAACAAGTTGTTGAATAAAAAACACCTTTTTTTAAGTTGATATTCAGTGTGATTAAAGGTGCTCTATAATTTTAAGACTAACATTTTTAAAAGGTGTTATTGTTCTTAACAAATTCTCTTAAATCATAAAAACGAGCAGTTTCTTTTTCAAAATTAAAGATAACAAATTGCTTTGCATTTTGTTTTTAAAATGGTTTTAGCTTATTAGTCATAATAAGTAGCTTGCGCTTGATTAATGAAGCTGATCTGTTTTATTTTTTACAGTGTATGTCCTTTTTTTATCCTTTCTGGATTTTGTATGTTGTCACTAACTGTCTGTCCATCGCTCTTTCTCTTTCTCTCACTGTGTGTGTTTGTTTTTCTGTTTCTCTGTTTGTTTGTTTTCGCTTATTTTTATTGCCACGCATCCTTTTTATGTCCTGCTGTGATTCCAACTGCCGTCGACGACCTCGCTCCATTTGGCCAGCCCGCTGTTTGTATTGCCAACCGCACTGTTTTGTCCCATAGCTACCACGACCTCAACCCCGAGTCTCATTCTCAGATTTCTCCTCCGCATTCTCAGCCTCAGCCTCAGCCTGACTCTCACTCTCACGCTCCTTCTCATCTACGGAGCAAGCAACTGCAGTTTCACGTTGGTTTTCAGCGCTCTTTGGGCACCCAGCCGTTTCCTAGGTCTGTCTCTGTGGCTGTATCCATGTCCGTGTCCCTGTCGGAGACCGAGTCCGAGTGCGGACGGGGTCTGAGTTCGGGGCGAGAGCTATATCCTGGGTCCTCGCATTTCTCTGTATGTTGTCCGGCAATGTCCGTACATAAATATGAAATTTATTAGTAAATGTTGTATATCCTTTTGTGCGTGTCAGTTCCGGCTTGGATTGCATTTCAGTTCTGCTCATTTTCAGCAACAACGACAGTACAGTACAACAACAATCATATGAATGTAACCCACCCGTAACCCTACGCAATACTCTGGGCATCATCAGCTTTATTATCGCATCGCGTCACTTCGTTCTGGTTACTATTTTAATTTGTTAAATGCACTTGTGTCATGTTCATTTGTTGTACATCATGTGGAGACAAAATCCCCATTTATTTCCCATGCTTTTCAGCACACACTGTGCTTAACCCCAGTAAGCCAGGCAATTAAATAAAGCAAAAGATTACACATGCAATTATAATATTAGCTGTAAAATAAGATTATATAATAAGTTCGCCTTTTTATTTTTGCCCAAATGAAACTTTTCTATATTGGGCACGAAGCTCAGGCTGGATACAAAATTTTCCAATTTACAATCTGTGAAAAAAATAAATAAGTTTATACAATGATAAAGTAAGTAAAGGATTTTATTCACAATTCAGTAGTCTATAGAATTTCACAGGGTATTTTTAAATAATTTTGAGCACATAATATTGGTTCATTTATGCAATACCATTAGACGTTGGACCAATAAATTTGATAAAAGCTATAAATATGTTGATATGAATTTATAAAACATGTAACTTAATAACATTTTGAAATCAACAACTTTGAAAATCGATGAAAATACCAAGAAGCTAGACATATGACACTAAAGTATCTTAACTGTAGCGTTATAATAAATACTTCAAAATAAGAAATTTTTTAGTCAAATATTTCTTTATTTTCATTTCCAATGAAACAAAGAGAACAATATCGCTTCAAAGAGTATAACAATTCCCATAAGAGATAGCAACGAATGACATTTTTAGGTGCATTTATTATGAGCAAATCAGCTTAATAATTAGTTTTGTTTTCCCCGACTCCTTAGCAACGAATATATAATGTATTATTTTGTGAGCATTTTCAGAAAACCACGTAACTTTTTTTTTTGCATTATATTTATTTTATTTTTAGGGTTAAGCTGCATAGCAGTCACACTCAACTCTGTTTGGCCTATTTGTCATCATTTATTTGCCTCTTTGTCGCACTTTTATCCCTTCAACATCCAACCACTCCCTCCCCATACCACGATCCCTTGGCCATGCCATCATTTGTCATCTTTCTCGCTCATTCATTCGGTTGTTTTCGAGGCTTGTTTGGTGGCCGTCATAAGCCATAATCCAGAATACCGTGAAATATGGAATCAACTTTTATGTCGACTCGATGGCTGCTACAGCAACAACAACAACCAAAATAATAAAACAATAGAAGTAAAAGTAACAAGTTCAACAAAAATAGTGCGTTTTTGGCAAAAGTTATATTTGCTAAGATTAACTTTTAATTAATTACGTTTGTCAATTTTATTATTCAGTTTGAGAATTCTGAAAACTCTAGTTGCTAAATTTCATTTATTTGTTTGCTTTAAGGATTTGTACTTTACTTTTTATTTAATAAATGCTTTAAACACCCTGTTATAGTCATACAAATTAGTTTAATCTTTCTCATGGGGTGTTTTATTATTATACTTAATTTTTAATTATTTTCAACTACAATTAATTATATTCCTATTGCCTTTTTTGCAATTTTTTTAAAGTAAGTTTAATATTATAAATGAGATTGCTAATTTCTGACAACGCTATGGATCTGAGTGACATTAAAAATATATTCGTTTATCATTGAATCTAGTACATAAAAAAAACAATGTTTTATTGTATTTTTTATAGCTGCTGCTACCTCTAACTCGACATTCTACAGGGTATAAGTTAAGGTCAACTATTCGATATATATTTTCGATTCATACTCCGCGTAGAGTAGCGCCTGATAGATGGAAACTGAAATGCTGAATACTGGAAAACTGCGACAAAAAAAAAAAACACAAAAAATAAATCTAAGCTAAAATTTATTCATAGCTGAAGCCAGAAACTAAAGCAAAAGCAGCGTCAGCAACTGGGTTAACTTTTGTTTGGTTCTTTACTTTTATTTTTTTTTTCTAGCTATTATAGTTTTTGTTATATTTGCATTAGGGCAAAAGGGGGAAGAGTTTGCCTTTTTATTTTTGTACATTATCGCCTCATGCCCAATGATTTTGGACTACGGTTTTCTTTTATTTTTATACTTTGCACTATTATTTGATTTTTATTCGAGTCTTGCACCCAGACAGACGCCTTGAATTATTGTCCGATGCGCAATGTGAACTAGGGCAAACTAGGATAAGGATACGTATGCGGATACGTTTATGGCCCGGGAATCGAAAAAGCCGCAACTGGCAGCCAAAAAGGACACAAAGACCGTTTTCCTTTTATCTATTGCATACTTTTCGGCGCCTGTAATAAAAGATGTGTCTAATGAAAGAACACAGTGCAATGGCAAAAACAAATGGTCCAACACAAAAATAGATAACACATCTTGATTAAAAACCATTGAAATATAAACTTATTTTATTTAAATTAATTTACCTTAATGGCTTATGCTTATTAAAAAATGATTACTGATTTCAATGTACAATATTAACATAAATATTGTAATCATAATAATACTTATTATAAGTTGTCGGTGTTGTTACCTGTTGAGAATTTTAGAAGCAGAAAATCAAAAAGTGAGACCATTTTTAATACTTTGCGAATTTCTTTCTTAAAGCATTAGGATATAGGACCCTCTCTCTATCTCTCTCTCTCTCTCTCTCTCTCTGTCTCTCTCTCTCTCTCTCTCAGTTGCTGTTTACTGCTTTACTCCTGTTCAGGACATGCTTGCGGCTAGCGACGTTTCCTTTATGCGACAATGTCAAGCATTTCTCCATCTCTCTCCGTCTATCTTGCTTTCCTCTCTTTGCATGTCCTTAAAGATGGCGCACTTCCGCTTACCGGATACTAGATCGAATATCCGAATATATATGCTCATATATATACGTTTATATTTCTTCTGTAAATATATATACAGTCCAGATGAGTCAAAGTGTATTTGAGTTTGCAGTCAAACCTTGTGCGAAAATACAGCTGGGACCATCCCTCTTAGTCCTTTTGTCCAAGTTTAAGCTCCTGGCTTTTCTTCCCCACATCCCCAAAAACGCACTTGACATTGACAATTATGACACGTGCTTAACTTGTGTATGTATGCCTGTCTGTCTGTCTGTATGTACTATTGCTTTGTCTGTTTTGTTTTGTTTTGTTTTGTTGACCACATTTAAGGTTCGCTTGCCTTAAGCTGTGTTAAATCTCTCTCGACCTTAGCTTCAATGCGATTTAAGGGCCAATTTTTTCCATATACTTTAAGTCACAATTACTCTTTCATGGTTTACACACATTATACGTTCCTTGACTGCTTTCTGTTCTATATTCGTAAACGTTTAACGGACAATAAGTAATATCCTTGTTGTTAAGATTACATTCTTACACTCTAAAAAATCCCTGTTTTTTTTTGCATTCCCTAATTAATTTCTACCTAAATTTTGCTTTTAAATGTTTTACTTTAATTATTGTAGTGGCTCTTTTTATAATCTTATAATCTTTCCAAGATCTTGATTGTTTTTGAAGTTCTGTTTTTATTTGTTGCTCTGCTCTCCTTGATCTTATAAATTCTTCTAGTTTCTGCTGTCTCTGCTTTTTTTTAACTTCTCCTTTTTGTTGTTTTCTCTATTTTGCTCTTCACTCTACACTTACTTCTCTATTTTCAAATTCCTTGAACTTATTCTGCAATAAATCATAATTTAAAATGTCCTTTCTATGTTTCCCAACATCCATATCTTTTATCTCTTGCCGTTTATATCAATTTTCTCTCCCTTTCTGCTTTCCTTCTTTGAATGTGCTCTTTCTTACTCTCTCTTTATCCATTTCTTTGTCTCTTTTTTTAAAAACTAATATGCTTTCTACCTCTTTTTAACTTTGCAAGATTTTTAATGGTAACATCGTGCTTTTCTTGGTTTTATCACAAACTCCACAAAAAAATACAAAACTTTTAATTTTTCGTGTAGTTTTTGTCAATAACATTTCAACCCATTGCAATTAACCCAAGGGTGCCGCAGACAAAAATACACAGTAAGACAGTAAAGAAAAGAAAGAGAGGGAGAGACAGAGAAAGACGGTTAAGAGGCAGGTATGTTGGCTTAAAGCGGAGCCAGCCTTTTGGCCAAAACTTTTATTTGCATTGCCTGTGTATGAAGTGTATGCGTGTGTGAGTGTGTGGGCGTATGCAAATTTTGCTTTGAACCTTAAGAGTCTGTTGAGTGCAACGAGAAAAACAACAACATCAGCCAAATAACATCAAATACTGGTGCTATAGTCGATTATGAAATACCTGTTAGACAAGTTTTTTTTTTGAATTGAATTTTAGTTGAGTAATTTTATATGTTTATATACATATATATATTTGGGATTTGTTTTTCTTTAAATTGTGAAATGGACAAGATCGAATCCCTGCAAACCTTAAAACAGCCATAATATGTATATATCCCATATTGGTGCTTTTAAATGGTAATATTAATAGCGATAATAACGTAACATAAAAAAAATAGGAAAGAAAACGTCAGTCGGGCATACGGACCGTGTAATACCCTCTGAGCATCGTTTCTAATTACATATATGAGTTCAAATTGGAGTATCTGTTGCAAGAATTTGACATGCACACATATTTGTGTGTATGTCTCGCTCGCACAATGTTTTTCGTTATCGTTTTCGTTGCTTGTGTGTCGTTTGTGCTGTAGCAGAACTCAGTGCAATGCATGCGGCTATGCCTTGCTTGAAAATAACGATTTTCGATGTATGACCAACTTTTTAATTATCGTCCGATTTTGGTGCAATTTTCTGGTTCGTTTGAAATTATTTGTTTCCAAGTATACGCTAAGTTACAAATCTATACGTTACGAAGTACGTGATCGAGAAGCATGTAAACTGGTGTCCCTAGGTGTTATAGTTACCGAGACATTCGCAAAAAGCCTGTATTGTTTTTCGAGATATGTCTGATTTTTCGCTTATTGTGCGCAAATGACGCGTGGTATCGAAAAAAAAAATATCTGACTGAATATGTGGTCGATACTGAGTAAAACGGAAATTGTAGCTCTTACTATCTCTGAGATCCTTTCTTTCATACGGACAGACAGATAGGCGGCTATTGATGCTGCCACGTCACCTTCTGCCTGTTACAAACTTTTGGCAAACCCAATATACCCCTCAGAGGGTATAAAAACAATATCACACATTCTTAGAGGCATTTTCAACAGCAACACTTTCTAATTCTATATTATCATCAGTCACTGTGAGAATGCAAACGTTATCTGTATTTAAAAATGAAAAGTTATTTAGAAAAGACTAACGGAATAAGTTTTGAGAGCAACATGAGCCGCTTTGAATGAAGGATGTAGATAGTTTAGTTTTGGCAATTGCAATGAAAACCATGTAGTATATACCCCTACTCTAAAAGGAACGAACATACGCAGCTTAAAGATGTGCGTGTGTGTACGTGTTCGTGTTATGTGTAGTTAAGACGCTTTTGCCTCACCTTTGACTACAAAAAATGCCAACAATTTGTTGAACTTGTGTTGCTGCTGCTGTTGCTGCTGCTGCGTCTGTTGATAATCAAGCTCAAAAACAGAGCAAACTACTCTTGTGCCAATTGTATGTAATGCGTGATGCCGGCAAGCAGCAATTGGACAGTTAAAAGCAGTCCAAACGAGTGGGTGAAAGAGGGAGAGAGAGAGAGAGAGAGAGCGAAAAGGAAGCTGGCTGTAGTGAGAAGTACAGATGTAATGGCAAATTTTTGAAATTAGTATGCAACACGCACAGCAGCAACACAAGCAGTGGCAAAGTGGGAGGGGTGAATGTCGGGGATGTGGGCGTGCTGTGGCGTGCTAAGGAGTCGTGTCAACATTGTTGCCCACACACATACACACACACACACACACACACACGGACAGAGCTTAGCATTGGTGCTGCTGCTGCTGCTGCTGCTGCTGTATGTTGCTGCTGTATGCTGTTGCTGTATGCTGCTGCTGTATGTAGCATCAATAACCGGCATATTTAAGCTGCTAGCAACCCCCTTTATTGTTGGCTGGTTTTAAGTAATTTTAATGGCAATTCTTCTGGTATATTTCTGGTATGTACGCAGAGTATTAAGCTTGAACATGTAGCATAGAAATAGCAGTCACTGTTGCTATTATTTGACCCAGTAATTCAAAACAGCAGAGTCGTATAAGTTTATCGGATTGTAAACCTTATACTCTTTACAAATTTTGTTTCTTTGATTTAAGTTCAAATACTTTATTCTAATAACTTTAATAGTTTAGGTAAATTACTTTATTTAGTTGCTGAGCTATTAGCACCAGCTCTGAAAATTTTGTTCTGAATTTATATATGTATTTCTTTTTGTTATTATGTAGAATCTATAATATCCGTATAATATAATATAATTATTATTGTAATTATATATTGTCTAGTCAGATTAATTTACAATTTGTGGTAAAGTCACATACTCAGTATGTTTTATATGTATATGAAGATTTTGGACACTTTCAGAGTAGAAGACAGCAAAACTGGAACATAATTAATTATCTTTTATAATTTTCCCAGTAAGATTACTAGTATTAGATGTCGTATTACCTAGAAAATACATACACATGTGAAAGGTTTTGATTATTTCTTTTATGACCAGTGAAAATTCTGAATATTTTAGCACATGTTAATGCTATTTCTCAAAAGAAAACGACATAAAAACTATTGCAAAAAGAAATTTATTCATTAGTGTATGACCGTATATGGACACGGCTTCTAGCAGTCGGACTCACTCGTTCGAATCCTATTCCACTACTTGTTTCCATTGGCCTTTAATGCAGCCACATTATATTAGCTGATGCTAAAGCTACAAGCTTGTTGGTTAATACCAACTTAGCAAATTGCCCCATTTGGGGGAAGAACCAAACCCATTCCTGGAATTTTTTCCCATGTATACATATACATGTATATATGTATACATAAATACATACATATGTACAGTAGTACCTAGTCAGAGAAGTGGGAGTGCGTGGAGAATTCCGGGGAAAACACGTAAAGCGAAAAGTGAAAGAAATGAAAGGCGCACGCGATACTGAGAAAGTACTTTAAATGAAAGTGTTGTTGTTGTTGTTCTTGTTGTTGCTGTAGTTGTTGTTGTTGTTGTTGTTTAGCTGCTAATCAGCAAAAGTTTTCAAGCTCATCTTAAACACTTGCTGTAATCTAATGGCAAATACTAAGAATTTCATAAAATCTAAACAAAGGGAACATTAAATGAAATTAAGTTGTCCATTATGGGAGTGTCTAGTTGGAGCTTGTCTAGTAAATGGCGAGTTACTCAGTGGAAATGGCATAAATAGCTAACTATTTTTAGTTTAAGAAAAATACAAGATATGATTAGTAGATATAGTTATTAAAGTAGCTAACATCAATTAGCAACTAATTAATAAACAATAGTTGAAGTAAACAAACACATAATATATATGTTCTTCAATTAATTAACTAGAAGTTTCGTAACTATTTAATATCTATATTTCTTAAATAGCTAAACTTCTTAAAAAAGTATCATTCACATCTTAAATAGTTATTGGGCTTAAAACTTTTAATTATAAAACTGTACAAATTTTTTAAAAAATACTTAACAAATAATAGTTTAAGCTTAATTTTCGTTAGGTTCACGAATCGGTTTATTTAGCTTTTAATATACAAAAGATAAAAACTATCAATAAAGTAACTAATTAACACTTTTTTAGGAAAGTGTTACGAGCTTAAGTGCAGACACGAAAGTCTATTTAACAGTAGGTTCTACTGATGCTCCCACACTGAACCGGTTCGCTGAACATAATCTAAAACCCATTTAAGGCACAAACAAATTGTGGCTTTCAATATATTTTATCCGATTCAAATATTAAACATTATTTAAACTAAGTCAACTTCAGTTGCCAAGTATGAAAGTAGCTCAATAAAGAAATGTGAAAAGCCCCAAAAGCTAATTCGGAAATTACCAAAATTTTATAGCAATACTTACAACTTCTTCTATCGAGCAATAAATCCCTGTCATTTGATTCGCTCTCTTAGCTTGCCATAAAAACTTCTGCCAAACAGCATGACATCAACTCATAAAAGCAAAAGGAGAGAACACAAAAAATAAAAAAACATCGAACCCACAAACCGGTTCAATTGGTTCCAAAAATGAACCATAAAAACAGAGAAAAGAGAAGAACAGGGAGTAAAAGTTGTTCACGAATTTCAATTAGAGAAGCTCAGCGAGAAATTGCCAAAGTTTTTGGCGAACACTATTGAAAATGCCGCAATTCATTGGCAGCAACAACTGTCGATTGGCCGTAAACCGAACTGAAACTCTTGTGGGCGTGGCACTGCTGTCCAACTGGGTTAAAACTGGGTTTGCTTCAATGGTTCCCCCATTTTTTTGGCTTTTAGCCAAAACCCAAAAACTGAGCAAAAATCTTTTGCTCCTCTCGCATGCAGCAGTTAAACATATTTGGTCATAAACTTATGGCCATTTTGGCAACGAACGAAATGCGAACGGATGCATCAGCGTATGCCAAAATGACTCCAATACAAATACACATACACATACAGTTAGACAGCACACACTCACACATACACATCACACACAGAGACACCTAATCAAGCAAATTACAACTAATAATGCGTTTGCATTTGGCAAAGTTGTAAATGACTGAGAAACGCCTTTGGTTGTGACACTTGCATGACTCCAACTGGCATATTCATGCATGTTCATGTACCCGCCAGTACTGGATTCACAAAGCATGAAACAATCATAGCTGAATTCACGCATCGGTGAAATCAGGCATGCCGAGTAAGCGAACGCCTCAGCAAACGTCAAAGCGAACGCTGAACCGAACGCCGGCCGAATGCTGAAGCGAACGCCGAAGCAAACTTTTACGTTTGACGTTTGTCATTTAATATTGTGATTTAATCTAGTGCGCACTTATTTTTTCGGTCTTGTTAAAAAAGTGGTAAATATTATTGCGACTAGCATAATATATTAACTGTAGCATCAACAAAAACCATGGTGGTATGTATTTAAATATACTTTCGTTGTTAATAGCCATAATTTTCATATTCTTTTGTATTTACAGACAAAATTTAAGAAGACCAGAACATCTTAAATGGTAATGTGCATTGTATTTACATATATTTAAATTTTGTAATCAGTGTTTTTCTTTTCTTAGGTAAAATTCAAGTTGTTGCCGAAGCTGTGGGTCAGCAGACGGCTCTGCTGAAAAACACTATTCAAGCCCAGGGATCTGCCAAAAAATCTGCCAAAATGTTCCCAATAAAAAATCTAGAGGAGCTTGAGAGAGTTAACATGGAAATAAATGAGAGCAACGCCCGTTCCTACGTAAGTATATATTGTGATTGTGTTAAAATACAATTAAATTTATTTTTCTTTTTCTTCGGTAGGTACAAGCCATTGAGTCAATCACTGCTCCTGGTGGCCTAATTAAAAATTTAAACAGCGTTGTAAGCGACGAGGTGCTCAGGCAGTGCAATGTGGACGGCGTGCAGGGAAAGCAATCCCTGAAAAAAAATAGTAATCTATTTATGGTTCTCCTAGGTAAATTCTACCTTAAATATTCTAAAATATTTCATCTTATTATAATAACATTTTTATTTCAGATGCAATCCCTGTAACCAATCAGTCTGGGTCTGCTGAGCAACAACTGAGAAAGGCAATGGCAAGAAACAAAAATAGGATCTGCAAGGCGAAAAATAATAGTACTGATAAAAATACTAATAATAAAAGTTTTCTAAATGTTAGTAATAATGATGAAAATTTTTTTTTTGAAAATTAAATATTAAATTTATATATTTGTTATTAAATTTAATTAAAAACCAATTTTTTCATTTTTTTAATATTATTTATTTCTAGGCTAGTTTTCACCCCTGCATTCATGCATTGCCTACATATGATTTCACATGTGAATCTGGGCTATTTTCACCACTGGGTTCATGCATTGGCTACATATGATTTCATACATGAAACATGGCTATAATTCACCTCTGCCTATCTAATGAAAGCACGCATGAAAACACTCAAAATTTCCCTTCTCAATTCACGTCTGAAATCATGCACCGTCGGGAAGCGAACGTCTCCCGACACATGAAAAGTTGTGACATGCCCATACAAATTTCATGGGTCGAAAGCATGTGCTGGAAATTGTAGTTTCATGCATGGGCCTGACCAATCATGTCTGATTTCACGTCTGCTTCAGGCCTGCACCGTACTGCAGGGTATATATCGTTATATGTGTGTTTGTGTGTGTCTGTGTTTCTGAATACATACATACATATGTATGTGTGTGTTTAATGGCCTTTGGGCTGAAACAATCACAACAAGTGCGACTGCAACGGCAACAAATTTGCTCATTCTAGCAGTTTAAGCGTTTTTCATTATGCAACAATTTACGTTTTACAATTTTTGTTTGTGCGTTTTGTTTACCCTACAATTTTCTAAATGGGCATACCTTACTGCACTACAACTTGCGCAATTTCATGTATTATCTACAGAAATATATTTCTTGTAATACCCTACAAATTCACGCCCCAAGGCCTTTTATGAATCTTTCAAAAAGTTTACGAGTCATCTTTTGTATAGTTTTACATTTGTGGGTCCTTTTTGGCAAGATGTAATAATACTCTGAATTCACACAATCTATGTATCACAACTCTTGCAACTTGTAAGTTGCTAAGTCAATTCACATGTACAGGGTAACCAAGGTGTTATTAAATCTTTATATTTTTATACCCTCTGAGGGGTATATTGGCTTTGTCAGAGGCGATTTGTATGTAACAGGCAGAATGAGGCATGGCAGACCCCATAAAGTATATATATTCTTGATCAGCATCAACACCCGAGTCGATATAGCCATGTCCGTCTGTCTGTCTGTCTGTCCGTATGAACGAAAGGATCTCAGAGATAGTAAGAGCTGCAAGTTTAAACTTGGTTAGTATCGACCACATATTTAGTCAGTCAATACAAGTGTGTTTCCTTTTTTTGATGCCACGCCACATTCGCTCACAATTAGCGAAAAACCATACATACCTCGTAAAAAATACATGTTTTTTGCGAATATCTCGAAAACTATAACATCTAGGGTCACCAATTTTATCATGCAGGTTGCTATTTGCAATATAAAGACAATGCCATCAAAATTTTTTAGATGCCACCCCTTCTTCGCACACTAAAAGTACAATTTTTTTGGCACTTTGCAAGCGCCTGGCTCACTTATTTCTTAATGTATAGTTTTGTAACTTAGAGTTTACTTTCAGACAAATAATATCAAACGTTTGTGAAAATGTCATTAAAATTAAACTATAATTAAAAAAGTTTTTATCGCAATAGTGCGCAAGCAGTGCTTGTCTATTTAAAACTTACTCAGTGCACTGCTTGCGTGTATACAATTTACGCAGTGCACTGCTTATAAGCAGTCCAAAATGAACTCATATAATTGGAAACGAAGCTCAGAGGGTATTACACGGTCGGCATGCCCGACGGATATTTTTTTTCTTGTTTAACTTCCATTTTCTTTAAACTTTCATTCACAAAAAAATATCCTGCAATTATATAAGTCGTGAAATTTTCTCCAACACAAATAGTTACAACCTCAACTAGTTTCTTTTTAGCTCATTTTTACAGGGTAACCAAAGCGTGGTTCAGCTTCTAATATTTGGTTGTCACAGTCTACTTTTTTCGGCAAGCACAAATTTTGTTCACTGTTTGTTCTCTGCGCGCTGCGTTCGCATTTTTCCAGCACTTTAGACATTTTTTTATCGCCCTGCCTTCGCCTCCCACCCCGCCCATGACTCCACCCCCTTTTCGTGCAATCCTTCCACTCACTTAGTTTCATTTGGGCACAAAAACAACACAAAACCAACAGCAGATAAAAATGGCCAAGGAACAAAAAAAACATATAAAACAAAACAAAATAAAGAAAAAATTGAAAGCATAGTGCAAAAAACGTTCTCAAATGATGCAGGGAGCAAAAATAAAAAACAAAAAAATAATTGGTAAAAAAAAACAAAAATTTTTGCTGCTGTCGCATGCCTAGAATTTCCGCGCCCCCTTTTGCCTATCGTAACAAAACTCCATTTGTCCCTGCCGATTTCCGATACGAAAACCTTTGGCTTACTTGCACTTTGCAACTACTTTTTGGTTGAGCAAATTTCTTAAAATTTCGCAAAGGGTATTCAAATGTTGAGCAAGATTTATACTTAGCAACTACTCGGAAGAAATTTAATACACATGTATTATAAAAATTAGTTCAAATTCGAGACATTCTATGCAACAAATTTGTAAATTACTTCAGAAATGTTTTAAGAAACAATGTTCAACAATACATTTTAAATTTACATTATTTAAAGACTTCTTTGAGTATTTATAGCTAAAAGTAAGTGCAAGATATTGCATAAACATTTTTATTAAATTGCAATTATTTACATTTGCTTTACAAGGGTATCAAGTGTTCGGTTCGGCTTGGTTCTTTTTTCGTGTAATCGCTATTTCCTTTGTTTTTCTTTTTTGTGCTTGGTGTCGTTTGGTGTCTTTTATATCAATTTTAAGTATTTTTATTTTTTAGTCAGTCGCTTCTTTTCACGTCTTTTGCTCGAGTTGTCTTCTAACTTATGCCATCTCATTTATCTTCGTAACTTTTGCTACTTTATGTATGTACATATATACATGCACAATATGGTTGAGAAGAGCGGAGAGAGGCATGTGAATACTTGGAAGCATTTATTGCATTTTTTGCTAGCGTTACATAGTTTTAAGCGTCGCATCACAATCGAAATGCATCACTGCACAAGAAGATTTATTTGCTCGATTTTTTTCCACTTTTCCCTAGTTTTTTGTTGCGCTCATGTATTTGCAAATTTAAGAATTTCTACTTGACAACTTTGTTTCTTTGAGAAGTATTGCATCTTGAAGATAGTGAAGAGGAAAAAAGTTTATAAAATTGACAGTTTATAAAAAAATCATAATAAAATTTATTGTGAGATGTACCAGAATATTGAAGGTATTGAACTTATATATTGACTTATAAATAGAATATGTTTTGAATATGACAATTACTTTGCTATTTTGTTTAACACACTTGCATTATTGATATTGATACATATCGATATTTTAAACATTGAGCCTTTTTATTAGTTTTTTATTTAACTAAACAAAAAAATATGTTTACGATCAGAATAATTGGGCTTGAAAATACTATAGCACCTATACAGGGTCAACTAGCCGATCTCTAACGATTTCTGCACAATTGGCTTATGCAGTATACTAAAAAATTTAACTTATATATAAACTCCAAATTTTGAATGAACTTTATTTAAGTCTCATTTTGTTAACTTTTTTGCCGATTTATAAATCAGCTGAATTGAATTTATTTATTGAGTGCACTGCAGTAGCCAACTCATCATCGGAATCGGTGTCCGACTTGAGCAGATCATTAACACGGGCACAGATTTCTTGGTCTAAATCAAAACGTGGTTCCTGCATCCAGAAGAACATGCGATTTGAGGTCCCACGGAATTGTAGGACATAAATGCGACCTGTTTTACAGGAATCGACACGTCGAAACTCAAGGCTACCCGGCCGGACCACAATGTCCAGCTCCAACTTGTGAGCCTTGCGATCCTTCCAGCAGAAATGCAGTTCATCGCTCTGATCCCGATAAAGATAGAGCAAACCCTTGCGATCGTCCGGCTCAACTAATTTGGCGCCTTGAATCATGCGACCAGCCTTGAATTCGAGCAGATGGCCATTCACAAGTAGATGATTGTCCAGTTTTGAGCTTGATAATGTGCAATTGGGCTATGATTTGAAACTTTTTTGTTAATCCAAAATGCCAAAATATTTAATTGAGATGCTGAGTGAGAAAAACAGAAGCTTGCTTTGATTGAGTGGCTCAATAGAAAGGAGAAGTCAGCTACTGAAACAGTTCAAATATCAATTAGAAACACATGTGGGTGTATGTATCGCTGTCTGTGTGTGTTATCACAGTTTATAGCATACTTCTGGGCCACCTTCGACTGCAATTGACCTTTAATTGCGCACTTAAAAGCACATAAAAACGTGGCCAACAAATGCCAGGACATGGTCAGCAGCTTGTATAATACAAATGTGTGTGTGTGTGTGAGTATCAGTGTTTGTGCATATATGTGTGTGTAGAGCCGGGGAGGGGGCGTGTCTCGGCTTGTAAGTGCGGCCAGCTTAGCCGTGCACAATTAAATTAAAGTGATGACTTATATAGCTTAACGTGCATCGCATGAAGGACCGAAGACAAAGAGGCATAAAGTGAAAGCAATACTAAGAGCGAGAGGGAAAGGGAAGCAAAGCAAACAAGAGAGCGATAGACAACAATACAGCAAAATTAATCATTAATGCGTTTCTCAATTCGCATTTACATAGTTTACATTTCATAGAAAGTGATTATTATCATAATAATCGTAGCTATATTTAATCAAATTCTATATTATTTACTTTTTAGATATAATTAGCTAGTTATTCCAAGCATCATTCTTGTTATTGTTATATTGTTGAGTATGAAGTATTAAGGATTAAGTTAAATTCATTACGCCTATTTGATTTTTAATTTAAAAAACTCACATTACATTGTTAAACTTTGCAATAAACTTTATAAATTAAAAAATATCATTAAATTATAAACATTAATTAGCTGACAGAGTTTTAATGGACATTTTATCAAGACAAAACTTATCGTCAGAGATCAAATTGTGGAAATTTTAAGCAATATTAAATATAAATTCAAGCATTTGAAGCGCAAGCTTAAGTCATGCTAGCTCGACTATTAAATACCCTGAGTTCAGATGTAAAATTTTAATTTTATGGAATTTTATATTTAAACTTCTGGTTACTATAAAGTGATACTATTACTTTTTCTGTATTTAATTGAAATTAAGTATTATTTTCAACTCTTAAAGCATAGTGTCTACACTAAGAACCCAAGTATGTGTCTCAATCAAAAAGACTAACTATTCAAATATGAGTAAATGTTGGTTGGTTCTCATTAAACCAAAGCTCAATACATAATTTAATATAACTATAAATTTTAGTTTAACATTAAAGTAGTTTAGTTTAGTAGTGTTAAAAAGTTGAAGTTGATGGCATTATAGTTTCCAGCGTGTTGCTTTTAAATACATGACACAGACATGTGAACTTCAAAGTTATGAACTTTCAAGATAAAAACAAGTATGAGTGTGTGTGTGTGCGTGTTTGTGAATACACGTGCTAACTAATCCCAAAATAATATATGGAAATTGTAAATTTCATGGCATAAACGTTGTCTCACATCGTAGGCTTAGAGAGTTCGCAAAGCAATTACAGTCGACTGTACAGATGAGATGAGAGCATGAGAATTTAATGCCATCCACCTTTAATTAGAAACTAATTAAACAAAATATGAATTTTAAATCTCTTTCAAGTTGTACATATGCATAATGTATTACAAACTCATTTACTGTCCCTCTACTTGCACCTCTTTTTCTCTCTCGTTCTCTCTCTTTCTACATAAATATGGCTGTTGTCATTAGTAAAGCGATATGTTCTGCTGCTGCTGGCTGCTTTATCATAAATATACTATATAGGAAAATCATACAAGCATGTAGTAAAAGTAGCGCAAACTGAATTCAAAGTCGAAACTCTATGTGTGTGTCTACTGCATCATTATGTTGTTGGTAGTTGTAGGAATACTATATAACAAGCCATATAGCATATGTGTCTCTCCCTCTCCATCTACCTCTACCTCTTTGCCTGTGTGTTGTGCTACCTGTGCGCGTTTTAATGATGCCAAGGCAAGTTCTGGTATCATTGAGCCAGAGACCAGCCACACAACGCCAACGGCAGCTGGCCTGTCCCAAACTGTGGTCCTGGCCCTAGTCCTGGGTTCTGGTCTTGGTATGGTCTTGGTCTTGGTCTTGGTCTTGTTCTTGTTCTGGTCTTGTGGTACTGTGTCATGAAACGTTCGAAAGCAATTACAATTTAAGTATTTAATTAGGGAATTACGTGAGCAAATATACACACCCAGTCAGCCAAGCAAAGAGCGAGAAAGGAAGCGCGACAGAGAGAGATAGCTAGAGTCTTTCTTTTTGGGGCAAGCAGGCAAGCGACAAAATAAAATAGCATTACGTAGTTGCCACAATCGACTCGACGCAACACACACACACACTGAGAGAGTAACGCAAAGAAAAGCAAGAAAAATGGGAGGGGGGGGGGGGGGGGTGTTCAGGTAAAAGCTGGGGTGATTCACCCCCTCGAATGCCAATAAAAATGAAGCCAATTTCTGTTGCTGCAACACACAATTTACAGTTTACGCTTTACGCGCTCTAAATTCACACAGCATTGGCTTTTACTAGTTTCTGAAATCAACCCCCGCCCCTGCCACCCTTGCAGACCTCTATCACCCCCAGTGCTCCATTGCTGCTTTGTCGGAGTAAAGTCAGTATTTTCTAAGCACATGAACAAATAGTAAATAAAATCAAGAACTATAAAAAGTCAACGTAGCTCGCAGCGTTACGAGCGAGGAGAGAAAATTTGTGAAATTGCAAGCGTTATGTTGACAAATGCTTAAAGCTACCCTCGCAGCGTTGCGACGCCCTTCGCTCCAACAACGATCTGGGCATTGAAGCAGTTTTTTCCTTGAAAATTCCATCATTTTTAAATATATCTATATATAGTATATGCTGTATAAGTATGTATGTACATTTACCAGCATTCTCTTCAGCTTCTTTTCTGCTGTTGTTGTCATTTTCCATTTTATGCTTTTATTTCACGTTGAGTATCAATAAATTTCCCGTTGGGCAAAACAAACAGTAAAAAAGGAGGAAAAATAACAGGTAAGCACACCCTTGCAAACACAAACACACTCGCACATACACCCACATACGTATACGTATATGTATATGTCTTTATTACACATATTAATAAGTACATTTGTGCTCCATCAGAACGATTGTAAGGCCATCAAGCATCCGAGCAGTTGCCATCAATAAATATTTTATAGTTTTCATTATATTGTCACAACATCAATAGCTACAATAAAGAAAAAGTTACTTAAATACTATTTATTACCACAGGTGTTTCAAACATTTAATAACTATTTAAGTGAATTCTTTACAGAATCAAGTACATAACTATGTGTTTGAATGATTGAGCATGAAATGAATTTGAACAAAATGCAAATGTCGTTAGTATTGTTTCATTTGCATAAATAATATTCAATTCTTAAATTTTTGATTTGATAGTACTCGATGTAATCGATTCTGTCGATACTACTGATTTGATTAATAGAATAAAAAGTTGCAGCAGTTTCTAAGTATATGGTTTCAAAGCAAATTCATCTGACATAGACATAGACATTTAATATTTTATGTAATATATATTCCACTAGCTAATATTGATGTACAATTTAGCATTTAAGCCTTAAGCAAAAGCAGTTAATTCAAAACGCAAATAAACAACAAATAGCTTTAAGAGCAATGAACCTGGCATCCATTTTGTACCAAAAGAAGAGATACATTTAGAAGCTGTAACAATAAAGTCAATAACTCGCATCATTCAGATGCGTGTGTGTGTGTGTGTATGTCTGTGTTTGTGTTTGTGTTGCACGCCAATTGGCCATCAAGTTGCATAAATGAAATTTCGTAGGCTTAAAATCTCGTTTTTGGCTTTTTTCCCGCTCATTTTATGATACCCGTAGAACACAGACAGCGATGGATAATGCTGCCTTAACGGTGTTTCTGGCTAGCAATAATGAAGTGTTCGTGGTATGTTTGTCAAGCTCTTACAAATACATATATTTTTATATCTATATATGTATATGTACATAGCAGACTATGAATGCGATTTTGTATATGTACTGGTATACATATGTATTAACTGAACTGAGCCGTCGAAGTGGATTATAAATTCTCGAAATGCTCGAAATAAAACTTAATACCATAAACAGCTATGGATACGGATATAATACAGTCATGAATAAAGCTATGAATGCAAACAGGAGTAATGCAGGTATAAATGACTAATATATGATGGCTAAAATTTTAAAGATTCAAAAAGGAAGCACCTAAAAGGACGAACAGAAGGCAAAATGAGATATATATAAGCGAAAGCTAAATTATTGAGTGCCAAACAATTTTCTTTTTTGCATGATTTTTAAATCAAAATTATTAGAATATAAAGTGTTTATATAAAGGATAATTTTATTAAGAAAACAATGAGTATTTAAAACTAGCTAAAACTAAGTATCAAATCTTTGCTGACTTCCTTCAAAACTCTGCTACCCCAAGTAATACACTTTACAGGATACATTTCTCGCAAAATTAAGCTGCTTTTATCAACAGACAAATTCGTAAGTAAACAGTTGGCATTTTGCAAAAGTAAATATTGACAGTATTTTATTTTCAAACGAGTGCTGGTTGAGTGATGAATATACATGTCTGCTTGAATGCACTCATTAGATAATTAGAAATGCAACAGTCGTAAGGATATTCAATGAATTTATGATATCATCAGCCATATTATACAATCAACTTGTATGCTGTGCAATCAAGCTGAAAACCAAATTGAGATAAAGTAACCAGAGTACATTGAGTATGAATACGGGTGCGGGTATGGGTTCGGGTACGGGTACGGGTACGAGTTCGATTACTAGTACCAGTGCGAGTACAAATACAATTACAAGCACTTGTAATGCACTTGCAAATCTGAATTAAATAAGGATGGCATGTGCAATTGCAATTGAATTAAATTGCTAAAATGTAATTAGAAATAGTCTTTTTGAAAAATGCTTAACACTCTTTAAGTTGTTTATTGGCAAACGATAGAGATCACTTTAATCTATAGATAACTTTTAAGCAATTAACTTGACTAACTTGGATTACAAACTGCTTTACAATTGCATCAATAATTTGATATATTTCTTAGCCTGCTGTTTTCTTTCTTTTTTTTTTTGAACATTTAAAGTCAGAGTTTAAGAACTTATATCTCATATGCATAAAGCTTGATTCGTTAAAATTGAGAATATTTAAACTTAGATCTTGACAAGCATGTATCTCAAGTTTCATGGTCTTATAAACAAAGAACTTTCGTGATGAACTTGAAATCCGTTCTGAATATTAAATATTTAGAAACAAAATTTATATATGCGCAACATTTCTTTTATATCATTGCATGAGAAGAAAAAAAATGTCATCAAAAACTTTCAACATTTAAGTGTGGTTCGTACATGAAACTGAGTACTTTCAGCTTATCATCTATGTTTCTCTAGCTGTAACATTTACTTCTGCCACATTACGAATACGCAACGTTGCGTTGAACTGTGTGCGAGTCATTAATTCATGGGCATGAAGTTGATTGCGTTTTGTTTGGTTTCATTTTAGTTGGTTTGCCGTTAAGTTGTGTGCACAGTCAGACAGGCCAATTAAATAGGCGCAAGGAGTCAACTTCATATTAACAGATACTTACAGTGTGCATGTTTGTGTGTGTGTGTGTGTGTGTAAGCAACACAAAGCATCGCCGCAGCTCACGTAACCAGAAGGTTTATGAATTTCAAAAATGCGCCCCATTGCCTAAACTAATTTTCCTGCACACGCAATCGCCCACACTCACATACACACACACACACACACAGTCTGTTTTTCAATTTCCAACGTCCCTTTTTTTAATACCTTCTTTGTCTGTGTACTCGCTGCGGCTGTTTAGAAAGGCGCGTTTCAAAGCAACGCGCACAAAGCCAAATAAGGCAAAGAATGAGCGTCAAAAAAAAAGGGAAAAATATAAGAAAAATTACTAAAACCACGTTGAAGTGAGACAATGGTTACAAATATAAGACTCACGCCATGCCCTGTAAGAAGTATACTTCTAATAAAATGTTGTAAGATATAATCATATCAAAACTTAGTTTTAGCAAGTTAACAGTTACTTTGTAATCAAATCAAATCAAAACATAATCATATGTATTAAAATCAATTAAAATCTCATTCTCATATTTTGATATTTGACCTACATTTTGTATATACATATTCATAATTAGCTCATTTCTTAAATATCAATATGGTAACTTGACATAAAGTTTATGTTAATTAATGTCAAACACCCATCAATCAGCTAAAATTGTAATTGAGTTCAGTTCTGACAAGTTTGTTGCCAAACTTTCAATTAGGCTGAGCTGCAATTACTTCGCAGGCTTTAAAATTTATAGCCGTATAAAAGTTAAACAAAAATTCGTACACTTTATTTCTTTACAAAAAATTCAATTAAATATAATTTTTTAAACGAATTTGTTTTAAAACTACAGTACTATGGTTTGACGCTTTTAATTGTTAAATAAATAACTATAAAATATTATTATATTTCTAAAACAATTTTTTACTGTTTGTAAAACACTCTAGTTATAACAATTTACTACTATCTTAATATTATTGTACTACAATTTTCTGACTTATTCACTACAAAAATTTTTACATCAGTTTTATCTATTTTTTTTTCTCTCTAGGTAACCTGCTCATGTCTATGTAATTTTCCAACACTGGAAGCGAAACAAAAAAGAAAAAATCATAGCTGTGTACATTCTGTGATGTGTTTGCCAGCGAATGGGCAACTCTGTTAGAGGGCCCCAAGCTCTTTCAGCTAGTAAACGTATTTTGCAACAGCTTGTTGCAATAACCCCCTCCAGCCACCGTCAACTGCCTGCAGTCCCTTTCCTCTCCGCTACACTGCCTCCATTTCTGTTACGCCTTTGTTGCGGCTGTAAGTGAGCTCGTTAAAAGTGATTTTTTCAAATTGAAAACCGATACATCAAGGTGTTCCAAAATGAATGAACAAAAAAAGTTACAACACTACAGAACGGGGTGATCGACTGTCTCATGCCTAGTAGCAGTTATTTCCTCGGGTGTTTGTATTAGAAACCATGAATAAAAATTAATTTGATACAAATGGAAAAATTTTAACAACAGAAAATTACAAAATATTATCACGAAATTTTATAATTATAAATATTATATTTTCTAAGAAAACTTAAGCCCTTAGAGCCATTTTAAGTTAAGCTAGGATGCTTTGCTTCCTAATTGGTCACGTTTGGATAAGCTTCAGCTTTCGAAGCCCTTAACTTTCTATGTCTTCAACACTAATTATGTAGTGTACAATCTAGGGAAACTTTAGTATTTATTGGTTTAACTGCATGCCTTTAAATAATATTTTAAATTATTTATTGCTAGACAATGTTTCGATAGTTATACTTTACTCTAGTGTTAAGCTTACGTTTGCAAAGTCAACATATTTCTCTACTAATTTTACCCAATTTGAAGTCAGCTTTTTGCATTTCTTAGTTAAAATTTTGTAGAACAAAGCACAAAAAGATTTAAAATTTACATTTTATAGTACTTAGTTGAAATGTTTTCAAATTTTAGACATATAATATGTACATACACACATAAGTAATGTAAGCTGCTCATTATTAGCAATTTTTTTAAAGAATATAGGAAAGTGTATACTCAAGATTTGTCGATAAAATCAAAGAGTATTTCGCTGAAAATTTAAGTTCCTAGCTATATATAAAGCACTAGCTTCGTCGTAAATAATATAAATGAAACAAACGTGATTAATTTTATCAGAAATGGTTTAAAAATTATGCTAATAGCTTGAGTTTTTAATATAAGTTTTTTTTAACTTTTGCATTGGTTTGTTTTAAATATTGACTTAGTAAAAGTGTGTATCACACTCAGTTTGGAAATTTGCTTTGTCAGTATTGTGGGCTAGGCTAAAGCCGTTATATTATATAGTCGATATCCCTCTCCCACTCTTTCTGTCACTAACATACAGGCACACAGCATACTCATGATTGGCGGCAGGTTTTGTTAATTTACGTATTTTGGGGTAACCTTTTTCTTTTTTTGTTTGCTTGAATCTATCCTCGATCTGCTCTACGACAACCCTATCCATCTTTTGGCCAGCCTTTTTCGCATTGTTCCACGTTGTTGTTGCACACACACACACATTCTCACACACACACTTATAGACGCACACTGAATGTTGCTTTACATTAGAGACGCAGTCGGGAGTGCGTGTTAGATAAACTGACAGGGCGTCTGGGTTCGCGTGTTTCCTTCTTTTTCTCTGTTTTTTTTTTTTTTTTTTTGACAGCAAAGGGGATGGCAGTCACTAAAGAGGGGATAACAAAGAGATGGTGTGGGGACGAAATTCAAGGGCGGTTAAGGTGTGTGCCAGCGGAAGGAAGCGACAGGAAGTGCCGCAAGGGCAAGCGGATGTGTTGCCAGCCCTTTTGGCAATTTTGTGCCCCAAAATTCAAAACACCCTTTAGCCCCCGCCCCTTCCTACCTTCGCCCCTTCCTACCTTCCCCTCCTCTTATCTCACCACATTCTATACTCCTCTCTAAATATGCCGTTAAGCGTGTTTCGCTATATTGTTGTTGTCGTTGTAATTTTTGGCAAGCCTTTGACGTTGGCAGCAACAGCAACAACAGCAACATTACCAAGCCAAAGTCATTGGCGGCATTTTTGTGGTTTTGTTGCCGAGTTCCCTATGTTTGTGTGTGTGTGTGTGTGAGTGTTTTTGGCGCTTTGATTTCATTTCATTCTTTTTTCACCCCCATTTTTTTGTATTTTGGTATTTACCCTCCCCCGTTAACCAACACTGTGTTACAATGCGGCCAGATCTCAAAGACCATAAAAGCTAGAGTCAGCAAGTTTTTCTAGGACATGTCGCTGCATGTCAACCAAAATCCCACGCAATTGGGGTATACACTCATCGAGTTATCGATAACATCAGCCACGTTAGTTACACACACGACCATAAAAATATATTAGCCAACGCACCGTATACTTGATATGGGCTAGCAGTCTTTTGAAGGTCTTTTTTTATATATTTAAAATTTATGTAGGATATCTTGAAGTACACGGGTAATTTATGAATAGCATATAAAACGCAGCAAGTAATTTTTAATTTACAATCTTTCTACAGTGTATTCTTACAGAGCTGTGAATTGAGCTGTTATTAGGATAACAAATAGACAAGTTAACACTGAAAGCAAATAAAAGTTAAAAAATTACCACATATCTGTACAGCATATCTCTGTAATTGCTGGTTATGCCATACTTAAATTAACTTGGCTTTTATTACATACAAATATATTTAAAATATTACTGTTTAGATAAGGTTTGATTAAGAATCCAACCAACGACTGAGAAATATTTAAAGTCAACAGATTAAAGTCCACAAAATGTTTTTTTTTTTTTTTTTTGTTTGGCTGTAAGAAGGAATTCTAAGAATTCGACTGAAAACGATTACTAAACTATAACGAGAAGGGTATTCTCAAAGTATTACGAATTATCGAGTGTTTGACCAATAAGTTCGAATAATATAAGTTTTTTTATTCGAATTACTTTCAATAACCGAGAGTCGACTGCATAACAATCGAACATCTTGACTGTAGCATATTTAATTGCTTGAAAAAATATAGGGTATTCCATTGACGGTCACATCAATTTTGTATACTTTTTGTTTTTTGAGTTTTCCGCTTTGTGGGAAAACATTTCAACATTAAAGTGGCCAAGAAGTCTAAAAGCGCAATGCCAGCGACAACGGGAACAACAAGAACAACAACATTTGCTGTTGCTGCTGCTGATGATGCTGATGACGTCGACAACTTAAGCAGTGTTTGCATAACTGGCAACAACAATGGATAAATGAATGACAGCGAGCGCATTTAATAAACATCATTTAATTACAGACACAGAGAGCAAGAGGAGAACAAGAACGAGAGGGGTATTTATGTATATATGTATGTACATACATGCATAATATAATGTACAATGGGCTTTAGCTGAGTCCTGTGGGCGTGTCACGACGCCTTCAACAAAACCCTTGGTAATTTGTATAACTTTTTTAATTATTTACTTTCCCTCATTCATACACTTTTCCTTCACATTTCTTTCATTTATCCTTCTGTTGTCTGTTTATTCTTTTTTTTTTTTTGGTTAATTTAAAAAACGGCAACGACTACAAGTCTCCGCTGAGTAAATGCTGAACATCTGTTGGCAGTCAGGTGGTTGTGCCGAGGTGGTGTTCGGCGTCAGTCAGCTTGGTGCATGCAACCCGCCAAGTTCGCGCTTTGAACTAGTGATAAATCCGTTTGTCACAAAGTTAACACCACTCTCGCTAAATGCTCAAGACAAAGTCAAAGAAATCCAAAGAAAAGTGAGAAAATATAATACAATAGGTAGCTGTGTTGTATGCCACTAAAAGAGATGGCTATTTATAGTTTCTAGCTGACAAGTTAAGCACTAGTTAAGTACACTGTTCAGTAACTCGAATTAGCCATGTGCCAAGTTTCTGTTTAATGGGAAAACTAAATTTTCTACTTGCTACGCTTTACCATCTACCTGAGAAACTTAAAAGGTAGAAGCCACTTGTTAATAAATTTCATATGTCATTATTTAAATACACAAATAAGTTTAACAGTTAGACAATAAATGTAGTTATGTCTTCAAGAGAATATCTCTAGGACATTATGTAAAGAATATATTTTTATAACCTTGCAAAGAGTATCACAAAGTTTGTCACGCATTAAGGGAGGCTTGGCTAACCCTATATACAAACATATATAGTTTGATCAGCGTTAACAATCGAATGAAAACATATATGACCGCTTGTCTGTCTGTCTGTCCGTCCGTTTGTTTCTAAGCAAACTCATGTGCCAGTATTAAAGCATTCTGGTTGCTTCGCAGTTTATATGTTAAGATCGGCCAGATCGGATTACTATATAATATAGATGTCATAGAATACAATCGGTTAGAAATACTAAGCATGAAAAAGTACTGCGTTTTTTGAGCACAATATGTGTTTAGTACCGAATTTATCTTCAAGTTAAATTTTATACTGATCGTACAAGTATATAGTATCATATAGCTGTCATAAAAACAATCGGCTTAAAATAACAGAGTATGAAAATATACATTTAGTTTATAAAATCTCGTTATATAATCTTGGGCATGGTAAGTATAGCATTTTTTTCTTGGTTTCATTAATTTCAATTCCTTTGCTTAAATAATAATTTAATCTTCATTTAAATTGTGCGCTCCCTATGCGATTGCAGGCTACGTGACACACATACATAATTGCTTGCATTGTTGATTCTCTCTCACTCCCACAGTCTCGTTTAGGTTCTCTTTGTTGCTTTACTCTCTTGAGAGAGCAGATGACAGCCAGTGTGACCACGTGGGAGTTGGAACGTTGCTAGCGTAGAAAAATATGAAAGAAAATTCACTTTGAGAATTCTTTGAAGCACAATTTCTTACAATTTCGTCCGCTTTTATCTCTGCTCTCTCTCTCTCTCTCTCTCTCGGGAGAGAGACAGGGGTCCCGCGATTCTGGTTTCTGGTGACATTCCTAAACGTTGCATGAAATCCCCAAATAATTGGCGCACAAAGCTATAAATTAATATTTTCCACTCCGTTTAATTGCTAAAGGAGAAAACCGCAAGAAGCTAAAACCACAAAACTGAACAAGGAGGCGATTGATCTAATGCCTCTCGAATGGATAGACAACTTTTGGGTACCCCATAAATTGCAAATGGTCGACAATGTCATCATATAAATCAGCTACAAAGCAGACGGCATGCTGCTGCTCCTGACCTGAACCTGAAACTCGTATAACAATAATGAGCTTGGAAAATGACCATTAACTAACATTTAAAATGTCACTCAGGAGAGGGCTGCGGTTTACAAGTTTTTGTCAAAGCCGAGATGGGCGATAGAAAAAGAGAAAGAGAGAGGATGAGATAGTTACACACACACATACACAGACACACACACACATGGACGCGTGTCTAATGTAAAAAGAAATTAAATAAAAAACCCAACAAGGCAGTAAATCTCCAAGCACAACAAACAACACTCGAAAGCAATTTAGATGCTGGAAGAGCAGAAGAGTGGAGAGAAAGTGGGTGAGCTAGCGGCTTACGCTACTCGTTGCAAGCTGCAAGGACAACGTAAGATAGACAGAGAAAGAGAGACAGAGAGAGAGAGAGAGAAAAAGAAAGTGAAAAACGAAAATAGAGGGAATGAGACTTTTGCGGTTTTGGTTTTCAATCACGGCACACCAAATTGCTCGACCAGATTGTGTGGCATAAACTTCTTCAATTGCAAAATGCAAAATGCAAGTTGCAAGTTACAAGTTGCCTGGTTGCAACAAAGCTGCCGCAAGATAAATAATCAATTAAAGTCTTGCCGAGCGGCAAACGCAGCGTATGCGACGTATGCGTAATGCGTGACACTAAATCAGCGACAGTTTTGCCAACGCGAACGCACTTTCATGCAATTGCACAACCTCAATGCAATACTTCACCTCACCCGCTCCTATCCCCGCCTCTCTCTAGATCTCTTTTGTGCATACCCTGTACTTATTCCAGTGTCCCAGTTCCTTTTGGAACGCCTTTACAGCCTTGCATTCATTTTGTTGCATACTTTTGGGGCGACGAGGCGCCACAAAGGCTACAAAATGGCTGACATTGTTAAATTCAAAGCCAGCCAGAAAGCAACAACAACAGCTGCAACGGGGACAGCAACAGCAGCAGCATTCACAACATTACACAACGCAACTCAAACATGCAAAGTATTACAAGACACAGAGAGTTACAGAGTTGCACAGAGCGTACAATAGCAAACGGCACTGTGGAAACAGCGGAAAATTTTGGGAAATTTAGTTTTCCCAACGATTATATTATCTTACCCAAAAGAAATAGTAATTAATAAACTAATATTAAGTATTATATCATAAAAATTAAAGTACTGCAATAAATGACTGAATTAATAAAATTTTTACAAATAGCTAAAAGATAGTTTTTTTGGGACGAATTTTTAAATTATAATTTAAAAAATTTTAAGTTTTGTATTATGTAAGTATAAATTGTTTTCAAAAACCAAACAGTCCTTTAAAATGTTCTGTAAATTTGTATATTTAAATTTTATTCCTACTATATTTGTATCCTAATATCATAAATACTAAATTATCATAAAATTATCATTAGCTAAATAAACCAAAAGACTAAAGTCTTTAGAAATGTATGACAGTTTTTTGTAAGATGATAGATACAAAAACTAAAAACTCTATGAAAACAGCTCAGAATAATTCAGTTTAATTATTTTTGTATATATTTATTTTTAAGTAAATTTTATCCTAGGAAATTCCTTAAATTTCCGGTACACTGTACACCTTTATGCACACACACACACCGACACATTCGAATCTGTTATTCAAACGCTACATTTCCTTGTAGACGCAAGCAAAGAAAAGCGCATTCAAGCGCATTATTCACGACCTCAACCTCATGCCATGCTCTAACTCATTCTCATCCACATTTTCTACAAATTCACTCGCATTCTCATTGTCAGCTTTGTCTCTGTCTCTATCTCATACTTGCTGTTGTTATCCTGCTGCATTTGTTGTTTTAGTTGGATGTTTCAGTCAGCTTTGGCGATCTTGTCGCTATATAATATTCACAAGCGGCGTTCAGTCAAGCAGTCAGTCATTTATTCATTCACTCAGGCACTAAGGCACACATATACACACACTCACACTTATTCAGTCACCTATTCACTCATACTATTGTACATTCATTCATTCATTCATTGCAATGACTCTGCTTTGTTTTGCCGCTCATTTTGGGTTCAGTTGACTAATGCTTACAGCTGAACCTTGAGCATAAATACATGTATACACCAGCATAATACCAGTTTTAGACATGGGTAAAACGCGTCATCAAGTTGTCAGCAGAACAAATTCTCAGACACCCGAGCATTGAAGCCTCAGTAGTTGAGAAATCTTAGCCAAAATGTTAAACCCTACATAATGATGATGGTGCCATGAGAAAACTGTACAATTTATAAAACTATAAACATGATTATACTGCTCTACTCTTATAGAAGAATTAAGTGTTTATGCACTGCAACAATATTAACCAAACTATTAACCAAGAAAAACATTGCAAATTGACTACTTAAGTTGTCAGTTGAAAAGATACGAAATATGTAAGAACTAGGTAAAATAGATGTCACACCAATGTTATAAACAGTAAACTATTGTTGGTGTCAGTTTCAGAAAATATCAAGAAAGACCAAAACTACACCCATATCATAAGAATTACGAAAACAAAGCAGCTTCGCGCCTCGATACTCAATCATAATATTGGGAAATAAGTTGTTTTTCTCAAGATATGGTTTTACCCTTGGCTTAATTTAATACAAAATACATATTTCAATTTCATAACAATAATGCATTTTCCCGTACGAGCTGAAAAACTTGATTAAAATATATTTATTCGTAGTATCTTATGAGTCAATTATCTGATCGTAATGTGACTTTGATATGTGATATTTTGCAGAAATCGTTAGCGCAAACATCATTACACTTCCACAGCTTTAATAAATAAATTTAATAAATACTTAAAATAAATTAGATAAATATGAACATTTTTCAAATTTTTCCGAGCCGAATTTTTTTTTTCTTGGAAAGTGATTTTAAATCGCAAACAGCTTAAAGAGGCTAAACGAATTTCTAAAGCTGTCATTATATGAAAAAATAGTTTCCTATATAAACTTAATGTTTCCATTGCATTATTATGACATATGTAATATGAGTAAGTAATTTGTAGTTTATTCAACAATTATCGTCTGCATTCGTATCTAGTCTACCAATGGAATTTTTCACAGTGTAGCGCTACCAAAGTGTGTATATGTCAAGTACTTAATGCGACTCATGCTAGAAATTAGTGGGCCTCTGTCTTTACTTTCTTGCACCCTTCGCGTTATTTCCTACAGTGAGTTCACCCTATGGTAGCTTCCCCTATGCCAGCTTTTCGCCGCGCCTCTATGTATATGTATGTATGTATGTGTGTGTGTGTTTGTGTGTGTTTAGTGCGCCTTTTTGTTATATAATAGAAAATCCTTAATAACATTTTCTTTACAATTGTGCACAGTCAAGTAAGATGTCGAGTTGAAAAGAGAAAAACATAGCTGGGGAGAGACAAACCGGAAGAGATAGAGGGGAAAATGAGACTAAAGAGGATAAGATTTGCGCTAGGCCAACACACACATACACACACACGCACATATATACAGACAAATCTTTTTACGAGTCTGGCTCTTGAGTCGCCATCGTCACTCGCTCGTAAACATTTCACGCTTTGCCAAGCAATAAGTTTTCTTTTTCTATTTTGCTTAACCTCTATGGCTATCTCATTCGCTCCATGTCTAACTCTCTCACTCTCTGTTTCACTCACTTAGAAGTCAGTTTGTCGATCTCTCGTCCTGTATTTTTCGACATTTCTCAGTGTTTGCTCAGTTAGTTTAGTGTATTTGTTTTTGGCAGGCCAGGACTTCTGGCTCCTGGCTTGACTTCATCGTCCTGGTCAGGTGCTGTACCGCTCTGCTTCACTCCAAGCAGTCACGCCATAAAAAAAAGCTTTAAAAAAATAGCCAACAACAAACAGGCTAAAAGGGTGAAAGCCAAATTCCAGGGCAACTGATGCTTAAACGCATTTCTATAACCGGAACAAGGATGTTGCTAACTTGGTTATGGTTATGTCTGCCTTGCCCAAAAACGAGTACTCATATACACACACACACACACACCCGTTAGTACACACACTCACTCTTATGTCTGAGTGCACACAGCGTGTCAGAGTTGAGCTTAAGTGAATGGCCAGTTCAGTGTTTATTTACTTTCGACGCAATGCAGTTGTTAGAACATCTGTAAATACAAGTCTTAGTTGGCCAAATGAATTAAGTGAATTCCAATGCAAACAGTGAGTATAATGTAGGCGTTCGGTATTTAAACTTCACATATCATATTTATTAAATAAGATAACTTGATTCGTTTACGAACTGGCTACAATATACAATATACAATATAATATCGTTTATATTTTTCGGACAGAATGCTTTACTATAGCTCTATATACATAAGTGATTTGATAGCTAATAATAAGTCTTAAATTGCTCATTGGATTTCTTAAAAAGTCTAATTTATAAAAAGAAACATGCTAATAAGCACTTTGGTAGTTACTCTTTATTAAATGATCTTGTAATAATTCGATGCCACTTGTTTTAAGAGGCATTTTTATCAATGCTTCTTCTCTGAGTACACTTTGAATACATTTACATCAGATATGAATATACTCAAATAATATACTCATTAATATTAGCTAAATGCACTTATGAGTACAAGAAATAAAGGCATACTACAATAATATATCCTTGCACAATGTAGCAAATAATAAAATACGATTCACTTTGGAATACACCCACATCCACAAATAAACAAATTCATGATCGAATTAACTTATTTCTCTGACTGTCCAAATAATATTTGCAATCACTATTCGGTAACTATCCATGACTCCACTTATATCAACAATGAATACACTTCAGAATAATCCCACACATTTCAATTCAGTTTAAGAACAAGTACACCCACAACTATAAAACAATCTGAATTTATCATGCTATTCAAGACCACTTATTCAAACACTCGGTAGTTTGTATTCAAACATAATGAATTGCTCAATTTAATCCCAAAATTGAGCCATGTCATGGCATGAGCTTATCAAATTTCAAGTATAATTGCATTTACAAGTCCCCCAAAGTCCAGTTGAGAATAAGGACAAGTATGCTGCTACTGCTACAGCTGCCGCAGAGCTGAGTATTGGCCAAATAAATCAAGCTAAATGTGCGCTAAATTTCAGCTCAAAATATAGAGAGTGAGAGAGAGACAGAGGGAGAGAATAAGAGAAGACCACAAAGCCAGAAACCGAAAGTCCAATCTCACTAGGAATCTCGATTCTTCAAGAAGCGGCAGCTACAAAATGGGACTTGGTGTTTTTGGGGCATAGTGGAATGCGCACATTCATGTGGGGGCATGAATCGAGGTTGGCACTCAATGGCCGCCTCCTGTCATTGTTCGCCGTCATTAGGCGATAAATTGACCTTCACGCATGCTGCGATTGAGTGGGTTGGGTTGGTTGGGTGTGCGGGAGGTGCAGGTTGTTTGGGTAGTGTTTGATGGCGTCGATTGCTTGCCGCATAAACCGTGCCACTTGCCTAAATATCCACACATGCAGCTTGAGCTTGTGCCACAATTCCACATTTTGTGGGCATGCTCAAGACGTCATCGCTTGTGCTCTATCTACAAACATACCTACATGCATACATACGTATGTTCGAGTGCGTATATGTATGTATGTGTAAGTGTGTGTGTGTGTGAATGCCAACTACTCGTCTTGTGTTTCTCTTCTGCCCCTTGCCCCTTTTACTAATCCTTTGACTTGCCAAATGCTTATTTGATAATCTACCTGTTATTGACCTCATTTCTTTGCTATTTGCCATTCACTTCACAGACACTCACATACATGCACTCATGCTCACACTCACACTCACTCACACATAGCAACCTGCTGTTAGTTTCGTGACTCGTACTCAATAGATTCATGTAAACTGATTTAGTCCCTATAAAATACGCAGCGAAATGATTTGATGTTCTTAATTCTTTGCATAATATGGATTTTCTAAAGAAAGTAGACTCCTAAATAAATATTTATAAATATTTATTATATATTCTATATCTGCATCAACAGACGAGTCGATATAGCCTCTGCCTCTGTATTTCAAAATTGCAATTATTTTGGATTTTCCTTTATACACCTACACGCGCGGGATAGTCTGACACTATAATTGAATAAAGAAAATTGAGTTAATGTATTTCACTCATTTTTTTTAAGTCTATTTTCCCATTGTGATTTAATATTAAAGACACATGTACATATGTAGTATGTCCCTAATATCAAATCCCTGTAGTATTTTAAAACTGAAACGACCGAAACACACGCCAAAACCGATATGTTCAGCTGTTTTCGACCGAACCAAACCCATTTTATTCGCAAAAAAAAATGTTCGATTTCATATAGATTTTGGTTTAAAATTTGTTTTGCTGCTTGATAAAATATAAAATTTCTAAAATTACACATACATACATACGTATGTACCTATGTACATATGACTTTCAAGTCTAGTTTTTCAACGCTGTAGCTGCAAAATTTTAAAAATCTGCCTTTGTAGGCGTAGGGGATTTGTTTTGAGAGAATGGATACCATTTGGGAAACCATTTAATGCAATGAAACAGGCGTTGCCATAAGCTACAAATTAAAATTGTTTGTGTGTATGTGTGCGTGGGTGTGCTAGCTAGAAAATGTGTGCCTTTTGTTGAACAAGGCTCGATTGCAACAATTACAACAACAACAATGGTTGACTCATTCGTCCATTTGAAGCACATGTCGAGAAGTTGCACAGAAACTGTGAGTGTGTGTCCGTGTGCATGTGTGTAAGTGAGTTTATTGTTCGCACACAACCACACACACACACACACACACACACGCACGCTCAATTGTGAAAGTTACACCCTGGCAATGTGCGTGTTCAATGGCAAACACAATGGAACCAACCAAGTACCGTCACATTCCCCATGATGAAATTGCATGTGGCAAATGTGCAACAGCCGTGCCACCGCCCCTGTTGCCGTCCACACCTTTGCCTTCCCCTTCCCCTTTAACTACCCATCCACTTCTTCATTTCCACGCTCTTCAACACTCTTGAATTTCCCATGCCACCCCTTCACTTTCTCCCACTTCCTTTAACACTCGACTTTTCACCATTTGTATGCATTTTCATCCATCTGCAATTGACTAATTTTTTGTTTTTTTGGCCGTGTGCTTTTGAAAACTTACCAAAGGTCTATTAGAACTTAGCAATTATAGAAGCTAGACCCAGTAAATATAGATTCAAGCTTTGCCTTTACTTCAACCAGTTTTAATTTGCCTTCGATATCTAAAAATAATACATAATGTATTGAGCGATCATAAAACAATATGCTACTCTGAAATATACTATTAATTTCTTTCTATTTTTTGATTAAATATTTTTCTACCGACAGAACAAAAATGTGTATTAACAATCCTAAATTGCTACGCAACTTAGCGAATTATTTGCCAAATGTTTAAGTTTTAACCTTCAAATTGCTTGAACAAAAGGTGTTGCATACTTTTAGCATGTAAGCTGCATATCAAATAGCGTATACGACATGTTGAACACGCGATGCAAACTTTCAACTCGTTTGACATCTAATTGAGAACGCAATTTATTGATTTCCATTTAAGTCTAACCCCATTTGTTTGAGCAATTGTTTTAAATTGTATCAAGGTTGTGAAATTGTTTGTTGTGGAGGCTCATTATAAATTAACAGACCTGCACTTGAAATCGTTTTTCGATAGTTGTCGACTTACAATTCGACAATTGATTTAATTTTTAATGCTGTGAATTGACATCACATAATTTCTGTATTTTAATTCTTACATTTAGTTATTAAGCGACTTGAAATTAATTTATAATTAAATGAATTAATCAGTTTCTTAATTGTATAAACAAAATAGAGAAAATATGTCAACAGGCACTTACGATTTCGCAATGCAACAGATATTTTATAGAGTGAAGTCGAGTAATGAACTTACCTAAAATGAGAAAAGAGAGAAAATATAATTATTACGATTTAATATTAATATGTTAAATAAAAATCTCATGTAAACTACAAATGCTTTAGCTATTAAAGCTTTAATATTTAGCAACATTCGCTTCATAAAGGAATTGTTGTTTTAAGTTAATAGCATTCGCCAGACACTTGACACTATCAGAACAAGGAACAGATGCTGGAAATGTAAGGATGTAGCAAAATTTACAATTATTTATGCCGGAAAGTTAGTTAAATAGTTTGCATAGGCAAACTCTTGACACATTCAACAAGCATTTGAAATATGACTCGTATTTATTTCGCCAGAATGTTTCAAGTAATTCTCACTTTTGAATTAAATGCAAATAAATGCTCTAGATATTCATTTCGTACGGCTTATAAACTTTTCTCCAACTGCTTATGGTTATTGTTATGCAACGTACAAGAAAGAGAAATAAATACAGTGAGCGAGGAGGATAGGGAGAGAAAGAGAAAGAGAAGAGAAGTGCATAAGTTGTGGCAATGTAATTGAAAATATGTTTCTGCTCTGAGGGCAATGAAGACTCTTTCTTATCCTTATTCATTCATAGCCATATGCCAGCACCTAGTTTTACTCTTGCAACAGCTACATCTTTTTCCACCATCTCATTGCCTCTTACCCTTCTGCCCCTGATATGCCAAGAGCAGGCAACAGGGCAGCACGACAGTCAAACCTCTCTTCCTCTCTCTCTTTCTATTGCTCTCTTACTCTCGTTCTCTGTTTTACTGTACTCTTAGTATATTGAACATTCCAATACAACAAACAATGGCAACAGCAACAATGCAAGCAATAAGTGTAGTAAACTAACGGCAACAGTTTTACACACACACACTCACTCTTTCTCTCTTTCTATCGCACTCTCTCTCCTTTTCTCTTTCTGAAAAGTTACAAAATACTTACAAGTTCGCTTGAATACTTTGATTTTGATGACCAAGAATCCCCAAAAAATAATCATACGAAATTCCTTTATACTTTTCATTGATGTACATATGTAAAATATAATATTGACAATTTCCAGAAACACATAATATACCTAGAACAAAACCACATGTACATTGTACACACTGCACTCTAATCTACAATATACATATATACATAGAGCTTAGGAGAGGAGTGCCTTCGATTTTTAGTTTTCACAACATAAGGAAATTCTGTACTTTTCAATTTTAAACTTGAGTTTTATTTACAGATTATATCGTCAGAAAAGGGTATTAAATACACTGCAAAAGTGATGTATTGCAATGTGTTATGTTTGTGTGTATTATATGTATTTGGTTCTAAATTAGTCATTAATGAAATATCCAACTTATACTAAAATTCCATTGAGTAATTTTACTGTATTCTTATAAATATGCTGTTTACTTTTACATATATCAGATAATGTTAAGTTGAACTCAGCTATACATTGTGCTAAGTTGCTAAAATTTTGTACAAGTACTACTCAAACCTTTATTTTGTTTATATTGCGTTTTAACTTTATGAGTTGCCTTTAATGTGTGTGTTTTTTAAGATATTTCTGATCATTTTCGACCAACTATTTAATTATAAATTGAATAGAAATCAGAAGTAAGTGTAAGCCTAATAGACTTTTTGAAGGCTTTGTTAAATCATTTTCCACCCACTGTCTAATTCAACTGAGTTGCTTTTCGATGCTAAAATTTGGTACAGCTGCCACCCAAAAGTTCTAGTTGGCATATATATATAGGAATGTGTGAAAGTGAAATAAACAACAATTATGGCTATTTGTTAATACTCACATAAACGAAATGTTTGTGTTATATAAAGATGTGACTCTTGGTAAAAGACTGTGTAAACTGAACTTTAAATCGGGAAAACTGTCGAAACAAAAGTGTAGCTATAAATACTTAAAACATTATTTTTAAAAAGCATTTTAAGTATATATATATTCAATATTTGATAAACATAAAGTTAAGCACAATTTATGTTGCTTCGCTTCGTTCGACTCTAAGAGTTCATTATGAAGTAAACCTGTTTTGCGTTCAGTGTATCTCGCATCTGTACATGCATGTACATATATGTTTAGGGATATATGCGGTTGGTTGTGTGTGTGTATGTGTGCTTTTGTGTGTATCTTCCTATAAACTATTTTTAAGCTTCATGTATGGCTGCAGTTTTATTTGTGCTTTGCGGTTAGTTAGCTATGCGTTGAGCGATTTCAATTCGTTTTCGGTTCGAAGCATTTCGTAGTGGTTCGAAGTGCTTCGTAGTGGCTCCTAGTGGTTCACAGTAGTAGTATAGTAGTTCGACAGTGGCAGTTTAGCGGCATACGGAATGGGGCTCGAAGGGGTTTGCGGCTGTGGTGCTGCACATCTGCATCCGTTGTAGTCCGGAGTATACAAAATGCATAAACTTTATGAAAAATCCAAAGCAATGCAGGAAGCTAGGCGGACAACGGAAAAGCGGTCTTCATTGTCGAGTTGTTTGGCTTGCTGGCGGCTGGTTTCTTTATGAAACGAATGCAAAGAACGGCACTGTTGTGGTGGGGGAGAAAATGAGCGAAATGTAGGAGAGAATAAAAGACAAAGATAGTAGTAACAAAGCTAAGGTCGGAGCTTTTTGTGTGTATGTGTGACGGGGTTAAATTTGCCACTATGCTTTTCTTAATACACAAAGGGGGTATACAAATCTTGTGGAAAACCACATAGCTTGGAACACGCAGATCAGTGTGTTCACAAACCAAAAATAAGAAATACTAGTTTTGCCATGAGTAATATTCACAGAAACCACTTAGCTGAACGATAGTACAATGTGTTTGCCGTTATATAAAAGGGAACAATGACGTCATATTTACTCGTTAGTAATCTAATATAGTTAGTACATATTATTAATATTTAAAAGATCTTTACACTGAAAATACACAGCAGCACGAGTTGTTGATCTTGTTATACAAAACAATTATAAGTTTAAATCTGGAAACAGAGCAAATCATAGTCGTGACCGTTCGAATAGGAAGTAGTTATTTTTATACTACCCTCTGAGGGGTATATTGGGTTTGGCAACAATATGTAACAGGCAAATGTCCGTTAGTCCGTCTGTCCGTCTGTCTGTCCGTCCGTATGAACGAAAGGATCTCAGAGATGGTAAGAGCTACAAGTTCAAGCTTGGTAAGTATCGACCACATATTTTGTCAGTCAATTTAAATTTGTTACCTTTTTTTAATGTCGCGCCCCATTCGCCCACAATTAGCGAAAAACCAGACATATCTCGTAAAAAATACATGTCTTTGGCGAATGTCTCAGTAACTACGGCACCTAGGAACATCAATTTTGGCATGCAGGTTGCGAGATGCAATATAAGGACAATGCCATCCAAATTTGTTGGATGCCACTTTCCCATCGCCCAAATAAAGTACAACTTCGTTGAAAGTTTACATGCTTGCGGATCACGTCTTTCTTAACGTATGGTTTTGTAACTTAACGTATACTTGCGGACAAATAAGATCAATCGATCCTGAAAATTGAAAATCGGACTATAATCAAGAAAGATAACACACAAAGAAGCTTTGCGATGCACAACCACGTGCATTGCACTGAGCCCTGCTATACCGGCAACGTCACACAAGCAGCGAAAACGAAATAAAACGAAAAACATTGTGCAAGCGAGGCAGAAATACAAATATGAGTGCATATTAAGTTAATGCAGCAGTTACTCCAATTTGAGCTTATACAATTGGAAACAAAGCTCGTAGGGTATTACACGGTCGGCATGCCCAACTGAAATTTCTTTCATGTTTTTTTTTTGGGCATGACAAACAATTTGTGAGTTGCATACAACTGCATTTCAGTAGGATTTAGTTGAAGCAATTGCAGCCACTGCAACACTGTCCGGGCCAAGCTGGATTAGGGAGTACAAAAAACGAAAACTAAGCAAAATGGAGGAAAAGAGGGGAGTACTATTTGTAGATGCGATAAATGTGCGACAAATATGCAAGCAAATATTTTCTTTGCATTTGTTTCAGTATTTTCGCTGCGGTTTTTCATTCACTCTTTCACACTCTCCCCCGTTGCATAGCCAGACATGGCAATGAAACATTCCATAAAGTCTGAAAATTCTTGGGATTAACAAAATATTTTTATAAATTTTTAACATTGTCGAAGAGAAACCACAAAAAAACGTAAAAGAACAAAAGCCACGTGAAAGAGAGAGAGAGAGTAGGAGAGAGCGAAACACAAGAGCATTTGTGTTTGAAGTGACTTTAATTAAGCTAAAATTGCTTAAGTTTTTAATCCAATTAGCTTAAACTGGTTCACTGATTCCAACGAATGAAAAGAATGAAAATGAATGAGAACGTTTTTCTCTGTTCGGCTTACGAAATAGTTCCACTTTCGTTACACAATAAATTGTTGAATAAGTTTATGGTAAATAACAATAAAATAAGTGAAAGCAGCTCACAAATTATTCTGTAATTTACACTGACGAAATTTTTAGAAACCTAAATACCTATTATGATTTAACGAACACAATTAACAAGTGGTTTTTGCTGAAACTACCATTCGTAGCCTTTAAATGCTTGTGAACTCAACTACCCCTCTGCTGAAATTATGTACATATATACTGAGTATGCGCCGAAACCAACTATTTGGACATACTTTAAGGTAAAAGTGACACAAAAAGTCCACTGGCCACTACTAGCTCAACAACATTTGAATTCCTAATGAGTTTTGTAGATTGAGCCAAAAAAAACTATATACATATATATACAAGAGGAAGCAAGTTGGTAGAAGGACTTGAAATAAGTTTCAACAGCAATTTGTTATTTAAAATGCTGAAGGAAAAGAAAGTTGTTGGGGTTCTCGTTGTACTTGGCACAACACTTGTAAGTACATACATATTTTATAAATACCAACAAATATTTCGATGTTGGGAGTGTATGTACATACATATGTATGCGTTTCAGGTAAATGGTCCTCTTGGGTATTTTGCTTAACGACTTTCCTGGTTGGACAACGTATACAGGGCAGCGGAAGGGATGCGCTGACAAATTCTATTTGTTATTTATGTAACAAAGACACCTTAAAATTTTAAAAGAAGAATTTTTCCAAGCAACAGGTTCATGTTCGGCCCCCACACGACAGTTAAGTTTCAATAAAACCATTGCCCATTGTTTTCAAAAATTTATCTCACTTTCTTACTCTGTGTCAATGTATGTGTCTCTTAAAGCATATTTCTGTTGGATTGCATAAAACCTTAAGAGCTTTTTAAAGCCAAGCTAAGTTTGGCCAAAACTTGATGGCCCAAAAAGTCAAGGCATTTTAAATAATTTATAAGAAGCACACAGAAGTATAAACAAACGATGCGATAGCTGCCTCAAATCAACCAAACTAGATAGAGAGACAAACCACCCCAAACCCATATTCCCCTTCAACATTTCGGTTTTCTTTTGGCAAAGAAACGAAAACATACATAAAAAACTCAAATGGAAGTTCACATAACTTAGAACATGTTCCGCCTATTTTATATGCAGTACTCTATCTTTTTTATTTTTTTCCTCAGAGTTTTTTGTTTTTTCCAAGTCTTTTGTAACAGTCGAAAGTTCGTGAAACAACATTTTAATATCAACTTGAGTAGCCAAAAGATTAAGTGAAAAGTAGCTGTATATATAGTTAGTTATTAAAAAAACCGTTTAATAATTTTCCAAAGGCTAGCGCTTGTCTGACGTCACTGTGCTTGGAACTGCAAACGCGAGCGTTGCCCGCTTAATAAAATGAGTACAGTTTTTACGTTCACATTTTGTAAGCTAATTATCTGTTTGTAAAGTAGTGTTTAAAACATATTTTATGTTTTATTTATTTGCAAATTATATAAACGAGTTTCTAATTCCCACTTTAATTAAAGTTTTATTCTAAAATTTCCACTTTTAACATGCTAAATAAATCGGTTGCTTTAGCTATAATTATCTGCAATCTTTTTACAGAAATGTTAACAAATTTCTATTGAGCATTAAATCCGTTTCACCGTATAGAAGAAAAAGCAAGGAGGAAACAAAAAAAAAGACCGAAAATAAAAGTTCAAAACCGTTAAACTTTATATATATAAAGAGTAAGTGCATTGCAACTATCGTAATCCCATTGCAAAAAGTTTTCCTCTTCTCCATCGACCGAGAGCTCATCCTCATCCTGATTCTTTCGCATCAGCTCCTTTGCAGCTTATCTGCCATACACACCCACACCTACACACCAACACACACACACACACACACACACATCGGGCATAAAGTTCGTTATTTTCGTTATATTACAAACTGATGTACCTCCCACTTCACTCCTCTCTCCATCTCACGTGGCCATGCCATAGTTTAAGAGGCAGCACGAAAAACTACGGCATAAAATTTCCAATTTGCTGGCGATGCTTGACTTTTTGGTTTTTCCGGGTCCACAAAAACTTGGCCCGTGTCCGGCGCTGTCTATGCCGCATATGGATGCAGTTTATCCTCCAACCAATTTTTTTTTATTTTGCCAGTTTTTCATGTTTTTGTCTTATGATCAAAATGGCAGTCGAAACATCGCGCTTTGAGAGGTCTAAAGCGTATTGAATTTTGAGCAGTCGCTTCTTTACGTCTTTTTATTTTATTCCATTTTTATTCAGGAACGAGAGGCCGGGTAGGCAGTATGACTAGAAAGGAGGGTTAGTACGACTGGGTTGCTGCTAATTTTGCGCAAATAAAAACGCCGAAACACAATTTTGGGCCACTTGAGCGTCTCATTTTGAATTCATGCGCCGCTGGCTGCCAGTTTTCAGTTTCCAGTCGCCAGAGTCGAAGAGTCTACACTGACAAAAACTCCTCTACAATGCTACAATACAATTTTTCATCTTAGAAAAGCCATTCAATTTATTCCAACAAGTTTTTCCCCTAACGATAAACAAAACCACGCATAATCGAATAGATAAGCAATGATCTGACGCCAAACACATTGCTCACTGAGTAATATGAGTTGAACTGCTTCGCATATATCTTTTTAGTCAACTATCCGATCGTTGCGCTTAAAACACATTTAACTTCAAAAATTTGCAGATTTTGAAAACATTAAAAAATTTGTGTTTTAAAATGTTTAATAAATTGGGTAAATCAACGTTTCAGTTCAAAAACCCAAAAGAATAAAACCGAAGCAATTCTGATAAATTCGATTTGGAGCGGGTTTGATCATTTAAACATCATAAATTGAAGAATTACAGTAAATTCATTTTATAAAATTATTTTTATTCGGAAACGAATTTAGTTTGAACCAGCACATAAAAAAAGATTTAACATAATGTTAGGTTCAATTTTATTTTAAAATTTGTACTAAAGAAATTAAAGCAATTTAATGAAAAAATAATATTTTGAAAGATTTAAAAACGGCTGTATTGAAAGTACTTAGCTGATAATTTTTTGCAGTGTAAGAGTCTGAGAGTCTACAAGTCGGCGGCGGGCCTGCGATTCGGTGAATTGCCAATGTTGCCAGGGTTGCCAAGTCTAAACAAATAAGTTTGGCCATGTGCCTTGGCAACTGGTATTCATCTCATCTCTATTTTTTTGTTGTTGCCTTTTCACCTTTCTGTCGCAGCAATAACTTTGCCCCCAACAACTGAAAGGAACAGGGGAGTTGGGACAGGGACAGGGAGAGGGAAAGGACTCTTGGAGGTGCTACAGATTGGTGCGGTGCGGTGTTGTTTTGTGGCCTGGCTACACAGATGCTGAGCCTGGCCGCTGGCCATGCTTCACAGCGTAATTGAAAGGCTACGAGTTTCCTCTCATTTCTGCTCAACTTTTCCGAGCAAGCCCCCCTCCCTATTACTTTTAAAGCAGGCAGAGACTGCTGTTGTCGCCGCCATTGCCACCGACTCCGCCACCGCCACCGCCACCGCCTGCTGCTTGGTAATTAAAAGTTCGCCTGCGCCAACATTGAGCTGAGCTGTTGTGGCAACAATACGTCAGCCAGTCAGCCTGGTCAATGCCTGTGGGCCATCTGGCAGTAGGCACTGTGCCACAAATATGCCAGCCAACGAACTCACTGTAATGGTGTGAGAGTAAGGCAATGCTGGGTATCACACCGAGGGGGTCAGACAAAATCGTCATTCGCCACATTTGAAATTAGTTAAAGTTTGCCAAAGTTGTTGCAGCTCTTGCTACCAATCACTTTTTCACTTGGCCATTTTTCTTAAAACAAAACAAAAAAAAAAACGACAACAACAACAGCATAAAATACGCAGGGAAAGCAAGTTTAATTAGTGGGCGTGGCAGAGTGGGCTGTGTGTGGGCGGACACGGTGAAAATTAATTAAGACTCTGGGAACGAGCGATGTCGCTCATTATCAATTCAAGTAGCTCAGCATCCCAACTCGCAGCTCGCAACTCGTCTAAAATATACCCCCTGAGGGGGCGGGGCAGGGGAATGGCTAAGGGGGAGATTTCCGTAGCAAATCGAGACAAGCGTTTCATTCATTGGCAACGTCATTGCTTCATTCCATCATGTTGAACGGTCATCAATCCATCATTGCTGGCATCATTCATCAATGTCATTTGTTTGTTTTTCACTTGGTTTCAGTTTTTGAAGGTCTGAGTTTTTGGATTCCGATTTGATACTTTTTTTCTATTGTTGTTCTTGTTCTTGTTTTTGTTATTGTTCTCCTTCCTTGTTTCTTGAGGAAATCAAAGCAAGTTTCGCATATATTCCCCTTGTTTTTCCAACATCATTTTCGTAACTCATCTTCTGTTAAATTTATTAGCCGCTCAAAAAATTGTGGCCTATTAAATGTCTTTTACAAATTTGACAATCTAATTTGCCATAAATATTTAATACAAGTCTTTTACATTGCTTTTCGTTTTTCTTCCTACGTTCAATTCAATATTTGCTTAATGCCTCTGGGAACGTACCTGTCTCCAATTCAGATCCTTTAAACATTTCTTTGAGTTTTTTGAGGGTTGAATGAAAAGTTCTCTGCTTTTGTTTTGCTTTGTTCCTTTGCTTTTCGTTAAAATAAAACAAATTAGCTTCAAGTGTTTAGCAAAAATACGCAAAAATAATAAAATCGTTAGGCCAATTAAAATATTTGTGTTTTTTTTTTTACTCATAATTCAAGTAGATGGATATTGATTGCTACACTTTTGAAATATAATGGAATTTATTTGTGTTTTATTTAATTGTTGTGCTGGATATTTGAGTCTGAATTTAGTTTAAAATCGATCATATTCGATTATACAAACTAAAAACAATTTAAGTGAGAAAGTAACTATCGATAAAAGCAATTGTTAAGCTGTATATCGGTAGTGACTATCGATGATTCGACATGCTGTGAATAGCTGTTCCATCGATGGTACTGTTGATAAAAGTAATTTTAGTAAAGCGACCAAAATCTAAAGGAAAGCGTATACAAATTGATGAGAAATAAGAGGTGCTATTGGCAGTGCTATCGGTAAAAGCTGTCCCCAATAGTAATTCGATACTTTCAATAGTAAGTGTAATTGCAATTTAATGCACTAAATAAAATTAGCAAATAAATCTGAAGCGCAAAAAAGTGGGTAAGTTAGCTTTCTTGAATACAAATCATACGATTGTCCTAAGATACTATCGAACAGATGTTCCATTTTTAATAGAAAGCAGATAGAAAGCACAGGGCATTGAAGTACATTATGTCTGAATCAGATGAAATAGAGCATTGGTATACTTTGTAGTGTTGTAAAATTAACTTTCTAAAATAATATCAGTTATGTGTTATTAAAATTAAAGTTAAAATCAATCCGATAATCGCTATAATTAGGGTTTTAAGATTAAAATAACGCATTCAAGCAATATCTAAACTAAAATCCGACTATATTCAGCGAAAAACGCACATCAATCACTTGTTTAACTGTCAAAACATTCATTATGAAATCATACCTTATTCATAAATGCATACTTAATTCAAAAACAGAGTTTTGCTGTATCGTTTATCAAACAAAACTATTTCTACTATGCTATTTGCGTGCTTTTCCTTTTATCTATTTATCTTGCATTGCCACAAATTTTATAATGTTTCAAATACTTTTACAATTTTCAACAAAAGAATTCGTCAGCAGTTTTCGTTTCTTGTTCGTATTTTTTTATGCTCTTTTTTTTTTTTTCGTTTGTGTTGGTTTTTATGTGAAAAACCAATTTTCAGTTTTTCTTAAGTTTCTCAGCTTAAGCTGAATGTAAAATTCCAATTGTTTTTCTTGTGCTTTTTCTTTTTCCTTAGCTTTGGCTTTTTCTTTTTGAATAAATTTTAAGCCAAGTTAAGCCAGAGCCTCAGCATTTACTCTCTCGCTCTCTCTCTCTCTATCCTTTCTCTCTCTCTGACTCTCTGTCTATCTTCCTCGCTGCCACAGTCTCTTTCTCTAGCACTTGCTCAACACTTGAGCTATCTCACTCTCTGTGTAATGTTGCAAAAATGTATGTGAAACGTTGGTCCTCGTTTTTGGCAAATGTCGCGCTGCCAGGACATTGCCATTTACCCAGGATGTCGACTGGACCAGTTTCATGAGCTGACATCTCAGTTGGCGGCGTCAAACAGCGCCAGGAAGCGACGGTGGCACTAGTCCTGGCACAGGAACGAAAACATCAGGATGCCAGCGCATTCTAGAGGTATGGCGAACTGGCAAGTGGAATACTGAGAGCTAAGAACTCAGCACTGAGCACTGAGAGCTGAGAACTGAGCACTGGAAACTGGCAACATTTGGGGTATGAAAATCATGGCGACGACTCGACAACTTTGCTTCTGTCTATTTCAACTTCCTTCTTTATTTCCGTAATCATTTATATGCAAATCGTCTGGTTGCTACTTCAATACACACACACACACACACATACATACGCACGCACAGTCAGTCATTTGGCTGACACGCCCACCAGCATACGCCCACTAGAGTTTGCTTCTTCGATTTGCCATCAAAACTCCGTTGAAGTTTTCTTTAGTGTTTGTTTGTATTATCGGCACTTTTCGGCATAGCCAAATATATATATGTGTGTGTGTGTGTGTGTGTGTGTGTGTGTGTCGCAGCTTAAGCGCCCCACTGACACTTACAATCTTAACTCAACTGCCTTTCTCATACCCTTCATCCGAAAGCCAATTGGGTGTTATACTAAGCTCATGCAGTTTGCCATGTTTTCAAAGCTCAACTTTATCCACTTTAAACTATGTTTATATACTATACATATAGATTGCAAACTGTTTAATTTAAAATATTAACCTGTTCGTCTGTTTTTGAGGCAATGTGTTTACTTTGTTTTTCTTCTAGAAATCAATATATATATCTACCTACATATATAGATATATTAAGCCTATATAGAGAAAACGCTCCAAAAAATATATAAACTTTGATTTTCTAAAGCTGAAAACTAGTAAACAAATGCTTTATTTAAAATTAAGCTTTTTTTTAGGTATTTCCTATTCTTAGTAAGCTTTTAGTAATTTCAAAACTATCTACATTTCACATATTTAATATATTGTTAAAAGCAATTCAAAACAGAGATTATAAAGAGTCAAATAGTCAAAACAATTAGCTCTTGGAGTTACCGATAATTGGTAAACCAAATCAATGATAACTATATTATACTAATAGCTATATTATAATAATAACTATATACAACTAATAACTCTGCATTTTGTTTCCATATGATTAGTGAAGGCAATGCATATTGCGTGAATTTGGTAAAAATCACTCAATAGGTAGAAACGTCATTCATACTAAGTATATTCAACAGATTGTTCCTATGGTAACTATATAATATCCGATCAGAATGAAATTAGGTTTGCACGGCGATTTGGTACTAAATGCATAAGAGAATTTTTTTCAGATTCCTTAAATAAACTTGTTTTCAACCGATTGTTTCTTTGACAGCTATATGTTATAGTGATTCGATCTGGCTTATTTAATTCTTAATATCATGCAGAGATAATACGCAACTGTACCAAATTGCATCAAAATAGCTTTAAAACTAGGAGACTAGTTTGCATAGAAACAGACAGATAGACGGACATGGCTATGTCGACTCGACAACTGATGTTGATCAAGAATATGTATACTTTATGGGCTCCGTCACGCCTCCTTCACTGCGTTACAAGCATTGTGACAAAAACATAATACCCTCTGCAAAAGTATAATGACTTAAGACTGCTAGGATATTCAATGCCACATACCCGCTCCCATTACTTGACTCATTTTATTTGCCATCAATAAGAAGCCGAAACAAACGTTGCATATTCCTAAGCCAGTGTGTTTTACAAGTTTTTTGGGTCTCATTAAAATTGCACAACACTTTGATTTGCATACGTTACCTCCCCCCATCTCTTACTCCTCTCCCTCTACGTCTGCTTTCCCTTCGGAGTGTGTCTAAAGTTTTGTTCTGTTTTCTTTTTCAGTTTCTTTTTTTTTTTTTTGGATTCCCTTGAGGCCGTTGTGCGTAATATTTTGGCAAATTCGAGCATTTTCGTGGCAATTTTGTGCTCCAGCACACGGTCATTATCATTATCATTATTATCATCATTAGAGTTGAAGTTGCCAGGCAGAACATTATAAAAAATTTACATTTACAAAAAAAATACAAGAAGAAAACAAAACCAAAACAGTTGAAATATGTGTCCCTGCCAAGAGGGTAATGGGAGCAAGGGGATGGGGGTGTCGTTTTAACAGACTGAATCATAACTTCCAAAGTGTATTAGCAACAACAGACAACCATTCTCTCTCTCTCTCTCTCTCTCTCTCTCTCTCTCTCTCTCTCTCTCTCTCTCTCTCTCTCTCTCTCTCTCTCTATGCGAATCAACTTAAATATGTTAATCTGTAAATAAGATTTTGAATTGCTTCAATCATCTAAAGTGCTGCAGATGCAAAGCAAAAACTTTCACCCTATAAATTATACATTACTATACAGTATTATATATCGATATTAGAAGGAAGAACTACGCGAGACATGTTCTAATACATTCAATGATTTACTTTTTCTGTCATTTTAGCTTTAATAAATTTAATAAAAAAAAAACTAAAAAAAATTAACTGCTTGCAAAATTGTAACATGATTTTCTGAATTAAATGAAAAAAAAAACTTGAGTAAGGTGCAATATTTGAATTATTTGTTAAAACAAGCCCGTCTTACACCAGTTTTACCATTTGCTTAAGAAAATCTGAGATTATAGAATTTTTGATATTATTGGAACTGAATTTCAAATATTTTTGCTTTATTTAACAATTAAATGATCACGTGAAATATCCACCTTAGCAGAATGAACTTATGGATTTCAAGACTAAAAAGTATTTCAAGTAGAGTAAGAAATAAGTTTATAAAAAATTTATTATGTGTTCTTAGGTGAACTATAAAATTGTAAACTATTAATGAACTTAAATTATGCAATATTTTTTAATAAATTAGAAACTTGTAGAGCTCCAGACGTTATGTTTAAAAGCCCTTTCGTAAAATTGTTTTCACATATACAACAATAACAATTACAACAAAGGCAAAAGCGCTAAAAGCTTTTTTAAAAATAACAAAACAAAGAAGAGTCTGGAAAAAGTAAAAAACACAAGGGAAGGCAACTGAAACTCATAAAACATATTTGGTAATTGAATTTGTTATAATTTTTTATGTACAGCAGGTCAACAGCAAAGAGAATTATGTGTGCACACACCCACACACAAACACACGCACACACACGCACACACACGCACACCCACGCATACACAGAAAGAAAGAACGAGAGCTGCTGTGTGTGTGTTTGTCGATTTTCATTGTATTTTCTTTGACAACACAGAATGTTAAATAAATAAAAATGGCGCACACAGAGTTTTAGACACACACACATATGTACACTCAGACTCGTTCTATCTCTCTCTCTTTCTATCACTCTCTCTCTCTCTCTCTTATACACACAAACAGTTACGCACACACATGCTGTTGTTTTTCTTTTTGCTTAAATGACTTGTGGGCTTTAAAAAAATAAAAAATAAAACCCAGGAACGTAGGTCCTCAAATGGGTGGCGGGAGTGGGGTTGACGAAGTGGGGGCTCCTAAAGTGGCAGGGAGGACATCGAGGCGACATCGCACAAATTTCATTTGATTTATTTGCCAGTTTTCATTTCCCTTTCCCTTTATTTTGCTCTTGTTATTGTTTTTTTTTTTTTGTTTTTGTTTTTGTTTTTGTTCTCTCGTTTTATTTTCATTTTTGTTTTTCCTCAATTCAGCTTTGCTTTTGTTTTTGTTGGTGCCGCAAACCCATTTGGCAATTTACTGTAAATCACATAAAAACGCAAGCAGAACGTGCAACAACAAAAATGTAACACTCAAAATGAAAAGAGAATCACTATGAGAATGCGAATCAGAGAAATAAATGTTGCATACTTCAAGGCGCAGACTATAAAACTGAAGGGCAACGTCTGCGAAAATTCCATTGAACTTTTCATTTGACGGGCATACTCACTAACAGTTCAACAGTCCGTCTGCCTAGCTATTAGTCAGTCAAAGTGCCTTGTCAATGGCCACTTTTATAGCGAATTCACATTGTAATCGCCACATTCAACGTTCTAGTTTCTCTTTCCGAGAAAATTTCATTTACACTCGCATCGAATGCGTATCTTATTCTAAGTAGTTTTCGCTTAACTCTGTTTTTTTCTTTTGTAATTTTCTAAAATCAATATTTGTTCAAAATGAAATGTTATTTATGACAAATACAATCCAGACTTTGAAACAAAAGCAGTTACTTTAAATAAATAAGTTTGCATGGCGGCCTCCCTTGCGACCGCCTTACATTGGGCAGTATTGCGCATTGGAGCGTATTCATCGTTAAAATGATTAATATTTTTTATTAATAATATTACTGTTAATTAGAATTTAATATTAGTTCAAGGCAATTTGAATATCAGCCAATTTGAATATCAATTGAAGAGCGATCGTTGGCGCTCGAGAACAGATGCAACTCTGCTATGAAAGCTTTCGCGCTTAACATTACTGTAGCATTAGTAAATAAAATAAAAGGCATTTAACTGAAAATATGCGGTTTTATTTTATTAGTGTTTGTGGGATTTAACCTTAGTTCACCAACAAATAGAAAGGCAATTGCTGCCATTTGGTAGTTCCCCACCCGCTGCAACGCGAAGCTTAACTATCAGCTTCACAAAGCAAACCAGTTTTAATTTCTATCAAAATTTAGATCGTGAATTTGTCTAGCCTTGATATAATATTAGAAAGGACCAAATGTTGTTAACAACAAAATTCCAAAACGGATTACAAAAAAAAGAATAACAAGTTATGCTTATTATGGTTATCAGCTCTAAGATAATGTTCATGATCTTTCTAATTGTGATTTTGGTTTTCTTCTACGTCTATTCGCTCTTGACTTACACTGAAAAACAAAGTGCAGCTCTATTATAGTGCAGTCTTGCAGTTTTCAGCCACACTTTTAATTGACGACAGCTATTGATCATTAGTTGACACTTTAGTTTTCTTACGTATCTATTACAATCATATTTGCATAAACTGAGCTATCGATAACTTAGGTTAGGGAAGGCTAGGTTACGCGGACCGCACAGCCATTCAATAGCTGAGTTCACACGGAGGCCCATTGTGATGGGTGTTAGCATAAGAATGGGATGGGAATAAAGGCACTGGGTGGGATTTATCGGATTTATCCAGCCTGTGGACCGAAGCCTCTAATCGTGTGTTGGCGAGACTGTCCAAGTCTTCGTAGAAGGATACCCCGAGGAATCGGAATCTTCTTCTACTAAGTGCAGGACAGTAGCACAAGAGGTGTTGAATGCTTTCTTCTTCCTCCTAATATTGATAACCTAAATAGAGCATTTGGTTCACTAATGGTGGTTCTTAGCTTATCAACTTTAAAATCAAATTAATCGTAACATAGTATAAGAAAATAGAGTTGATGAATCGATAGTTTCTTAAATTTCAAGCATCTGCACTGTTTATACTCTTATGAGTTTCAACATTTTCTCTTTAGGGTTTGCTAAATGCAGTCTTTGAAAGCTAAAATGTTCGAAAGTAATCGATTGTGACTTACACTTTGCGCTTTTCACGATCGCTGGTAAAAACATTGTTGGTTTATTTATTTTCATCGGAGTTTAAACTATCGATTGATAGACAATCGATAGTTATGCAACGTTATAAATAAGCCAAAAATGATTTCACTAGCTCTGGTATCAAGAACCGTAGATTTAGGTAATTATAAATAATGATTTTACCCAAACTGGTCTTATTTCATTATCGATATGCTTGTTTTTATAATATTAGATCATGTTTCATTTTTATCAGCCTACCTTTATTGTGAGTGTGTGTGTGTCATATACATATGTATATATGTGTAGTCTTACTCAATTTCCATATGCCAACTCTGCACTAATTGTTCAAGTTGCTTTAGCTGTCACCTCTCTCTCTCTCTCTCTGTCCTCCCTCTTTCTTTATCAAATTGTTGTTGCTTACTCCCGTTGTTTTGCGTTGATTAAGTTTGCTGTTGGGCCTAAGCTCATTATAATTAACCAATCAATGTGTGTGCCAAATGCAACGGAAATATAAGAGCCACAGGAGAAGAGCACGTTGAAGTAGAAGTGAAAGAGAAGATTAAGTAGAAGTAGAAGCGGACGAAGAAGCGACAACAAAAAGTGGATAAAAGCAGACACAAAAGCCACTTGGGGGCAACTGTGGGTAAAAGTTACTTGGCCCACGGCTGATTTATTTACTGAAAACAACAAGAACAAAAAACAGAGCAGCAGCAAGATGAAGAAAAAGAAACAGACAATATATGTGGTATAGTCCAGGCAATAAGTAAAGAAATCAGAGTGGGAGGGCGTGAGAGAGAGAGAGAGAGAGATACAGAGTCATAATAATACATAATAATGAAGAGCCCATGGGCCAAAAGGACGGCAACAACTACAACAACAACGAGAACAATCCAAGCAGGAGGAGGCATGCAGGCATACAGGAAACGGAAGTGAGCTCAACAAGCAATGGCCAAACGGAAGGCACGAAGCAGCAGAAGCGCCAGCAACAACAACAACAACAATGCCTGAACTGGCAAAAGTTCTCAGGTAATTATGGCCTAAAAGCGCCATTTTTTCTGCTCCAACTCACACACATACTGTGTGCGTGCGTGCGTGCGTGCTTGCGTGTGTGTGTGTGTGTGTGTGTGTGTGTGTGTGTGTGTGTTTATTGACACACGCACAAGACGCGAAACTTTGTGTCGAGTTCGCTGTTGTTGTTGTTGTTGTTGTTGTTGTTGCTATTGTTATACTTAATGTAATTAGACTAAATTGCTTTTTAAGTGCGTCAAGCCAGCAAAAGTAACAACGCACTGCAACAACAACAACAATAATGACAACAATATGAAGTAACAAGTAAGAACGCTACTATTGAGCTGCTCGATTGACATGTGCCTAGCTTTTAAAATATTCTTAGGCAATTCCGACCGTGTAATACCCTCTGAGCTTCGTTTTCAATTATTAACATGCACACATATTTGCTTGTCTGTCTCCCTTGAAAGTAACGATTTTCGTTATAAGACCAACTTTTTTAAAAATAGTTCGATTTTGATGCAATTTTCTCAATCTTTTGATATTATTTGTCTCCAATTATATGCTAAGTTACAAACGTAACGAAATAAGTGAGTCTGAGGCATGCGAAGTTTCAACGTAATTGTGCTTTTTTTTAGCTAAGGGGGCGTGGCATCCGAAAAATGTTGATGCCATTATCTTTATATTGCATCTAGCAAACTGCTTGTCAAAATTGGTGTCCTAAGGTGTTATATTACTGAGATATTTGCCAAAAAAACATGTATTTTTCTGAGGTGTGTCTGCTTTTACGCTTATTGAGATCCTTTCGTTCGTTTAGGAACAAAGTCTCCGTCGTAGTTGTAAGTGTTTACAGTCTTCGTTAAAGTTCATAGCTTTAAATAACATAGCAGCTCTTTAAGATTCAAGTGTTTTAGTTTATTTTGTAACTAAAACGTTTTTTATTAATAATTGTCTTATTCGTTCTCCTACAGGTCACAAAACTATATGCTGTTGGTTCTCTTTTTGCAGTTGGGCTAAACACGCAACTACATCAAAATGAGCTGAAGAGCGAAAGAGACAACAGGAATGTTCAGGTAACAAAACACAACAACAAGCATAATAAGAACATTAACAACAAAAACAACACGAATAACGTGAACAACAAAGACAACAACAAGAGCAACAAAGGCGAACAGAACGACAGTTGCAAGTTGCTCAAGTAAAAGTTACATTGTCAAGTCTCTTCAAAATGAATGACTGTCGCTGCACAACACAACAGTATGAGTGTAGCTCTGTGTAAATGTATGTGTGTGTGTGTGTATGTGTGTGTGTGTGTAGGTGTGTGTGTGTAGGTGTGTGACTATCCATGCAGATAGCTGTGAGTGAAATTGCACAGGTCAGACAAAAGAAAATTGTGCGCAACAATATTGTTCCTTTTGCTTAGAAGTCAGAAGAAAATTGTACTATCAAATGACAAGAAACTTAAGCTTTGAGCAAAAAACTTGCATAAATAAACTGTAATCATAATTTAAAATAAAGCTGGAAAACAAACGAAATGTATATTTAAGTGATATATTAAGCAGACTACTATAAATAAATAAATAAGTTATAAAACAAATATGTAAGCGAAACTATCAAAAAGCGCATACTTTATATAGTTTTATGTCATTCTTCATTGTGTCCACTCTAAACCCAATGAATTTATCAACTCGCAGCATGACTTGATGCAATTGAAGCACAATAAATGTTAGTCTTAATGCCAATATGAGTACTTTCAAGATTTATTTAAAATTAAAAACAATTTTAACTTAAGTTTTGTGATTATATTTAATTTTCATTACTGTAACATCATATTATTTTATTTATATGAACCGATTATATAAGTAATCGGTTAAATAGTGTGTAAATTAGAATTTGAAAACTATCACTAGATACACTTAGCTGGTATCTAGAAAATTAAGTATACGCTGCGTATAAGATTGCAAGTTTAAGTATTTCAAGTGCCAAAAAGAAACTAAAATACACTTAAGTCTTTTGTTCAAATTCAAAAGCGAGTCAATTAATTTAAAATTATTATTTACTTACTCACACATACTCACACACACTTCCATGCTTAGGGACTCTATATAAAGCACTTTAAAGTGTGCCGTAATACAAAGGGAATACCAACACCCATCTGCACTTTACCCTCAAAAACACACACACACACAGACACAGACACACCTGCTCACATACTCCAACACTCACATTCACACACACACTACCACACAGTCTCGCAAAAAACTATGCAACAATATTTTTCCAACTTTTAGTGTTGTTTTATTTTTTGTTCATTTTTGCTTTCTTTCGCTCTTTTTTTTTGTTTTTTTGGCGCCATCTGACGGCAACTGTTGGCCTTTTTGCCCTTCTGCCAATTCCCCTTTCGCCTCCTTGAGTTTTAAGTAATTTGTTTTAGTTGCGTCCGAGCCGAAACTTTGTAATTAACAACGCAACGTCGACGACCTTTTTGCGTAACAATATTTTTATTATAATTAGCTCGATGGCAAACTTTAAGCGAGTGGTTCAAGCGGTTCAACGGTTCAAACGGTTCAACAGTTCAACAGTTGAGCAGTTGAGCAGTTCATTGGTTCAAGCGGTTCAACAGCAACAGCTGTCGGCGGCTCAAAGTTCACCTAAAGTCACCATTGCAAGTGTTCGCACTGGACGTGGCAAATTATATGGTGTTGTCATTAAGTTGAACATGATAAATGAATCAAATGTTGTGTTGTGTTGAAAATGTGATTAATTTGAGTTTGAAACTGAAATTGGAATCGGAATCGGAATTGCAACAGAATCGCCAATGTATAACAAAACTTAATGATTTATTGGCCAATTAGATATGAGAAGTTTTGACCACTTTCTTAAGGAAGGGATGCGTTTCATTTAGTAATTAAAAGCGAGTGCAGATGCATTTGTCAATAATAAGCTATATAAGAAATACTATAAATTATATACAAAAGTTTAACAGAAAACATTTGAGGTTGATCCGAATTTATATCTGAAAAAATTGGGAATTTTACCCCCGGGGCCGGAGTTGTTAAGGGAAACTTATGAAAGCTCTTAATTCAAGTTATTCAATAAACGAATGAATTGAACAAAATAAAAAAATTGTTCTATACCCTCTGAGGGGTATATTGGGTTTGTCAAAAGTAGGTAACAGGCAGAAGGAGCCGTGGCAGACCCCATAAAGTATATATATTCTTGATCAGAATCAACAGCCGGTCCATATATAGCCCTGTTCGTCTGTCCGTCCGTATGAACAAACAGAACTCAGAGATGGTAAGAGCTCCAATAGTTTTAGTCCGTATCGACCACATATTCAGTCAGTCAATACAAGAATCTTTTTTATGTTCGTTGCCACGCCCCATTCGCCCACAATAAGCGAAAAACCAGACAAACATCGGAAAAATACATATTTTTACGAACATTTCAGTTACTATAACACCTAGGGACACCAATTTTAACATGCAGAATGCTAGATGCAATATAAAGATAATGGCATCAACATTTTTTGGATTCCACGCCCTATTCGCCCATTTGAAGCACAATTGCGTTGAAAATTCGCAGTCTTTCGGCTCACTTATTTCTTAACGACTAGTTTTGTAACTTAACGTATGCATGGAGATAAATAATAAACGGTCCTAAAAATTTCATCAAAATTGGACTATAATTACAAAGGTTGGTCATAAAGAAAATAAGGAAAAACGTTGTGCGAGCGAGACAGACATACAAATAAGTGTGCGTGTTAAGTTCTCGCACCAGCTACTCCGATTTGAGCTCATACGTACAATTGAAAACGAAGCTCAGAGGGTATTACACGGTCGGCATGCCCGACTGAAATTTTCTTTCTAGTTTAAATTTGTTTCTATCAATTTTAAAATGATGCTTTTCGATTCATGAAAGTAAAAGCTTAAATGAAAAAATTTCACAAATTTGAGGTAATTTTGTAACAGTACAGTATCTTGACAGCATCGGAAATGAAACAATGCGAGAAGTTGCAGTTGCATTCAGCAGAACTTCTCTGAAAGCAGCCTCTCATATTATGGGGGCAAATTGTACATTAACTGAGCTTCGTTAGATCTGCAGTGTTATTGCTGCTATGAAAATAACGAATCTATCGCTAAACGAGATTTCTCAGCTTTGTGTTTGGGACAGAGATGGACAGTGATGGGAAAAGTTAGATAGAGAAAGGGAGAGTGTAGCACAATGTCATCAGTGACAAATTGCTGGTGATTGTCAAAAGTCATAACTAGGCAATTGAAGCTCAACACATTTGCACTGCAGCATTGGCAACATGCCACATGCCACATGCTACTTGGTTGCAACACAACTCAGTTCAACCAACTACCCAATAGACGATGGAGAGGAGTTAGATAGATGGATGGATGCAAAAGGGAAGTAAATTCAAGACGAATGCGTTAAACTGCAAATGCAACAGATACAAAAGCCTAACTGACAGTACAGATCTGGACATGCCAGAACATGCCCAGCACAGGCAAAAGTTTCGCACAGAAAGAGAGGCAAAGATTAAAAAGAGAGATGTCCAATTCCAGGCACAATTCCCGACCTCATTCCCAAGCAAAGGACAGGCTATTAGAAGCAAGTGAAGCGTCGCTCGGAAAAAGAAGTAGCCGCAACAACGACCGACGAGACAATGGAAAATGGTCAACCGACAGCTATAGAAAACAAACAACAAAAAATAACAACAAAAATTGCATAAACTAGTCAAATAAGTATCTAAAGTACTCAACTATAAGATACCCGGTAAGTGAACAAAAAAAGTATGCTTTAACTGTTATGAAAATAAGTGTTAAGAGCAAGAAATTCTAGTTAGCTAAAAATCAAAATATGTATTTGCATGTTTAGTCACTATCCTTGAATAAAATTCAATTTGTTAGGCTATAACCAAAACTATATTATTTCATTAAAATGAAATTAGAGCAAAGTTCTAAAAGTTGTAGGATGCTTTTTGAAACAAGTTAAAATTGTAATTGGTAGTATTACATTCAATTTTCTAAGATAATTTCAATACTGTTTTCAGTTTCAATAGCTTTAAATTAAATCAGACTTTAAAAAGATTGTAACTTTGGTTGTATTATTTAGGATACCTTTACAATATTAAGTAAATTTGATATTTTTTAACCAGCAAAAAATATAATTCGATCATGTTAATGTAACCATTTCCTTATGGATTTCAAGGCCTACAGTATTCCCAAGCTTTACATGCTAACGGGTATTAAAAGAGACGAGGAGAAGAAAAAAATAAACAGAGCAGAGCAAATGCTTGCATTTTTTTTTATTCGGTAAAGTGTTGAAGCAAATAAAAAAGGCAAAAGCAACCACAAACAACTGCCAACAACAACGACAACAACAGCAACAATAGGAAGAAGAAAAGTGAAATGACAACATGACATTGACGTTGGCGTTGGTAAAAGGATAAAGCGTAAATGAGTTGCCAACCACGAAACAACAATACCAACAACAGAAACAACAACATCAACAGCAACATCATCACAAACAATAACAAAACACGAACAAAACCATTAGAAAAACAATTTAGTAAACGGACAGCATTCGAAGCCAACGTTCATTCGACTGTCCGATGCACTTAATTGATAGCTTTTATTTAAGTGCCATACTTGAAATACACTTGACGAAATGCACTATCTACAAGCATTCAGTAGTTTTGCATTGCATAAAATTGCTTCAAAACTATTTGAGCTTAAAGCTTTTAAACATTTTGGCAAGAAGCTTTTATTTGCAAAGTGCTCAAAACTGGTTTATTTTTTTCAATTTAATGGAAGCTTAATGCTTAAAGTTTTATTTTAAATTCAACTTTGCAGCTTAAAAATGTTCTTTATAAAGCTTTTTTGACAAGCGCAAAAAGCTTTAAGGAGCTTGCTAAGAAACTTTAATAAGCTTTCCAAACAACAAACAAAAACTCGGTTTAGCCCTGTAAGAACTAGCCGTAAATTAAGTGTTATAGCTTTTTTAGCTTACTTAATTTAGCTGGTTTTAAAATGTGAAAGCACTCAAAGTTTTATTGCATGATTAAATTATCAACAGCTTTCACGAGATTTTTGATTCATTAGGTTATATGAAAGCTTTTTGCCGCTTACCAAAAAGATTTAATTAACTTTTATAGATAAATATATTAAACTATTTTAGTTGGTTTTGTAGTTTAAATGCGTTTTAAAGTTTGTAGAACAACTGAAGACTTTGAGAAACAAGCCAATTAATCAAATTTATTTAGTTAGTAACTGCGGTTATTTAAGTTTTATATGACAAGTTTTGCATCGGACATTTTAGTATGAAGCTTCAAGGTGCTTTCAAGAGGCGCTTTACCTAGTTAAGCTTTTAAGTAAGCATGCTTAGCGTTAAAAGCTTTCAACAACATTTAAATCTTTAAGTTTAAGATTACGAGTTTTAATGATTATATTGTTGAGGATAAAGTCAGTTAGTCCTTTGCTAAGTAAGCTTACTCTTTTAGACAAACTTTTAACATGTATTGGTTTCTTGCAGTGCGTAATTATGCCGCATTAAGTACATATTGTGCATTAATCTCGGTAAATTTCATTAGTATTAAAACATGTATTAAAAACATATTTTGTAATGACTTTATACCAATTTGTCGACATTTCTTTTGTCAATGTGAAATACGGTTTTGTAGTGTTTATGGTAATATTTTTAAATCTGTTTTTCTTTTTTCTTTTTTTTTTTTTTTTGGTTATTTAATCAATTGTGTGATAATAAATGGATTGTTTCAATTTAAATAAATTAAAGACAAATTAACGTATGAAACTTTAATCGAGTCCATTAAAAGCGCTATTAAATATGCAAAGACAAAGTGGAAGATAAGTTCAGCTTTAAGCGAGAGATGCCAACAGATTGTCATTGGCCAATGAATTTGGCCATCGATAAAACCCAAAAAGCAAATGCAACTGAGAGGCCAGACGGACAAAAGGGGAGGCCACAACAAGGGAATGAAATGAATGGACACTGATAAAAGGGCCAGGGAAAGGCAAAAGGAAGGAGTGCGGTAAAGGATAGGACATAGGGAGAGGGAAAAGGGAAAATGGAAAGGGCGAGAGAGTAGGGAGTGTTGTGACAGGCTGGCAAACTAAAACGCAACTCAGTTATTAATTACTGGCCAAAAACGAGTGTATGCGATATAAATCTGTCTCTATATATACATATGTATGTACATATATATCAGACTTAATATAGACCTCTGTGCACGTGTCTGTGTGTGTGTGTGTGTGTGTGTGTGTGTGTGTGTTGGTGTTGCGGCCATGTTGCCGTTTTTGGACGCACCCAGCTAAACTGGCGACCGTGCAACCAGGCGACGTGTGTCTGCCACCCCTTTTTATGTGGCAGCCACATGGACAGTGGCGTCGCATTGACAGCGACAAAAGGGCGGAGGTGTAGGCAAAAAAGGGTATAAGTTGGGTTTTGGACACGGCAACAATGGACACAAACCACACAAACACACTCACACACCTTTTTTGTTTTGCCCATTCTTTTGCTCCTGTCCTTCCCTCTTTCTCTCAGTGTGATCGGTTGTCGTTGTTCATGTGGCCAGCTGACAACAACGTTGCCCCATGTCGGACAAAACGGAAATGTACAGCGGATATATTGATTGTCAAACCTTGTGTGGGCGTCTGCCTGTCTCTCCCTCTCTCTCTCTCTCCCTCTCTCTCTCTCTCTCTCTCTCTCTCTCTCTCTCTCTATCCCACCCCTCATCCCTTTACCTCTCCCCCTCTTTCTCACTCTGCCTGCCAGCGACCTTTTGCATAAACATCATTGTGCATTGTACTAGCCCAGCCCATATAATTTGATATTTATTTTGATATAATTAAAATGAACTGAGGTCAAAGTGCATTTGACAGCACTTTAAATACACCTAACCCATTCCCTCTCTTCTCTCTCACCTTTCCCACTCACCTAAACCACACCAATACTACCAACAACAACAAAAAAAACAACTAGTATTGTCAATTGCTGCACCTTAAAGCCGCCACAAATTGCAATTTCAGTTTAGCGCTATTTTGCAATTTGTGCAAAAACACTTGATTCGCTTATTATTATTAATTAATTGTGAAACCATCGAATATTTCCGCATTCAACTAAATTGAAACTTAACTGGATTTCGTCCAAAAACCAGTTGATTAAGTTTTTAATCACTTGGATTGGTGTTTTTGCTCATTTTGTTAATAAACATAATATGCTTTCGAACTAGTTGAAAAAAGTTGCATATAGCAGAAATAAAATTTCATACGAAACAAATTAAAAGTTAGTTTCGACGTAAACTCTATTTATTGAAAATGTTTTTCAAAAAGTATTAACAAAAAAAAATATATATAATTTTTTTGTTTTGTAATTAATTAATTTGTAATTTAATACAGAAATATGATTTGTAGCTTCTAAGTTGGCTTACTCTGGGGCCCGATTCTAACCCAATTGCGAATTGTGAATTGGAGTAACTGCGGCAAGATCTTAACAAACACATATATTTGTATGTCTGTCTCGCTCGCACAACGTTTTTCGTTTTTATATTCGTTGCTTAAATGACGCTAGCGCTGTAGCAGAACTCAATGCAATGCATGTGGCCTTACATCGCATAGCTTTCTTGATTACTGTTTTGATGCAATTTTTAGGATCATTTGATATTATTTGTCTCCAAGTAAACGCTATGTTACAACTATACTATACGTTAAAAAATACGTGAGCTGGAAGCATCCGAACTTTCAATGCTGTTGTGCTTTTAGTGGGCGAAGAGGGCGTGGCATCCAAAAAATGTTGATAACACTATCTTTATATTGCATCTAGCAACCTGCATGCCAAAATACGGATAGACAGACAGACGGAAATGGCTAAATCGACCCGACTTGTGATGTTGATCAAGAATATATACACTTTATGAGGTCTGCCACGCGTCCTTCTGCTTGTGGCATACTTTTCACAAACCCAATATAATGTTTTTGTGTCATCCAGAATAAAGTAAACGCTAAAAGTCATAAATTTCAATATATTTTTTGTAAATTAATTGGTGGATGTCTACATTTTTTTACAAGAACTTTAATTTATATTTGATTATAAATTCTAATTTGATCGTTTTGAATTCCAAAGTATTATTAAGTAAAGCGATTTTGAAAAACAAAATTTGTTATGGTAAGAATCGTGATAAAAATAAAAAAAATTACTCGGTCTGGTTGCAGGGTATACAGAAACCAAATACGTTTAATGACTAAATACAGATGGATAATGCTAATCAAAAATCCATAGAATAAGTAATATTTTGAACACTGTGCCTTTTATAAATTACATAGTCCAAATATACATGTCTATACTGCAACGACGAAAAAGTTCTTAAATTATTCTTTTTGTATCCTTACTGACCAGTTATTGAAATTATTGCAAAATTATTTAAACTGCATTGTGAAAAATAAGCTTTTTAATATTACCTGTTAATCTTCCAAAGTTGTTAAAAATTTGTTAAGTAAACTACTTAACTTGCATATAGATGTATGAACTGTATTTGTTTGCAGAATTCCAATGTGTATATCTCTTATTGGCAATCCTAAATAATGTTTAATAATTCAAAATAACCCAAGATAACAATAAAATAATTTGTACTTGTATATTTACTTCAACCTCTTCTCTATGGGGTTCAAACTTTTGCAACTGTACATTGACTTATTGTGGCATAACTAAAGCTTTACTCAAATATACATATTCATATTCAAATTTATATTCGCAATTTACATCATGTTGATAATCCGTACAAATTTCGTGGCAAAATAACTTTTAGACAGTTTTTGTGGCATTGCAAATCAACATGCAACGTCCAAACACACAAAAAACCAGCGTGAGAGGGAGACGGAGTGAGAGAGAGAGAAAAAAATAAAGGGGAGAAAAAATTTGTAAGCATTAAAGCTCTTAAAATAATTTATGTACTGGGTGGCATTCATATTTGATTTTATTCCAAATTAGTTTTGTTTTTACAGCACAAATCCCTTTTTGGGGCGTTAGTTTTTGCCCCATTATTTTTTTTTTTTTTTTTGTTTCTGTTTTTTGTACATACAACGTTGCGTATGCTTAATGCCCTAGTCCTTGTGCATGAACTCGGGATTATTATTAAATTTACAATATTATCCCCAAAAGTGTTGTCGAGCTGTCGTGTGAGTGTGTTGTAAAAGTATTGGATGCAAAATAAACAAAACTAAAGTTTGAAGAATAGTACTAGGTATAGCCCAACAAGGAGAAACTTTAACTTCAAGTCCTGTCATATTTCGCATATTAATGTTGTTCATTAAAGTTGTATAAAAAATAAATGATACGACATAATCATATTATATAACCCAAAGTCACATGAGTCAAAGCGACCGACCATCAGTCAGATGGTGCCATACAGATAGCAGCATGGCGTGTTTGACAGAGACAGAGCGAGATAGAGCGAAAGAGATGGCAGACGACAAAAGGGTGTGTGTGAGTCCCTTTTGTTTTTATTTCGTTCGGCATCCTTTCACCCCGTTGTTAAAACTGGTTATGAAAATTTTGCTATGTGCTTTGTAACAAGCGCCTGCATTAAATTGTGTGTGCTTGTGTTGGCTTTTTAATTGTCAACTATTTTCACTATATTAGAAAGTATTTTAACTACAATTTTACAACATTTCCGAATGACATAATCAACGACAGCCCAGAAATGAAGTTCATAAAGTATGCAATTACTTTCTAGCACTAACAAATTTAGTCGCTAATAAACGAGTTATTTTGAGAAGAACGAAGTATTAAAAATACATAATTTTAATAACATGATTTACTTGATACTTTGAGGTGTTAACTAAGCAAAGATAACATTTATGTAAAGCTATTTTATATTAATATATTAATTCAATGCGGTGCATTAAATTTTATCGCATCCTCAATCAATTTGAAGACTTTGATTTCTATCAGTTTTAATTGGAATCACTTTTCGATCCAACTTAATTGAATTTTTAATAAAATATGCATATTACAATTGAGATTCCATAAGTTATAGTTTATGATAAACAGTTAAATTATAAAAATTGGAAATTATTTGTGGAAGAGTTCAGGCTCTCGTCACTAGAGTGGTAAGATGCAAATACACTTTAACTTTGTATTCAGTGACGAAGACATATAATGTTTAGCTTTCGTCACTAACGTGAATTGACTAACAAAGTGATAACTAAAATGCATACAACTCTAATTCCTAAAAAAATTTTCATGCACAGTGTGTAAAGTATAATGCATTATATATATTTTTTTAAATATAAATACTGTGACCAAATTAATGTGTAAAAATTTCACAAATATTTCTAAGAAAATTGAAAGCGAAGCGGATTAAAGCAAAAATGTTTGTAAAGTTTTTTAAGCACGAAAACTGGCATTAAATCAAATGTCCGCAATGCGCAGAAAAGCGTGGAAATGGACAAAAATGAAAAATCTTCCTTACGGATAATGCCAAATGCCAAATAAACATATAAAAATATACAATTTGCTTTTTAATGGCTGTTTTCAAAAACGAAAAAATAAAAGTAAAATCAGGAGAGAGGCGAAAAGAAATGTGGAAACGACACTGTGTATTTGTATGTGTGTGTGGGTGTGTGTGTGGGTGTGTGTGTATGTGTGTGTCATCATTAAATCCTGGCTAAGCAATTTTATACCGCTTCCGTTTCCCGCTGTTAACGCAAAATGGTCCCACGCAAGTGAGTTTTCTTTTTCCCCAATCGCTCTGTCTCTTTCATTCTGCTTTCTCCGCCACAATCTTGAAATTGGCGAGATTTTTCGCCTTTATTTGAACTCAATCGCAATCGCTAACAGTTCGCATTTATGTTTGCATTTTTATTTGAAATGCCACCAAAGGACGACATCAGGATTGTCCATGTCCTTGCGCGTGGCTCTCCACGGTCCCCACAGTGCTTAGACGGCGGTTTCAAGTTCTGTCCCGCGTCCTGCTCAGTCCTGTTCAGTATCCTGTTTGCCACTGTACAGTCCTCTTCGCTCCTGTCTCGCATCCTTTTCCCTTCCTTTTCCTCTACCTCTGCTCTCGCTGCAGCTAACATGCCCTTAATGTGTCCCCACTCGTCAGCAAGTATCGTAAAATGAATGAGTATTGCATAATCAATTAGGTTTGTGTTTGGTCCTTGCCATCAAAAAAGGGAAACAGCTAAACCTTGAATCTTTTACAAATGCACAGAATATTCTGTAATCTCACTAATTACTAAGTTTAAATAACAATTTATTTACAATTAAAAAATATTATACTCTCTTTACCGTATTGGATTTCGGAGAACTAAGCTAAATAATAACAAGAAAAAAGATTGGATACCCTATGAAAGTTCTACTACATACTTAGTGTTTCAACCGATTCTATATGATAAAGTAAAAAAGAAATTTGGTTAATATATATTTTCAAATGCATTCAACTAAATTTATTTAAAATAGTTCTATGGACAAAAAAGATTTTAATACCAAGCATTTCAAACCGATTGTTTTTATGGCAGCTATATGATATAGTGGTCCGATCTTTGGTTTGCATATAACATTAGTTAATTAATGCTTTTTAGATTTTGTTGTGATTGTTTAAAAACACACAAAAGTCTTTCGAACTAAGTATTTTCAATCCTATAACAGCTGTATGATATAGTGGTCCGATCTGGATAAAATTTTGTTTCAACATGGAACTTAGTGCTAAACGTGTATTGAGTAAATGTGGTTGATATTACTCAAAACAATATTTGTTCAACCGATTGTGTCTATGATTCTACTGATCTGGTCTATCCGATTTTAACATATGTACTGCCTGCCGAGAGAATACGCATGTGTTCCAAATTTCACAGAGTGGGCGTCGAACGCTCAAATTTCATTCACAGAGCGAGTGTCGCAGGGTCAATGTACGATAACGTACGAGTAGCACACGCTTTGTGTGAACGCTCACGCACCGAGTAGCACACGCTTTTTGAACGCTCACTCATCGAGTAGCTCCCGTTCTGTGAGCGTGTCGTACGCTCAGCTCACAGAAAAATTAAAACAACAATCGAGTGTTTGCAACTTACGCTCAGAGTAAGAAGCGACTTTTGCCTTTTTTTAATCACGAGTAGTGATTGAAGCACAAACTTTCAGAGCGAGTATAAATCATGAATAATCAGTTGGATGAGAGATGATTTTTTTTCGCTCAGGAAATGTGAATAAATCACACCGGGTATAGATCAATATTCGGATCAGATTGAAAATTCATTACTCGTTGCAGTTCTCTAATTCATATGTATGTTTAACAGTTTGAAGCTTAGTTTACCGATAGTTTTCAATAGTGTCACCGATAGTTTTTTTTTACATGTCACTTAATTATTTTCATTTTTAGCGACGTTTAAGTTATGAAAATATCTTTAAGTGTCGTGAAAATTGTTTTTCATATGCAGAGCTGTTAAAAAAAAGCATTCGAATATAAAATGGAAATGGTTTTAATGGTTTTAAAACCATTGTTATCGAGGGCACTATCGTCCGCTATTAATGGTTTTCAAAAATCTATCATCGACTATCGATAGTTTGCCACCTCTAATTTGAACTACTAAACTTTAGAATTTTTGACAAACTACAAAGAGTTTGCAGAGCTGCAATCGACAATCGAATGACTTAAAATGTAATCGATAATTAGCTGACAGTTTTAGATGTAAGCTAATAAAATTAAATTGATTTCAATTGTAGGATTCAAGTTACTGTAGCATTTTGAAAGATTTTCAAGAAACTGCTGCAAACCCAATGGGCTTTTGTATTACGCATTCTGTATGCATGCCTGAACAATCAGCAGCTGAGGCTGCAGAGAGGTACAAACATAGGCGTGATTTGACCGAATCATCAAATGAAGTTAAAGCGAAAAACTTTCCTTTTTTGCACTAGAATAAAGAGAGGAAGCGAGGTGAAAGAGAGGTTTTTGCTGGCGCCAAAGTAACAACTAATGTCCGAACTGTTGTCTGTTGTCCTGGAGGTCGAAGTGATTTCCAAGGGTAAGGGACTAAAATTGGGTATCCAATTGCTATACCTACATAGAGCATGGATATATTGTCCTTTTTTTTTTTGGTATTTTTTTTATTTTTTTTTTTTTTGTTTCTGGTGGAGGATTTCGAACTAGGTGACAACCCTTGCGTATCGAAGGCAATCGCAGGGCGTGCGGATTAATGCACACAGCGTAACGAAGACGAGCAGCGTAAAGGGAATGAAAGAGAGGAGAGAGATGAGCAGAGAGAGGGGGGAGTGCAGAAAGGGGGAGTAAGTGAGATGGGTAGACTTTTTGGTTGAGGCGTTGACAACAACAAAAATTATTTCACTATTGACCTTGGCGTTTTGTGTGGCGTCCCTGTCAACGCCAGCTCTTCGAGTGGGAACCCACGCAGCCCTGCAACGACCTATTGCCACATAAATAAGTCACATTCTGCTCTACAGATACATATACATATAGTAGCTATATATTTTCAGATATATGTATGTATGTACATGTATAAATAAGTAAAAAGCCATCAAGCAGCTGGAATTAAAACAGATTTCAGTTGAACTGTCAAGCACCCTTCTGCTCCCCTTTGAGTTGACGCCCTGCTGTTGATACTATCCTCCACCCCCCCCCACTCGCCTGCTCTGCAACTGCTTCTGCTCCACCTCTTCCTTGTTGACCCCCCACCCCTCCATCACGCCCACCCAACGCATTTTGCTTTGCTTAGCAGCAGCAAGTGCCAGCCATAAAAACCGTTTGGCGCGCTTGCCTTCAATTCATTTTTATTGATTTTCATTTTATTATACCCTGTAATCATAAAAATGCACTCAAACGGGTAGCAAGCGCTACTAGCTGCAGTACGCAGTTGTTATAAAATGCTTTCGCATGTCTTTAAGCTGTACTTAAAGTCACAAAATTAAAATATTTGAAAATTTCTAGATTTTTAAGCAATGCTGCATTTTTGACATTTCTAAAGCTACAGTCTAAATTCGTAGGTTATCTATAGTTTAGCTTTTCTGCACTAGATCCTGGAAACTTCACTACACCAGCTGCGTTGAACTTTTAAAATTATTTTTCACTATAATAAACTAATTTGTTGTTTTTTATCTTCAATGGCTACAGTGCTCATCTTTTGTACATCTATAGTTTAACATTTCTACACTAGATCCTAAAAATTTCATTAAACCAGATTGATAAACATAAAGGTTATATACAGTTTAAGTTTAAAAGTGATTTACAAATATGTATAAAAAACTTATTTGTAATTTTCAATCTTCTACAGCTGCTGTGTTAATCTGTACTTTAATCTTTCTATATTGTATCCTGATTTCACTTCGCTAGTTGCATACACATACATAAATGTTATGAATAGTTTAACTTAAAAAACAAACTTATTTGTTAGTTTTCTATTTACTACATCTATAGTTTAGCATTTCTACACTATATCCTGAAAATATCACTAAAGTTATGAGCAGTTAAAGTTATAGTAATTAATTTTAAGCAAAATAAACTAATTTACAGCGCATCTGTTGGTTGTGTTTTTCGGAAGTTTTCCATTTTCTTGCCTTTAACATTCTTCTCTTTTTTATTTTTTGCTGCTTCGACATTTGTCGTCATCGTAATTTTCCGCCACACGCCCCGCACAGCTGCTCCCATTAAGCGCAAGAACCCACCCAAAAACAAAATACTCCTCCCCCAAATGCCCTCCCTTTTCATGTCTCAAACTTGATTCATTTCAAACCGACAAAAAAATTGTATTTAATTTTGCTTTTCATTCACTTTTTTATATTTTTTTTTTGGTTTGAAGTGAAATAAAAATTTAAATTAGTTTTATGCAGTGCAGTGGCTAAGTCAAGAGGGGGTCGATAATCATGTTAATGAAGTTGCCGCAAAGCATAAACAAAACTAAAAGAGAAAAACGGGAAACGGAAAGCGGAAAACCCCGATAGGAAAATGAGAGAAGCCAAGTTTCTCATCTGCTTGGCCACATAACTATAAACGTGGCAAATGTCCATAAATGTGTCACGCCTACAATTCAACTACTCCCAGCACACACCTACTCCCACCCTCTTACTTCCCCTAGTGCACTGCCAACCCAGTCCCCCTCCACCGCCCTCACCCCATCCCTATAGCACTACACTGGGACGGAGGCAACGCAATCAAATAGCCGTTGAAATGGCTACCGGTTACACATAATGCGTCCGGCGTCAGTCGCTCATAGTCAACGTCAACGTCACAGTCGCCGTCGTCGTCGCCGTTGCCGTCGCAGTCGACGTCACAATGTCCCGCTTGTGAATCCCTTCAGCGTCCTTAAATAACATTGCGTTTGTTCTTTATTGGTCGTTAAATCTCTTGCGGTTGTTCTGTCTTCGTTTCGAGCCTCAAACTGGCACTGACACCACATCCACCATCAACACCACCACCACCACCACCAGAAGCACCACCACCATCTCCAGCATTGAACACACACATACTATAGCATCCACCTACCCCTACCTATTAACGGCGCCATCCGCGTCCCACCCCCACTGCACCCCTGGCATTTGAGCAGAGGCCCGAGGCTAAAAACTGAATTTCGAGTTTTGCTTCAAGATCTACGTTGCCACAGTGGTGTATAATCAATATGCCAGCGCTTAATAACAATTTTTCTCACAGTTATTGTTAGTTTCTTGCTGAATTAGTTATAGGTTACGTATTTGTAAGCAATTATTTAAGTTTCACATACATTTTAAACAGAAATTTATGTGAAACATATTAATTTGAGTATATTTGATTATCTTTTGCAAAATTGAATTCGTTTCAAAAGTTCTTTTCCTTTTGGTATAAATTTAGAACTCGAATTTAACATTAATGTATTTCTATATACAGAAGAATCCGGTTATAAAGACATCGGGAGGATAATTTCAATTTTCAGAAAAATCTGTATGATCATCAATTTTTGCTGCAGTAACCAAACGGACGCTTTAAGCGTAGTCGTTATAGCCGGAATCTACTGTATTTAAGTTATTTAATACAAAGGCATTGGAAATATTTGTATAATAGATAAACGTATGTGTATTAGTAATAAAATTATAATGATTTTTTCGTAAACGGATTACTTCACTATTTAGGTAGCGCCTAAAAAGTAGAGCATAGCATAAAAGTTATGGAATTAAAATGTTCATTATAATACATTTTGGCTATCGATATCCATGCATAATATTTAAAAAATAATTATTTTTTAGAGAATTATGTAAATCAGAATCATCAAATTTAGTAATATTAATTGAACAGAATAATGTATTTATCCTCCATTCTTTTTTGGCAATTTATGCGTTCAATAATCGATCTATCGATGGTAAACAAGTACTCAAATTATGGTATTTCTAAAACAGAATGAATATCGCATTTCTAATATATTCGCGATTCATTTGTGATCTTATAAGATGTAATATTTTTCTTTGTTAATGAAACTTAAAGAAATGATACAAATTACCTAAGGTTAAGGTGTATTCTAGGCTAAAGGCTAACAACTCATATTTTTACATAAACAATTATTTAAAAACATATTGCCTTAAAACACAAACTATAAAGTCGCAAATTTACAACATTTCAATTAGGTGTGGCAATAATTTTGTTGCAATGAGCTTGAAACTATTTTTTTTTATTTTTAATGCAAAAATTATGCTTTTCATGTATGTATTTTGGTGAAATAAAATGATATCGATCGAAAAAGTATTTCTTAATATGATATTATTAGATTTGTAATAATCTTATCACTGAGTGACTGAAATCAGAGGTTAAATTAAAAATTCTTGATCTGCCAACATACATACATATGTTCATATAAAACGAAATAACCGATAGAGACAATTTCAGTGGTTAGTCGCCCACTGTGCGACAGTAGCAACCACAGCTACGAATGTCCTGTTCTTGTTCTTTCTTGTTGCTGTTGTTCTTTGCCGTCGGCAAAAGTACGCGAAGGCAGCCGCAACCAATTCGATTTCATTCCGTTTCATTCCACTTCATTCCAGAAGCTAAACGAGAAACCAAAACGAAAAACAGGACAGGGACAGACTGACGCCAATGTTGTCGCTTTGTTGTTGCTCTTCATTTCTGTATTTTTCTGTTGTTTTTTTTTTTTTTTTCTTCGTTTGGGGTTGGCAAAAGCAGAGGCAGCAAACGCAGACACACACTCGCACACTAAAACACTGTGTGTTTGTTTTTGTGTTAATGTAATATTTTTGTCGTAATTTTTTTAACATGACGTTACATTTCGCTTTTCACAAATTCATTTTCTTTTGAGTGAATTTGCCAGCTTTTTGTTATAGTGGATATTACAAGTTTATGCGCCTATTTTGTTCTCTACGATTGTGTTTTGTGCTGTTCTATTGTACCATACATATCTCTTTTTGTTGTTACTTATTTTTGGCAGTTCCTCTTTGTACTCTAAACGTTTTGCTCTTGCTTTCTTTATTGTATGTAGTATCTCTCTTGAACTCACTCTCACTCTCTCACACTTGTAACTTTGGCATCTGCTTGCGTTGCGTCCAAGTTTTTATATGCTCCTTCTCTTTCTCCCCCTCTCCATTTCTATTTCCATTTCCATCTTCGTATTTCGTTTTTCCTCTTCTTGGATTTTCTGCTCTTCCTTTTTGCAGGATGCCAACAATAAGGCCCATTTTTATTGTTTCCTTTTCGGCACTTGGAACAGCTGACAGGCGTCAACTTCAGCGTCGACGTCAATTTTTACGCCTGCGCTGGCTTTGCTGCCGCCGTCTGCGTCGCCTTTGCCGTCGCCGTCGCCGTCAACTTCAGCTGTGAGTGTTCCGTGGCAAAGCACGTTAATTAAATTAAGTAAAAGTAGCTAAATATGTTTGCATTTTGTTCCAGCTCTCAACCGCCTAGGTGTGGAGAGTGGAGGGCGGGTGAGCTTAGGTATGGGGTTAAAGGGGGTGCCTGAAAGGTGGGTTAAAGGTCGTGTTTGTGGTTGGTGTTGGTGTCGTTGTAGGGCAACTAAACTAATCGTTAATAAGCTGCCTCACTTCGCCTGCAATAAGCCAAATAATTAGCTTTGAATGCACAACTTTAACATACCCTGTAAATGGTAAATGTGCTAAGAGTTAGCCATATCCCGAATGACGTCATTCCACAGCACTTATGCAACTTAGCGAAGTTGAAGTTCCATTGAACTCGCTATACAGCACTGGACATTGCTATTAAGTCTAACTAGTGTTGTAAAAGAACATCGACATATCGATACATCGATTATTATTGCAAGTAATTTTTTTAAATTAAGTCTATTTCTTCTTGTCGATGTTTCGATGGTTTTATATCGATTAAAAAAATATCAGAATCTTTTTAAGTCTTTAAATTATTAAATATATTGAAGAATAAATCGGGTAAACGCTTTTTTATTTTGAAGGCAAGTAAGAAGTATGCAATATACATACATACATATTCAATTGAGCAATACTATTTTAGAATGGATATAAATGAGAGCTAGATTTTGTACTCAAGAAACTGCATATTTCTGTATTGAACAATTTAAATGGTTATTTGATTAATTTTTAATTAATCGATTTTTGAGATGACGATTTGCAAGATCCGATTTTGAAAGAGATTCAAAATATCATAAATATAATTATATGTAACTTAAGGTAAAAAATTAAAGTAATTTGTTTAAAAAGTGTGTTTATGACACTGTACACTCTATAATCGATAATATCTACAAATTTTTAAATAAAACATTGATGTGTGATTTGCTTTACATAAAACGATTTCAATAAACTCTAGCACATTTAATTGAACGCTATTATTTACGATTTACAGCTGAAAATCGTTGTTTATTATTATTTTCAAACAATCGATATATCGATCTCTTCACAACTCAAATTTCAGGCTTTCATTGCTTTAAAATATTTTGTATTTGATATATTTTTTTCAACATTCTGAAATTTAAAGGCATGCTCAGTTAATTCTAGATTACCCGTGCATCTAGATACGATTTCGGCTCAAAAGTTTTTAAAGTTGGCATTAATAAAAGACTTTGAAAAGAGTTTGTAAAATTTGTAAACTTAAAAAACAGCAACAAATTTCTTAACAAAAAGAATTTATTTTGAGTTAAACATTGAATTAAGAATATTTTGTTAAACACATGTTTTCTCTGCCATTCTCTGTTGCTTTCTATCTTAACGCCTAACAAAGGTGTATTAAAAAAGTGTTTCCAATAGAAACAAGCAGATCCGACCCTATAAAGCGTGCATATATACTCTTGATCAACATAAGTAACGCAGTCGATGAAGTGATGTCCGTCTATCAGTGCGTTTTAGAGCTGGTAAAAGATTTAAGCCACATTTTTGTGTATTTACATATGTATATATAATCTCCATAATTCTCTCATATCCAACCCCTTCACTTATAAATACTACTATAAACAAGTAAATCTAATCGTATTCTATTCAAACTTAGCACAAGCCTGAATAATATAATTGTTAGGCAATCCTAAAAATTTCGTAAAGATCGCTTAAAAAATAAGGAAATTATATTCATTGCAGTGATATTTCCATGGTGGATTCGACTGTACTTTCACTTTCTCTATCTCAGTTTTGCCTATACCATACTAGCTCAGTATAAAAGTAAATATTAAGAGCAATCTGGTTATTCGTACAATAAAGCAATATCCAAATATATACACACATTTTTATTTGTAGTAATACGATAATACCGATTAGAAAGACGAGGGAGAGAAAAGGGAGCTGGAGGTGTTATAAAATGGGGCTTGGTTTGGGTTTGCTGGGTTTTCGCCCCCAATTTAAATGTAAAGTTATTAAAACTATACAAATGTATATATGAAGTATGTCTATATAGATGGCAATCGTATGCAAGTGTGTTTGTTTGTTGATTTGCCTGTATTGTAACGGAAAATGTAAACACACACACACACACATATTGGGCGAGAGGAAAACTTGAAACGAAGCAAACAAATTGAACACTTTTTGGTCTCAGCCTGTTGTTGACTTCATTTTACAATCGTTGTTGGAAAATCGTTAAATTTTCTTAGCCCTGCTTGTTGTTGCTTCTTGTTATTGTCGATTTGCATTAAGCGTTTATTTTTAGTAGCAAACACACACATTTTTAGCCCACGACAAAGACGAAAGGCAAATCGATTAAAGGCTTTGCCTCTTTTGCACGTGACACTGCTGAAAAGCCCACTCCAAAACGGGTTGCGGGTGGGTGTTTGTGAAGAAGAAGATGGTAAAAGGAGAGGAAGAGAAAGAGGGGTGGTGTGTCGGTCTTCTATAGGTTAAGGGTGGCTCAATACTAAATGGTCCGAGAGTACCACATGCGCCACATGGCAAATGACCATAATTGAGCTGTATAACAAGGCCCAATGACCGATTAAGCGTCTCGACATCGTCATCGTCATTCTCAACCAACCGTCCAACTGGAGTTGACCCACAACCTCATTAAAGCTCGTTGGTCTACGGTGGGGGTGGGGGAAGAAACTGAGAAGCAAAGTGTAGACTGAGCCTTTCGTACTTGAAGCCCAATGAGTAATGTTGGTCGAGGCAAGGCTGGGCAAAGGCAAAAGCAAGCTGTTGAGCTATGAGCCATGAATCAATCAACGGGAAAAGCAGGCGGAAAAACCAGGCAAATTCTACAGCAAGTAGAAACCCATGCAAATTGCGTAAGCAAAAGATGGTGGAAAAATGATAAAGATAAAAATAACACAAAATAAGATAAAGAAAACTGAATGTGAACTGAAGTGCTTTTTTCGATAAAATAGGAAAAAATCAATTAAAGGATAAATCGACAATCTTGTCATACATAAATCACAATACTTTCAGCAACATCAAGCTCATCTATTAACTTTAAAACAAGACAAAAACGCGCAGAGTACGGCAAAGAGTGTTTATCGAATAATCGATTAACAAATATATCGACAATCGTATCACAAATTATAATTTTTTCGTCAACATCAAGAGTAAAACCACCTATTAAATTCAAAACAAAACAAAAACTTCTAAAGTACAACAAAGAGTTTTCATCGATAAATCGATTAATAGATATAATTTATAATTATAATTTTTTCAGCAACACCAAATGTAAAGCTTCTCATTAAATTAGAAAAAATTACCATAGTAAGCAAAGTGTGTTCATCGATAACAAAATCGATTGAAAAATTAAAAAAAAAGAACGATTAATTAATATAATGACATTACAACAGTCGCGCCAACATATACAAAAATCAAGCTATTAGTTTTACCAAAAAAATTAAATTCTGACAAAAAAGCCCACAATGATTTAGAGATACCCTGTAAATGTCGCTAAAGTATTCAAAAGCTTAAAATACAATACATACAAATAAGTATTATAATACTACTAAAACATGTTTCTAGCGTTGAAATTAAAAATCATAAGAACAAATCATGTAATACAATAAATTCCCAAAACATAACCCAACAATTATTTCAAAATACCCTGTAAGTCCTTAGAACGATTTGGGTAAATAACACACATACTAAAGCACTGCTAAGGCAAACAGTTAAGGAAGTGCAACAAAATAGCAGCAAAGTGAGTTTATCGATAACAATATCGATTAATAGATATAACGAGAGTCATATCATAAATTATAAACTTATCAGCAAAATCGACAGCAGAAAAAGCCCATCTATTACATTAATGTACCGCCCCTCAATGGAACCTAGTAACGCGACAATGATTTTAAATACCCTGTAAATTTGTGGAAAGCCTGAAATGGGTATACTAGTATTATTGTTTTAAAGCAAAGGTTAAAATACTATTAAAATACCATTTAAAACTGTATAAAATAGAAAAGCAAATCGCGTGAAGCCTGTAATAGTTGTTTTTACTTTTTATACTACATATATAGGGTATGTGTACCCACACTTTCTACAAGTGAATGTATGGCATAAATGTGTTATCGCTTAAATGTTATATCTTTTTTTTTTGGCTTGTGGTTGGAACACGTCAACCGAACGCACCATATTTTTCATATAAATTTTTTTTTTATTTTCTACATTTACGCTTATCAGATTGTCGTATAATCAGGCGAAAAGAAGCGTATAAAAATGAGCTCGAACGTACGTACGTACATATGTCTGTATGTACATGGGAATATATGTGTATGTATTATAGGTATGTACATATTTATATGTGCCACCTGTCTGAGTATCTAGCAAACACATATATCTACTGTACATATATCTATCTCTTTTATGCTATCTTGCTATCTTGCTCCCTTACACTCTCTCTCTCTTTCTCTCTCACTCTCTTGCTTATCTTATCAATGAGCAGCCAAAGCGACGTAGCGACGTCGACGAAATTCAATTCAATTTCTTTTCAATTTCTAGCAAACACACACAGATTTACACACACACACACACACACACACACACACACATATAGCACACCTGTCACTCCCCAAATTCTCACTCTCCTCTGCTGTCAGTCACTTTCCGTCGTTGCTGGGCTAAAAGCAGCTGAGAATCTCTGAATCTCTTGACTTGACTTATAATGATGAGCGACGGTGTCGTGTTTTCATTAAGCACCTTTCCACACACACACACACACACACACACATATACCTCACTTTAAGTACTTCCCCCTCTGCTTAGCCCGCCAAAAATGTAAATTTGAAAATCTTCTCTAATAATAATGTCGTGTAATAATACAATATGTATGCAGGCATATTGTTTTCTACATAAGGGAGGGGTAAGGCAGACAGACGCAGGTTGTTGCTGGCCTTTGATCTAATCACAGGCCAGGCACACAAACACACTCTCACAGACACACACACACGCACATACACTTTTGGGATTTTCTCCCTAGGAAAGGAAAATCTTGCCGCACTCCACCCCCCCTCGAAGATGTTTCGCTCTGTGGCTTCCAGGAAAATGTTAATTTTGTGCTAATGAAAGAGGCATCTATTTGGTGTGCGTATGTGTGCCTCTCACTCGCACACACCATTATCCATATTCTCTCTCTCTCTTCCTCTCACTGTCTCTATTTCCCGCATTTAGACGCCATTTTGTCAGCTGGTCTAATAAAATTGCGCTGTCTAAGCATCAGATTTTTATATATTGACAAGAATTTTCGAATGCTCAGATTTTCCCATATGCAAAGCGGAAAGGGAAATGTGCAGAAATCTTTATGCTCTTCCCATCTATGGGCATAATTTTTAATGCCTCATGTTATTCAAATCTATGTGATATCGATTGAGTTTGCCTAAAAATGTCAAAAAAAATTAATTTACGGAATTTTGTATAATATATGATTAAAATTATCTAATAAATAAAACAAATGTATGCATAAAAAGTAAAAGTAAATAGAGTTTTATCTTAAAACACATTGCTTAGTTAATCTTGCTTTAAGGTAATAAACGAAATGTGGTAAAGCTTGCTTGTATAGATGTGGATAGAACCGGAACTAATCCCTATATGATACCATTTCATATCAGACATAATTGTATAAGTGCACTCTATAAACAGCAAAGAAAACCAAGGTTAACATCGTACGATTACTCGATTCTTTTTTAATTGTTATCGATATCGATATATATCGATTTTTACGAAACAATATCTTTTAAATAAAAGTTTTGAACTATTCTAATTGTGCACATTGTAAACATATTAATATCCTATAAGTTCATTCACATTTACATATGTATGTACGTATTTATATAAGCGATTCTCAAAAGCCTGTTATCGATATGAAAGAAGTAAAAGTAATAACGGTTTAAGTTTAAATATACATAGAGAAATACTATTTGCGTGTAAAACTCTATGCGTAGTTGTATTATGGATTTCAAGTTTTAAAAAATCAATCGATATTGATTAACATTACAGATTTTCATATTGCCACATATTTTTGGGTTCATAAACCAACAGAAAGTCATTAGAATCTTTTATTAAGAAACAAGTAAACTAAGCCCAAATGAATTATTATCGATAGAGGCTTCAGATCGGCTAGACTATTAGTTTCCAATTCAAAGTAATATTTGCGACCTACTTACAAAAGTAGTATCGATAAATATTATCGACAAAAGTAACATTAGTATTAATCCCTTTGGTAACTACACAACTATACGTTTCTTGCCATTTATTAGTTATCGGCGCTTATGTTTAGTACTTGCATATATGTATATGAATAATTCATATATGTATATCGATTAGTCTTACCAAATAATGTTAACGAAGAAAATGTGAAAAGTATACACCTACTATCTCTGCTTGTTTTGTCGCTAACTCTATTAGAGTTTTAATTTCTATCGATATGCTATCGATAATCGATTAAAGTGTAAAAGCTTACACCTATTTCCAAATGAATTATCAGTGCTTATTTTATGCATGTTTATGTCTCCAATATTCTTTTAATTTGATTATAATGTTATCGGTATGTCAATCGATAACTACGTTTCGGTTAGTTTTATCGATTGATTTGTATAGATAATCGTATTGGTACTTACCAAATGCAATACTGTATTGACCACCTCCCGATTGGTCACCTGCCCCACCTCGATGAGGCCGATAAGGACGGCAAATTTCAAGTTATCGGCGGTTGTCATTCTGACAATTTCGTCGGGCCGTTTAATGTCGCTAAACGGCGGACGCATGATGTCCGCCATTTTTGTTGGTTTATCGGTTAACGGTTTAGAATCGATTTGTTTGTTATCGATAGTTGTATTTGTTTTTGTTGTTTTGTTGTTGTTTTTAGTCGATTTAATATGCGTTGTGAATTGTGCATAAACAAATAGCAATTCAATTAATTAGTTGTTATTCATTGTCATTAGATTGAGTTTTAGTTAGATTTTATTGGATGGAATGCACATTGGGGAATACACACAGGCACATACTCACACACACACACAAACACACACATAGAGAGAAATGCACGGACACGCATACACATTCACAAATGCATATATTTATATATACATATATATATTTATACTTTTTGGAATATATATAAACAATAAAGATTGATTTTATTTCTTGGGAAATAACAAAAAAATATTTATCGAATTTTATTTTATTTTTATTTTTTTTTTTTTTTTGTATTTTTAATTGATTATTTTAATTTTTGTTTCACTTGTTGTGACTTATTTGCTGTTGTTGGTTTTTGATGTTGTTGTCGAAGTTGTTGTTGCTGTTGCAACTGTTGTTGTTGTTGTTGTTGTTAGCTCTCATATTGAGCAACATTTCTTGTTGTAAACACTTCTCTTATTGCACTTTTTGAATTTTTTATCTTTTTGTTGAATTATTGCACACTTTAAATTTGTTGTTGCCGTTGATTTGTGAAATGTTTTTAACAATTGGATGGGATTCATTTGGTTTTTTTTTTTTTTTGTTTTATTTTTGGTAGCATTCAAAAAGGAGAAAAGAGAAAAAAGAGAATTTTCACATGAGTCAAATGCAAAATTAATCAAAAATTATAAATAAATACAATGTTATGCTTAAAAATTAATAATATAATGTTGAAATAATTATACATTTAGCTTATAATTAAATCTAAAACAAATTGTTTAAGAAAATAATTATAACAACGCGTTTACTTTAAGCTGAAGAAAAGTGTTTTTTTTAAGAATTTTTTGAAATTCAATCTCAATTTATAATGAACATTTAATATTTATTTAATTATAAAGAATTGTACTCAGTTTATGGAAATAAATTGTTTTTAAAAGTAAATATATATATAATATATTTATCAGACGAAAATCTCAGATTTCTAGACAGAGAAAATTTTAAATTTATTTTAAAGCTTTGTTTAAATTCAAAGAATTTTATTAAGTTTATGGAAATAAATAGTTTTAGAGTGTGCCCATTAAATCTGTTCAAATTAATTGAAAATATTCCAAAATTGTATGGATGAAATCTAAAACTAATTCAAAACTCATCCGTATTCATTCCAGGAATTGGTCTATTGTAATTTATAAGCGTTGCTTAAACATAAACTTTTCGTAGACAAAAATTTCTTAAACAATTCATTAGATTTGTCGGTTTGTAAAACCGATATCAGTTCTCAATGAATAACAATAAATACGAAAACAATTTCACACAATCATAATTGATGAAAAACACAAAAGAAAACTCTGAGAAATAATAAAAATAATGCAAAATTTATTTGGAATAAATGTATCAAAAGAGCAATTTCTACACACATTTATGCATGTAAATTGTTTTTATGTACTGTGGGTTAAAGGTGAGACCAGTGGGCGTGGCATTGCAAGGCAAGAGGACACACACACACACACACAACTAACCAGATGCTAGTAATATTATTTACACAACTATCAATTTGCAACTGGAGTATTTACAATGGAAAATGAAAATTCAAATTGAAATTGAAATTGACAAAACTTGAAGTAAAATGAAAAGAAAAACTTTATTTACTTGCTGCCTAAATCCAGATCTTACCCTTTAACTCCTTGTTCGAAAATATTTATTTCTACAACAAAAACAAAGACACTTGTCAAGTTTCATATGAGCAAATATTTGGGCATATACACTGAGAGAAACTTATGATTTTCTTTGTTATCTGGAGAGTTCGGAGTTTTGTACATTTGTATGATTTAGACGGTGTTTTCTAGATTTTAAGCTACGCAAATTTATAGGATTATTCTAAATCTCGTTTTAAAGCCAGTGCTTTTAGCTCCTCTTCGTAAAAACATTAAAAATTAGCCAAAACAAAAAAAAGCTAAAAAATCGGTTACAAATCTTTAGAAAGAAGCACAGAAAACTGTACAAATCCAATACAATATCATTTTTCTAGAATATCGTTACCTAATTCTTTTCATTTTCGAATGTCGCCTTTTTTTCAAGTCAGTTTTAAGATTTGTAAATAACTGCACAAATCGGATCGACGTAGTGCTAATTTAATCTAATAAAAGTTATTTTTTTATTAATATGCAACTAATGTCTTGAAAAAAACTTAAAGTCTAAAACTTTGGCAAGCCTTTTTTCAAGATTTTGCCAAGTTAATTAGGATTAATGTACTTTAAAAATCCTTGAAATCAGATAGTTTTCTGCCTGGTTTTTATAACGAACTCAATTAAACTATATATACGAGCATAATAATTATAATATCTATATTCTATTTAGATTATTCATATTTGATTTAACATAGCTCAAATTGAAGTTAAAGCTACTGTTTTATCTTTAAACCGATCACGAGCAGACGTCCGCAAAGAAGGACCAAATTCACGACAGGGAATGTTTGAAAGAAGACAAGGACAGGACAAAAGTGTCCTGAAAAAGGCTGAAATGGCAACACTGTTGAAAAGCCCTGGGGAAACCTCGATTGCAACTTGTACATAAGCATTACAGGGTATCTACTAGTCGCATGACTTTCAACAATAGTCATAGTTGCAATAGTTTCTCTTAGTGCGGATGAGGATATAATTTTTACACTACTTGATTGCTATATTACTCTTAGTTGGATTCTGTTATTACCATGAAAATTGTTGCAGGATATCTGCTAGTGTGTCACTCTTGTTAACGGCTTTTTATAAGCTGTTGGAAAGAGATTAAACCAGCTAAATGTAAACTTTGCAACTGGTCAGCTGTCAAGTTAAATCACTCAAGACGCAAAAGCATTAAAAACTTTTACCGATGCGACCTAACGATATTTTTTGAAGTTTCAGCACTTTTCTTTGACTCTTTAAAGACCAACGCCAATGAAAAGTGAAAAGCAACCGAAAAAGATTTTCAAAAGAGGTCTTTAAGGAATTATGCAAACTGTTGTTGACTAAAGTCTTGTATTGAGTGTGAAAGAAACAAAGAAAATAAAATTAGAATTTTTATAAGTTGGCTATACCTGTTTAAAACTACGTATTATAATTGATATACAAACAATTTTAAATTTAATTCAATTTACACGAATTATTTCAACTATTTTTAAGCTTTCCTTTACTTTTCCAACTCTTAGCAGTTATTTTCTTTAGCTTTCGTATGGTTTACGTTATATTCGTATATCTAACATTACCTGGAAACGAATAGCTTTGTGAGAATGCTTATCAGAAACTTTTTACCGACCTGTTAGACCCCTAGATAATTTATACCAATTTTACTTTTACTGCCGTCAACTCTTCGTCTCTCTCGCTCTCTCTTTTTCTCAGTTTCTCACTATATATATATATATATATATATATATATATATACACACATATAATTTTTATATTTACCTAAATATTAGCCCTTGAATGAGGGTTTTTGACTCATGCAATTGTTATGGTGCTTGGCATATTAAAATAAAAAAAAATAGAGGCAAATTCGTCACGCACTAGCGATAACTGTGCCGTCGGCTATACCTATACTATTATTTTATATAACGTACATACATACATATACATATGTATGTATACTGAAGAACGTTCCCAACTATAATATACCCCTAAGTCAAATTGATTATATAATTAAAGTTTCTATATTTATATTATGCAGATTTTTTGACAACTATTCAGCTAGATGGGAAAATATATGTCAATTATTTCTTGGACCTTCTTGACATTTGAGCCAGAACAGCTGTGTTACTAAGTAGTTAAAGTTAAGGTATACAATAACACTATACACATGGCCTACAAGTTTCATAATAATAACTCCAAAGACAACTACGAGCTTCTCTAAACAAATTTTGAACTCTAACCGATTATAGTAGTTAGTTATAGTAAAAAGCTTTTAACTAAATTTAGTCTGGTTATCAAGCAAACTACAAACCACAAGTTTCGTTAAGACATACAAATAACAAATCTTCCTATATGTCGTACAAGGAATCTAAATTAAACTTAATCTGCGAGAAGTATTTTTTATAGGCTGCAAACCACTAAAATATCGAAGAAGGTTCAAGGAATGCTTGAAGAACGTTCAAGGAATGTTCGGAGAAGTTTCTAAAAAGATTCGGAGAAGGTTCAATAAAGATTTGAAGAGGGACCAAAGTAGATACGAAGACGGTTCGAGTAAGATTTGAAGAACGTTTGAAGTAGTTTTGATCGAAGAAAGTTAAAAAAATTTTTGAGAAGGCTTGATAAAGATTTGAAGAAGGTTCAAACAAGATTCGAAACTAATTGAAAAAGGTTTAAAGTAGATTCAAAGAATGTATGAAAAAAGTTTATATTTAAAAAGTTTTCGAATAAGGCTTGGTGAAGATTCGAAGACGGTTTAAAGAAGGTTTAAACAAGATTCAAAGAATATTCGAAGAAAGTTTGAAGAAAATTTTAAGAAGGTTCAAAGAATATGAAAATGTGATTCAAAAAAGGTTCGGTCAAAATACAAAACAAGTTCTTAAAAAAAATTCAAAAAAGATCGAACAACATTCGAGCAAGGATCGAAGAAGGTTTACTTCAGTGGTTTGAGCCTTTTGAAAAATACTCTTTACGGTTCGGGGACCGATTTTTATGCTCTACGAAACTTGATTCAATTTTATACTGCTCCACATTAGATTCGAGAGTAAATTTTTAAGACTATTAGTTTCGAGCACCACTTAAGCAACCTTAAATACCCAAACGGATCTGTTTCAGCTTGGCTCGCTGACAGGTATTTTTAAGTCTGTCTCTCTAGCTGTTGTAAACTTTTTAGTTCAGTATACCCTAACTCTAAGAGCAACGGGTATACAGAAAATGAAACTAGTTAAAATGAAAGTAAAAGTAAAAATGCAAAAGCAATGCTGTATAACAAGTGTTATACGACAAACGATCGTTTGGCATACAGTGTCATAGTAGTATGACAGTTTGTCGCCATCTTGCAAGTTTAGTTGAAACCCGCATTGCAAGTGCCTTTGCTTTGCTAACATTATAACAAATATTTCAACAGCAATAATACAAATTAACACCTCAAGCTAAAGCAAATGTGTGATAGGCAGAAAAAACGAAGAGGAAGAAGGAGAAGAAGAAGAAGAAAAACTGGCGTGGCACATTTAGCGGTAAACGATGACGTTGATATTGATATTGACATGGCTAAGAAGAAGAAGCAGTTGAGGAGCAGTCGCAAAGCAAAGAGAGCGCGCGCAATTTAACGTAATTAACGCAGCACACTACGTAATGAAGTGCGCTTACGTACACACACGCACGTACGTACACGTAAGCGGCCGGTTTTTAAAGACCTGCCATCTGTGTGCGGCGTACGAGAGTGCAGTGCCAGAGAGAGACAGAGAGAGAGAGAGAGTGAGAACGAATTCTTTGCCAGGCCAATTGGAGCAACTGCAAGTGTCTAATTGGCAAACCAACTAACTGATCGCCTAAACACTTGAAACGCTCAGCTCTCTCTCACTTTCTCTCTCGCTGCTCGTTATCTAAACTTGTTAATGTGATAAAATACAACTAAAAGTCTCTTTAGTTCACTGCAGCTCTGCTAATTGGTAACTGTGCATTAACCAAATGAAAATGCCAATTCACTGGAAATTTTCAACGTTTTTTCCACTTTTTTTTTCTGTTACGTTTTTGTTAACAATAAGTTGCCATTGGGTTTGCATTTGCTTTTGCTCTCTCGCTCTCTTGTAGTGTTGCCAACTTAGTCGATTAATCGTCAGATTTAGCTGTTAATAAATGTCAAAAGCAATCGAAATATAGCGGTTTTATATCTTTTTTTCGAAAGTTTATTAACATTTTGTATTTAAGTCTGCTTTTAGCCAAATTATTAATTCTACTGACAGCGGAAATGCATGTTGGAAACACTGTATTTAACTTTGCACCTTAGCTAATAAATTACAAACGTCGCCAAAAAAACCGCACACAAAATAATCAGTAATAATTATGTTAAATATTTTATTTAATTGTTTTTTTTTTTTAATTCTGTGATTCTAAATTAGTTTACTAAGCAATACAGATCGAATGATATCAAAAAATAAGTTACTTTTTTAATATAACTCTAAAGCTTCAGCCCAAAGTAATAGTTTTAAATAGCAATCATTTAGAAAGTGATCGATTTATAGAATTAAAAGCTTGCAAAAAATAATTTTAAAAACTTAAAGTTATTTTTGAAAATTTGCTTTTTAGAATATCCGAAAATAATGTTACAGTGAATTTCTAAACTGATCTTAAAACACATTACTATTTAATTTTAAATTAAATTAAGTTTTAGTCACACTTTTAGAATTTACGATCAGTTAAATATTCATAATTTTTAAGTACCGTCTAATAAATATCTAAACTCAATTGGTACGAAAAAATCTTGACAATGGCTTTTTATTGCTATAAAATTCGAACTAAATATATTTCTGCATGTATTTTTATTGTTTTTTTTTAACTGTTTCTAGCCTTTTCAGAATTTTAATATAGCTTTTTTGTGTGCAGAACTATTGTCTTGGTCTTGGTAGTTGATTTACATTACCAAAATCAAAAAAAAAAACATCCTAAAACTAAAACTGATTTTTTTTCTGCACGATTTTAAAAGGTTTTTAGCTCTTTTTAGCCTTTTCATAATGCCAATATAGCTTTTTCATTGCCAACATTATACAAAAAATTCCCTAAAATTAATATGGCTTTTAATCTAAACTTGTTTCATATTTTTCTAGTTTTTATTCAAAGTGGTAATTAGCTTCTTTTAGCTCGAGAATGAGTGTAACTAAAATGGATTTGTTTCTGCATGATTTTAATAGGTTTCTAGCTGTTTCTAGCTATTTTTAGCTTGCTTAAAATGTTAATGTAGCTTTTCAGGCTCCACAGAGTTGGCAACACTGCTCTCTCTCTCTTCTTCTCTCGTGCGCTCTTTGGGTACTCGCTCTCTGGCCCTCTGTAATTGCTGTGCTCGCCACACTGTTGTTGTTTTATTCTTTTTTTGTGTGTTTGCTTTGCTTATGCTCTTTGGCTGTTAATGTAGGTAGTTGTTGTTGTTGTTGCTGTTGTTGCTGCTGCTGCTGTTATGCGCTGCTACTGCTACTGCTGATGCTGTTGTTGTTGTTTTTGCTGGTGGTGTTTCGGTGGTTGTTTTATTTTTTTTTTTTGGCTTTTCCAAAATAACGTATACGTACTACGTACGCTGTTGTTTTAAGCAAATTGCGCTCTCAGCCAAGTTATTTACACGCACACGCACACACACACACACATAACCTCCAACGCACAGCAGTTTCCTTTGTTTTACTCTCACACTCCCTCTTCCTCTCCCTCTCTTGCATCATTTCACATTTCACCTTGGCTGAGTCGCTGCTCTGTTCTCTGCTCTCTGCTCTGCTCTCTTCCTGTCTTCCTTCCACCTTGTCCTATACCAACTCCCACCAAAAACGTTGCCTGGCACAAAGTGGAAAAATCAATGAAGTCGGTGCGTAACAGTGGGAGAGCGAGACAGTGCGAGAAAGAGCGCGTGTTTAGCCAAAGAGAGCGCGCGTCCTGCCTGCTGCCCCTTCCACCACAAACACTCCACGCACCTTGAAGCTAAACACACGTCGTCAGTTTGTTAACTTATTCTTATTAGACTGCTACCACGTTCTACTACTACTACACACGTACACACACACGCGCACGTTACGCTCTCTTTGACTCTCTCTCTCTCTCTCTCTCTATTTCTCTGTGTGTGGCTGTCAACGTCAGCGTTGCGGCTTTTCTGCTTCTTGTTACGTTTCGTTTCGTTTTTTTCGTTGCTTTGCTTTGCTTCTCTTTTTTTTTATCTTTGTTATATATTTTGCATTCTTATAAGTAACATTCTCACCAGCAACAACACTAAAAATGCCAATTGGCAAAAAATTAACAGAAATTGTAAGCGAAAACACAAAAACAAAACAAACACAGAAACTACAAAAAAAAAAATGAAACAAAACCAAAACACAAAACACAAAATGCCGACAAAAATACACAGGGTATATTTACGTAGTATTGTTGTTGTTGTTGTTGTCGTTACAGTTGCTGCTGTTTGTTGTTGTTGTTGTTACAGTTGCTGCTGCCGTTGTTGTTGTTGTTTGTCGTATTGGAATTATCTTTATTTGTGTACAATAAATAACACCGGTCACTTTATTTATTGCAATTATTTATGTTGATTTTTTTTTCGTAAAATTGGAAAATTGGAAAATTGTTGCCAACACCATACACAGAGGGGAAAACCAAAAAAAAAAGCGCAAAAAAAGTGAATGTGTGAATGAATGAATATATATTATTGTGTAAATCGAATCGATTCGAATCGAATCGAAATATTTGTAAATCAACAAACACACATTAACTTTAGAAACAAACGTTCCAACGTTCAACGTTCACGTAACAACAAAAACACAACCATTGTCGCTTACGTCTTGCTGCCTACTGACGTTAACTCTTACGCCGTCCAACTGGCAATGAGAACGTTTCGCATGGACAACAACAACAGCAACGCCAGTAGCAGCGGCAGCGGCAGCAACAAATCCCAATCAGAATGCCTGTTTTATCGGCCATGTTGTCGTTGTGTTAACAGGCATGTGTGTGTGTGTGTGTGTGTGCTATGTTATGTTCTCTACTGCACAGTGGTACATGTACTTAACTTTTATATATCATGTTTTATCAAGTCTACTTTTTAATTTTACTTTAACATTTGTCCAAATAAATTGTATATTACTTATAATTAAATATAAAAATAAAAATTTCATAAACAGTTACTTGTTAGTCACTGTAATTGAGAGTGTAATGTTAAAGGATAATAACATACGTTTGCCGCTGTTAACTTTAACATAACAGCTCAGCTGCGCTCCCTCTCTCTCGCATACTTGCTCTCTCGCTGTGCGCGCCGCAGCAGCTGTTAGCGTCCTTGCACAGTGCTGCCCATTTTTGGCGGCTGGTATAACAGTTTTTAAATGCACTAACTTTGCTTGCTTTTCCACTACCTTCGTCATTTAAGTAATTACTACACTCAACTTGTCATTGCAATTTTTATAATCAATTGCTGTTTACAGTAAAATGTTTAAATTTAGTTTTTGTCACAAAAAATGCATTCTTTCTGCGCGCCTTTCAATTTTGAATCAAACTTTATTAATTCGCAGTATTGTTATCAAACTAATGCAACACTGCATAACATCTATCGACAGTCAGCAACTATCGAAGAACAGTGTTGTTACGAACATGAAAATTAAAATAATAAAATTAAAAAATATTATTGGTAGTGTTTCTCTTGGTTATGTTTATGAATATATAATTATTTATGTTTCACTTTTAGTTTACACGAAAATAATCTAAGAGTTCACAGCTGACACTCATTTCTGCGCATATTTCTAGAACTTATGCGTTAACAGTGTGTTAACAGCAGCATATGTTTGCAACTTGCAGCAAACCAAAATTTCATCAAAAAAATCGTAAGCGATAAGTATTGCAGCGCCTAAAACTATAACAAACTAGTAGTTATCCAGTTTGTGGCTTCAAATCTTTTCAATTCTAAACTTTTACTATAGTTTTCGTTAACGTGTTTTGATGTCTTTTTTCACAAATTCACTATATATACTGAAAGTTTAAAAATTGCGCCTAAAATACTAGGTAAGCGCATTGATAGTGTGCCCTGTAAATAAACAGAGATCATTGGAACAATTAAAATAAATAATAATTTTATTGCAAAATAATGATAAAATAAGAGTCTGAACTATATTGAATTTTTGTGTGCATATTTAAGTAGTCACAGTCAGTGTTAGTTTTCTTAACGAGTGCTTGATATAAAAACAAATTTTAATAAGTTACAATTTCTTTATGCTAGCTGGCCACCCAAACAGAAGAATTGCTCTTTAAGGTGACCAGCTTAGCACGATAAACAGTTCGCAACTGACCGCATAAGTTCATTTATTCATACCAGTGGCTCGTTCATTTGAACTAGTACCGAACCTTTGAAAAAAAAATGAACGACACAACTCTACTACTGACTGTGCGGACGCGATTTGAGCAATAGCAACAGAGCAACGACGACAGCGCCACAACAACACAACAACACAAGCAATTTTGTGTACAAGTGTGCAGAAAAATATATTACAAAATACAAAATACGAACAAAAGTTGCAAAAAAGAACAGCAAAGAAAAGAATATTGCAATTTTGTCATTGCTTGACGGTTTATTGTTTTTTTTTTATATGTTGTTTTTGTGTAAAAACTGAGAAGAAAAGTGAAATCGATTAATAAACGCAATAGGGCAGCAGCAGCAGCAACAACAACAACAACAACAATTAGACAAAGAGTGTAACAGAACAAAGTTAAAAGTAAAAACAAAACGTAAAAACGCAACAACAACAGCAAAGCAGAGATTTAATTTTAATGTCGCAGTTAATTTGTGTGCTAGCAAGAAGCAGCAGCAACAGCAATAGCAGAAACAACAACAACAACAACAACATTAGCAGCAGCAGCTGAGGCAGAAGTTGAACGCAAAACAAAAAACGAAAACGAAGAGCAAAGTAAAGAAAAGCAAAGAACATACGACGCAGCCGTCGCAGCCTGCGTCTGCCTCTCTCTTCACTGTGCGTGTGTGTGTGAGTGGCTTGTGTGTTTGTGGCGTGGGAGCGAGCGAGGCAGCAGCAGCAACAACAAAGAAGAGCAGCGCGTCGCGTCGACGTTTTTGTTGTTGTTCTACTTCTTCTTTCTACTTTTTGACACAATTCAAACACAAACGGAAGCTTTGCACTTGAAAGTTTGTTTCTAAGCTCGACTTTCTGTGTGTGTGTGTGCGTGTGTGTGAGCAAACGTTTTGGGCAGTGGGCGTGTCAAATATTGACGCAAGCAGCGCAGTTTCCCCAACCACCACCACAAAAATAAAAAAAAAACGAAAAAACGCAAGACGCAGTTTGTTGTTTGTTGCCAGCCAGAAAAGTTAAACCAAAACAATTTACTGTTGCTGCTGCTGCCGAAACAGCAACAACAACAACAACAACGAGAACAACATCAACAAAGCAGAGGACGCTGCTAAAACAAGAAGCAAAGAAAAGGCAGAAGAAGAAGAGCTAAGGAACAGCTGAAAACATATGATTTTTGTTTGTGTTGTTGTTTTTCGTCTCTTTGCTGCGTCTCAGTCACAGTCTCAGTCTCAGCAGTAAATACAGCGCAAAGGCAACGTCAAAGCTATTGCGGAACGAGCGGAACTGGAACGAGTTAAACGAGTCACACACACGCACGCACATACAGTGTGCGCTGCGCGTACTTCTGTTGTTGTTGTTGCTGCTGCTGCTGCTGCTGCCTCCTACAGAAAAGCAAAACCAAAAGCAAACCAAACCAATTCTCAACTGTTTCTTGACGTCGTAACAACAACGCCAGCAGCAGCAGCGTCAAGTGGTAAGTTTGTTGTTGTTTTCATTTCATTTCATTTCGTTTTAACTTCATTTTGTTAACTCTAAGGCGCAAAACAATCGCACAAATACATATATGTACATATGTACATAGATATATTTTTGTAATATTTATGCAATTTGTTTTTTTTTTTTTTCTGATTTTCGTTTTCGAAACTATTTCAAGTACACAACGTATGTGTGTGTGTGTGTGTGTGTGTGTCTGTGGGTGTATACAATACTCAATTTCATAATTTATTTATTTATTACATTTTTGCATAATACACTTTGAATATTTTGTGTTTTTTCTGTTGTTTACAAATTTCGTTTTGCGTTCAAAAAAATACACAATCACATACATATCTATGTATGTATGTACGTATGTACACATGCATAGAAGAAGAGAGCGCATTTAACGTTTGTGTGCGTTAGACAGACAGCGACAGCAACAACTACAACACACAGTAGAGAGCAGAGCGAGTAAATGGAACGAAATGATAGTGAAACACTTTGGCACAGTGGTTTGTGCAGTGTGTACATTGAATGCATATGTTTAGTTTTGCATTGTATGATGAAATTGAGGACTGGCATTTCTTGAAAAAAAGTCAAGCAAGAAATTAAACATACAGCAGAAATTCTTGGAGATTTTGGGCATCCGTAATGAAAGTTAGTATGACGTTTAATTATAAATATTATATCAGAACAAAATTGATTAAAAAATACATATGTACATATGTATGTGTAGAAAATGACTTTATTAACTTTGTTCAATTGGTTTTGCTAGTACTTGTACCACTATGCGATATGCTCTCTGCTGACATCAAATAGACACAGAAGAGAAAGAGAGCGAAAAAAATAAATACATTCCGTTGCAGCTGATTGTTGTTGTTGTTTCTTGTTTTGTTTGTGTTTTGTTTTCAGTTATTTTTATTTATTTATTTAATTTGTTGTTATTTTTTTATTTTTTTTTTTTTTTTTTTTTGATAATTGCTTTGTGTTTTGCTGTTTTGGGGGTCGGTCTTTGTTTCCAAAAATTATTAGCAACAGCAACTAAAAATAAAGCAAAATACAACAAAAACAACAACAACAATAAATTGTATTGATATGACACCAATTTTGATTGCATATATATATAAATATATACATATTTTGTTTGTATGCACTTACATACACATACATATGTATGTTAAATATTTAGTTAACAAATTTAATCAGGTAAAACGGAACTAGTTCCGTTTACGAACTAGTCTACAAAGGGTGAAGAGTACAGCTGCTGCTTGCACTTCTCTCTCTTCCTCCCTCTGTCCCTTTAACCACTGTCTTCCTTGACTATCAAAATGTTTGCCAAATATTTTGTTGAGTGGGCGCAAAATAAATGTTTGAGTATCTCTGAGCCAAACGAAACCATAAATGAATCACAATTCGCGGTCCGTGTACCCAGTGGGAGGTGAGTTCAGTTCCGGTGACAAAGTCAGTACAGCCTACAGTATAGAGATTTTCAGGCTATGGAACCGATTGATCCAAGGGAAACATTGAATTGGATCAATTCTCTAGGTTGACCCCTGACCAGTGTCAACTTTTATTCAAAATAAAGCCGTTTTTGCTCGGCACAGAGTCGAAAAACCGCTGAAACTTTTGGCGAAAAAGCATAGCTAGCCTCATGTCTAGCTATTTTTAAACTAATTTTGAATACGATTTAAATGACTGAATATTGATCCTCTATTACTATTACCTCTTATACTAATTATTCTCAGACCTGTTTGTTTAGATTCATTCTTTTTCTCTGTTTTTTTTTTTTTTCAATTATGTTCATCTAACTAAAGATTTTCACTTTTACTGTCTAACTCAATTAACACGTATTAACCAAAGATTCTAGTTTAATAAGTTTGATTTAAAAGAAGTTCGACACTCTATGACCATTTAGTCAATTCACCAGAAATTTAAATACTGAACTTATTGCTTTAATTGAACTCTGCTCTTAACATACCACTAAATGCATTTCTAAATAACGGCTAATATTTCGTAAAAAAGAAATGGAAAATGCCAAGAAAAAAGCCAGAATTCCCACTGCTCGCTGTTCTTTACTTTGATTAAAACAGATTTGAAGGAAAAAAAGCTAATTTGACAGCACTGTCCCTGAACTGTTTGATATTCTGAATTACACTATTATTCAGACGTAGCCTGACTTGGCAATACTCTATTCAGAACCCTGAATTGTCCACTGACACCGTTAGTAACAATTTCAGTTTTGAGTTCGAGCCTTACGTTTTTTGGAACGTAATTCTCCATCTCCGACTGAATTGTAAAAGCGAATAAAGGTTTTCAGAGGGCACTTGGTATCTGTACGCATACAGAAGCTTGCGTTTGCGACTGGGTAATCAGTTTCTTTGCCATGTATTAGTACGAACTACACATGTATTAGTGTGCTTTTGTTTGAGAAAAGCTCTTATGCTTAACCAAGCTTTGCCTCTGTTACGCTTGAGCTCCATGAAAAGCTCTGTAATGCGTGTGTCTTGTACGTGATCAGAAATGCAATGAACTAAAAAAAAAGCATAGTATATTCGCATAGTTTCTTGTCACCTGGCTATTTCTACAGTGAGTGTCGTAATATTAGCTACCAAGTAATTTACATACATAGTATGTACACACATTATATCATTTCGCTATTTCTCTGAACAGAAATCAGCGTCAAGTCACGTTAAGTAAGCAGCTATTCAACAATATCGACATGGGACATTTTTAGTTTAGACATAAAAACTTAATTTTAGGCTTGAGAACATTTATATATTAGAGATACCAAAATTTTACTTTAATTTTGAGTAATATTTTCAATTAACTTCCATTTTTAATACTACGGAATCAAAATAGCTTAAAGCGTGAAAAACGATTAACCAATTCATATTACTCTAAAAGTATTTGAGACATCTAAATCAAACACACACAATATGTGTATAGTATTCAATTATATTATTATATATTATATTATAAAAGCTATAAAATGCGTTTGTTTATAACTTTGTTGTTTTTTGAGATATCCGAATTAAATACACACACTATTTTTATGTTAGTACTATCTATATCCTAACCATTTGATTGGAATCGAACTACTATATCTTATAGTTTCCATATGATAAAAAGTGAAAATTTTACTGAATGTGTGTTTCATAAACTCAACTTGCAGAGTATGTGTATGGTGGTATTATCTATACCCTGACGAACGGTTATTGGAATCAGGCAATTATATCTTAAAGCTCCCAAATGAGCAATCTGTGTCCAACATCAGAGCCAAGAAATGATTTTAGTATAAAAGACATTTTTGCTTTTAAAGCTATCTAAGCCAATCTTGCACAGTGTGTGCAGGGTGATAGAAAAAAGTTTAGCAAGTACATATGTATGTATGTAGGTTATAGAATACCATATAAATATATTGAATGTTTACAAATTTGAATATCACTTCTCTCTGCCCACATATACATAGGTGATTAATCAGTTAAACTTTATGGTTTTTGAAACATCTCTCGTTGAGTAGTTGATGATACTCTAGAATACCACGTAGTATCTTACAGTCGGGCCACTCAACTGTAGCTTCTCGCACTCAAATTTAACTTTACAGTTTATATTTGAGTTTAAGTTTAAGAATTTCACAATTCAATTTAGCCTTACAGTGGTGTGATTATGACTAATTCGTATTAACAACTGCACAGATACACGTGCAAGATAATTATCATTTTTGATTGATGATTGAACAAGTATTTACAATACATATACATATACTTGGTGTGTGTAATCAATGTAATCACGTTGTGGCAATTTTCTTCAACAGCAAAGTGTTTCAGGTTATTAAACCACTGTGTAGTACTATTGTATACACTATATAAATTGACTTGATTTGTGTTTAATTTTGCGCAATTTTCTTGTTATTGATTGCAAAATCCTTTGACAATATTATTACTGTCCTTTGATTGCCCTATGACGCACTAGAACTCACTTCCCGCCCCCCGCCCCTTACACAGAGTGTTGCACTGTGGTACAAGTGTTATTTAAAAAAGGGAATTATAAAATGCTCTTCAACGCTCTCTTCACTTAACTCCACTCTCTTTATGTGCGTGTTTATAGTAACACCTGTTTACAAATGGGTGCGTGTGTGTGTGTGTGTTTTGTTGCTGCGTTTTGTTGTGGTTATTCTTTGTCTTTGTTCACCAAAAAGCGCTTTGCGTAGATTTTGTCAAGTGGCTTTGGCACTGAAACAACATAAACAATAACATTAATGCTCTCCCACATATGTACATATGTACATATGTACTAGGTACATATCCACATACATGTGAGCTTTTGTCTGCGTGCACAAAGAAATCGAACGAAACGGAACGAAACGAAACAAAACCATTGGCTCAACTGGCTTATTAACATTGACACACACCAGAGAGAAACACAGTCAATCGTATGCGCTCTCTCACTGTTGGTGTTGTTGTTGTTGTTGCTTTTTTTGCCTATTGTAAAAACAAAGACAAAATTAGTTCGGTGTAGTGGGGGGGGGATAGCGAGGGAGAGAGTGCGCAATATGTGTGCATACATATGTACATGCATTGTGACATTGGTTTTAGTAGTTTTTGTTGTTGCTGCGGTGTATGCGCAAGTCAATTGAGGAATGCAATGTTTCACCTCTTTACAGCACAAAGAGATTCCCCTTCTGCTGCTCCCCTCGCCATTGTCCTCCCTGCATGCCCATCATAATCAGCTTTGAATGCGTCATGCGCTTAGTTTAAATAGTTTTGGCTTAACCTTAACCCATACCTGCACCCACAAAATGTATCTTTTTCTTATCTATTGTTACAAAAAGTTGTGTAATGAAAGTGATAAAACAATTTCCAATTGAAAACCACTGTTGCAGTTTTGAGCAATTTATACATAACTATTGTAGATTTTGCTGTTATTTAGTTCATAAATGCTAAATAAATTCTAGCTAATTTTAAAATTTAGAGTTGCTAATGAGCAATTGATCTACATCATTTGAGGATAGCTCATTTGCTAATCTTTAACGCCACATAGTTGTATCAGTCTAACCAACAAAGAAATTATCAAAATGTTCCATTATTTTTTTTTTCATTTTTTCCACTTAAAATCAATTTGAGTCAACGCAATTTAGGCAACAGAACTGTTAACTGCTTTAAATGAATTGATTTGTTTTATTTAGGTAAATGTTATAATGTTGTGACAAAAGCTGGCTAATATTCAGCGCTATATTAGTTTAAATAAAAAGTAATTTTGTCAAACAAATGCGACGCAGTCATAATTAATTGTAAAAGTGGAATTTTATTTGAGCTGAGCAAACAAATGATTGACTTTTTGAAACTTTGTTGAATTTGAAGCATTACTTAGCAGTCGTCTGTAATACAGTTGAGTGTATAAGTATGTAACCCATATATGATATGTATCATTCATGCATTTATTATTTATGCGCATACACTGCGATACGTTGATCTTTGGCTTGTCAAATTAGCTCATACAGTTCGGCTCACAAATACGTCATAGCTTTTTCTTATCGCATTCGAATTTCGTTACGTATGTACATACATACATATATTGTTAAAACTAGCCATATTCATATACAATTACAGATTACAGTTTATTTCCTTCATATGTAGGTAGAATACATCTTTGAAATCGAATTACGGCAAATCTTTTAAAGATATCCAGAACAAATAAATTGTGTTAATACCGCATATTTTAATATATTATTTAGTTATTATTCATTTTTTTTTTAAATATTTTTTTTTGTGTAAGCCATTTGAATGTTTATAAAATTTGCACTTGCAAATGTAATTGGCCTCCTAGAGTGGCTCCTAGAAAAATTTGCAGGAATACGAATATGAAATGCATCCTTACAAAATTTAAAAGCTAAAAGCTACATATACATATATATGTATATACATTTCTTTGATAATACGCTAAATTTAAATAGAGCTTTATTTTGTTGGTATCGTTATTGGTTTTCTAAATAATTGATAATATATTTGTACTAAACAGAAAATAAATTTCTTAAGGCTTGGTAACATTATGGCCTTGATAAGCGAGACTCGGCGCGATAAGCGGTCAATCAAATCAAATGCATCTGGCAGACACCAAAAAAAAAAAAAAAAAAAAAATAAAACAAAATTAAATGATTGCCAAATTGTGCAAGAAATACAAATGCCTTTAACCTTAGCAAGCAATCGAAATTTTTCTGTGTCTCTAATAAGCACGTGAACTCCACATGGGTTAAACATATAACTGTTGTTATTGTTCTGTGCACTGTTGTGTGTTGGACAGCTGTTGCTCTCCCGCACTGCCTCTCTCTCTCTCTCTCTCTCTCTCTATGCATGGTCCAAAGCTTGGTTTTACTTTTGCTTTGTGTTTGTTTCGTTTTCATTTCGTTTCTGTTTCTGTTGCTGCTGCTGGTGGCCTGATAATAACTGTTTTTACTTTGGCTGGCAATGGCCGCCGCGAGCTAATAGTTTTTGATTATTTTCGAACAAAAACAATAACAATAGCACAAGATATATATGTACATATGTATATATGTACACACTAAAAATTTGTTTACTCCATTTTATTTTGTTTTTCATTATCATTTAATACATATACAGTATACATACATTGTATATTGTTTTATTGCACTTAATTTGCGCCCCATGGAATGGTTGTCGCCCCCTGGCATGTAATGTGTGTGTGAGTGAGAGAGAAGGCAAACTACACGTAATGCACTAACACATAAAAGGGGGCGGAAAGGGGACTGCCAGGGGGACGGACTGCCACGAGTGGGCAAAGATTAAAAGCATTTGATTGAGACAAAGCAAAAGCGCAACATTTGGAATTGAAATGCCAAATTATACACATACATATATAGAAGCTAAGAGAGCGCGCGCGCATTTAAGAGAGTTAGAGATGAGTGTACGCTTGCAGTTTGTTTATTTATGTATTGTTATTGCTTTCTATTTGCAGTTGTCAACAGCTGGGCAGCAACGCAAGCAGCGCAGCAACAGCAGCGCTACAGTTATTCAGACAGTCTGTCTCCAAACACTATTCGCTCTCTCTTTCTCTCTCTCTCCCTTTCTGTGGATCAGTTTGGAGCAGAGGCGAGAGACAACGACAGAGATCTAACACTGTATTAGAAGCATATAATGTCAGCGGATTCGCCACGCCGCTATCAACAGCATAATCAACATTTGTCTGGCGTTGCTCTGGGCAGCGGTGTCGGCGTCGACGGCGGCAGCAGCAGCAGCAGCGGCGGAGTCGGTGGTGGTGGTGGCATGGGATTACGCAGTGGAATGGCAATGCCAGTGATTGTACCGCCACAAACAGTTAGCGATCGCTCCATATTGGATTCAGCGATTGGTTTCATCAACGATGTAACGTTGGTGCATCAACCCGTACAGGATCCCAAGGATACCATCACCTGGGCACGTTTCGAGACCAGCGCCGATGTGAGTGATCCACGTTTTGGAGATGATTGGGAACTGGAGGGTAATGCAGCGCCACCATTGTTGCTCATCCTTGGCTACGGTCTGGGCGTACAGGTCTGGGCAATACCAGCCAATGGTGAGGCTGTTGAGGTTCTGTCCTGGCGCCATGGCGTAGTCACCGCTCTCCGGGTGCTGCCCACGCCGGCTACGGCAAGTGTCGCCCTCGATGACAATGGGCGGGCCGATGAGCCAGCGGATTCCTTTGCCGAGAAGCGTCCACTGGTTGCACTCGTCGATGGTGGCAGTGCGGCGGCTAATAATCTATTAACTGGTCTCAGTGGTGCTGGTAGTGGCGGTGCCTCTAGCGGTGGTATTGGTCATCACCACCATCATCATCATCACCATCATAGCTCGGGTGGCTCAAATTCAACTGGCATGGGTGGCGGCAATCCATCGTCTGCCTCCTCCCACTTCAGCGCCGTCAATTTTGTCTCACTAAAGACGGGCGCCCAGGTCAAGACCATTAAATTCAAAAATCCGGTGCTAGACATTCAAGCCAACCGCTCAGCGGTCGTCATTAGCTTCCACGAGCGTCTCGCTGTCTTCGATGCCCGCACATTGGAGGATCGTCTAACAATCACTACCTGCTTTCCCAGTCCGGGGTGAGTAAGCTTTCATAAAGCAATATTTTAAAACTAGACAATTAAGAAAAATAAAACATGTGGGTATTATTTTTATGCCCCGTCGAGGGTATAACAGGTTTGTTAAAAACGTGCAATAAACATACTTATAGTAAATATATATGTGCCGCAATAGTAAGGAGGAGTAAACCTTATCGTTCAAACTTGACATTAGTCTTTAAAATATTATTACTAAAAGATCCTAAAAGCTTAATTAAGATAGGTTTAAAAACAAAAAAGTTATTACCAAAAAAAATATATTTATTAAATATAAAAAATTGTATAAAACGAAACGTGTATATACATATATGTATGTCCTTTAAGCAACGAACAGCTTATAAATAATTTGATGAGCTTTATAGCAAAGTATGGGGTATATAACGGTTGGGTGAACTCCACTGTATTTTCTATCTTATTTTTGATTCTGATATAATATTTATATAAAGCACATTACTTAGTTAATATGACAGCTACATATGCTATATACATATATGATTTAGTTGTCCGATTGCTACCACTTTATATCTGGATTTCATCTACTCTTATACCAAGTGCGAAACAACAAGTGTGTTTGATAAACATATCTCAAGAAACAAAAAATGTCTTTCTATTAAAATATGAATTTTTATTTAGCTCTCATATTCTTTGGAGCTTATGTATTTATATTGACTTGACGATTGGTTCCGATCCAGAACATCAGTTATTTATACTTTATATCTGTTTCTTTAGGAAAACATATCTTAGAAATCTAAAAGCGGTATTTTCATGCATTTATTAAAGAAAAATTTGTTTTATTTTCATATTGGGGCTTGAATTATCTAAAAATATATGCATTACATTGATTTTTTTCACTAAAAATGTACATAAATCAATAAAGAAGAGTTTAGGATACCCAATCGAGTTATATACAAGGGAAACATGTTTCATAAGAGGTGATATCCACTAAAAGGCAAAAAAGAAAATAGATATTTGGCATATCTGGTATATCTGGTGATATAGTTTTAAAAGCGTTTCATTCGAAAGTATAGAACATACTTTTCGAAATCGGTGTCTAAAATTACTCTAGAAATCATTGAACTTGTTGTCTTGAAATTTGCTGTAGTTATTCTATACAGCTATTACTTTATAAATTTTTTTGTCCATAATATCTTATTTAAAATCTTGTTTTAGAACTTTTTTGAAAATAAATCATAATAATTTATAACAATTAAAAACAAAAAACAATTTAAGCATGTGAATAAACATTTATAATTATAGAAATTTGAACCCCAATAAATGAAAATAAAATTTTAAATACTTTTCCTTGAACAAATGCAAACTAGAAAACTTTCTTCAATCAGACTATATGTATGTATATAGAATAGTTACTTACAGTCTATGTAGAACAGTTTTCTCTATGTGCTTTTAAATGTTATCTGGCTGTTAACATCGATTTTAACAGAAAATGCTATGTCAAACTAATAGACTTAGTGTTTGAAATTTGGATTGATATTAAAATAATAAATTCGAATACTTTCACTCGTTGCAGCATTAATCCAAATCCCATAGCGCTTGGTCCACGCTGGTTGGCGTATGCGGAGCATAAACTCTTGCACTCAAAGCGAAGCGGAGGCGGTTGCGATGGCGAGGGTGTTCCCAGTTACACGGCCACGGTGCTAAATGCAGCCAAGTCCTTTGGCAAGGGTCTAAGGGAGTTGGGTGAGCAGGTGGCCGCCGGCCTGACAGGTGCCAGTGCCGGCAGTGGCAATAGCTCAAAAAGCAGCAGCTTCGATTCAGCAACTGGTGGAGCAGATGCCAAGCAATCGGGTGTGATTACCATTATCGATGTGAAGGTAAGTAACTCTGACTTCCTATAATGCTAAGTTAATGTACAAAAACTCAGATCAGAGCTAAACATCGTAACTAACTTAAATAGGATATTCTAGACATTCACATTAATTGACTTGTTAACTAACGTTAAAAGTATTTATATTCAGTTCTAGTTATTCAGTTCTAGTTCTGCTGAAATCTTACAGACATGTTAAAAAAAATACTTTTTACTAAAACAATATATAGATTTCTGAAACCAATACAGATTTGTTTTAGATAAGTTTTAGATTTGTGTCATACAAAATGAAATGTCCAGTGTGCACAACATTTGTAAAAAAAAAATGTAGCAGAATTTAAAATATACGAGCACACCGCCTGCTTTAGGGAAATCACCGAAAAGATAGATTAAAATTTGTTTGCTGTATTGTTAATACGAACAACGCCGAGATCAAACATTGTGTAACTTAAATAGTAAAATCAAGAAAAATAATTTTACAATATGGGAACCTATAATTTAATTAAAATGCTGCTGAAAATTATTGATTTGTAGAAAAAATCAAAGTAAATCATAAATAATATACGCATAAACTTCTAGACTTCAAATACAACTATATTTAAGACTTCAAAAAGTATTTTCCATTAGTAGTTAGGGAAATTTAAATCAAATTACTTAACAAAAACGCGTCTTCGCAACAGTTTTAAAAGTGATTAAAAAAGACTTAAACTTATTTGTATTCCTTTCAGGAATTGAGCTAGTATTTTCTATAGGGATATTTAACATATGTATGTCCCTAAAATTTTAGTTAACATTTTTAATAGAAATATACTTTCAATGAAGAAATTCTAAATACTTTTAGTAGCTGAAAATTGTCATTTTACACTGTCACAAAATAATTAATATTTAATGACAGTTAATTTAATGAATTCCCAAACTAATGGAGATTTAATTTTAATTGATTGAAATGATATATTGTTTTAAAAAATAGTCCACAACTAACATAAAAAAGTAATGGGAATATATGTATAACTAAGAGAAGTTTTGCTTAACAAACTTGATCTCTGTTGTGTTTCATTAACTAATTCGTTTGACTGTTGTACTTTCCAGCATCCCATTAAGGATTACAGTCCGACGACGGGCACACCATTATCCTCGACTGGCGGCCATGTGGGCGGTGATCCGATTGTTGCCCACTTTGTGGCGCATAGTGAGGCACTGGTGGCCATGGAATTTGATAGTTCGGGTATGCTATTGCTGACAGCGGATCGTCGTGGTCATGACTTCCATGTGTTTCGCATCCAACCGCATCCGGTGGGCTCCAGTTTAGCAGCCGTACATCATTTATATGTATTGCATCGTGGCGATACGAGTGCCAAGGTGCAGCATATTGCCTTCTCACTGGACTCACGCTGGGCGGCCGTTTCCACGCTGCGTGGCACTACCCACGTCTTCCCCATAACGCCCTACGGCGGCGCCATGGGCGTACGCACACACACCTCCCTGCATGTGGTGAATAAATTGTCGCGCTTCCACCGCAGTGCCGGTCTGGGCGCCGACGGTCGCTCAAGTTCACCTATTTCGCATTCGGAGAGCACCACATTTGTGCAATCGCTGCAACCGTATCATAATCCAACATTACCACCATTTCCACGACCCTCTGTCGTCCAACCATTGGCCCAGCTGCGTCAGCCATTTACGCTGGGCTCACCACCGGGCAGCGCCTCACTGGGTGGTGTTGGTGGCGGCTCCGGCAGCAGCGGTTCCGGCAGCGGTGTCAGCTCACATCAACGTCAACGTTTGTCATCGCTATCGGATGACAGCGGCAAACCGTTGAGCGTTTGCGCCACCTTTGCCAAGTCGCGATCGTGGCTATTGGAACCACCGACAGCGACACGCGAGGCACCACATCGTGTCCAGCGTAAAGCTGTCGATTCGCTCTTCGTGATGGCCGGACACGGTGCGCTCATACAATACGATCTGGACACGAAGTTAGCCTCAAGTAAGTTAAATTTACACAGTTAAAAGTATGTATCAGGTAGAAGGCGGCGCGACAGAGAGTATATATATACATAGCCACGCCGATTGAGCCATGTCCGTCTGCCTCTCCGTCTAACCGTCTGTCTGTCCGTATGAACAAACAGAACTCAGAGATGGTAAGAGCTGCAATCTTCATTGCAGTCAGCATCGATCACATATTTAGTCAGTCAATACAAGTTTATTTTAATTTTTTGATGACACGCCCCATTAGCCCACAATAAGCGAAAAACCAGAAATACCTCGGAAAAATACATGTTTTGGCACATATCTCGGGAAACTAAAACACCTAGGGACACCAATTTTGGCATGCAGGTTGCCCGATGCAATATAATGGTAATGCCATCAAGATTTTTTTGGATGCCACGCCTTTTTTTCCCATAGAAAAAAAAAATTTGTTTTGAAAGTTGGCATGCCTTCAACTCACGTATTTGTTAATGTAAAGTTCTGTAACTTTGCCTATGTCTGGAGACAATCAATGTTAAACCATACTGAAAATACTGTTGCTGGAGCTGTACTATGCGCAGCCTCGTGCATTGTACTAAGTTCTGATGCAGCGCTGCCGTCACACAATCAACGTAAACAAGGAACGTTGAGCAAGCAAGACAGATATATAAATACGTGTGCATGTCCGGTTCTTGAAGCGCTAACTGCGATTTGAACTCGTAAAATTAGAAATTAATTCCAGAGTATATTACACGGTCGGCATGTCCGACTAAATTTTTCCTTCTTGCCTTTTTTTTATAGCTTACTTTGACATATTTCTTGCTCTTACTCGTTTTTAGATGTTGCCAAAGAGAAGATTTGTGATGATACGCCCATTGAGTTGGAGGTGGAGGCCAAGGCACAGTGGAATCTGGGCCGACGCAAGGATGGATCTCAAGAAATAAAACCACCGCTGGCGCTGGACAATTGGCTGATCAAGGATCGTCATACCAGTCTCCTTATGGATAGCGCTCATCATTTCGATGAGCCTGACGAGCGTGCCGAGAGCTGGTTAGCCCAGGTCGAGATTATCACGCATGCAGGACCACATCGTCGGCTCTGGATGGGGCCGCAGTTCGTTTTCAAGAACTATAATACGCCCAGCGGGTAAGACTTTTCATAAAACTTACTTTATGGTGTAAAATTATTCTTATTTAAAAATAATAGAAACCCTGTTATAAAAACTCAGAACTATAAGGGAAACCGATCACAAATAACTTAAAAAACTTTAATGTACACGAATTTTAACAAATTCTACACGACAGAAAGTTTAAACTTAAGAACCAAAGCAAAGCTCAGGAGTATTAAAGACATAATAGTTTCGACATGAAAATGAGCATACGGAATCTTGACTGAGTCGAGATCTAAATTACAATTGCCAGAAGGCATGTCTCAAGATTTGGTATAACTCTTCGATCCAAGCTAAGTGACAAGCTTTGCTGATAGTGCTCGGGAATGAACTGAATTATCTATAAATTTTACTCACGAGAGAATGCAAATACTTTGGAACCTGTTAACTTTTCAAACCAATTTAAGAAACTCACAAAATACGGTTATAAGGTAATTAAATTTAGTAGGGGCGTGATATTAACCCTTCTCGGAATCCAACGCAAACAAAAAATTCAAATTTGCTTTGGATTTTTTTTAGAAAATTTTAAAACGAACTATGAATGTTGTCGGTGTTCACACTGGTGTATTGGCTTATACATATATGTATACTCAAAAACATTTAAAAAAAACTTGTGCAGATTTTATTGAATTTTACAAATTCGTAAGTGACGTAACTCGGCTAACATAAAAGTTTGCTAAACAGGATTAAAGAATATGTAAAGGAATTATTAACAAAATGCACAATGATTTTTAAGCTGTGAAATAGAAATTGTTTTAGTATGGATGTGATTCGGAACTTACAGTATTTTAGGAAACAAAGAGAAACTAGCTAGAGAAACTGAATTCCGTTTTGGTAAAGATGAGATTGGGAATTTGCAGTGTTTTAAAAATCCGAAACTATAAGAGCTTTTAAAGGACGTCATTTACAAATGTTTTCAAATTGCTTTGCAGATCCAATTTGAATCACGTGGATGCAGAGGCTGTAGAAATTGGTGTGACCAAGACAACAACGACAGCATTGCCCTCAACGGCCGCCTCATCGGGTGCATCATCGTTAATGCCAAGTGGCCCTATCATTACCGCCGTAGAGCGTTCAAGTCCGCTCAATATGCCTCTGAGTGCAGCTGCCGGAACTGGTGCTACAGTCACAACAACTGGACGTTCCGGTGTGCCGGTGCTCATCGAATCCGGCTCATATAGTAAGTGTATTATAAGCGAATTGTGAATTAGTATATTTATTTAAATTATGGTCTAAAATCGTTGGTGTTTTAGGCAGCATTGAGCAAAGTCCCAAGCTAATGGATCGCTTTCGACATGGACATTTGGATTCCGACTATGGGCATGGCGATATGCGTCTAAAGGAGGATCTAGCCGATGCCATGCGAGAGTCGCCATCAACGGCAGCTGCGCGTCGTGAAACTGGTAAGTTTTGCACATCAATTTTTATTTAATATTTATAGACGTACTTGTGTGTATATTTTTTAAGAAATAACTACTAGGAAATGATGTGAGGCTAAGTGTTCAAATGTGATTTCAGTGCTTTTGTTTGTATTGTATGCAAATTTCAGTCTTCTAGCTCTTGCCGTTTAAAGCAAAAGGATGTCATAATAACAATCAGGCTGCAAATCACATTCGAATACAAAGTTTATCATTATTTAACAAAAAAAAAACAATGGTTTACATAAATTGTTTATTAAAATTGGCAATAATTTTGTATTGTCTATCGTTTTTTTTTTTTATTATTATTAACTTTTTGTGTCGTTTGAATCCTTAACGTTTCCGTTTTGAATGCATCTTAATTTAGCGGTGCCTGGTAACGTTACGAGTTTCTTTTTCATATAACTAGAAGTTTACTATACGATTTTTTCAAGCTGTATTTTCTTTCTTTTTTTGTAATTTAATTACACGCTTTATGGAAAAATGTTAAATTACAAATGGTGAAAACACCACGAAATTGGCATTGGTTCTTAAGTTTATCGAGTGCTGTCCGCCGGCAATTGCAGTTATTTACCATCCTCCATTTTTTCCTACTTCTCTATAACTTCTCCTTATAAATATCCTCCAAAAATTCCTATACTCTGTGTGTGTGTATGTGTGTGAATTTCCTTTCCAACAAAAAAAAGAAGAAAAACTAAATTCCTTTACCATCTCTTAAAATGTTTAAGCATTTGTTGTTGTTTTTTTATAATACATTTTGGTGTTTTGTGGTACGGTCACACTGGCTGCGGATTTTCAGCTTTCTAGCATAATTTTCAATATATAATAATATTCCAAAAACAAATTAATAAAAAAAAAAAAAAAAAAAAATTATCTATATTTTTTATTAATCTTAATAATAAGCTAATCAAAATTTTTATCACAGCAAAAAGAAAATACAATTTTCACCGACCAATACACTCTCAGATACACTTACACACACACACACACACAACACACACATAGACGCCAATTGGGTTTCATGCGGTTTTTCCACCTTTTTCTCAGTCTAGAGAAACTACTTTTCTCTAGAGTTTTTTTTATGAAAGGCTTTCTATTACAAACTGCATGACATTTTCCCTCCTATCCTTACTGTGAAGAAAAATTTTAGCTTTTCTTTCAGCTATAGTCACCGAGCTCCCGAAACGCACACCCTGTATAGATTTTCCAACCCTTTTCCACTTATCCAACGCCATTTCCTAAATTTTTCCTAGCCTTTAGGATTCCTTGGCCTGTGGTTTTGTGTCTTCTCTTCTTACTTCTCTGCTGCTTCTTCATCTTTTTCTTGATCTTCTACATCTTCTTCTTCTTCATCAACTTGGTTTGCTTTTCTCCCTCTTTTGTATTGGGCAATTTTCCTCGGTTTATGCATATCGGTCGCGTGCCTAAAGAAAAACAAAACAAAATTTCCATGCTTTTATTTACGTGTGTGTGCGAGACGTGAGAGAGCGAGCGAGCGAGAGAGCGAGAGAGCGAGAGAGAGAGAGACAGAGGAAGCGAGCGAGCTTGAAAAAGAAAGAGAGAGGAGGGAGAGAGAGATAGAGAGAACAGTTGAGAAGAAAGAGCACATAAAAACTACATGAATCTTGAATAAAAAGCCAAAGCCATATAATTTCGTTAACCTTCAACTTACAAAAAAAAAAATCTATAAAAATAACTTTAATTAAAGAAAAGTTAAAAATCGTTAAAAAAAAATGTTTTTCCAAGTAATTTGAGAATTTTCTTACATTATATTTTATATAGTTTTTCTTTTTCATATATTTTACTTTTCTATAGTCAATTTCCAAAAAGCGCTTTTACTTTTTACGCTTAAAACTCACTCAAAAAAATAAAAATACACCTAAATAAAAAACAAATGGCAAGCATTTCACATTAGCAAAAATAAAAAAAATTAATTAAAAATGCATAAAAAATATATACAAATATATTTCATGTATATTTTACTTATTTTTTTTTTGTCTACAATTTTTTTTTCTTTGTAAATTTGCATTTTGCTTAAAACGTTTTCTGATATTGCACTTTACAAGTTACAGTTACTTTTTCAATTTATTGTTCATTCTTTTAAAATGCTTAACAAACAAAAAATAATTAAAAAAAAAAAATGCAAAACGTTTTAACAATTTTGAAATGTTAATAATACTTCCGCCTTTGGCTTTTTGTTTTCAACGAAATGCGCTTTTCTCATAATTTGTTTTCTTCTCTTTCTTCTCTTCTCTGTCCTGCCCGTCCGCCCGCTCGCCCTTTGTTGCCACACAAACAACAACGACATCAACAACAACAACAACACCACCGACCACGTCAACAGGTGTTGCACCACGCTCCCCAATGCTGGATGTGGCAGGCGTTGCGGCAAGCAGCGGTGTGGCGGCCACAAATGTGGCAAGTGCCACAACCTGTGACAATGCCTGCTATTATGATGCATTGGCGGAACACGATGCTGAACTTGATACCGATGATCACCAGCAAATGGACGCAATGGTCAGACGTTCCCACAACGATTCCTCAACCCTCTCCGCCCTGGCCTCCGTGCTGCCCAACATCTGTAGCTACGAAGAGGCAATAACAACGCCCCGCATCGAGAAAATCGTGAATCCATTGGGAACGGTGACTGATGTGCATGCCGGCATCAGCGGGGAGCTGCAGACGGATATGTTGGACGAGGTGGTGGGCCAACTGTCCGCCGAGGATTGTGTCATCCATGAGAACTGCGATGAGGCACTGTTCCGTCCCGTCGTTGCCATATTCTGCGACGAGCTGGCCGAGCAGCGGAAGCACGAACTGCAGTTGCAACAGATGGATGAGGCAGCGGCGAGCCGGCAGCGTGCCGCACATGAGGAGCATACGATGCCACCGGTGGTATTGGCCAACAAACTGATTGTACCCGTCATTGCCAAAGAGGTGGATGAGGTGATTGTGCAAAAGGAGAAGCAACTCAAAAAGAACTCAATGATATCTCAAGCAGCTGCTGAGGAAGCAGCGCAAGCTGCAAGATTCGCTGAATTGTCGCATCTTAATAAGCCGTCATGCAGCAAGCAGCAGCAACCACAACAACAAATTAACAAAACTGCCAGCCAGTTGAAGCCACAAACAACAACACCGACACCATCAACAACAACAGCAACAACAACAACAACTGCCAGCGAAGATGAAACGCTTGAGGATGAGCTACAGACTTCGGTCAGCTCCACCATATCCACAAAATCCAACAAAAAGTCAAAACAAAAACAACAGCAGCTGCAGCTGCAGCAAAAACAGAGCAGCAAGAAAGACAAGAAACAACAGCAGCAGCAGCAACAACAGCAGGCGGACAAGGAGAAGGAAAAAGATAGACAGGATATGGATCCAGCGGATAGTTTGCTGGAAAATAAGGATGCTATAGCTGCTGTTATGATGAGTAGCGCCAGCGCACAGGGATTGAGTCTACATGTGGAACAAGAGGAGGAGCTGGAAGTGGAGCAGCAGAAGAAGCAGGAGGAGCAGGTCATGGAAAAACAAAACCTAAAGGATAAAGATAGCAAAAAGCAGCAGGAAAAAGAAAAGGAAAAGCAGCTGCAACGCGAAAAGGAGGACCTCAAGGAAAAGACTAAGCAAAAAGAGCTAGAAAGAAAGGAAAAGGAACGAAAAGAAAAGGAGCAGGAGCGAAAGAAGGAGCTAGATAGAAAGGAGCAGGAACAAAAGGAGAAGCTAGAAAGAAAGGAACAGGAACGAAAGGAGGAGCTGGAAAGAAAGGAAAAGGAACAAAAGGAGTTGGAAAGAAAAGAACAGGAACGAAAGGAGTTGCAGACTGCTGTGGAGGAGAAAGTCAAGCAAAAGCAACTAGAAAAACAAAAGCAAAAGGAGCTTAAGGAGTTGAAGGAAAAGGAAAATACAACGCAAATGTTGCCAGAGACTTGGGAAATAGAGGAAACTGAAATTGAGCCAGAACTCGAGGAGGAAAAGGACACACAGCTTAAAGAGGAGGAAGCCAGGCCGATAAAGCAGACTAAAACAAAATCACTCAAGTTGCAGGAGGAGCAAGTTAAATCTGAAAAGTTAATCAAGGCTAAACCCCTTAAGCTGCAGGTGGATGTGGAGGAGCAAGAAACGGAGGAGCAGGTGGTACCAAAACAGTGGAAGCTTGGCAAAACTAAGTCCCCAAAACAAGCAGAGCCCGAACAATGCAAGGCGGTCAGGTTGGGCAAAAGCAAACCACTCAAACTGCTGGAAGAACGGGAAGAACCTCCCCGTAGCTACAGTGTCAGAGTGCTGGAGATGCCGCCACCGCCGCCACCCGCTGCCGTTCACAATGTGTGGAAAAGTCTCGAAAGTGCCGCCAAAGAGGCAACAACAAGTGATTTTCCCAGTCTAAGCACCAGCAGTCGCAAGACTGAGAAACTCCTCACGGGTTTACTAATGCCACAAAAGCAGCAGGAGAGAGAAAAGGAAAGGGAAAAAGATAAAGATAAAGAAAAAGAACGAAAGTCAAGCAACTTTGATGATTTCCTGTTGAGTGCATTAAAACCACTGGAGGCATTGGATGAATTGCCTCCATTGCCGGCACTAGAGCCATTGAAAGTGCTCGACGACGAACTGGAAGAAGCTACAGCGATATCAGGAGCCGAGAGCTTAATCAATTTTGAGAGTCCGCTGCAGGAGAATGCTGCAATGCCGCGTAAGATAACGCCACCACCACGTGGTTTTACTGAGCAGAACCTGATACTGGCTCTATGCGGTTCACTGCACTATGAACACGAGTATGCTCAGTTGATGGGAGTGGGAACACGCGATGGTGCGGAAGAACGTGTAAGTGTTGCTGATGGTGAAGCTGCTGTGCACAAATCAACATCCACATCGAACAATTCATCGGGCTCCGAGGAGTTGCTGCTCATGGAGGAGCCCAAAAAGCTAAGCAAGAAGCACAAACGTGCCAAGCAATTGCAATTGCAGCTGCAGCAGCAGCAGGAAGCGGAACAGCAGCAACAGGACGATGAGGAACTGCGTCCTTTGATCAGCATTAGCATGTGTGATTCACAATTGCTGGAGAAGCCACAACGCTGCGATGATGTTGACGAAGATGATGATGTTAACAATGATGCCGATGATGAGATTGTTAATGCTAATGCTAATGAGATTGATAATGACAATGATCATGATAATCAAACACTGCCGGAGGATTTGCTGCATTTTGGCAGCAGCGCAACGGCACCACATTCCGGCACCACCACAGACAGCGAGGGTCCAGGGCCGGCAACCACAACATCTGACGATAACAATATCATTATCTATGGCGGCAGTCAACATCTTGCCACCTTGCCACATGGTGCTGCGTTGATGACGCCGCCGCCTCACAAGCTCAAGACCAAAAAGCTGGAGCACAAAATCAATTTGATTGCAGCCATTGAGGCGGCCACCTCGTCATCCACATCATCGGCGGAGGAGAGCAGTGTGGAGACGCACAGCACAACAACCGTGGCAGCAACAACTGCTGCAGCAACCACAACATCAAGTGCCACAGCGGTGGGGCAAGTTTTGGACCTGTTGTCAAGCGGTAGCGGAGCTGCTGCTTTAGCGTTGCCGGTGGCAACGCCCACACATGCAACTGCCACAGCTGCCACAACGGTTGGCATGGGCGTGGGTGTTGTCGGCGTGTCCGGTGGCCAGCCGAGTGCCACAAAGAAGAAGACAAAGCGTCGCAAAAGATAAGAATTAGCGATTTGTTTGTTGTGCGTATTCAGTCTGGTGGTGCTGTGGCATCTCTATGCAAATCCAGCAACAGCTGCCACTGCCACGGTTCCGACCAGCAATGTGGCACGCACCCAACAGCTGCAGCACCAACAAGCACAACAGCAGCAGCAGCAGCAACAACAATCGGTGCAACAGCAACAATTGCAGCAACTGGAGTTGCATGAACTGCAATTGCCGCTGCAGCTGCAACAAATGCTGCACAGCAGCGCCACCTAGCGCAACAAACACACAGACAACATACAATTAAACAAAAACAACATACATCTCTGTCTCTGTCTCTCTCTCTGTCGCTGCCGCTGTCTCTCTTATCCACTCTCTCTCTATTGCCCAATTTAAAGTGTGCGACAACAACAAACGGAATATGTTTATTATCAAAACAAAACAAAACAACAAAAAAATATACAAAAAAATAATAAAATTCAAAAAAAAAACCTATGTGATTATCAAGAAAAACAAAATATACATATACATATATATACGCGTATTTAGCAATTCGTTTAACTAAAGAAAAAAACAAAAAAAAAAACTATGGCTAACAATTTTTAAGTGCAAAGTTATATGATTAGCGATAAAAACAAGAAATCAATATAAATAAATATATATACACAAATATATATTATAAATAAATAAAATTATATTATTAAAAAAAAAAAAAACAAAAAAATTGTAAATAAAAAACAAAATTGACACCGAAAATATTTCAAATGTAAAAAAAGAAAACAAAAAATATAAATATAATGATTGCTCACACACAGACAAACACACACACAACTAGTAACCCAGCGTAACTTAACAATTTTTACAAAACCCTCCCCCCCCCCCCCCAAAAAAAAAAAAACAAAAAACAAATTGGAAAAGCAAAAAAATTAATAAAAATATATATGTATACATTTACATAAACTGTCCAAAGCCACAATCGTTCTCTATATTAAACACTTTTTAATGCCTGCTTTCGTTAAGTTTCGTTAAGTTTTATAACGCCAACAATAACAAACAGCAACAACGCCACCACAACACAAAACTGTGCACCGCCACACAAAACGACAACAAAAACAAAAAAACACTAAATATAATATATATATGAAAAAAAAAACTTTCAACTTGTTAAAACTTTTGTGCGCTTTTTAATTTAATTTTATTTAATTTTTTTATATAATTATAAATTCATATATTTTTACCTTTTGTTGTGTTAATTTATTGAAAAAAAAATTTTTCTATATGTAAATCTAATTTTTGTCTGTTTCATATAAGATTTTTTTTTTTTGTGTAATTGTAAAATTTTGGCAAAGCTTTCGAAATATTCTAAAAAAACAAAAGCAAAAACTGTTTAAGAAAAAAAGAAGTAATAGTTTTTCTGTACATATAACTTGCAGTATTTATAATTTTCAAACAAATATTGAGGAAAAAATTATAAAAAAGAGATACTAAAAATTAATTAATTTAAATATGTATAATTAAATAAATGCAATTTTAGTTAAAACTACCATAAAAAGTGTGTTTCATTTTACTCCGAACATAGTGTTTACTTAGGCAAGGAATTTGAATACTCCTAATGTTTATCTTATTTATTAATTATAAAGTTATATTTGTTAATTATTAAAACATATTTTCAAACCATCTACTTGGTCTTGGCTTTTTTTTAGATAAGTTTCTTATTTTATTATTTTTTATGGAATGTGTCAATGTTTTTTTGAGTCAATTCTTATGAGTTTAATACTTCGCATCAATAATCAGCGATTTTAAGATTATTAATTGTGTAGTCGAAAATAAAAAGAAATTATATTCATTCATAATTATTGAAGATTATATCAAAATGTGCAGCAGATTTATTTTTGTTGCCGTTGGCATTTAAATAAAAGGGTGAATCCCCTTTTTGATAGTGATAAATAATAAATAATAAAACACTCGAACAAATTTGTTTAACCTCTTAGACCCAAAGCTCAAGTGTGACAAGCATATTTCTTCTATTTTTCTCTGGCCAAAAGAATTAAACGATCCATATGTAACTAAAACTTTTCATATTTCTCTTATATATTCCATTTTTGAATATGGATGGTGCATATGTTCTTCCCAACACCAGATTCGTCCAGACAGAATAGAATCAGTAACGAAGCAATTCCTGATTTTTGGTCAGAGAGGCCTTAGCTGGACTCGCTTTCGCTTGCCTTATTGCTGCAGAAGACTTTTACTAAATAGTCCTTTATAAATGTCTGATTATAACACTATGTTTGCTATAATGTTCTTACACAAACTAATCACTGGGAAAACTGAATCGTCTGAGTTAATAAGCCACTGAAACCTTTCTACCACTGTCCATTCATGTTTTGGAATTTATGTTCTGTATCATATCAGTTTAATATTATATTTCTTCTACTACCACACTAAAAATTATTTTTTTTCTTAATTTTCCAAAATAAATTATTCCAAAAATATGTGATTTAAATTAGTTTCTATTTTAATTATTATATGACAACATTTAACTTGATTTCTGTACATTATATGTTCAATGATAATTTCAAATTACTGTATAATAAATATTTTTTTAAATGCTCTTTTAATGAAATGTCAATTCCATTGTAGCATCTATTATTTTGTTATTTTAACATTACCATTAACATTATTATCAAAATATAAGTTTTTATTATCATTGTTATGAAAGCCATCATTTAATTCTATCAATATTAATAGCACGGACTTCAGCTGTAATATTATTATTAGTTTTATTGCTTATATACTTAAAAACAGTCTTTTCATTGACATTACTCTTAAAAAATAACATTTTAATTAGCATTGAAATTCGCAATATCTTGAACTAGTATTGTCGGAATTATTTCTTTTCAATTCAAGATTAATCAAGACAGAACAGAATCTGCGGAGAAACAATTTTTGCTCTTTGCTTTAAGGGGCCTTAACTAGAACCCTAACATCCGGTTGCCTCCCTACCTTAGTACACTTTTTTTTACTAATTAATCATTCCTCTCAGTCTGATCGTAGAACCATGCTTGGTGTAATGCTTACGCACAAACTAATAAATGCCAAAATTGTTTCGTCTAAATTAATTAGCCAAATTAGTTTTGCGGTTCTTATCAGACCTACTAGAGCTATCGTCCGCTTTCACTTAAAATCTGTACTGCTATTCTATATATAACCCATTTCGAATTTAATGTTCTTCGTATAATAACCTTTCAACTACCACTACTCTAAAAACTACACTGCTATGTCATCTTTCAAGTTTATAGAATATTTTAATTATGTATATGCTTAGTAACTAGAATTTGTATTGTTTAATGTTCATTGTTAAACAAGCCCGTGCTTGGTGTCGTATGGGCCACTTGGAAGTACTGCGTTTAGTACTACTTCAACGACCATAACAAATGTCATTTTCATTAGTGCAAGTTCGCCTAAAGATTTTGTTCTGAAAATTAATAATCGCCAAATTTCTTTTCATTCGACAGGCAACAATTTTGGCCTTGATCAGATGGACGGACTGCCAAATAACATCAACAACAATAACAATAATAACAACAACGTTGTAACAACAACCAGTAAAGGCAATCGTAAGCTAAACAACGACATCAATCCCATTGCCAATACTAACCAGCGGCGACAACAACAGCAGTTGCAACAACAGCAGCACCAGCACCAGCAACATGCCGATGTGGAGCCCATGAGCACCACACCACCACTATCAGCAACAGCAGCAGCCACATTTGCCAGCAGCAGCAACTACAGTGCTGCTGGATTACAGAAAATACCACAGATTAATACCGCTGCTGTGGGAATTGGCGGTGAATTGGCCACTGTGGTGAACATAGATGTGTTCGATGATCAGTTGAGTCTGAGCAGCATTAGCACCAACAGTCGTTTATCTCTGGAGGGTCCCCCCTCACAGTCTTCCCCGCCGCTTAGCCTTTGCAATGGGCTTATTGATACCAATCTAATGCATTTCAGTGAGAGTGCTGCTGTCGTTGCTGTCGATGATGACCAGGAGGACCAGGATGATGATGAGGACGATGTTTCTGATGACAATGATGATGATGGTATTGGTGTTGTTCGTAGTCGGAATCGCATTCGCAATATTGCCGATGTCAATGCCACCGATAGAATACCAAAGTTGTGAGAGTTAGTTCAGAGGCCAACAACGGTGCGTTTTATGCAACGTGCCACGTTGATTGGCGACAATTTTAATTTGAGGCGGTTTTGTGCCCAACTGTTTAATGCTAAACCCACAAACACAACCACATCCACAACAACAGCAGTAACAACAATAACTACAACATCACCCACATCAACAACAACAGTAATAAGCGAAGCCGCACACGAAAATCCTTAAAGCAATTAATTTGCAAATCCCAAGCCTTCTTTTTTATAGTCCCTAGGTGCTTGTTTTTTTTTTAACGATTACTATTTAAGTTTCATGTGACTCAAGCTGCCATTGGCACTTAAGCAAAGGATTATTCGATAGCTTAAGGGAATAATCAACAAACATTCAGAAATGACAAGAGCTACAACAGTCTAATAACTTCTAGAATCCATTGTTCTATGTTAAGTTTGGTAATTTTGCAGCACTGCTTGCTCAACAGTAAATCAATTTGATAAATACTCGCTTTCCAACACTGTTTGGCAAGTTATTGCATTAAAAGCTTCAAAAAAAGGTTAAATAATCTGGATTCAAGCTCATAGCTCACTCTTGCAATGTTGTTACGCAACATTTAATGGTTTTCCAACACTATATACATTTTTGCAAGTCACAACAGTCGCAAGTTTAGAGATGATGAGTTCTTTGAATGAAAAAGCTGTATTATTTCTATACCCTCTGTGGGGTAACATACAGAATATATTCTTGATCAGCATTAACAGCTGAGTCGATATAACCATGTCTGTCTCTCCGTCTGTTTGTCTGTCTGTATGAACGAAAGGATCTCAGAGATGGTAAGGGCTCTCTCCCTATTTTAGTCATTTTCGACCACATATTTAGTTTTTCCTGCAAAGAAAAACGTAAATTTTAAGCAGAGGTGCACGTAGCGAAAAACGTAGTGGGAGCGGGTCAGACATACAAAAAAGTGTGCCTTTTAAAAACTTCTGTTGCAAGCTTTTTTATATGGAAAAATTAATCTAAATTCAAAAGCTTTTGTTTTTAGCTTTTTATATGAAAATGCTGATTTATTATCAAAAGCTTTTGATGCAAGCATTTAATATGAAAAAGCGCTTTTATTGCTTAACATGAGTTAACTTACAAGTTCAATGGTGTTGGTTATATCTTTTCTTTTGCCTACTCTGGGGCTGAATTAATCCAAAACTTAAGTGCTAACATTCAGCTGCTGTCATTTTCATTGTCATTTAGCTTTTTTTCAACCACATCGTTTAGTTTAATTACTTTCGTTTTATGTGTCAACGTTTTTTTCTTTTCAATTTTTTTTTTAAATATATATATATTTGTTTTTTTTTTATTATAAAAGTTTATGTTAACAAAACGCATAGCACAGATCATGAAATGCAGTGAGCAAAATGTGTTAACAAAAATATGAATATATATATATAAAAAACAAAAAACAAATAGATCAGATCAGACCTCAGCTGAATGCCGTGATATTTAAAATAAAATTAAAAAAAAAAAAAAAACAAAAATAAGTAAATAAAAAAATACAAAACAACACAAAATATACCTAAAAACAAAACAAAAATCAAGTAAAAGTATAAAAAAAAACACACACACACACTAAATAAATATATATACATTAATTATATATAAATGCATTGAAAAAGGCGATCGATACACGCATAAACTATTAAAGATTAAATATAATTATTCGATAACTCTATAAATAAACATATACATATGTAACTTGTGTGTACGACATGGGCATGTTGAGAACTATCCTTAACATTTTTATTACCATACCATAAACTATTTGCCGCTTATCCTTTGTTGTTCCGATTGCTATACTTTGATTTAAGACTTGAAATAGAATACACTTTTGGTACACAATTTTTATATATTTTATACTTACTATATATATGTATATGTATAACTTCTACTCCTGAAAAATACCAGTTTTCTATTGAAACAAACACAATTGAGTTGAATTCATTCCAAAAAAATGTAACAACAAATCCAACAGTTATTTACAAAAGTAAACATATCCATATACACATAGATTTGGTGCAGAGATACATTTTGAAACAGTCGAAATTTAAACATGGGCTATCCGATGTCTGTTTAAATATCAATGAATATATGCCAGATAAATGTATATATTTTTTCATATATACTTCAGAAACACATACATGCAAATATAAATAACATATATTTAGATATGATCATACTACTAGAAAGAAATGAACACACAGTAAAGCCCATGTGCATAAAGGTTGCCTCTTCCTGATCCACCAAAAATTACAGAGATATAACAAAGAACATCATATATACATGTAACTAATTTCGTATTCGACAAACTGCAGGACAGGAAGTTATGAAAACAAAATACACAAAAAAGAAAGAATGAAAAAAAAATACAAAATTTAAAAAAAAAATCTATAAGAAGAAAATACTAAAACATATTTTTTATACCTTTCGTCGAACGTCTTCTCCATGCGCATGTTATGAGTAAACCGTAAATCGATGTGAAATGATTTATATATATTCTATACTTTATATACATCTATATTATATACTTCTTCAATAAACAATACTATATACTTACATATATATACATTATCTACCGATCTTAAGGATCACATATAGTATGTGTATATGTCTGTAACAGTTAAATAAGTACAACAATTGGCATTGCGATTCGTACTAACTAGCTTAATTGCATAGTTTACTTAAATTACGTTTATTCGATATTCGGTTGATTTCGATTCAATACGATTCTTCAGTAACGCTTTAACGATAGATATGAAAAACAACATCAATTTGTATACATTCAAGTGTCATAAATTTATGAGAAGCTATATAAAAGGATTTTATTAAATACAAATAAATACTTAAATAAATTTAAATATTGCATTTTTAATTAATAATTATTCTGCTTGGAGTATTATTGGTGCCATTTTGGGTAGAGTTTTTACATGCAGAGTCGTGTTTCGTGGAGTATTACTTGATCTCAGCACGCAAGTAACAAAGGTAAGCTTTGGGGAAAGGTGTCTTAATACAAATCTAATAAGTTTTTCTCGCTCGTTTTGCTCCTTATCAAGTACACTTGGCCCTCGCATAACACGGGGGTTTCGTTCCTAGAAATCCTCGTGTTAAGCGAAACATGGAATTAGTACAAAATAAGGGGTTACGTTTTCAAAACTCAAAATTAGCAGCAACAAAATTTGTATTGTTCAAAATTAGTGTTTTTATTAAAGTTTCTTACATTTGTTCAAAATTAACCAAAAGTTATTATGTATATGCCTTTAATAAATCCATAACATTCATATTTTCAAAATTTAAAGTTGGTATTAAATTAAGAAAGTTGCTTCATATAATTAATTAACAGGGTCAAGTTTATAGAAACTTAAAAATGTGAAAAAGTAAGGAAATCATATGTATCTATTTATATCAAATTTGAAATGCATTTGGTGCCATTTATAGTTTAAGCCAGTTTGTTTCAGCATGTATTCTTTTTTGGTGGCTCCTTATCAAAGTTATCAATCATTTTCGATTGTTTGCTGGCTTTTAATCGTGTAAGAACAATGTTTTTAGCGTGTTTAATGGGGGGTGGCAGCAAATATGTAATCGTGTAAGACCGAGTTCGTGCTAAAAGAGTTCGTGTTAAGCCAGGGTCAAGTGTACTCCTTTTATTAGGCGAACTTTACAGAAAACAATAAAACTGATCACGGTTTCGTATAGCTTGATAAGTTGCAAGAAAAATGAACATTTTAATCAGCCATTCAATTAATAAAATTCTTTTTAATTTTTATACCCTCTGAGGGGTATATTGGGTTTGTCAAAAGTATGTAACAGGCAGAAGGAGGCGTGGCAGACCCCATAAAGTATATGTATTCTTGATCAGCATCAACAGCCGAGTCGATATAGCCATATCCGTCCGTCCGTCTGTACGTCTGTCCGTCCGTTTGAAAACCTAAATTTTGAAGACTAAGAGCTACAGCCTCCATACTTGGTATGTACATATGTCTATGCTTCACGCAGGCAAGTTTATTTTGGATTTTTGACACGCCCCCACCGCCTCCTCAAATCGTGAAAAACGATTTCACAATTCCTTTAACTCAAAAAGTATTGAAGATATCTGAACGATATTCACACAGTGGTAATATGCATAGTACCAGTTTTAAGATAACTAAACCAAACTCACAAAGTATGTGTATGGGGGTATTATCTATACACTAACCAACTTTGGTTCGTATCGGACAACTATATCACATAGCTCCCATATGAGCTATCTGATAAACATCAGAGCCATACCTGGCTCTATGTTGAGGTTATTAGTTTAAAAGACATCTAACATTGAGTACTTTATTTTGCTCTGAAATACGCCAAAGTATCTTACAGTCGACAGAAAAACATAAAGTTATTTCAAATGTTACATCTTTATCTCAATTGTATGGTATTTCCTCTTTAACCTACAAATATTTTCAATTCTACTACGTTGGTAATTAAGTAAATATGTATTTAACGTTTGGTGAATATTGAGTTGTCTGTTTCATTTGCTTACACAACTTTTACTTACTATACTTTGTATAATCCCCAAAACACTAATCAACTGAAAGTCTGTTATATGTAAATGACAGCTCGAAATGTAGACTCCCGGTTAAGGGTTCAATTGGTCACGTTGTACGAACAATGTCAATGCCATCGTCGATTGTCGGAGGTGAAATTGGGATTATCTTGAGACATTTGACCTTGTTAACAAATGCGAATGTGAATAGCTTGAACTCAGGCTGATGAAGCGAGACTAATGATTTATTAAGTCAGCTCCCGTCTGCGAGAGTTGTGCGAACAAATAGATGCAAGTCTGTGATTAAAATGATTAATCGATTGTTAAGAGCGGAACTAAATTGGTTCACGCTTCTTTGATTGAAACTTCAAGCGACACACAAATCGATTGTCATATTTCATTTCATAGATGACTTATGAAAGCAACTATTAAACGGCAAAATATACAATAATTTGGAGAAGAAATAATATGAAATGACGTTAGAGTCTGATGGTAAATTTTAAGCTTAAATATAAATAGTTTTTCATTATGTATGTATGTACCTAAAAAATAAATATGTACATAATCAATGTAAAGTTCTGTACGAGTATACTATAAAAATTATAAAAATTTCAAGATACAATAATACTTACGATAGTTATCAACTTAATTATCTGTTCTAAAAGGGTTATGAAGTTGATCTAAAATGTATCGCTATTAGTTTTTTTGGAATGTCACTTTTGATTGTATAAAATGTATCTGAGAAAGCGAAATTGCAGCTCCATGCGTGACAAATGATGCTTAGGCATGTCCAGACATGTCAAGACACGTCAAACCGCCCACTTATCATCTAATTCGATAATGTAATCGCAACTTACGACATGTAAGCTATCGTGCTTAAATTCCGTTGCATAATACCTAGACAGACAGACTACGAATCCCAGTTGTGGGTAGCTACAATATATTGAACCTTGCATCTCGATTCGTTCCTCAACGTTGTCAGGGTTGTCACCTTAAGGAAAACTTATTCTAACTTCGTGTCAGTTGATGATCAGCATTTGTGAGTGATACGCGAAAAGCTTTGAACATGCTTCAGTGGCTGCTATTGTCCGTAATCGCACTGATCTCTCTGGTTTATACCTTTCTCGTATGGAACTTCGGACACTGGCGACGTCGTGGCATTCGGGAGCCGAAGGCATTGCCACTGTTCGGCTCCTTTCCGAACATCGTGTGGCCTCGTCAGCATTTTACGAACGATATGCAGGATATTTATATGTAAGTGAGGAAGCAAGTATTGTTTGACCATTTGTATAAGGTGGACTACAAAAAGAAAAAAGCAAAAATCGAACTCTCTTTGGTATCATTAAAATAGTAGTTGCAAGTCATATATATTATCGAGTTCTCTTGAAAACTTTAATATCCTCAAACAATGCCGTTTTTTTTTCCTTTAGGAAATATCGCGAGACGGACAGTTATGTGGGCACTTTTCTGCTCCGATCACCAAAGTTGCTTTTACTGGAGCCGAAGCTGATCAACGAGGTATTCGTGTCTGCCTTTCGGCACTTTGAGAACAACGATGCATCACGTATGATTGACATTAGAAAGGATAAATTAGTTGCCTGTAATCCATTTGTGCTGGAAGGTGACGAGTGGCGACAACAACGTGGCATCTTTTCACCCTTGCTGACCAGTGGGCGTATACGTAATGCTTACTGCAACATGCAACGTACTTGCGACAAGCTCTGCAGTTATATTGACAGAACGTCGTGCAGCGGACAGCCATACAATGGCATGGAAGTAAGTAACAAACGCGTAGATAGATTGATTTCGAACACATTATTAGCAATGAAATTCCCCAACTTTGGTATATGTCGTATAGCTTGTATAATTTGTTGAAGACAAATATTTGTATTTCAATGCTTTGTAAGTAGTGGATTTCAGCAGCGTAGTTTTGTAAACAAATAGTTATTTTAAGTACATCAACATAGTAAGATATTTGTTTAAAACTTAAAGCTCTATTAGTTTGAAAGTAACTTTAATTTTAATTTTCCGATTACATTACAGCTTGGCTTGCGCTTTACCAGCGAGAATCTCTTTGATTGTGTGTTGGGCATTAAAGCCCGAAGCTTTACTGATGTTCCGCTACCCGTGGCCAAGCACAACAAGGAAATGTCGGAGGATAATCGGGGATTGGCATTGGCCGGAGCGCTGAACGGTCTCTTTCCCCAACTGCCAGCCTGGTTGCGTCCCAAGATCATACCCAAGTCATATGACGACTTCTTTACTCCATTGGTACACGAGGCCTTTCGTTTACGTCGTAGGGTGCGACAGGAACGTAATGATTTCATCAATCATTTGCTGGACATGCAGCTGGAGCATCAACTAAATGATTCGCAGCTCCTGTCGCATGCCATGACCTTTATGTTTGACGGCCTTGACACTACATCCTCGAGCATAGCGCACTGTCTGCTCTTGGTAAGAAGATTACAACCTCAACAATAAGCTACATATACGATCTCTAAATATAATTATCTTTGGTCTACAGCTGGGCCGCTATCCCCAGTGTCAAAAGCAGTTGTGGCAGGAACTTGACACGACGTATTCCAATTCTGGTTCCAGTAATCAACTGTTGCCTGATTTTGATGTGCTCAGTGAGCTGCCTTATTTAAGTGCTTGTGTAAATGGTAAGTAAAATTACTGTGAAGTAGAGGTGGAGAGCTATCGATAGTCGAGTAAATTGATAGTGGACGATAAGTGTTTTTCAACCAATTAATAGTTTACGATAGTGTCTTCCCCTATATAATTTATACATTTAAGCTTTCTTAGCTAAATTACTAACAACTATCAAAGTCACTATAGATAGTACTATCATGCACTATCGTTGTGTAAAACTACTTTTGATAGTGTCGCGATAGTGCCATCAATAGTTCTTTACTGTAAAGCATTGATCCACTCTATTCCTCTTTTTATACCCTCTGAGGGGTATATTGGGTTTGTCAGAAGTATGTAACAGGCAGAAGGAGGCGTTTCCGACCCCATAAAGTATATATATTCTTGATCAGCATCAACAGCCGAGTCGATATAGCCATGTCCGTCTGTCCGTCTGTCCGTCTGTCCGTCTGTCTGTCTGTCTGTCTGTGCGTCTGTCCGTATGAACAAACAGATCTCAGAAATGGTAAAAGCTACAATATCCGTTTTAGTCAGTATCGACCACATATTTAGTCAGTCAATACAAGTTTGTTTCCTTTTTTTGATGCCATGCCCCATTCGCCCACAATTAGCGAAAAACCAGAGATACCTCGAAAAAAATACATGTTTTTGGCAATATCTCGGTAACTATAACACCTAGGGTCACCAATTTTGGCATGCAGGTTGCTATTTGCAATATAAAGACAATGTCATCAAAATTTGTTGGATGCCACGCCTCCTTCGCCCACCATTGAGTTGTAACTTTGCAAGCGGCGGGCTCACTTATTTCTAAACGTATAGTTTTGTAACTTAGCATTTATTTGCAGACAAATAATATCAAACGATTGTGAAAATTTCATTAAAATCGGACTATAAATAAAAAAGTTTTTAAAACAACGAAAATCGTTACATTCAAGCAAGGCATAGCCACGTGCATTGCACTGTGCGAGCGAGATAGACATACAAATATGTGTGCATGTTAAGTTATTGCAGTAGCTACTCCAATTGGAAACGAAGCTCAGAGGGTATTAGACGGTCGGCATGCCCGACTGACAATTTCTTTCTTGTTCTCTCAATCTTGCTCTGACTCCTTTCCACTTATTATCTTTTGTTTAATTTTTTGACTTCTTCCACAATGTAATTTCCAATGCCTCTCTTTTTTGTAAGTTTTCTTGTCACTCATTTGTTACTGCCTTTTTTTATCTTTAACTCCTTTTTATTTTTAAGATACTTGTCTATTTTCAAATTTCTTCCTTACTTTTTTATTCTTCTTCCCATTTTCTTCTGTTTACTTCTTTCTTATTTTTCTTAGACCAACGACCTCTTATTTTAATAACCTTCACCTTCTATAAGAAACATTAACTTGCGCTTTTATACTCTTCATAATAAATATAATGAATTTTCTAAAATTTCCTAGAGAGTCTACGCATCTATCCAGGTGGAGGTTGGGCTTCCAAGACCTGTACTTCACCCTACACATTTTACAGTAGTCTTCAGAGCAAACCTTTGCAAATCTTACCCGGAGATAATGTGATGATACCGATCTATGGACTGCATCATGATCCCAATTTTTATCCCGAACCCGAAATCTTTAGACCCGAGCGTTTTCTCAATGGTGGCTTGAAAAAATACCAACAAATGGGCGTATTTCTGGGCTTTGGCAATGGACCACGTCAATGTGTGGGAATACGTTTGGGATTGATCCAAACCAAGGCCGCAATAGCTGCGATTGTCAGGCGTTACGAGGTGCATGTGAATGAACGTACACTCGCTGGCATTAAACTAGATCCATTTATATTTGTGGGTGCACACAAGGGCGGCATTTGGCTAGACTTTATAAAAAGATTATGAGCATTATAATCAGGACTGCATATCAATTCAGAAACTAACTATTTGTCCAATGAATCCGATACCGAACTGTATACATTTCTTAAGTGTATGCATGTGCTTAGTTTGGTAAGGTAATTCTATGTAAAATTAATAACTATTGTAAATTTCTTTTAAAAATTAAAAACAATAAGCATAAACCTTAAGTTAAGATATTTAAAAGTTAATCCATTTATTCTAGTATGGAAAACATGATATTTTCTTGAGATAGCTAAACCAACAGGAAAGAAATATTTAGTCGAGCATCTCGACCGTGTTATACCCTCTGACTTTCATTTTCAATTTTATGAGTTCAAATTGGGGCAAGAGCTGCAAGAACTTAACATGCTCACGTGTTTGTATGTCTGCTTCCCTCGCTCAAAGTTTATCGTTCACGCTGCTCCTGTAACTTCAGCGCTGTTCAGAGTGCAATGCACGTTGATGCGCCTGTCCTGCAACTTTAAGTTTTTCGATGTTTTAAACATTTCTTGATTATAATCCGATCTTAGTGCGATTTTCAGGATAGTTTGATATTGTTTGTCTCTAAACGAATACAAAGTTACAAAACCATAGGTTAAGAAATGCGTGAGTTAGAGGCATTCAAATCTTCAATTTCTTATGTTTCTTATGGGCGAAGGGCGTGGTATCCAAATGACATTTGATGATATTTTTATACCCTCTGAGGGGTATATTGGGTTTGTCAGAAGTATGTAACAGGGAGAAGGAGGCGTTTCCGACCCCATAAAGTATATATATTCTTGATCAGCATCACAAGCCGAGTCGACTGAGCCATGTCCGTCTGTCCGTCCGTCTGTCCGTCTATCCGTCTGTCCGTCTGTCCGTCTGTCTGTCCGTATGAACAAACAGAACTCAGAGATGGTAAGAGCTACAATATCCGTTTTAGTCAGTATCGACCACATATTTAGTCAGTCAATACAAGAATCTTTTTTTTTTCGATGCCACGCCCCATTCGCCCACAATAAGCGTAAAACCAGACATACCTCGGAAAAAATAAAGGTTTTTTGCGAATATCTCGGTAACTATGGCACCTAGGGACACCAATTTTGGCTTGCAGGTTGCTAGATGCAATACAAAGACAATGCCATCAAAATTTGTTGGATGCCACGCCTCCTTCGCCCACCCCAAGCAAAATTGCATTGTAACTTTGCAAGCGGCGGGCTCACTTATTTCTTAACGTATAGTTTTGTAACTTAGCATTTATTTGCAGACAAATAATATCAAACGATTGTGAAAATTTCATTAAAATCGGACTATAAATAAAAAAGTTTCTTAAACAACGAAAATCGTTACATTCAAGCAAGACATAGCCACGTGCACACAAGCAACGAAAACGAATAACGTGTGAGCGAGATAGACATACAAATATGTGTGCATGTTGCAGCAGCTACTCCAATTGGAACTCATATAATTGGAAACGAAGCTCAGAGGGTATTACACGGTCGGCATGCCCGACTGACATTTCTTTCTTGTTTTATATTAAATCTAGGAACCTGCATACCAATATTGGTGTCCCTAGGTCCGTCAGTTACAGAGATATTCTCTGAAAACATGTATTTTTATACCCTTTGAGGGGTATATTGGGTTTGTGAAAAGTATGTAGCAGGCAGAAGGAGGCGTGGCAGACCCCATAAAGTATATATATTCTTGATCAGCATCACAAGCCGAGTCGATATAGCCATGTCCGTCTGTCCGTCTGTGCGTCTGTCCGTCTACAAGTTCAAACTTGGTCAGTATCGACCACATATTTAGTCAGTAAATACAAGAATCTTTTTTTTTTTGATGCCACGCCCCATTCGCCCACAATAAGCGAAAAACCAGACATACCTCGTAAAAAATATGTGTTTTTGACGAATATCTCAGAAAGTGTAATACCTATGGACACCAATTTTGGCATGCAGTTAGATATTTAGATATTTACAATATAAAGACAATGCCATTAAAAGTTTTTGGATACCACGCCCCCTTCGCCCACAATTACATTGTAACATTGCATACCGCTGGCTTACTTATTTCTTAATGTATAGTTTTGTAACTTAGCGTATACTTGGAGATAAATCAAACGATAGTGAAAATTTCATCAAAATCGGACTATAACAAAAACGAAAAGCGTGTGAGCGAGATATTCATACACATATGTATGTGTGAATGTTAAGTTCTTGCAGCAGCTACTTCAATTTAAACTCATATAATTGGGAACGAAGCTCAGAGGGTATTACACGGTCGACATGCCCGACTGACCTTTTCTTTCCTGTTTTTCTAGGCAAAAATTCGCTTCGGTGCTCGAGCCGATTTTTATATTCTCTTGACCCAACTTAAAATACAGGTTCGATCCTTGGTTCCATTTGAAAAAAAAATATTTAAAATTTTTAGTAATTTAGTGACTAAACGGTTTGCAAAACATAAAGTTTAGTGTATATAAAAACTTATTAATTTTGGGTATAATATTGTGTTTTACATCCTACAGATACATACTTATGACTGCTATAAAAACGAGGGAAAGTCAGAGTTCAGTTAAACTTGGTAGTCAATAGAAATACATATTTATCTTAATTAAAATTAATAACTATATTACTAAATTTGATTAAATCTGACTGCTATCCAAGCTAAAATAGGAACGACCACTTGTAAGTCAGTGTTTAGTAGTAATGTATATTAAACTTAACATATATTTAAAAGTCGCATTTAAATAAAAATCAGTGCACCCATTTATCGATTTTACACGTAATTTGTATGCTACACATAATTGTAATTTATGGTTATTAACTTTATTATTATTATTAAGATACAATTCAGAACTAATTTTCATTATTATTGTGGCTCAATAAAATATATTGCATATTTCTCTCTTAACTTAAAACAGAGGACTTAACAAATAGACTACGTGACTTTTCCCATTAATTTTTTTTAAATTAAATACTCCAAATGAAGCCATACATATGTACAACAAGAAAGAAATGTCAGTCGGGCATGCCGACCGTGTAATACCCTCTGAGCTTCGTTTCCAATTATATGAGTTCCAATTGGAGTAGCTGCTGCAACATGCACACATATTTGTATGTCTATCTCGCTCACACGTTATTCGTTTTCGTTGCTTGTGTGCACGTGGCTATGTCTTGCTTGAATGTAACGATTTTCGTTGTTTAAGAAACTTTTTTATTTATAGTCCGATTTTAATGAAATTTTCACAATCGTTTGATATTATTTGTCTGCAAATAAATGCTAAGTTACAAAACTATACGTTAAGAAATAAGTGAGCCCGCCGCTTGCAAAGTTACAATGCAATTTTGCTTGGGGTGGGCGAAGGAGGCGTGGCATCCAACAAATTTTGATGGCATTGTCTTTGTATTGCATCTAGCAACCTGCAAGCCAAAATTGGTGTCCCTAGGTGCCATAGTTACCGAGATATTCGCAAAAAACCTTTATTTTTTCCGAGGTATGTCTGGTTTTACGCTTATTGTGGGCGAATGGGGCGTGGCATCGAAAAAAAAAAAGATTCTTGTATTGACTGACTAAATATGTGGTCGATACTGACTAAAACGGATATTGTAGCTCTTACCATCTCTGAGTTCTGTTTGTTCATACGGACAGACAGACGGACAGACGGACAGACGGATAGACGGACAGACGGACAGACGGACGGACAGACGGACATGGCTCAGTCGACTCGGCTTGTGATGCTGATCAAGAATATATATACTTTATGGGGTCGGAAACGCCTCCTTCTCCCTGTTACATACTTCTGACAAACCCAATATACCCCTCAGAGGGTATAAAAAATGAAGTTGAAATGAAAGTCTCAGAAGAAATCAAAGTATCGATGTTGTTTGGTATAAACAAATGATAATGAAAAGATCTTGTAAACTCGCACATTGTTTGCTTGATATTACTACAAAATAAGTACAGTGTATTCGAAAAATGTTCTTGGGCTTTAATAGTTGCGTTAAAAATCGTGAATTTTTTGTTTTTTAATTTTATTGAGCTATATTCAAAGTAAAACATTGGATTCTCGAATCAAAGCTAAATTTGATTTAATCAAATCTAAACATGTGCAAATCTAGAGTATTCAAAGTAAAGTATTGTTAAAAATAACACATATTTAAAATGAACCGTGTAAATCATATCGAATCCAATCAAAATAAAACTGAATAAATGATCTGTCAAATGTTGGCATTGATCGTTTATTGACAAGATTTGTTTACAATCATCGACATATCTACGGGGCTTTTGGGGTGTAACCCTTTGTCTGATTTCTCTGTCACAGTAGTCTCGTCATCCAGTTATGTCAACGATTTGGCAATTTTGATCGATACATGATAGTGTTTTATATTGTAATAGCCATTAACTAGCTAGCTTTGATTGAACTTTGTCTGACTCTGCTTTTATTACTTTGTGTGTGTGTGTGTGTGTGTGTGTGTGTGTGTGTGTGTGTGTAGGGCTTTTCAATGATTTTCCATTGATCGATATATCGTTGACATTTTTCTTTTCTTCTCGGTTCCATTTACTATATGATGGGACAACATTCGACAACCAACACAAATTTAACAACACTTAAATGTTAACATATGCAACTTTCACCGACATTTTGTTGTGGGCCCGGCTTGTTGACCAAGTTTTCAGCGTCCCACAGCAACCAAAGACGTAAAGCTTTTGAAGGTCACAACAAGTTGGGGATTTTTTAAATTTTCGGAAATTTATTTGGCTTTTGTTCCCCTTGTGTTTCTTTACGAGCCATAAAGAGACATGATGCGTTTTTAACAGCATACAAAACGCTAGCGTTTCCTAGTCAATTTGCATGCTTAATTGCCGATAACGATATGCGTTGATATTGCTAAATATTGTACTGTCGTAATAAATTGCATAGAGTCAATATATATTTCTACAATTTATATGATATATTATATTAAGCTTTTGGTTGCGTCGGTTAGGTACATTGTGCTTAGACTATATAGCAAATGTTTTTAAATTATTCCAGATTTGAAGCGTCACATATTGAACTATCATTAGATATAGTTGAGTCGGTACATGTTGCATCATAAAAATCTTTCGAATTGTGTACAGTTGTGTCAACATCCGTTAAGTCGTGCTCTGTTTGGAGTAAACACTTGTCTTTTAATAGAAGCATCGTTCTTTTCGTAGTAATAGCTAATATAATCTCATTTCGATCATGTTGAGACGTGTCCTGAAGTTTCTCAACAGCCATAAAGAGATCGTACCTGTTCATGTTAAGCCAAGAAAGACTTTTATCAATTTACACACTCATTCACACAAACGCAAAAGAGAGAAAACAATTTATGTACATTTATAAGTAGGTTTTTATTAGGTAAGAAATCGATTCAAGCTTTTGTTTTTGTCTTTGTCGTCATGATAAGAGACTAACAAAAAAGTTGGCATTGAAAACGACTCAATACAAATATCGCTCGCGTTTTAAAACGCGTCACGATAGAAATTCGATTAGTTAATAGGAGCAACAAAAAAAAAAGACGATTAACGAAAACAATAAAAAATTGTTGATGGAATAATGGTTTAAGAACTAATCAGTGCTAATCAATGATAACGCATATTTGCAGCCACAAGATGGCGCCACTCAGTGACTGGAAAGTGGCAGCAGACGGAGACGCGTCGTTGATGTTGCTGCTGTCTCACGAGCAATACGCGTACGTGGACGTGCCAGCGTTGTTGTTGCTGATACTGGTGGCAGGTAACCGCGTGTGGCAGCTGGTTGCACATACTCCTGCTGATCATCATAGATCTTAACAGTCTGCACATGACTCTCCACATTGTTGGCATCCTGTGTGATGACCTTCACAATATGATGGTGTCCCGTAGGCTGCTCATTGCTGGTGCCGAGTATCTTGATGGTCTTCACGCCATCAGCATCCAAAGTTTCCAGCACTTTGAACGTACGCACAGAATGTTGCTTCACAATTTGCACAGTTCGAATTCTGGAGCTGCCACGTGGCACTGGCGCTGCGGCAGCAACAGCAACATTGACGGCCATTTGCATTTCGCGTGGCATGAACTTTTGCAGCGATTGCTGAGCTTGCAGACTCAATACGCCTCGCTGTGGCAGTTGCTGGTGTTGCTGATGATGCAGCTGCTGGTGTTGCTGCTGCTGATGATGATGTTGTTGCTGTTGCTGTGGCCGTGGCTGCTGTCGCACCAGATGATGATGATGTTGATGTTGATGGTATTGCGGAGGCAATGCATTGCTGCTGTAGGACATAGCTGGCGCATAGAAACGTGGTCGCTTCGATTGCTCACGATACATGGGCGCCACTTCCACAAACTGCTGCTGTTGCTGATGCACATGCTGCTGTTGTTGCTGCTGCTGAGCATGATGCTGCACGTAGTGTTGCTGCTGTTGCCGCTGTGGCTGGCCGTATCGCGCAAATGGTTGCACTGTGTTCATATAACTGCTAAGCGTGTGTATGTGTGTGTGCTGTGTTGGTGGTGCAGGTAAAGGAGCAGCAACTGTTGTAGGAACTGGGACTGAAACTGGAGCTGGTGCTACAGGTGGATATGAGACCGGAATTTGCACGGAAACGGGTGCGGGTGCGGGTGCCGCTACTGCGGGCCTCTGATAAGCTGTTGCAGTTGTCAAGGTGGCTGTAGTTGTTGTTGGACGTTGATTTTGTTGATGCTGTTGCTTGGGCACGCCATAGATAATGTTGGTGCCTGGCACGGCGCCAGCATGTCGGTGCTGGTGTTGGTGGTGGTGCTGTTGGTGTTGCAATTGCAATTGCTGTTGCTGCTGTTGCAGCTGCAATTGCTGCTGTTGCTGCTGTTGCTTCAACAATTTCGTTTGCGTTTGCAGACTGTGCAACTCTGCAATTGCTGCCTCAAAATTCTCGGGCTTGGTAAACTCATAGCCATCTGGCAGAGCACCAGGATGACTGAGTTGTTCTGTCTGTTGCACTTGTACCTGTTGTTGCACATGTTGCTGTTGCACCTGTACCTGTTGTTGTACGTGTTGCTGTACCTGTACCTGTTGTTGCTGCTGCTGTGCTTGATACACAATAGGTTGCTGCTGTGGCTGCGTCTTAACCTCATCATAGCTGGGCGGCAAATAGTCTGGCGCACGATAATCGGCAACTGTTGCTGGCTGCACGCCACCAATAGCTTGTGCCAGCGCTGCGGGCAACTGATCGGGATTGTCAAACTCATAACCAGGCGGCAGATAGCCAGGTGCTTGATAATTTGCTGCCGTTGTTGCAGTTGAAGTTGCTGTTGCCGTTGATTGTGAGTGTGTCTGCAAATGCTGTTGCACTTGTTGCTGCTGTACTTGTGGCACGGACTGCTGCTGTTGCTGTGGCACAGCTTCAGGGTTGCCAAACTCATAACCAGGCGGCAAATATCCAGGCGCTTGGTAGTCAGTTTGCGACGAGCTACTGCTGCTGCTGCTGGCGATGGTGTTCGTGCTGACAATGCTGTTACCGCTGCTGGTGCTAATGCTGCCGCTTTCACTCTGGCTGCTGCTGCTAGGTGGCAAATATGCAGGGCCACGATAGACCTGTTGCTGCTGAGGTTGTTGTTGTTGCTGTTGTGGGTAGCTAGCTATAGCCGATGCTGCTGCTGTTGTCACTGTTGTTGTTGCTGGCGGCAGATAATCATTGCCTCTATAAACTGATTGTTGTTGCTGTTGCACAGACTGTTGCTGTTGCACATGCTGTTGCTGTTGAACATGCTGCTGCTGTTGCACATGTTGCTGCTGTTGCACATGTTGCTGCTGTTCCACGCCGCTGCCAGTTGGTGGCAAATAACCAGCTGCCTGATAATTTTGCGTTTGCTGTGAGAATTGCTGCGGTGCAGTGGAGCTCAAACTAGAGCTGACTGTAGACTGATAGATCTGTTGCTGCTGTTGTTCCTGGTGCTGATGCTGCTGTTGATGCTGCTGTTGATGCTGCTGCTGCTGATGATGGTGATGTTGTTGACTATATTGCTGCTGGGAGCTGGGCGTGCTTGCTGTTGGTGGCAAGTAGGGTTGTGCTCTGTAAGCAACAGATTGTTGCAGTCGCAGTGGTTGTTTGCGTTGAAAATCGTGCTGATAGTTTGAGGGAAAAGGAACAGGAACAGCTGCGGACACCGGCAGCTGTTGCTGTGGCACGCTCGCAACAGTTGCGGGCGCTTGCGAATGAGTGTCGTCGGTAAAACTCAAAAAGGACACGTCATCCTCGTCGTCAGCAGCGGTTGCCGTTGCCGTTGCTGTGGCGGTCAGCAACTGCTGGTGATGCTGTTGTGGCGCCTGATGATGTATGTGAATTTCCTCGTGGGTTGCCTGTGGCGCCACATGAGGTGGCGGCAAGTAAGCGTTATTTTTACCCTCATAATGATTGTGCACCTCAAAGATCTGATAACGCGAATCTCCATAACTGCTCTCCTCGAATCGCGGTGGTTGCTTCAGTGAAATATCCGCTGTGGTTAAGCCACATGAGCAACAGGCGGCGATGAGCGCCAACAAAGCGATAGACAACTTTAAAAAAATAAAAATATAAATAAAATTATTTAATTACTTCTATAAATTATCAATACAATTTTTTTTAAATATTATTTAAACATCACAAATTGATATTTAAATTTTTATATAGTATTATTTTTTTTTTTATAATTTTTTTACATGTAACAGTTAGTGTTTTAAAGTGCAAATTTGATACAACTTGTTATTAAATCTTTAAGCAAGCAAGTTAAGCAAGCTAACATGCTGACAAATTTGAAAAAACCTATTATATTCATTTTCAAATTAAAATTTATAAATTAATGTTCTTTACAGTTGATTTTGAATTTAAGTATTAAACTGAGCGGTTTTGCCAATTTTAATTTTTCAAAATTTTAGCTTAAAACTACATTTTTTCAAAATTTGTTAAATCATTATGACAATTGTGTATAAAAAGTTTTTTTTAAGTGCTTTGTTTTACAAAACAAATAATTGTTATTTAAATAAACAGTATTTACTATTTTGCATACAATTAAAAAAACAAAAAAACTATAAAAAAATAGGCTTTAAATTAAGTTGAACGCGCAATAATTTGTATTTGAAAGTGTTTCACATCACCAAAAACTTCTTTTTAAATGAAGAAAAAAATAAATATAATAATTGTAAGTAAATTATTATATAATATTTAAACCATTAAGGCACACAGCACAAATGCAACTTGATAAACGTTATCCAAATTGCCATCATTTGAAAAAAAAAATATGTAAAAAAAACTGTAAAATTGCAAAATTAATAAATAAACTATTAATTAAGCACACAACACTAAAGTCCTTTTAATAGGTTGAATTTTCGATTTTTGTCAAATTTGTTTAATCACAAGCACTTTTTGTTCGATCCGTTGCTGATGTTGTTGATGTTGCTGATGGTTTTACTGCTGCTGTTGCACTTACGTTCATCTTCACGTTGGTCGTGCTTAAGCCCTCGATGTCCAACCGTTCAATGATGGCCCAGCTTGACCCGACCACGTATTTTATACAAGGGCGCGCATTAGTTTGACACTTGTCACAGTGTGCGTGTCTGTGCGTGTCTATACGTATCTGTGCGTGTGTGTATTGGTTTGAGCCATCCCAGTCATCATGGCCCAAACACTGCGCCGGGCCTTTCATTAATTCATCGGCGCCTGCGCAACATTTTATTTGTTGTTTCTCTTTTTATTTCGTTGTCTTCTTTTAACTAAATTTTTATCAGTCTATGACCGTCTCCATCTCCGTCTCAGTCGCGGTATCTTTAAATCTTTATCCCTCTCTCTCCCTCTTTCTTACACATTTGCTTCGCTTGAAAATGCAAATTGTTTATTGAGTTATTATACTAGATACATAGTTCGTTCGTAATGCTCCGAAATTTAACAATACCGAGCAGGCAAAACTATTCGCACATCGGATGTAATTAATGCCTCAGACTTTAACAAGAAGAAGAAGATGAAGGAGAAGAAACTCCTTCCGCTTAAAGCTCATAGTACGATCGACAAGAAAACAATTTATGTGTTCTCTTAATGTCGCTTGCACAACCGAACCTGCTTCAACTTGCTTTGATTTATTAAATTTCTTGCAAAAATTGTTGCATTTTGTACAAATAGAGGGTCATACAGGTTATGGGTTAAGCAGATTTTATTTACATAGCGCGATAACTCATGTATTTAACCTAATAATTTTGTAACGCTTCCAGCTAGTGACTTGTAAGTTATACAGCAAAATGTTTGGAGCAATGTTACTATTTGTATACCCCGTCGAGGGTATATGAATGAACAATAAATATCTCTGAAGTGGTAAGAATTTTTAGGCAGTAAAAGTTTCATTTAAATGTTTGGTATGTCGGGTGAGCTCGACAATTGTAATTTCGATTATAAATTAAAAGCAAATGGTTATGTTCCATATTAAGTCTGTCCGCTTGAGAGGATGTCTCCAAAACTATAAGAGCTAGACCCACTATGTAAATTTGGTAACAGCACGTTTGTGTTACGCACGCAGCTCAAGTTAATTTTAAAATTAGACCATGCCCATAACCACCTATATAATTAAGAGAAAACTACGAATAAAAGTTTGATCAAAAAATTTGGAAAATCAACGTTGAAATAATTTAAAATTGTATGCTGAAAATTTCATCACAATTGCGTAACCCTCACAAAATTTTATTAAAATTTAATTTTTATACCCTCTGAGGGCTATATTGGGTTTGTCAAAAGTATGTAACAGGCAGAAGGAGGCGTGGCAGACCCCATAAAGTATATTTTTTCTTGATCAGCATCAACAACCGAGTCGATATAGCCATGTCCGTCTCTCCGCCTGTCCGTCTGTGTGTCTGTCCGTATGAACAAACAGATCTCTGAGATGGTAATAGCTACAATATCCGTTTTATTTTAGTCAGCCAATATAAGTTTGTTTCCTTTTTTTGATGCCACGCCCCATCCGTCCATAATAAGCGTGAAACCAGACATACCTCGTAAAAAATACAGGTTTTTTGCGAATATCTCGGTAACTATAACACCTAGGGACACTTATTTTGGCATGCAGGTTGCTTGATGCAATGTAATGCCATCAAAAGTTTTTGGATGCCACGCTTCCTTTGCCCACCAAAAGCACAATTTCATTGTAACTTTGCATGCCGCTGGTGCATTTATATCTTAACGTAAAGTTTTGTAACTTAGCAAATACTTGCAGACAAATAATATCAAACGATTTTGAAAATTTAATCAAAATTGGACTATAATTAAAAAAGATCATACAACGAAAATTCTTACTTTTAAGCATGGCATATCCACGTGCATTGCACTGAGCTGTGCACGCAAGCAACGAAAATGAAAAACGTGTAAGCGAGATAGACTTACAAATATTTGTGCATGTTAAGTTCTTGCAGCAGCTACTCCAATTTGAACTCATATAATTGGAAACGAAGCTCACACGGTCTTACACGGTCGGCATGCCCGACTGATATTTTCCTTCTTGTATTTCTTGTTATGATATAATTTTATTTAAAGACTACACATAACAATCGATTACGTAATTGTTTATGTACTTTTTAATCTCTGTTTCAAAAAATGTTTTTAAATTTTCCAAATATTTACAATTTTCATTTATAATTTTTTTAAATAATGCTTAAAAACACTCAACGTTTTCCTAAACTGTGTGAGGTAATAATTTAAACATTTTCCTTTTTTAGGCATTTTGTTTTTTTCTACTTTGGCAGCTTTTGTGCTTATGTGCCAAGTCTATTGATTTGTTTTATATTGGTAGAAATAGCTAAGATATTTTCTCTGATTGGAGAGTGTTACGAAAATATTTGCTAAAATTTTCTGTCATTGCCTCATGATGCCAAAAAAAATTATTATATCATTAGCAGCAACAGCAGATGTTTAGGGAGGATGGGAGAATGGGAAGATGAAAGGGAAGGAATATGTAGTAGCCGCATTAATGTTTTAATACCCGACCATTAATTATGTGCTAATAAACGTGTCGGCTCATTAGGGAAGTGATAGCGCATCGTCCAAAGACTGCTAAGTTATCCATAGACTCCAGACACACGAGTATGATGCGATTTGATACCATAACATACTAAACCATACTACCATAGCATACCATCTCATAGCCTATCAGCTGGGTGTGCCTTTGGGCCAATCTGACATATAAATATTAATGAATGAAATTTCATATGCTATGCATTGGGCACAGTCTCATCGGGGATTATCTAATAGATCACAGACAGTAATAATTTCATTTAATTTATTTGAATTAATATTCATTTTACTGACATATCAAGCAACCTATTAATACTTGCGTGTTTGCCAATAAATAAACATATATAGTTTTTTTTAATCTTTAATCATTCAATTAATTTTCGAATTCCTCTTTTTTTTTGTTTTACATTTTTTTAGCATTTCTCATTCATAACTTTCGTTAGTTTCTAAAGCAAATGTTTGCGGTGTCTTATTCTATGATTTCACTTTTACTTAGTATTAAAATTATTTAAGTTTAAATAAGCGAAACTTTAAGTTTAATCACTGTCCATTTAAAATGTTGGGTTTAAAATAAAAATTATGATTGGACCTGGAGTATTGGATTACTCTTTTAAAGTCGAGATCTTAGGAAAGTAAAAATAAACCAGAAAGAACAAGAAAGAAAATTTCAGTCGGGCATGCCGACCGTGTAATACCCTCTGAGCTTCGTTTCCAATTAATTATATAATTTTATTATATTATAATTGTTTTTAGCTAACAATTTTTAGTCGAAATAATGTTTTTTTCTTTGGAACACAGTTTCAAATTCAGCAAGTGCGATTCATTAAGCGCAAATTTTTAAAAACCTTTCATTGTGCCATACCGCATAGAAGTTTATTTAAGCTTTACACAGATTTATTTGATCAAATTATATAACGACTTGAATTTTTTTGGGTGTTACTAAGACTTAAATATAGTTTCATATTTTGTTTTTTTTTTTTAGTTGGACCACCCTTTAAATGGGGCAAAAACGGGCAAAATGTGTTAATATCACCTGATTCTACAAGGTTTTGTCAATTACCTTCCAGCAAAATTGTTGCGTGCCTCTATTAGTTTTATTCCACAGAAAACGATTTAGTTTGTTAGTTTTGAGCTATAAATACACATGAACAATACGTTGGACAGGTACACAATGAGAAATAAATACTAAAAATTATTAATAACAACTAATTTTAAATACTTTTGCTTTCGTTATCCATTTATTAACTTTTTTCTGTTATTTGCACAATAAGCGCCAATCGCATTAAAAGTTGAGTAAAATTTTCAGCGCTTTTCACATTCACAGAGCTGCTGTAAAACAGCTGACTTTGAATGAGCTTCAAATGTTAAGGGTACTCCTAAAAAATTTATTTTTATCTTATCCTGAGTGTTTATAATCAGAAAATAAAAATTTTGAGATTCCGACCAGCATTAATTTAAAATTGATGCCAAAATTTGCGTTTTTGCTTAAAATTTGCGTTTTTCGCTGTATGAGAAACTTCTAAATTATAGTCCGATCTTGATGTAATTATCAAAATTTTGTATTGATCGTTTATACGGGCAGACAGACATGGCTAAATCAACTCTGCCTGTTAAGCTTATCAATCAGGTGCAAAATATTTTTTTTATTTTCCGTTCAATATTGGATGGAATTGGACTACACCATCACCATAGTGCATTTATCACAACAAATCGAACATCTGTTTAGCACGCGTAGTAAATCTTTGAGCCCAATTGATTTATTATGCCAATGAGAAGAAGTCAATGTGAAGCGCAAACAAACTAGATCAAATACTCGCATATTATTCACATTTCATTCACAAACGAGTATTCATTCACATATGCATTCACATTGACTGTGACCTTTTAGGGTTTTGGCCAAAAGCATTTTGTATGCTGTGGGAATATTTTCAATAGAGATTTCAAGATTTTTCACACACTCATTACGACTTCTGGGGGCTTTCACTTTGTTACGAGATTTACCACAGACAAAAAAAAACAAAACAAAACAAAACCGGAAAAAAAACCATTTTCCCCGAAAAATTCAATGTCAATCAATGCAATGGTGGAAAGCAATACGATGTCAATATTACGTATGTTTGACTTATTGATGTCTCTTTTTACAATCAATTAACCTTGGCCCATGTCATTTTTATGGCCAATAATCTTAAGTATGTGTTGGAGCATATTTTAAACAGTCGTTAACAAGTTGGTCAATACAATGACCACCCCTAAGACACAAAGAAAGACAGTAAGAGCAACAAAGAAAGACATATAAAGAGAGAGAGACAAAAGACTATAGATAAAGAAAACTATTTCTATATAGTATCTGAACATTACACAATTCATAATGGGTTCGGTTGCTATTCATATACAATTCTATTGAATTTGATCGGGAGTCAAGATTCATGCATATGCGGATCAATAAATAATCAAATATAGTAATATAGTATTAATGCAGTCCCTAAATATTACAAATATTGACACCCAATATCCCAATAGCCCTTCAATCTATTGCTGATGCTGCTGTTATTCATGTTTTATCTTTTATTTGATGTTTTTTCACTTTTTCATTTGCATTTACAAGTCAGAGATTGTTGGGCTATTTATCAACTTTGAAGAGTAGTGTTTGGCGTGGAAATGTCACACGAGCTACTCTCGTATGGCCCATTGTATCTAATAACAACCAGTTCCTCACCTCTTTTATGCCCTAGTATTATACTCTTCTTTACTGCAGTCTTACCCTTGCAAAGAGTGTTATGTATTACTGATAATGTTTCTAACGCATTTAAGTATTCACGTCTACTTACCCTATATAGCATATAGATACATATATTCTTGATCAAAATCAACGTGCGTGACGAAATAGGTATTCTAGTCTCAAAGATTTCGAACTATTCTAATCAAAATTGGCACAGTTCGTCTTATTTCTGTTATACCGTTAATATAGAAACAAAAATAACTTTTCTCAACAAAATTTAAAAAAAAAGATTGTTTACTTGCAATCTCTAAGTTTAGAGTCGCTGTGTCAACTAACATTTAATATATACCAATTAGATCTTATTCATAGCGTTCTTCTATATCATTTAGGAACAATCGACCAAAAAAACTATCTCAAACACTTCTAAGCTTTACAAAAAAAGACCAAGGAATGAAGTAAATATTCAAATTTGCGGACATGATAGATAAAAGATAATTTCCGGATAAAGGGAAAAGAGAGGACAAATTTGTTTAAAACATGACTGATATGGCAACTCTGCAACATGTACACGCATATACATATATATATTTACAATTATATATATATGTGTGTACATGTTGCAATTAATTGTATTCAATCTATACAAGCAAATGTTTCATCTAAATCGAACTTGTATACTATATGTCGTAATAACAACAATAGCCGAAAACGGTTTATAGTTTTTGGAAAGGGTATCAAATCTTTAGTGCGCAAAGACAAGCCTTTTTCCATTGCTTTTTGTTGTTTGTTTTTGGGCAACAATAAGGTAGCAACAATGCGCATAAAACAATAACAATGTTGTTTAAATAATATTTTGCCAAAGCCCCCGTGGTGTTAAAAAGTAAAACAACTACACAAAACAACAGAAACCACAATAACCAAAGAAAGGAAAAACAAAAAATTTATGAAAATTATTAGCGAGGGTGGAACTATTATTTTTTAATCCTACAGTTTAGTCGTGCAAAAATTTCTATTTGTACACTCAAATTTAAAGGAAATAGATTATTTAAGCAGTGGGCGAAAGTTAGCTGAAGACAAGTGTAAACACTGCAGAGGCAAAGGGAATAGTAGATAATTACTTTGAATAATATGCAACTTTTTCATACCCAATGTACATTAAAACTGCATTTTGTGATTTTAAAGATGTTAAATTATTCTGTGTAAAATTTAATTTTAATAGGTTAAATTTGAATTACATTTTCAAAGTTGCATAAAGTGTACATATTTAAACATTTAAAATATATAACTAATATAGTAAAACTATGTCTTCCAACATACATACATACATATAAATTTACTGGCTTTACAAAAAAAATTTAATTTTTCTACATTTTCTGATTGATTGTCTGCAATTTAATTTAAAGAAAAGCCGAGATTCAAAAATTTTGAAGTTCTGAAATACATTTATAACTTATATCAGAGTAAAGGTATTATAGTTGAGCGGTGCTGAACGTCATTGGAATCCCATGGATTGCATTGATCGAAAATGTTTTTGGGCAACAAACAAGCTTCGTATTATTTTATTGAATACTATTTTAAAGTATTTTGTACAAACCTTTGTTCACCCCTCGTGGCTGACTGTTCGACACACGCTGCTTTAACGTTCATTGATTTCATCCATCTATCTCGCTTCCGCCTTCACCTGCACCTGCAACTCTTCTGCATCTTCAGCTCTCAGTCGATCTCTCTGTCACTCCAGTTGGCTGCTCTCCTCCGAATGACAGATAGCTAATTGATACATAAAGCAGGCAGCATTTTGTCACAAAAACAACAGCGGCAACTACACGAAGACGAAGCAGCAGATGAAGACAACGAAGAGGAGCAACAACAAAAACCAAAAAAATCACTGACAACGGCAGCCAAATCGGCGGCTGTTTACAAACATTTTGGGGCGTGTTTTTCATTTCTCTTCTATTTCGTATTATCTTTTGGGTTAGCTTTTGGGGCTTGGCAATGGGAGGATGGGAGACTGGAAGATTGGGAGATTAATTCATTGATTGGCATTATGCATACATTCGTACATATATTATGCATGAAATGGATGCAAATCTGAATGGATTTGGAAACATTCAAATGAGAAACAAGTGTATTTACATATGTATGTGTGTGTGTCGGTCTGTCTGAGTTTCCAACTGCAAAAGCTTCAAAAGTTTAAAATTTTTAATGGGCTTTTAATGTGGCAACAGCATGTTTCTGACCCACTGTGCGTGCGAGTGTCTGAGTGTATCTATCTGATAATCGTTTGTGTATTCATAATTAGCATGCAAATTGTGCTGGCAGTTTGATTAACCCCAATTACATCAAGCAAATGTCCAATCGAACAATCTATCAGTCGATTTTAAGACCCTGCACTTAAAATTACTGTGTCTATTAAGTTGGTCAAAGCAAAAATGTCTTCAAACTGGCAGTTGGAGGCATCATAACATACGATATCATAGCATGGATATAGCCATGCCCATCTTTTGTAAGATTAGAATTAGAAATACTTTGGATATTTTTACCAAATTTTCACTTCATTTTATCATGTTTGCGGTTTTATATTATACATCGTCACAAACGTATTTTAAGAATCAGATAACTGTAGCTAAAAATTGCGCTAAATTCGATCGACTGAAAATTACACTTCACTATTTTAAACTTGTTTTGATTGTGGCAATATCTCAACCAAATTTCCAAATTGTATATTTTTTATATGATGTTATATATTTTGACCTTATGAATAGTTTATTTATATAGCTTACAACTAAAAAAAAAAAGAAAAAACTCTACGAAACCCTCAGATTTTTATTTTATTGTATATGAATGCTATAGGATAATTGCAAGGTCTGTTGCAGTCGGCACTCTCAATTGTAGCCCTTGCTGCTAGTTAAATTTGCAACCTCAATTCATTTACACATGTCCTTCATGTCCAATTGCTGCCTTTCACCTGCCTCGCACATTAGTTTTTTTAGCTTCGTTTTCATCTGTTTTTCTTATTTGTGTTTTGTTAAGTGGGAAATTTCAACGCGTGTGGTCTGCGCACAAAACCGCTCGCGGCTAAAAACGCGACAATGTCGCGAGGCACGCGCTCGTTTTTGCTTTTGTTGGTTTTTTTTCTTGTTTTGTTATCGTTAGTTTATAACATTATGCTTTATGTTTGGTTTTTTTGCCGTGCTTTGTGTGTTATTTGGTAAATTACCTTTGATTATTTGTTATTAACAAATTGAGCAATTTACAATGTGTATGGTCTTCTGACTACTCAATGAATGCCCATCGTTTGTCTTACCTGAGATTTAAGACATTGAGACACTTGCCAGAATGGGGACACTACTCGACTATCTGTTGCACTGTAGATAACTAAATTTATTATTCTTATGTTAATAATTGATATTTGATATAATAGTCCGATCTGGTTTACATTTAGTGTGCACTTGGGATTTGATACCAAACGAATATTTAGCGACTTTGGCAGGATTTGTTCAAATTTATTTTTTCTATATATAATATAATGATCCTAACTGCCCGATTTAGTCATATGAATTGCGTGAAGAGAACACATTAAATTCCCCAACGACTCGATTGTTGAAGCTAATTAAGAATATATAGTATATGTAAGTATACTTTATGACGTCTGCCCCTGCCTCTTCAATGTGTTAGAAGCTTTCTGACAAAAACATAGTTTCCTCTGCATGGGAATAAAAATAAGCACACTTTTAAGCAAGGCATAAGAAAGATCATTCTCAAATAAAGATTAAGTTAGTTAAAATACTACTACGATAAAACTATTATTAGTTGTGTTAAATTAAAGAAAAATAAGAAAGAAAATTTTAGTCGGGCATACCGACCGTGTAATACCCTCTAACTTTGAGCTTGTAGCTCTTACCATCTCTCAGTTCTGTTTGTCCATACCGACAGACGGACATAGTTACATTAATTCGGCTGTTGATGCTGATAATGAATATACATACTTTATTTGATCTGCCACGCCTCCTTCTGCCTGTTACATACTTTGAACAAACCCAATATACACCTCAGGGGGTATAAAAAGTTAAATTTTATCGCTGCTATAGAGTATTTGCCAGTCGTAATATATACATACATATACATGCCTTCTGAAAAGAGTTGAAACAAAAGCAGCGCAAAATCTTTTCTTCTTCCGCAGTGTCGACAAAGATCTGTGTATATCGAATGCTATTATAGTATATTGACATATTTGTAAAGACAATGAAGATGATCAAATCCTGAGATACGAATGGGTGTTGGGTCAATCCATGAATGAATGGGTTGGCTTAACAAGTTGAAAGAGTGTTGTCGCCTCGATTTCAATAAGATTTATTGTCTTGTAAATAGATGTTGGTCTGTTCATATATTGTTTTTAGCGCTGATTTCGGGGGCAATATAATACAAAATGTTTGCCAATGCAAATGCAATTCGTTATATAATTCAAATACGAGTCTTACATGCATATATCATTTTCATAATTCACAATGTACAATTTATAGGATATACAAAATTTACGCGAAAAAAAAGAATACAAAAAAAGTATTTTGGAATTATTTACAGTATTTACAGGGTATGCGGCCGAGCGGGTATGCGTTGCTTAGGCCCAACCTCCAGCTGGTTGCCAGCCACCGCCGCCGCCGCCACCGCCGGAGGACCATCCACCGCCACCGCCATGTCCTCCACCTCCACCACCGCCATGTCCACCACCACCGCCGCCGCCGCCGAGCTTGATGATTTTGATGATCTTTGTGGAGCCACCGCCTCCGCCGCCGCCATGTCCACCACCGCCGCCCGATGACCAGCCACCGCCTCCACCACCGCCGCCAGATGACCAACCACCGCCTCCGCCGCCGCCGCCATGTCCGCCACCACCGCCGCCGCTGCCCAAGCTTATGATCTTAATGAGCTTAATGTCGCCTCCTCCGCCGCCTCCATGTCCCCCACCACCACCGCCGCCTCCAGACCAGCCACCACCTCCACCACCGCCTGAAGACCAGCCGCCGCCTCCACCACCACCACCGGAGGACCATCCACCGCCACCTCCGCCTCCACCACCGCTTTCTGTGATGACTTTAATAACTTGAACATCCCCGCCGCCGCCTCCGCCACCGCCATGGCCGCCTCCACCGCCACCTGAAGACCACCCGCCGCCGCCACCACCGCCTCCACCACCCGAGGACCAACCACCTCCACCAGGCTTAGGCTTGGCCGTAACGCTGGCAGCACCAATCAGCAGAAGACACACAAAAGCCTAGAAAACAAAAAGAAACAAAATAAAAATTATATTTCAATTTATTTTTTAAGATGAAAAACAATTAAAAAGAATATAAATAATTACGACGTCTTTAATAGAAAAAGCTTAAGAAAACAATTAAATACACAAATTAAGATAAATTACACTAAATAAACAAAAAAACAAAGCAGAAAAAGTTACTTTCCAGAGAGAGTCAGAACCAGAAAAAGATGGAAACATATATATTTAAAAGAAAAAATATAGAAATTTTTACTTAATTACTTCAAAGTTTTAAGAACTTGTTTATAACTTAAAAAAAACTCTAATATATAGAAAGTCAAAGAATTCGAATAAAGAAAAAATTAAAATTAAATTAAATATAATGCATTAAAAAATTCAAAGATAGGAGTTTACTCTTACAGAAAACGCTAGGATAATAGAATAAAGACTAAACTCCAAAACACTTAAAAAGGTTTAAAAAAAAATTTGTTGAAAACGTTAAAATATAATTTATACATTTGTATATAAAAAAGCAATAAAAAAACAACAGTTTAAAAATCTCAATTTAAATCGGTTAAGAATACAATAAAGTTATTAACGAAAGCAGAAACCAGAATTAATTTAAACATCATTTTACAAAATTAAAAAACAAAAATAAAGAAAAGACAGCAAAAAAATTAAGATAATCAAAGAATACATTAAAAAACAGATCAAATGTGTAAAAATAATGATAATATAAAAAAGAAGAATCAACTCAAAATAAATTGTTTAAAAAAAACGTTCAAAATCACTAACAAAAATTAAAAGAAAAGTAAGTTAAAAAAAATCACTAGAAGCAATAAGCGCACGTTGCAGCACAGCACACAAAAAAAATTATAAAATGTAAACACAATTCTCGACAAAGCAAAAAAAAACTAAACATAACGTTTTCACTTGAGTTGAACGCGGCGCATGCGCAATGTAGTGTAAGAATAATAGAATATATCACGTATACGTCACACGATGTAATACTTGGCACGTACTTTCATTGCTGGAGACACGATGATATGATAATAATATGTTATTTATCCTGGTTGTTGCCTTGCCACACTCTTTGCAACGCGAATCAACACTGACATGACCACAGCTGGCAGGCCACACTTTTATAGTGCCAACCAAAAAAGTGCAACGGCAATGGCAACACGGACAGCAACAACAGCAACCCAGTGGCAAACGGGCAACTATGTGGCACATTAACCGGAAAAACGCTGAGATGCAGTGCCGCTGGGCGAAAGGGGGCTGCAAGGAGAGCAGTTTTTCCCGCCGTTGTCATGATTATTGCTGCTGTGGCTTTTGCTGCTGTTGTTGCTATTGTTGTTGTCTCACGGACAATATGGGCCAAATGCTGCCGCATCATTGCCATTAGGCGAAAGTGAGACTCTGGCCAGACTGAGCTGGCACACCCCCTTTGTGCACCCCCGCATCATTGTCATCGTCATCATCATGATCATCTTCATCATCACATGCACCAGAGTCATAATAGGCAAACAGATGTTGCTGGCGTCTCATCTGCAACATCTGCCAGCCAACAGCATTTGTCGGCGTTGGTGGCGACTTGTTTGTGTTGCATCCGCAAACAGACGACAGGCAGCAGCCGCAACATTAACTGCACCTTTCCCATTACATAAGTAAAAAACTAAAAAAAAAAATAAAAAAAAAAACCTTATGCCGCAGCCCAACTTGCAACTTGTTGCCCCTTTTTCGCTATATTTGCTGTTGTTGTTGCTGCTTTATTTTTGCTTAAGTTGTTGCTTGATTTACATCTGCTTAGCTTAAGTCACTTGAAGCATGCCACACTTTTTGATCATTTTTTTTTCCATTTGCTGTCAACTAGAACGGTTGCACTTTGCGTATGCGTAATGTTAAACAAAATAGCGCATACGCAACGTTGTGTCAACTTGTTTCTACATTATTTGTTTTATCATTAACGTTTTTGGTTATTGCACAAAAATACATTTGATTCAACCTTCAGTTTGTCGCTTCTAATTGCTTTCTAGGGGTCAATGGATTAACAAGTACTTGAGAACCGCTAAGAACCTGTCATCAGTTGAACGTCTCTGACCATGAATCAACTCCGTTGGCCAGCTGCTCCAACAATTGGCCAATCATTACTATCTTTATAGTATAATTCCAACTATAGGAATTCATAAAGAATACCTACTTCATAAAATATATCAATATAGAAATAACTAAAGAGGAATTAATCGATTGCTTATATTAACTCGTAATCATTTAGATTACATTACTTTCAACTGCTTTTGTAACCCTGATTTATTATTGCATTAATAATCATATTTTAAAAAGCATAAGGCAATTTGTATTTACTATGACAAATATCAGATCGCTCACTCGTAATTAAACTAAGTGCAATTTATATCAAGCACTTCAATCATGATATAGTATACTGCTAGTATTGATAAGATATTATTGACAAAGTAAAACAAGAAAGAGAATTTCAGTCGGGCATGTCGATCGTGTTTCCAATTATCTGAGCTCAAATTGGAGTAGCTGCTCGCTGTCTCGCTCGCACAATGTTTTTCGTTTGTTCGATTTCGCTGCTTGTGAGACGTTGCCGCCGTAGTGGGGCTCAGTGCAATGTTCATCGCACAGCTTTAATGTATGTTATCATTCTTGATTATAGTCCGATTTTGATAAAATTTTCAGGATAGTTTAATAGTATTTATCTCCAAGAATACGCTAAGTTACAAAACTATTTGTTAAGAAATAAGTGAGTCGTAGGTATGCAAAGTTTAAACGCAATTGTACTTTATTTGGGCGAAGGGGGTGTGCTATCCAAACAAATTTGATAGCATTGTCTTTATATTGCATGTAGCAGCCTGCATGCCAAAATTGTTGTCCGTAGGATGTAATTACTGAGTTATTCGCCAAAAACTTGTGGCATCAAAAAAAAAATTCTTGTATTGACTGACTAAATACGGTCGATACTGTCGAAAATGGAAATTGTAGCTCTTACCATCTTTGAGTTCTGCTTGTTCATACAGACAGACAGACAGGCGGTCAGACGGACATGGCTATATCGACTCGGCTGTTGTTCTCAGAGGGTATACAAAAAATTTATGAAACCAACGAAATAATAATAATAAAACATAAAAACATATTTTACCATATAAAATAATTGAGATTATAAATAAAGCTTTTGGCCGTTTAATTCTTCACTTATTCATTTTATTCAAATTAACAGGATACAAACTTTAAATAAAAACCAAAGAAGCAGTTTTGTTTGCATATATAATATCCGAATTGATAATATAAAATATTTATTTATTAGACACTGCCTAAAAGCAATCGCGCAGATAATAAGAGTGTTAATAATATAAAAATAATTATTAAAATGATAAAAATTACAATGTTAAAATCTCTAAAATATACCAAAATTGAATCCAACAAAAGAATCAGATGCATATCACATCTTTGTCTTAGCTCTGTTAGATCAAAGTCAATGATTGAAAAGTGAAGCTTTGTTGTGGAAGAAAGACAAAGAGAGAGAGAGAGGTAGAGCAAAGTATTTCCTCTAGTGTATGTAGGCAGAAACAAGGGCATCAAATTCCCAGTTAATCTATAGGGTACAAGGCCTTTCTAATAGTGCTGGAGAGCTACAATTATCAACTGTAAGTGTATGGCGAATTTATTCTCTTAGTTAAACAAGTAAAAGTTATCATCAACTACTCAACTAGCAAGTCTAAAATTGTATGTATGTATCTAGTGACTAAAGCCTATGTTTTACATAAAATTTTGTTGCTACCTTCCACAAAGTGCTTAAATTAGAAATGTATCTTCATAAGCAGTGAAATACCGGGGAAATGGGAATTATTTTATATAACAAAATTTGTGGAGTTTTATTGTTCAAAAGTTTATGGCAAACATCCTAGAAATATCCTAAAAAATTTAATAACAAAATGATTTAAATGATAAGAGCCACATTCAATTATATTACAATGAGTGCCCACAGACGTCATTAAAGGAATGGGAATTTTACCATATAAATAAGCTTAAAAAGACCAAAATATACTTATTTTTAAATTGCTTTCAAATTGTAACCTGTGAATTCTACATTTAAATTTGCTAAAGAAAACGAAATACAAAAAATTACATAAGCAAATGGAAGAAAAAAATATATATGTATGTTTATATATGCAAAATGAAAGCTATTGCCATATGCATTTTCCAACTAATTGACACCCTCCTATTAGCAGTAAAAACAGCAAAGTGTTCAATGGAAACATTTGCTAATACTTAGTATGTAATTAGAGATGGCCACGCATAATACTGGCGAAATGTCGTCAGGCAAAAGCAAAAGCAAAAGAAAAGGCAAAACACAAAAGCAAAATGCAACTGCAATTGCAATCAGTGGCGCTTACACAATCCACGTGGAGGAAATACTATAGAAAGATGACTTACACTAAAGTAAATAAAAGTCAAATGAACCGAGTGGAAGACACAACGAACGGTTAAGAGTCATCCCCTCCCCCTCCCTTCTCGCCACTCACCACTCGCCCCACTCCCCAATGAGTAGATTCGACTCGTTGTGGTCCCACTAAGTTTCCCAGACTCGAATGCCAGTTGCAAATCATTAAACTAAAGTAAGTGCATAGTGCATGCCACAAATGTTGGTATAATAAAACTCTCCATCGGTTGCTGCCACAGTTGTTGCCGGTTGTCTGCCCCACGTGGCAACAGTCAATGTTACACTGTTCAATATAATGAAACCGTGTTCAGCAGCTTCAAGTTTCCTCCCACTAAGGCACTAGCTATAAATAAATCGCCTCATAAATAATACGTCAAAATCATGTATCATAAATTAACATAATGAGTAATAACTCGAACTGAAGAAACTAAAAAACACAACTTTAAATCTGAAAGAAAGTATCTTTACATGTTTGGGAAATACAAAAATATTTAAGTTTCTATGTATCATGAAATATCCAAAGCTGAGATAGAGTATATCATTAATAAATGACAGTAGCCCAATTCCTAATTCAATCTATTTAAAATATCCATTTATTTAAATAAATTGATATTTTAAATAAACAAAATCTGAAACTAATTGGGCCTTTGTTTGATTTAGAAAATTACTAACAACCTTTTTCTCCTATATATATTGGCTAATAGCAAAAGCTATATATTAACGTTTGGCGCAAGTCTATTTAAATATTTCCGTAAATAGTTACAACATAGTTAACAGTAAATTTAGAATTAACGCAGCTACCAAATTTGCTGAGTCTATCTCTTTTAGTTGCCGAGTTCAATGGGATGGTTAGAGCAGAAATAAATGTTATGTTTACAAAATAACTAATACTACAAATATATTTTCCTATCTGCAATGTCTAGTAGCAGAAACTATATGCATATATTTATATATTAGATTATTCAAATATATATGTTTATATGTATGTATAGTAAATCTGCAACACAATAGTAAATTTAGAATTAACGCAGCTACCAAATTTGCTGAGTCTATCTCTTTTAGTTGCCGAGTTCAATGGAACTGATCTTATAAAATAGTTAAATTAGGCAATTTTAAGAACACTTCGATTTCATAAATCGCCTTAAGACTTCCCAAATGAAGTTGGTCTACCCACAAAATATGTTTATGTATTACGTACAAAACTAAACCAAAATATATGTATATACATACGTATAAAAAAAAACAAAAACAAAGCAATATGTTTGTTCCGGCACTTCCCGCTAGATAAAACATAGGCAATCCATTTAGATTTTAGCACAACAACCAAACGAAGATTTCGCCCAGTTGCTGTTCGATTCAGACCAAGGTGCAGGCTGCCAACGAGGAAGCAGTAAACGAAATCGCGACAACCTCGACCTATGTACATACATGTAGTACAACACATGTGTATGTGTGTGTATGAGTGAGTGAGTGCAAGTGAGCGGCTGCTGCGTTGCTTTGCAGTCTAGTGGAGCAGCAGGTCAGGCTGGCAGAGTGCAGAGTCTGTCGGCCTCTCTTGGTCTCAAGTCGCTCTTGCTGTATCTCATTTAAATGAACGCTGTCATCGTAGCAATGCCAATGAGCTGTTGTTGTTGGTCGTTTCTAGTTTTTGGCACAAAACGTGTTTTGTTGTTGCTGTCGTTTTTGTCGCTTTTGTACAAATTGCGCTGGCCGTTGAAACGGGTGAACTATGGGGGCTTGAAAATTGCCGCATCGAATTCGCCGACATTCGCTTTGCACTGCATAAGTACATGTGTGTGTGGTTGTGCCTCTTACTCATACACTCTCTTGTTGATACAGTTGTTATTTTGTTGTTGTTTGATTTGCTACAATTTCGTCTGCTTTGTGCCCTGTGGCCATTGTTTTTTTCATAAATGAAATTTTGATCATATTTTGATGGCTTTTTTGTTTTTGGATAAATGGCACGGCAACAACAATGCTATCAACAACAACAAGGCGAATTGCAGTTGAGCATCTCGACCGTGTAATACCCTCTGACTTTTATTTCCAATTTTTCGAGTTCTAATCGCTCACACATGCTTTCGTTTATACAGTGTGGCTACGCTTAAGCTGCAAATTAACGTTTCCGATCTTAATGTGTTTTCAGGATCGTTTGATATTGCTTGTCTCTAAATGAATATAAAGTTACAGAAACGTACGTAAAGAAATATGTGAGTTAGAGGCATGCAAATTTTAAATTTGTTTTGTTTCTCATGAGCGAATGTCAAAAATGTTTATGACATTATCTTTGTTTCTCATCTAGAAACCTGCATGCAAATATTGGTATCTCTAGGTGTTTAAGTTACTGAGATATTCTTCAAAAAAAAATGTATTTTTACGAGTTCCTTGTATTGACAACATTAATTAAATACATACATATGTAGTTCATACTGACTAAAGTGAAGATTGTAGCTCTTACTATCTCTGAATTCTGATTGTTGTTACAGACAGACAGATGGACATGGCTAAATCGAATCGACTGTATATGCTGATCAAGAATATATATACATTATGGGGTCTGCCACGCATTCTTCTGGCTGTTACATACTTTTAACAGACCCAATATACCCCTCCGTGGGTACAAAAACTACAGCAAATGGATGTAACAGTTATAACAGTTGTAAGTGCTGCTTGGCGTTGCTATCTCTGTTAGACGCGCGCGTCTCAACGCGCTCTCTGCAAATTTCCGCCTGTTTCGTAATGTGTAATGTGCTTTGGCTTCCTGCAAAGCGAGACAGCAACAGCATAGCACAGCACAAAAGAGAGGCATCCTGTCGATGCCATAACGAAAACGAAAGCAAAAGCAAAAGCAAAACAAAAACATACTACATGCATAATTTATGGCAGCCATTTATGGTGAGCATTCTCCTCGCTCATCTTCGATTGTCAATGCTTATGAAACGCACTTACCCATACGCACCAGTGCTGCCAATTTATAGCTACAAAAACCGGTTAAATTTATTAAATAAAACTCAAAAAAAAAAGGACTCAAATTAGAAATCAAAAATTAAATAAAAAGTAGTAATATGTACCCTAAAGGTGGAGAACTAAAATATATCGGCAACTATTGATGGTATTTCGTTATTGCCAAACCATCGATAGTACTATTGATAGTTCTCCACCTCTAATGCACCCTAAAAAATTAGGGAAATGCATAAATAATATTGTTTTAGCTTTACTAAAAATTGTAATAATTAATTCATAATAAATATCAGAATAAATTTTAAATATATGTATGCACTATCACATTTAACTCACCTTGAAGATACAAAAAAAATGGATATACTAAGCCCATTTTTAAATAATTACTCGTAAACACTTGGAAGTTCGCTATGTAGTAGGATTGGCCAGTTGACCAAATAAAAACATCTGTTTTTGTCACGTACGTACGAACGAACGAACTTTTTTTCTAACCAATACTTACTTTGCTGCCTGCTTAACTTAAAAATGATATCTTTATAAAGATAAATATATTCCATATTACTAGATGTGTGCATACATATATGAAAAGCATTATTTATTATATGACATAATTCGTGTCAAATTCACAATTCCCTCTGCAAGGGAATGGGAAAGTTCCCGCATTCAAAATTTCTTGCTCCGGCCCTGATAATGTCCAATTTGTACGCCCGACCGTATAATACCCTTATTCCCGATTAAACGAGTTTAAAGCTATATAGTTATACGATACTAAATATAGGTTTTGAAAAAACATGTTAGTTTAACAATTATTTTTATTTCTAATGACATTGTGTTCATATTGTATCTAGGAACCTGCATGCCAAAATTGGTATCAATAAGTGGTATGGTTACTGAGATATTTGCCAAACACATATATCTTTTCCGAGGTATGTCTAGCCAGTCGATAGTTCTTTTGAACTGCAATCGATTGACATATTCTTTTGTTGTATCCTTTAAAGGACTTTCAAGCTTAGGCCACTCTTTGTTCATTTCCAATAACATTAAATCAAGGATAACTCGGAAACTAACAAACCGATTTCGATATACTTTGACTAGTCATAGTTCTTTTGAACTAGCATCGATTGGCATATCCTTAGCAGAGGGTTTACAATTATTTTGAGAACTTAATTTTGGTTGAACCTAATTTGAAAATAAAACCACTTTATATATTTTTCGGTATGTTAAAATTTAATTATAGTAATACAAATAATAGTAATAGAAGTATATAACAAATCTGCTAAAGTTAAACAATAAATCAAAAGGACAGACGTGTGATATTCCCAAAAAAAAAATAAAAAAAACATTACCATTTGTGTACAAAAAGGGCTAAACTGGCAGCACTGACGCACACACACACACATACACAAACTCATGCACACAGATGCACGTATGCAGTTGCTATAAATGAGAGAAATGCTTTTGTTTTTTTTTTTATTTCTTTTGTCGTATTTTTCTATTTTTCCTTGCTTGTAGGAACAGTTGAGGAGTGGTGGGAGGGGGAGTGGGAAGCTTATAAAGTTTAACAAATTGCAAATGGAGTACAGCTTTTTTTCAGGAGGTAGCAATAATAATCATTATATTTAAGTAAAAAAAAGAGTTTTTGGAAAATTAAGAGATGTTTTTTGTCTCTTTGTTTATTATTAGCATTAAGCATTATCCATTATCCTTGCGTCTGATAGTTGTAATCATCATCAATCATCTCCGTGCACTGCCCACAAAAAAAAAAGGTTTAAAACAAATAGAACCATTTGTGTTCTACTACATTCGTTCGTAGCGCTGCTGACTTGGCTTGCGATCCGTGAAGAAGTTGCGCAATATGAGAATCTGAACGATACCGATTAATGCCACCGATGCGGTCTCAAGGGATGCCCAAAGCATCACACGATGATTGATGAGCTCGGCCCGCTTGAAGCCCTGCGCCTCCCGCAAACGATGATGCGTCTGGGCGTCCAGTATATCGTTGAGGGCCTTGTGTATCGCCTGCGACGAGGTCTCCATTTGGGTCAGCACCGTGGCATGCTCGTCGACGCCGGGAAGGGCGGGCTCCTCGCCCACCTGAAAGTCCACGTATACGATTTTGTGGGAGAATGCAGAGAACTTGTTGCTAAAGCAGGCCGTATACACGCCCGTCGTTTCCGCCGTAAACTGATGATTGTCATACGTGGCACGCTTCAATGTGTAAATCACTTGATTCTGTGGATCCTTCAGCTCCACATCCACATCCAGATCACCGCCGGCAGACACTTGAAATTCGAAAAACACAGTCGTGTTGCGTTTGATCTCCTCGTGGAAACAGTCCTCAGCATTGTCCGCCAAATCGAATGTGAACTCAACGGCATCGCAGCTCTGCAGCAACGCTGCAGACAGCGCCAGCAGCACAGACAATAACAACATTGAAGAGGGCATTTTGTTGTTGCTAATGGTGTTGTTGCGGATGGTGGTTTTGTTGTTCTTGTTGTTGTTGCTTTGGTGCTTCAGCATTTTTTGGTTTAATTGTTTGCTAGTTAATAAACTTAATTCCTTTACTGTTGCTCTGCTTGCTGCCTGACTTGTCACACGCAGCTGACAATTTCGGGCACCAACTAAAAGGGAGTAGTGGAAAAAAAATGTAGTGATACACATACACAGAAATTAACACATAGGTTTTGATTGCGGACACTCACCTGTTCAATTCACAACGGCCTGCGTTTGCTGCGTCGCTCGTTCCTTGGCTATAAAAATACAACGTTAAGAAACAACAAAATAAAAGAACTGTTTAATTGCATGTAATTCTCTGTCGCAAAACAACTTGCAGCTAAAATAAAATGTTCTGGTGTCAACGTGTCAACACTTTTTTCGTGCCCGTTCACCAACACTGTGCCGGCAGAGTTGCAAAGAACACGTAATTAGTGGGACGTTAAATACAGTGGCATAGGCTGCCAATTAAAGCAACATTTTTAAACTAAATCAAAAGGAAATTATTTCAAATAAAATCTTATTTAAATGCGTATTAACAAGAACTAGGAATATTATCAAGTCAGATTACCAAATTCAATTTGATAATGTACAGCCAACTTGAACAAGTACTAAAAGTCAATAATAAAAAAACAAAATCTAATTAAGTAAACAATATTTTTAGAGTTTAATTTAATTTACTCAATTTACTCAATTTAACTAAAGTTTTAGTTTTAAACATTTAGTAATAATATTTTTTTATTAAAAATTAAGCGAATGGTCTTGGCTTGAAGACGATAAATAAATTACAAATAAATTGAAGATTATAAATTATAAATTCTGTATTTCAATTTTTACGGTCCCTGGGATATTACTTTTTAGAAAAGTTCAAAACTAGTTGGGCAAGTTACTTATTATCTTTTTTAATTCACACAACTCAAAAAATTTATGGAGAAAACTAAAAATTGTTCCGTTTTGCTGCTGAATCGAGAAAGGTACAAGTTGCAAATTTTGTAGGTCTGGCAACGTGACTTTAAATACTGGTGTGAATAATAATGGGATATTAAATACTGGTGACCGGCAGAGGAAAACAGCTGTGATGCGCTGTGCTTTGCTGAACTTTTACAACACTGTACTTTAAATTGAATTTTGCTGCAATTGCAGTTTGTTTAGTTTTTTAATTTGATTTATTTGGAAAATTGTATAAGGCATGCCGGTGGTGGACTTAAAAGTTGATCGCAATCTGCTGTGCGCTAATTTCGATGGCTACAAGCTGTCCTTCGATGCGGTGCCCGTGTTGCGCCAGAGCCTGCAGCGGGATCCCTTGAAGCTGGAGCCGCATGCAAATCAATATTCATTGCTGCACACCGAGCTGTTTGCCAAGCACAATCTGCTTAACTCGGATCCGTGGGCACGTCACAACAGCTACTACATGAACAAGGGTCACCAGCTGGTGTTGTGCTCCTACGATGAACAGCGCGGTCAGCCGCGCCAGCAGCGCATCGTCTACAACATGGAGCAAAATGATCATGGCGATGGTTCCGATCACAGGGTCGGCGACTACAATTATTCACTGCGATTCATTTCGGAGAAATACTGTGTACTGTGCGACGGCATGCTTAGCTACACGCTGCTCGACACCGGGGATCGTGTGCGTGCCACAGATATGTGGCAGCTGGTAACACGCACGCCCATCAACCCAAACCCTGATAACATCGCGGAAGCAGAGCCGGAGCGTGGCTTTGTGCTCTACGATGCCCGACTGGACATTGTGCAGGAGCGTAAGGAAATCTCGCTTGTGGCAGGCCATGTGGCACGTGGCAGCAATGCACACGTCATGCAACTGACAGTGTCACGCTGGTGCCTCGATGCCAACAGCTGGAATTATGTTATCTGTCAGCGACTGTTCACCAAAGGTTCCATTTACTACTGCGCCTTTGAGCCACGTGCCCAATCCCTGATTGTCTGCTCCAATGGCGAGCTGCAAACAGAGGCGCAACAGCGTGAGGCAGCAGCAGCCGAAGCTCAGCCACGAGCCCAGCTGCACAATGGAAACGAAGTGGAGCAGGAGCAGGAGCAAGAAGATAACACTAACTACAGTTGGACTCAAACAGATTCCGATTTAATGCTCTGCTTTCCTCTTGCCCAAAATGTCACTCGCAATGACATCAAGATTAATTACTCCAACAAACAGCTTCAAGTTGAGTGTCAGTCCCATGTGCTCTTTGATCAGACCCTGCATGGCGATTTGGATCACGATTTGACCAACTGGACACTGGAGACCAATGAACTGCAGCTGTCGCTAAGCAAACAACAGGCGGAACACTGGCCAAGTCTGTTGGAAGCAGCACCAATGGAACCCGAACGTTTGCCAATACCAAATCTAGAGGATCCCATTGAAGATTGTGATTTCCCACTTGCCAGCGCCAACGAGGACATTAAAATGGGTAAGAGAACACTTTTAATCAGAAGGCTTAAGGTATTAACTACACTTGTAGCGTGAAAATTTTTATATTTTCTTGATTTTTGTTAAGAAAGATACGAGTATACTTTAAGCTATAATTTTTTAATTTATCCAATTGGGAAGATTAATTAATGCAAGCATTCGGTAGTAAGATATAGTTGATGGCACCTTATGAGTATTTTGTTTCTTAATAGAGCATTATATCATCTGATACTATATACATATCTTGCAAATATGTGTGTTTATTAAAAAGTAATTGAAATTTAATGTTAAGATCATTGAAATCGTGATTCCAATGAAATATTCTTTTTTTATTAGAGTTACTTCTAATTGATTGCTTTTTTAATGAATTGGTCATTTCATTAGCATTGAAAAAGTAGCTCAAGTGAAATGTTGATTTCACTATCATTGAAGTAAGTAATATTAATGAATTTTGAATACACTAGTGTTACGGCAAAGTCTTACCTATCATTGATGAATGAAAAGTAATGGAAATTTTTTCGGTCAGCATTAAATAATGTCATTGAAGTTAATGTATGTATATCTAACATTAAAAACAATACATTTAAAATATTATAAAAACATTAAAAAAAAAAAAAAAAAAAACTAAATCTAAAACTAAAACTAAAAATCTATATAGTGTGCTTATAATATATACATCATACAATTTTGTATACAAATATATATTTATAAGACTTATTAAATGTTTATTATTTTTTTTTTTAAGTTTTGTTTTATATTTTTTTTTTAATTTAAATTTCAAATTATAACACTAATGAAATTCAATTTCATTGCCACAATATAGCCAATCCAAAAATGTTGCATTACTTTTCACTTTCAGTGTTAAATAAAAATTTTATAATTTCATTAGAATTACTATTTACAATACTTTACAAAGGTAATTCAAATTTATTTATGTGTTGTATCAAATGGTTACATTACATAATAATTAAATAATATAATATTAAAGCTTAGTAAAAAAAAAATCACAAAATATTTTGTGTGCTTTATTTAAAAAAAATATTAATAAATTAAAATTAAACTATATTCTGTTGAAAGAACTGACGTCAGCGACATCTTAAAATATTCAAATTCTAGAGAATCTTAATCTTCAAAACATGTTGTTCACTTATTTTATATATGTGTTGAAACAACAGACGTCAACCTCAATACGAATGTATACGAATACACATAGTATATACTTAGGTACTCTACATATGCACTTTTCACTTCTTTTAAGTCCATGCTAGTGACGAAAGTAGAAACCAAAAGCACAAACGCAGAGTAGTTTGTTGGTCTGTTTGAAAGTACATATGCACGGAATTTAAAATACTGACCCTTAAGGTCGTGAAAACCCTTTCCGAAAATGGATATTGCGGTGTGATTTCCTAAACCTCGACAACTCTAAGAAAACAGATTTCTGTTTGAACAACTTACATATGTATTGTACTGATTGTATATATAATATTATGTCATGGGAATAATCGGTCGGAAATCGCTGTCATAGAAACAATCGATGGAAATTTGATTTGTTTGTTTTAATGTGTTGTCATAGGTACAAAGTTCGTAAATATTAACGAAAAGCTTTTGTCTTTTTTTTCCAAAACATTATAACCAAACTAAGCCCATTGCTTATTTGTATACCCTCTGAGGGGTATATTGGGTTTATAAAAGTATGTAACAGGCAGAAGGAGGCGTGACAGACCCCATAAAGTATGTATATACTTGATCAGCATCAACAGCCGAGTCGATATAGTCATGTCCGTCTATCTGTCCATATGAACAAATAGAACTCGGAGAACTAATAGGCGAAAACCCAGACATTCCTCGGAAAAAATACATGTTTTTTTGCGAATATCTCAGAAAGTACGGCGCCTAAGGACACCAATTTTGGCATGCAGGTTGCTACATGTAAAATAAAGATAATAGCATCAAACATTTTTGACTGCCACGCCCCCTTCGTCCAAAAAAAGCAAAATTTACGTTGAAACTTTGCATGCCTCCGACTCACTTATTTCTTAATAAATAGTTTTGTAACTAAGCGTATACTTGGAGACAAATAATATCAAACGAACCTGAAAATTACATTAAAATCGTTCTTTAATTAAAAAAGTTAGTCATACACCGAAAATCGTCACTTTCATGCGAGGCATAGCCACTTGCACTGCACTGAGCTCTGCTACAGCGCTGCTGTCTCACAAGCAAAAATGAAAAAAACGTTGTGCGAGCGAGACAGACACACAAATATGTGTGCATGTTGGGTTCTTGCAGCAGTTACTCCAACTTGAAATCATAAATTGGAAACGAAGCTCAGAGGGTATTACACGGTCGGCATGCCTGACTGAAATTTTCTTTCTTGTTTAAATCTGATCTTTACATCGATGTTCAATTTAATGTAGTTTCCAAGAAACCAGAGCTGGGAATAGGTTAGGTTAGGTTATACGGACCGCTTAGCCATACAATGACCGAGTTCACCCGGAGGCCATGGAGCCCATTGTGATGGCCGTCTACTGTTGGTATAGGCATAAGGATGGGGTGGGAATGTAGGTACTGGTGGGGCGTTTGTTGGGATAGAGCTGGGAATAGTGTTTAAATTGTTTTCCACTAAATATATATTTAATTGATATATTCCAGTAATTAACCAATTTATTTTTAAATAATTGACATTTTCAATTCGAATTCGAATTTATTTCGCTTATTTTTTTTTTAGGCTTTTTTATTTATCGAAGCGATGGAAATTTGAGTTGAAGTTTTGAAATAATTAAGAATAGCTGCTTCAATTCAATTGTTAATCGTAGGTCTATTATCCATTAGATTTACATTATAACTTTACCAAATTCCTTAGCATAACATTTTTAATTGATTTTTTTATATTAAATTTTTAACTGAAAATTTCCACTCAATTATTTTGGAAATTTTTGGCCAAGTAAGATTGAAGCTAAACAGAAAAAAATTCATTAAATTGACATGTAAAAATAAAAAGTAAACTTTTAATTGAGGTGTTTTGTGTAACAAATATTCTTAGATCTGAAACAAACACATAATCTATTTATTTAATTTAATTTTATATGCTTCGATAAAGTAACTTATAGGGCCGCCATATGTTTAGACTTAGTATGACAAGATTGTTTTTAGTTTAAGCAGCCTACTATATATTATTGCTTGTGAGGGCAGGATGTTTAGCAGACTATTGCAAATTGCTAACTTCAAATTTTTCTTGTTTTTCTGCTTTCAGTCCGCTTCAATTTTCCAAACTGTGCGATAACGCATACCATATTTTTGGGAACGACGCCGCCACTATTTGGGAGCACACTGCGTGCTGGGTATCCGGCAGCCTTTGCCACAAGACAGGGCGTCGATGGTGTGGTCTGGTTGCAGCAGTTCCAGGCGACCCGACCAGACGAATGGGGCGTACGACATGAGGGCACTCTGCATGCCTTTGGCTATGTGCAGGCATCGAAGGAGCAACGTAAATTTGTCGATTGCTGTCCGGATTTGGACTATGCGGTCGTTTGCGAGAGTTATCGGCATTTATTTATATATAAGCCACGCAATGATTCAGCTGCTGGTCTGCGCAATCGTAATGGGCCACAGGTGGTGATTGGAAAACAGCATTTAATCACTTTGGATGATGATGTGGGGGAGGTGCTCGGACTGGTGACGGCGCCCAATTGCATCACTGTACTCACCGAACATGCGGTATTCTATGTACAAGTTTAACTTGTATAATGTTGTCTGTAAATAAATAAATGATATATACATTTGTGTAATTTCTACCTAGTATGCATTTTGCTCTTTATTTATTCTATTCAAATGTTCGCGCGCGAACACTTTCAAACACTATCAGCTGTTGTTGTCTTCATCGAATTTTGTGCGTTAAACCACACTGATATATCGATAACAGCCGCGATAGTTTTGCAGCTGTAGACAACATTTTTTTCTCTTCTTTTTTTTTACATAAATAGCCGCGCGCAGTGGCAGGTTTTTATAGTTATTTTTTTTGGAATTTTGTGTTAACTAACGGCGTTCTTTAATTGCAACGGTACAAAACAAATCAAATCATTTAACAACAATTTATCACAACTAATAACAACACAGCAGAAAATTCTCAAGTAATTCCAGAGATCAAGTGAAACTTCTAGTAATTATTAAATACATATATATATATATATTTTATATACTTGTGTGTATATTGTGTGTGCACATTTGTGGGAATTGTGAAATTGTTGCAGGCGGCTCACTAAATAAAAAGGAGCCCCCTCCCTCCACCCCACCCCTCCTACATACCATACACCTACACACACACTCGCTCGCATACAATCACATCTATGTACATGTATAAATATTTGCGCGTCTTCTAATTAGAACAAGCACAACAACTACAACAAATTGCAAAAAAAAAAAAAAAACATATTTTTTCTTTTAAATTTTGTCTTGCATCTATTATTAACAAATATTAGCAAGTGCAACGGTTTGTTTAGCAGCTGATGTGCCTGGCGACGTCGACGCAGACGTTGACGTCGCAGCTGTAACGGAAGTTACATACATACATACATACATATGTATGTAGTGAGCAATTACAACTAAACAAAAAAACATAGAAAACACGCGGGACACACATACAAACACACACACCCATACACATGCAAAAAGATCGCAGCTTTTGATACTAAATACATATGTATGTACATATAAATAAATAAATAAATGTATATAAATTTCTTTTGTTTATTAAGCAAATTCAAATTGTGAAATCGGTGGCTAAAGCAACAACAAACAAAATTTAGAATATACAAAGTGAACGAAAACTACAACAACAAATCAAAAGAGCATTTTCTTTGCGGTAAAATTGACGCTGGTCAGTTGTGATTGCACAACCAACAACAACAAGAACAACAACAACAAGAACAACGGCATCAGCAGCAGCGCAGCACCAAATTCTGAATCGGCATCAAAACGTGTGTGAAAAAAAAAACAGCAGCACGCGGTCACACCGACACACACACACACACACAGACGCACGCACTCACAGCCATAGCGTCAGCGTATGCGTGCGAGTGAGATAGCGCTTAAGCGTACACACCATAAGAGCGAGTGTAGCAGCACCAACAACAAACAGCAGCACACAACGACGACGACGACGCCGACGACGACAACGACGCCGACTTAAGAGTGCAGTGCAGTGCAGTGTTGTGCAGCATCTACGCTTTAGCTTTTGTTTTCTTCTTGTTAGATTTTGACAACGAAGAAGAAGACGAGCAACAGCTGACTCAGCGCGCATAAACCAATTAGAAAAATACAACAACAACAACTAAATACTCCAATTGGAAAGCATTAGCTTACTACTTTTACTACTGCATTTTGCCGGTAAGTGTTTTATTATTGTTTAAATATTAATTGCTAATGATTTTAAGCTATGCACAAGTATGTACATGCTTAAACACGCTGAATCGACAGTTTTTTTTTGTTTAAATCAAGTGCGTAATTTTCGTAACTATCGACCGCTGTTTATTTTTTTCTTTTCTTTTCTTACAAGTGTTTTGTTATTTTTTTTATCTGCTTTTGCTTTGGCTTTGCCTTTCGTTAATCGTTGTTTTTGCTTTTTGCTTTTTTCTATTGATTTTTGTTGGTTTTGTTCGTTAATTACATGACAATTAGATGTTTTTGTTGTTGTTGTTTTGTACTTCAAGCCGCTTTTGTTGTTGCTGTTGTTGTTGTTGTTGTTGCTTTCCATTCCATTTCGTTTAGTTCCAGTTCGTACTTAACCTTGACATTCGCTTTCCATACAAATTTATGTGCATGGGGGAAGAAGGGGAAGAGCGGCAAGAGTGCGTGCGTGTGTGTGCAGCCGGTTTACATATTGACCAATTGGACTGAAATAGTTACGGCCTTGAGTGCCATTGGGGGTCTGGAAGTTTCTAATTGGTTTTTTATATTCTTTTATCAGTTTCAAACACATGATTACATACATATGTATATATGTATGTATATGTTTTTTCTGGAAATATCTTTAATTGTCGCATTTCTGTAAAGTCATTCACATGCTTCATTTTTAATCTGAGATGATAAAAAAATAACTAAAAGATAATTGCAATGTGCATATGTATGTATTTGTGACGTCACTGCTCTCATGCACGTTACTCATGCACAAGTCGCGTGTGAAAAAACAACAACAATAAGAAAAGCACCCAAAACAAAAACCAGTTTAGAGCTTGTAGTAGAGTGAGAGAGAGCGAAAGGAAGAATGAGAAAGCTGCTGTGAAGTAATGTGAAGTTCAAGGTACCCGCATACATGCACTAAGAGAGCGAGAGGGAGAGAGGGAGAGAAAGAGCTTAACTGCACTTAAAGATCAGCAAATAAGCAGCTGTAAATACATACATATGTATTGCTATCTCATTTCAGCTGCAATTTCACCACAACTATAGATAACAGCAGCAAATTTTGAGAATTACTTTGCATATACATATGTATGTAGTGTAGTGGGAGCCAACGCAAGATCATCGTGACTAAGCACAAATGTTGAATCTAACGCAACATGACTCACGATTAGGGCACGAGACGGCGAGTACAGCACGGCACGATAAATATGTACATTGTACATGTGTGTGTGCCGTGCTGGTGATGGGGCTTTGGCCTCGATGCACGACAATTGCGCATAAAATTCGATCAATTGTTATCGAACAAATGTTGTGCCGTGTGCCATGTGCCATGTGCCGTTATCACACAGTTAGCATTCACACAGACATGCATATGTACATGCATTACTATAGATAATTAACTGTCCGTCTGTCCGTTTGTCCGTCTGTGTGTCTATTGTGTATGTATGTTTTTGAGGTTCGGCCTTGGCATTTAATAACTCGTTAATATCAGTTTCAATGCTGAAAAAACATTTGACGCCTTCCTTGGTCTCTAATCGCAATGTCAAATGTTTGCGAAATGAAAATGTACAGAGAACACTAAACTGTATTTTAAATACCCTGTAGGAAGTTATAAAACCAAATGTAAATTAAGGAAATACCTTCTGAGAAATGTTGTTATAAAATTAAATTTAAGTTTATAAACACAATTAACTAAATCCATGTCATAAAGCGACTTTTGCTAACAAAAATATTGTAAATCATTTCTAAGGTATACTTACAGTGGCTCACAGCTTATTTCATGCCAATATGTAACACATTTTTAGTGTTGAATAACTGCTAAACTAATAAAGATATTAACAAATACACAATGTCTCAGCGCGAATTTTTATTTTAACTACTTTTATTATTTTAAATTGAAATAAATTTGAGTAAAATTTAATTTGGCACTCCAATCACTGTGCAGTCAACGTTAGGGACGAAAGCAGAAGCCAATTACAGAAACTTACTGTAGTGTTGAATAATATTTGCTGTACTGTACTTCCGTAATTGCGCTTTCGTCCCTAAATTGATAACCTCTTTTAGGGCTTTTTTATATAACTTAATAGTCTATTAAAGTTGTGGAAGATATGAATACGTGTCTTTGAGTTAATCCAATGATTATATTCCATTCCCACAATATATCTAAGTCTCGAAACATAGCGTAAGTCCTTTTAAATTAGGTCTGCTATCTTATCAACAGTGAGTTGTAAAAGTATCTTAGACTCGTCGCAATAAGTTTTCCCGCCTTTAACACGTTTTCTTTTTTGTGTCTTTGTTAATCTCTGTAAAATTAGATAAACTGATGATCATCATCAACTTATTCAAATGCCTGTTAAATACTAGTTTGAATAATATCATCTATAGGCTTGGGGAAATCCCCCTAAACTTTACTTCTCTTATCCACTTGTGTTTTGTTCCCCTTTTAAATAAATGGCGTAGTTTCAAAATGAGTAACTAAACTTAAATAGTTGCATTTCATTTTATGTTTATTGTGGTTTTCGTTATATTGTGTATTACCCAATAACAAATACTAATTGAGGTTAATTTTACTTCAAACGAACCAATAAAACAATTATGGAAAAAATGTTTATATGGTCCTAAAACAAAATAGACAATTTAGATATTTGTATATTAGTTTATATGTATATACTATACTATCAATACCATTTTAAAGAGAGCATATATAATTTTGTAAACTTAAAGCTTATATCAAATTGAATTACTGTATCATATAACTGCCATGAAAATCAGCCCATGTTATTAAAATTACCATAAATATCCAACAACATGTACCTTGTGTACTGTTACGTACATATTTAAAAAAAACAACTATTTTAACTTGGAATATAGAGCCTTTACAACTGATACTATTAGTAGTCTATAAGACAGTGCTAGTTTACCAATTTTTTTTTTCAAAATTTTCTGTTAAAATTTGGATAGAAATATAAATATTTGAATGAATTACCTGGTGGAAAATGGGTTCAGCTCAAAATGTTCCGGTTTTGGGAGCGGAACGGGAGAAAATTGTCAGAATAGTTTGAAGTCATCAAATCTGCACACATTTCAAGCTTTCATTTGCAACTGGGTGCTGTATTTTCAAATAAAATACTATTTATTTAAGGGTATTTTCTGGTGTGTGTAAGAGGTGTGTGGTAAATTCTACAATAGATATTATTTCCAATGACATATCTACAATACATATGTATATCCCATCAATCCATCTACCTTTCCCCCTTTCGAACTGGAAACAACGTTTTGATTTGTCAGCTCAATTAAGTTGTTGTTACGTAATTTGGGTATTATGATATGATGAATACCAACTGAATGATATATATTTGTATGTAAATATGAGTAGCTGGTATTTAGTATGGCTCTATTGCGTCACCATGATCTTTATTTTTTATTAGCATAATGATTCAATTGTTCTGCAATTAATTCTATATTTTTTAAGTGCGTCATTCAAAGGGCTGTTTTTCTATTCGTTTCACAGTTTACGCAATTGCAAAAGCAAATGACAGTAGCAACAATTAATAATTGCCCACATCAGAAGAACACGACTAACAGATGCCCTCTAAAAAAACAAACTCAATAAATTGTAGTAGTTTAACATGAATAACAAATGAATTGAGTTGAATATTCAGTTATCCATGCAGGTTTCCACTTGCTTACTTACTGTCTACAGGGTATATTGGCAGCTGCATGAAACCCTTTTTTCACTAATTAAAACTTGTTCGAACAAATGAACCAATTGAAATTGCATCGTCATTTGCATTTGCACAAGTGCATTCAAGCTTCAACATTTCCCTTCGGTACCTAGTTCGATACATTTGTGCGTTTTATTAATAACAAAAGTCAACAAATTTCGATAAGACATTTCGTCAAGCACGTGTGGTGTCATTTATTCAATATGAATTTCTTTCACATGCTCTACAAACATCAGCAGACAGCAAACCCGATAAAAGCCTATAAATAACTAAATAAACAAGTTCTCTTCAATGTGCATTAACAATTGTCTTGACTTGTCTGTTTCGTATTTAACTCAATTAATTTACGATCTCAGGGTTTGGACAACAGATTTGTCTAAGAAACAAAAGGTTTAAATCGAGAGGAAAAGAGTGCAATAAAGCACTATACATAAAATAAAAAGATTCCTTGACTTGTACTAGAAATAAAATATGAAATATTTTTGAAGCCTACATATCAAATTTGAGTTTGTAAAGAGAAGAGATACTTTTAATAACTATTGGGATACAAAATTTCAGTACGAAAAGGCATATACACATATATGTTTTTATTATAATTAATTCTTTTATAGAATATTTAAATATATTCCACCCACAATTCAAAATCTAAAAAACCAGCTTAAATAACTTATGTATCTGAACCCTAAAACTGTTACACTTTAAGCTAAACAATCTGGATTAAAAAGGGACAGATGGCGAAATAGTTATAGACTTTATTAAGCTAAAATTGGATACAAACTTATAATAGTTTCTTTGATTAACAATTGGAGTACGGTATTTAAGTGCTTGCCGAAATCGTTCGACTTTTTCCAAAGAGTCAGGCATTATAATTACTTGTTTTAACACACTGCAATTTGAATTCATAGAACTTTTGTTCAAATTGACAGCTGGCATACTGAAAGACCCATGCGAGTACTCAAATATTCAAACTTGTACATATACATACAGTCTGTCGGTCTATCTATGAGACCTATGTACTACAGTATATGCATACATACATATGTAGTACATAGTATGTATATTTGTTGTATGGTATATACATACATTTAGCTATGTTTGCCTTCTCTTCTTTTGCGACTGTCCTACATTTCTATTACGTCGCAATTTTGTGCCGGCAGACACTTTTTGTTTGATGCTCTACTTCTGCAAAAGGGGTGTTTTGATTCTGTCCATCAGAATGCGACAGTTTGCAAAAGGAGTGTCTAATAAAAGACTTGTGTAATACTATCTATAAGATTTGTTATGCAACTCTATATGTCCCTAATTGACGCATGAACTGAATCGGTTGACTTTATTGCCCTTATATGCGGCATAAGAGAATTGCAATCTGTTGTATTAAAAGAGTTTAGAATATAAAGTTCATTGTATGCGACTAATGCTCGTAATTGCTTTATAAATACTTCTGTATGGTTATTCAAAACGTCGTCACATGTTTAATTGTTGCGGTTGTTCATTACTGTTTATTATTTTACTTCTTACTTATGGCATTTATTTATGAGTCGTAGATATTTCGTAATCTTGTCGTAATCTTTGAGCTGGCGTGCAATTATTTCAAGTGCAACGACTGCAATTTCCACCTATTGTCTATTCAAAACTGTAAACTGTAAACTGTAAGCTGTAAAGTGTGAAATTTGTTTACATTCCATTGCACAGAACTTAGAACTTTTCTCAATATACAGACCCATGTACATACATACATATGTATGGTTTTTTTCAATCTTTATCTGTATGTAGTGTGTACATATGTACATATGTGTATCTATCAATAGACTTTGTATGTTTTCTATTTCGTTTGTCTACATACGTTAAATGGCCATGAAATAAAAATTGCATGTATTTTGTATTGCTTCTTTCCGCATTTGATTTGAGTTTTGAGTCGACTTAAATGCATATTACGTATACGCTGCGTGTGCAATGTTTGCCATTGAAAATTACCAACAACCTGCTAGTAGTAGTCATCAACATCAGCATCTGCATCATCATCATGATGATGTTTCAAATCAATCGAGTGTACCCCACACATACACGCTGTTATCAGTATATTATAGCCCCCTTGGCTCGACTAGCCGATACCCTGTAGCTAGCTAGCACACTTTTTAAATTGCACTTTACACATATAACCTACTCTTTTAATTAACAAAATAAAGTTTTACCATTGAATGGCCTGTAACAAGTAACTTTACAATTTCAAAGAAGACTTCAAAATTTTCACTTCACCTTTTTAAAAGTAATGCTTATAATTTGAAATTGAATTGATCTCAATGTGAATAATTTCGAGCACATACGCTCACTCGTACCCACTGTGTTTGGCAATTCTCTCAAGTGACTTTGCAGAATTTGAAGATTTTTATGCTCTATTGTTTTTATTTGATATCAAAGCAAATTGAATTGCGTGGGTCAGTTGCTGCGAATCAAACTGCAGGGATGTATGTTATGGTTATATACAGTCAAACTAGACTATAACGAGTTCAAAATATGCAAATATGCTAAAGCTTTTAATATAACAACTCATTTTGATCAAAGATAACTCGAAAGAGTTATGTACTCTTTAAAGTCATTAAGAAACTTGCTAACAATTGAAATCATTATGCCAATTGTACGCTATATTAAAGCTCTACTGTAAAGATAGTGGACATAATGTTGATAAGTACTTATGTAATGCTTCGGGAAACTATGAAAGGAATTTTTATAGAGTGCACTCTTAGATAATCGTCTATTACGAACTGCCCACAATGTCATGTCTTATCTATTACTTCGCTTCCTCTCTCGCGCTTATTTCAATACAATTATAACTATTGCAATTTTGTTTTTTTTAGAGACGAGTATCTACAAGTAGGTTACATATGCCAACTCGGAAAACTTGTCACATGTTGACTCATTGGCGATAAGAGAGCGACAACAAATACACATGTAAACATTATTATCCAAAAATAAAATGCCAAATACTTGAAGTTATTTGAAGCCGAGTTAACAATGGACACTATAGGGTATTTTTATTGCCGAGTTGCAGGCAACAAAAACATTTCACTACTAGCATTGGTTAAAAATCGATCACTACGTTTGTTTAATTAACACTAAAGTGGTTTTAGGGAGTTTTACAGTACGAGCAACTCGACTGTTTTGTTTTTAGTTATTATTAGTATTAAGTATTATTATTTTTATACTCTCGGAGGGGAATATTGGGTTTGTCAAAAGTATGCAACAGGCAGCAGAAGGTGTGACAGACCCTATAATGTATATATATTCTTGATCAGCATCAACAGCCAAGTTAATATAGCCATTTCCGTCTGTCCGTCCGTCTGTAAGAAAACCTAGATCTCGGAGACTATAAGCGCTACAGCCACCAAACTTTGTATGTATATTCGTCTACGCTGCAAGCAGTACAAATTTATTTTGGATTTTTGCCACGCCCCCACAACGCCCCGTAAATCGTGAAAAACGATTTCACAATTTCTATAACTCAAAAAGTATTGAAGATATCTGAACGAAATTTACATAGTATGTGCATGGTACCACTTAATGTATCCTGACTGAATTTGGTTCGGATCGGACAACTATATAGCCGCTATATCATAAAAGTTTTAAAACGTAGTAAAATATAAAAGGTAGTAATATACATATAGTGATCGATTTTGATTGATGTTGGGAATACCGCGCCTTTTCTCACAAATAGGTGATTAATATGTTAAGCTTATTAGTTTCTAAGACATCTCACATTAAGTACTTGATTTTGTTCTAGAATACGCTGTAGTATCTTACAATCAGCTCGCTCGACTGTAGCCGTTCCTACTAGTTTCATTTCCGTTAACCATTTTGGCCGCATTTCAATGTTATGTGAGATTTGGCTTACAATTGTGCAACGATGAATGCAAAACTGGGATTTCCCTTGATAAACAAAAGTGACGGCAATGAAAATTGAGAGTTTCTGTAATTTATATTTATATTGATAAAATAAAAAAAAGGAATAATTATAAATTTATGACAAAATGCCATTGATATGTTTAGAAAACTAAAATAATCCTGATGTTTAATTTATGCCACAAGGAATCAAGAAATGCTGAATGAGTAATTTGGTATTTTAAGACCTTGTGTGATTTACAGAATTCTGAGTACTTAAACCGAATCAGAAGATTCGATACTATTTTTAAAACTTTAATTCTTTATAAATTTGAAAATCACTTGATTCCTTTTTACATTAATAGGATTGTTTATTAAGCAGTGCAGTTTACTATATTAAGCCCAAAACTGAGATCGAGTCATATATGTTTATATATATACATACATATGTGTAGCACAATCACAGACTCATTCGATCAGTCGTCTGTTCTAGTGTTACGGATGAGTAGTCATCCCAAGCAGTTGTAACGTAATCGTAACAAATGTTACAGCATTTATTTTCCACGAAATTATAAGTAAAGTTAATATGAGAAGAGTACGGCTCTTAAGTTTCAGTATTACTTACCCTCAGATAAATCCACTTGCTTGCTTTTCAAAGCCAAATGCCAAATGTGAATATGCTGCACAATACCAGGTACTGCCGCCATTAGGTAGCACTTGGTGCCAACTGCGATATGGAACTTGTTGTTGTTTTTCTGATCTGATTATGAATGGACGTTGGAAGGAATTAGCCGTCAAGTGCAGGCATATTTTAATTTCCTTTCCGCTTTAAATATTGCAGCTTGAGTTGATTTACAATACGTCAATAAGTATTTAATACTTTATTACAGTTTAGGGCGAGGGCTGTTTCAAGAGTTTGTCTTGAAGGAGTTTTCAAATTGCATTATAAAATTATAAATACATATTATTAGTTCTTGTACATACTAAATAAATTCTTTACAATAAAGTTATAAATGCTAAAAGTTAAAAAAAAAATTAATTTTTTTGAAAAAATCTAATAAAGTATTGAAAAAATTAAAAATATTCCAAAATAAGAAAACTCAATTACAAAAACATTAAATAATTAAATTCTTTAAAGCAATTTTTAATGTGCTAATAAGTTTTTACCTATGCTATCAGATACAACTAAAATATTTTAAAATTATAAAAAAAGAAACAAAGCTATACATATTTTCACCTAACTATTAAATTAAAGTTGAAACTTATATTCTACTTATTCAAATGCGTCAATTAATAACTAAACAAAAATACACAAATTTTATACAGAAAGTAAAAAAGTTGTTCCAAAATTCCAATATAACTGAAAATTTGAATCAAAATAGGTCAATCAGCCCTCGCGTTCTATATATATGTATGTATATATTTATATTTATTATAAAAAAAAGCTAGTTGGTGGCTACCTAGTTGCGACATCGTCTAATTATAATCTTTATTATGTTGATAAATCAAATCGAAAGGTTTAAATCTATAAAGAACATTCACACAAAAATTAACAGGAATACAAAACACAAAGTCGTTGTTGGGGATGGGGATGGGGGTGGTGGTGAAGATGGGGGTCTTTCGGTACTTGAGAAATGTATTTTTATTTCTATTATTGAATAAGTATATACATAATAAATAACTTAGACCAAATAATTTTAATACATATGGGCAATCAATAGATTTTCAAGTGGCCCTGTCTCCGCCTTCTGCCAAGCTACCTCTCTCCCAGAATGCGACATCCGCTCCATCATAGATATGGTAGTTCTTCCCTTAGTAGTTCTTCTCTCCAATTTTTTGTTTTCTTTGTTTTTTTGGATTTATTTTCAAAAATTTGTGTTCTTTGCTCTTCGTTTATAGCTTTGTTGTCAACCGATCGTTGGATCGCTTGTTCGGTCGATGACTCGTTGAGGTGGGGTGGTGAAGCTAAGGAGCGAGAGCGCGGGAGTGGGTGAGTGAGCGAGAGTGCTTGGCTGCTAGAGGAGGTAAACAATAGCAGCGAATCGGACGCCGCCGTACCGCATATTAAGCTGGAGTCTGGCCGCGTGTTCATTTAGTTGTCGGTTGGCCGTGAAGCGACAAAGTTGTATTTTGTTTGGTCGCTTTTTCAATAGAGTTTACGTATCAAGAAGTTGTATTGTATTTTCTTTCGTGACACTGCGGCTGTGTTTACATTCTATCATTTTCTTAAAGGTATATTTACATGTTATTTTATTAATTTAAATTTTTTTTTTTTTTTGTGCTTTTGGCGCTCAAATGAAAAGTGATTAAATTACTGTTGGAATTTGAATTAGAATCGTATTCAAATTAAGTTCCAGTTGTTTACAATGTAATTAATAATAATGTTGCCAGTCGGACGCAATTCAAGTTCCTCTATCTGATTTCGTAATTGTATAATTTCCATTCACACAAAAAAAAAAAAAAAAAAAAAAAAACAAATAATAATAGTGAACTTTGTCTAATATTTGTGCACTGTGGCTAATCAAATGAGGCATCAACCAGATTCTTATATAGTATAAGGCTTTTCATTTGTGATTTGTGCATTTTTTAAAGAATTTGCTGCTGCTATATTTGTACCCTTGCAAAAGGTATGTTGTCTTTATCATGAACTATGTAAGTCGAATTATTCACGTCCGTCTGTTTTTAGGCGAACTAGTCCCTCAGTTTTAAAACTATTTTAATGAAATTTTCATACAGTAGATTGAAACAATCGGTTGAAAATATTTAGAACATTATTTTTTTCTGTCTATTAAACGATTTAAACCAAATTCAATAGTTCAGATCAATCAACTATATCATATAGCTTTAATAAGAACAATGGGTTTGAAATATTTATTTTGTAAAACATTCATTCTGTGAGGGTATCAAAACTTTGGTATTTTTTGCCTGATGATCTCTAAACCCTTCTCAGAGAGCTACCAAATTTATTATGTAGTTTCTTTACCGTACTTACCTTCCCTACCTTAACTTCCTACCTTACCTAGGTATTACATGACAATTGTGAAGCTTTCAATACTTTGAAATTTATTTCCCGTTTTAAATAATTGTTAAATATCATTTAATTCCAGGGAAGTGGAACCCATTAAAAACCAATGAACTTTAAATGATCTCAAAAGTTAAATTTTCAAACGTAGTTTAAATAGAGAATATTTGATAAACTTTAGCTAGTTTAGAAGGCGACGACTTCTATGTGTACTGTTTCATTCTTATTTCTTTGTTTGTATTAAACGATTGCGAAATCGCGGCTTAGATTTAAGATTTCGATTGTGCACTGCTCTGCTACTAATCACTGTGATCAAGTCTTGGACTAACAATCTCTTAGGTGGCATAGATTTCGTTATTTGGTATTTAGATTTTTGGTTTCTATTTCAATTGTGCTAGTATTATTGTTTTGTTTGGGTTTTTTTATGTTTTTTTTTCCGGTTGCCACTTGAAGTGGCCATAAATTTTGAGCATAACAAGTTGGCCAGTTGTTGTGCCCCTTTGCAGCGCTTTACCCTCGTAGCACCTGCGCCCCTTGGACATGTTCAATCAAGCGGAATCAATTCCAATTGTCGCTTGAGAGCACCAAAAACATAAGAGTACTTAGTACAGATACAGTTCACATACATTTGTGGCCATAACTCTTTATAAATAGCTATGTATGTATGTAGGTATTTATATAGCATAGAATATTTCTATATATGTTTGCTACAATTCGTCTTATCAATCATTTATTAATTGTATTTTATTCTTTGTTATTTATATATGTATGTAGAATTTTTTTTGTCTGTTGTCCATGTGAATTTATTGATTTACCACTTTTATTTTTGATATATTTGTATATATATATTTATATATATATATATATATATATACATGTACCTGTAGTAAATTTGTAACTCTTTGTTCTATTAAACTGACTGACTTACTGATCAACGTACAGTCCAAACGGAAGAGCTAGGTGTCTAAAAACTACACAATACAGCGCCCATTAGATACATATTTACATAAGAACTTGTATTTATATTATACTTCAAAATACTTTTTCGCCATTTCGTGTCACAGTCTCAGCTCTAATCAAAACTAAAAAAAAAGTGCTGCATATCGCTTATCTTTCAAATTATAATCGCTAAAAAAAACTCTTTAAATAATTCCAGCCATTAAAGTGTCAACGGAAAAGCCAAAAACTCGGGCGACAAGCCAAAAATCGCGTGAGTTGAGGTGACTAAGAAGCAATAGATTTATATAGCCGAATATGCAATGCACTTTCAAATACTGAAAATATGAATGTGTATTGGATGTATACTTAAGTATACTTATGTATAATATATGTACTACATATATTATGATATGATATATGACCGATTTGATTTGGTTATTGGCACAACTAAAGTGCATTTATAGCACCAGCATTGGTAATTTTGATAGTCGAAGCGCTTACTGTAAAGATAGACCAATATATTTATATACACTATATACTTATATAGTACCTAAATATACATACACATGTATGTACATACATTTACTGTATACATTTAATTATTTCAGCAGTCACTGTTGCTGTGGCTCACAAAAGAGATAGATTATCGGACATTGGCAAAGACATGGAATAGCTAAATATATGTGAGGGTATAAATACGATTTGAATCTCAAGAGGTCTTTATTTGGCCATTGTGTTGCATGCCCTTACAGTGGGTACTATGATTTTGTCACTGCCTCAGTTCCTATGTTACTGGACAAAGAAGTCTTTTAGTTCTTAACTTAACTTGATGAAACTTGGTACAGTTCCTTATGTACATAATATTCAATTGTACAGATCGAAGCACTATATCATATAGCTACCATATCAGAGCTGGGAATGTTTGTCCTTCAAATATTTTATTGGAATTACATTACATAGAAACTATCGAAAAAAAACATACTCTATATGCAAAGACTATTTAATTTTTTTTCTATAGCTCTCTAAGGAAAAATCGGTCGAAAATAAAGCTTTTGTTTCATACTAATAACTACAGCTGCACACCTACTATACTCGTATTACATTATATTACGAGCACTAGCAACCCTCAACTGTTTATAGGACTCTGTAGGGGTATTAAAGCACCGTTCTTTGTTCCTTTGTATAAATTCAATAATTTGTATTGTATCTGTAGGATTACGATCAGTAGCTGATCAGTTAAAAGTCATTGGACGATTTAGTATACAAAATAAAATAAAAAGAAAAACAAAACGAAACGAAACGAAATGATTCGAACCATATTTTGTCTAGTCGTCTATAATTATCAAAATTCCAATTTCCAGATACTAGCAAACTCAATGTGACAAACTTTCATTAACAGACCGTCTTCACGTCATTTCTTTCTTTCCATATCGCTGTCCCTGTGCAGAAAAATGGGCCTATTGAGCGAGGGCAATCCACTCTCCTGGGAGGAGACGAAGAAACTAGCCGATCATGTGCGTGAGCATGGCGTTAATCAGTTTATCAATCTGTACCACAGATTGAAGGATCGCCAAGGGGACATACTCAAATGGGGCGATGAGGTTGAATACATAATCGTCAAGTTCGATGATGAACAGAAGGTGGCACGTGTGGCACTCAAGGCCGAGGATTTGCTGAGCAAACTAAATGAGAAGGAGAAGGCCGATCCCAATGGTGTCAAGTCACTGTGGCGTCCCGAATATGGTGCCTATATGATTGAGGGTACACCAGGCAAACCCTTTGGCGGTCTGATGGCCCATTTCAATTTGGTGGAGGCCAATATGCGCTATCGTCGGGAGGAGGTCACCGAGCTGCTGGCCAGCGATGAGTGTGTCATGTCCATCACAAACTTTCCCCGCCTGGGAGCACCGAATTTCACCTATCCACTTCATCTGCCACGTCCCGAGGATCCCTTGAGTTCGGCACGTTCGCTGTACTTTCCTGATGAGGCCATCTATCCGGGACATCCACGTTTCAAGACACTGACACGCAACATTCGGATGCGACGTGGAGAGAAGGTCTCCATCAAGTTGAAGGGTAAGTCTGGCTTAGTAACAGTGTGCAATCCTCTGGAGAAACTACAATAAACTCTTTCGTTGTGCAGTCTTTAAGGATGTGAACACAAAGTTGCCGGTGGAAGGAGCACCGGCTGGTGAACCGGACGTTGTGCTTTTGGATGCCATGGGCTTTGGCATGGGCTGTTGTTGCCTGCAGTTGACCTTCCAGGCCTGCAACATCACGGAGGCACGTCGTCTGTACGATCAACTGGCTCCCCTCTGTCCCATCATGTTGGCGTTGACAGCCGCTTCGCCGGTTTATCGCGGCTATTTAACCGAATCGGATTGCCGCTGGAATGTGATTAGCTCCTCGGTGGATTGCCGCACGATGGAAGAACGTGGCTTGGCGCCACTGAAGGAAAGCAAATTTCGTATCGCCAAGTCGCGTTACGATTCCATTGATTCCTATTTGTCGCCTGAGGGGGCAAAATACAATGACGTCAAGCTGACCTACGATGAGGATGTGTACAATCGTCTGGTCGAGGGTGGCATCGATCATCTGTTGGCCCAGCATGTGGCACATCTCTTCATACGCGACACGGTGTCCCTGTTCAGCGAGAAAGTCCATCAGAATGATAACGAGGACACCGATCATTTTGAAAACATACAATCGACCAATTGGCAAACGATGCGCTTCAAGCCACCGCCACCAAACAGCTCGATTGGCTGGCGCGTCGAGTTCCGTCCGTGTGAGGCGCAGATTAGTGACTTTGAGAATGCAGCCATCGTTTGCTTTGTCGTTCTGCTGACCCGTGTCATTCTCTCCTATCAGCTCAATTTCCTAACGCCCATCAGCAAGGTCGATGAGAACATGCAGACCGCCCAGAAGCGTGACGCTTGTCGCAAAGAGAAATTCTGGTTCCGCAAATCATCAAAGTCCACCGAACAGCGTGCAGCATGTGTGCAAGTTAACGGCACTGCCACAAATGGCAAATCAAGTGATGCAACACACTTGAATGGCACCGCCCCCAAGGTCAACGGACATGCAAATGGCGCAGTCAATGGCAATGCCACCACCACTACCACTACCAATGGCGTGCACACCCAAAATGGCATCGATAGCGATCACACCGATACTGATGATGAGGAGAATGAGTTGTTCCAGCTGCTCACCATCAACGAGATATTTAATGGCAAGGTAAAATCCAATATAGCTACAATATGTAATCAATTTAACTTGTTTACATTCATATAATTATATTATGTTAGGCAGCTGTTAGGCGTTAGACTGTGCTACTGTTAGTTTAACATACTGCTGTTAGCTTAAGCGCAGTACGCTGCACGCTTACATGCTGTAATGTTGTGCCGTCTGTGGTTTTGCATGTCAAAAAATTAATTAATCTATAATGGAAGCATAAGAAACACTTTTACTATTCACAATTTATTGAGTAAAAACTAAATTAATTAAAATAATCGATATCGATTATTGGGCATCATATCGTGTCAACACCACTTATTGCCATGTGGTGTTGCAAAAGGAAACCAAAAACTTAACTTATTTCAGTTAAAAAATGGAATTTTGAAGCATTTTAGAACACAAACTAATTTTTAGCACAGATTGTACTGATATCATTTAAAATGTTTGCAGCCCGGCGTATTCCCTGGACTGGTGCCATTAATACGCAGCTATCTGCAGTCCATGGAGGTGGACACGGACACGCACTGCACCATTGAACAGTATCTACGCTTCATACAGAAGCGTGCCGCCGGTGAGCTAATCACCACAGCCACCTGGATTCGCGAACAGGTGCTCAACCATCCGGATTACAAGTAAGTTCGAAACCGAAAGCTCAATTAAACATGCAAAATTCGAACTATATATGTGAATTGCAACGTTGTCCATTTTAGAAAAGATTCGGTGGTCAGCGAACGCATTAACTATGATCTGCTGAAGTGCATACAGCGCATACAGGAGGGCAAGCACATTGAGCCGGCTCTATTGGGTCAGGGCAATCATTCCAAGACGAAAGATTTCATTCCGCCCGCCTTGCAGAAGCAGCTGGCCAAGACCGGTTGCTGTGAGGACAAATGATCGCGCTAAGCGATTTGGCGCACTCTAGACAAAAAACTAGACAAAAATCAAAATCTAAAAATCAAAACATTACAACAACAACAACAAACAACAACAACAACAAAACAAAAACACCCACATAAAACACCCAACAAAAAGATGAGAAAAAAAAAAACAAAGCAAACAGCAACAGCCACACATACACAAGGTATGTGATGTGGCAAGATGCTGGTGGTGCTGCTGGGGCAATGCTGATGTGGCAGTCAAAAGTCGAAGCTGAAACGGATAATATGGAATACCACTAATGTGTCCAGCCGCTTGGGATAATTATGTATGATTATGATGGGCGCCGATGGAAATGAAATTAGCGCACACTTCTTTGGCTGGGGGGAAAACCCCACTCCCCAAACCCACTCCCCCGCCACCAGGCAACATTTATCATCAACCGACAACAACAACAACAACAACAATATTACTATTTTTATAGCATAATTTTAACAAAATTTAAAACAAAATTAGCGCGCACCTAATATAAACACACACACACATACAAAATGTTTGGGCGGCTGTGGCAAACGTAAAAGTTTCCTTCTCCCCACGTCCCCCGTCACCATGCTGAGGATAAATGGTTGAGCAGCCTAGAGAGGGGGAGAAGAGGGAGTATAGAGTGTACACACGAAGAGAGTAAGCGGGCTCCGCTAGTTGCAAAACAAAAATTAAAAAAAAAAAAAACAAAAAAAAACACAAAAAAAAAATCAAAAATACCATAAGAAACAAAAATACCACTACCCAAAACAATTATTATACAACTACAACTACTGGCTACTTATTATTATAATTATTTTTTGGGTAAAATAATTTTTTTTTTCTTATATATATTTAATTACTATTATACCTACGTATATAACGTAAGAAAAATCTTTGTTTTTGTATTATTATTATAATTATTATTATTATATGCTACTATAATTATAGCTGGAAATGGCATTGTTCTTATTCATAATTTTGTCCCAAAAAATGTCCCAAAATCCAATTCCAAATCTGATTCCCTTTTCTCAATAAACCGAAACTTCTGCAACCAATTAGTTCAAATTAAACAAAATTTATTTTTTTTTTGTAATATGGCTGTTATTATTTTCTTCTTTTTTTTTAACTTTACTATGTATTTAACAATGTAATTTATCTACTATTATTATTATTATTATTATTATTATACTGCGGCTAATGTACCGTAAGCCAATCAAATAAAAAATACTATAAATCTATAAAAAAAAACCTCTTGTTGAAAACTATATTATATGATATGTTAATTTCTTGAGCCGTAACCGAGTTAAATGTGGCAAAAAAATAAAATAAACACATTTAAAGACACATAAAATATATATATATATACATATAAAAATAATTATACACGGCAATTTATAAACATATATTTATAATTGTTTACTTTTTTACATACGTACATACAAATGCATGTTCTGAACGATCGAAACTTTTGATAAATGCCTTCTGAATGAGAAAACTTAGGAAAAAGAAAAACTAAAAACAAAATATATAAACACACCTAGATGATATTTAAATAATGTAGTTATGGGAAACTGAGCAAAGTTAGGGAAACAAATGCAGAATGTTGCAGACTTTTTAACTAGTTTAGCGTAAATAGTGAATTCAAAGAGGTTGGCATAATCAGAACCTGCTATATACTAACTACAATATATATATACATACATATTGCAACAAATTGACTTGCTAAATTTGAAAAGAAAAATTATAAAAAATACATATTGTACTTATACAACACTTACACGCGATTAACAGTCACTTGAAATTTTGTTAATATCGAAAATACTAAAAAACAAAAGAAATTGCAAGCAAATATTTTTAGCAAATTTAAATAAATTGTATTGCACTTGGGATAAAGTAAAAAACAAAACAAACAAAAATCATACGGTATTGCACGAAGCGAAGCATTTAAGTTTTTGGAATTTTTGAATATTGAAAATGTAATTTACTTCGAATTCGTTTCATATTGATTTGCCAGTGCAAGACAGTATTTGGTCATATTTTTATCTACATATGTATACTAAACACGATAAAAGAGAACAAAGGCAAATAAAATGAAAACAGTTTTGCAGTCCATTCAAAACGATTTTTTTTACTTATTTTCTATTTTCCATGTTTTGCTCAATGATCATGTACATGAGCACAGCATACAGATTTCAATGTTAGCATAACATAACATTAAAGTTGCGCATTTTGCGTCATGTCGCGCCGTTTTGCGTTAACATGCTGTCGGCTTCTGTTAGCCTTACGTGCCGTGTGCTGCAAGCTTTACGTTGTTTGTATTCTTTTTTGTTTACATATCGAGCTCCATTTACATTTAATATCAAAAAGACATACATATGTATGTATGTATACAAATGTATATTAGCTTTTATTTTTACCCAATTAATGCTCGGCGACTGTGTATCAAACATTTGACATTTACTCAAGTGATGTGCAAATGTTTTTGTTGTTTGTGTATTTTGTCCACACACCAAGTTTCAAATGCAATTTTGTTTGCGTCAAAGAAATTGATTGAATAATGAAAAGCAATTGATTTTGCACGTGTTTTTATAGTGCCTATATATTTAGTTAATGTATTTAATTAAGCATACATATGTATGTACCCATGTATGTATATGGACTTGTACGCTTGAGTGTGTGTGTGTGTTTGTGTCGGTCTGTGCAATTTGTTGTTGTGCTTTACTTACCGCATTCTGAGCAAAACAAACTCGAAAAATACCGTTACAGCAGAAGTGCGCCGACGTACATATGTATGTATGAGTAATTTTGGGTGGAGCAGCTGTACATATGTATGTACATATTAAACCGCTGACTATAGAATCCGTTGCAAAGCTTCCGCATTAGCAACTGAATTACGTATGTGTCTGTGTGTGAGTGTGTGGAAAATGGAAAATGAAAAATAATACGGAAAATTTAAGACAAAAATTGCATTTGAGCATACATAATTTGCATTCTCGGCCAATTGGGGTGATGAACGTAAAATTTCAACAGCCACTGTGCGGTGTCTGTCCAACATTCCAGTTTCCAGGGTAGCCACAACAACAAGTGATAATTGATAATTTCGAGTAAACTGCAAGGCAACATGTAAATATGTACATCTGTATGTACATACATACATATGTACATCTATGCAGTTATGACAAATAGCGTTACACGCCCAAAGCGATAGCAGTAAAGTGTTGTGTACATACATATGTACATACATATATAAAAGACTCTGGGCACGAGACCACAAGCCACACAAAAAAAAGTAGAAACACACTCATACACAACAACAACAACAACAGCAAGAACAGGAACAAGAACAATAACAATAACAGCAGACAGTGTTGCCAAGTGGCGTAAAGTGAGACAAAAAGTCGAATAAACGGTAACGTCCTTGGTTAACGGCAAAACATCAAAACTGGAACAGGCGTAAAAAGCACAATAAGAAAGAACGGAAAAAAAGACGATACGCAACAAACAACAACAACAACAACAGATACACCGACACGCAAACAAACAAACGAGTGCGCACAAAACATATAAACGGTAAAAGAACGGTACAACAAAAAAAAAAGAAAACAAGGTGTGCTGAGTAAAAGGCTACAACAACAAAACAAAACAAAAAAAAATGGGTAAGTGGGTTGCTTAACTTTGGACAAATTTGCATATGCATACATACATTGTGTGTGTCAGAGAGAGAGAGCAGGTGACAATAGCCGCAGTAGCAGCAATTGACAGCTGAATTAGTAGGATACAACAAAAAAAGCATATCAGAGAGCAAATTACGAAGATACAGAGAGAGAAAGAGAGCGAGAGAGCGAGAGTGTGAGTGTATGAGAGACAAAAAGTGGTGAGCGTAAGAGCGCGCACAATTGCCACCGTCCTGTGCTGTCCTGTGCTGTTCTTCCTTGTTTTCAAACCGTTTCTTTGGCTTTTGTTATTTGCGATTTTATACAGTCGCTGCTGGCAGCCAGCGGCAGTCAGAGGTGGAAATAAATCAATGTTTGTGAAATCGATAGTTTAGTAACATTTTTAGATAAATTCGTTTGACACTACAAAATATAATTAATCGATAAGTTAATAATAACTGTACATATCGATATAAGTAAGGGAAAGCTTTTATGAAAAATATTAAGAAATGGAATACGAACCGCAATGGTTATAAAAATAAGATAAGATGGCCTGATAAGTGATCAGATTTCTTATGATGGTAGCACTCTGGAAAAAGTTGCTAATTTTTATCGATAAGTTTAACAGTTGTTGGCCTCTACTTAAAAAGTTTCTAGATATCCCCACTTCAAATAAAATATTAAAATCGTTTAAGTTACCGCTATCTTACCTTCTGAAAGCAAAAATGATGTAGAAAGATTTTCGAGTGATCAAAAAACATAGGCCATAAGACCTCTAAAGATGAACACCAATAAAAAGGAAGACCAATAGAAGCTACTTGTTCGTTATGAAATGCTTAAAAATAAAATTGCGAGAAATAGTAGAATATGTAAACATTTCAAAGGAACGAGTTGGACACATTTTACATAATATTTTGGATATGAAAAACTATCGGCAAAATGGCTGCCGCGTTTGCCATTGACCCAATAGACACAACGTGTCGATGTTTTCAGGGCTAGTTTGGCATTATTAGAAACAATGGAGGAAACATGGATCCATTACCACACACCAGAGTCAAATCGAAAGGCAGCCGAGTGGCTCCCACGTGGTGGAAACAGACCAACACGTCCAAACGATCAATGTTCGGCTGGGAAGGTCCTAGCCTCCGAATTTTACGATGTTCATGGAATATTATTCATTGACTTTCTTCAAAAGGGTAGAACAATAACGGGAGATTACTATGCCGCACTTTTGGACAAACTTGAAAAGGAATTTGAAAAAAAAAAAGACCTCATATAGCAGGGAAAAAAAGATTTGTATTACCATGACAACCCACCAGCTAAGACCTACATACGCAAAAGCGATGGCTAAAATCAACGATTTGGGAGTTAAATTGATTCTTCACATACCTTATTCGTGAGCATTTAGCTCCCAGCGTTTGTTATTTGTTCCTAAACTCGAAAAGATGGGTTCAGAGAAAATAAAAACCTTACTTAAATGATAAAGTCATCTCGGATACAGAGTCTCCGTTTATAGACTAAGACCTTTAATATTACAAAAAAAAAGTTATAGAAATGTTAGTGAACCGCAATACTTAATGTATTTCCCAGGCAGGATCGAATGTTAAAGAATAAATAACATTTTGTATAAAAATAAATTAGTTGTCATTAAAAAAACCTAAGCAGTTATCAGCCATTGTAGTATATACTTTATTTCACAATTTTGCTAACTGTATTTATCAATAATAATATTACTTTATAAAGCTTATTTATCAAAATTGATCAGTTACCACAGTTTTTTAGCTGATGGACTGATTAGAAAGTAAGTTTAGCAAATGATTTTCTTGCTAAAAACAACATTTGGTTTAATTAAAGTTTTTTGATTTAAATCGATTCTTGACAATGACATCGATGAAAATGCAAGCGATGCCAAAAAAGCGTTTAATTTCAAAAGATATTTATCGATTAATTGAAATCCTTTAAACGTGTCACTCCAAGTTCCAGCTCTAAGAAGCAGCAGCAGCTTTTAACACGACAAACTGTGAGCGAGAGAGAAAGAAAGAGAGAGAGTGTGAGTGAGAGTAAGAGTGAGCGGAGCCTTGCTTTGTACATACATATACATATGTATATGTAGTGTGAGTGAGTGTGTTTCATTTTTTGTGTAATGCAAAAGGAACACAGGAAACGAAATGCTGCAAAAATGTGCATATACAATATGAAAATTGCATTTTTCCTGTGCGCTATTGTAACTTCTTACCGCTCTCTCGCACTTGCACTTGCACACCCTCTCTCTCTCTCTCTCTCTCTTTGAGTGTAACACTGTTTGCGTGTTTGTGTGTGTGTGTAAAGCAATTCCAACAGTCAGCAGTTTTAGGCCCTCGGCAGTGAACTTTTTAGCGCCTGGCTGCTAGGAAGGTCCTTAAGCACAGCACAGCACAAAATAAAACGACAGAAAAGATATCAAAAAAAAAAAAAAAAAAATAGTTGCAGCGGCCTTTGTCTCTCTCTGTGCGTGTGTGTGTGTGTGTGTGCTGTGTGTTGAAACAATATTAAATGTTGTAATTATAGTATATTAAACCAAATTAAAAAAAACAATACGTACACACACACACACACACACATACACATACACATTTGATTACAGCAGCAGCAGCGCCAACATCGCCCACAACAGCAACGGCAACAAGAACTGAAGGAGTTGGTGCTGCTGGTGGCGGCGGCGTCGGCGTCGGCGTCGGCATAAGCGGAGCAGCGACAACAACAACAACAGCAACAACAACGGACGCTGGCAGCGAAGTCAGTGGAAACAACGGCATCGAGATGCTAAAAGCATTATACGATTTTCAAGCGGTTTATCCCAAAACGATCAGTTTCGATGAGGGTGAATATTTCATATTATATCAGACATCGGCACGTCAGCGCAATTGGTGGCAAGTGGTAAGCATGAAGGGTAACATTGGCTTTGTGCCATCCAATTACGTAATGAAGATTAAGGTAAGTGTCTCACTCTCACACACCCACAAACAAACACAAACACACGAATTGTATCAATCAATACATTTGCAGGTGGAACACGATTTCCTCATCAGTTTTCTCAACTCCTCCATTGAGTCACTGGAAAAGTGCTCAGATCCCGAGATCAATGGCATAATGTCCAAGGATGAACTGCTCGATAGATTGCGCGAAAAGAAGCACACCATGGAGCGATTGTATGCTGTAAGTAATAGAAGTGATGAGCTATCGATAGTGCACAATAGTTTTTCAAGAAATATCGATAGTCTATCAATAGTTTTCGGGAGTGAACTGAGTTCCACAAAATTCTTCAAGTTTCAATTACTTTATAAGCCAAAAACTGTTAGTTAAGAAAAATCGACATATTTATATATTTTTCCTTAAGGCAAGTCCTCCTATCAGAGACGATTTGTCCAGTTTGTCTGAACTTGCGTTCGAATTTCACAATATATAAACATAAGGATTTTTAATAAATCATATTCACCTTCGTTGTCCCGAAAAATACGGAAACAATAACTTTCTTTTTTTTGTAAAATATTTAAATATTTTTATATTTACTTTTAGTCGTAGTAGATCATCCTTATCGATTATACTATCAATCGATTTCTTCACCTCTAGTAGGTAGAGTTGCGTCCCACTGGCAGTATTCTTGATTATATATACATGACTTATAAAAGCTCCTAGAATTTTTGGCTTGGAAGTGTTTTTCTAGACACCATTTACTTCAAGACAGTTGATATTAAATATACCGAGATTTATGATTTGTTAATTTTTTTGTTATGGACTGAGCTATAAGAGCCAAATCAGTCAGTGTGGATTAAATATATAGTCAGATAGTAATAGTTTTTTTTATTTATTGATGTTTTATGTTTCAAGCGAAGTATCGAAGTATCTATGACACCTAAGGACACCAACTTTGTCCTGTATTTCCAACATACAACATAAAGACAATGTCATTACATTCATTTTGGTGCCACGCCCCATTCGCCCATAACTTGCATGTTTTCATATGGTCGGTTGTGCTCGACTCTACTTTTATTTCTTGGCCTGTACTTGACAGGTCTATTTCTTTGAATACAATAAAAAAATGAGTGCAACACGGAAGGAAGAAAAAGAAGGCGTCTCCCATGTAATCATGATCAACATCAACAGCCGAGATGATCTAGCAATGGGCACTAAGAGCTAGAGCCACTAAATATTAACACATATCATCATATAGCCAGAGAAATTTTTTAAATATCTTAGCTAAAGTCACATGCTATTATTTTCTTATATTCTCAGAAAAGTTCACTGTTATATTAGGTATCAGTGTATTATGTAATTTCTTCAGAACAAGTACAGGGTGCTGTGTAGTCCATACGTTTGTCTTTGCTGCTAGTTGTTAAATCGATTTCGAGTGGTTGAGTAAAGAAGGGTTCTCGGATAGTAATGTACTACAGTGGATATAAAGTTTACTCTTAGTTTTTTATTTGAAATTCACGTTAGTAGATCAGCATTCCCATAAAATTTATAAACTAGTTGTTATTAATGTGTTATTCTTTTGTGTTTTTCAGGAGAGTTCGGAACGTGACGGCGATTCATCGTTATCGTATTCGCATAGTTTCAGCGATAAGCAACAACAGCTGAGTGGCAGTCATAGTCACTCGCATCGTCACTCGCACACACACAGCACGCACACACATCCACAGCAGCAGCAGCAGATGAAATCACAGCAAAACAGTCCACCACCTGCCACACAGCGCTTGGACATGAGCAAGAAGAGCATGTCCAGCCCGGCGGTGGGTGTAAGTGTGCCACAAACGATGCCTGAATCGCCTAGCATGGGTAGCATGCAACTTCAGAGTAGTAGCTGCACCATACAGACGCCGCAACAACAACAGCAACAACCGCTGCCAGCTCCTCCTCCCTTAGCGGCCACCACATCAGCACAAGCAGCAGCAGCAGCAGCTGCTGCTGCCACCGCCGCTGCCGCTGTAGCACAGAAAGCCGCAGATGTGGCACAGGACAATAGCATCACCTCAGAGCCATCGGAGACAACAACGACGACAACAACGACCAGTGAGGATGTGGTAACCACATACAAAGAGACAAGTCAGCTGAGTGCCAGCAATGGTGGCACAACAGGCAATGCTGCCGCAGCCATGGCAGCTGGAACTGGTACTGCAACCGCAACAGCCTCAACATCCGCATCTTCAGCTGCTTCGGCAGCAGCGCACAAGGCACACAATGGTAATGGTAATGGTAATGGCAATGGCAATGGTAATGGTAATGGCGCCACAACCGCAACACAGGATGAACAATTGAGTCTGAGTCTCAGTGCGCCCGACAAATCGGGGGCAAGTGATGTGGACGATGATGATGACGTTGATGTGGAGGATGATGAGGATGATTGCCATAATTGCATCAATGCCGCCGACAATAGCCAAGCTTTAGATGATAGCATCGAGAGTCCATCACGTTCGCATCGTCTGGTAGCTGGCGGTGGAGGCAGCGGTGCTTCTGCTGCTGCTGCTGCTGCTGCTCTGTCCAGCAATGGACGTGGTCAGCTAAAAGTGGAATCATCGGATGTGTATCAAATTGTCGATGCCCTGCGTCGCAACACGAATCTCAGTTTCGATTTGTCCTGCGAGGCACTGCGTGTTGTGCTAACGAGCCTAGAGCAGTTGTATAATGGCGCCATCAATCCATATCTAGAGGCAGTCGCTGTCCATGTCACTGGCAAGGTGCCCACGCCCAAGGAGCTACTGGGCATCACGCACGACTCGAAGCGTTTGCAATATTTGTTTAATCAGTTGGCCGACTGCAAGAATGATACGGAACAACGCACCTGGATGCTCTACGAAGATGAGGAGGATATCATACAGTTTCTGGAGGAGCTTGTGGAAATACTGGTAAACCAATCAAGCATTATTTGTATTCGAATTTCGAAATGCCATCTATCGCTTAAAGATAACTGCCCACCTAAACGAATTGTTTATTTATATTTATGGTTAAATTACTAAATGGTGAAATTGAACCTTTCCCGTTCCCTCAAGATTTACTTCCGTTTAACTCTCGTACTACAAATTGCCCTCTGTAGTTCAGTGTGCTGATTACAATAGACTATCTTGAGTTTTCATATTTTCGACTGCTTAATCTTAATAAATAAATACTAATACTTTTTGTTTTCCCCACTTAGAATAATGCGGATGAGAACATTAGCTGCTATGAGATGTCATGCGATCAATATCAAATGTTTATCAATCTCGTTCAATATTACCAAATGGAAACACGCTGGTCCATCAAACGCCTCCTGCTCCAGACTTTCACAGCTGCCTGTCATCTCGATCACATCATTGTCGACATACTGCTCACCTCGGTGCTGCCCCTGGAGATTGTAAGCCCCCAAAATATGAATCTTTTTTGTACTGTTCATTCTAAAGTCATAATTGTCATAATAATAATTAGGTAGAGGATATGAAGACACACTTTGCCAATTTGGAACGCTTTAAGCAGCTGGTCAAAATGCTGACCATTATATTCTCCTTGGGGCAACCCATGCCTGTGAATCATCAAGGTGCGTTTACTCCTTTACAACATCGCATTCCCGTTGATTACTTACTCCTTTTCTATATTCAAAAAATGTATTTCATACTGACATACTTTGTCACTTTAGATTTAGTATGTTAAATAGTAAATGGTTTTAATCGATCGGATAACATTAAATGAAGTCAAATTGAGTTTTTTACCAAAATTAAAAAATAAAAAGTCGCCTTTCCCCGTTTGTTAAAAAAATGGAGAATGCAGATCTTCTGTGATTGTTTTATGAATACCTTTTAAAATCTTAATAATGTTTACTTGGAATTTAATTAATAAATAATATCTGCTCTATTTTCACAGACTATCTGGGCGTGCACTTTGCCAGTTTTCTGCTGGAAATTGTCGAAGGCAACAATCCGGAGCTGTTGGTCGATATGGTAATTGCTTTAATATTGGCATTTAATCAACAGTTTAGTGAGCACACGGTGAATGTTAATGTTATTATTGAGGCAATGCAAAATTTGCCAACGGCTAAAGTATTTACCGAAAAACTGCTGCTATTACTCAATCGCGAGGGTAAGTTAGATACTATAGTGACTATAACTACATATACTAACATTGTTATTCCTTTTAGATGATCCAACGCGTCTGTTGAAGCATCACAACGAGCATATGAATACGGTTTTGCGCATGTTTATCGATATATTTAGTCATCCGGATACGGCTGGAATGTTTTATACGAATGACATCAAGGTGCTAATTGATATTGTGGTGCGTCAACTATCTGATTTGGATGCGGGCAATGTGGTAAGTGGTGAATAGCTTCTCTTTAAATTTGCTTTATTTGAATCCGATTTTTACAGTTACGTCCTTGCTATTTGGAACTGTGTCGTCGCATTTTGCGTAATACAAACTATCAGGAGCATCAGCATCGCAAGCACGATCTTATGAAAATCTTTACGCGCATCTTTTGCGAAGAAACGGAATGCAGCGCATCCGATCAGCAGCTAGTGCGTGAAATTGCCAACGAATTTCCCCAATTGTTCAAAGCATAAATGACAGCAGCTACATTTAGATATGAAGTAATAAAAATACACTCCTAAGACAAGCATAGAAAACCAAAACCCAAATCGAGACTCGATATCGAAAGCATTGCTAGTGAGGCTACCAAAGCGAGCCAACCAAAAAATTTTCAATTTTAAATTTTATAGTTTATAACTAACGAGCAACATAGGCAACATTACCTATATAACACCTTCTGATAGCCTTAACTTACAAATGATTGAACTGCATTTCAACAGATTTACCAAATAGTTATCAACTTAAAAATCCCAAACTTCTATATATACTAAACTTGCAGTGGTTGTCCGTCTGTCCAAATCAACTAATTATAGCTGCCAAATAGTTATAATTTAATATTTTCGTTTAGAAAAAGTAAAACTTACTGCAAGGAATTTCCGATTTCGGTGTGCCGAAATTTGTTATACTTTTAATTGTTTAATATTTTTTTGTTAACTTATTATTCATACTCGTTGCAATTTGATAGATTATATAAAATTTATTTATACATAATTACAATATAGTCATATATTATAATTTGTAGTTAAGTCAGGTGAAATTAAGCCGATTTTACATATTACAAAATTTCGAAATGCAGGCATTTTCAGTTTTTAACTAAACTATTACATAGTGCATAATATACACACATACACGTACACTTACACGTACACGTACACATACACATACATATACTGTATTTAGATATATATACTATGTATTTTTTAGAGATTACCAACAAAATTTATAGAACGAACAAAAACACAAATTTTACATCAACAAATTTATAGCTAAATGGAAACTAACAAAAAAAAAAAATTACCAAAACATTTAAAACAAATATTCAAGAAATGAAAAGGCATGCAATTGATTTGTTTAGCAAAAATAAATAAATAAATATTAAAGTATGAAAAATAAAAGGAAATATAGACAATGGGAACGAAAAAGAAGGAATATAACTTCAGTATAAAGTAAATTATATTTAAAAAGGCATAAAGTTAATTACAATCAATAATATGAGGAAAAAAAAAACACACAGACAACATACAACAACACTGATATTTAACCAAAACCAACTAATGAGCAAAAAAAAATGTTAAATTTGTTTATATAATCTATGAGAAACAAATCCAAAATACACCTACACGCACAGACCCACACAAACACATACACTAAAGTAAAATATTGACGAATGTTGTTAAAGCTCAGCCCCAAAATGGCATCAAAACAATTGTAACAACCAAATCAAATATTAATTATAACAATAATAATTATAATAAAAGCAAAACTATACTACATATTTGTTGAGAACATGAAACTCTCTTTCTCTGTCTAGCTCTTTCCCTCTTCATTCTCGCTCCCTTTCACACTCGTTCTATCTATCTCTATCTAATCAAATCTATAAAATGCAAAAAAGTTTCAAACAACATGCAATTTATTATATGTATACATAAAATATGTGTTTATTTATTTCTAAGTCGTTTTCAATTGGTATTAAAGTTTATAAACATATTAAGTTTATTGTTAAATGATACAAATGTGGAAAAAGTTGTTGAATTGAAGTGAAAAAATATGTACAAAAAAGTTTTAAAGCAACAAGATTATTATCATCAATAACAATAAAATTACAACAATATAGCTGAGTGCTCCCAATACAGACAACTAACTTAACATTAATTACTAACTAAATGCAACAAAATAATAAGCCGCACATTTAAAAATCAAGTATATTAATTGATATTTAACAGAATTACAAAGAAAAACAAAGTTAAATAAAAACATAAAAACAACCAAATATCAAAATTCTATTTGAAATTTCTTGCAAAATGTGCTCAACTTTTTCTTTTCATAATCTTTCGAATTGTATTTTTAAACAATAAAGATCACACAACAACACAGCAACCAACAGCTTCAACATTTTAAATGAATTATCAAACAAATATTAGTAAACAAAATTTATTAACTTTGTTAATTTGCTCATTTTAAGCAAAAGTGAAAATAACACAAAGAAACTAAACAAATTAGAAAAAAAAACAATAACACAACGCAAAATGCATTGAAAATGTAAAAAACAATGAAATTGCAATAATTGTATAAAAATAAAATAGTATAATAAAAATTACTAAATTAAAGTAAAGAAATTTTTTTTTAAAAATTAAAAAAAAACTAGTAGGAACGTCGTGCGAGTCAACTGTAAGATACTCAATGTGAACTAAGAAGCTTAAAGCGTTGAATATCCTATTCCCTATTTGCAGGTGAATGGGCATGGCATTTTTCATCGTTCTGTACTTAAAAGCTAACAACATAGCTTTTTAAATGATTTTTACCTACACCACGCCCGCTTGGCAATTCAAGGATAGATGCTTATTTTCATTAGAACTCAATAGTAAACAAGAAAGAAAATTTCAGTCGGGCACGCCGACCGGGTAATACCCTCTGAGTTTTATTTCCAATTATATGAGTTTAAAGAGGAGTAGCTGCTGCAAGAACTTAACATGCACACATATTTGTATGTCTATCTCGCTCACACGTTTTTCGTTTTCGTTGCTTGTGTGTACAGCTCAGTGCAAGGCACGTGGTTATGCCTTGCTTGAAAGTAACGATTTTTGTTGTATAAAAAACTTTTTTAATTATAGTCCGAGTTTGAAGAAATTTCAATCGTTTGATATTATTTGTCTGCAAGTATATGCTAAGTTACAAAAGTATACGTTAAGAAATAAGTGAGCCAGAGGCATTCGAAATTTCAACGAAATTATGGGCGAAGTGGGCGTGGCATCCAAAAAATTTTGATGGCATTATATTTATATTGCAAATAGCATCCTGCATGCCAAAATTGGTGTCCCTAGGTATTATAGTTACCGAGATATTTGCCAAAAACATGTATTTTTTCCGAGGAATGTCCAGTTTTTAGCTTTTTGTGGGCGAATGGGGCGTGGCATCAAAAAAAGAAAACAAACTTGTATTGCCTGACTAAAAAAACAAAAAACGTGCGAGCGAGACAGACGCACAAATATGTGTGCATGTTAAGTTCTTGCAGCAGCTACTCCTCTTTAAGCTCATATAATTGAAAACGAAGCTCAGAGGGTATTACACGGTCGGCATGCCCGACTGACATTTTCTTTCTTGTTTGTTTTGTGTTTGGCTGTGCGTACAGAAAACATATGTAAAAACGAAAACAATTGCATGGAGAACATTTTATTATTTATTTTGCTTACTATTATTTCTTATAAATGTATATACATACATAAGGTGCGTTTCAGGTTTAAAACGCCACTCAAATTTTTGCTTTATTGCTGTAACTGTACATTTTTCGCGACAATGATGTACTAATGAAATAACTGTTAGGATGCAACAGCAATGCACACGAATTTTGGACTTTGTTCATATAACGGTACTTTTGCTTTTGCAAGAAATCTATTTTTAGCCGGAGTTTTTTTGATGTTAATTTTAAATATTTATTAACTTTTACAAAATGAATCTACTAAATTTGATTTCCATGATTAGAAATTAGCTGAAAAATTCGATTCGGCATACTAAAAGTTAAGTTTTTAATTATTTCTTGCTCAACCTCCATCCATGCCGCCTCAATCGCTGCTTTCAGCTCTTTCACTGTGTCAAACTGGCGATTCTTCCTATAAACCTTACGAAATAAGATGCCCCAAATTTCGTTTGGAAAAGTATTGTGGATCTTTTTTCAAATCGTGCCAATAACGACGACAACCGTCAGGATCATCTAGGCTCCACTTTTTCTCATCCGAAAAAATTACCTACAAATTTTTATGTTAATAATAAAAACAAATCGCTTGTCAACTTCATTTGGCTTACATTTGACCAATTGGTGCTCATGTTTCTCTGCCCGTTTGTGTTCAGCTTTTAATGCTGGAACACATCTCATCAGCTCATTTTTTATAAATTGGGAACATTTTAATGTTCTCCAAAGGGTGGGCCGACTAACATTTTTGTCTATGACATCCTGTAGGTCACGCAAACTCCGTGTTGAATTACTTGCCTTATTAATTATTTTCCTTTTATCACGGCTGGTAAGTTTTGATGGCCCTCCTCTGCGCTAATGGGATCCATAAGATTCAAGATCCTTTAAAAAATTTTGAATAACAATGTGGCTCCTGCCCAGCTTACGCGCTATCTACCTTCCACTGCATCCTTCTTCTTTATATGCGATTATTTTTCCCTTTTCCAGTTCCGTCAAACTTTTTCCACGCGGCATAACTTATTTGTTATTATATTTTTTTAAATTATCAACCAAATAACAAAGAACCTTCTGCTTGCACTCACAAAACTCATTTTAAACCAAGTGGCGTTATAAATGTGTAACTGGCTAAAAATAGGTTTCTCTTTCAAAATTTGTCTGTTCTCAAAATTTCTCTCACTCACTCTCGCTCTCTCTCTTGCCATACGAAACAAATGTTCAAAAGAGCTTTAACTTTACCGAATTCAGAGGCATATATCTGCAAGGGTATTCCAAATTCGGTCTTTGCCGATGATTTTGATTATTATGTTGCCTTCACACAAAAAAAAAAAATAAATAAATAAATAACTTTACATTCTTATATGTGATTTATATATTATTATTTTTTATTAGATTTGATCTTAACTAGATGCATAATCAAATAGTATATATACCTATAACTTTATGTGTTTTTTTTATAGTTTGTTATAATAACATTGTTGATCTTCTGGGCACCTGTGCATAATTTCATAGAAATTTTAGTTCTTAGAAAAAAAGCAAAAGTACCGTTATCTGAACAAAGTCCAAACTTCGTGTGCATTGTTGTTGCATCCTAACAGTTACATATGTCATTGGTACTTCATTGTCGCGAAAAATGTACAGTTACAGCAATAAAGTAAAAATTTGAGTGGCGTTATAAACCTGAAACGCACCTTATTCACTTAAATTATGTTTGAATGCAAAAACATTATTTTATAAGTGTTTTCAGTATTTGTAGCAATTAAGCAGCGGTTTTCTGTTATTTAATTCCTAACATTTGAAAAGTTCTTTCATTTATGAACAGGTCACAAGTACAGAGTTTTTAAACTAAGAATAAAGAAAACTAGTTATTAGTTAGCATACATACATACAATATACACATATATATATATTATACTACAACAATTACAAAGCGAACAAAAACAATAAAATACGCTGTCAACTACATACATACATGTATTTATGTACATGCCAGAGAACTGCAGCGGTGGCTGTTTTGCGTACAATATGCATAAATAAGAAAACTTATGTTGCGGTGTTACATCCCACATTACAGGCACATAAAACCAATGCGGTACCAAAAGTCCACACAGAAAATATGTACATATGTATTTTTTGACACGCGACTAAAGTGCTGCGGTGTTGCAGACACATAAAATCTAGCGATCATGCAAAACCATACACACAAATTCTTAGCGTTGTTTCTGACCGGTGCACAGTGGTTCATCCCATAGCCCAAAAATCAAAAAAATCATTACGAAATATCAAGAAAAAAAAACACATCATTAGTTTCATAAATGTCCCATCTCTATTGTTGCATACCAGATTTAACCGGAATTCTAACGGTTCTTTCTAAAAATAGTACCAAAGGCTTGAACACGTGTTCATATTTTGCGCACAACTCTCCGCAAACTACATTTTTCTGAAGCAAAGCGAACTTGTAAATTCTCTAGTAATTGTTTTTGTCCACGAAAATTAATTATTTAAAATGGATTTTAATGTTTAAGGTATGTACTTTTTATTTAAAATTATAAAATACGAGCTTATGCTGTAACTGCAGTGTAATACATACATGTTTTAAGAAACCTATATTTTTGTACCGTTTTTGTGCGTGTTTTGTATGTTTATGTAAAATTTTAGTTATTTTCCCCTCTTTCCCCCAAAGATGCCTATATCACATTATTAATTAGAGTTTTAAGGTAATTAAAATGTTCCATTTTTTTCGCTTTACCATACAGTAGATTTTGGGTGTGTCGCATTGATCCTTAAGACTATGAGACAGTAGAACCCAACCCAGTTTTGTTGTTGAAATGCATTGATCGTTTGTGCGCACGGAAATTCCACTGCCCGACACTGATTTCACGATACTAATTGATTTTGGATGATTGCAGACTATATTGCTCAGGATCTATATTTGCGGTATAGTTTGGTAAATCAAAATGGTTTTCTGGATTGTCCCATTTTTAACTTACTAAACCTATCCCACGCCCTCCTCGATTCTCAAAAAGCTTTCATAATACCGCGAAAAAGTTAGCAGAACTAGTTCAACTTTTAAGTCGAAAAAAATAAAAAAAATTAATTTTTACAACGGAAGCGCAAACTAATATCTTGGAAAAATTATCGGATGGAATTTATTCCTTAGCGCCAAGGCTCAAAGGAAAAAGTCTTATGTGGAACGTGCTAAGCGAAATTTTGACGGAGGACGGAGCAAAGCTTGAAGGCTGGATTTATTGCCGAACGTGTAGAAAAATTTTAAAATGTGCTGGAAACCAAACATCCAATTTAAGCCGCCATAAATGTTGCTTATTGGTGAAGCAAAACAGGAACTACCGACGGTATCTGCAGTGGACAAAAAGGAAACCCTTGACGTGGTATCCAGATGGGTTATAGAGGATTCTCGCCCATTTTCGTCTGTGAGTGGATCTGGATTCAGATCTATGGTCACATTTTTTATAACAATTGGTGCGACATATGGAGGACTAGTGAACATTGATGACTAGCTACACGATGCTACCACTGTCGCCCGAAAATGTCACAAGGAGGCTGAAGCTCAAAAAGCTAAAATAGGAAAAGTGGTGAAGGAGGTGGCTAAAAGCGGTGAAGCGTCTGTAACTTTGGATTTGTGGACAATTTCTGACAATTACGTTAAACGTAATTTTTTGGGTGTCACTTTGCACTATTTAATCTTGGGCCTTAAGTCTATAGACTTTCAGCGATCTACATTGGACAATGTGCTCAATAAGTTAAAATCTATTTTAACCGAATTTCAAATCACAAATATGAGCAGTATAAAATTTGTAACGGACAGAGGGACAAATATAGTAAAGGCGCTGAAGAACTCCACTCGACTTAACGGCAATAGCCACCTTTTTGCCAACGTGTTGGACAGAGCATTCGACTCCACAAGTGAGCTGGCTGATGTGATAACATCGTGTAAAAAATGTGAAGATTTTTAAAAAAGCAAATCTGCAACACAAGCTAAAGACTTCGTTGAAGAATCCATGTCCCACACGGTGGAATTCAAATTACACGATGTTCAAGTCCATAGTGGATAATTGGTTTCAAGTAAAGGATGTTTTAATTGAACAAGACGAGTACCAAAGACTGCTTAATATTAACATAAACATATTTAATGTTGTTGTAGATCTTTGCAAAAATGTTGAAATCATTTTTAAAGAAATGAAAACCAATAGTTTTGCCTCCATATGTTGCGTTTTGCCGTCAATACACAAGATCAAAAGCTTGTGTAAGCCAAATTCCGGCGATATTGAAGCAATTGCCCACTTAAAAGAAAACATTCTTTTCAATTTAAAGGATATATGGAAACAAAATTTGTCTGGCATAGGGCAGCATTTTTCCTCTATCCTCCTGCTGTAAATATGCAACATAATGACTTACACGTAATAAAAAGTTATTGTGTTTCGGAAATGGAAAAAGTATCAATTTGCAGAACTTCAGCTTCCAGTTGCTCCCAACAAATTGTTTATGAAAATGCAATGCCGTCCAATACAGTTACTGCAGGCACAACATCGGTAATAGATTCACCGGTTTTGAAAATTTAATAAGACAATCGACCGATGATGAACAGTCTCCTTAGGAAGAGATTGAAAAATATTGCAGGGAGAATATTTGCATGTCGAAAGATTTTGAAGTAGTAAGATGGTGGAAAAGCAAAGAAAAGACATATCCGCCATGGTCTAAATTGGCTTTGCGAATTGTTTTCATTCCTGCCAGTAGTGCCGCTGCTGAAAGCGAATTTTCCCTTGCAGAAATTATAATAACATACAAGCGAAACAGATTAGGCCCGAAAACTCTAGATAGTCTAATTAACTACTACATTCTATGTACACAATTAAGCGTTTTAATAAAAATAAACAAAATATTAAATCAAAAAACCGCATTCGAATACACAACTTCTATATTGAGTGATTATAAACTGACAGGATTTTTTTAATTTGTTAATATTTGGTATAATCAGCTTAAGTGTTGGACGTTTGCTTGCTTCAAGTTTTTTATTAAACATTTTCAAAGGTTTCTAACAGACGGACAATGGCTGACAAATGGTATTTGTTGATGCCTTCAATTCTGTATTCCTGATTTTTTTTCCGTTAATATGGTTGACATTTTGGTCCAATTTATTTCTATGTTATTGATTTAAGCAAATAATAGACTGTATTCCAGCGGGTTGGACAAAAGCTTTTAAGGGGGAATGCTAGTGATGCATTCATTCCAGACTTTTTGAAATATTTTACCAGCTTTGTACACAATGATAAAATAATTTCCATCTCAGAAACAGAAGCAATTGCTTTCTTAACGGCGTTATTCAGTAAATGATTGATGCAGTGAATTTGATAGAAATCGTAAAAGGCTCTTATCATGTTCGATCCACGGTCCGTTACTATGACGGGCTTGTCTTCATTAAGGTCACATCCAAAATTATTTAAAATTTATCTGATTTTTTTTGCTCGAACATTGCCATGAGACGGTCAACAAGAACTCTCTCCTCAATGTAATGCACTGTGCAGGACAAATACGACGATTTTAAGAAGTTGTCAGTCCAAATGTCACTGGTAATGACTTATCCGAAGACCGTATATTTTTCAATTTCACATTTAGTTGGATCAAAAATAATGACCAAAATGATATCATAGAAATGTTGGATGTGACAAGAGCTTGTCAACGTCTACGATAGCGCCAAACTTTGATCCAACATTGATGAAGAGCGTTGAAAACTTCTTAAAGCCCGAGTCTTCGACAATTTTTAATTACCCATTCGGTAATAACAGTTGCAACCTCTTGTTTTGTTGCAGTATTTACATCGACCAGGGAAGTCTTACTAAACTTACTGGACTTCACTATATAATATAATATGCTTCACGAGGAACGATATTTTGCAAACCAATGTTGGCATTGACGTTCTGTCATTACATTTTCTCCGTACACATCGCATAATTTTTGCCTTGCTTTAACTGCATTTTTGCCCTTTCGGTAGTAAAACATTAAAATATGTCGAAAATTTTGTTTTTGATCTTCCATCAAATGAAAAATATTTCACAAAATCCAACAAAATTTTTACAAATAAGTTTTACTATATCAGCTGTTGAAATTTATAACGGTAATGCGGTTAAGCGCGAAGTTGACTGCGAAAGAACTCAATAAGATCAGGTGATGTCATAAAACGAAATTACTTAGTGAACGACCATAGCTTTTCTTTTATTAAAGAAAATTTGCAATTGTTTTTCTGTGTCTTCCCGTCTTTTTAGCAATGTTATGGTAGGATAGTCCAGATTCAAAGTATGCATTAATCTTTGATTTTTCAACCAAAGATAAAGCTGTTCCTTTACCCATTCTGTACGTTTATTTAAAGATACTGAGTATTTTGAGCATCACAATTGCATTTGGCGCTAATCTGGTGACGCAAAAAAAGTGCACGCATTCTTTGCAAAACAAAAAACAACTTTTGAAGAGCTCTTATCAAAAATATTTCTAGCTATTTCAAAAATCTGCAAAAAGTCATTAGGTTGGTTATCTGAACGAGCTAACTTTAGAATGGAACTAAATTACAAAAGAAAAGGTCTATGAAATTGAAGCTATAGTATTTACTGGTTGTGAGGTAAAAGAGTAAACTGTAAAATATTGCATTGTTTTATTTGGGCTATGATAAATACACATCAGTACACGTACTTCTTCTGTTGATCGTGACTTTCTTTGCATTGTTAGTTATAAAATATACCTATAGGGGACACAACGAAATAGTTTCTCATACTAAAGATATATCTTGGCCCTAATCTTTGTCAGATTAATTATATGGGAGCTGTGTGATATATTTTTCCGATCCGAACCAAAGTTGGTCAGTGTTCAGATAATACTATCATACACATACTCTGTGGGTTTGGTTTAGTTATCTTAAAAAAAAAAAATAAAATTAGCATAAAAGATAGATTTAGTCAGCTCTTAAATGTTTATCATATAAAAATTATATGATATAGTCATTCAATACCAATCAAAATCGGCCAATATATGTATAGTACTACCTTACAAATACTGTGTGAGTTTCATTGCAATATCTTAAAAACAACAATGTAATAATGCAAAAAGACATTTTAAAACTTTTATGATATGACATAAATCGAAAATAAACTTATACTGCGTGCAGCACTGACGGATTTACATATCAAGTTTGGTGACTGTATCTCTGATAGTCTGAGATTCATGTGTTCACACTGACGGACAGACATGGCTATATCAACAAGGCGGTTGATGCTGATCAATAATATATATACTTTATGGGGTCTGCCACGCCTCCTTCTGTCTGCTAGATGCTTTTAATTAGAGAATAACAAGACATATCTCGAAAAAAAACATGTTTTCAGCGAATATCTCAGTAACTATAGCACCTCGGGACACCAATTTCGGCATGCAGGTTGCTAGATGCAATATAAATACAATGCCATTATATTTTTTTTGGATGGTACGTCCCTTCGTCCACAAAAAACAAAAAAAAAATTTAAGGTTCCTTGCCTCTAGCTCACGTATTTCTTAACGCATTGCTTTGCTACTTAAACTTGGTTTAGAGACAAACAACATTAAACGATCCTGAAAAATCCGCATAAAAATCGGACAATTAAGAAAGTTGTTCATGTAACAAAAAAAGTTAATTTTAGTCATAGCCACGTGCATTGCACATAAGCTCTTCTGTAGCGCTGCCGTCACATAAGCAGCGTAAACGAAAACATGTGTGCGAGTGAGAAGGAAAACATGCACGTATGAATGTTCGGTTCCTACAGCGCTTAGTCCGATATGAATTCATTTAATTGGAAATAAAACTCAGTGGGTTTTATACGGTCGGGATGCTCTACTGAGCTTTTCTTTCTTGATTTTACTAGTTTTTGTCTTTTTGTCAAATTTTTGCTTCGCCATCCGCCCTTTTTGTACTCGAAAACAGTTCCGAATGGTAGCGGTGTAGTTCTTGTTGGTCCAGCCGTCGGTTTTAATAGCATCTGTTAATTAAACAGTAATAATTTGTCATTGAAAATAAAATTAATATGATGTATACATACCAAATAGAGCATCGTTCAACGCTATGAACTGTTTAAATGGTTCTTTTCCATTTAAGCCGTCAAAATTAAGATTTGGAATTATGTTTTTTCCAATAACGCAATCAAAATTTTTAACAATATTTCCCTTTGATATTGTTCGAAGAATTCGCACCTGTTTAAATTAAAAAAAAAAATGAGTAAATTCAATTATGAATCATGAATATGAAAGACATTGGATACTCACATAACTTTCCTTGTCTTCTTCGACAAGCTTGTCAACCTTCGACAAATCTTCCATATTAATTATAGGAAACACATTCGCAGCTGGAGGCATGTCATCATTCGTCAACTTCTTCAGTATTGTCAACATTTCAATTTGACGCTTTTCCATATTTGACAAAGTGCTTTTGATTTCTTTGACATCTTCTTCCAGCTTAGCGAAGCGATCCATTTTGGTGAGCTCTTCTTCAAACTCAGAAGAGCTGCCCACAAACTGTATCTTTAACATAACTTAAGTACAAATGAATTAGCTGAAAAAGATAATGTCTGAGAGTGTAAAATCATTGTTGTTTGAACAAGACCTATTGCATTATAATTAATGGGTTTCTACAATTTCTATGAATTGTACTATGCTGGCTGGATAGCAAAGTGGGTTGCAACAATAATTATTAGGAGATATGGTATAAAGAGTGAATTTTTTACAAACCCACTTCGTCATTTGACCTGTTATTTAACATTTATTATTAATTTGCTGCGGAATGTTAATAGGACAGTTAATAGATTTTTTGACTTCTTGCATAAAATTTAAAAATTTATTTGCAGTTAAGTCTTGCATATATCCCATTTCTTAAACAGACTCACAGATATGTAATAAATTATGGACATTAAAAGAAACATTTTGCCTGTCATATTTAAAAGCTAAATTGCTCACAAGATACTAAATTTTTTTTTTTATAATTTTGCAGTCTTTTATTGAATTATTGTACATTTTTTTAAAAATTTTTTTTGGTAACTTCTAAGTCTGTTAGATTTATTGCATCTAAAGAAAACTGCGTAATCAAACCAGTATCTATTTTCGTTAAAACCATTTCGTTTATGGTGGTGAACACAGATTCTAGCTGGGCTAAGCTGCATATACCAATCTCGAATTTGGCTTGTTAGACTTGAACTTTTACAAGTGTGTTGCTGGGCATTATCTTCAGGCATGGTCATGGCAGCATCTTTCAAAATATCATCTTCATTGACATTGCTAGATCGACTAACACATTGCTTTCAGCAATTTCCCTGGCAACAAGTCGGCGTGTTTTGGGTTTATTTAATCTTCTTTTTGTTGGCATATCGAAAAAATAATACCAACCGAAATATATACTGTACAAATTAACCTCCTCAAAACACATTTGTAAGCACACTGACGTTATAGTTGCTAAGATATTTATTATACATTATTTATTGCTATTTAAATGTTGAAATTCGCTTTATTGAAAGTCTTTTATTGTATATTTATGCACATAAAAACAAACCTAGTATGTATTTACATATGTATGTATGTACATATGTCTGTATGCTGCACGTGCACATTAACTTTTGTGAGTAAAATATTTGCCACCGGCAAAGCAATAGAGATTTTTGCTATGACTGTATCTTTACGTGGGTACAATAATTGCTTAATAACTAATGTAGTTTAATGCAACAAGTCAATTTCACATATGTATATAATATTTTAACTTACTGCGAAAAACTTTTCTGTTTAATTCAGGTCTTCACAACACAAGAAATTCAGAAAAGTGACGCGAGCCGCGAACAAAACGAAACTCACAACACAAATGCAATTATGCATTTGAATGTGTACACAAAAGGGAATAAGCACTGAGAGAGAGAGAGAGCATTTTATGCTCTCGTTCGTGCACAAAGTAAAAACATTAGACACTGTGTGCAGCCAGTGTTGCCAGATTTTCAGAGTTGAAATATATTAAACGGCTGAAATTTCGAGCATATGTTAAAGCGCCTATCTAAATATCTAATCAATTACAAAAAATTTGATTTAATTATTAATATTCCAAAACATCTGGTTGCATCCAGGGGGACTTCACAATTTTTTATTATCGATATATCGATACATATTAAAATTTAATATCGAATATCTTTCTGGTCAGCTGTGCCGTGAGCGCAAGAAATAGGGGGAAAGGGGAACTAGAGTTGAAAAAAGGAGAAGAGCACATGACTCGTCAGGATTATGTGCTGTAAGAAAAGAAACTAAATTTGTTGAAAAAAAATAAAAATTTAAATACCCATTACGTACAAACTAACAAGAATACTTAGAGCCCAAACCAACAACAACAACAAGAGCGTTTAGTGCAAAACTAAAGTCACTGCATTTGGCACACAACAGAAACCCTTGCAACAACAACATTTAATGCACAAAATTCTAACAACAACGACAAAAATTACCAAAATTAGCGCACACAACTTTCCATACACACCAAAAGTCGCAACATTTGATGCACAAAATCCCAAAAACAACAAACCTTAACGACATTTAGTGTGGTATGACACATAAAACTGCAACCACAGTCAGTGATGCCATTTTTTTATACCCTCTGAGGAGTATATTGGGTTTGTCAGAAGAATGTAACAGGCAGAAGGAGGCGTGGCAGACCCCATAAAGTATATATATTCTTGATCAGCATCAACAGCCGAGTCGATATAGCCATATCCGTCTGTCCGTCTGTCTGTCTGTCCGTATGAACGAAAGGATCTCAGAGATGGTAAGAGCTACAATATCCGTTTTAGTCAGTATCGACCACATATTTAGTCAGTCAATACAAGTGTGTTTCCTTTATTTGATGCCACGCCCCATTCGCCCAAAATAAGCGAAAAACTAGACATATCTCGGTAACTATAATACCTAGGGGCACCAATTTTGGCATCAAGGTAGCTGTTTACAATATAAATATAATGCCATCAAAATTTATTGGATGCCACGCCCCTTCGCCCACAATTGCGTTGTAAATTTGCATGCCGCTGGCTCACTTATTTCTAAACGTATAGTTTTGTAACTTAGTATTTATTTGCAGATAAATAATATCAAACGATTGTGAAAATTTCATTAAAATCGGACTTTAGTTAAAAAAGTTTCTCGAAGAACGAAAATCGTTACTTTCAAGCAAGGCATAACTGTGCACACAAGCAACGAAAACGAAAACGTGCGAGCGAGACAGACATACAAATATGTGTGCATGGTAGAGGGTATTACACGGTCGGCATGCCCGACTGACAGTTTCTTTCTTGTTTTTTTTTTTATTTATTGAAAGTTAACAATGAATTATTAACCTACATGGCGATGAGCACTAGCTGCCAAGGCTATCAGCTCGATGGTTATTATTGGGTAGTATAAGATTTTGCTAGATTTTGTTGGCAAAACCTGCTTTAGAAATAAAGTTAAGTATTGAGTTTATGTTTTCTTGTGTGGGGATTTCCAGTAATACGGATGGGGGAGTTGGGAGGTTGCTGCGAAGTGGCTGCAGTTTGGAACACGTGTCCAAGAGGTGCTGGGTAGTTAAAGGAGTGGTGTTACAATATGGGCAGCTGGGAGCGGTGAGTCCCTTTATGATGTGTTGATGAGTCTTGGCTGTGTGTCCAATGCGTAATCGCGTGAATATTCTATTGCTGGGTGTATTGGAGCTAGAAGGAATATTTCAGAGCTACTCCCTGTTGATTATATATTTTGTAGCTGTGGGTGGTATTAAGCCAATCGGAGATGAGTTTGGCCTTAATATGACAAAATATTAGGAGGGCTAAGTCTGCCATTTCGTAAGTATGGATTATTTCTGTATCTCCCAGGCCTAAAGACTTAGCCGTTGTGTCGGCTAGCTCGTTGCCAGTGATCCCAGCATGCCCTGGAATCCACATTAGTTGAATATGTTTATGCTTGATTAGGATGTCTCTGGTTCACGATGCGAGAGAGTTTGTGTTGTTTGTATTTTTTATTGCGTGGATTGATGAGAGGCTGTCTGTACATATTATATGTGGGTGGGTGCTGCTGGCGGCATATTACGCAGCCTGAAGAATGGCGTAGGCTTTTGCCGAAAAGATGGAGTTGTGATCGTAGAGTTTACCCGATTTAATGACGGTTTTATCGGCCTTTACAACAGCAAACGAAATGTAGACTACAGTCTTTGAACCATCCGTGAACAGGTTTTTTTTGGTGGGAGAGGTGGGGAAGGCACCAATACAACGTTTGGCTGCCGCATGGCAGGGAGGAGCGATGATTTTAAGATTAGTTTTTGCTGCCTGTCCATATATGGGCAGAGCGTAGTCTATTTTTGAGGCCAGTAGGGCCTTGGTTACATTAATCATTGTATTCCTGTGCGTGTAAGATTTTTGAGTAGTTAGGTACTTAATTATGTTTAGTCTGGCAGCTAGGCTAGTTCTTAAGTATTTACAATGGTCCTTAAAAGTATACTTATTATCTACAATTAATCCGAGAATTTTTAGGCTTTTACTGTGTTTTATTGTGTTGTTATTTACATTGAAATTTAAGGGATTGCAGTTGTGTTTCCTGCATATATGAAGTATTTTAAATTTTTCAAAAGATAGACTAGCTCCAGAGGAGAGAGACCAGTTGTTAATAGTTTGTAGAATGTTCTTAAAGATATTTTTGGCAGTTGATACGTTTTTGTTGGTGTAGATAAGAACATCGTCCGCAAATAGGATGTGTTCTGTATGATTAAAGCGGTTTACTATTGAGGAAATTTCGTTAAAGGCAAGGGTGAAGAGTGTGACGGATAGAGGGGATCCCTGGGGGATACCATTGGCTAGTGGGAGGGATGAGGAGTGGGATCCTTGGATACGGACAATTATTTTTCTATTTGTCAAAAAAGCTTTTACTATGTGATATATTTTCGGACCCACTTTCATCCTGGCTAGTTGTTTTAAAACCATATGGATGCCTATGCGGTCGAAAGCTTTTACAAAGTCAAGACTAAGAGCTAGTACGTGTTTTCGGGTGGAGAGAGCTTTGGTGGTGAAGTCATCAAAGAGAAGTAAAGGGTCTAGGGTGCTATGGTTTTGCTTGAAACCAAACTGGTGTTAATTCAGATACCGTTTTCTATTGGCGAACCACATTATGCGTTTCGATAAAATTTTTTCGAATAGTTTTCCTAGGCAGGGAAGTAGCGATATAGGCCGGTAACTTTGTAGTTCCGTAGGGTTGATTCCAACATTGTGGAAGTATTCCTTGTTTTAGGGAAATGTTGAAAGCCTCAATTATCAGAAGACTAAGACTCCTTGGAAGATTTTTTTTCATGTCATATGAAATTTTGTGAAGTCCTGGTGATTTACCCTTGGTCTTTGCCAGGCCAGAATTGTATTCAATCTCTGATATATTGCCTTCAATAGTTTGGGCAAGCTTGCTGTATTTTTGTGCAATGTATTCTGTGTGCAGCCAAGTGTTTTTTTCAGTAATGAATTGGTCATGGAAGTTTGCATTGAGAGATTGGTTCGACCAAAAATTGCAGAATTCATTAGCAAGCGCTAGATGATCGTATGTAGGACCATTTGTAGTATTTATAAAGTTTATTTTGGAGTTGGTGTCACTGCCACAAAGTCTTCTGATGCCAGACCATACTTTAGTAATAGAGCTTTTTGGGCTTATGGTTTCTGTAAATTTTTGGAAACTGTTAATTTTTGCTCTCTTTGCACTTTAAGCGAAAGAGTGCTTGTGATTTTTTATAGTTAATTAGATTGCATGTGTTTTGGGTATTCTTATATAGGTACCAGGCCTTTTGTTTGATGATCCTTAGGGAGTCTAATTGGCTGTTCCACCAAGCTGGATATTTTTTTCTAAAGGTGGCCTTGGATTGCGGAATGTTGCAGTGTGCCGCAGTTCTGATTATTTTATGGATATAGGCCATATCCTTGTTTATATTTGAACTCAAGGCAAAATTTTTTGTGTTGGCATTTAGGAAGGACTGGAAAGCAGCCCAATCGGCCTTGTGAGTAAGAAATTTGTTAATAGAGTATTGCTCGTTCCAATTTATTAATATTGGAATTGTTAAAATACTCCAGGATTTGAGTGATGCTTTTCTTTTTATAATTCAAAATGTTTACCATTAGAAATATATTTTTAAGCGTTAAGCGCGAAAGAAACAACTCACAAAATTGAGAAAAAGTAAAATTAAAACAAACAAATTTTTAATTTTGTAAAAAATCTATAATTCTTGCTGCCCGCTGTTTTGAAATTTCAAAACAGACAGATCTGGCGGGAAAAAGCTGAATAGGTGACCACAGTAAGAAAATAACAACATTTAGTTTGTTAACCTTACAATTAAAACAGTGCCGACACAACAACGGCAAAATTAAGTGCACAAATAATAATAAAAACTATTAGGAACGGCTACAGCCAGGCGAGCCGACTGAAAGATACTACTGCATATTGTAAAACAAAATCAAGTACTCAATAATTTTTGCACCTACTGTGTAAGTTTGGTTTGGATACCTCAACAGACAAAACATTTTCCCATACTAAAGACATATCTTGGCTCTGATGTTTCTCAGATTACATATATGGGAGCTATGTGATATAGCTGTCCGATCCAAACCAGAGTTGGTCAGCGTTTAGATATTACTACCATACATATACTCTGTGAAATTAGTTCAGTTGTCTTGAAAAATAAAAAGTTAGACAGAAAGACAAATTAAGTACATTTTTCAATTTTCATCATATATTTATAAAATATATGATATAGTCATCCGATTCCAATCGAAATTGGTCAGTATACACTCACGGTCAGATTAATAGGTGTTAACTTTTTTATTTTTTTAAAGATGATGTCCATGTTTTCTTATGAAATTAAAAAAAAAAAACAACTTTTATTAAAAAATAGCCATATTTCAGAACTATAACAGCAAAAAAAAGTTTAAGAAATTAATGTATTTATCATAATTTTAGCATAGTTTATAAAATTCTCCAAATTTTGTTGGCCCGAAAAATAGGTGTGCTCCACAATTTTTTTTTTTAAATTAAAAACTTTTGAAATATTTTCAAATATTTCAGTATATTTGGTTGAGTTTGTTTAATACCCTGTATGCCTGCCCGTATTCTCCATGAGTTGGTTGACCCTTTTGGGCATAGAGGATATTAACTTTCTACATATTTCTACACTTATATTGTACCATTCTTTCTGAATATTCTCCCATAATTGGGTCTTATTGGATTAACTAGTCTTTGCAGTTTCTCTTTTTAGGTGTCGCCAAAGTTCTCGATTGGATTGAGATGTGGGGATTGACTTGGCCATTCAAGAACGTCAATTTTATTTTCTTGAAACCAATCTTTAACAACTCTGGATCAATGTATTTCCATATTAGTGCCATGTAATCCTCGGTATATGGCAGTATAACACTACTCAATGTTTCCTTGTACAGAAATCTGTCTATAATGCTCTCAACTCGATGAATCGGACCAAAACCAAACCAAAGCCTTCTCCGTAAGGAATGAAAGAGCAATGCATAGACAGCTATGAAAAACCGTTGTTTGCTATTTTTAGCTTTGCGTTCAAATGCACCGTTACTTTTTCCTCGAAGTGCAAGTATTTTGAGTGTTTGCAAGCGTATCAAAATTATAAGACACATTGAGTAAAAGTGAAGTTAAAGTGATTGGATCGTGTTATTTCTCGATAAATTGTACCAAAAATATTCAAATTAACTATTTTTAATAAAATGGGGAGAAAAGAGCTCCATTCTAGCATTTACTAAGGCTGGCTGGACTGTTAGCCAAATTTCCCGAGAAATTGGTCGTAGTCGCACTGCTATTGCCAATTTTTTGAAAAACCCGGATGGATACGGTCAAAAACGAAGCACTGGTAGTAATCCAATCATAGATTGCCGCGAGAAGCGCCGAATTCTTAAAAAGCAAGCAACTCGACCACATCATGTGCCCAGCTTGCCTCGATTTCTGAGAAGAAAGTATCGGCTATGACTATTTGGCGCACTTCAAATAAGTCTGACCATATTGTCCAAGGTGTGCTCAAGAAGGTACCTTATTCAACTCCAAATCACAAGGCTGCCAGGATCGATTTCGCGCTTAGGAACTTAGATACAAATTGGGACTCCGTAAGAAAAATGTTACATCGCTGGCATGCATTTGTACTATTGTTTTTTATTTTAAAAGGTTATTTTTTCTGATGAGAAAAAATTTAATTTGGACGGACCAGATGGATATCGTCATTACTGGCGTGATTTGAGGAAAAAACTTCTATGTTTTTCAAAGCGGAATTTCGGCGGCGGATCAGTCATGGTGTGGGGAGCTTTTAACAAGTTTGGAACAGTAAACTTGGAGTTTACAAGCTCCAGGATGAATAGCTTCGACTACATCCAAGTGTTAGAGAGTAGTTTGCTTTCGTATTTAAATGAAAATCGGGAAAAGCCATACAATTTTATGCAGGATAACGCCAGAATCCACACAAGTCGCCAGACAAGGGCATTTCTGCAAGACAGCTCCATCGTTTTAATGGACTGGCCAGCCTGCTCACCGGATCTAAATCCAATTGAAAATATTTGGGGGATCCTGGTACGCCGTGTATATAAAGGAAATATGGTATATGGAAACATTTCACAACTGAAAGACGCAATTTGTAGAGAATGGAATCTTCTTGAGCCTGAGCTGTTAAAAAACCTCTCAGACTCAATGAAAAGGCGAATTTTTGATGTTGGAAGAGTCCAAGGAAATTCCATAAATTATTAATTATTTTAAAAGTTTAAGAAATAAACATATTTTTCATTTTTAAGCGTTAAATTTAAGGGTGTCTTATAATTTTGATACGCTTGCAAACACTCAAAATATTTGCACTTCGAGGAAAAAGTAACGGTGCATTTGAACGCAAAGCTAAAAATAGCAAACAACGGTTTTTCATAGCTGTCTATGCATTGCTCTTTCATTCCGTATACTTGTTTTTCTTAAATTTTGAGTAACAATTTTTTTACAAACAAAAAAACTCAAAATTTGGATGTGTCTTATCATTATGTCAACTGCATCATTAATTTTTCTCTAAATGCTTTAGGTCGGGTCAAATTCATCAAAAACGGGTCGTATGTAGAGTTTTGTCCGCAACTGTATAAAAAAAAACAATGTTTTTAAGTTTAGCAAAAAAATGCAACTCACTTGCTCAAACGCGCCGGATAATAACCACAAAGATTTCATCACAATATTTGTGCCACGCAAAAATTCGACGATCGCATGCATTTTATCAGCTGAAACAGAATGCAAAAGCTAAACCACATAAAACAACTCCTGCACACAGCTATTAATAGATTCTTTGTTGTGACACTCAATTTCGCATCGGTTTTTAACGGTAATAAGCACTGAGAGTTTCAATAGTCTCAAAACGATTTCGCCAAAATACTTAAGCTCAGTAGTATAGTTACATGCATATGTATGTATGTGTGTATCGGAGAACCGCAAGACTGTCACTTTTTGGCGCCCTACTCAAACCCATTAAAATTTGAGTCGCGGTGTCTCTCACACTATACTAAGAAACGTAAAGACACACACATCAAAAGTGATGTCATTTTTTTTTGGTAAAAAATGAAGGCAAAAACCGCTGAATCACCGGGAAAAACAGTCGAAAAAAAAAACAGTTTTGTTTTTTAATTGACGTGTTGTCTTTTTTCCATAATAATAAACATATTTTTTATGGTAAAAAAAAAAAAACAAAAAATTGTCCTCTATTCATATGTACATAAACCTTGTTCATGTATTTCAATTTAATCCAATATCTAGCATTATATTGTCAATATCTTTTGCCTTATCGTCCGGGTAGTAGTTATACTCCACTATTGAAGTTAGGCAGCTGGATAGTAATTGGTAGTTAAAACAGCATTTGTTTTACTAATTTTATTAATTTATTACTAATTACTAATTTTAAAACTTATATAAATATTTACCATATGCTTAATATAGCGTTTAACGTATTAACGTTCATCCTATTTCGTATTTTTGACAAAAGTTGCAGAGCAAATAAAGCCAATTCGTTGAAGCGACAGTTTCCGCCAGAATCCCTGTATTTTAGCACTTTGTTCCAGAACTTCTTTAGGCATCGTCAATTTTTAAATTATTCGGCAAACGAATTTCGCAATGTTTGTGATAGAAGGTGCATTAATTTACATAGGGGGTAATTATTGAGGGAAATTATTCGATAGAAATGTATTTTTAATCGTCAAACGCGAAAGAAACAATGCGAAAAACGCGAAAAAAAATTTTTTTTATTTTCCAAAAAAGCTAAAACTCCCGCTGGCCGCTATTTTTCCGCAATCGCATTTCAAAAGAGCCAGATCTGGCGGGAAAAAGACTGAAATGACATCAGTGCTCATCAATAGTTTTTGTGTGCTCTGAGAGTGCCGAGTGCGTAATGAACTCGCTCTCACAAAGTACCGTATGCATTGTACATGCACACTTACGCATATTTGTATATCAATATTTTTTTTCTATGTACAATGAAAAGTGCCTAAAATATATCAACAATCGAGGACAGTACAGTTTTGGAGGGTTATGTATTTTGTCGCTCTTGCGCTAAAGTACTAGTTTACAGAAATAAGCAAACTTCAAATTTACAGAGGCATTCCTGCTGTAAGGCTATTCAAAAATCAAAAGTTTTAAAAGCTGTATCCGTGTCTGACAAGGCCATGGCGCTGAAAAAATGTACATCATGGGTAATAGAGGATTGCCGGCCATTTACAGCCGTTCAAGGATCTGGATTTCTGCAATTGGTAAAATTTTTTATAATGATTGGGGCAACCTATGGTGAACATGTCAATGTGGAGGACTTGCTGCCGGACCCCACGACAATTTCCAGAAATGTAAAGAAAGCAGCATTGAAAAAAAAAAGAGGAATTTCAGGAGGAGATAGGCAATATTGTAAGCAGCAGAGGTGCGTCAGCCACATTAGACATTCTTGGGTGTAACATTCCACTATCAAAAGGACTTTAGATTCTACAATATGGTATTGGGCATGAAGTCTTTAGAATTCGAGAGGGCTACTAGCGAGAATATTTTTAAAAAACTTACATCTATTTTTAAAGAATTCGGTGTAAACAACCTTAGCCAAATTAAATTTATTTCGGAAAGGGGAACTAGCATTGTCGAGGCTTAAGAAAACAATATCCGCTTGAATTGTAGTAGCCACTTGTTTTTAAACGTGTTAGATAGATCTTTTGATGTTACCACAGAACTTGCAGATATTATAGAATCGTGCACGAAGTAGTCAGAAGAATTTCAAGAAAGCAAACTTGCAACACCTTCTTCCGACTTTCTTGAAGAGTCAGTGTCCGACGCGATGAAACTCGCATTATAGAAAATTTTGAGATTATTTTTAAAAAGTTGCAATTTTGCAGCTCTCTGTCCGTTTGCTTTGTATATGCATCAATTAGAGCAATTACAAATTTGTGCAAGCCTCTAAGTGGCGATTCAAAAGGACGTGAGGACGTGTGGGTCACGAATTTAGGGATGTGGCATAAAGTTGCATTTTTTTATACCCACCAGCAAAAACTCTTCATAAAAATGATTTTAACAGCATTAAAGAATTCTGTTTCGAATGCAGGATAATTTTCGTTCTGCAATAATTACGGGAAAAAACATGTTGTCGCCTGTCCCTTCAATATCTTCAGCAGCAAAAGTATCAACTGAATTTTCTTGCAATGAAGATCAAAGCAGCATATTGGATTCGACATCCCAAAGGTCACCTCGATAGAAAAATAATGATTCTTTCTTTTTGGCTAATCTTATGAAAGAATCAGCCTAGCAAACCATGGATAATTCTGAAGACGAATTGGAAAGGTACTCTAGAGAAATAGTACATATGTCGAAAAAGATCATTTTCATTAGCTGGTAATATTATTACCGAAAAGCGCAATAGACTTGCACCAGGAGCAGTAGATAGCTTATTATTTTTAAACTCTTTTAATAAAAACTTTACCTAAGCATTAATTATATTTTTAAAGTATTATTTTAATATTTAGAATCTACGTTCATAATTTTTTGTTATTTTCACATTAGAATATTTTGTGAAACTTCAGTTCCAATTAATAATAAATACGAAATACTTAAATTAAAACAAGAAAGAAAATGTCAGTCGGGCATGCCGACCGTGTAATACCTTCTGAGCTTCCTATCAATTATGTGCTTGTGTGCGCAGCTCAGTGCAATGCACGTGGCAATGCCTTGCTTGAAAGTAACAATTTTCGTTGCATGACAAACTTTTTTAATTGTAGTCCGATTTTGATGAAATTTTCACAATCGTTTGATATTATTTGTCTCCAAGTATATGCTAAGTTACAAAACTAGCCAGCGGCATGCAAAGTTACAAAGAAGTTGTGCTTTTGGTGGGCGAAGGAGTCGTGGCAACCATTTTATATGGCATTAGGAAAAAAGGAAACAAACTTGTATTGACTGACTAAATATGTGGTCGATACTGACTAAAACGAATATTGTAGCTCTTACCATCTCTGAGATCTGTTTGTTCATACGGACACGCGGACAAGACTATATCGACTCGGCTGTTGATGCTGATCGAGAATATATACACTTTATGGGGTCTACCACGTCTCCTTCTGCCTGTTACATACTTTTGACAAACCCATTATACCCCTCAGAGGGTATAAAAATTAAATTGTTTTTAATCTATACAGACATAAATATATAAATCCATACATACATATACTTTTGCATATGCACGTACGTATGTATATTTGTACCAACGCATGCAATAAAATTAGGAACGGTAAATAAGGCTCTCTCGCTCTCGCACATTGCAAGAAGAATGCACACAAACCAGAAATGGTCTTATTTTGTGCGTTGCTTGGTAGTCGCGACTCATTCTATGCGATTCTCATAAAATCGTCCTTTGATACTTGTTTTGTGAATTTTTCTGATGCTTGTTTTTGAGCGTCGAAAACCAACGTTCACATTTCATTCATCCTTCACTGATTTTTGTGATATTTGCATTTTTGGTGAACAAAATTTTCGCTCACATTAATGTCATACTATGCCGCTCACTTACTACTTGAACTATTGTAAGGATGGTTCTTTGCCGGGGTACAGATCTCAGTCTGTCCAGGGCTCGAACCAACAGGAAAATTTGTTGTCTGCTGAGACGCTGTGCTAAGGGGTAGGAAACACGTTTAGTTGGGTTAGGGACGAACACGACAGACATACATGCAATACTACGCCCGCGCCTCCCTTGCGGGTGCATGCTTCGACTGTTCTTGGCAGACCCAGGGATGCCGGGATTGTTTCACGCGGCGACGGGATCAAATCCTCGTCTATTTTATACTTTTGTTAATACACGCAAGCAACAAGAGCTGAAACAACAAAGGGAACTACGAAAGATGACGGAATTTAAAGCTCGTCCAAACCCATTTAAATAATACTAATAATAATAATAATACTACTAAATAAAATACAATACGAGTATATAATATATACATATACATGCATAGATATATATATATATGGAGAGAAGAAAAACATAAAAACACATTATATATATATATATATATATATATATATATATATATATATATATATATATAATGTGTTTTTATGTTTTTCTTCTCTCCAAGTGTATTTTTTATTTCGTATTTATCAACCTTTATATACTGGAAATACTTCAGTGTATCTATTTACATACATATATGCATATGTATATATATACTATATGTATAATTGTAATGAAGTCATGTATCTGGATTTGTATATGGAATATATTGTGTATTGTGTGTTGTCTGGGGAATCGGAAGAATTAGAATTTGCCTTCTGCACAGCTCTCATCTTATTTTGAAATCATTATTATATTATACTATCATATTTATACGTTTACATACTACTATATACATATATATATTTTTTTTTTGTAATTTGTTTATGTTTTTTTTTGTCTTATATTATTTTGCATTTGCAATTTTAACGCGTGCGTGAATTGTGATTAAAGAAAATTGAAATTGGAAACAAGAAGAAGAGAGAGAGTGTCGTTCAATATTTTTGTAAATGTTATTAATATTAAGATTAAGCGAAAGAAGAATCAAATGATACACAATTCTTAAAAACAAAAACACTACTGCCGGGATTGTTTACACGGCGACGGGATTAAATCCTCGTCTCTTTTGCTACTTTGATTAGCATTCTACTGCCGGGATTATTCACGCGGCGACGGGATCGTATCCTCGTCTCTTTTGCTACATTGGTTGTTCCACGGCCGGGATTGCTCACGCGGCGACGGGATTGGATCCTCGTATCTTTTTGCTACTATTGTTAGTGGTTAGGGTTAGCAATGAATACTCAAGGCAAGTTTCGATTCGAAACGTTTATTAATGCTAAGTGTTGTTACAGCTGGGCGACCTCACGCCCCTTCCCGACTTAACCTCTACTCACTCTGTTCTAGTAGTGGTACTCGCCAACTTGCGACGTCCACTCTTGTGCGCTGCCGATCTCAAAGTGATTTGTCGCTCGCGCTCGCGTCGTCGCTTACCCTCGGCAGCGCAGCTTCACCAACGATTTTGTCGCTTTACGCGTGGTGAACTGCGCTGCTCGCAGGGTTGCGTGATTGCGATTATTCGCCAACGAGCGCGGGCGACAATCGAATAATTACAAATCGAGTCAAATTAAAATTAATAGTACAATTAATTAACAACTAATACGATTATGGCCTCCATTGGCCTTATGATCTAATATTTAATTATAATACTGAATGCCTTCAATGGCTCTAGCCGAGAATTCAAAACATTTCTTAATACTAAACAAGTAAGGAAGATTACAGTCGAGCTTGCCCGACTGTAGAAGACCCTGAGCCAGCATTTTAAAAATAATAATTTGATTAACAGAAAATTTAATTGAGCAAGTATCCAGATGCTATTTTTTTGATTAAAAGAAAATTAAATTGAAGATAGAAGTTGCATTTAGTTCAAAACATTAATTTTAAAAAAGCGATAGTTGTAAAAATAAAATATGGACAGTTATACTGTTTTCTCCTGTGGGCGGGGGAGCGTGACTTTAAAAAAAGTGATTTGTTTGATATTATTTGTCTCCCAGTATATCCTAAGTTACAAAACTATACGTTATGAAATAAGTGAGCCAGAGGCATTCGAAGTTTCAACGCAATTGTGGGCGAGGGGGCGTGGCATCCAATAAATTTTAATGGCATTATATTTATATTGCAAATAGCAACCTGCATGCCAAAATTGGTGGCAAACATGTATTTTTTCCGAGGTATGTCTGGTTTTCGCTTATTGTGGGCGAATGGAGCGTGGCATCAAAAAAAGGAAACAAACTTGTATTGCCTGACTAAATATGTGATCGATACTGACCAAGTTTGAACTTGGAACTCTTACCATCTCTGAGATCTATTTGTTCATACGGACAGACGCACAGACAGACAGACGGACATGGCTACATCGACTCGGCTGTTGATGCTGATCAAGAATATATATACTTTATAGGGTCTGCAAAACAACTTTAATTTATATATTTAATCGAACAGCTTTAATGTGTGTTATCTTTCTTGATTATAGTTCGATTTAGCTGCAGAGAATTAAAAATGTATTTCCTAAAAGAGAGTAAGGAAAGAAGTCAGCAAGAATTCCTGAATGAGAGTAAGAAATGTGATCAGTTAAACTTCCTGAATGACAGTACGAAATGTGAAATCCTGGATGAAAGTAAGGAATGGGAAAAACTGAATTTTTCGACTAAAAGTAGAAAAAGAAAAAACTGATCTTCTGAATGAAAGTAAAGAGTGAGAGTACGGATGGTGAAAAAACTGATCATTCAGACAATGTCCTGGAACAAAATATGGATACGAATATAGTTACTAGGAAAAGTAAGAGGTTAAAGTCGAAACCTAAGGTATCCTATAATCAGCGTTGCCATTTTGACAATTTTATTACTAGATGTAGCAATTTATCAAGAGTCTAGCAAATTTTTTTGATGCTATAGATAGTAAACTAGCAAGTTTTAATTTATTTATTTATTTTTTTTTTTTTTTTTTAGCAATTTTTTGATATTAAGAAATTTATCGTAATCAAACAAATACCGTCGATTCGTTTAGTGCAAAGTTTGTAAAATTTGTGGAAATGCCAAAAACATATGCGCAACCATTTCATGACGTGTGGCGGGAGGGTGGATTTAAGGAATGGATTAGAAATACGATGCAAAAATGGAATTTAAAAACACCCGATGGAATTGTCGATTTTAAATATGTTCGTTAAATGTTTGATGTCGACCAATCCAATCCGCATTTTAAAGTTTGTCCGAAACTGACTTTATCCCATATAGAGCCGAATAATTTCAAAAAAATGAATGTTTCCAGAGCTACTCAAGTTCTAAGTAACTTAGTGGCAGCAGGTATGACAATGATGATGAAAATAGGACATCTAAGCGAAGAAGCAATTCCGACGTGTAATTTTATTAAACAAGCAAATGACTTGTTCGACTTACTTGATTGCAAATTTTTGGTTGCTCAAAACCCCTTAAAACGTCCCCTTGGCCGAAACGACCCTAAGAAAATTGAAAAACTTGAGCAAATGTTGGACTTTATATCAAAAGTGGAAGTTATTTCATCAAAATACTCTGTAAAATGCATTAAAGGGTATTGTTTGACGTTAAAAGCCATTCTACATTTTTCTAAAACAATATTTAAAACCATGCCAGCCATTAATTTTCTTTTGCTTGGAAAACTAAATCAGGATGCCTTGGAAAATTTCTTTTTTAAAATTCGCTCCTCCTTGGGTTCAAATACCCATCCTACTGCAAATGAATTGCATTATATTGTTGCTCGACTAACTTCATTAGGAATTATGCAACATAAATACAGCAACAAGTACGGAAATTGTAACGTTGACGAAGATATGATGCTGTCCTTGGGAGACGTTACTGATAAAGATATTGCTCATGCAATTCAAACGGATATAGAAAACGATACCGTAGCTAGCGGCAAGCCACATGAAGCAAGTCATATCACATTGAAGGATTTAAACGTTGACGTGCCTGAAGAATATTTTTCTACCGAACAACTGACTGAAGTCCAGGTACAACGATATGTAGCAGGTTATGCTATTTATAGAAAATTTATATGCAAATTAAAATGTGAAGCATGCATAGCTCTTGCAACAAGTGACGGAATAAATCCACTTGATCAGTCGACATCACTAATTTCTATTAAAAACTACACGGGTAATGACCAAGATTTGCGCCTCGTAAACCCCAGCGAAGAAATTTTTAAAATTTTTCAACAGCAAATGGTCTGGTATAAGGCAGCCTTTACCCAACATTCTCATGTAAATGGAATTAGGAAAAAAATATTTCAGGCAATTTTCGATCGAACGAATCTGGAGTTTGAGACTTGGTTTGATCCCACAAACAATTGCTTCGAACATCGAAAGAACCTTTTGGAGTTTTTAATAAATGTTCTTTTATTCAAAAATTCCAAGTGGTTGGCTGGCATTTTAATGATGCATACAAAACGACAAGTCGTAATTTAAATTCAAAAAACAAAAACTAAATATTGCATGAAGGAATTAAGAACACAATATATATTATGTATTTCTATTTTAATATCTAGGACATGTGTATATATTTACCATTATTATATTAAACAAGAAAGAAAATGTCAGTCAGGCATGCCGACCGTATAATACCCTCTGGGCTTCGTTTCCAATTAGATGAGTTCAAACTGGAATAGCTGCTGCAAGAACTTAACATGCACACATATTTGTATGTCTATCTCGCTCACACGTCTTTCGTTTTCATTGCTTGTGTACAGAGCTCAGTGCAATGCACGTGGCTATGCCTTGCTTGAAAGGAACGATTTGGATTGTTTGACAATCTTTTTTAATTATAGTCCGATTTTAATGTAATTTGCAGGATCGTTTAATATTATTTGTCTCCAAGTATACGCTAAGTTGCAAAACTATACGTTAAGAAATAAGTGAATCGCAAGCATGTGAAATTTTAACAGAATTGTGCATTTTTTGGGCGAAGCGGGCGTGGCATCCAATAAATTATGATGGCATTGTCTTTATATTGCATCTAGCAACCTGCATGCCAAAATTGGTGTCCCTAGGTGTTATAGTTACCGATATATTCGCCAAAAAACACATTTTTTTTGCGAGGTATGTTTGGTTTTTCGCTTATTATGGGCGAATGGGGCGTGGCATCGAAAAAAAAAGATTCTTGTATTGACTGAATAAATTTGTGGTCGATACTGACTAAAACGGATATTGAAGCTCTTACCATCTCTGAGATCTGTTTGTTCATACGGACAGATGGACAGACGGACATGGCTATATCGACTCGGCTTGTGATGCTGATCAAGAATATATATACTTTATGGGGTCGGAAACGCCTCCTTCTGCCTGTTACATACTTTTCCTCTTCTGACAAACCCAATATACCCCTCAGAGGGTATAAAAAGTGTGATAAAAGCTTACGTGATGTAACTCCATTGTTCTCGAGGAGCTGCCTATAAAGCTAAACTTTATTTTCCTTTCCTGTTCGCTTAACACCAAAATAAACATTAATATAAATATTTAACAAAATTTTTAACAGCTCTTACCTCTCGTTGCTCGATTTCGTGCTGCTTTTTGCCAGTCACATTAATACGTCGATGTATCACCATCGAGAAAATATTATCGATTATCGCCAATTTTAAAAACCATCGACGATTTCCCAGCTCTAGTTTGAACTTTGTTTAGATAACGGTACTTTTGCTTTTGCGAGAAATCTATTTTAAGCCTGTTTCATATTTATAACGTCACTTGCAATTAGTTCGTTTTGAAGAGTGAAAGCGAAAAGATCATTTCTAATTTTGAGAAAAACTGGTAAAATTAATTAATAAGTAAAAAAAAATGACACGCGGAGAAAGCTTAACTGAGCTAGATAAAGGCAAAATAATCGCCTACAAGGACGAAGGATGCAGTGGACGAGACATTGCCCGAAAGCTGGAAAGGAGCCTAAGGGTTATCCAATTTTTTTTTAAAGATCCTGATGCTTATGGTTCTACTAAACGATCCGGGATAAAAAAAGTTCTTTGTGAGCGGGATGAGCGAAAAATTCTAGGAAATGCCAGTAACAGTTTAAAAAGTTTACGCGAGTTGCAAACTATTGTTTGAAGTTTGGCGGACATTGATGGGATCCAATACTTTTAGAAATGAACAAATAAGATGTGTTCCAGCCCTGAAAGCTGAGCACAAGCTCGCACGCATCGAATTTGCACGCAGAAATATGAGCACAGGATGGTTATCAATGCGCCATACAACATTATTAATGATTTTTTTTTTTTTCTAAACATATAAATTTTAGGTAATTTTTTCGGATAAAAAAAATGGAATTTGGATGGACCTGATGGTTTTCGGCGTTATTGGCATGATCTAAGGAATGAGCCTCTCTATTTTTCCAAATGAAATTTTGGAGGAGGAAATGTGCTGGTTTGGGGAGCATTTTCTGCTGTAGGATATTTAAAACTTCAGTTTGTATCCTCAAGGATGAAGAGTGCAGATTACATTGCAGTTTTGGAAAACAGTTTTTGGAATAAAATGGGGGTAGAGACTGGATTTTTCAACAAGATAACGCTGTAATTCACGTTAGAAGAGAAACAAAATTCTGGTTTTCTACCTAAAACATCGATGTGATGGACTGGCCGGCAAGACCACCTGATCTCAACCCCATTGAGAACCTTTGGGGTATCTTGGAACGCAAGGTGTACAAAGAAAATCGGAAATTCAACACAGTTGAAGAGCTAAAATGTGCCATTGAGGAAACTTGGATGGAAATTAAGCCTGAAACTATTACGAATTTGTTATTAAGTATGCTAAATCGCGTTTTTAAAGTTATTTCAAAACATGATAGTTAAATTTAATATTTTTTTATATTCAAATAAATAAATAAATTTTTTAAAATTAAGAGCAATAAGCGCATTAATTGCAAGTGACGTTACAAATATGAAACAGGCTAAAAATAGATTTATCGCAAAAGCAAAAGTAATGAAAAAGTATAGTTTAAGGATATACAATATACAATAATACAAATTGGATTAAATGGTAACTTTTTATAATTTATGCTAATAGCAAACAGTGGCAACTATATGAAACAATTTTGATTTGGTTGTTCCAAATTTCGCTATGTTTACGTATTAGCGACATATTTTGTAAGGAAGGTTCTAAGCCGGGGTACAGATCTCAGTCTGCCCAGGGCTCGAACCAACAAGAAAATTTGTAGTGTGCTGAGACGCTGTGTTAAGTTGGGTTAGGGACGAACACGACAAACATACATGCACTACTATGCCCGCGCCACTGCAGCGGGATTAGCCTGCAAGATCGGGGGCAGCACGGCTGTAACCGCATGCATGCTTCGGCCGACCTTGGCAGACCCAGTGATGCCGGGATTGCTAACACGGCGACGGGATTGTATCCTCGCCTCTTTTACTACGTGGGTTGAGGTTACGTTGTCGCGCAGCGACGGGATCGGATCCTCGTCTCTTTCGCTATTAGTGTTAGGTGTTAGAGTTAGCAAAGAACACGCTGGGTTAAGTTTCAGTTCAATACGTTTATTATTGTTAAGCGGGTTTACAATTGGGCGACCTCACGCCCCTTCCCCGACTTAACCTCTCACTCTACTCACTTTGTCTAGTCTTGGTGGCAATTCGCGCCAATTCGCAACGTCCACTCTTTTGTGCAGCCGATCACAAAGTGATTTGTCGCTCGCGCTCGCGTCGTCGCTTACCCTCGGCAGCGCAGCTTCACCAACTCTTTTGTCGCTTTGCCGCTTTACTTGTGGTGAACTGCGCTGCTTGCGATTATTCACCAACGAGCGCGGGCGACAATCGAATAGTTACAAATTGAATCAACTTAAAATTAAACAACAATTAATCTGATTATGGCCTCCATTGACCTTATAAACTAAAGTTTTATATAATAATAATAGCACTAATAATAATACCAATAATAATAGCAGCCTTCAATGGCTCTAACCGGGAATTCAAATATGTTCCTTAATACTAAAAGAAAATACTGAACGTGCCTTCACTGCCCTACTTCTATCCCTATACTATACTTAGCGCTACCAATCTTATATACTACAAAATAAACGAATGTAAGGCGGTCATTGAGGGGGCCGCCTTACATCCCCCCCTTTCTTCAGATACATTGACGTCACTGCTCCAGTACTGGAGTCCTCTACTCGGAATCTTGTGCGGCGACTCCTCCCGCGATGCGACTCCACCTCTCGCCGTATCAGCGCGATCGTCCGCTCCTCCAACTTGAAACCCCGAGGCACGACCCGCCAGTTATGTGCGATCAACGGGGGTGGCATCGGCGTCGGCACCGGCGACGTGCCCGACAGCTCCGCTAACGCATCATCCAGGTTAGGCTCCGAACCCTCCAGCACGTCCTCCAAATCTGGCAGAATCCCGGCGTCGGTCGGCAACGGTGCGGGTTCTGGTATGTCGATGGGCACGGGGGGCGTGGGCGCCCTGCGATGCGCGACAATAGCAGGCGCGCTGTCGACACTGTATGCTCGCTTGCGCAGGCTGCGCGACGCCCATGAACCCTGCCGAGCCTGGCCACGCTTCCTCGAAGGGCTCCTCGGCGAGCTCTCGGGACAGCAACGTCGGGACCTGCGGCGTCTCTTCGACCGCCCTGGCCGGTTGTTCACGACGCCGGGGCGGTATCGGATGCTGATTCTCGGGAAGACGCTGCTCGGGTCGACCTCGAGAGCAGCCCCGCCAAAGCGCCGACGGAACAACGGACCGTTGTGCTCCTCCGACTCCGCTGGTTCGAAGTCGGCCACGTACCGGGCCCGGCTCATTGCCTCGGTTGGTGGCGGATGGCGAGATTGGCGGTGTGGTGCGATGATTGAGCTGTCCGTACTCTCATCGTCGGGCTCCCAGAACCGTTGTGCATCCGGGGAGTTGCTCGCAACGTCGCAACGTCGCTCAACGGGCTCGTCGACTAGTACGGAGGTGTCTTCCGCAGCGTCGGGGCATCCACGAACGCCGTCGTCGTGGTTATGCGCATGATCATGAAGGCGTCGTCTAGCCTCTCCATGATATTCACCGTGCTCCTGACGCGGCCGGTAGTACGCCCTACCCCGCCGGGGATCTCGCTGCCCATGCTGCTCTCCGCCTTGAGCTCCCTCGTCCGCTTCAGCGCCTGGGTAGGGATCGGTGGCATCGCTGTCCACGTCTTCTATGACGACGCCCGGAGCTTAGTCGAAGTTCTCGTCCTCGCTGCTGATGCTGATGATTTCTTCTTCCATCTGCAACTTAAAATAATTAATAGCTAATTTCTTTTCGCCAATTTCCTATTATTTCTCGCCAACTACCGATATTAATATTTAGTCTAATACATTACTACTGTTGTTCCTTTTAGTTTTTAAACTACAAATTGTTAGTTTAGGAGGGGTTCGCCTAATGTTAGCCTCTTCGCTTGCAACTCTCCGGGTGACATTTCTCACCGCCTGGGGTCATCTCCTCGTCTGCACCTTCATCCGCTCCCTGAAAGAAAGGCTTTAGAGCTGTTAGATTGGCCACCCGCTTCTTACGCTCGCCTTGTCGGGCCAAACGCACGATGCTGGGGAAGATGAAGTGCACTACCCTGTAGGGCCCATCATATTTAGGGGCCAATTTGGCCGCGAATCCCTCCGAAGCGTTGGACAACTGGTGTTGCTTCAGCAGCACCATAGAGCCGACTGTCGGCCGCCACTCTCGTCTCCGGAGGTTGTAATACCTTCACTAATCCTTAGACGCACGCTGAAGGTTGCTGCGGACGACGTCGAAGATCTCCTTTAGCCGCTCCTCCTTCTCATGTGGACTCAACTCGCTCGTGGCCGACTAGACTTCTGCATGAATGGAATCAAAACGGCAAATGAAACGATCGCACTGAAACACTATGCACGTTTTTCTGTACACTGCAATGTCAATTCCATTTTGTATGTATTCATTAGAATAGGAACACCAATGTTACTATTCCATCGCTCGCGTGTACATCAAAATCGTATGCTATGCTAGGTATACGCTGCGCACACGCTGTACAATACTTTTTACTAGTGTATAATTAGTAGTGTGCAGCGCGTGTACAGCGTTACCCTAAGTATGTACACTCACAAACGAAAAAAAAATAAAGAAGAATTTTGTTTGTTTTGAATGCCACTTACATTTATATTTATTTATCATACTTCTTAACATAATAATACTCATTATAATTTAATATCTTATCTTCTAACAAGTTAATATCTATACTATTTACATTTGAATGCAAAAACATGATTTTGTTCACCATATCATCTTGTTGTGCAATTTTGCAGGGTTTGTCAGAAATTAAATTTCGAGCGACTGAAAATGCCCTTTCGGATGAGGCACTGCTCGCTGGAGCTGAAAAAATTTTGCAACTTGTTTTATATAAAATAGGAAATTGTTCCTTATTTTTATTCCACCATTGCAAAACGTTAAATTCATCGCTAAATGGAATTTCCACATTTTGGTAGCAATGAATTTCTCTGTCTATTTGGTTGAATGACCCGTTTTGGCGAGGTTGAATATAATCTTTAAAAATAGTGTTCAACGGCTTAGTAACTGATAAGTCTGTATTATTAGTTGAAGTATTTATAAAGTGCTTCATGACTTCGCGACAGTTGTTAATTGTTTGCTGTTTTTTTTCCTCATCAAACTGGGATAGCATATTTGTTAGAGGAAATAAAAATAGGGCGATATCATGAAAAATAAATAAATTTTTCATTACGACCGTTTGTAATAAATTGGCCAAGACAACTTTAAATTTTTTTTTATTACTTCGACATCACTACTGTCTACTATGCATACTTTTTTTTTAAATGGTTTATATGCGGTATGACTAAGTGTAATGTCGAATAAGTAGAACCTTCCAATGTCTTTGAACAAGAATTAAATGGTTCAAGTAGCGTAACAATAGATGCTAAATTGCTAAGGTGAATATCCTGCATTCTATAAATTTCATTTTTTTCCTGCAACATGTTTAAAATGTCGATCCAACTAGTTTTTACAGAATTGAATAAATTGTATACGGTATTCCACCGAGTGGAGCAGTAGCTTTTTAAAGAAACCGGTAAGGTTGCATTTAAGCCAGATTTTTTAAAATATTTAACCAATTTACTACATTGGTTTACCATATCTAGCAACTCGGGGACTTCTTTCACAGTGCTTTCAATGATACTGTGCAATAGATGATCGGCGCAATGAATATGACTTAGATCCCTAAAAGCTGATTTCATATTGGAGCGAGGGAGGGGTCCAACGAAGTCCGCGGGGCATGCTAAAACGAGGGCCGAGGTCACCTTCTCCTTAAGCTCCTGTAAGGCCGCCTCCTGCTTCTCACACCAGGCCCACTTCTGGCCTTTCTTCAGAAGGGATGTCATCGGTTCCACCAATGTCGCGAAGTTGGGGACGAAACGCCGGTACCTGGAAGCCATGCCCAAGCATTGCCGCAACGTCTTCAGATTGTGGGGCGCGGGAAAACTTCTAATGGCCTCTACCTCGTCCGGATCGGTGCAGATACCCTCGCCACTGACCACGTACCCAAGATACGCCAATCTCTCCTGAAAAAAACTACATTTCCTACGATTAAGTCTCAGATTTGCTGCTCGGAGTCGACGGAAGACCTCTTTTAGGTTCTCCACATGTTCCTCCTTTGTGGCACCTATCACCACGATACAAACTTAAATTTTTATCGCAATAGCAGTGCACTGCTTTCGTTTACGCTGCAGTGTTTACAAGCAGTGCTTGTGTATTTAAAACTTACTTGGTGCACTTCTTGTGTGTATAAAATTTACGCAGTGCACTGCTTGAAAGCAGTCCAAAATGAACTCATATAATTGGAAACGAAGCTCAGAGGGTATTACACGGTCGGCATGCCCGACTGACATTTTCTTTCTTGTTTTAATTGTGATTGATTTGTGTGGCGCGTGCTCATATATTTTTTCGCTGCTGGAGAAGAATTTAAATAAAGTGGTAAATATAATAATTAAATTTGTTTATTGTAATTATTGCAGCAAACAAACGGCAGTTATATAGGTTAATTAAGAAGGAAAAAGAGGCAATATTAGAAAAATTAAACCAATGTGGAAATAAGGAAGGGGGGAGCTACGACCGAGCAGAAAGAGGGGGATTGCAAAGTAAATATAGAGGAAATTAATGAGTGCATAGAAGTAGGTATAAAAGTAGATAAAGAGGAAAAAAGTGAGGGAGATAATTTTAACAATAATAGTGACAGTGGGCACACTTTGACTTTGAGTGATAAACTCGAAGAGTGGTTTATAAAACATAAACCAACAAGAAGTTGTGTTATAGATTTAATTAAAATTTTAAAAGAATATAAGGTTAAGCCGTTTTATAAATTTAAAATTAATAAAAAGGCAGAAATTTCGAACATATGTTCAGGATCTTATCTTAATATTGGAATATCTAATCACTTGCAAAATATTGATGCAATTGTTCATATTCCAAAACATCTTTCGATAGACATAAACATAGATGGTCTTCCCCTTTTTAAAAGTTCAAGCGCGCAATTGTGGCCAATTTTATTAAGATTAAATAATGTTCAAAATTGTCCCGTTTTTCCTGTAGACATTTATTTAGGTAGAAATAAACCCAACAGCTGCCATGAATATTTAAGTATGTTCACAAGCGAGTTGGAAAATTGTCAACTAAATGGCTTAAAAATAGGAGATAGAGAAATAGAAATTAGTATTAATTCAATTATTTGTGACGCACCTGCTAGAGCATTTATTAGCGGCACTCCTGGCCATACATACAAATGCATTCAGGTTGCAAAAAAAATTAATTATGTATTAACATACAGCACCTATTCCGCCGATTTAATAAGCGATGACTTTGCAGTTAGAAAATATTCAGAGCATGATGCCGCTCCATATATAGTAGCAAAGTCTCCAATAGAAAACCTTGGGGTTAAAATGGTTAGTCAAATCCCTTTAGACTGCATGCATTTAATAGAATTAGGAGTAATGCGTAAATTTTTGGTAAGGCTTGCACAAACCAAAGTTTGTGTAAAAATTTCAAATAAAAAGAAACTAGACATTTCGAAATCTCTAGACTTAATAGAAAAACGTATACTCCGAGAGTTTTGCTAGGAAGCCTAGAACATTGCTAGAGCTTCCACATTGGAAAGCAACAGAATTTCGTCAATTTTCATTGTACAAAGTGATCAATATTACGAGTTCTTGTTGTTGCATTGTGCTTACCGACTGTTATATTGCCCTAAACAGTGAGATAATAATATAGGAATTTGTCAACAAATGTTAAATCTATTTGCTCATAATTTTCCTACTGTTTTTGGAGAAAAAAGTATGTCTTACAACGTTCACAGCTTGTTGCGCGTCAAAGATATAATTGAACAAATCGGTGACCCGATTGCAGGTTCCTGTTACACGTTTGAAAATTATCTTCAGACCCTTAAAAGATTTGTCCGCAAGCCAACACAAATTCTACAACAAATTCATAAAAAAATTGTATAGGATAGGATCGTTTTTCCGACTGATTTTGATAAACCTTAAATAGTGGGGAAAATTTTGGTTTTTAAAGGCGTCGTACTTAGTGAAAAGGCGCCGGATTATTATTGTTACCTAATTGGTAGTATTCCAATTCGAATAGAAGAAGTTTCCGATGAGTTTATTACAGGTACTCTTAGGAACTTTTACGAAGAGCTGTCTACATCCGAGATATAAGGAATGCATCTAGTTATCATAGAACCATCGCCTTTGAAAGAAAGATTTTCTGTAATAGAAATAGAAGGTAAGGCTGTTGGGATACCCTATAGTGAGGACATGGTAGTTATGCCTCTTTTACAACAAATTGGAGGTGTTTAGTCCGTAGGCGCTCTCATTAATTTTTTATGAGCTGCGCATCGGGCATGCCTCTATTGCCAGCAATTTTGGCATCTTCAGAAGATTAACCTACCATGGATCGAACACCAAAAAAAATAAAATTTTTTTCGTTTAGATTTTCAAAATTTCCAAAAAAAAAAAAATATAAAAATGTCCTTTGACAAACAAAAACATGTACTCACGATGTTTTAAAAAAAATCATAAAATTTTAAAACAATATATTTGCTTCTAGTTTCCGGCAGCTCATATGATATTCTGCAGAAAATAAGAAGTACGTTTATTGTATATTTGTTACTTGACATACATTAAAAAATTTTGTTCTTCCAGAAATTATAAAAGAAGAAATTAGTAGCGTCGAAAAAGAGCTCTTAGGTAATATAATAAACTTTTAGTGTAAAATGACATAAATTTTACATTTTTTTTTTTTACAGCTAAAATGGAGGAGGACAAGAAAATGCTTCTTAGTAATGTGCATTGTAATAATATAGTATGTATTTGATTTTCACATTTTATTTTTTTAACAGCAAAAATGGAGGAGGATAAAACTATGCTCGTTGGTAATGTGCATTGTATTCATATATATTTAAATTTTTTAATCATTGTTTTTCTTTTCTAAGGAAAAATTCAAGTTGTTGCCGAAGTTGTGGGTCAGCAGACTGCTCTTGTGAAAATTGGTATTTAAGCACAGGGATATGCTAAAAAAACTGCCAAAATTTTCCCAATCAAAAATCTAGAGGAGCTTGAGAAAATAAACATGGACATAAATGAGGGCAACGCCCGTTCCTACGTAAGCATATATTGTGATTGTGTTAAAATACAATTAAATTTATTCTTTCTTTTTCTTCGGTAGGTACAAGCCATTGAGTCAATTACAGCTCCTGGTGGCCTAATAAAAAATTTGAACAGCGCGCTATGGGCAAAAAGTCCGTTTTTCTGGCATCATTACCAATTTTCAAGATAGAAACATGAAACTTTGTATATATACTTAAAAAATAAAGGTAGAATTTCGGATTTATTTGTTTTTCCAGTGGGACCACGCCTTCCATGCCACCCACCTTACCATTACGTCAAAAAATGTTCGAACTCTTGTCTCAAATATTTTAATATAATATATTTAAGAAATATGCATTAAATGTAGTATAATTAAGGCATTTTTAGCTATTCACATTTTAAAGTTGATTTGGATCCCTGCAAAATTAAATCAAACATAAGTTACAGCCCAATATTAACTTTTATGACGCCATACCTTGATGCCCAGTTAATAATTTATTCATCCCAAAACTCTTCCTCCAACTCCAGGGAATACAGCCCGAAAATTTCTATTTCGTCATCTCCGCCTTCTTCTACCTGATTATTATTATTGTCTTCACATATCCCTGTTTTTGAAAGCTCAATATCAGGAGATTCCAAAAGAGCTATGACTTCTGTCGGTAGCCTTTTTTTATGATTTAATCTTTGGCGTTCCTTCAGATGTAGAGTAGAAAGCAGTGGGTCAGAAGAATCTAATGCTCTGTTAAACACGTCTGACATAGTATTTAGGCGGCTGCTTTTCCTTGCATGAGATAGCCTATCGCGTTTGTATAATTTGTTGCGCGCTTCTGACGCATTTTCGCCGAGAGCTCCTAGAGGAAGTACGGAGGTTTCCATAATTTGGTGCCCATGTGCCAATACCTTGTACACAGTTGGAGACATTGGATACCACTCATAAGTTTTAACGTATAAGTTAAACGTTTTTGTACATAAGTCTTTAAATTTGGATGGGCATACCTTATACTCACAAGATGTGGCAATTAAAATGATATAAAAATTATTCAAAATGGTCTCGTTAAAACTTAAAATTGTTGATAAAGTTTTGACATCTGCAAAAGCTCTTCTAGCGGTATTTCCATCGTTGTTATTGCCACTTCCATTTTGCTTAGGATTGTCTACGTTCAGACCCATTTCATCCCACAATCTCCGCTGAATAGTTTGTTTCCGTAGTAAAACCTCATCTTTCTCAGAACCTGTGACTCGCCATTTCTTTAAGTCAATTCTGTACGATACTTTAAATACAAACTCGAAGAATCGTATCCATGCATGAGGAGGGCTTACTCCATATTTAAGGCTATCAGTATAGATCTGAAAGTTTATTGAATCAATATTTTTGGTCTTCAAAAGTTGGTTTAGCTTAGCACCACATAATGGGCAGGATTGGCATGAATTGGTACCAGTTAACACATTTAAAACTTTGCCATCGATTAAAGTCAAATGTGCTTCATATTTTATTACTATTTTTTGGTTTCCGAAATTGTAGGTGTGCTCTTTAAGAGTACGTATTTGCTCGTCCAAGTTCCTTTTTTCATTTTTTATAAGTTCAGTAGTTTCCCTAATGAATTCCATTTTGAGGGGCCGGCAGAATCTGACTGATTGTGGAGAAGGATTTAGCCAAATAATTTGATTTTGGCAATCTATTAATTTTAAGGGAATTATTGTTGTTACAAACAGTGATTGATCCGATCCAACAGGCTTCTCCGTGTTAAATCGCTGTTTCTATATACTTTGTCCTGTTGACCCATCGAACCCATAGCTAACAATTAATTTGAAATGCGTTGCTTGCGAATGAGCAATTACATCTTTCTGCGTTTCAAATATGCGGTCAGCAGAATGATTTAATAAATTCTGTAGCGATACTTAAACCTTCGTTTCCGAATAAGTTATTTTGTCTTGTTCTGGTCTGCATTTTAATTTCATCTTTGTAAGTTCCGAATACGGCGGATAAATATCGCATCCATGCAGCTTATTTATGGCTTTTATATTAATGTATTGTTGCTTTGTTAGATTATTTTCAATTAAAAATGCTAAAACCTTTTCTGAACTTATTTTGGTGATCTCATTCTGATCAAATTGGCTCGCTATGCCATCTATGTTTGCGCTGTTCAATGCTTTTTGCAGTAAAAGAGAAGTCTTGTCATTTTTCAATTTTTTTGCCGATACAGAAGCCGCATGCAACAACAGTGGCATTGCATTTTCTGTTTCATTTGCCAGTTCAGATGCTAATTTTCGCTTTAACCTTGGACCTGCCTCAGTATACGTCAAGCGTTTACGACCAGGCTTTTCGCGTGGAACATCATCTTTAAGAAACTCAATTGTTATCGAGGATGCAAGACATTGCGCATGCTTTTTTTTTAAAGCGGTCGAGCATTCTGTTGCATTTTGGCAAATTAGTGTTGATGAATCCGAAAAACTGCTTTAGCTTATCTGTTATTAAGTTTTGCTGAACATCACTTAATTCAGTTTCATCGATATTTTGCAAAACAAACTGCTTCACTGCAGCTTGTTGGCGGTTGTTGTCGCTCCAAACATCAAGCAACGTTGAATGGCAAAACGTAAATGCAACTGCAATATTGAGTATTGCCGTAAATCGGGCAAAAACGGGCAAAAATGTTATCCACTATTTGATTGTTAATAGTTTAATTAATAACATTCAGCTTTTAAATTGCCTCAACTGGCCTTAACTCACAAGTTACACTCCACAGAAACACAAAGACTTTTGTTAGCAGGGACCTAAAAGCATACCAACAACACATTAAACAATTGGACAATATATCACATGTACTAAACATTTAGTGTTAATAATATATTTTACATACCTTCACGATTAAGGTTTTTGTTTTGTTTACAATTTCAAGATAAGTCTCACAGCAAAAATCACAAGCTTTCGCGCCTTTTTTTTAGAGTGGCCAGATCGTAGTCTTTCAATTTTGACAAATGACAAAATACCAACGAAGTCCAAAAAATATTAAAAATAAGTTTTAATGCCCTTAAAGTATTTTAATTCAGAAAATAAGGTCAATTTGATAATACGGAACTGCAAAAAAAATGTAAAAATGCCAAAATATGAGACTTTTTGCCTATAGTGCAGCGTTGTAAGCGACGAGGTGCTCATGCAGTGCAATGTGGACGGCGTGCAGGGAAAGCAATCCCTGAAAAAAAATAGTAATCTGTTTATGGTTCTCCTAGGTAAATTCTACCTTAAATATTCTAAAATATTTCATCTTATTATAATAACATTTTCATTGCAGATGCAATCCCTTTTAACAATCAGTCTGGGTCTGCTGAGCACCAACTGAGAAAGGCAATGGCAAGGAACAAAAACAGGATTTGCAAAGCGAAAAATAATAGTAGTGATAAAAGTAATAATAATAGTTTTCTAAATATTAACAATGATGAAAATTTTTTCTTTGAAAATTAAATATTAAATTTATATATTTATTATTAAATTTAATTAAAAAACAATTTTTTGAATTTTTTTTAATATTATTTATTTCTAGGCTAGTTTTTACCACTGTATTCATGCATTGCCTTCATATGATTTCACATATGAATCTGGGTTAGTTTTCACCACTGCATTCATGCATTGCCTTCATATGATTTCACTTATGAATCTGGGCTAGTTTCACCCCTGCATTCATGCATTGCCTACATATGATTTTACATGTGAATCTGGGCTATTTTCACCACTGGGTTCATGCATTGGCTTCATATGATTTCATACATGAAACATGGCTATAATTCACCTCTGCCTATCTAATGAAAGCCCGCATGAAAACACTCAAAATTTCCCTTCTCAATTCACGTCTGAAATCAGGCACGCTCGGTAAGCGAACGTCTCCCGACACGTGAAAAGTTGTGACATGCCCATACAAATTTCATGGGTCGAAAGCATGTGCTGGAAATTGTAGTTGCTTCAGGCCAGAACCTTACTGTAGGGTAAATTCTCAACACTGTGACGCTCCATAAATGGTCGCACAATTTTAACGCGCACTGTGCGCTAATATCCAAAGGCAAACCGCACGAGGAAAGTCCCGCAATTGCCGGCGAGCGCCAAAAACGGCAATATCACGCCACTGGTAGCTGTCTATGCTAAGCTACTCAGAGAGCGAGAGAGCGACCGAAATTTAAAGAGCGACGACGCAAGCGCAGTAAGCAACGCGCGAGATCGGCATCAACCTGCAGGCGAGAAGAGAGAGGGAGATCGGTTGTACTGCACTACAACTAGCCATCAGCACGCAGCAGCTTAGCACACGCACACACACGCAAGGCACACGCATAGACGGAAAAAGGCACAGGCAATGTGCGAAACAACAACAACACCAGCGTAAGAGCGACAAAATACTCTAATGCTTGCACAGCTCGAAGCAGAGGCGTAGGCAGCGCTGCCTATCAGACTTACATACATGCTGGAAGAACACCGTTGCAATTTATGCAGCCGAGTGTTGCCCACATGTATGTCAAGGGCAAAGCTACAAATGAGCAAAGCTGCAGCGGAGATTTTGGGCTCGACGCGTAATTAATTTTTGGCAATCGACAGTCGAGTGCGAGATAGTGCTGGCAAACTATCGATTGTCGCACCATTCGATATTTTCGATAGTTTGGAAGGAAAAATTCGATACTATCGAAAGTATCGGTTTTTATGGGTGCATGTCATAACGCCCAGTGTCATAAGGCCCATGGACGCTAAGACACACATTTTTGCGACATAAAGCCCACGGGCGCAATGTCACTTTTCTTTGTCTCTGATTTGCTAAAAATTGAATTTAGCTAGCATCGACATGTGGCCTTGAAATGTGCATTCTCAACACACACTATGATGCGAGTGCGTACACATATTAGCACCCATACATGCAAATAGAACGAGAGCACAAGCGAAACAGACTGTGCACATCGTTTGACTGTGTAAAACAGACTGATGTGCGACAAAATCGACTGGCTTTCGCTGCTGTATTTTCGCTTTTAAGGCGAATTGAAACGCTCGGGTTCTGCTGTCGGCCGAGGGGGTTCTATGAGTCTTGGTACAAATGCAATCAAAAAATATGGAATTTGGTCTATCTATGTATTGTATGGTTAGTGGTATAACTCTAGAGCCCTCATCGTGCCACGGCCCCCGTAATTAATCGTCGTAGCATTGACTCGTCAATTAATAGCGAGATCCTAACTATCGTGCGCTCCGTGGTAACAGCCAAAGCCAAGACTCAGCTGTTGACCCGGAGTCACGATCCACGCCGATAGTTGCCTATGAGACTCGTTCTGCCCACAAGTATCGAAAGCCTTTAGATCCCAAAACTAGCAAAGAACCACGAGGCCCAGTAGCTACAGAAATATCGACCCTAATCATCGTTTTGTCCCGACCAACTATTGCAACTCTATGCGATAGTCGCTGTTATCGGGAAAACTATTGAATATTCTGCTACCTGACTACTGTAGCTGGCGGCCGGTCCCATCACCGTGTCGTCTTTCTCTCACCAGATATTTTTGCAATATTATAAATTTTCTGTAAAGAGCCCTGGCCAGACTGAGACATACCCCAGCCTGAGAAACTTCTTTACAACACACACACTGTGACGCGAGCGCATACACATATTGGCACCCATTTATGCAAATAGAACGAGAGCACAAACGACACAGACTGTGCTTATCGCTAGACTGTGTGAAACAGACTGATGGGTGACTGAATCGCGTTGCTTTGAGAGTTGAATATTGTTATTTTGTGGTGAATTTATGGTGAATACAACGCTCGGGCTCTGCTGTCGGCCGAAAGGTTTCTGTGAGTGTGGCTACGTTTGCATTCAAAAAATACGTCGCTTGTCCTATCTATGTATTGTATGGTTAGTGGCCATACGCTGCATTAATTATCACTTAAATTGTTTTGTATGAGTAACAACTTATACTAATTTTAGAATGCAGGTTGCAAGATACAATATAAAGATAATGATATCAACATTTTTTTTTGCCACGCCCCCTTCGCCCAAGTAAAGTACAACTTCATTAAAAGTGTAAATGATTGCGGATCACGTATTTCATACTTGGAAACATATCAAACTATCCTGAAAATTGCATTGAGTAAAATTAAGAAAGATAACATAAATTAAAGCTGTGCGATGCATAGCCACGTGCATTGCACTGAGAGCTGCTACAGAGCTCGCCTGAGAAGAGCGGGAGTATGCTCGGTAGCGGAAACTTTTTCTCAACTAAAGAAAATTTACTTTTTTTTTTAATTCCTGACTTTTTTGAAAAAAAAAAAATTTATTTTTACAACTATCGCTTTTTTTAAATTAATGTTTTGAACTAAATGCAACTCATAGATACGATGTAGAGTTGTATTAAAATTCATTCCTTCATGTATCTTCAATTTAATTTTCTTTTAATCAACAAATTTTATTTGGATAATGGCTCAATTAAATTTTCTTTTAATAAAGTGTTATTTTTAAAATACTGGCTGAGGGTTTTTTTACAGTCGGGCAAGCTCGACTGTAATTTTCCTTACTTGTTTTCATACCCTCTGAGGGGTATATTGGGTTTGTCAGAGGCGATTTGTATGTAACAGGCAGAAGGAGGCGTGGCAGACCCCATAAAGTATATATATTCTTGATCAGCATCAACAGCCGAGTCGATATAGCCATGTCCGTCTGTCCCTCTGTCCGTCTGTCTGTCTGTCCGTATGAACGAAAGGATCTCAGAGATGGTAAGAGCTACAACTTCAAACTTGGTCAGTATCGACCACATATTTAGTCAGTCAATACAAGTTTGTTTTCTTTTTTTGATGCCACGCCCCATTCGCCGGCAATAAGCGAAAAACCAGACATACCTCGAAAAAATACATGTTTTTAACAAATATCTCAGTTAATATAACACCTAGGGACTCCAATTTTGGCATGCAGATTACTAGATGCAATATAAAGATAATGCCATCCAAAGTTTTTTGGTTGCCACGCCTCCTTCGCCCACCAAAATCACTATTACGTTGTAACTTTGCCTGCTGCTGGCTCACTTATTTCTTAACGTATTGTAACTTAGCATATACTTGCAGACAAATAAAATTAAACTATTGTAAAAATTTCATTAAAATCGGACTATAATTAAAAAAGTTTGTCATACAACGCAAATCGTTCCTTTCAAGCAAGGCATAACCACGTGCATTGCACTGAGCTGTGCACACAAGCAACGAAAACGAGAAACGTGCGAGCGAGATAGACATGCAAATATGTGTGCATGTTGAGTTCTTGCAGCAGCTACTCCAATTTGAACTCATATAATAGGAAACGAAGCTCAGAGGGTATTACACGGTCGGCATGACCGACTGACATGTTCTTTCTTGTTTGTATTCGTCTTATTCATTTAAAACATCCTTCACTTGAAACCAGTTATCAACTATGGACTTGAACATCGTGTAATTTGAATTCCACCGTGTGGGACATGGATTCTTCAACGAAGTCTTTAGCTTGTGTTGCAGATTTGCTTTCTTAAAAAACTTCCATTTTTTACACGATGTTATCACATCAGCCAGCTCACTTGTGGAGTCGAATGCTCTGTCCAACACATTGGCAAAAAGGTGGCTATTGCAGTTAAGTCGAGTGGAGTTCTCCAGCGCAGTTACTATATTTGTCCCTCTGTCCGTTACAAATTTTATATTTCTCATATTTGTGATTTGAACTTCGGTTAAAATAGATTTTAACTTATTGAGCACATTGTCCGCTGTAGATCGCTGGAAGTCCATAGACTTAAGGCCCAAGATTAAATTGATCATTTCAAAATTCTTAAAATAGTGCAAAGTGACCCCCAAAAATTACGTTTCACGTAATTGTCAGTCCACAAATCCAAAGTCACAGACGCTTCACCGCTTTTAGCCACCTCTTTCACCTCTTTTCCTATTTTAGCTTTTTGAGCTTCAGCCTCCTTGTGACATTTTCGGGCGACAGTGGTAGCATCGTGTAGCTAGTCATCAATGTCCACTAGTCCTCCATGTGTCGCACCAATTGTAATACAAAAATTTACCATAGATCTGAATGGGCTACAATCCTCTATAATCCATCTGGATACCACGTCAAGGGTTTCCTTTTTATCCTCTGCAGCTACCGTCGATAGTTCCTTTTTTTCCATCACCAATAAGCAACATTTATGGCGGCTTATATTGGATGATTGGTTTCCAACACATTTTGAAATTTTTCTAAACGAACGGCAATAAATCCAGCCTTCAAGCTTTGCTCCGTCCTCCGTCAAAATTTCGCAAAGCACGTTCCATATAATACTTTTTACTTTGCGTCTTGGCGCCAAGGAATAAACTCCATTCGATGTTTTTTTTCCAAAATATTAGCTTGCGCTTTCATTGTAATAAATTAACCTTTTTATTTTTGTCGACTTAAAAATTGATATAGTTTTGCTAACGGTAGAAGAAGGCGTGGCATTCAAAAAATTTTGATAGCATTATCTTTATATTGCATCTAGTACCCTGCATGCCAAAATTGTTATATTAACTGAAATATTTTTTCCGAGGTATTGTGGGCGTATGGGGCGTGGCATCAAACAAAAAGAAAGAAACTTGTATTGACTGACTAAATATGTGGTCGATACTGACCAACTTTGAACTTGTAGCTCTTACCATATTTGAGATCTGCTTGTTTATACGGACAGACGGACATGGCTATATCGACTCGGCTGTTGATGCTGATCAAGAATATATATACTTTATGGAGTCTGCCACGCCTCCTTCTGCCTGTAACATAATTCTGACAAATATTGGGTGTTAAATCAAATCAGAGGGTATAAAAAATACACCTGTCCCTTCATTCCATATATCTTGCGAAAGCATCAGGACTGAATTTATTGATAGAACTATTGCATCCATACAATAAATTCGACCAGGATACAGACATTTTTTGAAATATTCTTTCATGTCAATGATGTATTTTTCAAAGTCACTTCCTTTCTGAATAGCTGTTTTATAGGGATTTTTCTCATGTAAATTACTGCTATTCAAGCAATCAAACAGCTTATTAATTTTTCTATAAATTTGCAGGTTGCGATTGCCATATCTTCGCAGTCAATATTTGTTCCATTTTGAATTAATGTTTTCAGTGCAGCTGCAACTGTTTGACTGAAAACCTGCGTGGCATATTTAACCTTCATTTTCTCTAAGGAATTGGGATGTGTCAAGTTCAAACAATCGAACAACAACTTGCCACGAGACTTTTCCATCATGGAGTCTCAACATAATTTCCATTAAAGTGTTTCTAATTGACTTAATGAGGTGAGGGACATCGCACATGCCATAAACTTTCTGGTCATCAACAGAAAAATAGGGAGACTAGATTTGAAATCCCGATTGTCCAAAAGCACTTCGATTGTTTGGGCCTTGGTGGCATACTACTGCTCTATCAAAAATTGCCTTTAAATAATTTAGCAAAATATCATACAGGCCTTGGACCATGTTTTTAATTGGAGCCCATCTTATGAGAGATGATTTAGAAGGGAGATTTAACTCAAGATAATCCCGCATAAGTCTATAGTCCTTCGAAGAATAAAAATTAATACTTTGAGCTATAATTTTTTCTTCTTTTTTCCATGTTTACTTGTTTTTCAGTAACATTTTGCAAATCGTGTTTGAGTTCTTTGATGAACATTGCTTATTAAAAGGTTACTGCTTTCTTTTTTTGTTGTAATATAATTACGTTTTCTTGCTTTCTCAGTTCGCAATAAATTTTTTAAATGTTTAATTTTTTTGCAGTATATTTTAACCCTTTCTTTTTCTTTGTTCAGCTTTTGAGTCATTTTCCAACTCAAATCTTTAAAATACTTTTCGTTTTTTCTTTTGGGAGACAATTAGGACAAAAGTTCATAATATTAGTAATTTTATCTGCATCAAAGTTTTCAACAGAATTGCAAATATTTTTTTTCCATAATAGAGCTATCTACAATATTCATGCTCGCATTTGTGGCATCAGCGTCTATATGTACATGGTGGAAGCTAGAAATTTCATCATCTACAATCTCGATAAACTCAAATGGATCACCTTGGTCACCCATATTAAAATTTGATAAATTTAATTCATTTTCTTTAAACAGGTGCAGAGTTGGCATAGCACCTACTTTTTAAACTTTTTACCTACAAATTTTGTTTCAAAATGTAAGCTGCAAATAGCAGCCTTGTTGGCACGATTCAATAATGCACTTCAACTTTTTGTGTTTTATCTATTTTTTACTTCACTCATGTTGCAATTGCAATTTTCACTTCTATGCAAATCAAAGCAAAGCACTAAATGAAAGAGAGACAAAAAAAACGCGGTTGAACAAAAGCGGTCAAAAATAGTGCAACAAAAAAATCCGTTATATTTAAGCAAAATAAAAAGCGCGCGCAAAAACAAAACACATAGCAAACACTAATAACATGCATGCTAGTGAGATCCATTGATTTTGGCGAAATTTTTCTGATTGCCAGTTTGGTCATGTTGGTATCGTTGCCGCTCGCTGTGCTCGAGATCCGTGGTTCGAGTCCTAGTCCATTTGCCGTTTTTATACCCTCTGAGGGGTATAATGGGTTTGTCAGAGGCGATTTGTATGTAACAGGCAGAAGGAGGCGTGGCAGATCCCATAAAGTATATACATTCTTGATCAGCATCAACAGCCGAGTCGATATAGCCATGTCCGTCTGTCCGTCCATCTGTCTGTCCGTCTGTCCGTATGAACAAACAGATCTCAGAGATAGTATGAGCTACAATATCCGTTTTAGTCAGTATCGACCACATATTTAGTCAGTCAATACAAGTTTGTTTCCTTTTTTTTAATGCCACGCCCCATTCGCCCACAATATGCGAAAAACCAGACATACCTCGGAAAAATAACAAGTTTTTGGCAAATACCTCAGTTAATATAACACCTAGGGACTCCAATTTTGGCATGCAAGTTTCTAAATGCAATATAAAGATAATACCAGCAACATTTTTTGGATACCACGCCTCCTTCGCCCACCAAAATCAAAATTACGTTGTAACTTTGCAAGCGGCGGGCTCATTTCTTAACGTATAGTGTTGTAACTTAGTATATACCTGCAGACAAATAATATCAAACAACTGTGAAAATTTCATTAAAATCGGACTATATTTAAAAAAGTTTTTCAAACAACGAAAATCGTCCCTTTCAAGCAGGGCATAACCACGTGCATTGCACTGAGCTGGGCACACAAGCAACGAAAAACGTGTGAGCGAGATAGACATACAAATACGTGTGCATTTTTAGTTCTTGCAGCAGCTACTCCAATTTGAACTCATATAATTGAAAACGAAGCTCAGAGGGTATTACACGGTCGGCATGCCCGACTGACATTTTCTTTCTTGTTTAAATTTCTAATGTTATTGGAGAGTAATAAAAACAATTATGGTAATTTTTTGTTGTTTTTTTTTTGTTTTGAGAAAAGAAACAAAAAATAATCAAATGTTGTTATTCTAATTATTAATAAATGACAATAGAACTGTAAAAATGAACCTTATAGTAACACTCGCACTGGGCTTCAAACCTGCGATCTCCTGCACACCGAGCGGTGTCTCTATCAGCTCGGCTCTAATTAGGAACACATACACTCATCAGTTGTATAGGTTCCCTTTTCTATGTCTCTGATTTGTTAAAAACTGAAAAATTGAATTGAGCTAGCATCGACGTGTGGCCTTGAAAACTGCGTGCTCGACACGCACACTAAGATGCTAGCACTTACACTTATTGGCACGCATACATGCAAACAGAACGAGAGCACAAGCGAAACAGACTGTGCTCACGTTTAACTGTTTGTCACAGACTAACGCTTGCCCCGAGTTGCGTTCGATATCAGCTCACTGATGTTTAAACAAAAAAGAAAATGTCAGTCGGGCATGCTGACCGTGTAATACCCTCTGAGCTTCGTTTCCAATTATATGAGTTCAAATTGGAGTAACTGCTGCAACAACTTAACATGCACACATATTTGTATGTCTATCTCGCTCGAAAGTTTTTCGTTTTCGTTGCTTGTGTGCACAGTTCAGTGCAATGCACGTGGTTATGCCCTGCTTGAAAGGGACGATTTTCGTTGTTTAAAATTTTTTTTAATTATGGTCCGATTTTAAATTGATTTTGAAATTTTCATAATCGTTTGAAATTATTTGTCGGCAAGTATATGCTAAGTTACAAACCTATACGTTAAGAAATAAGTGAGCCGGACGCTTGCAAAGTTACAACGTAATTGTGATTTTGGTGGGCGAAGGAGGCGTGGCATCCAAAAAATTTTGATGGCATTGTCTTTATATTGTATTGTGACGCTCCATAAATGGGCGCACAATTTCAATGCGCACTGTAGATACTGTGCGCTAGTATCAAAAACAAAAGCACGAGGAAAGTCCCGCAATTGCCGGCGAGCGACAAAAACGGCAATATCACGCCACTGGAAGCTGTCTATGCTCAACTACTCAGAGAGCGAGAGAGCGACCGAAATTTAAAGAGCAACGACGCAAGCGCAGTAGCAACGCGCGAGATCGGCATCAACCTGCAGGCGAGAAGAGAGAGGGAGATCGGTTGTACTGCACTACAACTAGCCAGCACGCAGCAGCCTAGCCCACGCACACACACGCAAAGGCACACGCATAGACGGAAAAAGGCACAGGCAATGTGCAAAAGAACAACAACAAGGCACTAGGGGAATTTGACCACTTTAGGTGAACAAAATTAATAACTCAAGAACGGAGCAAGATATTTGACTTCTGTTTTCTGCATCGGATTAAGTTGACCAATATCTTTTATCAGTAGAAAAATAGTGGGCGTGGCACCGCTCATTTTTTTTTTAAACTAACGTTATTTTTTTTAGGTTTTTAGAGAATTAATTAAAAAGTAAATAAAAGTTCTGTGACAGTATTAGGTTATAATTTTTGGAAAATAGTGGGCGTGGCACGCCTTTAACAACGTAAAGTAACATAAGTAAAGTGAACATTAAAGTGACATAAAGCTCATCTAAAGCATCTTGTGGCCCTGTAATGAAAGACAATTAACAATGTATATTAAGACATATAATTTCCCTACACTCCTTTTAGAAAAAGTTCTGCTCTTCGTTCTCCAACTCAATATTATATTGATGTACGAAGTCCACAACATTAAAAGAGCTTTCATCCTCACCCGCGGTGGTGTCATCGGGATTTGATGGGCATTCTAATAGGTCCAAAACCTCTAATGAAAGACACATTCTTTTCTGTCGCTGAATTCTTTTATCCAAATTCACTGAAGATATAATCGGATCAGAAGTATCTGTAGCTCGCTGAAACACGTCTGTTAAGTTTTCAACCCTCCCACATTTTCTGGCGTGATGCAGACGATCAGATTTATAAAATTTATTGCGAGATTCCGCTCCTTCCTCTCCGAAATAGCCAATAGGAAGAACAGCAATAATATCACTTGCGTGAATTAGAATTTTATGAACACTGGCTGTCAACGAAAAGTGTTCCCAAAATAGGCCTTGAATTTCCTTCTTTCTCTGAAGAACCTCTTCCTTATCATTTGCCTCATAAATTCTCCATTTCTTCACACGATTTTTATAAGCTTAGCAACTTTTCCCCTCGCTTCGTGCCACTTGCCAAACAAATCTGCGTTTGCCAAATTGAGAATGTCCTGAAAATGAAAAATTCTCGCAAAATCGTAAAAAGTGATATTTTTAATAACATTTATTTGAACAAAAATTTAATTCTCTACAACATACAATACATCTCATGGATGGACTCTTCTGGACTCACTTTAAATCTCTAACGGAACATGAGACTTTATCCAAAATATGCACTTGCAGGGCTACTTAGATTTTTGCTTTATTAAGGGGACAACACGATTTTTTTTTACAAATGACGCTCACAAACACATAATATAAACCACACAGATTCGAACTCATTTAAAAAATTTTAGTTATATTGTTTAGTTTTATCATTCTGATCACTTGAACTTGAGCAAACAAAACTTTAAATGGCAGGCGCGCGTGATTTGCAAATGCAACAGCTGTTTTATCAGCTGATTTCTTTGTTGTGGCGCCCTCTATAAAAATTTCTGTTATGCAACACTGAAGATTGGTGTATTGTGAATGCATTGCACTGAAACTTTTTTTAATTTTCCGACTTTCAGAAAATGGGTTTTGGTCACCTAAAGTGGTTAAATTACCCATAGTGCAAGGGAGAGCAGAACTGTTGCGCGCCGAACTGCCAGCAGCTTAGCACACGCACACACACGCAAGGCACACGCATAGACGGAAAAAGGCACAGGCAATGTGCGAAACAACAACAACACCAGCGTTAGAGCGACAAAATACTCTAATGCTTGCACAGCTCGAAGCAGAGGCGTAGGCAGCGCTGCCTATCAGACTTACATACATGCTGGAAGAACACCGTTGCAATTTATGCAGCCGAGTGTTGCCCACATGTATGTCAAGGGCAAAGCTACAAATGAGCAAAGCTGCAGCGGAGATTTTGGGCTCGACGCGTAATTAATTTTTGGCAATCGACAGTCGAGTGCGAGATAGTGCTGGCAAACTATCGATTGTCGCACCATTCGATATTTTCGATAGTTTGGAAGGAAAAATTCGATACTATCGAAAGTATCGGTTTTTATGGGTGCATGTCATAACGCCCAGTGTCATAAGGCCCATGGACGCTAAGACACACATTTTTGCGACATAAAGCCCACGGGCGCAATGACACTTTTCTTTGTCTCTGATTTGCTAAAAATTGAATTTAGCTAGCATCGACATGTGGCCTTGAAATGTGCATTCTCAACACACACTATGATGCGAGTGCGTACACATATTAGCACCCATACATGCAAATAGAACGAGAGCACAAGCGAAACAGACTGTGCACATCGTTTGACTGTGTAAAACAGACTGATGTGCGACAGAATCGACTGGCTTTCGCTGCTGTATTTTAGCTTTTAAGGCGAATTGAAACGCTCGGGTTCTGCTGTCGGCCGAGTAGGTTCTATGAGTCTTGGTACAAATGCAATCAAAAAATATGGGATTTGGTCTATCTATGTATTGTATGGTTAGTAGTATAACTCTAGAGCCCTCATCGTGCCACGGCCCCCGTAATTAATCGTCGTAGCATTGACTCGTCAATTAATAGCGAGATCCTAACTATCGTGCGCTCCGTGGTAACAGCCAAAGCCAAGACTCAGCTGTTGACCCGGAGTCACGATCCACGCCGATAGTTGCCTATGAGACTCGTTCTGCCCACAAGTATCGAAAGCCTTTAGATCCCAAAACTAGCAAAGAACCACGAGGCCCAGTAGCTACAGAAATATCGACCCTAATCATCGTTTTGTCCCGACCAACTATTGCAACTCTATGCGATAGTCGCTGTTATCGGGAAAACTATTAAATATTCTGCTACCTGACTACTGTAGCTGGCGGCCGGTCCCATCATAGTGTCGTCTTTCTCTCACCAGATATTCTTGCAATATTATAAATTTTCTGTAAAAAGCTTTGGCCAGACTGAGACATACCCCAGTCTAAGAAACTTCTTTACAGTATCTAGCAACCTGCATGCAAAAATTTGTCTCCCTAGATGCCATAGTCACCGAGATTTTCGCAAAAAACCTGTATTTTTTCCGAGGTATGTCTGGTTTTACTCTTATTGTGGGCGAATAGGGCGTGGCATCAAAAAATGGAAACAAACTTGTATTGACTGACTAAATTTGTGGTCGATACTGACTAAAATGGATATTGTAGCTCTTACCATCTCTAAGATCTGTTTGTTCATACGGACAGACAGACAGACGCACAGACGGACATGGCTATATCGACTCGGCTTGTGATGCTGATCAAGAATATATATACTTTATGGGGTCTGTCACGCCTCCTTCTGCCTGTTACATACAAATCGCCTCTGACAAACCCATTATACCCTTCAGAGGGTATAAAAAATAACTATATATTTACATCGAAAAATCGACTTTATACCAAAAATAACGACTTCTGGACCATACTAAGTGCAGTGTCTGAGATCCAGGTTTTCATACAGACGGAGGGACAGACGGACATGGCTCAATCGACTCGGCTGCTGATGCTGAAACAGTAGCGGAAATTGAAGAAAAAAAAAACTAGTTTTTTTTTTTATTTTTTAGAGTTTTTATTTATTTGACAAAGAAACACCTTATAAAAGCTAACAGATATTAATGAAAAACATAAGAAAAATATTATTGTAAAGCACAAATGTCCTTACCATTCAAAGGATAATTATAAGACAAAAATGGAAGTTTTCGTCAACTTTTTTAAATTTAAGATTTTTTTATACCCTCTGAGGGGTATAATGGGTTTGTTTAATTATGTGGTGAGGGTGGGACAATTTTTCAAAATGTCAATACCCCAAATAGTTATGAATATAAAAAATTGTTTTCAGTATTTGGTTGAACCTAATCGGCTTTTAATAAGGGCCTGAATTCGTGCAGGCATAGAATCGACCAACTTTCGTATTGTATCGATTGTTATGTCGTTATACCATACTTATTCAATAATATTATCTAACTCCTCTAAAGTTTTAGGCTTTGCTTAGTTATAAAAATCTTTAAAATGTGCCATAGATTTTCTATTTGGTTCAAATTCGGACTATTTTCTGGCCAATCCAGTGTTTGAATCCCAGCACTTGTTATAACACAGTAAAAATATTTTGTTTGTGTAAACTATTAAACATTAAAGTAACAATCTGAAAAAAATATTACTTACCAATTTTGTGCGGTGGCATGGAGCCGAATCGTCTTCGATCATAAGGTTATCGGTATGGGAAAATGCTGTTCATTCTCCAATTCCGCGATAAGAAAAGCATCCCCAGAGCATCCTGCTTCCTCACTGAACGGCTTACGCATTCATGTTTATAGCGTTCTCCAACTTTGCAGCGAACGTAGTTCACTCCTTCTGAGCCAAACAGTTATATTTTGGACTCATCGGAAAAAATAACATTTTTCCACTCACTTGCGGTCCAATTCTTATGTGATTTGGCCCATTTGAGCCTTTTCTGTCGCATTTTTTGAGTCAATAGTGGTTTAAATACAGGTCGACGACCATGAAGACCCACCTCCAGAAGACGATATCAAAAAGTTCGGGTGGTTATATCGGTTCCATAAGGTCATCTTTCGAGTCAGTCTTTTTCTTTCTTCCAGAGCCGGGTTTACGCTTTAGATTACCACATTCCTCGAAATTCCTTAGAAAATCGTGTACTGTCGATTTACTAAACCAATTTTTAGTGCTTATATTGCGAATAGTTAAGTTTTGAGACCGCAAAGCCAAAATGATCGCTTATCAGTCTTCTTCATTTTCGACATTTTTCACAACAAAATTTTTTTTTTACACTTTTCGGTATGAAATAACAACGAAATCAAAAAATATATAATCTTAATTTTAGTTTAAGCTGATATTTACGGTTTTTAAAAAGTTACAATACCTTAAAATTATAATTATGACTTGTCCGGATTTCATTTTCCGCAACTGTCTATATACTTTATGGGGTCTGACACGCCTCTTTCTGCCTGTTACATACTTCTGACAAACCCAAAATAACCCTCACCCTCAGAAAAAAAAAAAAGAAATTAATTATTAACTAAGATTTTTTTATTTGTTATATTTTTATTTCATTAAATTTTTTGGATACTATTGGAATTAATTAAATAAAATTAAGCCTTAAGCTAGCTGGTAAAACTTTGTATACACCTTAAGCAAACGTAAGATTAAAGGACAAAGATTTTACGTATTGAGTTCAATATGGACAAAGACAATGGCGGTCGGAATCCTCTGGTGCCTTTAGCTCATTCGGCGATGGGGTGGGTTTTGCCATACTTTAACCAAAGCTACTATAGATTACATTTTTTTAGGACTCCTACTGAAACTACTCATGTGATCGATTCGAAAAACCGACTAAACTCAAGAAATAAAATATTAACAATATTTATGAATATAATCGGATCGATGTTGAAGGTTATGGATGCGCGGAGACTGAGGTGGTAGTTGTCTCTCGCTGTCTTTACTCAACCCGACCATGATTTTCTATTATATTTTTTAAAAGATACCCTATACAAGTCTATCGACTTTCTCTTACAATGCCATATCTAACAGGATGACTAACAAAATTCTACTCAAACATGTTCATATTCATTTAGACTTAACAAGAAAGAAAATGTCAGTCGGGACACCGACCGTGTAATACCCTCTGAGCTTCGTTTCCAATTATATGTGTTTATTTTGGACTGCTTTCAAGCAGTGCACTGCGTAAATTTTAAACACACAAGCAGTGCACTGAGTAAGTTTTAAATACAAAAGCACTGCTTGTAAACACTGCAGCGTAAAGGAAAGCAGTGCACTGCAATTGCGATAAAAATTTAAGTTTGAATGACAAAAATTTTTGATGGCATTGGCTTTCTTTATATTGCAAATAGCAACCTAACCTAATTGTGGGCGAATGGGGCGTAGCATCAAAAAAAGGAAACAAACTTGTGTTGACTTACTAAATATGTGGTCGATACTGACCAAGTTTGAACTTGTAGCTCTTACCATCTCTGAGATCTGTTTGTTCATACGGACAGACGAACCGACGGACAGACGAACCGACGGACAGACGCACCGACGGACAGACGGACATGGCTATATCGACTCGGCTGTTGATGCTGATCAAGAATATATACATATACTTTATGGAGTCTGCCACGCCTCCTTCTGCCTGTTACATACTTCTGACAAACCCAATATACCCCTCAAAGGGTATAAATATGACTCGAAAGTGAGTCGAAACTGATTAGAAAAGGGGGTCATAGGGGACTCCTCAAGAAGAATCGCGTATGTTTATACGTTATAATTATATGAAATTAATAAAAATTATTACATTTTATATCAATTAAATAATATTTCATACTTTAATATTTATATAAATATTATAATGTGCTTATAATGTATCCACTTTGGTTTGGTCAATTTAAGCAAATCATATTGCAGAGCAGCAGAAGAAGATGAAAACAACTAAAAAAAAACTATTTCCATCTCTCTCTTCCAATGTTGTCACTTTTGTTTTTGTTCTATTGCTGTGTCACGCTGCATTGGCACACATACATACATACACACATATGAGCATGCATATACATAGGTATTGTCTAGTTCGCTTAGCGCGCAACAAATGTAACGACTTTTCCCGTTAGTCCTCATCGACTCTCTTTCATTCCTTGACTCCAGTGTTGCCAGATAATGAGAGCCCGCATAGGCTAGATTTTCAGCAAAAATAAGCTAAAATAGGCTAAAAATTAAAAATTGCAACGAAACCTATAAAATAATTAGGTTTTTAAAGTTTTTTATTTAAATAAGGTTATTTAAGAAGTCGTCGACCTCGTCGTCGTCTTTTTCATTTGTATATTTATTGCTTGCCTGTATAAGGCTTAAATACTTTTGTGGCAAGCTATAAGAATGACAACATTCATTATTTCTTCGCAATCCATATCTGTAAATAAAAAAATATTATTTAAAAAAAATTATTATGATTTTAAAAAAGTACAAACCTTATGCTTAATATTGAATTTAATGTGGTTAACTGCATTCTGTTGCGCAATTTCGTCTTTACCACGTTCATCTGGCTGAAAGCGCGTTCTACTTCCGCATTTGACCACGGTAATGATAGAATCTGAATGGCAAATAAAGCGAGGGAATTGAATGGATTATTATTCCCTGCGTCTTTATATACCAGGACCTCCGCCCAAAATGCGACAGTGTCCGTTATATTTTCCCATTTAATGAGATGTATTTTATCCATTTGAGATTTATATTCATCAATATTTGTGATTTTAAAATATTCAAATATTTTAATAAAATCTGATATATTTTTATGAGCTCGCAACATGTTGTCTACTGCAAATATGCTGATTGTTCTTAACGTTTGAAAATTATCGGGCAGTCTGAAATTGAAAAAGAGAATATTATATATTTATATACATATAGTATAAACAGCTTATTCGTACCTTTTACGGAGTTGCTGTATTAATTCTTTTATAAAATTAACACAGGTCTTCCTTATTTCAGGTTCTTGTTGTTGAAATTTTAAATTTTTAAGTTTTTCCTCAAAAGCATATCCCAAATACAAATTCTCAACTGCAATATGCGTGATATCCTCATTTAAAATGTCAATTTGTATATCTGGTGGAATAATTTTCTCTTTAAGAGAATTAATGCTTGTTACTAGTTCACTGAGTAATTTTGTCGATTCCGACCGTTCGCTTTGAAATATTTTGTTAAGCTTTTGCATGTCGCTTAATATTGGCTTTAAAAATAACAAATATAACAAATTAACGTCATCGCAGTATAGCTCATGTAATATTTTGGCCTTATGACATTTTTCTTCTCCAGCAGCTAAAGCGAAGTGTAACTTTAATTCAGACCACTGATGTGTAATTCTTGTTACCGCAGGTTCTATTGATAGCCATCTAGTGTCGCAAACTCTGGGTATTTTTAAGGGCGTCTGCAAGAATTTAAATAGTCAGTTAATACAACCAGGAAATGCAATCCGTATATCAAACAATACAAGAGTTAATAAACAAACAACAACAATTAATCTACCAATGACGAATACACGATCAAGTTGACTCTCTTACGTCTAGTCTCATTTCTCTCTTCTGATGCGAGTGCTAGCACAGAGACAATGGTATTTTTATTTGTCATAATAACCCGCCAGTACTGGATTCACAAAGCATGAAACAATCATAGCTGAATTCACGTATCGGTGAATTCAGGCACGCCGCGTAAGCGAACGCCTCAGCAAACGTCAAAGCGAACGCTGAACCGAACGCCGGCCGGAGGCTGAAGCGAACGCCGAAGCGGTAGAACAAAAAAGTCATAAAAAAATGAGAGCAGTTGAGAGAGCGCGTGGCAGAGAGAGAGCATTTTTCGCTTTTGTGCGTGCACAAAGTAAAACAAAACAGACAATGTGTGCAGCATAAAGCAAAAATACAGTGAATGCTCAACAAAACGTCGCCTTAGTTTTCATATTAAATGGGAGGCTGTGCGTTCTTGTTTACGAGCGTGTACTGTATTTCTCTTCTGTTGCACATTTTTCGTTTGCCGTTTGACGTTTGTCATTTTACTTTAATTGTGATTGATTTGTGTGGCGCGTGCTCGTGTTTTTTTTGGCTGCTGGAGAGAAATTTGAACAAAGTGGTAAATATAATACTTAAATTTGTTTATTATTATTATTGCAGCAACAAGTAACCATGGTTGGTAAACGGTTATATAGGTTAATTAAGAAGGAAAAAGAGGCAATTTTAGAGAAATTAAATCAGTGTGGAAATAGGGAAGGGGGGGAAGCTACGACAGAGCAGAAAGAAAGGGATAGCAAAGCAAATATAGAGGAAATTAATGAGTGCATAGAAGTAGGTATAGAAGGAGAAGTAGATAAAGAGGAGATAAGTGAGGGAGATAATTTGTATAATAATAGTGACAGTGGGCACACTTCGACTTTGAGTGATAAACTCGAAGAGTGGTTTATAAAACATAAACCAACAAGAAGTTGTGTTGTAGATTTAATTAAAATTTTAAAAGAAGAAAATATAACGGTGAAGCCGTTATATAAATTTAAAATTAATAAAAAGGCAGAAATTTCGAACATATGTTCAGGATCTTATCTCAATATTGGAATATCTAATCAATTGCAAAAAATTTATGCAATTGTTAATATTCCAAAACATCTTTCGATAGATATAAACATAGATGGTCTTCCCCTTTTTAAAAGTTCAAACGCGCAATTGTGGCCAATTTTATTAAGGTTAAATAATGTTCAAAATTGTCCCGTTTTTCCTGTAGGCATTTATTTAGGTAGAAACAAACCCAACAGCTGCCATTAATATTTAAGTATGTTCACAAGCGAGTTGGAAAATTGTCAACTAAATGGCTTAAAAATAGGGGATAGAGAAATAGAAATTAGTATTTATTCAATTATTTGTGACGCACCTGCTAAAGCATTTATTAGCGGCACTCCTGGCCATACATCTAGCCATGGGTGCGCAAAATGCATTCAGGTTGCAAAAAAAATTATTTCTGTATTAACATTCAGCACCTATTCCGCCGATTTAATAAGCGATGACTTTGCAGTTAGAAAATATTCAGAGCAGCATGCAGCTCCATATATAGTAGCAAAGTCACCCTTAGAAAACCTTGGGGTTAAAATGGTTAGTCAAATCCCTTTAGACTGCATGCATTTAATAGAATTAGGAGTAATGAGTAAATTTTTGGTAAGGCTTTCACACAACAAAGTTTGTGTAAAAATTTAAAATAAAAACAAACTTGACATTTCAAAATCTCTAGATTTAATAGAAAAACGTATACCCCAAGAGTTTGCTAGAACGCCTAGAACATTGCTAGAGCTTCCACATTGGAAAGCAACAGAATTTCGTAAATTTTTATTGTACACTGGTATCGTTGTTCTGAAAAACAATATTAAAGTGATCAATATTACGAGTTCTTGTTGTTGCATTGTGCTTACCGACTGTTATATTACCGTAAACAGCAGGATAATAATATAGGGATTTGTCAACTTATTTGTTTTGTTCAAAATTTTCCTATTGTTTTTGGAGAAAATAGTGTGTCTTACAACCAGTGTTGCCGTTTTGTCCTTTTTGCGGACAGATTTGTCCTTTTTATACCCTCTGAGGGGTATAATGGGTTTGTCAGAAGTATGTAACAGGCAGAAGGAGGCGTTTCCGACCCCATAATGTATATATATTCTTGATCAGCATCAACAGCCGAGTCGATATAGCCATGTCCGTCTGTCCGTATGAACAAACAGATCTCAGAGATGGTAAGAGCTACAAGTTCAAACTTGGTCAGCATCGATCACATATTTAGTCAGGAAATACAAGAATCTTTTTTTTTTTGATGCCACGCCCCATTCGCCCACAATAAGCGAAAAACTAGACATACCTCGGAAAAAATACATGTTTTTCGCGAATATCTCTGTAACTATAATACCTAGGGACATCAATTTTGGCATGCAGGTTGCTGTTTACAATATAAATAAAATGCCCTCAAAATTTTTTGGATGCCACGCCCCCTTCGCCCACAATTGCGTTGTAACTTTGCATGCCGCTGGCTCACTTATTTCTTAACGTATAGTGTTGCAACTTAGTATATACCTGCAGACATCTGCAGATATCAAACGATTGTAAAAATTTCATTAAAATCGGACTATAATTAAAAAAGTTTGTCATACAACGCAAATCGTTCCTTTCAAGCAAGGCAAAACCACGTGCATTGCACTGAGCTGTGCACTCAAGCAACGAAAAACGTGCGAGCGAGACAGACATACAAATATGTGTGCATGTTAAGTTCTTGCAGCAGCTACTCCAATTTGAACTCATATAATTGGAAACGAAGCTCAGAGGGTATTACACGGTCGGCATGCCCGACTGACAGTTTCTTTCTTGTTTAAAGTGTAGCTGCCGGAAAAATTTGGAAACGTCCCCTGTCCGGCAAGATGCCTTTTTTATTTCATTTCATCCTTTTTTAATTTTTGTGAGTTGCATATATTATTTGCTATCTTCAACTAGATGGCATCGCTTTGATAATGATTTTTAGGCTTCAGCAATCATTTTTCAATGCTATGCAACTCTGTTCTATATGCAACCGTTTATACATGTGTAATCGAAATCAAATTTATCGAATATCGTTTACTTGTTTGTAAATTTCAAAGTTTGAACATGCCGAAAGACGCTTACAAACAAAAATTTCGAGATTCTTGGATGAAAGAATCCGAGTTAAAGAATTGTATGTGTCGAGATGCCAAGGATCCGGATAAGGCATACTGCAAATACTGCAAGTGCAGTTTAAAGCCCAAAATTGACCAGATCCGTGCTCATGGTCAAACCAAAAAGCACATTCAAAATGCAGAGCCTTTCGCACAGGTTAACAAAATCGCGTTTAAACCTCTATCGAGCAACATTACTTGTCGTCAGGAGGCTGCTCTTGCATTGTTTTGTGCCCAACATTGTGCTATAAAAATTTTGTTCTTTCAGAAATTATAAAAGAAGAAATAAGTAGCGTCAAAAAAGAGATCTTAGGTAATATAATAAACTTTTAGTGTAAATTGACATAATTTTTACAGATTTTTTTTTTACAGCAAAAATGGAGGAGGACAAATCAATGCTTCTTGGTAATGTACATTGTAATAATATCGTTTGTATATAATTTTCACATTTTATTTTTTTACAGCAAAAATTGAGGAGGAGAAAACAATGCTAGTTGGTAATGTGCATTGTATTTATATATATTTAAATTTTGTAATCAGTGTTTTTCTTTTCTTAGGTAAAATTCAAGTTGTTGCCGAAGTTGTGGGTCAGCAGACGGCTCTGCTGAAAAACAGTATTCAAGCCCAGTGATCTGCCAAAAAAAATGCCAAAATGTTCCCAATAAAAAATCTAGAGGAGCTTGAGAGAGTAAACATGGAAATAAATGAGAGCAACGCCCGTTCCTACGTAAGTATTGTGATTGTGTTAAAATACAATAAAATTTATTTATTTTTTTTCTTCGGTAGGTACAAGCCATTGAGTCAATCACTGCTCCTGGTGGCCTAATAAAAAATTTAAACAGCGTTGTAAGCGACGAGGTGCTCATGCAGTGCAATGTGGACGGCGTGCAGGGAAAGCAATCCCTGAAAAAAAATAGTAATCTGTTTATGGTTCTCCTAGGTAAATTCTACCTTAAATATTCTAAAATATTTCATCTTATTATAATAACATTTTCATTGCAGATGCAATCCCTTTTAACAATCAGTCTGGGTATGCTGAGCACCAACTGAGAAAGGCAATGGCAAGGAACAAAAACAGGATTTGCAAGGCGAACTTAGCCAATAACAGTAAAAATACTAGTTGTGATAGAAATAATAATAGTTTTTTAAATATTAATAATGATGAAAATTTTTTTTTTGAAAATTAAAATAAAATTTATATATTTATTATTAAATTATATTAAATTTAATTAAAAAATAATTTTATGAATTTATTTTAATATTATTTATTTTAAAGCTAGTTTTCACCATGGCATTCATGCATTGCCTACATATGATTTCACATGTGAATCTGGGCTATTTTTATATGATTTCATACATGAAACATGGCTATAATTCACCTCTGACTATCTAATGAAAGCACGCATGAAAACACTCAAAATTTCCCTTCTCAATTCACGTCTGAAATCAGGCACGCTCGGTAAGCGAACGTCTCCCGACACGTGAAAAGTTGTGACATGCCCATACAAATTTCATGGGTCGAAAGCATGTGCTGGAATTTGTAGTTTTATGCATGGGCCTGATCAATCATGTGTGATTTCATGTCTGCTTCAGGCCTGAACCGTACTGGAGGGAAACAAAACATATATCACATATGTATATGGGCATTTCCGCGAAAAGGTCAACCAAGAGTCAAAAAAAAAATTTCATTTCTTCTGTAAAATAGAGTTTTTTTAGTCGTTTGCAGCTCATGGACAACTCTTTTTGTATTTTTTCTTTATCTTCTTAGCTTAAATACTAATGTAATGACTATAATTGTATATATAACTGCAAAAAAAACTGCAGTGTGAACAATGTCGCGTGAGTGACGTCGCGTGAGTGACCTAGAAGAATCCTTCGCAGAAAAAGGACAGACCAAATATTGAAAAATCATAAGTCTAATAATAAAGCTTGATATTTCTTATTTATGTCAAAAATATTTAAAGTTTAAAATTTTCACACAATTCGCAGAGTTTGCCGATTATTAGCAATGATGTCTAAAGTCATGTATATTTGAAGTCGCGTGAGTGACCGCTCTTTTGTGGCTTTTATCTCAAAAGATAAAAACTGGAGGCTCTCATTTTTTTTTACCAATTATAGTAGTCTCAAAATACTACAAAAAATTATTAGTGGTGAATTGTAAAAAATTTAATAGTGTTTGAAATATTTAACATTTAAAATTTTATTTTGCTTACGAAAGTCGTGTAAGTGACCGCGGAAATGCCCATATATTATTTTTTTAATATTTGTATAAATATATTAAATATTAATAATAACATTTTCTCAATTTATTGTTTAATATTTTAATATTTATATAAATATAATAATAATAACTATATTCAATAATATTATTATACATATATTATATTATTGATATTAAATTTAATTTGATATATAATAATATTTTTAATAAGTTTTAATATAAACAATAAAATTAGATTTAATAAATTGATAAGTTCTTATAATATTGTTATTTTATTTGTTTAATATTTACATAAATATTATAATATCATGTTAATACCCCCCTCCCCCCTTTGTTTTGCTCAACTCAAATAAATTATATTGCGCTGTTTAAATAGCATGGCAAAACAATAACATTGCCGGAGAATATGAAAACAACAAGGAAAGAATTATTCCTATCTCGCTCTTTCTGCCAATATTGTCGAGTTTGTTTTTACTCTTTTGCTTTGTCGCGTTGCATTGGCACCAGTGCTGTCAACTTAGCCTTTTACCGGCCGAATCTGGCCTTTTCCAACTGCCAAATTCAAGAAAATTTGTAAAGTAGCTGCTGGCGGGAAATCTGGCATTTTTTAAAATCAAACTGGCCTTTTATAGCCAAAAAATTTTGGGAGCCAAAAAGGTCTCTGTAATTAAAATCCTAGAGCATTTCAAATTGCCTGTCAGTGAAATCGAAGAGCTCGTTCTGCAGTACAGCAGCATACATCTCGTAAAATGGGAAAATGCGGATTGCGTCGTGAAATTGGGCTGAAGTGGATAGATATGTGGATTCGGGAGGTAGTCACCGATTTAAAGCATTATCCTCTTTCGTGTTAAAGTTACTGTCGCTGCCATGGTCAAACGCGGAAGTTGAACGAGTGTTCAGCCAGATGAACATTGTTAAATCTAAGCTAAAGTACTCAATGAACATCGGCACACTCAATTCTATATTACACATACGGTAGTTAATAATTTGAATACAATATTAAAAGCTTTAACTTATAAGTGTTGCCACAATTACAAAGTGCCTCCAAAGTATTTAAATTTCATTGGAACAAACAATTCGTATACTGCCGAGGAGCAACCGGTTTTGCTGAGCTCAATAATTGAGTATCAATTTTTGAATTAAAATATTATTAAAAAAAACTAAAATGGTTTTTTTTTTTTTTTGGCTATTTTTGAATTTGATCTAGCCGTTTCTAGCAGGTTTGCAAGGTTAATTTAGCATTTTCTTGCCCGGAAGAGTTGTCAGCACTGATTGCACACATGCACAAGCAAACGTACGCATGTATTGTCTATTTTGCTTAGCGCGCGACAAAAGTAACGACTTTTTTCCGTTAGTCCTTAGGCTGCAAACATAGTGCGCGCTGAGACAAAGATAAAGACGAAGACGAAGCTGAAGACGAAAAACAGTGCAGAACAAATCATATGAATTCGCTCGCCCGCAAGCATAGTGCGCGCCGAGACGAAGACGAAAATGGAGACGAAACGCAAGCAATCAGCTTCAAACGCTGCTGTACTGATTTTGAAGACGAATCGCTTGCTATCTTACCGTTGTTTTTTTTTGTTTGTTTTGACTATGCTTTGGCGCCGAGCATGTTAAAATTTAGTTGTGATTTGTGATTTGACGGACGCATATGTTTTGTGAAAATGTCTGCAATTAACGAAGAATTAATTGCAGCAGTATTTAAAAAACGCTGTTTATGGGACCAGCAAAACAATCTGTACCACAATAGGCAAATAGTTGACAAAAATTGGAACGAATTTTCAAACGAATTGAATGTTGATGGTAAGTTATTTAATTAATTTTAATCAAAATGAAATAATTATAAAATTGAAAATTTAAATACTATTAGCATTTGTATGGCTGCAAACATAAGTACGGAACGTGTCTCTGATTAATCGACCTCTTTTCTTTGAACTTTTCAATATATTTTTTGGTTTGTTGCTTATAAATTTTTCTCCCTGTGTCATGTGCGTGTCCAGATCTTCTAAATCTAACATTGTATTATTCAGTATACAAATTGCTTTAACAATAATTTCAGCGTTAGATGGTGTCGTTTCAATTGGCTTCCATATTATTCTCCATTTGGAGTTAATTATACCAAATGCACATTCCACACACCTTCGCGCTCTGGACAAACGACTATTAAAATATTCATTTTCCAATGTTAGATTTCTTCTGGCATATGGTCTGCAAGCAACAGGTATGGCATAGATATTGTGGTATTGGGCAAACTGGAATCCTTCGGAAACTTTAGTTCTCCAGAAATTTTCATTGTGTAAATCGCTGAGGAAGCAAAAGTTCCATCATCACTCTGACGTCCGTAACCACCAACTTCGATAGTAACAAATTTACATTTTGCGTCAGCGACTGCCTGCAGCACTATTGAGAAAAACTTTTTAAAATTATAAAACATTGATCCTGAATTCGCTTTCCATCAATAGATCCAACACAATTTGGGAATTCCTAAAGATTCCAATACTGATCCGCAATTTTCTTTAAATTTTGTTCTGTGGGCACAGTTATGTGTATAGGCTGCAAAACTGTCCACAAAGCTTCACATGTCTCTATAACAATAGAACGAACCGTTGAAGCACCCATTCGAAAGTTAAAAGATATTGATCTAAATGAAGTGCCAGTAGCGAGATATCTAAAATAAGAAAACAATTTAAAACAATTTTATGCAACTAATGAAATTTTAATATGTATTTTTTAGCTATGGCTTTGAAAAAAAAAATGGAAACAATTGAGGGACACGTTTCGAGCTGAATTAAGAAAACGTCCACCGGACCGTTCTGGCGACGCTGGACCTGATTCAGTCAACGAGATGTGTTCTCAATGGAGTCATTTCAAGTCCATGATGTTTATAAAGGACCAGATAAAGTGCCGTCAGTCTTCAGGAAATTTATGTCGCCAAAAATAAAATGAAGTACAAGATATGAACATTAATATTGGCGAAGATTGTAATAGTGTAGATATAGAGGCGCCTCAATATGAGGAAGAAAGTGAAATGAGTACGTTTGAAGTGCAAACGTCCACCCCACATCATCCTCCTAGAAATGTTAAACGGCGTCATAATAACATAGAAGGTGAAATGCTCAACATCGAAAAAAAGAAGTTGCTGTTAGAAGAGAAAACAAAAAAAAAGATTTAAGCCGACGATGAAGACATGGCTTTTTTTTGTGAGTCTATTGCCACACGTTAAAAAAATGAATCCGCAAACGAAGCTTTTGTGCAGAATGGAAATGCAAAAATCGGTCTATAATCACGCGTACAACGTGGAACGCTCTTTTAATTTACAAAATATTCAGAACGAAGCTACTTATATATCTGTACCATCACCGGTTCTACTTGAATCTTCATCAAATCAATATTCTGGTAATGCTTTATCCCCACAGGAACCGAGCACTTTTGTTACATCCGGAAATATTATTACATTTTTAAATTAAGTTAAGACAGTAAATAAACAAGTAATTAAATGAAAAGTAAAAATCAATAAAATGAATAAAACTAAATATATTTTAAATAATTTTTTACCTTAACGTCACAATTAGCCTTTCAGCAGGCATAATTGGGGTTTTATTAAAATTAGTCCAATTTTTAATAATAAGTTGTTCAATTTTTATTAAAATGTAATCAAATGTGCTGATTTTCATTCTGGTATATTCCAGAAATTTTTTCTCATCTTGGCGCAGCTCATCAAACAAATGATGAAATTCGCCAAATGCTTTTCTTCCCAAATTTGTAGGGTGAATTTTTTTATTTACTTGTTTAATTTTTAATTTAAAAAATAAACTTTGCTCAATCAGCAGATCATCATCTGATGAGAAATCCATTGCTACTAACATAACAAAATCGCAACCAATTCTTCTTGCACTATGCAACCTATTAGCTTACTCGCAACGCAAGCAATTTGTCTTCAGCTTCGTCTTCGTCTCAGCGCGCACTATGTTTGCAGCCTTACCCATTGGCGCAAATGCTCATTGTTATTTCCATTATTAATGCATTACCTCTCGCCTGTATGCATTCAAAAACCCAATACAACCTGCCTTACTTTCTTAAGGAATGGCCACTTTTTCCGCACGGTACATGAGATTATTGAAATTTGTAGTGCAGAAAGTAATGGGGTGCCGAAGTTTCTTTCGGGTCCCCCTTACACAAGCGTATTCTTTCACCAAATTGTAATGCAGAAATTCTCGAGCTAGAATAAAATGCAGATTACAATTTCAAAATCGCTTATGGGTCAGTAATGTGCTTGCATTACAACTTAATATAATTTAATTACATAAATAATGGATTACAAAATTAAATAAAGATAGGCTCCTGTAATATAGTGGTTTTTTGATTAAAAATTAAAATTTTTATTCAAAATAAAAACAACAAAACATTATTGTTAATTTTTTTTCTTAATTTTAAATTATAATTTAATATATTAAAGAAAAATAAGATTCAAACTATTTCTTAAACATAACATAATCTATTAGATTAAAAAATAAAATAACAATATTTTTCAGTCTTTGATGCAAAAATTAAATTAAAAGTTGGAGTGTATTATTTCATTACATTACATTACATTATCTACAGTGAGACAAAACCTAATACTACAAATAGTGATGAAAATATATAATGAAATGAAATTAAAATATTGACATTCATGATGTAAATGTGGATGATATACGTAATGTAAAATTGTATTTATATTTACATATTTTCATAAACTATATTTAAATCATCCATATTTACATCAATAATGTCAATTTATTAAAATATTTTCCTCACTATTTGTAGTATTAGGTTTTGTCTTATTATCGAATTTTTGCTTCGCCAGCCGCCCCTTTTGAACCCGAAAGCAGTTCCTTATTATTGCGATATAGCTCTTATTGCTCCAGCCTTCAGTCTTTATAGCATCTGTTAATTAAACAAGAAAGAAATGTCAGTCGGGCATGCCGACCGTGTAATACCCTCTGAGCTTCGTTTCCAATTATATGAGTTCCAATTGGATAAGCTGCTACAAGAACTTAACATGCGCACACATTTGTCTGTCTATCTCGCTCGCACGTTTTCGTTGCTTGTGTATACAGTTCAGTGCAATGCACGGGGCTATGCCTTGCTTGAATGTATCGATTTTCGTTGTTTGAGAAACTTTTTTAATTATAGTCCGATTTTGATGAAATTTTCACAATCGTTTGATATTAATTGTCTGCAAATAAATGCTAAGTTACAAAACTATACGTTAAGAAATAAGTGAGCCCGCCGCTTGCAAAGTTACAACGCAATTTTGCTTGGGGTGGGCAAAGGAGGCGTGGCATCCAAAAAATTTTGATGGCATTGTCTTTATATTGCATCTAGCAACCTGTATGCCAAAATTGGTGTCCCTAGGTGCCATAGTTACCGAGATATTCGCAAAAAACCCGTATTTTTTCCGAGGTTTGTCTGGTTTTACGCTTATTGTGGGCGAATGGGGCGTGGCATCGAAAAAAAAAAGATTCTTGTATTGACTGACTAAATATGTGGTCGATACTGACTAAAACGGATATTGTAGCTCTTACCATCTCTGAGTTCTGTTTGTTCATACGGACAGACAGACGGACAGACGGACGGACGGACGGACAGACGGACATGGCTCAGTCGACTCGGCTTGTGATGCTGATCAAGAATATATATACTTTATGGGGTCTGCCACGCCTCCTTCTGCCTGTTACATACTTCTGACAAACCCAATATACCCTCAGAGGGTATAAAAATAATGATTAAATTTTTATCATTGAAAATAAAATTAATATGATTTATACATACCAGACAGAGCATCGTTCAAAGCTTTGAACTGCTCAAATGGTTCTTTACCATTTAGGCCGTCGTAATTAAGGTTAGGGATGATGTTTTTCCCAACCACGCAATCAAAATTTTTAATAATATTGCCTTTTGCAATATTTCGTAAAATTCGAACCTGTTTAAATTAAAGAAAGTATCGTTAAATTTAATAATATTAAATTAAAGACATTGGGTACTTACATAATTGTTCTTATCTGCATTGACCAGTTTGTCAACCTTTGCCAAGTCTTCCATTTTTGTTATTGGAAAGACATTCACAGCTGGAGGCATGTCTTCATTGGTCAACTTTTTGAGAATTGTCAACATTTCAGTTGACGCTTCTCAATGTTTGTTAACATGGTTTTAACATCTTTGACATCATCCTCCAGCTTTGCAATGCGTTCCATGTTAGAGTTCTCTCCTTGGAACTCGGAAGAGCTGGCCAAAAACTGTTTCTTAAACATAACTCAAATAAAAATTAATTAGTAAACAATACTTATGTCTGAGAATGTAAAATACGTCTACGTTGAGCGAACTTTTCATCATTAATTTCTACGAATTGTACTACAGTGGTCGGATGGCAAGGTGGGATGCAGCAATAATTATTGGGAGATATGGTGGAAAGAGTGAAAGTTTTACAAACCCATTTGGTTATTTCACCTTTTTTATTCCTATGGAATGATGTATTGAAATTTGAAGTTTTACATTTTTGAAAGGAATATTTATTAAATATTTGCTGCGGAATGTTAATTGGACACTTAATAGATTTTTTTAACTTTTGCATAAAATTTTCTATTTATATGCAGATAAGTCTTGCATAATTCCATTTCTTGAACAGACTCACAGATGTGTAACAAACTATGAACATTAAAAGAAACATTTTACTTTCCATATTATGGAGCAAAAGTGCTCACAAAGTATTCAAAAGTTTGTTGGATAGTATCTATGTTATTGTTATAATCTGATTTTGTTAGTAGTAGTCTGTAACCAGTGTGCAAAAGAATAAATTATAAAAATAGTCATCTGGTACTAAATCTTTAAGACGAACTATTGAAGTATATAAAATAAATAGCCTTAACTCAGTGGCTTTCCACATGCTTAATTCCTCAAGACTTCGGGGCTTTCTGTGGAACTCAGACGGAATAAAAGCTGCAGTTGAAAGACTGCGTCTATTAATTTCTAATTTGTGCTCATTTGTAAATTTGCAGTCTTTCACTGAATTATTGTATATTAATTTTAAAAATTTTTTTTGTACCTCCTAAGTCTATTAGATGCATTGCATCTAAAGGAAATTGTGTAATCATACCAATACCTATTTTCTCTAAAACCATTTCGTTCGAATGGAAATAGATATTTTAATGCCTCTGCTTGTGAAATATGCTGTAAAATTTCCTATTCGAGTACCTAACTGAGTGCATTTCATGCATCCATTAAAGGATGAATGACCTTTTAAACCACAAATAAAGGATTAAGCGGGGGCGTCGCATATAAATGACTTGCATTTAAGTTTTAGGTCAGTCATACCAACCTTAATACCATCTAACTCTATGCGCTGCAACTCCTGAACAAAATCATATAAATATACATTTGGGGCTTTTGCTTTCCGACAAATGTTCCAATCATGAACACTTCACTATCTTCAACATTTGGGAAATGCCCTAATATTGGCCAAAGAAACATGCGGATACTTTTGAAAAGAGGCAGGCCGTCAATACCAACATCCATTTCTAGATTTTGGTATTGTTCAAAAATGTGCCTATTGGCTTGAAAATAGTTCTCGATGCATAGATGTAGATAGTTTCCCGGAGCTACTGTCCTTAAAACAGTTTTCTCTCGACGGTTAACCAAACATTCTACAGAGCCAGGAGCAACGATACCTAAACCAACCAAAATTTTTAACAAGGCACGAACACAGCTTCTAGCTAGACTGAATTTTATGTACCAATCTCTAAGTTGGTCTGTTAAATCTGAAAAGTTTTTAAAAGTTTCTTGTTGGCCATTATATTCTGGTATAGGCATGTCAATATCTCCCAAAATGTCATATGCAGGGGCATTGCTGGAACTAGCCTTATCCACTAACACATTGCTAGCCTTATCCACTAACACATTGCACTCAATCCTCTTTTAAAAGGCATAATGGAAAAACTTCACTAATCGAAATATATATTCTAAAAATTACACTCCCTTAAAATTTGCTTTTATGCACACTGAATATGTTATTATTATATTATTAATAATATATAATATATATATATTTATAATACTTATATATAGATATTAATAATATATTAAATTATTATTTATTATTATATAATTGCAAAAATGCATATGTATTTGCATATGTATGTGTGTGTTTATATTGCACGTGCACATAAACTTTAGCGCATAAAATAATTGCTACCGACAAATAACTTAACGAAATTGCAACATATGTGTATCCTTATGTGGTTACAATAATTGCTTTTTAACTAATTAAATGTATCAAACCAATATTATAAATATAATATTATAGCTCACTGCGAAAAACTTTCCTTAATCATTTACGTCCACACAACACAAGAATTGCGATCTGAGCTTAGGAATTATGATAAAAGGGCTTGTTGGGTAGATAAGCTATTTTATAACTTAAGAAAAATGCAGCTAATAAATATGCGCAATAATTATTCAATTGCTTGAGAAAGCACAGCGCTTCTCGCGGCGTTAGAACAGCCCTTGACGAGGATGAAATAGATAGGTTAATCCAATTTGATGAGGGACTTAAAGTTCTGAAAGGCATTCGCCCGTCTTCTGCTCATTGGGAAGCAGAGAAGAAGAAGGTCATGGCCATGATTCGGCAATTTGGCATACCTTCAATATTTATAAGGCTCTCTGCTGCAGGGAGTTAGTGGCTGGAACTTTTAGTTATTTTCAAGAAAACTGTTAGAAGAGAGATAGTAACATAAGAAGCAGCAGCAAACATAAAAAGGTAGGAAGTTGTAGAACTTATTAGTTCAGACCCAGTCAATTGTGCTAGGTATTTCGACTATAGGTATAGGCAGCTTTTAAAAGTTATGAAAAAGGATGGAGACTTTTTCCGTCGACATTTTGTTTATAAATATTATTGGCGAGTAGAGTTCCAACATCGAACATGTGTTCGTTTGTGACACAGTTTGTTGATCAGTTTGTTACGACGGAACAAAATCCAACAAACGATGAATTGAAGCCCTTCCTCTTGTACCAAAAGCATAAGCATACTCCTTTATGCCAGCGTAGCATTAGAAATAGAGAAATCTGTCGTTTTGGTATACCTTGTCCTCCTTTTTCAAGAACAGAAATTCTTTTTCCTCTTACAGAAGATTGTTCTGATAGTTCAATTCATCAAAACAATTTGGAGAAAATAAATAATATCTTGAGTACTCCTCAAATTGGTCTTAGTTATGAGGATTATATTTTTGCTATTAGATTTAGCTTGAACAGACCAAAAATCTTTTTAAAGAGATGTTTCGACGCCATCATGGTGAATGTGTATAACACGCATATTTTGTCAATGCAGAGAGCCAATATAGACATTCCACTTATTTTAGATCCATATGCGTGCTGCAGTTACGTAATTAATTATATTTATAAGTCGCAGAAAAGTATTTCAATGATTATGCGAGAAGCTGTAGAAGAAGCGCGTGGACGGAATTTTAGCATTAAGCAGAAGCTGCATCACATAGGTCATAGGTTATCACTGGCCTAGAAATATCTGCACTGGAAGCAGCTTATTGTTGTTTAGGGATGTCGTTGTCAGAGAGCAGCAATGCAGAAGTCTTAATTAATACTGCATTGGCTGACAAACGAGTTCGATTGCTCAAGTCGAGGGCACAACTTAGAGAATTGTCAGAAGACTCGAAAGACATTTTCTAAGTAGGTCTATTAGATTATTACGTTCAACGTCCAGATGATATAAATAGTTTATGCTTAGCAGATTTGGCGGCATATTATTCTTTTAGTAGAACTGCAGGCAGGACTCGCCAAGAAACTCAGAATGAGGATGAAAATGCAGAATTCGGAAAATCCGAAGTTTATCGTATTTGCAATGATAGTGGATGTGTTAGAGAAAGGCGTAGTCCAAAAATATGGAGAATTATTTTAGGGAATTAGTAATGTTATATTATCCGTGGAGAAATGAACAAGATGAGCTTATTGATAGAAATTGCGAACAGATTTGTATTCAAAATTAGGAGATGATTGAGACAACGCGTAGGAAATATAATGATTTAGATGAGAATGAGCTAGAAAATGCGCTCAGTAGAATTTTAGATGAAAATCAGGTAGCTGATGTAAATAATTAAGATGATCAGGATAATTTAGATTAGAGCACTGCATGAATGCCAGAAAATTGGGATTCGAATGCACAATGCTCAAATTGAATTGAGTGAATGTGAGTTAGTTGTCAAATGAATGTAGAATGAGTGAGTTCTCTAAGGCATCATTCAGACGCACAACTGTCAAAACGAAAAATTACGAAATGAATGAGTGAGTAGACGAGTCTAAGTGAAGTTGTGTTTTGAGTCCATTCGAATGCCAAAACAAAATTTTTTTCATTATTGTACTTTTTTGCGTGCGTAATGGAAACGATTTAAATTCTAAACACAAACACATGGATTTTTTTACATATGCAGTCACATTTAATTCATATTGGCATTTAAAAACATAATTTTTATTAATGTTGTCCGGATTAACGGCGATTGGACATCTTTTTTCCGTAATTAAATTTCTTGCGCTTGAAAATGTTCGCTCTGAAGCAGCGCTTCTCGCAGGAATACACAATACTTTGCAGCTTGTTTTGTGTAAAAGTGGAAAAAACTGCTGATGCATATGGGCATTTCCGCGAAAAGGTCAACCAAGAGTCCAAAAAAAAATTTCATTTCTTCTGTAATATAGAGTTTTTTTAGTCGTTTGCAGCTCATGGACAACTCTTTTTGTATTTTTTCTTTATCTTCTTAGCTTAAATACTAATGTAATGACTATAACTGTATATATAACTGCAAACAAAACTGCAGTGTGAACAATGTCGCGTGAGTGACGTCGCGTGAGTGACCTAGAAGAATCCTTCGCAAAAAAAGGACAGACCAAATATTGAAAAATCATAAGTCTAATAATAAAGCTTGATATTTCTTATTTATGTCAAAAATATTTAAAGTTTAAAATTTTCACACAATTCGCAGAGTTTGCCGATTATTAGCAATGATGTCTAAAGTCATGTATATTTGAAGTCGCGTGAGTGACCGCTCTTTTGTGGCTTTTATCTCAAAAGATAAAAACTGGAGGCTCTCAATTTTTTTACCAATTATAGTAGTCTCAAAATACTACAAAAAATTATTAGTGGTGAATTGTAAAAAATTTAATAGTGTTTGATATATTTAACATTTAAAATTTTATTTTGCTTACGAAAGTCGTGTAAGTGACCGCGGAAATGCCCATATTCCACCAAGCCAGAGCATCAAAGTCTGTTGAATATGGAACAGTAATGTTGGAATATCCCGCTAGTTCTTTATCAATTTGGTTGTTATTGGAGTCAAATTGAGTAACTTCGATATACTCAGCAAATTCATCGTCGAATAAGTGTCCATTGCTTCGCTGATTTCGTTTTTAAGGAAATGTTGCATGATATTCTTGCATTCATATTTTATGGTCTCTTTTTCAGTTTGCGTAAATTGAATCAATTTGTTTGTCGGTGGAAACAAAAACAACGCTACACCGTAATACTTGGACAAATTTGGAGTTACTGTGTCAATAATCTGGGAGTGTAGAGCGGACTTTACTGATTTTATAAAACCATTATCATTGTTTTCGGACTGACAGGACTTTTTTAATTTGTTTATATTTGGTATTATCAGGTGAATTGTTGGACGTTTGCTTGCTTCAAGTTTTTTTGAAACATTTTCAAAAGTTTCTAAAATACGGACAATGGCTGACAAATGATATTTGTTGATTCCTTCAATTCTATATTGCTGATTTTTTTCGGTTAATATGGTTGATATTTCTGTCCAATTCATTTCTATTGATTTTAGCAAATAATATACTGTATTCCAGCGGGTTGGGCAAAAGCTTTTTAAAGAAAATCCTAGTGATGCATTCATTCCAGACTTCTTAAAATATTTAACCAGCTTGGTACACAGTGATACAAGTTTTTGCAATTTCACATTTAATTGGACCAAAATGAGATTCATACATCATAGAAATGTTCCTGGATATTGTTGTTGGGTGTGGCAAGAGCCTGTCAACGTCCACGTTAGGGCTAAACTTTGATCCAACATTGATTAAAAGTGTTGATAACTTCTTGAAGCCCGAGTCTTCGACAATTTTAAATGGACGACAATTTTTAATTACCCATTCTGTAACAACAGTTACAGCCTCTTGTTTGGTTGCAGTATTTACTTCGACCAGGGAAGTCTTATTAAACTTACTGGCGTTCACCATATAACATTTACGCTTCACGAGGTTAGAAGTACTTCCAGTACACTTCACAATTGAAAAACAAATTTTGCAAGCTATAAGCTCAGCCAATTCATCACCATTTTCATTTTTAATTTAAAAAAAAAAAAACGCCAAACTTCGCTTTTACCGTTCTTCTCAATTAAACTGTAAATTCCACTCTGCAGCATCTTTTTAATTTCATTTGGGTTATTTTCTTTTGGAATAACTGCGCATTCTAAACCCTATATTTTAAACAAAATTAAATAAAGCTGCAAAAATTAATCTCTCGAAAGCACTTATAGACGGTCACAAATACACAGTTGCTAAATATATTACAAACAAAGCACGGTATCAACTACTGCACAAAATCAACAAAACTCTGTTATCGAATTATTCGAATGACATCAGGCCTGTCAAAATTTTACAACTTAACTCATTGTCTTAAAGGTGTATATTATGAGTTGACACTTGCACTCATATTGAAACTCATTAAATTCATTGTGTGTTTGACACTTACTCATCTCAACTCAATTCGAATACATTCAATCTGACGTATGTTATGAGTAGACTCATACAGTACTCTAATTTAGATACTAGATTTAGAGCTTTAGGAGTTGCAGAAATAGATCCTCAAACCGACATTTTAAATTTAGGTAATGAGGATAATGCAGATGGGCAAAATAATAACAACAGTGTTCAATTTGTAAAGTTACCTGCTTTAATAACATCGTCATGTTTAGAGAATATTGTATGTTCCCTGAACTTAAAGCAGACATTTTATTTGAACCATGTTTTGCATACTTTTAAGATGGACCAAAAATTTTATGAATTTGTAATAACGACTCGATTTAATAACAAAAGAAGCTCAAATCCTGAGACAATTAAAGTTCTTTTGTCCGCTCCAACAGGGAAGGCAGCATTTGGAATATGAGGGTGTACACTCCATTCAATGTTTAGTCTTCCTCTAAATCAGTCAGAAAGAATGAGGGCTTTTTCTTCCGACTTAGTGAACACGCTTCATTCAAGATTAATTGATTTCCAATTACTTATTATTAACGAGATTTCTATGGTAGGGGCCAGGATGTTTGGCTTTGTTGACATGAGGCTAAAGCAAATATTCTAAAGTCAGCAACCTTTTGGAGGAATACCTGTCATCGTGTTCGGCGATCTCAGACAACTGAGACCTGTAGGGGATAGGTGGATTTATAACTCAAATTCCAGATTGAATTGACAGAAATAATGCGTCAAAGAAATGATCGTGAATTTGCTTTAGCCCTTAATAATATATAATAAAATAAATATGGCTTCCGCTCATATGACAACCAGTGACATTGAGCTTATTAAATCAAGAGTTGTGAGAGAAGATACCATACCGGATGATGCTATTCATCTTTTTAGCACAAGCGCAGCTACAAATTCATATAATATTTTAAAACTCAATCGAATTGCGACTCCTCAATATTGTATACATGCTGAGGATTTTATAAAGGCTAGTAACATAGGTGAGGCAAACAAAGCCCGCATTCTTGAATCCGTCAAAGGGTTCAAAACTTCAGAAGCCCATGGTTTATGTAGTTCCTTAGTTTTAAAGATAACAGCAACAGCATGATTTAGACTCAAACAGTCATCCTTTAGTTCTATGGGTAGATTTTATGAATGAGTAGGAAAAGAATTGCTTTTAAAGTATAGAAATCTACCCAATCTATGGTGGACCCCAATTTCTAAAACTGTTAGAAGTTTTCAGTTTAGGAAAAATGAAAATGTTACGATAGACCGCAAACAATTTCCGATCGTACCTGCTGAAGGCATTACAATACACAAAAGTTAGGGAGCCACTTTTAATAAGGTTTCGGTTCACATATCAAGAACCTTAGAGCGAGCAGCTTTGTATGTAGGTTGTAGTAGGGCAACAAGTGCAGCTGGACCAGTGTTGCCATATTGGCCTATTTCAGGCTAGATCTAGCATATTTAAAATCAGAATAGCTTATAAAATTTGCAAATAGCTTATAGCCATAAATCTAGCTTATTTTAAAATTCATATAGCATTTTCTAGCCATATATGTAATCGTAGCACCAAAATGTTTCATGACATAAAAATATCGGAGCTTGTTTATTTATTTATATGATCGTGAATTTGCTTCTAATCGATACTGTCATCAATATGATAGCTGATGCGTGAGCGATGTGCAATCACCAACAACTTTAATTTGGAGTTGTGAAACACACGTTGTGAAATTAATAAAGAGAACCGCTAGCAAAAATGCCAAAACAATATACAAACCATTTTATTTTTTCTTATCTATGTTCTGTCGATCGTAGACTAATTTTAAACGTTTGTCGTGCGAATCAAACTAAATTTTTCGATTGCTAGTAAATTTTGAAAAAACTATTGAAAAACCGCATAAACATGAAAAAAAATATCGGTGGAAATTGAAAACAGTGTTGAGTGTCTGACCTGCATTGTCCGATAAAAACGTAAAAGCTCGTTTGAAATTTGCAAGGGCACACAAAAATTGGACCGTTGATGATTGGAAACGCGTTATCTGGTCGGATGAGTCCAAATTCAACCGCTTCCAGTCGGATGGAAATCAATACTGTGTAGTAGTCGCTTAGTTCTCTGCTATACGTATGCGCTTCAAGACTTTGATAGTATTTATAGTTACCCTCGATGGGCACCAAAAACTATGTACACGATAACGTACACGATAACGTCTGAAATAAAAGTCTTTGCTAGCTGGTAAAACTTGGTACATACCTTAAGCAGACTTAAGATTAAAGTACAAAGATTTTACGTATGGAGATCAATATGGAAAAAGATAATAGCGGTCGGAATCCTCTGGTGCCTTTAGCTCTTTCGGTGGTGGGGTGGGTTTTGCCATACTTCAACCAAAGCTACTATAGTTTAATTTTTAGGACTCCTACTGAAACTACACATTTAGTCTATTAAAAAAAAACCGATTAAAAGAACTAAAAACTTAAGTAATAGACTATCAACAATATTTATGAATTTAATCGGATCGTTGTTGAAGGTTATGGACGCGCAGGGACTGAAGTGGTAATTGTCTCTCGCTGTCTTTACTCAACCCAACCATGATCTTTCTATTATAATTTTTGAAAGATGAGGTATCTATCAAGACAATCGACTCTCTCTTACAATGCCATGTCTAACAGGATTACTAATAAAATTCTACTCAAACATTTTCATTTTCATTTCGACTTAACATACTTATTTACTTTTCCAAAAATATTTCTTTCTTCTTCAACATTATACATTTAATAAATGCTTATATGCATTTTTAATCTATATGCCCTTTTTACTTTTAGTTCATTGACAAAATTTTTAAAATTAATATTTTACAGGGTATTATGGAACAACATGTTTGTTTCAGAGCGTGAATTTATAAATTTACAGGGTATTATGGAACAACATGTTTGCTTCAACGAATGAATTCATAAATTTACAGGGTATTTTCTGATTCATCAGGTTTTTGACAAAGTATTAATAAGGCATATCAATATTTTTAACAAATAGACAATTGGGGTTTTGAGTTGCATTCTGAATTGTTGTTGGAAAATTATAATTTACAAAAATATGTGTTGATTTTAATTTTTTTAGTTTTCATAAAATTTTCTGTTTTTTTCTTTTTGGCTTCATTTAATTTAATTCACAAAATAATTAATTCATTTACTTTTTTTTTTTTGTTTTTTTTTTTTTTTATACAATTTTACTTTGTTCTATTTTGTATATATTTTCAAAATTTTTTTATTTTTTTATATTTTTTAAAATATATATATTTTTTGTTTTTACCAATTTGTTTGAAATTAATTTGATTTAAATTTTCTTTTTTTTTTTTGATTTGCATTATGTTTCGAATTTACAAAATTTTCTTTTTCATTTTATCTTTTTGTTCAACACTTTTTAGTTTTCAGCCATATATATTATTTCAATTGTATATAAAAAGCGATCACCAAAGACTACAAATGCGGAGTGCAATAGCACAGGCACTGCAAGGTTGGATCTGCTCTTGGGTGGTTACTCACTCAGTCACTCAATCCGCGATGAAAGGCCTTCCAGCATGGTGGTGTACTTGCTAATATGAATATGGGTGCAAAATAATATTAATGGCATGACTTTTCATATATATAATTACAATATTTTAAACTTTTTCTTTTTTTAGTAATATTTGAAATAAATGAATCATTACTTTAATGTAATTACAAACTTTAGAATTTACTTTAATTTAACACTTTTGCAACAACAACTCTAAATGCCCTGCACTTAATTTTTTCTGCCTTGCCAAATAATATTTTCACGATATTAAACACTTTCACTACGCCGATTTTGTGGTTGGAATTGATAACTCCAACGGCGACTTTCTGCAACAATCCTAAGGTGACTTTCTGCAACAATCCTACGATGAGTTTCGGCAAAAAATTTAAGGCAGCGACACCTGTCTCAATGAGCTGTCCTCAAGAGTTGATCAAACGGCGGCTTCCACGTCCAGCTGATGTGGACAGATCGGAAATTTTGGGCAATCTTAATTGCACACTTTTATTTGCCCAGGCGGCACTACGGGATATAAATCCAAAACAGATCTTTGCTGTTCTGCCGCCTGTGGCAGACGCTGTCTTGGCCAAGCTTGACTAGAAGCGATGCTCAAGAAATATGCAACCGGTGATAACCTATACGAGGTAATAGAATTAGGTAATGTCAACCAAGTGGAAATATTGCTTACCAAAAGAATTGTCAAAATACGGCTTATATAAAAGCTTTCCTAGCTTAAGTGTATGTGGGCAACTTAAGCGTTTTTCCCAGCAATGATTTGCTGTTCCTCGGATGTGCAGAAATCTGCACTCTGGCGAGGTTATGTGTGATTGCAATAAATGCAATTTGGCAATACTTTTGACAAGTGTCAATTAGTTGCACGGGAAGAAAAAGAGAATTTGTCCAGCCTCGTGTGCGTTTTTATATGCAACAATTCCAGTTTCACTCTTGTTCTTTACTAGTGGTGAAAAAGTTCTGGAAGCTCAAAGAGCTTTTGCGACAGCTGATCGACTAATTTGTACTTGGCAATACTAATTAAGCTCGACTTAAATTAACTCCTAAAAGGATGCAACATATGTATATATATGTATATATGTATGTAAGGGTGCATTGTAATTAAAAGTGCATACTTTTAGTGCAAATGCAATTTTGTCGCAAATAACATTTTTTTATGTTAACTAAAGCGGCAAAATATAAAAATTATAAATAAAAAAAATAAAAGCAACAGGGACCATTACAACTGCTGTCGTAGACCTGGTGAACGTCTTCAAAAACACCATGTGAAGCAAACCGTCAAACACGGCGATGGAAATATAATTGTTTGGGGTTGCTTTACATGGTGGAATAGTGGTCCTCTCCACTTAGTAGAAGGCATCATGCGAAAAGAGGGCTATTTGGAAATTTTGCAAACCCATTTTCCCAATTTTTTCGACGTATGTGCTTATCCCGAGGAGGAAATTGCTTTTTAACAAAACGGGGATCCCAAGCACACAGCGAAAATTGTAAAGGAATGGATTGGGAAACAACATTTTCAGTTGATGGATTGGCCAGCACAAAGTCCTGACCTCAATCCAATTGAGAATCTCTGGTTAATTGTGAAGAGACGGCTCGCGCAGTACCACGCCGCCCCTACAAACATGGGTGACCTCTGGGAGCGGGTTAAAACGGAATGGAATAGACTTCCGAAAGAAATTATAAATAACTTGGTAGAGAGCATGCCAAACCGCATTAATCAAGTTATTTCAAGTAAAGGCTTGTGGACAAAATATTAAAATTTCTTTGAAAATATTATTTTTTAGAAACGTGCAAAAATTAATTAACGTGGATTATTTTCGTTTTTTTTTTCTCATAGTCTTTGTTTTTACCTAATTTACTTTGTTTCTTCATTCTTATTTGTTATAAATGAAATAATAAACATAAAAAAAAAATATTTTTCGGAGTGGCTTGCAAGGTTCGCGTTTGCTGGGCGGCCAAAGTCAAAGTTGTAAACATTCACTCACTTTTGCTCGCCACTGTATATGTATATTATTTTGTTATTTTGTAAGAAACAAAATAAGTCAAGAAAAAACAAGAAAGAAATGTACAGTCGAGCCCGCCCAACCGTATAATACCCTCTGAGAAGCATTTCCGATTATATGAACTCAAATCGGTATCCAGTTATAACATTATTAAATTATAATAAAAAGGAAAAAAATTCTTTAAAATTTACCTATCTTGTAATGATATGGGTAAAATAATAAAGAAAGGAACAGTCGTCTACAGCCGACTGTACTACTACAGTACGCCGCTCGAGTTAGTTCCCGATTATTTAAACTTAAATCGGTATCCAGGGAACACCACGTGGAGGTCATTGCGATGCAATTAGATCTTTAAAACAGATCTTCGAGTCGACTTGAAATGCGTAATTGTATTTGTTTTTACCAACTACGCATTTTCACGTTCCCCACGGAAAAAAAAAAAAATACCGACCTAACATAATAATCTATATCCTATCTGAAATGCTCACGGAAATAGCGTAATGAATGCTGTGCACAGTTTCAAAAGTTTTTGCGCTGGCTTGGCCAAGCGACATATTTGAAAATGCCCAATCAATGTGAGTATCCTCACGTGTTGTGAACATTTTCAAATCTAAAATTGATCTAAATACCTTACTAACCAAATTCTCATATGTTTCCCTAGCCTCAATAAGAGCGCGTAAGCATAAATTAAAATCTCCTAAAATGATTGTTTCCATACCTAAAATGTAACCATATTGTAGAAGTAAATTCTCAAACTCTATTCTAAATTTTGGCAACGAGTAACGGGAGCTCTTGTAAACTAAACCAATATACCAATGGACTTATACCCTAAAACTGCATATTTGAATACATGCGAACCATCAATATTGCGACCACTAGAACAAAGACTAACATTCTCAAATAATTCGTTTCTAACGAAAATAAGAATGCCTCTTTGTGATCGAGTCCTGCCTTCATTTAGACAATCTAATCGTACAGCATTCCTATATCGTGGGACTTCATAAGTCTCATTTGAGAAGGTCGAGCCTTCAACAAAACAATGCATTGAACCAAGATGCATAAGCTTATCGCATTGAACACTTTTAATATGACAGTGCAGACTTTGGACATTGCACTATAGGCGATTAGTTGATTTTGGCGGCATAAAGTCCACACATAGAGCTAGGAGCTTAATTTTTTTTTTAAGGGTTACTAATATTTTAGTTTGATTTCGGATTTTTTTTAGTCAATTTGACCACGCCTTTATTTCCGCCCCTTTATAACCCCGCCACTTGTACAAAAATTTCAATTTTTATTATAAAGCAAAGCATAAAAATAGAAAAAATAATATTTTACCATGTTTTAACAATATTCAAACTTAAAAAAAACAAAAAGTTAATAATCTTCTTCATCCAAAACAAAAGAATTCTCATGTTTGTCATCGCTTTCGTTGTCTGATTCGGTGTCTTCATCATTTAAAAAATTGTATGAACTCAGCTCTGATGTTGGATTCTCTAAAAGGTTTATAACTTCTATTGGAAGCGGTTTCTTTTTCAAATTTTGCAGCCTCGTATTTATATAGAAGCTTGATATAAATGGATCAGATGAGTCCATGGCTCTATTAAAAACGTCAGCCATATTACTTAATCTAGAATTTTTTCTGGCATGAGAACGTCGGTCCATTTTATAATGTTTGTTTCGAGCTTCTGAATCATTTTCACCCAAACATCCAACTGGAACTATACACAAATTTATAATGTCTGCTCCGTGAACTAATATTTTATGTACAGTTGGAGACATTGGGTACCACGGATATGTTTTCATATATAGATTAAAAGTGTCTTTACAAAATTTTCGGTACTTTTTGGGCTGATTGAGAATTCACACGATACTGCTATTAATATATAGTAAAAATTATTCAAAATGACCTTATCAAACAATGTTATGGATGCAAACAGTTTTGTATTTGCAAAGATTCGTCTCGCCGTGTTACCATCATTGGTGTTACCACTTTCTTTCTGTTTCGGTATGCTTATATGCAAACCCATTACCTTCCATACTGTTTGCTGAATTTCCTTCTTTCTTATCATCATTTTATTTTTATCATCGCCTTTGATGTGCCGGGTCTTTATATCCATACGGTACGATATATTCAAGACGAATTCCATAAATCGAATCCATGCATGTAATGGACTTACGCCGTATTTTAAAGAGCCAGGCTGAGGTCGAAATGTTTCAGAATTAAAATCTGTGATTTCGATAAGTCTTTTGGGATTTACGGCACAGACTGGGCAACATTGATTGGATTTTGTACCAGTTATGACGTTTAATACCTTTCCATTTGTTTGCACTTAACTCGCTAAGCTTTGATCATTTTAAGTCGATTTGCAATGAAATTCAGACATGAAGTTTGAAGAAAAAAATTAAATAATTGAATTATTGAAAGAAGGCGAATCCGTCAGAAAAGTGGTGTATTCGGTGTAAGCCATATGACGGTGCACCGAATAAAAAAAAATCATTCAAGAAAACATTCCCTCTAATCTAGGAGGTCGACCGCGAATTTTAAGTGACCGCGACACACGCCACGTGGCCAATTTGGTGTTAGGAAACCCTGACATCACACCAAGAAAAGCGTCGGCACTCCTAAATTTAAATGCCACTGAGTTGACTGTACGTCGTAGTCTGGTGAAATTGGGGCTAAAGGCCAAAGAAATAAAAAAAAAAAACATTTCTAGCCAAGAGACACATGATTTTGCGTAAAAACTTTGCTGCAAAGTATGAAAATTGGATTGTAGCTGATTGGGACTCTGTAGGTCACTAAAAAAGTTTCTGTTAAAAATTTAAATAATTTTTTTAGGTCATATGGTCTGATGAAACAAAAATCAATCAATTTGAGTTAGACGGTCGTGGTATTGGACTAGAGATCCCACAATCCAGCCATATAATGGAGTGCGGCAAACCGTCAAGCACGGCGGCGGATCAATTATGGTTTGGGGTTGTATATTAAAAAATGGAGTTGGACCGTTGGTTTTGGTAGATGGAGTTATGCGTAAGGAGCAATATCTCAACAGGTGTATGGGTCTTGCTGCTGAAAAATGTATTTTTCAGCAAGACAATGACCCAAAGCACACATCATATTTAGTCCGAAACTGGCTTTCTGCGCAAAGATTTCAGTCCATGAAGTGGCCACCGCAATCTCCGGACTTAAACCCAATAGAAAATTTATGGAGGCACGTAAAATCGAAGCTTGCGAAATATGCAATCCCTCCAAATGGAATGGTAGAATTATGGGAAAGGACCAAGGACGTCTGGTACGTTATTCCTCCAGAAATGGTGCGTCGGAACCCCCATAGTATGCCAAACCGTATATGTGAGCTGAAAAAGTGTAAGGGGCTGTGGACTCACTATTAAAAAATGTATAGTAAAAATATGTGTTAAAAAAGAACCGAAGTGCAAAACTGTAACATTTCACTTTTCTTACAATTTTTGTAGTGTATTTCTTCCAGCTGGGCTAATGACTTAAAATTTGGAGAAAACATAGTCAAATATTGCACTAACAAAATGAGACTAAGATCTTAAGCCTGCATTATGTAGAAGAGAATATACACACCTTTGAAGTGAGAATATTGAACTCGTGTTACATTTTTGCTCGTCAGTGTATATGAGCAAACATCAATATTTGACTATGCGCACGTTTATTAATAGTAAAACGTCATATAATTTATTACCAAGCTACGATAAACTTCTGGGAGCCAAAGCTTCAAGTTATCCTGAGAATATCAGTGTTAGCGAATCGCAAGCTGAAGTTGAGCAGCAAAGCTTGTTAGATCATACGGCGGCACGAATTGTGCAACTTCAAGCAGATGTTCTTGACTTTATTGGCGATTACAACTTAATCTTAATTGAAATGTGGGGACTTGACGGCAGCTCTGGGCACTTCGAATATAAACAAAAAGCAGCAACAAATAATATTTACGATTCAAGTTTATTTGTAACTTCTGAAGTACCACTGCAATTAATAACAAAGGATGATGATCCTAAAAAGCGCAAATTAATTTTGGATGAATCACCTACCGTCATCTACACGTTAATGTAGACCAATAAACACCATTTGCGGTTAGCGAAGAATGAAAAAATTCAGAAGGAAAAAATTGCACTTCTGAAATCCACAACATGTTTAGTATCTAACATAATGATTGGAGTTGAAAAAAATTTGCAATTAACTATGGTTGTAGGTAATATTTGCAGTGCTCCAAGCGAAACCTTGTCTTCTAAGTGTTACCTATGTGACGCAAAGCTAACGGAAATGAATGATTTGGAGAAATGCTTGGAAAAAAAGGTTCACGAAGCATGTTATGAGTTTGGGTTATTATCATTGCACTCATATGTTATATCCGTTTTTTTTTAAATTTTTTTACACGTGTCTTATAGATTGGAACTGAAAAATTGTCGAGTTTGTACCCCAGAAGGAAAAACGGCTCTTTTAAATAGGAAAACCCAAATACAAGCAGACTTCCAAGTCAAAATGTAGAGGAAGTGGAACATCCAATGACGGATATAGAGCAAGAACATTTTTAAGCAACTATAAATTGTCAACTCAAATTACTGGATTAGATGAAACTGTATTAGTTAGGTGTTCAACATTTCTACAATGCATATCACTTGACACGGCCAAACAACTAATAGAATTGTACCCATGGTACTACATGCCGCCATCCGTTCACAAAATGCCAGTACACCCAGCAAAAAACAACCTAAAATCATTAAAACCACAATGATTCAATAAGAAACATTAACAATAGTCTAGTAAAGTTAAAAATTTTTGTTTCAATATAGAACAATCTTAATTTAATGTTGCACAATATTCACCATATTTATATGGAAACATTTTAAAAACAATATTGAATTCTTATCAAATTATGAAGTTTCCAAATTGAATCAATATGAACGCATTATTGACTTAAAAGTAGGTGTAGCTAATTTATAAGAGAAACAATATAGAATTCAAAATGAAAATTATTAATATTAAATGAAAACGTTATTGGATTAAGAACGCGCAATATTAAATTAAAAACCCATGTTATTAATTTTAGAATGCGAAATGCTAGAGCTCCTCTCCCTCCTTTACCACCCCTTTCCATACCAATTTCTAAAAAAATGTGAACGCAATGTGATTTAAAAAAATTAAACAAATTTATTCGAAAATATTTTTGAAAATTACAATGTATTTATATATATATATATTTATATATATATATTTTAGTAACTATTTTATATATTTTTGTTTTACCGTTACACAGCGGATAGAGATGAAGAGGCGACGAATTCAAATTAGAAAATGCTTTTTCTTTCTTTCTGTCTTATTCCGAATGTTTTTTGCCATTTTTCGCATACTTCACTCCAGCTTAAGGTACCCCGGCTTAATGATGCTTTAAGGGCTGAAGCAACTGAATCATCTATTTCTGAAATTTCTTCGGATTCTTATACAACACTATCTGGTTCCGATCGAGTTGAAGAGTGACCATCAATTTTTTTCTTTTTTGTTCTACTGTTAACATATTTTGTGTAAAGCTTGCCGGAAGGGTTCTTCTTACTATGCGGTTCCTTTGGGAACAAAGCACAAATTTCCGTGGCAATGGTTAGGAAATCGTTAGGTCTCAAGTGAATGTTTTCAAAAATTGTATGCTCAACAATTATGTTTATGAGTTCGTCACGGTTGGAGTTTTTAAAGTTTTGCTTGTTGGCGTAAACGTCTAGCAGGGATCTTCCTTTAGCAGTTTCATCCAATAGACTTGACAAATCCTAAATATAGCAGCAATATTAAAATTTTTACAAAATTGATACGCTTTATTTACTTTGTTTAGACAGCCACTGGGTGTATCTAGGGCTGGGGATGGCAATGAAGATGTACTAGTGCTGTGTTGAACCCATTTTCCAATGGCCGACCTAAGGGACTCTTCTTTGTCTTCAATACCAAACTAAAAATTATTTAAAACAAAATTATTTCAAAATGCTTGAGATAATCTGCAAAACACTACTTACCTCTTCCTTTCGCCATGCAAAGAGCTTGCTACGAAACTTTGCCCGGAGGCCTAATGGTGAAATAGCCTCCTTTATGTCTTCTCTATCCAAATATGGCAAGCTTTCAAAAGTAACCTGCGCATCTACACTTTTGTGAATATGTATATTAAAATTAGAAGTTTTTAATACTGAGCATGCAAACTTGCTTTTAAGGTAACCAAAACATTTGATAAGTCATTATCTTCCAGCCACTTGGCAAGCTTCTTTGCGTCTTCTTCATCATTGCCTTTATCATTTGCCACGGTGTACGGCTCATTTTCATTCAAATTCACATTTTCCACTGCGACTTCCTCAACAATGTCAACACTTGCACTTTGAACTTGCGCTAAAGTAACGATTTCACCGTTTTCGGTGAATAAAACACCATCATTTAAATTCAATTTTACCGACGTTGTTTGAAACGCACACTTTTAAAATTAACAACCAAAAATTAATCAGCTGATTGATTTACACTGTTGCGGTATTGATTCAATAGTGTTTCTTATTGATTCAATGCATTGAAATTTTAACGTCACAGATCAATGTTGTTTCAATATTGTTTTAGTGTTGTGCAGTGTTGTGTATAGATTTAATAACGTTTCATTTTAGCTTTAAAATCAACAGTAAAAAATGCTTAAAATAATATTGTTCAACATTGAAATAAAGTTATTTAAACATATTTTACAAAATAAATATAAAAAATCATTAAATCAAAATTGGAAACTGTTAATTTAATGTATTTTAATATTATTTTTTTCCTAAGTTGAAAATTATTGAATTAATTTGTCGCGTTTGTGATTTTAAAATGGGATTTTTGGCTCAGTGTATATGCTCCTAAAATAATAAGTTATGAGTTTGTTTCCATAGGTGATCTGCCTGAAGAAGCCGCAGAATCAAAAAATAGGGACATTAAAAATTTTGAGAGCAACATATTAGGAAAATGTCACGTATTGAAACAAATACTGATTTGATGAATAGATCGCTTATCAGCTCAGACCCTTTTATTACTAGTTAGAAAGTTATCTTGCACAAAAAAGATAAAATTGTTTAATTGTGCATTTCACTTGTTATTAGATGAATAAATCTTTTAATTTATTATTTTTTTGTTAAAATTATCTTTTTATACCCTCTGAGGGGTATATTGGGTTAGTGAAAAGTATGTAATAGGCAGAAGGAGGCTTGGCAGACCCCATAAAGTATATATGTATATTCTTGATCAGCATCAACAGCCGAGTCAATATAGCTATGTCCGTCTGTCTGTCCGTATGAACAAATATAATTCAAAGATGGTATGCAGGTTGCTTGGTGCAATGTAAAAACAAGAAAGAAATTGTCAGTCGGGCATGCCGACCGTGAAATACCCTCTGAGCTTCGTTTTTATTTATATGAGTTTAAATTGGAGTAACTGCTGCAAAAACTTAACATGCACACATATTTGTATGTCTATCTCGCTCGCACGTTTTTCGTTTTCGTTGCTTGTGTGCCAGTTCAGTGCAATGCACGTGGTTATGCCCTGCTTGAAAGGGACGACTTTCGTTGTATGAAAAACTTTTTTATTTATAGTCCGATTTTGATGAAATTTTCACAATCGTTTGATATTATTTGTCTTCAAATATATTCCAAGTTACAAAACGTTATGTTAAGAAATAAGTGTCATGTCACGGCATGCAAAGTAACAACGCAATTGTGCTTTTGGTGGGTGAAGGGGGCGTGGCATCCAAAAAATTTTGATGGCATTGTCTTTATATTGCATCTAGTAACCTGCATGCCGAAATTGGTGACCCTAGGTGTTATAGTTACCGAGATATTCGCCAAAAACATGTATTTTTTCCGAGGTATGTCTGGTTTTTCGCTTATTGTGGGCGAATGGGGCGTGGCATCGAAAAAAAAAAAGATTCTTGTATTGACTGACTAAATATGTGGTCGATACTGACCAAAACGGATATTGTAGCTCTTACCATCTCTGAGATCTGTTTGTTCATACGGACAGACGCACAGACGGACAGACGGACAGACGGACATGGCTATATCGACTCGGCTGTTGATGCTGATCAAGAATATATATACTTTATGGGGTCGGAAACGTCTCCTTCTGCCTGTTACATACTTCTGACAAACCCAATATACCCCTCAGAGGGTATAATAATGCCATCAACATTTTTTAGATGCCACGCCTCTTTCGACCACCAGAAGCATAATTGCGTGGTAAATTTGAATGTCGCTGGTTCACTTATTTCATAACCTATAGTTTTCTAACTTTTTGTATATTTTTAGACAAATAATATAAAACGATCCTGAAAATTGCATCAAAGTCTGACAATAATTAAAAAAGTTGGTCATACAACGAAAACAGTTACTTTCAAGCAAGGCAAAGCCACGTGCATTGCACTGAGCTGTACACACAAGCAACGAAAACGAAAAACACTGTGCGAGCAAGACAGACATATAAATATGCCCTGTGGCGCTGGGCTGAATGTGGTCGGTCGAAATAATGCATTACGTACTAGACATCTGCATGAATGCATTCATTTCTTAAACCATAGTACTGTACAGTAGTATGGTGTTGTTAAAATACTGCACTCATTTTTTGCTGTGCAGTATTTTCCAGTGTGCAGAAGAATCGAGTACAACATTACAATGTACTCACTCTAGTTGAGAGCAGTAGAAATGTAGTACACTTCGTGGGTGAGTACTAAATTTGTCCTTTTTTAACACACTGTACAGCTTGTGTATGCTACTGTACAAATGTGCAAATGAGTACATTCTTTTTCAACACGTGCACAACAAACATGGATGGCAAGGAAAACGACGCTCTTGTAACAATAAATCTGTATTGGAATTAGAATATGTGTTGCTTTAAATGTTTGTGGTTGTCTATTGTATATTTGTGGTAATATAGTGTCCGACCCCCAGGCAAAAACAGTGATTGTCAAATATATGTACATATGTATGTATGTATCTTGAATGTTCTTTTGTATATACATTAAAACAACATTTTGTTGAAATTGAACACATCAAATGAGTCGCGTTTTAAAGAGTACGCTGCGATAATAAAATCAAAACTATTAGCTGGTGAGCTTAAGCCTACTTCTTCACGTGGTCGGAGCAAAGTGTGGGAGACCTTTTCTCGACTTGCTAATGAAAATGGCATCGAGACGACTGATGCAGTAATGTGCAGTCTCCTGTTCAATTAAGAATTATAAAATGTTATTTGAATATATAATATATCTATATTTCTTAGGCAATGAAATCAAAAACAAAATTATTCGAATTTTACTGCACTTTGGATGTGATTTGCTGTTGGACGATCCAATCATTGTTACTGACCGGGGGCAAACATGAAAGCCGCATTTAACGGACTAATCACATTACACTGTACTAATCACTTGGTTTACAATGTAATTGGCAAAGTTGTAAATGAGGAAACAGAATTGCTGGATCTGGTTAATCGTTGCAGCAAGCTTGTTAAGTATTTCAAAAAATCTGGACAAAACTCGAGTTTAACAAGCACCCTGAAGAGCTACTGTCCAACTCGTTGGAACACGATATTCAACTTATTTAAGTCAGTGGAGTTATTATTTAAGTCAGGGCATCAATTTAAGTAATGTAAGGGAAATGGTGAACCTTCTCCTTTTTAAGCTTGCTCCAAAAAGCTTGAGGGAAGCAATTATCCAACTTTGCATTTAACTATATCACACATAAATAACTTAAAGAAAATAGCCACTCCACAAGACAGTGACATAGACATTATACAAAAATGCAAGCTTTTACTTTTACAATATTTAGATTCAATAGTTCTAGACAATTTAAAAAAATATCACAACATTGCCCTTTTTTATTTCCACCCACAAACAAATTAACAAAATTCACAGAACTAGAAAAGGAAAAAACTGTCAGTGACATTGAAGAAATAATGCTTAATCTTCATATAAATAGGCAAAATGATGATATTGAAAAATTAATTAGGCCCACACAAAACATAGATAACATTTTTGCAGATTATTCCCAACCCATTCAAAGCACAAATATTTTATCATATATACAAGATGAAATTCAAACATATAAAAATATAAATAAACCTTATAGTGAAGATTTCGATGTTCTGCAGTGGTGGTCAATTAATAAAGACCGTTTTCCGCTACTGTATCAGATTAGTTGCAAGATATTGGCAGCTCCGGCGAGCAGTGCAGCATCAGAAAGGGTGTTTTCTGTTGCTAAAAATTTGATAAGCGAAAAACGATCAAAAATTGCCACCACTGAAGACATGGTAAACAAAATAATGTTCCTCCATTCAAATGTTCACAACTTAAATATTGAATCTTTCATAACATAAAACATTTATTATAGTTACTTTTAATTAAAATATAACTAACTGTTAAGCTCTTTATTTTATAATAAATATATATTTTTATACGAAAATATAACCCAATGTTTTCCATCTTATTCTGGCGTATGGCATATGTCATGAAGTTTTACTCACTGTACAGTAAGTTAACTGCACACCAATTTTGCTGTACTCATCAACAGCTGTGCAACTATGGAGAGAGTGAATGCACTGTCTGTCAATGCAGACACCCAATTATACTGTGCAGAAAAAAAAGTGTGCCCACTTTTAGAATAAGTGATTTATTTGGCGATAAGGATGCATTCATGCAGAAGTCTATTACGTACTAGCCACAATGTAATGCATTACCTATGAGATTTTTTTTCAGCGCATTTGTAATGGGCAAAACAAAAACGAATTCTCGCATGAAAGCACCGAGCTGTTATTGACTTCGTGTTGTATGCCCCTTCCCCTCTACTCATGAAACGATTTTCGTCATTCGTTTTTTGCACATTTCGTTTTGTGCGTGGCACGCGTTCTTTCGTTTGTTTTTTTTTTTTGTTTATGCCTATTCCTTTTGTGTGTACAGTGTTCATGTGTGTAAATACTAATGCATAATTGCATCTGTGTGATGATTTTCGTATTCGTTACACACGCGGCGCGCGTCACTTTTGTGCAATTCTTGTGTTGTGTGGACGGAAATAATTCAGGAAAGTTTTTCGCAGTGAATATTATTATTATATTTATAATATTGGTTTGATACATTTAATTAGTTAAAAAGCAATTATTGTAACCACATAAGGATACACATATGTTGCAATTTCGTTAAGTTATTTGTCGGTGGCAATTATTGTATGCGCTAAAGTTTATGTGCACGTGCAATATACACACATACATACAGTATGTCAACTAATTCTTTGCAAAATGAAAAAAGTCACACAATTTAAACTTTAACATGAAAAATAAAAATAAAGGCATTATTAAGGATAATTTGCTTCAATTAGTTTACTTTCATTTTAAGAAAGGAAAAACAGCAAGAAATATTCAAAAACACTAACCCACTAGACTATTTAGCCACTCCTACCCAAAACACTGCTAAAATCATAAAATATTTAAAATCCACAAATCTGTACCACTCAATCTAAAAACAATACGGCTAATTGTACATATTGTAAATATGTATAAGATAAATTACAAATAAGTAAACCGAAACTAACACAACATAATTATATAATATACTGTAAAATAATTTCACCTCACAGTGCTGAAGGCCACAGATGCCAATGCATGTAAACTAAGCTAGCCTATAATTTTAACATTATAAGTCAGCTCTCTATAATTAAAAATAAATAAATAAACAGTACAACATTCCTGTGAATATGTGTAGGAAGTTAAAATCCTCAATAACCAAGAGGATCAACAAAATCGTCCAGAATATAGACGGGCATATGGGGTATTAGTTAAATTCAACAACATTTATTTAAATATTCGAAAATATTTCAAAAGTTTTCAATTTTTTTTTTTAAATGGCTGATTACACCTATTTCTCTGGCCAACGAAATTTCGCTTACTTTGTTAATTTTGCAAAAATTAAGCTAAGTATTTATATTTCTTATACTTTTTCTTTGCTGTTATAATTCTATAATATGCCTATTTTTGAAGAAAAGTAGTTTTTTTTTTTTTTTTTGATTGTGGAATGTATACACTTAGGCACAATAACATTAGGGAAGAAGTGTTATATGAAACATTTTACTTTCCATTGTTAAAGAAGACGAAAGTGCCGTGGAAGGGTGGCTATTTTGCAGCACTTGCCGACAAGTGGCCACATATCAAATTTGTCTCGGCATAAATGTTGCATGACATTAAGGCAACCAAGAGAAGTGACGAAAGTGTCGGCAACAGACAAAGCAGAAGCTATTGAAAAATGTAGTCAATGGATTGTCAAAGATTGTCAGCCGTTTTCTTCAGTAGCCGGGCCCGGATTTAAAAGCATGGTGCAGTTTTTCATCAAAATCGGTGCCGCCTATGGGGATCACATAGATGTGGATGACTTGCTGTCTAGTCCATCAACGTTAAGTCGAAAGGTCCACAAAGACGCCGAAGAAAAAATAATTTTTCAATAAATTTTGAAAAATTTACAGAAGTCTGTGACTCTTCGAAGGCCTGACAAGCAATCGTATAGGAAGTCGGCACTGTTGTTGTTGGCTCAATAAAATGAACGGTAACAGCCAGATAACTTTGATTAGTTACTGACGTCCAACCTTCTGTAGTTAAGCACACCGCTGTAACCGCACGGAGTTTTTCTGCGATGGTTCCATCATACTCGTCGCCACATCAATGAGTTCCATTAACTCCGGCTCTTCTAATATCGCAAGGCATGACGACCTTTAGCGATCATCCGGACCAGTTGCCGATCAATTTGTTGAACCTTGCTCGCTGGTTTTTTTTTTCTCGTTCTGTACAATTATCGTTTCTTCGTTTTGCCGAATAGCGGGCTTCATTGACGCCGGGTGTTTGCTCCTCAAATGTCTGCTGAGCTTGCTTTGAGACTTGAACCTCAAAACACATTTGCAGTACTTGCACTTGACCTGCTGATTTCCACAATCCACATTGGGACATTTTCCCATTTTTTTTGGAATTAAGTCTTTTTTTTCAAGTTAGTTAAAATAACATTCTGATAGTGCAGAAGTATCATGAAAACTTCAATTATGTAAGTTGCATACCCAGAATGTTAAGTTAACAGTGCTCTGTTAAACTGACAGCTCTTTAACAGAGTTGTTATAGACTACAAGCACGTGTTAGCAATTTTCAAGTTTAACAATCATTTAAATTAAATACAAAGTCTGTTAGATTTTTAATTGTCATGGATAATATTCAGTGTGGTTTGTACTCTGTGTTTATATATCATTTTCGTGACAAGTTTATGTAATTTGTATTGTTTTGCGTGATTTAGCAACTGGCCTCAAAAATAAATTTATGAAGAAAATTTATCTTTGGAAGACCACAATTTTTTTAAATCACCCTTAATCACAAAATGCCGAACAAGAGCCTGTAGCATATTTAATTACAAATGAGTACCGTTAAGCTTAAAATGCACTTCTCCCACAATTTTGTATTTTAGTACCTAACATCAGTTTTCAAGTATGGAGACAAAACAAAAGCACAGTAACGGAGTTGATGCAATTTTTGCATATCTATCAACATTTGTTGGAAATGACGTTACTGGCGTGAAGAAAGCCTATATTGGAAATTTATATATTTTGCGTAAATTTAATAAGGCAATGGAAAAAGTGCAAAGGAAATATAAAACTTTTCTATAAAAAACATGGCAAATGGCTAGGAGAAAGCATGAATCTGCTGCAAAAAATGCTTGCTGCCCGTATTAAGAAAGCTGGACGTAATTCACTACCTCTTAAACGCAAAGGATTAAGAGCAACAAGAAATTTGGCATTAAGATTGAGCATGTCACAAAACTGTAGCTAACAGTTGCTAATGCAATCGGCGGCTATTGCCGCATGTAAATGTGGAAGAGCTGAACTTGCGTATGTACTTAAAATTTTGGCTGTTTGTCCAGAAAAAGGGAAGGCGATTAAAAAATTCTTGCTGAACCCAATTGAGGATCCTGTGCGCGCTTCGTTGGACGAGGCACTAGCTTTAATATTAGATCAAAACCTGTCTATAGAACAATACTGTGCCATATGGGAGGACTTAAAAAGTAGGAAGTACGATGTTCATCCATACTATAAAGATGTTGCGAAAAATAAAATGGAGTGCAGACGGGAAAATATTAATATTTCCGAAATGGTTTCCAGCGTCAGCCTGCAGGATCTACTTTCACACACCGCATCACGAATAGTTAAGCTGCAAACAGAGGTCGTAGTATCTGTAATGCAAGAGCTAAACACGGATTTTCTTTGTGCAGAACTAATTATTGGATACGGATTCGACGGAAGCACAGGGCAGGCCAACTACAATCAGGTATATTCGCAAATAACAGCCAGCCAAAACAGACTCATCCCTTTTTGTGAGTACAGTAAATCCGCTAAGATTGATTGACCAAACAGGACATATATTGTGGACAATCGCACTCCGCAATCCATAAGATATTGTCGCCCATTAAAGTTGGAGTTTTTGCAGGAGACAAATGAAGCAATTTTGAAGGAAAACGATGATATTAAACAGGAGATAGCTAATTTAAAGTCATGCAAAATTACATTATCGAATGGAAAAATCGTTTATGTGAAATTTGGTCGTTGTCATACAGTTTTAAGCGTGTTAACTGGAACCAAATCTTTTCAAGCATGCCCGATTTATAAAGCTACGCCGAAAGACTTCCGACTAAATGCAAATTTCAAGTGCGAACAATTTCTTACGGTTTTGAGCAATTTAACATAAGGGCTAAGCCCACTACATTCTTGGATAAGGTTGTTCGAGTTCGTACTGCATGGCGGCTATAAAGTCATATTACAAAAGTGGAGGGCAACTGATGATTTCGAAATGCAACATATAATGAAAAGAAAGAAATATATTCAGCGTTCGTTCTGGGAAATGCTTGCCTTGCGAGTAGATCAACCAAAGCAAAGCTGTTTTGGATCCACAAATACTGGTAATACTGCTCGTAGAGCATTTCAAACCTATTCGATTTTTTCCCAAATTACTGGAATTTGTGAGGAAATTATTTTTAATTTAATAACCATTCCTATGTGTCTATCATGCCAAATGCCATTAGATTTGGAGAAATTTGGATCATTTTGTTTTCGAACTGATTGTTTTAAAATATCCTTGGCTTCTAATGACAGCCACAGTACACAAAATACTAGTCCATTCAAAAGCAATAATGGAAAATATGATACTTTCGGTTGGTTATTTTGAAGAATGCTGCAAGGAGATGCAGTCGGTTAAACAATTTTACAGACGTGTACAATCGTGCAATGGATGCTTCGCATCCAATCATTTCGTCTTTTAATTTAAATAGACGGATTCAAAAACAGAAACGTAGTTGTCTGCTATCAGAAGTTGTTGAATTACTATTATGCGAAAGTGCAGATGAAGAGCCTCTTCCAAATGAAGAGCGTTCATTGGATGACGAAGATGCAAGCCCAGCCGAATTCCAGGACTTCACCAATTTTGAGTTTTATGGCATGATGGAATTTGAAGATAAGGTACTTCTTTTCTTAAATAGCAGATTTTTGTCATACTGATTTTGTTCGAAAAACAAGAAAATATATAATCTTACTTTTGGACAAATTTTTCCTATGGGGACTATATTATATAGTGCTTCAAACCTGTTGTCTGTTGAGGATAATGTCAGAAGTGAAATATGGCTCATAGGACAGGACATTTTGAGTATAATGACCCACATGGCATGCAGGTTGCATTTTGTAATATAAATATAATGCCATCAAAATTTATTGGATGCCACGCCCCCTTCGCCCACAATTGCGTTGAAACTTCGAATGCCTCTGGCTCACTTATTTCTTAACGTATAGTTTTGTAACTTAGGATATACTGGGAGACAACTAATATTAAACGATTGTGAAAATTGCATCAAAATCGGACTATAATTAAAAAAGTTTCTGAAAGAACGAAAATCGTAACTTTCAGGCGACGCATAACCACGTGCGCTGTGCCAAGCAACGAAAACGAAAAACGTGCGAGCGAGACAGACATACAAATATGTGTGCATGTAAAGTTCTTGCAGCAGCTACTCCAATTTGAACTCATATAATTGGAAACGAAGCTCAGAGGGTATTACACGGTCGGCATGCCCGACTGACAGTTTCTTTCTTGTTTTAAAAGCAGCTGCGAGTTGTGAGAGTATTAATGAAATAAAAAAGAAGCTTTTTGCGGATGAGCCCAAACAAATGTCAGCTTACAGTGCGCTTGCATTTTTAATGGAAAATGGATTCACAAAACGACAATATATAAATATACAAAGAAATGTAAAAATTTACGGTAGTGATATATACCCGACATATCCGGCCGTACTTAGTTCCAAATTAAAACTCAGGCCAAAAGGAATTGAATATTTTGAAAATAAGGTACTGGTATCATTGCAAAATCTTTTGGATCACACATCATCCCGCATTCTTGAATTGCAACGAGCGAGGTCTTAGAAACACTTTCCAACGTGGTACATTGCAAGCTATTCTTCAGCTATGGATATGATGGTTCGTCCGGCCAGAGTTTATACAAACAGCGTTTCCAGATCCATGATAGTCCTTCAACTGACAGTTCACTGTTTGTTTCTACAATTGTCGTATTGAAATTGATAAATGAAACGCAACAAATTATTTGGCTCAATAAGACTCCGCAATCTGTTAGATTTTGCCGCTCATTGAAGATTGAGTTCATTAAGGAAACTACCTCCCTGATATTAAAAGAAAAGGAAATTTGGATGCCCAGATTCGCAACATGCAAATATATTTGTATAAATTTAAAGAAAAATATATATATGTCGAGTATATTGGCCACTGACACTAATAGATGGGAAAGTCTTAAACATATTGTCAGGCACCAACTCTTGTCAGTCTTGCCCAATCTGTGGAGCGAAGCCAAAACAATTGCTCAACATTAAAGATAAAAACTCGAAGGCTTTTATGGCTAACGCACACGCTCTTCAATATGGAATCAGTCCTTTACATGCTTGATTCCGCTTTTTCGAGTTTGTTTTAAAAATCTCATATAGAATTAAGCTTAAAAAATGGCATGTCAAGGACTGCGATAAGCTTAAACTAAAAGAACGAAAAAGACTTTTACAATTAAATATGATGAAAGAAATGGGCCTAAATGTGGACAAGCCTCTTTCAAATGGCAGTGGAAACTCCAATGACGGCAACACAGCGAGAAGAGCATTTTCCAATGCAGCTTTACTGTCATCAATTCTTGATTTTGATTATGGTATTTTACAAAGTTTTCATACAATTCTAATAACAATTAACTGCGAATACGAAATAAACTCGGAAAAGTTTAAAGACTTCTGTGCTAAAATTTTTGTGGCATATCAGAAACAAGAAAGAAAATGTCAGTCGGACATACCGACCATGTAATACCCTCTGAGCTTCATTTGCAATTATATGAGTTCATTTTGGACTGCTTACAAGCAGTGCACTGCGTAAATTTTATACACATAAGCAGTGCACTGAGTGAGTTTTAAATACACAAGCACTGCTTGTGCACTGCTTGTAAACACTGCAGCGCAAACGAAAGCAGTGCACTGCTATTGCGATAAAAATTTAAGTTTTCATGAGAAACTTTTTATACCCTCTGAGGGGTATATTGGGTTTGTCAGAAGTATGTAACAGGCAGAAGGAGGCGTTTCCGACCCCATAAAGTATATATATTCTTGATCAGCATCAACAGCCGAGTCGATATAGCCATGTCCGTTTGTCCGTCTGTCCATATGAAAACCTGGATCTCAGAGACTATAAGAGCTACAGCCACTAAACTTGGTATGTATATCCATCTATGCTGCGAGCAGTGCAAGTTTATTTTGATTTTTTCCACGCCCTCCACCACCCCCAAAATTCGTAAAAAACTATTTCACAATTCCTACAACTCGAAAAGTATTGAAGATATCTGAGCGAAATTTACACAGTCTGTAAATGGTACCACTTAATGTATTCTGGATGTCTGCGGCACGGATCGGACAACTATAACGCCGCCATATCATAAAAGTTAAAAAATGTGTTTTGCATTGAAACATTGTTGTTTTGTAAGATATTGCAATGAAACTCTCACAGTACGTGGTTGTTATATACCTATACTGACCGATTTTGGTTGGAATCGGATAACTATATCATATTTCTACTATATGATGAAAATTAAAAAATGTACTAAATTTTTCTTTCTTTGCAACTTTTTTGTTTTACAAGATACCAAGTTTGGTTTGGATCGGACAACTTTACCACATAGCTACCATAAAAGCATAGCATAGCGGAACTTTTTCGTATAAAGTGCCGTTATCTGCTTTTTCGACAGCTGCCCTTTGACTGGTCGAGCCAGCCACGCGTTGGACTTCGACACACTAATACACTCACACACACGCGCTGACTTGCGTGTACGTGTGCCTGCACGTGTTCATTTACCGTTGCTTTTACCAATTGTAAATAAACAATTAACCGCGTTTTCCGCCGCAGTCGCTGCCCTCGGCAGCCTCATCAAGCAGCAGTGTGGCTACCTCAGCCTGATTTCCATCTACTGCTCTAGCAGATCCCGCAGCCCCTGCAGCTCTCGCAGCAGCCACCAAGCCCAAATGGCAGCTCCCGCCCATCGGTCGGCCCATCAGCGCCCAAGACGCTAAAGGGGTCACCAGTGCGCGATCGCAGTGGAAGCGACGGAGAGACCAGCTCGTCCAGCTTGGAGCCGGGCGAGATCAGACGCAAGGCCCCGACCAGAAAGATATGCCGCTCTCATCGACACCATGGACGCTGACGAAGCAGAGGAGGAGACCCTCGTCGATCCCGACCCCGTCTCCACTGCCCCCGTGAAGACTATAAACCACCGCCGATCTTCGTCCCTGATGCCTCGAGCATCAAGGGATTTATCACCGACGTTGCTCTGGCCATCGGAAATCTCCGGTTTGACTACAAGTCTGGCAGGGACGGTCGTGTCCGAGTCAATCTGGAGGACAAGGACAGCTTCACCAAGCTCAAGGCTTACCTCAACGAGAACGAGATACGCTACCAGACGTTCCAGGCGAAGGATGAGCGTGCCTACAGAATAGTCGTCAAGGGACTCCACTACCCCACAGAGATCGACGAGATCAAGGAGGCACTCGCCGTACATGGATACGTGGTTCGAGGCCTCGAGATAAAGAACGCCATCAGCCGCACTACCAAAAAGCCGATGTCGCTGACGTCTTTGCCATCACGCGTCTATGCCAGTGCGTCGTCACCATCGATCCCCCGCAGAAGAGCAAGGACGTACTCCAGTGCTACCGCTGCCAGGGATTTGGTCACTCCTAGAAATACTGCCGGCTCCCACCCAAGTGCGTGAAGTGCGGAGATAACCACTATTCCAACGTGTGCACCAAGTCCTAGAAGCTACCTGCTTGCTGTGCCCTGTGCAATGGAATCCATCCCGCCTCATACAAAGGCTAGAAGGTCTACCAAAAGGCCAAGGAGCAGCACACTCCCAAGCCAAGGTCAATGGTACCGCCGACCAACCGAGCTGCACCAGCTCCATCAACTATTCCAGAGCTCAGCTACGCCAGTGCACTACGAGGTGCCCATCAACCACAGCAGCAGTTTGAATCTGCTCCCACTGCCCCGAGCCAAACCAACTCAAGACTGGACAGACTGGAGGTAATGATGGAGAAAATGCTCGACCAATTTGTCATGACGCAGTTGCTCACGTCAAAAATGGCGAAGCAATGCAAATAAGTCTCCATATAGTGTTATGGAACGCTAATGGTCTGTGCAGAAGCAGGCCCGAGGTCGAACAAAACTTAAAGACCAACTATGCCGACATCCTCCCCGTGTCCGAAACCCATTTTTCCCAAAGGTCCCATTTCACCAACGCTGGCTACGACGTCATCACTGTTAACCACCCCAATGGCACGGCTCGTGGCGGAGCGGCAGTCATTATCAAGAGCGGCCTTAAGTATATTGAGCTGCCAGCTCATCAGGATGATTGGGTCCAGTGTGCCAAGGTGAGAGTCCTCAGTCCCACCGGAGACACCACCATCGCTGCCGTCTACTGTCCCCCACGCCACATAATCAGAGACCTGCTGGACAGCATTGGCCCAAGGTTCATCGCTGGAGGCGACTTCAACGAGAAGCACATCTAGTGGGGATCTCGCCTCAACAACCCCAAGGGCTCAGCTTTGTATCGGACCATCACCAGGAATCGTGTCGACTGTCACACCACTGGTGAACCTACCTTTTGGCCCACTGACCCCAACAAGCTACCCGACGTTTTGGACATTGCCCTCTCCAAAGGGATCGAGCGGCATAGGATCTCAGCCAGCAACGTACTTGAGCTATGCTCCAACCACAGCGCTGTCAGGCTTCTGGTCAACGTTGCAGCCAGCACCAACGGTACCAGCAATGGCTGCAGAACAACCTGTACCCGACGGTGGAGATCGAGACAACTCGCTCTGGTACGATTGTTTTCTTGCGCTCTGTGCTTTAATAGTGATAGTGATAATACAAAATCATAGCATAACTATACACATACATAATAAACATAATTAAAATATAATTTAAACTAACCTTAATGTTATTATTAATTTTTGGCAAGGCAGTATGGGATGTTTAACAAAATTTGGCCAACGCTTCTCCAACCGTCTACTTATTTTATTCAGGATGTAATCAAAAGTCGAAATAGACATCCGCGCATAGTTAAAAAAACATTTCTGGGTGGTTCCTTAAATCTTTATATAAATTGTTAAACTCTCCTCTTTCATTTCTGTTGCAGTTCAGAGGGTGGATGCCAATTTTTTTTTTTAACAAAAAGTTAATCGTTGCACTTGATGCAAAAAAATCTTCGTCCGAATCCATCGCGTTCACATTAATAACTAAAAAAAACAATGTAGCTCGCTTCTCGCAAAGCTTTCACTCTGACACCTTCTTGCTTTGCTCATCGCTTCTCGCGCGCACTCTGACATCAGCCTAAGATAAGACTGAGTTCAATAGAGCTGCCAAAGAACTCAAGGAGCTGTTGTTCAACCTCCGAAAGCTATCCCTGGAGCAGCACCTCGCCCAACTAGAGCCCGACCACCCTTAACATAGCCTGTGGTGAATCACCAAATCGATTAGGAGGCCATCGAAAAGGAAGGAATTTCTGCGTGATGCCAATGGTGCCTGGTGACGTTCTGACAGCCAAAGAGCCAAAGCTTTCGCGGACCATCTGCACGAGGCCTTCACTCCATTTACAAGGTGCACGCAGCAAGAAGCTGCCGAGACTGTCGAGTTCCTGGACGCACCTTGTCAGATGGCGCTTCCAATCGCCGATGTTGAGCCGGATGAGCTTATTGAAGAAATAGGCAAACTCCACTTCCAATAAAAATATTATATTTTTAAACAAAAACCAAATTTTGTAATAGTGTGTTGAGCCACCTTTTTTCTCCAAAACTTCACACATTCGGTCTGGAAGGGATTCATACAATTTTCCCAAATAATTCAAGGAGATTGAGCCCCATGCTGATTTGATAGCTGCAATTAGCTCTGGAACGCTCGAATATTGCTGACCTGATCCATATACTTGACGTGTTAGCCATCCCCACACATTCTCAATAATATTTAAGTCCGGTGAATAGGGTGGCCAAATTAATAGTTCTACGTTTTGGCTCGCTATAAACGATTTAACAATCCGGGCCGTATGTATAGGAGCATCATGCTGATAAATCCATTTTAGGTTGGCAAAAAGAGTTTGGAAGTGTGGAAAGGCCTCTTTCAATATACCATTATAGCACAACGCATTCATGGTGGTTGGAACAAATTTAAGCTCACAGGTGCCATAATAGGAAATGGCCCCCCACACCATAATACCTCCAGCACAGCTGTGCAACTTATCAAGATGGTGTGGTTCTTTCCGAAGATCATGAAAATAGTAGTTATAGCCATCGGGGCCCTCCAAATTAAACTTTTTTTCGTCCGAAAAGACAACACGATGCCACTCCGAAGTCCAGGTCACATGTGCGCGAGCGAAATCAAGGCATTGCAACTTTCGAACCGGGTTAAGGGATGGCTTCTTCTTGATTTTTAGTCTCTTTTATCTTGGACAAAGAGTCGTGTGAATTGGAAGCTTCTCGTAAAATAAGTCGCTTGTCTGCGATGGTAAGCACACTGTGGGTGCGGCCCTTCATGTTTTTTTCCATAATTAGCCTCATTATTTAAAAAATTGGTTATTTTTAATTTATTTTTATTTTTTTTGCTATTTTGGCAATAGAAAGTCCAGAATCCTTGTTAGCTTGGATTTTTCCCTTTTCCGACTCAGATAATGAAGTGCCACGACCCATTTTAATTTTTAAATTTAATATACACTTCAAATTAAAAAAAAAGTTTTACTTAACCAAAATTTGCGGGCGCGCAAATTAAATTTTTGCGAATACAAACATAAAACGTAAACAACTTTATAACGGTTCTATTCATAAGCTTGGAACCACCAGAAAGAGCGAAGAATGCTTGAAATAAGATAATATGAAAAAATACCGTTGTTTTACCATTTCGTTTTCGAGTTATGAGCATTTGTAAAGCGAGCATACAGGGTGTCCTATTCAAGTGGCGCGCGGTTTAGCTAACAAATGCTTTCAACTAGGATACTATCCCACACAGTGGAAGTGCGCCAAGATCATCCTAATACAGAAACTTGGGAAACCTGCAGCTAATCTCGCCTCATACAGACCGATAAGCTTATTGGCGGTACTCTTCAAAGTAGTCGAAAGACTATTTTTGTGTAGAGTCCACCTAATACTGGGCGAGGCTGGTTTGATCCCCGATCACCAGTTTGACTTTAGGGAATGCCACGGAACACCAGAGCAATGTCATCGCATTGTGGGAAAAATCTTGGAAGCATTCGAGGAGAAGAAGTACTGCTCAGTCTTCTTAGACGTGAAGCAGGCCTTCGATAGGGTATGGCACGCCGGACTGCTACTCAAACTCAAAACCTCCCTGCCCGCCCCTTACTTTCTGCTGCTCAGATCATACCTTGAGCGCAGAAGCTTTTATGTGAAGTGTGGCGACGAGAGGTCGGAAATCATGGACGTCAGAGCCGGAGTCCCGCAGGGAAGCGTACTGGGCCCGGCGCTGTACACCATCTACACCTCAGACATGCCTATTTCCCCAGATGCCAGGTTTCTAGCAGCTACCTACGTAGGCGACACGGCCTTCCTGGCTAGCGACTCCTCCCCTCAGACTGCCTTGGACATCCTGCAAGTCCAGCTCAATACCACCAACATATGGTTAAAGCGCTGGAATATAATGGTCAGCGCAGAGAAGTCCACTCATTCTACCTTCACACTTAGAAGAGGAGTATGTCCACCAATCCACCTAGACGGCACTACCATTCCCACCAGCACCACGGCCAAATACCTGGGCATAACCCTGGACAGAAGGCTTACCTGGAAGCCACACCTAAACAACAAAAGGGCATAACTAGATGAGAGACTGCAAAAGCATCTCTGGCTCATAGGGAGAAGATCGCCACTCAGGACAAGGGTAAAACTGCTCGTCTACAGGACCATCATGAAGCCCATCTGGACTTACGGGATCCCCATCTGGTGCACTGCTAGACGCTCAATCCTCAGCAAGATAAAAAAATTTCAAAACAAAGCTCTGAGAGTCATATCTAACGCCAACCTACTCACTCCAAATCAGGGATCGAAAATAACCGTTATCGATTCACAAAAAGTCTTTATGAAGGAAACGTCCTAAAAAATTTCCAAGGAGAACACAGAACTTATAATAGAGTTACCTTTTCAAATATGCAATAAACTTTTATTTTATAACTTTTATCATAAAAGTTATAATTAACTATTATTTTTAATTTTTATAATATAAATTGAAAATAACTATTATTTTTAACTTTTATTATAAAAGTCTTTAATAACGGTTATCAAAGACTTTTAAAATATAAATCAAAAAATAAAAATCAGTCCGAGACTTTTATTAATAAGTAAAAGTCTTTACGAAAATAAAAGTCTTGAAAAATGTAAATAAAAGTCTTTGATCTATATATCGAAGGCGAAGTTATACAGGATCATCCAAATTCGATTTTATTTTAGGTTTAAGCACTATTTATTGATATAACATCTTTTTTTTGTAATATCCTTTTAAATGTCCTTTAACCCAATATATTTTTTTTATTTATCTATATAAATAAAGTTATTATAAAAACTATTAAAATAAAAAAAGGTGTACCTTTGTTTTTGCTTAGATTGTGGCTTATAATTCCCAATTGGTTTTTGCTTTTAAACATACATATTGTCCTATTTAGTAATAGCAACTTAAATTGAATTGATTAATTGGAGTAACAATTTTATTGAGTATTACTTTATAACAATACAATGGGACGGCGACAAAAGCAAGTTGTGCGCGATTTTTTTAAAGAAGTGTGCGAAGGTGAAGCCTCTAATATGCAGTGCAATGTGTGTAAAGTCATATTGAAAGGTAATTATATTACCAATCTGGAACGCCATTTAAAATCGCGACATATGGAACAGTGGCAGACTCTGGATGAAGAACCGGATGAAGTAGCAGAAAAAAAGAAGAAAATCGTTCTTCATATTGGCAAAGCGCAAGTAAGGCAAGCATGCGTCCAGCTGGTCACTGCCGAAAAAGTGCCCTTCGTACTTTTGGACTCAAAAGCGTTCAAAACTCTGACCGATCAAATTTTTAAGGGACTGGAAATGGCACCTATTACGTCAAAAAACATTCATGAGTACATTAATGAAGAGTACCATGCACTAAAGGCCAAAATTCAATCTGTTTTAAAAAACAGGGTAATGTGCTTAAAAATTGATTCAGCTACTAGAATTAATCGCAGTATACTGGGTGTCAATGTCCAGCTGTACAGTGATAAGCAGATTAAGGTCTTCACTCTTGGAATGATTGAAGTTAATAAGAAGCATTCTGCAGCTAACTTGTGCAAAGAGGTTGAGCACATTTTAAAGGACTTCGACATAGATAAGTCTCAAATCTACTGCGTGACCACGGACAATGGGAAAAACATGATTAAATCAGTAGAGTGTCTAAACGCGGAGGAAGAAGAGGACACTGAATTTATGGATGGCGTGGAAGAATCGCTCAAGCCTCATAATATTCAATCAATTAAATGTGCTGCACATACACTGCAATTGGCCGTTAAGGACTTTTTTAAAGAATCCAATTCTAAGGAAGTGATTGAAAAATCTCGTAACTTATCCAAAGCCCTAAGATCACCTTCTAGTCGGTATGTTAATACATTTTACATTAAAATTTTTTAATTTTTCTATAATTCTCTTCTTTTTAAGATATTTACTTACCAACCAGAATCTGTTGCAGCCTGAAATTGACACACCGACGCGATGGTGTTCAACTATCCATATGCTAAAGAAATTACTGCAATTAAGAGAGTTTAGCGACATTCATCTCTCGGAAAAAACATTATCCCAGGATGAATGGGGCGAAATCGACAGTATTGTAAAAATTCTTGAGCCTGTTTTCCTCGCTACAAAGAGATTGCAGAAAGAGCAGTTGTTTTTTGGGGATTTTTACAAACTATGGCTTGAAATGAAGCTAACAGTCCAGACGCAGTCACACAGCGAAAGCAAGCTTTTAGCGAAATGCATTCAAAAACGCGAAGACCAATTACTGGAGAACGAAGTCATTGTGTCAACAATATATTTGGATCCCAGGCTGCGCAGACTCTTGCTCGCAAATCCAATTAAAATCATGATGGCAAGAAATCATTTGAAACGGACAATTCGTCAAATTTATAGCTTAACGGAAAAAGTAAGTAAAGCTTTAATGTGGTTTAAAAAAACCAAATTATAATTTTTTGTTACAGACTAAAAAGCAGAAAATTCCACCTTCAACTTCGAAGCAAAATGAAGTGGAGTCTATCAACCAAAGCACTTGTTCGTTGCTAAGCGCTTTCTTAAATACCATCGAAGTAGACTCAAATGACGAGCAGAGTGAAGACGAAGACGTGGAGAGTGCTATCGCCGAAATATCAAACTACAACCCAAAAGCTGTTGACATAAATTTAAATGTTATGTCTTATTGGGAAGACAAAAAGTTTTCATGTCCCCACTTGTACCAACTGGCAGCACTCCTGCAAAGCGTACCAGCAACGCAAGTATCCGTAGAGAGATCTTTCTCTGCTCTGAAATTGGTACTTTCAGATCTACGAAGCAACATGTCTGCAGAAAGCTTAAAAAAAATAATGTTCATTAAAACTAATAAACAAGAGTAAAACACATTCACAACTTGTTTTTTTTTAATTTGAATTACTAACACTAGTCTACATTTGAATGTTATTTTCAAAATTTTAGCTGTCTACCCATGCCAATTACTGATTAATAATTAAAAGTCAATGCCGAGACGGTTGTTGAATATATGTATATGTTTTATAGGGTCGCGGATTCTTCTTTATAAATGTTAAAAGGTACTCCTTTTTTTTCATTTTAAAATTAGATTTTATAGTAACTTTATTTATAAAGTTTATATAGATAAATAAAAACAAGAAAGAAATTGTCAGTCGGGCATGCCGACCGTATAATACCCTCTGAGCTTCGTTTCCAATTATATGAGTTCCAATTGGAGTAGCTGCTGCAAGAACTTAACATTCACACATATTTGTATGTCTATCTCGCTCACACGCTTTTCGTTTTCGTTGCTTGTGTGCACAGTTCAGTGCAATGCACGTGGTTATGACTTGCTTGAAAGTTACGATTTGCGTTGTTTGACAAACTTTTTTATTTATAGTCCGCTTTTGATGAAACTTTCACAATCGTTTGATATTATTTGTCTTCAAATATATTCTAAGTTACAAAACGTTATGTTAAGAAACAAGTGTCATGTCACGGCATGCAAAGTTACAACGCAATTGTGCTTTTGGTGGGCGAAGGGGGCGTGGCATCCAAAAAATGTTGATGGCATTGTCTTTATATTGCATCTAGCAACCTGCATGCCAAAATTGGTGACCCTAGGTGTTATAGTTACCGAGATATTCGCCAAAAACATGTATTTTTTCCGAGGTATGTCTGGTTTTTCGCTTATTGTGGGCGAACGGGGCGTGGCATCGAAAAAAAAAAGATTCTTGTATTGACTGACTAAATATGTGGTCGATACTGACCAAAACGGATATTGTAGCTCTTACCATCTCTGAGATCTGTTTGTTCATACGGACAGACGGACAGACGCACAGACGCACAGACGGACAGACGGACAGACGGACAGACGGACATGGCTATATCGACTCGGCTTGTGATGCTGATCAAGAATATATATACTTTATGGGGTCGGAAACGCCTCCTTCTGCCTGTTACATACTTCTGACAAACCCAATATACCCCTCAGAGGGTATAAAAAAAAAAACAAGACTTAAATATTCATATATTGGGTTAAAGGACATTTGAAAGGATATTACAAAAAAAAGATGTTATATCAATAAATAGTGCTTAAACCTAAAATAAAATCGAATTTGGATGATCCTGTATAACTTCGCCTTCGATATATAGATCAAAGACTTTTATTTACATTTTTCAAGACTTTTATTTTCGTAAAGACTTTTATTTATAAGTCATTAAAATAAAAGTCTTTGACTGATTTTTATTTTAAAAGTCTTTAATAACTGTTATTAAAGACTTTTATAATAAAAGTTAAAAATAATAGTTATTTTTAATTTTTATTATTAAAAATTAAAAATAACAGTTATTTGCTGACTTTTAATATAAAAATTAAAAATAATCGTTAAAAATGATTTTTATTGATAAAAGTTATAACCGTTACGATCCCTGCTCCAAATGCTAAGATCCACAATGAGTTTGGTATCCCATGGGTCTGCGATGAGATAACAAGGCTGAGCAAACCCCACACGGACCGCCTGGACAGGCACATCAATACCCTAGCCATCAACCTGCTAGACAATAGCACAACCACCAGGCGCCTGAAGAGACTCCAACCGCTGGATTTACCTCATCGATGATGCCTACACCGTTGATGTCGAACACATCACCCCCCAATACCCCATAGATGATGCCGAGCACAACACTGCTGATGTCGAACACATCACCCCCCAATACCCCACCTACTACCCCATTACACTGAGTTGATGAACTTTATAATCGCCAATGCTATTTCCTTGTAATTTATTACAAGGAAACAATACGATTTCGAATTCGAATCCCGATAGTATCAGCACCAACAATAACAACAGCAGCATACAGAGTGATTCGTTTAACTTGCTGCCACATGGAGCAACTGCTACTGCTTATACGCTCAACAGGCGAAAAAGATCGCTGGCATCGCGCATGTTGCGTCTCTTTGGACCGTGTGCCCGCTGCGATGATCCCAATCAGACACTGGGCTCCAATGCCACATATACTGTTGGTGTGTCCCCCTTATGATCTACGTCTCACATCGTGTGTAATTCAAATAATTCCCGCATACTTTTTGTTATCCTCACGCGGGCGTCTTTAGCAAAAGTTTGTCTACCTTTTTTTTATTGTAGTTTTTTATGTTTAAGTAAGTTTTGTATGCATTTATATTGTCAGGTTACACAAAATAGTTGTTGGTTTGCCTTTTAGTCCTAGTTCAATTATTGTATTCATCTATAGTTTTACTCCAAACATAAATCGTAACCTTTAAGTTCCCCGGAACCGTAAATAATAATTATTCTATTGATTGTGCACTAAGGACAGATTATAAATAAAGATCTACTGATATACAAAAAAAAAAAATAATAACTCAATAAAACAGATTCAGACAGCAACTGTTTTTTTCACGTCTGGCTATTTCTGATTTCGTTTCGCTCAAATCAACCACTGATCGTTTTGTTGAGTTAAATGAAGCAAATTGTCTTTTGCGTATGTATGGGTAAACACACGCGTGCTTTTTGCGTTCTTTTTGTTTGCATTATACATATTAATTGCGTTTGTGAATTCAGTGTGTGCAGAGCATCATATTTTTTGCAAAATGGGAAGAGACGAAAAAAAAAATTATTCATTTTTTTAGATTTATTGTCGAAGAAAATAAATCTATGTGTAATGTTTGCGGTTTTAAAATGTCTGGAAGATATTCAACAAATATAAGACGGCATTTGACATTAAAACATGCTGGCTTTTTTAATGAGTGGAGCAACAGCGGGAACTCCCAATTGCAAGAATGTGTAAAAAAAAGAAAATATCATACCATTTCTTTTTCTGGACAGTGAAGGCTTTAAGGATATAATGGATCAAATCTATAGTTCACTAGGCATGAACTCAATAACCTCGCGCAATGTAATGAATTTTGTTAAAGTCAAAGAGCAGACAATTAAAGAAAACATAATGGCTATGCATAAATCCATTTTAGGTGTAAATTTGCAGTTAATCGATGCAAGCCTTTATACAACTGAAATCGTTGTAAAAACGTTGGCCATGATCCAACTCGCGGATTCCCGCACAGGTGTATACATAAAGCAGAAAATTTTTGAAATTTCGATGGATTATGAAATAAAAGTGAAACAAATTTTCAGGTAAAATTTGAATTACACAAAATATGTATGTTTTAAAATAATATTACATTTATGCATACAGCATAACATCTGACAACGGAAAACTACGATAAAGCAGTTCTAGTTTTAAACGAGGCTACAGAGGAATCTCTTTTTAACGATGATACGCAAGGTGAAACTGTTATGGAAGAGCTAGATACCATTGATTTGGCCAATATTCACCTAGTGAGATGTGCAGCACACACCAGAGAACTGCAGCGGTGGCTGTTTTGCGTACACTATGCATACATAAGAAAATTTGTATTGCGGTGTTACACGCACACAAAAAAATGCGATGGTGGTACTACACGCACATATAACCAATGCGGTACCAAAAGTACGCACAAAAAATTTGTATGTATTTTTTGACACGCGACGAAAGTGTTGCGGTGTTGCAGACACATAAAATCTAGCGATCATGCAAAACCATACACAAAAATTCTTAGGGTTGTTTCTGAGCGGTGGTTTTCTGACTAGTAAGAATATGATGCGGTGTTGCTTTGCCATAGTAAAAATATGATGGGTAATGCCACTAACCATACAATACATAGATGGTCCATTTCGAGTATTTTTTGATTGCACATTTTTCAAGACTCATGTATCCCAGTCAGCCGAGAGCAGAACCCAAGCGTTTCAATTCGCCTTAAAAGCGAAAATACAGCAGCGAAAGCCAGACAATTTTGTCACACATCAGTCTGTTTTACACAGTCAAACGATAAGCACCATCTGTTTCGCTTGTGCTCTCGTTCTGTTTGCATGTATGGGTGCTAATATGTGTATGCACTCGCATCATAGTGTGTGTGTTGAGAATTTAGTTTTCAAGGCCACACGTCGATGCTAGCACAATTCAATTTTTCAGTTTTTAGCAAATCAGAGACAAAGAATAAGGACATAAACAACTGATGAGTGTATATGTTCCTAACTAGACGTCGCGAACATAGGTTTCGCCGTGGTCGAGCTGGTAGAGTCGCCGCTCGGTGTGCAGGAGGTTGCAGGTTCGCATCCCAGTGCGTTCGCTACAATAAATTCCATTTTTAAATTCCCAACGACATTTATTAATAGTTAGAATAACAAAATTCAATTATTTTTATTCTGTCTTTACAAAAAAAAGAGATCAAAACAATAATATTTTTTATTACTCGAAACTAGAAATTTAAAAACTAGGAACAATGGTTAACTCGAGACTGGGACTTGAACCCCCGATCTCATGCATAGCTAGCAGCAACTCTACCAGTACGGCCACCGCCATGTTTGTTGGCCCGCCGTCTTATAACGATCACATACACTCATTATCTGTTCATGTCCCTATTCTTTGTCTCTGATTTGCTAAAAACTGAAAAATTGAATTGTGCTAGCATCGACGTGTGGCCTTGAAAACTAAATTCTCAACACACACACTATGATGCGAGTGCATACACATATTAGCACCCATACATGCAAACAGAACGAGAGCACAAGCGAAACAGATGGTGCTTATCGTTTGACTGTGTAAAACAGACTGATGTGTGACAAAATTGTCTGGCTTTCGCTGCTGTATTTTCGCTTTTAAGGCGAATTGAAACGCTTGGGTTCTGCTCTCGGCTGACTGGGATACATGAGTCTTGAAAAATGTGCAATCAAAAAATACTCGAAATGGACCATCTATGTATTGTATGGTTAGTGGTAATGCTTTGCCATAGTAAAAATATGATGGGTGTTGCTTTGCCCTAGTAAAAATATGATGGGTGTCTTTTTGCCATAGCAACCGTTTTCGTGTGTCGCTTTGTCATAGCAACCATTTACTATGTGTTGCTTTACCATAGTAAAAATATGATGCGGTGTTGCTTTGCCATAGTAAGAATTTTACTATGGCTTGCTTTGCCCTGGTGCGCATGTGACTGGGTGTTGCTTTGCCCTAGTGCGCATTTGACTATGTGTGTCAGACATCGCATCATAAAATGCATAAACGCACTTTAGGGCAAAAAACACCGCACCATATTTTTGAGGGTGTTTTTGATATACATGCTGAAAAGTGCATGGTGATTTTAGGGTGTATTTTTTTTTGCGGTGCCTCGCTGCAGGTCTCTGGCACACACGTTGCAATTGTGTGTAATTGATGTAAATAAGGTGAACTAGATTAAAAGAAAGAAATTGTCAGTCTGGCATGCCAACCGTGAAATACCCTCTGAGCTTCGGTTCCAATTATATGAGTTCAAACTGGAGTAGCTGTTGCAAGAACTTAACATGCACACATATTTGTATGTCTATCTCGCTCGCACGTTTTGTGTGCCTGTGTGCACAGCTCAGTGCAATGCACGTGGCTATGCCTTGCTTGAATGTAATGATTTTCGTTGTTTAAGAAACTTTTTTAATTATAGTCCGATTTTGATGAAATTTTCACAATCGTTTGATATTATATAGCAACTTGCCTAGGTATTATATTAACTGAGATATTTGCCAAAAACATGTATTTTTTCGAGGTATGTCTGATTTTTAGCTTATTGTGGGCGAATGCGGCGTGGCATCAAAAAAAGGAAACAAACTTGTATTGACTGACTAAATATGTGATCGATACTGACTAAAACGAATATTGAAGCTCTTACCATCTCTGAGATTTGTTTGTTCATACGGACAGACGGACATGGCTACATCGACTCGGCTGTTGATGCTGATCAAGAATATATATACTTTATGGGGTTTGCCACGCCTCCTTCTGCCTGTTACATACAAATCGCCTCTGACAAACCCATTATACCCCTCAGAGGGTTTAAAAACGATCAACTATCATTTGCGAGCTATGCATATAAGTAATTTGACAAACATCAAAGTCAAGATACAGTGAATAACATTAATATTCGGTTTTTTTTTTGCAACTTCACGCGTAAATAAAACATGTAATGCAAGCTTAATTGTACATTAATTTATTTCATATTCATATCAGTTCTTATAAATAAATAATATTTAACTCAACTCTTATAATTTAACAAAAACAAAAAAAAAGCACCATATTTCGGGTTACTTTAATATTCGGTTTGATCTTAAAAATTAACAAAATCAAATTTTTTTAATAATGGACTATCTTTAATACTTTGTATGATAGCCATTGTTTTTTAAAGCGTCGCTAAGGCGCTTTGGCATATTTTTTATAATTTTTTCTAAATATCCATTGCCGATTTAAACCCACTCTTTTTGAAGTCGCTTCTTTAGATCGGGCAATGAGGATACCGTCTTTGCGTTAACACGGCGGTCCAGCTCATCCCACATATTCTCAATTGGGTTGAAATCTGGAGATTGGGGCGGAGTTTCCAAGACTCTTAGGCAATTATACAGCAACCAGGACCTGACTTTGTGAGCTTTATGCTTTGGGCCATTGTCTTGGTACAGCTTGAACGTTTCCGCTATACCCATTTTTTCAGCCGACTGCTTCATATTGTCTTTTAAAATTTTTTTTTGGTAGTAATCTTGATTCATTATGCCATCTATGAACACCAGATTTCCTACTCCCTTTGAGGAAATGCAGCCCCAAACCATAACGGAACCCCTGCCGTGTTTTACGGTTGGCTTTAAATGTTTTTTCTCCAACTCTGTATTGGGCTTACGCCACACCATGGTCTTCCCATCGCTCCCAAACAAGTTGAACTTGCTTTCGTCAAAGAATATGACATCATCACACCAGGTTTGGTCCATTTTGGAGTACTCCGTGGCGAATTGCTTCCTGATTCTTCTGTTGCGCTCAGATAACAAGATGTTTTTTTATCGTACGCACTAAGTCGAGGATTAATCTGAACTTTCCTGGCAATTAGGGATTCTTCCCGATCGGTTAATTTTTTGGGTTGCCCAGTTTGTTAAATAGAGGCGATCCTTCCCTCTTTTCGAAACCTGCGGACAACGTCACCCACAGTGTTCGCCTTCATATTTAAAAGCCTTGCAATATCTGAATATTTCCTGCCCTCCAAATGCAATTGGAGCACCAGTTTACGCTGTTCCAAGGTTGAGTTTTTCCCTTTTCGTCCCATTGTTAGTTTTAGGTCAATAACTATGTTTTTTTTGCAACTTTTCTGTATAAAAATGTGTTTCACAAGTAGATTTTGTGGGAAGAACCGTTAGGTGTGCCATATGTTGCTATTTGGAGTTGCCACATAGTTTTTATATTTAGCTTTCTGTTTTCTTTTTTTTTTGGTTTTGTTAAATTATAAGAGTTGTGTTAAATATTATTTATTTATAAGAACTGATATGAATATGAAATAAATTAATCTACAACCTACCATTTTAAATTTTTTAATTTAAGCTTGTATTACATGTTTTATTTACGCTTGAAGTTGCAAAAACAAAAACCGAATATTAATGTTATTCACTGTATGTCTTCAGTATAGAAACGGCAACTGGTGACACATACGGTGTTTTGCTCACACCTTAAATTTGATTGTCCAGAAGGCTCTGGAAAAGATGACCAGCGTGAGCACAAAAGCAAGAGATATCAACGAATATTTTCATCTCAGCTCGTCAGGCATAAAAAAGGTAAAAGAAATTCAAGCAATGTTGAAGTTACCTGAGCTTGTCAAAAACTATTGTTTTAGTTGGCTTACTTCAAAAAAGGATTGTAAATATAAGCCCAACGGTTCAAAATTAAAATATGAAGGCAGTAATAAAATTAATTATCAAGAAGATGAATGCCCGCTTTAAAGATATCGTGGCAAATATTTTATATGCGGAGAGCACTATACTTATTCCTAGATTCAAATTACGAGTAGTTAAGTCTGAGAGTGCCTTAAAAAAATCTGTAGCCGATATAAGCAGAAACATGGCTAACTCAGTACGGTCACTCACCGCCGTTTCCAAAAATGTTGTAAACAACACACAACAAGATGAGGATATCATATGGGCTGAATTTAACACAACATTTCAACTAGCCAGCCAACCCACCAACAACACAGTAGCAGCTACCTGGGAGATGGATAAATATCTGACAGAGGAGTATATCAGCCGAAAAGATGATCCTCTGCTTAGTCGCCACATCAGTAACATGCGACTGCACATTTTTAAGTGTGACGGAAACGATACGCAGCTTCGGTCATTACTGAAGACAACGAATGCTGAAAATTTAATTTTTTTTGCACAACAACTTTTAAATTTAAAGTGAGTACAATACAATATTTAAAAAGTATGTCTGAATAACAATTTTTTTTTGGCGCTGAAATGAAAAAATAAAAGGACTGGAGGATATCCTTAGTATTAATTCAACATAAGTTTTCCTATGAAAGGAAATAAAACTGTTTTGTATATGTTATGTTTTTTTATTTTGTTGTAAGCTAAAAATATTTGAAACTTTAAATATATAAAGAATTTTTTTATGTCCAGATCTGTACTGGTTAGGATCCGTTTATAAACAGTAAACGTATGAGCAATTTAAGTGAGCAACTGAACAAGTGAGTAACTGAACAAGTGAGCAATCTGAGTTAGTTGACTCTTCTCGAAGAAACAAGAAAGAAAATGACAGTCGGGCATGCCGACCGTGGAATACCCTCTGAGCTTCGTTTCCAATTATATGAATTCATTGCTTGCGCACTGCTTGTAAACACTGCAGCATAAACAAAAGCAGTGCACTGCTATTGCGATAAAAATTTAAGTTTGTATAAAAAACTTTTTTAATTATAGTCCGATTTTGATGCAATTTTCAGTATTGCTTAATATTATTTGTCTCTAATTATACACCAAGTTACAAAACTATACGTTAAGAAATAAGTGAGCCAGAGGCATTCGAAGTTTCAACGCAATTGTGGGCGAAGGGGGCGTGGCATCCAATAAATTTTGATGGCATTATATTTATATTGCGAATAGCAACCTGCATGCCAAAATTGGTGTCCCTAGGTATTATAGTTACCGAGATATTCGCAAAAAACATGTATTTTTTCCGAGGTATGTCTAGTTTTTCGCTTATTGTGGGCGAACGGGGCGTGGCATCGAAAAAAGGAAACAAACTTGTATTGACTGACTAAATATGTGGTCGATACTGACTAAAACGGATATTGTAGCTCTTACCATCTCTGAGATCTGTTTGTTCATACGGACAGACAGACAGACGGACAGACGGACATGGCTATATCGACTCGGCTGTTGATGCTGATCAAGAATATATATACTTTATGGGGTCGGAAACGCCTCCTTCTTCCTGTTACATACTTTTGACAAACCCAATATACCCCTCAGAGGGTATAAAAATCAAAAAAGGAATATTCCCATCTCGCTCTTTCTGCCCATATTGTCGATTTTGTCTTTACTCTGTTGCTTTGTCGCGTTGCATTGACACACATACATAAGCAAACTTACGCATGTGTTGTCTATTTTGCATAGCGCGCGACAAAAGTAACGACTTTTTTCCGTTAGTCCTCATTAACTCTCTCATACTCCTTGACTCTCTCACGTCTAGTCTCATTCCTCTCTTCTTTGACGCGTGCTAGCACAGAGGCGTAGACACTAAAGTAAAACAAAAGGGGACTAAGAAAAGACAACCAGCTATGAAATGAACCCCCTTTACAGAATTTGACTAAGCCAATGGGAATTCAATCAGTTTTCTGTGCGGCCTTTTGTTCTCTTAATTCATTCGAACGTTTCGATTGTGCGGACGTGATTTTAATCGATTGGTTGCGATTTCGACTAAAAGTTTAAACAAAACGTAATTTTCATTACGATTAATAAATTAAAATAAATAAATATAATAGTTAATACTATCACTTAAAATAAAAATATTAAATATTAAGAAAGTTCTTGTGTGCGTGTGTGCAAGAATAAGAAACTGTTGGTTTTACTCTGTTTTAGGACGCCAGCATTTTTAAAGACGATTGTGTGTTTTTTAAAATTAACAATTAATATATTAAGTGCGTTGTTTTTTGAGTGTGAGCTGTCTGAAGCAAAAACCGCGAACGTCCGTTAGCTTGACTTTGAGACGCTAGCGGATTTTAAGACGCTTGCGTTTCCAGTGGGTTTTGTGTTAGGAATCGCGCGCGACTTTTCGCATGTTTTTCATTAATACGAATCGCGTTCGGATAAAGAGGGCGTTTTGCGGTAACGCGTACGCGTTTTTCTTCCACTCGCTAGCGTTTTTAAGACGACCTTCACTTTGCTGATTTCCTATAGTAATATCGTAAGTTTTAAGTTTTGAATGTCCGATTTGAATTTGCGCCTCTCCTTGCTATTTATTTATTTATATTTAAATAAAGTCAACAATAGCTTTCTGTCCGAGTAAGCTAATATTATAAAACTTATTTTCTTGTATTAATAATAATATTAAAAAAAATAATATAAAAATTTTTATATTTAAGTAAAAAAATTTCAAAATAATATTTTAATATTACTTGTAAATTTATATTTATATAAATTTTATATTAATATTTTTATATTAATTTTATTTATATTAATTTTCTTTATATAGTTATAAATAAAGAATATATATATTTTAAAATTTTTATATTTAAATATAATTTATATAAATATTTTAATACTTATATAACTTTTATATTTATATTTTCATTTTATTTTAATTAATTTTCTGTTTATAGTTAAATAGATAACTAATAAAATCTTAAAATAATAATACTATAATATTTATATAAAATTTATATTTTTGTAGTAATAATTATATACATTTCATATTTATAATAAATTAATTAAATTTTTAGTAAATAAAAAAATTTTTTTTTACAATACTAATAATTTAAAATAGTTATATAAATTGTATTTTAATACATATTGTATTATAATATATTTATAATAATTATATAAACTTGATAATTACACAAAAATAATATTTATAAATATTTATAACATTTTTAAATAGTATTTCAGTAGTATTGTTGTTAAAATGCCCCGAGGAAGACAACTGTCTGTTGCTGCACGGTCTCAAAGACGTAGGGAAAGAAATAGGTTAAATGGAGAAGACTCTCAGTATGCAGATAGAGAGCGAGAATTGACTTCCCAATCTCAAAGAATCCGTAGAGCAGTTAGTGAAAAAAAATTATTTGAGAATGTTAGTCTTTGTTCTAGTGGTCGCAATATTGATGGTTCGCATGTATTCGAATATGCAGTTTTAAGGTATAAGTCCATTGGTATATTGGTAGTTTACAAGAGCCCCCGTTACTCGTTGCCAAAATTTAGATTAGAGTTTGAGAATTTACTTCAAGAATATGGTTACATTTTAGGTATGGAAACAATAATTTTAGGAGATTTTAATTTATGCTTACGCGCTCTTATTGAGGCTAGGGAAACATATGAGAATTTGGTTAGTAAGGGATTTAGATCACTTTTAGATTTGAAAATGTTCACAACACGTGATGATACACATATTGATTGGGCATTTTCAAATATGTCGCTTGGCCAAGCCAGCGCAAAAACTTTTGAAACTGTGCACAGCATTCATGACGCTATTTCCGTGAGCATTCCAGATAGGATATAGTTTGATATGTTAGGTCGGTAATTTTTTTTTTTTCCGTGGGGAACGTGGAAATGCGTATTTGGTAAAAACAAATACAATTACGCATTTCATGTCGACTCGAAGATCTATTTTAAAGATCTAATTGCATCGCAATGACCTCCACGTGGTGTTCCCTGGATACCGATTTAAGTTTAAATAATCGGGAACTAACTCGAGCAGCGTGCTGTAGTAGTACAGTCGGCTGTAGACGACTGTTCCTTTCTTTATTATTTTACCCATATCATTACAAGAAAGGAAAATTTTAAAGAATTTTTTTTCTTTTTATTATAATTTAATAATGTTATAACTGGATACCGATTTGAGTTCATATAATCGGAAATGCTTCTCAGAGGGTATTATACGGTTGGGCGGGCTCGACTGTACATTTCCTTCTTGTTATTTATATAACTTACGGCTTCTGTAAAAGACTTTTCACCAATGTGACTGCATATTCTTGTCAATCTAGAACCCCCCACGAGTATAATTTATTGTAAGTAATTCTGAAAAATATTAAACAATTAAAATAATATGATCACGATTGTGGTGTCATTTATTATTTGATTTGATAAATAGCAATTTCGACACGCACCGGAACAGCCACACTGCGCTACATCATAAAAAATAACAGCTTCCGGTCGGCATCTACTGTTATTTATCAATAACATAGAAAAGATAAGAAAAATAAACTCGGTATCATCGCCATGGGGGGCTTAAGGGGATCGATAGTTCGACTTCGGCTTGCATTATTCGCTCAATCTATTTTTAAAACTGCTTATCTTTAAACACGAGTGTTAATGCATTACTACTAATTTTTGGTGATCATTCTTAAACGTATTTCGAGATGGATCGTAAGCTCAATGTTATTCTGCGCAGTTTTTCTTAACACTCCACGTGGAAAGCAATGTTTCAGAGTGTAAAATTTTCAAATTTACTTATAGTGGCAACTATGTGTGCAATCTAAAGCGGCACTTAGAAAAAAGACACAAAAGTGAATTCAATGAAGTGATCGAAATTAAGAAATTGTAATGGGTCAAAATGAAGTTAAAGGTGCCTATATTGACCGGGTGACCGCCGACAAAGTTCCGTTAGCTCTTTTGGACTCAAAAGGCTTTGAGACGTTGACAACTCAAATATTTCGTACATTGCACATTGTAACGTCGAGAAATGTGTGAGTTTAGTCGATATAAAAATACAAAATTAAGAGCGAAATGATTAAGACAGTGGAACTGCTAAATGATTGCGAGTCTGAAAATGATGACGAAGAAAAAGGTGCTAATGAATTAGGTGATGAAGGGTTGCTGAATAACATAAAAATTCAATCAATAATGTCAATAAAATGTGCAGCTTTGTCTGATTTTATTGACAAAGCTCGACGAACTGTGAAGCTTTTAATTTTATTTGCTTATTAATCACGTTTTTCTAGATTATATTTTAATTTTAATGTGAATTTATTTGTATTATTTAATTTAATTATAATATGCCTTTTTTCCAGGTGGAATTCAACGTACACTATGTTGAGCAAGCTGCAACAATTTGAAGTCTTTTGCGAAATACGCCTCAAAAGTTCTATACAACTAACGGTAACTGAGTGGAATGACATTAAAAGATTTGTGAATACCTTGAAATAGTGTTGGGTTGCTCATGAGTGAGTGAACAAATAAGAGTTGTTGCAATTGCATTTTTTCAAGTTACGGAAGAGATTTCTGCCCAAAAAAAACGTGACTTTGTCTAAAACTATTGTTTTAGTTGGCTTGCTGCAAAAAAGGATAGTAGCTATATACGCAACGGTTAAAAATGAAAACGTCAAGGCAGCAACTAAAGAAATCATAAGGGAAATGGATGCCCGCTTTAAAGATATCGAGGCTAACATTTTATATGCTGAAAGTACAATACTTGATCCAAGATTCAAAGGACGAGTGTTTAAGTCAGAGGATGCCTTTAAGAAATCGGTTGCCGACATTAGAAAAAACATGGCTAGCTCAGTACGGTCACTCCCCGCGGCTCCCGAAAATGTTGTAAACAACGCACAACCGGAAGATGAGGACACAATATGGGCTGAATTTGATACAACATATCAACAAGTCAGCCAACCCACAAACCGCACAGTAGCAGCTACCCGGGAAATGGACAAGTATCTGGCAGAGGAGTATATCAGCCGAAAAGATGATCCACTGGTATGGTGGAATCAGCGGAAATCGCAGTACCCGCTCCTTTATTCTTATATGCTAAAGCGCCTCTGCTTAGTTGCCACATCTGTGCCATGCGAGCGCATATTTTCAAGTGCAGGCGAAACGGTACGCAAGCGACGGTCGTTATTGAAGGCTACGAACGTTGAAAATTTAATTTTTTTGCACAACAACATGTAAATATAAAGTGAGTACAATATAATATTTAAAAAGTTTGCACGAATAACCCTTTTTTTCTTATAGCGATGAAATAATTAAAAACAAAAGGACCGGAGGATCTCTTTAGTATTAATTTAACATAAGTTTCCTATGAAAGGAAGTAAAACTGTTTTGTTTTGTTTTGTTATGTTTTAATTCTTTTTTATAAGTTATAAATATTTGAAACTTGGAAAATATATCGTATTTTATTTATATCAAGTCAGTAGTGCTTAGGGATTCATAAGCAGTGAACATATACGCAATTTGAGTGGGCAACTGAACAAGTGAGCAACTGAACAAGTGAGTAACTGAACAAGTGAGCAACTGAACATGTGAGCAACTGAACAAGTGAGCAATCTGAGTGAGTTGACTCTTCTCGAAAAAAAGAACAAGTGAACATGTTCACCTAAGTGAGTCGTATTTACCCAACACTACCTTGAAACCAGTATACCATGTGGAAAAAAATCATTTGAAAAATCGGTTGCTTGACCATGAGACTAAATTAAGAAATGACACAAAAGACACAAGTGCCAAAGTATTACAGGCTATAAGTGGTAAAGGCTTTTCTAAAACTAATCAAAATACAAGTTCTTATAAAAACCGTAAAACATTTCGGTCAAATAAATTTAAATCAAAGTCAAATATGAACTGCTTTTTCTGTGGAAAAAAAGGGCACTTTCAGAAAGATTGTTTTAAATTTAAAAAGTTTAGCCCAAATAATGATAAAGAAAACAAAAAGCAGGCACAAGCATTATCGGTTGTACCACAGCGAGGAATCGCCTTCATGATTAGACGATCGATAGCTCATTCTGCCGTAAGTGGCGGTGTGTCGTTTATTTTGCACTCAAGAGCGTCTGACCACATCATAAACAATAAAAGTCTGTATGCTGATCACATTGATGTGGAATCACCTATTGCAATTGCAGTGGCTAAGTGTGGTGAATATGTATATGCCACTTTAAAAGGCAAAGTTAAGCTACGCAGCAATTGCCAGGTCGATGTCACTCTGGAGAATATTTTGTTCTGTGAAGAAATCCCTTATAAGTTGCTTTCTGTGAAGCGAATGCAAGATTCTGAAGTAACGATCGAGTTTCATCCAGAAGGTGTGAAGGCCACAAAAGATTGGCAAGTTATTCTGGAAGGTGTTTGTGAGTATAACGTTCCCAATTTTAACTTTAATCTATGCCATAGAGCATATGTAATGAGTAAAGGTAATATAAATAACAAAGAATATCGATTATGGCATGAAAGGTTGAAGCATTTAAGTAATGGAAAATTTTTAGAAAACAAAAGAAATAACATGTTTGAAGATGGTCACCTTTTAAAAAATGTGGAAATTAATGATAAAATATGTGAAACATGTGTTAATGAAAAGCAATGTAGACTTCCATTTGAAAAATCTAAAAATAAAGAATATATTTAAAGACCTTTGTTTATTATCCATTCCGATGCATGTGGTTCGATGACTCATTCTGCTGTAGATGGCAAAAGTTTTTACGTCGATTTATTGACCTATATACTTACTATTGCGTTACATATCTTTTGGCCTATAAGTCCGATGATTTTGCAATGTTTAAAGACTTTATAGTAAAAAAACGAGGCTCACTTCAGATTGAAAGTTGCCAATATATATATATGGCAATACTATGTCGATAGTATGGCAACCCTAGAATAAGAAGCAGTAAGAAGAAGATTAAAAGTGCAAGAAGCCAGACGTACACGCAGCAGAGCTAATCAGTCGTAAAGTAGTTAAAGCGGTGTAATTTCTTTAAAGACGTATTCTTTTTTTCTTTGTTTAAACTTCGTTCGTTTTAATATTAATACAATAAATACATATTCATTGTTACATAGATAATGGAAGGAAGTATTTATCCAACGAGGTAAGACAATTTTGTGTAGATAATGGAACAAGCTACCATTTGACAGTACCACATACCCCTCAGCAAAATGGCGTTTTTGAACGCATGATTAGAACATTAACTGAAAACGCTCGTGCCATGAAACATGGCGTACAATTGAATAAAATTTTCTGGGGTGAAGCTATTTTGACAGCAACTTATTTAGTTAATAGAATTCCAAGTAGTGCAATAAAGGACTACAATAAAACTCCTTATGAAATGTGGCAAAACAAGAAACCAAATTTAAAATATTTAAAGGTGTTTGGTTCAATTGTGTATGTTCATCAAAAGATGAGGAAAAGAAAGTTCGATAAGAAATCATCTAAAGCCATACTTGTTGGATATGAGCCAAATGGTTTTCGGCTTTGGGATTTGAGCGCAAGCAAGTTTGTGTCTGCAAGGGATGTTATTGTAGATGAAGCTACAATGAATTCTAAAGCCGTTGCAGATTCTGGATTTCTTATTGAGAGTAAGGAACATAAAGCCCTTGACCTCATTGATAACCCAAATAATATTGGGGATCATAAAGGTCATGATGATATCCTTAATAAGAGTAAGGATTGTAAAAATTCAGATTTGCTGAATGTGGACCTCATTGCTTTCTCCTTATTAGGGAGGGCATCCGTAATGAGATTACGGAGGAAAATGGTGTTACATGTGTATCAGATGATCGGTCTAGAAATTCTCTTGAAACACCATGTCTTGGTGTGGAATTCATTGGTAAGCAATGTGATGTTTGACGAAGTGAAAGGTTAATGAATCAAAATGAAACATGGACTATATAAGATAGACCAGAAAATAAGAAAATCGATAGTAAGTGGGTTTTCTCGATAAAGCATAATGAATTTGGAAGTCCAGCCAAATATAAGGCAAGACTTGTAGCACATGGTTTTACACAGGAATACATGCTTGATTATGAGGAAACATTTTCTCCAGTAGCTCGAATATCTAGCTTACGACTTATACTACCTTTGTCAAATCAATTTAATTTACAAGTTAACCACATGGATGTTAAAACCGCATTTTGAAATGGAGAATTGAAAGAGGAAATTTATATGATTGTTCCTTAAGGTTTACCATATGGAAATGATAAAGTTTGTAAACTAAATAAAGCTCTTTATGGATTACAGCAAGCAGCTAGATGCTGGTTTCAGGTGTTTGAAAGAGAGAAATAGGATTTGTAAGCTCTGAAGTCGACAGTTGTATATACATAATTGATAATGGAGATATTTTGAAAAATATTTATGTACTTTTATATGTAGACGATATAATTATAGCAACGGAAAACCTTGAAACTATGTCAAATTTTAAATCATATTTAATGAGCAAATTTATGTATGTCTCATCATCCATTATGCAAACCTTTGAGCAGCTTGCAGAAAACATATTTCTAGAAAGCGCACGCAGCCGAAGTTTTATTGTTTTTCTCTGCACTTCTGTGACTTTAGGTACGGTTTTTTTTAGAAAATTTCATAACTCCCATGTCTTTTACATACTTTTTAACCGATATATCGCTCACATTGTATTTTTTGGCAAGCGCACGATACGATTTAGCTGTGCGACCCACAATTTCAGCTTTTAATTTAGCTCTAACTTCAGACTGCTGCAATGGACATTTTCTTCCGGACCCAGGGGCTCTATCTATTTTTTTCCCCACTCTGAACATCAGAAATTACTTTATAAATAAAAGTTTTCTTAAAGCCCATAGCCGAAAAGTAATGAAAAATTTCATTTTTCGGCTGAGATGGGTTATTTGCGCAATATGCGCGAACCAATTTTCGAGGCTCTTCTGTGTTCAGAGACATTTCAGCAACTACGAATTATCTAGAAAGCAAATTTTTGCTGCAATGCATGCTGGAATATTACCGTTTATTATCGTGCTTTTTGTTTTGCTCTGTCAATTCTTGGAACTTTTTGAGAACATGTTAAATTTTGTTCGTATTTCATTCCGCATACCTTAGACTTGCACCAAGAGCAGTAGATATCATTAGACATCATCATTAATAATAGACACATATTTCAAGTTCAAATTAATCAATACGCTTCTTTTTCCCAAAATTTAAATAATTCTAGTAACCAAATCAATCCAGTAAATACGAAGCAACGAAAGATCATAACTATAACTGTATGACTGTTACACAGATCTGTCGTAAGTCCTCATCGCAATCGGATCGTAACCACTTTAACACTGACATTCACTGTAATTTAAGTCTAACAATTAATAACATTGTATTTTATATATGTATGTACATACATACGTATATACATGTTAAATAAAAAATTGTTTAATTAATAAATTTTTGTCATTTTAGTACAAATAATTGTGTGTAACTTAAATTTCTGACAATAATAAATATGAAATACTTAAATTAAATTGTTTTTCTCCTGAAACTAGTCTTGTTTGCTGTTATTGATATAGTCATACAAATCAGTGTATTTGCCAGGTCTATTGGACAAAAACAATTTGTGATATTTTGATCTACTTTTAAATAAAAATATTCGCTTTGCATACCGATTTGCAGTGTATAAAATAAACACGAAAGAAAATGTCAGTCGGGCATGCCGACCGTGTAATACCCTCTGAGCATCATTTCCAATTATATGAGTTCCAATTGGAGCAGCTGCTGCAAGAACTTAACATGCACACATTTTTGTATGTCTATCTCGCTCACACGTTTTTCGTTTTCGTTGCTTGTGTGCACAGCTCAGTGCAATGCACGTGGCTATGCCTTGCTTGAAAGTAACGATTTCCTTGTTTAACAAACTTTTTTAATTATCGTCCGATTTCGATGAAATTTTTACAATCGTTTGATATAATTTGTCTGCAAGTATATGCTAAGTTACAAAACTATATGTTAAGAAATAAGTGAGCCAGCAGCAGGCAAATTTACAACGTAATTGTGATTTTGGTGGGCGAAGGAAGTGTGGCATCCAAAAAATTTTGATTGCATTATCTTTATATTGCATGTAGTAATCTGTATGCCAAAATTGTCCCTAGGTGTTATATTAACTGAGATATTTGCCAAAAACATGTATTTTTTCCGAGGTATGTCTGGTTTTAGGCTTATTGTGGGCGAATGGGGCGTGGCATCGAAAAAAAAAAAGATTCTTGTATTGACTGACTAAATATGTGGTCGATACTGACTAAAACGGATATTGTAGCTCTTACCATCTCTGAGATCTGTTTGTTCATACGGACATGGCTATATCGACTCGGCTGTTGATGCTGATTAAGAATATATATACTTTATGGGGTCTGCCACGCCTCCTTCTGCCTGTTACATACTTCTGACAAACCCAATATACCCCTCAGAAGGTATAAAAAGACAAAAAACTTGAGTTCCGTTGAGTAGTTTGACTTTTGACTTTTATTTTCGATCCTTTGAATTAATATGAAATTGCGAAATAGAAATACCAATGAAGTAAAACTTACAACAAACTAAAAACTTAAATTCAAAAGATGCCAGTCACCATCAGTCCACTTTACTGACTACTAGTCAGTGACCAGCTTCATGATCCAAGTTTGGTGTCATGCTTGTGCAGCAATAACTATTTGAGAATTATAATGTTCAATAATGAAAAATGTCTGAACCGCCAGTTCACCCTTTGTATGCTGTTTGTCGTTATTCTAATACCACAAAACAACAACAGCGCCAAAGTTACATACATACATCCACAACAGTTAGGTAGTCTGCACTTATTTTATGCTAAGCATGACACCGAAGAATGTATGCTCTTTTTTATTCGCCTTGCCAGTGTTTTGAGACATCAAAATAATAAACCTACAAATATTTTCAACGTCAATGAAACTTTACTTGGTAAATAAGAAGTTTTGCCTGAATCAGGGTCTATTTTATTTTTTCCATATAAAACACTTAGACCTCGCTTATTGTTGGGAATACCTTCCGAAAACTGTAACGCAATATGAAATAATGCAAAGTGAATTAAGATTTCCTATAGCAAGGTATAAGTGTACTCAGTGAGAAATGTCTTATAAACTAAGAAACTCAACATATTAATCATCAAGTTGTGAGCAAAGGGGCGACAAAATCGCAACTTTTAAGATTTCTTAAATAAGATTGCTTATGATGTAGTTGTCCGATTCCAACAAATTAATTCAGAGAATTAACTGCACTGTATTAGTTTGGCTTGGATCCAGACAAAAATGCTTCTCATACTAAAGACATATCTTGAGTATGATGTTTGTTAAATTACTTACATATATTAGAGCCATGTGATATAGTTGTCCGATCCAAACCAAAGTTGGTCAGGATATATTAAAAGGTACCATGCACATACTGTACGAATTTTGTTCAGATATCTTCAATATCTTGTGTAATCGTTTTTTACGATTTGTATATATATATATATACTTTATACTTTATACTATAATTTGATTTTAAAAAAATGTAGTGTAGCCAAAATATTTAACATAAAATAAATATATAAATATATTTCATATTTTAGATAGTAAAAAACATTTTTAACAAGATCTTACATGATGTAAAAATTCAAAAAAGGGTTTTTAGCATTTATATTTTGCTATTTAGCCAAATTTTTTCATTGTTATAGGAAATGAAATCTCGTTAATTTTGGTAATAAAATGTATTGTAATGCAGTAAGTAAAACATTTCGTGCTAAGTTAACTCCGTATCAACGTATTCAATTATCTAAAAAATAATTATTATTATGAAAATCATGAAAAATGCTGTCCACACATATTGATATCAGAAATTATTGATTTCGATTTTGATACTCTGTTAAGAGGTTTTATATATTAAAGCTAAATAATCATCAAATAACTTAAAAAAAAAAGTTGCTCAGTAAAAAACTTTTTTTCTTTTTGTAATTTCCTTAATCTACTTAAAAGATGTAGTATTCTATTCTGTGTAGGTTGAGTATTAACAATTAAACGCTTATTTATATGTGTATATTAACCATTTCTGAAATTAAATAAATGCATTTATTTTAATTTTTAATTCCTCAGGGTAGCATTAAAAAATGTATGCTAACGAAATTACAAACAAACTTTTTGATTTAATAAATTAACTTACAAAAAAATAGCTAATGAAATTGTATTTTTCTTCCAATGCGACAGGCTTATATACATCATATTAAAGGCTTTGCCAGGTACAGAATTTAATTTTCACTGAATCGGTAATTTTCACTGAAATCCACGTGTCCACAGCGAACAAGAAAGAAATTGTCAGTCGGGCATGACGACCGTGTAATACCCTCTGAGCTTCGTTTCCAATTATATGAGTTCAAACTGGAGTAGGTGCTGCAGGAACTCAACACGCACACATATTTGTATGTCTGTCTCGGTCGCACGTTTTTCGTTTCGTTGGTTGTGTGCAGAGCTCAGTGCAATGCACGTGGCTATGCCTTGCTTGAAAGTAACGATTATCGTTGTATGACGAACTTTTTATACCCTCTGAGGGGTATATTGGGTTTGTCAGAAGTATGTAACAGGCAGAAGGAGGCGTGGCAGACCTCATAAAGTATATATATTCCTGATCAGCATCAACAGCCGAGTCGATATAGCCATGTCCGTCTGTCTGTCTGTCCGTATGAACAAACAGATCTCAGATATGGTAAGAGCTACAAGTTCAAACTTGGTCAATAACGATCACATATTTAGTCAGTCAATACAATTTTTTTTCCTTTTCCCATTCGCCCACAATTAGAGAAAAACCAGACATACCTCGGAAAAAATACATGTTTATGGCGAATATCTCAGTAACTACGGCACCTAGGAACACCAGTTTTGGCATGCAGGTTGCTAGATGCAATATAAACACAATGCCATTTTGGCTGCCACACTACCTTTGCGAGCAAGACAGACATAACGGAAACAAAGTCCAAACTTCGTATGCATTGTTGTTGTATCCTAACAGTTATTTCATTAGTACATCGTTGTCGCGAAAAATGTACAGTTACAGCAATAAAGCAAAAATTTGGGTGGCGTTATAAATCTAAAACGCACCTTATGAGTTCCCATTTTTGTAACTGCTGCAAGAACTTAACATGCACACATATTTGTGTGTCTGTCTGTCGAGACATAGCGACGTGCATTGCAGTGAGCTTACATAAGCAGCGGAAACGAAAAACAATGTGTGAGCGAGACAGACATACAAATATGTGTGAATGTTAAGTTATTGCAATTTGATCTCATATAATTTGATACGAATCTCAGAGGGTATTACACGGTCGGCATGCCCGACTGAAATTTTCTTTTTTGTTTTTTTATTTTGTCGTCATATTCGAATTTACCGTTTTTTCTGAGAATGCTACAGCTGAATTTCAATTTGTTAGCGATTTATTCGGCCTCAACGACTTTGCTTACTTGTATACCCTCTGTGAGATATATGGGGTTTTTGAAAGGCAAACACGCAGAAGAAGCCGTGCCAGATCCCACAAACATTTTTTGAGTAATCTGAACCAAATTCACTTAATACGTGTTTAGTACCAAATTCCATGTGAAAACCAAATTTCTTCCCGATCAAACTATTATATCATAAAGCTGCCATTGAAACAATCGGCTGGAAATGCTTAGTACCAAAATGTTTTTTATCTTTTAAGCGTTTCTATTCAAATTCACTCAATACGCTTTTATACCAAAATCCCAGGTGCAAACCAAATTTCATCCCGATCGAACTACTATATCATTTAGCTGGCATAGTAACAATCGGCTGACAATACTTGGTGAGAAAAAGTTTTGTTATGCCAAAATTAGTGTCTCTAGGTGTTATATTAACTGAGATATTCGCCAAAAACATGTATTTTTTTTCGAGGTATGTCTGGTTTTAGGCTTATTGTAGACGAATGGGGCGTGGCATCGAAAAAAAAAGATTCTTGTATTGACTGACTAAATATGTGATCGATACATACCAACTTTGAATTTGTAGCTCTTCCCATCTCAGAGATCTGTTTGTTAATACGGACAGACAGACAGACGGACATGGCTATTGTGACTCGGCTGTTAATGCTGATCAAAAATATTTATACTTCATGGGGTCGGAAACGCCTCCTTCTGCCTGTTACATACTTCTGACAAACCCAATATACCCCTCAACAAAGACTATGAGAAAAAAAAAAACGAAAATAATCCACATTAATTCATTTTTGCACGCTTCGAAAAAATAATATTTTCAAAGAAATTTTAATATTTTGTCCATAAACCTTTACTTGAAATAACTTGATTAATGCGGTTTGGCATGCTTTCTACCAAATTATTTATAATTTCTTTATGAATTCTATTCCATTCCGTTTTAACCCGCTCCCAGAGGTCACCCATGATTGTTGGGACGGCGTGGTACTGCGCGAGCCTTTTCTTCACGATTGACCAGAGACTCTTAATTGAATTGAGGTCCGGACTTTGTGCTGGCCACTCCATCAACTGAACTGTTATTTCCCAAACCATTCCTTTACAATTTTTGCTGTGTGCTTTCCTCCTTTGCTTCACATGGTGTTTTTGAAGACGTTCACCAGGTCTACGCCAGCAGTGTTACTTTCTATCCGACTGGAAGCGGTTGAATTTGGACTCATCCGGCCAGATAACGCGTTTCCAATCATCAACAGTCCAATTTTTGTGTGCCCTTGCAAATTTCTAACGCGCTTTTACGTTTTTATCGGACAATGCAGGTTTGACCTTTTTGACCGATGAGGTGTATCCCATGTCGTGAAGCGCTCGTCTAGCAGTCCATTCCCTAACATTTTCTGGTTTTCTATATTTACAATTATTTGCACAGCAAAACACAACATACAGCAGCTAAAAGTTTACGCGCGAAAAAACATATGGCTTGGGCATAGCGAAATTTAAGTCCCGTTAAAAGCTTCGGAGAGCTTTTAAAGCTGAGACTCATAGTTTTGTGTGTTTATTATCAACCGCCAAAAATTATTTAAACGATTGAAAAGTTGTTAGTTTATTTGTTAAGGCCATAAACATAATACGTGCCTTCAGGCAGGCTTACGTGCTAGAGGGTTAATCACGAAATACATATATTATTCACAAAATATAGTTGATATAATAGTTAATAATATACATAGTTGATTATAAATCACATCCGCATCACAATCGAAACGTTCGAATGAATTGAGAGAACAAAATGCAGCATAGAAAACTAACCGAGAGAGAATGAGACTAGACGTGAGAGAGTTAATGCGGACTAACGGAAAATAATCGTTACTTTTGTCGCGCGCTTGCAAAATAGGCAATACATGCGTAAGTTTGCTTATGTATTTGTGCCAATGCAACGCGACAAGGCAACAAAACCAAAACTAAAGCGATAGATTTGAGAGAATGAGAGAGAGACGAGAATAGTTCTTTTTTATTTGTTTTGATCTTCTTCGTCAATTTTATTGTTTTGTTATTATATATATTATATTATATTATATATATATGAGGGGTATATTGGGTTTGTCAGAAGTATGTGTCAGGGAGAAGGAGGCATGGCAGACCACATAAAGTATATATATTCTTGATCAGCATCAACAGCCGCATCGATATATCCATGTCCGTCTGTGCGTCTGTCCGTATGAACAAACAGATCTCAGAGATGGTAAGAGCTACAAGTTCAAACTTGGTCAGTATCGACCATATATTTAGTCAGTCAATACAAATTTGTTTCCTTTTTTTATGCCACGCCCCATTCGCCCACAATTAGCGAAAAACCAGACATACCTCGTAAAAAAACATGTTTTTGGCCAATATCTCGGTATCTATAACACCTATAATCACCAATTTTGGCATGTAGGTTGCTATTTGCAAAATAAAGACAATGCCATCAAATTTTTGGACGCCACGCCTCCTTCGCCCACCAAAAGCACAATTTCTTTATAACTTTGCAAGCGGCTGGCTCAGTTATTTTTTAACGTATAGTTTTGTAACTTAGCATATACTTGCAGACAAATAATATCAAACGGTTGTGAAATTTCATTACAATCGGACTATAATTAAATAAGTTTGTCATACAAACTTAAATTTTTATCGCAATAGCAGTGCACTGCTTTCGTATCATATAATTGGAAACGAAGCTCAGAGGGTATTACACGGTCGGCATGCCCGACTGACATTTGCTTTCTTGTTTTTCACTGTGGAAGCCGCGCAATAATCTTGTACGCATACTTTTTCTGGCGAGTGTACATCGAAAAACTCAAATTCTAAGCAAAGCCACAGCCACGTGCATTGTACTGAGCTCTGCTACAGCACTGCTGTCACACAAGCAGCGTGAACGAAAAACTTTGTGCAAGCGAGTTAAGTTCTTGCAGCCCTTGTAGCGGTTACTCCTATTAAAACTCATATACATAACTGAAAATTAAAGTCAGAGGGTATTACACAGTCTCAATTCTTAAACAAAACAACTCTTCAAAATTGCAGTCTGACAGAATTTATTCAACCTTTTATGTATCACAAACTTAAGTAACCTTTTGGAAGAAAGCAATCTATTATTTTGTTTTATCATATACAAAACAATTTGCACGGCACTTAAAGACAATTTCATAACTTAAACTTTGCCAAAAAATTAATATAATATAGTGATATGTACACTGAGCTCTTTGAAGAAGAGCAAAAGGGACTAATGAATTTGTGCGAAAAATTGTCTGCCGGTCCGCCTGTTTCTCAGCCCCCTTTGCCCACAAATAGAGAAGCAGTGACTATCTTGATTTTTGACTTTCTTAATATGAATGCTAGAAAGGCCAAAATTGGTATGCAGGATACTGGATACCATATAAAGTTTTGTATACCATGTCCTCTTTGCCCACAAATTGCGAACTAAAAGCTGTATAGTTAACATTTTGTAGAGTAATTATTTATTCCAAAACGAAAGTTTGCTTAAAAATACAAATCAGTTGAAAAATATTCAAAACAGTTTAATAAAATTTAGTTAATATTAGTTAAGTTCACTTTCTTTGGCAAAAAATTTGTTTGGCCGATCCTCGGTAGCGGAAACTTTTTCTTTAACTAAAGAAAACTGACTTTTTTTTATTTTCTTACTTTTTTGATAAAAAAAAAATCTTTTTTAAATGACGCACACCTTCGCCACAAGTAAAGTAGTATTGCTATCCATATTTTATTTTTACATTTTTTGCCTTTTGAGGTATTCAAACTTACACAGTAGTCACAAAATTTTTTTTTTTTTATTAATTTTCTGACCAATTTTGGTTGGAATCGGTCAACTATATTATCGTATTTAAAAAATGTTAAAAATTTGGAATACCGCGCCTTTTCTGACAAATATGACATTTTCTTCGCTTTTTTAAATTAATGTTTTGAACTAAATGCACCTTATAGATATGATTTTGAGTTGTATTAAATTTCATTCATTAATGTATTTTCAATTTAATTTTCTTTTAATCAAAAAAATATCTGGATACTTGCTCAATTAAATTTTCTTTCAATTAAAGTAGTATTTTTAAAACACTGGCTCAGGGTCTTCAACAGTCGCGCAAGCTGGACTGTAATCTTCCTTACTTGTTTTTTGTGAATTAATATCCATTTATGAATTTACTTAAGTGCAACCTAAATAAAGTCCATTTAAACATATATAGATATATATATATGTTATGAATTGTCAATTTCACTAGATTTTAGTGCCAAGACCTATTTTAGACGACTGCATGAGTACACGAGTTCATGTTTTTGGTCTCTAAAATTGCTTTCAAACAAACCTAAAACAAAATCAAGTACTCAATGTGAGATGTCTTATAAACTAATAAGCTTAACATATAAATCACCTATTTGTCAGAAAAGCGCGGTATTCCCAATTTTTAACATTTTTTAAATACGATGATATAGTTGACCGATTCCAACCAAAATTGGTCAGAAAATTAATAAAAAAAATATTTTGTGACTACTGTGTAAGTTTGAATACCTCAAAAGACAAAAAATGTTTTCATACTAAAGAAATATCTTGGCTCTGATGTTTGTCATATTACTTATATGGAAGCTTCGTGATATAATTGTCCGATTTTTTTAATGTTTGGTCATATTGCGTCTATATAGTTATTTGATCCGAACCAAAGTCGGGAAGGATACATTAGGTGTTACCATGCAAATACTGTGTGAATTTCGTTCAGATATCTTTAATACTTTTCGAGTTATAGGAATTGTGAAATCGTTTTTCACGATTTGCGGAGGCGGTGGGGGCGTGGCAAAAATCCAGAATTAACCTGTACTGCTCGGATACGCATACAAAGTTAGGTGGCTGTAGGTCTTGTAGTCTCTGAGAGCTAGGTTTTCATACAGACGGACGGACAGACGGACATGGCTATATCGACTCGGCTTTTGATGCTGATGCAAGATTATAAAGTCAGCACAACATTTATTCGTACACCAGAAATTTTCAAGTTATTTGCTTTATTAATGATAGAAAAGTAAATTTTAAAATGTTCATTTTAGTTAATTATGATTTAAATAACATTTTTAATGTTTATTATAAAAACAAAAACCAAAAATATACTGTTTTAAACAAGTTTTTCTTAACAACTAATCAAAAATGAGAAAATATACGCACACAAATTGTTCGTACAGTGAGCAAATTCATAACTTTAAACGCAAAAATTTTATAAAAAAAACAAGGATTTAATATTTTGTTGGTCCCCCCTTTGCATCAATGACCGCTTTCAAACGCCGTTGACCAAATTTTGGGTGTCATTAGCACCTATTTTGTCCCATTCAACAATTAGAGCAGTTTTTAAGGACTCTTTCGATGTTATGGAGTGTTTCCGGATCCTTTTCTCCAACAAATTCCACACATGCTCAATCGGATTTAAATCCAGTGACTGGGATGGGTTCTTCAACTGCTTGCAGTGGTAAATGAGCCACTCCAGTACCCTATAAGCCTTGTGTTTTGGGTCATTATCTTGTTGAAATATAAAAGTTTTCGGATCAAGCCCTAGTTTTATGGCACTTGGGTACAGGTTTAGCTCCAAAATGGTCTTGTACACATGCTGATCCATTTTGTCATCGATAAACACCAGTCGACCAGCTCCACCTGCAGAAATGCAGCCCCAACCATCACATTTCCTTCGCCATGCTTAACTGTGGATATAAGGTTATTTTCCTTCATGGCTTCATTGACCTTTCTCCACTTTGATCAGCATCACAAGCCGAGTCGATTTAGCCATGTCCGTCCGTCCGTCCGTATGAACAAACAGAACTCAGAGATGGTAAGAGCTACAATATCCGCTTTAGTCAGTATCGACCACATATTTAGTCAGTCAATACAAGTTTGTTTCCTTTTTTCGATACCACGCCCCATTCACAATAAGCGTAAAACAAGACATACCTCGTAAAAAATACATGTTTTTAGCGAATATCTCAGTTATTATAACAGCTAGGGACATCAATTTTGGCATGCAGGTCGCCCACCAAAAGCACAATTTTTTTTGTAACTTTGCAAGCGGCTGGCTCACTTATTTCTTAACGTATAGTTTTGTAACTTAGCATTTACTTGCAGACAAATTATATCAAACGATTGTGATTTCATTAAAATCGGAGTATAATTAAAACAGTTTCTCAAACAACGAAAATCGTTACATTCAAGCAAGGCATAACCACGTGCATTGCACTGAGCTGTGCTCACAAGCAACGAAAACGAAAAACGTGTGAGCGAGATAGACATACAAATATGTGTGCGTGTTAAGTTCTTGCAGCAGCTACTCCAATTAGAACTCATCTAATTGGAAACGAAGCTCAGAGGGTATTACATGGTCGGCATGCCCGACTGACATTTTCTTTCTTGTTTTTTCACATGATCATGAGCATCTTGACGAAGCTCTGATGATGAAATTTTTGGATTTTTGGCCACAGAAGCTACCAAAATCCGCTTGTCGTTTTCATTTAATATGCTCGATCTGCCAGCTTTCTTGTGATTTGTGCGAATTTCACCAGTGTCTGTGTAAGTTATTATTACACTTTGCACTGTAGAGTGTGCCCTATCCACTAATTTTCCAATTTCAAGAAGACTCCGATTCTCCAAATAAAATTTGAGGAAAAGTTTGCGAATTTCAGGTAAAACATCCTTGCCTCGGCCCATTTTGTTAATTTTTGGCAATTTTAATGGTGTTTGAACTAAAATTTTGCAACGTTTCTAACATATGTATGTATGTGCAGGCTAATGTGAAATTCCAAGAATTACTCGAAAAGAAACTCAATAAAAAACGGTAAATGGAAGTGTTGGGAATGGTTAAGCATTAAGTGTACGAATAATTGTTGAGCGAGTTTTCCAGCACTTTTTATACCCTCTGAGGGGTATAATCGGTTTGTCAGAAGTATGTAACAGGCAGAAGGAGGCGTGGCAGACCCCATAAAGTATACATATATATTCTTGATCAGCATCAACAGCCGAGTCGATATAGCCATGTCCGTCTGTGCGTCTGTCCGTATGAACAAACAGATCTCAGAGATGGTTAGAGCTACAAGTTCAAACTTGGTCAGTATCGACCACATATTTAGTCAGTCAATACAAATTTGTTTCCTTTTTTTGACGCCACGCCCCATTCGCCTACAATTAGCGAAAAACCAGACATACCTCGTAAAAAATACATGTTTTTGGCGAATATCTCGGTAGCTATAACACCTAGGGTTACCAATGGTTTGGCACGCAGGTTGCTATTTATATAAAGACAATGCCATCAAAATTTTTTGGATACCACGCCTCCTTCGCCCACCAAAAGCACTTATTTCTTAATGTATAAGTAGTTTTGTAACTTAGAGTATACTTCGAGTCATATAACATCAAACGATTGTGAAAATTTCATTAAAATCGGACTATAGTTGTGAAAATTTCACATACAATGTAAATTTTTAACGCAACAGCAGTGCACTGCTTTCTTCTACGCTGCAGTGTTAACAAGCAGTGCACTGCTTGTGAGTATGAAACTTTCTCAGTGCACTGCATGTGTGTATAAAATTTACGCAGTGCACTGCTTTTAAGCAGTCTGAAATGAATTCATATAAATATAAAAAACGCGGTCGGGATACTCGACTGAATTTCTTACTTGTTATACCCTCTGAGGGGTATAATGGGTTTGTCAGAAGTATGTAACAGGCAGAAGGAGGCGTGGCAGACCCCATAAAGTATATATATTCTTGATCAGCATCAACAGCCGAGTCGATATAGCCATGTCCGTCTGTCCGTCCGTCTGTCTGTCTGTCTGTCTGTCTGTCTGTCTGTCTGTCCGTATGAACAAACAGATCTCAGAGATGGTAAGAGCTACAAGTTCAAACTTGGTCAGTATCGATCACATATTTAGTCAGGCAATACAAGTTTATTTTCTTTTTTTGATGCCACGCCCCATTCGCCCACAATAAGCGAAAAACTAGACATACCTCGGAAAAAATACATGTTTTTTTCGAATATCTCGGTAACTATAATACCTAGGGACACCAATTTTGGCATGCAGGTTGCTATTTGCAATATAAATATAATGCCATGCCAAAATTTATTGGATGCCACGCCCCCTTCGCCCACAATTGCGTTGAAACTTCGAATGCCTCTGGCTCACTTATTTCTTAACGTATAGTTTTGTAACTTGGTATTTAATTAGAGACAAATAATGTCAAGCAATCCTGAAAATTGCATCAAAATCGGACTATAATTAAAAAAGTTTTTGATACAACGAAAATCGTTCCTTTAAAGCAAGGCATAGCCACGTGCATTGCACTGAGCTCTGCACGCAAGCAACGAAAACGAAAAACGTGCAAGCGAGATAGACATACTAATATGTGTGCATGTTAAATTCTTGCAGCAGCTACTCCAATTGGAACTTATATAATTGGAAACGAAGCTCAGAGGGTATTTCACGGTCGGCATGCCCGACTGACATTTCTTTCTTGTTTTAAATTAAATTTAATAAAAACTTTTTCAAGCATTTGTATATTTGTTTGTAACTGAAAGGGAAAATAAGGAAAGCTAGAAAGCAGTTTAAATAATACATTGAATAAAAAATTCATTATTATTATTATTACATTAGAAATTAATGCAGCTGCGATTGACGGGTAAGTTAATACTTAATCAAATTTAAATATCTGGTTGCCAAAATTCGCTCAAAAATAAACAAAATCTATCAATTAGGAAAAAAGCTTTAAGCTGTCAGGACGCCCATGTAGTTGGCAAGTTAAGTTATTTGTGTTGTCCCCCTCTGGGAAAAAGAATCCAGAATTGAGAGATGTTTTCGAGAGTGGCTGCATTGTTTGTTCAACCCCACAATGCTACCCCAACCCTTAGCTGGCCTCGTTTCACTGAGCAACAACTAAGGGGTTTTCCTTTTTCGACGTTCTTGGCGTGTCTTGTCATTGGTAAACATTTTTTGGCGCAAGTTGAGCTTATTGTCGCAGCCAGAATTTCATCCCCCACCCACAAAAGGCTCCTCAAGTAGCAGACTGCCCACCCCAAGCCTGTCAATCGTCGAGTGCTGCATGAATTATGAGCAACAGCTAAGATTTATGAATCCGACCACCAAGAAAAGACAAGAAAGCCGAGGAAAGAGCCCGAGCAAAAAACAAAATCTGTCAGCTGCTAAGTTGTGTTGTAAATTTCTCGCAATTAGGTTGAATTTCAATTTCCTTCGATGCTCAAGGGCCTCTCCCCCACCATCTAAGTACTCACTTTGATTACGATTATACATTGAAATGATGGCAATTTTTCCAAAAAAAAAAAAAAAAAAAAAAATAGAATATTATAGCCTCCTGGCCATAAAAATTCTTTAGCTGTAGCACACTCTCATAAATCAAACAAGTCGATTTTTAGCGCTTTTTATTGATGTCTTTTGTTTGGAATGTAAGCGAACATTGTTTCACACCCGTTTTCCTCACCGTTTTGTATAATTTTTTCCTCATGTTGATTGGCTGCCACTGCAGTTTTTCTGCATCAATGCTTTATGAGCTGGTGTGTAGCAGATACAGCTAGAGGTAAAAGATACTGTGGAAACACGTTGCCTGGTGGAAAGTATGCAAACTCATCCATAAATGTTACAAAATAAATGACAACATGTGGAGACATGCATATTCATGACTTGACATTAACCATCATTGTTCAGAACAGTTTGTGGGATTTTTATTTCCTTGATATTATTATTTTATCAATTGAATCGTAATAATCCATAAATCTTATAAAAGCTTATGTATATCACTGCAGACTGTACACGTTAGGGCCGAAAGCGAAAGCTAAAAACACAACTGATTACCGCCTACAAACTACAATATATACCGCACTCAGTTTTGTATTTAATGGCGACCGATTTTAATGCAATTTTCAGAATCGTTTGATATTGTTTGTCTCTTATTCCGTGCGAAGTTACAAAACTATACGGTGAGGATTACGTGATCTAGATGCATTCAAACCTGATTAAGAATATAAATAATTTATGGGGTCAGCCACGCCTCTTCCTGCCTGTTACATACTTTACACTAGCACAGTATACCCTTTAGAGGATATAAAAATATTTTTTGCTAAATGCCCAATGTCCCCGGGATAGTCTTTCCTTTTTATTGAGTAACGCTTGTACAGTCGAGTGCTCAATAATAACATCAAATATCGGCCTAAGTATTTATACCGACGATTTCATATTTTGTGTTAAATCTCAATAGGTTGATATAGAAAGTAAAAATGTAGTTCTCAGTTTGGGAAAATAAAATATTAGTGGAAAATTATTTGACTGAAAGAATTATAAACGAAAATTGAAAACTGAAGAAGATAACTTAAAACTTCTCTTCTATATCGGCACTCAATAACTCTGCTTGTTAGAAGATCTCTTTTGTATACCTTCTGAGAGAAATACATCAGGTGACAGACGATAAAGCATATATATTCTATCGTTCTGCCGATGTCCGATTATAAAAACCTACGAGCGAATAATTAATTATTAAAGTGAATAATCATTCAAACGTATGTTTTAAACATACCGATTCCCTTACCTAACCGAAATCTTATTCTAATCATTAAACATCTAAATCGATCATTTTAAACATTCTGCTTTTTTTCAGCCTTGGTTCCATCAATTTTAAACATTCAAGTTAAGTGTATACGTAAACTGTTCATACTTTTCTGCTCATTTGTGTATAGACATATTTACATAATAGCAATTGCAACGACAAGAGCAACGGAAACGGAAACGAGTCGGCAAGAGTGTAAGTCGCCCAATTGCCACGCCCATTGCAATGGTGAGAAGCGAGTTCCCCTATCGTATGCATGTTCATTACGCTCCCAAGCGCAAACAAAATCAATGAATGGTGTAAAAATTAATATCCTGTGCAAAAATAAAAATTACAAAAAATTTTAAAAATAAAAAAGCACGTGAAAAACAAGAGAAAAAAACGCAGTCGCACTTCTTGTGGCAAAGAACAGTTAGGATGTGGATGTTGGGGTGCAGCAGTCGGCTGCCGGCAGCAGTTTTAATTTACACAAAGCGTAGTCAGGCGTGTAATGCGACAACAGCGATGAAAAGGAAGGATACCCGACAGAGGCTGCCTTGGAAAGGGAAGGAAAGGAGAATTGTCCCGAAGGATGGTGAGCGGAATTTGGGGGCCGGGTAGCAGCTCAATGATTCCACGACGACGATTTAAAAAATGCCTTGAGGCAGCCAACGCGAATGACGACGGCGTCAAATGATTTATGAAATTGCTTTTGCCGTTCCATTCGGTGAGGCCCAGTAGTTGGATGACACCCGAAAGCGTATTGAACTTGGCATGGACAGGAGACGGTGGGAAAAAACTTCTTCCATCAATACCAGAAGTTAAATCTAGATATTAAAATGATGAAAGATGTTCAACAGTCCAAATGCATAAAAATGAATTAATCTAAATTGTTAGAAAACATTCTGCGAAACTAATATCCACCTTGGGAAATGTCTCAAAAAACATATCTGTTTATGCCAGGCAGCAATCAAGGCTCTGTCCTCCAACGCCACAAGAAGTTAACTTGTTCGCAACACCGTCAGGGCGCTAAACCAACTCTACCAGCACTCTGTTAGGCTCGTTTGGGTGCCAGGTCACTCAGGTGTGATGGGCAACGAAATGGCCGACGAGTGCGCTAGAAAAGGATCGGCGCTACCGACTAGTTGTGCAATGAGCGATATACACAGACTCTGGATCAGGATCTGGTGCTCTTCCTCGACTCCACTGGTTGGTTCCGGATAACTGGGATCAGCGAAAGCAGCTTAAGGCACGTGGTCTCATCCCCGATAAAAGCCAACAAACGCCCCACCCAGAACCTATATTCCCACCCCATCCCTATATCTATAACAACAGTAGGACTCGTCCATTGTAATGCTGAACGGTCCGTATGACCTAACCTAACCTAACATTCTAAGGAGAAACGCTGGGTCTAAACCAATCAAATTATATACCAAGAAACTTTTAAAGAATATAGTTTAAAGAGGTAAATATGGTAAATAAAAGTATATGTTAAATAATTCTGTTAATTATTTGGTCAAATTAAAGTAAGTAAATAACACATCTTTAATTATATACTATATATAAGCTTTTATTTATTTCAAAGAATCAAAATTTATTTATTTCTTAGAAAATTTCCTTAAACATCTTTAACCTTTGAGCATCAGGACTTCATGCAATTTGTCAAACAACGGTCACATAATCGGACGCTATTTCGTCCGAATCGTATATCTTTGAAATTGATTAAATAATTAATTGTGAAAATTATGTAACAGGCAAAAGAAGGTGTGGCAGAACCCATAAAGTATATGTATTCTTAAAGTCGTTGTAGCCATGACCATATGTCAAGTTCTTGCTACGTTTACATCGATTAAAACTCATACAATCGGTAATAAGAAAGTCAGAGGGTATTATATGGTCGGGCGTGCTAGGCAGAACTTATCTTTCTTGTTTGTCATAGTGAAATAGAAAATTTCATGTGAAATTCAAAATAAATCTAAAAGGTAAATGCAAAAAATTTTCCACTATAGCGAGAACTCTATAACTTTTTATCTGATTTTATGCATTTAGACCCTTACGTCGTTAATATTGGAAAAATAGGAAAATTAATAACACCAAATTATGATTAGCCAACTGCTTTTTTTATTGGAATGTAACATCGAAAACAGAGCTAGTAAACCATTTGGTACTTAATCAATTTGAGTTACTGATGCTTCATCGTTGCTGGAGCAGCGGCTGCTTTCGCCGTCGGTTCGATATTTGATGGAGTCAATGATCTCCACATCAATGTCTCGATCATGTTGGAGACTGTTGCTCTCGAGAAGTGCTCCAGCCGTGTCGCTTGAACCCCGACCCAGAGAATCCTCGTCGCACAGATCGGCACAGGCTGAAGCCGATTCGGACTTAGCATCCAGATCTCCAACAGCTGCTGCTGCTGCCGCCTCCTGCTGTGCCGCAAACTGACTGTAGAGTCTTGGCAGATGCTGCAACATATAACTGGCGCCCGACTTAGATAGATTCGCTGCTGCAGCGGCAGCGGCGGCTGCAGCTGCTGCTGTGCTAGCCGCCGGCTGATTCTCCTTACTCTCGCCAAGATCATAGTACTTGGCATAGTGCTCGAAATTTCCGAGTGCGGCAACCCCACTAACTGTGCTGGAACCATCTCGCGTAGCACTGCTGCCGTTGGCGCACAAGTTAATGGCATCACTTTGTGCTGACTTGGGTATGGGTACAGTGAAAGCGGATCCATGGCGTTGCTTGCTTAACAGATTGTTATTGACCAGGCCACTGGATACTGCCGCCGCCGCAGCAGCAGTCGATGAATCCTCAGCCGACAGCAGGGCATTCGTTCCCGCTGCTGCGGCGCTGCTGCAGTTGCTGTTGGCGAGGGGAGAGACGTTCTCCTTCTTGCGATCATAGATGTGTCCCGAGACGCGCAAATCAATGAAGAAGTGAAGCGGATCAATGCCATACGGTGCGTAAAGCGGTGGATACCACACGGGTGGCGGTGGTGGCAGCACCAGATCCTGTGGTGGCAATGATGCCGCCGATGGTGTATTGTCCTGCAACGCGTTGTCCACGGCCCCTCCAAGCGCTCCCTTTGTCAGAGGTTTCGCCTCCAGTTTTGTGTAGGCGTATGGCGAGGGTGTAGTTGTGGGCGTGAGAGTGGGCGTAGCTGCTGTCTTATTGGTCAGTTCCAGTGGCTTTTCAGTGATTGTTGCTGTCGTGGTGTTTGCCTGTTGATGCTGCTGCTTCTGTACTTGCTGCTGAGGCTGCAGCTTCTCCTCCGCGTCGCGTCTCTCTCGCAGCTGCTCGTAGTAGGGACGATGTGACCAGGATCGTTTACGCGAACGTCGCACCAACGCGGCCTGCTGTTGCTGTTGTTGTTGCTGCTGCTGTTGTTGTTGCTGCTGTTGCTGTTGCAGCTGCAGCACTCGTGCGGTTTCGTTGTTGCGAGTTTGCACCAGTGAACGTAACATATCACTAAAAAAATAATTGTTGGGACCCACGGGCGCTGAGTACAAATAAGGGGGTGTGGCAGCCATAAGGCGGCTGACATAGTCCTGATTGCGCAACTCGTGGATGTTACTCTTCCTTGGCGTGAGTTGCTGCGTAGCAGCTGTAGCTGCAGCTGATTGCTGCTGCAGTGACGGTTGTCCCGTTGCCCCTATATTTGCCGTCGATTGCTGTGTGGCTGCCGGCGTGGTTGTCACCGCACTGGCGCTACAACTTGTGCCAATGTTGTTATTGTTGTCATTGGCGCTGTTGTTGCTGACGTTGTTTCCGTTCGTGTCCTTCATCCTACGCTGTTGGAAGGAGATAAAGCAAAAGTTTCATTTATAAATAATCTGACAGTTACTTGTGATACGATGACGATTAGCTAACAAAATACACGAAAGCTTAATTTATAGTGCGCCTGATTCAAAAATCATTTTATGTTTTTATTCCCTCTGAGGGGTATATTGGGTTTGTCAGAATTATGTAACAGGCAGAAGGAGGAGTGGCAGACCCCATAAAGTATACATTTTCTTGATTAGCATCAACAGCCGATTCGATATAGCCATGTCCGTCTGTCCGTCAGTCCGTCTGTTTGCCCGTCTGTATAAAAACCTAGATCTTGGAGACTATAAGAGCTACATTCAGACAGGAACAGATAGTAACCTCTTGGTAATAAGTCTGGATTATATGGTCAATGCATTGGAACCACCCAACCTAGCTCCCGGAGCGACGTATGTGGCCTGGCGTCTAAGCGATTGATCGAATTAAGAGTTTGGCCGTAGAAAGTAGCTCATAGTAGATGATTCTAAACACAGAGTTAAACCTTCATGGCAGTCAATCCTGGCTTGGAAACCGTTTGCGCCGTCTGATTTTTCAACCACGATCGTTTCAACTTGTGTGGCACTCATACATCAAGTGTGTTTTTGGTGTATCCGGCCCTATTCCAATGGATCCAAACACTTTTTTGTACAATGTTCAACCCCAGTGCAGTCGAAATAGTGTTTACTTGACAATTGACTTCAACGACTCCTATCCGGAGTGTAACTCGTCTTTAAATTTATAGTTACCGCAACGGAATCGAAGAAACCAGAGTTGCGCATGGTTGTCAGTTACAGTTTCAGGACCATAAACATTATTTACATTTTTGGCCACCTGACTTTCATTTTCGTATTTTGCCTTTATCGTACAAAAACTGTAAAATATTATTTTTTCTTTGCGCAAACGAAACTGATCCAATCAAGTGCAAAACTGTGTAAAAAATTTTTTAGCGCTAATTGTCATCATAACAACGCCGTCGGCTGTTACTTAATAAAACAAAAGATAAGTCAGATACAGAGTACTGGAGTAATGGATTTCTTTTTACTACATTTTATATTAATCAATATACACATAAGGGATTAGTTGAGTTTAGGACTCTTAAAAACAAAAGTGTTAACTTGATGGACAAATTTATTAAGTTTTTTAATTCTTATCATATGGAAACTAAATGATATAGTGATTCGATTCCAAAATCGGTCAAGATATAGGTAGTGCTACCTTTCAAATATTAGGTGAGTTTCGGTGCAATATCTCAAAAGACAAAAAAGTTATAATACAAAAACACATTTTGAAACTTTTATAATATGGCGGCTATATATGTGTGAGTTTGTTTCAGCTGTCTCAAATACTTCTACCAAATTTGGTGACTATAGCTTCTATTGTCACTGAGAAACAGTAATTCACATAGACGAACGAAAATGGCTATATCGAATGTTAACGCATATGTAAATGTTCAAGAATATATATATTTATGAGGTCTACCATGCCTCCTTCTGCCTGTTACAAACAAGCCGCTAGACTACTTCGCACCTTTCTAAAAAAAAATATAATTAAATAATCTAAAATTACAGTGTTGTATTACCGATTATCGGTTGCATATCAAATATAGGAATGAATTTATGCAGTGATTTGTATCGATCTACAATATCCAAACAATGACGTTCCTAAATCTTATTAATAAAACGGTTGAATTGATATTATATATTTGAGGCACTATTTTCTGATATTTATGCTTATGTAGGAAAGATGCCATGGAGTGAATGCGAGACCCAATATACGACTAATTAAAATAATTAAAAAATAAACCATCTTTTTACTGACCTTTGATTTGGGCCGATAGTTAGGTATATAATAAATTTACCACATGAAGTGACCATAGCGGAAAAATATATTTAAAGATTTAACAGACAGGATAATAAGTTTTTTTTTAATGTTGTCGCACCATTTCATGTTTTTGTAACTTATCTTCAATCTGAATCAAAAAAAAGTTTTTGTTTTTGAATCTCAACAAAGGAAACAAAGGAAAGGAAACTATTTTACCAAAATACAATGAGGTCAATATTCTTTTATAGCATAAATATGCAAAAGAAAGATTTGGGAAACGTTTTCACGAATTCTGGTCTATTGTGATCAAGGACCAGAAGGCATTATAAAATGTAGGATGTGCTAGTGTAAATAAATTTTAATAAAATAACTTCGAATTTAGTTGAACATAAATTTTCTAAATATGTATACAGAGCAATGATTTCGGGTGTGGTTTAAAAGACAACTATTATAACTGTTTGAGTGTGAAATTACTAACAGTACTAGTTTTCAAAGAAACTTGCAACGCGAATTACCAAACATCACTTCTTGTAACACCTCTCCTCCGTCAATTACAAAAGATTTGCCTTAATGACACAGACATTATGTCGAAAACAAAGAAACGAACAATCGTTTTATTTGTAATTCCTCTGACAAATAAACTATCGCAGTTTACGAAATTTTAAAACATACAAACCCTTGATGGCTGTCGGAGAATAATTACTAAGTGAGCAAACATGTTAAATTCCAAGAAAACACAGTTGACAATTTACTGATGGCTGCGTTTAAGTTTTCGCTGACTATTTGTATACCCTCTAAGGGGTATATTGGGTTTGTCACAAGTATGTAACAGGCAGAAGGAAGCGTGGCAGACCCCAAAAAGAATATATATTCTCGATCAGCATCACAAGCCGAGTCTATATAGCCATGTCCGTCTGTCCGTCTGTTCGTATTAACAAACAGATCTCAGAGATAGTAACAGCTACAATATCAGTCTGCCACGCCTCCTTCTGTCTGCTAGATTCTTTTTACAAACCCAATATACCCCTCAGAGGGTATAATAACTGTTTAGTACGGTCCCGGCTTATTAATTATGTATTATTCATTCCAAAGGGAAAACATTAAAGCTGGCAGGACTAGACCTGAGAGATGGTTGTTTTTCTTATGGTCAATTTTATGTTGCTTGCTCAAGAGTTAGCTACTTAGTACAAAACGCTGATTCAAAAACAACCTCAGAGGGTATAAAACTGTGGTATATAGAGAAGTAGCTGATAATTTCGTCTATAAATTAATGCCGCATGTCATTAAAAACTTAAAATATTACATTGTTTTATTTGGGCAATAATAAATATACATCAGTTCCCATAAATGTTGTATTGTTCGGGAGTTTGTTTGCGTTGTCAGTTGTTAAATATACCTATTGGGGATACCATGAAAATAAATTTCACCGAATCTTTTACCTATTTAAAAATCTCCTTAACGAGGTATCTATCTAGTAAGGAAAGCGTATATTTAACTCACAAAATATGTGATATAAACTTTATAACGATAAATAGTACAACAATATAATGAAAACTATAATAAAATACAAAACATTTGTAAAGCGCTTGAGGGGTCTGAATTTCGGTTTAAATCTCTTATATATATTTTCTTGTTTACTTATTTAATACTATTTTATCTCTTAATTGAAAGCATTTTAAATAGCCACGTTTCTCGTAAACGTAGACTTTTGCATACGGTTTTATGATTTTTGTTTTACTTTTGGTATTTGGTTAGGTTTCAGTTAAAGTTTTATTCTGCTGTTGACTTGAATAAGACGTTATTCAAGATTTATGTCCACATTTGCATTGTCTTTCTTAACGTCTTCATCTCGACTATGTTCTGTTCCACGCCCACTGTCACAGCATTTGTCTATCTCAGTCTCTGCAGCATATATATATTTGCCACCACTTCCATTCATGGCACGTTGCTGCATTCTACCTTTTATATGAAGTCGAGTTCCTCTTCAGTTTTCATCTAATGGCAATTAAAAGTGATTTCCCATTTGCCTGGCTGTTTCCAGATTGTGTGTACTCAACCATTGCTCAACAAACACTACAAAACTGTCATGTCCTAAGCCAGAGTAGAAGGACACCGTAAGATATAAAAGTTTGTATTCTTGTCAATTTTGAACTTTAAGGCCAGTTGATAATAACACTAATCTACCTCTAAGTCTTAACATCAGTTTTTTTACGCCATCAAATTATCAAGCCAATACGGTAATATTAACAAGGTTATTCCTGCTGATTTATTTACATTTTAAAAAAATATTTTTTCTGTTGCACATACATATTACACTTGGTCAATACGAGTACAATTTTGTTGACATCGGACAACCATTGTTCTTTATTTCTTGAAAGGTTTCAATCAAAATAACACAGTATGTGTATGGTAAACATTTTAAAGAATTGGACAACCTTATCATAAAAATTTGAAGTTTTTGGATATAAAACATTATGTGTATAGTATTATTTTGTACACTCTGGACTGTAGCACATATGAAGTTGAAAAATTAACGATCCGTCACAATCGGTGTATAATCGTTTTTACAAATTGAAAACTGTATAATTGCTTTAGAACTTATCGAATATGGAAATTGAATCAATACAAGTCGAGTATGTGTTTCGCATGAATTTGCATTAAAACAAACCGTATTCGTATTATCAAAATATGTGCATAATAACACGCATATATCATATAGCTCTATAGGAACAATTGGTGAAAAAAAAATAAAAAATAAAAATGAATAATAAATATAAGCATCTCAAGCAAATTCACTTAATACGCTTTTATTTCGAAATCCCCTGTGCAAACTATGTTTTATCCCGATCGGACCACTATATCATATAGCTGCCATAGGAACAATCAGTTGAAAATGCTAAGTTTGAACAAGTAAGGAAGATTACAGTCGAGCTTGCCCGACTGCAAAAGACCCTGAGTCAGTATTTTAAAAATAATACTTTGATTAAATGAAAATTTAATTGAGCCAGTGTCCAAATAAAATTTTTTGATTAAAAGAAAATTAAATTAAAGATACATGAATTAATGAATTTTTATACAACTCTACATCGTATCTATGAGTTGCATTTAGTTCAAAACATTAATTAAAAAAAAGCGATTGTTGTAAAAATAATTTATGGACAGTAATACCACTAACCATACAATACATAGATGTGTCATCCTGAACAAAGTTTTGCACGCATTTGCAGCAGCACTCATGGAACCCACAGCGTTATCGATAGCTTTTTTTAAACAACAGTGGGCTAATATCGAACGCAATTCGGAGCAAGCATTAGTCTGAGACAAACAGTCAAACGATGAGCACGCCTATGTCGCTTGTGCTCTCGTTCTATTTGCATGTATGCGTGCAAATACGTGTATGCACTCGCATCATAGTATGTGTGTTAAGAATTTAGTTTTCAAGGCCACATGTCGATGCTAGCACAATTTTTCAGTTTTTAGCAATTTAGATACAAAGAATAGGGACACAGACAACTGATGAGTGTATTTGTTCCTAATTAGACGGCGGGCTGGCAAACTTGGCCGTGGCCGAGTTTTTTTATTTAAAAAAGCGAAAAAGCAATTATTGTTGTTATTTTTCATTCTTTAATAACAATGGAAATTTAAAAATGAAAGTCAAGTAGCGATCTCACCGCGATTCGAACCTATGACCTCCGGGATAACGAGCGGCAACGCTACCAGCTCGGCCACGGCCAAGTTTGCCAGCCCGCCGTCTAATTAGGAAAATCTAATCTTCATAATCTAATATTCATATCGACTCGGCTGTTGATGATGATCAAGAATATATATACTTTATGGGGTCTGCCATACCTCCTTCTGTCCGCTACACACAAACTTGTTCTGACAAACCCAGTATTCTGCTAGCACTTTCTACGCCGCATTATAAACAATGCAGACATTCATTTAATTTCTATAGATTGTTTCTTAAATGCAGAAAGATACGAGCTTTTAATGTTTTTCAAAAAATTTTAATAATTGTTGAAAAGCAGCTCTGTTAGATTCGCTGTGGAATCTGGAAATATATAGTTCACACCTATGCTCGTTGATTCTTAAAAATAAAAAATAAATAAAGTGATTCCAAACTGTAGAATAGTTTTAGGCTTTGTTTAATTTCCCCACAAATACAAATGAGTTGGAGGATACCTTTTGTTAGGTTCGCTGAAAGTTTGGGGTAATGCCCCCCTAGAAAGGCACAAACATCGTATGACACTCAAATTTGCATAGAAAAACAAGAGGTATAAAAACACTCTCGCATACACTCACGTACATTCCTGCTAGACTGTTAATAAGCTTATATGGAGAGCCGAATTCCAGTAAATTAAATGTTTCAACATCTGGCAACCCCAACTTCGCGTACACACCGGCACAGACAGACCGTCAGGGAAACAAACTCAATTGTTGTGTTCGCCTGCCAAACTGATTGAGGCACTTGACGCCGCCACCGTGTGGCATCCGCACAGTTGCCAGTATCCTGCCTGATGTTGTCAATTCTAAACACTCCCTCCTCCACCTAACCTTCTTTTCCGCAACGAACTTATGTGTATATGTATATGTATGTATGTACCTATCCCCCATGCCTATGGGAAACTCATCTTGTTGCTTTTTCATTTTCGCATTTAAAAAAGTTTTTGACAAACCGTCGCCGCTGCTGTCATCATCTTGTTTTTGTTCTTGTTGGCATAATTTTTATTATTTTTTCTTATTTTATTGTTTTTTCATTTCGTTGTAAAAATATAAAAGTTTTTAACTGTCGCCAGGCGTTGGGACGTTGCGACGGTGGAAAGGGATGGGAGGTAGGGGCGTGGAAGTGTACAAATTGGCTGCGTTCCGTTAGTTGATTTGCATTTTTGGCAGCGACAGCAGCCGCAGATGAAACAGAAGAATCATTTCTGACAAAGTTAAAATTAGATTATGCTAATTAAGGCGCGGCAGTCCACTATGATTCTCCCAACATTGGCAAGCGCACTGATTGATGCGGCGGAGGCAGTGGCGAAGGCAGCACTTTAATTGCCACAGTCGGTAGCAGCATTTTAATATTCAATCAGCAGCTGGCAGCATCTTCTTAATGGCTGCGTCGGCAACTTGGCCAACAACGTGGCAGCGTCTTAACTTTCTAGCTGAGATTAATGCGCAGCTGGTAAAAGTGCATCAACAGCCACTACAAACAGTAAACTGCTGCAGTAGCTCCAACTTGCTTTTGTTTGTCTTGTGGGGAATGAAAATAAAACTTTTGCCAACAATTAAAGTCTTCAACGTTGCGTCGGTCTTTGGTATTACGACACAGTTTTATTGCAGTTTGGTGGTGCTTAACGCTGTCAGTGACTACAGTGTGTACTGATTGATACCTACAGCTGTATACCTCACCCATAAATCAAACCAACCCTGACCGCAGCTTCGCGGACAACCCCCAATGAACTCTGATGGCTGCCTCAGATGATATCCTGTTGCGTGGTTGCTGCACACTTAACTGTCACTTTGCGGGAACAACCTTATAACATAATTACAGCATATCAAACAAGGCTTAGCCAGACGGCACACTCCACACAACTGTCCCAGCTCAGCTCGGTGGAAGGAGGCTGGGTGAGAGGTCATTCTCTATACATGAACATGTATGCAGATAGTACTCCAGCTTCAACCCTTTCTAACAGAGGGCACTGAAATTACGGTCCACAGGGAACTTCTTGATTCTAATTTTGTGTAGCTCTATATTTAACATCAAGGGTAGCAAATCGAAAGCAAACCGATTCGGAAAGCTTTTTAGCTTTTTTAATATATTTCCCAAGAATTAATTAATATGTTTATCACTGATTTATATTAATTTTTCCGATTGGAATATAGTCACTCAAAGTCATCCAATCATGTGATCGGTAACATTTCAGGAAACTGTGTTACTTGTCTAAATTCCGGTTGGTTAAATAACTTTCTTTTAACATTTATTACTGTCTCCCACCCACTAGCTTCATCTCCAAACATGGCGTACTTTAAAATAAGTAATCATGACTTAGCATTAAATACAAGTTAAACAACTCGCAATAAAAATTCAGAACTACCTCCCTAGCAGAGCTCCTCTTGAAAAGCACTGAAAACAAAAATAGTTACAACCCTACAAACGATATTTGCCACACTATTTGCCAAAACTGCAGCCACGTCTAAAGTTGTTGGAACTTCGTTAAGCCCGTAGCCATTTTAAATTAACACTGACAAGTCGCTGTGTTCGGTGTTAACGGTGCAACGTTTGACTCAGAATTAAAATAATGTGCCACTTGTGGCTCTTTGACATGTGTGAAACTCCAGTATCTGAAGCTGAACTGAAGCCCAGTCGAATTTCGAGTACACACACGAGTTTCGCCCCGCCCCTGACACTTTGACAAACTCACGTTTAGCTCTGGCCAAAGGACGATAGTCGAGTCCCTGGCTCTCACCCCAGACTTTAGGCCGTGTGCGCCAACACATGTAAGAGCTGGCACATCGTTATCCTAATCGAATTTGATTTGAACCCTTTTCAGGACATCTCGGTGAGATTGATGTGTCTACATGTTTATGATGTCCGTGTGTGTATGCGTAAGGGTGTGTGGACTGCAATCCTTGACGCTTGACTGCACCATCGTGCGTATGAGTTATGCTTAAATAATTTTGCAGCTTATGCGTTTTGTTTGCACAAAACTTGTCGATTGGGTTATTTACAAGGTTTGAGCATGATTTGATAGACTCCAACTTATTTAGGGATTAGGTTCAGTGGTTGTGTGCTGCACTAGCTTAACAATGGGAAACAGTTCTGCTCTTTGTACACTTGATATGATTACAATGACAATTTACATTTATGCAAATGATTGACTGAAAGTGTGGTTTACTTCTTGAACCAAATCAAAATACTTCTAACAAATATTGCACCAAATTATTTGCATTAAAAACAATTCTATTCGAAATGTGGCAATGTAAACAATCTACTTACCCCTAAACACACCAACTGATTATTGATATACTTGTGAACCCGACGGTAAATATTTAGCAAATTTGTATTAATTTGTATTGTTTGAGAAACTATGAAACTTGTGTTTCACATAAAATTTGCTGCTAAATACATAAGTTTGATTACAAAAAAATTCAAAAGTTTTCCGTACTAAGTATTTTCATCCGATTACTCCTATGGCAGCTATATGATATAATAGTCAGATCATGATAGCAAATGCAAATGCATGCAAATCAATTTGGTTAAAAACTCATTTACATTTCCATTGCTTCTTTGCTATTGCTCCTATAGCAGCTATATGATATAGTGGTCCGATCTGGATCAAATTAAGTTTGCACGTGAAACAGTGACTGATTGTTCCTATAGAAGGTATATGATATGTAAAACATACTGAGGTATAAGAAGAAAATGCATCTAATGCAAAATTTTCTTTTATATACATATTAGATCAAAATAAAAGATCCTTGATTTAAATATCTAAAGTAAGAACCTTTCTCTTCAAATATTACGATCAGTTAACTTGAAACGCTTTGTTGGTAACAGATAACAGGATGAATTCACGAACCCATAAAGTATATTTTTTGATGATCGAGTGTACCGATGTCCGTCTGTTCATCTGCACAAACACCTATTTAAATCTCAGAGATGGCAAGAGATGTCCACCAGTCGTATATATCTTAACTCGAGTAGTATATATATCAACCTTACTGACATAGTAATAGTATTAACTATATTATAAATATATAACAACTAAATGCACTTGATGTTGATGGACTTCAAAATTGGTTCGCACTTTTATCGCCGATTTAATCAGATTAATTTTAAAAAATTTGTTTGATAATAGTAGTAAATACTTGTACTTGGGTACACTTGATATAAATATTATTACTATTATTGCAAAACAACAGCAAGGATAGGTTATCTTTGGCACGGCAAAGATTTGATACTCTTGCATTAACTATTAAGTATTAGGTTATGTCCTATGGCAGATAAGATTTAGTAGTCTGATCAGTAAGCCTAGGAGGAATGATAGCTTAATAGAAAGAAGCAATTCTTGTACTATGTTCTTCCCAACGATTATTTCTATGGGAGAAATATAATATAGTGATCTTTTTTGGCAATGAATATTTGAACATATGAGCTGAGAGCAAGGAAAAAAGACATATCAAATTTGATCAAGTTAGCTTTAAAACTATAGTTCACATAGAAACTGACGGACAGACGCACATGGCTATATCGCCTAGGCTGTTGAAAAAAACATATACAGTAAAGTCCGGTTATAACGACTCCCCTCTTAGCATCAGTCCGGTTATTGCGACGAAAATTCGATGTATATGCAAGCTTATATGAAAATTAAAATAATCTTTCGCATATAAGGTCCGTGTCTTGGGTTTCGCTATAACCGGTTCCTACTGTACTTCAATGCGAGACAAAAGGGTATAAAAAGTTAAAGATATCTGTGGGTTAACTTCTTAAGAATTACACCTCTATTTAATCGAAGCTTAACACTATGTCTTGTTTAACGTTGGTATTGCATACATTCCGATTACCGTCTCACCACTTCGGTTATGTACATATGCATATACTATGAACACACGACATCATTCACAAAATCAAATGCACTTTTAAAATAATTAAAAAATATATATATTCAAATTAAAAACGACACGTACTTTGATATTAATATGTAATACTTCGCTGTAGTCTGAGACTTTGAATCCAAGAACTGAACTGCCGTCGATGACAGTTAAAAATCAAATGAAATGAACGACCGGCAGTCAAGCCAGTAGCATGCCGCACTCACTCAGTCTTATTCAGAAATCGCAGGACCCAGCGAACGGCGCACGTTAAACGAATGCGAGTGCGAATCTGTTCTCACTAGACGCGAGTCCTGAGCCCGAGTAAGCTCGAGCATTCGGCACGGGTTTAAAATTATGAAATCGTTGCTGAAAACGAGATGTGGCATAAGCTAAAGCTAACTCTAGCGGGATGCTGTTGCTGTTGTTGGTGGTGCGCAGCAGCAGAAGGCAGTAGCAGCAGCAGCAACAAGAATCCCAAACTGTTAAGCCACAGAGCAACCCTCGTTGCATGCAACACGACATGATTTCAATCGACGAACGAAATCTGTGCGAATTAAAAAACTGCTGAGAAAGGCTTAGCCGTCAGATCAGTGTAAATAGTGCGACGTTTTGCCACTTCTATGCCAAAAAAGAAGTTTGCATCAAGCGACATAATAACATATTTTTTGTTAGCGATTTTCTGAACTTAATCTACAACAAAGTCATAAATTCAACTTACATACGGGCATTTCTAGGATCGAGAACGCGACATATCTACGCCTTTACATGTTAAAAAAAAAAAAAACCAAAAGTTGTAATTTTTAAAAAAACTTTTTTCTCGTGTTTTTAACATTTTATTAACACAATTTATATTATAAAAGACAACCCTTAAAGACTTGCAGTTTTCGAGCTATGAATAAAAAACAATGCATAGCGAACGCGACAAAAAAAGAAAGTCTTGTTTGACTTTGTCTTTATACATATATGCGAAAGTCTGCAAATTTTAGCAAGTTTTCTGATAGAAAATTGTTTTAAACGGTAACTAAATGTTGTACATCGCCATTTTAAAAATAATTTTAATGTGTTATTTACATATTTTTATTTTTTTCAAGTTTTATAAAAAGTTTATAACGTGACAAAATTCCACTTAGTAGGTGAAAGAAATTTTCATAAATTTTTATTTAGATAAACCAAAAATATAACTTCAAAACATAAAATATAACAATTATAATAAGGAAACATGCATAATTCGAACACCGAAAACATTGTTTTTCGCGCATTCCTTGAAATCAAATACAAATAAGACTATTTTAAATTCAATTATAAAATCAGTTAAGCTGTTAATAATAAACTTCTTTTTAAGTTCCGAACTACTTCCGTCCGAAAACAAAATTTTTTTTTTAAATGTCCAGCGTTAAATTTTTCTTAATACCGACGTGATGCTTCTCTATTGCTATTTTTACTCATCTGGATTAAGCTTATGGATTAAGCTTATACAAACCAAAAACAATAATTTTTTTTCTAATAAGTCAAACTTACGATGGCGAACGCAACAAACTTTTAAATCAAATAAAAATTTTCTCAGAAGCGGTTGCACATTTCTGTTTGTGTTTTTTTTTTTTTTTTTTTTTTTTGAGTTAAGTGCGATTAACTTTCTTTGCAAATTAATTTTCATCTACTTGCTTCGATTATAAATGCAGACTGAAGAAAATTGCATTATTTTGTTTGCGAACGTGACAAAGTAATAGCGGATGAAACTCAAAAAATTACCGTTAATCGATGCTTGCCTTAACTATTTTTCTATTCTCGTATTAGTTTGTTTTTGTCATTAAAATCTTGAAGGAAGATTGCAACCATAAAAGGAATGTATAATAAATAACAACAAAAAGCCAAACCAAAATGGAATAAACGTTTTTGTCACTTTCTGTGCAAATATTTCACAACAGCAACAAAAATATGCTGTAAACTTATTAATTTATTTCAATTCAAATATTTCTTAAGCATTTTAAAAGAACAAATCAATTGTTTAACAACTTTTAATTTCGTCGTGGTGGACCTTTTTTGGAAATTGTTACTCATGAAATGAATTCAAGAAAAATAAGAGAATTATATTCAAATCCTGCGTTGAGTTACTTGTATTTAGTTGTTTAATGCTTGAGACCAATATTAACTTTCTTATTGAATCACATAAGAAATAGTAAATGTTAATAATTAAATATGATTTACTTAAGTTTTTTAACCATTACAACTATGGAAAAACTTATTTAAGTACATTTGTATGTATCTAGACTTAGAAAAAATAATTATGTTTTTTTTTTTTAATTAAAGATTGTTCTTGTCATTTTTAATTAATTAAATAATTCAATTATTATTACATATTAATATTTTAGTGCCTGTAATGATAAGAAAGTTCCAACCTTAAAGGTTATAAATAGATTTGGTTATGCTGCAGTACTGTGTATGCAACTTTTATAAATTTCACTTAGCAACATTCCCACATGCGTGCAACGTTGCCGCACTTCATTATAACTCGTTATTGTCGGCTGCCTGCGGCGGTCCTCTTCCCAGAAAGAACAAAAGACGCTTATGACACTGGGAAATGCTAAAGTGGGAATGAAGGGAAGTGGGGAAATTGAATCGAAATGGGCTATGTGTTGCTAAAACAGACCGACAGACCGACAAACCGGCAATTGTGTGGGTGGTCCATAAGCTTATAATTTCTATAACAGTAAAGGCGTGCGCTTGCAAATATGTTGAGCAGCATTTCTTTTTTCTGCATACTTTTTAAAATGAATATGCAAAGCGGCTACGTCGACAGCGGCTGCCTGTTTGCGACTTCATTAGCGACACCCCCGGCCCCTCCACCACCAAGGACCAACCAATGCAGTCAGTGGAGCGATTGTGTTGCGGCAGCCGTTGGTGGTGTTGCCAAGCAATTGCAATATATCTGCCTGAGTGTGAGTATGAGTGTGAGTGCGTCTATGTGAATGTCATATAACACATCCGCATTCATGACGTTACTTTCTTACAGCTACATGTATAAACGATGCTTGCTATTGTTGTTGTTTTTGAATTTTTTTATTTCCAACTTGTTTGGAAATAAATACCGTGTTAGCTGTTCTAAGTTGTCAGTCGTTGAGTGTGCTGTTAGAGATATACACTGCCCTCTACCCCCTACCCACCGCCCACCGCCCATATTTTACTCTGCTGCTATCCCCACTCCTACCCGTACATACTTCTTCATCTGCTTTTTCCACACACTAAACAACTCGTTGTCTGCGCTGCACATCAAACGTCAGAGCAGCAGTCGCAACAGCGCGTCAGCTCGGAAGGAAGCTGTTGCCTGTGAGCCTCATTGTCTACCGAGCTCTGTACTCTGTACTCATTCCCGCCCCCAGTTCTATTTCCCTTCTGCCTTTATTCCCCCTGCTTGCCTATTCCTCAGAATAGCATTGCACAAAGGCTGTGAATGTTTACACTTTGGATTTGATGCTGGTCGTCGCATTTTTTTTTTATGAAATTTGTTTGGTTTGCTCTGCTTTTAAATGTATTTTCGGTTAACGGTTGTTATGGCAATGCCTCGGAAGTGGGTAGCGCCGTGTAGCAGCGGCTGTTGCCACTGGGGGATGCCACTCACAGACAGCTTTGATAATTCTCTGTGGCAATGCTGAATGCAGATTTTTAAGTGAAATCCAATTGCAAGTGATACATTCCACAACTTAACAGCATTGAAATTTTACGCTGCTGTGTTGCCAAATTTCACTACAGTAAAAATCTTACTAACATTTTTAGCTCACAAAATTGGGGTATAAAAATCATTTGATAATTGTAAATTATTTTCATTTTTGTTATTAAATAAAATATGGCAAAAACTTTGAAATGAAAATAATCTCTTTTATTTTCATTTATTCATCTACACAAAATCATCTTGTTAAGACCGACTGCAAAGTACACACATATTTATACAAAGATTTAGGAGTTAAATTTTTCAAAATACAATTTTTGCTAAATATTCAAAAATAAATAATAAGCTGTGAGGGAAACCTTTAGCCAAGGTTGCAAGCCGGTTCTAAACCGAACCTTACTAGGCCGGTTTGGTTATTGATCTTGACATTTGGATCACATGCCGAGCACATTTCCTTTGATGAGTTCTAAAAGATACACAACGATTGGATAGGAGACACAGAGAATACATACATTCATATGAGCGAAGCAATTTAACTTAATTTTAATCAGCATCTAATTTTGCGGTTCCAATAACAGACTGTCGCGTATTAATCTTTTTATGAACATTAGGAAAATGTAATGTCATTATAAAAATAAAAATATGTGAAATTGAAACTGTTTGCGAACTTGGTTTTAACAAAAATATAATGCAATAGTACATTTTTCAATATGCCAATTCTTGCCAAATTCGACTTATTTCTATATTAAAGTTATATGATCGCTAGATTTACAATAATATCTATATCTAAAGATGATTAATTAAATCTTTGCGTCTTATAAAAAATTATTCAGCAAAAGCAGTTGCCAATTTTCAATGTTACTTTTCCGGGCTGGTGTCACTTGATAACAAAGTTACTAATTTCATGTTTCACTATGGTAGAAAAACGTGCCGTAGTACTTACATACTTTGGAGTCACTGTCCCTGTTGTCAATGGGCTTCACGTGCACACGTGATTGCTTGAAGTTCCGTACACATGTACAGGTAAAACCATATGTTAGTAAATAGTTTGTATGTGTATTTCCCAACTGTGGATAGTTTCAGTGAGCACAGCGTCTCCACATATGGCACACAATTTGTGCCACTTAAGTGTTGCGCATCCATTTCCGCTTAGGCGGCGTCAACACTTATATGAAATACAAACGCAACGGCAGCCAACAACTCGTCCCACCCATCGCAAGCCACATTATCCTGGCCTTTATTTTTTTCAATTTTCACTCAAGCGTTGATTGAAATGTTCAACGAACAACACACACACAGACACACCCAGTGCAGAGTGAGAGGGAAATGGAGCTGGAGGACAAAAAACAGAAGAATGGGTATAGGTATGAGAATTGGAATGGGAATCGAGGACATGCAGCAGCCGGCAGCAGTCAGGACAAAGCAAGGCTGCCAGAAGGAGAGCTATGCTGGGCTCAGCATTATGACTGAGTTGTGATGGTTTGAGTGGCTTACTAGGTGGTTGCTTCCTTAGTTGGTGGATGGGTGGATGAGTGGTTGAGTGGATGGGTGGGTTTTTGGGTGCTTTGTCGGGCTTATTTGTTTGTTTGCATATAAATTGCAATGTGCCGCCCGTCGTTCTCGCTTCAATTTTTTAGATTTTAAACATTGTTTCTTGCCTTTTTGCTAAATGCTCTCGCTGCTGTTTGTTGCTTTTAGTCATCCGCACCACAAACAGTATCACCACCATCACCACCACCAGCTATACAGCCACCCTCCACTGTTGATTCTGTCTGTCTTTCTGTGATTCGGACACTTCGCCCAAGCCATCAGTCCATCATCCATCAAAAACAATCAACGCTACGTTTCGCGTTTCACATTTCATTTTCGGCTCACATTTTATTTGAATTTTTTTAATGTCTTCTTTTTTGTATCTCTGCTTTGTTTGCTCTGCTAATGAATTAGTTTCTGGGCGTTGAGGCTGAATAAAAATCCATAAATTAAGATCTACAGTTTGTGTCATTAGGTTAGACCCTCTTTACGTTACGACACTACGTAGACTACCTAGTACAACACTTTACAGAAGTATTATGACTACTTCATACCTGTTTTCCGATTTTAGTCGGGCTTGCCCGACTGTAGAAGACCCTGAGCCAGTATTTTAAAAATAATACTTTGATTAAAAGAAAATTTAATTGAGCCAGTATCCAGATAATATTTTGTTGATTAAAAGAAAATTAAATTGAAGATATATGAATGAATGAATTTTAATACAACTCTACATCGTATCTATGAGTTGCATTTAGTTCAAAACATTAAATTAAAAAAGCGATAGTTGAAAAAATAAAATATGGACGGTAATACTGTTTTCACATGTGGGCGGAGGGGCGTGGCATTTAAAAAAGTGATTTTTTTTTCAAAAAAGTCAGAAATTAAAAAAAAAAAAAGTAAATTTTTTCTAGTTGAGAAAAAGTTTCCGCTACCGAGGCTCGAACCCTAGATCCTCTCTTGCTCTTCGCAGACGAGCACTCTACTCCCTACGCCACCACACTCTTTTGGGAGCGAAGGCTTAAATACATAGTTAAGTAGAATTGAAAATAAATCATCGTCAAATGATTTTCTATGGAATTTTGGCCAAACAAATTATTTGCCGGAGAAGTTAAACTTAACTAATATTAACTAAATTTAACTGAACTGTTTTGATTATTTTTGGACTGATTTGTGTTTTTAAGTAAACTTTCGTTTCGAAAAAAATAATTCGCCTACAAAATGTTATCTATACAGCATTTTGTGGGCAAAGGGGGCGTGGTATCCAAATTTTTTTAAGCGGAATATGTTTATATGGTATCCAATATCATGCAAACCAATTTTGGGCTTTCTAGCATTCATATTAAGAGAGTCAAAAATCGAGATAGTCCCACTGTTTCTCTAATTGTGGGCAAAGGGGGCGTGGCATCCAAATTTGAAAATAAACTTGATCTGCGTAACAGAGCTACGAAGCTTCTGCAAAAAGAATGGAATCTCTAGCTATTGCTGAGAAACAGGCGTTCATACAGACCGACAGACAGACAAATTTCGCACAAAACTACTAGTCCCTTTTGCTCTTTTTCAAAGAGCTCAGGGTCTAAAAAGCTGCAGCACCAAGTGCACGCAAATCGCATAATTTTGCAGCACTATTGCACTTAAAACAAGCTTTGTTTCCAATTATATGAGTTCTAATTGGAGTAGCGCTGCTAACTTATAGTCCAACTTGATAATTAAATTTTTTATTATAGTTTGACATTATTTGTCTCCAAGTAAGTTACAAAACTATACTTTTGGAAATAAGTGAGTCGTAGTCATACAAAGTTTTTACGCAATTGTGCTTTTATTGAGATAAGGGGGACGTGGCATCCAAAAAATTTTGATGGCATTATCTTTATATTGCATCTAGCAACCTGCATGTCAAATTTGGTATCCCTAGATGCCGTAGTTACTGAGATATTTGCCAAAATCATCTATGTCCGAGGTATGTCTGGTCTTACACTTATAGAGGGCAAATGGGGCACGGCATCAAAAAAAAAAAAATGTATTTTTGTATTGCCTGACTAAATATGTGGTCGATACTGACTAAAACAGATATTCTTTCCATTTCTGAGTTCATATATGCATATGGGTATTTCCAGGATCGAGAACGTGACATTTGTACGCCTTTACATGTTAAAAAGAAAGCAAAAAGTGGTCATTTTTAAAAAACTTTTTTCACTTGTTTACAACATTTTATTAGCACTATTTATACTATAAAAGACAACCCTTAAAGACTTGTCGTTTTCGAGTTATAAATAAAAAACAGTGCATCGCGAACGTGACAAAAAATGGAAGTCTTGTTTGACTTTGTCTTGATAAATGCGAAAGTCTGCGAATTTTTTCAAGTTATTTGATTAGAAATTGTTTTAAACGGTAACTAAATATTGTAGTTTGCCATTTTAGAAATAATTTTAATATGTTACTTACAATTTTTTTTTTACAAGTTTTATAAAAAATTTGTAACGTGACATGGCGAACGTGACAATATTCCACTTAGTTGGTGAAAGAAATTTTTGCATAAAGTTTTATTTAGAAAAACCAAAAACATAACTTTAAAACTTAGAAATATAAGAATAACAATAATATTAATAAGGAACTTGTTTTATTAACCGAAAAATATTAGGAAATATATTTTTATACCCTCTGAGGGGTATAATGGGTTTGTCAGAGGCGATTTGTATGTAACAGGCAGAAGGAGGCGTGGCAGACCCCATAAAGTATATATATTCTTGATCAGCATCAACAGCCGAGTCGATATAGCCATGTCCGTCTGTCTGTCTGTCCGTCTGTCTGTCTGTCTGTCTGTCTGTCCGTCTGTCCGTATGAACAAACAGATCTCAGAGATGGTAAGAGCTACAAGTTCAAACTTGGTCAGTATCGATCACAAATTTAGTTAGGCAATACAAGAATCCTTTTTTTTTTGATGCCACGCCCCATTCGCCCACAATAAGCGAAAAACTAGACATACCTCGGAAAAATACAGGTTTTTTGCGAATATCTCGGTAACTATAATACCTAGGGACACCAATTTTGGCATGCAGGTTGCTATTTGCAATATAAATATAATGCCATCAAAATTTATTGGATGCCACGCCCCCTTCGCCCACAATTACGTTGTAACTTTGCATGCCGCTGGCTCACTTATTTGTTAACTTATAGTGTTGTAATTAAAATCGGACTATAATTAAAAAAGTTTCTCAAAGAACGAAAATCGTTACTTTCAGGCGACGCATAGCCACGTGCATTGCACTGTGCGAGGGAGACAGACATACAAATATATATGCATGTTAAGTTCTTGCAGCAGTTACTCCAATTTGAACTCATCTAATTGGAAACGAAGCTCAGAGGGTATTTCACGGTCGGCATGCCCGACTGAAAATTTCTTTCTTGTTTTTTCTAGATACCGTCGTGATGCTTCTTTTTTGATATTTTGACTCATCTGCATAAGATTAAGCTTATATGAACAAAAAAAAATCATTTTTTTCTTATTAGTCAAACTTACGATGGCGAACGTGACAAACTTTTAAATCAAGTAAAAATTTTCTCAGAAGCGATAGCACATTTCTGTTTTTTATTTTGAGTTAAGTGCAATTAACTTTCTTTGCAAATTAATTTTCATCTAATTGCTTCGATTAGAAGTGCAGTACTGACGAAAAATTCATGTTTTTGATCGCGAACGTGACAAAGGAATAGCAGGTGAAAGAAACTCAAAAATTTACCGTTCATCGATGCTTGCCTTATCTATTTTTCTATTCTCGCATTAGTATATTGTTGTTATTAAAATCTCTGAATAAGATTGCAACCATAAAACGAATGTATAATAAATAACAACAAAAAGCAAAACCAGCACTAAAAGTAGCCCAAAATGGAAAAAACATTTTTGTAACTTTCGGTGCAAATATTTCACAACAGTAACAAAAATATGCTCTAAACTTATTAAACTCTTTCAATTCAAATGTTTCTTAAGCATTTTAAAAGAAGAAATCATTTGTATAACAACTTTTAATTTTTTCGTCGTGGTGGACCTTTTTCTGGAAATGCCCATATGTAATTAGAAACAAAGCTTAGAGGACGGCATGCCCGACAGACATTTTCTTTCTTGTTTGGAAGTGCTTAAACCCGAAACTTTCAGCTGCGCCGTACTTTAATTCTTTCAGAATTGAGTATTAACTGAACACTTACATCAAAAATATTTCTATATTGCCTCGAAGCACTATCGAATTTTAGCGATAGCAATTTGTGTGCTATCTCGGTTGATATATCCTTTATCCTATCCTTATGTTATCCGCGACAGTTCTCAGCGTCTTATGTATTACAGTTTAAAGCTTTTAATTTTAATACCTTATTGTCAACAGACATAACCCCTTTACTGATCGGTTTAATAAAATTCCACATAATTTTCTAAATTAAAATCTTAAAACCAATACGATTTTTTGCAAGCAGCTGAACTTTCTACTTAATGATTATAATGATAAAGTACGGTCGAGTGTAGCCAAGCACTGAAAGACGGCTGAGCTTTGAATGGTTGACTTTTTAAACTTTAATCAGCCTTCTGTTCAAATTTCAAAAGTCGAAAGTTCAAAATCCATAGTTAGATTTATTTTAAAAATCGAATACGAATTTAAAACAAGAAAGAAAATGTCAGTCGGGCATGCCGACCGTGTAATACCCTCTGAGCTTCGTTTCCAATTATATGAGTTTAAATTGGAGTAGCTGCTGCAAGAACTTAACATTCACACATATTTGTATGTCTATCTCGCTCACACGCTTTTCGTTTTCGTTGCTTGTGTGCACAGTTCAGTGCAATGCACGTGGCTATGCCTTGATTGAAAGTAACTATTTTCGTTGTATGAAAAACTTTTTTAATTATTGTCCAATTTTGATGAAATTTTCACAATCGTTACAAAAATATACGTTAAGAAATAAGTGAGTCAGCCGATTGCAAAGTTACAACTCAATTGAGCTTTTGGTGGGGGAAGAAAAATGGCATCCAAAAAATTTTGATGGTATTATCTATATATTTCATCTAGCAACCTGCTTGCCAAAATTGGTGTCCCTAGGTGTTATAGTTACCGAGATATTCGCAAAAAAACTGTATTTTTTCCGGCTGTTGATGCTGATCAAGAATATATATACTTTATGGGGTCTGCAACGCCTCCTTCTGCATGTTACATACAAATCGCCCTCTGACAAACCCAATATACCACTCAGAGGGTATAAAAACTAGTTACAGTCGAGCACACCGACTGTGAGATAATACAGCGTATTCTAGAACAAAATCAAGTACTCACTGAGAGATGCCTTATAAACTAATAAGCTTAACAAATTAATCACCTATTTGTGAAAATTAATAAAAAATATTTTGCACCTTCTGTGAAAGTTTGGTTTGAATACCTCAACAGACAAAAAAGTTTCTCATACTAAAGATATATCTTGGCTCTGATGTTTGTCAGATTACTTATATGGGGGGTTGTGATGTAGTTGGCTGATTCGAACCACATACTCTGTAAAATTAATTAAGTTATCTTGAAAAACAAAAAAGTTAGGCAGATAGACAAATTCAGTAAATTTTTAAATTTTCATCATACAGAAAATATATGATATAATTATCCGATTCAGTATATGTATATTACTATCTTACACGAACTGTGTGAGTTTCACTGCAATATCTTTAAAAATTAAGAAACAATTTAAAAAAAAAAAAAACACTTTTTTATTGTTTGGTCATATGGCGGTTATATAGTTGTCCGATCGAAAGTTGCTCAGTGTTTAGATAATAAGTACCCCCATATGCATACTCTGTATGTTTGGTTCAGTTATCTTGAAAAAAAAATTTAGAGAGAAAGAAAAATGTAGTACATATTTCAATTTTCAGCATATAGAAAATATATGATGTAGTCATCCGACATACCAACCAAACCAAAATGTATATTTATATACATATATACATATGTATATATATTACTACCTTACACTTACTGTGTGAGTTTCACTGCAATATCTTAAAAAACAAAAATTATTTAGGGCAACAACACGTTTTTAAACTTTTATGATATGGCGGCTACATAGTTGTCCGATCCGAATCAAAGTCGGTCAGGATACATTAAGTGGTACCATGCACATACTAAGTAAATTTCGTTCAGATATATTCAATACTTTTCGAGTTATAGAATTTGCGAAATCGTTTTTCATGATTTGCGGGGGCGGGGTGGGGCGTGTTAAGTTCTTGCAGCAGTTACTCCAATTTGAAATCATATAATTGGATATGTAGCTCAGAGGGTATTACACGGTCGGCATGCGCTAATTATTTTTTGTTAATTGTTAGTAAATATTCAATAAGTATTCAATAAAAATTCTAGTTTGTTTGGATAGCTTTTGTTTCTGCGCAACGAAATATTCAGTAAGTACAAGCATGTACTTATTTTTGCACGCCACTGTATGCCTCAGTAAAATTGATATTAGTGCAAAATTTCATATGCCTACTACAGTTATTCTAATAACGGCATTAATGTTTCGAGTATATATGTTTTGTCTCTTATGTTTTGTGATGTTTTTCCATGCATATATTTCTTATCTGCTTTTGATCCATAATCCCGTTAGGATTTTAAAAGAGACAGAGACGTCACTGAAATAGAAAATTAATATTTGTGCAAAGTTCCTTATTTGAACTTTGAGAGTAGCACATTGAATTTGTCGATGCAAAAAGTTATCGAGTGTGTTAAAATAATATTATCTAGAAAATTAGAATTATTCTTCAGTTCGAAGTCAGCCTTTGCCAAGACAAGTTCAGTCTACGGTTAACCAGCTACTCGCGCCTTATCTCTAAACAACAACAAAAACAACAACACTGTTTAAATTTCTCGTAAACAAACAAGACAATAAAGAGTGATAGAAAAGAAGATCGTTATCTCCAAATCATCGCAAAACCAACTACCCTCATCATGAGGGAGCCACCTGATAGAACAGCTTTAACATTTAAAACAGACGAAACCAAAACATTAAACAACATTACACATGGTCCAAAATACCTATTAATGAAAAGAATCAACTCAAAAAACTCACTACACGGAATATCCCCATTCCTTATAAAACAAGAAAGAAAATGTCAGTCGGGCATGCCGACCGTGTAATACCCTCTGAGCTTCGTTTTCATTTATATGAGTTCAAATTGGAGTAGCTGCTGCAAGAACTTAACATGTACACATTTTGTATTTCTATCTCGCTCACACCTTTCTCGTTTTCGTTGCTTGTGTGCACAGCTCAGTGCAATGCACGTGGCTATGAGTTACTTGAAAGGAACGATTTGCGTTGTATGAAAAACTTTTTAAATTATGGTCCGATTTTGATGAAATCACAATCGTTTGATATTATTTGTCTGCAGATATATGTATACTAAGTTACAACACTATACGTTAAGAAATAAGTGAGCCCGCCGCTTGCAAAGTTACAAGGAAGTTGTGCATTTTGTGGGCAAAGGAGGCGTGGCATCCAAAAATTTTTGATGGCATTATCTTTATTTTGCATTTAGTAACCTGCATGCCAAAATTGGAGTCCCTAGGTGTTATATTAACTGAGATATTTGCCAAAAACATGTATTTTTCCCGAGGTATGTCTGGTTTTTCGCTTATTGTGGGCGAATGGGGCGTGGCATCAAAAAAAGGAAACAAACTTGTATTGACTGACTAAATATGTGATCGATACTGACTAAAACGGATATTGTAGCTCTTACCATCTCTGAGATCTGTTTGTTCATACGGACAGACGGACAGACGCACAGACGGACAGACGGACATGGCTATATCGACTCGGCTTGTGATGCTGATCAAGAATATATATACTTTATGGGGTCTGCCACGCCTCCTTCTGCCTGTTACAAACTTCTGACAAACCCAATATACCCCTCAGAGGGTATAAAAAGTCATCGATACAGCAAGTGGAGGAATAGTTGATGCATGCGATAAACTAAGCAACGGAACATTATTAATCAAAACCAAAAACCTCAGCAAAGCAATGCAACTAATACAATTAACAACACTCAACAACACAATTGAAGTCGATGTGACAGAACATAATAGTCTCAACTACACCAAAGGCGTTATATACTGCAATGACTTAAGAGACATCTCAGAAACCGGTATTCTCACAGAATTGAAGTCTCAAAAGGTCGTCGAAGTCAGGAAAATTATGAAGAAAGCCCAAGACTCCCGAATTGAAAGTGGACTCATTACATTAAAGTTTGCCTCGCTCGAGCTACCAACACATATCAATATTGGATACCAGAGAACAGCAATCAGACCATTCATACCCCTACCAAGACGATGCTTTAATTGCGGTAGATTAGGTCACTCGACTACCCACTGCAAAGGATTATGCCTTACCTGTGGATACCCAAGTCACATCGACTCCGAGTCGGATGAGCAATGCAAAAACCTTAATTGCTGCATCAACTGCAAAGAAGACAACAACCTTAAGTATCACCACAGTATTTTTGACCGACAATGCCCAACATACATTAAACAAAAAAAAATTCAAGCCATTCGAGTTATCGAAAAAACCGACATGAAACAAGCAAACATTACCTACAATGAACGCTACAAAAATAAAAAACAATCCTACTCCACCATCAGCAAAGCAAAACAACAAACGACACGGGATTCTATATCATATGGGGACCTAGACCCATCCAGCCCAACAGCCACCGCATCAACATCAGGAACGTCAAAGCAACTACTCGCCCAATCTGGACCAGAAAGTCAACCAACAACCTCAACGATCCCGACCCACAACACAGACAAAACCCAGTCAATACTATCCGAAAAAATATCTGAAAATCTAAAGACACACCTACTATCACATACTATTCCCAATAGTAAAGAAAACAAGAAAGAAATTGTCAGTCGGGCATGCCGACCGTGTAATACCCTCTGAGCTTCGTTTCTAATTATATGAGTTCAAATTGAAGTAGCTGCTGCAAGAACTTAACATGAACACATATTTGTATGTCTATCTCGCTCGCACGTTTTTCGCTGCTTGTGTGCAATGCACGTGGTTATGCCTTGCGTGAAAGTATCGATTTTCGTTGCTTAAGAAACTTTTTTAATTATAATCCGATTTTGATGAAAATTTCACAATCGTTTTATATTATTTGTCTTCAAATATATTCTAAGTTACAAAACGTTATGTTAAGAAATAAGTTGGCTGTTGATGCTGATCAAGAATATATATACTTTATGGGGTCGGAAACGCCTCCTTCTGCCTGTTACATACTTCTGACAAACCCAATATACCCCTCAGAGGGTATAAAAATATCAGCAAACACAAAAGTAACAAAACCAAAACAGAAACAAATCTCAATAAAAAAAGCAAAATTGAACCAGACATATCCCCAAGTCTACAGCATCTGAGCCCAGAGCACGCCGATGCAGAAATGATATCCGATTAATATTAAATTTTTTTAAATTTAGACCATTTCGTATTAAAAATACCTCTTGCAGCCGAATTAAATGAAAAAGAAAACGCAAATTGAAACCTTGACTGAATGTGGCATTTAAAATATCGGAAATTGCTTAAAATTTATTTAGTTAATTATTTACAAAATTCGCAGAAGTATACCCAAAACCAGTTTACAGTGCACAGTGGATCCGCCCATAGACCATAAATCAAAAAATCCATCACAAAATAATTTGACCAAATGCATTCAAATTGTCTCTAAACTGTCCAAATTTTTTGGTGACAAACCGGTTTTTTCTGGAAATCTAACGGAATGTTCTAGAAATGGCCTTAAAAGCACGAACACGTGTTCATTTTTGCAAAGCATTGCAGTAAAGTTAGATTTTTGTCACAACAAAAGCAAACTTCAAAGTGGTCAAACGTTTCATTGAGTGCTGCAAATTGAGTAATTTAAAATGGATTTTATAGTTGAAGGTATTTATAACATATTAAGATTTGAATAAAAAAATAATCTAATAATTTCTTCTCGGGAATTTATTTTAAGTGTTTTAATATTTTTTTGTGTGTTTTTTGAGCGTCTTTTTCGTGTTTAGTTAAACTTTTAGTTGTGATTCCACAAAATTCCACAAATGGTATGTATATGTATGTATGTATTCGTCCAAGATTTTAGATTAAAATGTGTTAAAATGAACTGCAGAAATTTGCAGATGTATGTACAGTCGTAAATATACTAACAGCACCTTTTTTTCAGAGGTTATTTTAAAGTTGTAAAAGTAGTTTTTTTTAACTGTTGTGTTGTTTTGTCTACGTCTTTCGTCCGTTTGCATTTGCTTCAAAAACAATAAATTTATTTGTTTTTAATTTTAATTTAATTTTGTCTTTCCCACTTCAATTCGATTTTATTAGACTCATACCATAAGTGTGTTTTTGCACGCCTCTACATTTTTAATTTATGGTGCTCGCATGATGGAATCAACGCACAAAAATTGGGAAATGTACTTGAAATTATTAAAGAAAAAATTGAAAGCGAGGGCTACATTGCAGAGTTTGACGTTTTAGAAAAACGTGTAAGGTACATTTGTATTGCAACTTTCTGGGAAAGATATAAATGGAAAAAATCATCTGTTCTCCAGTACCAACTTAATTGGTTAAATGAAAAGGAAAACATTTCATTAAAATGCACCGAGCCTATATTAGAGCGATCAGCAGAAAGTGTGCTTGGGCGTCCAAGACATGATTTTGCGGAGACCTCAGGTAGAACAAAGCGACGGCGTTTAGCTCTGCTGAATGAAATAGATGAGTCCGCAGTATCTTCTTTATGCAATGATCATCAAATGAACAACTTATTGCCAGCAGATCCAATTGAGGTCCTTTCCCTTTTAATGGAGACTTCTTTAACTAAAAGCCAATATTTGCTTATAAGGAGTTTTGTAAACAGCAAAATATCTTTTGATTTCTTCCCAAGTTATCAAAGTATACTGAGCTCAAAAAAGAAGAGATACCCGAAAAATATTTCTGTGGACGAGTCTCAAGCTGAAGTCGAGATGCAAAGCTTACTAGATAACACCGCATCAAGCATATTGGAGCTTCAAGCTGATGTTGTACGAACGGTCTCTGCAGATTCTGCTAAAAATTTAATCTTAATCGGAAAATGGGGATTTGATGGCAGTACCGGGCAAAACGAATACAAACAAAAGTTTTCAAATGCTGAATTAGACGACAGGAGCTTATTTGTAACATCATATGTTCCTCTTCAGCTTGTTGCTCAGCTGGATGGTCAAATAATTTGGAAAAACCCCCGACCATCTTCTACACGATATTGTCGCCCAATCAGGTTCCAGTTCAAGAAAGAGACGTCCGAACTATCGATTAAAGAAGAGAAATATTTCAGAGAAAAAATACGCCTATTAAACCCAACTGAAATATCCACTTTAAACAGGCAAATTCGAATTACCCATAGTTTGCATCTGACCATTGTAGATGGGAAAGTATGCAACGCCCTTAGTGACTCATCGTCGGCAAAGTGTTAAATATGTGGGGCAAAGCCAACAGAAATGAACGTCGTCGAAAAATGTTTAAGTAAAGAAGGTCATCAAATTTATTATGAATTTGGCTTGTCTCCACTACACTCTTATATACGCTTCTTTGAATATTTTCTATACATTTCTTATAAATTAGAAGTCAAAATGTGGCAAATAAGAGATGCCGAAATGAATATTTCCGTATTGGAACGAAAAAAGAAAATTCAGAATGAATTTCGTGAAAGAATGGGAATAATTGTGGACAAACCCAGAGATGGAGGCAGGGGATCGTCAAACGATGGAAATGTCGCAAGAAAATTCTTTTCAAATGCAGCTTTGAGCTCTGAAATTACTGGAATTAATGAAAGATTAATTCAAAAATGTGACACTTTATTGCAAACCATCGCATGTTAATCCATGGTTCAGCTGTGATAGAGCATGCATTAGTATCTACTGGAGAGCTGTCAGAGGAAGCTGCTGAATCCAATAACAGGGAGATAAAAAAATGAAGACTTTAGCACAGCCGGAAAGTGTCACGCACTTTATCAAACACCGACGTAATAAACAACTTACTTTTACGATCAGATCCATTTATAGCTGGGCAAAGGCAACTTCCTAAGAATCAAAAATCTTCCTTATTAAAATCTTTTTTTGATTTATTAGATGATTCTCACTAGTTTTTATTTTTTTGTTAGCCTAATTATTATTTTATTACTTTTGTTTTCCTAATATTCATTTTGTTTTTTGATTTGAATTATAAAAATAAATAACTTTTTGTTGCAAGATTCTTGCTTTAAAAAAATTTGAATTTTAAAAAGTAGATTGGATTCTATTTGACTTCATAGTTATGGTAGTAATTAGATTTATGTAATGATGATTTATTGTGTAAGTTTTGTTTATATCAGTTAAAAAGCAATTAGATGAATTTAAGACTGGTTATTCCTATGGCAGCTATATTAAATAGTGATCCTATTTGTCTAATTTTTATAAAATATTTTTCTATAATTTTTGTGAAAATTTCAATGCGATATCACCACTAGAAGTATTTATGGCCTCGTCTCCATACAAGCGGATCCACTGTGCAGTGGCTCCATTGAATAAGCGGAGAAAAATTTTCGAATCATTAGAAGGGCAATAATATTTAAGTAGGTGAGTTAAATATATATTTAATAATTTTTATCAGTACTTCATACACTTATCTTCATACAAAATAAAAAAAAAAAAAAACAGAACTTTCAATCCCAACTCAGAAAAAAAAATTTTTTTTAAGAAAAAAATATCATTTAGAGGTGCAACGAGTTATCGTACACACATACATAGCAGAATTCACAGGAAAAAAATCCGTTTGCTTTCGTTGTTTCTGTTTGAAATTATGAATTAATAACAAAGTAACAATCTGGCATCCTTCTAATTTAGTTATTAGAGAAATAACTATCTGGCAACAATGTTTTAATTTCACCATGTATTGTAATGTTTCCAGAGGCAATACGTATATGAGTTTGAAGAAGCGATTGAACGCGTGTGCATCATTAACCCTCTACCGCATACAAAGCCATATATGGCTTCTCACTTTCAATAATTTTTTTTATACCCTCTGAGGGGTATAATGGGTTTGTCAGAAGTATGTAACAGGCAGAAGGAGGCGTTTCCGACCCCATAAAGTATATATTTTCTTGATCAGCATCAACAGCCGAGTCGATATAGCCATGTCCGTCTGTCCGTATGAACAAACAGATCTCAGAGATGGTAAGAGCTACAAGTTCAAACTTGGTCAGTATCGACCACATATTTAGTCAGTCAATACAAGTTTGTTTCCTTTTTTGATGCCACGCCCCATTCGCTTACAATTACCGAAAAACCAGACATACCTCGTAAAAATACATGTTTTTGGCGAATATCTCGGTAGCTATAACACCTAGGGTCACCAATTTTGGCACGCAGGTTGTTATTTGCAATATAAAGACAATGCCATCAACATTTTTTGGATGCCACGCCTCATTCGCCCACCAAAAGCACAACTTCTTTGTAACTTTGCATGCCTGCGATTCACTTATTAATATCAAACGATTGTAAAAATTTAACCAAAATCGGGCTATGAATAAAAAAGTTAATCTTACAACGAATATTGTTCCTTTCAAGCAAGGCATAGCCACGTGCATTGCACTGAGCTGTGCACACAAGCAACGAAAACGAATAACGTGCGAGCGAGACAGGCACACAAATATGTGTGCATGTTAAGTTCTTGGAACAGCTACTCCGATTTGAACTCATATAATTGGAAACGAAGCTCAGAGGGTATTACACGGTCGGCATGCCCGACTGACATTTTCTTTCTTGTTATTTAAGTTGGCATACTCTCGACCAACTTCTCTATGGTTTTCTTTGGAACTCGGTTCCACTCCAATTCTACACGCTTCCAAAGATCGTCTAAGTTGGATGGCATTGATTAATATTGCCCGATTGACCATGTTCTCAATCGGATTGAGGTCGGGACTTTGAGCTGGCCACTCCATCAGCATAAAATCTTGTATCAAATATTTTCTGTGTTTCTACCATTTTGTTGCCCTTTTCTTTTCTCATTTTCGGCATAGCAGCGCCAAATTCAAGTTACAATTATTGGCCATTGCAAACTGCTTCCCAAAATATATATTTTTTATTAGCAATCAATGGTTATTACATAGTTATTATGTTTTTATTTAGAATTTTTTTATACGTATACTCACTATTTTCATATAAAATTTTAATATTGTTATTATTAAATATATAAAAAATAAGTTAAATAATATATTATCACTAGCTTGTTCATAACTTGTAATTATTTTATATTTAAAGCAGGTCAACAATTGCCGAAACAACACTTGTTGTCCGCATACATATAAAGCTGCGGAAAAGAAAATAGCACCAAAGGTTTAAGTATGCAAAATTCAAAGTGTAAAAAAGAAGAATATAACTAAAAAAATTTAACGAAAAGTTGTTTAAATCAATTTAGTGATCTCTCTATTATTTACTTTTTAAGTTACTAAGGTCAAAAAATAATGGCACTATTTCAATTTTATCAGGGTTAACTTAAAAACATAAAACAAAAAGGCTATTGTTTCATTAAAATGGTATTCAACTAATGTTCTAATACTTGGTTGAGTATCCTTTACTGGCAATTACGGCCGCCCAGAGCCTTGGCATGGAATCCACTAAATCCTGACATCTAGTGCTCGGAATTTTCTCCCAATTTAATCTTTTACTATCATCCCAAAGGGTTTCATTACTTGTTGGATTATTAAGTAGTGTGGACTGCCTTTTTGACGTCAGACCACAAATGCTCAATTGGGTTGAGTTCTGGAGACGGTGGAGGCCATTCCATGACTTTGATCTTGTTGTCTGCAAACCACTTCTTTGCTTTTTTGCTTGTATATGCTTTGGGTCATTGCTTTGCTGAAACACCCATTGTAGTGGCATTTCATCCTTTTAATATGGTAGCATTATATTTTCAAGGATATCGACATATATGTGTTGATCCACGATCGTTTTAATCCAATGTATCGGACCTACTCCATAACAGGAAAAGCACGCCCATATCAGTATACTGGAACCTCCGTGTTTGATCGTTTTTTTCGTTTACATAGATCGATATTCTTCATTTGGTGGTCTTCTAACATAACAACGAGATCCCGTGCCTCCATGTAATACAGTTTTGCTTTCATCTGTCCACAAAACGCTCCTCCACTTTTCCACTGCATTTAGTTCATTTTTTAGCTCCGTTGCCGGCTTAAAAGGCTCCTTTTTGCTCTGTCGAACTAGCCGCTTGACGAGTAATGGCGACAAAATAGGTTTTCCTCCCCGAGACTCCACTTTTGGGACAAAATTCTTGGCATTACTAATCACTTTATTAGAGCATCCTAGTAAACGAGCAATTTCTGCATAGGTTTTGCCCTCTTTAAGCATTTTTTTTATGATTATTCTTTTCCCAGTGCAGTACTTTCCGCGACCCATTGTTAAGTAATGTCTAGTTAAAAAGGTTTTTTTCCTTTCTATATATTCAGAAAATCACTAATTCTTTCAAATTATTAAGTTTCCCAATGTTAATTTGAACGCAAATGTATTTTTTTGACGAAAACATGTGCTTGGTGCTATTATTTTTTCCGCGCATTTAAGCATTCCCTCTTCAATTTTGCTTCTTTTGAAAAGAACCGTTATCATTTTCTTTCTGTTTTTTGCTCTCCCAACTCAGAGAGACTCTCAGTAACACAAATGTAAACTAACTGTAAACCAAATTTCTTTTAGCTAAGTTTTATTGTTAACTAACGTAAGCTGCTTTCTTTGGTCCTCTGAGGGGTATATTGGGTTTGTGAAAAGTATGTAACAGGCAGAAGGTGGCGGGCAGACCCCCAGACAATGACATTAACATTTTTTTAATGCCACGCCTCCTTCGCCCACCAAAAGCACAATTACGTGCTGGCTCACTTATTTCTTAGCGTATAGTTTTGTTACTTAGCGTATACTTGGAAACAAATAATATCAAACAATTGTAAAAATTTCATCAATATCGGACAATAATTAAAAAAGTTCGTCATACATCGAAAATCGTTACTTTCAAGCACGGCATAGCCACGTGCATTGCACTGAGCTGTACACACAAGCAACGAAAACGAAACACGTGCGAGCGAGATAGACATACAAATATGTGTGCATGTTAAGTTCTTACAGCAGCTAATCCAATTTGAATTCATATAATTGGAAACGAAACTCAGAGGGTATTGCACGGTCGGCAGTTTTTGTTGAAATTGATCAACTACATTATAAGCAATCGTATTTACAAAATTTTAAATGGTGGGAATACTGCGCCTTTTCTCATAAATAGGTTATTACTATGTTTGGCTTATTACTTTATAAAACATCTCACATTGAGGTCTTGATTTTGCTCTAGAATACGCTGTAGTATATTTAAGTCGGCTCGCTCGACCGTAGCCGTTCCTACTAGTTTTCGTTTTATTTCGTTTCTTTTCAGCAGCTACTCCAATTTGAATTCATATAATTGGAAACGAAGATCAGAGGGTATTACACAGTCGGCATGCCTGTCTGTCATTTTCTTTCTTGTTATATACATATTTAAGTATTTATGTATATATAACTGTAATTGAGATATTCGATTACAAACGTAATCGATAGTTAAGAAAAGGAAATATTTAAATATTTCACAACTGCGTTCTATTATTACCCAATTAATTTTCAGATTAAGCGACCTAACCCATAACCGCCTGCACCCAACCCGAAAGTAGATTTTCCAGCCCATACCCACGGGTATCCGACAAAAACCCAGCTCCTGCCCACGTCTAGTCGAGATCGCTTAAAGTTCTTGATTGACCTCCTTGATTAACTGGAGTGTTATCCTAAATGTGTTTTAATTCGCTGCACAGTCATTTGACTAACACCGAATTTGCCGAATATCAAAAATTAGATTACTTTAACAATTGACCTTTTTATATTTTTTTGTTTTTGGTATATTTCTTCCAACATAGCTAAGGAATTCATATTTGTAGAGAACAAAGTTAAATAGTGCACTAACAAAACAAGTCTAAGACTAATATCTTAACCATGCATAAAGCAGAAGAGAAAATACAGACCTCTGAAGTGAGTACATTGAACTCACGTTACACGTTACGCTCATCAGTTTAGGTATGATAGGTGCTAAATAAACAATGTGCTACAAACTGTCTGAAAGGGTATCAAATATATGGAGTGTCAAAGAAAACCTTTGTATCGTCTTAGTACTCAATTGGAAATCAACAAGCTGTTATCATTTGAATACAAAACAAAAAGCTAGTTGACGTTGTCAATTGCTATTATATATTCAATGGTAAGTGTAGTACTTAAAAATTATTGTTTTTTACAATAAATCATATTATAAATGCGCAATTATTGCTTGTTAGCAGAAAGATTGGTTATCTTTTGGTATGCCAATGAGTTTATTTTGAACTCTAATCACTTAAATCTCAATGCGATAATCAGCAGGTGCATGGTATGTTGTATCCAGGAAACTACAAGCATAAGTTGTTGTTTTACTGAAATATACTTGGATTAACTGACTAAATATTCACTTGTAGCTTTTATTATCTTATAAATACTTTTTCTCATACGGACATGGCTTCCGACTGTGCTTGTGATGCTGATTAATATACTCTTGATGAGGGTACAACAAATATCAAGAAAGACAGTCGAACTCACCAAACCGTAATATACGTAATTAATCATTTTTGACAACAAATATTTAATGAAACTCGTCATCATACATACATACGATGCACATACTAGCGAGACCGTGCGAGCAGCATCGTGTGCTCTGTACCGCTCTCACAATTGTTGCCAATTGCGCATTGATCTTGATCAAATATTCAAGATCGTTTAATATGAATATATTGAAGGAGTTGGCCAAGGAAAAGGGAGGTGCTATCTGCATCACGGTATAAATGCTATGTGCGAATAAAAGGGCTCATAGCTCATCTCTAATATCTAGTAGATCAACTATAAATTTGATTAAAATGTTTCGTTAAATAATAAAGTTGAATTCAATAACAACAGATTGCTCGAACGGTTTGATATAGGAGAGCAATTAAAGATCGTACTGAATTTATTTATTGGCCTTTCAAATTTATCTTTAATTTTGTCCTGATATGGCCTAGCAATATTTCGTGTAATACAAATTTAAAGCCATGCAAACTAACTATTAACTAAATACATAGATTGCATAAGATTAACATATAGTGAATCAAATCCAATCCTTCTAGCTGATCAGGTGGAATATTGTGTTGTAATTTCTAATAGCCATGCTACAGGTAATACAAGATTTAATAGTTAAGCTTAAGAACAAAATCGACATCCATTTTGATAGCTGGTTTGCGGACAGTAGTGACCGAATTGATATGCTCGACCTCCAGCTGTTGGCCGACTCCGTCCACGGTTATGGTAGCGCTGGTTGGCGTACGATCCAGTCCCGCAATGACAATACGTTCTATCCAGGCATCGGTTTTGTATTTCGGCTTTCCAATAAAGCGATTGGTCAACTGATTGTTGGCAAACTCAAAGTTTTGATAGATGTATTGGCCATCACGATAGGCATAGGATTTCTCATCGTCCAGATATAGTGTGCCTTCGGCCTTGCCCTGACGATCCAGGCAAATAATCAAAGTGTACGGATCATGCAGCATCTGTGTGGAGGCGCGTCGCAGACGTTCCTTCTTTGGCACAATAGTGCCACCACGCTGCCAAACAGGTACCTAGAAATGATGGTGACGATATTTGACTGTAAAATTTAATGGCAGTGTGTACGACCTCACCTTAAATTCGGTAACTGGGATGCTCTCGTATCCAGTGCGTTCCTGGCGTTGATAAGTGTCCACGTCGTACCAGTAATCGCCATTCTTCTTGTCATCAATGGCCGGGAAGTAGACGTCCACCTTGCTAACGCCCTGCTGCATAACAGGACGTACCAGCAGGCGCTGTTGTACCAGGAGCTGGTTGTCAATAGCAAAGGCTTCCTTATCCAGCGGATAGTGAGCTAGCATGGGCCGTATCACCGGAGCACCAGTCTGCTCGAGCTCATAGAAGCTGGTATACCACAACGGTAGATAGCTATAGCGCTTGAGCAGAGCACTCCTGATAATAAGGCGAGTGCGCTCTGGGAACAGCCATGGTTCGCGGCGTTTGGTATCGATGTGGGCATGAGCACGGAAGAATGGCAAAAAGGCAGCTGTCTGGTACCAGCGCTCCAACAATTCGCTATCTGGATTACCAAAGAAACCGCCAATGTCAGCGCCACAGAAAGAAAAGCCAGCAACAGCTTCTGTCAGGCACATCTTGATCGAGTGCTGCAAATGCGACCAATCCGCCAGGTTATCACCAGTCCAAATAGCCGCATAACGCTGCGAGCCAGCGAAATGAGCGCGAGTGAGTATGAAGGGTCGCTGGTTGGGATCGCGCTGCTTCAGGCCAGAGAAGGTGCCCATTAGGTGCATGTGACCATAGAGATTGTGCACATCGCGATGCTCCCAGTTGCCATAATGCACTAGGTCCTTTGGTGCGGTTACTTCAGGTCCATTAAAAACGGATGGCTCGTTCATGTCATTCCAGATCATAACATTCTCGGTGACCGTCTTAAACTTGGACAAATGATATTGGCTGGCATAATAGTCGCGAACAGTGGGATTGAAAAAGTCAGGATAGCTGGCTGAACCAGGCCAGCACCAACCCTCGTAATCATTGCCCTCACGAGTCTTCACATAATATCCGTTCTCCGTGCAATCATTATGGAAAAAGTAGCTATTGTCACGCTTGATATGCGGATCAATAATGATAACCAAGTGACGTCCCAGCTCGGTTAGATTCTTAATCATGGTAAGGGGCTCCGGGAACTTGAATTTGTCCCAAGTGAAGTAGCGTTTGCCATCGGTATATTCAATATCCAGCCACATTGTATCCATGGGCATGTTGTGCTCATCAAACTTGGCCGAAACAGTGGCCACATCGCGCTCATCATTGTAATTCCAGCGGGACTGATGATATGCCAGCGAGAACAACTGAGACAGTTCATGTGTACCAGTCAGACCTGCATATTGCTTAAACACATCCATCGGCTTAGGTCCCAGCATAATGAAGCAATCCACAATGCCCGACTCAGAGATAAAGTGCGCTACCGGTGGTGTTGTCTTCCGCGATCCAGACACAAAGTTCACCAAGGAGGACACCACATTCGTCTCGGCTGTATAGATATCCACCCAGGTCTCGGCCGCATTTTGCCAGTACACACCAGCAGTTCGTTGAGGCCTGCAATTAATGCACTGTAAAATGGTCGTTGGAACACGCTTAAAGGAGCATAGACTTACCCATGTCCGTAAAGCACTGGCACGGAGCCATAAAGTGCCATTTTGCTGTCCACAACGTACTCAAAGACGTCCAAATTGTAAAGGCGATAGGGATCGGTGCCAGAAGTGGACTTAAGCGCAAAACTGTCGGCGTGCTCAGGTATACCAAAAAGTACCTCGGCGGCGGGGAATGAGAAATCAAGGGCCACTGCTTCGGGTCCAAAAGGTTTAGAGTCGTGGTGTGACTTAAAGTTCTCCTCCCATGCTCCGGGATCATCAATTGAGTCATGAGCGGCCTCAACATTTTGATGTTGCTGCTGCTGCTGTGACTCATCTCCGCCCTCTGTCTCAGCTTCTGGAGTCTGGGGCTTCTTGCGCAAATGCTCAAAGTAAAGCCAGTTCTTGGCATTCACTGACACGACGAGCACGTCGTTTTCATAAAAGTCAATGCGGAACGGATCGCCATGAATAACAGCCTTCGAGTGGTCAACCTCAATGATCAGATCACCGTCCGATTCCTGTACACGTATACGAGATGTCTTCGGCTGCCCCTTTAAGGCGTGCTCAACGCGGTATCTTGGGCTAAGAGGAGTCTTCTCATCGATTTGCAAACGGAATGTGCTATCTACCAGCGCCTCCAGTTTGAATGTAAACTGATGATGATTCTCCTTATTGATCAGATCGGCGGTCAGTGAATCCGAATATGTGTTTAATGTTCCCGGAATAAGAGAATATTTACTTGCTGAGGTTTGCACCTTGCGCGATCGTCTACAAGACAAGAAAACCGATAAAAGTACATGTACAGGTGTGTCAATAAAACCAACGGATTCTAATATATTTGTACCATACACACCTGCAGAAACTGCTCTGCTCGCAAGTCTTGAAATTTGTTGGGTCAACGCCAGAACCGAAGTTGATCAGTGCCCCAATAATGAGACAAAAGATCAGTAAACACCTCATTCTGACTGCTCTCAGCTGCTCTGGTATCGCGTTCAGTTCCTTTCGACCAATGTATGAGTGATATTTGTAATTCTGTTGATATTGTTACACAATTTTACAATTTACACAGCAACTTTTATAAAAATTAAATATACTAGAATTGTACAAAATTCTTTTAATTTTAATTGAACGTCATAGCAAGGTTAACAGACAGTGCTGCCATATCAGCAATTTTCTAGACAGATCTGTCATATTTTTTTCATCTTCATCTAGAAAAAATCTCAAACATTTTTTCTGCGGATCTTTGTCGTATTTTTAAAAGTCTGCTTAGAACGTTTTTAGTGTAAACGTAGCCTAATTTTCAATTCTAGAATTGTTTAAATCCAATTTGAATACAACAGATCAAATATTATATAGGAAAAATAATACAAATTTAATTTAGTGGACATATGTAAACGTAAAAATTAAATATAGACTGGGGTAAAAATGTAGTTTAATACATATTTGTACTTTATTAAACAAAATTCATACTAATTCTGCTGTAGAAATATTTAAAAATAATTGGAAGCAATACACAATTTGAAATCAAAAAAGGCACAAATATTGTTATTGTAGAACTGAACATTTGTAACATGTTTAAATATTGATAACACATATAAGTCCTTATTTAGATTCTTTTTTTTATTCGCATCCAATTTGCCGCATTTTTTTTTTGTAGCTAATGTGTCCTGTTGTTGTGACGAGCATCTAGCAGCACTGGTGAAAGATTTGCCAGGCTTCAGTAATAATAAACTATAGAGACAGGTACCAACGTAAGTACATATGTATCAATAGCGCAGGTGAGCGCGTGGCACATCTCTGAACTGAGATACAGGTATTAACTTATGTTGTCTAAACCTATAAGAACCTTCTTATTTTTTCTTTACAAACTATGTACAAAATAAAGCCAATGATTTTGGCCCACGTCAGTCTTTTTGGCCTTCGGTCTGAGCAGAATTAGCTACTTATTTTTAATTACTTCATAAATACAAGATTTAAAGAGCACAAAATGCCGGCAAGTGTACAATATATTCTGCACTATATACCGATATCTTTTTTTTCTTAGCGCCGATCAAATTTATTTACATACATACACACGTATTATGTTCAAATGTACATACATATGTATTTACATATGTGCAATGTTAATGTGAAGCCGGGATAAGATAAAGAAACGAAATCTCAGCATGGCACACGTTGCACATGATGTTTTTACTATTAGTTGCAACTAGCAAAAAGCTTGTCGCATTTAAATGCAATTGTATAGTATATTTTTTAAGAACTATATTATTTACCTGACAGACACCGACACTTTCAACTAACTACAATTGTTTGATATTGTATCGGAGTATCGATGGGCCTTTGTAGCGAGAGGTATCGGAATATCGATACCTTACATCTAAGAGCTGAGTCATTTACCGCTTAGTGGCATCACGCAACAAATATCGTAATCGAGCTGCCATATCTGTATTATTTCAAATAGATTTATTTTTTTTTAGCTATATACTATTATATTATAAACCAAGTATGTAAAGCTTTGATGTTGTGAAATTGCAAATAATTTAAATAGCTCCAAAGTATACAAATGTACAAAATAAATTATTAATCCTTATAATTTAAACTTTTCAGGTTCTAATTTATTATGAACTTATTTTTTAAATTGTTCATTTAATAATTATGTATAATTGTCACTTTAGAATACCTTATGTTTCTTTATATATTTATTTGTTAATATTTTCTTAACGATTGTTGAAAACACTGCTGCTTATTAGCCCATCGATATGCCATTCCAATATATCGATAGCTACTGAAACCCGCCAAAATACAGCACGAACAGCACGAACCGCAATGTACAATCTATAGTTATATTTTTATGTGAATATTTGGAGTTAACCATAAATGGACACGTGATACAATTTAAAGAGGACAAAGAATACAACGAATAATTTTAATAGCGAATTAAATTACTGATCGGAAAAGATCTTCGTAGACTCATGCACTTCTCGCGATCGATAAACAATGCGTTGACCTTGTTGCGCAAGTCCTCCTCTAAGATGCACCGTGTCTTCAACAAGGATTGATGTGTGGCCTCCGCCTCCTGCAGCTTATGGTGGAGCACATCAACGGTTCCCTGAATGTCCTGGACTTCCTGCACAAGACGATCATGAGCGTTGTCCCTGTATGAAAAGACATAAATATGTACAATAAAATCGATAACTAGCAATAAAAGCAAAAATCGAGCGAGTCGACTATAAAAGACTGGGTACTTATTTTCAAGCAATCGTAAAAAATTATATCACAAATACATATGTACATACATAAATACATATTCGGACTTTAGAAACAATGATTTCCAAGTACAGTTTTGATATTTGATAAACTCTTTCCATACTACCTTTCATATATAATTTTAATGCGAAAAACTTTGCTAGACCAAACTCTCAGATTAAGAATTTGGAATTAAGATACATACATATGTACATATAGTGACCTACTTTGCTTAAGATCGAACCACTATATCATATATGTATGTAGCTGCTATACAATATACATAAAAGTTGATAAAAAAAAAAAAATAGGCGTATAAAACGCTTTTTAAATGTATCCGATAACTAACTCACAGATTACGCTTATGGATATGCCTCATCCATTCTTTTGAACGCCATTGCTGACCCACTCAATTATACCGACTTTCTTTTGTCTCTATGGAGTACACAAACTTACTTGCATAGTTCCATGCCCTCGCGATGCGATCGGGCCTCCAGACGCGTCTGGGCCACCTTGAGTGGATTAGACTTGTCCTGTATGGCTTTCTGGAGGAGAAATAGATGCTTTTCCATGTCGAAGAGCTCTTGCTGAACTTTCTGTAGGTGCAATTGCACGCGATTCTTTGCCCCGGCCATCTCTTGGGAGCGTCTGTCCAGCGCATTATTGGTGTTGTTCCAAAAGTCCCAGACCGATGACGCAACAGCATTAACCACATTCTGAGCATCGCTACGCAGCTGTGAGAGCTTGGCACGCTCTGCCTGAGAGCGTTTCACGTGCTCGCTACTAGCAAGTGCCCAGGAGTCCTGGCTACTCACCGTCGGATCGTACTTCTCAATGCCCCCGAAGTATGTGATGCCACGACTATAGTTATTCAAGCGATGACACATTGAGTCGATGCCCATTGTGGACTCCTTTTGGGTAACATCGATTTCCAGCAGGTGCTGGGCACCTCGGCAGTCGATGGCCTGCTTAGCAATCTTTTCGTGCAGCTCCTTGAGGCGATCACGCGAATTTCTCAAATGATTAATCTCCAGGAGTAGAGCCTTCTCCACATTGTCGTGCACTTTTTCCATTCCTTGGCGCGCCTCCCGATGAAACAGGCATTCCTGGGCAATATGCAGCGGTATCTCTAGGTCCAACATGGCCTTGCCGCACTGTCGCTGCAACTCGTTGATATCGGACATCTCACCTACCAGCTTTTCCAGCTCGGCGTTCAGCTCATTTCTCCAGAAGGTCAGGTCCGTTATGCGCTCACCAAGACGCCGTCCAGCGTCCCGCTGTCCTGTAGCTGCCGTCTCGTCCGTTTCACGCATCAGACGTATTGCATCATTGCGCATACGCTCCGATAGATTTCTAAAATTAACCAGAAATGGTTATCTGAGCATGCCAAAGATTTGATACCCTTGCAGAATCCAGTACGAATTGACAGTATATTTTTTTTAATACTTAGGTATTTCAAACCGATTGATCCTATAGCACACAATATATGATACTAAATGCCTACACGGGAATTTGGTTAAGATTGATATATTGGTTTAATCTGGCCGATTTTAGCACATGAACTGATTTACCAAACTTCATCAAGATAACCTAAAAACTAGTTCGCATTAGACGGACAGACGGACATATATCGGAATATATCGTCTCTGCCAGTGATACTCATTAAGAATATATATACTCTATGGGGTCAGCCACATCTCCTTTTGTCTGTTACATACTTTTAAGAAACTTAATATATCTGGTAGAGATTTTAATATTTTGTAATATCTTTATTAACCTATTTTTACTATCTTTGCACTCAAAACCACTAAAAAAAAAAAACCAATATGTTCTGATTTATCAGTGCAGTTATAGTTTCACATAACTATTGGAAATTAAACTTGAAGGCTGTGATAATAGCCACACAAAATTGAACATAATTACTTTAAACGTTACGGAAATATCATTTAAGGAATGTTATTTCTTTTACGAATTGCTTCTTTGTTTTATAACCGATTTTGATTAAACTTCCAGAATCGTTCAATAATAATATTTTGAGGGCTTGTGGTAAATTTGGGTAACATACTATTAGGTTTTCTTGTTAATATTGCGATAAACAGGCGAAGGAGATTTGATACCAAAAATTTGTATCAAATTGATGTTGTGTGAAGATATACAGAGCCTATTTGCGAGTAAATAGTGCTTCGACCTCTTATCATTTTTTAAATCTCTTTGTTCATTCGGACGGACAGGCGGAAATCTCTATATCGTCTTCGCTATTGCGCGTGAATATACATAAGTATAAACTTTATGGGGTGGAAAATGCTTCCTTGTGAATGTAACATACTTTTCATAAATCCAATATACCCCTCAGAGGGTATAAAAAGAGTATAAAAACAGAGTTAATAAACTTATTTTACCCTAGAGAAAACTTAATGTTCCTGGATATATGTATGCTGGACATACGATTTACGATACGTGGTAATACTACTCACCGATTCGTGTTAGACTCGCCGTAGATGCCCAAGTTGTTGTTGTGCCACTCATTGTTGGTGTAGCGCGTGTAGAGAGCGGCACGTGCCGCATGCTGTGGATTCCGCTCGAATCCAGTGACCAGATTGGGAAAGATCATGCCTTCGGTTTTCATACCCTGCGGCACAAAGCACGGTTGGGTCATCTGGTTGGTCACTGGCTGCTCCGGCATATGCTTAATTTCGATCATCTCGAATGCCATTTTAGGACGCCATGGATGACGCTGAGTGGTCTCGTAACTGGCTGCCAAGCGAGACGGCACCGTGGCGCCCCCGATGGGCTCCATGCAGGGTGGCGCCCCCGCCTGGCTCCAGGGCTGCAATTGGGAATACATGACACTTTGCGTCGGCAGCGGATTGCTGGAATCGTGCTGGTTCGACATGTTTAATCTTGAACTGATGACTAATGGCTGATGGTGCACGAAATCAAAAATTTAATTTCTACTTCAAATTTGGTAGTTGACAAAAAATAAAAAATAAAATTAATGCAAATAATATATGTTTATTTATGTTCAATACGATGTGAACTGTGCGAGATTGTAAGATAAATGAAATAAAAGTGGGAAACTTTTTCGAAAATTGGATTCGAACCAGAAGTGCCTACTGGGAGAGCTAGGTGAGAATTTGAGTTTGGTGCGGTGTCAAAAAATGTGGTATGATTTAATATGAGTTTAGATGATACATATGATTCCATGAGATTGCGATGATCCTTGCGTTCTTTGTACTCGTTCATATCCGTTGTTGGCCATTTATCCATTAGATTGTTCTTGACCAAGCGATGATCGAAATTACTATTCTCGTTATATGAGTGCTTGTGGAATTTGTGAATCTCTTGACCTTTGAGTGGTGCCATTAGTATGTCCAATTTGTCTAGTGCTTCTTCACTCACAATGGGCACACTGGAGCGTAACAGCAAGTTCTTAAGAGTTTCGGGTGCCTTTTGTGGATTGGGATTACGTTGTCTTGCCACAGTATCTTCGATAGCCCAGCAGAGCATTTGCAACGTTCTAGCTATCAAGTATCAAGTGATGAAAGAACACCTTTGTGATATCTGCAGACTATCACGAAAATTCCACTACTGAATACAGTTGGATGACGGCTTGCACTCTGATACTAACTACTTTATTGATGTAACTAGGTTCGGTAACTTGGTAGCGATGTGTCTAACACTTTGTGAAATCAATGGCCATGACAGTATGGGAATTTAGGAATTGGGTTTAAGTTCAATGTCCCACTTAACCACTAATAACGAAACTAGTACATGTTATACTTATCTATTGGCTGTGGGTTCTAAGCCGCTAAAAAAAATTCATACATGTGTTTTTTTATATTCATTTGCTAATGTTAAATAGAGATTGTCGTAAATATTAACCGTAATTTTAAAATTATATGCTTAGTTGCAGCAAAGTTATAAAATAAACTTTGTACAAACATTTTTAAACTGTCGCCAAAAGTCATTCCGACAATCCAAAATGGTCGCAACGGCTAATCGATATAGCGGATCGATATCGATGAGTGTTTCGCTCACGACTACCAACAATGTCAGTATGCAGACGTGATCGCTAGAGCATAAAAACATCGATGTTCATGCAAAGTAGAATATTTAGTACTCATTTTCCAGTTTTTTTTAGTTTTATTTTATCTAAATTGGTTTTTAAATATTTTTATTTGAGAATAATACCGTAATTTTATAGGTATTTTTTTTATTTTTTCACACAGAAAATCATATTTTTTGAATCAAAAATAACTTGTGCAGTTTATTCTATTTAAATGTCATAATTAGTCGCTTAACGTTTCAATTGTGTCATTCTATATTGCGATACAAAGAAATTGCCAATTGATAACAAAACAATCGATTATCGTGTATCATAAAATGAAACGTGCCATCACTACGACGACATACAGAGATGTGCGATGTGTGCTTTGAGCACGAAGCAAGAATCACCAACGTAAAAAGTAAGAGACAAAACAATTGCAAAAAAACCGAAACGCACAGAAAAATATACATTTAGAAGGCTAAGCCAAACAACAAACTCAAGCAACAATCGTAAGTGACAGTCAATGAAATTTGAATAACAGTTTGATTGAATATAAATTCATCTAAGCATTTATCCGAGAATAACAATAACAACAACAAGAAACTCGATGCCATGAGCGCCAACAAATCAAGCGAGGAGACCACAACGACAACAACAACAACGACAGCAGCCGCCGCCGACGCCGAAGCAGTTCCTGAGACTGATGGTGATGGCAATGGCGAAACTAGCGATGCCGGCTACTCGGCTGCAGTGGAGGCCAAGGAGAGAGCAGAGATTGAGCAGTTCATTAGCGAGCTGCAGGAAAAGATTGAAAGTAAACGGCAGCTGCGTCATCAAAATGCCAATTTTGAACTGCCCGGTGATACGTATTTTGCCCGTCTTGACTCGAGTCTAAAGAAGAACACAACGTTCGTAAAGAAACTGAAGCTGTTCACCGCCACACAGCTGGACACTCTGCTGCGCGAGCTATCGGCATTAAATTTAAGCAAATATATATCGGAAATATGTGCGGCGTTGGCGGAAGCAAAGCTCAAAATGACAGATGTGCCGGCGGTGGTGACGTTGGCCTCCAAGCTCCACTGTACATACGCCGATTTCGATGCCCATTTTCTGGAGGCATGGCAGAAGGCGCTCAATATCAAGACAACCGAAAAGATAAGCAATCCGAGTAAACTGCGTGTGGATCTGCGACTGTTTGCCGAACTGGTTAGCTCGGGTGTCATTCAGATGAAGCCGGGACTGGCCCAGCTGGGCATGGTGTTGGTGCAGTTGATAGCACAGGATAAGGATGATCATAGCAATTTTTCGATAATTCTATCGTTTTGCCGCCACTGTGGCGAGGAGTATGCTGGCCTGGTGCCACAGAAGATGCAACTGCTGGCGACCAAATACAACCTGGATGTGCCCAAGTCCGACTTTCTCAGCGCCGAAAAGCAGCTAAACCTGCGCACCATGCTCAAGGGCTACTTCAAGGCCCTCTGCAAGCATGTCCTGGCCGAGCAGGCGGCCCTAATGAACATGACCAAAGTCATACGACGGACCATGGAGTGCAAGGGTGAGATTAGCCAGGAAAAGCGCGAGAAGTGCGAGCATATGCAGTCCAGCTTCGACAAGCTGCTGGCATCGGCACAATCACTATCGGAGCTGCTGGGTGAACCGCTGCCAGAGTTAACCAAGGAGTCCGAATGCTGCAATCCTGGCACTGTTATCAACAATATGCTCGATAGCGCCACCTTTGGCACACTGGATCCCTGGGGTGACGAGGAGGCGCGTGCCTTTTACACCGATCTGCCAGATTTGCGACAATTTCTGCCCAACTTTTCGGCACCCAAAGTCGATCTGGAGACGCTGGAGGAGCCAAGCGAACTCACCGAAGAAGCCATTGATGCCAACATCGATGCCGACTTGGATACCGACGATCCGCCCTCAACGGCAAGCGATACAACTCTAGAAAAGGAACAAGAACCAGAGCTGTCTACTTGTACGTCAAATACTGAGGCAGCTGCGCCTGCAGCAACAAATACTTCTGCGCCACCTTGCGACAAGAAAATGGGCAGCGCACTCATGGAGCTGGGGCGTCAACAGCAGCAACAACAACAACAGGATCAACAGGTATTTGTTTCAACCAAGGCTGTAAACCTCCAAAAACATGTATATAACATTTTGTTTGGCATTAGCTTAATAGTTTAATTGAAAGGAGCCATTCCATAACTAAAAACAGAAATTATCTAAAAATGTACCGATTTTTGTTTGGAACTAACCCATAATTGTTGTTGTTGTTTTTTTTATGACACAGTGACTGGAAGTAGTTAACAACTAAAACGGATTAGTTACTTAAACTACAAATTTGTTTCGAAAAAATAGATACTATTTTTAGGGTGTTTAAATTCCATAAGTTCCCCGTTTAATATATTGTAACAACTTAAAATTATATTGGTTAATAACATATTACTTTATATGAAAATATTATTAGATTTGTAATAATCTTATTACTAAGTTCCTAAAACTAAAGATAAAGCTGAAAATTTTTGCTATGGCAATAATTTAGTTCGTCACTGTAATATGTGTCGCTCATATCTTCGGAGTCCCTTTTTCGATCCTAATGTAAAGTAATAGGTACTTTTGGACACATATGCTTGTCATTTGCTCCAATTCTCATGGCTCTTTCATACATATATGTATATATAGTGTATACAGCGTACCTATTGTGGGTGATTTGTAGACAAAGAACCGAGTATTAAACTATTATAGTTATTGAGATATAGGATTAGAAAATTATTTATTTATTTCAGCAGTTTGCCACGCAATTCTTACTTCTGCAGCTTTATTAAGTGATCAAATGTAATGCTCAATATAAAATTGAGCATAAATTAGATACGTACATAGAAGAATTGTATGAAAACTTTTTATATATAATTATTTTATCGAACTGAACCTATTTTATATCCAATGTAGTTTGGTTCGGGTTCAGGTCCGAGGCTAAAGATGTTAAGCTGTTCGGTTTCAATTCAAAACCAGATTTTAGCCTTTGCCTCAACCGGGTAATCATTTATAGTAGTTTAACTTATCAAGTATTTATCGTTTTGCAACAGATACAATCGCAAACACAAAATCAGCAGCTGCGCAAGCAGTTTGATGTCTTCCTGCAGAATCTGTTCAACTGTGTCAACAAGGAGCTAATTGATTCGGCGGCTATTGAGTTTCTGCTTAACTACAATACGAAGCATCAACGCAAGAAGCTAACACGCACGATATTCAGTGTGCAGCGAACACGACTGGATATCTTGCCGTATCTGTCGCGATTTGTGGCCATTGTGCACATGTGCAACACGGATGTAGCCGCTGATTTGCTGGAGCTGCTGCGCAAGGAGTTCAAGTGGCACATACGCAAGAAGAACCAGCTAAATATCGAGTCAAAACTAAAGATAGTCCGCTTTATTGGCGAACTGGTCAAGTTTGGTCTCTTCAAGAAGTCCGATGCACTTGGCTGTTTGAAAATGCTGCTGCGGGACTTTATACACCATCACATTGAGATGGCGTGTGCCTTTGTGGAAGTGAGCGGTGTCTATTTGTACAACTGCCGAGATTCGCGTCTGTTGATGAACGTCTTTCTCGACCAAATGCTGCGCATGAAGACTGCCACAGCGATGGATTCGCGGCATGCCGCCCAAATCGAGAGTGTTTATTATCTGGTTAAGCCACCGGAGTCGGCAAAACGTGAGGCGACACCAAGGCCGCCAATGCACGAGTATATACGTCATTTAATCTTCGAGGAGCTGTGCAAACAGAATGTGGAGCGTTGCATCAAAATGCTGCGACGCATCAACTGGCACGATCCGGATGTCAGCAGCTACGCAATCAAGTGTCTTAGCAAGGCGTATCTTTTACGCTTTCCTCTCATTCGTTGCCTGGCCGATCTTGTGTCCGGTCTGAGCTCCTATCAGCCCCGTGCCGTCACCATTGTCATTGACAACGTGTTTGAGGACATACGTGCCGGCCTGGAAATACATTCGCCTAAGATGTCACAGCGTCGAATCGCCATGGCCAAATACTTGGGCGAGATGTACAACTATAAGCTGGTCGAGTCGACTCACATACTTAATACCCTATATTCGATAATATCACTGGGTGTGACATTGGATCAGAATATTGTTTCACCGCTAGATCCACCTGACAGTCTGTTTCGACTCAAGCTGGCCTGCATGTTGCTGGACACCTGTGGCCCTTATTTTACCAGTCAGGTCACCCGAAAGAAGTCAGTAAAATGAATTTATTTTCACATTTCAACCGTCCATAACTTATGCATACTATATTTGTATTTATTTTTTTTAGATTGGATTATTTTCTGGTGTTCTTTCAGCACTATTACTGGTTCAAGAAGTCACATCCGGTGTTTAGCAAATCGGAAAACACCTCCGATTTGTTTCCCATACTTGTGGATCACACATATCGCGACTGTTTGTCGGGTGTGCGCCCCAAGCTGAAGCTGTACAAGAACCTGGAGCAGGCCAAGGAGGCAATCGATCAACTGCAGGAGCAACTGTATCCACAGTTAAAGGCCAACAATACGCAGGATGCCAGCCTGGCTACAATTAGCGAAATAAGCGAACTGGATGAGGGCGTAAGTTGCAAAGCTGTTCATGTTATAGCATTATCCTAAATACTCATAGCTCTTCTTACTTACCAGATAACCGATGACTCCGGCTCGTCGAACGATCAGCGTGAGCGTCAGGCTGCTGGTGGCTCGGAGGTGGAGCAAATTAACGATTGGACCGAATATGAAGCGGATTCAGTGCAGGCGCCACCGCCGCCCGAGAAATCCAAAGAGGATTTGGAATTCGAGCAAATGTATGAGAAAATGACCAGCGACTCGTATCAAGAACGCCTCAAGGAACCGCCGCTCAAGGCCACCAACAAGGATATACCAGTACCCATGATGGCGCGTCTGCAAAAGAAATCCTACGATCAAATCTTGAGCAACACTGCGCCACAGATCTCAAAGGCCGCCACTGCCACCACCAACGCTGCTGCTGCATCTACTGCTGCTCCAGATGACGCCATTTACAGTAGTAGCTCACCAGCCGTAATTGCCACCAGTAGCGAGGCGACTCCTGTCGCTGCCGCCGCAGAAGGTGGTAAAAGTGGAGGTGATGTTCCGTTTGTCTTAATGCTACGGGGCAACAAGGGAGGCAAGCAGCAGTTTAAATCATTTGTGGCACCGTCGGACTCGCAGCTTGCCATCAATTTAAAGCTGCAGGAACAGAAAAGACGCGAGGAAAAGGAGAAGGTGAAACAACTGACACTTAATATTACCGAACGCATTGAGGAGGAGGACTACCAGGAGTCGTTGCTACCAATGCAGCCGCGCAACCTGACCCAGAGCTACTATCAGAAGCCCAACAAGCACAAGTTCAAGCATCAGAAGGGAGCACCCGATGCGGACTTGATATTCCACTAGAACAATCAATAACAGTTGCAGTCACCTGGTTACGTTTACAAAACAGACGCCTGCTACATGCCTCCTGACTCCTGCGAGACGCTTCCAGAGGATTCAATGCCAAGATATCTCAATGTATGCCATAGTCATAGGCATACCGATTCCCGTACTGATTAATGATACTGATCCTGAAACTGAGCATGAGCAGACCGTTGTTAACTATATATATATATGTATACCACTATATTGTTATGGAACGTACTTAAGTGAAAGTCTCCTAACCAAGTTAAGCAAGCGTCTATGGCGATGTTCAGCGAATATAACACTTATATATATATAGCCTACATACACCTATGTACATGTGTGTGTGTGTATGTATGCGTGCAGATACAAAATGTAGATAAAACTATGGATATGTACATTAAGCTATGAAGATTTTATAAATTGTGTTTAGACTGTACTATGGATGTAGTAGCGCCCAGACTTGTTTGGAAAACAAATTTGTGTTTTTTATTCAATAATAAAAACAAATGTTTTACACTATCCCTACAACGGCTTTTCATCAGTCTTCGTAAAAAATCATTTTTCGATTCTGTATTAAAAACATAGTTTAAGAATCTATAAAATGTGTCAAAAAAACACAACAGAAATCGTTATCGATCCCTAAAAGAATATTGTATGTATGCATTCTTTTCAAGCATTAATTGAGAGAGGGTTAGCCATGTATGAAGGTATGAACAAAGCGCCCTCCACTTCAGTATGTAGCATTCTTATAGGTGCAAGCAGAAAAAGTATGTTTTAATATTTTGATACCGAGCTAGATTTACTCAGTCGAGCATAAACAGAGGAATACTTTCTCTACTTTCTTACTCTTTTTTTTCAATTAGCTTAAGTTTTCCATTATCTATGTATTTAAAAAACATTGACGACGCGTCGTCTAAAACGCTGTCTGTTTAAACAATCTATCTATGTTCAAGGCTAGAATCTGTAACAAAAGAAATTTTAAATTTCTAATTACTTTGTAATATGGTTTTTTTTCTCATTAGCATTGAAATGTAAATAAGTGCTTATGAAATTGAATTTTCACTACATTAAAAAAACTAGTGCTACTGAAAAGTTTCAATTATTATTGATGAACAAATAATAAGGAATGCAGTTTTTTTTGGGTAACATTGACTCAAAGCCAAATCAATTGAATTAGCTCTATAACAATAATTTTTTGTTTAACTTAATTTCAAATATAAAAATATTCAATAACTTCATGAAAAAATGTTTTTTTTTTTGTTCTTTACATTAAATTTTCAATGACAAAACATTTTTCATTGGCATTAATTTATTTCAAAGATAGTAAAAAGAAAATTTTATAAGCACTACATTTTTCAATTATAGTGGAATCAACATTTCATCTTACTTACTGTTTCAATATTAGTGAAAAAAATTTCATTTAATGCTAATGAAGAAGTTATAATAGTACTTGTTTACACATCTCTGACTTGTTTTTTATCGGTTCCTGAAAAATTGCGCGTAATATTCAACAAACAAAATAAATATACATATTTGTGTATAAATTAAATATTATTTTTTTCAGTTTTTCAGTTTTTTTTTATTTATTTACTAAAATTAGCATCAAACAGTTATTTTTAATTTTTCATGTTCGATTTCATGCAAAATTAACGGTGTTTCCACCATATATTGTATTTATAAACAATTATTTACTTTTTTATACACTCAATTCAATTTATCGTGGTTTTGGTGCGTGTTAATCAGTAATCAGTACAATTTGCAAAAATATGTTTGTTTCCATTTTGTGTTTAGAATTAGCATTTATATAAATTGTAATGGTCAAAAACTGGAAAACATCATCAAATTGTATTTTCCAGGGTATATAAAAAATGTTCATAAATCAAGTTTGGGTGACGTTATTTATCGGTTTTTCTTTTGTTTCTAACATATTTTCGCTCATATAAAATTAACAATTACAAGCTTAAATGTTAATACGCTTAAATATTAATTGTAAAGTTAGATTTTAAATAATATATAATAATAATATATATAAGAAAAAAACATACACGTAATGCAGACTACAAAAGAATTGACGGCAAACATAAAAGGAGGGCGTAAGACAAATAGTATAAACAATTAGAAGATAACAAAAAATGATGCTGCTTTTGTTTATACATATGTATGTATATAGCGTTATGTGCAGCTGCTATTAATGCACAATGCTTGGCATAAATTCTGTTTTTGGATCCTCAGCTAATAAATAAATTGCTAAATTGTATGCACTTTAATAAATGAGCGATCCGAAAGGCGGAGAGACAGTACCAAAACAAAGGCAAAAACAAAACTTGCACTAAATACTTATCTTGTTAAAAATTAAAAAAAAAAAAAAAAACAATTAAGAAACTCTTTTAACTTGCTTAAATATAATCAGTTGTGTGCTCCTCGTTAAGTTCTCCAAACACTTGACAAGACCATCTCGGTTTCATTTATACTTTAATTACATTTTGGAATGCTTTTAGGAGCACACACTGATCATATTATAAATGATCGTTCGTAGTTAGTTGTTTGTAAGTAACATAGGCACAATTTGGTTGTTGTATTGTTGATCGATTGCTGCTGATCCTTAATTGATTGAATTGAATTGATTAATTTCATTTGTGCGTTGTTCTTGCTTTTGCTGTTAGCTAGTTTGGCTGCTTAGATATGGAAGGATTTCTTTTTGCTGTTGTACATGGTATACAATGTAGATAGATACATACATATTAAATCTAGCATATATAAATTTAAAAATATATATATATTGCAAGGCACAATTCGTTTGCTTTTGTATACTATATGTAATACACTCACATTATTGTGTATATATGTATATATATCATACAAATTTTTGACTTAGTTTAGAACGCGTTTCAATGGCAGTTGACTTTTGTTTAAACATTTCTGTTGCACGCGCACCAGTTGAAGTGAAGAAGCAGATACATTTGGTTATGAATTTGGAGGGCAAATTATTAAAAGATAGGGACAGTTTACACAGAAATCGGAAACATTATAAACAGTCGGTTGGTAAATGGCAAATTTCACTAAAAAAAACAATTGGCAACTTTCGTCTCATCTTGTCTCTTCTCTTTTCTTCTCTTCTTATCTCGTCTTGTTGTTTATTTGCCCGCATATATGGGATTCTTGAAAGTAGAGGTGGCCTGCTTATAGATGGGATTCTCGCCCTGAAAGAGTATATTAACGTCAATTAATAAAATCGTTAAATGCGTTAAATAGTTGTGCAATTCATTACCGTGTCCCACTTGGCATTCATGCGCTCCTTTTCAAAGCGTGCAAATTCACGACGATCATGGATGGTGGTGAGGAGCTTCCATAGCAGCAGTATGGCCAGTCCAACCAGCACAATGGCCGCAATGACACCAAGCACAATGCCGAGCATGAAGACCTTGGGCGGACATTCCTTCTCCTCTTGGGCATAGACAAGCAGTTCGCCCGCTTCACTATATTTAAATGTGAACTTGCAGTCGTCTTCGTCGAAAAAGACGCAAATTTGCTCATCCTTGTCCTCATCGATCTTTATTTTCTCCACACCGATGGGCGTGAACAGGGTGCAGTTTTTGGCACAATCATCACCATTCTTCAGTTCGCCGGTGTGATACATTTGACACTGTACGCAATTCTTGAGCTCATGGCAACGTCCCGAGCATGTTGGGCACTTGTCACAGTATTTACCCGAGTAGCGATAATCGTTGGTAGATTTGCATTTGCAGACACCGCAATCGCAGGTGCCGTGGCCAGAGCAAATTTCCCCACCCTTTGGTGGCATGCAAGTGTCCGTGGACGTTGAGCAGTCACAGTTGCTGCCCTTCCAGCCGGGTTTGCACACACAGCGATTACACTCGCAAGTTCCATGATCCGGGCCGGAGCATAACAAGTTCTTGTTACGTTCACAACTAAAGTTTTCGCATTCACAGTATTTGCCAGAGATGATTTCCTCGGGATTGGGACGCTTATTACACTCACAAGAGCCACACACGCAGCTGCCACGCCCATTACAGTCGGCGGCATTCGTATTGTTGGCCGGGCGGCACATGTTGTTATTCGCATTGTTCGAGTGTACATCCGTCACGGAGCATTCGCAGTTGTGACCGAAATGCTGATCATCGCATTCACAGATGCCGCACATCAATGTGCCAAATTTGCTACAACTTTTTGACTCCTTCTCATAGCCTATGGAGTTTTCATTCTCGCAGGGGCATGAGCACAACATCTCCAGATCAATAATCATGCTTTCGTTAATGCCCACCGGATATATTGATATAACCTAAAATGGACAAATATTCCGTTAACTTGCAATTATCCATGGAAGCATTTGAAAATTTATGGTATACACAGCTTGGTTCAACAAACTTTTGATTAAACAGAAACTGTTTGAATTGAATCATATTTGAAAAAGATATTTCGAAAACTTGTAGTATTCAAAGTAGTATTTTAAAACTGAAAATATATACGGTTTGCTTCAACAAACATATAAATAATCAATATACAATATATAAAATAGCTAAAATTTATACTGCAAATAGCCAACTCTTTATATGGCACAGATTCCATGTATAAAGGAAAAAAGAAGTGTTAACCAAATACTTTAAATAAGACTGAAGAACATTTTTGTGAAACACAATTTCCACACTTTTAGTTTACATTTAGCTCATTTAGAAATAATTATTAAATATTTTTGTGACGATATAACTAAAACTATAAAAAAAACATTAAAAGTACTATATACTGAAAACTACATTGACTATGCCTTATTTCGATGGATTAAACACTTATGTTCAACGTGGCTACTGACAAGTTTAGCAATTGTTTTGGGAATAAATTCTTTTCAATTTATAAAATTTGTAAAATCAAGGAGCAGAAAACATTTTACACACAAAAATGGAGCAAAGCATAAATAGGTTTCTTAAAATTGTCTCACAAATAAAATCAATAAATAAGCTTTTTTACTTATTTATATGTTTACAACAATGTTTATAGTAAAACCAACGTAAGGTTTCAACAAGTGTCACCAATCGATGTACCCACCTGTTTCCAGTCTTCTTTTCTTGCCGGACATTTGGTGACCGTTATGTTGGCGGTGAACGTGACCTTATCGCCCACTTTAAGACCGCTGCACTTGTTCGTTTTGATCAGCGGTCCGTTGGTTAGACAGGAGGAGTAATAGGTGATCTTAACATCGCCAGTGGCATTGTCCTTCATTTCCACCGATGATTTGATTTTCTATAATACAAAATTTATTGGTAAACTTCGTCGTCTATATACAAATACAATATGTTTACTACTTACGCTGTACTCTTCACGCACGAGATCCACCACGTTTGACGAATCATTGGACAGAATGGCACTTGAGGAGCCTTCAATGTGTCCGGATAGCTTCTGGTAGACAGAAATCTGATTCTGCGTAACAGCAAAAATAATATTGATGGCATTTTGCTTGACCTTCTGATTGATCTGGGAAATGCTTGGATAATCCTGAATAATCGAGTGTGTGTACATGCCCTGGCCATTCAAATGGCACTCGCCATCGTTGGGCGTTATCACGCCTCCCAATTTGCCATCGCCAGCATAATGGAAGCCCGCATCTGTGGAGAAGACGAGCAGACGACGCGCCTGTTCCCTCCAGCCCACCTGCTGACGACAGGCAATTGCCTGCATGATGGCATCGAAGCCGCCCTCGGGAGCATCCAAATTACCAGATACAGCTGCTTGTTTTACCTCGTTCTGTTCAAAAGATATAATTTTTAATATAAAGGCACCATACAATAGCATTTGAGGTGCATTTCAAGCAGGCGATTGATTCAGTATGTCACACTCCCATCGACACGTCTTTGAAAATTTCGATTCCCAGTTGCAATTTGCAGTAAAATGAAATTTTATTATTTACATGGGTTATTTTTATATTAAATGCTCGATAAGTTATCGCGAAATTGGAATTGGGAACAGTTTTCGCACAACAAGAAGCAGTGCACAATCTTAATCATCTCTCAGATAAGATAAGATTGGACTGTTCAGGAACAGCGACTCAAACTCAATAGTGTCTACAAAAGTGTGCCGGAAGATGATGGGGTTAAATGCCAAGGAAGCTCGTTAGTAGGAACTTTTAAAGCGTTAGCATGCAGGCAATCATTAAAAATATATAACTTTCAAATCCATAAACCATGCCATAACAATAGTGATAATAGTGAAAACAGCAAAAGTCAGTTATACATAAAATCAAGCAAAATTCAATGGGTTAGTAACTAACTAAACGAAAATTCAAAGTATTGAGCATGGATTTTGATTGCTTTGGTTAAGTTTAATCGAATCTCTTCTCTATTTTTTTTTGGTAAGGACAACATACCGAGAATCTATATGTATCCGTGCTCAAGCCCATGATGTTACGATAGCCATAGGGAGCGTCGCATTTGGGGCATGGCTCCACCAGGCTTAATTTTGTACAAAAACAAATTTTTTTTTTTTTTTTTTTGTGTTTTTGTGGAGCAAGAAGCAACCGATTTTTCACAATATTCATACACATTTATAGATAAATGAAAAAAAAAATATAAATATAAAGAAATAAAGAATGGGAGAAAGAGAGAGAGAGAGAGAGAGTGTTGAGCATAAATATGAGTGAAACACAAGATGGAAACAAACATAGCCTATTTGTATGTATAAAATATAAAATAAAAGTATAGTTAACAATTTCAAATTATGTTCAATTGAAACATTTTAAATTTAATTGATCAGTTGCTAAACAATCACTTGGCCGACTCCTGAAACGAATACAGATTAGTTTTAGATTTCATCTATTTAAATATTGGTTGAAATTTGGAAAAAAAAGCGCCCAAATGTTGTGGGCACCAGGATGAAATCTTAAACAAATCTAAAACATATTTGTATTCGTTTCAGGCATCAGTCTCCTATGTTTTATTACGACACACATACAACATTCAAAATTTCAAATGCCACATCATATGAATCTATATACACATATACATATGATCGATCCATTTGAATAGCAGCAATTGCATGAATCTAGCAACATAGTGACAGAAATCCAATAGTTACAAGTTACATTTTTGAATTGGTTTTGTTGTTTAAATCATTTTGATGCTTGTTGTATGCAATTGCAGCATTAATACACATATACACAGAATTATATGAAGATAGTACCAAGGCCTATGCAAGAATTATGCAGCGTTTACTTTCAAATTAATGAATATACGTATGAATAGTATAGATATTTATATTATAACTTATTATCAAATACATTATGAGCGAGAGGACTTAAGATAAATAAATTACAATACGATACGATATAGTACAGACAACGATATAATACTAATACTTTAGATATTGAGATGTGTACGAGTGGATGCGAGTATATCGATGGTTAGGTACAAGGCAACAAGATCATACTATGAAATTATACCAGAGCACGGGAGGTTATTAAGTGACACAGAGGTGTATGTGAGAGAGAGGGAGAGATAGCATGTGTGCGTGTAACATTAAGCAGGATAGAGTTGCAAAATTATATTAATTCGGATCTTACAGAGAAGCTTTCGGTGTTATTGCTCAGTGGCATGTGATTGCGGTAACCATATGGGGCCTTGCAGTTATCGCATGGATGCTCGAGTCTTTACAATAATATAATATATGCATATATAACAAATATTATTTATTACGTAGATATCGAACAGTTTTCGGTGGTTGTTTGCATTTGCGTTGTTTGATGGTGGATATTTGTTGGTGATCGATAATATCGATTTCGAGTTTAATATATCGATAACGTTACAAATTGTTGTTGTTGTCGTTGTAGTTGAAGTTTAATCGTGGCGTTAGTTTTGTATTTTTTTTTTGTGGTTTGCATAAAAGTAAAAATTAGGTAAAAGAACGGTTTTTGGATTAGTCATACAGAAAGAACGTACGAGATATGTAGCTATAGTATTGTTTATAAAAAATATATATGTTACAAAAATATAAGTGAACTATTTGTGGTTTCGGTTTGAGTAAGCCAATGAAAAAGTCAGGTTGGTTATTCTTTGTTTTTTGAAAAATTTGAAACACTATGTTAGAATTCATGATGAGGGAAAATCTATTATTAACTGCATGTAAATTTTGGTAATTCAATTGTTTGTCACTCATTCAAAATACTTACTACTAAGCAATAATAATAGTATATTTATTACTCAGTAAATTTATCAGTTAACCACTTATCAATTTGTTCCTTTTTTGGTTTCTCAGTAATTATGACTAACTAATGCTAATCATAATTGGTACATTAATATCGATCGATTATACTTTACGTTGCGATACGTAACTAATTTTAACTTGCTATCACTGAAGGACTTCGATAGACGTTAGCTTAGAAACGTTGAATTGAAATAGAACTCACTTCTTGGGTATGGTTGAGACGTAGGGCATTAGCACCTTGTCGACAAATGATCCGAAACCTAAACGGAAATTTGATGTTAGTCTCTTCATGGCATCGGTGAGTTGATCGCCAAGAGCGGAAAGTTTCTCCTTGTCGTCCTCCATGGATTTTGACAGGTCCATCAAATAATAGAGATCAACCGGATAGTCCTCGGCCTGTGAGTAGCTTACATCCAAATTATACACCTCGTCTAAAGTGCCATAGATCATTAGAATACAGATTGCATATGCATATGTCACTTAAAAGCTACTTACTGATGCGCAACTGAAGACTGACACGTTGTGGATAGATCTGAACAATTTCGCCAGCTGACGCTGCCATTGATGCAGAGCCCGATGCACTTTGTGATCCGGAACTGGAGCTGGAACTGAAACCGGAGCTGGAGCCCGAACTGGAACTGGAGCCGTAACTGGAACTCGAACCGGAGGCACTATAAGAGCCAGATGCTGAACTTTGCTGATGCGCACTGCTCTCGTAGGAACCACCCGAGATATGCTGACCACCTGACCAGGCGGCGCCACGGCTGGCTAGTGTCAGCTCCTTGGCGACCAAGACATCCTTCTTTGTGTCAGGATTCCAGATAAACTCCTCGGGGCATACCTCTCTTTTTGGTGTAGTCATAAAGCAACGGGGCCGATCGCCATAATCCGATTTCATGCACCAACCACAATTCTGCGTCTGTACACAATCACGGCAGGAGGCTTTGTTCATGCACGGATTCTGCTCCAGTTTCGCTGGAGACTGATCCAACTGTGCCGCCTGGCACGCACCAGCGATGCACAGCAGCACTGTGAGGTACATCAGCTGCCGCATCATTTCTGCTCCTCTCTTTGCCATTCGGTATGTTCTTGCTATTGATGTGTCTCTTTCTCTCATCACCGCTTTGTCAGCGCACACCACAACTCTTTGTCTCTTTCTTGCGTTTCCAAATACTTAAGACAACTGTCTCGCTCTTTTGGTTTGGGGGGGAGGGTGCGAAAGTTTTAAGTGCAGCGGCTGAAATAAACATAAATAAATAAATTGTTAACTAAGTTAATTATTTTGGGGACACCGTTCGCTAAAATTTCTTTTTCTTCATCATCTTCATCTCCGATTAAATCTCACTTTTGACGATCGAATTCAATAAAATTATTTAAAAATAAATAAATGTTAAAATAAACATAGTAAAAACAAGAAAGAAAATGTCAGTCGGGCATGCCGACCGTGTAATACCCTCTGAGCTTCGTTTCCAATTATATGAATTCATTTTGGACTGCTTACAAGCAGTGCACTGAGTAAATTTTATACACACAAGCAGTGCACTGAGTAAGTTTTAGATACACAAGCACTGCTTGTGCACTGCTTGTAAACACTGCAGCGTAAACAAAAGCAGTGCACTGCAATTGCGATAAAAATTTAAGTTTGTACTAAAAACTTTTTTAATTATAGTCCGATTTTGATGCAATTTTCAGTATTTCTTAATATTATTTGTCTCTAGTTATACACCAAGTTATAAAACTATACGTTAAGAAATAAGTGAGCCAGAGACATTCAAAGTTTCAACGCAATTGTGGGCGAAGGGGGCGTGGCATCCAATAAATTTTGATGGCATTATATTTATATTGTAAATAGCAACCTGCATGCCAAAATTGGTGTCCCTAGGTGTTATAGTTACCGAGATATTTGCCAAAAACATGTATTTTTTCCGAGGTATGTCTGGTTTTTCTTATTGTGGGCGAATGGGGCGTGGCATCAAAAAAAGGAAACAAACTTGTATTGACTGACTAAATATGTGATCGATACTGACTAAAACGGATATTGTAGCTCTTACCATCTCTGAGATCTGTTTGTTCATACGGACAGACAGACAGACAGACAGACAGACAGACAGACGGACGGACAGACGGACATGGCTATATCGACTCGGCTGTTGATGCTGATCAAGAATATATATACTTTATGGGGTCTGCCACGCCTCCTTCTGCCTGTTACATACTTCTGACAAACCCATTATACCCCTCAGAGGGTATAATAAAGATATTAATAACAGCATAATAAATAAAACAAGTACTTTGATTAAAAGATAGTTTAATTGAGCAAGATTTCAGATAATAGTTTTTTGATTAAAAGAAAATTAAATTGAAGATACATGAATGAATGAATTTTATTACAACTCTACATCTTATCTATGAGGTGCATTTAGTTCAAAACATTAATTTAAAAAAAGGGATAGTTGTAGAAATAAAATATGGATAGCAATATTGTCTTTCCTTGTGGGCGGAGGTGCGTGGCATTTGAAAAAAAAGACCAAATTTGAAAATAAACTTGATCTGCGTAACAAAGCAACGAAGCTTCTGCAAAAAAGAATGGAATCTCTGGCTATTATACTTTCTGAGAAACAGGCGTTCATACAGACGGGCAGACAGACAACTTTCATTAGTTCCTTCACAAATTCATTAGTTCCTTTTGCTCTTTTCTATTGGGGACAACAAGAGTTTTCTCTACTTTTGAGAAAGTCAGTCACAGTAGCTTAGCGTTTTAAGTCAATTTGGTCTACATACAACATATACAGGAATCCAAAAAAGTCCGAAACATCTAAGGATTTACTGAGCAAAGCGCAAGGAGTAATTATTAATGAAAACTATTCAAAGCTAAATAATAATTTAAAGGTTCTTATGTTAAATAAATACCAGTAATTAATGATATTAATTTCTCTAGCCCTGATACAACACAAGCTACAGTGGTTTAAACATTAATATATATATGTATTTGGAGGGCCAATACTATTTAGGCTTGCTTTACATTCATATGGACATACATATGTTTATATCTATACATAGTACATTATGTACATATGTAAATATGTTGATCTGAATCCACTGTGGAATATTTGCAAAAAGGTTAAATAATCGATAATTGGGATAGAAGTAGAAATTATTCTTAAAATAACGATTTCGGTATTCGTAATAAAATGCATTTGATCGATTCAAAGCGAATTATTTGCACCTTTAGATGGCGTAACAAACATCTGCTCAGGGTTTGCCTTCTGCTTGCCTCATATTTAATTTTATTTCTCTCGCTATGTTGTTGTTTTTGTTTTTATTCCTACTCTTCTTCTTCGCTGTTGTTGTTGTTGTTGTTGTTGTTCAGCTACACAATCAGCGCCATTTCGTACGAAACGAATTGAAAATCAAATTGGATATGACTCATCCTCTTCAATGTTGGCTGCTGTCGTTTGTACATATGTATGTATGTATGGAAAGCAAAGCAAAAACAAAACAAACAAAAACCCAAGCGCACACAGACACAAGAGCACGCACATGCACACCAAGAAGCATAAAAACATTTGACTACTTGCTCCCCTCTCTTCAAATTTATGAATAAAAGGGCCAAAGGCAAAAAGTGCGAATAACTTTAATGATGATGATGAATGACAACAAACCCAAAATGTCATTTATGGCACGTTTCAGCAAATCAGGTAAATGCTTTGAGAGAAACCAGAGCTAAAAATGCAACAATGAAAGAGAAGAGAGAGCGAGCGAGAGAGAGAGTGCTGGTAACTGTATTTTTGCTTTCTGCCTTTGACGCTGCTCTGGTTCTGTTGTCAGTGCACGGCTCTCTGTGCTCTGCACGCATGCCGTCTACCAGTGTTGCCAACTCTTCAGAGTGTAAAAAGGCAAGACTAACATTTTGAAAAAGCTAGAAAAGTATTATTCTTTTGCAATATCTCTAACATTTATTTTATAATTATTTAGTTGATTAATTTTTAAATTTTTCATTTCTAATCAGCAATATGGCTTAAAATTAAGGTATTTTTAAAATCAAAAATGTGAGCGAAAAAAATATTTTATCATAAAAGTCTAACTAAATAAAAATATTATCTTTAAAATTTAAACAAAACTCGAAGCGTTCTTAAAAGTTATAAAATAGTTTTATAGTCGGGCTATTTCAGTGATTTTTTCGGACCATCTCTATTTAAATTAATCCAAATTTAACTTGATAAAACGGTTAATTAGAAATAGCTCATGTTCGCAATAAACATTGCTTTGGTTTTTTTAATTGATCTAGCTTTGTGCTCCAGAAAAATGTCAACACTAATTTCGATTATTACAACAGTCTACTTGAGTAAGAATATAGTTTCTTTACATTTAACATTCGTCAAGTTAGATACGGCGGGCAACAGCTAAGCTGGCAACACTGGTTCTGCTCTCGTGCTCTCTACATGCATGCGGCCAACTCGATCGAACTTCACAAAGAATGTAAGCAAAGAGGAGGCCGCTGCCGCTGCTGCTGTTGACAGGACAAAGACGCCCCTTTTATTGCATGCGCTCTCTTCCCCCTTGTGAACAGTACGAAAAACACACACTCACATCCATACAAATAAGCAAAGCTCACTTTGGCACTTTATGTAGCAGCGGCTAGTCATGCAGTTGACGTCTTCCGGGCACAAAAACAATGTATGAATAATCAAACCCCTTGAAAAAGTGACACTGGAGAGAGAATTCGAATGTACTCGATGATGTATTCATTCATATTCATGCCTTTCTATTTGAAAGTAAAACAATAGGGTGACTATGTACATATGTACACAATGTACAGATGCTGGATTTTGAATCTAAAAATAATAACCAGGCAAATAAGCCATGTGTATAATGGAGTTGTACATCTTTGTTCTATTGCCCGAAGTAGTTCATTAGATCGATCAATTGTTGGCTGAACCAACGAACTAGTGCTGAACGAGACGTTACAACTCTAATGTAAAACCGAGAGGTGCAAATTGTTGCAACGAACAAAAGAAACCAAACATAATTTTGGGCTACATAGGCAAACATATGGCGCCCACAGCATAAAATAGCACACATACATCTATATATCTATATGTATGCACATATGTATGTATATTTTGACCTCGCCGCGCACGCCTACAAGAATTAAGCAAAGTCTGTGCTATAAAAATGTGGGCGTACGAGTTCTCCTCGCACACCAACCAAACAAAAAAAAAGCAGAGATAAACACAGCTACACAAACATACACATATGTATGTATATACATATATATAGATGCAGGGAAGCAGAGTATATCAATATGTTGGCTGCACTTCTGCTCCTTTTGATCAAAGTAAATACACATCACAAAAAGGGGTCGGGGTCGGGGACGTGGACGTTGACGCTACTGTAATCAGCTTGTCGTTTGATCGTACACTTTGAAAGTGTTGCCACCCCGTTTCAGAATTGGGGTCGTGCTTTTGCTCGACAACTCCAGCAGAAAGAAGAAGCAGTTATTCAAGTGGAGGATATATCTTATTGGAATTCTAACACACGCACACAGGCACACACATACGAAATTCAATATAACGGCAACCATTTTACTGCGTGTGCCTGCCTGTGTGTGTGTGTGTGCGTTGGCCGCGTAGTCATCGACATCGTCGTCATCGTCAATGAAATCATCATCAGCACAACAACGACGACTTCTCTTTGACCAAGAATGCAGTCCAATTTTATACAGTTTCTTACGTAATACAACTTCATTCACATAATTTCACGCACACCCTTCGACTTGTTGCTGTCACATTTGAACGTTTGATGCCTTTTCAATTAGTAATTCTATAAAATATTTCCATCAGGGCGCAACATTTGCTTTTATTTTGATTTCACGCACACACTTGTGGAGTTGCCCACACACGCACAGTCACACACATGCACGTTTATACTCATACATAATTTAAATACAGTTGATTCACGTTTTATTTTCTACCGCAAATTGTTGCAAAACAAAAAAGAAATATATTTGTTTTTTTTTTTACATCAATTAAAGCAACATTAAGTATAACAAAACTAAAACAGAAAAAAACAATTACAATTACTTTTGGCAACGGTTCCGCACTGCCACTCGATTATCAAACAACTAACGTCGTGTGACCAGACCCGAATCACTTTTAAAATGCATTAATAGTGTGACCGTATTCTGAAAATTTATCTCTGAGCAGCCGTTGCTAGCAAAAACTCTTCAAAAACAAATGTGTACATTTTGTGTGACATTAATAAATAACAGAAATTTATTAATTCGGCAGAATATTAAATAGACATGATTTGGGCTAAAAATGTGCTATACGATAAAAATAATTTGTGTGAATCGATTAAATTTCGATAACTCTTAATTAGAGCGACCGTATATTAGGGTGCACAATGGCATATACCAAAACACAAAATAAAATACACCAGACCAAATAACAATAAATTAAAACAAAATGAATTGTGGTGAATGAGTGTGTTTAAATAAATATCAGGCCATTATTTGTAGTTATCTGGTCAAAAACAAATCAGTCGCCAAGAAGCTTAAATAAGCAAGGCGATAAGTCAAAGAAAAAGGAAATAACGCAAAACGAAACGTACATAGAGTGTAATTTATACAAGTGTGTTGCTGTGAGAAAGGGGAACGTAAAGAGGCGCTCAAATAGCAGTATAGACGACTTTAGACTTTGTGCAACTGAGCCGGCAGCAGTTGCTGCAGCGCTACGCAAGCGCCGTGCGCCAGTTGCGACGTTACTGTTACGAATCGGTGGCAGCCCTGGCTAGCTTATTCGCCTCAGGGCTGGGTTGTTAATCAATGCCGACACAAACATCGGCTCAACACTACACTATCGACCATATTTATCGGCGATATTCATGTTTCCACTGCAACGTACCCACCATACCTTTGGCGGCTACAATCAAAATGTTTCGTTGCGCCACCCACAAATATGTTTATGGCACTGCTAATCCATAGCTGTGTGATCCCCCTCCCTTAATAAATTCTCTACTCCATATTAATTTTAACCATTTTACAACATATATTTTTTATTTTTAATATTTAACATAATTTACATTAACATTACTCTAACATTTTTTATCTTTTAAATGTTCTATTGTTGTTATTTATTTTATCGGTTACTGTATAAAGTGTTTAATTTGTTGATGTTATGCTCAAGGGGGGTGTACACCTGCCTAAGACCTAGGGGGGGAGGGGGGAAGTTAGGTCCGAAATGTTTGCCAAAAATAAGCAAAACAAAATCCAAATCGAATAATATTTAAATAATAAGAGGAAAAAGAAAATAAATAATAACTTAAACATTTTGAGAAAAATAATAAATTTTTAAATAAATAATAATTAAATTTTAAACAAATAAGAAAACAAAAGAGTTTCAGTTAAACACAAAGTTTATAATAAACTAAACGAACATTAATTTAACAATAAATAGCACAAAAACTAGTCGAAATACCTCTTGTCCAGGACTTAAATACAGCTCGCGGGTCCGGTTATTGTACCGCAACCGATTTCGCTCGTATGCCTATGCAAATTCTCCTGGATCTCCGGGATAAGGCTCTGCCTGCCTGCTCTACCTAGTGTTCCAAGCTCATGCTCTAGAAGCGATTTAAGCTTACGTGCCAAGGCGTACTGCGTCCTATTTAGAATCAGATGTTAACCGAACAGTGCGAAGAAAGACGTCTTTCCGGTAGCGGTATGCACGCTATTACGCAGCGCAATCTCTATTTCGGGCAGGAACGCATCCCACTCCCGGTGGTCACCTTGCAAGTACGTCCTGATCGCAGCCAGCACTGATCGGTTGTTTTGAGGAGAGTATACTATCAAGAATATAGTATAACATAGTATACTTAAGCAGTATCGTATAAAATTGGTATGCACGGCCATCTTCGGCCAAAAATATTCATAACGAATGCAAGGTTTTGGCTACGCCACCACGCGCTGAAGTCAGCTGCTCGAGTGCTCCTCGACCACTTTATACTTGCATGATCTTTTATCACCGTCAAAGGCATCAGCTCAAAGTATGGGCGGATCTTCCGGATGGTGTTTGTTTAGCTTAGCTGAAAAGTAGCCAATAGCCCTTTCCTGTTCGGACTTATCCAGTTGGAAAAGAACTGCACCTTCGCCTGCCTGAGATACGTCATAAGTAGAAGCGTTTCTGAGAATTCGCATGGACCAAAACAGGAGCCGTCGTCAATGCCCTTTTCAAATTCTCGTCCAAAACGAATTTCTTGTCTGCCTGAATCTTTAAGGAATCTGTCAGTGGAACTGCTAATGTTGAAAAATTTCGGATGAACCGCCTACACCATCCCGCTGTCCCCAAGAAAGCTCGAACTATCCGTAGAGAACGAAGTACCGGGAAGCGGGCGACCCGGCACCGTGAACGCCGTGAAAGCCTTACTTTTGTCATCCAGTTCGATCTGCCAAAATGCGAACTTCAAATCTGCACTCAAAATGTAATGCGTCTGATCTACCCGTGAATGGATTCCTTCAACACAAGTGGATAGGCGTCCCTGATCGTCAATGCATTGAGTTTTCGAGCATCTAGACAGAACCAGTTTTTATCCGTTCTTCGTACGACTGTGGTGCGGTTACTCCACGTACTGTGGCTCTCCTCGATAACCCCAAGAGCCAACATTTTGTCGATCTCATCGAGACAACGGGTAATGTCGATTCTTTACTGGCTGGGTAGCTTCGGATAGCTCGATCTTGTGTTTTTCGATTTTGCTGTTTCCCAACCTTGCTATCTCGAACGCTAGAAAATTGCTCTATACCTTTTCCAGAGATGACGTCTGTTCTGTATTCAGTTTCCAAGCTTCTGGCTCAATCATCTCCTCGTTGTCATTCGCATAATGAGCCATATACTCCGACAACGTCTGACCAACTTCGGCAGCCTCCATAACTGGTGCTTCCAAACCTACAACTTTAGGCGCAAGCTCAAAAACTCTCCAAAAATCTATCCCGAAGTACGCTGTTTGCTCTAGGTATGGGCACAAATAGAATACTACCACTTAGGTATGGGCACAAATAAAATACTTTTACCTTTTGCTCACCTCTGTACTCAATAAGGCACTCTAAACGGCTTATGATGGAGCGATCTTCTCCAGACGCGTCGAGAACTGTCGACACATACGGTTCGACGGGCAGATTTAACTCCGACACGAGTTCTCGCTACGACCTAAGAGACTAACGGATGCTCCGGAATCTAGCAACCCTCGTACCCAGCGTCCCTCGAGGCCAATTTTCCGGATACTAAATCTATTCCTTATATCTAACTGTTCTTTCTTATCGCTACGACCTGCACCTACTTCTCTGTGGGATCCTACTCCGGGCGCGAATCTCCCGCTTTCATCGGTCCCTTCCTTTGGTTTCCCTGACATTCAGGGCACTGTGGGCAAAAGGTGTCTGTTGTGTCAATTGCGGTAATCGTGGCCGAGCGCTCCACAGTTTCAGCACCCTGCCCGATGCTGTCTCTTGGCCTCCACTTCCATTTCGGGACTATCTTGTTCCTCACTTCCGATCTCAGCTACGCTTCAAGCTACGCCGGCCATACGACTCCTCCACCTCGTTGCATTCGTCCCGCAACTCGTCGATGGTATAAACCTCCAAGACATACACGTACCGAGCGAGATCTTCCCGAAGTTTCTTCTTCATAATCTTTATCAGATGGGCCTCCGGAAGTGGTTCTCACAGTTTTGATGCCAGCTTTCGCATTGCGTGAATGAAGTCTTCCGCACTTTCTCCACTCTTTTGCTCCCTCTGTATCAACTCGTGCATTTTGTCATGCCCCGTCTGCCCACCCCGAAAGCTAGCCAATAATGCTCGCTTCAGCCCTTCCCACCGTTCATCTTTGTGTTGCCGAACGTGAAGCCAAAACCAATTCCAGGCTCGACCTTTGAGGAGTAGATGGAAGCAATGGAGCACTTCCTCCCACGGGCACGCACAGCTATTGTCGTCGCTGTCGTTGACCCTGTCGCTGGTACTGTTGTTGTTGCTATTTCGTTCCATACGTCTGACGAAGTCCTTTGTGCGTAAGTGTTAAGTGAGGGGTATATTGAGTTTGTCAGAAGCATGCAACAGGCAGAAGGAGCCTTAGCAGACCCCAAAAGTATATATATTCTTGATCAGGATCACAAGCCGAGTCGATTTAGCCATGTCCGTCTGTCTGTCCGTATGAACAAACAGATCTCACAGATGGTAAGAGCTACAATATCCGTTTTAGTCAGTATGGAACACATATTTAGTCAGTCAATACAAGAATCTTTTTTTTTCGATGCTACGCCCCATTCGCCTACAATAAGCGAAAAACCAGACCTACCTCGGAAAAAATATAAATCTCGTTAACTATAAAACCTAGGGATACCAATTTTGACATGCAGTTTGCTTAATGCAACATAAAGATAATGCCATCAACATTTTTTGGATGCCACGCCTCCTTCGCCCACCACATTGCGTTGTAACTTTGCCTGCCACTGGCTCACTTATTTCTTAACGTATAGTTTTGTAACTTAGCGTATACTTGTAGACAAATAATATCAAACGATTGTAAAAAACTAATCAAAATCGGACTATAATTAAAAAAGTTTGTCATACAACGCAAATCGTTCCTTTCAAGCAAGGCATAGCCACGTGCATTGCACTGAGCTGTACACACAAGCCACGAAAACGAAAAATGTGTTAAGTTGCTTTAAATTGATCTCATACAATGGAAACAAAGCTCAGAGGGTATTACACGGTCGGTATGCCCGACTGACATTTTCTTTCTTGTTTTATTTTTGGCTCAGTCAATTACAATTGGTTTTACTGGAATCCGATTTCGGCGCCAGATCCCATATCTGAGTCCATGTCCATCAGTCTGATTGGTTCCTACTGCTGAATTTTCCTCACCATCCATTGGTGGCATGAAAGTGTTTTCGGACGTTGATCTCACAGCTGCTGCCCACCCAGCCTTCTCTACAATGACAGCGATTACAGTCGCAGATTCCATGATCCGGGCCAGAGCATAACAAGTTCTTGTTACGTTCACAGCTAAAGTTATCGCATTCACAGTATTTGCCATAGATGAATTCGTCGGGATTGGGACGCCTATTACACTCACAAACACCACACACACAAACACCACGTCCACTACAGACGGCGGCATTCGTATTGTTGTCCGGGCGGCACATGTTATTCTCGTTGTCATCGTACAGGGCGCATTCGCAGGTGTAACCAAAACGCTGATCATCGCATTTGCAGACACCGCACTCGCAGGTGCCGTGGCCAGAGCAAATTTCACCACCCATTGGTGACATGCAAGTGTCCGTGGACATTGAGCAGTCACAGTTGCTGCCCTTCCAGCCGGGTTTGCACAAACAGCGATTACACTCGCAGGTTCCATGATCCGGGCCAGAGCATAACAAGTTCTTGTTACGTTCACAGCTAAAGTTATCGCATTCACAGTATTTGCCAGAGATGATTTCCTCGGGATTGGGACGCATATTACACTCACAAACACCACACACGCAGCTGCCACGTCCACTACAGACGGCGGTATTCGTATTGTTGTCCGGGCGGCACATGTTATTCTCGTTGTTCGATAATGCATAGTACCTGGAGCATTCACAGGTGTTACCAAAATGCTCATCATCGCATTCACAGATGCCGCACATCAATGTGCCAAATTTGCTACAACTTTTTGACTCCTTCTCATAGCCTATGGAGTTTTCATTCTCGCAGGGGCATGAGCACAACATCTCCAGATCAATAATCATGCTTTCGTTAATGCCCACCGGATATATTGATATAACCTAAAATGGACAAATATTCCGTTAACTTGCAATTATCCATGGAAGCATTTGAAAATTTATGGTATACACAGCTTGGTTCAACAAACTTTTGATTAAACAGAAACTGTTTGAATTGAATCATATTTGAAAAAGATATTTCGAAAACTTGTAGTATTCAAAGTAGTATTTTAAAACTGAAAATATATACGGTTTGCTTCAACAAACATATAAATAATCAATATACAATATATAAAATAGCTAAAATTTATACTGCAAATAGCCAACTCTTTATATGGCACAGATTCCGTGCATAAAGGAAAAAAGAAGTGTGTTAACCAAATACTTTAAATAAGACTAAAGAACATTTTTGTAAAACACAATTTCCACACTTTTAGTTTACATTTAGCTCATTTAGAAATAATTATTAAATATTTTTGTGACGATATAACTAAAACTATAAAAAAAACATTAAAAGTACTATAAACAATTATTTTCAACGTGGCTACTGACAAGTTTAGCAATTGTTTTGGGAATAAATTCTTTTCAATTTATAAAATTTGTAAAATCAAGGAGCAGAAAACATTTTACACACAAAAATGGAGCAAAGCATAAATAGGTTTCTTAAAATTGTCTCACAAATAAAATCAATAAACAAGCTTTTTTACTTATTTATATGTTTACAACAATGTTTATAGTAAAACCAACGTAAGGTTTCAACAAATGTCACCAATCGATGTACCCACCTGTTTCCAGTCTTCTTTTCTTGCCGGACATTTGGTGACCGTTATGTTGGCGGTGAACGTGACCTTATCGCCCACTTTAAGACCGCTGCACTTGTTCGTTTTGATCAGCGGTCCGTTGGTCAGACAGGAGGAGTAATAGGTGATCTTAACATCGCCAGTGGCATTGTCCTTCATTTCCACCGAGGAGCTGATTTTCTATAATACATCATGTATTGGTAAACTTCGTCGTCTATATACAAATACAATATGTTTACTACTTACGCTGTACTCTTCACGCACGAGGTTCACCACGTTGGACGAATCATTGGACAGAATGGCACTTGAAGAGCCTTCAATGTGTCCGGATAGCTTCTGGTAGGCAGATATCTGATTCTGCGTAACAGCAAAAATAATATTAATGGCATTTTGCTTGACCTTCTGATTGATCTGGGAAATGCTTGGATAATCCTGAATTTTCGAGTGAGTGTACATGCCGTGGCCATTCAAATGGCACTCGCCATCGTTGGGTGTTATCACGCCTCCCAATTTGCCATCGCCAGCATAATGGAAGCCCGCATCTGTGGAGAAGACGAGCAGACGAAGTGCCTGTTCTCTCCAGCCCACCTGCTGACGACAGGCAATTGCCTGCATGATGGCATCGAAGCCCTTGGGAACATCCAAGTTGCCAAATACAGCTGATTTTACCTCTTTCTGTTAAAAAGATATAATTTTTAATATAAAGGCACCATACAATAGCATTTGAGGTGCATTTCAAGCAGGCGATTGATTCAGTATGTCACACTCCCATCGACACGTCTTTGAACATTTCGATTCCCAGTTGCAATTTGCAGTAAAATGAAATTTGTTTATTTACATGGGTTATTTTTATATTTAATGCTCGATAAGTTATCGCGAAATTGGAATTGGGAACAGTTTTCGCACAACAAGAAGCAGTGCACAATCTTAATCATCTCTCAGATAAGATAAGATTGGACTGTTCAGGAACAGCGACTCAAACTCAATAGTGTCTACAATCATTAAAAATATATAACTTTCAAATCCATAAACCATGCCATAACAGTAGTGATAATAGTGAAAACTGCAACAGTCAGTTATACATAAAATCAAGCATAATTCAATGGGTTAGTAACTAACTAAACGAAAATTCAAAGTATTGAGCATGGATTTTGATTGCTTTGGTTAAGTTTAATCGAATCTCTTCTCTATTTTTTTTTTTTTTTTTTTTTTGTAAGGACAACATACCGAGAATCTATATGTATCCGTGCTCAAGCCCATGATGTTACGATAGCCATCGCGTTTGGGGCGTGGCTTCACCAGGCTTAATTTAATATAAAAAAAATAAATATAAATATATAAAGAAATAAAGAGTGGGGGAAAGAGAGAGAGAGAAGAGTGTTGAGCATAAATATGAGTGAAACACAAGATGGAAACAAACGTAGCCTATTTGTATGTAAACAAGAAAGAAATTGTCAGTCGGGCCTGCCGACCGTGTAATACCCTCTGAGCTTCGTTTCCAATTAGATGAGTTCAAATTGGAGTAGCTGCTGCAACAACTTAACATGCACACATATTTGTATGTCTATCTCGCTCACACGTTTTTCGTTTTCGTTGCTTGTGTGCACAGTTCAGTGCAATGCACGTGGCTATGCCTTGCTTGAAAGTATCGATTTTCGTTGTATAAAAAACTTTTTTAATTATAGTCCGATTTTGATATAATTTTCAGGATTGCTTGATATTATTTGTCTCTAATTATACACAAAGTTACAAAACTATACGTTAAGAAATAAGTGAGCCAGAGACATCTAATAAATTTTGATGGCATTATATTTATATTGCAAATAGCAACCTTCATGCCAAAATTGGAGTTCCTAGGTGTTATATTAACTGAGATATTTGCCAAAAACATGTATTTTTTCCGAGGTATGTCTGGTTTTTCGCTTATTGTGGGCGATTGGGGCGTGGCATCAAAAAAAGGAAACAAACTTGTATTGACTGACTAAATATGTGGTCGATACTGACTAAAACGGATATTGTAGCTCTTACCATCTCTGAGATCCTTTCGTTCATACGGACGGACAGACTGACAGACAGACAGACAGACGGACAGACGGACCTGGCCATATCGACTCGGCTGTTGATGCTGATCAAGAATATATATACTTTATAGGGTCGGAAACGCCTCCTTCTGCCTGTTACATACTTCTGACAAACCCAATATACCCCTCAGAGGGTATAAAAACATAATATAAAAGAATAGTAAACAATTTTAAATTATGTTCAATTGAAACCTTTTAAATTCAATTGATCAGTTGCTAAATAATCACTAGGCCGACTCCTGAAACGAATACAGATTAGTTTTAGATTTCATCTATTTAAATATCCAGCGTATCAATGCAATTTGTTTAAAATTGGTAAAAAAAAGCGCCCAAATGTTGTTGGCAACAGGATGAAATCTTAAACAAATCTAAAACATATCTGTATTCGTTTCAAGCATCAGTCTCCTATGTTTTATTACGACACACATTCAACATTCAAAATTTCAAATGCCACATCATATGAATCTATATACACATATACATATGATCGATCCATTTGAATAGCAGCAATTGCATAAATCTAGCAACATAGTGACAGAAATCCAATAGTTACAAGTTACATTTTTGAATTGGTTTTGTTGTTTAAATCATTTTGATGCTTGTTGTATGCAATTGCAGCATTAATACACATATACACAGAATTATATGAAGATAGTACCAAGGCCTATGCAAGAATTATGCAGCGTTTACTTTCAAATTAATGAATATACGTATGAATAGTATAGATATTTATATTATAACTTATTATCAAATACATTATGAGCGAGAGAGAGGACTTAAGATAAATAAATTACAATACGATACGATATAGTACAGACAACGATATAATACTAATACTTTAGATATTGAGATGTGTACGAGTGGATGCGAGTATATCGATGGTTAGGTACAAGGCAACAAGATCATACTATGAAATTATACCAGAGCACGGGAGGTTATTAAGTGACACAGAGGTGTATGTGAGAGAGAGGGAGAGATAGCATGTGTGCGTGTAACATTAAGCAGGATAGAGTTGCAAAATTATATTAATTCGGATCTTACAAAGAAGCTTTCGGTGTTATTGCTCAGTGGCATGTGATTGCGGTAACCATATGGGGCCTTGCAGTTATCGCATGGATGCTCGAGTCTTTACAATAATATAATATATGCATATATAACAAATATTATATATTATATAGATATCGAACAGTTTTCGGTGGTTGTTTGCATTTGCGTTGTTTGATGGTGAATATCTGTTGGTGTTCGATAATATCGATTACGAGTTTAATATATCGATAACACATTGTTGTTGTTGGAGTTTAATCGTGGCGTTAGTTTTGTATTTTTTTTTTTTTTGGTTTGCATTAAAGTAAAAATTAGATAAAAGAACGGTTTTCGGATTAGTCATACAGAAAGAACGTACGAGATATGTAGCTATAGTATTGTTTATAAAAAATATGTATGTTATAAATAAGCCAATGAAAAAGTCAGGTTGCTTATTCTTTGTTTTATGAAAATTTTGAAACACTATGTTAGAATTCATGATGAGGGAAAATCTATTATTAACTGCATGTAAATTTTGGTAATTCAATTGTTTGTCACTCATTCAAAATACTTACTACTAAGCAATAATAATAGTATATTTATTACTCAGTAAATTTATCAGTTAACCACTTATCAATTTGTTCCTTTTTTGGTTTCTCAGTAATTATGACTAACTAATGCTAATCATAATTGGTACATTAATATCGATCGATCATACTTTACGTTAGGCTACGTTACTTGCTGCATTGAAGGACTTCGCTAGACTTAGACGTTAGCTTAGAAATATTGAATTGGAATAGAACTCACTCGACAAATGATCCGAAACCTAAACGGAAATTTGATGTTAGTCTCTTCAAGGCATCGGTGAGTTGATCGCCAAGAGCGGAAAGTTTCTCTTTGTCGTCCTCCATGGATTTTGACAGGTCCATCAAATAATAGAGATCAACCGGATAGTCCTCGGCCTGTGAGTAGCTTACATCCAAATTATACACCTCGTCTAAAGTGCCATAGATCATTAGAACACAGATTACATATGCATATGTCACTTAAAAGCTACTTACTGATGCGCAACTGAAGACTGACACGTTGTGGATAGATCTGAACAATTTCGCCAGCTGACGCTGCCATTGATGCAGAGCCCGATGCACTTTGTGATCCGGAACTGGAGCCGTAACTGAAACTCGAACCGGATGCAGATGCTGAACTTTGCTGATGCGCACTGCTCTCGTAGGAACCACCCGAGATATGCTGTGTCAGCTCCTTGGCGACCAAGACATCCATCTTTGTGTCAGGATTCCAGATAAACTCCTCGGGGCATACCTCTCTTTTTGGTGTAGCCATAAAGCAACGGGGCCGATCACCATAATCCGATTTCGTGCACCAACCACAATTCTGCGTCTGTACACAATCACGGCAGGATGCTTTGTTCATGCACGGATTTTGCTCCGGCTCCAACTCCAGATCCAACTGTGCCGCCTGGCACGTAACAGCGATGCACAGCAGCACTGTGAGGTACATTAGCTGCCGTATCATTTCTGCTCCTCTCTTTGCCATTGCGAAAGTTTTAAGTGCAGCGGCTGAAATAAACATAAATAAATAAATTGTTGATTAAGTTAATTATTTTGGAGACACTGTTCGTCCGCTAAAGTTCCTTTTTCTTCTTTATTCTTCGATTAAATCTCACTTTTGACGATCAAATTCAATAAAATTATAAAAAAATAAATAAATAATGAAATAAACATAGTAAAATAAAGAAATTAATAACATAAAAAACAATTAAGAAATACCCCCTGAGTTTTATTTCCATTAATATATGCAAGTTCATTTCGGACTGCTTACAAGCAGTGCACTGCGTAAATTTTAAACCCACAAGCAGTGCACTGAGTAAGTTTTAAATACGCAAGCAGTGCACTGCTTGTAAACCCTGAAGCGTAAACGAAAGCAGTGCACTGCTTTTGCGTTAAAAATTTACGTTGTATGAGAAATTTTCATAATTATAGTCAGATTTTGATGCGATTTTCAGGATCGTTTAATATTATTTGTCTCCAAGTATACATATTTAGTCAGTCAATACAAGTGTGTTTCCTTTTTTTTAAGCCACGCCCCATTCGCCCACAATAAGCGAAAAACCTGACATACCTCGGAAAAAGTACAGGTTTTTGGGAAATATCTCGGTAAGTACACCTAGGGATACCAATTTTGGCATGCAGGTTGCTATTTGCAATAAATATAAAGACAATGCCATCCAAAATTTTTGGATGCCACGCCGCCTTCGCCCACTAAAAGCACAATTTCTTTGTAACTATGCATGCCGCTGGCTCACTTATTTCTTGACGTATAGTTTTGTAACTTAGCGTATACTTGGAGACAAATAATATCAAACGATTGGGAAAATTTCATCAAAATCGGACTATAATTAAGTTTGTCATACAACGAAAATCGTTACTTTCAAGCAAGGCATATGTATAATGGAGTTGTACATCTTTGTTCTATTGCCCGAAGTAGTTCTTTAGATCAATTGTTGGCCGAACCAACGAACTTGTGCTGAACGAGACGTTACATAATTTTGGGCTACATAAGCAAATAATGGCAATATGGCGCCCACGGCTTAAAATAGCACACATACATCTATATATCTATATGTATGCACATAAATATATTTTGGCGTCGCCACGCTCGCCTACAAGAATTAAGCAAAGTCTGTGCTATAAAAATGTGGGCGTACGAGTTCCTCGCACACCAACCAAACAAAAAAAAAAGCAGAGATACACAAACATACACATATATACATCTACAAGCAATATACCCGCAGCTTCTCTTGCGTTAGAGATTGTGAAAATTAAGAATGATTGAAAAAATTTATATTACATGCTTAAAAAATTATATTTTTTTAATGGAGAGCCGATATTGCAAATTCTATTTCTTATTTTAAAATTTTTTTTATTTTGTGGTTTATCCAATAGGAACATTTCACAACTGACAATGTAAAGAAAGTCCTGATCAATACAGTAATTATTTGTATTGACGTGTATTTATCATTGCTCAAATAAAACAATGTAATATTTTAAGTTTTTAATGACATGTAGTATTTATTTATAGATTAAATTATCAGCTACTAAAATACATCTCTATATATCACATTTTTATACCCTCTGCTGTTAATATAGCGCGCTCAGATACCAATCTAATGACTTGATACATATATTGAAAACATTTCGAAATATTTTGGAAATGAGCTCTCCGAAAGTTGTTATATCAATTCCCAATAACAAAATTTTAAAGATATTAGCGAGCATAGATACTTGATATTTTGATAACACATGTTGCTACTTGAACAAATAGTATCAAATATCGTTATCGATACATCGTTTATATAATATGTAGTGATATTAAGTTCAATACGAAATACAAATAATGATATGATATTTGTTTGATATAACTGTGATACATAAATAGATATTGTTAAACAAATTTTAGGTATGACTTTTTAATTTCTAGTAATTTCTCAATGTGCTTAACAGAGTTCTGTTATTTAGCAGCGCTGTTGAGTTGTTGCTGTTATTGTTCTATTAATAAGGGTAAATTAAACACCTGATTTGAACTATGTACATATATACATACACTGCGCGTCATAGGTTAGTCGCACTCGTAGTTGCATTTAAACTTGAATTACAACTTTTTATTTTGAAAGAATTATAAATTATTATGGAAAAAACGGCGCTTCAAAGCATTATTGGAATCCGCATTTCCAAAGCTAGATGATTTCTTCAAACCAATTCCATGGATTTTTCAACAAGATAATTCCCGAATTAATAACGCTCGAGTGATGAAGTCCTTTGTTGTCAGTCAAAACGTTAATATCATGACTTAGCCACCATATTCTCCAGATCTCAACATTATTCAAAATGTATTGGGCTGGCATGCGCGGAAAGTTTGTGAAGGAGAAATTCAATACGAAGATAAGAAAACACTAACGGATGCAATTAAACGTGCTTGGAGCGAGATTTCCCCAAGCTACGTTGACTCCCCGTATTATTCTATGAAAGACCAGCTATATGAAGATATTTCGAACAAGGGAGACAGTACTCATTACTAAAATTATTTTTTTCCGATTTCTAATGAATATAAGTTTTACATTATTTAACAATAAAATTCTAATACAAGTAACTTTTCTTTAAATAATTAATTAGTTTTAGTGCGTCTATTCTAGTGACCAGAAGAAAATGTACCTAATTTAACACAGCTTTAAGAAACTGTTTGAAAGCATTATATTGGCAAATTTCTACACTTCTTCAAAAAGTATACTTAAAGTATCATTAAATAACCAAGTTTATTGCATATCAACTTTTTTTAATTCTTTCAAAATAAAAAGTTGTAATTCAAGTTTAAATGCAACTACGAATGCGTCTAACCCATGACGCGCAGTGTACGTGTATCGCTGTAAAAAGTAACAAAAAAACCGTCTAAATAGAATTTTAATTTCAATATGAGTTTTGCAAAATGTGCAAGTAAATAGCATAAGCATAACATTATTTGTTTTAAAAAAAAAAATAAATTTTAATGTTAAGAGTTTAATGTGTCAAGAGTCAAAAGTGTCATAGCGCCCATTCTCAAAGTGTCGTAGCGTCGTATATTTTTGGTGTCGTTACAATGATCTTCTGAGTTAGTTTATCATTGATCTTTTAACAAAGTGAACGCGAAATGGACGCTGTTTCTAACAATTATAAAACTGTTACTGGATTTCGAAAAAATTCGAAGTTATTGCTTCTCACAATCCAGCAACAGTTATTTTAAACAAAGAGTGTGTTAAAAATAGTTCGCGTTATGTTTGTTATTTAAAAGACTGTAGTGTCTCAGTGTCTGTGTCGAATATTGGCGCGTGCACTTAATTGAGTCTTGAACATAATCACAACCATGCTGCTTCAGAAAAGTTAATAAAAGAGCTGGACTTAATTAACAATATAAAAAAAAAAATTTGAAACTAAAAATTTAAAAAGAAAAGGAGTCCGTGATATTTTTTACGAAGAATGCCGAAAAACTGGGGAAGCTTTACCTTCAGTTGCTTTTCCGAAAGTAAGACGGCAATTGTTTAGGATCTGTAGTGAAGCCACGATGAAAAATCCTAATTCGCCTAAACTGAAGCCAAATTACTTTTTGACGGCAGAACGTTTTATGAAGAGTACGGCACATCAAAAAAAAAAACAGCCACTGTTTTACAGAGGCACAATTTAAGAAGAAAACTTGATTAATGAAAAAAATGAATTCATTAAGTGGGACACCAAATTTGAGTATTCGTCGTTCGGTTTGGAATCCGATGAGGATGAGGACGACAATATATTACCCTTCACTCAAATGATTGAAGTTTTAAAATGTATTTTGTGCTTCGGGAAGGCAGTTTAAAGTATGCAGTGATTGCTACAAAGCTTTGGAACAACGATACAAAAACACGCTATTGCTCTGCCCATATTGCAGACAAATAGTTGAAAGTAGTGGAAAAGTTTACCAATAAAATATGAATTTATTATTATTTACCCGCAACAATTATTTGGGAAAGGATGCTTGCAACAATTTTATTTCAAAAACTATTTTAAAAGTAAAGGAATAATGAAAACTTGTATACAAAAAAATCGCGCGATTTTTTGTATACAAATTATCGCCTGCGGCGCTAAGATTTACCCAATTCAAATATTTCATATTTTTCATTTCAAAAAATATTTATTAAGATAAGAAAGATTGACACAATTTTAAAATTAAATTTCAAATATATTTAAAACATTGAATATATATAACTAGGAGCTATGTAAAGCAACCTTTGGGGTCTTATTTCCCAATGAAAATAAAATAAGACCCCAAGACTAAAATAAAATAGTTTTGCGGTCTTATTTCATAATTAAATATTTTTTAGGAAATAAGGCGCCAAAAATGGAAATAACACCTTACATTTTATTGAAAATCGATTTTTTTCGTCCTTATTTCATTCTCTTTTTTTTTTGGGAGTTATTTCGCAGAGTCTGTATTATGTTATTATTTAATTTTTATTAGCTTCGGGCGTTATAGTGTCATAAGGCCCACAAAAAGTGAAATAAAGCCCTGCGGGCGCTATGACACTTTTCGAAATGTCATAGCGTCCTTGGGCTCTACTACACTATTTTTTAAATCATAACGCCCACGGGCGTTATGACACTGGGCGTAATGACATGTACCCATTTAGTATAACACAACTAAAACAGAAAAAAACAATTGCAATTACCTTTGAATACGGCTCCGCACTGCCACTCGATTATTAAACAACTAGCGTCGTGTGACCAGACCCGAATCACTTTAAAATGCATTAATAGTGTGGCCGTATTCTGGAAATGTATCTCTGAGCAGCCATTGCAAGCAAAAACTCTTCAAAAACAAATGTGTACATTTTGTGTGACATTCATAAATAATATAAATTTATTAATTCGGCAGAAAATTAAATAGACATGATTTGGGCTAAAAATGTGCTATACGATAAAAATAATTTGTGTGAATCGAATAAATTTCGATAACTCTAAATTAGAGCGACCGTATATTAGGGTCACAATGGCATATACCAAAACACAAAATAAAATACACCACACCAAATAACAATAAACAAAAACAAAATGAATTGTGGTGAATGTGTGTGTGTAAATAAATATCAGGCCATTATTTGTAGTTAACTGGTCAGAAACAAATCAGTCGCCAAGAAGCTTAAATAACCAAGGCGATAAGTCAAAGAAAAAGGAAATAACGCAAAACGAAACGTACATAGAGTGTAATTTATACAAGTGTGTTGCTGTGAGAGAGGGGAACGCGAAGAGGCGCCCAAATAGCAGTATGGACGACTATGATGTGGATATCGATATCGATTTAAACTTTGTGCAACTGAGCCGGCAGCAGTTGCTGCAGCGCTACACAAGCGCCGTTCGTCAGTTGCGACGCCTTGCCGAAGCGAACTACGGTGTGCGTCCGCTCAGCTTCGATAACTATGTGATCTTCCAGTATTTCCAGCAGCGCAGTCAGGCGACGCCGCTGTACACTGCAACAACAACGCCACTGATGGCCTATTTGAAACTGGAGGTGCTGCATCATCTGCTTGATCGACGGCGTAAAATTCTGTGCTGGCTGTTCTACCTGACGCTGGTGTCGCTTTGTGTGGTCGCCTATCGCTATGAGACAATAGGTGGCGTGCCAAACAATGCCCGTATGGTGCAGTCCCTCGTGTATCCGGGCATGCGTATGTGGCGACGCATGACAATGCCGCTCATCCAACGCTTTCCCCGTCTCACCGAACTCTACGATGAGTCCTGCCTCATGGGCAACCCATTCTTTCAGTTGGAGGATCTTAGTTGCGCTCCCTGCGCCAGTGTCGAGAGCGTTTGGCTGGAAAGCGATCAATGTGCCCGACTCTATGCGGATGTGGATGCAGATGGGAATGCTGATGCAGATGTGGATGTGAATGGCAGCTCCTTGGCGAGCTATAAGCAACTGGCGAAACTGCAGCACTGCCGCACCAAGCCGGCGGATATGCCGTATACGTTCAAGAGCAATCAGCACGGCTTCGATTTGAGTGACTTTCACAGGATCTATGCCAACAATTTGAAGATCTTCCAGCGCGACGCTTATCGCGTGCACTCTACCAATCAAGGCGTACACAATCTGGAGGATCTGTTCGGACAGTTCAACAGCAGTAGCCACAGTTCCGATTCCGAGCCGGATACGATTGGAATTGGAGCAGATAACCGCTGGACGCCACACGCCAACATCCACGCCCACAATTTGTGGCGCTGTAATCGGATGCTGCCCGCTCGCCTGCTGCGTCCTATTTTCGCCCGTCCTATGCGGCTGCCCAGCATGGGCGTGGCCTTGGAACGGTTTGTCGCCATTGATACGGCCCAGGCGCCCGCATACACTTTGCCGGAGACCGAATGTCCCAATGTCTATGTGCATCAGGCGGTGGGCAGCCGTTTCATCATTCTACGTCCGACCAGCGAGTGCCGTCATCGCTGTCGCACTCTCTCCATGCGTCTGACGCAGTCGTTTGTGCGTAAGTGTGAATCCCCCCTCCCCCCTTCATGACCCACCGATAACCTAACCATTTCTTTTTTTAATTTTTGCTCAGTCAATTACAATTGGTTGTACTGGAAACCGATTTCGGCGCCAGATCCAATATCAGAGTCCATGTCCATCAGCCTGATTGGTTCCTACTGCTAGGACGGACAAGCAGACAGACGGACGGAGTTACGAATTTTGCCCATCACTGGACTACCCCTAATACATACATACATATATCGAGACTATGCTTACTTAAGAGCAACGCCAGCGGAAGCAGAAGTGCCAGCGGCAGCGGCACACCATTCAAAATGGCTGCTTCATTAGCCTTAAGTTTTATGTTCTGAATTTTTGTCCTTATAGTTGATAAGTTTAGCTAAGCAAGAAAGTAAGAAACAATGTCATCGCTATGATTTCACCTTGTGTTCCAATTTGATAATGAAACTTTTCTTTTCTCTATAACCAATTGCATTTACATACATATATACATATACATATATATTTGGATTTAAGTTTGACTTATATTTTAATACCCATTATATGCAATGCACGACCGTAACGCGCCATCTGGCTGCCATTAAACCATTGAATTTGTAGACAGTATGTATGTATTTTAATATGTTCGTTTGCGTGCATACTTAAGTTTTCCAAAATTTGATAAATTTTACCAAAATTTGCCAATTTACGAATTAATAAATTCAGCAGCTAGTAACCTATAAACAAACAAGAAAGAAAATGTCAGTCGGGCATGCCGACCGTGTAATACCCTCTGAGCTTCGTTTCCAATTAAGAGTTCATTTTGGACTGCTTACAAGCAGTGCACTGCTTACATTTTATACACACAAGCAGTGCACTGAGTAAGTTTTAGATACACAAGCACTGCAGCGTAAACGAAAGCAGTGCACTGCTATTGCGATAAAAATATAAGTTTGTATGACAAACTTTTTTAATAATAGTCCGATTTTAATGAAATTTTCACAATCGTTTGATATTATTTGTCTGCAAGTAAATTCCAAGTTACAAAACTGTACGTTAAGAAATAAGTGAGCCAGCCGCTTGCAAAGTTACAAAGTTTGGTGGGCGAAGGAGGCGTGGCATTCAAAAAATTTTGATGGCATTGTCTTTGTATTGCAAATAGGAACCAACATACCAAAATTTGTGACCCTAAGTGTCATAGTTACCGAGATATTCGCCAAAAACATGTATTTTTTACGAGGTATGTCTGGCTTTTCGCTAATTGTGGGCGAATGGGGCGTGGCATCAAAAAAAGAAAACAAACTTGTATTGACTGACTAAATATGTGATCGTTACTGACTAAAACGGATATTGTAGCTCTTACCATCTCTGAGATCCTTTCGTTCATACGGACAGACAGACGGACAGACGGACAGAGGGACAGACGGACAGACGGACAGACAGACATGGCTATATCGACTCGGCTTTTGACGCTGATCAAGAATATATATACTTTATGGGGTCTGCCACGCCTCCTTCTGCCTGTTACATACTTCTGACAAACCCAATATACCCCTCAGAGGGTATAAAAACAGAAGTGAATTTGCTAAATCAAAAAATCTTTTAAACCGCCAAAAATCAATGTATCGATGTTTAAATTTTCAATGATTCAAAAACCAAACTGACATTTTTCTTTAAGTATATTAAATTGGTAATGGCAAAGATTAATCGATTTATATAAGTCGATACATACATGTTCATCGGCGAAAACAATTGCTTGAAATCGAAAAAAAAAAACCATTTTACACCAATTTCTTTCATTGCAAGTAATTATTATACTTAGTCAATGCTATGATACTCTGGGGTACATGTGGGAATGTATTTCGCATTTTTGGGACCTCTAATATATGGACATATAATATGGATATACATATGTATTTATGAATACAGTTCAATGGTCATTGCAGCATGAGAAGTCACAGTAAATGGAAACGTTCAGATTGCTAAACTATGAGAAAAAATAAAAAATTTTATTTTAAATCATCGATCATCGAAGAATATCGCTAAAAATCGAAAAAGCATCGTTCATTCGAATTGTTAGAAATTATGTTGCTAAAGGCACTATAAAGACAATGTCATCAAATGTTTTTGAATGCCACGTCCTCTTCGCCGATAAGAAACTTAAAAAAAATGGAAAATTTGCATGCCTTTAACTCACACACTTTTTAACCTATAGTTTTGTAACTTCACATTCATTTAGAGACAAACAATAACAAACGGTCCTGAAAATCGCATCAAGATCGGACTAAATTTCTCCTTCTTGTTATACCCGCTGATTTTTTATTATGGTTGCTCAATAAAATATATTAGTGACTTGAAAAAATTCAATATTTTTGTGATCAATTTTAATCTATCGATAAAAAAAATGGTTTATTTTTACTAGTTTGTGTGTTAAGAGTTCTGATTTTTGATCAAAGCATCAAAGTAAGAGCCGGTCATAAGATCAGCTGGTGCAATATTGAATGTCTTGCAGAGTTGCTCGGCAATTTGTTGTCCCTGCTCCAGTGTCTGCTCGGGAAGCAGACACACTTCGAATTCCATAAAATGGCCCAAGTCCTGCACATCGTCCATGTGTATGCGCGTCTGTTCGTGTAGAAATAGCAATCGACGCTTGGCCAGCACGCCCAGCGTGCCATTGGACTGACGTAGGATCTTCTCCAGCACGGCGGGTTCGTCCACCTCGATTTTGTTGTACTTGGAGAGCTTCGGGCCGGCCACATCGGGTCTGTCGTAGTGAACCAGCTGAGAGCGAGCTGGGGCTTCCAGGTAGCGGAGCTTCAGACGCCCGCCTTGTGGGGAGTTGAAGAACACATCACGCTGCACAATCAACTGGCCATCACCGCCGGTCAGCTTCTTGGCCACGTCCAAGCGACGCTCGAACTCATCGATGTTGCCGGGAATTCGCGCTTTGATTTCCACATTACGTTGATCCGGCGGCGAAGCGGCTGTGTCACTCATGATTCCTCTTTTTGTGTTTACTTTGATCTTGTTAATATTTTTAAGTATCAGAAAGTGCTTAAGTTGCATATAACTTGCGAGAATTGTAAATGTTCTTCAAGTAAGTTGATTTCTGTCCTACAGCATGCGAGTTCAAGTTATCGATAATCGCAGATAAAGCGCGCCAATTGCGAATGATATGGCAGCACTGTCAGCTGCCCTATTGCTTTTTGATTTACCGCCAAATTTTAACTCTTCAAAAATAATTTAAATTTAATGCGCGAAATTTAAATTCCGTCTATTAATATCAAAAGTTAACTAAGAACAAAGCGATATAGAAATTGAGCTTTCGCTTTAAGCACGCGCACTGCAAAATATATGGCAACACTGGCAACAGCCCATTGCTTGGCGCCAAAATGTAGATTGCTTGAAAGTTATCTTATTAATACATTAATAATAATTTATGAAGTGGATTACATAAATGAGTGTTATAAATTCTGAAATTTAATTTGGTAAAAGCTTAGCAATGCGAGATACATTCAACATTGTATGTACGTGCAACAGCATGCTGATGATTTGTTGGCATTATTGTTTGTATATATGTACATATGTATGTAGATACATGGGTAATTATGGATGTATATTGGCAATAGAAAAATCACGATTGATTTAGACTCACCGCCACCATTAGTGAAATTACATAGAAAAAGAGTAAATACTCATATACACATAAATACATACAATAAATGTGTACATACATACATATGTCCGTACGTCAATAAGCGCAAAAGCAACAAACAAAAAAAAAAAAAAAAAAATAAGTCAAGAAAAAAACAACAAAACACAAAATATAGACACAAACCACTGGCATAGTCTCTTGCTGAGGCCCCGCTCTGTGACGCGCAATGGTACATGGGTAGGCGGGAGGGGAAACTGCGGCGGCAGCGGCAGCAGCTACGATGATGATGCCGCGCAACAACTTTGGCAGCTACACATACACATACACATACATACTATACATATATATATATTGTATGTGTGTATGTTTGCAAAGGCGTCGGAGACGGCGGCGTTTGCGTACCCTGGGCGTGTCACAGAGTGGGCGGACGGACGCAGCAGAGGGCAACACTGGGAACATTGCCATCAACTTCCCAAACTTCCCATTTAAAAGCATTGAGCTCGTTTCGTAATTCGGACTTCGGAGACGGCGTTCGGCTCAGAAGCCGAATCGCTTTCGCTGTTGTTGTTGTTGTTGTGTTATTGCCTTACTGCATGTTCGAAGAGGCAAAAGCAAAACTAACTTTTAATTTGCTGCTATTTCGCTCTACAATCTCTTCTTCTTTTTCTATAGACATAGTACATATGTATGTATGTATATATATATACATCTTTTTGGCCTTCCATTCTCATTTGTAAGTATGTACATATGTATGTAAATATATATAGTTCATTATATGCATATATATATATAAATATATATATATATATATAATTTTATATATGCATGTTAACTGTTTTCACTGTTTCGACGATAGTCGTAAGCCCCAAAAACCACTTGCACCAAGAGGCAGGTGTAGAAGAAGTTTAATTTAGATTATGAAATGTTTAGCAAACGGTTATTTTAATGTTTGTTTAAACAATAATGACACATTCTGATAAAATGTTGATTTTCTGCAGAAATTAATTTGAAACTCGAACGGTGACATACATATGTATATATAATAATTCTTATAAATCCGAATTTTCTCGTTTCTTTTAGAACAAGTTTAAATTAACAGGCCAGTGAAACGAACAAATGAACTAGTTCAGTTATTCATGAACTGTATATGGTTGCATAGCGTTTATATCTGAGATTGGGTTACCATTAAACAAACTTTAACATTTTATTTATTTTTAACAATAATTTTCTAAAATGGCATATACCTATTTTCTAAATGAACGGTTGAACTTATTCAGCAGATTCAACTAAAAATTATTGTTAATTTATGATAGAAAACAGTCGATAAATGTACATATATATAATATCAAACAAATTCAAGCAGTTATGCTATCGATATACAATTGCGTCATTTAATCAAGATCATTGCACTTGTTATCGACTAATCGTTTTCCGCAACCCTCATGACTCAAGGCCACAAGACTATGTAGCAGACAAGCTGCCGCTAAGCTGCTGCTTCTATTGGGGCAACCCTGCTCATCTTACACCCACCCCCACCCCCACCCCCGTCCACAGTCTTTTCGGACTAAACTCCTTTTTCTTCAAACGCGCATTCAATTTTTATGTATGTGTGCCTAGGGAATTATTATTAATAATATGTATGTATGTATATGTGTATGTGTTTGTTAGTATGTATGTATTAATAAAGCTCTCCAGTGAGTGAACGGATATCAAATAAAAAAAAAACCCGTATCGGACCAACCGTCATACATTATATACATACAATGTATGTACATGTATATTTGTATGTACATAAGTACAGAGAGCCATTCACACAAAACAGATACGAAAATTTAATGCAGTTTTCTCGATTTTCTATGTGGAATTCTTCTACCTTCCCTCTCCCTCTCCCTCTCCCTCTCCCTCTCCCTCTCCCTCTGCCACTGCCTCTACCTCTGCCTCAGTTAACGTCTACGTCGACCGATAGACGACAGACAAACAGCGACGACGACGACGACGACGACCTTCGCTGCAGCGTGTTGTTTTGTTTTTTCTTCAATTTGTTTTTGGTAGAGGTGGTGGTGGTGATGGTGGTGTTGTTGGTGGTGTTGGCGCTGTCAGTGGTGGTGTTGCTGCTTTTGTGGCCCTCAGTTTGGTGGTCGCTGCGCTGCCGATGGCACAAAATGTATTGGCCATACATATGTATATGTATGTACATGCTTACATATCTATGCACGTGTTGGTACCTTTTCAGTATGTATCTGTTATGTGGCTCTAACTGTTTCCCTCTCTTATTAACTCTCTCTCTCTCTCTCTCTCACACACACACACACACACACACACAAGCTCTCTCTAGTTAGGTTTGTATATAAATATGTACATGCATAAAAGTGTGCGTGTAACCAGCTGCGACTTGAAGTTTTTGTTGCTGCTGCTGCTGCTGCTGCGAATTCTATCTTCCAGCTGTGAGTGAATGCAAGTACACAGTGTGAGTGTGAGTGTGAGTGTGTGTGTGTGTGTGTGTGTGTGTGTGGGTTTGAGAGATACTTTGACCTTTTTTTTTCACATCAAGAAGAAGACTTTGAGCTGTTGTTATTGTTGCTTTTGTTGCTTTTGTTGCTTTTGTTGCTTTTTCTGCTGTCGTTGCCATCGCAGCCGCAGAGAGATCATTGCAGATTATGGAGGGCAAATAATGTACTATTTGTATACACTGTATGTATGTACATACATATGTATTAGAGGTGAAGAACTATCGATGACACTATCGGCACTATCAATGGTTTGACACTATTCAGACACTATCGATAGTACATAGCTGCCACTAGGCATTAAGTGGTTATGGCTTATAAAGAAACAAAGTACATATATGTAAGTATTGTTTAAAATTAATAATTAAAATTTAAACAAATTTTTGTCACTTAGTTAACTATTGAAAGCCGTCGATGTTTTTCAAAAAAAACTATCGTCCTCTGTCGATGGTGTCGACTATTGATAGTTCTCCTTCCCTAGTATTTATGTACAGTAGAATCCGGTTATAACGACTTTCAAAACAACTGTTTGTATGCTCATCGAATTTTTTATAGCAGAAAGCGAACCGACGCTATAAGCGCTGTCGTTACAACCGGACTCTACTGTATATGTTTATCTAAGTATGTAGGTTTGTCCATATATATGTACATACATATGTTATATGTACCTATATACGTCAGTCAGTATTTTACAACCACTCGACTATATGTGTACATACTATATAGTTAGCTATGAACATTAAATAATAAAATTAAAAGCTTTAAAGGCCTACAACAGATCAGCTGATTATATAAATCAAATGGATGCCAAACACAAAACAAAGTTGTTATTATATTCTAGTAGAATGCTGTTGCTCAATCCTCCCTCTCTTTCTAACCGTTGCATAACTTTGTAAATTTCATTTCAGGGTTAGATTGGCGCTGTTAGTTTTTTTTTTTACAAACTAAACATCAGTGAACATGAAACTTTTATCCTTTGTTTCTTTATCATTGTATTTATAATGTTGTGTGCAGATTATAATAATCTGTGCGGATCGATTAGTTTAAGTTGCCTCTTGGATAGTATTTAAAATTATATTTTAACAAACTTGAATAGCCCAACAGTCTTAGCAATTTATTGGTCTGATTTGTTTTTTTCTTCAAAGTGTAATTATTACATTCTTTTCTTAATATTTTAACTTAAATGTATTTGTTACTTTTAATTGTTGTGCCGCATTAATTAGCATCGGAGAAAACAATCCACCAATTAAAATAAATTTCGTCTGTATTGTAATAAATGATCTACATTTTGTGGTTAAGATGGTCAAACATTTTATTTTACGTTAATTTTCATTTCTTTTCCTTTTTTTCTTGGCTAATATGGGCTACAAAGAAGGGTTGGACCATCTAGCAAATTTAGAAACAGTGAAAATCTTCTCTGTTCTGCATACTGATATACAGTTGCTCAATAATGTCTTTTGAAAATTGGGTTTTCCATTATTCTGATCAAATTCAGATTAACATTATTGTCCAACTTGATATTTTGTTGTGTAGTCCCTGATCCTAAATAACAGCTTAGGCCAAGTCAAGATTTTAGAAGTTTATATTTTTGCATATTCCTTTATTAGATACTATTTAAATGAGTTTTAAATTTTATTTTATAAAACGAAAACAAGTGCTATTTAAATATTTTAATTATGACATCAAATACAAATTTTGTTGTTATTTATTTTTTTTTATTGAAAAAAAATATATTTTTTTAAATTTGACGGTAAACCCCCTTCTATTTAAAAAAAAAAAATTGAGGAAAAAAAATTTGCTTTATTTTCCATTGTAGGAAAAAGTTTGTATTTTATATTTGTATCAGTGTTACCATTTTGTACTTTTTGGAGACAGATCTGTCCTTTTTGGAACTTTGATTTCCGTTCCCTGTCAAGGAAAAATGCAGGTTTTATTTCAATTTGTTCTTTATTTATCTTTTTATAATTTTTATTTAATCTATATATAAAATATATATTTTGTACTACCGACTTATCGAATATTGCTTACTTGAGTTATAAATTTCAAAGTTTTTTTTTGTTATATAATATACCACTAGAAAAATGGCTTCACAAAGAATCCTCCACCGGGATAATGACTCAAACTTTACTAAAAAATTCATCAAACACCGGTTCAAGCTGAGAGAATCGCTCAAAGTGCATCGGTTGCTCCAAACCCCATTGAAATCTTATGGAGAAACTTCAAATGAAGTGTATCCTAGGCAATCCCATCAAACAAATTATAAATTTAGCTGGTTGTTTTAGAAGAAGGGATGCAGATAGCTTAAAACTGTTGCTAGGACGTACAGCTTATAATGTGATAAAATCCAAGTATTAAGTCATGAGCAACATAGTTTATTTATAAAATCAAATTTTAACTAAGATGATAGCAGTATATTTAAAATACCTCGTTATCACTGCTATTTCAGCGAACAGAGAAATTTCTACTACTACTAAAATCACGAAGAAATTTTTGATTCACTAGACGGAACGTAACGTACAAGAAACATTGTCTTATTTCTCGGCAGTTCTTGCACTGCTATTTCGTTGAACACAACTGTATGCATTAGTCCATGAAAAATAAACTGTAAAATATGTTAAGCTGCAGTAGTCTTCAATATAAACTTGTTTTAATTCTCCCTTAAAAAAGTTGTATTTAAAAAACTTGCTTAATTGAAAGAGATTTATAAGTTTAGTCCCACTTTTATTTTGGTAACATAACGTCATCGCTACTTTCTGTTTATATTTCCCGACATACATACATACATATTTATGTATTTATTTTAATAATTTAGCTTTTACAAACATATAAATCTATTAAATCTGAAGTATATTTTGAAGATGGCTTAATGGTGTTTTTAATATCAGTTTGCCAATTAGGTCCATTGGAATAAACAATTGAAAATCTGATATATTCATTGTCTGTACATATATCTATATAGACATTCATACTTATGCACATATATACAATTTTTGTTGCTTTCTTCAATTCTGACTTCATCTGATGCTTTGTCTCTAATTTTCACAAATGTATATATACATATATATATTTTTTTTTTTTATTTTACGCTTTAACATGCATACAGATTTATAAGATACATTTCTTGCGGTCGCTAGCATTGGTTATATCCGGCTGTACATGCACACATATACAAAGGGGGGAAAGTGTGAGAGTGGGGGTGTCGTGGAAGGGGGTTGGCCAACAAGTGTCGAGGCATACACACAATTTCTGGCTGTCCTGGACCTCTCTCTCTCTCTCTCTCTCACACTCTCTCATCCCTTGTCAATGCCAACGCGTCTTAGTTCCGGTTCAACGGACTTGGATGTTTTTTTGGCTTTTTTTTTTGTTTTGGCAATTTACCAAAAAAGTGGCAACGCTTTTACTCACTTGCTCTTTCTTCTTCTCTTTTTCATTCTCATTCGCTCTCACAGTCTATTACCGTATTTATCATTCTTCATTCTTCATTCCTCACCGTCTGTTTGACTTTATATTGTTGCATTTTCCTTTGTCTATGTCTTTTCTTTCGCGGTGCAAAATAAATAAATTATAAGCATGTACAATGTGAATGTTTGTATGTACATATGTACATAGTATGTACATAAAGGCAGCTCTCTCTATATATGTATATAATGTACATACATACATACATACATACATATGTATTTGTGTGTGAAACACGTCGCGAAGAAAAGTGCAAAACGCAAAGCAAGTAGAAAATCCATATGAAAACCCAATTTTCTTTTCATGGTTTGATTTCTACTTATGTACATGCATACATACATATGTATATTTTTAGATGGAGAAATCACCTAAACCATATAGTCGCCAGAGAGAGAGGGAACATCGGTTAATGGGTGCTCAAGGGGTGGAAAACAAAACTAAATCATTACACATACATATATGTATGTATATATATGTATCCGCTACCAAAAATATATGATTAGATATTTCATATACTTTTGGTAGCGGATACATACATATATATATATATGTATATATATATATCAATTTTGCCAAATCATTTAAGTTGAAATTGCCAAATGGTGATCCTTGTATTTTTCAGGTAAGCGAAACCAGCATTGATATCGGGTAAAAAGGGACAGAAGCTTAATAGGGAGGGCCAATAAATCTTTATATAATTAGGTAGCAGAAATCCTTGTTACATTTGTACATACATACATACTTATGTATATACAATTTGTAGATTTATCTTACAAGATTCTGAATCTTGATTTATGTGATTTCACTGTCACATCCTAGCCCCCCCGACTGCAAAAGTTTAAGCAAGTCTCTGGTTAAGCTTGGCCTTTTAGTATTTCAACCCCATGATACATACAAAATTCACAAAATTTAACAAATATCAGATCAGTAAAAGTTATTATATTATTTAAGATCAGGAATCTGAGATGTTAACCTTAATGAATCCCTTACGCTGGTATTAATTACAAAGTTTCGGAATTGTTTATTATGGTAAATGATTCAACTTTTGGATTGTCTGTTAAATCATTTCTTGCTTCATTTTTATGTCCAAAATTTTTTCTTAATTGGTAAAAGTCAAACATTTTGTCACAAAACTGATATGCAAAATGTCGAGCGTTTAATTTTTATTTCGTCCCTTAATGATATCGTCGTTAAGGGGATCTTGTATGTGTCTTGTGCATAGTGGGCTTATATAAAATATTTCGAGCACGCTAAGGCACGTTTGAAGAGGAATACTTTGGACCAATAAAAGCTCATTTGAGTATACCTCGTCAGAAAAAGACTCAATAAAAGTCTTTCTTCTATTGAACGTCAAAAAGTTAGACTCTGGTGTGAAAAGGTACCCCATAACGGAGGGAATGTTTAGTTTTGGGGATGCAAACAGAGAAATACCTATTTCAGTGGTCACTTGTCTTTTGAATAAGATATCTTTAAAGAATATTGAAAATTGTATATATTATCTTTCAATGCGTATTCAAAGCGTTATTGAAGCCAAAGGAGATTACACATTTTATTTTATTTAAAAGGAATCACCTTTTGAAGACTTTTTTACGTAATATTTTTCTTACCCGTTAACTTAAAACTTGTCGAAATGCTTACACCAAGCTAACGATATTTGTTTTAATCTCTTCCAAAAGATTACTTACGAAAATATAATAACAGAATTGCTTTAAAATTAAGTAAATAAAACAAGTAAGAAATTCAGTCGAGTATCCCGACCGCGTAATACCCTCTGAGTTTTATTTCCACTTATATGAGTTTATTTTGGACTGCTTAGAAGCAGTGCACTGCTTATATTTTAAACAGACAAACAGTGCACTGAGTAAGTGTTAAACACACAAGCAGTGCACTGCTGGTTTTACGCTTATTGTGGGCGAATGAGGCGTGGCATCAAAAAAAGGAAACAAACTTGTATTGACTGACTAAATATGTGGTCGATACTGACCAACTTGGAACTTGTGGCTCTTACCATCTCTGAGATTCTTTCGTTCATACGGACAGACAGCCAGACGGACGGACATGGCTATATCGACTTGACTGTTGATGCTCAACAATATATGTATTTAATTGGAAAAGAAGCTCAGAGGGTATTACATGGTCGGCATGCCCGACTGAAATTTTCTTTATATTTTTCTTGTTTTATTCAATAATGACAATACAAATGTACGTATTCAATAAACTTAAGGTCGAGTGATATTTTCATACCCTCGCATAGGGTATGTTGTTTTTGGTTTGCCAATACTTTTGTTTTTTTGGCTCACTGTATTTCAGTTTATTCGAATCTACTGTACGAAGTATGCAAGTTAATTCATAACTGATGAATCATGCCAAGCAAGTGTAATGAAAACAAACAAAAACAAAACATTTACGATCAAATACAATCAAAGATTTCTACATTGTTATGTATGTAAATATGTGCAAAGTGTAAAACAGTGACAAAGATAATTTCTAAGACAAAAAAGTTGTATAAATCGCTCCAATGTATGTATCATACTATATAACAAAAAAAAAAAAACTCATTTTGATCTAATCGAGGTGGAGAAGCTCACATGCAGCAGCACGTCCAATACGTCTTGATCGACATCTTGTACTCGTATTTAATATTGTCAGAGGAAACAACCAAATAAAAATGGCGACCAAAAAGGCTTTGCTTGTTTCCGTTTAAAGACTGTACTTGTAGCTACTATTTTGAATAGCTACATACAATACATATATATGTATTTGTAGTATGTCTTCTTCTTTATCTAACAAATACCATCCACACGAATGGCCACCCTCTCCCTACCCTCTGCCCCCATCTTTCAAACTCTTTCTTTCTTTCTTACTCGCACGTACGCTCGCGCTCACTCTCTCTCTGTCTCTCTTTCCCTTTCGTTCCCTTTTTATCCAGCATGCTGCTAATTTAAAAACATGAATTGGCAAAAATAAATAAAAAAAAAAAAGAGGTAAGAAAAAAAAAACAACAACAACAACACCAAATATACATATGTGTGTGTGTATTTGAAAACGTACAAAATTTTAGTGTGCTGGGTGCGCCGGCGCCGGCATCGCTGTCAGCGTCAGCTGCTGTGGAATTTTTTGCTGTTGCTAATCTCGCTGCTGCCGTTGCCGTTGCCGCTGCTGCTGCTGCTGCTGAGCAGATAGACTCTCACAATTTGTGATTGTGTGTGTGCTCACACGGGAAGTCGATGTCGCTTTTACGCCCACTCAGCAGCAGCTCTTTGCTCGATAGATGGCGGCAGTAGTCAACGATCAAATTTCTGTCCATGGCCAGGCCAAAGAGTGTGCTCAGGTATTAAGCCAACACCGTGGAGTACATATATGTATGTATATGAGTGTGTCTCTCTGTGTGATAAGAGACCACACACACTTGCATATCAGCTAGCTTATAACTGTGCTTTTGACTCGAAACATGCGGAAACGTCGGCGTCGTCGTCATCGACGTCGCCGCTATGTTGTTGTTGTTACTATTGCTTTTGATGCATGGGAAAATTTTTGCGGTTGGCGCCATCGATGATGGCGCAGCACTTGAAATTTTCGCCGACGTTTTTATAGCGTTGCCATGTTGTAAATCTAAGCGAGCGTCGAGTTCCAATCGCCGTTTGTCGATTTGTCTCTCTGCATTGTCAGAGACGCCAACGCCAACGTTAGCACAAGCAGAAATACTGCCGTTGTCGTCGTCGTTGTCGACGTCTCATCGTCATTGTCAGCGCTGCAGACAGTTCGACTGGAACTGTGCTGTAATAAATTCACCCGGCCAGTCAGACATTTGTATGCGCTGCTCCTCAAGGTCGTCGGCGTTTTAACAAACATCGTAATATGCATACTGTTCAGCACAATTAATTGAAACAACCGTAATTATTCGATTACCTGGCGAAATTCGATTTATGTAAATGTGGATACTCTTTGAGTAAATTGAAATTATCGATAATTAACTTATGTACATACATACATATGTTGGGTAAACATCGTCAAATTTACTGACTAACTTCGTTCGTTCTTTTTAAGCTAGCGAACTAAGTCGTCCTTTTTGTTCGCTCTGTTTTGTTCACTTAATTGTTCAATTCTGTTTATCGTTCCAAATTGTTTCCTACATTTTTGAATTTTGTACATTGTTCGTTTTGATTATTTTCAACGCGTATTGTTTTGATTTTTTTTAAAAAGTAAAAATTACGCCAAAGTTTTTGAACGGTTTACTAAATAAAATTATTTTATTTTTTTTTTCTTATTTAATAACATTTTATGTCATATTTTACAGAAGCAAGAACGAACTACTGAACAAAAATAACCATGCAGATGAACTTATTCAGTTCGTTCACTTCAGTGAATAGTTCACTTTTGTTAGATCGTTCAGGACGAGCCCAACATATTTTGCCTTTATGTACATATGTACATATATGTATATATATACATATATGACAATTTTAATTAAGAAGAGTACTAGTTAAATATTCGAATAATATTCGAATATCAGAATAATATATATGATCAGAAATATATAATATAGAATAATAATAATATAATAAATATGCTAACAGACTGTCGCCAGGTTGCGTATGCTTAAACGTCACGCATTAATCTATCTAAACGCGGTAGTCATTTTGCTGTAGCGCAATACAAATGGTATAATATTGATAACAATAATAATAAACACAGTCAAGACAAACTGATGACGATGTTGTTGAATTATGACGTCGACTGCAATCGGGGCGATTGTGCTGCTCGCGATTTTACCGAGAGTGTGTGTAAGAGAGAGAGAGAGATAGAGAGAGAGAGAGAGTGGGAGAAATTTAAAGAGACAGCTGTGAGAGCCATAACGGGTAGCCACTAGTACCGTTGTTGTGTGTTGTGTAGACAAAACAACAACAACAAAAAAAAAAGAAGAACAAAGTACAAAAAGAAAATGAAATCACAAGCGAATAAGAACACGAAACGCAAATGATAAAAAAAAAGAAACGAGCAATGAAGCAAATCGAACGAAGGAAAAGCAAAAGAAAAGAGATGTAAAAAGTTAAGCCAAAACGAGTTTAATTTACACCAACCTCAAAGCTAACTGAAATTAAATGTGTATGTATGTTCGATATACAGAGAGAGAGAGAGAGGGAGAGTAAGAGAGGTCAAAGAGGCAGAAAAGAGAGGGGCAGATGGTAAAAAAGAAAAAGCGCAAAACGGAAAGAACGAATGTCAGGGAGAAACGAACGCGACATGCAATCACTCACGCGACCCGTCCGACAGCTGCCACCCACCCACAAGGCCCCGAGCCGGCATCGGCGTCGTTTTTTTTTCGAATGTATGAAGGTATGTACATACATACATACGTACATACGTACATATATATAAATGCTTATGTACACACATACAGACATATGTACATACATACATACATAAGTGTGTGCAGCAATCACCAAAAATTGTTGTCCAGCCGTTGGCAGAGAAACGTGGGTGATTCTTGAAGTAATAGCCATATTGATAACGGCATATATATATATACATATATATATACATATATATATATATATATGTATATAAGCACATACATATTATATACTTATGTATGTATGTATGTATTTACATATTTTCGTATTTTCGTATTTGTGTTCTTTTGCCTCTTTCTATATCATTAGCAGTCAATATACTACAATGGCCGGCCTTGCGCAACGCGCTCGCTTACTCATTCCGCCGTTCGCCTCTCTCTCTCTCTCTCTCTCTGCCCGCTACCGTTTCGCCCTCCCTTTAATCTCGAGAGTCACCAGAGCCCAAAGACTCTCTGCGTCGAGGCAGGCCCCGTTTCGTGCACGCCAGGCACAACAAGTTTTTCAGCTGAAGCAGAGAAGCAGCAGCAGCGATGGCGACGTCACATGCATACATACTGTACATACATACATTATATGTACTGTAATTTATACACACACAGATATACATACATACATACATACATATGTACATTCATATATGTAATATGCATACGATTTTACTTTTGTAACTTTAATGCCAAAATCCCCTAATATAAAAACAACAACAACAACTTCATATATAACAACAAAATGCTAAGAAATTAAACAAAAAATATATATTTTTATATGAACGCCATATAACAGTAACAGCAAAACTTTACTCAACTCGCTTATCTCACTCTCTCTCTCTCTGTCTCTCTCTCTCTCTCTCTCTTTGCCTCTGGCCGTTGCCCCTTTCCCCTTCCACTTCTCCTTCCCCCTCACCCCTTACTTTTCGCACGCTACGTCTATAAAACTGTTGTTTTTGTTGTAGCTGCCTTCTTTTTTTTTGTTAATTCATTATTGAGGCCAATTGAATTTGTGTGTGTGTGTGTGTGTGTGTGTGTGTGTGCATGAATCTGCGTCTGTGTGTGTGTGTGCCTAGCTACATAGCAGCGTGCTTGAATGAGTGACGAACTGACGGTCCGACGACCATTCGCCTTGCTTGCTTTTGCTTGGCGACCCACTGACGAGGGCCTGGCAAGAGACTATGCAACACGTTTAAATATGCGCATCGAGGCAGCCGACAGCAAACGAGCGAACAACGAACAAGAAACAACAGAAACAGAAACTGAAAAAAAAAAAACACAAAAACAACAACAACACCAAATACATACTCGTACTCGTACTAACACACACACACACACAAACACACGCATAGCCCAAAATGACGGAGCGTTGCGTGGCAGCAGCAGCAGCGACGGCGACGGCAGCGACTGCGACGCTTTCGTGAAAGTATTTGTGCGTGCTTATATATGTACATACATACATACACACATACAAACATACGTTCACACGCTATGTAAGTGTATTTGTGTGTGAGTAAGCCAATCTGTGTGTATGTACAAGTAAATCGAAGAGAAGATGAAGAAGAAGAAGAAGAAGCTATTCGTGTACCTACGAAGCTTGATGACGACAACACTTTGACTATATCAAAGTCTAACTGTAGTACATACATACATACATATGTACATAGTCGGCAGTCAACTTCGACAGAGTGGCAACTCTAACCCCACCCACCACTCTAATGCACACACACGCATGCATTTGTATGTATATATATATATATATATATCCGACCTCGCTAAACGTTCTGCGCGATATTCGGTTTTTTCTTTATGATTCTCTTTATTTGTTTTTGTTGTTTTTTTTTCGCGTCTTTATCGTTGTCGATTGTTCGTTCGTTCTGTTGCTTGTTTGGGTCAGAAGTTCGTAGCGCCGGCTTGTCTGACATTGGACATGCGCTACAATGAAAAGCATACATATGTATATGTAGCAACAGTTGCTACTGTCACCCTATAATATATATGTACTAGAGGTAGATAACTATTGATAGTCGACATCATCGGTATTTGACGATATTTATTTCGAAAAGCATCGATAGTCTTTCGATAGGGAGTTGAGTTACAAAAATGTGTGTTTACGTTTCAAAACTATATAATTTAAACAATACCTAAATTATTTTTTTATTAGCGAAAAATTTCTATTTACGAAAACAACATACATATGTACATATTAATATGTTTTCCTTTAAGGCGAATCCTCCTAGCCCCTCTAGCCTTGCTTTCGGATTCCACAGACGTCGCAAACACAAACAATGTAAATATTTAAAAACAAAAGAATTTTCACTAATCTAAAATCATATACCTTTAATAGTGATGTGCTTCTATCGATAGTGTCTTGATAGTGCCAAACCATCGATAGTGTAATCGATAGTTCTCTGCCTCTAATGTGTACATATGAGTGTGTGTGTGTATCAAATAATATTTATTTTTATAAGTGAGAGAAAACTTTAAAACAAATATGCTCCACATAAAAATGCGAAGCGCAAGCGTCTGCAGCAGCAGCAACAACAACAACAACAACTGTAGAGCAGCTATTAAAAGCCAACAGTCGCTGTCGCTGCCGCGTTCGCTGCCAGCGTCGGCAGCGGCGTTGTCGCGAAATAGAAACGACGAAAGAAAATACAGAAATACATACACATATGTACATACATATGTACATACATACATATGTATGGAACTGACACGAACGTGCACAGCAGGCGACAATATCAATTGCATGCTTCAACGCCAGGTGGCAACGCTGTCAGCTGCCATCAAAGGATATCGGAAGTGATGTTTTTATTGCTTTATCGTTCTGTGGGCCATTTCAAATACATTTGAAACACACTTTCTAATGAGTGCATTACTTAACAAGTATAAACAAAACAACTACATGCAATGGGAGAAGGGTATGCTGATAAATAACACTCGAAGCACAAAAGAGCTAAAGATATGTATGGAGAGAGTGTGAGAGAATGTGCAAGCGAATGAAAGTGCACAGTGTGGCAAACAAAAAAAGTGTTTGCTAGGTGCGTATAAATTTATTGAGCACGTCTCTCTCTCTCTTCTCCTCTGCTTTACAGGCTACAATGACAGCAACAACATCAAAGTCAATAATACGCTGATAAGCAACATGTGAATAATGATAAAAACTTGTTTTTTTTTTTTTGGAATTCGCGGGAATGTTGCAATATTTTCTAGCTTCTTATTACTCACCCTACACTGGGCAGAAACGGGTATATGTATCTACATTCATACATATCTTAACTGGGCATATCTATGCTAACAATTACATACAGTTGTCTTATTTGACGGCATGGTTAAGAAAATACCATAAAGCGGTTATGAAATGTGTTGCTTGTTTTTAGTTTTTTAAGAAATTCCAACAACTAAAATTGGCATATAAGGAAATATTGGGTGCCATACGCTGACGATAACAGGCCGCTGTTATGGAAACTCTAACATTACAACGTTTCGAAATATTGATACCGAGATGTTAAGGAAAGGTTTCAAGAGAACAGTATTGACGTTTCGTTGATGTTTTTTATATGATCAGATTTTCGACGCAATAACAGGACGGACGCTATAAGCGGAGTCGGCTTAAATTCTACAGTATGTTTTGATTTTTGTAATAAAAGTTGTTTTTTTTTTATGTGTAATGTAAAAACATAGACAAAATTAGACAATTTATTAAAAATAAAAATGCACACCTACATACATATTCTGGCTATGAGTGTTATAATCACTAGGAATTTTATCTATTATTGAACAATACAAAAAAAAAACAAAAACATTATTTTTTTGTCTAAATATAGTAAACACAAAGTGCTACTTAGATACTAAATAAAAACTTATATAAACTGTAACTTGTTTATTACTTTTTCCAATTGGCAAGACCACGATAGTGAAAAAATCAGACAGCAGAAATACACAGGCAGAGTTGTGTGATGGACTGGCAACCACTAGCTGGATATATGAGTTATCAGTAATATGTGTATCGTTCGAAAGATAGTTTATATATCTTTCAGAATAATCTACTTTGCTCGCTCTTACCAACTCTCGATGTTAATAGACATGGATATTTTATCATTGTTAACCAAACTCATTAAAAAATCATGTGAAAACGATAATTAAACATGTAAGATTTCGATTCGGTCTTTGAGTCGAGTGCTGATAAGAATTCTAGTTAAGGATGGTCATACCATATCTTATATGTATGTGGGCGAATTAAAAGTTTGGATGCTTTTTATTTTTTCAAAAAAGGCAATGACTTAAAGAATTAATTACAGTGGAACTTTAGGATCGCTTACTCAGTAATCGTAGCTTATGTAGATACAATGTTGACTGGATTATCAAATAACTTTTTTTCATAACACGTGTACTAAGTTATTGTATGTATACCAAACTTAACATGTTTGGCTAGGATTTGATCGATATTGAAGGCAAATCATGTATCGCGTTTACCAAATAGCAAGTCTACATTTTTTTACGGGTCATTTGAGATTAAAGAGGGCTAGGTACTCAGTACTTTAAACATAGCTATTTTAAGAAAGTTAAAAAAAACCCAATAAGAGATGTACCAAATTTGTATCTACTTGTCGGAGTAGGAAGCGTGGAATAACATACAAAATTGGAAATAAATTAAATAAATTATTAAACTCCTAGCTATTATAGTTTCTGATATAATAGCGGCCTGAAATTTTCCACAGAGCTGAGTCTAAAGAGTAAGAAAGCCTATAGTCGTATGATTCCAAAATAAGTCAATTAATAAACTTGAAGGCGGTAGTCCTTGTTGGGGATGAAAGCAGCAAAAAAAAGGTTTAAAGTTTATAACGACGATGAAATTAAAAATTCTGTTGTTTCTTTGCTTGTCAGTGGCAAGGACTAACAATAGATCTTTTTGAGGGTATGTTAATCCTACCAAACTTTTCATATAGAATATAAAAGAAAAATATTTCATAACAAAATCAATTTCAGTTGATTTAAAAGCCAAAAAAAAAATTTTAAATTTCACATAAATTAAATAAATAAAAAAAATGAATTGAAAATTAAACAAAATTTTTTTTTATGTATTTTAAAGAAAGTTTTTTATATCCTCTGAGGGGTATACTGTATTTTTATATTTTTAGACTGTCAAACGAAAACAGATTTTAAGATCTGGCGCTAATAAAAAGTTGGCGGTATAAGATTAGGAAGTAATTTAAAATAAAAAATATTTTTTATTTATTAAAATCGTGCACTTAAGATTTTAATTAGAATAAAAATACACAATTGAGATTAAAAAAAGATGTTAATACAGTTAAAATTGTAAAGCGCAGTTTTTAATGCTAGATTTTAGGAGTAAAGGATAAACACTGGGTATAAATAATGTATGTATATGAAATACAAATAGGAGAGATAATATTATATGTATGTATCGTACATGATTACTTTGCAGAGTTCTTTAGCTATTGCAGGTGCCTTTCTGAGACATAAGACTGTGGGAACCCACTTCACTCCCACTGCCAATCCTATTACCATCATTCCCTACACTATGTAGAAGTGAAGCGGAGCATTGAAAGTGCGAAACTAGGAACAACATGGTGGACTACCAATAGCTTACACCGACCCTCGACCCTCTCTTCATCGCATCCATAAACGGTTGAAGGCGGGTACGCTCTCTCTCTCTCTCTCTCTCTCTCACTCTCACACACATTCATGCACGACGTGTACACTGTAGATGCACATTCATATGTACATATATATTGCTACATACATTTGTATGTACATACATACTACATACATATATACAGGGTTAGCTCTGTTTACATAGCAAAGCGCGCACGAAACGGGGCCTTTGGCTTGTTCGCCTTTCGCTGCTTCTGCTGCTCGGGCGAAAATTGACGACGACGACGACAGCGACGGCAACGGCGACGAAAATGACGCTTATCGATGCCTCTACGTGCTTAGCTGTGTATATATGTATATATATGTATGTATACATACAAATGTATGTATGTATGAATGCGTGTGTGTGTATGTGTGATTTATGACTGTATTTTGTATTTTACATTTGTTCTAATACAGTATGTACAGTTAGCACAACATTTATTTGTACATACATTTATTATTTAAAAATTTCTCTAAAAACAAGAAAGAAACTGTCAGTCGGGCATGCCGACCGTGTAATACCCTCTGAGCTTCGCTTCCAATTATGTGAGTTCAAATTGGAGTCACTACTACTAAGAGCTTAACATGCACACATATTTGTATGCCTATCTCGCTCGCACAGTGCAATGCACGTGGTTATGCCTTGCTTGAAAGTAACGATTTTCGTTGTATGAAAAACTTATTTTTTTATAGTCCGATTTTAATGAAATTTTCACAATCGTTTGATATTATTTGTCTGCAAGTATATACTAAGTAACAAAACTATACATTAAGAAATAAGTGGGCCAGCAGCATGCATGGTTTCAAAGAAATTGTGCTTTTGGTGGGCGAATAAGGCGTGGTATCCAAAAAATGTTGATGGTATTATCTTTATATTGCATCTAGTAACCTGCATGCCAAAATTGGAGTCCCTAAGTGTTATATTAACTGAGATAATGTATTTTTTTTTTTTGAGGTATGTTTGGTTTTTCTCTAAATGTGGGCGAATGAGGCGTGGCATCAAAAAAAAGGAAACAAACTTGTATTGACTGACTAAATATGTGGTCGATACTGACCAACTTTTAACTTGTAGCTCTTACCATCTCTGAGATCTGTTTGTTCATACGGACAGACAGACGGACATGGCTATATTGACTCGGCTGTTAATGCTGATCAAGAATATATATACTTTATGGGGTCTGCCACGCCTCCTTCTGCCTGTTACATTCTTTTCACAAACCCAATATACCCCTTAGAGGGTATAAAAAGTGTTTTATGTGAGTTTTCATTTATGTAAAAAAAAAAAACATAAAATAATAAAAAAATACACTTTTAAACAAAACTTTTACTTCTCGGTCGGCTTAAATTATTCCTTTGCCTACACGTACCTAAATTACATAAGTTCATATGTACATATATGTAAGCATTCAGAAATGTACACACAAAGATGTACATATGTATATTCTTGATCATCAGAAACATACGTATCTAAAAGACCAAAGACAGCTGCAGGCATCAAAATTTGGTATCTAAGCTCTTCTATGTATGGCGCAAGCAAATCAATTTGAATTTGGATTTTAGACACACCTTCAACTGGCCCAAAAGCTGTAGCTCCGTTTTAAAAACATCTGAAGAAAAGTTTAATATGTGAATATTCCAGCCAAATATTGTTTTGATTGTATCATTTTCTATGAAAAAAAAAATGAGTTTAGTTTTCGATCTACGATTGATCAAAAGTCTGTGCTTAGATTGAAAAACTGTTTATTTTATGAGGCAAAACCTATTTAAGTTTGTACATTATTTTTCTATTGTTTGTACAGGGTATTATCAGTCGGCTCTCACAACTTACTAATCGTATATTTTAAGTTATATTATTGGTTAATGCTTTTGACTAGAAAATATGTTATCAATACTTTTGAAATTGAAAAACTGGACGTACGAATAACTCTTATGATGACCGAATGTTTACAGAGGATTCTCAAAGCAATGCGGGGAAATACCACAGTCAAGACGTTTACAAATCCGGGAAAGGCCCAGTCAGCTGACTAATTATTTGTTCGAATGTATAAACAGTGACACACGAAATTAATGTCATAGTTCAACTCACCACTGGTTTTTGACAACAAATGAGTTTGCTTGTATAAATTTATAAATTTAAAATCAACATTTGTAATTTGTATAAATAATTGTACAATAGCATGATTTCCAAGACAAATACAGATTAGTTTGCGCTAATTTGAACAAATTTTATGGGCACACTTGATTTTGTACGGATGAAATCTAACGCATATTTAAAACTCATCTGTATTCGTTTCAGGAATCGGGCTTATATATGTACATACATATGTACATATGTATGAAAAGTGAATTTGTTTAAATTTTATGAACTCTATCAAAAAAGCCTGAGCCGAAAAAGGAAACTATTTGTATTATTTCTGTTGCCTCGAGGATAGTCTAGAGATCTTTTTTATACCCTCTGAGGGGTATAATGGGTTTGTCAGAAGTATGTAACAGGCAGAAGGAGGCGTGGCAGACCCCATAAAGTATATATATTCTTGATCAGCATCAACAGCCGAGTCGATATAGCCATGTCCGTCTGTCCGTCTGTCTGTCTGTCTGTCTGTCTGTCTGTCTGTCCGTATGAACAAACAGATCTCAGAGATGGTAAGAGCTACAATATCCGTTTTAGTCAGTATCGATCACATATTTAGTCAGTCAATACAAGTTTGTTTCCTTTTTTTGATGCCACGCCCCATTCGCCCACAATAAGCGAAAAACCAGACATACCTCGGAAAAAATACATGTTTTTGGCAAATATCTCGGTAACTATAACACCTAGGGACACCAATTTTGGCATGCAGGTTGCTATTTACAACATAAATATAATGCCATCAAAATTTATTGGATGCCACGCCCCCTTCGCCCACAATTGCGTTGAAACTTTGAATGTCTCTGGCTCACTTATTTCTTAACGTATAGTTTTATAACTTGGTGTATAATTAGAGACAAATAATATTAAGAAATACTGAAAATTGCATCAAAATCGGACTATAATTAAAAAAGTTTTTAGTACAAACTTAAATTTTTATCGCAATAGCAGTGCACTGCTTTTGTTTACGCTGCAGTGTTTACAAGCAGTGCACAAGCAGTGCTTGTGTATCTAAAACTTACTCAGTGCACTGCTTGTGTGTATAAAATTTACTCAGTACACTGCTTGTAAGCAGTCCAAAATGAATTCATATAATTGGAAACGAAGCTCAGAGGGTATTACACGGTCGGCATGCCCGACTGTCATTTTCTTTCTTGTTAGTACAATTTTTGCCATTTTTCAATCAGTTCTGCAATTTCTTGATTATAGACATATGTATGTATGTACGTATGTATGTATGTACATATGTATGTAGATATATATGTACATACATATGTATACAAAAATATATTCGGAGTTTTTTGCATAGTAATTCGATTTAGATATTCCTTAACAGAAGTTTATAGAACATTTGCGAAAGCCTTTTAAAAGTTTAAAATATATAGAAAATAAATATATATTTTTTTTCGAACAAATGTTGTGGGCCCATTGGACATTTCGTATGAAGCAAATCATCTATACATATTCAGATCTATATTCGTGACAGGAGTCGGATTTATGTTTATTTTAAATTATGTATAAAGTACTTTTTTTTTTTAAGTTTACCTTAGTTTTAAAATTAAAATACTAAATAAAAATTAAAAAGGAATTGAAACCAATATCAGAGCATGTACATACATACATATGTATGTTCTATAGGTGGATAATAATTGATAGTTTTTTTTTCGAAAAAATATCGATAGTCTATTATTATATTATTAATATTAATATTAATATTTAAACATAACGATTTTAAGTAAATAATTTCCGTTAACCTGAAAAATAGGTTAACAATAGGTTTTCACTAAGACACACTAAGACAGCAAAAATGTTTCCCGTTTTTTGGTAATGTGTAAGGCATTCATTAAAAACAATCGAACACCATCGATAGCGAGGAGCTACTATGGATGGTGTTTCGATAGTGTCAAACCATCGATAGTGCCGATAGCGTCATCTATAGTTTTCCACCACTAGTACTAACTTACATATTTATGTGATAGTGTATTGAATTCTAATGATATTTAAAGTGTAAGCTCTTTCTTGACAGACTGTATACGGATGTACATACAGTGTATGTATGTACATAGATAGGCGCTTCGAAAGCTAAGCTTATTTTCAAATAAGCTAATATACTAAGTGCTTATACATATTTAAATATATGTACTTATATACATATGTACATACATACACACAAGGGTAATTAAGTTGTGAAAAGAAAAAGCTCTGCTCTAAAAGAAAGAAGTAGCTTTTACTTAAAAGAGCGAAAGAGCGAAAGAGAGAGAGGGAGAGAGAGTACAATTTGTGGAATGGGCCAGGTAAGTGCTTGGACCACAAAACGAAAGATTTTTTAAAATTTTTTTTTTTTTTTTTTTTTTTTTTAGGAAATGCACTAAAAGGGCGACCTTTTTGCGCTGCTCTGTGCAGCTGACGCCGCTGCTGCCGCTGCCGTCGCCGTTTTGCTTTACCGTACAATGGCCCAGCTAACGCTACCGTCGGCAGCGACGCGTCGGCCGAGACCAGCAACAAAAACAAAAACAAACGCACACATACGAAGCGCTCTCGTGTCCGCTGTTCGCTGTTCGCTCTGTCCGCTCTGTCGTCGGCAGCTGCTGTCTTGTCTGCTGTTGCCGACTGAAGCGGGGCCTTTCTTGAGCACAGTGCGCGAATAACGAAAACTTCTTGCATACATACACTGTGAGAGTGAGATGGCGAGTGCAGACAGAGAAAGAGAGAGAGAGAGAGAGCGAGAGAGAGTAAGCGAGCGCCACCGTGCGATAAAGCGAGATGGGGTACGTGCACAGAGCCAGGGCCTGTGACCGTGCTCGTGCTTGTAGTCGCGCTCTCACTCGTTCCCGGACCATGCCCATGCCCATGCCGCCATGATGCATGCCACACACAAATGTCTATTGCTAGGCATGGGTCTGGCCGCTGAATGAGGCGGGTGGCGGTGGCGGTGGCAATGACGGTGGTTGAGGTTGAGGGTCGGGATGGAATAGGACGGGTGGACGGAGAGAGTAGTAGTGGTGGAAAGGGGACGGTGTTAGCATGGCTATGCCAAAATTAGAGACGCCCCCGCTTGCTCTGTTTGCTCTGCTGCCCCGATACACACACACACACACACACACTCACCGAACGGTGGCAGTGCCATGTTTGACCCACGCTGCAGCCAAGAGGCACATCATAGAGTCAGAGCCAGAGCCACAGCCAAAGCCAAAGCCAGCGTCCGACGCAGCTGTTGACGTCGCCGCCATCAGCAGCTCTAGCTCTATGTGCTCGAATCGTATATGGCTTAAGCTTCACTCGCACAGTGGTAATAAGCAAATTGTTACGTGCTAAAATAGTTATCACAACTTAAAATACAAATACAAAGAGGCACATAAATATTTCATAATATGATTCTTAAATTTATATTCCAACACTTCTCGAAAAAAGGCAATTTCTACAAAGTTTAACGTTAATCGGTTCCTAAATTTATATTTATTTATTTCATATTTCAAATAACAGTAATTTCTGCATATTGCAACTTAAATTAGCTCAAAATCAAATGTTTGCTAAAACTATTAGATAAAACAATATTTAATTTCATATAAAGATGAATTTGTATTTTTTGTAATTAGTTTGCATAAATTAGAAAACATTTTCAATTGCGAGTGTGCGAATTTTTGTTGTTATCGATTTGTACCACTGTAACTATGCCGTTGTAGTAGCTGTAGCTAGCAGCGCCGCTTAGCTATAGCTAGTCGATAGAAGAAGACGTGCACAAGGGGTGGTGGCAAGGTGTGGAAAACAGCAACAGCCACAACAACTACAACACCAACAACAACAACAACAACACCAACTATGGTGACGGTACAAGCAACAGCAATTCGCCAAAATGTTCGTTGCATGCTCGTGTCTCTGCCTCTACGTCATAGTCGTCGTTGTTGTTGTTGTTATTGTTGCTGTTGCCGTTGCAGCGACAGCGTCGGCTGCACCAGCTCTATGTATGTATCTTGTGTGTGTGTGTCTGTGCAAAGCTGCTGCGCAGTCAGCGTCGACGTCGCTGCTATGTACACAAACACATATATATATATATGTACACACACACATAGAAGCGCGCGCGCACACACACTGTGTACGTGTGCCGCACACATTTTTCAGTTGACTTCGTTGAAATAATTTTCGTAACAACGATCACACTCGTTTGTGTATTGCGAAGACGGGAGGACGTCTCGTCGCTGTCCGTTGAGCCAAAAATAGCGCTTTTTTCGCGTCGTTTTCGTTGTCGTTGTCGCCGTCGTCGTTGTAGGCGTCGCGTCGGCGGTGTATAATCAAAAAAAAAACAAAAAACAAAATAATAAAAATTATTTACATACAAATTAAAATTGTAAATAAAAGTTGTAAGCTATCAAAGCGACTACTATGCCGTTGTGTAAATTTTTTTCAAGTTATAATGTTAACTGCAAAAAATCTGAAATTGTAAGTGTGTGAATATAATCAGTATATAAATACATATATATATATAATATATACATTCAACAGTAAATGAATAGTATGTACACATACATACATACATATGTATAAAAAGTTATTTACGTGAAAAGGAAATTTGCGAAACATAAACTAAACCTCTCGTACTCGCAGTCGCAGTCGCAGCCACAGTCGCTGCTGCCGCTACAACAGCAACAGCAACAACAACAGAAAAGTGCGCGCGAAAGAAACAGCAATATATACAAATAGCAACAACAACAACAACAACAAAATAACATCGAAAACATAGCAGCACGTTTCTGTGTGTGTGTGTGTGTGCGTTTTTGTGCGAGTGTGGCCAACGGCTGAGCCAGCGTTGCCATATCTGTGTCAGCTGAGAGAGTTGACGCATGCCGGGAGCAACAGAAAGAGAGAGAGAGAGAGAAAGAGCGTGAACTAACTGTGTTTGTGTGTGCATTAATTCGATTTAATTTTTGTTTATACATACATATGTATATAGTGTGCATTGTTTTTTTTTTTACTGTGTTTATAACAAGTTCTCCATAATTTTTTCTTCGACTAATTGCAGCTAAAGCATAATAAATTAAAGTTTCAACCAATCCAACTGTAATAACAGCCGCAGCAGCAGCAGCAGCTACAACAACAACAACAACAACGCACGCATAGCAAATTATAACTAAACTAAAAGAGAGTGCGTGTGTGTGTGTGTGAGCGCGAACGAGAGCGTAAAAGAGAGAGAGAGTGAAGAGAGAGTAGACGCCATGTCGAGCAGCGATGATGTGCAGATCACGAGCGTCATTGACGCCAATGGACAGACGCTGCCGCTGCAGGGCAACAGTCTCGGCAGCTCGTTCGGTCCGCCCGTTAAACAGGAGCGACCCGACGATGCCGAAATTCGTGAACTGGCCGCCAAAATGAAGGAGCAGCAAAAGCAACAGGCAGCACAGCAGGCCAGCCGTCAGGCAGCCATGCAACATGCAAATGGCGGTGGAGGTGGCGTTGGAGGTGGTGCAGGTGCAGGTGCTGGTGGTGGTGGTGGTGGTGCTTTGGGGGCAATGCAACCGCCAATGACCAATGGCAATGGACAGACGAATATAATGAGCTATTTGTCGCGTCATCAAAAACTACCCAATGGCACAATGCAAGTGGTGCCGGCATTAGCCTCAAATGGACGAGCCAATGGTGGGATTGTGGATTGCGAGAAGTCATCACAGAAATCATCATCGGGTGGTGGTCCATGCGATGAGCAATCGATAATGGGTCACTTTGGTTGGGCGCAATTCGGCAAAGTGTCGATACCCTACATCTATAGGCAGACGGAAAAGTATTGTTCGGTGCGCATGATTGAATTGAAGCTGCTCGGCAAATATTTGAACTGCCTGCATCCGGACATTTACTCCAGCTGTACGTGTGTGCGCAGCTATTACATAACGGACGCCGAGGCGCGTCTCTTCATTGAGATCAATCACAAGCACTGCGATGGTGAATTTGGTCGTGACATTTTCACCCAAAAAGATCTTGTGGTGCGTCTGACGGACGCATCAAAGTTTTATCAATTTTTGGACATATGCTATCGCAAGTTGGTGTCCGGCAGCAAGACACCATCGGAGAAATGCGGCTTTATACGCATCAACAAGGAGTCTGTTGTTCCCTACACAGTTTGCCACAATCAGCAGGTGGTGCCGCTTTTCTATTTCGAGGGCGAAACCGAGAATCTAAAGACCAAAGCGGAGCTACTCAATGGCTGGGATTTGGCCTACTTGAAGTTCTGTTGCAAGGTCCAAGGCATACGCAACGAATTGTTTTCCAGCGAAAATGTTGCCGTCATCTCACTGACCGACATCAAAAGCTATTTCCCCAATGGCACGGAATTCGAGGACTATTGGCCCAGCAAGGTGGTTGACTCCAATCTCTTAATTGGCAATAGGGCCAATGTCAACAATTCGGTCAACTGGACGCGTCAGCCATCCGCACCACCGCCAAAGATTGCTGGCAGCGGCGGCGGCGGCGGCGGCGGCAACAACAATAGCAGCAACAATAACAGCAACAGTGGCAGCAATGTCAGCGCTGGCGCACAAAAGTCACAACAGCAGCAGCAGCAGCATTCCACTGCCGCGGCCAGCGCGGCGGCTGCGCAACAGCAGCATTTGATGAAACAACGTGCCGCAGTTGCAGCGGCAGCCGCAGCCAGCGCCAATGGTGTTGCCAACGCTGGCAATTTTCCCTCACCAGCAGCAGCAGCTGCTGCCGCAGCAGCATTCAACTCTCAGGCAGCAGCAGCGGCTGCAGCTGCAATGCTGCAAACGCAGGGGAATACCCGTATGCTGACACAAGCCACCGTTCAAGCATTGGCCAACGGCGCCTGGATGAACACACAGAACAACGTGCCCCAGCTACATGCCCAAATGTTGGTGAGTAATTCTATTCCTTAATGTTGTTGTCGTTGTCATTGCGATCACTGTTTCGATAATTGATAATTCATGGTTTCGCCTGCAACCCAAAATAGCGAAGCATAGATTGATGGGCCAAACGTCCATCCAATAGGCAATAGGATTGCACATAAATTTGTTCTACAGTTGTTCATCGTAGATTAAACTACGGATGGAAGAAGTTTAATTTTTAGTAAACGCACTAATCGGACCTTTTTATTTAGTTAGTCCCATTCTTATTTAGTTCAGTAGTCTCCGTATGGTTTAATCGTTTGTTTGAGTCGCAGATGGTTTTGTTATATCTAAATAAAAATATTACTTATTTGAAATAATATAGCACGAAATCTATAATTAAATTAAATTCTTTTAAATATTTAATACTTTATTAGTAAAGACAAGAAAGAAAATTTCAGTCGGGCATGCCGACCGTCTTATACCCACTGAGCTTCGTTCCATTTATAACATATGAGTTCAAATTGAAGTAACTGCTGCATGAACTTAGCATGCGCACATGTTTGTGTGTCTGTCTCGCTCGCACAAAATTTTTCGTTTTCGCTGCTTGTGTGCGACGCTAGCTCTGCAGCAGAGCTCAGTGCAATGCACGTGGCTGAGCATTGCTCAGCTTGTATGTATGTATGTTAGCTTTCTTGATTATAGTCCGATCTGGATGCAATTTTCAGTATCGTTTAATTGGCATTATCTTTATTTTGCATCTAGCAACCTGCACCTAGTCAAAATTGGTGTCCCTAGGTGCCGTACTAACTGAGATATTCGCCAAACACGTGTATTTTTTTCAACTTATGTCTGGTTTGTATTGCCTATGTTAAATATGTGGTTTATACTAACTAACACGGAGATTGTAGCTTTTACTATCTCTGAGTTCTGTTTGTTCATACGGACAGACAGACGGTCATGGCAACATCAACTCAGCTGTTGATACTGATCACGAATACAAATACTTCATAGGTTCTGCCACGCCTCTATTTGCCTGGTATGTACATTCATACTTTTCACAAACCTCAGAGGGTATCAAAGTTAAAAATATAAAACAAAAATTCGTGCTGTCAATGCTTTGATGCATAAGTCCATAGTTTTCTGCCAAAAGAAAAAATTGATTATTTACAGGCAAAGAAAATTCAAAATAATTCTTATTGTCATTTATCAGCCAAAAAAAGTAGGCGACTCAAACGAACGATTAAACCAATACGGAGACTACTGAACTAGAATGGAACTAAGTGAACTAAATGAGCAACAATCAGGGACATAGTTTATTAGTTCCCTTTGGTGAAAAATTCAATCGAACTTATTCTGGACGAGACGATAAAATCCAAGAATGTACAAATGTATAACTAGTGTTGAATTTTTCGCGAATTTAATGCTAAATCTAGGGTTAAAATCGTTTACACATAGTATAACTTATTAAATAGTCAGAAATAATGAGTTTTGGAAAATACTTTTTGTATTCTTTGAATAAATTAATGCATCAAAATACTGTAGTATATATTTCAGATCCAAATATTAAACTAATTTAATAAAAGTAGCAAAATTTACCAGTAATTAACTAAGATTTCTCCAAAACCTTAGCTCAAAGAAAAATTATTTAATTTTATTAATTATAAAAATTAAAATCGATTAATGAAATTAATAGTTCAACTCAGAAAATGTATTATTTAATATTGGAAAATAGTAGGCAGTATTTCTGATATGAATATATTAAAGTTAAATTCTAAACTAATACATTCACCACTCGTTTCAATAGATTTATTGTGATGAGGCTATTTGTATTTAAAAAGATTTTTCAAGAAGTAATGAAGTACTTAGTACAATAACATATGTTTCCAGTTGAATTAACATAAGTTAAAAAAATGTTTTATTTAAGTTGACCAACTAAGTATATTGAACGAATGACTGAATTAGTATATTCGTTCATTTTACTGATCCGTTCATATGAACTTCTTTGGAACAAAACGGACCACCTGTAAAAATGGTGAAAATCATTTAGATTTTTGTTATTAATGAAAATGTATGTATGCAACATACATTATTATAAGCAATTATAAGTGCATTCGATATGAGCCTTACAAGATACTCGATTATGTATTGCATGATTTTTTCTGAAACACAAATTTTAGCAAACATATTTAACACAATGGTTATAATCAAATATTTGTACTAAGATACGTAAAAGTCTTGTGTTTTTTGACCACGTCTTGAAATCAATCGATATAAAAGCATTTCTACTATCGATTGTGCAATCGACGACGGCTCTGCTCAGTTCCACAATTGCTGAGTGAGTGTGAGTGCTTTCGTATGAGTGCTGATTTTGCTCTAGTGCTCAGATTTTCAGTTAGTGAAGTATATTTTTCGTGTTGTTCGTTCAATTTTGTTCGTTTGTTTTTTTGTTTTAATCGCGTATTGATTTGATTTTTATTATTTTTTTGTTTTAACGGGTATAAAATACGACAAAGTTTTAATTGGTTAACTTAATAAAATGATTTTAACTTGTTGTGATTTAATAACTTTTTTAAAGCATATTAAACAGCAACAAGAACCAACTATTGAACAAATTGACCAACTGAACCAGTGAACCAAAAAATAACGAAGATGAATTTATTAACTTCGTTCACTTCAGTTAATACTTAATTTTTGTTCGTTTCGTTCGTTTGCAAACGAACCAATACTATTTTGCTCTCTCTCTGTGCTCTGCTCTCTCTGGGAATAGCAACGTACTCATTTATGGATGTGTGCGTGTGTAAGTGTGTTTGATATTGGAAGAACAAATGCAACAAATGAAAAATTCATTAATAAATGCGCTTGAGATTTGAATTTTGTTATTGGTATTGTGACAACACAGCGAGTGGGAGTGGAAGAGGGAGATCAAGAGAAGTAGCTAAGGTATTTGAAGTTACATATGCATACATACATATCTATCCACGTACATACGTTGTGCTTTTATAAATATGTATGTATGTATGCTTGTATTAGTAGCTGTTTTTTTTTTTACAGTTTGGCAATTGAGTCTACTGTCGAGCCGTAGCCACAGCAGCTTAGAAACTGGGTCAAACATACATAGATACACACGGCAGTGCTCTCTCCCTTGTTGTAGCTATATAAATATATTTGTATGTACATTAATACTTACACATACATATGTGTGCATGTGTTTGTGTTGTGGGCAACCTGTTGAGATTTAATCTTGCTCTCTTTAACTCTCTCTCTCGAGTTGAGTTTTTTTAAACATAACTTCTTCATTTTGTTTCTCTGTTCTCTGTTTCTTTCTGTTGCAGCAAACGCATGCGAATGCAAACCGCGTCGGCACCTACCGCGAACACCTGAACAACATGATGCTGAGTGGGAACAGCCGTCAAGCGTACACCTACAACAATCCTGCGATTTCTATGTCTTCTGTGAACAGTCACAGTGGTGGCGGTAATGCGCCGCCGCCGCTGGTTCGTTCGGCGGCTGGACAGAATGCCAACCACATGTAAGTGTTACAAATTAATCGATATGCATACATGTACATATGTATGTATATAGTATATCGATTTTGTTATAATTTAAATCAAAGGAATTCGCAATTCCATTTCTTTTTTGCAACTTTGATTTTGATTTTGCTTTTCATTATAAATATGTATTGTTTGTTTAAAAAAAAATATTTTTTTTTTTTAAGCATACATACATATATTTGTATTTGCTGATTGACGATTGATTGATTATCAAGAGAATAATAATTTTTTTGAGCAGAAATTGTGTTTTTCAAATTTTGTTGTAATCCGTTTATAATGTGTTGTACATGCATACAATACTTTTTTTTACTCTAAATTAAGTTGAATATTTTTCTGCCATTAGGGTGCCACATGAAAAAAAAAAAAAATTTAAAACAGCAGAATTTTTTTTATTCTCTTCTACTATGCACCAATTGTTTTTTCATCTTAGTTTTAATGACATAAAAAAAATACCGAAATCGGCGTTTGTGCACGCATTTTATTTAATTTTAATAAACGTTTCGACTGTGTTAAGCTTTTTTTTGTTTTTTTTTTTTCATTGCAATTGTATAGAAATAATATAAAAAAAATAATCTTTATACGCATAACTTAATTGCTACCATAATTGTTTATCCCGAAGTCACGCCATATTATTCTTTCGTAACTTTTCCAACACTCTAAACTTTCCAAAATTAATTAATAATTTTATTCAATTCCAAGCCAATACTCTCCATGTTTTTCTTATTGTTGTTGTAGTCAAAGACCAAATTATAATAAATCTATGTAATTCATTATTTTGTAATTTACGGTGAAGCGTCTCGAAGCTACACTACACTTTATGTTTTTCAAAATATCCACAAAAAAAAAAAAAAAAACAAACACTCAACTAACACTAAAACTTCCGATACACTAACCTATATATTAAATATTAATTAAATATTATTAATTTCAAGTTTAAGCATAAAACAAACCATAAAATCATAAACACAACTTGGCCACACTTAAACAAAGAAAATGAAAGTATTTATTTGGTATTTTTTCATAGGGTGTGTTTTGCTATAATTGGGGTGTTAGTTGAAATGAATATCGATAAACCCGATAAATACATCTACACACACACCCACTCAAACATTCTATCGTACCGCATTTTCACTCATTCTTTTTTAATTTTTGTAGTTTAATTTGTTACTTCCTTTAAATTTAGTTTGCATGTCCTCAGCTTTTTTCCAATAAATTTTGATTTGTGATGCTTGGTTCAAAAAATATCTAATTGATCCGTTTTTAGTATTGTAATGCAATAAAGTACATACAAATTGTTTTTATATTTGCGGCTATGTTTCTATGTTCTGTATTATATACTACTATTTCATTTCGATGAGATTTGTGAGAGATGGAAACGCTGATAAAGAGGAACTACAACATATTTTGAAAAACATGAATTCTCGCATAAACAAAAGAATTAACAATAATTTTAGCAATATTACTTTTTTGATGTATTGTTATGATTGTTATTAATATATAAATATATTTTAAAATATATTGCAAATCATATACATATGTATATGTATGTACAGACATATGTATATACATACCTATCATTTTTTAATGGCTGTGTGTACTGACTACCCCTAATAAATTTTTTTGTTGCATTCGAAATGAATATATAAGAAATATAAAATAATCATGACTCAAGACTCTTACAACGAGAACACTTACAAAACCGAAATGAAAAACAACGAAACAGCAACAACAATTACTATCAAGCAATACCACCACCACCACCACCACCATCACAACCACCAACTACAACAACAATATATGAAAATTCCCAAATATTCTGGTGACAGGTTTCCCCTCTATGGCAGTGACTCCTCCCATCCACACTCTACTGAACCTCAACCTCGGGCTCAAGAAACGAATCGAAATCACAAGAACCGCAATCAAAATCAAAACCATCCGCACAGTTTTAGATACCTAAACTATCCCCCCACACAGTGAGAGATCAAGATAACATTATATATAATGCGTGTACAAGTTGATAATTGGCAAAACAAAACAAAACAAAAACAAAATATGAAACTTTCCTTCCAAAATGTTCGAAATATTAAAAATGTAAATGTTTACTTCCTAAGCAAAAGACATCATGTATGTATAAGAACAAAAGAAAAGAAGTATACCAAAAAATAATATGAATAAAACAATAGCTGTGAAACTGAGACATGCAACTTGCAAGTTGTAATTAAATAATATTAAACTTAAAACATTCACACACAAACACGCACACATATACAACATGCTAAAACATACACATATCCATATAGAATTTTATGAAATTTCTAATCACATTCGAGTCTTTTTTGAGTCAGCATTTCGCAAACTCGCAAAAGATTCAAGATTCATGAGAGGAAAATTCATAAGCTAGTGTATTTGTGTGTCGGTTTGTGCAATGATAAAAGAGCGATTAGAACAGAAATATGTAGTAATAAGTATAATATACAAATAAATGTACAAAAACAAATCGAAAACATTTGCAAGTGTTTTTTTAATCGGCTATACAACAATTTAAATAATTTCAATTGCTGGCTGAATGGCAGAAACATAAAATCAAAACAAAAATGGAAAAACTGAACTAGAACTAGTAGGAAACAGCAAGCAAAGCAAACACAAATCAAAAACGAACGAAAAATAGCGAGTAGAATCAAAAGCAGCATCATCCGTCGACGCAGCAACAGCGATAACTGAAGCAGCAGCAATAGCAGCCGCCAAAGTATAAGATGAAATTGTAGGGCTGCAAATAATTTGTCGATATACAATTTAACGATAACTGCAAATTGTGTGGTTCGCGTTTAGTATGTGCGTGTGTGTACATTTATTTACATACATTAGTTCTAGCGAGTTGAAACAAAATTTGAAAAATGCTTAAAATTAAATATAAAAACAAAACACAATTTAACAAAATCAACAAAACAAAAAAACTGGAAATTTTGCAGCCAAGCTAAAAGCGACTCATGTATTGTATATAATGTTTCTAGGTCAAATGTCGAGCAATCACTGGTGCAACAACAACAGACACAACAGCAACAACAACAACGACAACAACAACAACAACAACAACAACACCACCACCAAAATAGCACATTTAACCATGCACAACAACACTCCCCAAACACGCACAGTCCACGTAGCCATCACGGCCATATTCTTGCCAACACCAACAACAACAACACCACCAACAACAACAGCAACACCAGCAACAGTAATAACAACAACAACAACAACAATTCGCGCAACTCCTTATCCTCGTCCTCTTCCTCTTCCGCTGCGAATGGCAGTAGGGCGAACATCAATTGCTCGCCAATTGCCAATGCTGCTTCAGCTGCTGCCGCTGCTGCTGCCGCAGTCGCTGCCAATATGCACGCCCTACTGGGTAACCCCTTCAATTATAATATGCCCTCGACGCGTGCTGACTACACGAATCTGGCGCTGTGGAATCAGCTGACGCCAGCTGAGCGACTGCTGTTCACGCAGCAAATGAAGGGCGCCGGCATAGGTGTTAATGTTGGCGTTGCCAACTGTATGACAGGTGGTAGCGGCAGCAGCAGCAGCAGTGGCGGCGGTGGTGTTGCCAATGCTACACAAAAGACACATGGCAACTTTCCAGCGTTGCCATCGCTGCCATTGGACACGGATCTGATTACCATGTTGGACTACAATAATCCCAATAAGCAGCAGCAACAGATGGGCAATAAAGGCAATAAGACAGTGGGTAGCAATGTTAGCGGTGGTACCTTTACCAAACCCAATGTACCACCACTTATATCCGATGAACACCACCAGCAACAACCGCAGCAGCAGCAGCAGCAGCAGCAGCAGACGAGTAGCAGAAAACGTGCTGCTGGCGGTGGTGTGACCACCATTCCACTAAATTCCACACAAGCTTTAGAGGACTTTGAAAAGAAATTTAATATGACGGACGAGATGCGCGCCGTTATACACAAGGTGCTAGCCAATCCAGATCTCTCAACTTCCATACAGACCAATGCGAATGCGAATGCGAATGCCAATAATCCCCATGCCCATCCTGTGCCCTCGTACATCTCACCGCCCATGTCACCGGCAATTGGTGGTGGAGGCAATGTGACCACACTGTCGCTGGCATCCAATCCGAATGTTACCATAACACCCCAATTGCCCGGACACTTTCTGCACTCGCCCTCTAGCTCGTGCTCCAGCTCCAGTGCATCCACTACGGCTGCCTCGCCGCTGGGTAGCAGTGGTGCTTCAGCTGCTGGTGGTTTAGGTGGTGGTGTTGGTGTTGGTGGTGGCAGCAGCAGTGCTGCAGCACGCCAAAAGAGTGTTATATGCTCAACCAAATCCAATTCACTGCCATTGGCCATACTGTCGCTATCTAGCGGTGGTGGCACCTCTGCCTCTAACTCCAACTTAAGTTCAAGACATAAGCAATCGATTAGCGGTTACGGTCGTCAGTCACACAGCCATCAGTTTAGCATTGGTAGCCACTTGGTGGACAACAGCATAGGGAGTACAACAATCACACCCAGCACCACGCCCACTGACGTTATCGATTTGTCTTCATCCCGAAGGTCATTAGCAGCGGCCTCCGCATTTCATCAGCAGCACCATCAGCAACAGCAAGCGGCAGCCGCCGTCCAACAGCAGCAGCAACAACAGCAGCAGCAGCAGCAACAGGCGGCAGCAGCCCAGCATCAGCGAATGTCCGCCGCTTTAGCTCAGCATGCCCAGCATCTGCAGAATGGCGGTCGCAGCAGCAGCAGCAGTAGTACGACTGCGGGTGGCTCTTCATCTGTCGGCGGTGGCTCCTCATCGGGAGGTGGCGGCAGCGGTTCCAGTGCCAGTGCCAATAGCGCCTCAATGCATCTGCAGCGGCATGCGGCATTAGCGCACGCAGCAGCCGCCAGTGCTGCAGCTGGCGATGGAGCACAGAGATTAAGCGTCATACCCGAAATACCCACCAGCAGCATGAACGTGACACCGTACAAGGTGCAGAGGGTGTGCGTGGACAAACATTTGGTTCCATGCATCAACATGAAGGCATACAATGACTCCGAGCAGCTAATGACGCTCACCGAATTCCAAAAGAACTTCTTCCCCAGTGTCGCCCTTGATCATTGCAAGCGACTGATTGAGGCACTGGGCGTGGAGCTCTACAAAGCAAACCGGTAAGTTTCCAATATAAATAATTATATAATATATGTTCATATTCATAGAGAGTTATAGTACTACACAAACGTAAGTACCAGAGTAGTTCCTAATTAATAACTGCCCCTAATGCATTGCTTATTTCATTAGCATTGGAAAAGGTAGTTCTGATGGGAATTAACTTTCACTATCATTGGAGAAAAGTAATTCGATTGATAATATGATTTTAGTAGTGAAATAACTAATGATAATGAAAATATATTTTAAGTAAACTATTAGTAATGAGGTTAGTTTTCATTAGCATTGGAGAAAAGTAATACTTATGAAAATTGTTTTCACCAGCATTACAAAAAATATTAATTCCAGTGATATAATATCTTCAGAAGTATTAAAAAAATTTTCATTTCACTAGCATAATAACATTACCTGTTTATTGATAAAACTAATGCTAATCAAATGTTATTTAATGTAATAAAACTTTGATTTCATTAGCATTACAATAAGTAATTCAAACAAAAATTCAATATCTTCAGTAATATTTATGAAATAGCATTGAAAAAATGATTCTAATGAAATAACCTTTTTATTAGCATTACAACTACTTGAAATATTTAATTGTGGTTAAAATTCAAATTTAGAGCATCCCTTTTTTAATTTTATTTTTTGTTTTTTGTTTTGAGTAACTTAAGTAACTTTTTTGGGGAAATGGTCTTAGAATTTGTTTTTGAAAATTTTCAGACTGAAATATGAACAGTCTGAAGTTAAATATAATTATGATCTTAATTAACATCAGCGGTTACTTCTCTAACATATTTTCAAGTTCCACTAGGTTTTATGAACCTAGAAAAGTTGGATTTGTTAGCTTGATATTAATGTGCATAAATTTGATTATATTCCTATGACAGGCGACAGGTGCAGATACTTATGGATTACGATCGTTCCTACAATGAGAACATGCCCCTGGTGCAGGTGCGCGACATTATCAAGTACATGACACAGTTGACTTTCATGACACGCCAGTCGGAGCAGCGGCCGTCGAAGCGCACGCGCACGAGCTAGGAATTAAGCTGGGGAGCACAACATTTGCCTATTCCAACCACAACAATAACAGCAACAGAAACAGCAGCATCAACACCATCACCATCAGCAGCAATACTAACAGCCACTAACAATAGCAACATCACAACAACAGATACGCATGCCAAACAAAAAATGGCTGCAACACATATGGCACATTTGGCACCACCAGCAGCACCACAGCAACATCAACATCAGCAGCAACAGCAACAGCAACACTATCAGCAACAATCAGCACACAACAATACATACGAAATGTTGTACTCCCACAACCAACACCCGCCACCTCCTTCTCATCCACAAACACATACGCATACGCAGCCTCTTCAAGAGCTACCACCAGCTGCAGTAGCAGCAGCTACACGCCAGCAGCAACATCCACAACAACAGGAGCAGCAACGCCTGCTCAAGAAGCGGCAGCATGCTGAACAAAACACCAATAGCAGCAGCAACAGCAGTGCTGTAAGTGGCACCAACATCAACAACATCAGCAGCAGCAAAAGCAGCAGCAGCAGCAGCAGCAGCAGCGCCAAATCGGCAGCACAACAAATGGCAGAGGCGGAACACGCCTACCTGTCCACGCTGTACGGCAAAGCGGCTGCCAATATGCTCAGTCCGCCGCTTAGTGCTGTAGCAGCAGCAGCAGCAGCAGCAGCAGCACACGAGCAGCACCGACACAACAACAACAGCAGCAGCAGCGCCAGCACCGCCTTCGACTGGAGCATTACAACTGAGCAGCAGCAGCAACGTACGCGACGCTGCCCACCGCTGCCATTGCCATTGGCACAGGATGCGGTGTCGAGTGGCAATGCTGCTGCTGCAACGCGTGTGGCAGCTGTTGCAGCGGCAGCCGTTGCAGCCGAGCGACAACAGCGTCATGCTATTATGCATCGCCGGCATAGTATTTGTGCTACTGCAGCGGCTGCTGCCGGCATTGCCAGCTTATCGCCAGCATCGTCAACGAACTCATCATCGGCAGCTGCGTCGCCAACGGCAGCGGCTGCTGCGCTGGCTGCAGCCTCGTACTATGGCGCCTTCTCGGCTCCCTATCATCATATGAGCGCTGCAGCGGCGGCGGCGGCTGCGCATCACTCTCATGGCCAGCCCTCGCCGACCATTTATCCACCCACGCCGCCACCGTCGGCGCCATGGGTGCATCCCTGGTATGCCGGCGATGCGTTCTGAGTACGCTCTCCATGTACATTGTAGTCTATGCCTAAGTTACATATACTTATAACATATTTATTCAATTTATGAAGTACAATTTTTTTTTTCCGTAATCTTAGTATTGTTTTTTTTTTTGTTTTTTTTTTTAGCGCGTAAGGAGGATAACTAATTTCTGGGCGTTATTTTTTAATCGGTAATTAATGAATTGGTATCGATTACAGAACAATCGTTTATTTTGCCTATCGTTTAAATTCTGAGAACTCAAAGAACTGATTACATTAAAAGCCACAACTAAAAAGAAAACAATAACAATTGTAAAATTTTTCAAGGTCAGCACATACACACGTACACGTAAATATATAAATGTGTAAAACAAATTTTTAAACTTTAAATTCTGTTTCAAACGCGCTCTGTCCGCTACAACAAAAACAAAAACAAAAACAAAAACATACACAGCAACAATTTTCAAAGTGACTGCATAGTTATAAAGAGAAAATAAATTTTCGTTAATATAATATATATATATATATATATTTTTTTTTTTTTTAGCAATATATATATACGAACATATATAAAGTCATTAAATTATAATTGTAAGCAAGAAATGAAATTTCTTGTATCCTACTCATTTAAAAACCAAGCAACTGTATAAACAAATTCATTCAGTTTGTGTAGATTTCTATTTAGAAATTAACACAAACAACCGTTGAACATGTTCAAATTAAGCAAAAATGAAAAAAAAAAAAACTACTTATGTACTTTGTAAATGAACAATTTCCAAGTCTTAGCATTATTCTAAATACACACATAGAAATTAATAAGAAAACAAAAGAAAATAACAAAAATAATGACTAATAGAATGAGAAATATGTTTAAAACATACAAAATGCTTTTGTTAAACATACATACACATAGTAAATAAATACATATATGTATATGTATATGTGCATAATTTACGTAATAATATCCGTTTTATGGATTATTTGGCAAAGAACAAAAGAACGCTAAACATTTTTTTGTATTATTATTTGTATTACTATATTACTTCGAACATTATTTTCTAGAATCTAGTTATTTAATATTTTGTGTGCTGTTATTAAATTAGATGGGGAAAACGAGTAAAAAGAACATTATTGTTTTAGTTTCACACGTTTATAATTTATGTTTATATATGTATACATGCCTATATACCATAGAATTCATATGTACAGACATAAATATGTATATACAATATATACATATATATTTTCATTGTTAATTGAAGCCGTCGAAGTATTTATAAATCGGTTTTATATACCTTTTTTTTTTCTTTCATGTTTTCTTTGAATTTTGAAAGGCCAACAGATAATAAAGCTAAAAATTAAATAAATAAATTTGAAAACAAATGCTAAAGATTTAAAAATACTCAAAAGGTTTTGTTATTTTATTGTCGGTGGTTGGTGACTGCAATTATCTTGTAACAGGTGGCATCACCGCGCAGTCCAGTGTTCGAAAATCGTCAGTGTTGCACAGTAGCTACATGTTTGGTATCTTTATATCGATATATCGGCTGAAAAATACTCTGCTTGTGTTGAATGCAACCCTGTTCTGCGGCCAGCTAACAAAACATTCATATAAATAATAATAAAGCGCAGCCCCACGGCCCCCAAGGCGTCGCCAGAACAACGTCAACGTAATGGGTTTTCCGCGTATTTTGAGCAAAAACAATAAAATATACACAAAACTTGGCGAGTTCTGTCTATCCGGCGATAGCTTCTGGATAGTCTGCCATACTTGCCAGGAAGAGCTGCAAACGCAGGACGCATTCTGGAAGCACATACAAGACGAGCACAACTTTCTGCACGGTGTTGCCAAGGTAAGCGCCCAATGTCCAGCGCCCAAAATTTGCTTTGTCCAAATAGTCAGTGCCCTATACCCTACAATACACTGCTTTTGTTTTGGCGCCGAAATACTTTAATATGCTAATGCTTGTGCCTTGTTAGCAGGAGCACAGTCGCACCTCCAGCTATTGTTTGACGGATGTGGAGGCAGCAGCTGCCACAGCTGGAGGCAACACAGCCCAGTCGGCAGGTAGTGTAACATCCGTAACTGTGCCGTTGGCCTTATACCACTGTGCCACCAAGTACACCGACGATGAGCAACGTGAGGTGGCAGCCGCAGTGGAGTTACACGAACCACAGCAACAACAACAGCAGCAGCAGCAACAACAACAACATCAGCAGCAGCATCACCATCAACAATTACTGCATCAGCAACAACAGCAACAGCGGGACTCAGCCAAAGATATGGCCGAATTGCATGCAGTAGCAGTCGCAGCGGCGGCAGCAGCAGCCGGCACCGGCGATGGCAGCACAGCAGCGCGCAGTAGCAGCGGCATCGATATTAAAGTGGAGCCAACCAGCTTGACACTGCCACCAGAGATGCAGGCAGCGGCGGCAGTGGCTGCTGCAGCTGCCAATACCACCATTTATCATTTGTCACAGGTGGTGCCAGCGCCACCACCACCGCCGCCAACACCGAACTTTATCAGCGCCAGCAATGCCACGACGGGCAGTGCCACCTCCTCCAGCACAGTTGGCGTTAGCACAACACCACCGCATGCAGCTCCCACATCCGCGCATACAGTTGCCAATGCAACAAGTAATAATCCAACAGCAGCAGCAGTCATGCAGCAAGCGTGCAACACGCTCAGCTTGACTGTGTCGCCGGCAACAGCGGCGGGCTTGCCGCTGCTGACGGGACAAGAGCTGGCGCCAAAGGATTCAAACAGCACGACCGCGAGTGCCAGCAGTGCGGTCTCATCGGACGATGGGGAGCGTTGGTATATCTGCGATTTTGGGGCTTGTGGCTTGAAGTTCAAGTACAAGTCACGGATGGAGTTACATCGCGTAGTGCACAGCAAGGAGCGGCGTTTCAACTGTGATATGTGCAGCGCCTCCTTTAAGCAGTCGTGCAATCTGTCCACGCATCGCAAGAAGAAGCATTCGATGCGGGGCATCAAGAGTGAACTCTTGCCGCAGCGCTTCTAGGCTCAAAGAGTGCAGTTAATCAGTTTACCATCTCCCATGGCCAGTGCAAGTTTTTTATTGTGTAGTTTTAACTAAGTCTCTCTCCCTCTCTCTCCCTCTCTCTCCCTCTCTCTCCCTCTCTCTCCCTCTCTCTCCCTCTCTCTCCCTCTCTCTCCCTCTCTCTCCCTCTCTCTCTTTTCCTGTTCCTCTCCCTTTCCCTTCCACTTGTGTGTGTCCCTCACACGTTAAGCATTTGATTTGCAATCTTTTTGTAGTCGTTTGGTTTTATCGCCTGTGTATTTTTATACCCTCTGAGGGGTATATTGGGTTTGTGAAAAGTATGTAACAGGCGGAAGGAGGCGTGGCAGACCCCATCAGCATCAACAGCCGAGTCGATATAACCATGTCGGTCTGTCCGTCTGTCTGTCTGTCCGTATGAACGAAAGGATCTCAGAGATGGTAAGAACTACAAGTTCAAAGTTGGTCAGTATCGACCACTTATTTAGTCAGTCAATACAAGTTTGTTTCCCTTTTTCGATGCCACGCCCATTCGCCCACAATAACCCCGGAAAAATACATGATTTTGGCCACGCCTCCTTCGCCCACCAAAAGCACAATTGCGTTAAAACTTTGCATGCCGTAAAATCGCTTATTTCTTAACGTATAGTTTTGTAACTTAGCGTAAACTTGAAGACAAAAAATATCAAACGATCCTGAACATTGGTTCAAAATCGAACTATAATCAAGAAAGGTAACCTATATTAAAGCTGTGCGCTAGCGTCACACAAGCAGCGAAAGCGACAAACATTGTGCGAGCGAGATGGACATACAAATATGTTAGGTTCTTGCAGCAGCTACTTCAATTTAAACTTATATAATTGGAAAAGAAACTCAGAGGGTATTACACGGTCGGCATGCCCGACTGAAATTTTCATTTTTGTTATGTACCTTTAATGTTATGCATAAATATCGATATAAGTTTTAACTAAATACTTTATAATTTACATATTTAATGTATTTTACGCATAGTTAGATTTCGCCTTTTTACCCTTTTTGTCCTTCCCTCTAGCACCCTCTTCTTGGACCGTTAGTAAGCGTAAGTGCTTTAGTGAGGTTATGTTAACCTCAATGGGCATAGCTTGAGAGCGAATTGGTGTACTTAAGCCGATTTCACACTATGCATTATAGTGTTTATATATATACTATACATATGCATACATATGTATGTATGTTACGATCATCTAGATGTACATGCAATTTTTATGTAGTAGTTAAGCAGACTTGGGGCGAAAGAAAGTTACCGTTAGTTTAAGTCAAATATTACTCTAAGCAGCCATCTTAGAAACAAAAGCAAACAGTTTCAAAACCGTTAGCCAGTTGTTAGCAATTGCATAGTAAATACATACATATACATTATGTCAAACCCCAACAAAAACGGATCAATCAATACAACAACAAACACAAGATAAAAAAAATATATACCTTAATGATTGTTCAGCTAAAAGTCGTTTGTTTTACCAATTTGCTCAGGATACGCAAATTCGCTATTTCCATTTAAGGAAAAATTCAGAAGGCATGACTAAAGTTCGCCAAGAAGTTCTTGGATAAGGATTCCAACTTTAGGAACGCCGTTATGTATGCTGATGATTCCAAGTTTAATATATTTATGTCAGACGGAGCTTTTGGCGTGTCTCGAAAACAAAATACGGAGCTCAATAATAAAAATTGAAAAGCTATGGTGACGCATTGCGGTAATAGGGTCATGGTTTGGGCCTGTATGTCGGCAACCGGTGTCGGGAGGTTGGAGTATATTGAGAAAACGATGAACAAGAGTCTCTCTCATTCTTAAGATCAACCTCCCGGAAAGTGCAGAGGCTCTGAACACACATAACAACTTTCGATACTACCAGGAAAATGATCCGAAACATGGCACATTTGGAACTTCCCGCATGTAACGCAGCCATCGGCATAATTCTCTGTAATGAATTTGATTGAAAATGTATGAGCTATTTTGAACCCAAATTAATTAAGCGGATTTAAAAACAGCATTAATGGATGAATGAGTCAAAATTACTCTAGATTCGACCCGAAAGCTGCTGGAGTCCATGACAAAACGGCTATAAATCATTGGCTGACTTAAAGTTTAAGAATTCAATTTGTTAGCTGCTTGAAATAAGCTGTTCAATTATTTTTGGTTGTTTTTTTTTTTAGTCATAAATAGTTTAAAAACAACAATAAATAATATAATAATGGATTTCATAAGTTTAAACATAATCCTAAAAGTTTACGTTAACCTTATTTAACTAAAAAATTTAGTTTAGCTTTTAAAGCTAACTTAGGTTATTTTTTGTGCTGGTTAAAATAAAGAGATGAGCCACTGTACCTCAGTTATACTACTGTAAGATACGCAAGTATTTTTTATGATTTTTTTAAAATTTGCCAAAATTTACTTTTTGTATAAAAAGTGGGTAATAGTGGGTTACATATAAATTAAAAAAAATAATAAAAAATTCATGTGAAGAGATTTTTGAAAAATTTATCTTGAAAATATTTATGCCGGGCACTGTATGTATAAGTGATACTACCCTACACATACTGTGTGAGTTTCGTTGCAATAACTTAAAAAATAACAATGTAATAATACAAAAACACATTTTTAATCTATTATCAGGATACATTAAGTGGTACCATGCAAATACTGTGTGAGTTTCGCCCAGTTATCTTTAAACTTTTCAAGTTATAGGAATTGTAAAATCGGTTTTCACGAATGTACATACATACCAAATTCGGTGTCTGTAGCTCTTATAGTCTCTGTTCATAAAGACGGACGGATAGACGGACATACAGACGGACGGACATGGCTATATAGACTCGGCTGTTGATGTTGATGCCGATATTTATCTGTCCGTATGAACAAACAGATCTCAGAGATGGTAAGAGCTACAAGTTCAAAGTAAGTTAGTATTGTCTACATAATTAGTCAATCAAGGCAATTTTGTTTACTTTTTTTGATGCCACGCCCCATTCGCCCACAATAAGCGATAATCCAGACATACCTTAGGAAAAATACATGTTTTTGGCGAATATCTAAGTAACTATAACACCTAGGGACAATTTTGGAATGCAGGTTGCTAGATGCAATATAAAGATGTTGCCATCAAAATTTGTTGGAAGGCACGCCACCTTCGCCGGTAAGAAACACAAATTAATTTTAATAAACTTGAATAAGAGTCAGAGGGTATTACACGGTCGGGCGCGCTCGACTGTCGTTTTCTATCTTTTTATTTCTTGTTGACTTGTGATTTCGTTTCAAACGTAAACTGCCGTACACAGCGATTCTGATCCCATTGTTATTGGCTTCGAATTTAAGAATTTTTTTCTCTTATACTACGGTTTCCTATACAGGGTGTGTGTCTACACTAAATTCGCCGGCTTCAGGTTACCATAATCTTAGTCATGCAGTCAACGTTTTCTGATCTAAATGTGTTGGTTTGCCAATTCGCCTGATTCGTGTATTGTTTGCTATAAGTGGTTCTTGTATTCACTGCTGAACCTTATGCTATAAAAAACGTGAAACCAAATCGCCAGGTTCGTGTATCGGAAGAGCATTAGGTATGTGCAAGGCAAATTCACTTGGTGTAAGCATTGGCTAATACAGTTTTTAGCCCACAATTATGGCTAATACATATTTATTTTCTAATTGCCTAACAACTCATGGATATGCCTCCCATGCAAGAAAGGTGCAGTAATTAAAATAGTGGGAAATTTGAAACGCATAAAAACTACATATATTCTTGATCAGCATCAACAGCCGAGTCGATGGCTATATAGCCATGTTCGTCTGTTTATCAAATTGCCTTCAAAAAATTTTGGATGCCACGCCTCCCTCGCCCATAAAAAGCAAAACATTTTGAATGTTTGCATGTCATTAACTCACGTATTTCTGTACGTGTCCTTTTGTAACTTTGTATTCGCTTGGAGACAAATAATATTAAATTATCCTGAAAGACGCATCAACCTCGGATTACAATCAAGATAGTAAGCATACATCAATAAACGTTAATTAACAACTGATGCTGTTCATAGCACTGAGCTTCTGATATAGAGCTGCCGCCACACAAGCAATGCACTGCTTGCCATCGCTGCAGTGTAAGAAAAACATATATGTATGTATATGTGTGAGCGGGTAAGACATATGTACAAACAACAATTGAAAATTAAGCTCAGAGGGTATTATACGGTCGGTATACTCTACAGAATTTCTCACTTGTTGAAATTGCTACAGTTGACTGTCAGGGACCATGTAGAAGCTTCTACTAGAGCAACTTACTTACATGATGTACGCAATTTGAGATGTCTTAACAAGAAAGGATATGACAGTTTAGCACGCCCGACACAAGCCTAGTTGATATGGTCATATCTGTCTGTCTGTCCGTATGAACAATAGGATCTCAGAGATGGTAAGAGCTACACTCTGAACTTTAGTCAATATGCACTGGGTATTTAGTCACTCAATACACGTATATTTTCCTTTTTGATACGCAGCACCATTCGCCCAATATAAGTAAAATACCATAATGACCTCGGAAAAAACACACAGTTACTATAACATTTAGTGAAACCGATTTTGGAAAGACATTGGCATATAAAGCAAAACAAATGGAAAGTGCGGTGTAAACAAAAGCAAGTGTGCGAGTGAGAAAAACATACAAACACGTGTGTCTGTTTGGTTCTTACATCACTTACTTCAATAAGAACCCATATACATATGTACATAATTGGAAATGAAACTCAGAGGGTATTACACAATCGATATGCTCGACCATATTTCCCCATTGTTGGCTTCTACTTTCGGTCGTAAAGTTTACTGTTTCCCACAGAGATAATATTCGCTGCTAAAATCCTAATTAAAAGCAACCTATCAATATTTAATCTTACTTGCCCAAGAGATGCATTAATTATGAACTGAAAACATGTTAATTATATTAATATGTATGCAATGAAAGCAATAAATACAATTTGTAAAGCTACTTTAACAACGTATTTCACTTTGAATTCGACTTCGATTTCGCGATTTGTCGGCTGCACAAGCAGACTGCTATGACACTCGAACGACACGAAATGTGGAAGTTGATGTTGATGTTGATGCCTCTTAAAATTTAATGAACAGCCGACACACGTATGTATGTATGTATGTACATATGTATGTATGTTTGTTTGTTTGTATGTTTGTTGTTAGCATTGCAATGCATTGGTGTATTGGTGTATTGGTATTTGGCGGGTCGACGAATGAATGGCACAGTGATAATGTGCTGAAAGCACAGTGAAGAGGAAAAAACGCGTAAATGAAGCGGAAATTGAAATGTGTGTGTGTGCGCCAAACGAATGTTGTTACTCATTGAATTTTTGAAAGGTTTTTTGTGTTGATATCTGCTCTGCATTGTATGCGCAATACCAATACTTGCAAGCTGACAAGCACACTTGCACACACACACACACACACACACTGCAATACACGCACACACACGCACATACGTTCTATTTGTTTACAGGCCTCAGCTCTGACTCACTTATGTAAGTAGATATTGTACGTACCCCTTCAGTACTCGTACGGCTCTGGCCTGAAGCATACGTGAAATCACACATGATTGGTAAGGCCCATGCATGAAACTACAATTGAATTTTGTTTGGGCATGTCACAACTTTTCACGTATCGGGAGACGTTCGATTACCGAGCGTGCCTGAAGTCACCGATACGTGAATTCACCGATGCCTCTTTCACGTTTCCTGAATCCAGTACTGACGGTCACATACACACTCACACACATAGTATATATATATATATACGTACAAACAGGACTGTCTTGAACTTGAAAAAGGATCCAAACAGTGGACAATATACATACATACATGTACATATATGCCATTGAGTGTCCAAAATCCGATTACGGTTTAGCACTTACCAACGCATATCGCAGCTATGTACAATATATTAATCACCGATTTCGCCCAATTACCTAAAAATGCATCATCGTAGCTGACTTATGAACGATATTTAAAAGAGATACTTAAATAATACCCTCTGTCATTTCCAGAGCGGTTAAAATGCCCGCCAAACCCACCGGAACATCCTCCACAGATTATTGGGGTCATATCAAATCCAGTAGAGCTTTTGGAAAGTCCCAAAGGAGTGGGAAAGTAAAATAAAAAATTTAGTTTATAAGTGTGTAGTTCAGAGCTGTTAAAAAAAGCATTCGAGTATATATTTTATATTCGAATGCTTGTTTTTTTTTTAACAGCTCTGGTCATTTCCAATTATATGCTTTCAAATCGAAGTAAGCGCTGACGGTACAGCTGCAGCAAAGCTAGGTGTTCTTCGGTTCTCCGCTTATTGTGGGCGAATTGGGCGTGGCTTTGACAAAAAATAGTTAAGTGGTCGATACTGAATCAAATTTAGATTGTAGCTTTTACCATCTTTGAGTTCCTTTCGTTCATACGGACAGACGGACATTGGAATCGACTTGGCTTGTGATGTTGATCATACGGATGCTGATATACGTATACATGTACTATATGGGGTCTGCCACATATACTCCTTGCAACAAACAAAATCAAACGATCCTGAAATTCGCATCTAGATCGGATTATAATCAAGAAAGTAATAACAAAGAGTTTTCTGGCCTTGAATTTCGGGCAAGATGTTATTGTCGCTGTTATAATTGTATAATGATATGTGCATATATATGTAAGTAAGTATATCAATTAGCTGTCAGAAGATGGAAAATAGTTTTAATACAATTAATTTTGCTTATTTTTTTTTTTTTTTGTTTAAATTGAATCAACTCACAGTACCTCGCATTGAGTGATCTGCAATGAATTACCATTAACATACATATTTATTTTATTAAAATCACTCAACCTTTTTGGTTGTGGCCCTGTATATATGTACATTTGTGTGTATGTAAATAGTTGGAGTCTCTTTTGTTGTCATTTGGTAAAATTAAGTCGCTGCTTTCAATTTGTCCGCCATTTGTAATAAAGACAGAGAGGGCCAACAAGGGGGAAGGGGAGTGTGTGTGTGTTTAATCAGCCAACAACGGGGGCTCAAACAGCTTTGGCAGAATGTCGTCTGAAATGCAAAGACAAGTAAAATAACTTTACAATTGAAAGAACTAATTAAAGCGAAACATCACATGTAAATCGTGTGTGTGTGTGTGTGTGTGTGTGTGTGTGCTGGATCAAAAGGAAAAACTACGCAATCAAATTAAAATTGCTTTTATTTCAGCTGCTGCCTGGTTTTCATTTGCCTGTTTAACTCCAGTCCTTTGGGTGCAAATAAAGGGCATATTAGCTAGTTGTTGTCATCAATTGGGTTTGCAATACTTACAAACTTTGTATGCTTTATGGCAAAATTTGTATGACCAATTAAAGAATTAACTTAAAACTACCGTACATATATATGTAGCTTCAAGTACTTAGCCACCATATCTGGTCTCTGGATAAATCTGATAAATACCTCCATTGTTTTATGTTTTCAAAATTCTGAAGCCATAGTGTTTGACCACACATAGTTTCAGAATACAATCGATACTATAGCATTTGATCCACTAAACTATCGTAATTATCGAATGGGAACGCTATCGATTCTTGGCCAGCTCTACTGTAGAGCTAATTGTAATAATTTGGTTGGAAGAAAAAAATTACATTAAGTATTTATCTTACCACACGGTATTGCTTATTATTGTCGAAAAGATACAAAACGATCGTAAAGTAAAGTTCCAAATTTAACTGAGCTCTAAGAATATTTCGGTGCTACTTTTTTATTTATTGAGGAAGATTCAAATTTATTAAAAATTTTTAAAAATTTAAAAATTTAGCAGGGTTCGATCCTAGGCCGTCATGGGTTTTAAAAACAGTTTCGTGAACTTAACCGAACTTTAGTTAAGGAGTTTGAGCCTCCAATGCAAACCTTCTTCGACAATTTGAAGGGTTTTTAGCCTATTATATACACACTATATTCTAAATGGTATATCTACTTTTATAAAAAAATATTATTTTGTTTTAATATGCGTTTCATCGTCCATTATACCAAATAAGACCGATGAAGGAGTTGTTTGTAGCTCGTTGAACGAGCAGTTCCAGTCATTAAATTCAAACGAATTCGAAGAATGATGGCAAAACGACTGATTTGTTAATCAATCAGGGAATTTGAAACCCTGCCATATCAAATCATTCCATCAACATGACATCAGCTCAAGCGGTTTTCCAAATTCCCACAATTAATGGCTTACTCGAAGTGATAATTGGATATTGGGCCATAAGACGAGCTCAGAATTACAAATGCATTTAGAAGAACTTTTGTTGAATTTTCCAAAGAGTTGATTGCGCCAATATTGGAGGGGTGCCTTGTAGAAGAATATAACGCAGATCAAGTTAATTATTTTTTAAAACAATTCTGTGCCATAAATATGTAACAGGCAGAAGCAGACATTTCAGACTCCATAAAGTATATACATATATTCTTGATCGGCATTACATAATATAGCCATGTCCGTCTGCCCGACTGTTTGTCCATATATACGTAAACTAAAGGATATCAGAGACGGTAGTCAGTCAATACCATAATCTTTTTGTTTTTAATTTGCATGCCTTAAACTCACGTATTTTTTGACGTATTGTTTTGTAGTCAAAGTCGTTTGGAGAGAAACAATATCAAACGATCCTGAAAATTGCATCAAGATCGGATTATAATCATAAAAGTTATCATACATCGAAAAACGTAAAGAGCATTAAGCTCTGCTGCAGCGCTGACGTCACACAAGCAGCGTAAGTAAAAAAATTTGTGCAAACGAGACAGACATACAAGCAAATGTGCATGTTAAGTTCAGCTTCGATTTGAACTCATAATAGGAAATTAAAGTCAGAGGGTATTACACGGTCGGGATGCCAGACTAAGTTTTTTATCTTGTTTCAAAATGTTGCTTTCAACCGACATGACTTTATTAATAGCAATTAATTCAAATAAATATCTGAAACGCTGAATTACATAGCTATGTAGGCAGTAAGCATGTTGAAGTGTTCTTAATTATTTTATGTACTTACACATCTTCGTTAACAGGGTATCTCTTGGTTGACTATTTCGTTTGCCTGCTTAAATGCAGAGTTTAGTTTTCAGTGTTTGTTGACTTTGCTTTGTTGGTTGTTTTTTTTTTTTCTTAACTACTGATGCTGCAGTTACACTTGCAGTAGTTGTTGCAGTTGGAGTTGCAGATGTAGTTGCCACATTTTGAACAGTTGTAGCATTTTGTGCGGTTCACAGTTTGCTGACTGATGAGACTCGTAAACGTTTGTGATAACTTGTGCGACTAATTAGAGCGCTAGTTTGTGATAAGGTTGTGTATTGCTTGCAGAGTGAGGAAAAACCAATTAGCAACAAGATACAAATACTTCTTTTTAGCATTCATCAAGATGTTTTTGGCTCACCCCCCACTCTACTCCTCAAAAGAAAGGACAACAAAAGTTATGTTTATTTTTGAATGGCCTGTTGGGCATCAATTATCAATGGCCAAACAGCTGTAAGTTTTGTCCCTGACTTTTGGCAGATAATGGGACTTACGAACGCATACACATAAACACACCCACAATTTACGCATTCGTGCAACTGTTGCAACAAGATTCAAATGCGGAGATAAAAGCTTCAAATGTATAATTAATTACATTGTCAAAAATCGAGCAGCCACAAGGACGAAGGACTTATCACTGGGCGACAGTTGCAGTTATCGCTTATATACTATATAATGCTTTAGCCTAATTATATTAAAGCTTCTCTATAACGAACTATACCAAATAATGTAATATTCACCATAACATTTCAACTTTAACTATTACTTCTTCGAAGCTATGTATAATTGTTGGCTGCGTAAGGTATCAAAAAGTCGGGTATACATAATGGTCAAATATGTACAAGTTATAGTTTAGCATCTTTGGCTTAATGAAATTTTGAATATTTAAATAATATGTAATGCACATATATTTTATTTTAAATCCTTAAGAACTTTTTATACGCATGATGAAAGATTATCAAAAAAAAAAAACTCAACATTAATTACCCCAAATTATTACAGTTATATTCACAGTTGATTCATAGCAAGTTTCGTGTCTATTATCAAGTATTTCGACTGTACCTTGAACAAGAGCTGAAACTAGATACTGCATAGTCGCAGACAGTTTGACAAATTATGTAGTTTGATAGCCACTAGCGGATGCATAATTATTTGCAATTAATTACATTATAGATGTCAAAAATGAGACCACAATCTGAAGCCGCAAGCGAAAGCCGTTAGCAACAGTTACAATCGTATTTGAATTTCAATTTGCGGTTCTAGTTTGTCAGTGTTGGGTAATTCTCTCTTTATTTTCGAGCTCTTTCGACCACAGTTTAGTCTCTTGTTTTATACATTTCCAGCCCTGGAAATTAAGTGAAATGGCAGCGTTGCCTGTTAGGGTATTTTATTTTTGTCATGAAGCTTGTAACGCATTGAAGGAGGCGTGGCTGTCCACAAAAAGTGTATTTATTCTAAATTAGCATCAACAGCTGAGTCGACATAAATAGTCATGACCGTCTGTCCGTAAGTTTCTATGCCAACTAGTCTCTGATTTGATTTTTTTATTTTTTATTTTTTTTTATCATTATTAAAGCTTTTGTGATTTTTTCGCTATACAATTTTGATTTTTATTTTACAATTGAATAAAGAATAATTATTTTTGAGCAACCAACTTGTAAAATAATAAATATTCCCCGAATTTGATTTCTTTTTACCCAAAAAAAAAAAAAAACTTAAGTTTTAATTTTAATCAAGTTTTTCATAAAAATTAAAATTTTTGATTTAACCATAATAAGATTCAGCAGATTAGTGTAAGTACACTTTGGCTTTAATATGTATGAAGAACATGCAAAGCTTAAAATTACATATTGGGTTTTATTTCCGAAAATAAAAAAAAAAACTCAAGTAATAATCATTATTTTAACAGTTTTATTTTCTTCTCAAAAATAATTATTAATTGTTGAGTTGTAAATTAACGAAAAAATAAAATATGCAAATCATGGGGTCAGCGCATAAATTAATATTAACTATTATACATTTCTTGCTCTCTTAAAGCTTTTATAGGTAAACGTTTTTTTGGGTTCAATAATATAAGTACAAGATAATCATTATTTATGGTTCCTGGCCAATACAAGACAATCATTATTTATGGTTCCTGGCTAATACTAAAATATTTTATAAATAAAAGTATATCACTGAAGTTTACTTTTAATTAAATTATTTTTGATAATATTTTCGATTTTGTTTCAATTGGGTTTTATTGTATTAAACAAAATAAGAGCATTTTCAATTCGTTGAGTAATAATACCTTTTTCCAGTCTATTTCCAGTGTGCTCTCTTCATTTCGGGGAAATTTTCTCTTAAACAAGTTGGAAATATTGAAGTTTTGGCTGTGAGGGGAGCAACTTTTTTGGCATGCCGCCACATGCCGTTGCTGCTGCTTTTGTATATTGCCACCCGAAGGGACTGATAGATTTGATTCTGAGGAAAGCTTAGGAACAGTTACATGTGGGATAACGTAAAGGATTTAAGCTACTTGCCGGTAATGTCAGCAGTTGAGCCCCGTGACGGGACCGAGATACATGTATGTATGTGTTGTTCTGTTGGTAAATGTATGTGTCTGTGTCTGTGTGTGTGTGTGTGTGTGTGTGTGTATGTGTGATGCTAAGTGGCATGCAGGTAAATGTTGCCGCTGTTTGCTTGGCACACCAATTTGGGAGGCCATCTCTGGATTATGTGACTTAGCTGAATGTCTAACGGTGCTTGAGCCAAGCAAGTCAAGGACAAACGAGACGCGGCTTCACTTTACATAGCCTACTTATGAGCGCTCCAAGGTAAAAGTATTGTAGCTGCAGCTAAACAACATTACAAGACGCCAACTTGCGTGCGGGAGTGAGTGTGAAGGTGAGGGGCAGAAGGATGCAGTTGAAGAAAGAAACTGGGATAGGGATAGAGGATCAAACACACAATGGCCGTTCAATTGAGCACTATTGAAGCGACGCGTCGGGATAACCATGAATAATCCACTTAAGCAAACAGGAGTCGTGAGTACATGAGTCATTCCATTTATCAAGATATCTATATATATAAATATGTATATATACACACACATACATATATGAATGTACGTGTATGTGGTATAATTTAACAGCAACAATAGGAGGCATGACAGGATTTGAGGGGTGGCGACTCGAGCCTCATGTGAAACAAAACTTTTCGTTTTTCGCATTCGTATTCGTAATTGTGATTCTTTTTATTATTATTATTTGGTTTTTTGTTTTTTCGCGAATTGAGTAAAACTTTATGGAATTTGTTTTGAATTTCGCTCGTTGTTTTACGCTTGCAGCTTCCTTATTTTCATTTTATATAGCTATTTCTGGTTTATTCAGCAGAAATTGCTTAATGGTTTTGCATTTTTATATTGTTTTTGCCAGGCTGGATTAGTTTGGCCATTAAAAAAGAACAGTGAAACACAATAACTTGCCATCATCCTAAAGGCAACAAGCTGCCAAAGTTAAAGCTCAGGATCATCTCTTTACCAACTTAAAGCCAATGCGATGTGGGACAAGTTTTGGGTTCGGCTCCACATAATAAAGCATGAAATATTTTTCAGGGCGTAACCAGAATGCAAATTTTGGGGCCTTAGAAATTCAATAAAATGATAAAGATGAGATTTAGTTAGAGATTCTTTATTTGTTTATTGATTTTATTGATTTTTATTGATTTTTGTTGCTAATACGGCGTGAGTCGCGTGAAACTTAAGTTGTATACTCATTCAATATAGTTTTACATTTCGCCATAGAATGAATTATATTACTTTATTTTAAAAATCATCGATGTTCTGCGAAGAATGTATTTTATGCATTTAGAGTCGTATAAAGGACATCTCTGTTAACGATCGATTCAATTCAATTTCACTACCAGAATATATTGAGGTAGTAGTTGAGAGTTTAGGCTAACATTTTAAGGTTATAATCTTTAGGAAAAAAAAATAGTTGCCAGAATGTACTAAACGAAAAATGCTAAATTTAGGAAGAAAATTTGATAAACATTATGTGAAAATTGCTCAAAACATATGTATATATCAAAATTAAAAACACTTTAATTTAAATGGAACATGATCCACAACAGTTAATTTACAGTCAACTATCGAATAATTAAAGTACTATCCAGTTCGTCAGCTTCACAAAAATCGGAGTACTATTTATTGCCAATAATTTGATTTGTATTGACTGGCTTAATAAGTGATGGATACAGCCCAACTTTGAACTTGTAGCTCTTACCATCTCTGAGATCTGTTTGTTCATATGGACAGACGGACACACGGACGTGGCTAAATCGACTCAGCTTGTGATGCTGATCAAGAATATATATACTTTATGGGGTCTGTCACGTCTTCTGCCTTTTACATACTTTTCACAAACCCAATATACCCCTCAGAGGGTATAAAAATACGTAAGTTAAAGTTTAATTGGCTTTGTTTCTTATGGGCATAGGGCGTGGCATTCAAAAAATAAAAAGATTCTTGTATTGCCTGACTAAGTACTTGGTCAATACCGACTAAAACGGAAATTGAAAATCAAAATTTACTACCACAAAATAAAAGAAGAATATATTCGTATACTTCATAAAAATGAAAATTTAACATATTCTAGGGGAAACTTTCGATAAAAGTCGTACGTGTGTGTATGTGTATTTTTTTTGTCTTTGACGTGACCATTTGTCCTCTTGAGCACATTTTGCTCAAGGCCCAGATTGTTTGGCCTCATCCTCTGTGTGCGAGTGTGTGAGCGGCAAAGTCATTTTATTTTATTACATATTTTTCTTTTAATGTAATTTATTTGATTTGCCTTCGCTTGGCTTTCAATCTTGCCTCTTACTCGCACGACCGTCTCCATCTCTCCGGACGTTGACCAAAAAACATTCATTTGATTTTGTTATTTTGGCACTTAGTTTGGCAGTTTTCGGTTTCATTTTCATTTTTCTTTTGCTTTTCTGCTTTTATATCCTGCGTAATTCGAAAGCAAAGTCGCTTCTAACCTCAAAAACTTTAGCCGTAAATCAAGCTCGTTATGAAACTACAAGAAATAGTCCAATTAACACACACATTAAACACATTTGTACATACACATGTGTGCTTTATCAAGTGACTTGCAGTTTCCGTTTTGATCACTTTTCAAAAACCAATCTGAATAATATTGTCCTACATTGATTCCATTCACCTCGCAGAAAAATTATAACAATGTGCAACCAGTGAATGGCCTTTTTTTTTGGTTTTCTATTTCTTTCTCTATTTGCGCTAAAAGAATACTACATGAATTTCACAAATGTTGAATTTCATGCTTCTTCTTTTATTATCGCGTTGTTTCTATCATTTTAAATTGCTTCTCATTTTGCTTCTTTTTATACCCTCTATGCATCCGTCCGTCCGTCTGTCTGTCTGTTCGTGTGAACGAAAGGATCTCAGAGATGGTAAGTGCTACGATCTCCATTTTAGTCAGTATCGACCATATTTAGACAGTCAATACAACTCTGTTCCCCTTTTGATGATACGCCCGTTTCGTCCACAATAAGCTAAAAACCATATGTAGCTCGAAAACAAAAAAAAACATTATTTAAACAAAATCTCAGTAAATTTAACAACAAAGGACAACAATTTTGGCATGCAGATGCGATATAAAAATAATACCATCAACATTTTTTTGGATGCAACGCCCCCTTAGCCTTTGAGAAACGAAACAAGTTTAAAGTTTGCATGCCTATAACTCACGCATTTCTTAACGTATAGTTTTGCAACTTCAAACAGGTTTGGAGACAAACAATATCAAACGATTCAAACAGACATACAAACATGTGTGCATGTTAAGTTCTTGCAGCGGTTACTCCAATTTGAGCTCATATAATTAAAAATGAAAGTCAGAAGGTATCAGCCGGTCGGGATGCCCGACTGAAATTTGCTTTCTTGTTTATTTCTCTTTATTTGAATTTCTTCTCTTTAAACTTTTAGATTGCTTTGCTGGAAAATCGCTTGGGGTTTGGTTCCTCGACATATTCCATAAATGTATGTATGCACACATATGTACATGCATATGTTTATATTTATACTTGTGACTTTGTTGCTCACTTTGTATTTTGCTTTTCACAAAAATTGATTATTTATAATGTCACGTTTTGCTAGAAATATTCCTGTTAGGTTACTTAAAATCTTGTTCGTTCGAGGGTTTGTTGACTGCAGTAGATTTACGAAAGGTCAGTGAGTCAGATCTGGATCTAGTTGCTGGTTCCCTTCCCATTATGTTACCATACTGGTAGTAAGTGAGTACTACATATATATTAGTATACTATACATTCTCAATGTCCATGATATTCATGGGTTTATTGCTTTTGGCTATGACTTTAAGTTGTTATTGCCAGGCGCAGGCCAACTATGCAGACTATAGAGCATTATGTAAAGTGTTTTGGCAACGGACACGCACAAAAGCTGACGCTGGATTGGATTACCAATAGGATATGGCAACAGGGGTGCATGTGGGGGGTTAGAAGAGAGTTGGGACTAAAGTCTGCTCAGCATGTCAGCATGTGAAGGAAATATAGTTTATTATAGTTAAATGTCGGCTGCACGTCAACGCCGGCAACACTGGCAGCTCGGGAAAAACTGGCAACGCTCGCTTGATGACTGACTGGAGATGTCTGGGCCTGAGCGTCGTTGATAGCTTCCGTGGTTCTCCCCTCACTCTGCCTTCCGACTAGGCAAGGTGTAGAATAGTAGGAGCCAGGGGTCAGGGGTCAGGGGTCTAGAAGTATGAGTGAATAAGAACAGAGTGTGTAAATGTCTCTTCATGGTTTCCATTTGGCTGCACACACAAATATACAAACACATAAGTATATACCCACACACTAACACCGGCATGGAAAGGAGAGTCTGGGGCGGATGAGTGATTTGAGTGATTTGTTCAGTGAATACTTTAAGATTCGCCGCAATCTGTGAGTCGCACCCACACCCACAAAGGATAAAGGAAACATCAAATTATAAGCTTTAATTGACTTCCCAACTGCCTCTGAATAAATTTAAATATACATATTGTTATTATGCCCTGTATACACCAAATGCCATACAACAGCTATGCACCATGGGAAGAAATCAACAACTTGTTTATTTTAAACTCGAGGTATGAGTGGCGAGTTTTTGAATTTGTTATAAACATTAATCACATTTTACAAATATTTATAAGAAGTTAAACTAATATTTAAAAAAAAAACTTTTTACTGACTTTATAAGTATTAACCTATGTCAATATAAAAATATTGCTAAATAGAATTTATTTTTAGCTTTCAAATTGATCTCTTGAACTTTACTTTTGACTTTGAAAAATTGTTATGAATAAAAAAAAATAAGTAAATAAAATCTATCTATAGATTATTGAAATTTTCCTCAAATGAAGCATGGACTTTAATAAACTTTTAGAGTTTACACAATTTCAAATGCAATAACATAATTGAAAAAAATATGAGAATCTTTTATAAAGTGAGGAGATGCGCTTAAAGTTTTTATTATATCTTAAGTATTCAGGTTAAAAAAATTAAAACCAATTAGAATTGCCACACACCAATGAAAACATATGAGTGCCAAAATGTTGCACTTTTTTCCCACAGTGCAATGTCCATACATATGAATTAAAGCTTTCCGCTTGGGCAAATATTTGTATATTTATAAGTTACTGACCGGCTAATTTCCTTATATGCACAATGTACAGAAGGGTATTTCTTAGTCATGCATAGCAATTCGCAACTGCTGCCGTTGCTGTAATACAGGACCGTGTTTTGGGCTCTTGTAATTGCCATCAGGCTGGGCGATTGAATTGAGGCTGAAACAGCTTGGCTAACAACGGTCAATAAGGGGTTGGGCGCCATTCCAGTTCAGTCAGACATTGAAATTGAATTTCAATTGTTGAATTAAAAATAATGCTCGTATTAAATGCAATAGCGATAAACTCAACGAATGATAGAATGCAGTAGCAAATGTAAAGTATTGTTCTGCCATCGGGTGCATAAATAAATAATTTATCGAACCGAGAAGAAAGACTTCTACCTAAATACATACATGCTATTTATGTATGTACATAGATTTCGTATACTATGTATGTATGTACATATATATATGAAATGGAAGGCAAGTCTCTGCAGCTAGCAGGGCAATCTGTTCTCAAGAACTTTTGGCACTCATTTTCTTTGCGAACACCTGCCGGAATTTAGCTCACAATTCGCAAAATTCCTGCAAAGCATGTTATACTTTTGTTGCGAGTGCACATAACAATCTTTTTATGCGATAGAGAAGCCACATTCAGATACCTACTATACTTTACCACAACATATTTATATAAACTTTCTTTATTCTTGTCAAGTCAACTGACTGCGACAAACGAGTTGTTATTATATGTACATACATTGCATACACATATGTTATTTGTTGTACCTTTCTAGCAGTTTTTCAGTTCGAGCACTTCTCTTAGATTTAACACTTTATTTTTATTATTTTGATGTTAATATTAGTATGCTCTTCTAATTTCTATTCATCAGCATTGTAGCATACTTTAATCCTAGTGACAAGCGTATGTAGGATGTGGCAACCTAGTTGTATAAGGTCTGGCCCATTTGGCAGTACTAGAAGTAGAATGAAGAGTTAGTCTGCGAAGAGGGTGAGGATCGAGCAGTCGAGAAGAGTTAGTCTGCGAGCAGCATTAAGCAGAATATTTTAATCACAAAATAAATAATAATACATTTTAGTTACCATCTCCTACACGTACTACATATTACATATTACATATTACGTCTTCTTGGTTGCCAAATTAGTTAATATTTAGACAGTTAAGTTTAATGTATCTACCCTACATGATCTAAATAATTAAGTATGGGACTATTGTTGGCTCATCCATAACAGCTTTATGTTACATATATTATTTATTTTTTCGGGAACATAGACCACGATTGAGATAAACCTAATCTTTAGTATTTCGTGTCTGACTGCCAAAGTGTAATGTGAAGACCCTTGAGGCTTAACTGTATTTAATGGTAAACAAAATTATATTGGCTAACTAAATATGTGTTTGATATTGACCAACTTTGAACTTGTAGCTTTTACCACCTCTGAGATCCTTTCGTTCATATGGACAGACAGACAGACGGACAGTCGGACATAGCTATATCGACTCGGCTTGTGATGCTGATCAAGTATATATATATATATTTTATGGGGTCTGCCACGCCTCCTTCTGCCTGTTACGCACTTTTGAGCTTGCTAATTTTATAAAAATATTTCGCTATGCATCGAATGTTCGTATTCTTGTTTTATTTTAATTATATAATTATGCTATATTTTAAGGTTTCTGAAATATGGTAATAAATGAAAATAATAAATAAATATGGTAAAATATGAAATCCCATAAGGTACAGATGCAATGTATAGTAATATGCATAGTAACAAGGTTTTGGTCGAGTGTGCGCGGCCATGAGATACCCTTTTCACTTAAACTTTAGATAGTCTGAAACGGTCTCATCGTAAGTCAGTTATATCATAATATCAATTCAGGACAGTATGATTAATATTCACATGCAAACTATTTTGCAACATTTTTTTAAGCGAACATTTCAATACAATCCTATTACTTATTTAAATCTCCATTTTCTTACTTTGGTCAGTGATATCTTGGCATTGGTACATATTCACAGATACATTTTATTTGGTCACAAAATGTATATACTCGCACAGGGTATATAAATGCAAAGTCGCGTCGTCTCTTCTTAGTCTAGCTCCTTCCGTTTACGAATCGTGTCGAAATTCATGCATGAGCAGCCAATATCAATTGTCCCCAAGCTCAGCTTCTGCGTTCCATTCTTACCTCCAAGCATCCCCAACCAATCCTTCTTTCCCTGCACAGTTCCATGTTACCCCCTTAACCAGTCAGTTATTGTTGTTGCTGTTGCTGTTCATGCATTAAATTGCTTTATTATGCTTGACGTTATTATGCCCGCTGTGCAATTTGTTGCTGGTCAGACGTCCACCTACCTCGTATCCCCTTTTCTCTGTTTTCTTCCCCTTAACATCCCTGAGCACCAATACCGTTATTTTCTTCCCTTAGTCCCCGCTTTATACATTTTATTTTCTGTTCGCTTCCTTTGTTTGGGCTTCTGGAAATTGAATGAATGTTCATAAAAAGAATAAAACAAGCTCAGACACATCAATGGTTCTTGGTCCTTGGTTCTTGCTTTATGACAGCGTTCTCAAATTTAATTTTGCTTGTAAAGCATACTAGTAACTTGTCGAATCTGTCCACTGTGTGAAAATCTGTTTGCTTTGTTAAATATATAGTAACAGTTGAATTGCGAAACATTGCATTCACATATCTTTCTTCGTGGCATATTTATAATCTTTTAGGTCCGCACGGAAAAGACAATTTAACATTTGCAAGCCATATGCTTTATTTCAATAAATTTTATATTGGTAAGATGTAAATGAATGGTAATTATTGTAAGTTTAATTTAAAATAAATTTAACAATTTATTTATTTTATTGTAAGTTTTTGTTTGATTGCAGTTACTACACGCACTTTAAAAATGATGAGGCTATGCCATATGAACAGAAAAATATTGAAAATTGCTGCCTTTTAAGCTAATTCATAATTCAATATATCTATTTAAGATAAAGGTGGAATTAAATGCCATTGGGATTGATGGGGATGTCATTTACAGTATATACAAAGCCCATAAGTGAATGAGATGTACACTGTAATGGAACCAAGAACTACGAGTATCAGTGATTATGATACATCTCTCATCTGAATAAATGTTTTTTAATTAAAAGTTCAAAATCTGAAATTTCATTTGGTATGTTTCAAGATTTTGCCAATCACAATACTAAGTTTTTATGAAATTCCTTTGTAAACCTTTTGTTGTATAATTAAATTGATTAAATATCGTTAAAATATATTTTATATCTTATTTCAATTTGTTGGTATTGATTAATAGCGAAATTGTGTTCATTTTGAAAAATCGATCGGTAAGTATAAATTATTTGCATAATGCTCTAAGCATGTAAACATTTGAAAACAAAAATTAATCCCGTAAGCATTACGAATTGAGGCAGTCACCTTTACAGTCAAACGTGAGGAAAATGGAGTGATTCCCTGAAATTTTGGTGTTGGTATTTGTGTTTTACAGTCGAGTGCACTCATATTTAAATTTGTATTGCCTGCTTTAAGGCGCAAATGTTTAAAACTAAGCCGGAGGAAATCGTCCGCTAATTGAAGGTGTTCAGTCACGTGAATCATTCAATAAGCATTATGTGACATTGCACAACAGATTGAAGCATTAGCCACACCCACTGGAAACGTCAAGACAACTGACGCCCAAATACCACAGCAACTTCTCCTTCCTCTCCATCTACCTCTCTGACACACTCCTCTTACGGCATATATTGTACAAACACACGTATAGTATGTGAAACTCAGGCGAGAAGTCGTTGATTTTGTGATTGAGCTTGGAATTGTGTTGAAGTTTAGGTGAAAAGGTAGAGGAAGGAGCCAGGGTGGATATTGTGGATGTTGAATGTGAGAATAATGCCCATATATCTTTCGATTTGCACTCGCAAATGCATTGGCATTAGTGCCCATTTGTATGTGTGTATGTGTGAACGTGTGAATGTATATGTGTGTCTGTACAGTAAGACCCGCTGTGGCAATGGAATGCCATTGCCCTGAGAAGCCAGCGTGGGGTAGTCAGTATTTGCCCGTTCGTTTGTTCGTTTTGCCTTTTTGTATGCTTATTCCCGAGTAAACAACATAAATTTTTGTTAAAGTCAACAGTACCGCGTAACTCAGTGTCCTTGTACTTGTGCTTGATTCCGACTAAAGCTTATAGTCCTGGCTTAGCACGCCAGTCTGCTAAATTTAACCAGTATTGATAAAAACTTGAAATCCTATTCTGTTAAGGATAAACTTGAATTCTGCCTAAAGATGGCATAATTATAGATTAGTTAGCAATGAAATTGCCATAATATCACAAGCAAAGTATATAAACTTTTATAATTTATGCTTGTATCGATATTTTCCTCTGCTTTTTTCCAACACTAGCCCGTGCCTACTCTTATTACCCATCTTCTTACATTTATATGTGTGTACATGTGTTTGCTTATGGCATCATATAATTTAATCGTCAGATACGACGAAAATTACTTGGGAAACGTGTGAACATAATTTTCCTTTATCTGAAGTAGCTGCAATTGTTGTTGTAACGAGTTTTCTCTGGCCATACTTCAGTTCTTTAAGCATCTGTTGCTTGGCTTCAGTACACTTGGAGAAATTGGTGAGCCCCAGCAGAGAGCTGTGTGCCCAACAATCTGAATGTTAAGCTACTCAAATAAATAATTTAAGTTGAGTCCCCATGAGTATTTTTGATCATTTCTTTCAGTGTATTTTGCAATCGTTTCCTGTAGCAAACCAGAGAAGTTTCCATTGCGCTTACTGCTATCAGTTTTCCCAGCCATGAAGTCAGGACACACTCACACACACACACACACTCAGACAGGAGACTCAGATTTGCACTCAGGTCGATGTTATTTTAAAGTCAAGTGAGACGCCTCTTGGCATACATTTTTCAGTTTCAGATGTTCAGATGCTCAATTGTTCGCCCTCTAGATGCTATTGTATATTTCCTCGCTTGACAGGGGTGCAAAGTGTGTATAACGAACCTGATTCATTGATTTACCTAAGGCTTTTCACACATCGCATATTAAAATGAGAACAAAAGTGCAAATTTGCACTGCAGCTTTTTCTGTTTTACTGTTTGAAGAAAATTGCATTAATTTTTAGTCACTCAAAACTGTACAACACAAATGTCACAAACAGCCACAGAAGACTCTGATTCAGGTAGAAAACAGTTTAAAGTGGTTACAATTAGCACAGCGTTTATTCGAAAACGCTATACATACATACTGAGCATTTCCAGCCGATTGTTCCTATGACAGCTATATGATATTGAAATGGGATTTGGCACTAAAATAAACTAAACTAAAGAAAATAGATTATATAAAAATTTTGGAAATACGTTTAGCTATCAGATGACACAAGTTTTGTCAAATGCCTTGGCTGCGGAAAAGAGTTACTAATATTTTACAAAAAAGAAAACTTAGTATTTTTTTATTTTTTAGGTCAACGAAAACTAATTATGATTTGATAAAAAGCCCTATGTTTAAATATTTATGCGTGCCAGCGGCTTCTGTGGATTTAATACGCATGTTCATCAAGGTTAGACAAATCGTCTCTAATAGGAGGACTCGCCATGAGTATTGTTTAAAATAAATAATTTAAATTGAACAAATTTTTGTAACTCAGCTCACTATCGATAGACTATTGATGTTTTTCAAAAAACTATCGTTCACTATCGATGGTGCCACTTCTACAGTGTATGAAAACTTTAATTGCTGACTGTACCTATTTTTAATTATTTCCTCACTAAACAAAAAATGATTTAAAACAATCAATTAGTAGTTTTTGTGTCAACTACTGACCTTACAAAACAAAAGTGAAAGCTCTTTATTGACAGACTGTCATACAATTCCTGCCTGATGGCTAATTGACGAGGGTGTCAATAACAGAAAGTTTGTTTGTCAGTCACTGTGCTTAGGAGCACATCATATGCCACAACTTCTCACCTTAAAGCTGTCCACTGATTAGATAACGTGTGTATGTTCCGTTGGTTCATTAGGTATTGTGATCTATGTTATACGAAATCGCTAAACCTGTTGCCAAAAATATACAAAAGCTTGACTAGGTAACTGCAGAGTTGCAAAATTGGCAAGCAGGTATTAGCAAGCGGTAAAGAGTAACGAGTTATTCACAGCTTCAGGACATACATACTCGAAGTTGCGTGTGCCCCAGAGAGCACTCAAGACACACACACACACGTCGCTGTGTAGCACGCATTGAGTAGCCGCTGACACAGGCAACTTGTCTATGAAGAGCAAAATAAATATAATAAAAACGGGAACGAACGAAACACACCCATAAGTCGAACAATAAAACAATACTCGAAAAGCATTGTAGTATCGTAGCATGCCGTTCCTTTTCTCCTGCTCATCGTGTTCCTCTTTACCTCTTATGCCCATTGCTTTACTTGCTTCATTCGCAATAGTATTCGGTGCAAATAATGCAAGCAATAAATATAAAAAACAACAATCGTACGAAATTTCAACAGTTTTCGGTGCGCCACTTTGGATACTCATTTTGTGCTGCTAAAAATGCACATGGAAAATGTAACAGTAGACAATTTAGTCATATAGTTTGCAAAGAAAGTACTAAAACTTTAAGCTATTCATTTTTGTCTTTAAGAAAATGTTGCTAAATATTTGTTTAATTAGAGGCTTGGATGTTTGAAAAAGAGCAAAAGAGACTAGTGCATTTGTGCAAAAAGTTCCCTGTCTGACCGTCTATATGAAAGCCATTGCATCAAAAATTATAATAGCTTGAGATGATGTTATGATGTTTATTTTCGAATTCAAAATTTAAATTTAAGCCTATGATCTTTTTCAAGTCTTTAAATTCGAAATTCACCGAAAAAGTATTGCGAAATCAGTTTTTATTTATTTTCAAGACACGAAAGTCATATAGATAGAAATATATATAGCAGTATATACATATATTATGGAACAACAATAATGAATAAAATACATTAATGAGGTCCCATTTGATAACAATATAAACTAAAGACATGAAAAAAAATTTAGTCGAGCACGCCCAACCATGTAATACCTCTCATTATCGGTTATACATATGCATTAAAATCAAAATAAACGCTGCAAAAACATACACAACAGAGAACTGCAGCGGCGGTTGCTTTGCGTACCATATGCATACACAAGAACACTTTGCTGTTGCACGGAAATTCCACTGCCCGGTACTTATTTCGCGATTCGCTTTCTGTCTCAGAGTTTAATGAATAATAAATGAAAATTTGCATACCTTCTAACTCACGTATTTTTAATGAAAATGCTTTGTAACTTTACATTCGTTAAGAGACAAACAATAGCATACGATCTTGAAAATCGCATAAAAATTAAATAATAATCTAAAAAGTTATCATACGTCAAAAAACTTAAATTTACAGCAAAGGCGCAGCCACGTGTAAGAACTGAGCTCTACACACAAAAGACGAAAACGAAAAACATTGTGTGAGCGAGACAGACACCCAAATATGTGTGCATGTTAAGTTTTTGGAACAGCTACTCCAATTTGAACTCACATAATTGGAAACAAAACTCAGAGGGTATTACACGGTCGGCATACCCGACTGACATTTTGTTTCTTGTTTTTTTATGAAATCATAAGTTTTTGGGGAGTATGAGTAATTTTTTAATAGGTAACAATCTAGCAAAGATTGATGGTTAATATTGGCGAATAATTCAACAAAATTTTACGTTGAAGTGTTGGATGTAAGATGCTATTATATATGATAGATTTCATAATGATGAATGTTTGATCGCTTTTACTTGTGGTACCTAAAATTATTACACGAATCCGTAATCTAATAGTCCGATCTGAATGAAATGATAGCAAATGCGTACTGCGTGAATTTAGTTAAAATCGCTTGAAAGTCAAAAAAAATTTTATGTTGTATTTTCAAGCGATTGTACTTATATGAGCTTTTTTATATAATTAGTGATCTGATTTGGCCGATTTTAGCATACGAGCTGCGTGCAATGAAAGTACACATATGTATGTACCAAATTTTATCAAGATAGATCTAAATCTGAGAGACTAGTTCGCATAGAGATAGACCGACAGATAGCTTTGTTGCTGCATTCCACTAATTATGTACTTAAGATATAAAAAATATGTTTACGAAAAATTTAATCTCCGGAAAATACGAATTATTCCAGATATGTGTGATATAACAAAATCTGCAGAATTTTAATGCTTTTAATATATCCGCTGGATTTTTCAAAAAACTTAAAAATGTAAACACAAATGCGCTAAAAATTGTGTTCATGTAATATTTACATCATGTAATGACCTTGTAATGCAAAATTGTATTTTGCTGACCTATTAATATTTGAATATTTTATAGCTTTTTCCCGCTAAACTAGCGGTTTTTTGAAATGTGGTAGTACCAACATTTCTTTGTTTTTATATATTCTAAAACGTTTTAGAGCTCTATATTTAGTACTGGTCGCAAAAAAAACAGCGCGATTTTCACCTCGTTTGCAAAATGGCGCTGAAAACCTAAAATTTTAAAAATCTCCGGATTGGTTGGTCCGATCCCGACAAATTCAGTATCATTCGACGCGTATTCATAAGTTCCAACTAGCTGCAGACAAAGAATGGGCGCAATAATTTGAATTCAAAAAACCAAAATCAAATGTCAATATCTCAAAACCTACTTATCTGATTCGAAATCTGAACACCTAATACTGATACTATTAAATATATCTTTCAATATATCACCCATAGCGGTCATCAGCCGATCACTATGTTTTCGAATTTCTCTTTCGTCACTAGAGAGGACTGCTGTGCACAGTGATTAGATTAGTTTATGTGATACTTGAATGAATGAGATTAAGCTTTGATAAGAAAAAATTATTTAAATACCCAAACATTTTATCAAGAGTTTAGAATCAACATTGACTACCCGGTTAACCCTAACATAAATGCAGATTGTTTGTCTAACTGCCTGTTTTTGCACTGATGTCGGCCACTGTGCGTTAGATCATCATTCAATGAATTTCTACTAACATCACCAATAAAAATAAGAGCATTACAATATGTGTGTTATTAAGCGAGTAAACAGTAGTAGAAAATTAAAGATGGTGCGATTGAGGCCGGGGTGGGTAAACATATGTATCTGCGGATAGTGCGTTTTTGTTGCAACACAAATATTTATTATTATTATTCATTTTTGTGTTGAATGATTAGTTATTGGGATAACTCTAGTATTTAATATGCTTTCCGAGGGATGCGATAAGCTTGATTAGCTGATATCGCTTGGCCTTGATGACATCCTGATGCAACTGCTGAACACCATCGACGCAATCATATCGATTCACATAGTCGGTCAAGTGATCGGCCATACAGATGACGTGTATGCCACAATCGTAGTCGTTGCTCTGCTGCAGGCAACGCATGCTACGAAAGCGCGCATGACGCATGTCCAGCACGTCCTTGATGTTATTGACCAGTTCCATCGAGCTCCCTGTGTTGCCACCCCCATACGAGTCAAAGTGAAAGAAGCTCTTTTCCGGCCGCGAGGCTACCAGTAGGCTCCAGTGGGCACCGCCCCGATCATGTGAATGGGCGTCGTTCACACCCATAAAAATGAACGATTTGTGAATGGCCTTGTGCTGCGTGACAAGAAGCGAGTGCAGCTCCACATCGTCCATGTAGGTCATGCACTGTGACATCTCAGGCGTCAAGAACAGAAAGTCCACGTTCGATTTGTATTTGACTTCCTCGAGGTAGGCGAAATAAAAGTTAAGTATCGCATCGTTCAACCAGTGCGGTCCGTGCAACAACTGCACATCGCTCATCCGCACCGCGTCCTGGCTTAGGGATGCCAGAATGGGATCTGCTCGGGATGCCTTAAGTTTCTTCACCACGTTGATATTGATGCTGCTGTTGCTGTTGCTTGAGCTTGCATTTCTTACATTTTCAATATTTTCCAGGCCAACACTGTTCTCGTTGTTGATGATGTTGTTGCAGTTATGATTATTGCTGATGCTTTCTTGGTTATTGTTGTTGTTAATACAATTAAGATTATTATTGATTAGACCATCGCCCATAGCATTCTCATCCATTTCGTTGTCCAGCTTCTTCTTGCCCTTCGCCGACTGAAGCGGCACCACCTTGCCATCAGCGACAACAGCACCAGCAGCAGAGGTGGCAGCAGAGGCAGCTGGCTGAACACGACGCTCGGTGCGTTTCTTCTGCTTCACGTTTCGTGGCATTTTTGGAAAACAGCTTTCGACGATCGCTACTGGCGTTAAATTTTGGGGATACAATTAATTTCACAGCAGCCTTTAACATATATATATGTACATACAGCCTATGACAAACTTACACAAAATACTGTCTGCTTGAATCAAAAGCGAGAACGATTGAAACGAATTCCAATTTGGGCACCAATTTGTGCTTTACGAATATTTGAACGGGCTCACAGCGTTGCCGGACCACTCAGAAATACTATCATAAGCCACATAAGAGCCATTCGCATGTCTACGTTTTTCAAAGAAGTTAAAATCAATTCTACTCGATTCAACTCCGATTTTTACGTTCATACTTATATAACAGCTGTAGCAATTTACTTGTTTTAAAACTAAATTCCTTTTAGCTACCAAGTTAAAGTAAAAATAAATAAGGACATACTTTATCATACTTTATATCATACTTTACATATGTTTATACAAAATACATGTGTGCAGTGTAAATTAAATTTAAAATTTTATTAATATATAGTTTTTGTATACAAAAAAAATCTGTTTCAACAGTAAACAGTCGGATCTTTTAATCAACATTTGCTTGTTTGCCAACTGTCAACATTATTTGCTCATGCTACCATAATAAATTTGGTTAATTATATTATTATGTATGCATTACGAGGGCTGCTATATATATTTCTGGCCTAATAATGAAAATGCGAATATTTATCATCAAAAATTGTTTTATTGTTTTTCAAGAGAACTGACTTAATTTCACAAAGTATATGTATGGTAGTATTACCTAAACACTGACCAACTTTGGTTTGGATCGGACAACTTTATCACATACCTCTCTTATAAGTAATCTGACAAACGTCAAAGCCAAGATATGTCTTTAGTATGAGAACCTTTTTTGTCGGTTGAGGTATCCAAACCAAACTTACACAGAAGGTTCGAAATATTTTTTTTAATTTTCTGAGCAATTTTAGTTGGAATCGGTTAACTACATCATCGTATTTAAAATAAAAATTTTAAATGTTGAGAATACCGCGCCATTTCTCACAAATATGTGATTAATGTGTTAAGCTTATTAGTTTATGTTATAGAATACTCTGTAGTATCTTACAGTCGGCTCGCTCGACTGAAGCCGTTCGTACTAGTTATAATTATATATGTATGTAATTAAATAAATGGCACCGAAACGAGGCCAAGTCTATAACAGATATGCTTTATTATAACTAGTTAGCTGTAAAAGCCTGCCGCCGGGAGTTCTGTTACATATCCGAAGGATGTCGTCTTCAGAGTCATCTTCTAAGAAGAGGTCTGTTGTGGGCTTAGAATCTTGACCGATACTTGTCAGAAAAGTGTTATTATTTGGGGTATTTGTTTTACACCAAGATCCTGGTAGATTGTGTTTTTTTTTGCATGTAAAATGGAGCATTAACAATTCAACGCAGAATCTTACTTTGACAGGACTCGATCCGTTATATTGAGGAGTTTCATGCAGCTCCCCATTAATTGATTCCCTAAATCACAAAGGGGGTTTACTTCATCATTCCAACACTCGCACTCAATATGGAATTCTTGAAAGAAAAGCTGTATCATCAGCATAAGAAGTAGTTTGGCTTCGGCGGCATCTGGGATAAAGGAGGTCCAATGTGTATAAAGCGTATAAAACAGGTCTCAACACACTGACTTGATGAACCAGCACTATTCGACTTCATTGAAGATCTCGAGTCTATTATTTCCACAACAAATGTTCTTCCAAGTAAAAGGACTTCAGCATTTTGAGAAGGCTGTGTGGAAGTAGTGGCATCTTTAAGAGGAGGCCCTGGTGCCAGACACGTCCAAAAGCCTACTTGACATCCAGAGAGATCCTAGAGCAATTCTTACATTTTTTAAATGCTTTAAAATATGGTTTGTATGTATATTTTTGACAACACAAACACATAAACACGAACTACAAACCACACTGTATATTTCGCATTATAAATTACAAAATATCTTTTATATTTTTGCGAATACTTGTTTGCAATTTCAGTAAGTGCGCGTTGTAAATAACACATCTGTTTAAGAACTGTTATGTTAACAGATGTTAATATTTGCTAACTTTTAAAAATTACTGTTTTGAAATTTTCGAGTAAAAGGACTAAAGTGCGCTGTAAGAACCAATCATCAAACGTTCGCACATTTGTTTTTATACTCTCTGAGGGGTATATTGGGTTTGTCAGAAGTATGTAACAGGCAGAAGGAGGCGTTTCCGACCCCATAAAGTATATATATTCTTGATCAGCATCAACAGCCGAGTCGATATAGCCATGTCCGTCTGTCCGTCTGTCTGTCTGTCTGTCTGTCTGTGCGTCTGTCCGTATGAACAAACAGATCTCAGAGATGGGAAGAGCTACAAGTTCAAACTTGGTCAGTATCGATCACATATTTAGTCAGTCAATACAAGTTTGTTTCCTTTTTTTGATGCCACGCCCCATTCGCCCACAATTAGCGAAAAACCAGACATACCTCGTAAAAAAAAACATGTTTTTGGCGAATATCTCGGTAACTATAACACCTAGGGTCACCAATTTTGGCACGCAGGTTGCCATTTGCAATATAAAGACAATGCCATCAAAATTTTTTGGATGCCACGCCTCCTTCGCCCACAAAAAGCACAACTCATATAATTGGAAACGAAGCTTAGAGGGTATTACGCGGTCGGCATGCCCGACTGACATTTTCTTTCTTGTTGTTTACACTGCAGTGTTTGCATGCACTGCTTGTGTGACCGCAGCGCTTCATCAGAAGCTCAGTGCTATGAAATTTCCGTTTTTCGATGTATTATTACTTTTTTGATTATAATCCGATTTTGATGCAATTTTCAGGATAGTTCGATATTGTTTGGCTCTAAATGAATATAAAGTTTTGAAACTATAGGTTAAACAAGAAAGATAATGTCAGTCGGGCATGCCGACCTTATACTTCGTGGACGACCCTCTGAGTTTCGTTTCCAATTACATGAATTCAAATTGCTGCAAGAACTTAACATGCACACATATTTGTATGTCTATCTCGCTCGCACAGTGCAATGCACGTGGCTATGCCTTGCTTACTTAAAGTAACGATTTTCATTGTATGACAAACTTTTTTTAACTATTTTTCGATTTTGATGAAATTTTCACAATCGTTTGATATTATTTGTCTGCAAGTATATTATAAGTTACACAACCATACGTTAAGAAATAAGTTAGCCAGAGGCATACAAAGTAACAACACAAATGTTGATGGCATTATCTTTATATTGCATCTAGCAACCTACACTGACGAGCAAAACTGTAACACGAGTTCAATGTTCTCACTTCAAAGGTCTGTATTTTCTCTTTTACTTAATGGATTCTTAAAATCTTAGCCTTATTTAATTAGTGCAATATTTGACTATGTTTTTACCAAATTTGAAGTCTTTAGATAAGCTGGAAAAAATATGCCAACAAAAAATGTTAAATAAGTCAAATGTTACAGTTTTGCACTCTCAACGCAAAAATTTTATTTTTAGTTTCAAACCTTTTTTTTACCGTTAAAACTAATTTGTTTCCATTGAAATTGCTAAGATTTAATAATTTTAAATCAATTTGCAATGCGAAAAACATTTTAAGCGAGCAAAATTAGAAAATAACCCAATTATTGATAGCAGGCGCATCCGTTCGAAAAATAACTAATAAATTTGGTTTTAGCCATATGACTGGGCAGCGAATCAAAAAAAAAACATTCAGGATAGCATTTCAGTTAATTAAGGAGGTCAACCAAGAATTTTAAGCGATCGCGATACACCCCACGTGGTCTACTTGGTGACAGGCTATCGCAACACCCTCCCAAAAATGCAGCGACACTGTCTGATTTGAATGCTATTGAGTGGACAGTCCGTCGCAGACTCGGCAGATTAGTCATAAAGGCTAAAGAAATATTTAAAAAACCATTCCTAGTTAAAGGGCAGGTAAATTTGCTTACAAATTTTGCTACAACTTACGAAAAATGGACTCAAGCTGATTGGGCTGCTGTGAGTTAAAAACAAAATATTACATAATTGTAAAATATTTTTTTTTTTAAGGTAAAACAAGTTTAATATTTTTAAAAATATTTTTTTTAAGGTAATTAGGTCAGATGATATAAAGAAAAATAGTTTTGAGTCAGTCGGATGATCCTGGTATTGGACTAGTGATCCCACAATCCAGTCATTAAATGCAGAGCAGCAAACCGTGAAGTACGTGGCTGCTCTATTATGATTTGGGGGTGTATTAGTGAAAGTGGAGTTGAACCCTTGGTGTTTGCACATGGAATAATGCATAAGGAGCCATATTTTAGAATTCTAGAACAGAATCTTGGAGAAGTGACTGGTTATATGGGTCTTGATGCTGAAAAATGTAGTTTTTAGCAAGCCAATGAACCGAAGGACACGCCCTATTTGGTATAAAACTGGATATCTAGTAAAAGTTTTCAGTCCAGGAAGTGGTCACCACAATCTCCTGACATGAACCCCTTAGAAAATCTATGAAGCCAGGCTAAATCGCAGCTTTTGAGATATGCGATCCCTCCAAATGTAATAAATAAGCTGTGGGATAGGACCAAGGACTTCTGGTACGCTAATCCTACAGAAATGGTGCGACGATATAACCAAACTATGCCAAATCGCATATATGAACTACAAAAATTTAAAAAGCTGTGGACCCTTTACTAAAAATAACATACAAAAAAATATTTGTTTAAAAAGCACCACAGTGCAAAACTGTAACATTTGACTTATTTAACATTTTTTGTTGGCATATTTTTTCCAGCTTATCTAATGACTTCAAATTTGGTAAAAACATAGTCAAATATTGCACTAATTAAATAAGGCTACGATTTTAAGAATCCATTAAGTAAAAGAGAAAATACAGACCTTTGAAGTGAGAACATTGAACTCGTGTTACAGTTTTGCTCGTCAGTGTACATGCCAAAATTGGTGTTCCTAGCTGTTATTTTTACCGAGATATTCGTCAAAAACACATATTTCGAAAGTGACTAAAACGGATATTATTGCTCTTACTATCTCTGAGATCTGTTTGTTCAAACGGACAAACGGACATGGCTATATCGACTCGGCTTGTGATGCTGATCAAGAATATACATATATACTTTATGGGGTCTGCCATGCCTCCTTCTGCCTGTTACATACTTTTCACAAACCCAATATACTCCCTATAAAAATTCAGTCAGACAGACGGACATGGGTTTATCGACTCGGCTTGATATGCTGATCAAGAACATATATATATGTATATATATATACACGTTATAGGAATCTGCCACGAACACAAACCTAAATACTTTCCTCAAACCCATTATAGTCCCCAGGGGGTGTACAAAAATCGAGGTCCTCAAAATTTCATCAAATTAAAAATTAGATTAGTTTATGTGATACATACTTGAATGCGTGAAATTAAGCTCTGGTAAGAAAAAGTAATTTAAATACCCAAACACTTAAGCAACAGTTTGGAACCAACATCCAGTATCCGGTTAACCCAAACATAAATGCAGACTGTTTGGGTGAAAATGGTATGGAAAGGGGAATGCGAATATGGTGTGAATCTGATTACACGTAAAGTGCTGTGGAAAAAATTCGATCACGTAAATTGAGTTTACACTTTAAAGGAGCAGGAGCAGGAGCAGCTTACCAAACAATACAATTGTGGCAGCACGTACACCTACATACACGTACCTAAAATGGAAAAGTCGAAAAGTACGAGTATTTACAGTGCTTCTATTTGTTTAGTGACCCGAAGAAGGCGCGAGTCGGTAGGTCAGAGGTGAGGCAAAGTCGCAATGGTAAATGAATTGAGGTGGAAGCTGGTATATGGTAGAGTTATTGAATGCTGACAAAACCTGCTGTTTGTTTGTCTGTCTGTCTACCTGTTTGTGTACTGCTGTCGGTCACTGTACGTTAGATCAAAGCTTTGGCGTTGTTATATCGTTATATGATTATATCAATACATTTAATATCCTCTTTGAGATTCTTTGAGATAATTTAAGTTACAACAACAATAAAAAACCCGCTAACAGTAAGAGCATTAAAATGTGTGTGTGAATAAGCAGAAAAGTTAAGATGGTGTGATTGTGGTCGGGGTGGGTAGAGGATGGGTTGCAATTACAGTGCTGTCTGGGTATAGTGAACTAATTTTTGCACGGCATGTTTTCTGTCACTGTAAAATCTCAGGCGTCAAGAACAAAAAGTCCACGTTCGATTTGTATTTGACTTCCTCGAGGTAGGCGAAATAAAAGTTAAGTATCGCATCGTTCAACCAGTGCGGTCCGTGCAACAACTGCACATCGCTCATCCGCACCGCGGATTGGGCACCAATTTGTGCTTTACGAATATTTGAACGGGCTCACAGCGTTGCCGGACCACTCAGAAATACTATCATAAGCCATTCTCATGTCTACGTTTTTCAAAGAAGTTAAAATCAATTCTACTCGATTCAACTCCGATTTTTACGTTCATACTTATGTATGTAACAGCTGTAGCAATTTACTTGTTTTAAAACTACATTCCTTTTAACTACCAAGTTAAAATAAAAATAAAAAAGGACATCTGTATATGCATGTATGCCCCTTGTTTCTCATACTTTACATATGTTTATACAAAATACATGTGTGCAGTGTAAATTCAATTTAAAATTTTATTAATATATAGTTTTTGTGTACAAAAAAATCTGTTTCAACAGTAAACCGTCGGATCTTTTAATCAACATTTGCTTGTTTGCCAACTGTCGCGTCAACATTATTTGCGCATGCTACCATAATAAATTTGGTTAACTATATTAGTATGCATGCATTATTAATTGTAAATACATATGTACAGACATGTCGAACGTGTTATGAAATATATGTACAGTCATTTACAAAAGTATTCGTCTCTAGTTGAATTGAAGGGGGTAAATTCCCTGGATAGAGGTAACATTCTTATACCCTTAAAGAGTGTATATTGACATTCTCACGAAGTTTGTAACGCATTAATCGTTCTTGATTGACATCAACAGCCGAGTCGGTTTAAATACTAGCTAGTCTCAATTGAACAATCAACCAATAAGCTCGAGGTGTCTAATTTTATGTGCAATCCACATTTCATTCTAATCGATCCTCATATCATATAGCTCTCATAGGAAAAATCGGCCGGAAATGCTTAGTAAGAAAATGTTTTCTGTCTATTGAGCAATTTAAACTAAATTCACAAAATATGCTTTTGCAATCATTACACATATGCTAACAAAATTTCATCCAGATCGGACTACTATATCATATAGCTTCCATGGGAAGAATCGGTTAGAAATACTAAGTATGTAAAAACTCTTGTTTTTTTATTCCCTCTGAGGGATATATTGGGCTTCTTATAGAGCCTACAAGTTCAAAGTTGGTCAGTATCGTTCACATATTTAGTCAGTCTATACAAGTTTGTTTCCTTTTTCTGATGCCACGCCCCATTCGCCCGTAATAAGCAAAAAACGAGACATACCTCAGAAAAATTCATGTATTTAGCGAATATCTTAGAGCCTATAACACATAGAGGCACCAATTATGGCATGCAAGTTCGTAAATTCAATATAAAGACATTTTCAAAATTGTTGGATATCACGCCTCCTTCGACAATAAAAAACAAAACAAATTGTAATAAACTTCGATAGTTTTTGTTATTTGAAGAAATATCGTGATTTTTCATGTCAAAAATTGTGTAAAAAAATGATTTTTAACCGAACTTTATCTCATAAAATACCGAAGAACCATGAAATGGGAATGTCCTTATGCCCAATTCCAGCGAAAATGAGCCGAAGTAAATATACAAGCCAAAGGTTTTTGGAAAAACCGTAAAACCGCGCAAAAATATCGCGATCTAAAAGCGTAGCGGTAAAGCAAAGCAGTATTGCATCACAGATTTGCGCTGCATTGGTTCTCCTAATCTCCAATAGTTGAGTGGAGTGCATTTAGAACCCATGGGATATTGTTTTAAAAGAAAAAAAACTGTTCAATATTTGTTAGCTCCCGAAACAAAGCTGCACAAATATCCTTTGTATGAATTTACATGTTTTGGAACTTAGATTGGCGAAATGTCATCTTCTATAATGTGTAAAAAAGTTTAATCTAGATGGTCATGATGGATATCAGTCATATAAACGCAACACAAGATCCTCAAACCAGTAAAAAAATTTTGGATTTTCAAAGGTGGTTGAGCTAGGCAAGTGCTGGTTTTGGCTTTCCGTGAAACACTTTTATTTGTTTTGTTACCCACAGAATGACCTTGGTATGCTATGTAGAACTCCTAGACGTAGCTTTGTGGCGTTTCTAGGTCAATTCAATAGGATTTTGGAAACATTTATATGTACGAAGTAACAAAATATTAATTTTAAAGGAGAAAAACTTACATCCATTGATATGTCCTGCTACAAATCCAGATTATAATCAATCGAAAATCTTTGAAGAATAATAGAAAATCGGTTTTATAGAAATACTAGACCATATACCACCAAATAGAAGCTGACGGGGTCAAAAGTTGATGAAAGAGACAAATTTGACATATCCTTTCTTCAAAAACAATTAAGGAAGTCAAACTAAAACAAAAAATTAAAAAAGACAAGTAAAGAAGATTACAGTCGAGCTTGCGCGAATTGTGGGCAAAGGGGGCGTGGTATCCAAAATGTTTAAAGCGAAATATGTTTATATAGTATCCAGTATCCTGCATACCAATTTTGGCCTTTCTAGCATTCATAAAAGAAACAAGAAAGAAAATGTCAGTCGGGCATGCCGACCTTGTACTTCGTGGACGAGTACTTCTGAGCTCCGTTTCCAATTATATGAGCTCAAATTAGAGTAGCTGCTGCAAGAACTTAGCATGCCCACATATTTGTGTGACTATCTCGCTTGCACAGTGCAATGCACGTGGCTATGCCTTGCTTACTTAAAGTAACGATTTTTATTGTATGACAAACTTTTTTAATTATTTTTCGATTTTGTTGAAATTTTCACAATCGTTTGATATTATTTGTCTTCAAGTATACGTTAAGTAATAAAACTATACGTTAAGAAATAAGTGAGCCAGCGGCATGCAAAGTTACAACGCAATTGTGCTTTTGGTGGGCGAAGGAGGCGTGGCATCCAAGAAATGTTGATGACATTATATTTATATTGCATCAAGCAACCTGCATGCCAAAATACCATGGACTGACTAAATATGTGGTCGATACTGACTAAAACGGATATTATTGCTCTTATTATCTCTGAGATCTGTTTGTTCAAACGGACATGGCTATATCGACTCGGCTTGTGATGCTGATCAAGAATATACATATATACTTTATGGGGTCTGCCATGCCTCCTTCTGCCTGTTACATACTTTTCACAAACCCAATATACTCCCTATAAAAATTCAGTCAGACAGACGGACATGGGTTTATCGACTCGGCTTGATATGCTGATCAAGAACATATATATATGTATATATATATATACGTTATAGGAATCTGCCACGAACACAAACCTAAATACTTTCCTCAAACCCATTATAGTCCCCAGGGGGTGTACAAAAATCGAGGTCCTCAAAATTTCATCAAATTAAAAATTAGATTAGTTTATGTGATACATACTTGAATGCGTGAAATTAAGCTCTGGTAAGAAAAAGTAATTTAAATACCCAAACACTTAAGCAACAGTTTGGAACCAACATCCAGTATCCGGTAAACCCAAACATAAATGCAGACTGTTTGGGTGAAAATGGTATGGAAAGGGAAATGCGAATATGGTGTGAATCTGATTGCACGTAAAGTGCTGTGGAAAAAATTCGATCACGTAAATTGAGTTTACACTTTAAAGGAGCAGGAGCAGGAGCAGCTTACCAAACAATACAATTGTGGCAGCACGTACACCTACATACACGTACCTAAAATGGAAAAGTCGAAAAGTACGAGTATTTACAGTGCTTCTATTTGTTTAGTGACCCGAAGAAGGCGCGAGTCGGTAGGTCAGAGGTGAGGCAAAGTCGCAATGGTAAATGAATTGAGGTGGAAGCTGGTATATGGTAGAGTTATTGAATGCTGACTAAACCTGCTGTTTGTTTGTCTGTCTGTCTACCTGTTTGTGTACTGCTGTCGGTCACTGTACGTTAGATCAAAGCTTTGGCGTTGTTATATCGTTATATGATTATATCAATACATTTAATATCCTCTTTGAGATTCTTTGAGATAATTTAAGTTACAACAACAATAAAAAACCCGCTAACAGTAAGAGCATTAAAATGTGTGTGTGAATAAGCAGAAAAGTTAAGATGGTGTGATTGTGGTCGGGGTGGGTAGAGGATGGGTTGCAATTACAGTGCTGTCTGGGTATAGTGAACTAATTTTTGCACAGCTTGTTCTCTGTATCGAGGTTGTGCACTTTATGAAGACTCAAATTTATGTGCTCAAAATCTCATTTTCTTTGTTTAAACAGCGAACATTTTTTTTTTAATCATTAACATTAGTAAGAAAACACACTAATTTGGGTGCTCAATATTTTGGGGGGGTCACTAAACCCAGACAGCACTGTATATATATGTATCTGCGCATAATGTGTTTTTATTGCAACACAAATTTTTATTATTATTATTTGTTGTTGTGTTGAACGATTTGTTATTGGGATAACTCTAGTATTTAATATGCTTTCCGAGGGATGCGATAAGCTTGATTAGCTGATATCGCTTGGCCTTGATGACATCCTGATGCAACTGCTGAACACCATCGACGCAATCATATCGATTCACATAGTCGGTCAAGTGATCGGCCATACAGATGACGTGTATGCCACAATCGTAGTCGTTGCTCTGCTGCAGGCAACGCATGCTACGAAAGCGCGCATGACGCATGTCCAGCACGTCCTTGATGTTATTGACCAGTTCCATCGAGCTCCCTGTGTTGCCACCCCCATACGAGTCAAAGTGAAAGAAGCTCTTTTCCGGCCGCGAGGCTACCAGTAGGCTCCAGTGGGCACCGCCCCGATCATGTGAATGGGCGTCGTTCACACCCATAAAAATGAACGATTTGTGAATGGCCTTGTGCTGCGTGACAAGAAGCGAGTGCAGCTCCACATCGTCCATGTAGGTCATGCACTGTGACATCTCAGGCGTCAAGAACAGAAAGTCCACGTTCGATTTGTATTTGACTTCCTCGAGGTAGGCGAAATAAAAGTTAAGTATCGCATCGTTCAACCAGTGCGGTCCGTGCAACAACTGCACATCGCTCATCCGCACCGCGTCCTGGCTTAGGGATGCCAGAATGGGATCTGCTCGGGATGCCTTAAGTTTCTTCACCACGTTGATATTGATGCTGCTGTTGCTGTTGCTTGAGCTTGCATTTCTTACATTTTCAATATTTTCCAGGCCAACACTGTTCTCGTTGTTGATGATGTTGTTGCAGTTATGATTATTGCTGATGCTTTCTTGGTTATTGTTGTTGTTAATACAATTAAGATTATTATTGATTAGACCATCGCCCATAGCATTCTCATCCATTTCGTTGTCCAGCTTCTTCTTGCCCTTCGCCGACTGAAGCGGCACCACCTTGCCATCAGCGACAACAGCACCAGCAGCAGAGGTGGCAGCAGAGGCAGCTGGCTGAACACGACGCTCGGTGCGTTTCTTCTGCTTCACGTTTCGTGGCATTTTTGGAAAACAGCTTTCGACGATCGCTACTGGCGGTAAATTTTGGGGATACAATTAATTTCACAGCAGCCTTTAACATATATATATGTACATACAGCCTATGACAAACTTACACAAAATACTGTCTGCTTGAATCAAAAGCGAGAACGATTAAAACGAATTCCAATTTCGGCACCAATTTGTGCTTTACGAATTTTTGAACGGGCTCACAGTGTTGCCGGACCACTCAGAAATACTATCATAAGCCATTCGCATGTCTACGTTTTTCAAAGAAGTTAAAATCAATTCTACTCGATGTCAACTCCGATTTTTACGTTCATACTTATATAACAGCTGTAGCAATTTACTTGTTTTAAAACTACATTCCTTTTAACTACCAAGTTAAAATAAAAATAAAAAAGGGCCCCTTGTTTTTCATACTTTACATATGTTTATACAAAATACATGTGTGCAGTGTAAAATAAATTTAAAATTGTATTAATTTATAGTTTTTGTGTACAAATAAAAAATCTGTTTCAACAGTACTGCTATGAGATCACTCGATCTAGCTTTTTAACACGCGATGTTATAAAGCATACTTACAACGTTGTAAGATGCTCTTCTCTGAAGATCCTATACAGTTCTATAAATTTGTCAATTTGTAGTGAACAAAGATGTAACCTAGCCATTTCTGGTAGTTAACTGTACTAAGAGGCTGAAAGCGGGCGTGCACTTATAGTCCGGCTTCATAGGAGGATAGCTCGACGGATGGGGTGAGGTTCTTGCCTGTCCTTCTAGTACGTCACATTTTAAGAAAAAACGAGAAGTGCACTATCGGATAATCTACTGGGCTAAAACAAGATAGTGTGCGAAAGTATATTTCTCTCCATTACAAAAATAAATATCAATATAAAGACTTAAACTCGGCTCATGGTTTTAGTCGGAGATGCTAAGTTATTGATCGCATTCTCATTCTCTACCCTCCCTACCTTGACAGTTGGTACTAAATTGATTTTAAACTGTCCTTTTACCAGGCCTAAGAGTAATTCATTATGGATTAAGCATGGATATTATGTAGGTGACATTTATTTGAATTTATTTACAATTCATTTTTTTAATAAATATTTCAAAACAAAAAAAATACAAATTTTTTTTAACAAATTCATTACGAATCATTTCCATTAAATTCAATATTTCAATAATTATTATTTAGAAAAGTTAGCAACATAATTAATCGGCAAGATTTTAAAAACCCAAAAACATTACGGATTTTTCGTTTTTTGAGAATATTGGCCTTGATGGCCATTAAAATAAAACATACATATCGAATAGAACACAACGTGCTTGAAAACCTTTATGAAACCTATTAACGTTACATCTGGAGTACCACAGGTAGTTTATAGTCATCTTGGCCCATTGGTCATCACTTTAATTATAAACGATTTTTCATTACAAAATATCTCAGTCGCACAAACTTATGTATGTCGATGATGTCAAGCTTTGTTTACTGTGTAACGGTCGTTTTTGGCAGCGTCTTTTGCAAACTGATCTTGACCTATTTTCATCTTGGTGCCGAGTGAATCTATTAAATTTAAATAGTTTTAAATGTAACTTTATGTCCTTCTACACATCACAGTGCATTTACTGACAGTATTATCCCGCTGTCTAAACAGCACACAACGAATTTTCAAAACCAATGTTTAATTTTTGATCTGCGGGGCTTGAACAGGAATTCAGATACACAATGGCAATCGTATTCAAGTAGACTGCTATTACTTAATCTTCCCCCTCTTACTAACCGTAGGACTATGCTTGGTGTGTTATTTTTGTATAATTTACCTCTTGGTCAGATTGACTCTGTTAGTTTATTAAACAGACTTAACATCAATGTGCCTACTAGAATAACTCGTAACTTTAATCCACTGTCTCTTTGGCATTGTAAATCTAATTGGCGTCCATATGACCCATTTAGAATCCTGTGTTCTAATTATAACTTTAATTTCAATTTTTAGTCTTAAATTAATTTTAATGGTTTGTGTCTACTCCTCATGGTCTCACATTAAATAAATAAATGAATTTAAACTAATTTGGATTTTTATTGGAAAATTGTGCTATTCTACAATGTTGGAATTTACATCTTATATATAAAAAAAAAAAACTATCAATGGTGTACGAGTGTTTTTAGTGAATGCTTTACACATCACCAAAAATAGGTTTAGATAAAATTTGATTTAGTACAAATCCGTATGCATGGAAAATCGCCCTAAGGGAAAACAAATTAGTACAGAAGAATTCGGTTACTACGACAATAAAGGAATAGGCAATGGCCGGAATAGTGAAAAAATATCGTCGGTATAAGCGTTTTGTCGCTAAAAGCGGACTTTGATATAAGTTTGTATGGGAACCAACCAAGTCATAGAATTTTGAACGAACCCAATAAGCAGAGTCGTCATAACCGGATTCTACTGTGTGTTCCTTTTTAAATAAGAATTATTGGCTTATAGTGATATAATATAAGTATTGTTTAAAATATATAATTGAAATATAAACTAATTTTTTTAAATCAGTTTACTACCGAATTATAATGGTTTAAAATTATATTGGTTTATAACAAATTACTTTATGTGACAAAATGATTAGATTTGTAATATTCTCATTACTTAGTGACTATAATTAGAGGTAAAGCAAAACAATTTTTTCTGTGTCAATATTTATTATGCTATACATATTATGTGTATATTTAATATCGACCAAATTTCGGTAAAATCTGTCTATAGAAATCTGCAAGGATATCGGATATGTGGTAAAGAAAAAGTTATTTCATTGTTATATTACCATACTTTAAGTTTACATTTTTTGTTGGTTCGCAGGGCCAGGATTTATTTAAAGGGATTTGTCGTCGTTGTCGTAACCGGCTTTAATTTCATTTTCACACTTGATGCTTGATGCCCCCAAATATGCCACGCCCCCCAGTTCTTTACCGGCCAAGCAGTTTGACCATTTTTCCCCATTGCGCTCGCTGAATATCTGTGAAAATAAAAATTAACGCTTGCCAGGATTTTGGAAGAATATAAAATATATATATGTTCATACAAACATACATATGTACATACGCATTACGCAAGTATATATGTACATGTGCATGTGTGTATGGGTATATACATATATAAGAGGCTGAACTGTGCGTGACTTATTTGCATATACAGTATACATTCATACATTCATACACTCGGCAGAAAAAGTATGCGTACAAGATTATTGCTCGACTTTGACTGTGAACAAATAAAAGTAGAAATAAATATTTTGTCAATATTTAATTTTTTTATTATAGTTTTGAGTATTTTCCAGAAATATTTTTCTTAATATTATTAACACAACTTTTTTTTATTTTTTTTTTAAATAAAAAATTAACAAATATTCAGTCAGAAAAAGTATGCGTACAAACTAAGAAATATAACTAAAAATGACTTTTTCTTAAACAAAACGAAAAAATTAGTATAAAGTAGGATATCCCTTCCTTTTTATAGTTTCTGCCAACCATTAATACATTTTTGAGCATATCCTTCGATGTAATAGTTCTTTGGCGAATCCTACGCTCCAAAAAATCCCAAAGATGTTCTATGGGATTTAAATCAACTAATGTGTTATTCATTAAAAAATATAATTTTGACAAAATATTTATTGCTACTTTTATTTTTTCACAGTCAAAGTCGCGCAATAATCTTGTACGCATACTTTTCCTGGCGAGTGTATGTAGATTTCGGCACATCCTCATCTATAATTTGAATGTGTTTAGCCCGTTGCTATTTGGCATTGTCATGTCGCGGCTGTTTATGGCTTGTGGCTGCGGCTTCTCTGGTCGCCAGCTCATTTAAATTAACATTGAGCATGCTACGCAGAGTGTGTACATACAGTGCCGGAAAAAATAAAAGCACCAAAAAAAAAAACAGCTTAAACTTGACCAAATGTAATTTGCTAAATATATACTAAAAGCCATTTCTTTAATATGTATCGCGAAAGGACAATTCCAAAATAAGTCAATTACCACACTGATTAAGTAAAATAATCAGTTATGCTACGAATTCAGTCCCAGAAATAGACTCTCGAGGACCAGAACCTATTATGTCGCCATTAATCATCAACCTGCATCGAAAATTAAAAAGGACTTAAATATTGTTGTATCTGTGAAAACAATTAGTAATTGACTAAGAGAAAATAATTTAAACGCTAGTAGTCCGAGAAAAGCTCCACTTTAGACCATACATATAACTAAGGAAAAATTAAAAAAGTATTGGATATTTTTGTGTAACAAGTATGTTGACAGGTTAATTTATTAATTTAAGTAAATTTACCTGTTAAAATTTGAGTTATATTCTTTTTACGCTATGAATATTGCAAAAACCTTTGGTGCTATTATTTTTTCCGCAGCTGTATGTACGTATGTATGTACGTTAATTTTGTGTGAGCATGCCGCAAATTTAACGGAGTTCTTGACGATTCTTTAAATCTGAATGTTAATCGATTTGGTATCTCTGCCAAAGTCCCCAACCCAAAGACTCCCAGTGCTGCACAGTTGTTTGGCTATCAACATTGTTTTTTGTTATTTTGACCGGCATTATGCAGCACTGAAGTCTCCACGGACAACACTGCCAGCAAATTGCATTGCAAACAAGAAGCAGTCACCGAAGATGAAGTAGAAGAAGAAGCAAAAGACACCAACAGCAGCTGAAACAATTTCTCTCATTTGACTTTAATGCATCTGAAGTGGCAAGGTGGTCTTGTTGAGTACTGCGCTGGTGTGGCACTGCAGAGTGAGGCAATAGGGATAGATGTATGTACGAGTGCACAGTTCGGTCGGGAGGTATAGGTCCAGAATTCCCAAAAGTAATATTAACGTGACACTGCACTATGGGCGATTTGTTGATTTTGCTGGCATAAAGTTTAAAAATAGAGCTAGGAGCTTAATTTTTTTTTGTAAGTGTTACTAATATTTTACTTTAATTTCGGATTTTTTTTAGTCAATTTGACCACGCCTTTATTTTCCGCCCCTTTATAGCCCCGGCACTTGTACAAAAATTTCAATTTTTATTATAAAGCAAAGCATAAAAATAGAAAAAATAATATTTTACCATGTTTTAACAATATTGCAAACATAAAAAAACAAAAAGTTAATAATCTTCTTCATCCAAAACAAAAGAATTCTCATGTTTGTCATCGCTTTCGTTGTCTTATTCGCTGTCTTCATCATTTAAAAAAGCGTTTTGTTGTTGAACGTAAAGGAAACTTCAAGTTCAATTTTTTTTAAAAGGAACAAAAAGGAGCAGAAAAAATGATTACTACAATAAACTAGACACATTCGTAAGTAACTTGCCATTTTTAGTTGCATGTTTTGATATGCACTTTTTAAGAAATACTCCACGGAACACAATTAAAATTGTTAGATTTTTGCTAAAAATACAATCAACAATAACACCGGACATTAAAATCACCACGAACATTTATACACATTTATCATAAATAAAAGATTCTAAATACCTTGAGCTTTGCTATCCATATTACACTTATTAATTTAAACGAAACCAATAATAATTTAAGCACTTTCAACAGCATGAAATTTTTCGCGCCAATTTATATAATTGCGAGCTTCAAGAGATCAGTTGGTTTTGAAGGGCTGCCACAAAAAGAGAGTTGCCACCCAAAAAAAAAAAAATTTGTTTTTCAGCTAACTGAAGTGTTTACTATTAATAAAAAAAAACATTTCCTTAATATTTCACCATAAATTTTATGACTTTATGCCGCCCATTATGAAAAATCGCCCATAGTGCACTGTAAGAAACAAATAAGTATGCAGGGTCGATGTACTTGACTGTTATATGCTCAGTTCCAGCATCATCCTAGACGTAAACCTTACACAGTGGCTCACAGCATGTTTAATACAGTTTTAAAACAGTATGATGGTAAACTTTTAATGTTATAGATTTTAGATACTTTTCAGTTTATAAAATCAAATGCAGAAAATATAGTACTAACACTTTTTCCTACCATAGCTTTTTCGAGCTTTCAAAATAAATTGGCATATGTATGTATGTACATGTATCGAAATTGTCACTTAACACTAGTCCCTAGTTCTTTTCGGGCAAAACAGGGCAAATTTATGTGGGACCATTCGAAGTGTGCGAAAAGAAACAAGAAAGAAAATGTCAGTCGGTCAGGCCGACCGTGTAATACCCTCTGAGCTTTGTTTCCAATTATGAGTTCATTTTGGACTGCTTACAAGCAGTGCACTGCGTAAATGTTATATACACAAACAGTGCACTGAGTAAGTTTTAAATACACAAGCACTGCTTGTAAACACTGCAGTGTTAACGAAAGCAGTGCACTGCTATTGCGATACAAATTTAAGTTTGTATGGCACATTTTTTTAATTATAGTCCGATTTTAATGAAATTTTTACAATCGTTTGATATTATTTGTCTGCAAGTAAATGCTAAGTTACAAAACTATACGTTAAGAAATAAGTGAGCCAGCCGCTTGCAAAGTTACGAAGAAATTGTGCTTTTGGTGGGCGAAGAAGGAGTGGCATCCAAAATAAGTTGATGGCATTGTCTTTATATTACATCTAGCAACCTGCATGCCAAAATTGGTGACCCTAGGTGTAATAGTTACCGAGATATTCGCCAAAAACATATATTTTTTACGAGGTATGTCTGGTTTTTCGCTAATTGTTCGCAGAAAATTTGTATATCAATTAATCTTTTTTGCAATTTCAGAAACTTTTATTTGGGTATTTACTCAAAACGCATTCAAACAATTATGTTATATTGATTTACCGTACATGATTCTGTTGGGATTTAAGTTCAACTCTCATACGAGTTTTTCAAAGGTTGCAAGAAGTCTCTATTACATTTTATTTTATTATTTTAATTTATAATTTGTTAAATATTATTATGAAATCTTAATAAGTAAATAAAAAATATTTACATAGGTCTTAAAATCTTAGACATCCGATAAACATCCTTCTTTCAATAAAGGGCTGTAAAACTGCACAACTTAGAAATTAGAAACTTAGAAGAACGAAACGAACCTACGGAAGTGATGAGTTTTTAATGATTGTCGATGTTCTCTCTGACTTCATAAGAAAAAAGAATTTGATTCTAAAACATCTTTCCTGACGCTTCTACATACATATATCTACGTATACATATAATTTGTATGGTTATATACTTAATGCTTATGAGAGAACTGCAGCTGCGGCTGTTTTGCGAACAATATGCATATATAAGAAAATGTATATTGCGGTGTTACACACACACACCCACAAAAATGCGATCGCGGTATTACAGGCACATAACATAAAATACATAAAACACATAACATAACCAGTCATTCTGCTCAAGAATATATATACTTTATAGGGTCTGACACGCCTGCTTCTGAATTAGGGCAAAAAACACAGCACCACATTTTCAAAGGTATTTTTGACACATACATATGGTGAAAAGCGCACAGTGATTTTAGGGTAAATTTTTTGTGCGGTTCCTCGCCGCAGTTTTCTGGTGCTAATAGCTCTGAAAAGTATGCTATGAAACACGTAAAATTGAAAGGATCTCTTAGAAGCGTACTAATGGATTTGTTGGTGTAAATTAGTAAGACGTCACAGTAATTTCGTGTTTTACTGATTCGCACATTAGTCCAGTATTTGATAGTGTGAGAGCGGATACCACAGATTTGCATATCTACTTACACACATGCATATGTCCGTACATACGATATTCTATTGTGATTGTTGCTGCTGCAGGCTGCTGTTGTTTGGAATTGCTTTTGAGTTGTTAGCCAACTTTTCAGCTGCACACTTTCTGGGGCGAGAATCAAAAGTTTTGCCGTTGCCAGAAGCACGCGATGTGGATTACCGTTGCTGTTGTTTTTGTTTGCATAACTTTTGTAGACTGCATAACTTTGGTTTACTAATTAAATGCTCAGGAGGCACATGAGTGTTGCCTGGCAGCGACTCAATGAGTTTTCGCACCGCCAAAAGTCACCGGCAACGCGACGCGCCACGACACGTAATTGAAATAAAAGAGCTGACGACTCCCGAGGCCTAGGAGAATTGTAATACACTAACACACACATACATATGTACATGTATATCTGAGCACCCTTAACAGCTCAGTCATACATAATTACCCAAATACACTCCTCTATACACTCACCAAAGCGATAAATTATTGTTACAATATGCGTAACAGTTAATAATAGTATAATAATGGTTATGCAAAACTTTTAGTTCTTGCATGTTATTCGATGCATGAACATTCTATATTCTATATATTTATATGGATCTGTGGACATAGGTTCTAAATTTCACATAACGATATACATATATGTGAAACATTTTTGATTGCAGTTCCAAGAAAAGTGAAGTCACGGTATCGTATGCTCTTTCGCATATGCTTCTATTTGCGTATGTGTTTCACGAAAAATTTAAAATGATTACAATATTATGTTAAATAGTATCAATAAATGACAATTAGTATCTTAACTATTTAATTTCTATAATTTCAAAATTTATAAAGTTGCAAAATATAAATGTCTATGAAATATTTGTACTGCGAAACTCCAATTTTGAATTAAGCTTTAAGATAATAAAAACACAGTAGGACACTAATTTATTAATGGGAATGTAGATTTTAATGAATATAACGTAAGCTAGCTGCCATCACACTTTACGATATTTTAAACATTTTTAGTTCTCTTCTCTTACGACCTAAAGGATTTCCAAATTGATAAAGATTTAAGATTTAATAAGAGTATTGAAACGTCTTTATGCCCAGATTCATTTAATACTATGTTTTTATTCTGAATGGCATGATAATTGCTCCCAAAATGCGGTAATTACGTAAGTGCCGCCCGGGACCTGATTGTCAGTAATCTCAGTCTGAAAGCACACACACACACACTCGCACGCACAAACACCTGCAAATGTGCCACCATCACTTTACTGTCTGCTTGTTTTTTCCGTATGTTTTAACCCGACAATTTCATAATTTAGAAGCCAAAAAGAACCCGCAGTTTGTGACTTTTTTTCTTTTTATGATCAAGTTTCCTTTATCTTTTTATACCCTCTGTGGGGTATATTGGGTTTGTCAGAGGCAATTTGTATAAAACAGGCAGAAGGAGGCGTGACAGACCCCATAAAGTATATTTATTCTTGATCAGCATCAACAGCCGAATCTCAGAGATGGTAATAGCAACAAGTTCAAACTTGGTCAGTATCGACCACATATTCAGTCAGTCAATACAAGTTTGTTTCCTTTTTTTAATGCCACGCCCCATTCGCCCACAATAAGCGAAAAACCAGACATACCTCGGAAAAAATACAGGTTTTTTTGCGAATATTTTGGCAACTATAACATCACCAAAAGGCACTATACAAAAAAAATAAAATAGAAGAATTGCCCAACTATATCTACAGAGTATCTGCCTCTCTTTGGAAGTAGTGCCGAAGGGCGATCAAAGCTACAATTATTTCTGCATCTGTTAGATGACCAATTACATCTTGATACACTGCTATCACAAATGTTCGATAAATAAGAGATTGGTCCTTCAGTTACAATAGATAGAAATAAATATACTTTTTATGCGTTAAAATTTCAATGCCAGTTTTGAAACAGTAGAACCAATTCAGATCATTATTGAGGGCGTGCACAAATATTAGTGGAACATAATACCAGCATTATGAAATTCAGATTAATGTTCGAATTTTACTCTTGAATTTATTTAAATTAGGTGGCATAAATTTACTATTTTTTTTATTAGTGTAGCAAATGTTCCCTATAACATAATGGAATGAATAATGTCAATTAACTGAGGAAAGTTTGAATTGTAAATTGAGAAAATTAAATAGTTGGAAAGTTTTCGGATAAAACTTAGTCTGTTGCCTGTTTGCTGAAGTCAAAATAAGATTGCATCGATTGCTCGTTCTTATGCACATTTTATGGACAGGAAAGGTAAAGTAAAGGGGGAGAGACAAGCGTTTTATTATTTTTATTACGCATACGCCGCATAGGTTTATATACAAGTCTTACACAAATTTCGCCTGTCTCTCAAAAGGGGATTTTATACTTAGATGCTTCAATATGAGTTTGCAATTTTATGATTGTAAACAAATTGCGGAAATACATAAAGTACAGTAAAAACATTTTGTGTACCTGTCCCCTTCCATTTTGCGCTTTGCCCATTGCCCTTTGCAATCCTCTGCTCACTAACGGTAGCAGGCAGCTTATGAACAGCTGTCGGATATGTTTTGCAGCTGCCACGCCCTCTTTGTCGTTCCCGTTCTCATTCTCGTTCACGTTCTTGTCTTGGCCTCATCTTACCCACTCTCTGCTTCGTTGCCTTTGAGCATGAAAAGTAATTCGACTGTTATACCCAATGGTCCCAAGGATGCTATGAGGTGTCCTGACATTCAAGCTCAATAAATTTGATGGAAAGCTGAATAGAAATTCATCACATTCATTTCGGCTTCTTCTTTCGATGTTTATGATAATGAATATTGCATCCACAAGCCAAATACAAAATATCACTGTCAACGGAAAATTCTGGTTCTTGCTTTCTTTGCAACTTTTCTACTCTTCTACTGTCAGAAAACTTGAGTCTTAATTTTAATGAGTATCTTTTGAACAGTCATAAAATACTTTTAGATGCTGTTTTCCCTGATTTTCACATACATCTTTATTCCACACTCTGGGCTCATTGTCTGATATTTTTTGTGCTCATTTGGTAAATGTCAAAAGGAGCGTCGTTTAGGTAACACTCCCAACTGCCACGCCTCTCCCCAATGTCGGCTATTTTTCATTTTGGCAATCGATAAGACAGCGAATTAAAAATGTTTTTATGAGTACCAACTTTTTATTTTGTAATAGAAAAATCCAATATGGTGGCACGATTAGTTAAAGCCTAAAGCATTTAACATTCCACATTTCAAGTAAACCCGATCTGATCAGGTGTAATATACCGATTCCCACTTAAACCTAATGGCCTAAAAATGAGAATTTTCCATAAGCCCTAACGTTTATTAACAGAGTCATGCATAAATTTTCATTTTCATGTCATTATTTAGAAGTCATATCTTTTACTCGCGTTCCATGCGCACCTGCAACCGTCGGCGACGTCTACACTGAAACATATTATGGAGGTGGCACTTTACGCCAAAAGCACTATTAGGAAAAAGTTACATATTTATTTTTTTTCCTGCATTTAGATTTGTAAATCTTATAACTCTAAATAGAATTTATTTATTTTCTGCACTAGAGGTGGAAAAGCCAGCTGACTTCGGAGCTGCGTTGTTCGTAGAAAAAGCGGTGCACAAAGTGACATGTGCTTGATTCGTAAGCACACAATATACATATAATATGGGAAACGGAAATCAGTAAATGTTAAGTATATGTTTTATTTTTACAATAAATTTGATCTAGCAAATTTGCACGCTTTTCGACGTACTACTTATTTAACACAATAAAGAGTTTAATGTTGACTCTATCTCTTACCATATCTGAGATCCATTCTATTACGGATGGACAGACAGGACAGACGAGTCAGGATCGAATCCGCTATAGATCCTAATGAAGTGTATACATATTTTCATTATAATGTCGAAAATACTTACTGTTGCCTATTACTAATTTTTTAAAAAATTGTAGTCAAAACTCAATAACAAAATCATATAAATACCTTCAGCCCAATGATGAGTTTTAAGAACCCCTTATTTGTATGTATAGAAGAATTACATTGGAAGCTAAAGAACATTTTAGAGTCGACCAAAAAAAAGCAGTCAAAAAATATATATTTTATTTAAGTTTATGGTTCGTTCGTGATGTTATAGTACTGTCTTTATGTTTAGATTGTTATACTCTCTGAGGGGTATATTGGGTTTGTGAAAAGTATATATATTCTTGATCAACATCAACAGCCGAGTCGATATAGCCATGTCCGTTTGTCTGTATAAAAACCTGGATCTCAGAGACTATAAGAGCTATAGCCACCAAACTTGGTATGTATATCCGTCTATGCTGCAGGCAGTTCAAGTTTATTTTGGATTTTTGACAAGCCCCCCACCGCCCCCGCGGGGTATCGTGAAAAACGATTTCACAATTCCCATAACTCGAAAAGTGCTGAAGATATCTGACCAAAATTTGCACAGTTTGTGCACGATACCACTAAATATATCCTGATCCTACTTTGGTTCGGATAGAAAAACTATATAGCCGCCATATCATACAAGTTTAAAAATGTGTTTTTGCATTCATACATTGTTGTTCTTTATGATATTGCAATAAAACTTACACAGTACCTGTAAGGTAGTAATATACATATACTGACCGATTTTGATTGGAATCCGGTGACTATGTCAGATATATTCTATATGATAAAAATTGAAAAATGTACTAATTTTTTTTATCTTTTTAACTTTTTTGTTTCTTAACTCACGGAGTATGACCAACTTTGGTTTGGGCCGGACAACTATATCACATGTCTCCCAAATAAGTAATCTGACAAAGATCAAAGCCAAGATATGTCTTGAGTATGAGTAACTTTTTTGTCTGTTAAGATATTCAAACCAAACATACAGTAGGTGCATAACATTTCTTTAAATTTTTTGACCTACTTTGGTTTGGATCAGACAACGTATACATAAGCAATCGAATAAACAAAATTTTAAAAGTTGGGATTACCGCGCCTTTTCTCACAAATGGGTGATTAATATGTTAAGCTTATTATGTTAAAAGATATTTAACATTGAGTATTTTATTTTGCTCTAGAATACGCCGTACTATCTTACAGTCGGTTCGCTCGACTTTAGCCGTTCCTACTAGTTTTTAAAAGTTTTGACCGTATGCACATACTGCGATAAGGACGCAAAAGTTATTTTGCAAATAACAATAAACTTAATATATTTATTGTTTTTTTACAATTTAACGTCAATTCAAAGCAGTCCTCATGACCCAATACTTAAATAAACGATTAAAAATAAATGTTTAAAAAATCAGCATGAATTTCGTTACTCCGGCTTTTCAATTCCATCTGAGCTCGGAATTTGAAATTAACTTCCGCTTTGGTATTTATAGCTGTTTATGTGGATATAGATTAATTATTGACAATAAGGATATTAAACTGGCCAGCTTGCAACGAGAATTGCCCATGATTGCATGTGGCAGGACAATTATTATTGAAAATATTGATGTTTTTATTCAAGACCTACTGTGGTTTAGGTGCTCAACTTTGACCCATAGGTCAAGGTCACTTGTGTGAGACAAACATTAACGCAACCAATTCAACCAAATAGAAAGCAAGCCAGCAACTAAATTACCAAATTGTGGCATTTGAGGAACTGTTTTTGCTAAAGCCGCAACTAAAAGTCAAGACCTTTGACCTTTGCATATACATATGTGTGTTTGAACATCATATAACCCACAAAAGATGCGAATGTGTGGTGTTTCTGTGTGTGCCCACTGATGACAAACGACCAAGAAAACCAGAGAATAAAAGATTATAAGACTTGTGAAGCGTAGAAATGTTTGCAATTCCCATGCATCCATCTCGCTTTTTGCTTTTTCTGGCTCATTCTCTCTCTCTCTCTTTTTCTTGCCACACGCCGCACCGCAAAGTGCAAACAAAAGCGCGACCAACGCGAATCATACGTATGTATGTATAAATGAACGAATGTATGTATGTACATGGTGAGGACAACAAGCAGCTGAAAGGACGCTATATAAACTTAGGTAAATATCTGAAGGCACTGCTAAATAATTAATAAAGTTTTTTTTACAACTTTTGTCCATTTAACTGTAGCTAAATTTTTCAATTTTCATTTAGCAATTTCTCTATTTCATCTTGTTCTTGTTCTACTTTTTCCTCTTTTCTGTTGTTTAGTTTTCTAGCGTTGCGTTTAATTTAATGAAATCGTTACTTACAGTCCAGTCCACTACGGTTCCGAAAAAATCTGATAATTAAAAGAAACAGCTGTTGCATATATTTCGTGTCGCAATTCTCTCTGAGTTAATAGCGAAAATATAAATTAATTTTAGCTGTTGAAAGAGCACAGTGTGCACTCTTCTACTTATTGAGCACCCACTGTACTCAGGTTGCAAGGCGAGGACAGTGATGGATTTCCACAAGAAGTTGGCACTAATGTCACTTTTATCACTCAACACAATTTCCTTTAAGAATAATGCTATTGGTAAGTATATGGTATTTAAATTTTATCTTCCGAAAAGTTATTAAATTGATAAAAGATTGATTTTTTATTTATGTATACTTACTTAACTATTTTCTAATGTATTTACTCATTCTAAGAATTCAGACTAATGAAATCCAATTGTAGATATTCCGAACAACAGAACATGACAATATATATCAGACTTTGTCTTCATATGCATTGCACACTAAAATCAATATTTTAACAAGATAGAAAATGTCAGTGGGGCATGCCGACCGTGTAATACCCTCTGATCTTTGTTTCCAACTATATGAGTTCAAATTGTAGTAACTGCTGCAAGAACTTAGCATGCATACACACCATTTTGTTTGTCTCGCTTAGCATGCATACACACCATTTTGTTTGTCTCGCTCGCACAATGTTTTTCGTTTTCGTTGCTTGTGTGCACAGCTCAGTGCAATGCACGTGGCTATGTCTCGCCTGAAAGTAACGATTATGGTTGTATGACCAACTATTTTGATTATAATCCGATATTGATACAATTATCACAATCGTTTTATATTATTTGTGTCCAAGTACACGCTAAGTTACAAAACTATACATTAAGAAATACGTGATCGGTAAGCATCGAGAACTTTCAATGCAGTTGTGCTTTATTGGTGTCCATAGGTATTACAGTTTCTGAGATATTCGCCAAAAACACATATTTTTTTCGATATATGTCTGCTTTTCGCTTATTGTGGGCGAATGGGGCGTGGCATCGAAAAAAAACATTCTTGTATTGACTGACTAAATATGTGGTCGATACTGACTAAAACCGATATTGTAGCTCTTACCATCTGTGAGATCTGAGATCATACGGAAAAAAACATGAAAAGAAAAGATGTCTTTTGAGTTTGTGTGAAAAATTATGTGTGCATTAATTTCCACTGTCATCACTTCTTTTTGCAGGCAAATCTAAGATTAATATAATAAAGTTTTCGGTTTTTGAAACATCTCAAGTTACTCACATGATGTTGTGCTAGAAGAAGAGCATGGTCTCTTTTAGTCGGCTTACACGACTGCAGCTACCTGTTTCTACTGCTTGTCGATTTAAAGTCGCGGCATTGTTTTTCATACCTTTATTGATTATAATAGAAGAAGTAGTCTAATTTTCTGTGTTAAGAGTATTGTGCAATTCTGAAATATTTTCCCGAATTTTTAAATATTTTATTTTTTTCCTTAAAGGATTTCAGCTGATTTGAATATTTACAGAAATGTAGCTTCTGTATTCTCAAGCGATTTTAATTAGGCCTCTCTAGAGTTCATGAAAATTACTCTAATTAATAATACATATTGCTAATTAAATGCCACTAATAGGAGCATCTTGGATTTAGTCTTTGTTTTTTGTTAAATGCATGTTTTATTCGGTCGCTTTATGCGATTGTGGACGCATGTTTGTGTATATTTCTGTGTCCCTTTAGTTTAACAGGGATATAATAATACATTAGTAATTTAATACATCCTGTCAATAGCTGAATTTGTAAGTGTATAAGTAAACACAGTTGTGAATAATTGTAGCACTGTAAAATATTAAGGGACTCTGATAACTATAGACTTGAACTGTGACGTTGTTACTCAATTTATCAGGAGCTAGACCACAGTTTTGATACCCTTGCAGAGGATATTTTGTTTTTGTCACGATGTTTGTAACGCATTGATGGAGGTATATATATATATATATATATATATATTCTTGATCAGCATCAACAGCCGAGTCCGTCTGTTTCTATGCGTATTCTCTCAGCAGGCAGTTCATATATTAAGATGGGCCAGATCAGTTTACAATATCATATGCCATTGCCATATGCAGTCATTGGAAAAAATATTTTTTTTAACAATCTGAACCAATCTTAACAATTTGAGTACCGAACTTGATTTGTATACCAAATTTCCTTCTGATCGGTGCACTACATCATATAGTTGCCATAGGAGCAATCGTCTGAAAATACTTGGCAAGAAACCTTTAATGTTCTTTAAACAATCGTCACAAAATTTACTCAATAAGCATAAAGTACTTACTATTATGAGTAATCCAAATTTCATTCTGATCAGATAATTATATTATATAGGGGCTGCAGGCATAATCGGCTTTAATTGTCTAGTCCAAAAATCGTATCTTTCTATTGAGTGATGCTAACCAAATTTGCAATCATTCTACATGTGCTAACCAAATTTTATCCAGTTTGGACTACTATATCATATAAATATCAGGTAAAAATCTTTCTTGTTGAATTTGTAACTGCAATCTAAGACAACTAGAAGGAATCAAAAATCTAGTTAATATCAGTTTTAAGTTTGATTGAAGTTAACTGAGTAAGCTGTGCATAGCTGCTTTACACTAAATGTTTAGTGTGTCCATAAAAATTTATAAAATCTAAGGTCACATCACTTAACATTTTCTGAAAGCATCCCAACAAGATTCACAGAAGTTAAAAATACCAAAAAAGTTCCAAAAAACCAAATAATAATAAAATTTAATACAACTCCTCTGCATTGCTTTCTGTACATAATATTGATTCAACCAAAATTCAACTCCCAATTCAACCCGTACTGAAAGTTAAACAAGCTTATTTTGAAAATTTTGCTTTAACGAATAGGGAAAGCTCGAACGGTACTGAAGGGAACTGTGGGGACAACCAACCACATTCTGATGGTCAATAGCGTGTGCAAGAAGTGCCGTTAAGTTTTTATGGCCTTAAAGAATTTGCAGTTGTGGGCACAGTTAAAACTGTCAGCAGTTGTTCGGGTGATTTGTGGGTACACCAGCACCATTGCTATTTTTAAAGATATACATATGTACATACAAACATTCATATACTGAGTGCACCAGTTGTAGTATGGTTGCATTACATGTTGCAATCTCGAATTTTTAGATTTGTGCTTATTCTTAGGTAACATAACAGCACTCTAAAAGAATTGCTTTAAAAGTAAAAGTAAATGTGAACGTAACATTTATGTTTTTTAGTGTGGTTTTTAGTTTGTGTAGTGAGTGAAGTAACTTGAATTATTAAAGTAAATATTATTTAACGTAGCTTTAAGACTAAGTACATTGGTGCAGTGCTGCCTTTAAATTGAGATATATTTCATTAAAATATACGCTCTGAATTGGAACTTTAATTATATTATTTTAATTATATTTTATTAGAAATATTAGTTATAAATGAAATTCACATATTTTTTAGAGGTACGAATAAAATCTTAACGCTTGGATGTTATTTTATAATTATAATTATTTATATTTATATTATAAATGTTTTGTTGGTAAACTTAGGTATACCCAACTACCCAAATTTCGCAGAGAGAAGTACCGAAGCAGAAAAATCTGTTTGGCTGTAAATTAGCTTAGAAATTTGATGCAAATTGAGCCATTCGGAAATATCCTTTGATTATTGTTATTTCTTTTGTGAAATTCTTTTATGTTTTTTAAATGGCATTGGATACATTTTTGGAATAGTTCAATATTAATATTTCAAAGGTCAAAGTTTAGTTTGAACAAAATGCAATTAGTTTCACTTGTTAATATGTACAACGATGTACGGGTGGGATATCATAAATATAAAACAAACTTTTACTGCCTGCGGATATACATAGGCGCCATGTTTATGGAAAATAAATAAGCTTTTAACATAACTCTTACCTTCTCTGAGATTTGTTGGTTCATACGGATTGATAGACAGACATCGCTCCGCCTTTGATGCTGTTACACATTTTTAACAAATTTATTATATCCTTTATAGGGTCGATCATACCAAATTTTCACTAAATAAGAAATTCTACAACTAAATGTTGTTGGAAAAAGTTCAACATTTTTATCGAGGAGTTGCGTTACTACTGTATATTGTCCGTATAAACGAAAGGATCTCAGAGATGGTAAATATGGTAATAATGTACAGTGCCCGGTATAAGTATTCTGACAAAATTTAAAGTTAAATATAATATAATATAATATAATATATTATAATATATATAATAGTTATAATCTCTTCGCATGTATTTTTTATGATTTTTAAAAAATTGATGTTTAACCTACTTTTACCCATTTTTCATACAAATTAGTCACTTTTGGCAAATTTCAAAACATCATAAAAATAGAACCGCTAAAAATCTGTAAATCAAAACAGGCACGAAAATATCTTAACCATTTTTTCGATGAAAAGTTGGCAACACTGACATCTCAGTATGTGTAAGCATATGTATGTGTGTATGACTAGGAGTCCCCTTTGACTTTGACTCTAGCTCCCAGATTTCATATATTTTCTTCTTTGTTGTGGTTCTTGACATGTTTGCCAAGTCAAAAATGTATTTGAGTTGTTACTTTTGCCTTGTAGACGGCTACGAACAGCGAAACAGTTGAATCTGCTGCTTTTGTTAATGTTGTTGCTGTTCTTGCAGTTGTTGTGGTTGTTCTTGGTATCACTTCTGTTTGCGGTTGTTGTATTAAATCTGCATTAAGATTTCAGTTGACATCACTTCGAATCAACTTTAAAATATGTACACATGTACATACAGTCAGCACGACGATTATTCGCTCACTAGAAATTTCAAGCAATTCCCTTAACAGCGTACAGTTGAAATATCAAAGATAACTAAGAGACAAATATTATATTGGTATTTTATGGCGAACTTGTTGTTGCTCTAGAATAAGCTTATGATTAATGAATTACGTAATTTCTCCATAATATAATCCGGTCGATAAGATTTTGATTAAATCATATTAAGTTAATAGGAAGAATCATCATTAATGCTTTTTAAGGGAATAGTCGAAACCTCGAAAATGTAACCAATTTATACCTTTGGCCCAGATGTTGTTCTTATACTTTACAGCCAAATTGCTAAAAATAAATTTTTAATGAAGTAAAATAATAATTTAATAATAATAATCAAATTCAATAAAATATTATTAATAAACGTCTGTGTACCTGCCCAGATAATAATCTCCATACCACTAATATTTATGTGCTAAGTTTTCGTCTTCAAAATTTGTCATACTTCTCAAACCTTTCATCTCCCTTAAAATCCTCGAGAAAAACATACAATTTGTGTGGGAGCTCTGTCGTTCACTACTCAAATTTCCAAACCCATTTTTTTGTTTTGTCCAATTCCGATAAAAGTCGACACTTCCATTCATTCTTCTCAGGATTACAATCCATCCACCTTCTTGGGTAACCGTATCGCAAACAACTTCAAAGGATTGTTTACTTAATAAGTCATATATTTTATCCGATTTAGCCTTACCACAACTGGGCAATTTAGATTTACTATCGAAATAAGCTTTAGAATGATTCATTTGGAACTCCATGTTAAGTTGATGTTTTTTCTGTTGGTCCAGGTCATTCTTAAAGATTGGATTTGGAACTCCTTATCCTTCCTCTGCTGTTCTAGTTCAACTATTAGTAATTGAATTTCTGACTTGTTAACTCTTCTTTAAGAAAGTGGTTTTTCGATTCCTTATTGACTTCATTCCTCTTTACGGAGTCCTTCTACAATCTAAGGGATTGACAATCGGCTCTAAGAAATTGATTATCAGCTGTAAGAGCTTGAAAATCTGATTTAAGAAACTGTAAGTCTGCCTTAAAATATTAGATATCTGACCCAATAACAAGTTTATCGGCCATATTTCCATGACAATTCTGCCCAGTCATTGCCTTTATAATTCCATCCGCCAGATTAACCTAACGATCCTGTTCCGCTCTAAGAAAATGATTAGTGGGGACAAATTTTTGATATTTCTGAACTTACTTTATATCTAATAATCGAGTATTAAACGAGTGAAAAAAGCTGGAATTATATAGCTTTCAAAAGAAAAACGAAAATTTTGCAGCTAACGAAATCCTTATGAGTTTTATTTTAAAAATTACAATATAATAATAATCTTATTTGATTTTTTTTAGTTCGCTCACAAAATACTGACTTATATTGAATTTTATTTTACAACTCAAAAAATAATAATTATTTTTGAGCAAAACAATATAGCTTGAAAGATAATTATTATTGCCCGGAGTGAGCAAACGCGCTACTCAAATAAGTGTTTCAGTTTACAATTTAAAATCTTGTACATAATATTCTGTGAACAAATATTGTAGTATAAAATTTGATCTAATTTTTCGAGAACTTAATTCCAGACATTATGTATTTATGATTTAAAAAAATTAGAATTTGGTGTTCTCGAGGTCTATTTAGAAAATTTAACCCATCGATAGATGACTTAGTTTATTAAATGGTCTATTATGTTTTATATTACATTAAATGGAAAGACTTTACGTCTTTACTGCTTGATGTGCTAATATTTTAGTTCATCAGTATATTCATATGGGAACATAAGTACATTCAATGATGAGTGAACGAATAATTGTTCCGATGACTGTACATATGTTTTATATTTACATTTATATTTGTTGCGTATTCTGGTAAAAGTACACTGGTCGGCATATACATATATGTTGACAACATTTAAAATTAAATCTATAAAAAATCTGTTAGTGATTAACAATTTTTTTTTTTTCAAAATTGTCTTTGCATGTATTTTTTATGAGTGAGATAAATATCAGTTTTTAAAAAATCATAACAAAAATACATGCAAAGAGATTTTTCTCTATTTTTGATTAAGGAAAACTTTGTATTATTTAAATGGAAGTAAGCTTAAACTATAAGTAGATTTAACTTTAAATGTTGTCAAAATTTATATGCCGACCAGTGTAGCATAAATTTCTAGAATAACGGATTGACGTGTACTCAAATAACAGCTGTGATCAAATAATACGCAGCCTCATGAATGGTTAATCCATTGTCAAAGTGTCTCCATAAATGCGAGGCGCACAAACACATACACTCATATGTATGTATGTACTCAAGCACACACACAAACGTATACACTTTTGTATACGTAATATATGCATACATACACACACATACATATGAGTATCAGAGAACTGCAACAAGTAATGAAATTTTAATCTGATCCGAATATTGAGCTATACCCGATGTGATTTATTCACATTTCTTGAGCGAAAAAAAATCATCCTTCATTCAACTGATTATTCATGATTTATACTCGCTCTGAAAGTTTGAGCTTTAATCAGTACTCGTGATTAAAAATAGCAACACTTGCACCTTACTCTGAACGTAAGCTGCTAACACTTGATTGTGAATTGAATTTTCGGTGAGCTGAGCGTACAACACGCTCTCAGAACAAGTGCACTCATTCAGTGAGCCTTCAAAAAGCGGTTGCTACTCATTCACTGAGCGTTAAAATGGCGGGTGCTACTCAAGCAATGATCGTACATTAACCCCGTGATATTTGTTCTGTGAATAAAATTTTAGCGTCCAACTCTTGCTCTGTGAGCGTCGCGCTACTTAGTCTGTGATTGGGATGTGAGCGTAAGTTGTGCGTTGTGTTATGCGTTAAACGTTTGCCTGCCACAACGCATGCAATAAAATTAGGAACGGTAAATACGGAACGCACATGCAAGAAGAGTGCACACAAACCAGAAAAGGTCTTTGCTTGTGCGGCGCTTGGTAGTCGCGCTCAGTCTATGCGATTCTCATAAAATCGTCATTTGATACTTGTTTTGTGATTTGTTCCGATACTTATTTTTGAGCGTTCACATTTCATTCATCCCTCACCGATTTTTCTGATACTTGTTTTTGAGCGTCAAAAACCAACGCTCATATTTAATTCATCCTTCACTGATTTTTCTGATACTTGCATTTTTGGTGAACAAGATGTTCGCTCACATTAATGTCATACTATGACGCTCACTTGTTACTTGAACTATACTTGATTAAAAAGGTCGAGCTACTATACTTGATTTGATTTGATTTTTTGTAGAAGTGAACAATCATACTCGAGTATACCCGTTGCAGTTCTCTGATGAGTATGCATATGGATATTCCTGGTCAGCATCAAAAGCCGTGTACTTCGTACATGGCTCAAAATATAAATATATACATATGTATTTTTTTTTTAAATTGTTTTGTTTTGTTTTACGGAATACCTGTGTATAAGTACTTAAAGCATAAATTTTTGACCATTTTTTGATATAGTCTTAAAAAAATGTGAAATAACAAGTCACTTCATTTAATTTTTTACCTAAAAATGTTTAAAAATGTATACTTCATTATTTGTGCATTCCAATAATAGCTGTGTATTCCAATGTTTAACAATTTTCGATAAAAATATTTGCGATTTTTTAAATTATTTCATTTTTTTTTATTTATTTCAAAGATGTCAGGAAATTGCCAATGTAGCTATGTAAGTCTTTATAAGCATTTGCCATATCAAACAATGTAATGTCAACACATTTCTAATATCAGCAAATACTTAAAATACTAAACAACTTGCATTTACGTCAAAGTATTGTCCTTTTTTCAGTTAGAACAGGCGACAGCTTTGGCTTGTTGCAACTTGATTGCTGTTGCTCGTCCTTGCTGTCGCTGTTGCAACATGTTGATGTTGATGTTGTCTTACAGCTGCACTGCTACACGGCAGGTGGCATAGATGCCTGTCAACTGCAAGTGCCTTTTTAATCCTCGAGCATTTTGGTTGACAAAACTCCTTAAGTTCCCGCGGAGCTTCTTGTTCTCGTCACATTTTTTTGTGGTCTAAATTTTCATGCAATTTAACTGCAATTTGTGTTGCTTCCGCCTACATGGGAATTATTTGCAATTTCAATTTGTTTTAGTGCTTAAAGAAAAAGGAAGTGGAAAGGAGAATGTGAAAGTAGAGCGGAGTGGAATTGTGTGCCACAATGAGGCAAGGCCAACAGCAGCGACAAATAAATTAAATAAAAATTTTACTGGTCCGCTTTTTATGCCTTTTGGCAAGACGGAAATGAATGATTTATGGCAGGGGAGGAGGTTGGATGGTTGGGTGGAACGACTAGGAGAGGGGGGCGGTGTTTCTTAACGCGTGCGCGGCCTTAAGTTTTGCGTCTTCGCTGCCTAATCCTTTTTGCACTAATTTATTTACTTCAGCTGCCTTTTCAGCTAAACGCATAAATCAAATAAGAAAATAAAAATAAATTTGAACTTTTCTTTGTCTTTGTCGTTTTCTTAATTCTTCTGGCTCCTTTCAGTATTCATTTGCTTTGCTTTTCTCTCCTTCTTTAATTTTTTGTTTTTACATTTTTTTTGGTGTTACTGTTCGCGAAAGCGTCTTTAAAATTAATTAAACTTAAAGTTGCCAAAAAATGCAGACAAATTCATTTAAGTCAAAGTCGGCCAAGTTTTTGCCTCCCGTCGTATTGGTAATGAAGTAAGTCACTGTCGAGATGGTGATTATTCGGCGGCAAAAGGAAAGGAAGGAAACGGAAAGGAACGGAACGATACGAAACGGAAATCTTGTAGAAAGTCAGCGAAATGGAAACTTTTGAACTTGAAACTTGGCCCAGTGCGTATGCAACTGGAATTTGCATTTAACGCAAGTCCAATGCCAACAGCAATCAAATACAGTCCCCAAACTCTCTCTATCTTCCCCCACTCCCCACCATCCGTTCCACAGAACAAAAGTCTTAAAAATGTCCAACCATTTATATTATGCAGGAGACCATCAATTTGGTAACTGCACAAAAGCCAATTTGATGCTCGAACTGAAAACTCTGCTCCCAACTGAACTGAACTGAACTCAATCGAGCAAAATCTCAACAACAAAAATTTCCTATATTCAATAGGAGCACAGGTAGCAAAATAGCGCAAGTCTGCAATGGCGTAACACTGACATTCAAATACCCTGTAACTTTACTGTATGCCTTTAAAAATTCGAAGTACACGAGTATATCTTTATTAGTAATAATAATAATAATAATAAAATTTATCTTAAAATTTTATTTTTCTAATTGATATACTAAGGAGCTACATTTTATCCAAAAGTATACAAAGTTGAAAAGTTCATTGTAATTATTTATTTTACGACTTGTTCGTCATATATATGCCTATTATCAACGAACGCAGAATATAATTTATCGTTAAGTTTTAATATTCAACTTAGCAATATGCCTTTTGTAAACCTCATGAGAGTATAAACCAAATGTCACACATAAATCCTGGTCTATCCCTTAAACCACAAAGGATACTCAAAAGGTCTATCGGTGGGGATTTTGTAATGGATTCCGTACATTTAGCCACAATATATTGTAGTATAAACGCCAAATAGTTTTATGATACAAACATACATATGTATGTATGCTTTTACTATATATACTGTGTCCTAGTCCCAGGACTAGAACACACACATGCAGACAGTGTATGGAACTGAGTTGTGGACATGTGAAATGTTGTGAAAATACCCAAACAAATTTGATGCTCATTATCATGCACATTTCAATATCAATTTCCGCACATATCGCACTTTGTGGTGGAGACATGTGAAATCCTTTCAGACGTTTTACAAATGTCCTGGCGACAGCCAGAGAAGAATCCATTTTAAATGGAAAAGCTATTTATATGCCTATATGTACCCACATCTGCATGTGTTAGTTTGTGCGCCTGTGTATGTCAGGAAATTGGGAGCTGTCAGCTGTTTTAAGCCTTTTTCCATGTGTGCTTGACTCCGGTCAAGTTCCGACTTTGATGTGAATAGCAACAACAAAATTTGCATAATTCAGTGCCAAGGTTCACAAAGTTCTGATTGCTCTCTCCCCTCTATCGTTCCCAAACAGCAAAGGACCCAAAGAACTGACAGACCCGATGACAAACGCACCAACACCCAATAGCTGTCTGTGTCAAATAAAATAAGATTCACAGCCAAAACAGGATATTTTGCACACAATTTGGCCAAGAAATTAACCACTTTTGTATAGGATTCAAAACAAATAGGAATGCTCTTTGTTTTTACGTTTGCGTTAAAATGGCAACTCTGATCCAATGAAATATATACATTCTTAATTAGCATCATTAGCCAATAGTCGATATAGCGATAACCAACTGTCTGACCTTATTTATTTGTATACCCTCTGAGAGATATTTTGGGTTTGTTAAAAGTATGTAACAGGCAGAAGGAGGCGTGGCAGACCCCATAAAATATACATATTCTTGATCAGCATCAACAACCCAGTCGATACAAACATGTCCTTCTGTCTGTCCATTTTAAAAAGACAAATCTCAGAGATGGTAAGAACTATAAATATTTTATTCAGTGAATACATGTTGTTTTTATTTTTGGTGCCACGCCCCATTCGCCCACATACGCGAAAAAGCAGACAAACCTTTAAAAAAAAACACATGTTTTTAGAGAATATTTTAGAAACTATAACACTAAGGACCCCAATTATGGCATGCAGGTTCCTAGATGCAATATAAAGATAATGCCAGCAAAATCTTTTTGATGCCATGCCGACTTCGCCCATAAGAAGCACGAAAATTTTAAAAGTTTTCATGCCTTTACGCTCACGTATTTCTTAACGTATAGTTTTTTTTAACTAATCGTATATTCGGAGATAAACAATATCAAACGATCCTGGAAATTGCATCAAGATTCAATAATAATCAAGAAAGCTAATATACATACAAGCTGTGCAATGCACAGTCACGTGAATTTCACTAAGCTCTGCTACAGCACTAACTTCACACAAGCAGCGAAAACGAAAAACGTTGTGCGAGCGAGACAGACATACAAATATGTGTGCATGTTAAGTTCATGCAGCAGTTACTCCAATTTGAACTCATACATACAATCGGAAATGAAACTCAGAACAGAAAACTGCAACGGGTATACTCGAATATGATTGTTTACTTCTACAAAAAATTAAATCAAATCAAGTGTAGTAGCTCTACATTTTCAATCAAGTATCGTTCAAGTGACAAGTGAACGTCATAGTATGATTTTAATGTGAGCGAAAATTTTGTTCACCAAAAAATCAAATATCATAAAAATCACAGACACTTGATTTGAATGTGACCGAAAATTTTGTTTAGAAAAATCAGTGAGGGATGAATGAAATCTGAGCGTTGGTTTTCGACGCGTAAAAACTAGTACTAACTAGAAAAATTCACAAACCATGTATTAAATGACGATTTTATGAGAATCGCATAGACTGAGTCGCGACTACCAAGCGACGCACAAGCAAAGACCTTTTCTGGTTTGTGTGCACTCTTCTTGCATGTGCGAGAGCGAGAGAGCCTTATTCACCGTTCCTAATTTTATTGCATGCGTTGTGGCAGGCAAACGTTTAACGCATAACACAACGCACAACTTATGCTCACGTCCCAATCACAGACTAAGTAAAGCGATGTTCACAGAGCAAGTGTTGGACGCTAAATTTTATTCACAGAACAAGTGTCACGGGGTCAATGTACGATCACTGAATGAGTAGCACCCACTATTTTAACGCTCAGTGAATGAGTAGCAACCGCTTTTTGAAGGCTTACTGAATGAGTAGCACTTGTTCTGAGAGCGTGTTGTATGCTCAGCTCACCGAAAATTCAAATCACAATCAAGTGTTAGCAGCTTACGCTCAGAGTAAGGTGTAAGTGTTGATTTTTTTAATCACGAGTAGTGATTGAAGCACAAACTTTCAGAGAGAGTATTAATCATGAATAATCAGTTGAATGAAGGATGATTTTTTTTCGGTATTACACGGTCGGCATGCCCGACTGAAATTTTCTTTCTTAATTTTTATTTTATTATTGTACTATTTCGTTACGAATTTTCTATCATATATACGCTTTCGTCATTAGATATGTTAGATACCTCGCTAAAGGGTTTATTTTCACTCGTGCCGAGTAGTATTTACAGTTTTTTATGTTTTGCTAAATATTTACATATGTATATATTTCGACTACTACAAAAACACAAAAGTTTTCATACTAAGTTTTACTCTTAAGTATTACTCCAATGGCAGCTACATACTTACATAAATACATACATATTTGACATAGTAGTCCGCTCTGAATAAAATTTAGTTTGCACTTGGAATTTGGTATTAAACGTATTGAGTGAATTTGATTGAGATTGCTCAAAAAAATATTTTTTCAACCGATTTTTCCTATTGTAGCGATAAGATACAGTGATCCGATCTTGCCGAATTAGACATACATATGAACGTATATATGCTTGTGTACCAAATTTCATCAAAATTTCTTTAAAGCTGAAAGACTAGTTCGCATAGGAATAGACGGACTTGACTAATTTTAATCAAAAAATCGAGCTCTGTTGCGGCGCTGCCATCACAGTCGTTTCTTTTTAAGGACGATGGGGAAATGGCATCCAAAAATTTTTGATAACATTGTCTTCATTTTGCATCTAAGAATCTGCATGCCAAAATTCGTGTTTCTAGGTGAGATATTCGCTAAAAACATGTATTTTTGTTCATAAAAAAAAATGGAGATTGTATCTTTTACAATCTCTCAAATCCTTTTGTTCATACTGACTGACAGACATACGGATATGGCTATATCGACTGGGTTTGTGATGGCGTTCAGGAATATATACGTCCACAAATCGTGATCGATATGCATTTTTTAGGTCTTCGTTCGATTTGATTTATTATTTTAACAAGTCAATTACTTTAATTAATCAATTACTGCAAAGCGTAATTTGTTTCCTTGTTTTCATTCGTGGTAACATCATTGAATGGCTCATCCTGCTTTAACTATATTGTTCTCAACAAAACAAGTAATGTTTATGATTTGCAAACTCCCTAGCAAACAACTATTCAATAAAAAGACAAAGTTCTGTAGAAATGAAGATGTGTGCATTTTTTTAAACCAATGGTTCATAATAAGTAAACATTAGTGATACGAAAAAAAATATTGAGAAATACTTTGAGTTTTAGTTTTTTCTTTTAGCTTTTTTTTATCATCCAACTGTCCACAGCACGACGATAAGTAATCGAGGCATCAATAATCGAAGTCTAATGAAAGACAAACCATTATTATATGAGTTCTAGTTGTACTTGCTGTTGTGTTGCATGTGTGTGTTTTGTATGTTTAGTTTAAGTTAGCTTGGTTAATTTTAAGTGAAACTCATAAACGCTATTCAGGAACTAGCCCTTAAGACTGGTCATTCCGGCACGCATTACTTCGTCGACGAGCAGCAAGTTGCTGGCAATTATGGAGCAGGAGTTAAGAATCTGCTTTTTGACAATGTAATTGTCGTAGACACCCAAGTCAGTTGGCTTCATAGGCTCTCCAGTTGCCAGGTCTAGACCGACAAGTTCAGGGCTCAGTCTATCCTCGACAGTCAGCTTAACAATAGTGTCCTGTGCATCGTAACCGCTGTTAATGGCCAGCGTCTTGGGAATGACCAAGAGGGCATCAGCAAAGGCTTGCACTGCAAGTCGGGCCTTGCCCTTAATCGTGTCCTTGTACTGGGTCAATTCGTTATAGGCGCGAACCTCAAAGGCACCAGCTCCAGGCACCAAAGCCTTATCGCCAATGGTATTGTTAATTGCTCGCAGACCGTCACGAATGGCGTCCTTAATTTGAGTGATTGTGTGTTTGTTGGGGCCCTTGATCAGAATCGTTACCGACAGCGGATTCTTGCAGTCCTCAACGAACGTAAACTTGTTCTCGCCGAGCACATGCTCATAGACAGAACCGGCGTAACCCAGATGTTCCTCTTGCAGATCGTCAAAGGAGTTCATGGCAGTGCCACCGCAAGCTAATGCCAGACGCTCCATGTTCCTGCGCTTGGCACGACGCAGCGCCAAGATTCCCTCCTTGGCCAAGGCGTCCAAGGAGATGGGATCAATGCCCTTCTGGTTGATAAGCACAAAGGTTTTATCGGTACCATCGCAGACGGCACGCTTCAACTCAATGACCTTCTTAACACGCTGGTCAATAAAGTCACGCTCGGCACGCACGAAAGCTTCGCGCTCTGTGGCAGTCTTATAGAAGAATCCAGAATTGACTTCAGCTTTCTCATACTCAAGCGAAACGTTGGCAGTGAGAATGTATGCCTTCTCCAGACGCTTGGGCATATCAGGATGGCGTGCGCCATGGTCCAAGACCAAACCACGAACCAGCTGCGTATCTGTATCGGTCTTGTGTTGCATCTCCATCAATTCAACCATGTGAAGATCGACCGGCTGTTGCTTTTCGTTGGCAATCGTAAGCACAGCATCGACACACACCTCAGTCAGCAAGTCGGCCAGCTGTGGATGCACTTTCGTTTTCAAGCTTGTGTTGGCAATTTCCATCAGATTCTTCTTGTTGATATCGACGGGCACCTTGACTTTGTCGAGCACTTCGAGTGCCTTGTCACGTGCCTTTTCAAATCCCTCGGTCATAATGCGTGGATGCAAGCCCTCGGTCAAATAGATATCCGCCTGTTTCAGCAGCTCTCCGATCAACATAACCGTGGTCGTAGTACCATCGCCAGTGGAATCATCCTGGGCAGTACTAGCACGTGCAATCATCGATGCAGTTGGATGCTGAATTTGCATGTCGTGTAGCAGCACGTTGCCATCCTTGGTGATTTTTATGTCACCGGCGCCAGAGACCAACCTGCAAAATGAAGCAGTGACTCGATTAATGATATAATATATAATAATCGATTATTTCCTCAAACAATCGCGTCGATGCTAAGAATCTATAACATAACACCAAATTATAGCAAAAAATTCAGTTCATAGTAAATAATTATTAAAATTTCCGGGCAATTGATTTTTATTCTTAGTTTGTGTTCTTATGATTATAGGAATAATCGTTTGATTAATCGAGTATTTACATTTTCGTCGATTAATACTTAAATTAATCACATGACTAATCGAACGATTGCAAATACTAAATATTAAAATGCAACAAACATTTACCATCTGCACTAACTTGGCGCCTATAAATCAGCAAACTTTATCGAACTACAGGGAACATTCGAGACTGCACAAGACTTACTCACACTCAATCTGCCTATATTCGTGTGTGTGTGCTAGCGCGTGAGGGGCAGGCCTAAAAACCCGTTTTCTTGGTACATGCACTCCGACATGACAAATTTTAGCACATTGTAATCAGGTATAACTTTTATTAGAGTGGTTGTTTTAATAAACAAATTTTTGTTTAATTTAGTCGCAATGCTTATTGGGCTATTGCCATCTCAGTCACACGATGACGCATGCCGCTATTCACAACTGTTCAACGAGTGGTTTTAACCTCACTTAGCGGCGTTGCCGCAGCTGTCGCAAATTGTTTATCAATTAAGATTCCCAAGTTACATTTCATAAGCCATTGTTATAGATTTGCATAAAGCAAGCTTTAAACTCTCATTTAAGTACATTTACTTACATTTTAACTGTTCCTTTGGGTCCCAAATTAGTGCGCATCACATCCTGCAAACCTTTGGCAGCACTGATGTTAATCGCCAGCGCCTGTGCAGCACGGGCAAACTCAGCCTTTGGGTTTAGCAAGCTAATTGAAGCCATTCTTGTGTTTTATATTTCAACAAATATTTAATTCAAAAAATACTTTAATGCAACTGCAACACACACGCTGACTGGTCGAAGAATATTCACGGAACAATCGATGGCAGGGCTCCACAGTCATCGCTGGATGTTGACTATCGCTGGATGGCGATGGTTTGTTATACAATCGATAACTTATTTTTGGAGCATACTTTAATAAACTTTGAAAATAAATTCACCCAGTTAAGTTTCCGTTTTCCTTCAACTCGCTTTTCCTTATATATATTTACAATGTGTTATTGTTACAAAAGATGAATTTAAGCAAACACCGATTGTTGTGCAGCCCTAAGCGATAGTTTCGGGTTAATGTCAAATATTAATTTATTTACAATCGATAGTCAGTCCAATTGCTATTTAAAATATAGTAAGTTGCTCATGCAAACTGATACGGTAAACACTTACATGAGTATTGACTTATCGTGTCAAATTACTTTCAATCAAAGTACTAAAACCAGATAAAAATAAACCGCATAATTTATAGATGAAATATAAGTTTTATATTTTAAAAGAAACGCAATTCATAGACAGTAAAATTTAAAAAAAATTTTAATTTTTTTGAAATCTAAAAAACAGAAATTTTTTGAAAGTCATGGAAAGTTATGTCAAATTCAATTAAAATTTAAAAGTAGATTGAAATAAACAGGCCTTATTATAATTTTTATTTGTTGTTAATACATAAAAATCGGTTTAGATATACATATGTACATATGTAAAGAGAAATATATATTTTGTTGGCAGTTGGTGCGCTGTTAATCATTCCTTCGATAACGATAGCCACAACGATAACTATATGCAAACTTATACACGCATCACTAAACGAAACTTATTCGGCGACAATTTTTTTTTTTTTATTGAAAGGAAAAATATAATTGAAAATTAATCAGTGCAGTGCTCCCACCTAGCCAGCGTGCAAAGGGACGCTTATAAAAATAAAACAAACCTTTTTAGGGGTGATAAACAAACTAGCGTGGGGCACAATGAGTGTGTTGGCATATCCACGTACAAATGATGAGGAGATTTTTCGTCAGTGCACAAAGGATTGTGGCGTTGTGACGGCCACCGAGGACTTTCAGTATTTCGCACTGCGTTGCATTTTTTGCAGCGAGAAGTTTCTCTACTTCGATGCTTTCATTAGTCACATGCAGACAATGCATCTCGAAGATGCACAGCGCACCATGGAGAACACTGGTCCAGTTGCAGTCTCTGGCTCAGTTAGCAACATGGGCTACAGTATTGGCTTGACTTTGGGTCAACCCATGTCCATAGGTCTAGATGGTGAGGATGCAGAGGATGATGACGCTCGCCAAGGCTATAACAATGGGGGCATTCAACAATTTGATGAGATTGAAGACTTGACCGATGCGGACACTGCCCTCCTGGAACCACAGATGGTCATCAAACAGGAGCTCCAAGAATTGGATAGCAGCGACAATGACGAAGACGACGAAGAAGACGACAGTCTCTTGGTGCCCGAAGGCAATGATCATGATAACGATGATGACAATGACAATGGAAATGGAAATGACAATGATAACGACGTTGATGACGACAGTGAAGCTATACTGCCCGAAAGCGATCTTCCAATACCCAGCAAGCGCATGAAATTGTCGGGGCCACCGCAATATGTTAGCAGACACAGTATGTCAACTTTAGATGTGAAGAATGAACCATTAACGGCTGATGGTGACGACTCAATGGATGATTATGTGGACGGCGAACAAAACTATATGGATGACAATTCTGGCGATTATCCAGATTACAATCCCAGCAGCTATAATCAACACGCAAACACTGGTACTCCTGGTGAATCTGATTTTCTTAGCTATGATGAAATGGTCGAGGAATCTCTGCTGGGTGTATGTATAAATAGGATCTGTGCAACTCAATTATCCTTTATTATTAATAAGACATTCATACCTTTCAGCGTGATCGCGAGCTGACTATGCACATTAAGGATCGCAAAATGATACAATTCCTGATACACTCGTATAAGCGTAACCCATTTCTATGGGATCACAGTCACCCACAGTTTCGAGATCGTGTGAAACGAGCACGCTTTCTCGACTGGATCGTTCTTGAGTTCAAGAACCGATTCAACATCTCCCTGGCCAAGGATGCCATCACCCGCAAATGGGACAATCTACGCACCGTGTACAAAAGAGAATGCAATCGCATGGCTCTCGAAAAGACAAACATTAGCACGCTCTGGTACTTCAAAGAGCTGCACTTCCTCAATGAGCTCTACAGCTACAACTCAAAAATGTCCGATGCCGTTGTAAAGGTGAGTGGGGAATGGGAACGGGGATGTGGATGGGTATGGACTAATTCTGTGCTGGATACTACCATCGAATATATGTATGTAGTAGTTAAGACAACCCCTTAAATAATCGTAAATAGAGAAACTGTTGTATGTATGAATGAATGAATGTATATATTCTACATAAGCTGTATATACATATAAGTCTGTCTAATCGTTTGTGTCTGACAATTGACAAAAGCAATTTGAAATACAATTTTACAAAATTCCAAAAGATTCAAAGAGGAAACCTCTCACTATCCACTGATTCCAATGCTCAGATTCGAACCTTGGTTCATCTAAAAAAAAAACATAATAAAACACATATTAAGTTTAGCCAAATCTGGATTCTATAGCGTTAATAGTTACTGTAATAAAGGCTATCAATTTGTGCATTCTAAAAGAATCGCACCTGGTAATCACGTGCAGCTTTAAAGTATTTAAAAATTATTACAAATTTTAGCAATTTCCCAAATTATTCTCATTACAACAGCTTTCAATACATGATTTGAAAACAGCAGAAAAACATTGTAAATTTTATTCATAAATTGTGTTTGAAAAAATCTATGTAGGTTTAACAGTAGTACATAATACCTTATACATACATATACATAAGTATGTGAATAAATTTAATATTTTTCAACCGTTCTTTAAATCTATGTTCAGCTTTGAGTTTTTTAGCAGAAAAGTCTTCAATTGATAGTAAAATAAATAGTAAACATCCGTTTTTAAAATCCTTTAACAAGAGAAATTTTTAAAAGAACTCAACCAAACAATAATATTTTCCATATCTGAACCATATCATATATATATCATAACATATGTATGTTAAATTGTAATTACAGTAAGCTTCATACGAACACTTCATTTATTCGTAGTTATTTAAGTCTAAACTCTAACTCACTCAAGCATTGTGAGAAGAAATGCTTGATTTGTTATTGGGAATTCATTGAAGCTGATATCGATTAGATATCATCAGTACTGCATTGTATAAATAATTAACAAAGGTTAATATTGTTAAATCAATATAATTGCGTGTAATTGCTACAGAATAAGTAATACTTAGTACTACTAAGTTTTTTTTGTTTGATTCTAAAATGCTATATTTTATTTTTTGTACAGGAAACATCATATAGACGACGTTTTTCAGCAATATGGAATGATACATCTACCGCCAAACTACTAGTTATGGTTAAGCGCTATCAGTGCTTTTATAATCGTTTCGATCCAGATTATCGCAGCAAGGAGCGTCGCGGCGAGGGACTGCAGCAGATGGCGATGGAACTGCAGCAGCTTATCGATGTAACCACTATTCAAATATCGAAACGTATTTCGCAGCTACGATTCGATTACTCCAAGCAGAAGATGGAGCGGCTGAATGCGGAGCGCATGGGACGCAAATTTATACCCAATTACATATACTATGACCAGATGAGCTTTATGGATGATGATATACCACCCTTTAAGTGTGAGCATTGCAATGAAATTGTTCAGACATTGCGGGAACTAGACCTCCACATGCTGAGCCATCAGCCGAGCCTGGGTGGAGGCTACTACTGCAACGTGTGCAGCATACAGTTTAACAATGGAGAAGAGTTTGAAAACCATAAGCAATTGCACTTGGGTGCTGGCAACGAGGTTAAGTACAACTGCGAACTGTGCACGGCCAGTTTTCGTGAAAAGTCCAATTATGATGAGCATTTGCGGCGCCACAACGATGAGCTCTTCTTGCCCACTTTGGCCCTGAATCATAGCATACTAGACAGCACTGGTGGTGACGTAGACGCTAGCGGCGCAACAGCTGCTGGTGGTGTTGATGGCGAGGATGATGAAGACGGAATATTTGGATCAGATGAATCGAAACCATTTGCATGCGAAGTGTGCCATCGCACTTTCGCATCTCCGGGCCATCTAAATGCGCATCGCGTTGTACATCAAGATGAACGGGAACGCTGCTATAAATGCGACTATCCGCAGTGCAGCAAATCGTTTGTGTCACGCCACAGTCTCTTCGATCATCTCAAGCAGCACTACAGCAATGAGGAGTTCAAGTGCGATATATGCGGCAAGAGCTTCAAGTCCACCAAGAATCTACAGAATCACAAACAAATCCACGACAAGGTCAAGCGCTACGTTTGCCAAATATGCGGCTCGGCATTTGCCCAAGCCGCTGGCCTCTACCTGCACAAGCGTCGTCACAATCGTCCCAATGGCAGCACCGGATCCGTTGGTGGTCGCTCCAGTCGCACCACACTGTGAGCGATCAAGAGTAGATCGTACAGTATAGACGATCGCGTTAACCTGATAAAACACAAAATACACTATGCCGGTTAAGATACACAGGTCTAAGTTATTGCAATGTCCTCCACTGCCAAACTGCGGCAGCTGTTTAGCAACCCAATTAGGTTTTGGGATTTAGAAGATGTATTTTATTTTGTTTGTTTAGTTTATGCCTACACACTATTTTTAATTTAATACATCATTTAAGCTCTTCTTTGTAACGGAGCGCTGTTCACACTTGTACTTAAGCTTAAAAGTATTTTACAAAAATTGTGCATAACAAAGCCAAGAACTTTAATAGATATGTAGAGAAGAACTAAATTAAAACTACTATCACCTAAAAGTAACTTTCATCATAAAACACATATACAAATATATATTCATATGTAAGTTTAGTATATATATAAAGCACTTGCCGTCTCGCAGCTCAAGAGCTCATTTTGGTGGCAATGTCATAAGAAATCATGGAAAAGAATGAGATGAAAGTAAATCTAGTTAAAAAGAAGAAACCAACAAAACAAAAACAAATTACAAATTGGTATTGGCATATTAGCATTAGCTAAGTAAGGATATTAGTGCATATATATATATTTTGTTGAAATAAAAAAAAAGTACCAACCATATTTAAGACTAAGACATTCCCCAAAATGCGTATCATGATGGTAACTAAAAAACCCCAAGTGTCATTGACGAGGCAATGAGGCAAACACATTCCGTACACTATTTAAATTTAAGATTAATAAGTGTAATGAAAAAAAAGTATTTCTTAAAGTATTCTCTCCATGTACAACTGCATAAACACACATTATAAACATTACGAGTATGCATATATATTTATTTTTATATTTACAACTGTTGAGCCATCAAACTGAAACCGAAATTCAAATTGAAATTGAAACTGAGGAACAACAACAATAATAATAATAACAATAACAGTTACTAAGCTCAGCACTTTGAAATTAACTTACATTATTGTAAAACATATGCATCAATCTAGTTTTAGTTAATAACATAAACGACTGAATCTGAAAAATACATTTTACATACATATGTATATTTAACAAAAAATATTTTAAATGTAAATCCTTCCTTCCAATCAAACTAATTACAATACTGGATGTATGTCTAATGTGCACAATATCTTTACAAATATCATTATGCATGTGTTCCGACTACAATTTATTGTACTTTTATGTACTTATTGTAAATTTTTCATTAAATCTCATTTAATTTCTCGTTCGTATCGAATCGTTTTTGGTCTGCAACTTTTTTTTTATTTTTATGTAGAGTTCAGAATATTCACAGCAATTGTCACGATAAGCTATCGTTACTGTAAATAATTTTCATGTATCGCCAATTGCAATTTTCACAATTACTATACACACTAACATTTTATAAGCAAAAACAAATTTATTTTAGGTCCTAAGATCATTTAGCACAATTGACAACACAAGCGCTAAAGAAAGCAACATAATTAAACAAAAATATACATACATTTATTTATGTAAAGGGCAGCTCCCTAATAATAAGAAACTATTTGATTTCAATTCGCTTACTCATATTTTTTAAGGCTAGCAAACTTGCGTATTTCGTATACTTATGTTATTCTCAACTTTAATAACAACATTTGTGAAATAGTTAACAGCAGCTGTAAGAAATATATATACAAACATATGTATCTGTACGATAAGAGGCCGTAACAAAGTGCGCTTCCGTAAGCTATTAGAACACAAATTATAATATAATAATAACAATAATAAAATTTCATGCATATACACATACATACATATATACTATAATAAAAATTATAAAAAACAAACAAAACATTGCAAATTAACAAATTAAACAAGCGCGCACAGAGATTATCATTAGAGACAACATGTAAATTTTGAATAAAATATAATTACAATTTTATTTATATCGATTGCGTTTATTTTTATATTTACCCTCGATAAGGTTATACTGTGTTTCTGAAAAGCATGAAACAATACAAGTTTGCTTAATTTTTGTTATACCACGCCCCATTTGCCCACAACGATTGTAAGACTAGACATATGTATGTATGTACAGCGGAGAAAAAATATATCTTTTGACAATCTCAGTAACTATTATACTTGGGGAAATTTCACAGGCAGGCTCCTAGTAATATGCTTGGGTTTCGATTTCAAAATTCAGATGCAGAAGACATTACACGGTCGGGCGTTCTCGACTGTACTGTTAATTTTTTTTTTTCTTACCGGCTTTCTGCCAACATTTCCTGAATGTCAATACAAATATAATAATTTTGGATTTCTTTAATTAAGAAAATCACTTATTTAGGGATAAGGTCATAGCAATAGCATATGTAAATTTTAATATTTTGACTTTTAAACTAAGTATTCATGTATGTATGCTCATCTCGTATGTCCTGAAACTACACAAAAATGCGGTCTTCCCTTTTTTCTTTTTTTAGTATTATACATTCGTCTTTAATTAGTATGAGGTTTTCGCCCAACTGCGATTACTTGAATGTTTATATTTTTATTATTTTTTACAATTTTTAGCCGTCAAAGCTGTACTGTCATACTAACTCTAAATCGACCCTCATGGAAATTCCTTTGGGACCTTTTTAAAGTAAATGAAAGGGCAACGTAAAAATACCGATAGTTGAAATTGTTGATCTTACCCATTAAAGGCCGATTTGCAAAAACTTTTGTATAAGTTGAACAATGACTTTTCCAGGGTAATTCATACCCAAGGAGTATAAATTCGTGGTAAAAAATAATTCTTTCGATGTTAGTTTGACGACGATCATAATCATACAGTTCTGTCTGGGTATAGTGAACTAATTCTTGAACGGTCTGTTCTCTGTATCGAGGTTGTGTACTTTATCAAGACTCAAATTTATATGCTCGAAAACTTGTTTTCTTTGTTTAAATAGCGGTATATATTTAGTGTGTATGTATATATTTTTAAAATTATGAACAACATCGGTAAGAAAACACAATAATTTGGGTGTTCACTATTTAGAGGTGTTCTTTATATAGGGGGGTCACTATACCCAAACAGCACTGTATTTTTTAGTACAGTGCGTGATTTGTTTCTAAGATTTTAGATATTATGTGAATATGTATGTTAAAACCTCACACAGGCCCAAAAAAGAATAAATATATGAGAGCGAAAAACAGAATTTTCTTTGCTTTTTTAAATATGATTGAAAGAATTGAAAAATATTCAAAACTTATTGTTCGAAAAGTGAAAAATCGGCATACAATGGGTTAATGAATAATAGTGATGTACTTAAGTTTATTCTCAATCGAGTCATCGGTCAGTTGTGGTAGTACAATAGTTTTAAATATAACTTGACCCCTAATTTTAGCCAAAAAGTAATAAAATAATAACAGATCCAACAAATTTCCCATAGGACCTCGTTTATATACCCTCTGGGGGGTATATTGGTTTGGTTAACAAAATTAAACAGGCAGCAGTAGGCGTGCCAGACCCCATAAAGTATACATACATATATATTATTCAAGCGGAATCACTATAGTGACGTCCGTTGTAGTCGGTGTAGGAAGAAGGATCTCAGAGAAAATAAGAGATAGTAAGCAAAATTCTTTCGCATGCAGGCTTAATATTTCTGTAGGCATAACACGTTTGTTTTTTTCTTAGTACCACGCCCACAAGCCGTACGCTGTTAATTGACCAGAGAATAGTTACATGACACTTCCCTGTTAATTTAATGATTTTCGATTCATAAACCAAGTTATGCTCATTTACAAAAAACGAGAACAGCAAGCGTTTAGCAGCTGCAAATAAATTTTTTTATTATTAAAAAGCTGCATGTGGCTCTGGTAGTAGAGACGCCAGCCTTATTTTGCAGTAAAACCTTTTACGACGGCGGGTTTAATTCTCACTGCAACCATTTTCTTTTATTAAATGTTAATTTTCAATTTTCAATTTTCTTGTCGCATAGTTTTGTAATTTAATATTCGGTAAGAGATAAAAAATCAAACGGTTCTAAACATCGCATTAAGATCCTACAAGAATCAAGAAAGTTCGTCATACATCGAAAAATGTAAATTTAGTTGCAAAATGTGAAAGAAAATGTTCGGGCGAGACAGACAAGATCCGATTTCAATTCAAATAATTGGGTGTTATACTGAACTTTTCTTTCTTGTTCAATTGTGATACGATGCAAACAAGTATAAGTAGTCGCAACGTTTGGTAAAGTAAAATTATAGAAACGGTAAGGCTTGCAAATGGTTCGCCTGAAAACCTTTTAGGACATGTTTGGAATTGAAAGTAACATTTAAGCTGTGCTTTGAGTGAGGTCACGGATTCAAGACGCCGTTCAATACATTTTTAGGCTACAATTCGCATGTGCATGCCAATTAAAAATTGTTCAAATTGATCTTATTCATTTACATCTATCGCCTGCTAATTAGCGAATCCAAATATTATGATCAACGAACGGACTTTGTATGTACATATGTATATGTATATGTTTTGACAATATTTTTCTGCCACGCCCCGCTCCACAGCATTCCGTCCATCCTATCTAGCTCATCATGACGCGTTGATTTTGTGTATTGAAGTGAAACCAGGCGAGCTGTAGAGATAGCGTCCAACTACGTAGAAAACTTTATACTACATACTACATACTATATAAATAAAATACCCCTTAGATACTATACACATAAAAAAGCGAATATAAATGGCAATGTGTTCGGCGCGTGCTCGTTTCGCATTCAGATACAGATACATTTGTACATGTGTACTTCATAGAGCTGACGTTTTTGGGTGTTTTGGTTGTTTGGGGTGTATTTATAGCGATACTAACGAATTTCAAATTGCGGTAAACATATTAATCATTATTCAGTCAGTCGGCCGATTGGCCAGACTCTAATAGAGAAAGATAAGATTACAGTAAATGAAAGTCGTTTTGAATTTTGTTCGATTTGCTTTACTTTTTTTTTGTCGTTTTTTTTTTCTTTTTCTTTTTTTTTTTTTTGATAAATTTGTTGTTGTTTGGTTACTCATGGCTGGTTAAACCGGCGACATCTCCACGTTCTTAATTTATATTTAGCCAACGGCTCTCATATTTTTTTTATGTACAAACGTCCAAAATAACAAAACGAAAGTGTAGCAGTGTTGCCTTCGTGGTGGGGTGTTTGGGACTGGACTCGGATTATTGACTGTCCCAATCCTGACTAGACATTAAATGAGTTCCCCGTGCTCATTCACCTTGATGATCCGCACACGTTCGTTGCGCTTGGCGAGAATCTCCTCGACATTCCTTGTGCTGGTGTTGAAGGTGTTCTCGCCGTTGGCAAATAGTCCCAGATTATCCTTGATTAGATGATCGACGGCACAGCCATCGCACTGAAGTATGACGACGCCACTGTAGTACGCCTCCTCGCTGATTGTCTTTGTGTTGCGTGTGTTGCACAGCTTGCACAGATACACCAGCTCCAAACGCCGCTGCATGCGTCGAAAGCGCTTCAACGTCGTCGGTGACAATGAACCCGTTGGCTTCGCTCCGACTCCCTTGCTGGTGCTGCCAATATCAAGCGGCTTGGCCGTAAAGCGACAGGCATCGAGTATGGAGCGCGGTATTGAGTGAGGCGCTGTGCGCAGCGAATCCTTCAACGCTTGCTCCACATCGGCATCGGGCAGCGGCACTGCTCCTGGTGGCTGCTGTGTGGCATTAATGATGGCGTTCTGTCCATTCTGGCGTAGATAGTTTAGAGTACGCGAGGTAAATATATTACGCAATGCATTCATTTTACATCGGCATAATAACGGGGTGATGGTGGATACTGGATTCAGTTAAGTTTGGATTATTACTTCAGTCTATTTTTGATTTCTTGCATCAAAAACGTATAGTGGAACTTCACGTGCGAATTAATATGGTGATACTGAATGTTTACTAGTTAACAGAATTGTGTACGTTATCAGAAGTAAGGTGGAGCAAGAGGAAGAATGCGATTAGCGATGGGTATAATATCGTGATATCGGGTATCGATATTCAATATGTGATAACATATCACACTCAAGTTTCAGAACAAGCTCAAGTTCAGAACAGAAGCTGGAACTAAAATATTCTAGAGTCACGATATATCGTTTAAGTTAACCCTTATTTTGTATTTCCCTTTGTCAAATACACACTACAAGCATAATGAAAATATAAAATTCTTTCTTTGTCTGAAAAATATTGTAATTGTTTGTGTTGATATACATATATTTCTCTTGGAATTAAAAAAAAATATAGTTTTTATTTGATTCTTGGTTTTCTAAAACGAGCTGATTATTAAAAAAAAAAGCTAATTAACCCTTGACCCTTGCATCGTTTCTGAAATCCGCTAAAGCAGTACGAACTAACTCTAAATTCTTCGATGGTGTTTTAATCACGGAAATGTTGTTTTTGAATTCTTTTTGGTGTTTTTCATATTCACATTTTTAATTTGAATATTAATGACGCAGAAGTGTAACAGAATACTAATTAAATACAACAAAATAAAAAAAATGTACACCAAATCTATTTTTTACAGAAGCACAAAGTTTGTTAAGTGCACAACCTACAGAAATGGAAGATAAGCTGCACTTAAGATATTAATATTTTCATGATTGCTTTCAATTAAGCTAGATCTAGCTTTAATTATGCTAAACTGGCAGCGCTGCAGTGATGAATTTTGACTACCTAATAAGTACATACATATGTATACATGTATACATATATATATTTTTTTATGCTAAGTGAAAAGTTGTCTATTATAAATTACGGTAATTTCAATTTGTATAGCTCTAAGCAAATGCTTTAAAAAGGTGGGAAAATTTCTATTATGTATGTATGTACATATGTGCAGAAAAGAAAACGATGACATTTATTGTGTACCAATTTGTATAGCCACTGTGCGCTGGAACTGAGAGTTGAAAGAGAGTAATGCGAACAACGTACTATTTATGCAGCTTTCAGCTATCGATAGGAATGGAACTCAGAGGGGCGATATCGATAACGATGTTGGACCTTTTTGATTGCCCAACCGGCAACAAGTTACATTTGCCAATAACTTGATGTGCAAACATGTATAATTTGCGTAAATTACATCAATTGCGATATAGTTTAATCACTCCGATCCAGACCCACCGTACGACACATGCTGTTGTGCGGTTTTTGGCCAGCCAGCACAAGCGACGCCCCCAACTGGGTGCAGCGCCGTCAGATCAGCTAAACCAACTGAAGTCCGAGTACTTTGAAAGGAATTGCGAGTTGAATGTTGAGGAATGGCAGCGTGTAAGGCACACGCTTACTAATAACTACAAGTACATCAATCTGCACAATGTGGACGCAGTCATATTGGGCATGTGCAGCACGGGGGAGCAGCTGCCTGTGGCCAAGAGTTACCTCAAGTATCTGCAATCCCAGGGACTGAAGCCAAATGCAGCAACATTGGGCCGTCTACTGCGAGCCTACAATGCTGCCTACAATCTACGTCCACTCAGTCAGGAAGAACAGTCCGAGATACTGCAAATCTGTGATACATTGAAAGGGAATCATGAGGTTTTGGATGCCAATAGCTGTGAAAATCTAATACTTGGACTAGTCGCCACCACTGACACCTGGCAGCGGGCAGTCACTTTTCTCAACATGATGAAAGTGACCAGCGCACCCAGCATAACCGCCTATAGTGCTCTTGCCGCCAAAGCCTTCAGCTCCGAGCAGCCGGAGCTAGCCTGGCAGCTCCTGGAGCAAATGCTTGAGGAACGCAAACTGCCCAAATGTGAGGTGTATCTGGCACACCTGGAGAGCTGTGCCCGCAATGTAAGCACATTTGGTTTGAGACTGGAACAATTGCTGCACTTCATTCAGCGTCATGATATTCTGTTGAGCGATAAAGTAGCTCAGCAGCTGGTGGAGTTGGCGCGTCAGCTGCCCAATAAAGTGCAGGTGACCACCACTCATCTGGAACAAATGGGCAAATGTGCTGCCTGCCAAAAGCATTTAGAACATGTGGCTATCAGCGATGTGCAGTTCAACGAGTTGCGTTCTTCCTTTTTGGACAAGGTGCTCATACGCAAGGATATTTTCCAGAAGTCCACGCCAGAGGAGGTGGCTCGCTTCACTAAGTTTGTAGAACAGACAACGCCCTACGACTGTGTCATTGATGGGCTCAATGTGGCCTACTCCACGGGCACCAAAAAGCCGCCACAACAGCTGGCCAATCTGCTGGCCACAGTTGTGCGTTATTTCAAAGAGCGACGCAAGCGAGTCCTGGTCCTAGGACGCCAGCACATGCGCACCTGGTCCAAACCGGCCATGCAATACATTCAGAAGAATGCCAGCGTCTTTCTAACCAATAATCTGTAAGTGCTTTGGGACAATACTGGACAATCTTTTAATTGTTGCCTTTCTGTCTTTAAAAGCTCTCAAGATGATCCCTTTTTGCTGTATGCAACCTTGCGAAGCGGCCAGGAAACAGACTTTTTCTCCAGAGATCTGATGCGCAGTCATGCATATCTACTCGGCACCGAATTGAAGATTATCTTTCGACGCTGGCAACAGGAGCATCAGTATTCCCTAATCACACAAACGCAAACGGGCAAGATAATCGTCAAAGAACCCATTAGATACCTTCTGTGTGCACATAAGGTAGACAATGTTTGGCATATACCCTGCTCCGAAACATATACACCGCATCCGCCGGAGCGGTTTGAAGTGCCTGAAAAGTGGCTTTGTCTGACTATAACATAAGGTCAAAGATAGTAAACTTAAAAGAGCTCCAAATGGTTGTTATTGTTAAGGATGAGCATCACTCTAATCGCAGTCGAGGCGGGAACATTTGTGGAACGCATCATAATTGAATGTGGAGAGTCGTTTGCGTCGCTGTTCATTTCGAATTTTCTTTTTGGCAGCGCACATGAGTCGCTCCTTAATGTAATTGTCCATTTTGAAGTCCATGTCTGCGGGCGCCTTGCTCACATCGTTGGGCTCCCGTGTGGCAGCCGTGTCCAGAGCCTTGATGATAAGACTGAGCAGTGCATGGGCCAATCGATGGCAAACATCATACTCAATGGCATCCTGGCTGGTATAATAGATGGCCGACTGCGACGTGGGCTGCACTCCGATGGCTAACAGAATGTTACAGAAGATGCCACGTTGCATGCGGGCATATGGGTCGACAAGCTGCGGAGGAATGCGCATTGTGGTCGCCAGATGAGCAATGAACTTGGCAAACTTCTTGATCAACACATTTAGATACTGTGTACGACATTGACGCTCCATCTTGGACAGCATGTTGTAGTACAGCTCCTGTTTGCGCTTCAGGAAGTCCTCCTTGCGTCGCTCCTTTTTCTTAGTGTTTTTAAGCACATCCTCGAGCTGCCTGTGTTATAAAACTGACAATTTTTAAGCTCATTATGAGATCTAAGGTCACTTACTCTGTGGTGATGGCATTGTTTTTTCCCAGCATGCGTTTAATGCGCTTGGCACGCAGTTTGGGATCATAGTAGTCCTTGAACTGCTCGTAGTTGGCCTCCAATGTAAGTCTCTTCGGTTTGGATAGTGCCACGTCATAGGCTCTGGCCTTGGGCGGCAGAGCCGGCTGATAGGCCATGCGTCGTACGTACGACTGTAGCTTGGAGACGTTCTCCTCTTGACGCTTTTTGCGATTTTCAGGGCTGCAATAGTCCTCATCCTCCTCCTCCGCCTCTTCGGTGGACGACGTGGGCAGCGCCTCATCCCAGTCGGAGACATTTTCACTGGCCATGTTGCGCCGAAACTTTAAAGCTTGCCTATATAATTTGGTTTAAAAAATAATATAAACTAAAAAAAAGCACTCGAAATTGTTTGGCGTTTTGTGCTTTTATTTAATATATTTTGAGAGAACTATAAATTTAATGCTTCTATGTTGAATCTCGAATGAATTATGTGCCGAAAATTGTAGCCGACGGAAGTACAAAAAGTTTTTAAAGTCAAGGCAGACTAGACTCCAACATTTTTCAAAATTAAACTGTCGCCATCTACTGTTCAGTGTCATAAGCAGTGATGTCAACTTTTTAGGGTCTGAAAAGGCTATATTTACAAGTAAAAAAACAGCTAAAACAAAATATGTTTGTCGGAATCATTCTCCGATTTTTCATACCAATTAGATTTAGGTATTTAATGTATGACAATTCAAAATAGTCACAATTGTTAATAATTTAACCTTATAATTCCATATGCATATGTGAATATAAATTTATACTAAATAATTATAAAGTCATATTATTGCGTATAAATAATTATTAACTCTATATGCCAAACTTAATTTCGTATTATAAATCTGCATATACTCATACTCATTTAACATTGGGGGAATCACACACATTCAGTATGTACATTGTACAATAATTGTTTTATTGATCAATCGCAACATGTCTAAATTTATTCTAAATATACACAAACATACATATAAAATATTACAATATTTATCGATTTATTGACGTCATTTCAGAAGCAATCATTTTGAACAGCACGCTCCAAACTGAAGGTGTACTCCTCAGCCAAGGCGTCCACGGACATTTGTCGGGTCAGCAGAGCTAGAATACCGTCGACTTGCGACTGGGTTCCGTTAAAGCCATCCTTGTTGGCCAACTGTGGGGACAGCTCAAACGGAATGTCCTGCAGATAGTTGACGGGTGCATTTTGATTGGTTCCCATTGCAGGCCTTGGCCCAAGCGGCGGTGGATAGGGCATAGGAGGGCCACCGTAGGCCGATTGGGGCATGGGCGGGTACACCATGCCAGCGGGCGATGTTGTGGGATCTGATGCATCGGTTTTGCGCTCCACAAATATGAAATCATCGCCGTTACCATTACTCTGCTTCGGTACTTCGGACGGACCCTGTATGACCTCCTCGGTGGGCGTCTCGGCTGGCTTGCGTTTACCAAACAGCGAGAACATAGTTAACTCTGTACTGTGTGCTTAAATCAATTGAATAATTTGACTAATAATATATACGCAGCAGCAGCTGTGCTTTGTTTTTATCTTTACAAATTAATATTGACTTGTGATGGGCGAAACATCGATCATCGATGTATCGCGATGTATCGATGTTTTAAATGTATTGCTCGATATTTTTCTAGACTATCGATTCAGTGCTGCCAAGTCTTCGATATTTGCATTTTGAAAAGACTAGAAACCGCTATACAAATTTTAAAACATTCAAATAAAGGCTATTTTTAGTTTTTAGCAATATTATTAATGCTATATTATCTTTTTATTGTAAATATAATAAAATAACTACAATAGTCTTTAAGAATTAAGTAGCTAAAAAATAGAATAGAGCTATACAAAAGCTACATAAAAATCCATAAATGTTTTTCTTAAAAATGCAGCCCTGTCATTTGAATCGAGCTTCAAAGTCAGGTAACTTTTCAGCTAATGTGTGAGACAAAGTTGGCCAGAAATTTTTATTGACTTTGAGCGATTGGCAAATTCTCACTAGGGTGTAGAGAGTGAATAACAAAAAATAGTTTGTGTTAAAATTTGTTATATATTGAACATTTATATTAATTAGTTGTGCCCAAAAATAGAGGAAACTATGTCAATAAGTTCGTTTTGTATGGAGAAAGAACTTACCTTCTTCGTGTTTGTGCAATATGTAAAGAGTGTCAAAATATAATAGAAAGTGTGTATAAATATTAATAATTTTGTTTTGCGACATTTTGCGGCTCATATAGTACTTTCAACTTGTACGTTAACGCGGTTTCAAACATGATCGTCAGAGGGCAACTTTAATGCCCAAGCAAACTGGGCATTTAGCCAATTGGCTTAATGTTTGCTAACCAATAAAAGCATAAGTGAAATAAAAAAGAAAATTAGAAGTTTTGAAATTTATATTGCATCGAGTCTGCAATAATAATTGCATTAATGATGCCGGTGGGCTGGTTTTGGCAAAATGAGTCTGAAGCGTAACAAAAAGATTATACGATCGACGCAATTCTCGGGTAAATAATATGATGGATGTATTCCAAAGATCTATGAACTCTTTAGAAAGGCCGGCATAAAAGACAAATCCTTTCGCGAGAATATTTTTCCTTTATAATTTTTCAACCAATATTCAGCCTTTAACTCATGATTACAGTTTTATGAAGATTCGGATATAGATGATATAATTCCATATTCGTTTAAACAAACTATTCAAACCCACTTAACAACAATTTTTAAATAAATTGTTGGAATAGTCAATGGTAGAATAAATGAATAAAAAACCTGTTCTTACATAAAAATATAATCAAACTGACAACTCATTATCCAAACATTTTTTTTCACATTACCATAACTATCGCTATTATATTAAAACTACAAAAAAAATCCTTTTCTTAAAATTTTAGTTCTTTATTTATGGCTCTCACAACATTCCTTTCTGATCACTTACATATCCGCCCAGTGTGCAGGGGCTACTTTGTAATTTTCCCGCATTTGGCATTCGTAAGCACCCAGATCTGGGTTAACAGCTAATTTGGAAGCACTGATTGTTAGATCCGCAATTTAAAAACGAACTTAATTTTTAGCCATTTAACGCACTAGTGGCTCAACTACTTTTAAAAAATTAGCTTTCGGAAGTTTACAACGTATTAATCAGCGTTAAATAAATAAATAACCCTTCAGTCAACTTCGATATGGCAGAGTTTATTCAATTTTGATTTTTTTTTTTTTTGTAAATATTTTGATATGCAAAATAAGGTTCATTGCATATTCATGCATTCTATGCAAAATCTAGTTTTAAAATTTATAAATTTTAATATAACATCGACTTATCGATGATTCTCCATTTCCAATATCGATTATGCCGCGCAAATGCAACTGTGCTCACTGCGCAATCACATCGATATGTTTGCGAGATTATTGCCGATATATCGATAAAATATCAACAATCTTAGTGGCAACAAATACAACGCTGTGATTGGTTTTGGTTTCAACTCCTTCAAGCTAACAATTTTTGTGGTAACGAAAAAAAAAGCTGAAAAGATGTCAAAGGCCGACCAGGATCCAATTGGTTCGCTGAGCATAATGGAGGTGAGTATTTTGGCTGACAACGGTTTTCAAGTATTCGGTTTTTGCTTGGATCCACGAGCTGTCACCCGCGCGCTTAGATACTGAGAGATGCGGAGAGATTACAGATACAGAAACTAATGATTATTCCCCATGTATTTCCCCCTGTTCTTTTGGGACCGTGCAGCAAATCAAGATACTGATCAAGCCGCCGCCCAACGAGGACGAAAAAATGGTACAGCGCAATAGCAATACGAAGCATCCATATTACAGGCGTCCGGGACGCGGACATAACCACGATTTATGCGATGCCTGCGAGGAGGGCGGCAATTTACTTTGCTGTGATCGCTGCCCCTCCAGCTTTCACTTGCAGTGCCAGTAAGTATTCCGAAATCAAAATATATAGCCATATTTATATATGGTTTGTTTTTAGTGATCCGCCGCTGAGCGAAGAGGATATACCGAGCGGACAGTGGTTGTGCCACAGCTGCCGCATGGCAAAGGTTTCGCAGCCGGCTCATACGGCCTGCTCTTCCAAAGCCAGCTCTGTGGAGCGTGTACCATCGGCTGGCAGCGGCTCACGAGCAAATACGCCATCCTCCGGCGAACTGGAGTCAATACCGCTCAAGATACGTAACTTACGGAAGCGGAGCAACAGTGATAGGAATAGCACTGAGAAGCTGCTATCCAAAATGCCGCTGGCCATACAACGGGCCCTTGATCCCAATAGGAAAGCTACGCCATTGGATGATGTTATACGCGCCGCATGTATGCTCAATCCCCAGCAGTTTGCTTTGCCACCCGAACTGGAACTGCACACGCAATTCCCAGGCAACGGTAAAATACAGCCTGTGCAGCAACCACATAGCAGCGGTGGTGGTGCTGGTGGCGGTGGTGGTGGCAATGGCAGCAGTCGCAAACCCAATAGCCAAAACCGTCGCAACTCCAAGCCGTTTGAGCTTGACTCACAAGGGCTGGTCCCATTGCCAGCCAAAACCTGCTTCTATTGCACCCGGAGCTGTAAGAGGGCGCCATTAATCTCTTGCGATTATTGCCCGCTGTATTATCACCAGGATTGCCTGGATCCACCATTGACAGCATTGCCGGCTGGCTTGTGGATGTGCCCCAATCATGTGGAGAACTTTATTGTAAGTCAATTAATTGAAATAAGTGGTTTGGGACTACGAGCTTTAAAAATGGTACTACAGTCTGTACAGTCAGTTCCTGACCAACTTTTGCTCTAATCGAGCAACAATATCATATGGCTCCCATATAAGCAATCTGTCAATCATCAAAGCCAGAATATGTTTTAAGTATAAAACAGTTTTTTATATTTTCTGATTCCAACTTTGGTTAGAGTCAGACAACTATACAAAATGGTTTTTCATATGCTCAACATCGAAGGAAATATGTTTTTAACGTTTGTCTACGAAACGACCAATATTTGACCAAAAATTAGAAACGGTGTGAACATCTATGTATATATATTTTTTTTAAATCCGACTGCTTAACAAAAATTCGGTAAATTATTTGAAATACATCTTTCATTTTTAGTCACGTACTTATTTTAACAGAGCAACAATTAGAATAAGTACGTGTCTACGCGACTTTTTACAGTCGGCGTGCTGGACGGAAGCCGTCCCTACAATATTTTGGATATTTGACTTATGCTTTCGATTCCAATCTTAGGATGCCAACATGACCAACAGCATTTCAGCAACTGAACGCGTACGCTTGTGGAATCGCTTCCATCAGCCACTCGACCATGAGAACGTTAAGATGGAGTTCTTCAGAAGGGTGAACACACGGCATCCACCGTTCCGCATGAAGTTCAATATGCGGGCCCGTGCCCACATTGAGGTGCCTGCAATGGTGAAATACCATTACGAGCATCCGCCGGCATTGTTGCCTTCGATGCGGCAAACATTGCGTTATGATCGCGTGAAGCGACGCAAGCAATTGTCCACCGCCGTTGAGGATATCTCCAGAGAGAGCGTTACGGAGTCCTTGCTGAAGGACCTCGAGGCGTTACGCTGTGCGCGTGCTAAGTTCCGGGAAATTCAAAGGGAACATGGCGGCAATGTCGATCTGGATGCCATCAATAGCGACAGCGATTGCGATACAGAAAACGCAAACGAAAATCAGCAGCATCGAGGCAGCAACGGCGTGACTAACGCCGAGAGAGAAACAACTGCTCCGGAAATCAATGAGTTGCACAATCCGGTCACCAAGGATCCTAATGAGAGCTCGGAGACGGAAAGGCAGAAAGAAAAGCCAGGCAACTGCAGTGAGCTAAGAGCAAATGCAGAAATTAGCTTCGAAGAGGATGAAGAAGATTGCAAATCATCAAATATCATCATTGATGCAGATCTCTGCCATTTGGATGTGGATATCATTAAGAAGCTGGCACACCAGCGCCTGCAGCAGCTGATCCTTGAACATCCAGAGATTGTAACTCAGTACAAAAATCGCACGGCAGCACGCCGACTCCGTCAGCTATCAACTGCAACGGCAAGTGGCAATCAGAGCTGCGCTCTTCAAGGCGATTTAGCGCCAGAGGACATGCGACGCTTTTCGCTGTTGTTCACCAGTGAAACATCCTCGATACTTGCACAGAAAAGTGTCAACGGTGCCGATGAGGATCCCATGATGGCGCTGCATCCAGCACTTGCCACAGCCGCTGCCATTGCAGCAGCTGATGCCGCAGCTGAGAACTATTTACCGCGCGAGCGCAGCGATACGGAAAAGGCATACGAGCTAGCTTCACGCCTCGAGCTTAAGCTGATGCAGTGCAAGGTGCGATCGCGTGCCGTGCTAACACCTCTCGGTGATATGCTGGAGGACAGCCGATGGTTCAGTTCCCTAGAGCTGAATAATTCGATATTTATGCGCTATCGCAGTCTCTATGTCGGCTACGGTGGACACTACTCACCATCCACAACACTAGGACATACGGAAACTGTGGACCTATCGGCAATCGGTTATTGCTGCCGAATATCGCCACAGCATGCGATTATCTTCTATGATGAATTCTCCAAATCGTATGAGCTCATTAACTACTCCGAGTTCGGCACCGAGGTCAATGGCCAGCTCTACACGTGCGATCTAACTGAATACATGACCACGCATGCTGGAAAACGGATGCGACCCGACGATGCGGAACTCAAGCGACGGGTCGACGATCTGCTCGACAAGCGTCGCCATATCCAACGGCAATTTGAGGTCAAAAGTGAAACACAAGACAGGTTGGTTACTGTAATTCCCATTCAATCATGTAGCCTAATGGCATTCCCCTGACTTAAACGATTATTTTTTATTGTCAGTACGGTTTATGTTTGTGATGATCAGGCTCTGATCATAGTTCCTTTCTGTTAAAAATTAATAAGAATGATGAAGATAATATAAATTAACCAATTAATTAATTTATGCAGCCATTTGACCTTATCATGATCTAAAAAAAGTTTTCGGTTAATTTTTTCAATTTGGTAAATCTAAGCAAAGAATCTGCTTGTAAATTTCAACTATTAAACGTAAAAACTCTTTTATAGCTCATTCATACTTTTTTTGTGTCAAATAAAATTTTTGAATAGTTTGTTAATTGATTACTTTGGTCCGATTTAAATTAAGTATCAAACTGATAATTCTCAATTGCGTATTTTTTCTAATATATTTGGCTTATTCAAAACCGCAAATTACTTTAAAATTTCAAGTTTATCTTAAATAAATTCATCGATCATTTCTTACCGATTGTAGCTTAGAATCTCAAGAATCATATTATTTTTGAGTGTATCGCGAGTTATTTAATTAATATTTAACTATTTTACGGTATTGATCTAACTGATATAGACTTTGGCTCCTTTCTATTTTTTTACGGTTTTTGTATTTGTGACTTCTATGGGTGATAGTTTTGGTTAGATATAGCAAACAATTTAGTAAGCTTTAACAAATTGATCTTTTTCAGACTGGCGCCAATCGTAAAACCCAGCTGTCGATGTCAAGTTGGACCCGATGTCCCAATGGTGCCTGGCGCCTGGGAAGGATCCGCTGTACTCGCCCATGGTAGTCTGTTGAGGTTTGGTTGCCTCTCGTTTGTGTTTTCAGTCCCATCCACGGATCTGATGAAAGAGCGAAGCAACAATGCCAAGTAACTGTTAACGTCAAAGTCACCGTTACTCTCATTATCATATGCATATAATGTTATATACTCCACAAATACATCAAGCAAGAAGCACCAATCTCAGTGAGTGTGGCTATCAAGTTGCATCACAATGCAACCAGGATGGGATCGTTTCATTTCATCACCCACAACATAACCCCTAGACCTAGAATCAAAGCTGGGCACGATTATGAACGCCTGGCGTGAATTAGAAAGAGATAACAAATCATTTGAAAAATATAAAAATTGATAAAACATAAAAAAAAAGTAAAGTAAAGAAAAGAAATGAGATGAGATGTGTAAAATGTAAAGAGAACCAGACGGATACTTTTGGTATCTGTGTGTTATGTGGAACATTTTTTTTATTACATATTTTTTAATATTACTAGAAGTATCTATTTAAATCCCCATGGTTCTTTCTTTCTCATTCGTCTGTAGATATACATACATTGATAAAGAGCATAACAAATAAAGTTGTAAGGAAATGGAATATTTCTTTTAAAAATTATGTTCTTAACTGGGTTTTTAAAATGAGTATTGAGCATTTAACTCGCATTTGTATAAAACAAATAAATAAATTGTATAACATTAAGAGAATTTGTTTACACTTATGTAAATAAGAATTGAAAACTACGTGTGCAAAAAAAAAAATTGTATGGATATAAATGTTTTGTCAGCGTCTTTATGTACATAAATCGTTGCGTGCGATAATGAGACGATAGAGAAGTGCGACAAATTAGTTATATGGGGGAGTGGGGAAAGAGATTAAGAGGTGAGCGGTAAGGCATAAAGGGAGGTGTATATATGTACAATAGCATCTGGGATGAATATCGTTGTTTCAAATACGGTAAGAATGCACATGGGCAATAAATACATAAGTACATAAGTTCGTATAAGACTGGGTGATAGACTAAAAAAACTGACTATTGTTTATATAATGGCTACTGCTGTTGCGTTGGAGAGACGATTGCTCCAGGAGATTCGTGCGCTTGGAGAACACGCACACTAGGAATTCATGATCGATTCCTCCGGCTGCTGTTCCTGCTGCATATGCTGCTCTGAGACACCAGACTTTCCAGCATTTCGACTGGCACGTGAGCGTTCCCATTCGAGTTTGTGCTTTCGTTTGGTATGATGATACATATTCGACTTGGAGCGAAATTCAGTGGGACAGAAGGCGCAGGTGTGCAATTTAACGCCCGTGTGTGTGGCAAAGTGTTCCTGCAACAAACAAATGTAAACGTAGTTTCCGAATTCTAATGAAGTATTAAATTCGCTTTTACCTCCAGATAGCGCTTCATCTTGAATGACTTGCCGCACACATCGCAGGCGTACTTGGATTTGCTAAGACAGCGATGATTGCGACCAGATGACACTTCACCGCAACTTCCGCAAATGGCCATTTCCAAATTTGTGCTGGACGTGGACGTTGAATACGCTGCGGGTGTTGCTGTAGCTGTTGGTGTTGGTGTCGGCGTTACCGTCATCCCACTGTGCTTATTGTGCAGGTGATTGTTGAGAGCACGCTGATTGCGCAACTGCTGACCGCAGATATTACACGTGTAGGGTTCTACTGTTGGCAATGCCGGCAATGATACGGGAACAGACAGAGCAACTGGAACTGATACACTGTAAACAAAACGGAACAAAGTTAATTTTTTAATTTATCTTAAAGTTAGATATAATTTAATGCAAACTTATAAGTTGTTACAATTTCAGCTGTTACTCATAAATTGGGTTTAATTTTACTTTACTGGTTTACTTTAATTGGCTATGGGTTTGACTTAAACTCATGCGAAGTGATAAGGCAAATGTATTCTGGCCTTGCATTTGAGTGCATTGATATGTGACACATATTTTGGAAGATTTGTAGTCTGTTGTGGGGTTGATAGTGTTGTTGGGTAAATGCTAAATCCTTAAACGTTACCTCCAAAATAAAATCCCTTACGGACCGTGAACCATAACCGACCACATATACAAGAATAGTTACTTGAGGGACTCCAACAGTTTGGTTTTAAAATTGGCTAAAAAACCAATGTTAACAATTGCCAAATCTCGTGTGTATTAATCTTAATGCTATTATATGATTGCTCACATTTATTTCTTCTAGAATGGCTAGAGTTTTGACAGATAAGATTGACGGAGAATGTGGTAGAAGTCTCTTTTAAGGGTTTCGCTTTTGATGATTATGGAAAAATGGCTGTAATTTTATATTTGTATTTGCATTTAATGAAATGCTGTCTGTATATTTTTGATGCTGTGTTAGTTAAGCTAACTTGGGTAGAATAAAACCAACCTGCTTTGACTTGGCAACGCGACGGCTGATGCTGATGTTGTCGCAGTGTTGGTACTACTGTTACTGACGGCTGCAATTGCTGTGCGTAGCTGCTCTTGTTGCTGTTGCATGATTATGGTGGTGCAAAGGTGCTGTTGCTGCTGGGTGGCAGCTGCCACAACAGCGGCCACAGCATTATAGTTTGCCAGCATCAGCTCGTTCTCCTTAAACGTCTGCAGCTCAGTCTTGATGCGTTTCTCATGCAGATCAGCGGCGAGAGCATCATCATTGCTGCTGTCCTCGCTGGCGCTGACGCGTCGCTCTGTGTGCTGTACTTTTTTGGGCGAATGCGTTTTGCGGCGACTGGCACGAGTAAGTCTTTTGACTGGCGTTGGGCACGTTTTGGAGACCGTAAGATTAATTGCTTCCATGGCAATGCTGGGCGGAGAAGGTAACGTTTTTTGTGCTACTACTACTGTTGGAGTTGGAACAGCTGCTGTTGGTGGAGGCGAAACTGGTGCAGGCGCTGCCACTGCTAAGGGTACTGGTATCCTAACTTCGGGCTTTTGTTCAATTATAAGCGGCTCATTGGGCACTACTGCAGTTAATGCATCCATAAACTTATCGTTGTCGCCATTTACACTTCTTTGGATTGGATGAATGTTATTGTTGCTGTTAATCTTGGCGGACTCACGTTCAGCGCGTGCCTTCTGCCACTGGCTGTTGTGCTTGGTCTTGACGTGCGTATACATGTTGGAGCGGCATCGGAACGCTGTATTGCAGTAGGCGCAGGCGATGGGTCTATCTCCAGTGTGTGTGGCGACATGCTCCTCCAGATATCGACGCATTTTGAATGACTTTTCGCAGAACATGCAAGGAAACTTGTTGACTGCCATTGCCTTGCCCTCATCTCCACATGCTCCGTCTGTTTCAAGGTCCGGCTGGTCGGGTTCTGGTTCAGGTTCGGGTTCCTGCTTAAAATCGATCTGCTGCTGCTGTTCGCTGATGACATCGCCTTCCTCGGACCAGTTCACATCGCAGTCAATCTCCAAGAACTGACTGCAGAGCGTTGTCTGCTTGTGCTCCACCAGCTTCCAAAAGTTGTGAAAACTCTCCAATTGCGCACAGCACTCCGTGCAAATGGATGTTGAAATGGCATCGTCGCGAGAGAGCTGCACAGTCGAGCAAGAACATATTAAGCCGAGGTAAATTGAAATGATCGGATCCGTTGAACTTACACATAGATACAAATGCGCGGATATCAATTGAACCAAATAGTTTTCCGGTATTGTCGTCTTGTTATCGTTGTCGCCGTTGTTGCTGTTGTTGCTCTCGCTTTCGGCGGCAGCGAACAACAGCACAGCATTCTGCTCGTCCAATGCGTTCAAGCACAGGCGACAAATCATTTTGTCAATAAATCAATTTAAATCGAACAACATTTGCACCGCTTAAACATTTATTTTTGATTTTATATGACTTTAATTTATTTATTTCCAAAGTTTCGGATGGTCCTAGAGCTGACAAAACAGTTGATGTCACTGCTCTTCCATATATCGATTACAATGCAGCACACACATGGTATCGATAAGCCACAATATATCGTTAAGCTAAATACCAATCAAAATACCAATTGCTGAAAAATTAACAATATATTTGCATTTCTATTATTTATGAATGAAAAAGAGCATGTTGTATGGGAAAAACAACTGTGACTAACTCCCCGCCCACTAGTATCACCTCAAAATGGTAATGATTGGTCACAGACACCATAGAACTGGCATTAAACGGCACGTTAATGCAGTTAAATCGAAAATTTGGAAACTTGGTTAGGGCAGAAAGCATATCGTAACCTTGGGTCAACTTATTGGTCCACACGGACACAGTGTCAAATTTGAGACCTTCTCGATGGCACAGCCTGATAGCTTCATTGAGATTGCGAAAGATATTAATCGTTATAATTGCTGACGGCTTATCTCCAAAGTAAATTTGGGGGAAGTCCAAAACTGCTATGGGGGATCGGTACTTCATTCTGCCATATAGTTTTTGCTTATCTGAAACATCGAATTCCTCAATGTACACGGTTTTACAGTTCATGCGCTCGATCAATTTGAGTGTGTGCAAAAAGTTCGGATGTTCCGTAATACGTTCATCCATAATCTCCATGCGGCCCCGTAATTTCCTTATGAACGTCTGACGCAGTGGCTCCTGTACCAGTATACTGGAAATAAGGCCATTGCCAATCGGATGCTTTAAATCGTTGACAACAGCCTCAATCACCTGATTAATGTTACCCGATTCAAACAAGACAACTATTTGCGGAGCTACCCACTTTTTATGGGAGCCATCTTCAGGATAAAGGTATACGTGACGTTTCAGCAAATGGGCGTGAATATCCTCTACACCCTCTGCAATATTGGGTAATCCCTTGAAGCGCGGCAATATGTCAGCATCCTCTTCTTTTTCGGAACCACCTCGTACCCTGTGCTCGTAAGCCATTGAAAATAATTTTGATTGTGTGGGTTCTCCAACTTATGACTCCAACAACTAGAAAAGTTTCTAAACAAACTTATTTGTGAAATGAAAGCAAACGAAAATGTATATATTTATGTAGGTATGTATTTAAGTATACTAAAAAAAAGTTTCTCAAATTCTTAAGGGTACATTGTTAAAAAACTGTTCTAAAAACAACATTTGGTTCTTAAAACATAGACTTTTTACATTAAAAATTCGAAGAGAAAATAGAGTTCTAAAAACCAGAAAACACAAAATTTTTAGGATTACTTTTTCTACCAAAAGCTTTAATTTAAAAAAAGAAACATATGTTTTTAAATACTGAAACTGATTTCTTATAAGACAAAAATTTGAAAACAAGTAAGATAATAACTTAAAATAAGATGGTTATTTATTTTTAAAACATAAAAAATAAAGAAGATATAATTAACATTATTATTATTTTTGAAAGCGACTATGCTGACTAAATCGGTGACCATAGCTTAGCAAGTAAGAGCAAAAATTCTGAATATTATGCATATATTTATAAATATAAAAAATTGCTTAAATTTTATGCCACAAATTTGTAGAATCATATTCACGAATTTAGAATTTTTTCTTTAACAGTTATAAAGGTATAAAGGAAAGAGTCATGCCAAGTAAGGTACAGAACATGTTTTAGGATTCCGGTAATAAATATATTTTTATTAGGAGAAACCAATGTCCAAACTTTTGACACCATTATGGAGTGATTTTATTCCAGCATTACTATCTTTTTTCTGTGTGTACAAACTACTCGTATTATAATTGAATAGATCCTTACATTTGCCACTGGGCCAAAGAAAGTTTCGGCCGACTTCCGCTTCCTGGTCAACATACATACTGTGTACAGTGTACACAATCATAATTAAAAGACTTTCCCTGGTCAAAGTTGCCATTCACGGGATAACGCACAATTCCACAGGCAGATTGCAGATTGGTGGTGAGTTTGTTCTATTCAATTCAAAGTTAAGGGCATAGCAATTTTATCACTCCTTTGGTGACGCTGCAAAAATACCTCATTAATTGAAATATTGTTTATTTGAACTTTAAATAAATCGTTTGGTATCCTAAATAAATACAACATTCTACATTAACATTGTATATAATATTACAAATTTTATTTAAGTTTCGTAAATGTTAATATTATTATCTTATTAGTATTATTCTTACAAAAATATTTTATTGATTTGAATAAATTTTTTCTAGATACGAAATTATATTTTTCGTTCAAAATGGTAACGAAAACAAAAATTTTGAGAAACTTGTGAAGACATTTTGTTTTTAAAATCACATCTATTAAGACCAAAATCTTAAAGCATTATTAACAAGAAAGAAAATGTCAGTCGGGCATGCCGACCGTATAATACCCTCTGAGCTTCGATTCCAATTATATGAGTTCATTTTGCACTGCTTACAAGCAGTGCAGTGCGTAAATTTTATACACACAAGCAGTGCTCTGAGTAAGTTTTAAATACACAAGCACTGCTTGTGCACTGCTTGTCAGCACTGCAGCGTAAACGAAAGCAGTGCACTTCTATTGCGATAAAAATTTAAGTTTGTGTGACAAACTTTTTTAATTATAATCCGATTTTAATGAAATTTTCACAATCGTTTGATATTATTTGTCTGCAAGTAAATGCTAAGTTACAAAACTATACGTTAAGAAATAAGTGAGCCAGTCGCTTGCAAAGTTACAAAGAAATTGTGCTTTTGGTAGGCGAAGGAGGCGTGGCTTCCAAAAAATGTTGATGGCATTATCTTTATGTTGCAAATAGCAACCTGCATGCCAAAATTGGTGACCCTAGGTGTTATAGTTACCGAGATATTCGCCAAAAACATATATTTTTTACGAGGTATGGCTTTTCGCTAATTGTGGGCGAATGGGGCGTGGCATCGAAAAAAAAAAGATTCCTGTATTGACTGACTAAATATGTGGACGATACTGACTAAAACGGATATTGTAGCTCTTACCATCGCTGAGGTCTGTTTGTTCATACCGACAGACGGACAGACAGACAGACGGACATGGCTATAACGATTCGGCTTGTGTTGCTGATCAAGAATATATATACTTTATGGGGTCTGCCACGCCTCCTTCTGCCTGTTACATACTTCTGACAAACCCAATATACCCTTCAGAGGGTATAAAAAGTACCAATTCTTTAAAAACATATAATTGTTTTAATGTAAAAATTTGTTTAACATATATTTAGAACAAAAGTTCTTTAAGAGTAATGTTTTAAATATAACACATTGTTGTAAAAATATTCTAAAATTAAAACCAATAAAGTTTTTAGGACTAAACTATTTCTATTTTATTTATTTAATAATTGATTTTTGCATATATCAAGTTAAAAAGCAATGACTAGTTGATTAGGGTATTAAGAGTGTGATGTTTTGGGCATGTTTTCTATTTTGTTTTGATATTCAATAGGTTGCTGGCGCTTCGTTGTTGCCTTCGTCCAATTGCTAGTGACGGAAGCGGAAGAGCTAAGCGCCAGTAACAGAATTCGTGTGTGCTGCTGTGCGTTGTGTGGCCGTGTGTGTGATGTCCGTGTGTATAAATAGCCGAGCGACCCACAGGATTCGCTTACATTGCGTGCTTCGCTTTGCTTCGCACAGACGTCTCCCAAAAACGCAGACAGTTACTCGCCACTCGCCACTTGCCACTTGCCACTTGCCAAGGCGCTTTTAAGTAGGCAACGAATAATACGCGAATATATATATTTTGCGCAATTTGCAGTTATTTATTTATTTATTGTTTTGTGCTGCAAAAGCATGTCAGGCAAATAGCAGCGACAAATATGGAGATGTCTGGATATCAGAATATAAGCGCCTTGGAAAAATCGGTAAGTGCAGACACAAGGGTGGTGAGACAGAAACATAGGCAGAAAGAGAGAAAGTGTTTTTTTTTAACAAAATACTCTGTGTTGACCTCTTGGCATCTGTGGCTGCTGACCTTGTTAGGTGGCCAATGCTGGAACACAGCTGTATACCATGGCACACAAGCTGCATGCGGTGGAACGCAGCCTGGATCAGACGGCCATGGAGCAAATGGACGAAATGGAGGTAATGGAGCTGCTCGAGTCCATGACTGAGGTGAAGAACGAGTATCAAAATCTACGCAAAGACATACAGGAGGTGCAGCAATTGCAGCGTGACGTCAGCACCTCCATACGCTTTCAGATGACTAACATGCAGCAGACTTTTCAAATGCTCAAGAAACGCATAGCCAGCTCCCAGCAGCAGCGTCGACAGCGAGTACAGGTACGCGATCGGGATCGGGATCGGGATCGAGATCGGGAACGGGATCAACAGCTACAGACCACCACCGTCGCAGCCAGCGAGCATTGATTGATTTTGTGGCAAGTGTATGCGTACGTGTTAGAGGTTTAAACGATTATTTATTGATTTTGCATGCGTTCTGGTATCTTGATTTGTTTACATGATAGCTTGAAAGGCTGCTAAGTGAAATCCCCAAAAAAAAAAAAAAAAACATAAGCTACAAATTAAGGAGAGAGAGAAATTAATTGAAACCTGTTGCAATACATATATACATATTTACATAAATACATATATTAAATCTACGCACTCTGAAATCGTGTCAAATTGTGGGAATAAGGGAAACCTATATTTTTACCAATTAAACTTTGTAAATGTACTACAACACAATACTAATACTACATACATATACATATATCACTAGCAACACCAAGCTTTTTATACTAAAAACAAATCCTATGATGAAGAAAACATACATATGTAAAACTATATGCTCGTAGCCAAACCTAGATATAGTACATATGTACATAAATATATATACATATATATTGTGGTGGTAATTGTAGTGAGCAATTTCCTGAACTCTAAATACTTTATGATGCAAATCCAAATGTCTGATAACATTTGATAAAAATGCACCTCTTTAAAACAAAATTTGCCTTAATATAACCATATTATACTGATTTTTTGATATATACACGTTTTAACAATGTTAACCTTAAGCTTATCATTTCTATTATAATGATAGATAAACGCAATCTTTTTGGTTTTCTTTTTGATATATGTTGTTATTAAATTGTATAAGCAAACAACGCAAAGCACATTAAAAAAAAAAAAAAAGATTACAAAGAAAATAGAAGACTTTTCATTTCGCGCCGAATGCATATCGAGACGTGTGCTTGGCAATCGATTGTACATACATCGATATGCACGCTGCAGCCAGCTGCTAGGCGATACTATCGATAGCCTCAACATTTTCCATCTAGCTCTACGTTACGGACGGTTTGCACCGCACTTGACTCAATGTACTCGTTTATGTGCCTAAATATATAGTTATGAGTTTGTGTTTTGTTTTCAATTCAATCACTAATTAAATAAATAAATGATTATATGCTAATGAAAATTAGCAGCTAGTTAAACTAGCTAGTGCGTAGTTAGTGTTGTGACTGTGTTGTGTTGTGTTTATGTTGGTGTTAGTGCGTGTATTAAAGGTGAACTCAGAGCGGCTTTTGTGAGTGCACGTCATCAAGCCACAGTCAGACGCAGAGGCAAGGAGGCATTCGCCTATTTTTTTTTAGTCGCCAATGCGAAAGAAAGTAGTCACAACAAGCGTCAATTGTGAAATTGCATGCAAGTGGTATTTCACTCAGTTGTTAATCGTGTCCTAAAATTGCAATCGATTTGCATATCGAAATCAAAGAAAGTGTGTGTTTGTGATTGACTGGTGCAGCAACAAGTGCTGCGATCTCGCTCGCTCACTTTATCTCTCATTCCTCTCTCTTTGACACGCACGCCTGCGCCAACGCATTTTGTTTTGTTTTTGTTTGTGCTTACGTGTCGCGTCGCGAAATGTATGTTTACTTTTACGCTTACGTTGTGGTGGTCGGTTTAACGTGTCGCTTTGTCGCTGCCGGTCCACGACCCAGCAGCACTCCCCCCACCTCCAGTCCAGCACCAGCCACTGTCCCAGCAGACATTGCACAGGTCCAAGTGATCGATCAAGTGGAGAGCTTCTTGGATAATCCGCATTATCTCAGCAATGCAGAAATTGGTGAACTTTTCGTTCGGCTCAACAAGGACTATCCAACACTGGCCCAACCCTATGTCATTGGCCACACAATTCAGTCTCGTCCCATGCACGCCCTTGCCCTGACCGCTCCCCCGCCCGATGGCAGCAACGGCGATCTGTTGCGTCCCATGGTCAAACTGGTGGCCAACATTCAAGGCGACGAGACACTCGGTCGCCAAATAGTTCTCTACTTGGCCGAATATCTCGCCACTCGCTACGAGACAGACGAAGAAGTCCAAAGACTACTAAATACCACCGAAATCCATTTTCTGCCCAGCTCAAATCCGGATGGCTTTGCTGTTGCTAAGGTGAGTCATCATTAACAAAATATTAAAAAAAGTCCCTTGATATTTTTGGTCACACTTTCACAAAAAATTGCATGGGCTTGTTTAAGCGCTCAGTTTGGTCTAGAACTATATCTGCGATTTACAAAAACAAAGATTGAATTGGAAATTGAAAAAAAAGTATGCGACCCACATAGTGATGGTAGCAATATTAATATTAGTATTAAATATTGTGATATGTGAATTTATAGACTTGAAGCTTAGGAATACGATTTTTAATACTTATTTTCATTTAAATAATAATTATATCTTATTTATTTTATTATTTAAGATAAATATCTATTTGCAATGCAACAAAAAGTTATCAAACATCTAGTTTGAAAATACATTGGTAACTTCGCTAAATTTTTCAGTGTGCCTGTATTTTTGTAATGTTTCGGACACACTGAACATTTTGTATGGAACAAATCCATAACTAATCTAGATCTGCAGTCGTTTCAGAAATCTGGCTAGTACTAATTATGATCATCACTGTAAGAAGAGGTTTTTATACCATTGCAATTTCTCTACACGTAATAAATGCTGTTCCCTTTTGTAGAATGACTTGTAAACATTTTAAACAGCTGCAGATCAAAATAACTCAAAAAAAAGTGAATGTACAGACAAACTTCAATGGGTGTGTGTGTATGGTATTCCGTTTGATATTGTGAACTGATTCATTTAGTGATTTAAACCTTTCGACTGCCGAGTGCTGACTGTTGACTTTTAAAGAGAAATAGCATTTGTATTGTTCCTACTGTGATCGCATTGAAACGATTTTCAACCAGAAGAAACTATGTACATTCAAAGACACACATACTCTACTCTCTTTCAATACTTAATCGAAACAAAAGCGTGGCATTCCAAGTCAGCAATCAGAGAACATGAGAGAAAAGAGCAAATGCAGGAAACCAGCAAAGAGCCGACAGTGTTTTGGCCCAGTTTTTGACTGGTTGAGAGTCGTCGCAGCACGAATTGCTAATTAGTATCTATGGATCAGAAGCAAACTAAGTGTATTGTATACTTAACATCAAGAGACTTTGAAGTGATCCAGTTGAGAGGCTCTTCAAATCTATTCACATACCTCGAGGGTTTGTTTGCAAACAAACTGTGTTCCGATCTATGTAGATATAGTCACGGGTAAAATTATTCGTATCCGTATATTTACATTTATATGATCATTTTATTAGTCAATATGACTGGGAGTTAACGCTTGTAATTTGTGCAAACTTCAAAATTAGTTTTCATATAACGTATCAATAATTTGTCTTGACTCAATAATTGGATATTTTTGGTAAACTTTAATAAAAAATTTATTTATTGCTTATGTTCCTTAATAGGAACTTAAACAGTTTTTATTTTCATTAAATTTTCATGATAATATACATATCATATAATACAAGTTCATTACATTTTATTATAGACTTCGATAGTTCGCAAATTTATAGTCATACCACTAACTATACAATATATAGATGTGTCATCCCGAACAAAGATTTGCACGCATTTGCAACTGCACTCAAAAAAACCTCTGAGTTATCGATAGCTTTTACTCGAACATCAGAAAGCTGACAACGAACGCAATTCGTACCAAGCTGGGAGCTGCGAAACCATCGATAGTTGCGGTACTCGATGGTTTTGCCATCGATGGTACCATCGAAAATTTGAACTGGTTAATTTTTATTTTTTTTTATCATAAACAACGGACCAACATTTATTCAAATGTAACAAATAATAGTTTTTAGTAGTATTTTACATTATAAAATTTATATCAGAAATGTATTCGGCTTAATATACGGTTTCGTCTCTAGATTACTACCTCGTTTTATGCCCCGTTTGGCGTTTCTGACTCCATATATAGGTATGCATATATGGATGTATATTCTTGGTCAGCATTAATAGAGGAATCGAAATATCGGTGTCAATCTGTCTTTGTTCTTTGTTAAATAATCCAGGTTTTAACCAAGATCGGCTGAAAACCAACAAAGAAATTAACTAACGAAAATATACTCATTTTATTCACCTTTTCTCTTACGCATTTGTAATACATGCAAGCAAATCCTGGTATGTGCCAATTGGCACGAATTTTGTGTCATTTGTAGATAAATAAGCAAATTGTTCCAAATGTGTAAAAATAAAACTTAAATCAACGAAAATAAAGATCAATGTACGAAGAGTCAATTAAAAATATGTGACGACTTTGTATATGGATTTGCGTTTGGTATTAAAACCTAACTATTTACGGTAACTTTGAAAGTTTTGTTACAAAATTTGAAAACGTCTGAGAAATTATATCTACAACTATATATTTTAATGAATATTAAAGTTGATATCATCTAGCTAGCTTCCGGGCAAAGTAAATTACTCCAAGGATTCCTCCTAACGATTGAGCTCTCAACCTTTTGTAGAATATTTTACATTAATATTTAAAATCAGCATTTCTTATGTTATAACTAATGCATTTAAAAGCATTTGAAGATGTACTAAAAATGGAGAATGTTAGGACTATGTTAAATGTATTTAGTTATGTTAGTTATTTTAACTTATTAAATTTATATATTTCAGCCAAAAGACCTCGATTGGGGAAAACCTACATACAAATTTTTTTAAGTGCAAGTGAATATGTCTTTCGAGTCAAACGCTGACAGATAGGACACCCCTTTCTTATCTGCTGCCGTCTAATCATATTTTTTTATGTACATATGTCATTTAGGCTTCACTATAAACATTTTTGAATCTCATATTTGTCCACATATTTTTTATTTTTCCTACACACACTACTATACGCTTTTTATCGCGTTTCTTAATGGTAACAATCAATGGCCATTAACGAAATGTAGACTTAACTTGTTACCAAATTATGTCTAGGTTATCAGTGTTCACAATTTTAGAAGTGCATATTTGTAGTACGTTAGTTCATGCATTAGATTGAATAGAAGCATTACTGGGATTATTTCAATGATTAACTGATTAGATTAGTTACTTAGCCATACGAATAAGTTATATCAATTCCTTTTGATAGCGTAGTGGTGACAGTTTTATGGCTACCGGGACTATAAATAAAGGCTAACTTAATGTTGGGTTAGTATTAATCTGCGCACTAACTGACGTCATATGTTGCAATGTACAGTAATTACATGTATGTTATTGTACTACTACTACTACTACTACCAAGAAGAAACTGGTTTAGAAGTCATACATACATATATACATATTTCTTTCCCAACGATGACAATTTTAGAGCAAAGAGTCTTTAAACAGTGTTTCTTGCAATTTGAAATAGTGAGTGCAACCGGTTTAGTGCTACTATTTTCATATACCTTGTATTCATCAAATTAATTTGCAACACGTTATGGAGTTGTCCAAAATATGTTTGACATTTTGATCACAAGGATTTCATTTTAAATTAAACAAGAAAGAAAATTTCAGTCGGGTATGTTTGACCGTGTAATACCCTCTGAGCTTCGTCTCCAATTATATGAGCTCAAATTGGAGTACCTGCTGCAAGAACTTAACATCGAAAAAAAAGATTCTTGTATTGACTGACTAAATATGTGGTCGATACTAACTAAAACAGATATTGTAGCTCTTACCATCTCTGAAATCTGTTTGTTCATACGGACAGACAGACGGACAGACAGGCGAACAGACGGACATGGCTAAATCGACTCGGCTTGTGATGCTGATCAAGAATAAATATACTTTATGGGGTCTGCCACGCCTTCTTCTGCCTGTTACATACTTTTCACAAACCCAATATACCCCTCAGAGGATATAAAAACGATCATTTTTAGAGTGCCAATACAAAGTTACGCATTTGAGTTCAAATTTATAAAGCATATTATATTATGTATCAATTTAATATATATAGAGATATATTTATATTGTTGAAATATTAGCTCGATTTCTGAAATGAATACAGACTAGCTATTGATTTCGTCCATACAAAATTTGTCCGAATATTAAAGCCACACTGGAAATTGTACGGACAAATTTAAACACTAATCTTAAACTAATCTGTATTCGTTTTAGGAATCGGTTTATAACCAACGTAATAATGAGTTGTTTAGTATAGTATCTTTTAGTACATCTTCAGTAATTAAATTAGCATTGACTTTATGTAATACCATCTGTAATATGTGAAAAGTTAAAGTTTACAACAATAAATACGAAGCTTAAAACTGTTGTAAAAAAAAACTTTTCGAATTTTGTTCATCACAATAAATTAAGTGCGAGTCAATCCATTGAATGATGGTGATAACTCAGTACTTGGACTTTTAGTGTCCGTTTGAGAAATATTTCCCCTTTAATTTGATATTTTTGAATGACTAAATTGCCGCTTGCCAACCATATTTCATGGAGTGATTTTCGCTCATTATCGGAAAATAATGTTTGGGATTGATTTTAATGTTTTTTGAAGTAAAAAAAAATGTTTTTTCGAGAATTATTTGTTTTTACCCAATCTGGCGTTATTTTCAATATTGTAATAAATATTATGTTGTATTGGATAGACTATAAATTGTTTTTGTGAATTTTTTAAAATGGCTGCATTTGAGTTTTATGGGTATGTATGTACATATGTATTTTGAATAGTAATCTGGCTATGCGATATTATAGAAATGTAAATTTCGGATTTTGTTTTTGCTATATCGTTCTGCGAAAATTTTTATTGTATTTGTGTCAACTTCCCTGATGATGATGCGCTTTTAAATCTGAATTTTTTTTCGTAATTGTGATTCTCATTTTGTTTACTTGAGCTTTAATTGATAGAACAAAATCAGTGATAAACTTTGGCATTAGTGCATGCGAATGAACATCTGGAAATCTACGTAGTCTCTCGACCGATAACAGCAAAAACGAATTGATAAGAATGTACAGAAAAAAAAACACACAATACTATACATATGAATGTATGTACATATATAATATAGACGCCGACGCTCTTTCTGGGAAATTGAGCCCACGTACACTGTTATTGTAATTGGAAAGGCTGTTGTGACGTCACAAAAGATATCGATTTTTGTATGCGAGCCAAAATAAAAATATCCTTTTTGACATGTGGGACATGTGACGTGCGTAGGCGTAGGCGTAGGCGTCACTCAATGACGATTGAAGCATAAACACAAAACGCGACGCAACGTAAGCAGCGCAGCTCGGAGCTCGGCGTACGGTTTCGGCGCTCTCACTTGTTGTGGTTATTCTTGCTCTCTTGCCCTGGCTTGCTCTCCTTGGCCGAATGGCGCAGGCGCCTTAATTACATCTGGCAACGCCGCCCGCACACCGCGCAGTCTGCATTTATGTGCGAAAACTGAAAACAAATAAAACGAAGCAAATAACATGTAATAAAAAAAACCCAAACACAAACACAAATAAATTCAAATAAAAAACAGTAAACTATTAATTTGTGCTTAAACGCAACGGTGTCGCCACAATGCAACAGCAACAATAACAATAATAACCAAACAAACCGAAAAGAGAAATAAGCACAAACACAAAAACAAACACTCGTGACTACGAAGCGCGCTCTCTGGCGTGTAATTTCCCTACAATTATCGCACGTCGTCGCTCTCAGTAGCAGTAACAGAGGCAGTAACAGCGGCAGTGGCATCGACGCCGACGCTAACGCCGACAGCGGCAGCGGCAGTGGCAGTGGGACAGCGGGCGGGCAGCACGGGCTTAAGGCCAATCAACGCAGCAAATTTTCAAACAGTACATTTTTGAAGCTGAGCTGTATCGAGTGGAGCTGTGCTGCACACCAACAACAACAGCAGCAGCAACAACGGCAAAGCCAACAGCTTGACGCTGTATCTCTGAGCTGTATCTAAAGCAGGCCGCTCGATTAATTTGCACGCCAGTGATAATAACTAGCAACAATAATAAACTAACGGCTAACGGGGCAACCAGTTGAGAGAGGGTTATCCATTCGTACACTTAACCAAAAAATGCAGTGCATTGTTATGATGATATCGCTGCCAATGGCCTTGCTCCTGCTGCTGGCACCCATAATCGCTCAGGGCTACATTATCAAAGAGGATGAAAGCTTCCTGCAGTCGCCACAGTATAGCAGCCAGGAGCAGCTGGAGGATCTGTTCGCCCGTCTGGAGAAGGCGTATCCGGAACAGGCACGCGTGCACTCGCTCGGCCGCTCGCTGGAGGGCCGTAATCTTCTGGCCCTGCAAATCAGCCGGAATACACGGCAACGTGCGCTGCTTACGCCGCCCGTCAAATACATTGCCAATATGCATGGAGACGAAACCGTTGGCCGACAGCTGCTTATCTACTTGGCCCAGTATCTGCTGGGCAACTATGAGCGGAGCATTGAAGTCGGCCAGTTGGTTAACACAACCGATATATATCTGATGCCCACCATGAATCCCGATGGCTATGCTCTCTCCCAGGTATGTATGTATGTTGCCGTCTCTCTCACCTGTTTGCTGCGTTTCCATTTCGTTTGCCTGGAAAAATCAATACGACTAGATATGAACATATATAGTATATGTATATGTATGTGTGTTGTGTGTTGTGTGTGCAATTTTAGACATTGCCACCCACGCACGCAGACGCTGCTGCTGCTGCTTCAGTCGTTGCTGCTGCCGTTGTTGTTGTTGCTGCTTGTAGTGTTGTTATTTTTGCTCGTTTACAGAATTTTCGCTGCTTGCTTTGACATAGTCACTGTTGCGCACTTGCCTTTTGATTGCGTTAGGGCTCAATTCTCTCTCTCGCTCTCTCTCTCTCTCTCTGTGTCTGCCTGGTGTGACAGCTTGCGCCCACAGACACGCCTTTTTGGCATTAATTACTGATCTATTTGCGTTTGATTAACAGTTAGTCGGGTTGGGGTCTAAACACTCACGTAAACACACATACAAAATATTAAAGTGATTCCCAAATCACACACACACTCACATACAATTGTACAGACAGTGGCTCATAGCAAAAGTTTGACACATTTTAAATTCGAGTTACTGCTAAACCATTGAGGATTTCAACTAAATTTGAACGCAGTCTATTTAAATATTTTTCAAATTAATTTAAGGTATTTGCATTTCTTTTTTATGTATTGAAAATTTTTATTTTTTATGCATATTGAGTGACTACATACATATGTATAAATTCGGAAGTTATACATTTGTAGGTTTCTTCTTCTTCTTTGAGATATATGAAAAATCAATGCACAAAACACGCTAAACCAGCGGGAATTGATCCCAACTAACATAATAAATTGAAATACAGTCGACTCTGGCCAATTTGAAATTCAAGGTACTCTTAAAATATTACGAATTATTGGTTGCGACTATACATACATATGTATTAGTTCGAATTACCGGGTCGTAGCAATAATTTTTTTGTTCGAATTACTTTGAATCAATGAGTGGTTTGAAATATCGTAGGTTCGAATTAACGATAGTCAACTGTATTTGAGTACTTCAATTGAAGCCTTAGTACTTAGCAAGTTTAATATTTGCACGAAATAATCTGTGAGTCTCTGTTTGCGTATGAATGAATATTTATTGATATCCGCTATGTGCAATGCTTCTAATTACACTATTTGCATTCACAGCGCCATCTAGTACTCATTGGTTTTTTTTATTTCTATGTTTGTGTTGAGCAAGCTTTATCTGCGTAGCTGCATCCAAAGCTCTCTCTCCTCTTACTCTTCGTCGCATTCCATCTCTCTGCCATGAGTTGAATTATGTTAGAGTTGTGCTAGAAGCGGTTGACACTTCTGTTTTTCTCTCTCACACAACATCATTAAATGGAAAGAGATAGAAGGGAGGAGGGGAACATTTAAGTGCTCCACTTTGCGTGATCGGCCAAATGTGACTAACCTACATTTGTAGTAATACAAATATGAACGCAGGAGACAGACATGCACGAACATACAAATACTAAGAAATGTTTGTTTGACATCAATTAATTTATTATGCAATTGTTTCTCTTTTGTGCGCTCTCTGTTTAGTCGTATGTATGTATGTGGTTGTTTGAAGGATCAATAGCATCTAGAGCTTTTCAAAAAGTGCATTGCACAACTGCTTGGTATTTTACACGCTCTCTCCCACTCTCTCTCTCTCTCTCTCTCTCTCTCTCTCTCTCTCTCTCTCTCTCTCTCTCTCTCTCTCTCTCTCTCTCTCTCTCTCTCTCTCTCTCTCTGTCAGATACTTTGAGCATATAATAATGTAAATGTTGTAACCAATTTGCGACCTGACTGTCATAATAAAGACAAGTTTGGTAAACTCTTTTTCTTTTTTGTTTATGTTTAAAACGCAAACTGAATGCCAAATTGCCTACATAACACAATACACACAAAAACATGTAATATGTAATTCACGTAATCAATTAACTAATCATCTATAAATCTTCTCTCTCTCTCTCTCTCGCTCTCTATTGCAGGAGGGCAACTGTGAATCGCTGCCAAATTATGTGGGACGCGGCAATGCAGCGGGCGTGGACTTGAATCGTGATTTTCCGGATCGTCTGGAGCAGCAGCATCTGAATCATTTGCGTACACCATCGCGTCAACCGGAGACAGCCGCTTTGGCGGAATGGATTGTGAGCAAACCGTTTGTGCTTTCGGCCAACTTTCATGGCGGTGCTGTTGTTGCCAGCTATCCATATGACAATTCTCTGTATGTCTGACGAGTTGATATAGCTTCGATTATTTGACAAAAGGGAATAATTGATATTTTCCCTATTTTGCTTTGGGACTAAACCCGATTCATGAGAAGAATACAGATAAGATTTAGATTTGTTCTAAAGGAAATGCCTTAATTTTTAAAGTCAAAGGAAAGTCGTTGTTTTTTAGATGAAACAAAATACATAATAGATATTAGATTTCTTAACTCTTAGTCTGCAAGTACAGCAATATTAAAGACTCTAAAAATTAAATTTTTAACTATCTAAAGTTTGACATCGATTTTCTACCAACTAAATCTGTTTGAGACAATTCTAAAAGCAAAAGTTTCTGTTAAAAATGTGATTAAACAAGATCTTAAACTTGTCTGTATTCGTTTATGGAATCAATCAAGTTATTAACAATAATTATAATAGTAAAATATCGATTTATTCGATTTTTCCCTTACTCAAAACATCATAATATCGACCTTCGTATAGCACTGACTAATCCATCACGTACTTATATACGTTATCTTTGTAGCGCACACAACGACTGTTGTGAGGAGAGTTTGACGCCGGATGATCGTGTGTTCAAGCAGATGGCACATAGCTATTCGGACAATCATCCGATTATGCGACGTGGCAACAACTGTAACGATAGTTTTGCCGGTGGCATTACCAATGGGGCCAATTGGTATGAACTCTCTGGTGGCATGCAGGACTTTAACTATGCGTTTAGCAACTGCTTTGAGCTGACCATTGAGCTATCCTGTTGCAAGTATCCAGCGGCAAGCAGTCTGCCAGCTGAGTGGTCACGCAATAAGAGATCGCTGATGGAACTGCTGAAGCAGTCGCATATTGGCATCAAGGGTCTTGTGCAGGATGCCAGCGGTTATCCGATCCCAGATGCTACCATTATCGTAGCTGGCCTAGAGGACAAGCCCATACGCACCTCGAAACGTGGCGAATACTGGCGCCTTTTAACCCCCGGCATCTACAGTGTCTATGCGGCTGCGTTTGGGTGAGTCTCAGTGTTTAATCAATAAGATTATTCCATTATCATTGCATCTCTTTCAGCTATCAATCGAGTGCACATCAGGAGTTACATGTGACCAATGAGAATGCGGAAGCCTTGCGAGTGGACTTCAAACTGTCTCCGGTTGAGACCAACTATGATGGTATAAGCAGTTATTACAATCCATACTTTCTTAGGCACTAAACAGGCGCTTCAAGCATCCAACGAAGACACCATCAGCAGCAGCTGCGCTAAAGCTATAGCCAAAACTATAGCTAAAGCTTAAGCCATCGATTCACCTGCCTACCACTTATCGATCCATGTTTAGCTGATCACTTACTACTAATTGTAACTAACATTGTATGCTGCATTTCTGCAACCAAGAGCACAACCACCTGACACACACCCCACAAACACGCACTTACATTTTCTTTATGTTTTTTTTTTTTTTTTTTTTTATTAATTTTTATTGATAAAAACAATTTCAAGTTTCATTTTCACATTAAGTGAATTGGTAATCTCTTTTCTGTATAACGCACCACTCATCTTTCTTTGCCTACATTTTTCGCACTACACACCCACAAACCACACAACCACCGCCACAGTCCCAGTCAGAAAGTAAATATCAATTGAACAGAGATACATACATATATACATATATTTATAATCTAAAATGCATAGAAGAAAATTTGATTTGTATATAGATGCCTACGATAAAAAAAAATATGTAGACATACATATACATATGCTTGTATCTAGGTATTTTAACGGAGTGCGTTACTTGTAGAAAATCCTACCCACACGAGCCATACAATGGCCTAAACCCCTTTCTCTCAATTATACAAAAACATATACATATACTATATAAAAATATATAAAATTTACACTATACATACATATATACATATATATATATTTAGTGGCTTATTCTAAAAATAACAAATGCAAGCTAAAACCATGTGTAAAAATTATCTTAACCACATTATAATTATCGATACTAACTAAACAAATCTTATATATATATACATATATACATGCATCTGTCTGAACCATTCCAATATATACAGACTTAACAATATATACAACAACATATGTATGTATATATTTGTTCATATTGTACCAGATTGTTAAACATTATAGAAACCTCAGAACCCAGAATATCTGGATAATTGTTAACACATTTATGTATGTATGCACTTACATAGTACTTACATACATATGTATACAGATTGACAAGCACAAGATCAAACAAAATACAACAAAATATCGTATATAGACACAAAACTGCATTATCAAAACAAATTGAAACAATAGGCAAAATAAAGTTTATGATTTTTGCTTAGTGCGTTTTATTTTCATTGAAGTAGTTCCCGAACCTGAACCCCCTATCACGAAACAGGACTGATCTCAAAACGTAAATAAGTATTAATTACAGAGTGTGCAAAATAGATATGATTTTGTTCCGACATTCATTAGAGCACTAAATATATATAACAGTTTTTTTGTCTCAATAGAATTTTTGCTTATTTGAAATTGGCAAAGAAAGATATTCATTGATTGTGGCTAGATGGTTTAAACAGTGCCGTTAACCGGTTCGCGCTAACTGTACTTATGGCGAAACCGGTTCACTAATTGATTTTAAGGTTATGTTCAAATGCAATGCAATAATTTCTCAGGGTTTGCTGTAATAACTCAAACTTCTTTCATACTTATGTATATGTATATGTAAATGTATATGTAAGCACATACACATAGTATTTACGTTCTAGTTAAGTAATTTATTTTTGCTCTCTTTAGCTTAATCTAACTCTTTCTCTTTACTCTTCGCCTTTTAAGAATTTTAATCGAAATAAATGTATGTACTATATGGAAACAAAAGTTCGAATTGATTGATTATTTTACAAACCGTTAAGTCGTATCTCATTATTTCATCATGGCGCATGTTAAACACGTATTTTTATCGTTTTATTTTCGCATTCTGCTTTGGGTTTTCATTCGGTTCCCTTTCAGTTTTATTTAAGCTTTGCTTCACTACACTTGGCACTGGTTGTTGTCTTGGCTGATGTACCGTTAAACACTTCCTTTTAGTTCCTTTTCATTTGTCTCACCACTCATTGCTCTCTTGGTTCTCGCCCATTACTCACCACTGATTACTTACTTGCTCTCATTTTTCGATCGCTTTGAACGTGTGTGTTTTTTCTTCTCTCTCTTTCTTTTAGGCAAATTTCGCAAGCAGAAGGTGGAGCGAGCCGAGCCGCCAGAGCAGCTGAAGGCGAAGTACAATGGTTTCCTCACACCCACAGTGTTTGAACACCACAATTATGAAGCCATGGAGAGGTGAGTTATTTGTTTTTTTTTGTGTTCCCTTGCCAAGAGTATATATGGTTTTGTGAACAGTATGTAACAGGTAGATGAAAGCGTGGCAGACCTATAAAGTACATATGTATGTATGTATATATTCTTGATCAGCATTAGACGCCGAGTTGATATAGCCATCTCCGTCTGTCCGTCCGTATGTATGAAAACCTAGATCTCGGAGACTATAAGAGCTACAGTCACCAAGTTTGGTATGTATATCCGTCTATGCTGCAAGCAGTACAAGTTTGTTTTGGATTTTTGACACGCCAACACTGATCAACTTTGGTTCGGATCAGACAACTATATAGCCGCCATATAACCAAACATTAAAAAAATGCTTTTTTAAATTATTTATTCGTTTTTAAAGATATTCCAATGAAACTCACACAGCATGTGTAAGATAGTAATATACATATACTGACCGATTTTGGTTGGAATCGGATGACTATATCATATATTTTCTAGATGATGAAAATTGAAAAATGTACTAAATTTGTCTTTTTGTTCAACTTTTTTGTTTTTCAAGATAACTGAACTAATTTCACAGAGTATGTGTACTGTAGTACTTATTATCTAACACTGACCAACTTTGGTTCGGATCGGACAACTATATCACATACATCATATAAGTAATCACATATAAGTAATCTGACAAACATTAGAGCCAGTCTGTTGAGGTATCCAAAGCAAACTCACACAGTAGTTTTTTTTTAATATTCTAAGCAGTATTGGCTGCAATTGATCAACTACATTATAAGCAATCGTATATACAAAATTTTAAATGTTGGGAATACTGCGCCATTTCTCATAAATATGTTGTTACTATGTTTGGCTTATAAGTTTATAAGGCATCTCACATTGAGTATTTGATTTTGATCTAAATAGAATACGCTGTAGTATATTAGAGTCGGCTCGCTCGACTGTAGCCGTTTTCTACTAGTTAAACATATTTTTGCCATCGTATAGTACTATTACAGCAGAGAGGCACCGGGTATTAAACAGTTGGCCGTGCTCGACTTTACTTTTATTTTGTTGTATCTAGTAATAATGACACTATAATTTCTTTACAGTCTGCTGAGGAACTTGAGTGCCAGTTATCCATCGTTGACGCGCCTCTACAGCATTGGCAAGAGTGTGCAGGGCCGTGATCTGTGGGTGCTGGAGATATCGAGTGCGCCGGGCTCACATGTGCCTGGAGTGCCGGAGTTTAAGTATGTGGCCAACATGCATGGCAACGAGGTGGTGGGCAAAGAGATGCTGTTGCTTCTGACCAAGTATCTGCTGGAACGCTATGAGAACGATGATCGTGTGACTCGTCTGGTGAATGGCACACGAATGCACTTCCTCTACAGCATGAATCCCGATGGCTACGAGATATCCCACGAGGGTGACCGCACTGGTGGCATAGGACGAGCCAATGCAAACAATGTTGATCTCAATCGCAATTTTCCGGATCAGTATGGAACGGATAGATTCAATAAGATAACTGAGCCGGAGGTGGCAGCCGTTATGAACTGGACACTATCGCTGCCATTTGTCCTTTCGGCCAATCTTCATGGTGGCTCCCTGGTAGCAAACTATCCTTACGATGACAATGAGAACGACTTCAATGATCCCTTCTCCCGGTTGAGGGATGCCAGTGTCAGTGGGCGAAAACTGAATCCCACCGAGGATAATGAGCTGTTCCGTCATCTAGCCCTTGTCTATTCCCGTGCGCATCGTACCATGCACCTAGGAAAGCCCTGTGAACTCTTCCACAACGAGAAGTTCCCCGATGGCATTACCAATGGTGCCCAGTGGTATAGTGTGACGGGTGGCATGCAAGATTGGAACTATGTGCGGGCGGGCTGCCTGGAACTAACCATTGAGATGGGCTGCGACAAGTTTCCAATGGCCAAGGACCTGCCACAGTACTGGGAAGACAATCGCGAGCCCATGCTGCAGCTCATCGAGCAGGTGCATCATGGTGTCCACGGCTTTGTACGCAGCTCCATCGGCACACCCATTGCGGGAGCCGCTATAGGCTTAAACGGTGGCAATCAGACCATCTACAGCGGCACCTTCGGCGACTATTGGAAACTGACGCTACCCGGTCGCCACAATGTCACCGTGCTGGCCGACGGTTACGCTCCGCTCCGAGTTGAGGTTGAGGTGCCTGCCGTCGAGCCATTCGGCATGCGCCTGGATGTCACCCTAATGCGCGACGATCCCCAGCACTGGGCATCAGCCAACGATTTTCGCATCATCGAAAATGTGGTAAGCACCAAATATCACACCAATGCCGAGGTGCGCAGTCGTCTTGCCGAGATTGAGGTGCAAAATCCCCAGATCGCTAGTTTTGGCTATGCGGACAACGAGTTGAGTCGCCACTTTAACTACATCAAGCTGACTTCCAACGTGAGTGCTAAAAGTCCTTGCTCTTTAAATCCTTTTGTAAAACTATCCGTTTTTTGTAGATTGCCGAACCCGAGGAGCACAAGTACAAAATTCTGGTGATTAGTTCGCTGTATGACACCACAGCTCCGTTGGGCAGGGAGGTTGGGCTGAATCTAGTGCGGCATCTGGTGGAGGGCCATAAGCTGCGGGATGCGTCTGTGGTGCAGTTGCTGGAGCGCAGTGTTATCTACTTTTTGCCACAGACTGAGAGGTTCCCAGAGGTCTTCAGCATGTACAATGCCAAGTAAGTTGCAAACACACAAATCACGAAATGGACTCTAAATTTTGAACTGTTTGCCTTCCCACAGCAACTCCATTTGTGATCCTCAGCTGGCCGATGAGCTGGCCGATCGCTTGCTGGATCCCAAGGCGGAAACGTCACGGGATCTGCTGCTCCAGTTCCTGCAGAGCGAACGCTTCGATTTGATGCTGACATTTAGCTCGGGCAGCTCAGAGCTAAATTACCCCAAGAGTGATTCGATAATGGAGAAGTTTGCCCACAGTATACAACGCACAGAGTTCAACTTCTCGCCGCTGCAGTGCAGCACATCGGCCACCAGGCAGCTGCATCACGAGACCACCGACAGATTGACTAATATGGTCTATAATCTCTACAAGACTCCCATGTATACGCTTGGATTATCTTGCTGCCGTATGCCGGCGCACAGCCAAATTGCATCCGTGTGGCGAACCAACATTGAGAAGATCAAGAACTTCTTGGGCCTCGTTCAGACGGGTATCAGTGGCCTTGTGCAGAACGACAAGGGGCAACCGTTGCGGGAGGCATTCGTGCAGCTGCTGAAGCATGAGAGCATCTACAATGTGACTAGGAACGAGGCACGGTTTCAGCTGATGCTGCCCAAGGGTCTCTACGGCCTGGAAGTCGGAGCTCCCAACTACGAGTCACAGATCATCCAGACGGAGGTGAAGCACGGAGTGCTCAGCAATCTTGGGGTCATCAAGCTAAACGCTTTTAAGCTCATACGAGGCGAGGTAACTGAACTTAATGGCGGCAGCGGCAGCAGCAGTAGTAGCAGCAGCAGCACCACCACCACCACTATCACTGGCGTGGTCCTGGACGATGACAATCATCCCATACGCAGTGCCAAGATTTCCGTCATTCATCCGACGGGTTTGACGCATCTGCGTAACTTCACCAACAGCATGGGTCAATACTATTTGAAGGCAGTGCCTGTGGGATCCGTTACGCTCAAGGTGGAGGCGCCACGGCACTTTGAGGCCACACGCGACATCCGTTTGCCCCAAGCTGGCCAACCCACCGAGAATGTTGTGTTCCATCTCAAGTTCAATGCCCGGGTCTTCGGTCTGCCGCGATTCGTGTTTATCATCGTGGCCAGCGTGCTGATCATTGTGGCCGTCGTCATCTGTGTGCTGTGCGCACAGTTCTGGTTCTATCGGCGACACCGTGGCAAGATGCCCTACTACAACTTCTCGCTGCTGCCCTCGAAGGGTAAGGGACAGTTTGAACTGGACGAGGATGTCGGTGACGATGGTGAAACGGAGCTCTTCCGCTCCCCGATAAAACGTAAGTATTGTTTTTGGATATTGTTTTTGGATAGTGAAAATCAATTCGACTATCCTGACACTCTCCTTGAATTTGATTTGCATTTGCAGGTGGAATGACCATACAGCCGTACTTTGATGAGGAACAACTGGAGCGTATACTTCACACAGACGACGAGGATGAAGAGGAGGTGGTTATGGAAATAGATGTGGAGCCACAATTGGACCTTGATGTGCCCGAGGACAGTGGCGATGAAATTGTCATGTTGCACAGTAATAAGAATCGTCGCAAGCTCTAAAATCAAAATAAATTTAACGGGAACAGAAATTTACACACAACATAACTGTGATTCCAAAATGTTTTCAAAAACCAATCGCTCTTTTGTAATATTTTAACATTCATAATTCTATAACAATTATTTAAATTAATTTTCTGCTTTAATTTTTTGTTTTTTTTTTTTTTTTACTGTCCTTGCTTTGTACATATATAAATACGATCTACAGCTTTATATGCGACAAAACGATATGATGTTGTGGCGAATCTCTAGAAAATAACATTCTTGATAAAAACAAAAAGTAGATAATATGTCTGTGCTATCCAACACCGTAACTTTAACTACTTTTAAGACTGAGCCTTTTTAACTAACATAGAGAACAGCAGAAGAAAAAGAGGAAAATATCTCCAAAACTATATATAACACACACATTCCATGTGTACTTAAGCAAAAGCAATCTTCAAGCAAGAAATTTTTATAAACATTCCACGTCAATTTCTTACTTACCAGCTAAGTGTCTTTTAAAAAAGATATATCAATGCAGAATTCAAAGTTTTTTAAATTTTTAACTAATATTGATATTATTATTGAGTGTAAACGCATTCTTATGAATATCTATATATCCTTATATATACTATAGCAATGCACGATTTTAAAACCATTTACATTTCTACACAGCACTTTTACTAAATATATATAAATACATACAGATTTTCCGCATTATGCATACTACAAATGTGTGCATAAGGAGAGAGTACGAGTATGTGTTGACTATGTTATTCCAACCAATTTATTTTATACATATGTTTAAGTCTAAACTGCATTATCTAAATAAATAAAAGTACCTTATATGAAAATTTATATATTTTGTTGGTTCTTATATCAAAAACATTTCGCTTGCAGAATTGAAGCAATATATTGGGGATCATGCAACTAATCATAAAATAGGGAACTTCTCGTCAACTAACCTCTCAACTTTTACATTGAATTTTTGAATTTCCTGGACTACATTTATGAATAACTTAAAATTATCTTATATTCTAGCTTTTTAAAAAAGAATAAACTGATATATTACTATACCATATTATTTTTAGAGTCAGTTCAGAATTCAAGAATACCATCTAAAAGAAATTTCTGAAAAATTACTTGCATAACTAATTGCATATTGATTTCGATAGGAAGTCGGATACAAATTCTTGTTATCATAAAACTGTTTATTGCTCACTAACTGTATATATTGAACTCTATAATACGAAATTAGCAATGGCTGAGGTTATGTCAATTTTCCTAAATTTCTCACTGCTTGTGGGGATGTACTTGAGCAAAATCCCCAATTAGAGGTATTCAGTTGTTACCCGCGAGAACGCCTCGAAAGATATCTCAGATATATTAGGTACTTAATGTTTATGATGACCTCAAAACAATAAGATCAAAATCGTGTCTGCTTGTTTAAATACCACACGAACTAATATAATAATAATAATAGAGCTATTAACTTAAGCCATTCAAAAAAAAAACCCATTTCATTTTGATAAAAATAAATTTGTTAGTTATTCGACATGTAAACTGTTAGTTATTTTGCAAAAATTCACTACAATTTACATGATGTTAACAGTGTAATGTGTGGTTTTAAGTACTTTTTACTGTTTATTAGGCTCTTTCAGGAAAACGAATCAAATTTTGGTATATAGTATGTTACATATGCGGTATAATCTAATGTTTTATGAAAATACACCATGATTTGCTGGCACACATGTACATATGTACATATATGTTTGTACATAAAATTTGTCGGCAACAGTAGAGCTTAGATCGTTCTGTCAATTTCCTCTTTCGCAGGGATGTTTTTATACCCACTGTTTTAACATTCTTGACTGCTCTTATAACAAATGAAGGAGGTGCTCGAATGTTATACTTATGCTTAGTTTAAGTATCTTCTTGGGATTTCGAATTAATCAATAAAATCAATTGATGTTATAAAAATTTGCTTATTTCATTTCTTTAGAATTATTGAAAATGTTTTCTATGCAGACATTATAGAATAACCTTTCTATATTGTAGTAAGTCATCTAAATCCGAAAAAATAAGTGATCACAAACAATCTAGTTAGAAAACTACCATATGTCAGACAGTATTAAACCTAAAGCATATCTAAATTCGTATAAAAATGTAAAATTCTTAAAAAAAATAGCAAATTTTGGGTAGGCGATCGACTGGATTTCAGTTTCAGCAAACAGTTCGATTTTAATGAACAGCTAAGTTTGTGAACTATATTTTTCATTCATCCAATAAAGACGGTTTATAAAAGCTTAAAAGTTGTCAGCTTTAGGGTGAACATTTTCCTCATAACTTTATATTATAATAAACAGTTGTACTAAGTTCAATGGGTGGAATGGAGGAGGGGCGTAACCAAGCGCTAAAAGAAACTTGTTTTGCGTAACCACGATTGCAGTGCCACTATCCAATAGTCATTGGCATCCATGTTTTTATACCCTCTGAGGGGTATAATGGGTTTGTCAGAAGTATGTAACAGGCAGAAGGAGGCGTGGCAGACCCCATAAAGTATATATATTCTTGATCAGCATCAACAGCCGAGTCGATATAGCCATGTCCGTCTGTCCGTCCGTCTGTCTGTCTGTCTGTCTGTCTGTCTGTCTGTCTGTCTGTCCGTATGAACAAACAGATCTCAGAGATGGTAAGAGCTACAATATCCGTTTTAGTCAGTATCGATCACATATTTAGTCAGTCAATACAAGTTTGTTTCCTTTTTTTGATGCCACGCCCCATTCGCCCACAATAAGCGAAAAACCAGACATACCTCGGAAAAAATACATGTTTTTGGCAAATATCTCGGTAACTATAACACCTAGGGACACCAATTTTGGCAAGCAGGTTGCTATTTACAATATAAATATAATGCCATCAAAATTTATTGGATGCCACGCCCACTTCGCCCACAATTGCGTTGAAACTTTGAATGTCTCTGGCTCACTTATTTCTTAACGTATAGTTTTATAACTTGGTGTATAATTAGAGACATATTAAGAAATACTGAAAATTGCGTCAAAATCGGACTATAATTAAAAAAGTTTTTAGTACAAACTTAAATTTTTATCGCAATAGCAGTGCACTGCTTTTGTTTACGCTGCAGTGTTTACAAGCAGTGCACAAGCAGTGCTTGTGTATCTAAAACTTACTCAGTGCACTGCTTGTGTGTATAAAATTTACTCAGTGCACTGCTTGTAAGCAGTCCAAAATGAATTCATATAATTGGAAACGAAGCTCAGAGGGTATTACACGGTCGGCATGCCCGACTGACATTTTCTTTCTTGTTTTTTTTTGCGAAATGTTAAGATTAGTCGAGAGATTCCTTTGGTAACTGGGCTAAAAACTTAAGAAAATCCTTGAGAGTGAACTACAGTCGAACAAACCGACTGTTAAAGACCATATTCTTGTCCCGGATCAATATCGTATACGCAATATAATACAAAATGTTTCGAAAATCGAAATTTTTTTTATACATAAATAAGATAGATGTCTAATTCCAAACCAATTTAAATCAGAATGTGGCAAATATTACCATTCAAATTAGGATAGAGTTTGGTTGAGAAACCTTACAGAGCAAAATATTTTTCATTCTTAAAACAAATTTCGGAGAAATGATTTAAAAGGAAGCTATTCCAATATTGGTCACATTGAACGCCAGTTCAATGAAATTACCCTAGTGAAATGGGAAAATGTTAACGACTCGCTTATGTACTGAAATGAAGTATTAAAATACCGGGATTCTAGCGAAAACTGCCGGCTATATGAATTGACTTTAGTTGCACTGCAGCTTTAGTTGGCTTTTTTTCGTCGGTCTAGTTTTTTTTGGCTCAAAACAGAAATGACATCACTGTGGCTATTTGGTATAGCTATCTAATTTTAAGCAAATCTATTTATAAAAAAAAATGATAGCACATTTGATTTGTCATTTAATTATGTGGCCATAAAAACTTTTAGATGAAGCTGAAGAAGTACTTGTACTTGTACGTACCTTGTCGCCAACCCCAAACTTTTACCTATTTCCATTAATAGATACAATATTATTTATTATTATTAATTAAAAAAAAAAACAGAATTCCCATCGTAGCAAATTAATTAATGGCGAGAAGAACAATTGCACACAGAACAAATTTATAAAAAAAAAGTATCGTACAAATATTTTAAATGGCTTTCAAATCATTTACTTATGACTTTTTAGTGTTTTTATTAAAATTAATTAAATGATGAATGCTCTAAGGCACGTGTTAGGCGGTTAAAGTACATCAATACACTCTGGCTATTAGACTTCGGATCTTTTCGGTCAAACTTAATAGGCCATAGTACTTTTTTATGCCCTCTGAGGGGTATATTGGGTTTGGGTTCACATATTCTTCACAAGCCAAATCTGTCCGCATAAACGAAAGGATCTAAGAGACGGTGAGAGTTACACCAATGTAGTCAGTAGATACAAGTTTTTTCCATATTTTGATGCCACGCCTCATTCCCCAACAATAAGCAACAACCTAGACATAGCTCGGAAAAATATCAGGTTCTTTGCCATGCGGGTTCTTAGATGCAACACAAAGACAATGTTGTCATAAATATTTGGATGTCACGCCCCATTTCGCCCATAAGAAATAAAAATGATTCTCAAATTTATCATTTATAACAGCGAATTCATTGAAAGATCGGATCATAATTAAGAAAGTTTTTCATAAATCGAAAAATTTATGTTTAAATGCAATGGGAAAGCATGTGTGCGAGCGGGACAGACACATACAAACACATGTGCATGGCAAGTTCTTGCATGGGGAATGAGATTTAGAGGGTATCACACGATCGGGCGTGCTCAAGTGAACTATTATTTCTTGTTTTATAGGTACATGGACTAAAAATCGTAAAAAACAAAGTAATTTGCTCTGCTCTCTACTATGTATAAGCAAAGCTGCGGATTAGTTTGCTCTGGTAGTAAATACATATTTGTGTACTTGAGAAAGAATAGTAGAGATGATAGTGTGATGATAGTATGTGTGCCAGCGGCCAGGATCAAGGTTATCACTCTGATGACAGCAAACGCGCGGCAGTCTTATCAGCATATGTATGTATGTATGTAAGTATGTTGGGAGAAGTGAGAGGCGTTAATAAGCGTCTTTATTATCAGGGCCCCAATGACAGCAACAATTCCAGAGATGATAGCTGTCAGCGGCGAAAGTGAGAGACGTCTGTCTCAGTTCTTCAGAGTTCTACGAGCAGACAATACACAACAGCCAATACTCAAAACACAGATTTGACAATGTGGTGGACCATGCGGCAAATAGTGGCTTCAAGTTGCCACCGTTTGACGGGGAAACTGCGTCGCTTTAGCAACGGTGCTACTCCGTCAGATCAGACTCTGGGCATCATTGGAGTACCGTTCGGCAAGGGGCAGAGCAAGCAGGGTGTGGAGCTGGCGCCGGATCTTTTGAGGCAGAACAACTTGCGCCAGGTGTTGCAGAGTAGCGATGGTGAGAGCAGAGCGAATAATCAATCAATCAACCAATCAATCAATCAAGTGTTTGCTAACACTGAGACCCCATTGTGAAATTGCAAACTAATCAACGTAACAACTAGTAGAAACGGCTACAGTCAAACGAGCCGACTGTAAAAGACTACGTACTTATTTTAAAGCAATATCAAGTACGCAAAAGAGATGTTTTAAAAATCAAAACTAGTTTTTATTATCGATCACCGATTTTGTAATAAACGATCAGGATAACAAAAAATAATATGTATGTATATCTGTACGTAGATGATCGTACCGTTTCTTATGTGTGGTCGAAAGTAACAACCGCGATTTTGAGCATATGAAAACTGTATGACAAACATTTGAATGTACTAGTTGCCCGATTCCTACAAAAGTTGGTCAAGGAATACATAGATAATATTACGATATTATAAAAAAAAAAATAAACAAAATAAGTTGGCATGAAAAATAGGTTTTTAAATTTGCATTATATAGAAACTAGATGATATAGCGGCGATTAAAGATTATTAAGCTTTGATAATATGGCTACTAAGTATACACAAGCTGTCCAATTCTACCGCTCTTGCACCTATAGTCTCTGGGAACCAGCTGTTCATACGGACATACGAACATGGCTATATCGACTCGGCTGTTGATGCTGATCAAGAAAATACTTTATAGTGTTACAAAAATACATGTGATACATACTTTTATCAGGTGAAATCTTATTTCGTCAAACGCATTTATACAATCTTACCACAAATTTTAGTGCCTAATAGAGGAAAAGTGCACACACAAAATTCTTAAAGAACACAAGAAGAGTTAAAGAGCGAAAAATTGGAGTGAGTCCAACGATATTCCGCTTAAAGTTAACTTAGGATATTAAATGCTCCTAATAGCCGAGCAGCTAGGAAAAAGTCATTAATAAATGTAGTGATAAAGTTGTACCGTACTGAAATAGCTCATATTTGTTCCGATATTTGTCTGGGATGATGCTATATTCTTTGTAGCCAATGTTAGTTTCAATATAATCGGTCCCACTGGAGTACAATACGCTCGACGTTAGCCAAACATCGGGCTCTACAGTAAAAGTATTAAGTTGACTGCTAGGCAAAGTGATATTTTTGACTGCATAGCGAAGTCAGGAGTCAACAATCAAATTTTTGAAAATAGTATAGGATATAAAAACATGTCCCCTCCACTCTACCAACACAAGTTATTCCACAAAAGCCGTGTTTGATTATCGGGAATGATATTTGTTATTTATCGTTAAATTCAATACTTTGGAGTAAAAACCAACTTTCTGCGGTCGGTCAGGGCAGGCGGGGTAAAATAAAAATCAAATTATTATTAAAATACAAATAATCCAAGTTTCAGCTAGATGTCTATGTGAGAGATGTAAGAAAACAAGCGTGTGATTATTGGTTTCATGGTTTTTAGTTTTATTTAATAAATTGTCGATATTTGTTCGATTACAGAACGGCTGCTCATAACAGACTATGGCAACCTGCAGTATGGGGTGACTGAGACGCTGCTGCAACAACAGCGACAGCACTTCCATCACATACACAACTACGCCGAATTCATGGCCTGCAATCTGGCGCTAATCGAGAAAATTGACCAGATACTACAGCAGAATGCACAGTTTCTAACCATTGGCGGTGACCATGCCATTGGCTTCGGTGCGTAAATGACGAACGAACGAACGAACATCCAAATGATAATTATGTATAAATGTTATTGTGTGTTGAGGCAGGTTCCGTGGCGGGTCACTTGCAGCACACGCCGAACTTGTCGCTGGTGTGGATAGATGCGCACGCGGACATCAATCTGCATAGTACATCCCAGTCGGGCAACATACATGGAATGCCCGTGTCGATACTGTTGCAAGAGCTGCGTGCCACCTGGCAGCATGCCGCACTCGACAAGATAGCGCCCAATTGGTGAGTTTCGCTGCCATTGAATCGTTGAAAAGCATTTCTTTATTACACACGTACACGTTATCGTTATCGTTATCGTTATCGGTATGCTATTTCTAACGTCTCTTATATGTTTAAGCACACAAATTCGTTGGAAAACTTAATGCTAGTGGTAGTTACTTTCTTATTTGTTTGTTTTAAAATCTATGTATTTGAAGTTGGGAGCTAGCTCCCTTATCACAGTTATATTATAAATCTTAACGAACAAAGTTTTTGATTTTTGTTTCGATTTGTGGATTTTGATTTGTTTGTTTTTGTTTTTGGATTTTTATTATTATTCTTAAACGTTTTTACTGCCGTTGGGTCTCAGTCTTTGGTATTTTTTTTTTTTGTAATTTATTTTGTTTTAAAGCTAAAATAACATTTCTTGTCTTTTTTTGTGGCAGTTTCTGTTGCAAGTATTATAATTATTATTGTTATCTTAGGAACCTAAACCATTCAAGTTCTTATACACAAACAATCAAACTCTCAAGAGAAACTAATAACAACAAAAATTAACTCTTTGACGAAGTGAAACAAAAGTCGACTAAAAATAAATATTTGTATATGTAATTATGTGTGGGTATTGGTGTTTTGTATGTGGTACATGGCGTATACGTAATGCGGTATGACATGTGTGTGTTTAAATTAGAAAATGCTAAAGAATTTAAAACAACAGAAGAACAAATCGAAAACATTACAAAACCAATGTCAAGTTTATTTTCTAAAACTGAACGATTGCGTTCTATTAAAGCTTTCAAAAACAATATCATACTATCTATCCTGGACTTTAAATTTGAACGTAAACTGCAAGCCAAGTTCAAAGTAATTGCTAACAAAAATAAAACCCGCTAAAATTATATGTGTAAGTACAGTTGTAACTATTGTTATTATAGAACTTTCAATTCATATATGTATGTAGTATATGGTGCATAATGGCAGAAGTGGTTTGAAGTCCCCATTCCACTCCCCGGCCCCCTCTCCACCCAGGAGTTTGTGGGGCGGCACCATTGCGGTGGTGTTGGTGCTACAAAACAACAAGTCAAATCAAAACAAATCGAAATCGAAATCGAAACCGAAAACGATAATCGTAAATTCAAAATCGCTAGCTTAAAGTTAAATATCTGGCGGTTTTTAGCTTTCTTTTGTTATATAAATTTATACATACATACATAGATAATAAGTATATGGTCAATAAATTTGGTGTGGATCTCAAGATAAACTTAAAATTATAGATCACAATAATCGATAATCCAATAGTCGAAAAATCGATGAAAATATGATTTTTAAACGCAAAACTTAAATTGTTATTGTTAATTATTAAAGATGAGCAAAAACGTATACTCTGATAGAAAGAGGCAGATACAGAGAGAGAAAGAGAGAGAGAGAGATAGAGAGGGCATATATTTATGTGTGGGAGTGTATTTAGTATGGGAAGAGAGAGAAAGAGAGCGCGGGGAGACAGAAAAAAACATACACTAAAAGAAATCATTGTGTTTTAGTTTTATACAATATAATATACTGCACTGAATATACATACATACATACAAAGTACAACAATCGAATTGTAGATCAGTTTGGATAAAATGAAACAAAAGTTGAAATAAAATAATACATATAGTAAGTATATATATATATATGTATATATATCGCTGGGTGACTATAGTTATTTGGATGTTGAGAGTCTTTGAAGCAGCGCGACATCTTGATCATGTAATATAAGTGATAATAGTTTTGAATTCGGTAGCACGTACCACTAGACTAGCGTTACGGTTTCTAATTAAAAGCATATGGAAATCAATACATGGTAAAAAAAAGAACTCACTTCAAAGCGAATCTTAGAGGTATATTAAGACGCTAATTTTGGCTATTAATAGCCAAGAAAAAGTGCTTGAAATTATATTTCATTTTCGGCTAGTAATCGGATAGTGAAAGGCTATATCAGTAATCAATAAGGATATTTACTTTCTCATAGGTGCTACGTGATTTTTACGGGTAGGATTGTTAAAGGTTGTTTGGAGTATGTGTTGGGGGTATATTGTTTTTGCTGTACTCTTTAGAAACTTATAAAATTTGTTTGGTATATAGTATTTTTTGTTGTTTTTTTTTTTTTTGGTTTTGTTGCATTAACTGGAATGAAATCAAGAAAATTACAATACATAATGCGTGTTATACGAGTATATGGCAATACGTACATGTGTACATATGTACATATATGGTCTATGTATGAACATACATATACACATGTACGTATGTATGTGATACATACATACATACATACATATATACATACTATGTTTACGAATCGGGAATCATATGTATGTATAGCATATAGTATTGTAGCATGTATGATGTACGTATATATGTACATATGTATCGTACATACAATGTATTATTATGCGTACATGTACATATGTAAATAAGTAATTACAATCAATATCGAATGAATTATATAATTATACAAACATTATTGCATTTAATTAATTAACTAATTCAAGTTAAATGTAAATGTTAAATGTCAAATTCAATTGAAAATCGAACAACAACACACGCCTGAAAATAAATCAAGAGAAAGAAACAAATTAGAAAATTTTTTTCGTTTTTTTTTTTTTTTGTTTTTTTGTTTTTGAGCTACAATATAAAAAAGAGTATAAAAAAACCATTTTTGAAGTCAAAACTCATCATGGGCGATGTTTATTATTGAGGAAATTAACGTGTAGCAAATATTCAACGCTGTACAGAGGAAAGCAAATCAAATTATTAGACTGGTTAGTGTAATATATATTTTATCTTTTCTTTTTTTTTTTTTCTTTTTGTAGTGTAGGGACTTTAGGTTTTTGGATTCTCTACTTTCTCTACTTCTGATCCTTGAAGATTCGTATCTCTTACTTACCGGGGAAAATAAATAACATCAACGATAAAAACGAACCAAGTTTAAGGAAAGGAAAACACTGTTGTTTAGATTTCTATGGACTAGAAGCAGAGAAAGCGAGAGAGTGTAAAACATGTACATACACTGCGCACAAGAACTGAGCAAGTTAACAAAACGAAATCATAGTGAAAATCAAATATGTATATTCTTTCTCTTTTTAATAAGGAATCGATATTTGCTGATCTTATGTTATGTTGATCGTTTCGGGGGCTAGTTAATTGTTCATTTGGCTTACTTACACACTAAATCAAAAAATCAAATTAAGTAGATTGTAAATATACTGCGCAAAAAAATGTATACGCTTCATGTAAAGACGGAACACTTTGTCGGTTTTTTCTTTCTTTTTTTTTTTTTTTTTTTTTTTTTGCTGGAGACTGTCGCACAACAACTGAAACAATTTTGGAGAGAAAAGTGTGTGTGTGTGTGTGTATGTGTGTGTGTGTGTATGAGAGTGTACTTGGGCACAAGTTACACTGTAAAAGAATTCAACAGCTATTGTTACAAATCACAAAAGATCAACCGAAGAAAACCAACCAACAGAAAAAAAAAACACTTTAATGAACTGAACTCTCTATACCTGAAAGAGCGTCAAAGTGGGAAGAGATCAAACAGCAAGAGCGAGCGAGTGAAAGAGAGCGAGATAGAAAAAATACAACATAAGGAAGAAAATGAAAAGCAGGATAAAATTGAAAAGAAAACAGCTGAGGCGACTAGACAAAACTAGAATCAGCACGGCACTTAGCAGATATTCAAAAGTATATAGAATTATAGAGGAAAAACAGCAAAGATATTAAAAATTAAAGGAAGAAAACACTATACAAAATTTATATTAAACAGAAACGAACAAACCGAGCGAAACGATAGATAAATATAGTACATATAAGAGGAAAAATATAGTACTTGAACTGAAATCAAACTGAACCAAGTATTGTGTATTTGATATGCAAAGCAAGAAAAACTCATAATCATATATTTTGCAAATACATTTATAATATTAATTTAGTTTTTGTTTTTTTTTTTTTTTGGATTTTTGTTTCCATTTTTTTTTTGTTTTTTTTTTTTAAATATCATTTGAAATGTTTGATAAATATTATTAAGTAATTGATATAAATATGTTAATAAAAAAATTAAATTGTCTCATTATAATCATAATATATATGTATATATATTACACATATCTGGCGTACGTTGTTTAATATGCTGATCTGTTTTTGTTTTCATGTTTTTTTTTTCATTCTTTTTTTTTTGTTTTGTTTAAGTTTTTAGGTAAAGTTTAGTTAGGGCGTTCGCCATAATAATCTCTCGCCTAAGCGAACAAAATGTTGTTGTTGTATAAATTAATGTAGATATAAATAATAAGCGCATATTACTAGAGTTTATATGATAACTAAGCATAAGACTAGGGCTAACTAATCATAATTTATAATCAATTCAATTAAAATCAAATTATTCCCGGTATGCACACACAAACAAAATAATATCGCATTTGGTTAAATTGCAACTTTTCGTTAGGTTTCGATAAGTTCGATTCGGTTCGGTTCGGTTCGTGGAATACGCTCAAGTGTAGCTGTCTAGTGTAGATGGGTGTGCGTGTGTGTGTGTGTGTGATTCTTCTAGCATCTTAAGTGAGTTCACGAAACACTACAACATTTTATAGACTTGAAACCTATTCCGAAACATGTTAAGGGTATCAAGTATTTGGTAGCTTATATGACATACTATATGGAATGTTATGAGTTTTCTGAGATCATTGAGATTGCTGACATGACTAGCTAGCGACTGGAATTCGTCATCCCTTCTTTTAAAGGGATGTGGCTCTCATTTGAGAGCGAAATGGAGCGTCAAACGCCCGAGGAGATCGTTAATGTACGGATCCGAAAACGGAATCGAATCAAGAATTACATATATATATATGGGAAGTGGGGGGAGTATTGTTGGGTTTGTCATTCAAACACAGAGACAGAGACAGAAAGAGAGAGAGAGTGAGAGAGAGGGGTAGAGACATACATACATACAATACATTTATAAAGGTAAAGAAACAAACATAAAGATAATTAACAAAATATAGAAAATAATACAATAGACACGGAAACAAAATAATGAAAACAAAAAATTATGCAAAAATTTATCAAGTGTTTTTTATTGAAAAATTATTATTATTATTTGTATTTGTAATTGTTGTTGTTGCTGTTGCTGTTTCTGCGTTTTTTGTTTTTGCAAAATTCAATCAAATTATAAAAATCATAAAATTAAACATAAATATAATAATGAGTAGTTATCATAAACATAAACAAAAGAAATTAAATTGAAAGGAAATTTTTCAAAATAAATATATAAAATATATAACTGATCAGAGGAAATTAAAATCAAATAAATCATGGAAATAAACAAAAAAAGAAACACACAGTTTTTTGATACACAAGTTTCCTTTTTTTTTTGTTGCTCCTTTCAGTGACAAGTCGATTGTTAGCAATATAATTGATATGTATATGTATGTTAAATACATATATCCGCAAAAATTGATTAACTGTCGTAACTCTAGGCTTTATCTGTGTGTGTGTGTGTAAGTGTATGTGTGTGTGTGATAGAGTATACAAATAATTTCAAATGAAAAACAAAAGAGATACATAAAAAGTTATAAATCAAAATCATAAACAAAATTAAAAAAAAAACTTGTTTCAAATGTTGGAAAGACGCTTTTAAGTCCGATTATACAGAGAGCGAAAGTGACTGATAGAAATGCAGAGAGCTAAAGCGTGTAATAGTCTAAAAGATAGTGAGCGAACGAGAGAGTTAGATGAAGAGCTCGAATTTCGTCTGTTCCCATCTCTTCGTCTCTCTCGCTCGCTCGCTCATTCGTAACTGAAATTTAAGCTCTGCTGCGAGTTCAATTTTGTATGCTTCTTCTTCTTCTTCTTTGAAGTAGAAACTTTAAAGTGAAAGGATTTTTGAAATATATATAATTCGAGTTTAAATTAAATTAATTATAAAATACAATAAATAATATATATTCTTTCTTTGTTTCTGTTGTTGCTTGCTTTTGTTTTGTTTTTCTTTTTTTTTGTTTTGTTTTGTTTTGTTGTGGTTCTTACTTAAAGTTAAAGAAAAAAATGTAAATATGTATATTTATATATAATAAATAGATATATAAATATATCAAATTTGCTTAGACGAAAAAATAATTGTTTATAATGTTGTTGTTGTTGTTGCTGTTGTTGTTGTTGTGTGTTGTTATATAATAATATATATTTAAGTTACATAAACATAAATGATTTTCTTTCTTCCTTTGCCTTTTCTTTTCCCTTTTCGTTTGTTGCACTTAAAGAAATTATTATTGTAATTTAGCTGAGATGCATGTTTTGTTGTTGTTGTTGCTGTTGTTGATGTTGTTGCTGCTGCTGTTGATTGCATTTGCATTTAAAACTATTGCACAATATTAGAATTACGTAATAATAGTATTATTTATGAAATAAAGTGTATTGTTCACAAAATAAATTAAACAAAATCAAGTACATAATTTCACTTAATCATTAAACATTTTCTTTCGTTTTTCCCACTCTTATGTTTGTTTTCTTTTTGTTTGTAAATACATACATACATACATATAGATATATATATATATATGTCTGTATACTATATATGTACAAATATGGTTAAATAAAACTAGCATGAACTATTGCAAATTCGAATGTGTGCAACAAGCAAAGACGAAGACAGAGCAGGAATCAGAATCAGAAAGACGACTCTCCACAATTCTCCAGGATTCTTCGATTCCCTTCTGTCTTCTTCTTTTTGCTTCTTGCACACACTTGCGCTCTTCGCTCTTCGATATAAAGAAATTAGTACAGTTACGGGAATAATACATAATATATATACATATAGTGTATATCTATAAAGAAAATAAATCTTTGGATCTTTTTACATTACAAAAGAAATGTAAATAAATTATAATTTCGCTTGCATGTATGCGTGTGTGTGTGTGTGTGTGTTGATGTGTGAAAATTTAATAAAAAATTTAATAAAATGTTAAAGAAGAAAGTTTTTTGTATTTGTGTTTTTTGTTTTGCTTTGTTTTATGTTCAACTGTCGCGCTCAATTTTGCTATGCTTAAATTTTAGCTAGTTTTTTAAGTTATGCATATATATCTATGTATTTGTATAGTATTGGTTTGAAGGACTTGACTTTCAATATGCTGGTATTTTTCACTTTTCACTTTCTTCCAATCATTTCTTGCATTGTTTTGTTTTCCTTTTTCTTTTTCTTTGCTATAGTTATGGGGTATACTTTAATTAGAATACAATAATAATATATATAAATATTAATTACTTGTATTGTATATATATTGAAAATATTTTGCTTTTTGCCTACACTTTGAATTATTTTTTGTTTTCTCTTGTTTTGTTGCAGTAATATTTATTTAATTAGCATTATAGTTATTACTTTCTTTTGCTTAATTTCTGCCTCAATTCTTCTCCAACTCTACTACTACATATACATATAATATATGCTCTTCTTGTTTTTCTCTTCTCTTCTCGTTTCTTCTCAACTTCATTCTGCTGACTAGATTTCTTGTTGCAAATTTTGTTCAAACAAAAAATTGTTTCCTATAAATATGAAAAAAACTAAAATAATAATAATTAGAATTATGAATATTTGTTTATACATAAGCTAAGACGCTCTGTTTTCTTTACGCTTCATTTTTCTCTTCCCTTCGTTTTGTAGAGATTGAGATATATCCCTATATAGATGTATAATTTTTTGCTAAGGATCTTGTATATATATATATTTGTGGGTGTGTGTGTGTGTATAGAGCTTAAATAGATTGTGTGTGTGTGTATGAATATAAACTAAGAAATTAATGTTCAAAAGTATTTGAAATATATATGTTTTGTAGAAAAAAAGAAACGTGTGTTATTTAAGTCTCTTTCCATTGTAGTAGTAATAGTAATAGTATACAATAAATAAATATGCATGGCTATGTAATCAACAAATAACGAGCGCTTTCAATTGTTATTTCAATATACGCAAAGAAATCATACAAAACGCAATTATATATTCATATATAACTGAAACTTATCAACTCAAATTTGTGATAATTCAAAGTAGAAATTCCCAAAAAAAAAAAAGAAGCCAAACCAAAATGTGTGTGTGTGTGTGTGTGTGTATCTGTGTTTGTATAAGCATTTGATTACACTTGATAAACTGATAAAACGATAGATATTAGATATAACCAAAAAGACTTGCATAGATCAATACAAGTGTGTTGTGAAAGGCAGGGGTGGAGAAGGGATTCTGCAGAGTCCATGGAATGATACTATATGTATGTAGTACCCACAGTACTATCCAGTACTGTTCCCTCAATTGGTTTTATAGGCAGCATTGTAAATTATCATCTTTAAATACTTTGGTTTTCTTTTTCTTTTTTTTTAAACAAAAGATCGCTTACGTATCTAGAAAAACGCTTTGCTAATGCTGTATTTTATTTATATTTTTGTTTTTTACTTTTCAAACTTTTGTCATATAAAAAATGTCGGTTTTTGTTTTTGTTTATTTTTTTTTTAGTTACTGAGTTTTGTGCTACGGTTGTTTTGTTTTGTTTTTTTGTTTTTGTTTTTTGTTTTGTTTTAACGCTAAAAATGGTTTAGCAAACGGGTTTACGCTTCTTACTTGCTGCTTGAACTATACATTATATAAAGTATATAAGGTATATGTATATATAAATATTATAGTATAATAATATTCACTAACAATTATTTACTTTAGTAAAATGTTTCAAATTTGCGCATAAATTATTGTATTACTTGCTGCTTGTTTTTCTTTAAACCCTTTTTAACTCTGTCCTCTATTCATATTTCTCATAGCTTGTTTATCGTTATCGATATCTTGTGATCGCTTTATCGCTTGCACACATGTCCCAATGTATTTATGGTGTGTGTGAGTGTGTGTGTGTGTGAAGTGTGTGCATGTAGTAGAACGTTAGTTTCTTGCTGAATTTTCGCTTGGCTTTTCTTTTTTTTAATATTTTGTTGTTTTTCGTTTTCGTATATATAAAAAACAAACACTAAACATTTAAAATGTAATTATACATATATGTATATATGTACTATATATATATATATACATATATAGTGTGTTGTACATATATTTATTATTAGTTTTCATTAATTTCTGTTTCGTTTCGTAATACTGTAGCAGCCTCCATATGTGTTTATCTCTTATATTGATGTTTTATTATTTGTTTTAAATACTTTTCATTTCTTTTGTAAAAGCCAGAGTTTAACAACAAATTACTAACGTTCTTCGCACACACACACACCAAAACAAAATCAAACAAAACATAAAGAAATTAGTCATTGTGTGAATTTGTTAAATGTTTTGTTTTTGAATGTGAAAATTCAATGTGTAGTGTAACTAACAGTTTTGTTTTTTTTTTTTTGGGAATTTTTGTGTTTCATTCCATTTCATTTCATCGTTTCGTCATTTTATCCGTTTTTCGTTACTGGAAGATTTCATTGCTGCTTACATAGTTATAATTTTAAAAATTGTTTTCTTTTCGCTAGTTCTTTTTATAATTTTAGTTAAATTTTATTATTTATATTAAGTATGATTCTTTTGTTTTTGTTTTGTTGATTTCTTTTATTTTTTTTTGTTTTTGTTTTCCTTTGCGACTAATTTGACTGCGGCTGCAAATTGGTTGTTTGTTGTTGTTGTTTTTCTTCATTTGTTTTTATCCCTGCTTCAGTGTCCTTATAAGGACAACCGCATAAATAATTGCATTCGACACACTCTCTTTGTTGTTTTGTTTTGTTATAGTTTTAGTTTTAGTATAGTTTATGTTTTTGCTTTTGCTTACTTAAATGCTAAACAAGAATTTTGCTATTGCAACGGCCGTGCGATTTGGCCGCCGTTTCGTTGTTTAGACGAGATTTGAAGCCAGCAGACAGCCTCGGACCCCCAACCCACCCACACCCCCCAACCTGTATTGTAGCTCCCCAGCTGAGGACTGTCTGCCTGCCTCTTGTGTGTGTGTGTGTGTGTCTGAGTGTGTGTGTTATACACAATATATATATATATATATTCTTGTTGCGCTTAGTTACCGTTTTATACCATGCATATTTATATAAGTATACGTGAATTGTTGTTGTTGTTGGTGGTGTATGTGAGAGTGTGTGTGTGTGTGTGTATATAAACTAGATAAGTATATGTGTTGGTGTGTTTTGGGTGTACTTGCTCTCCCGTTATTCTTTGCTGTTCCACTGCTCCATTGTTCCATTTCACTATATTCCTTATGCGCGCACTTGCTCTCTTGTTCCATTCTCTTTCGCGCTCTTTTCGTTAAAGACCAGCAATTGAGAGTAATCGAGAGCGTGCGAGTGAGCGAGAGAGAGAGCTGTCTGGTTTACACTACTTTACTTGGCCTTGTTGGTCTTGAAGCTGACCTGCAGCACCCGATTGCCCATAGTGTAGCCATTGAGAGCCCGTATTGCCATTGCTGCCTCATCGTAGTTGGTCATGGAGACGAAGCCGTATCCTTTGCACTGATTCGTTGTGGGATCCTTGACGATCTTCACGGATTGCACGGCACCAAAGGGTCCAAAGAGCTGCCAGAGAGCCGCCTCCTCCGTTTCTGGTGCCAGATTGTAGATGAATATGGGATAGGCTCCGCCAGGACCGCTGGCCAGCGTTGTAGCTGCCGCCGCCGCAGCGCCCAAGCCATTGGGCAGCATCACATCGAGCATGTCTCCGGCCATGGGTGAGAATCGAGCCAGACCCTTGTTCACTGGCGTATGCATTGCGCCACCGATGCGACGCACCAGCTGCGGATTGAGAAACGCGGGCAATTGGGGCTGAATGATCTTGCTGGTGCTGCCGGGCGTGTTGGAGAACTTGACCACAATGGGATCGGTGCAACTGCTGGGTGTGGTCCCATTAAGGGCGATTATGGCACGCGTTGCTTCCTCCCGCTTATCGAAGCGTATGAAGCCAACGCCTTTGGTCTGTGTATCGTTACCAGCATTTTGCAGAATGCGCGATGTGATTATTGCTCCAAAGGGGGCAAAGATCGCCTCCAGCTCCTGTTGTGTCATGGTCTTGGGCAGACCCGATACATACAGATTGGCGCCTTTGATGGCATCGGATGAGGGCCGCGCGAATGACACCTTAATGGTCTTGTTCTGCAATCGCAGACCGTTGAGTACATTGACCGCCTGCTCGGCATCCTGGGGCCGCACATAGTTCACAAAGCCATAACCCAGACTCTGACCCTTGCTGGGCGCCTGTGGGTTCAATGGGTCAATGTACACCTGCGACTTGTCGCGTATCAGTTTCACCGACTCTATTTCTCCGACACTAGAGAACAGCGAACGGATCTCGTCCTCGGTCATTGTCTGTGGCAAGTAGTTCACAATTAGATTTGTGCGCGTCTCTGTGCTGCCATTGCTGCCACCGTTCTGTGCTCCACCAGAGTTGCCGTTAGTGTTGCTTTGCACCTGTACTTGCACCTGCTGCTGCTGCTGTTGTTGCTGCTGCTGCTGCTGCTGCTGTTGTTGTTGCTGTTGTTGCTGCTGCACGGCTACAACTGCCTGTTGCACTTGCTGCTGCTGTTGCTGAACGACCTGCTGCTGCTGCTGTTGCTGCTGCACAACCGCCTGCTGTGCCACCGCTTGCTGCTGCTGTTGCAATTGTTGCGTCACTGCGGCTGCTGCAGCGGCAACCGCTTGCTGTGTCTGCTGCTGCTGCACTTGCAATATGGCCTGCTGTACCTGTTGCTGCTGCTGCTGCAACTGTGCAGCGGCGGCAACTGCAGCCGCGCTCTGCACTGGCGCTGCAGCGTTCGTTGCTGCCACAGCCGCTGCGGCAGCTGCGCTCTGCATTAGTTGGGCTTGTGTATCCACGCCGGTGGCGCCAGTATTTGCCATCATAAAGTCCACTGATTTATCAATTACAATTATTATTAATTATTGATGATTGTTGTTAAATTTGTTGACGAGACCAACGCAGGCGCAGCATATGCAAAAAAAATAAAGTTAAATGTCAAGATTAAACCATTTGCAAGGTGTGTTAGTAGTGGTTATTTATTTATAAACTTGGGTATAATTAAAAAACAAGTATGAATAGTACAGTCGAGCACACTCGAACCTACAATTCCCTCGACCTCTCGAGTCTTTTCTTTGAATTTGCACTATCCGAACTATTCGATAGACATGCTTTAAAATGACATTTCTTATGGGAGAAGTTGGAGTAGCATCAAAAAATTTATGATAGCATTATCTTAATGTTGTAGCTAGTATTGCACGCCAAAATTTGTATGCCCAAGTACTTATTAGAGTTACTGAAATGTTCGTTGAAAACGTAAATATTTTCTGAGGTACACACGTCCAGGATTTTCCGACAAAAGAGGCGTGGCATCAAAAAACCTAACTAAATACAACGTTCATATTAACTAAATTAGCGCATGTAGCTCTTACCATCTCTGAGATCTGTTTATTTAAACGGACGGACAGACGGACGGATACGGTTATGCCATCTTTGGCATCGTATAAATAATATAATAAATAGTTTTTGGTTTGAGTTTAACTCATAGGAGGTGATACGTTTGGTTTGTTTTTATTTTTTTTTTTAGTATGTGAATGTTCTATAGTCTGTTGTCGGGAATAATGTAGTGTTGTTTAGGAAATCTTTTCCTATCATACATATGTACATATGGGTATGTTGCACCATTCCAAGTTGAGTTTATGTTGTTTAGCTCTTATGCTTACTAGGAGTTTATCAATATGTAGTGTCTACAGTGTTAGAGTTGGGGGTGTAATGAAGGACTAGTTCGGCTAGTTCGGCTAGTTCGTTGCCTTCAATACGAAAGTGGCTGGGAATTGAGAGGAGTTTGTATTTTGGTAGTCGCCTTGCTGTCGAGTATTCTGACAACTGCATCATAATTGTGATTTTTCAATTTAATAGATAATAAAGTATTATTATCTTGTTTATATTATTTAAATAATTAATTTTGGTTAATTTGTATGACAATCTTCTAGCTACATAAGTATATATATTTGGTTAAGTTTACTTTTAATTGGTTAGTTTAACGTTTAGCGATTAACGGTTAGTTTAAGCTTTGCACACTGGCGCCACCCAGCGGCCCACTTTAACAACAACTTACTTGCACACAGTCACACACACACACGCACGGACAACAAAACGAGAGAGTAAGCGTGGCAAAGAGAGGCACACGCAAAATCGAGAGAGCGAGAGAGTGAGAGTGTGGGGTGGGTGTGGGAGAGGGAGAGGGAGACACAAACCTATCACTGTTGACGAAGTTTGTTGAGCTTTTGGTTTGTCGATGCCGCTACGAGACCCGCTACGACCCAAGCACGCGATGCTACTGAGCGCAGGTCCTTGCACAGCCTTCGTGCTATGCTGTCGCTTTAGTCTCCCTCTCTGGCTCTTTCCCTATTTTACTACCTCTCGCCCTTATACATTGTACGTTTCTTTATGTTCGTTTGGGTTTGTGTCCTGCTGCTCTCGCTCGCTCTTGTTTCTGATCCTGCTGCTGCTGCTGCTGCTGCTGCCCCCAGCGTCATTGTAACAGAGCACGAACCCGGCCAAACCCAGTTATGTAATATGTACATACATACATACAGCCGCAGCACAACCCCCTTTCAAACAATATGTACATGTGTATTTGTATTTGTATATGTGTCTGTGTGTCTAAACTTAAAATGAGCAACTCTGAACATCTACTATTTAACCCCACTCCATCCCGTTCCATTCCACCCCGCCGCCTTAGCAAACAGTGACGAGACGCAGCAACCCTTAAAAACCCAAAAACAAGTTGTAATATCTATTTTCTTTTCTTTTCCTTTTTTTTTTTTTTGTTGCTAAAATTACTTAATTCACACAACATACATACATATGTATGTATGTACATACATATATATATATATGGTGGTTTTGGCTCTACTAAGGGTTAATCACACAAAAGCATGAAATAATGCCACCCCCTTGGGTTAACAAAGAACAACAGCAAGAAGCATGTGCGTGACCGCGACTTCAACGGTCTGGCAACGCTGTCGAGCAACGGCTGCTGCGTGAATCTGTGAACTTGTACTTTGCTGCTGCTTTGGTGGTGGATGTGATGTTGGGTTCGTTTCAAGCAAGTCAAAAGGTCAAACGCAAACTGACACGCACACATATGTACATACATACACATACATACATATTTGCACGCCCACTCGCCAAAAAGCAGAGCGTGCGTACATGCTCTCAATTTCCATGACAACTGATGTGGACCACTCTCGCTCTCGCTCTCTGTCTCTCTCTCTCTCTCTCTCTCTCTCATCACATTACATACCTACTATGTGCATACATACAACATACATGTGTACATATGAATTCATTTAATACTCACTTGTTTCAGTTAAAATGTTGCTTTTTTTAATTTGTGTGTTTGCCAAACAAATTCAATTTGAATTTGTTGTTTTTGGTTTTGATTTTGTTTTTATATGCGCACGCGGTCTACACGGCGCTGCTCCTTTCCCTTCCGGCTTTCACTCTCCTACTTTTACAATGCCGTTTTGCTTATAATCCAGGATATTTTCTTTATCCGTTCCGTTCCGTTCTGTTTCGTTTTGTTCCTTTGTTCGCTTTCCGGTTCGTTAGCTCTAATTGTTAATAATTAAACAAACGCTGGCGTCGCTGTCGTTGTCCTCGTCTAATGTTTTCGTATACCAAAGAAGAAGAAAGAAAAAAAGAGAATTGATAAAAATAAAAACAATAACAAAAACAAGCGGTAAATTTGTCGCATGTCGTTAAGAGTTTATCGTATCGTACACATTTATCGATTGCATCGATTTTTCCCAAAAAAAAAAAAAAAAAAAAAAAACAACGAAAAAACAAGGAGCACAGCAGCAACAACAATAGCTAGTTATGAATTCTGTCTATAAGAATTCATACATATGTACATACACATACACATTCACATATTCATGGATGCAAACTTATAGTTTATATATTTTTTATTGTTACACAATTTTTAAACATTAAATACGGTGCTTGCTGGGGCTCTGGTGTTCCTGCCGTTGTCGTTGTTGTAATTTTGTTAGATTTTTTCTTCTTTTCTCTTTTGTGTTCGATACTGATGATTATAACAGTATCTCTCTCTCAGTTGCTGCTGTGCTAATTTACAGGCGAGCGCCATTGGGAAGAGAGTGAGTGAGTGAGTGAGTGAGTGAGCGAGCTGAGAGACCTAACGCCCTCGCCCTCGCTCTTGCTCTCTCTTTCTCTCGTTCCCTTTTGCTATACAATGTATGTATGGCCGCCTCTCCATTGTGGTTGTTGTTGTTTTTTTTTTTTGTAGTTTGTTGTAGCGCGCATATTTAACCATTCATGTGAAAATACAAACATACACACACACACACACTCTCAGACGCACTTAGTATCTATAAGTTTTTTGTTGTTGTTGCTAGACGACGCGCCGCTTATTAAATTAAAACACGCGCTGCTTTTGTTTTTGACAATGTGATGTTTTGTTGTTCTTGTTTTCAAAAAAAAAAAAAAAAAGAAAAAAAATAAATAGAATTGTTCACTGCTAATGCGTTTGTTGTTTGCTCTAGAATTGTTCTAATTTGTATTTCCGCACAATTCTCTCACCCTCTCTCTTTTCTCTCTCTCTCTCTCTCTCGCAACATTTTGTTTAGTTGTAATAGTGTTGCTGTGGCAACAAAAAACACTACCTAATACCAAAAAAAAAAAAAAACTACTTTTAAGCAATTGGCAAATGTTAACGCTTGTTCCGTTATTATTTTGTGTATTTATTGCAACCGGCATTTTGTATATTAATTGTAATTGTAACTGCAACAATTGCATCGAATGCATGTTGTATTGTTGATAAGCGTCTACTACTACTATTTGTTTGTAGTTTTTAGTCTGTCGGCGTCCAAGGCTTTGTTCTCCTCTCCTCGCCTCTTCCGACTGCAATAAAATCGATATGCTGCTGCGCCCTTTTTGCCACTCACACACACACACACACTAGCGCACCAAGTGCCCGTTTTACAGATACACAGCACAGAGCACAGAGCACACATCGCTGAGAGCAGTAGATTTTAACTCACAACAAAAACTACTACTACTACTACTACTAAACTGATACTACTGCTATTTTGTTGCTCCCGGCACCGATCGTTTGTTTGACTCTCTTTTGAGTTTGTTGAACTATTTGGCGCTTACGTCTGTCTGTCTACGATTTTTCATACCCATTGCATATTGTAATTTTGCGTTTTAGCATACATTGTATGTATGTATGTGTGTATGTACACACTCGCGCATTCAAAAGCCACAAAAATAAATACCAAAAAATAAAAAAAAAAAACACACATATGTACACATGAATGTACATCATATGCTTGTATGTTTGTAATTGCACAATTATGCAGCGCGTTGCGATCATTTGGCAATTTTAGTAGCATTTTGTTTTTGTTTTGGCGAACCGTTGTGATTACTGTAGTTGTTGTTGTTGTTGTTTGTATATGTTACGCTTACGTTTTGTTGCGGCTGCTTCTGTTATTGTTGTGTTTGTTGTTGATTTTACACTTTACGTAGTTTTCTATGGCAATTCGTATACATATAAATATATATATTTTGTTTAGATTGTTGTTGTTGTACACTGTTTAGTTGTCGTTATTTGCATTACTTTTTCGAACAAAAAAAAATAAAAATCAATTGCAAAAAGAGCAGAGCACACGAGAGCTGAGGCAGCGCACACGAGCGTATAACGTACTGCGGTGTACAACGTCTAGCGTGGAAATGAAAATGACGCGAACGCGAAACCTCTTGCTACCCTCGCTAGTTTACAAACAAATCTACATAGAGAGAGAGACAGAGAGAGAGAAAGAGAGAGTGTGTGCATATACATAAATATGTGTGTACTTGTATGCATGTGTAGCTAACAAAGAGAGTGAGAGAGCGTGTGGCGAGAGCGCACAGCGCGCATTCGTTTTGTGACGTTTTTGGCCAGAAATTGTTCTGCTCTTGTTATTAATGTTGTTGTTGTTGTTGTTGACTTCACCCAGCATTTTTTTTGCTCCTAATTCAAGTGTTCTCTCTCTTTTTTCAAATGTGCTCTCTCAGTTATTCTGCGCTCCAGCCTGTAAGGAAAATCGACACTACCTTATCCATGGCAAACGGTTGCCTTTGCCGGTTGATCTTTTTTTAGGCACAACCTCAGTTAGTTAATGCAACAAAATGAGAACAATTTTAATGTTTTAATACGTACATTCGTATATATGGTAGCTATACAATTTAAATTTGAGCGCCATACACGAGCACTGTTAAAATAGTGTAAATAAAATCAAAATGGCTGATTAAGGAACTGCTGTTATAGCACATACACAACAGCTAGTAATCGAACATATACTCTCCTCCCCCACCCCAAACTGTTAAAAGTTGGAGTGTTGCCAGAAAGTTTCAAGCAACATCGTTCAGTGAATGGCAAAAATGATTAAAATTTGAATTCAAAATTAGTTTAATTTTAATATTGAATACATGCATTAACAGAAAAGAATCGCCAAATTAATAATGTTTACTTTCTATTTCATATGTATGTATGTATGCATAGATAAAAATAAGGTCGACAACCGTTTTATGATGCTCTTTGCTGTTGGCGTTGAGCATGCCGCTCTCTCTTACTCTCTGTATCTCCCTCTCATGTGTGCATGTGTGTGTGTGTATGTGTATTATCCTTGCAAAGCACAACGAGGGCTGTTGTTGAGTTTTAATTTATTTTATTTTTTTTTTTTGCACTGCAACCACCAACGCTGGGGTTGTTTCTATAGTACAACACCCCCTACATATAAATGTACTACAACTATATGCAACCCAGTAAGCCAACCCTGGTCCTTCGCTAGCGAGCGCTATGGACTTGAACAGGGTTTGTTTTCTCCTTTTTTTCTGCCATGCGTGCATGCGTGCGTGTGCTTAATTGCACTAGTGTGTGTGTGTGAGTGTACTATATACTTCCTGTTATTTTGCTACCCACCGGTTTCCATGTGCTGATTTTTATTGCCCGGCATTACAAATGTGCCGCCAGCGCCTTCGCCGCCGCCGCAGCCGCCGCCTGTCTGTTCCAATTTACACGCAGTGAACACACATTGTTATTGTTGTTGCTCGCAAAAATGTAACTTGCATTTTTGCTGGGGTGGTTTTTTGGGTTTTTTGGTTTTTGGTATTCTTTACCAATCTTCACTATTAGATTAGGGTTGCCAAACGGTTGCAAAAGACGTACAAATGTACTAGGGTGTCAGCACTAGACCGATCGGCGACGTGCAAGTGCTTGACTAAGCTTAAATTTTGCATCTATGTATGTACATATGTATGTATGTATCTGTATGTACTTTTGTATGTATTGATGTACATTCAGTTGCGGTAAAAAAAAAGGAAATACTAAAATTCACTATTACTAATTTAACTACAGTTTAGTATACAACAAAACAATATTCAAAGCATAAAAAAAATTCTGTCTAATATTGTACAAATCTTAATTTAAAAATTCAAAAGTAAATTATTGAAATTTTCGATTTAAGCAATTAATTTCATCAATTGGTAGGCATAATTTTTGAAATGAAAAGAAAGAAAAATGAAAAGTTATCTTAATTGCAGCTGTTTAACAAAAACTTAACTATAGTATTTGTATTAAATGTTTTAAATTATATTCAATTTTATATTATGTTTTATTAAGAAAACCCCATATGTTTAACTGACGTCCTGGCACTGTAATTTGGCTTGTTCGGTTAGCACTTATCTATTTATTATAGCCCAAAGCATAAAATGTGAAAGATTTTTCCAAAAGAAGGTTTTAATTAGGTATTCATTAGATAAATTAATATATGCCGTGTTTTAAAAGGTCAGTCTAATAAGCACGTACACACCAGAGTTGTCACCTCCCCACCCACAAAAATTTAACGAATGATCTACAAAAAAGCGTAAAAAACGCTACCAATTTCAATAAAAGAATAGAAAAGTGGAATAATGTTTATTTTTATATTTGACGTAACATTTCTTAAGGAGCATTGGAACCTATCATTTGATTCTGAAATTACCTTCTAAAATAAATAATAAACCAATATGTATAAATTATACAGTCCTGAAAAATCATGTGAAGGTTAAAATTGTGTTTAAAGTTAAGTGTTGTAATCGGATTAAGAGCTTAGTTTTAGACAAATTTACTTGGTTGAAAACTCTCTCTAGTTTTTCTAACGGAATTTTTTCAGCTGTATCAGTTAACTTTTAATTTTTTAGTTTCGTTCTAAAATAAACGCGAAATAAAGTCCATAATATTTTTTTGAAAAAAATTGAGGAAAAATTACCTGATTTTTAAACTTAAAACTTTCTCAGTCAGTTGGTTTAAAAAAAAAGACCCATTTGGTTGCTTAAGATTTTTCACAAAAATACAAAGACAAGAGGACCGTTCTTACTGAATAAAGGAATAACATGTCAAAATTGATACAGACTTGAATAATCTGTAGATAGGAGCTACATAGCGATTTTATAGATTATCTAGCAATTGCACTTAAAAGATTGCATTATCTAGATGAAAATGCGCCAAATTGGCAACACTGAAAACATTGCTATTAATGTAAACACAAACGTATTCATTCATTGTCAAATGTTGTTCCTGTTACTGCAATGAAGAAGGGGAGTGTTCAGGGGGTTCGTGCGAATGCTTCCCAAAACGGCAGCTAGGCGATTAATTTTATTTGTGAATGTGTGTATTCGTAGGCAGATAAGTATTTCTGATAATAATTATTTACCGCCAACTTTTATTTTGCTGACGCATGCTGTTCACACACTAACATACATGTAACTGTGTATATGTATGGGTTGGCCACGTGCTTGGAGCTGTCTCGTTCTATCTCTCTCTCTCTCTCAATTTCTAACGCCACACAGTATGCAGCACATTTTTTGCCATGTTGCATGATTTGACATTTTGTAAATGGACAACGATAGTGGGAAATATAAACGAAATGGGAAATCAAATATGTATGTAGGTACACGCGAACGTGAGCATCCTTAATCCTTTGGCTCTGGCAAAAACAAAACGCATTACAACAAAGCTGGATTAAAAAGCAGCAAACACAGAAATTCAGCAACAACAACGGCAACAGCAAATGCCATTTTTTGGGGGTTGCACCAAGTGGTTGCACCCTTAGCCGATTTACGCTTTGTCTGATTTTCAATAAACAAAAGACTTAAAAAATGAAAATTAACTACAACAACGAATTCAACAACTGTTACACTGCGAAAAAAATATGGACACAAAAATACAAATTGTTTTCAAATTCTCACTAGTTTTTGAGTAAATATAGAAACTGCTTACAAGTAAATATTAATAATTTACTACATCACTCCGAAATACATCCCCAATGACAGAAAGAATGTTTTTATATTAAAATTTTGATTGTTTAAAATTAAAATTTTAATTTTTCATCTAAAAAAAGGGTTGTGAGTTTAAAGTTCCCAAAAATCGAAAACAGATTATGATTTTTGGATCATATAAAATGTTTTAAGTGTGTAAGATAAAAATTCTTAAAAAAAAAACGCAACTATAGTTCTTAACTGTAAAGACATTGTTCATAAGAAAATAAATAAAATGTCTATATTTTTCATTACTATTATTCTAGTTTTACTTAGCGACTGGTTAGTTTTATTGTAATTATCAAAACCTGATATTAATTTCCCATAGCTAAAACCTATTGGGAATTATAGTTGTTCGATTGTAAACATTTTCTCTGAAATTTTAAAAATTATTTATTTTAATGATCACCGTTTTAAAGATGATTGATTCAAGAATACGTTTTTCATCAGTGTAACTCTTTTTTTTTTCGATGTTTGAAGGAAGTTTGACGAAAAATCGCAAAGATATCGGTTTATTTAATATGTAAAATAAATTTTTTTTATATCTAGGCACAGGGGTATGTTAATTCTATTACATAACTCGATTTCCTATGCACACTGTTTTCTCTCAGTGTGCGCAAAGGTTGCTGTTGTCGCTAGAGAGGAGACAGCGATAAGAGACCTAGAAGAACCAGACAACCAAACTATATGTGTGTATGCATACACATACATAATGTGTATGTAGTAACAACAGCAGCAGGATCAAACTGACCGAACTGGTCCGTGTATGATTCATCAACCCCCTATTTCCCCTATTTATGCAGTTTCCCCTATTCCAATTGCCTTAAGGCGACACCGCTGCCCAACTCGAAAAAAAAAAAACAAAACAAACCCAGAACCCAGAACCCGAATGTACATTTACATAAAGGTCCTTAGGGCGCTTTTAACTTCGCACGTCTCGCTGCACAACGCACTCGACAGATGCAGTTTTTAGTTTTTCCCAAAAAACTAATAATCATAATAATAATATGTATGCATATAGAGCACAAAAATTACCATACAACACCAAGTTGGTTGATGGAAACTGATCGACGCACTGGAGGTATGATCGTACAAAAGTGAGAGAGAGAGAACAAGAGAGGGAGGGAAAAGGATATGCGGTGCAGGATATGCTGTTAACCATTTTAATTGTGGCATGTGTTTCCGTTGCAGTTGCAATTGCAATCGCAGTTGCTGTTGGTGTTGTCGTTTACCTTTTCAATTGCACCGCTTCCGAGGCGGTTCCCGTTCCAGTTCCAGTATCAGTTTCAGTTTCAGTTCACCGATTGCATGGTTGACTGCCTCCCACAGAGTCTCAATTAGAGTTTCCCAAATTTCATGCGCTTAAAGAGCTCTATTGATTAAAATAAATGTGTATATATAGCTAAAACAAATCATACAATCTATAAACATTTTAATATCTTTTTTTAACACAAGTGCTAAGTGTAAAATGGATTACTTTTTTAGCTTAGAATATGTTTTAATATTTGAAATGTTCAATCATTTTTGTATAGCTATAGCTATAGCAATAGCTATAAATTCTAGTGTTGTCCACTTCATATATGAAGTGTATGCGGGTTATGACGGTAAAAAACCATATGTAATCATTTATTTTCAACAAAAATAGAAAAGGAAATGTTGCTTAGCAGAATTTCTTGTAAATAAGTGTTTAATAAAACCCTTTACAAACATTGTTTCTATTTAATTGATCGATATCATTTTATGGCTAACATCATTTTACAAATTTTCCGGCATCTGCAATTAATAATTTGCTCAGCATATTAAAAAAAATTGTAGATCGTGTTTAATAAGAGATTCTTTCCCCTTTTTATTAACAGTCCTAAAAATTAGCCCATAGCTATAAATGATAGTCTTGTTAATTTTGGACATGCAATTAAACGCTGTAAAGAAAATATATTTAACTGAAAATAGTTCGATATTTAGTCAATAGTATTTTACACAATTTTTCTAGTTATTACAAAAAATAATTCTCTAATTCGAGCTATAAATAGGTATGCTATTTAACTTGGAGTTTGAATTAATTCTGTCTAGAAGCGAAGATAAAAAAAAAATACATTAAAAGAAAGTAACTAGAAAAGGCTAGTAAATTAATTATTTTATTAAAAGTGGAAATAATCTGTTGAAATTTAAAACAAGAATGAAAAAATCAGTCGAGTTTTGCTACCGTGTAATGCCCTCTGACTTTCATTCCCAATTATGCATCTGAGCTCAAATCGAAGTAAGCACTGCACAAATGTTTGTTTCTTTCTTTCTCGCTCGCACACACACTTTCATTTACACTGCAGCGTTTGCAAGCAGTGCGCTGGTTGTGTGAACGCTGCACAGCATCAGAAGCTCAGTTTCATGAAGTGTGGATGCGCTTTTGCTGTAAATTTGCGATTTTCAATGTATAAGTACTTTTTTGATTATAATCCGATCTTGATGCGATTTTCAGGATAGGTAGGCTTTGTTTGTCTGCAAATGAATATAAAGTTACAGAACTATAGGTTGGAAAATACGTGAGTTAGAGGCTTGAAAATTTTCAATTTGTTTTTATTCTTATAGGCGAAAGGGGACTGACATCCAAAAAATTGTTTGACTTACTAAATATGTGGTCAAAACTGACTAAAATGTAGATTGTAGCTCTTACCATCTCTGTGTTGTTTGTTCATACGGACAGACGGACATGGCTATATTGACTCGGCTGTTGATACTGATCATGAATATATATATGTACCTTCTTGGCTCTGTCACGCCTTTTTCTGCCTGTTACATACGTTCACAAACCCTCAGAGGATATAAAAAATGCGCCCGATCGTAAGAATATTAGTGTGGAAAGTGACTTTAAAAAAATGTAAAGGCAGAAGAATGTGCAACCCATTGTTACAGGACATGTTGTCAGCGGGGTTTGTTTTTCCCACGCAGGATCTTTTGAACATGGGAATCATAGAAATGCAGCTGATCATTGATTTCTGTCTTTGTTAGAAACAAAAGCAGAAGCCAATAACACAAACACAGTTAAGTGAAGTAATCGAATGATAAGATCGCAGTGGGTAATAATTTATTCAAGTACCGGTCAGTACAGTTTTATTCCGTCATGTATGTTAGAAAGCTCAAAGATTCTCCTGGGCATTGCGGCCATACAATACCAACTTAACCTCACATGTTGTTTACATGATGTAATAATTACATGATAATAGTTTCTTATATTAATCTAACAAATAGATTTAGATAATTTTTTGTGCTTTACAAAACAAGAAGGAAAATTTCAGTCGGGCATGCCGACCGTGTAATACCCCCTGAATTTCATTTCCAATTATATGAGTTCATGTTGGAGTAACTGCTGCAAGAACTTTACATTAGAGGTGGGCATGGGCTGACTTTTTGTCGGGTACCCGTGAGTATGGGCTTGAAAATCTAATTTCGGTTTGGGTGCGGTCGGGTATGAGTTAGGTCGCTCAACCCGAAAATCTCGATATGTTACTTTTGCTTTTTAAAAATATGTAACGCATAAAAAATTTTATTTTTTATTTAGATTTTTGTTTTTATTTTTTGCGCGGGCGGGTTGATGTAATAGCCGGGTGCGGGTAAAATTTTGCTTATCGGGCCATGGGTTGGGTCGGGTTGGGTTGAAAATTTCGGCTCATGTCCACCTCTACTTTACATGCACACATATTTGTGTGTCCGTCTCGCTCTCACAATGTTTTTCGTTTTTTCGTTTTCGCTGCTTGTGTGACGCATGCACGCAATGAACGTGGTTTAATGTATTTTTCTTTCTTGATTATAGTCCGATTTTGATGCAATTTTCCGGATCGTTTGATTTTATTTGACTTCACGAATACGTTAAGTTACAAAAGTATACGTTAAGAAATAAGTGAGTAGGATACATGCGATGTTTTAACGCAATCGTGCCTTTTTTGGGCATCTTTATGGAATTATCTCTATATGGCATCTAGAAACCTGCGTGCCAAAATTGGTGTCCCTTGGTGTTGTAGTTACTGAGGTATTCGCCAAAAAACACGTATTTTTTCCGAGGAATGTCTAGTTTTTTGGTTATTGTGGGGCGAATGGGGCGTGAAATCAAAGATAAAAAAGATTCTTGTATTGCCTGACTGAATATGTGGTCGATTCTGACTAAAACGGTGATTGTAGCTCTTACCATCTCTGAGTTGTGTTTGTTCATACGGACAGACGGACAGACGGACAGACAGACAGACGGACATGTCTGTACATGGCATACTTTTCACAAACCCTATATATGTATATACCCCTCAGAGGCTATAAAAATAAATTCGACAAATTCACACATATCTGACACAATTCGTATCACAATATTATTTGCATTATTATTAAAATAAATTTTCACTCTTAGTAAATCGCAGTGTGCTGAAGTAATCATAAAATAAAATTATCTAAAAATGAATAATTCAAGCAAATGTTAATCTAATCTATGCTTCCCTGACTACCTAACCTTAAAGAAATTTGCATGCACCATAACCTTAAAATCGACACGCTTGTGGGGCTTCAAGTGATCCAATAATGTTCGTTTTTGTTTTACTTTCAGTTTGTCGAAGGATCAGTTGGTATACATAGGCCTGAGGGACATTGACCCCTACGAGGCATTCATACTGAATAAATTTGGAATACGCTATTACGCTATGGATGTAAGTATTGTGAACTAGGAGCACACACACACACACACACACACACACACAATCCTTGTCTACTTCGTGTGGCAGTTGTAAAAATTATTAAATTCCGGTTTTTGTAGGGGATCAGGGATCAAATAACGATCGTGCGTGACAGCTTCAACGAAATTACACACGCTACACACAGTAGTGTATGTAGCTCTCTCTCTCTCTCTCTCTCTCTCTCTCTCTCTCTCTCTCTCTGTGTGTGTGTGTGTGTGTGTGTGTTGTAAATGTAAGCTTGGCATTTATAGGGGTTGTCCTTGGTCATGTCGGGGCTGAGAAATCGAATCTATAGTTGCACCCTTCAGCTGTAGCTTGCTCGCAGAGCTACAGGACACTCCCTAGTCAGCCTCTCTCCTCCCCTCCCCTCGTCTCGTCTCTCTGAATCCCATCTATAGAATTGCCTTCCACCCCACATCTGGTAGTTACATTATGCTCGCTTGCAACTCCCAACTGCCGATCGCACGGTGGTTGTTGCAACGTGCTCAGCCACATCCGTTCGCATCCGGTATCCGCATTCACATCCACATCCGCGTCTGCGTCTGCGTCCTTGTTGCCTGCCATTATTTATGGCTCGTGCAAAATCGATGTCTGTTGAAAAATGGTTTAATGGCTCTCTGAGCTGCAAATTTATTATAGCTCATTAGTTCGATCGAAATATGTATTCGCGATGGCCAAGAGGGGGACGGCGGACGGGGTACATGCAGCAGACAGAGGGGTACAGCCATGCATATGTAAGTAACAGCGGAATAGAGCTCGCAATACAATGAACATTTGAAAATATTTTGTGGCTGATTTTAGCGAGAAATAACGTGTATTTTTAAAAGGTACAAGAAACTTTTGCTGCAGGAAGAAGGTCGAGAACGGGTCGAAGATGCATCCGATCAATTTACAACAATCTGTTTTAAGAATCAATTTGTTTGTGCGATATTTTTTTTCTGTATTCTGACCCATTTTTAGTGAAAATGAAAAACTTTGTGATATAGATGACATATGCGCGATTCATAAGGAAAATCCACTTTTAGTATGACAAGCCTTTGAGAGATAACTTAATCAAACCTAGCAATGATGTCGATAATATTATTTGGTATTCCATCTCCATATCCAGTACTTGATTTTTGTTTCTCAGTTCCCTTACAGTACACTTTTGTAAATGTTTTGTATAAAAACATATTGAAATCATTTTCACTGATTCGCTCACAGTCGAGCATCTCGACCGTGTAATATCCTCTGACTTTGATTTCCAATTATATGAGCTCAAATCGAAGTAAGCACTGCACACATGTTTGACTCTTTCTTTCTCGCTCGCACACATGCTTTCATTTACGCTGCAGTGTTGGCAAGCAGTGCGCTGCTTGTGTGAACGCTGCTCTGCATCAGAAGCTGAGTGCCATGAAGTGTGGATGCTCTTTTGTTGTAAATTTAGGTTAGGACATTCGTGAGCTAGAGGCATTCACTGATTCGCTCACAAAATAATGAATTTTGAGTAATACTTTATAACACTACACATATATATATATTTGTATAAAATAAAAATTAAGTTTTAATTTTTCTATTGCTTAAAAAAGTTTTGGTTTTAGTTCGGCGAATATTCTAAAAACAATGAAAGTGTTTTGGAGGGCTGTAAAATGCATATCGGTGATGACATTTAACAAATCATATAATATCTAATGTATATTTTTAAAAGATATAGTATATGATCACTAATTGAAATTTTGTTTATAAACAGAAATCTAGCGCTTCAGGCTGTAGACCCTCATTTAAAAAAGTCTATTTCTTCTGTGATACATTTTTTTTTTCTAATATCTTATACAACTATTACAAACTGATATTGAACAGTAATTTATGCCAAATATAACGTAAAATTTATTAGAGTACCCGGGCTTAAAATTCCCCGATTCCCCTCCGTGTTAAAATTGGTACAATCTTGCATAAAGTAAATATACTCTGGATCAGCATCACAAGCCTAGTCGATGTAGCCATGTCCGTCTGTCTGTCCGTACGAACATACAGATCTCAGAGATGGTAAGAGCTACAAAGTTGGTCAGTATCGATCACATATTTAGACAGTCAATACAAAAATCTTATTATACCCTCTGAGGGGTATAATGGGTTTGTCAGAAGTATGTAACAGGCAGAAGGAGGCGTTTCCGACCCCATAAAGTATATATATTCTTGATCAGCATCAACAGCCGAGTCGATATAGCCATGTCCGTCTGTGCGTCTGTCCGTCTGTCCGTATGAACAAACAGATCTCAGAGATGGTAAGAGCTACAATATCCGTTTTGGTCAGTATCGACCACATATTTAGTCAGTCAATACAAGAATCTTTTTTTTTTCGATGCCACGCCCCGTTCGCCCACAATAAGCGAAAAACCAGACATACCTCGAAAAAAAATACATGTTTTTGGCAAATATCTCAGTTAATATAACACCTAGGGACTCCAATTTTGGCATGCAGGTTACTAAATGCAATATAAAGATAATGCCATCCAAAATTTTTGGATGCCACGCCTCCTTCGCCCACAAAATGCACAACTTCCTTGTAACTTTGCAAGCGGCGGGCTCACTTATTTCTTAACGTATAGTGTTGTTACTTAGTATATATCTGCAGACAAATAATATCAAACGATAGTGAAAATTGCATCAAAATCGGACTATAATTTAAAAAGTTTTTCATACAACGCAAATCGTTCCTTTCAAGTAAGTCATAGCCACGTGCATTGCACTGAGCTGTGCACACAAGCAACGAAAACGAGAAACGTGTGAGCGAGATAGAAATACAAAATGTGTACATGATAAGTTCTTGCAGCAGTTACTCCAATTTGTGCTCATATAATTGGAAACGAAGCTCAGAGGGTATTACACGGTAAGCATGCCCGACTGACATTTTCTTTCTTGTTTTTTGTTGATCCAGGCCTTATTCGTCCACAATAAGCTAAAATCAGACATACCCTGGAATAAATACATGTTTTCGGCGAAAGTCTCTGTAACTATAACACCTAAGAGCATGCAGGTTGCTACTTGCAATATCAAGACAATGCCATCAACATTTTTTGGGTGCAGCGAAAACGAAAAACATTGTGCGAGCGAAACAGACATACATACAAATAAATGTTAAGTTCTTGCAGCGATTACCCCAACATGAACTCATATGATTGGAAATGAAACGCAGAGTGTATTACACGGTAGGGATACTCGACTGTAATTTTTTGTTTGTTTATAAAGTTACATTAGTAGCTATCAGGCATGTCGTAAGCTTTTGTGCTTTCGTCTATTCATTGTCAAAAGTTGTATACATTCAGTGGCTCCATCGCATAATCGTACAAGAATTTTCGATTTATGAAAAGGATAATTATATTTGAGTACATATCAATGTATGTATGTGCCTTTAACGTAGACTTTTGTCTTACAGCTTCCATTTGTATACATATTAAGTTTCAAAAGTAAAATTAAAAACGAAGCTCTTCGATTTTACAGACTAAATACAAAGTACATACATATTTATTGTAAAAAGCCCTCAACAGGATATCCATCTAGAGATGATTTAATTTTTTTCTAATTTATGGTACTTTTATTTTGTTAGTGTAATATTAGTTGGTACAAAATTGATGTTATATTTTTTGTGAGTTCAATATTCGCTTTTGACACTAATCACTTTTTGGGAAGTTCAATGCTTTATTTCGGTTAAAAATTCAGTTGAACTTATTCTGATTGAGCCGATATAACTTGAATTGTTGCTGTTAGTGTTGCATGTTATATGTTATTATGAACATTAGGTGTTATTATGATAAATATTTAATTTTAACAACATCCACTTACTTACGGTACCTATAATTGCTCCTCGATTCCAGAGTATGGACTAGATTGTTAACACTTTGCTCATAGATATGAGCATCCATTAAAGTGACGATAAAACTTTGTTGATACCATACCAAATATTCGGGTAGCACGAATTATTTTAAGCGTAAATGATTTACCAAATTATTATAAATTGGTCAAAATAATGTAAATAAATAAAGTAAATAATGTAAACCAAAATACACTGAACAATCACTTTTGATGTAATTTACATCATGGTAAGATCGAATGATACAAATCCAATTTTATTGAAGTGAAATACATATTTAAACCGCATTAGACAATTGAAACTTCAACATTGTCTAACTATTTTCCGCCAAGCTCGCGGTTTTTCAAAAAAGTTTAAAAACAAAAGTTCATAGTCTTATAAGGTTAGCTACCCATAAGATTTCAGTTCTCTAAGTTTAGTCCGTGTTGCAAGAAGATCTTTATCTCTGATCGGTGGATTCATATATAATATATTAAAAGAATATCTTTTAATCGGGAAAATCGACCATAAAACCATTTATCTTAATGTTTGCTTTATGAATTTCAGTCTGTCGATCGCCTAGGTGTGCCTAAGATCATAGAGATGACGCTAGACGCATTGAATCCACTGAATAAGATTCACGTTAGCTTCGATATCGACGCTTTGGACACCAATGTGGCACCCAGCACAGGAACGGCGGTGCGGGGAGGCCTTACACTACGGGAGGGAATCAGCATTGTGGAGGCACTGCGCGATACGAAACGGGTGCAGGGCATGGATCTGGTGGAGATCAATCCCAAACTGGGCAATGAACATGATGTACGTACCACAGTTGAGGCTGGTTTGGAAATACTCAAAAGTATGTTTGGCTATCGTCGCTGTGGGGCACGCTACTGGGACAATCTGGACACGAGCATACTAGGACGGGAATAATGATATTCTGTCTTTTTCTTTTTGCATTCCATAAAACATTTTTGAACACAGGGCTGGGCACAGTGACTAAAATGAGTTCTGCCACAAAATATTTAATTGATTGAGAAATTGCAGAAAAAAAATTAAAGTCAGTTAAAACTTAATTGACTTCTTCAATTAACATTTAAATTTGTTCTGTACATATTACTGTAATCTCCACTATTTAAATAATTTATAAACATTTGATTTCAGTTTTGAAATGGTTGAGAAAAGCTCCTTCTGCAAAATTACATTAACATTTTTCCTGTTTAGTATCAATTTAATTTAAATTTGTAAATTATTGAGAAGAGTAGCTTCCATTCGTAGTGGTCAGATTTAAATTTTTTTTGTTTTTGAAATTCTGTACATTTTCAGGTAATTTTCTATTTAAAATTGTCCTTACAATTTTAATGAGCTTAATGTAATTAACAAAATTAAACTAAACAAATCTATGAATTGGTTTATAGTGGCGAGTTTCCAGAATAAAAAAACATTACCATAATTAATTATGGGGTTTTGATCAACAAACTTAATCGTTATTCCCAGCCCTGAATGTACATACATATGTATGTATATAATGTGTATGTATATATATATATATATATATATATATATATATGTATATATTTCTGTATGTACAAATGCTTTTCTTATATGCTAATTATGATTTTAAAGTGACAGTGGAGGAGAAGAACAATAAAGTTACTAAAGAAGAATTCGAAGAATTTATTTAACTGAGATTACGCTTTGTACTTGTTAGCCAAATTGGTGGCCGCAGAGCCAGCGCTATTTGTCAGACTTGGGCGGGGCAGTCGGCAGGTAAGCCGATATATCCACATTGGCCATAAGATTGGCGGTGTTAAGCAGTTCGTTGATTGGCGCAGGGGCAGCTGGAGCTGCCACACTGACCGCCGTGGGTAGCGTCACAGTGGTGCTGGTGGTGTTGTTAGCATTGAGTTGACGCTGGTAGAGCTGCGGGGCAAAGGTACGCAACAAACGGCGTTGTGCAATGAGAAGTAGCGAGTTGGCGGCGCCAGAAATAACAATGATGCCCGATATGATGGAGCAAAGGCGGATGACAAAGGTCAGCAAATAATCGCGATCATGGCTCACAATGATCTTTAAAGCGGACCAGTCGTACTTGAAGTAAATACCCGGCGATCCATACGAGTTGCGTTCCGAGTCTGCAAAATGCAAAATACAAAAGGTCAGTAATAGAATATAAAATATAGAGGCTAAGGATTAGAAGATGCTGTATCTCAACTTGCCCAGTTTGCGAACATTCTCGGTGACAGCATATTGGAATGTACTGATTGTGCTAAACGTGTGCTTTATTTCGGTTGGCACCACCTTGATGAAGTACTGCACGGTGGTTGCCTCCTCGCTGATGATGGTCTCATCCCCCTCCAGGGGCTGCACAATCCGACGAGAGTACTGGCCAAAGCTAAGGCGATTGATGCGATGCGTAAAGTTGGCGGGCATGCGTCTGAACTCAATCATCCAGTGATCCTCAAACAGTCCAACTACCGGTTGTGCACCGCCCACCAAATGGAGAACGCCAGCCACCTTGTTAATACCCAGTGTGCCGTGTAGACGACATGCATCATACTTAATCACCGGCTCAGCATGTAACTGCTCCGCATGCTGTTGCAGTGCACCTGGTGGTGGTGGTGCTGCTGCTTTTGGGAGAGCTGCAACCTCGTCTGCATCACTCTCCTCTGACTTTGGTGTACGTGTACGCACTTCGTGCCGTTCACGTAGAATATCTTTGAAGAGTATATCAGCAACGGAATGATACTCTTCGCGCAAATAGTGATTCGTTATCTGCATTGATTGGAACTGACGCCGCTCTGCATCCGACATCTGCCACCAGACGCCCTCGCGTTGCAATGTGCCATAGGCAAACACATCCTGCTGTGTCTCGTCCATGAGATCCACGCCCGAGAGTGAGGCACATGGCATGGCAACCGTTATGTCCACGTGCATCTGCACTTGCTCATCCAAGGCCATATCCGGCTGGAACTGATAGATGATGTCCGTTTCATGCCAGTAATAGCGTAGTTCCGTATACACCAGATACACGATAAGCAGTCGACTCAGCAGAGATACTGTATTACACAGGATATTAGTATTGCGGACCAAATAACATATATTTTGAAAAATCATGCTTACGTGTGCCTCCAATCTCCGTTGTCTCCGTGTACTTCTCCGGCACCTTTTTGAAGGCATCGAGATTCTTTGCAAACTCGAGCAAATTACTCTTATCGCCACGATAGCGCAGCGTGGCAGACATTTTGCAATTGTATTTTAATTAGCTAATTATCTTAATTGTAATCCAAGCAATACAAGGCGACACAACATCATAGTCATTGCCACGTACTCCCACCACGTTGAAGCACCGCCTCTCTCCCGACTTCCCTGCTTTTGAAGCTGCTGCGATGACCCAAGTTGTCACTTCCTTAAAATTTTGGACAAAAGGCACAATTTGACACCGTTAGGTGAACGCAAACGTAAACAAACGAAAGAAATTCTCGCTATAAATATATGTAAGTGTGTGCATCCAAATATTGTCGAATACCATTTATTGCCATTGCCGGCAAGATTGTTCTTGCCTATCGATATATCGATTGCGTTACATAGCTATCGATATGCATTTGAAACACGACGAATCCACTAACAGTGCTGCCAACTGCTTGTCTAACTACTAACGGTGGACATTAATTCTGAATTCAAGCAAAATGATTGCATTTGTTTATTTTTTAGCAATCTGGAGATTGGCGTATCAAATAAAGCTGTGTTCAATAAAATAGCAGTGCCTGAACTGCAGAGATCAAAGGGAATTTTTCTTGTAAAAATAAAAAAATTTACGTTTATAGTACCATCTATTAAAATAGTGAAGAAGTTTTTGATTTACTAGACGGAACCTATAAGAAATATTGCATTTTTTCTCTGCAGTCCAAGCACTGCTATTTCATTGAACACAGTTGTATGTATAAATGTACCCATTATTTGCCACGCCAATCTCCAGATTGCTAAAAAATAAACAAATGCAATTATTTGGAAGTCTGAACCATCAATTTAAACGGTTAAGAGGCTTACAGAAATGTCTTTGGTCCCTCCAACTATTTCCTGCTTCCAAACCTGGAGAACTTTGACTGTGTGGTAAGAGAATTTCGTTCGAATAAGGAGGTATTAAATGAAAATAACGCCCATTTTAAATAAATTTAAAAAAATTATTTGGTTGAAGGTCTGATTTATTGGGAAAAGCGGTGAATTAAATTCAGCGTGTTTTTGACGAAATAAAAATTGTTTCCAGTCAGTGACTTATCAAACAGCCCTTGCACGATTGTGCAACTACAGTATATGTATGTAGTACATATTATGTACATACATACATATGTAGGTATAACAACTATCTTTTAACGTCTTAACGCCCCTATTGGCGTGTCAAACAAAGCAATCTAACATACTTGTTTATGGGAATTTCTACACATATTTTAAGATCGTATTAACTGAGTAGTAAATATTTGTATTTCGCTGTGCGACTGTCTAATGCTAATGCGTATTCTTAGCTCGAATGTTCATGTCCACGTGATGTATTGTTTATTAAGGAAACCATTTAGAATTTTGTCTTATTAGTTTCTCCTTACCTATTTTTATACCCTCTGAGGGGTATATTGGGTTTGTGAAAAGTATGTAACAGGCAGAAGGAGGCGTGGCAGACCCCATAAAAAATATATATTCTTGATCAGCGTCAACAGCCGAGTCGTTATAGTCATGTCCGTCCATCCGTCTGTCCCTCTGTCCGTCTGTCCGTCCGTATGAACGAAAGTATCTCAGAGATGGCAAGAGCTACAAGTACAAACTTGGTCAGTATCGACCAAATATTTAGTCAGTCAATACAAGTTTGTTTCCTTTTTTTGATGCCACGCCCCATTCGCCCACAATAAGCGAAAAAGCAGACATACCTCGGGAAAAAATACAGATTTTTTGCGAATATCTCAGTAACTATAAAACCTAGGGTCACAAATTTTGGCGTGCAGGTTGCTATTTGCAATATAAAGACAATGCCATTTGGATGCCACGCCTCCTTCGCCCACCAAAAGCACAATTTCTTTGTAACTTTGCAAGCGGCTGGCTCACTTATTTCTTAACGTATAGTTTTGTAATTTAGCATTTACTTGCAGTCAAACAATATAAAACGATTGTGAATTTCATTAAAATCGGACTAAAATTAAAAAAGTTAGTCATACAAACTTACATTTCTATCGCAATAGCAGTGCACTGCTTTCGTTTACGCTGCAGTGTTGACAAGCAGTGCACAAGCAGTGCTTGTGTATTTAAAACTCACTCAGTGCATTGCTTGTGTGTATAAAATTTAAGCAGTGCACTGCTTGTAGCAGTTTAAAATGAACTCATAATTGGAAACGAAGCTCAGAGGGTATTTCACGGTCGGCATGCCCGACTGACATTTTCTTTCTTGTTGAAACTTATCCTTCTCGTTCTAGGTTATTTGAGAGTTAAGAAGATTTTTTTCTTAATAAAAAAAAATTGAAAAATGGAACAATAAATTATTAAATTGAAATAAGTCTAAGCAATTACATTAACAAGTTTTAAATGTTTATATAGTAGCCTGATCAGGATGAAGTTTGGATTGCACATGGGATTTGGCACTATGTTAAATGCATGTGCTTTAAATTGGTAAAGATTGATAAAAAAATAAAAAAAAGTGTGAACAAAAATGTCCAAAATTTCCAGATTACATTTCTTCAGGGACAAATTATGCCAACATTTTAGTCTTTTTACTAATAATGCACACTCATTTTACAGATAACAAAATTCTTTATGATTTGTTTTAACATAATCATGTACAACCCGAACTAGGATAGCCGAGGTCAAATCATGTATAGTTGTTAATTGCTAAAGCGTACAGTGTTTATATTTTTCTACAAATCTAATTTTGGTGAAATATTTAAATATGTCAGGTAGCTTGATAAACCGCATTACCTTTGTTAATAATACCACCATGGTATGCGATGATACTATCGATATCAGAATGCATTGCCCTCTTATCCAATGAGTTGGCAGCTCCAACAGTTGCGAAAAAGTCGATAAATTGGACAATATTGTTGATCAGCCGTTTCTGTTGTATTTCGTTTGGCAGCATTGTTGAATCTCATTTGGCAGCGTAAAGTGCGCAGCGCCGAGCATCGCGTTCATTAACTGGTGAAATTCGGATAATAATCTTACGTAGGTCTATAGTATATAAACAATTGTGAAGCAGTGAGCAAAACAAGTTTTGGTAATTAGCATGCACATATATTGATGTTAAGTGTTGAATTATTTTGTTTGATCACTTGATTTTTATGTCCAACGATAATAATAATAATAATTTATTTTGCAAATTTACTCTTTCATTTATTTCCATTGTCATTTACATCTGTATATATGTACGTACATACGATGTATATATATACATGTATATATTATATATATTTTTTTTACGTGTATATATTTAGAAAATCGTTAAAGGTAGTGACTGTGACGATGGCTTTCGCTTCAAAGTGCGCATTTGTCTTCGTCACCATATTTGCACTGGTGTTGACGCTCGGCGGAGGCGGTGGAGGATTTGTGGATGCACGCCGTAACCAAGGTAACAGCCAGCGCAAAACTTCATCCAGCAGCAGCAACTCGGGTCATGTGACTCAACAGCCCAGCTACAACAACAACAATGGGGCAAATTCGCACGCCGATGTGGCCAAGTTAAGTTATCCCAACTATAACTCACAGCCGAACCGGCCAGCTTCAGCACCCGCACCCGCGGCCGCGCCCGCTCCTGGCTGGAATGTGCCCCAAGGACCACCGCCAGCTTACTCCGCCTCGAATCCGGCTGGTGGAGCACGTCCAAATATGCATGAGCCACCACCAGCCTATCATGCACCCAACTATGGTGCAGCTCCCGGTGCCCATCAGCCCATAATGCCCAACCAGAATGCACATGGTCAGCAATATGCTGGTGTACCACCAGGTGCCACCTACTATCCATCTGGCGGTCATGGACCTGGTAGTCTACCGGCTGGAGCCACCTATTACCCATCGGCTAGTCATGTGCCCAGTGGCGGTTATCATCCAGTTGCAGCACCACCACCAGGTGCCACCTACTATCAGGCCGGCTCTGCTTTGCCTCCAGGCGCCACATACTATGCCCAGCCGCCACAGCAATCATCCTCGGGAGCAGGTTTTGGTAAGCAGAGAACTGCGTTAAGTATGATCAAACATACTTCATATTCAACTCATACTTCATATTCAACTTGGAAAGTTCCGAATCAAGCATGCTCGAACGAACATTTAAGTTTTCGGTTTTTTTTATCGATTATTGATTATCAAGGCAATTAACTTAGGGTAATACCCATACTATGATTGTTACAGAAGGGGTTCAACGGGTTTATACTATGTCAAGGGTATAATAAATTTGTTTAAAATGTGTAACAGACAAAAAGAAGAGTCAATTTAACGATATCCGTCTGTATGTCCGTATAAACAATGCGATCTCAGAGATGCTTAGAGCTGAAGCAAAATATGTTTGCATATACATAGGCTTTTTATATCTGCATACAAACTATATGACAATCCCTGTCGTGTATACATATATTGTAATTTAAACAAGCCTTCAAAACGTTCCTAAACATTTCATCAAGATCGGTTAGAAACCAATGAAGCAATTCACAAAAAAAATATGTCCTCAAGGCTGAATTGCTAACAACTGTACAAACGCTTTGTATAATCAATGCTTAAAAGCAATCTTTATGTCTGTATGCCCTTTAACCAACAAGCTTTAATTCAATTAGCATCATACAAAATTACGAGGTATGTTACGATTGGGTGAGCTTGACTTCCTTCCTATTTCTCTCTTATTTTGACAAATGTATGTATAATAAGTTTTTACCCTTAAGTCGAAAACTCTAGCCGAGTGTGTGTATGAATATTAACAAAATGAATAAGAAAGGGTATCTTTGGCACGTCTACAATACTTAAACTGATAAATTGTTAGTCTAAACGTGCTTTGTCAACAACTGACTCGAATTTTAAAAACAAATTTGTGCATTTTAATAAATTCGCAACCTTGTACTTCCAAAAAAAAAAAGTAAAACTACAAGCTACTGTAACAAATATTCAATACATTTGAAGTTCATCGCCATCACTGAGACGCTTTAGCAACCATATTAAAGTTAAACTAAAATCAGCATAAATGGACAAGAAAGTTAGATGCTCATAAGTCACCTAAGTCAGTTTTTACACGGTAGATTGGTTACAGAAGAAGCCGGATAAAAAAACCGTGTAAAAAAGACATTGATTGTGATATGAACATACTTCGCAAAAACTAAATTTGACAACAAAAATTTAAGCACATAAAATTTTAAATCGTGCTAAATGGAATAGAATCGTGTAAAAAAATAAAAATATTCAATTTTCAAACCGTGTAAAAACAGACTTAGGTATATATGACACGTACACAATTATTTAAGTAGACTCACTGCCCAAATAAAAAAAGGCTCAATTTCAAAATGTCTGTTCTAACTCTCAAAGTTATTTAGTAAAATATTTGTTCATTATTATTGATATGTTTTTTTTACTTTTGTATTAAATTTTATCTGTAGTTATAATGCCAATGAATTGAAATTCATTTCTTTTCACTTTTAACGACAGCTAAGACTTTTCCATTGAAATTCATAAGCATTTCCCAAAGTCCCAAATTGAATGATAACATTTGTTTTTGCTTGCAGGCACGGGTCTGTTGGCCGGCGGATTGGGCGGAGCTGTGTTGGGCTCTGTGCTTACTTCCTCGTTCAGTGGCAGCTCATCGCATCCAGTGGCTGCGGCTGCGCCGGCAGCTGCGGCACCAGCTGGTGGACAGGATCGTATTATTATCATCAACAATGGTGTGCCGATGAATGCAAGTGATGGCACCACTGTCATCAACGGCGGTGGAGCTGCTCCCATGGCTCCTATGGTCCCCATGAATGTAACCCAAACCGAGGCAGCTGCTCCACCCGCCCAATTGGCACCGTTTCCGCCTATGAATGAGACTAATGGTCAAGCAGCAGCAGCACCACCTCCACCACCGGGTGGCATTATCTGTGTGCCCACCAAGGTGAATGAGACGGATCCGGCTGATAGTAGCAAAATGATTGAAGTGGAAAAGATTGCCTGCTATCCGGCCCCACAAGCGCAGCCCGCAGCACCCGGTGCCGAGCCCGCACCGCTGGCGCCGATGACACCAGTAACACCACCACCGGCAATGCTAGCACCCGACCAGGCAGCCGTACGCTCGAGCAGCAGTGGCGCCACCGCCAGCACTAACCTGCTGAGCATGTTGCACTTGTCTGCTGCTTTGCTCACTGGTCTGCTGCTGCGTTTTGCTGCAGGAGCCAATTAAGGCGACGCAAACATTCCCCCAACTATAGCTGTGCACATTTTTGTTAGTCTCACCATTCCACGCCCCACGCCCCATGTCCCACACTCCCGTAGCCCCACCGCCCTTACAAATGCCGCATGCTACACGTAGTGGTTGCAGCTTATTTGCAATTATGCATTGTTAACTAGTATTTGTCGGTAGCGTATTCTTAATTCGTATTTTGTAGATGACAACGCCTGATATTACCAATGGCCTTCACGTGTGATTGTGATGATGATTATAATGTTGATGATGGTGATGTTTATAACGATAATGATGATGGTGATGATGATGATGATGATGTTCTCGAACAATGAAACATTTTCCAAAACGTAAACTGTGAATCTCTTGTAATGTTATTGTATTATGCAGCGAAAGACAATTGATATTCGAATGTGGCCCATTTTAAATGGAAGCCACATGCTCCTCCCCCTCACCCGGTTGCTCCTTTACCCTTTTTAAAGAGTCGTATCTCAGTGTATGCACTGCAATTGTTGCTTACTTATAAATACTGTACTCGTAATTGTATAACCAATCACATTGTAGTCTAAGTAGACGCTTAAAACCAGTTTTTGATATTCGCAAGCTAATCTCAAAGTATTCTATATACATACATACTACTACTATATACTATATAAACTTGATTTATGTTTTTCCTTGTTTTTCTTTCGTTTGTTTTCTTCTAATTTGTAATTGTCTACTGTTAAATAACCCTTTGTGTTAATCTGGTCAAATTGTATTCAATAAAAGCTTAAACATCACACCCACGCACCACAAGCTCCATGCTGGTCTTTTACTTTACTTGTTCATCAATCTTTGGATATAGCCGATATAGTAATCGCAAGACTTTCTTTCAATAGACTGCACACTACAACAAGCAACAGCAACAACAAACACACAAAACTTTCACTTTTACCAAATGATTTTTAAAACAGAATTCAGTGTTCAACGATCTCGAACTGAATCATCTGTAATATCATCTATAAATGGCATGAAAATATATGCATACGGGGAAATTTTAAATGCCAAAAAAAAGGTATTAGACATTGCAGTATTACTGCAACTTGATCAGCATACGAATATGAAACATGCTATAACTATTGATTCAGTTAATAGATTAGGATATGTCCAGTGCAATCGTGTTTCAAACATTATTCAAAATCAGAATCCAATTTCACTCAAAATGTCAGCTAAGATATTATAATCGGGATTAACCATATTCTTAGGTACATCAAAAACTTGAAATTCAGTTTGTAAAGTAGTATAAGTAAAAGTTTATTTTTATACCGTCTGAGGGATGTACTGGGCTTGTGAAAAGTATGTAACGGGCAGAAGAAGACATGCAGACCTTGAAAAGTATATACTTTCAGAAATTCTTGATCAGCATCACAAACCGAGTCAATATAGCCATGTCCGTCTGTCTGTCTGAATGAAGGAATGGATCTCAGTGATGGAAAGAGCTACAATCTGCATTTTACTTAGTATGGACTCCACATTTAGTCAGTCAATACAAAAAGGTTTTCTTCTTCACCCAAAATAAGCGAAAAATCAGACATTCTTTGGAAAAATATATGTTTTCAGGTTTTTATAGTGGTGAGATCTGCTGAATGCGAAAAACTATTGTGCGAGCGAGTCAGACATAGAAACGCATGTGCGCATTAAGTCGATCGGTATGCCCTACAGATTTTTCTTTCTTGTTTATAATATGTAACGCAGTATCAACAGCCTAGTCGAAATAGTTATGACCCTATGTTTCCATCCGAACTACTATGGACGTCCAGTTGTAAAGCGGAAACATAAGCATACTCGAATCCACCTTACTGAAACATACCCTGTACCTTTCCATTACGCTTCATGATCTTATGCCAAATCTACAAACATAGCGTTTTATTGGAATATCTCAAGGTATTCTAAAACTATTTTGCTTTCGGTAGTAGCCGAGTCGATTTAGCCATGTCCGTCTGTCTGTCCGCCTATCTGTCTGTCCGTATGAACAAACAGAACACGTGCATTGCACTGAGCTCTGCACACAAGCAACGAAAAACATTGTGAGAGCGAGACAGACATACAAATATGTATGCATATTAAGTTCTTGCAGCAGCTACTCCAATTGGAAACGAAGCTCAGAGGGTATTACACGGTCGGCATGCCCGACTGACATTTTCATTCTTGTTTTTTTTTTTTTGGCAGTTCTACCCTTTACTACTTTAAGCTACAGGTAGAAGATATCAATACATGCATACATAAGTACATACATTTTTAAACACCAAAGTAAGTGAACGAGGAAGTTACATCGATTTGATACTTGCGAATTTAATGAATTTGTTTGTGAGTTGCTTATTGTTTTAATGGCATTGAAAAAATAAGATTCTTGTATTCCCTGTCTGAATATGTGTTCGATACTGTTTGTTCATACGGACAGACAGACGGACATGGCTATATCGACTTGGCTGTTGATGCTGATCGAGAATATGTATACTTTGTGGGGTCTGCCACGCCTCCCTTTGCCTGTTACATACTTTGACAAACCCAATATACCCCTCAGAGAGTATAAAAATATTTGTAGCTTCTTACTCTTACCATCTGTAAGATCTTTTTGTTAATAGGACAGACATACGTATGTACATTGCATTATCGACTGCTGATCTAGAATATATACCTTATAGAGTTGGAAACGTGTATATAGGGTTGAATATATGTACGTAATTATTACAACCTGAACGGGAAATAAAAATTGCCACTTAAAGTATTTGCATTAAGCAGTACGCTCCAAAATGTACGCTCCATGCTATTCTTGACGTTCTATACTTAGCGAACAAATAATAAGAGCCCTACTATAAGACTGCTATATTATACAGCTGGAAAGTTGTTCCCTATCTTTACTATTCTTTGAGTTTTGAGCAAGTTCAAGACTAAAATTTGTGTTAGAAAACTTCAAGCTGCAACGGGTTTTACTTGTGTCGGTGCGATAAGTAGGGTATAGGTATATATATATGTATATATATATATATACAAGCGTAGTTACATTAATGTGCAACCCAATAAATTATTTAGACCGTTTTTTATACGTTTGATGTTTTAATATAGTAAAAACCCAGTTTTCTTTACATATTTTGATGTGGTAAAAAAAGTGATGGTTTTGTTACTCTTTACTCCGTATCATCGTCCTCATCATCGTTGGAGCTGATTCTGAAGTAGCGCAGCTCATACGAGTCCTTCTCGTTGGCCACAACACGGATCCAATCGCGCAGACTGTTCTTCTTCAAGTACCGCTTGGTCAGGTACTTGAGGTAGGCCTTGGAGAAGTGGACATCAGAGCTGACGTGCAACTTCATCTTGCTGCGCTCGAAGGTGACGTTGTTGCCAAGGTTGTTCACTTTGCCGTTAACCTTGAGGCGAGCCTTAACGTATTTCTCCTGTGAAACGATTGATACACACACACACAAGTTAGAAAAAGATGGCAATATAATCAAATAATGGCTACTATATAAATTAGATTTTCTGTCTCTATCTTTGTTAAGGCCAAAAGTAAATGGTAGTGTCAACAAAAGGCCCAAATAAAGTAGAGTGACCAATTTTTTAATATGCCACTGAGTACACTGCCATTGGAGCGACTGGCAACAAAGCTTTCACTCTCCAACGGCAAATCGGCGTGGCCTAAAGAGTTTCTCAATTAAATAAATACATTTGGGGGATCAATATCTATATGTGTGTTAACTGTATTACCTGTTCCTTTTTGGCGGCGACGTTTTTTTTTCTCTGGACAACTGAACTGTGGAGCGGCAGTAGGCGCCCTGCTATTTGTGATTATTTTACAATTAAGGAGGCGCGTTAAACGCTTTTGGTTTCCCCAACAACGGGCAGTAAAGTATATAGTTTTAGTTGCTTTGCTAATCTGTGGAGAAACCTGCAGCGTGACGGAGGTAAGTGTGTACACGCTTTTGAGCAGGGCGCACTATGAATTTCGGCCTGAAGCAACACGGATGTGTTGCATTCAACCCAGGGCCCACCACGTGGCGGTACACATAGCACGACTTGACGCTGTTCACAGACGGTTGCACCAACTGGCCAGACCCGGTACTGGCGATCAGTGGCTACCCCGTTGTGCAGTGTCCAGAGCCCCTTAAAAGTTTTGCACGATCGCAAACAGAAAGATTTAACGCAAAAAAAAAAAAAACAAAACAAAAAGAACGCAAAGCCAAAATGGTTTCAAACAAAACGATATAACGATATACACTTGTATATCGATGAATTGTGTCTTAAGTGGAGGATAAACGACCACAATGACGGGACAATTGGGTGAGAAGATGCCACTGTTGCAGCAGTTGTTAACCGCACGCGGCACTCTTTGAGCCACGTTCAGTTTAATCGCTACTGCCAGTTTACTATAACCACAACTTTTTATCCAGAGCCTCTGGCTGTATTGCGGCAATGAAAAGCTTGGTGTGGTATCTGACTCTGCCGTCACTTTTGCCCTTTGTGTCATTGAGGTTATGTTCATCTGCTCCAGTGTTAGAGGTAGGCGTTGCAGTCGCTTCATAGTACTTACGAAATCGGCCACATCCATAATGTTGTCCTCAGCAATGTTGGTGCAGTCGATAGTGAAGCGCAGAGAAACCTTCTTCTTCTTCTGTCCCTTGCCGCGCAACACATTCTTCTTAGCAACCTTGGGTGCTGGTGCAGCAGCCTTTGGCTTTGGCTTGGCAGCAGCTGGCTTAGCTGCAGCGGGCTTGGCAGCAGCTGCTGGGGCGGCAGCAGCGGCGACGGCTGGTGCAGCAACCTTGGCGGCAGCGGGTGCTGCCTTCTTTGCTGGTGGAGCAGCGGCCGGAGTGGCAGCTGGCTTCTTGGCGGCAGCGGGAGCAGCCTTGGCATCCTTCTTGGGTGCAGCAGCGGCGGCTGCTGGTGCCTTCTTTGCTGGAGCAGCGGCGGCAGCCTTAGCAGCAGGCTTGGCAGCTGCAGCAGGCTTAGCAGCAGCGGGCTTGGCAGCGGCAGCGGCTGCCTTGACGTCCTTAGCGGCTTCCGGCGCCTTCTTTACGTTCTTGGCAGCGGCAGCAGCTGGCTTGGCAGCCTCAGCCTTGGGTTTCTCAACCTTTCCCTTGGCTGGGGCTGGTGCCGCCTTCTTCTCGGCGGGCTTGGCAGCCGGCGCCTTGGTATCACCTTTGTTGGTCTTGGCCTGTTAATATAAAATAATAAATACCGTTAATCGATTTATTCATAATTTCCAGCACAAATAATAGTGTCTGTGCACGCATAATAGTGATTGGTTAAATATTTTGCTTTTATTTTACACGTTTTATTTGTGATGTCACAACACTTTTAAGATTTTTTTAAATTTTTAGGCACAGCACTTACAGTTGGGGCCATCCTATTACTCGAAAACCACGGAGGAAAAGAACCAAAGATGGTGATGTGCTAACGTTGTCGATTTTCTGCAGTGTTGATTTTCGATTACAGTTGGGAAAGTTTAAATGAACCGGTCAGCAAAGTGAACTAAGTCAATTGTTCGCAAACTAAATCATTCAATTTCTTTGATTGGTTACCAAGAACGAACTAGAAAGAATTAATATTAATTAGAGAGAATCAAAACTATTACATTCCCTTATTTCTATTTATTTTGAATGCCCAAAAATAATGGTCCATCGCTTAGAATCAATTCCAGTTAATTGTTTCTCATGTTTTGTTTTATAATTGAATTTGAATTTTTTGATTTTAAGCATGACCCATTCATCCATCGCTCATGAACAACTGCACTCACGGGCTGGCTTAGTTCACGGCAGTAAAAAACTAAACGATTGAATTTATTCAGAAAATTAAATTAAAAATCACAAAACAATGCTATTTGCAATTGCATCCTATCAGTGTTGCCAGAATCTCCTGAGCAATAATTGATAAATTTGGGAAGAAAACTTGGTAAAAATGTTGCGAAAATTTACAAAAAAAAAATTTTTAAACCATCAGTGTTAATTTTAAACAAATATACATATGTGTGTATATTTAAGAAACATAAAAATAAAAATCTAAATTGAAAACACTTAAATAAAAAAAGAACATGATCTTTAACAAATATAATTACATTTAACTACAGAAAAAGCAAAATAAGATATAATTTGTCAACTTCACATCGTCGTATTTCACATTGCCAGTAATTTGAGTACTCATATGGTAGAGCATGGCAAAATTGTTGTGTCCTTGTAGTACATCTTACAGGCAGGCAACATGAAAATATTGTTTATAGATTTTTGGTATCTTGTTCCCATCATTAAAAGAGTTATCCAGCTCATATAATCGAGCCACTGAATTGATTGCAAGCTCCGATATTTTTGGAAACCACTATTAATCGTAATAGTTGATGACAAATAGGTACACGAAATACAAAACCACGGAGAACAATATCAAAATTGCTAGTTATATAAAAAGCTGCAACAATTGGTAAAAATAAAATTAAAAATTTCTATATTTGTGGCAAATAGCATTTAAAAAAAAAAAAACAAAAAGGTTCAATTTTTTTTTAAAAGTTGCCAGATCTATCAACTAAATTGCTAGGCTGAAAGCTTTATCTTCAATATACTGTTCACGTACAGCGTTTTGCAGCACTAATTTACTTTGCGTTGGTATATTGTTTGCGTTGAAAATATACGGGCACACTATATGGCTAAATTTAGCATTGGCTGATTTTGGTTTTACTTAATTGCATTTACGTTGGTCATACCGAAGTGCGCAGCCAACATAAGTAAACCACATACGAAAGTGACAGCCTGTTTTTTTTTATTTGTCCGAAGAGTGTGAAGAGTATAAAGTGAAAACTGCGTTTCTTATACAATTATTTAGCAAGAACAATCATGAAGTTCCAATATAAAGAGGAGCATGCATTTGAGAAGCGTCGCGCTGAAGGCGACAAGATCCGTCGTAAATATCCCGACCGTGTACCCGTAAGTAAATTAACTTTATTTATTTAGTTCTCCCCGACTCTCTATCTCTCTGTCTCTCTCTATATATATATATATAAATGTATTTCATCCAGCTCTACTCTTTGTGTGTGTGTGTATGCGTATGTGTGTTGTTTGTATGTATGCGTTTGTTTTGCGTCGTTCTATTTTATTGTGTTGTTGCTGCAGCAGCAGCAGCAGCAGCAGCAGGGAAAATCAATAATGCGCAAATTGTCTCTAAATTCATTTGTTAATAACTTTTTAACTATTTATGTACAGTTTATTGTTCATTGCAGTTTTTCACATATGTTGCTAGCACTTGTCAGAGCCAAACACTTGCAAAATGTCTAGTGAAAAATCAAACAAATTTATGTGCGCACATTCACACACACACACACTGACAAAACTGGCTTTGTTCTGTTTGTATGTGAGCGTGTGTGTGCTATAGCTGACTCGCTCTCCCAGCTGTTATAGTGTTGTTTTTCATGATGCTCCCGCAGCGTCGACCCTCACTCCACTGCTTCCACCCACCCTTTTAAAAACACAAACACACGGTCAACCAGAGCGTTTGGTTTTTTTTTTCGTTTTTTTTTTTCGTTTTTGTTTTGTTTTAGCTAATCAAAATTGTTGTTTTTATTTGTTCATATGCGAAATACTACGCATCATTTTAAAAACAAAACAAGAAAGAGAGAAATAATAAAAACAAACGCACTGAAAAATCGTTACTTGTATTTTGTTTTCTTTTTCGTTTTTGTTTTCGCTAAAATTAGTCATAGCTACTTTTGCTCTCTTCAGTCTTTGTTTGATTATCTATTTCACCATATACAAACGCTGCTGCCTAATAAAACATTCTGGAAAACAAAAGCTCTCTCTCTTTCTCTCTCTCTCTCTCTCTTTTACCCCCTTATCAGTAAATGCATTGCAAACTTAATGCTATTTACTTTTACTCTTGCACTTTTTAGCAATGATCAATGCAACAGCATTCCCTTTTTCTCTCACTCTCTCTCTCTGTTGTTCTCTTTTCGATGCGTATCAGTGTTGCCAGAATTGGATGACCGAAAATGGCTAAAAACACAGAAACACTTAAAGAGAGACTAAGCAAAATATCTTTAATGGCATATTAAAATGGAAAATACACATATTACATGTTTAATTCAAAATAAACAAAAAAAAAATTCCTAAAACGAACTTAGGTAACATTTTCAGTGTGCCCATACATATGTTTTAAATTTGAGCAAAATACGCCGATGAGGACACACTGGACATTTTGTATGGCATGAAATCTAAATCTAAAACTAAACTGTATTCATTTCTCTAATCGGGTTAATATTTTGTTCAAATAAGTAACTTTCTCGGCATCTTTAAATTAAAATTTATTAATATTTTATTAAAAGAGCACTTTTTGCTTTTGAGCCCATTGGTATTGGTTCCATTATATACTCTTCAACGTATTATAAAATTTTAGCAATTCACCATAAAAATTTTTCAGTGCGCCTATAACATTTGTTTAAATTCCGTCAAATTGCGCCCAAATCTTATGTAGACCCACTGGTAAACAAAAGAGTTCTCATTTTAGGTATCCGCTTAATATCATTATATTGTATACTACATTTAAATTAGATTCAATAGTAGAACTTATATTGAATCATAAATTAGCAATATTAAATACTTGGTTTGCTTTGCATGGCTCAATTATGTTAACTGAGAATTAAATACGTTTTTATGTGCTGATGATTGCATAAAAACCTTAATAGAAATAATTATCATTTCCTAAAATAGCTAGATTCAAAGCCAAATGCATTTCAAAAAGTAGCTATTTTTGTAGCTTTGTACTCAATGAAGTGCTTGGATCTAGCTATAGAGTGTACCAAAATGGCAACACTATGCGCTTCATTTGATCAACAGTTTGTGTTTTGCTTGTTTGTGTTTCACCATTTTGTTTTATATTTTCCTTATATTGTATTTGGTTGTATTTTTATTTTTATTTTTTTTTTTTTTTTTGGCAAGCGTTGAGCACAAATCACATAACAGCTGATGTGACAGAAGCGAAATGCAGGCAAGGCCAGCTGGTCTGTTCAGTGGCTATAATGTTATGTCCATATAATACATATACTATGTACTATGTGTTTGGGTTTGGATTTGTATTTGCATTTGTTTATTGTACGTTATGTACATAAATAATGTACGATGTTGTTGGCCACCTTCAACATTAGAGCGGGAGGGGGCATCAATATCAATTTGTCAAATGTGTGTAATATGTTGTTGTTTGAAGCTTTAAAGCTTTAAGCTTAACTTTTAACTTGTAACAGCAATGTTAAAGTACAGCTGGAATATCGGGAATGTGTTTGCGTTGCCGTTGCCGTTGCCCTTGTCTTTTTCAAGCTGATAAACTGTCAAATTCTTGTTTTGAATTATTTATATTTTTATTTTCTTTGTTAACGAATTACACACACAAAAAAATGCAATTATACTATATTGTATATATAGTCACGTAGTTGCCTTTTCAATGACGTAATTGATTATATCTTTTTACCGTTAGACGTGCTTCATCCTTATTTCTGATCTTTTGTTTTGTTATTTTTTTTAGGTGATTGTTGAGAAAGCGCCAAAGGCGCGCATTGGGGATTTGGACAAAAAGAAATATCTGGTACCATCCGATTTGACTGTTGGCCAATTCTACTTCCTCATTCGCAAGCGGATTCACCTACGTCCCGAGGATGCACTCTTCTTCTTCGTCAACAATGTCATTCCCCCAACATCTGCAACCATGGGGTCCCTATACCAGGTAATGAACACTCTTCGAGTCTTCTACGGAACCATTGCTAATAAAATCTCTTTCGCTGCTCTTTAGGAACACCACGAGGAGGATTATTTTCTGTACATAGCTTATTCCGATGAGAATGTCTATGGCATGGATAAGTAGAAAGTGACTGCATCTCTCCCTAGTGGCAGGCGTTTGAACAGGACACCATGCAACAACAACCTATACAGAAAATTCTATATATATAAATATATATATATATACATGAATATATATATTTTACGTTTAGCATGCAGTTTTAAATATAATGCAAACAAAAAACAATTGAAAGATAGCTAAACAAATTGTGCAGGTCTAAGGCGGTAATATATTGAAGAAAAAAAAAAAAAAAAAACAAAAACTAAAAAAAAAAAAACATTAAAACAATCTTAAAAAAAAAAACAAACAAAAACAAATGTTATGTGAAAATTATTTTATATCAACATTTTCTATACGCGCTAGTATTTCAAAATGCCTTTTTGCTTTAACATTATTTACTTGGCACCAATTTTGGTTTAGATTAATTCTATACTTTTTTTTGTTTTTCTTTAAATAATTTCTTTGATAAATTTCGTGTACCGTAGAATTTTCATATATTCTTCTATGAGGTAAATTGTACTTCATTTATTTTTTGTGTAATAATACAACAAAATTTTGTGCATATTTAGTGTGTATGGTTACGAATAGGACTATCTCGGTTAAGCGTACAATAATTAATCTATTATTAATTAAATAAATACAAAAAAAGAAATATAAAAAAGTTGACTAACTTGTCCAAAAACTAAAACCACATTTTATTTTATTCATTTTGTACTCGTCGGTCTATTCATATGAATGATGGGATTTCATTTTCAACCCCATTTGGCTGGGTCTTTGTGTATTTTTATCGGTCAAACGTAGTTCAGTTGTGATAAAGGGCACAGTGATCTCGTGAATATTATTTGTGCTGTATACGAAGTTTGCAAGCAATTTCATGGTGATAATAAAATACACCTGCATAGTAAAGTAAATTAAAAAAGTTCAATTCGAGCCAAGTTTGAAATTTGAATTTAACAGCTGTTAAGTGTCTGTACAAAGTCGAATAATTGAAAACAGGCTTGAAGCGTTGTAACATAGGCGTAACAGAGACACCAATATGTTGGTATTTTTTGCTTTCTGTTTTTAGTATTTGTGATACGTATGGGACTAATGTTGTTAGTTTGGAAACTAAATAAGAGGTGTAAAAAATATATTCGATAAATTAGATTATCAATTTAAAGACAAGTTGGCAGCACAGCTATTCAAATTCAAATTAGCATTCTGTGTAAATACCAAAGTAGTGTTAGTATGTCATTTCACAATAACGTCTCTTTTTTGCAATAACATAACCAATTTGAGTATAACATTAGCATTGACTGTTATTTAGCCGGAGTTTGTACGTGTTGTTTTATAGCAGGCGTAGGCTTTGCGCATTTAGAAATTAATTAAATTATTGTTTTTATGTGAAACGAATCAAGTAAAGTTTTGTGACCGCGTTGCTGAGTGGAGAAAACTATTCGAATCGAATACAACATACAAGTCAGGTAAAATAGGAAAACTATGTTTTCCCACTTTACAAGACACACGGGCTGTTTTTCTTTTCTTTCCCCCTTTTTCTTGTTCACTCTTCGTTTTGGCCGCCCTCAGTTACAAAACAGGCGCCTTGGCGGCCAAAACGAAGTGCTAATTTGTTGTTGTTGTGGTTATTGGTGGATGTGAATATTGTGATTGTGACATGTTTAAATTGAGCCAAATGAAAATGCAAATTGTGTGAATTGTAATTGTGTGTTGTCATGGCAAAAAACAAAGTTTCGGTTTCATTGCAATTGCTGCACAGTGGAGTGCAATTGATTTTTGTGACGCATTCATTCTTTGTGCCGTTGTGTTTCCATTGCCGTTGCCTGGCTCTTTGTTGTTATTGCTAGTTGTGGTATACACATACTACCTACATACACATAGGCATTTGCCACCCCCTAAAATAAGTGTAACAAACGGCAGTTACAACGCTTCAAACAGGGGCAGCAGCAGCAGCATTGACATTTGTCTAACGGCTGAAATGCAAAGCTTACAATACAAAGAAAGACATTTTTATTTAATTATCATATATGTATGTATGTAGTGTGTGTATGGCGAGACACTGTAGCACCAACAAAGCGCAGGCAAAACAGCTGATTAAGCAGCAGCTATCATAAGCTCTGGCCACACCGCATAGCCAACCACCACCCACCACCCACCACCCCTTTGCTGTAAAATCAAGTTGCCCGCATAAGCAGCGAATACATGCATACTTAATGCATGTGCACACACGTGTATGTACATACGTGTGTCTGTTAGTGTCCATTCTTTGCTGCTTGATCAGCGTGATTTTTTTAACTTATGTATGTATGTGTATATTGTTATTGTTATTGTTGTTGTTGTTGTCATCTGCCACGCTTGAAAATAAAAATTACATACATATACAGACGTGTGCTTATGTGCTTATGTGTATGCGTTGCTCTGTTTTAGCTGTGAACGCATGTGGATTCGTTTTATTGGTGCTTGAGTATCGTATGATAATCCCACTTTGTTGTTTTTGTAATTGTTGTGCTTTTCCCGCGCACACACACACACACAGACAGACAAAGACACAGGTACACAGGCACATACACATGCGTATTTTTAGTTGCTTTGTTGCCAACTAACCCAAAAAACTATATCACACTATGTAGATATAACTAGTAGCAACAGTGGCCGACATATGTATGTATGTACAAAATAAAGGTCAATAAGAAAAGCTTCGAGGTTTTCTCACATTCAATACACTTAAAAAAAAAAAACAAAAACAGCTACATACGTATTCTAACTGTATAAAACGTAATAAACAATTGAACTTCGTCATTTCATTATCTCTCTTTATATGACTTTGGTGTTTTGCATCTGTGCTGTCGCATTAGCTACGATAGCTAATAGTGGCGGCGAAAGAAGCCAAAAATTAACAAAAAAAATAAAGTTAAATAAAAAAGCTAAACCGAACACAATTACATAAATAGATATTTATATTAAGAATAACATAGAATATCAAAATAAGTACACCAAATCTAATTTTTGTACGATCCAAAAAAAAAAAAACAATTTAGGAGACAACTTGTTTTGAGGCTAAAATTTAATAAAAATCTAAATTTAAAGCTATAAACATTTTTTCTTTTTTATTATAATTTTTCATGCATAAAATAAGCTAAAATGGCAATTCTGTTTGGTATTTGAACGCATTAAAATCAGCTGCTCGAATACATATATATTATGTGTATTTAAAATGATAATCGAATCATTTCTTTATCTGCGTTCTATAATTAATAACTATTTTATTTTGCGGGCTATTTTAAAATAGCTATTTCTAGCAAATGTGTTTCCCTTGAAATGCTGGCAACACTGACAGGCAAGGCATCAAGTATTCTGACTATCGATAACATTACAACAAATCAGCTGTTCAATTTGAATCGCATTACAAGAACATAACAATCTGGCCACACTTGTCAACGAAAACAGCAACAAACAAAAAATCAAATCAGACTTTTTGCACATTGTAAACAATAAACAAACAAACCAACATATGTATGTAAAAATGCAAATTTTAGTTAATAATTATGTATGTTTGTTTTCCATCGTTTTTGTAGCTGATCGAAGTCACAAATACAATAAAGGCGCTTAGATGTCGCAACACACCAAAAAGGACACAGCCAGCCATGCGAATAGCACACGCCAACGCAAACAACAGGACGATAGCAGCAGTAACAGCAACAGCAACAGCAACACCAACAAGAGCCATAAGAAGCAGGCGGCCAATGGTAACGCCAAGGGTGGCTTTGGCGGCGTCGGCGGTAACAGCAGCAGCAGCAGCAGCAGCAGCAGCAGCAACTCCAACAGCAACACCTCATTTACAAATAGCAACAGCGGCTCTGCAGCTAAAATGCAGCATTCAGCAATAGCAGCAGCGACACACACAAAAACCGCTAGCAATTGCAAAACGCAATTAAGCAAAAAGGATAAACAGCAAAAAGACAAAGAGCGCAATGAGCGCGCACAGTTGGTGCTCTGGCGTCGTCCTCTGCAGACGTCCAAATACTGTGGACTCGAACTGATTGCACTTCTGCGCACATGGAGTGTCAGGTAAGAATTGTAGAAGAATTGGAATTGGAATTTCTTCGAGCCACCTTGTTGCCAACTTATCTGTTTTCGAATGCCATAGGCGGTAGAAAGTAGAAGTCGAGACCTATCGACGGTGGGTACCATCGATACTGGGCGATAGCTTTTCGAAAAACATCAATAGTCTATCGATAGTTTTCGATAGTAAGATGAGTTAAAATCTTGTATATTTTATTATTTTTAAGCAATGCATATATTATTCTTTATAAAGCATTTATTTATTCACTTGTGTAAAGCATTCACCAAAAACAATCCAAAACCATCGATAATGACGAGCTACTATCGATAGTGCCAATAGTTCCATCGACAGTTCTCCACCTTTAGTAGAAACATAAAATAGCTGTAAGCGGGAAATATGGGTTTTTAAGCGATTTCCCTCGTAACACTAAGAATATCGCACTTTCATGTACTTTTTTTTTAAAGAAAATTATATTATCTGAAGCTTCATATTGTATTGAGCAATATTTCAGTAATTTTCCTATTGTATTCCTTTTTTTATGTTTTGCTTGACCAAATTTTGGGTCGAAATGGATCATCTGAAAGAAAAGTCTAAATTGTTTAAGCTAGACAACTGTATAAGCTAGTCTTTGATAGAAGGATTTAAATAAAATGGCGGGAAGCCAAAGTTGAAAGTTAGATTTTTAGTAAAAAAAAAAAAAACGACAGTTTTTTGGCTTTACACTCAGTGCAAACAAAGCCTCACTGATGTTTTACACAACACATTTAAAAGTTCGAAACCTTTACTCTTTTTTAAAAAAAAATATTAATATCACAGAGAAAACGTGTTTGAAGTTTCAATTTACGGTTCTTTACTTAACCGATTTTGCAATTTTAACGATATTTCTCAGTCAATTTTATTTGGATCAACTTAACATTTACCACGTATTCTTGAATAATCATGTGGTTGGTATAGTTGGTAACACTGTTGATACAAAACCATACTTACATATATGTATCTCTGCATCTATAACTATATCCATCTCTTTCGTTTTCATTTGCATGTTTTTTTTCATTACAGATTGATGCAGCAACGCGGCCTGTTGGCTGTTTTAATAGTATTAGGGATTGTATTTAATATAATTTACAAAATTGATGGTCCCCATCAGATGGTCATTGAGCTGGTGCGTCGCAACACTTGGTTCTTTGTATACTGGATTGGCCTGGGTGTCCTCTCATCCGTTGGCTTGGGCACGGGTCTGCATACGTTTCTACTCTATCTGGGCCCACACATAGCCAGTGTCACGTTGGCAGCCTACGAGTGCAATTCTCTCAAATTTCCCCGGCCACCCTATCCCGACGAGTGAGTCTGAGCAGTGATTGTGTGTGTTTATGGAGTGGTTTTAATTTGATTGGTTGATAAAATTACAGTATCATTTGTCCGGAGGAGCCATATGAAAAGCGGGTGCCCGACATCTGGGCCATAATGACTAAAGTACGGCTTGAGGCATTCCTTTGGGGTGTTGGCACCGCACTGGGTGAACTGCCTCCCTATTTCATGGCCAAGGCTGCTCGTCTCTCCGGATCCGATCCGGACGATGCCGAGGAGTTGGCCGAATTCGAAGCACTCAATGCTAAGCGGCACCAGAAGAACCTCAGTCTCATGGACAAGGGAAAGCTGTTCATGGAACGCGTAGTGGAACGCGTTGGCTTCTTTGGCATACTGGCTTGTGCAAGCGTAAGTGAAGGATAACAAGAGACTAGTTTTATATATAAAGGGTATGACTTTTTTTACTGTTTGTAGATTCCCAATCCTCTGTTCGATCTGGCCGGCATCACGTGCGGTCATTTCCTGGTGCCATTTTGGACGTTCTTTGGCGCAACACTCATTGGCAAGGCCATCATCAAGATGCATATACAAAAAGTGTTTGTGATTATTGCATTCAATGAATCGCTGCTCGAACGTGCCGTCGATCTACTGGGCTCGATGCCTATCTTTGGACGCAAGCTGCAGCAACCGTTTAAGGGATTCCTCGAAAACCAGAAGCAGCGACTGCACCGTGGACGTTCTGGCGGCGATTCGGGCAATCTATTGTCCAAGATCTTTGAGACCTTTGTCATTGGCATGGTCTGTTATTTTGTTGTATCTATTGTCAATTCGCTTGCCCAGAGCTATCACAAGCGCCTGCACAAGAAACCCCGCAACTTGCCAACGGGGGCAGCAAGTGCGCCTGTTGCCACGCCCACCGCAGCAACTCTGAAGAAGCATGGCAAGCAGCGGGCACTCCGCGACTAAATGCCAAAGCCAAATCCATTGGTTTCGCCAACCTTTCCGCAAATTTATGCAAAATTCTTTGTTAATATTTTTTTCTCACTTTAAGTAATCATTGCGTTTTTTTGTTTTTTTTTTTTAAATATACCCTCTGAGTGGTAAATTGGGCCTGTAAAAAGTGTGTAACCGGCTGAAGGCGTGCCAGACCCCATAAAGTAAATTCTTGATCAGCATCAAAAGCCGAGTCGATATAGCCATGTCCGTATGTCTGTCTATGTGTCCGTATAAACGAAAAGATATCAGAAATGTTGAGAGTTACCATCTCCATTTTAGTCAGTTAAAACTGCATATTTAGTCAGTCTATACCATGTCTTTATATGCGCGCCATTCGCCCGCAACAACTGAAAGCCAGACATACCTCGGAAAGATACATGTTTTTGGCAAATATCTCAGTAACCATATTACCTAGGGCCACCAATTATTGCAGGCAAGTACCTAGATGCAATATAGAAGGAATGACATCATAATGTTATGGATGCCACGTCCCCTTTGTTCATAAGAAATAAAAATATTTGAAAATTTGCTTATCTTCTAACTCGGATATTTCTTGACGTATGGTTTTGCAACTTCAAATTCGTTTAGAGACAAACAATATCAAAAGATCGTGAAAATTTTGTTAAGATCGGAATATTATCAAGAAATTTACCATACACCTGATGCAGTGCTGCCTTCATACTAGCAGTGCACTGCTTGTAAACACTGAAGTGTAAACAAAAGCATGTGTTTGAGCGAGAAAGACATACAAACACTTGTGCATGTTAAGTTCTTGCAGCGCTTAGTCCGATTTGAACAAAAATAATTGGGAATGAAAATCAGAGGGTATAACATGGTCGGAATGGTCGACTGAATTTTTCTTTCTTGTTAAATATTGTGTTAGTCAAATTTTAAAGGTTTTACAAATTCCACTGTGACATGACCGCGATATCTCGATTACAGTGGAATTTTGGCAAGAGAACCGTTTATATTATATATATAAATATATATATTGTACAAGGTATTTTTTTGTGCTAGCGAGTGAATGAGAAAGAATTAGCTATAATGCTGCTTGGAGTGAACGTAGTAGACTAGATTAGTTAATGCAGGAGAAAATAAAAAAGAATGAAACAAACAAAAGGATTAAAAAAATTAAATACATTTAAAATAATACTAGAAAGCAACGCGCGAAGAACACGACATAACTTCAGCTAGGCCCAAAACAGCAAAGAATAAATATTTATATGTGTATATCATGAGTATATATGTATATGTATATATACACCTAGTTTTTATTTTGTACGCTCGATTGTATATCTCTTCACATTTTGATAATACAAATATAAAGTCACAAATGTTGTGTATAAACTTGCTTCAAAATAAACAAAGACATAGAAACATAATATTAAATAAAACAACTGAAAAAAAACTAAATGCTGAAAATAAACGGAATTATTAAAATATGACAAGCAAACATTTTTCAATGGCTCTTTTGGGGGTTGCTTTAGTTAATTGTGGGGAAGTTTGGTCAGATGATCTATCTGTCTATCTAACATCCATCAAGAACCAGCAAATGCTAATCAATTGCAGTCATCATCATTTATTATGATAAGACTTATCACTGTAGATGTAGGCAGTTCCAGCGATTTCGAAGATTTCAATGATGTCATGCCAGATGAAATGAAAAGAGAGAGGAAGAGCTATGAGATTTTGTGGGTACATTGACCTTCAAAACTAAGAATCATTGGTTTAAATAAATAATTTAATTATGAAATTATGGAGTAATACATATGTACATGGTTAATTAAAATACAAAACTCGTATTACGAGTAATTACTCGGTTCAACAAAATCCGAGTTAACTGAACTTTTGTCATTGTTTCTAAATGAGTTAAGCCCGTATAACCGGGTTTTTATTTTCTGTGCAACATTAAAAATACACAAAAAAAACCCATTATCGAGGTTATTAGTTTAGAAATGGAATGGAATGGAAAACTCAAAATTTCTGGTGTTAAATTTATGGCAAAATATTTGACTATTTTTAATTAATTAATAGTTAGTAAAATACTTAAGCATTTCATCGTTCACAAAAATGATATCATATTATATCAAGTGTTAGAGGTGAATGGTCAGAGTCGATACAGCGCATTTCATAATAATAACCAAAATGAATAACTTGGCATATGGTTTGTTCAGCAAATAATGCTTCTTTATCGATCTATGTCGTTATTCACACTCATAAAATTCAGTTATTATTATTATTATTATATAAATTAATAAAAAAAATTAAGAGTTTTAGTTGACTCGAGATTTATTAGTCAATAGGACTATGTCAACAACAACAAACAGTGCACTAAGCACTTGCCAGAAGGCAAGAAGCAAGGTTTGGAATATTAGTTTCAAGAGATGCCAATCTCTATCATCAGCAAAATTTTACTTATTCCACAGTCCAAGCTCTGAATCAAGTTAAATTATTTAATCCACATTCGTGGATTATGTGATTTTAAAATCAAAATTTGTTATTTATTTTATATGTTTAAAAACTATTATTTCCTGGCGCACTTTTTAGACAAAAAGTCTTTCTTCTGTGAGTAAAATCTTATTTTTAGAAAATTTTTTTATCAGTGTATATACATGCATAAAGTCAGTCGCAGCTTATTTGGTGCAGAGGTTTATCAAATTTTGGAAAGTTGAATAACTATTAACGCGGCTAAAAGTAATTTTTGTTATTAATCGCGAAATTTAACATTGTAGTAATTCCAAAGCCATTCGAATCGAAAATAAATTAGAAAGTCATGATTTCTTACGGAAAGACGAAGAAACTGGACAGAAATAATCACAATTCCCGATATATCAGATGTTCAAAATGCTTGCACGACATAAGCTGTGACATTAAAATTTATGTACTATCAATATTTTAAAAAAAATGTAAGTTTGAAACATAAATATTGAAATAAGCTGCGCTTAAATTTTGTTCATATCTTCAATAGTTTAGCAGTTATTCCATTTTAAAAATCTGATAAACCTAAAAGTTTAACAAATGCATTTGGAAATCAAAGGAAACGTGGGCATGTCCAGTGTAGGCTCGATCATTACAGATTCAAATGCGTGATTCGAGTGGGTGAACATCAATATAATTCCTCTCTTACTCACTCTCTTATTTCTGCTGGCGTCGTTGTCTCATTAAGCTAAAGAGCTTAGAGTCCAGGTAGTTGCTAAGGACGATTGTCTTTGGCTTACAGTTATACGCTGCTGGCGTCGCTCTTGCGCTTCGTTTACGATTCCGACTGCGACGCGGACGCGCTTAGAATGCCTAACTCAACAACATGAGCAACTATAATGATAAGATTCAATGCTGAAGTTAAGTCTCCGACTGTGAGATTCTCATTACTCCATTTATTTCCAATGTAAAAATATATGTACGAAATTGCGTTATAAATGAATTTTAAAGTAAACATGTAAGAAATTCAGTGGAATATCTCGACCGCGTAATACCCTCTGAGCTATATTTTCATTTATATGAGTTCAGTTCGGACTGCTTCCAAGCAGTGCACTGCGTAAATTTTAAACACACAAGCAGTGCACTGAGTAAGTTTAAAACACACAAGCAGTGCACTGCTTGTAAACACTACAGCGTAAACGAAAGCAGTGCACTGCCGTTGCGTTAAAAAAATACGCTGTATGAGAAATTTTCATAATTATAGTCCGATTTTAAAACAATTTTCAGGATCGTTTAATATTATTTGTCTTCAAGAATACGCTAAGTTACGTAACTATATGTTAAAAAATAAGTGAATCGCAGGCATGCGAAATTTCAATGAAGTTCTACTTTATTTGGGCGAAGCGGGCGTGGCATCCAAAAAATTTTAATGGCATTGTCTTTATATTGCATCTAGCAACCTGCATGCCAAAATTGGTGTTCCTAGGGTTTATGTTAACTGAGATATTTGCCATAAACATGTATTTTTTACGAGGTATGTCTGGTTTTACGGTTTTTGTGGGCGAATAGGGCGTGGCATCAAAAAAAGGAAAAAACTTCTATTGACTGACTAAATATGTGCTCGATACTGACCAAGTTTGACCTTGTAACTATTACCATCTCTGAGATAATTTCGTTCATACGGTGAGACGGACAAACGGACATGGCTATATCGACTCGGCTGTTGATGCTGATCAAGAATATATATACTTTATGGGGTCTGTCACGCCTCCTTCTGCCTGTTACATAGTTTTGACAAACCCAATATACCCCTCAGAGGGTATAAAAATATGTGTTCTCGTATTAGTATAGTATAGTACTCATTGTATAGTATAGTTTATTATAGTATACAGGATATAATAGTATTATAGTGTAGTATTCTGTAGTATTACATTTATAGTAAAAAATAAAAAAACCATCAAAGCTGGGATATCTACCAAGTCTAACTACCCGATAAGGACAACAAAAAAATATGAAAAGTGAAAAGTGGAAGGACAGACGAGTAGGTGGACAATATGAGACAGAAGTGGACAGCACAGGGCAGGACAAGACAAGACAAGACATGCGAAATGTCAGGGTAGAAAACTTGGCACGTACAGAAAATATTTTCATTTGTCTGTCAGCATTTATTTAAAAACGGACACCACACACACGCATGAATGTCAATATACAAACAAACATATCTACACAACATACATACATATGTACATATGTATCTATAAGTTTATCTGACAAATATGGGCATCAGTTTCATGCAAACGATAGACAGACACACTTTGAGCGTTTACAGGTTTCGTACGGTGTAAGAAATGTCAAATGGCGGTGGGGAGTTAAAATAGTTGTAATAGGCGGCGCGCATAAATTCCACTTGAATGCACAAGAGGCGCGCACTGGCCACACCCCAATGTACTATGGACAACTTGCAACTATTATAAATCTCATGTCCAAAATTATTCGGCTAGAAAAAATGATTCTTTAAACATTTTTGTAACGTTTTACTTTGTAATTATACATATATTTAAATAAAGTACATTGAAAACTTTTATTTCGGTCTCAGACATTGAAGAAATCAGTTCGCAACAACTTCGAGGTTCGGTAATTTCGGATTTTCTGTAAAAGAATATGAAATATTTGATTAAAGTACGATTTTGTTCACAATATATGTATATCGGTTTTCATATAAAACTATTTTACTTGAGTGAATTATTCTAGATTTATTTTTCTTTTTCAGTTCTGAGACTATGTAATCTAAATTTTGTTATTAAGAAGTACATAAATCCTGAAAACAGCGAAAAATCGGTTATTTTCAAGATCAAGAGATTAAGGAATAAAATAGAACAAATCGTGAATGATACAGTTTTTGATCAATTTCAGGGGGAGAAAATCTGGCACATATAATACCTGGAATTGGAATAATTAGCCCACATTTTAATTCCTTGTATGTTCAACTTTAAATCACTAAACCGTACCGACATCGAAGTTTTGCTTTAAGATTTCATTCTGGGAATGTTAAAAATTTCAAAAATTCGTCAATTGCAAAACTACATTTATTCTAAAAATGAATCCCATTTACTCTACAGTGCAATGAGGCACACAATGGAGACGCCACGCACAGGATAAGCTAGGGCTTTTTGGCTACGTGTTTGGCAAGGCAATAGTCGCAACAACAACTGTTACTAACACTTTTAAGGCACATACACACACACACGCCTTAACTAACAGACATACATATAGATGAACATACAGATGAGCGGTATTGTCGTCCAACTAAGTGATGCTTCCTACTCAAACCTTTCTCATTTTACCGACAACCGGACAACGCAACTTCAACAATAAAAGAAATCAGGAGAATAGGAAGAAAAGTTGGCATTTTAGTCAGCGCACAAAAGCATGCTATGAAATTAGGGGCGTGTGGAAGGCAAGGCCGGAAACAGAGAGGGAGAGCGAGAGAGTGGGCCAGACGAAGCGCCGGGGATGTGCAAGGGCATGCGTGAGAGGGAACGAGATACATATATAGAGCATTCAAATGCGTGCTCGTGCTCGTGCTCAAGTGCTGTTCCCCAAACGAGCTCTGGTTTGGCACTGCGCGTGCAAATATGCAAAACTAGGGACTGAAACTGAAGCTGTTTGATAAATGCGGCCCAGCCAGCTAGCGACCTTAACTTCCGCTCCCTTCTATCCACTCCATTAACCCCCTCATACCACATGCTGGCATGTGCTTTGTGCTTCAACTTGTGGTTGCACAATTCTATGCTGGCTGCTATCGTTATCGTTCTTAAGCGATACTTTCTTATCGATTATTTTAACAAACAATTAGCTTTAGTTAGTGATGATTTGGAATACAAATACATCTAAAAAGATAAAAATTAACATATGTAAATATATAGAATTAATAAGGTCTTAATTACACTTAAAATATATTAAGATAATGTTAAGGTATAATCAATTTAAAAATTATATCGTATTGATATGTATACATGCATACATTAATTTACTGGCTAAATCGTCTCACTTTAGTCTTAAATGGCACATATTACATGTACTTGTAGTTAAATTAATATATTAATTTAAATATAATTTCCCATAACATGGAGAATAAACTAAAATACGATAAACCATTGCTGTGTGTTTTTTTTTTTTTTTTGTTAATGAAAAGGTAATTATGTTGTTAAATAAATATAGTAATACTAAACGTTATATTCATGAAAAGTTCCTTGTGTAAATTAGTGTAAAATTAAATCATGCATACATTCATTTTTTAGGGTCTTAATTTATAAAGCTAGTTGAGGTAAATTTGGAGTTGGGTTGACTCGAGGTCTATTTATTAGTCGATATGACTATAGAAATTTACCAATCAAAAAAGTCACTAAAACTACAAAAAAATAATTATTTACTACTTTCTTTTTTGTTCATAGGAAAAATTAGTTAAATTCTTTATTAACATTAAAGACATTCATTTTAGAGTATTCTTATTATAGTATGTTTCAGAAGTCAAATTTGTTTTTAATATTTGTATACCTTACATAGCATAAAACTTTAAAGAAAACAATTCAAGGAATCCCTTAAGGTATTTAGTCAGAAACAGTCATTACCGGAAAATCTTTTAAAAAAAACTCTGGGGCCTTTTAAATTATTCGAAGTGTACAGTTTAATATATTTCTCATGCTACATTATCATACTTTGCATTATGCTAGTAAATCGTTAGTTCAATTTTTGATATCGCCATAAAAAGCTGACTGAAACGAAAAAAGAAAACGCTTTTCCCATTTTTGGGTCCACATGAATATGTTAAATTATTAAATTACCTCATTTTGCATTGTACTATACAGTAAACGATTTGAGTTTAGCAAATTATAATACTGCGCCACAATGGTGACGCTGCGATTATTGCGCGCAGAACTTTTATCGATACTCGGCTCCTTTCGATAGTTATTGGCGCCACACTGCACATCGCAAGCGGCTGTGGCGTCCAGCAAGTGGAGCGACAACTGCTGGCTGTGGCTGCAGCAGTAGCAGCAAAAATTACACAGCAATAGACGCGCACCAGCTGCGTGCGCATTTGGACGTGTCTCGTTTTCCTTGTTATTGTTTGTTGTTTATTGCTTGTCGCTTGTTGTTTTGCCGCAAAACAACAGTTGGAATAAACAATAACAAACGCTAAGCAAGTGTGCTCTGCTTGCTGGCAGCCAACGAACCAACATATTTATTGTTAACTATTTTTTTGTTTGCATCGGTCGACGCGTTCCAAACAAATGTGTGAACTGAGAGCGTTAAGTAAACAAATGATGTGAGAAGATGGATTTCGCGAATCGCAATAATACGGCCAACAAGTTTGTCTGTCCCAGCGACAGGCAGCTGGCCTTGCGTGCCAAGTAAGTAGCAGCAAAGGGAAAGAGCAGCATAGCAGCAGCAGCAGCAGCAGTAGCAGTAGCGGTGCGCTCGAAAGTAGGCAACACAAAGCAGCAGTGCAACAATTGGGCGCAGCTCCACAGCCTTTCTTCCTTGTGTGCGTGTCTATTTTTTGTTCGAGTGTGTGTGTAAAAGTTAAACAATTGTGTTAACGTTGACTAATCTTCAGCAATGTGCATGTGATTATGAGTGTGAATGTAAATGTAAATGTGCTGCGCGCGTCATGAACAAAAGCTGCCCGCTTATATTGTTACTTTTGTCGTTGTCGTTGTTGCTGATGTTGTTGTTGTTGTTGTGTTGGCTGATAAGGCGACAAGCGGCGCGCAACAGTTAGTGCTAAGCAGAGCAAATAACAACAATGTTAAGCGAACCAAACTGTCGCGTATTTGTCGACAAAAGCTTTAGTTATAATTTAATTAACTTTGACTGCGTCAGTCGTCGCTATCCTTTGCATGCGTCCGTCTGTCCGTCTGTCTGTCTGTCTGTCTGCCTCACTGTTTGTGACTGTGTGTGTGTGTGTGTGTATGTGTGCGTTATTGTATGTTTGATTAAGCCACATACAATATACCGCGTTTTAGCTAATCATACACACACTGCTATTTAGGGCGAGTTATCTGTGTGTGCGTATGTATGTACATATGTGCATGACCATGAATTAGCACTGCGCTGTCAAGGATCCAAGATAGTCAGCCAGAGCCTCATGCCACATGCCACATGCCACACGCTGTCCTTCGTCGCTGGGCCTAGTCATAATTGGCGGCATCGCCTCTCGCTGACAGATTAATTACATTTTAATAATGCTCAACTTTATTTGATGAATGCCAGCTTGTCATGGGTTTACAGAGCAGCCGGAATCTAAGATGCTCACAACACGACAAATTTATTGCAATTTAGCGTCGAATATTATTAGAGAGAGGGCGGCGACCACTTCTCTTACCCATTTACTACACATTCACAATTACATTAACACACCCACTTCCTCCCCACACACACAAACAGACGCGCAGGCGGCTAGAAGCATATGTTATGTTTGAAGTTAAAATGTATAGCATACTGCGAGGCGCAATCCCAGCTGACTAAATATGGGAATTGAGCTTTACGCTGAATTAAATACAAGTAGATACACGTGCACCGCACACACACACACACACACACACACAGTCTAGCTCACGCACACACTGTCACTGGAGTACATTTATGCATAATGGCAAGCCGCAAAAAAAAAAAAAAAAAGAAAAAAAACAGGCACAGCAGGCACGTCGGGTGGCATCTGTGTGGCTGTGCTGGCAGCAGTTTCAGGGCGGCAGGTTTCAAGTGCTCAATTTACACTTTCCTTTGCACATTATTCGCAGCTCCATTTCAAGTGGATATACATATATACATATGTATATATATTTATATTGTATGTCTGTCCAATGTACAATGCATACATAAAATAGCTTAGAAGCACTGCCTGGACGCAACGCACTATGGTGCTTCTGCACAAAAGAGTTCTTTTTTCATTGTACTATTTAATTAAAATACTCTTAGCGGAAATACACTAAACTTTCATGTTAAATTCCCGATACATATGTTAAAATTGCTGCGCTCTGTTAAGTTAACAGCGTAAGAATGCTTTCAATTGTTTCAAGCAAAGAGCACGTTCTTGTACTGAACGCTAGAATTTCTTGGTTGAATTAAAGTGTCTCCCATTTCAACTTTAAAAAGTAAGGGATTATTTCAAGTATAATTTTTGTCTAGTAGTTATCTTTGAGCTTTAAAAAGTGTGGTGTAACTGAAACATTTACCTGAAATTTCAAAAATACAAGTGATCACATCTTATATGTAAATTTAATACGACAATACTGTGTCTATGTTGAAAATATGTATATATTTTTAATGGTTGCATTAAAGCAGCTTATTTTCGTATGAATAGTAAATTCTTAATCGATATAGAATTCCGATCTTGATATTTGATAATTTTTCAACAGGGTTAACACCCATTAAGGCTGTTTGTCCACAAAATCTGAAATGAAAGGTCGTGCCACGCCCACTTTCATGAACAACAATTTCCTTCTATTGTACCATAAATCGAATGTAGCCAACTACCTTGCAAGGTGTTGTTTGTTCTATGAATAACTTATGCTTTCCAAAAATCCAGGCAAAAGCACCACAGTGCAACAGCGCGTCGCGAAGTGTCAGCATTGCGTTGCGTTGCGTGACGCATGCAAACTTAACATGGGCATGGATACGGGACTATGGTTAGCAGGCTGAGGAGGTGCTGTTGAGCGTGTACTTGAAATTCAAATTACAATTCAAGGCAAAAGCAACAGTTGTTAATGCAAATCAGATGAACTGTGGTCAATTGGCTAATACTGGAAAATTATCGGTTTACTATCGGTGCAAAAATGTGTTAAATATACTAACCAATTCCCAGATATTGGGCATTTAAGGGCTTGACTTGATGTCAATGATTTAAAAATTTTGTTAATGTTGTAATCTTTATAAGCTTAGAAGCTTTTATTCAACTAATTTTTCAAGAAACCCTACGTTTGGAGGGAAATTTCTGCAAAAAGTCTGATATACATGATAAGTGACTTTTTAGCGTATTTGCTTGTACATACATACTTTATAAGGCTTTTGCGAGTTATATAGCAAACAACATTTTTTAAATTTTTAATTTATTATAAATAATTAAGAACTAAAAATTTTGGCATTTCTGGCATATTAGTTTTTCAAACAAATTTATATTATTATGAAGATATATTTATACTCTTAGTAATAAGTGAAATTTAATAGCAAAGTTTCGTGGTCGAAACATAAAAAAGATAATTGAGATATATGTATATCAGCATAAAACTAATTTATTTCAAAATAGCATCTTCAAATAGTATTAAGATGTGTTTTGTTTATTTTCCATTAAACTTTCATTATTTATAGGACTTATTTAAATTTGGTTGAAATTTTCAATTGAAATGTTGAAACAATTGAATTTATAATTGTAGTGGTCGATTTCCATTAGAATCACATTTTAAATTGACAATATTTCCTAATTACAAATATTAAATATCTTGTTGAAAATTTTCTTTCAAATACTTTTTAAATTGGTATTTATATCACCATTAAAAATTTTGTTGAGATTTCCGTCACGCTAAACTAAAATTAATAGAAAAACTCAGATAAAGAAAAATGTAATTTATTTTTTATTTAGGGACTTTGATAAACAAACTTTATCATAAGTCCCACCACTTACCAATCTGAGCAATTACCTCATACTGAACGTTTATCTACCAAACGTAAACCTAATCCTGGCACTGAATTATTAAATGCTTTGCACCGATTGATCCTGAAAAACAAAAAATTTAGACAGAAAGACAAATGTAGTACATTTTTAAATTTTTATCATATAGAAAATATATGTTATAGTCATCGGATTCCAATTAAAATCTGTCAGTATATGTATATTACTACCTTACACGTACTGTGTAAGTTTTATTGCAATATCTTAAAAAACAACAATTTATTAATGCAAAAACACATTTTTACACTTTTATGATATTTCGGCTTTATAGTTGTCTGATTTGAACTAAAATCGGTCAGGATACATTAAGTGGTACCATGCACATACTGTGTGAATTTTGTTCAGATATCTTCCATACTTTTCGAGTTAAAGGAATTGTGAAATCGTGTTGGATATACATACCAAGTTTGGTGGCTGTAGCTCTTGTATTGTGTTGTATCTTGAGATATAGATTTTCATACAGACGGACGGACAGACGGACGGACAGGGCTATATCGACTCGACTGTTGAAGCTGATCAAGAATATATATGTATATACTTTATGGGGTCGTCCACGCCTCCTTCTGCCTGTTACATACAAACCTCTTCTGACAAACACAGTATACCGCTTTGTATTTTGTAAAAATTGGGGTAGCATCGAGAAATCATCGTTTATGCAAATCAGATGTTTCAATGTAATTCGCATAACAAGGACTAATAACTGTAATACTGTCCAGGAATCAACAGCCTTATCGCCTAGGGGCGACAAAAATGTTGGTCGCGTGATGAAATATCGTTATGCTTCAAACAAAAATAAGTTTACATACTGGATAAGTGCATTTTGCAATTGCGTTTTAAGTGCTCCAAATGGGATAAACAAATTATTAAATGCACGCAAACAACACTAGTAGTAAACGCTATAGGGGAGCGGACCGACTGTCAATATTCCTGTATAAGAGTGCGCAATATGGAAGGTTATCAAAAGAAAAATATCCAAACTAAACCACACTTAACGACTGATCATTCTAGAGGCAATTTATAGGCTATAGTTGTGACATTTTATCAAAAGCATTATAAGTATGGTTTAAATATCTGCAGGTTTCTTAAGCAATGATATTTATAAAGTGTATGCCAAATTTATTGGGTCTATTACACACATTTTTAAACTATCCTTGCTATATTTCAGAAGAACAGGGTCTAAGAACAAAAAATGCAAAGCACAACTCCTTATTTGCCTGTTGCACTAACGCAAAGGCCATTTTCAGCTTCAGGCAGCATGCTCGACAACAGCTGCAACTGAAGCTGATGGCCCTCAAGGCAATTGTCGAGGTCAAAAGCACACACTGAGGCCCTCACACATACACACACAAACAGCCACATGTTAACACACACATACACACAGGGAACATTCGATAAAGCGAGCAGACGCCGCTGTAATAAAGCTAAAGTCAGGCTTATCAGTTGGTTCCATATCACATTTGAGAACCGAAATTTGCAAATGTGTAAAAAAAGGTAGCATCCACATACTGTGCAAGCTGGATTGCATTAACTTAAAAATCTATAAAGGTTGTGTTACTAAAATCATTTTTTTGGCTCCGGTGCTTGCCATTTTGCTCATATGGAAGCTATATAGTATGATATAGTTGCCCGATTTCTATTAAAGTTGGTCACTGTATAGTTAGTTCTAACATATACATGTTTTTTGAGTTTGATTGAGATGTCTTTAACAACAACACAATAAGAATTAAATATAGAAATTTTTTTAAATTTTATTATATGAAAACTACATTAGATAGTAATCTAATTTCAATATAAATAGTGTGAGTTTCGTAAAGAAACTTAAAAAAACACCACAGGTACCATAATAAAACATGTTTTTAAACTTTTAAGATATGGCTATAAAGTTGAATGATCGAAGCCGAGAAATGGGATTTGAAAAATCATTTTTTCTCGTTTTGCTAAGGCGGAAGAGGGCATGGCAAATATCGAAAATATACTAGTCATGCGTAAAGCATTAAAGAACATGTTATCCAAATTTTGTGACTGTAGCTCTGATAGTTTCTGAGATCCAGATGTCCATACAGATAAATTAACTGGTCATAAATGAAACTTGTGTAAGAAGGTGATTCGTTATAACTGATAGTTAAAACTGTCCAAATAAAAGATGTCGCATGTTCTCCACATTTTAAACTTATACTTACTGCCAGTGTAGTTTGACCACCATATCGAATGTGTATGGTACATGCCAATGCCACGTGGAAGTCAATAAACCCGAGCTACTGCAAGGCAACGAAACACATACACAGATATATATAGACACACACACTTAGAAATATTGTGTCAACAGTAAAATAACGAACAGCAGAAATGAACACGAAAAACGACGAATTGCATATCAAACTGCTTTAGAAGAGTGAACTCTGTTTGCGCATTTGCATGTACATACATACATATAAGTATGTAAGGTTTTTGTTGCAGTGTTTAATAAGTATAAAGTATTATCAGTAGTATCAAAATCAAGTAATGTCTAACTCTGAACTTGACAGGGCTTACAACAGCATTGCCTGATCTGGACTATGGTTTGAAAAAACTCCGATGCCACTTGCGAATACGCAAGCGACAGAATGCCAGTTTGAAGACCATATACTCTATTAAAAATGCTATTATACGGGTATGCCCCAAGGTAATGTTTGAACTCCAGAACAAGCTGTTATGACCTTTCTTAGGGTTCACAAACAAAGTTCATAAAAGTTAGCACAAACATAATTTGACAAGTCGGGAAAATGTTCAAACTCTGTAAGCTTGCTGCAAAGCATACTTGTTAAGTTGGCTGCGATTTGCTTGCATTTACAATGAAGTGATGCCAACTTAACGCCTTCTCTTATTCATTTTATCCATTATTTTACCATTAACTCTAAATATAGTACATAGAAGTGTTACAAAAACTTTAGCTCGATTAAAGCAACAGTGTTTATTAGTTTTTATACCCTCTGAGGTAAATATTTCATCAAAATAGGACTATAATCTAGAACTATAACAAACATTAAAGCTGTGCGATGCACAGCCACGTGTATTGCACTGAGTCCTGCTACAGCGGCAACGTTACACAAGCAGCGAAAACAAAATCAGAGGGTATTACACGGTCGGTATGCCCGACTGAAATTTTCTTGCTCGTTTTATTTGAGCTCACCTGTACCCCGTCCCCTCATCTATTTATGCACTCTAAAAAAACACCGATTTTTTTGACGTAATACAAATATTGTAAACAATTTGGCAATGCAAATTTGTTTGATTCTCATGAGTAAAGGGGGCGTGGCATTTAAAAAACTGTGATGCCATTGGCTTACCAATGTATTTTGGAAGCTGCATGACAACATTGCTGTCCCAAGGTGTTATAGCTACTAATAAATTCGTTAAAACATATAATATTTTTAAAAGGAACCACCACCAAAATTAGTAAAGAGAAAATCTCGTCTTTTCAGCTTAAAGCGTTCATGATTCAATCAAAAAATTATAAAAACAAATGTAAAAAGTGTTTGGGAAATTATTAAAAAGAATTTTACCTAAAGTAAACATAATTTTTTTTTAGAATGTCAGTTCTTGTGTTTAGCTAGTGTAATTGATGAATAATTAAGAGATTATTTTGATTTTCAAAGTTACACTTTGAGTTTTAAATTGTGGTCTTAAATGTTTAACTATGTTAAATAAGGAATTTCGATTTATGAAACGCTTATCTTGGGAATAGGGATTACAGATTTAACTAACTGAGTAAAAGCTTGAACTAAGCTGATTTTTCATCAATGTCAAGCCGAACTTATGATTCCCTGTTAACTTTTTAAGAAAGTATTGTAGTAAAAATAAAAATGACATTGCAATGTCCAAAGAACCTATATCTTAAACAAATAAATTAATTAATTATAAATTTATAATAGATAATTTCGGTAAAATACGACATTAAACAGGAAAGGAAGAAACTAACTTGGATGCTTTACTTTGAATACCGCAAAGGGTATACAAATAGAGGTTCCCCTAATTTACATATGTATGTATGTATGTTGCGCTTGTGTGGGTGAGTGTGTCAGTGTGTGTGCCCGCTTGTCGTTTTAATGCCATGTGTAAGTGATACCAAAGTGGCTATAAACGCGCAACCCGGACCCGGATCTGCATACGTACCCATTTCTGGCCCTGAGCGGCGTTGTTTCTTAATTAACTTTGAACTTGACATTTTGGCCATGGGACTCAGACTAAGTGTGAGTACGACTGAGACTGAGTGCGAATGTGAGTGTGAGTGAGTGTTGCCGCTGCTGTCACTTTAGCAGCTGCCCCATAGAGCAACAACAACATGAAAACCGCATTAAGCAGCCCAGCACTAATGATGCTCATTTGGAGCACACTGACCCGCACCTTTTCACATCCCTTTTTCCCCCACCAGCCACCCACAATTCAGAGCCTATACACTGACACAAAAAATATCATGTTTCAAATTGAAGATAAGTTGTACTATTCAATCTAGAACATTTTAAGAACAAATTGTTTTAACTTTAATGAATTGTTTTGGTTTTTTAAATATATGTATATATATCGGTTCAGGTTTTTAAGATTTATGAACCGGAGCTCGAATTGAACCTGAGATTGAAACTAACTCTTCAACCTGATCTAAATCACAATTATAACCAAATACGTTCGTTTCGAAAAAATAATTCATTGATAAGTTAAACAGTGTAAATCTAATTGTATTGATATTCGAAATCGATTTTTTGGCATAAACTAATAAAAATAGTATGTTATGGTTGTCTAACCAATAAAAGATAAAAACATTTTTTCATACAGAATAGACGTCCTCTATTCCATTTAGAAATTAATTTTAATTAATTTTAAGTTTTCTAATTCAAGATCACAAGTATTAAGATGCGTTTTCTTGGCTTTAAAACATGATCTGTTTTAAATAAGTTTAAAACTAAACATATTTTTTTTATCAGTGTATACCGTATGCTCAATACACACTAATATGTTTGTTTGCAGATTGAAAGCCGGCTGGAGCAGTTCAAAGACCAACGAACCCTTGCGTCCCGAGGAACAGGAGGCCATTATATCGGTGATACGGCGCAATGAGGAGATCGAGATTGCGGAACGACAACGTGTTGGCCGATTGGTGGAGCGTGTGGAGAAAATCAAATTGCATGCAGTGGAGCGGGGTCCAAACTGTTGCCGTCTCTGTGGCGACACCTTTGGGCTGCTGCGGCCGCAGCGCATCATCTGTGAGGATTGCCGCAAGTCCGTGTGCACCAAGTGCAGTGTAGACATCAACATACGGTACAACAACTGTGACAAGACACGCGAGATTTGGCTGTGTCGCATCTGTTCGGAGACTCGCGAGATGTGGAAGAAGTCGGGGGCTTGGTTCTTCAAGGGATTGCCCAACTATGATATGCCACGCAGTTCCAGTGCCACGCCCACGCCAACGGCAACGCCCACAGCGGGCGCAGCGGGTGGGCGGCAGGGGGGCAACAATGTGCGTGCCGTGCAAAGCTGCCACAACACACCGACACGTGGTGCACGCATCAAGAAACTAACGATACGCGTCAACGACAGCGGCAGCAGCAGCAACAACAGCAACAGCAGTGCCAGCGGTCACTCCGACCCAGAGGATGAAGTGGACGGCGCAAAGGCAACTCCGGCAAGCGCACGTCTCCAACGGGACGAAAGCTTTCGATTGAGGCGTGCCTACGGATCCATACGCAGCTTCATCGATGGCGGCGAACGCAAGTTATCGAATTCATTCTTCTTTGGCCGCCAGCAGCAGCAGCAGCAGCAGCAACAACACCATCTCCATCACCACCAGCAACACCCACAACATCAGTCCACTGACTATGACAACATTAGCATTTCGAATGCATCCATGGCAGCAGCAAATCTGCGGCGTGAAAGCAGCTTCCTGCGACGCAGCTCAGTTAGCTCATCGTGGTCATTTAGTGACAGTTCCGGTTCCGGCAACTCGGCCACACAGTCCCAACAATTGCAGACTCCCCAGCAGCTGCAGCAGCAGCAACAGCTGCAACAACAACAGCAACAACACTGTCGAGATCCCCTTTTAGGCTGGCTAGAAATTGCCATTAGCTATCGAGAGAGTTTCCACAGTTTGGACTGCACAATGGTCCGTGCTCGGGATTTGCCAGCCATGGATGCCGCCGGATTGGCCGATTCCTATTGCAAGCTGAACATCATAACACCCGAGGCACACACCAAATACACACGTTGGCAACGCACCAAAACTGTTCACAAGACCCGCAATCCGGACTTCAATGAGACCCTTCAGTTTGTGGGTGTTGAGCCCGAGGAGCTCGGCAATTCCCTACTCTACGTGGCCCTCTTTGACGACGATAAATATGGACACGATTTTCTCGGTGCAGCCAAAGTCTGTCTGTCCACGGTAAGTTTCAAAACCGACTTAATTATTATAATATACATATTATCTTTAGCACGACGTTAGCTGAATACCCTTGAAGAGCCCTAAATATATGTATTAACAGTACTATTTTTCATATCCAACCGATTGTTATTAAGGCAGCTATATGATATAGTGATGCGATCTGGACGAGAGCATAGACTTTTGTAATCAATTTTATTTAGACACATATCTTTGAAACTTTGAAATACTACTCAGTGAAGAATTTTTTTCTTGTTGAGGAACTCTAAAGTTTAATTTTGTTTTTAACATTTTTAAAGTCAAAGATCAAAGTCAGCTGATTCAGAGCAAGAAATTTCAATATCCCAAGTTTATGAAATAAATTGTGTGGAGAGATATTGGGTTGCCCAAGTAGACTTTGCGAATATTTTAATAGAAAGTAAATGAATTGACCAATTCTGGCCGTTTCTCAGTTATGGCTGCATTCAGTTTGTCCGGTTGTTGGCAGTAGACAGATGTCTACTTAATCGTTTGGCAGCTCAAAATATACCACATCTTTCCAATCCCACCAAACTGACGGCGAATCTTTGATTGAAAAATCTCCCAAAAGAAATTTAACAAACTAATTTTGACACTTACCTTATTTTTAGGCTGTATTACCATACACGTCACAAAACTTTTTAGCAACATGCGCTGCCTTTTTTTTACTGTCTGATGGGTTTATTGGGTTTGTTAAAAGTGTGTAACATTATTTCTAAACGTATAGTTTGGTTACTTAACATTCGTAAAGAGTCAAACAATGTCGAACTATCATGAAAATCGCTTTAACATCGGATTATTATCAAGAAAGTTATCACACATCGAAAAACGTAAACTGTATCCAAGGCGCAGCCAAAGTGCCTAGTGCCAGAACTCTACTGCAGCGCTGCCACAGTGTAAAGCACTGAGCTTTCCTGCAGCACTGCCATCACACGAGCATGTTAAGTGCATGTCAAGTTCTTGCCGCGCTTATGCTGACTTCAACTTACATATATAATTGGAAATTAAAGTTTTTTCATTACAATAATAATAAAGCAAAATATGACGAAGATGCTCATTTGTGGGCTCCACATTAAAATTAACGGCAAATAAAACAAGTAAGAAAATGTCAGTCGGGTATGCCAACCGTGTAATACCCTCTGTGCTTCGTTTCCAAATATATGAGTTTAAATTGGAGTAGCTGGCTGCAAGAACTTAGCATGCATACATATTTGTGTATCTGTTTCGCTCGCACAATGTTTTTCGTTTTCGTTGCTTGTGTGTCGCTTGTGCTGTAGCAGAGCTCAGTGCAATGCACGTGGCTATGCGTTGCTTGAAAGTAACGATTTTTCGTTGTATGACCAACTTTTTTAATTATGGTCCGATCTTGATACAATTTTCAATATCGTTTAATATTGTTTGTCTCTAAACATATGTAAAGTAACAAAATGTACGTTAAGAAATACGTGAGTTAAAGGCATTATGATTTTGTGCTACTTATGGGCGAAAGAGGCTTGGCATCCAAAAAATGTTGATGGCATTATCTTTATATAGCATCTAGCAACCTGCATGCCACAATTTGTGGCCCTAGGTATTATAGTTACCGAGATACTCGCGAAAAACATGTATTTTTTTCGAGGTATGTCTGGCTTTCGATTATTGTAGGCGAATGGGGCGTGGCATCGAAAAAAAAAAGATTCTTGTATTGACTGACTAAATATGTGGTCGATACTGACTAAAACGGATATTGTAGCTCTTACCATCTCTGAGCTCTCTTCGTTCATACGAACAGACGGTCGGGTGGACAGACGGACATTGCTACATCGACTCGGCTGTTGATGCTGATCTGGAATATATATACTTGGTGGGGTGTGCCACGCCTTCTTCTGCCTGTTACATACTTTGACAAACCCAATTAACCCCTCAGAGTTTATAAAAATATAAACAAAATTGAGCGACCTTAAGGCTAGGAAGGTCATAATAATACTGGATTAATTGTTAGATAATTTGCTTATTATGCAGGTGCATAGCACATCGCAATATCGCATATCGGTCCCACTGGGCGTGGAGGATCAGTACAGCAACGAGGCTGAGCTTGCCCAGAGCTGGCCAAATGGCAAGATGCTCATCTCATTGTGCTATAATACAAAGCGACGTGCACTGGTTGTCAATGTGAAGCAGTGCATCAATTTGATGGCCATGGACAACAACGGCAGCTCGGATCCGTTTGTTAAGCTGTAAGTACCATAGTACATATATATTTTGATTAAGGACTCATCGATGAATCTGCTGTATTGTAGACAATTGAAACCCGATGCGCACAAGAATAAGAAGCACAAGACTAGTGTCAAGTGGCGTACACTGAATCCCATATACAACGAGGAGTTCTACTTTGAGGCGAGTCCACATGACTTGAACAAGGAGATGCTCATACTGACCGTTTGGGACAAGGACCTGGGCAAGAGCAACGATTTCCTTGGCAGTCTACAACTGGGTGCCCAAAGCAAAGGCGATCGACTGCAGCAGTGGCAGGATTGCATTCGACTTCCCGATCACTTCCATGAGAAATGGCATTGCCTGGCTCCCGACAATCCAACGCATTAGTGCTCGATTCATCAATGATGGTCTCCTAATGCTCTCCGATATCCTAAGCGGGATTCCTCTTTGCAGCTTCTATTGCATACATACTACCTACCATACACGATACATAATTATACATTTAACATAAAACATTTACATAAACATACATATATATTTTTGATATGCCAGCATGCGTGTGTTTGTGTGTGAATGTTGTTTTTTGTGCGCCCTTCAAATGAAATCGCTTTGCATATCATTTTGCTCAAACTAAACTTAAAACATATACAATGCCAAATGCTTGCTTCTTCTTCTTATGTAACACATACACGCACAAACACAAGCACACTGTATCACACATACATACACACCATACATAAACGTATACATATACTGTATATATAGCTTTGTTTAAGTGTCCTTAAAAAGGGTTTTTTTTTTGGGTTTTTTTTTTAAATTTTGCACAAAACTTTAGTCAAACATTTCCACTAACTAACTAATAAAGATAAAAACAAAGATGTAGACGAAACAAAAACAAACTAAACAAATTATACTTAGCAAATACGAAATAATATTTTTGATTCATATATTATAAATATAAATATTTACTTTTACTACTTATTATTCAAACTATTCTCTCAGAGCACTATATATTTATAATACCCTTATTCTTAAATCGGTCAACGGAATAAATGGAACAATTAATAAGTCAAGCATTTGCCGAATGTAATTTATTTATATATATTTATGTATGTATATGTACAAAATAAATCAAGAATCAAAATTAAAATTATAAACATTATTGTAATACAAAAAGAAATAAAAAAAAAATGGGATAATAAAAATAATGAAAAAATTTATTACGTGTTTGTTTTTGAGTGATTTTTTTGGAGATGGAAGAGGAATGATCGCTGTTAAAATCGCTAGCGTTTTACTGACGCCATCAAGAGAATTGCAAGCGTTTTCTGTTCAGAAATTTGTATATTCTTAATAGGTTTTGGCATATATAAAATTAATAGTTGGCTTTTGTATAATTATATATATGTATACACGATATATAAACGTATGTATATGAATATGTTTGCCTCTAGTGGTTAGACTCCATTTAGTTTCTAGATAAATTCAATAGATTCGACAGAGGAAGGGGGTTCTCTAACAGTTTAAGAAAAAAGCAACTTAACTTAACAACTAATTAAAGTTTTGGAAAATGGGTTCTGCACACAAGTGCCACACACACACACACATGTCAGGGCAGTTCACTGGTGCGACTCCATCATCATATACGACGTTTGAGGGATACGTTTGCAACGCTCTCTCCATCATACGACCGCTCAATGAATTCTCGACTTCCACAGTAGACAAGACGATGGTGTTGATGTTGTTGCTGCTGCTGTTGTCTTCGTTGTTGTTCCTGCTGCTGCTGCTGCAGCTGCTGCTGTTGTTGTTGTTGTTGTGGATGTTGTTGGTGCTGTTGACCTGTTGTGGACTGTTGCTGCTGTTGCTGTTGATGATGATGATGTGGTTGATAATGAGCGCTCATTCCGCCACCGCCTGTTAGCGACAATGCAGCGCTTGTTGTATGTTAGAAGAGACGCTTCTCATAGCTGAAAAGGCCGTGCACATTTCCTTCCAACTGGGCTGAGTGTGTGCGCTTCATGAAACGCAATTGCCCATTATAGATCATTTGTCTGCGAAGCATATACATAAATTAGTATACCAGTTAATTAAACAATCGATTAAAAAAAGTGATTCTAGAAAGTTTACTACACTCATTACATAATCAGAGAAAGTTCAAAAACTAACTACCTCTATTAATCTGGCTAGTTATGCCATTCTATTAAACCCAAGCTGTGACCAGTTTGGGAAGTGCTGCGTTCGGTAGGTGACAAAATCAGTAAAGGTCAGATGCTGTAACGCCGTGAAAGGTTCATGGAATATAGTTCCATATGCTGCTTTCAACATTATGTATGATATTCTGAATCATCATACTGTAAAATCAGGGAGCATTTCAGAGTTTCGCATTCAGAGTTCTGAAGTTCCACTAACAGAATTAGTGAAGATTTCCGAACTAACCTTTTCAGTTCGAGGCTGACGTTCCAGCAGTACTTTCGTAATTTTCTACTGATTATACTTTATATATATTTACATTTTAATCTTCCGTTTGCCACTATGTTATTGACATGTTCTCTTCACTTGTATAATTGATAATCTGATAGTTTTCTTATAAACCGATTTTGCTGATTTTCATTAATGGATGTTCTGTATGAAGTTTACACAAAATAAATGTTTTAAAACTCCAGAAGGATAGATTAACTGGACAGAAGACACTAATAGTTCTAATAGTGTATTCAAAGGATATTAATAAGCTTAACAAAAATGTTAGAAACCTTGGAACGTTAAGTGATTGAGACGAGCTCAATCCGTTCATGAATGCTACCTAAAAGCACTACATACGATAAGATTCTTACCTGAGTTTGCTAACCGAATTGGCACCAATGTCCTGACAACTATGTTGCAGGCCGCATTCCAAATAGGGCAGATAGCGCAATACAGATCCCTTGTCCACAATGCTACCGCTGACACCTTGGGCAACCTTCATTTTGTCCATTTCATTGTGGTAATAACGCGACATGGCAGCACCCTTGGCATCGCCACGTTCCATGGCCTCCAGTGAGCCCATGCCGCGGTATTTCTTCAAGCGGACACCGTCGGAAAAGAAATACTCGCCGGGAGCTTCCGAAGTGCCAGCCAATAGGGAGCCCATCATGACGGCACTGGCGCCCAGTGCCAAGGCTTTGACAATATGCCCAATCGACTGAATGCCGCCATCGGCAATGACAGGGACACCATATTGTTTGGCAATCGAGGATACCTGATAGACAGCCGTGGCTTGGGGGCAGCCACAAGCCATTACCTCCTGGGTGATGCAAATCGAGCCCGATCCCATGCCCACTCGAAGTCCATCCACGCCGGCATCAATGAGGTTCTTGGCCTGGGCGCGTGTCACAACTGGTGGATTAGAGCGGAGTTAGGATTTAAGTGAATGTGAATGTTTGAAGGTGGTTAGACGACTGTATTCAAATCAAAATATTCAATGTATTTAAGCTTTATCATTACATTTTCATTAGCATTGAAAATAGCAATACGAATGAAATTTACCTTTTGTTAGTCTGGTATTAAGTTAGTAGTAGTAGTATTATTACTAACGGAATTCAATTTCATTGGCAGTGAATGAATGCTTTCCCAAAAAAAATGTTGATTACTATTCATTATTAGTTAATGATAGTTAAAACTTTTCATAAGCTTTACTTTTTTCCAATGCAAGTGAACAAAACGTTCGTTATAATTACTTTTTTCAATGCTAATGAAATGACCAATTAATTAAAAAAGTATTTGATCAGAGACAACTATGATATGTTTCATTTGAAAGGTGTTTTGAATACATTCATATTGTGTACTGTAATATGTAAAAAAGACTCAAATTAGTTAGTTACCATTGCCACCAATGACCTGAAGATCGGGATACTTCTCCTTGATGAACTTGATCATCTCGACCTGGTAGATGGAATTGCCTTGCGATGAGTCCAATATGATGACATCCACGCCATTTGCCACCAAGAGCTGCAAACGCACCTTGTCCTCACTGCGTGTTCCAATTGCAGCGCCCACGAGGAGCTGCTTATTGGAATCCTTGGATGCATTTGGATAGGATCGTGCCTTCTTCAGATCGGTGCGGGCAATCATGGCGACCAGTTCACCATTCTGATTTACAATCGGCAATTTGCCCTTCTTGCTCTTCTCCAAAATGGCATTAGCCATGGGTAATGTGATGCCATTGGGAGCGGTTATTAGCTCAGTGGTCATTATGTCGGCCAATTTCACCTCCGGCTGATTCTCGCGGAAATCAATGTCACGGGAGGTGACCATGCCGAGCAGCTTACCGCCCAGTTTGCCATTCTCGGTAACCGGATAGCCCGTGAATCCATTTTTGCGACGAGCGTCGAGCACATCGCCAACGGTATTGGACGGCGACATCACTGACGGATCACGCATAAAGCCGTGTTTGTATTTCTTAACCTTGTGCACCTCCAACGCTTGATACTCCGGCGTGCAGTTGTGATGGATGATCCCAATGCCACCACACAGCTGCGCGTGGGTGCCAAAAATATATATATATATGCATTTTTTTTTTTAATTTTCGGTTTTTGGAAGGGAAACAAAACGCGATTATAGAGGCGCATAAGAGTGTTCAATTACAACCACAACTGGAGCGACACCGATACCAAAAAAACCAAAGGCGATGTGCCGATCGGCCGATCGTTATCGGTTATCGACAATCAATCTGCTTACATTCCCCAACCCCCAACCCCTACACCACACTACAAGGCTGCAACACTGGAAGTTTTTAGTCTAAATTCGAAATCGAAATCGATATCATTTGAAATTCAATAGCTTTATTGGGGGCCGGTGGGCGTGCCACTTAAAAATGTGAGTGTATTAGAGGGACGGCTTCTAAAATGCTCAAAAAATGCGAGTGCACGAGTGCATATTGGACCACAATAGGTTTCGATATTCGATATATAAAAGCCTCATTTAAAATTTGATAACATTGGCGTTGACATTGCAAACATTGAATCTCTATGTGCAGCAGTGTTGTCATTTCAGCTGATTCGTAGCTAGCAATTTTTTAGTGCAAGAACTGGAACATTTTATTAAAAGCTATTATGTATAAGTTTAGCAATATTTCAAAATAATTCTGATGAATGATCAACGTTGCTATTAGAAGTGATTCCTAAAGGTGTTCTTTGTTTTTAACTCTTTATTTAATAAGTACTATATTTAGATTTTATTAAACAAGACCTTTTTTGCTAAACTACCTATTTTCATTTAAGAAATTCGGGCAATACTAAAATTCAAGTTATACCGAAATATCATTGTAAAATTGTGTAAAATTTGTTTTTTGCCCCAAAACCACTTAGGAGTCAATAAATTTTAATATTTTATAGTGAAGTTCACATATATTTGGAAAAATACAAACATCCATACATACAGACACTTTCGTTTTAAGCCAAGTTTTAAAAATTAAAAATATTTATCCATCTAATACTCAATTTAAAATGCAATTTTAGTTTTAATATGCCTTAAAGTCTTAATAAAAGGAGCCTTTTTTTTAAATGGACCAAGTTTTGTATGTAAAGCAGTATGTTAATTCCGAAAGTGAATTAATCTAGCTATTTTATGCTCTAATATGTACTATATGCTCAGAACACTCTACAAACCCATTTCATTGCAGCCTTGTTTCGTGGTGTTCTGTACGTACATATGAATATATTTTTATTAAGTGTTTAAATATTACTGTTTGTACTTACCGCCATTGCAATGGCCATCTCCGATTCGGTTACCGTGTCCATGGGAGAACTGACTAACGGTGCACGCAATGTGATTTTCTTTGTTAGTGGCGAGCTGAGATCAACATCCTCGGCGGCGAAGTCAATGAATCCGGGTAGTATTAGAAAATCACTAAACACAAACAAACAAATAAACAAACAATTCTCAGAGACAAACGAAATGGTGGTGGTGATGGTGAAGAGAGAAGCGGGGAAATGACGGTTCGTTCATATCATTATACTACATACAAATAACCATAAATATATAATTAAATAAATAGGAACAATTTAAGTTAGTTGGTCTGACTCTGATTCAGGATAAGTAAGTATTTCTTTCCATTCAATTGTTTAATTTTATTATTCACATTATAAATACTTGATAACTTGATAACAATCTAAATGACACAGCTTTGTTTTATATGGAAATATGTAATTATTTTTTGTTTTAATTGGAAAGTGTTATGAGAAAAATTTTGAATTTAAATGACTTCAATCAATTTTTTATTGAAATATTGAAAATAATAACAAAACGTAGTTACGTGAAGTAAACATCAATTTTTGTTGAAGAAGTATTTTTTTTTTTGATTTTTTCTATTCGATCTATTCATTGATTTAAATGTTCTAACAAATATTGGCTTCATTTATTATTAATTAAGCATTTAAACTAGGAAAAGGTAAAGGAAAAAGATCGTAAATTCCATTTTTATATTTCAAATGTAAGAAAAAAGTATGAAGTATACATTTATAAAACAAAAACAAAACTATATTGAAGACCCAATTTTAAGAACCATAAATATTAAAGTTTTTATAAGAAAAAATGTAAATGAATCGATGTTAAGTCTTTCTAACTATTGGAGCCAATGATTTTTGCGATTTAAAACGTTGATATTCAATTAGATTTACATCACTATATTCATATGCATATGTACATTGGTTCTAAGAGCACTTTTATGTGCTGAATTTACTGTATTTGCGATATATGTACAATATACATATGGGCATTTCCGCGAAAAGGTCAACCAAGAGTCAAAAAAAAAGTACCGATGATCTTGCTGTTTTTCAATATATATTATTTAGAAATATTGAAATTTTGTATTTTTGGGTTAAAATAGTGAATAAAAGTTCATATGTAAAAAATAATTGTAAGCGAAGTTGAGTTTGTAAGTATCTTGCACTGGGTACGTTTTATAGGCTTATTTCGTTAAAATATTTACTACATTTAGAGTCCTCTTACCGTAGAACTTCTCTTCTCTAATTGTACTTAGATAAGTGAAGTTATGGTAAGAAGAACAAAGAGAGACAACAGAGCACGAATTAACGGTATTTGTGCTTATCTTTAATCTGATCTCTTTTTGTCGCGTGAGTGACCGAAAAACAGCATAAATCGTCAAAACTTTTGCATTTATTGATAAGAGTGGACGCAAATTTGTAGTTTATGTCAGATTGGTTCAACAATCATTAAAAAGAAATTAAATAAAGTATTTTTTAAATAATTTATTTTTTATTCATTGCGAAAGTTTGTCGCGTGAGTGACCGTAAGTGAAATCCCTTCTAAAAAAATTATTTTTGCTTAGTTATTGTTAGCTTTTAATAATTAAAATTTAGATGGACCAACAACAAATTAATAAAAAAAATAAAAAATAACCCTCAAAAACTGTTGGAATATAGAGAAAAACAAAGAGAATTGTCCCGAAAGTACAGAATAAAATTGCGAGAGAATCCAATAAAAGTCGATAGCAAGTTAAAAAGAAAGAGAGAATATGATAGATCGAGAGTAAAATTGATTCGAGCTAATCGGCAAGTGGAGAACAAAAAAAGTGATAAGCATTGGAGCATTCTCTCTCTTGGAAAGGCCGTAAAGATGGCAGAAAGGGCACAAAAATGCAGAAAGGCGAAAAATTGTTCTTGATGTATTAAATAAAAAATACTACGAAGTCAAAAATATCATTGCTGCACAAGAGACAAGATGTAATCAAAATCAACTGGATATATATATATATATAACTGCAAACAAAACTGCAGTGGAAAAAATGTCGCGTGAGTGACGTCGCGTGAGTGACCTAGAAGAATCCTTCGCAAAAAAGGACAGACCAAATATTGAAAAATCATAAAGCTTGATATTTCTTATTTATGTCAAAAATATTTAAAGTTTAAAATTTTCACACAATTCGCAGAGTTTTGCCGATTATTAGCAATGATGTCTAAAGTCATGTCTATTTGAAGTCGCGTGAGTGACCGCTCTTTTGTGGCTTTTATCTCAAAAGATAAAAACCGGAGGCTCTCAATTTTTTTTACCAATTATAGTAGTCTCAAAATACTACAAAAAATTATTAGTGGTGAATTGTAAAAAATTTCATAGTGTTTGATATATTTAACATTTAAAATTTTATTTTGCTCACGAAAGTCGTGTAAGTGACCGCGGAAATGCCCATATGTATGTATGTGGCTTCAAAAGTTGTTAAATCGTCTGGATTCATAATTTCCATTTGCATATTTGTATACATACATATGTATATACATTATACATGCATTGGCGATAATATCACAACATGGCTACAAAACTAGATAACAGTAACAGTGTTGCCAAATCGGATATTTTAAAGTCAAATTTATTGTTGTTTTGTTTATAAGCATATAATAGTATTGTCATAAAAGCATTTCTAAAGAATTGACTAATCGGTCATATAGTAACTCTAACTTAATTTTAACGGAACTTACTGAACAAGAGTCAGGGACTTGGTTCATTCGTTCAGTTTGATCAATACTTTACTTGATTTTGTTCTAAAATATAATATCTTAAGTGACAATGTTTAAAACTTTTAATAAAAACAAAAAATACTGAAGATACCCAAAGCCATTGTAATGTGGTTTAACGACAAGTATTTAACCAGGCTAACATCATGAAAAATAAGCACAATTGCAGTCCCATTGAATCTATGCAAGCTGCCCTGATTATCAACTGATTATGGCCTATAACGAGGATCAATATTAAAAGTATTGTCATTAAATTTATAAAATTATTATTTTTAAATTAAGTTTAAAAACAAAACTAAAAACACATTTTTTTTTATTGTCTTCTGCCAAAAACGGTATTCTATTTTGTTTTATACAGTATGTAAAACTTGAGTGCATAAATTGAAATGAAAAATTTAATAATACTGGAATAAGAGAATGCTAAACTCAACATAAAACAAGAAAATAAAAAGTAATTTTTGCCTACCAAAGCTTCAATACACTGTATGAGTAAACATACAATTTTTTTTATACTAAATATTTGGAACCAATTGTTCCGATGGCAACCATATGATATAGGATGAAATTTCGTTTGCACGTGGATTGTGGCATTCATTTATGTATATTCTAAAAATTTGATTGAAACTGCTCAAAAAATTTTAAATCAACCGATTGTTCCTATGAAAACTACATATATGCTTCAGTGAAGGATTTTAATAAACGAACTGCGTGCAGGACAAATATGCATCTGTTTCACATGTCATCAAAATAGCTTTAAAAGTAAGAAATATGTTCGCATACAAACAGACGGACATGACTGTATTGACTCAGCTGTTGATGCTGATCAAGAATATATATACATTATGAGATCTACTACGCCTCCTTCAATGCGTTACAAACTTTGTGACATAAAAAAAAAAACATCTGCAAGGGTATAAAAAAAAAGATGGGGCATATATGCTTTCAAGGAAAGTCGATAGGAAATATCTAGCATGAAAAGGGCTAAATAGGGAACACTGTCAATGGGGTACTTACTTGTAGGTTAAGCCATCACCATTCTGAAACAGCTGGAAGCAGCTTAATCCATCCGGCAACGATTCCAATAACTTATCTTCACCTGCTGCCGCCTTCTCGTCTCCGTTGCCCATTAAACCATTGACTTTTGGCATCCCGCTGGAACCTGCATTGACGTCGACGCTAGTGTTAGCGTCAGCGACTGCGTCGGCGGCGGCGACTGCGAAACTGCTTGCCATGTCGAGCGTTAGACTTAAGCAATTGATGTCAACGGCGGCGACGACTACAACGACGACGACAACAGCCGAAAAACAACGAAAACAAGCGCAAAAAGTAAACAAATTAACAGCAGCCGGTCGAGCAACAACACTCAAATAGACTATATCTCTATTTGATACTGTTAATTACCACTGCTGCCTTTCTATTTGTAAATAAAGGTTTCCTTTTCTACTTTTGTTTTGCCCTTTTGCGATTGCAGTGTGCAATTTACTGCTGCCGCTCTGCTGCTGCTTCTGCTGTTGCCGTGCTTGCTGTTCAGAATTTTTGTGTGTTGTGTGCAATATAAACAGTTAAGCACAATTCCGTTTGCAATTGCTAGTTGGTTTATTACGTTGTCTGCGGGACCAGAAAAATGAAATGAAAATCAGAATGAAAATGAGAAGAAAAAAGGTTAAACGAGTCAATTGAGAGTATTGGCCGTAGTGTAGGCCTGCTGCGTGTATCTGCCTGTTTAGAACACGTGGTTTTCATATTTACCCGTCCAGCAGCTTCTCCAACCGAAAGCGTCGAAGTATGGCTATTCACTGTTGCCTTCGGGCTCATGGAGAAAAGCATGTGTGTTTATATCGAAACATCTATCGATACATTTTGCATATAGCAAAGCTTTATATATATCACATACAACCCTTTCGCTTGGCGCGAAAACTGCTTTTGCATACTTTACAACTTTTAGCTAAATTATATAATGTGTGCTAGTTTTAAAAATTTGCAACAGTTTTTAATAACATATGATTTAGCTTCTGGTCACAAGATGTGTTTAATTTTGGCTAATTATCTAAATACATATTATAAATTTATTTTAATAGTTGGTAGTTAATAAGTTGCTTTACATCTGATCCATTTTTATTACCAAAAAGCTGGTGTATGTACTGGTTGCATAAAAGCTTTAGCCAACGCACGAACCATTTGGAACAAGCTTGACGAAACTGCTTACTTAACGAAATGTAAGTTATCTGTTTTTTCTTTTACTATGCGATGAACTTACTTTAAAACCATGGACAAATTTTTTCTGGGTTGTTTGGTTTTGCATTTTTACGACATATTTGACAGCTTAACCGCTACTAGTACAGCGTGCAGTTATATATGTAACAGCACCATTTTGAGCATAACAGTAATAAAACCAATTGGAATTTTAGAATTGCAACATGCAAGAGAAAATGACAAGCGCTGAAAAGAGCAATGTAAAGATTTAACAGAGCGATGTAACATACGCCATTTAACTGAATGTTGCATGCTTTTAAGCGCGCCAACCACAACCACAACTTCGGCCTGCTAACGAACAGCCGACGAACTAACCAGATGAAACCGAAGCCGAAGCGCACGGAAACGAAACAAGAAAACGACAAAAATTTCTCTCTCATTCTTAAAATTTCACTCGCCGCGAGCTGTTGTCGTTCGCGCCCGGATAACGATATTTTACAGTTGGTTTTTGTTTGTTTTTTTTTTGGTCGACAAATTCGAAACAAAAAAAAATATACGAAATATGTTGATTATGATTAATAAATGAAATGATCAAGTGCATTCAAATATTTGTGAAATTTTTTGGAGTTTTGCATCCTGTGCAAATTGACAAGTGCCCGTTGTTTCTATGTTTCGTTATTTCGGAATAGGCGCCAACAAGAACGCTGCCACTGCCGCTGCCGCTGCCAACGTCAACGTCAACGTCGACGTTTGTCAACTAATGCAATTTGCGTTCAATTTGTTGTTGCGCTGCATGCGATTGGGCTCTCTCTCTCTCCGTCTTGTCGACGCCTCAGTCCGCCCACCGACCCCCGCCCACTTTATAGCCAGCATTGCAGCAGTGGCAACAACAAATTTATGATCGCAAGCGTAATTTTTGTTTTTGTGATTTTTGTTTCTGTTTTCAGTTGCAGATACAACCAAATATATTTGCAAAGTGACGTGAGAAAATGTGACAAGCAAAACCCAATAGAAATAAATCTATGTTCAACTGAAATAAAACATAAATATACTGCATATAGTATATAGTATATGTATATAGAGTATAGAGTATATTTTGTAGGCCTAGTAAGGAAATAGTTATGATTGTTTTACATACAATCGGCGATACCCAACAATGTGTTCACATGCCCTTTCTATGTTATAAGTCCTAAATGATCTATATCTACATATATATGTAAGTGTTATGATTAACCAATAACAGTGTATTAAAGTGCAAAATACTATTACAACAACAACAACAACAACATAAACGGATTAAATCAAAACAAAACTGCTGCTGCATCTTGAAAGCGAACACGAAGAGAGAAGTGAGTTAACACCTTAAGAGAACAGCAAAACAAAAAAAAGAACTGCAACTGCACTAGAGGGAGGAAGGAGGTTTAACGGTTAAAGCTCAACATTGTAGCGTTGCTGGCAGAGCTCCAGAGCATGGATTACGCCTACGCCGCAGCAGCAGCAGCGCCGCCAGTGCAAAAGCTCAAAAGAGGATCACATTAAATGAGCGCCAGTCGGCCACAAAAATGCCGCCGCTGCAAGGACGTCGACAGTTAATGTGAGTACAACAAATAAGCATGAATAAATAGAGTAAGGGAGGGGTCGGGGTACGGGGGGGTCGAGGGGTCAAAGCACATGTTAACCGCAAACGGCCCTTAGTTCGTTGGCCTGGCCGATATATCTCACGCGCTCTCTGTTTATGAATGAAATGCAACGAGGAAACAGCGCTAAAACACAAAGAGAGTCAGTCACAAACACAAACACACAAAAACAGAAGAGAGCAGCAGCAGCATTCGAAGAGAGCGCGCAATGCGGAACGCAATACACAGACACAGACACAGACACATACGCAAACAAACTGACAGTCATGCTTGCTGAGAGTGAGTGCAAGAGAGCACAAAAGAGAAAGAGAGAGACAGAGACAGAGAGAGGGAGAGGGAGAGAGCAATCACAAACGTCAGGCACTGGCACGACGCGAGTTCATCGACCTTTGCTATTGAAATTTTTGGGCAACGAAACACACACACACACACACATACACACAAGCATACTTTCATGTGGTATACACACATACGCACATATACATATAAACATATGTACATACATATATGCGCTTTTATTTACACATTGATAAACAATCGACTGTTGACTTGCCAGTTGCTGTTGTTGTTGTTCTTGTTGTTGTTGTTGTTATTCTTTCTATTTCTTTAGGTTCTGTTGCCGCATTTTGCATGCTCTTTTCTTATGCTCAACATTTAAAGAATATACACTAACATATGATTAAGCATGTGTGTGTGTGTGTGTGTGTGTGTGTGTGATGCAATTTGACACAGATTGAGATTGTGATCTTTGACCCTTTGCCAATGATGCCAAACAGCATTAGACATCATTTGTGTGTATAGTATGAATGTATAAGAGGTAGAGAACTATCGACTTTAGACACAATCGATAGTGAACGATAGATTTTCAAAAGACAACGATAGTTTATCGATAGTCTTCGATAGTGAACTGAGTTACAAAAATTTGCTTATATTTCAATTATATATTTTAAAAAAAACTATTTGATTATTTCTCTATAAGCCAAAGCAGTAAGATTGAGGAAAGCAACATTTTAACATGTTTTTCCTTAAGGCGAGTCCTCCTTTTAGAGACTGTTTGTCCAGTGATCGGATTCCACAGACGTCGCTGGCACACTAAATATTTAGGGTTCATCAGGGTTTTTTACTAAATCAAATTCATATTCGTTGACCTAAAAAATAGGAAAAACAATGAGTTTATTTTTGTAGTGCCAAACAATCGATATGTTGGCTAGAATATGCTAGAAATTTTTAAAAACTACGCTAAAATCAGAACACACCACAAACATAAATAGGAGTTGTAATTTCACAATAATCCCAATCAGTGTACAACAATCGATAGTTGTCCACCTCTAGTGGATAGTGATGGTACGATTTATTACTTTATACACAATAATCAATTATTTTCCATTTATAGCCAATTTAATTCTATTGCCATATGGCATGCGATTAAGTAAAACAATAATCGATTATCTGCTCAAAAACAACTTGCATTAAATTGCATAATTTAGTTCTTAATGAATAAATATGTATTGTGCTTTCGTCACTAGCGTGGATTGTCCGCCACAGTGATAATATCTACAGTAAAATGCACTTTTTGTTCTTAGTTGTTTTTGCTATGAAATGACATTACATTACAGAATTATATTAAAGTATCAAAATTTAAAAAAAAAAATGGCATCGATTATTCACGGATGATATAATTCTATCATCGATCAACGACGTTTTTTCGTAATTCGCCACGTATCGTATTATCGAAAATATTGTATAAATTTATTTACCAAAATTCCATTTCTACACCAAATTGAATTTTATTCGATTTAGATAATTACAACGATAACAGATTAGTTATACATTTTGTTTCATACAAAAAAGTCAAGTGTGCCCATAAAATTTGTTCAACATATGGCAACACTTCAAATTTTGTATGGAAGAAACAAAAAACAAATTTAAAACTAATCAGTATAAGTTTGAGAAATCGGTCTAATACGTACACATATCAAGCATTTCAATTTCAATTTCAATTAAGCTACATATAGCTTTTAAGTCGCTAAAATGACAACATTGGCTGCTGTTATTGGGAAAGTGTGCTAGACATATGTAACTACATATATGTACACTGTACAAATGAAGAAAAGAGTATTCAAGTTTCGTTGTAATGCCTTGGATTTTGTAGTCTTCTTCTTCCTGATTGTTTTGCGTGTGAGTTTATTTGTGTGAGTGTATGTGTGTGTAGCGGGTGGGTTGGCGAACGCACGATAAGAAATGGTAGTAATAAAAAACGCTGGCGAAGCAAGAGAAAATCCAAATAAGAATTATGCTTAGTTTTTATATATATATATATATTTTTTTTTTGTTGTTGTTGGTACTATTTGAATCAAATTATGTGTGTGTGTGTGTGTGTGTGTTGCCTGTTACCAAGTCCACTTTAATTGTCGAATGAAGTAACAAGGGCACAATGCAAAAGATACAAAGATACAAAGATACAATTGCTGATTCAATAAAAAAGGAGTCACTTATGTACATACATACATACATACATACAAACATACATATATGTACATATAGATACAAACCCATACCACTGACAAAAGGTTGAACCTTCAAAATTCGTTTCAATGTCATGTAACCCCCATTTTACAAGCATGCAACGCGGGTTTTCAGCGAGAGCAGCCAAAAAGAGGGAGGAAGAGAGAGCGCATACGCGTACACACACACACACACACACCAATACACACACAGACACAGCTGTCAGAGCACCCAATTATGTATAAAGTAGGAAATGCCCATGCATTGAGCAAAAGAAACAACAACAACAACAACAACAACTTCGTTCGATATTCATTTATTTAATTCTTTCAGTTCAAAGCTCATCTCAGCCACAACCAACAATAACAATAACAAGAAGGAGACGAAGACGAAGACGTTGATGGAGAAGAAGAAGATCTTCATCTTAGTCTCTATCTCTATCTCTTGCCAGCTAATGGGGGATGAGGCTAAGGGAAATGAACAGTTACAACACACATATGAACGTACATACTTACAATTTTATGTACATACTTACATATATACATACAGGGACAAGGGCAAGGGCAAGGGCAAGGGCAGCTGAAAGCAGTGCTACCAGAATCCAGAATATACAAAGCAAAAATTGCTAAATTTGGAGAACAAAACAGTTGCAAAAATAATTAAATAAATTAAATAATTAAAAACGAATATGATTTCATAAGATAATATTGAATAATATTGAGAAGTGCTGTCTAATTTATCAGCTTCTCTCACATACTTTTCATTGCCAGTAATTTCTAATATGTACTCAAAAGGTAGAGCATAAATATGGCAACATATTCCGCATTTTTTTAATCCATTACTGTTGACACACTCGCAGTTGTATGTATATGATTAATGCAAATAATAAATAAATAAAAAATAATAAAAGAAGAGATGCAAACATTTTAAAATGTTTTCAAATCTAGCAACTAAATTGCTAAACTGGCAGCACTGAGAGCCTGAGAGCTGTAGGTTAGTGATATGAAAAACACCGATATATCGATGATATTAGCTTAGACGATGTTCGATTTTTTGTTTTCGATTTATACAACAGCTACTGAAAAGCTCAGGTTGATCTATTGCACAATATACTCGTATCAGTGATGTAAAACAAGCAAAACATCAATGCATCAATACATTGCACAATTTTACATCGATCGATTTTTATTGGGAATTTTATTTTAATATAGTTTAGGTTTCTACCTAACTTCTATTCGGAAATCATTTATTTATTTTCTTCTTTATTGTTGCTCAATGCAATATTTTGCATTTTTCTTTCTCGTCTTGAAATAAAATATAAATAAATTTTACGAGTATTTTCTCATTTATCGATTTAATATTATCATAGTCAAACTAAAAATCAAAGTGTCTAAAAATGTTTCAATGTTTTGTACATCACTTATTTATATATAAGTATACATTACATTATCTGAGTTTCATTACATAACAACAAAAAACTTTAATTGATTTCTGCAAAAATACTAGTCTCTATAAACGCAGATTAACTTTTATAACAATTTTAGGTGTCACAGAAAAAGGGAGCAATGTAAACTTTTAGCTACCTCATGACACTTATACACAAATATCTCAAAAGAGCTTTCTTCTAGAAACTACGTAGGCGTAATAAGTCCAGTTAGTTAACAATAGTGCAGACATTTCAGATATTTTCCTGTACTAATATTTTCCTTTCTTGATAACATTTTAAGGCTAATAAAAAAATGCCTCAAGTTTACTTTTAAAAATGTTTAAACTAAACATTACTAAGCCACATCTACTTTATATTTTTGATTATATTCCGATTAATATGGGAAAAGTAATCGGACGCCTTCCAATTCTGGAAATAAACTTAAACAGAGCAATAAAACTTCTGGAGTCTCTAGCTATTATACTTTCCGAGACAATTGCGTTCATACAGAGGGACAGAGAGACAACTTTTTGCATTAATCCGTTAGTTATGCTAATGCTCTTTTTTAAAGATGGGTGCAGAATATAAGTTTCGTTGCTACTCAATCCATTTCATTTTAAAAGGCAGAAATAGAGTTTACTAAACTCAATTATGGATGCTTAATTTATATATATATATATCAATAAAGTTTTGTTATATCAATATAAATATATGTAGATTTACTTTGAACAATAATTAAATCCATTTTAATAAATTTATTAATTTTATATTTTTATTTGGAATATTTAGCTTCCACTTTTCATAGTTAGTATTTTTAAGCCATAGTTAAATAGTAGTTAATAGTAGTAAATAAACTTACAAACTAAATCTCACAACTTTATGAAATGAACCAAAATTAATTTATTCAGTTTTTAAATATTAAATTTAGAGTTGAAGTTTTATTCGCTTTGATACCGGACATAAGATTTATAATTTTTATTTCGATTCAAAAGAATAACTTAGCAATAATAATACCTAATAACTCACATGCTATTTGGTATAATTTGGTGGTTGTTAATAATTTCTTCAATTGGTTCAATCCTGGTTTAAATGAAACTAACCACAGTATCAATGGGAAAGTGCCCTAATGCACGCCAATATCAAAAGTTTCTTTGCTCAAAAAGAAAGTTACCAAATATCGTAAATATCTCATTGAATAACTCGTTAAGCAATGACGGTAATGAGTTCTAGTTTCATAGGACTCGAAATATGGTTAATCAGTGATTAATCATTTTGCTTCGACGAAGTTTTCTCAATTGGAGATCGTAAGACTCACATTAAGAAATATATTTGTTATCGATTTCATTTCATAAAATTCTCTTAAAATCTTTAAATAAGCCCAAACTCTTAAAACTAAAAATGTACAATACAATATATATGAAATGATTTAAGCTCGATTGTGTTTTCGATAATGTATCAAAGCGAATACAATGTTTGTTCAGCATTTTTAGTACTCAGTAGCTTAGTTAACTCTTTGGGAATCACCAAACCCAATATGTTAAGCTTTTATTTTCGGACAAGGGAAAAATATTTAACTGAACTAAAAGTTAGTTGTAAACTCATACAAATAAAATAAATTGAATAATTTTAAGAAGCAAATATGTACAACTTATTTCGTTATTATTTGATTTACTGTCGTATTGTTAAATTACATTTCTATTTAAAATCGATGTTTTTGGTTTTAACGAAGACAGCAAATTGTTCATATTACATATTACGTATACGTATGTGTACAACATGTTGACGTCGACGTCGAAGTCGACAACTGTTTGTTATCATTTTGTTTTATTTTGCTTTGCATTTTAATGAATGCCAATGAACTTGACGTTTATTTAATGCATGTCCGCGTTTACTCGCTTCCATGTCTCTCAGTTCGTTACAAGTTACTCGTCATTCGTCATTCGTCGCGCGGTGCTCGTTACTCGTTACTCGCTGCTTTCCGCTCGTTTCAATCTGTACAGTGTACACCTGCTGCTCCCCCACACACACACATATATATTGGTTATCGGACAGGAGTTATGTGATTTAATGTTGTACATAAATATATATACAAATACATATACATATATATTTATATATATATATTATTGGTAAATACCTATCATACATGTGGTGCATGTAAATATGTCTATACTTAGTTGCTTGATCCCAATCACTAGGTCCGCTGGTCTATGTGCTTATCGCAATTGTTGTTGTTGCTGTTCATTGCTATTTGATAGCAGTGACAATACTCGAGTCTTTGTACACACACTCACACACAACCAGACTGTAAACATACACACACACAAGCAGATATATATATATATATATACATATGTATGTACATATAAATCGAGAGGTCAGCGCCTCTATAAAGTACGCGTTGTTACATCGTTAGTTATATTATTGGCTTCCTCCAGATGCAGCTACCTCAATTACCGAGTTCTTAAAGTCTAGAGCTTTATTACATATGAATACATTTATATACATATATAAAAATTCATAAATTTGAACAAAATATTCAATTGTCATAAGTTTATATTTGTAATATCAAAAATCTTCTACTGATCAATGTTGACTGACATTCAAAGATAGATTGCTAGTAAAAGGTAAACGAAATTTTGGAAAGAAAATGTGTATTTTTTAAACATTTATAGATTTGGTTCGTAAATTAAAGTAGATAATTTATTGTTTAAACTTTTCTTTATTAAATAAAATATTTTTCTCATTAGGTGTTTCAAAATATTTTATTGTATTTTGATTGTGCTTGTGCAGTTTGCTTTCAAATAACATTCGTATTTATATTAATTATAAATATTTTAAAGCTTTTCAAAGCAAGATATAGTAAATAATTTTAAAAGAAAATAGCAACAAAGTTTAAAGTTATAAAGCGAAAATATTACATATGCATGTTATTATCAGTCTGCTCTAACGCATCAGTTTAAAAGATTGAGACTCAAAATTCCAACATGAAATTGTTAATTTTTTTCTTTTTCTTTTCGGAATTAATATAAAGTTTCTATGTATGTAATACACGTGTACATATCCATACATTATATAAATACAATATTTATTTATTGTATAAATGCTCCTTAACACTCACTGTGCGTATTTAGAAAATTTCAAATCTTTTATAATGTTTCAAATTTTTCATTATAATATCATTATTATTTATGCTTAGTTTTTCAAGATATCTTATTTTTCTACACAAGATGTAAATTTAAATTTATAGATTAATTCAACGAGAAATAAGTGCATAGTATTTTCGGTCAGTAAAAATCGAATTCGGTTGGTTAACAGCATAATGACGTCTACTGTAGACAGAGCTTTGCAAAACCCAAACTAATCTTACTATAGTTGTTCTCTACAGTATATCGCCGTTTTTCGTCTGTTACAGCTGATGCTCTCGAATAACGTAGTATACCCACCGAATCTAGAAGACAGATTGGTCTAGTAGCGTAGGGTTTGACACTTCCAACATACAGGTAAAAAGGAATAGGAAAAGGCACATGGGTGTAAGGCGACCGCAATCTTAACAGCCCTGTTCAGCATACCGTCTGCTCCTGGTGCTTTGTTGTTCGCAAGTCTAATTGCGAGAACCATCACTTCTTTTGGAGCTATCAAGACAAAGGTCGCTCTTTCCGATTTCGTTGGTGCAAGGCACGGTTCTATTGCTAGATGAGGAGGGAATAGCTTAAAAATTAAGATGTCTTTGTTGTTAAAGGATCGATTGTTTTCATCATTATGCTAAATTGTCACTCCCTTTTTTCAGTGACTTGCAACCAACCAACGAATCTCTCAAATGTATTCTAGATTGAAACAGTACTATGTTACAACCATTTATTTATCAAATAAATGATGAACCTTTCTTTATAAAAGAATGTTGATTGTTTGGTTCTTACAATTGTTTCCAACCTATCTAAGAGTTGTCTTAGAAATTAATCAAAGGATTAATAAATCTTAATTTATACATAAGTATGTACATACATACAGCGTATATGTATGTATATATGTATGTTTCTATAGGAAATCTGTAAGTCTCTTGCGTAGAGGTGTACATCAAATCAAGTGCTAAGTTATAAACATAATTACAATTTTTGTTCCTAACATTTGGCAACACTTAATTTCTTGATTTCGTTCTTACAAAATATCTGGTGCGCCTATAAAACTTTTTTAAATTTGGAAAAAATTGACACGAATGTTATGGGCACAGTGAAGGTTTTAGGTTTTAGGATTTCGGCAATTATTTATTATATCTTGTGTTTTGTAAATCGATCATTAAATCGATTAATCGATACATAATCGCAAGAACAGTTATTGCTGATGAGTACATACATACATATGTACGTATATAGAGTTTCTGGTCATTGTCATAAATGTCATATTTAGAGTTTGATTCCGCGTCTGAGTCACGGGGGAAAATTGGATACGATTTTTGGTATCAAGTTCGCCGCTTACTTTGTACATATATTTTTATTGTTACTCAGCATATTGAGTTGGCCATTTGTTGGTGTTGTTGTTGTTGGCTTGCTGCAATTTTCGCCGCTTTCTTTAAAGTGCCAAGCAGCTGAAGTGAAGTCACTTCCCAAAACAGAGTGGAATGTGTTTAAAATTCCTACCTTACATTTGAATACACATATGTACATTTGTATCTGTACATTTGTATCTGAACATACATACATTTATTTGTAATGATTTAAACAATCAGTGCTTTGCTTCTTCTTTCCTGCTACTGCTGCTGATTTTCATCTTTCATTCACATCTGTCTCTCTCTCTCTCTTTTGACGCGCTCTCACTTGTCACTTGTCTATTTCTTTTTTTCGCTTGCTCGTGTCGTTTCGTCAGTGGAGACGCTTTCCAACTTGCCCTTGCCCGTTATTCCATTTAATTTCAGCTCAGCATTTCACAATTTTCACTTCTCCAATTTCTCCATTTTCGCTTAGTGAGGCGAATATTTGAATATAGTAGATGTGCATTTCTATGTGTATGTGTATGTGTGTGGGTGTGTGTGTGTGTAGATATATACTTACTTGACTTAGCTTGATTCATTGTAGTATTGTTTTTATATCCTCTGAGGGGTATATCGGGCTTGTTAAATACATGTAACAAGCAGAAGGCGGCGTGACAAACCCCATAAAGTATATGTGTACATATGTACATATGTATGTAAGTACATATATACATATATATTCTTGATCAGCATAACAAGCCGAGTCGATTAAGCCATGTCCAGCTGTCTGTCTGCCTGTCTGTCCGCATGCACTAAGGAAACTCAGAGATGACAGTATCCACCACACATATTTAATCAGTTAATACATGAATTTTTTTTTGGTCGACGTCACGCCCTATTCGCCCATAATAAGCAAAAAAAACCAAACATATCTTGGAAAAATTACACGTTTTTAGCGAATATCTCAGTAACTACGGTAACTAGGGACACCATGCATGTTACTACATGCAACATAAAGACAATGACATCATAATTGTTCGGATGTTACGCCCCCTTCGCCCATATAAAAAAAAACTAACAAATCGAATATTTACATTACCTTTAGCTCTCGTAGTTCTTAACGTATAATTTCGTAACTACATATTCTTTAAGAGACGAACAATATGAAACGATCCTGAAAATCGCATCAAGATCGGACTATAACTAAGAAGAAGAGGGTATTACACGGTCGAGATGCTCGACTGAAATTTCCTTTTATTTTTTTAGTTTTTTGCTAATACAAACACATGCATATAAATGTATGTAGATGTATAGTAATAACAATTGCCTACGATATGATTGTGTTAGTGTGAAATAGGAACAATGTTCGTTCAATGACCTTTTACTTTTACACTATTCCACGGTGTCCATGTTCATGTTTTTGTTGTCCATTGCCTTACGTTTCATTCGTATGGGTGTATGGGTGTGTGTGTGTGTGTGTGTGTGTGTGCGTTTGTACAATGTTTGCGTTAAAGATATGGTTAAATTAGTCATTCATCGTCGCCGTTGTCGTTAGGGAGCACAAATTGCGTAATTTCGCACAGTGACGTAAATTTGATGCGTCAAATTGAGTCAAAATATTTAAGTTTCATATGTATAGACATCACCTGGTCAAATACATGCACATGCATGCGTTTAAAATTTCCAACACTCTCATCACCTCAATGCGAATTTAATCTTAATATTAAATAAAATATTTAAAGATATTCAAAACCCCATACGCTTGTTTTGTTGTTTTTGTTAAATGTAAGTTTCCCAGGAAAGTTAAACTTGCGTTTTGCGGTTTTTGCCATTGTATTACGCACACACAGATACTCTCGGCCCCATATAAACTCTGCCGTACTCACGCACTCGTCGTTCTCTTTGGCAACAAGAAGAGAGTGTGAGCACAATGTTTGTGAGTGTGTGTGAGAGAGAGAGAGAGAATTGGTGAGCGCTTGGCGCGCACTACTCTCGAAAGGGCACGTTCGGTGTGAATGACCGCCGCTAACACACATTTGTGCGAGCGCTAAAACAAAAGCAAAAAAAAAACAACAACAACAAACTTAAGCTGCGACGTCGCGTCGCGTTGCGTCGGCTGCGTCGTCGAAGTTGAATACGAACACAAGGAAGCGAAACAGCCGAATGAACGACCGACAGTAGCAGTAGCAGCAGCAACAACAACAACAACTGAAAAGTAAAACAAGTAACTCAACGAACAGCTGTTGCTGTTGTGGTGGCAGGCTACAGAATGCCCTGTAAATGCCCGTTGAAAATGAGGCGCGCATGTTAACTAAGTAAAGCGGGGTCGTTTCATTTGAAATAAGTTCAAATGAACTGCTCCATGAAATAATCTAAGCAAATATATGTTATAAATGTATTTTTGTGACTTAAAGTTTTTGAATACAAATTCGATAATTTCCTTTATAAAATCGTAAAAAATATTAGATAAATAATAGATATTTTGTGTCATCAATAAAGAACCTACATATGTATATTTAAAACTACTTGGTTAGAATCTATTCCTTTCACAGTAAGATTTTTAAAAAAGAATGACCTACGCATGTCTTCCATAAAGAATTGAATTCATTCTATCGAAAGAACAGCTAGAGAAATTATGACTCACATATGAATGTAATAAATAAAATATTAAACTTATTCAGATAACTTAACTTAAAATCCTAAACTTTGCAACTTGGTTAGTAATTTAAATTATTAAAAAATAGCTGTTTTAGTAAAATCGGTTGATAAATATTAATTATTAAAGAAAAACAAATTTTAACATTATGTAAAAATAATTTAGTTATGAATTTAAAATTTCCCAAAGGGCCTTTATGATTGTTGTTAATTTGTAGGGTATACAAAAATATTGAAAATACAACGCTGAAAACTTGCCGCGTTGACGTTGACGTTGAATGCAAGTTGGCGGAGCAGCATTGCGCATCCCACAAAATTGTCGCAATTGAAAATTAATTGTTGTTGTTTGGTGATTAAAATTTTGAAATTTATACGCAATTGGTGCAATTTTTGGAAAATCCATAGAAACATATGATTTAGATTTGGGCACGCATGGGCGAGCTTTGCTGTACAGTCAAACCGGAATCGGCCCTACTATGTTTGGGCTCCAACAGCGGCAAACTATATTATATATGTATGTACATACAGACAAATACATATTTATTGTATGTACATATGTATGTGTGTGTGTGTAATCTGCTGCTGCCTCCTTTGCCGCCTGTGCGGAGTCGCGTCGCCGTTGCTGCTATTTGGCTTGCAAGAATAAATAAACAAGCAGGCAAACGAACGAGCGCAAAAAAAAATATAAAAAAAAGAAAAAGAAAAAGAAAAAAACGACAACACAGAAAACCGGCAATGTCATTAAACCCTAAACAAGAGCGAAAGCAACAACACAAAATGCGATAGAACATTGACACGAATACAACAACAAGAAAAACCAGAAGCGTTATGAAATACTCAACGTAAGAGAGCCGAGAGCCCACAACACATTTGAGAGCAATGAACGGCCGGCCGGCCCGCACACCAGTACACAAACAAACAATATGTGCTGTGCATGCATACACTCTCTCTCTCACACAGTCACAATCATCTGTGGGGGCGCGCACATGATTTGAACATTGGCTCTCTTTCGTTTCGTTTCGTGTCGTTTCGTGCGCTCCGTTCTCTTAAGCTCCAACGCCAAAGCAAACGCAGGTGAACGACCGACCTAGCCATTTGTTTTCCTTTTGTGACTTGTGTATATTTGAGTGTGCTTGCATGAGAGAGAGAGAAAGAGAGAGAGAGAGAGGGAGAGAGAGAGAGAGAGAGAGAGCACATCTGAAACTGCTTGTGTGTGAGTGTGTGTGTACTGCTGCTGCTGGGTAGCAAGTGAGTCATTTGCTTGGCTGAGACAGAGTGCTGTTCACTGTTCACTGTTCACTGTGTTTGCCTGGGCCGTGACAAAATGAAATTACTTTGCTGATGTTTTGCTTGCCGTCATCTTATTTTCTTTATTGATGCCAAGCAGAAATGGCAAATATGTAAGCTTCGGCTGCATTTCCTCGTTTTTCGCCTCGTCTGTAAATGCGATCGCCACCGCACGCACCTACACACACACTCTCGATCAGTCGAAAGCTACTACTGGCTACCCCACTCTCTTAGTTTTACGCTCACCTTCCTTTATATTTGTCTACTACTACTACTTTTCCCCTCTCTCTTTGTTGTGCGAATTCTTTGCTGCTTAATCCATAGGCCAATCGAGTGCGTGAAAGCAAGCGTGAAGATGAATATATATATACATAAGTACATAGAACATTTCTCGATCGCACTCTCACACTCGCACCCACTCACACAAACACAATCAGCATACATACATACATACATATGTACATATGTATTTATCACTCTTCCCCTCTTTCTCTATCTCTCGGTCACTTGCTAGCGTGTTCACTCTCTTTCTTTCACAGTCTTTCTTTCTTTCTTTGCTCCAACATTGCGCTTACTGTATGTCTTTGCACGCATATTGACCTTGACTGTGACTTTTATAAAATTGGTTGTTGTTCTCGTTGTTATTGTTAGTGTAGTCTTTGTCGTAATTTTAGAATTTAATTCCTATATGTATGCAATGTAGTAAATACAGTAGAACCGGGTTATATCCGAAAGAATATTTTAACTTTCATATAAGCTGATATATGGACATCGAATTTTCGTTGCAAAAACCAGACGGACGCTATAAGGGGAGTCGTTATAACCAGATTCTAGTGTATTAAGCATTCATATAGCATATTGAACATTTATTGTTAGTTAAGATTAATAAAAAGTTTTAATACAATTTTTAGGTTCAAAGTAATTTTATATTTCATAATGATCGGCTGGCCTGATCGCAATGGGTTATACATACCTTATTCGAGAGACATTTTTAATAGTTTTAGTATTTCGAATCTGTTAAATAGTTTCCAAATTTCGTTTTATTTAATTCACATTATTGCGTGAGGTGTATTGGTTAAAGCAAAAACTCCGATTCTTCAAGTTGGAACTAATGAACATGCATCAAATGATACCTCATTTGTTCAGATCCATTTCAGGGATTTTGTTTGTTCTACCACTTTTCAAAAAAAACACTATAGTTTGGCGGGAAAAGCAATAAAAATATACCTATTTCATTTGGGTCATTTTAGCCAAACCACTTAACATACATAATATATTAGTATGTCATTTTGTAATTATTATATTTAAAATACCTTTCTAACATGGTACAAGATCATTACATGATGTTAATATTTAAAATACCTTTCTAACATGGTACAAGATCATTACATGATGTTAATATTACGTAAATCAAATTTTTCAGCGTGTATTTTTAACAAATTTATTTAAAAAAACTTAACGTAAAACTATTTTTCAATTTCTAATACATTATTTACAATAAAATTCCGCAAATTTTGGTATATATATCACACATATTTGGAATAGTTCGTATTTCCCGGATACTAAATTTTATGTAAATATATTATACCCTCTGAGGGGTATATTGGGTTTGTCAGAAGTATGTAACAGGAAGAAGGAGGCGTGGCAGACCCCATAAAGTATATATATTCTTGATCAGCATCAACAGCCGAGTCGATATAGCCATGTCCGTCTGTCCGTCTGTCCGTATGAACAAACAAATCTCAGAGATGGTAAGAGCTACAATATCCGTTTTAGTCAGTATCGACCACATATTTAGTCATTCAATACAAGAATATTTTTTTTTCGATGCCACGCCTCATTCGCCCACAATAAGCGAAAAGCCAAACAAACCTCGGAAAAAATACAGGTTTTTTACGAATATCTCGGTAACTATAACACCTAGGGACACCAATTTTGGCATGCAGGTTGCTAGATTCAATATATAGATAATTCCATCAACATTTTTTGGATGCCACGCCTCCTTCGCCCACCAAAAGCTCAATTGAGTTATAACTTTGCAAGCGGCTGGCTCACTTATTTCTTAACGTATAGTTTTGTAACTTAGCATTTACTTGTATTCAAATAATATCACACGATTGTGTTTCATCAATTTCATCAAAATCTGACAATAACTAAAAAATTTTTTCATACAACGAAAATCGTTCCTTTCAAGCAAGGTATATCTACGTGCATTGCACTGAACTGTGCATACAAGCAACAAAAACGAAAAGCGTGTGAGCGAGATAGACATACAAGTGTGAATGTTAAGTTTTTGCAGCAGCTACTCCAATTTAAACTCATCTAATTGAAAACGAAGCTCAGAGGGTATTACACGGTCGGCATGCCATTTGACTGACAAATGACATTTTCTTTCTTGTTATTTGAATATATGTTTATTTAACACTAAAAGCTCAAAGCAAAGTTAATTAAACATACACATATATACATACACATTAAGTTTTGTACACATATTTTAACTATAATAAGAAAAATAATTCTATAAATCATAAAATATACTAAAGGAAAATAACAAATGAACAAATTAGAAACCAAAAATACATTTTTACCTAAAACTCTACGTCAACCAAACTAAAGTATCGAATTTTAAAATTTAAAAAAATATACGGAAATAAATGTTCCTTTATTCTAGAGACACTCGCACATCTTTTAGTTGTACAGGATAATAAACTAAACAAATTAAAAAGGTTATCCTTGGCATACCAAAGATTTGATGCCCTTGCAGAGCCCTATATAAATAACATTAACTTTTTCACACAAAAGGTAGATAATGATCTACAACATTGTGGATATGTTAGGCCACAAAAACAAAATAACTTTGGTATTACCATGCTGCGGCCAAACAATTAAATCTAGTTAAAAATAATATATGTATGTCATTCGAAAGGTAATGAAAATGCTTTTCAAAGAACTACCAAAGAAATTCTACATAATTATTAAATGATTTAAAACACACTTTATTTTGTTTTACATTAGTTTTTATTTATATATTGTACTATTTTTCGCCAGCAGCACTGGTGTCAAGGAACCGGCAATTGTTTTAAACGACATATTGCCTACATGGTGATCCGAAGGATATAGCGGAAATTGTAATGGATTGTATTGAAAAAAAAATCATTATAGTTGGTCGAGTGTCCAACACAATGTCCCAGCTTCAATCCGATAAAAAATATATGATCACCCGTTTAAAAGTATTTTATCATTTTAAAAGTGTCAAGCTTATTTTGATAGACTATTATTGAAACAATTCTTTTCAGGTAGTCTGGTATGCTCTCTTCCAAGTTTCCTCGTAACTTTTTTGGAATTTAATTTCATTCAGTTTATAAAGAATCCTACAGGATACTCATGTTTGTTAAATATATTTAATACTTCCCGAGCTGATCTTTAATCGAGAGACCATTTACGCTACATTCCTTGGATAACAAAGTTGTTAAAAACCAGTATTTTTTTGGATAGAACAGATTAAAAAAAATGTTTAAATAGATTTTCATTACCATCTCATAATTGTAGAATACCAGCCTACCACCATGTAAATTATACCTACACTATTTGATCTCCGAGGCCATGTTTTATAGTTAGCTTGACAATGCTTATTCGAAATTATTCACCGGATCTATAAAAGATCTATTGCTATGTATAAGTATGACAATGTGTAATGTCAATTTATACAGGAATCTGAAAATGTATCCAGTCTTTGGAGTGCCAAAGATAACCTTTCTTTCTTGTTTGTTTAGAAACTGTTTTACATTCTTTTATTATTTGTGCTTTCGTCTAAAGGGAAAAAGGAGAAAGATATGGGTCCGTTTCAGCGAGATCAAACTTTTTTAAGAAAAGTATTCGCACCATTTTAGATTTCATAGATATGAAATGTTTAAGAATGTCGCTTAGAACGTTAACTCATTTTGCATTCCCTTTGCATTTCGCAAACAATTAATTGATAACATATTTTTGGACTTTTTTGAAGTTTATTTTAAAATTTTTTTGACGAATAATATTGTAATATTATTATTGCTATGATTTTATATGAAGTGAATCTGTAAAAACATCGAAAGCGTATTTTAAACCAATTTATATTTTTTATTTTGCAAACAGTTGTTTGACCATGCTTAGATTGTAATAATATGATTATGTAAGAGTTAGTAAAAAATAAGGTTTTTTAGCTGTGTTGAATTTGACTACTTAAACTAAACTGTAAACTGTATTAAACACTGCAGTGTTTGGATTTCGGGAATTTGTATGTATATATTTATACCGGTGTGGGTGGAGAAACCCATTAAACGTAACCTTAAACCTGAAGGAAACGCAATGAAACTCTAGCTATGCGTGACGTGAGAGTTCGTCTTGGGGTCACACAATTGCCGCAAGCTATAAAACTGTGTAAATCAGTTAAGTAAACATAACTATGCCATACGAGATGTACATAAGTATGAGTAACAGATGAGGCAAGAGTGGGGGGAGGAGCAGCGCAATGTATAGTACATTTGTAGATATGCAAAGAGTGGGAAGCATCATCATCATCATCATCATTTCACGCAGCACAAATCTTAAAGTTGGGCTTCACTTTCGAAAGGCGTCCACTCCCGAATTATCACATCTAAAGTACCACACATACACACATGAATACTCAGATGGATACGCATAGAAATCACGGCAGTAAAATCCGAAGCCAAAGCCAAAGCCAATGCCAAAGCTAAAGCCAAAAGCAAAGCCCAAAAACCCGAAAAAGGTTTTTAGCGCTTTCTACCCGAAAAGTTCAGTGAACTTGCAGCGTCCACAGCTGCGGAGGAAGCAAACAGCAATAACAACAACAATAACAACTACATAAATGTGGCCGCATAGTCAAAACGAAATTGCTAATAAGCAAAAGAGAGAATGCCAAAGAGAGAGAGAGCGGGAAGAGCGCCCGCATGCCCATCAGTGTTGACAGATTTTGAACGTTGAAATAAGCTAGATTTCACAAAAATAAGCTGGAATAAGCTACAAATTCTAAAAAACAGGCTAAAAATAAAGCAACACGAAAATAAATTAATTTGTAATCGTGTATTTAACTCATCCAATTCGTTATTAGTGATATTATCTTATTTTTCATTGGGGCGAATCAAAGAAATAATATAATAACATAGTTATCCGTAAAAATCAAAATAAAATTATTTGTCTATACCAAACAATTAAATATTTCTTAAACAAACCTTATATTTAATATTGAGTTTAAGGACTTAATAGTCATTTTGTTGCGAAATTTGCTCTTAACTATATATATTTGGCTGAATACGCGTTCAATCGCAGCACTTGACCACGGAAGTGATAAAATTTGAATGGCAAATAAAGCCATTTCCTCAAAACAATTTATTTGGCCAGCATCCTGATAAGACAGTGCTTCTGACCAAAACTTTACAGTATCATCTGTATTCTGCCACGGATCTAAATGAATTTTTTTATATTGGGCAAGCATTCCATCTATAATTCTGTAGTTAAATAGTTCCAATATGTAAATGAGATTATTTTTATTGTTTTTTTGTGTCTCAGAACTTTCTCTGCTGTAAAAACTTGTAGTTTTTTCAATATTTTCAAGAAAGTGGTGACCATGCTTGCATTTTGTATACTGTAGTAATTAATTACGACACCTAAAGATTTATACAATAAGTGTAACTTGTTTTATATTTACCAAGTAATTTTCTCAATGCCTCCAATTGCCAACAAGAGCTTCTTTGTTGCTGCATTTGGCCCATGTGTTTCGACAATTTTGTTTATAGCGAACTTTAGGCATTCTTTTCAATTTCACAATTTCTTACACTATCACCATTCTTAAAAAAATTTACGTATTTAGTGTGACCGAAACCTGTTAATGAAAATATTCTATAAATTAATATTTAATTTTATGATATACCAAAATATGTACTCCCAAAACACTTTTTGTTCCATTTGCACTTAAAAATACCTAAAAATATGTATTTTATACAGATGGCTATAGGCATTTCGATAGTTTTCCAAGCTATTCTCTTTCTAAATAAGCAACAACTAGCCTTAAATTGGCTAAAATGGCAACACTGATGCCCATGTGTGCGTGTTTATGCGTGTGAGTGCGTATGTGGGAAGCGTGAAGCGTGAGCTTGCAAGAAAAAAACAAATGATGAAAATAAAGAGAAGCTAAGCAAATGACAAGGCAATTGGGAGACAGAGAGAGTGAGAGAGAGAGAGAGAAAGAGCAAAACAAGAAAAAAGAGAGCGATAAAGGTTGGGGACATGGGCAACGCTTTTTACCCAGCGGCGCGCGTCAATTTCGAGTTCAATGTCAAACCACAAAAAAACGACAACGAAGATGATGATGATGATGATGACAAACAACAACAGCAACAGCAATTGGAGGGCAACGGTAGCCCAAGACATGTGCATCAGGGGGTGTTCACTGCACAGTTGTTGTAATACGTATATTACAGGGTCGCCCTTTTGTGCGAACTTCACGCACCACGAACACACACACAAACATACATATGTATGTACATACATACGTATATGTAAATCACGTGGGCGGCAAGGCAATAACAAGAGCAACTCCAATAAGTAGAAGGTGCTCGACTATTACATGCCTAGTACCCTAACTAGTAATGTTAATCAAACTGAATATCGATTTTAAAACGCATCGACGCATCGATACATATTTCGTTATTTATGTAATCTTTATAATACAGTAAATTGAAATACTCATTAAAATATTGTTTGTATTGCATATTTATTTCTTGCCTTGAAATTGGAAATGGAAAAAATAGTTTTTGAATTTATATCTAGTGAATTTTTTAATTTAAAGACTCAAAATGAGCATTGGATCTTTTTTTTTTTAATGCGACTTAAATCTATCGATACATCGTCATTTATAAATGTACATTGTACATGTAGAAATCGAGAAAAAAAATCTAAGATGTACCGATGTCTTGATGTGTCCTACATCACTAGTTCTAATTCTGGCCGACATTTTCAATAGTAATGTAAAAAGACATGATAAAATCGATACAACGATTCTCGTTTTGAATTTATGTTACCGATTTTTTGAAATCATATTTTTAAAATCGAAGTATAGTTTTATTTACATGCATAAATGATTTCCGCATTCGTAATAACTATGGATAATACCCATTTCTAAAATCAACAGATTTCAATTTTCTTATATTGAAAAATGTACAGGATAATCGATGTACTGATGTAATACTTTTCGATATATCGCTCACTCGATTTAAAAATTGATGTTTAGTTTGATTTATAACACTAGTCTTAAACTTAATCTTAATGGACATACAAATAACTGCAAAAGAAATGCGGTTTCAAAAGTTACATATTTTCATATAACTTCACTATCTATTAACCGAAATATATGTATATGATTTTGACAGATGTTGAATGCTAATAGTTATTTTAATTCGGTACTTGTGTTCACAGAATTTGGCCCACAGACACAAGCCTTTGGGTGCAATTTGGGAACAAGGCTAACAATTGTGATACGCAAGTTGAGAGCTGTAGTCTGTGACATCGCCCCTGGAGGGCGTTAAACTTCACGGTCATGGCATTTTCTTTCTGTTTGTAGGCGCCGTCATCATAAGCGTCAACGTCAACGTCAACGACGACGTCAGCGTTGCGTTGGCGTCGGCGTCTGCGTCTGCGTCAGCGTCATGTATGATTGATAGCGACCACAACGCAATGTGACGCATTGATGCCCACTAGGCGAACAGTTCATAGGCTCTATGGTTAGCTCTGGGTGTTGTTGGAATTGGTTTTGCTTTCTCTTCCCGTTGCCAGATGGAAGAGAGAATGTGGAGGCTAATGACCGATAAAACAAGCACGCGCTGATACTGATACGAGTCACAATCTAAGTCACAGACATAGCTACAGCTACAAACAGCAACAAAAGATAGAAGATAGAAGACCGATTCACGCTGTTGTCGAGCATAGCATTCCTTTCTAGAGCTGATTAAGTCGAGTCACTGCCACACGGAGGCAGGAGGCAGGAAGCCAGGAAGACAAGGCGGCAATGACACCGGACTACAATTTTCAAGCAGAGATTGATATGCTGATTCAGACAGACTAGACAGTTAGGCATCGGCGGTGGAACAAATACAGACACAGATACAAATATGTACATATGTACTTCAAACACTTTGTCCATACTAAATTACAGTCTGATCCTCGCACAGACGACACTAAATGACGTAAGATGCTAAAATTTGTTTAAAACTTAGCACTTCGTTTATGTTTGCATTAAAATGGGGTGAAATTCGTGCAAAATCTTCCTAGTGTTTTTTAAATTGTCTTTAAGCAATCTGACAGAGATTATTTGGTATTATAATAAGTATAAATATCAATTATGTTTGAGCTTGCCCCACTATATATTTCTATATACAGACATAAATTTAGCGATAACATACATATATTAAGGAAACAAAAAACTATTTTGGTTCTTCAGATACTAAAAAGTATTACAACGCATAAACATGTCACAGAGTTGGTTCTAAATTGGTCTACTGTATATAATATTATTAGAATTTTAAATTTCAAAATGTCTTATATTAGTTAATATTCATAGTTAGCAATGGAAACATATAAATTTATACGCTAATTTGGTTGCCAGTATGCAACAAAGGAAAAGCTTAGATCAAGCCTTTTTAAGTAGAGTTTTCATATTTGATAGTGTGGTCGATTCTCTCTCAAACATGTGTTTTTTTTTAAAGTTTTTTAACTTTGATATAAATTGCATAAATAATCTAATTAAACAAAGTTTTAAATATTTTGTGTATTATTTTATTAAGTTTTATTCCGCACTTTTGTTCTTTTATAAAGACTTAAAGACTGTAATACACAATACAACACAATATGTACTCAGTGAGACATAAGTACTATAAATTAGTGATAACTAATTTTAAACACCTTTTCTTTCGTTATTCATTTATTCACCTTTTCTTTAATTTGCATAACAAGCACCAATCACATTAAAAGATGAGTGAAATTTCCCGCGCTTTTTTTACATTTACAAAGCAGCTGCAAATCAGCTGACTTTAAATGAACTTCAAATGTTAATGGTACTCCTCAAAAAAATTTCAAAAATATTTTTATTTTATCCCGAGTATTCCGAATCAGAAAAATAAACAAATTTTAAGATTGCGACAAAAATTAATTTGGTATTAATGGCAAAATATCGAACTTTTTCCCCATAGTGGAATGGATAATTTTTTTGTTTGTAGTGGTAGTTATGAAAATGTAAAACTTATTTTTTGACAATAAATTGTTATTATGATTATACTCTTATGTAATGGCAGGCCTTATATTAATTTATTCTACCATTTACCTATTCTAACAGTTTACCCTAAAATTTTTACTTTTTTTTTATTTAGTTGTTTTGTACAATTAATTCTCTTTTCGTATCATTTGAATTATCATAAAAAGCTAAATAATTATTGGGAACATAATAAATGGAAAATTATTCTCGCGAAAGGGTTTGATTATTTATGCCGAGCTGCCCTTTCTTAATGGATAAATTTTGGATGATTGGATCTGAAATGTTTATAGATCTTTGGAATGCACATTATTGCATATTATTTATCCAAAAAATGTGTCGGACGTGCATTACCGGTCACGCATGTAAAATTTGCATCACTAATGCTGTTATTATTGAGAATCGAAGAAATTTAAATTTTAAAACATCTAAGTTCCTTTTTTATTTCACTTATGTTATCATTGGTTAGCAAACATTCCGCCAATTCACCAAATATCCTGTTTGCGAGGGCGTTAATGTCGGTCGGTGTCGATCCACACGCCAAAGGAGCTGCACGACAGAACGTACAAGTTGGAAGTATCACAAGAGCCGCAAAAAGTCGCAAACAAGATTATTACTTACTCTTAATACACACTTTCTACAATATTTTGACATACATTACATATCGCACAAACACCCATTGGCATGGTTTTCCTCTATTTCTGGACAACACTAAACAATATAAATATTATCACAAAATGTTTTTTCATTCATTTTATCCGATATCTTATTATTGCAAATTGTGAATTTGCCAAACGTTCAAAGTGAATAAAAAAGTTCCGCCAATTTTGCCTAACGCATTAGCTGATTAATGACCAGACTTTGAAGCTTGATTAAAATGACAGGGTTGCAATTTTAACAAAAACTTTAATGGGGTTTTCATATATAGTGATTCTATTTGAAATATAATGAAATAGAATTAATCTTTGTTTCAACAAAATTTTCGATTCCATGCCAATTATTTGGGGATTCCACCCAGTGTGAATGGGGTGAATAGCATTATGCTGGAAAACTTATTTCGCTAGGACACAAATAAATTAACTTTTATTCTTAGATGAATTGCATTTTTACAAAGAATTGAAATCTTTAAAGTTAAAAGAACAATATAAATGTGAAGTTCTCAAAAAAGTATGATATGATTTAATATACATTTTATATTATATATGCAATTTACACCTCACTTAATTCCTAACATTTATTTTTCAAATGGGGAGTATCTATGAAATAAGGATTATTTTATATAGCTAGCCATATCGAAACCATTAGGCTCAAATAAAATATTAGAAAAGTAATACATACATATGTATGTATATGTTAAAGTCTGGCTTTCTTAATGACTTTAAATGTGCTCAATGATCCTGGGAAAGGTTTTTTTGACGTACAGAGACGTACAAAAACACTGGAGCACATCAAAAGATTATCCCAGTTATTTTTATTAGATTTATACATCAAATACTTTTATTTAAACCTTTAAACTCTTCTTAAAAAGAGCAAGAATCTGAAAATATGTTAAATATTTTAACTCTTATTTAATTGACATTATATTTTACATACATATATTTTGTATATCCTTGCAGAGAGTATATTGTTTTTGTCACGAAGTTTACAATGCATTGAAGAAGGTGTGGCAGACCCGATTAATTATATATATTCTTGTTGAGCATCAATAACCGAGTCGATAAAGCCATGTCTGTCTGTCCATCTGTTTCTATGCGAAAAAGTCTCACAGTTTAAAAGGTATTTTGATGAAAATTGGTACTCTTTTTGCAGGCAGTTCATATGTTAAAATCTGCCAGATCGAATCACCACATCATATAGTTGCTATAGAAGTTATAGTTATACTTATACTTAGTTCGAATAACTTTTGTGTTTTTTAAGCATTTGCAACAACATTTACGCAATACGCTTTAAAAACTCAATTTTGTGTAAAAACCAAATTTCATTCTGATCGGACTACTATATCATTTAGCTGCCATAGGAACATAGCACAACAAACTTTTCTGTCTATAAAGCGATGAAATTCACATAAAATGCATTTGCAATCAGTCCACATATATGTACTTACCGAATTTGATGCAGTTTGGACTACTATATCTTATAGCTTATATGGGAAAAATCGGTTATAATTATCATACTAAGTATGTAAAAACTTTGTGTTTTTTGTTATTAAACACAAACAAATTTAAAGGATAACCATATGACACCGTGTACACCCAAATCATACTGGGTTTTGCACGGGTATCCAATCTTTGGTGTGACAAAGATAACCTTTCTTTCTTGTTATAAAGCTAATTTTGATCAATGGTTTTTATGGTTATGGTAAAATATTTCATTATTGCTTAAGTGCAAGGTGTTTTAGTGTCGACAGAAACTTATTTTCTTATCAAAGATATGTACATTCGTACATTGGTACAAAAAAAAAAAAATAAACTATATATTGTAGTTACCAGCGTTCAAATTAATTACTTCTATAAATTGATGATTTTATTAGCATTAAAAAAGCAGTTTTTATAAAAATATTTATTCACTGTCATTGAAAAAAGTAATTCCAATTAAATGTGGTTATCAATAGCATTTGCAATGCAAGAACGAAAATTTCAGTCGGGCATGCCGACCGTGTAATATCCTCGGAGCTTCGATTCCAAATATAAAATTTTCAATTGGAGTAGCAAGAACTTAACATGCATAAATGATAGTGTGTCTGTCTTGCTCGCACAATATTTTTCGTTTTCGCTGCTTGTACTATGACGCGAGCGCTGTAGCAGAGCTCAGTGCAATGCACGTGGCTATGCCTATGAAATTAACAATTTTCGTTGTATGCCCAACTTGTTTAATTATAGTCCGATCTTGATGCAATTTTCAGTATCGTTTAATATTGTTTGTTTCCACTCATGGGCGAATGGGGCGTGGCATTGAAAAAAAAGATTCTTGTATTGACTGACTAAGTATGTGATCGATACAGACGAAAACGGATATTGTAGCCTTTAACATCTCTGAGTTCTCTTCGTTCATATGGACAGACGGACTTGGCTGAATCGACTCGGCTGTTGATGCTGATCAAGAATAAATATACTTTATGGGATCCACGCCTTCTTCTGCCTGTTTCATACTTTTAACAAACCCAATACACCCCTCAGAGGCTATAAAAACAATGCTACTGAAAACTTTCAGTGATGAATAAATATTAATTAACATTTTTTGGGGGTAGCATTGATTCAATACTATTGTAATTGCGAGGTTGTGTACTTTATCAAGCCTCAAATTAGTGTGCTCAAAAACTCGTTTTATTTTATTAAACAGCGTATTTATTTTTTAAATCATCAACAACAACAGTAAGAAAATAGATTAATTTGGGTGCTCACTATTTAGGGGTGCTTACTAGGGTGTTCGGGGGTCACTATAACCAGTCAGCACTGTATTACAATTTTTAAAATACAATTTAATAATTAAATAAAATTTTATAAAACTAAATAGATTTAGCACTACTTCAATGCTAATGAAAAAGTAATTACAATGCTTAAGTTTACCTCTCTGATAGTTACAATATCCATTTATTTGTACAACGAAAGTGTTGAATACATAAGTACGTATTATTGGGTAGATTAATTTTGTAATAGTTTACAAAATATATGTACATTTAAGGTACAACCAAGTTTCAGGAATCTAAGGAAATGAAATGCGAGAAAAACAAGAGAATAGGAGCAGTTACAGTGGCGTTAACAGTAACCGTTCGGAACAGGGACAATCCAATGCAAACGCAATGTGCGGTCGCGCGTTCAACCCTAACCTCAGACAATAAAAAACTATACAACAGCACAGTGCAACATCAACATCCACAGGCATAACAGCTCTTCATGCACCGTGCACCCCAGTTGCAACTCTGAAAACGCGCGCAAAAACCTAATGACAACAACAACAGCAATAACAGGCAGAAACAGAGAATGCGAACGAATGACAGAGAGAGAGACAGTGATAGAAAGGAAGAGAGCGGGAAATGCCCTGTTGCGGCATTACGTCACGAATATATGTATGTATCAGCGTAAAAAGAGATAGAGAGATAGGCGTATAGCCAAGAATAGACAGAAAGAGATAGCGGGAGAGAATGAAAAGAACGAAGAGAGAGAGAGAGAGAGAGAGCGGAAGAGAGGAAAAGTGGTAGGGAAGAGTGCCAGCATCGAGGGCAACGACCAGCACACATTTGGCGCCCAACAGTTGTGGGCCAAGTTGGGTGCTCTTTGGGCTTAGGGAGAGTTGGCTTCAACACCCTCCTTCCCGTTACCATTCCCGTTCCCGTATCCCCTTACCTACCCTTACCCGGAACACCGCTCGTTGTGCCCAGCAACGGCATACATTGAGCTGCTTCCTTTTGGGTTGAACAACCTTTGGCGACCCTGAGAAGAGGTCAGCAACCCCTACAACAACTCACAACAGCGCGCGCTCTTTCTCTCTCTCTCTCTCTTTCGCTCGTTCGTTCGCTCGCTCGCTCTCTGTCTAAGCTCATTCGATGTGTGTGCATGTGTGTGTGGTGCGGTAGGACCTAAAGAGGGACACACACACACACGTAAGGGAGAGATTGAGAGTCAAGAGATAAACGCACTCACGCGCTCTTCGCTCACTCTCGCTCTTCGATGACGAAGAGTTCCCCGAAGAGTCGTCGGGACTTCGGGGCATCGGGAGTTTTGGGATTGTCGGAGCATCGGAACGTTGGGACGTTTGGGACGTATGGGAAGTGGCAAGTGGAATGAAACTTGGACGCGACGCTTGCGTCTGTTTTTTGCCGGTCGTTGCCCGTGTGGCAGCTTTGGGGTCGTTCCTGGTCGTTATCCTATATACCGAGAAAAATCTATTTTTATTTTGCATGTCTTTCTCGCCTCTGCTTCTTTGCTCTGCCTACTCCATGCTGCTTCACTGTTGTTGTCGTCGTCGGCTCCATTTGGATTTGGGGTTTGGGTTGGTTTTAGACTGCAGTGTGGCAGAGTGACGGAGTGGGGTGGGGTGGTGTGCAGGGTGCAGGGTATCGGGTGAAACGGTTGTAGGACTGCCGGAACACCGGGGTTACCTTTGTTTGTATTGTGCTCTGTTATGCACACAATGCGAATACAACAACATGCCAACAACAACAACAAGGGCAAATGTAATCGTCTCAGTGTCGCGGTTCTGCCAACTGTTGACAAATAACAAAACGATGCCAAAAGCAGCGGATAAACAAGAACAACAACAAGATGAAGACGATGAAGAAGCAGAAGCAACTACATACATTTGCTGCTGCATTTAATAACCAGCCATAAATGCAGGCAACTTTAATAAGCACAGGGTATTATTGAGTCCTGCAAGCATCTACAATATTGATAAGTCATGTTCAATTAGTGGTGTCTGAGTTTCAGAGACATCTGGCGTGTCAATAAGTATGAACCAGAAAAAAACATGATAAGCGTACTCCAAAACCGAATCGAAATCTACAAAGAATTCCAAGAAAATAAGAAGAAAACAGTAGAAACGGCTACAGTCGACTGTAAGATACTGCGGCATCTTCTAGACCAAAATTATGTACTCAATGTGAGATGGCTTATAAACTAATAAGCTTAACATATTAATCACCTACATATTTGTGACAACAGACAAAAAAAAAGGGTTTTCTCATACTAAAAACACAAATATTATATGTACTATGTATTTGGAAAATAAAATTTATTTCCTCTTGTTATTTATGAAGACTACCTGTAGGTATATGATATGCATTTAATATTTTTCTAGATCAAATCTGGGTTTGTCAGAAAAAGTTTGTATGCAATAGGAAAAAGGAGGCGTGGCAGACCCCATAAAGTATATATATTCTTGATCAGCATCAACAGCCAAATATATATTGTCATGCCCGTCTGTCCGTCTGTTTGAAAACCTGGCTCTCAGAGACTATAAGAGCTACAGTCACCAAATTTGGTATGTATGTTCATACATACATATATCCGTCTATGCTGCAAGCAGTACAAGTGTATTTACGATGTTAGCCACGCCGCCCACAGTCCCCGCAAATCGTGAAAAACAATTTCGCAATTCCTATAACTCGAAAAGTATTGAAGATATCTGAACGCAATTCATATAGTATGTGCATGGTACCACTTAATGTCTCGGTACCATGGTACCACTTTGGTTCGGATCGGGCAGTAAGGTAGTAACATACATATACTGACCGATTTTGATTGAAATCGAATGACTATATCATGTATTTTCTATATGATAAAAATGGAAAAACTTACTAAATCTGTGTTGTATGCTAACTTTTTTGTTTTTTTAAGATAACTGAACCAAACTCACAGAGTATGTGTATGGTAGTACTATCTAAACACTGACCAACTTTCGAATCAGACAGCTATACCACATAACTCCCATATAAGAAATCTGACAAACATCAGAGTCAACATATTTCTTTAGTTTGAGAAACTTTGTTGTCAGTTGAGGTATCCAAACTAAACTTACAATTTTTCTGACCAATTTTGGTTGCAATCGGACAGCTATATCATAAGCAATCGTATATACAAAGTCTTAAAAGTTGGTATTATTATTCCTTTTCACGAAAATATATGATTTACATATATATGTATGTTAAGCTTATTAGTTTATAAGACATCTGTGGCCGTTTCTACTAGTTTTTATCAGTGTATTATCATTAAATTAGGCCGAAGAAAAGTTTAATTTAAGTTTATGAAAATCGTACGAAAGTGTGATTGAAATGTTTCTTAAAGTTGTTGTAGTTTTTACACCCATTTTCCACCTATTTTGTCTTTACACACAATTACATTTGTAGCGGGAAATGCGCTGTGTTCTCATCACAGCACTTTATGGTATGTGTATGTGTGTGTGTGTGAGTGTGTTTGTTTTTATTGTTATTGTAGTTCTGTTGTAGAATTTCTTTTTGCTTTTCTTCTATTTGAACTATTGCAATATTCTTCCGCATTTTTTCGTTGCTGATAGTTGTGTGTGTGTGTGTAATGCAGGCGGACGAAGGGTCACAGGGTGCAGCAGCAGGTGCACTGATATCAAGTGGCTAGTAGATAAGAAGGGCAAGCAGGGGAGGTGAGCGTGTCAAAGGGGGAGTGCACTTGCATACTACATAGTAAGCATTAGTGACATTTTAGAGTTCAAGTTGCGACAAGCGACACACAAGTGTTTCCCTAAGCACACATACATATGTGCGTGTGTTTATGCTAGTGTTGTGGAACGTACTTTGTTGACCTTTCTCGCTGTCGCAGTCGCTGTCGCTGTCGTTGTTTACCGCTGCCGCAGCCGCAGCTGACGGCGACGTCAGCGACGAGTTCGCCGGGTTAATGAAACCGATTGACACACAAACACAACAACAACAACAGCTACAACAACAACAACAACAACAACAAAAGCAATTTCAAAACAGACAAGTCAAATCAAGAGCCAACTCATAGCAAGCAAGTGAACGTTTAAGAGAGCCTTAAACACCAAAGAGAGTGCGAGAGAGAAACAGTAAAAGAGAGCACGCATTGTCAGTCACTAACCGCAAGGGAGTAGAAATTATATTAGCACTAAAGCAAAAGCATACAAATAACAATAATGAACAAGAAAGAAAATTTCAGTCGAGTATCCCGACCATGTAATACCCTTTGAGTTTCATTTCCAACTACATACATATATGTATGAGTTTAAATTGGAGTAACTGCTGCTGTTAGTGTGTCTATCTCGCTCGCACAATATCTTTCGTTTTCGCTGCTTGTGTATCGCTTGTGCTGTAGCAGAGCTCATTGCACGTGGCAATGTCTCGCCTGAAAGTAACAATTTTCGTTGTGTGCCCAACTTTTTTAATTATAGCCCGATTTCAATGCAATTTTCTGAATCGTTCGATACTGTAACTGTTATCCAGTGCGTTACAAAACTATGCGTTGAGTATTACGTGAGCTGGAGTCATGTAAATTTCCCCTTTTTTTTTGGCAAAAGGAGCGTGGCATTGGTATCCCTAAGTGCCGTTGTTACTGAGATATTCGACAAAAACATGTACTTTATCCGAGGTATGTCTGGGTTTTCGCTCAAAAGGAAAACAAATTTGTATTGACTGACTAAATATGTGGTCGATACTGACTAACTTTGTAGCTATTACCATCTCTGAGATCTGTTTGTTCATACGGACAGACAGACGGACCGACAGACAGACGGACGGACAGACAGACGGACATGGCTAAATCGACTCGGCTTGTGACGCTGATCAAGAATACATATATGGGCATTTCCGCGAAAAGGTCAACCAAGAGTCCAAAAAAAAATTTTATTTCTTCTGTAATATAGAGTTTTTTTAGTCGTTTGCAGCTCATGGACAACTCTTTTTGTATTTTTTCTTTATCTTCTTAGCTTAAATACTAATGTAATGACTATAATTGTATATATAACTGCAAACAAAACTGCAGTGGGAAAAATGTCGCGTGAGTGACGTCGCGTGAGTGACCTAGAAGAATCCTTCGCAAAAAAAGGACAGACCAAATATTGAAAAATCATAAGTCTAATAATAAAGCTTGATATTTCTTATTTATGTCAAAAATATTTAAAGTTTAAAATTTTCACACAATTCGCAGAGTTTGCCGATTATTAGCAATGATGTCTAAAGTCATGTATATTTGAAGTCGCGTGAGTGACCGTTCTTTTGTGGCTTTTATCTCAAAAGATAAAAACCGGAGGCTCTCAATTTTTTTTACCAATTATAGTAGTCTCAAAATACTACAAAAAATTATTAGTGGTGAATTGTAAAAAATTTAATAGTGTTTGATATATTTAACATTTAAAATTTTATTTTGCTTACGAAAGTCGTGTAAGTGACCGCGGAAATGCCCATATATATTTTTGGGGGTCTGCCACGCCTCCTTCTGCCTCTTAGATACTTTTCACAAACCCAATATACCCCTCAAAGGGTATAAAAATACACATGCATACACTCAGGCATACATATTAATATAAATATGCATGTATGTATGTCAATACTCACATACATCTATGCATATACAGGAAGTATTTCATTTATAACAGCCATATGTTGTACATATATGAATGTATGCTGTTCGAACGCACACACAACTGGATATTTCATAATATTTATTTAGACGTTGTTGCTGTTGTTTGACGATTGACTTGTGGCTTGTGTCTTAGCTAGTGCATGCTTTGTGCAAGCTTTTTAGTAGCGCCACCTATTGCTTGCATTGTGCAGCACTTTTAACGCCATCTGGGCAGTGGCCGGCGGCAACAAGTTGCCTTGGTGCGAATAACTGATACGCTTAGCAAAGACACAAGCCCAAAAATATTCTTCATGCTTTTTACTCGATTTAAATACTATTTTTCCAAATTAACGAATTTTTCGATATGTTTGGTCTTTTACAGCACCCGTCTTGCCCGCGTCCATCGAGTCAATGTGAACATTGGCAGTTATATTAATCGCACGGATTTACCAAATATAACAAAAGTAACAACAACAACCACAAAAACACACATTTTACGAACTAGAGACAGATTCAGAAGCAAAAACAGCAATCAAAAGAGGCTTGAAACCAGAGACGACGGGTAAGAAATTGCATTTTGTTTTTCTTTTTATAGATTACTCCAATCTGACATTATAAAATTATTCAATTTACATAGAAAGAAAATAGAAATGGAAACAGAAACTGAACTAAAAAGTTCGAGCATTTGTCAAGATTTATTTCTTGTTTCTGAACCCTGTACTTTTAAAGGCGCAAAGCTTTTATTAAAAGTTTCAGTTGGAGAAAAAATGAAAATATCTCAATCTGATTATCATGTAGTAGTGAAGTTGGTCTCATTTTCCAAATTCGGAATAAATTGTTCTACAAATTAGTTATGAACACTTATAAAAAACTTAAAAAAAAATTAATTTTTGTGTTCATAAAAATAAAAAGATACTTAAAATTGCGGTCAAATTTTATTCGAATCAATATTTAAACAGGTTTTATGGGAACACTGTACGATAGAAATCTAAATATAATCTGTATTCGTTTCAGTATAAGGCAATTCCCTAATTTTCTATCTGGTCTTATTATACCCTCTGAGCAATATATTGGGTTTGTGAAAAGTATGTAACAGGCAGAAAAAGGCGTGTCAGACCATGCAGGCTACTAGATGCAATATAAAGATAATGCCATCAAAATTTTTTGGGTGCCACACCCTCTTCGCCTATAAACAGCACAAAATCATTGAAAGTTGGCATGCCTTTAAATAACCCTTTTTTCTATGTGTACAGTTTTGTAACTTGGTGCATACTTGGAGATAAATAATACCAAACCATCCTGAAAATTGTATCAAGATCGGTCTACAATCAAGAACGTTAATAAAGCACATACAAACTGTGCAACCTTCGAAAACGAAAAACATTGTGCGAGCAAGACAGACATACCAACATGTATGCATCTTTCAGCAGCAGACATGTCCGTCTGTCTGTCTAGTCTCTAAGTTTTCAGGATCTTTTTTTTAAATTTGGTACGCAGTTCATACATATGTACATATGTATATATGTATATGTAGATCAGCCACATGAGACAACTTTATCATATAGCTGCCATTGAAACAATTAGTAGAAAATTCTTAGTATGAAAATCTCTTCTGTCTATTGAGCGATATTTTCCAAATTCACGCGATATGCCTCCCCAAACCATAAAGTTCGCATATCGTATTGTACACAGTCTCTGACAGTCGGTTTGCCTGACTTCAGTTTGACGAGCTACATGATTGGTGTGCAAGGACTTACACAAATCCTTCGGCAGGTCCAATGGACTCTGGTTCTGGGCTCATGACAAACTGTGAAATCTGTGCCAACAACCTTCGCTTCTCAGCCATGCAGAATAAGTACATATGTATGTACGTACGTACGGACGTGCGCCCATAAATATGCAGTTGCTTTGACGATGGGTTGGTTAGATGGTTGCCAAGTTGGATATTAGGGGGGAGGTCAAAGGGTTGAGTGATCGGGTGGTTGGGTAGTTGGGTAGTTGGGTGGTGCAGCATGTCTGGTGCTGAATGCCTGGTAGTTTGGCTTATTTGTTTGCTTGCTTGCAACATCAATGTTGCCGTGTTCCCGTGCTGCCGTGTCGCCGCCATTTTGAGCACACTCCAAAGTACGTGACTTCGACTTTGCGTCGACGCCAACGCTAACGCCACCGCCACCGCCACCGCCACCGCCAACATCATCGTCAAGGATTCGCATGTGTTGACTGGACTCACCCTGTGCTCACCCACCTTGTCTCTCCTCTCCGGACTTGCCCTGACTTGTTGGCTTTTATGTAAGGCCAACTCATGCTACCGTTGTACCACTTGCCACTTGGCACCTGCCGCCCCTCAAACTGTCCTTCAGTCTGTGGAGTGCAACGAACGCTGCCCTTTAACCTACATACACATAGGATGCACAAACACACATACTCTTGCCTCTTGTGTGTGTGTCTTATCGGGTGGGGGCGTGGTGACGGGGGCTAAGAGCTCCCTGCATGACAGGCCCTGCTTAACATTTCAAATTCAAAATTAGTCTATTCATATATGCATATTTATTTATGTTTTACCGATGTATGTATACATATGTATGTATATAGCACCCAACATGTATTACGATACCATATTTACCCCAGTTCTCTACCAAAATTGGAGAAAATAAAAACAAAGAACAAAATGCAAAAGATACAAAAAAAAAAAAACTAGTAGGAATTGCTGGGTTCAAGCAAGCTGACTATAAAAAACCCTGTAATTACTTCGATCGCACCAATATATAACACCATATACTTACACCAGAGGGTTTTAAACGAACTGCTTAAAACGAATTTAAACTGCTGGCAAATGCCTAATTTGGTGGCTCTAGCTCTTTAAAAGACCCATGTACTTTTCAAGTACTGATTATAGAACATTTTAGTTTTAGTTTCTTGAGTCTAAAGAAAAATTCCGTAAAAACTTCTTGGGTTAACTAATTAAAGGGTAAATGGTAACGACCACAAATAAATCGAAAATATTTTATTGAAGTGCAAAATTGATGATCGTACTAAAAATAATTAAATAAAGTATTTTCTACTTCGTATTGATGCCAGAGAGAGAGTAGAACCTTCTGTAACATTAATCTGACTGTTTTTCAACACATATATTTTCAATTCTTAAAAGACATATGTATGTAATTTGAATGCAAATTACAAAAAATTAACGTATTATAATCATAAAAATACATGTTTTAATAAAAACTAAAATAAGAGAATAATTTTTGTCTACAAAGTTAATATTATAATCTCCTCTAACGATCTAGATAAAGTTACAATTCCAACATTTAAAACTAGCTCTTCAATAGATCAGTTAAACATTGCACATTGGGGCATTTTCCCATTTTTTTGGAATTAAGTCTTTTTTTCAAGTTAGTTTAAGTAACATTCTGAAAATGCCAATGCATCATGAAAACTTCAATTATGTAAGTTGCATACCCAGAATGTTAAGTTAACAGTGCTCTGTTAAACTGAGAGCTCTTTAACAGAGTTGTTATAGACTACAAGCACATGTTAGCAATTTGAGCAATATTTTCTCCAAGTTTAACAATCATTTAAATTAAATACAAAGCCTTTAAGATTTTCAATTGCAATGGATAATATTCAGTGTGGTTTGTACTCTGTGTTAATGTATGATTTTTGCCACAAGTTCATGTAGTTTGTATTGTTTTGTGTGTTTTAGCAACTGTCCCAAAAAAAAAATTTTGTGAAGAAAATTTATCTTTAGAAGACCACAACTTTTTTAAATCACGCGTAATCACAAAATGATTACATACGTTTTGTAAAGCAATCAATTATGAATCGAAACTGTTAAGCACAAAGTGCACTTATGTGCACTTTTCGCGCAATTTCACTTTTTGGTACGTAACCTCAAAATTTTCAGAGCAAATTCCTTTGAAATGCAAACAAATCAAAATAAGAATACGATTAATTTTAGTGTTATTTTAACTATTGGAGATGACTAAATAGTGTTAATTTACCATAAAAATTCTATCTATATGCACATTTTTATTACTTTAGCCAATATTTTTGCATTTATTTCAATATAGATATTACTTTTTCATACCAAAATTAAGGTTGTAAGAGATTATTCCTATTGGATATTTTTGATATAGCTTTTCGATCCAGATATCTTTTAAGGACAATGTAAGGAGCGAAATAACACTCGTTATTGACTATTTGAGCTGACAATATTAAAAACTACGATAGTTTTATCAAAAAAGTACATTTTTACAAATTCATCATATAAAAACTATATGATATAGTCAACCGATCTTGATGATTTTTGGACAGGCCATTTTTGGTATGATCACCCAGGAAACCTGAAAGTTTGGTCACAATAGCTTTGAAAACAAAAAAGTAAGAACAGATATTATTAAGAAGGGGGGCGGTGCCACGCCCACTTTTCTCAGCAATAATGGATATTCATATCATAAGTCGAATGCAAAAATCTAGAGAGTGATATCTTGCACGGTTCTTGAGTTATTAATATATTCCATAAAAATGGGAAAATGCCCCATAGTGCATTGTTTGTCCGATGTTTTTTTATTTTATATTAATTTAGATTTCGAAGGTAAAATAATTTTGAAGTTTCAAAATTTTCAATTTCAGTTTAAATACATTGTTCAAAAGCCTTCAATAGAGATGGAAAAAATCAAACAAACTGTTTCGGCGTTTGTTCTCGAATATCTACTGTTTTTTCAGATTTTTTATTACTTATAATAATGGTTCAAAGCATTATATGTATATGTATGTTGTCCGTTTAAAACCGTCTTTATCCAACTCGTCAAAAGATTCTGAATCTTATATACACTTATCTTTATGTGAAAAGCGACTATGCATTCTTCAAAATTCGACCCATTTTTACAAATTTGTAAGCTTAAAGTTGTAGGTGATATCTTACAATGATAATTCTGTTATATCTCTGTTGTAGGTTAATTACAATGCAAAGGCAACATTTTTATCCTTCATAAGTACTTATGTTCTCGTCTAGAAAATGTGGTCTTTTAATTACAATTCATTTCACAAAATAATAAACGTTTCGTAACATAAAGGACATATTTAAAACTATAATAAATTCTTCTCTATATGTTCCTTTAGTTCAGAAACATGAAATTTTTAAACTTTTTCCATTAGTTTTTCGTAGGATCATAAAGTTAAAAGACGCTTAGGAAATGCATTTGTTTTATAAACTCCTAAGAAAGCGAATGTTATATACCAATTGGATTTATAAATTCTCTTCAAAAGCAAATCAATCGAATAATCAGTAAATCGGCTAGTCAGTTTCGGCTTAATGTATTCAATTTTAGGCATTATTTTGTTTAAAATAGCCGTAATATTTGCATCTAACAAACTCACACAAATCTTACGTTTGAGGTTCAAGTTAAGATCGATTACACTGAGTTATAGGCCATCTTCATTTGCCTTCTCGTCTTCTTCAGCTTCTTCTTCTTCTTCTTGCCTGCTCATATTCAAACCTAACAAAATCTTGGATTACCAGTTATTGGCGGGGTGCATGCCACATGCCACATGCCACATAGCACATGGTAAACGAGCTTCCAGCTGGCAATCAAAAGCAGCCTCAGTCGTAGTCGCAGTCGCAGTCGCAGTTACTGCAGACGCAGACGCTGGCGCAGCGGGAGGCGGACATGTCTATTACGCCATCGCCAAAGCAACAAAGCCAAAAAAAACTGCAACGGCGGCAGTGGCTGAAATATCTTCATGTTCACCGTCGGCACGCTAAAGCCACTGGCAAGCAAACATGCATGTGATTATGCTAGTGTGTGTTGGTCGGTGGAATTGTTGGGTGTATAGGCGGCTAGGTCGGTCTGTCGGCATGTCGGCCTATCGGTCGCCTTCGCGTCGCTTCTATTTTCATTTCTACACTCACTTGCTGCCGCTGTTGGCGCCATCGCTAACGTTGCTTCTAGCTGCAGTTGCAGCGACAGCGACAGCAACAGCAACAGCAACAGCAATAAAAACAGCAATAGCAACAGCGACGCATCGCAGACGTTCAGACGAAAGCGAAAGGCCATTGTCCGGAATTTTGTTGACCTACTAAGAGGTAGAATGTAAAGTACGAGGCATAACCACACTGTCATTGCCGTTGCCGAAGTTGCTGCCGAACGAATCAACACGAACGAGCGAAAGCTTTTGTGGGCGCTGAAAGCTCTCAGACACTCTGCTCTGTGTGCGCTCTCGTTCTGCATTTACTTTTTTTCGGTTCGGTTCGAATCGTTGTTGTTGTTGTTGTACTATATGAAAGTTTACCCGCCGTCGTCACTGGCCACCATCGCCGCCTTTCGCTTCAAATTATTGTATTGTTGTTTTTAGCTTTGTGTATCTAGATGAAACAGCGACAACGACAAAATGCTAATGCTCTGCATTTTCGATATTAACGAAGTCAAAGCCGAATTGTAGCGAACGCCAAGTCTATGAGCAGCGTCATTCATTGTGTGTCATTCACCTTATGGCCGCCGCTCTCTTATGCTCTTTGAGAGTTCTGCGTTGTCTGACGCTCTTTAGCACTCTCTATCTCTCTCTCTCTCTCTCGCGCAGACTTTAGCTTCCAAGCTGTGCTCACACCACAAGCGAGTCGAGTACTCGGGAGGGCGGTAAGGGTAAGGGCATAACTGTTTTGGGTCTGGGTCTTGTTATGCTCGTTGTTATTGTCGTTCTCGCTCTCTCTCTCTTTCTCTCGCTGTTTGGTTAGTGCTGCGCAGCTGGCTTAACGCCTACGCCAAGTTAGGAGAGTGGGCAAGGAAGGGTCACAATAGAAAACGAAGCGCTGCCGTCAAGTTTGATGAGCAATGAATGATGTGTGCGTATGTGTGTGTGTGTGTGTGCGTCAAGTTTTTTTGTTTTTACTTTCTCTTGACAAATAGAAAATAATTACACACGTATCATAGATAAACATATGTACGTATGTATTAGAGGTGGAGAACTATCGATATTTATTTGAAATTTCAGTTATTTATTTTAAACAATACTCAAAGTATTTCTTTAAAAGCCCAAAATTCATATTTAACATATTATCTAGTTTCTTTAAAGCGAGTTCTTCTATTCCAAACGATTTATTCAACCTTGCTAACACGCATAAATATTTAAACATAAGGATTTCTACTAAACCAAATTCATATTCGTTAGCCTCAAAAATAGGAAAACAAAAAGTTTTGTTTTTTGTAAAATTTTATTGAAATATTTTTAAATTTTCTTTTTTTTTCAAAACAGTAAAGCATTCACTAAAACAATCCAACGCCATCGCTACTATCGCTCGTTACTCTATAATGGCAAACAACTATCGACAGTGCCGATAGTGCCATCGATAGTTCTAACGAATTGCATTGCAACTGTTTATTTAATATTCATGAGTTTAGCATACACACATACATACATATGTATGTATATGTACATTTGTCTGTGTCTGTGTCTGGTTGTCTGTCTCTGTTGCTCTGCAGTCACGCTTAGCTGCACAGAAAGTTCAAACTAACAGTGCACGGCCGCCGTAAATGCACTGAGAGAAAAGCACAACCTTCCCCCATTCCCTCATCATTCCCCTGTTTAGCTCTTTAGTTAACTAAACTACACTCAACAATTTGTTCGACCTAACTTTGGCAACTTTGACAAGCTTTAACCTAGTTTAAGGTCATTTTCAAGTCAAAGACATGCATGCCTGTATGTGCGTGTGTGTGTGTTTGTGTGTGTGTGTGTAATAGAAGAGTTTGTGCTGCAACTACCGTTAATTGTGCCTTTCTGTTTTGACATTTGGCATGCAGGTAAAAAAAAGCAAATATGTATGTATGATTGTATGTATGTAAGTGCACAAGACAATAAACAACTGCACTGCCCGTCGCAGAAATGAGATAAGCCATCTGGCATTTGTCAAGGACTACGTTCTCTTTCTATTCTTCTTTCTCTCTCTCTCTTTTGTTTTTGTTGTGTTTCGCTCCCACTGCAGCTTATCTAACTATTGTTTACACACGTTTCGGTGTTTAACGCAATTTTTGACAGTGTCCAAAATTAAGGTCACAATAATCTTGACATTGCGAGAGAACAAAACGATGACGACGCTGACGTCGCCGCCAGCACAACACTCATACACCCCCTCCCCATATTTATTGCCCAGCTCATCATCGAATCCGTCTCGTTCTCTCTTTATTACTCCTTTTGTATCTGTCGCACTCGCACTCACAGCTCTGCTGCTAGTCACACACATATGTATGTGCGACGTCAACAAAAAAAAAAGTACATACATATGTACATATACAAATACATATGTACATATGTATTTTCAAGCTTTGTAGTGCGACGCAGCCGACTACGACGACAACGACGTCGACGTCGACGTCGACGTTGGTGATAATGAAATTGAAATTTCATTGCTAATTGCGTTTAATATTTATAATTGACCTAAATAATTTGTGATTGGCTTGCAAAACAACAAATAATAAATAATCAAACAAACCATAAAACAAGAACAAAACCAAAAATACATATTAAACAAAATCCCACAAAGAAAGCGTCTTAAGAGCGTCAGAAAGAGAGCGAGAGAGATGGGAGATCTGTGCTCCATAAATTTCCCCTCTGCTCCTTCAGTTTACTTACAATTCTTTTCTGGTCAATCAATAAAAGTTATCAATGCATGCAATATGATCAGCATATGCATTGAAGAATAGTTCAGTCGGGCATTCCGACCGTGTAATACCCTCTGAGTTTCATTTCCAATTATATGTATGAGTTTAGATTGGAATAACTGATGGAAGAACTTAACATGCACAACCTTTTCCGTTTACGCTGCTTGTGCGACGGCAGCGCTGCGGCAGAGATCGGTGCAGTGCCCGTGGCTGTGCTTAAAATTTACGTTTTCGCTGTATGAAAAACTTTCTTAATTATAGTCTGATCTTGATGCGATTTTTAATATCGTTTGATATTGTTTGTCTCTAAACAAATGTAGAGCTACAAAACTATACGTTTGGAAATACATGAGTTAAAAGGCATCAAAATTTTCAAGTTGTTTTGTTCCTTATGGATGAAGAAGACGTGGCATCCAAAAAACGTTGATGTCATTGTCTTTATATTGCAGTTGGGAACCTGTAAGCCAAATTTGATGTCCGTAGGTGTTAAGTTACTGAGATGTTTGCCAAAAAACATGTATTTTTTCCGATGTATGTCTGGTTTTTCTGTGGGCGAATGGGGCGTGGCATCGAAAAAAAGATTCTTGTATTGCCTGACTGAATATGTGGTCGATACTGACTAAAACGGATATTGTAGCTCTTGTTTTAACGTAAAGTTTTCTCTTTATAATATGTACATACATTAGTATGTATACATAGATTTGTATGCGTATGTATGTATGTCATATATTTGTCGATTACCTATAGATTCTCGAATACCTTATTTTAAAGGCTCACCAATATGTGTTTAAATAGTTATATGCATGTCAATGTGTATTTTAGTGTGATTTTTTAGAAAAGAAATGAAGATATGATGTTGTAGTCAGATTAATTTTTTTTTTTTTTTATCCTTGCAGAGGGTACATTGTTTTTGTCGCGATGTTTGTAACGCATTGAAGGAGGCGTGGGAGACCCCATATATATTCTTATATATGTATATATTCTTGATCAGCATTAACAGCCGAGTCGATATAGCCATGTCCGTCTGTCCGACTGTTTCTATGCGAACTAGTCTCTCAGTCATCTTAAGAAAATTTGGTACACTTGCGTATTCTCTCTGCAGGCAGTTCATATGTTAAAATGAGCCCGATCGGATCACTATACCAAATATGTAGCTGCCATAGGAACTATCGGTTGCAAAAAATGTGTTTGGGCAATCTGAACCAAATTCACTCAATTCGTGTTTAGTACCAAATCCCATGTGCAAACCAAATTTCATCCCGATCCGCCTACTATATAGCTGTCATAGGAGCAATCGTCTGAAAATGCTTAGAAGGAAAATGTTTTGTGTCCAAAATTAACGCAATAAGCATAAAATACCTACTATTATGAGAAAACCAAATTTCACTTTGATCCGACAACTTTGGTGCTATAATTTGTAAGTAATCAGAAACGAATTTTGAAGATGAAAGTAAGACACTGTGTACTGTAAATTGATACAGGCTTCTGCAAGGGTATCCAATCTTTGGCGCGCCAAAGATAACATTTCTTTCTTGTTTTCAATGCTATATTTCTAACAAACTTTCGCAGTTATTTTTATACACATATATTTTTATACACGTATAACTATTTGTACATGTTTATGTAATTTGTGCTGTAAATAGTTTATAAATGATACATTAATAGGTATAAAACTACATTTTGTTCTAACTACAATATTTTGTCACTTAATTAGAATGCATGTTGAACATATGTCCATATGTATATTTGTACTTATGTACGAATCGTAACACATGTACGCAGTATAATTAAATATACTAGCTTGTTAAAATTGTAATGAATTATTTGCGTTTATCAATCAAGCAAAACATGAAGTTGTCAACACGACAAGGGTATTTAATGCTTCAAGACGCTTCAAATTGGTTGCATTCGGCGGTAGTTGTTGTTGTAGTGTTTACTGTCGGCTTGCCTTGGCTGCACTCGGGCTTACTCGGGTTTCCTCGGCTTTGTTCTCTTGCCAATTGCTGCTCTCACTGTTTGCGATGTTCCGACGACGGTGCTTGCTGCGTTCGTTCGTTCGTTCGTTCGTTCGTTTGCGACAAAAGTAGGTGAAAGGTCTTCAACCTTTTTGCATGAAAACAAAATTGTGCAGTGCATGGCAAAAAGGGGCGGGGGTGCGCACAATGTTTCAATGTGTGTGTGTTTTTGTGTGAGTGTTGCAGTTCTTGCCAGCAGATGTTGTTGTTGTTGTTGTTGTTGTTGTTGCTTGTAAGTAGCGAAACCAAATAAAAATAAACAACAAAGCGAGCAAAAAGGCGAGGGAATGCAATGCAAAGTGCATGGCCAGGTGGGATGTTTGGGCATTGCTATGTGTGTGTTTACATGGGGAGTGGGGAGGCTAGGCTGACTGACTGACTGACTGAGTGACTGACTAACCGACAGAGCGAGCAGCGGCAATTGCAACAGCAATCATTTGCTATTTTTAGCACTATTAACGCCAGCAGCAGCAATTACAACAGCGCAAAACACACAAGTTAAGCACACACACATGCAGCCTGGACTTGGACCTATCCCAATAGCTCAGCACTGACGGCAGGTCGCTTTGGCAGCGCTGCTAACGTCGCAGTTTTCCTTTCCGCAATGTACGACGAGAGAGAGAGAGAGAGAGAGAGAGCGTGAGCAGTACAAAAGCTTTCTGCAAAAGAGCACACAAAGCTCTCTTGCGAATGCAATGCAACCGCAAAAATAATAAAAATAATAATGAACGTCCCTCACTGCGACCCTCAAAAGCTTTGTGGTCCGCACAGAGACGGACGCGCAGACATAGACATTGATTTTACAGTTACATGCAAGCTACTACATATGGAGAGTTTAAGGCCCTGGGCATTCCTTGTCTTCCTGTTGGGCGCAAGCCCTGGCTAGAGTCCAGCCGTTAGCCCGGGCGCCCAGCTTTGCCAAGTGGTACCAAAAATAAACCCATGGTCGTGATGTGGTCAGCTCTACTCTGTCCATGAATAGGAAGTCTACTTTTGATCACACCAAATGTACCCCTTATGTCGCCTCGTTTCACCCCTTCCAACCGTTTAAAGATACATTGAAATTTGGAATGTACTCATGGTATAAATATACATAGGTACATTTATTCTTGATCAGTGTCAATAGCCGATTCTAAACTGTTATGAACTTTCGTTTCTAGCAAAACGAGTGCCTAGCTATAATATCGTATCATACTATACATTTGTATATATGTACATACATACATATATCTGACATAGGATAGACTTTGCTAGGGATCTAAATCTAAAGATAACTTTTCATTATTTTTAAACAATCGTTAAACATTTGTTTATCTTCTTCTTCTTTTTACTGCCACTCTCATTTCAGTCTTTGTGAAGCGGGATTCACAGCCGTAGACTTCGCCTCAACAGCAGTTGCCTCGGTTCAAGTTAATCTGGTAAGTTTGAGGTATATTACCTATTCTCAAATTTAATAAGTAGATATAATTATATTTTTTTGATATTAGTCAATTGAAATTAGAATCAGTCTCGAGATCTGCTCCAAATCATTATAAGAACTGTGTAAGTGCTCACGTTAAGAAATACATGAAATACATTCTTTTGGGCGAATGGGGCATGGCATCAAAAAAAGAAACAAACTTGTATTGACTGACTTAATATGTGGTCGATAATGACCAACTTTGAATTTGTATCTCTTGTCATCTCTGAGATCCTTTCGATCATACGGACAGAAGGACATACGGTCATGGCAATATCGATTCGGCTGTTAATGCTGATCAAGAATATATATACTTTATGGGATATGCCACGCATCCTTCTGCCTGTTAGGGGATGTAAAAATTAAATTATTATTATTATATATTATACTATATATTAGATTTATAGTCTTAATAAAAAATAATCTTGAGGGCTTTCTGGAAGTGCTTTTTAAACTATGATGAGTTTTTTAAGAACTGCATATAATGATTTTTGTTTCTATCCATTATCGGTAGTTTTGAGTTGCGTGAGAACTTATGCGCAAGAAGTCCCAAAGTAGCTTCTACTGTGAACTCGTTTTCAATTTATAATAGTAATAGGGAATTTTCACTATCGCTATTTTTGAGTTGCGTGAGAATTCAAGCAAGAGAAGTCCCACAGGTATTTCTGACATAAACTTGACTTGAATACCAAATGCCGTCAATTTTGTCGAGTATTAAACGGATTAAGCAATTACATTCGATTAAATTTCATAAGCTTTAAATGCTAGTACTTAAAATATTGGATATTAAAATTGTCTGTGTAGTACTTGAGCACACTTAAGATGAGATGAGCAATCAGTTGGGGGTTAAATAAATAAGTTGTCCTAAATACTTAGCAAACACTCCAAATCCAAATAATTATATTCTTTCATTATCTATTTAAGTCTAACTACATAAAAAGTAAGATGTAAAATGTCTGACTCTTAGCACAAACTGATTACATCCTTGGTACTGGATATTGCCATATTTTGATTGTCCAATATTCAGTGTCACACACAGTATCACACTTTACCAATTGACAAGCATTAAAAACAACTACTAAGCAACGAAAAGCAAAACAAGAAAATCAAAAGGCGCAAAATAGATGAGGAAAAAATTAATAAGAAAAACAAATACACATGCCAGACAGATACATGGACGTATATATATATATATAACGTACTATATAATATATATTGGTTAGAGTGTACAGGTATATCTCAATATATGTATGTGGAAAATCATGAAGAAGAAGAGGAGAAACTGTGCCAATGCCCTGACAACGGCACAAGGTGATGATGCAAACTGCAACACGAAGTCTCGACAACGACGCCAGTGACGCCAATTGCACCGATGGAAGGAGATGCATGAGGTGCGGGGCAACACACAGAGAGAAAGAAGGAGAGAGAGAAAGAGAGAGAGGGAGAGAATAGGAGTGTGGCAGTGGGTTGGAATGAATGTATGGAAAAACGGGTAAGCACAACATGGGGAAGCAGTAGGAGAAAGATGCAAGAGAAGAATGATGACGATGACGAGTTGATGTTGTTGCTGTTGTTGCTCATGTTGTTTTCATTGTTGCATGAATACGCTACATGACATACCACATAGAGTGCATACATTCATGCATATGCATGTACCATTCATACACAGTAAGAAAATATTTGCACTATAATTCGCAATGGTAATTGTGAGCAAGCAATTTAAATTCGATTTTTAAATTAAAAGAAAAGAGTCTTGAAATATTAGCCCGATTCCTGAAACGAATCAAGATTAATATTATACCTGTTTTAGATTTCATCCATATAAAATTTTCAGTGTGCCCATAACATTTTGTCCGAACTTAAATATTCTATAGACACCAATAGATATTTTGTATAGTCGAAGTCAACAAGTCTGTACTCGTTTAAGATTAGATTTGGTTTCGTCCAAAAATTGTTGTCCAAAAAATATGCAGCAATTTGAAAAATGCGGACACACTAACAGATTTATCGAAATCTCTGAAAGGAGATATTAAAATTGTATTTTCGTTAACATTTTGTTATATTGTTAATATAGACAACGCCAACTCAAACCCTTATATAGCATCTCAAAATATTTGATTAATAGATAAAATAATGTAATTATTCTTTTCAATTAACTAGTAGAAAATACACATATGTATATGATATAAAACTGTATTCGTTTTAAGAATCGGGCAATTATATATCACAGTCAAATATTGGGAGTGGTGAAATATTAAAAAATATTAAAGTATTATGTACCACGATTAAGAAGAACGTTTCGAATTGATTTTAGCCCGCAGTTTCGTTTAGTTTCTCTTTCAGTGTATACACACAGACTTGCCAAAGGTGCCCAGTCGGTGGTTGGAGGTAGACAACACTCCCTGCATCCTCCATCTCTATGTGGTTCCATCTCCTCACATCCCCATCCGCATTCCCGTCCTCATCCTCAACCTCATTGCCATCTCCCAGCTTAGCTCTTAATAGAGTCATCGTTGTTGTGGGTGATGTTGTTGATGTTGCTGCACCAGGAAGGCCGAGCCGTTGTCGAGGCCATTGGGTGACACAAAAGTGGAAGGGCGGTGGATAGGATTGTCGGTGGGAGAAGAAAAAGTTGAATAGGACTGATGGGGTTGCAAATTTCTGTTGCGATGCAAACAAGGAAGTAAATTTTTGAAATGAACGCCGACAGAGCCCAAAACAAAAACAAAATGGGAGAGGACTGTTGTTGGGAGGAAGGGATGAGAATAAAGAGTTGACTGGGAAGTGTCCATTTGGCCATCTTTCAAGTGTTTGAACAATGCACTTACTTGTACTACTTCTCGACCCTTTAACTTCAACCATCTTCACCCACTTTTAGCTTCTCCGACAACTTTTGCTTATGCAATGGAAAGTGGCAAAATTGCATTGAAAGTAGCATCAAGACAACACAAGAAGTAAACTACACTGTACAACATAAGTTTGACTTGCTCAAACTTAACAGAGTTCTAGAAATGTCATCCTAATTATCGCTTTATCACTAGTTTATTCTTGCCTTTTTGTATTATACAATTACAAATTGGAAATTAAATCAATGTTTTTGTTTAAAAGTAACTTCTATTTCATTTGGAGTTCTTTTACCCTCTGGGGGTATGTTGGGCTTGTTAAAAGTATGTAAAAGGATGCGTGGCCGACCCTATAAAGTATATTCTTGATCAGCATTAACAGTCGAGTCGATATAGTTATGTCCGTCTGTCTGTTCGTATGAACGAAAGGATCTCAGAGATGGTAAGAGCTTTCACTTTTAATAAAAGCGATTTAAAACTATGTTGAGAACCATTAATTTCCAAATCTTAAGACCAACTGATAATGGTCAATACTATCGATAGTGATTAAAATAATCGATGGTGTCGCAGAAAAGTACAAATACTTACAACACTTCGATTGAATTACGATAGTTTGCCAGCACTAAAACAAACAAATATTCTTTTATGTACCTTAATATTGGACTCCTACCTAAACAAAAATTTGCCGTATTCTTGGAAACATTGAATAAAAGTATTCTTCCAAAGCTAAGAATGGTGTTTATAACAAAGTTCTTAAAAGTAGTGAACCAATCTAAACCGATGAAAAACAACAATAATTATATAAATTAAAGCCAAGAGGCTTAAGTATACAACAAAAATAATATTTTAAGAATAATTTTGAATTTAAAGTTGTTCTTTTGTTTTTCATGATTTGTGATTGAAACTGCTAAAACAATTTACAATAAATACAGGGTATAACGCAGTTGGCCGCAGTATATGCGCCTGATTGCATTTGATTCGCATGGCGGCTGCCTTAAGCAAAGCCGACTGCCGCCATTGACTCGTTGACCGAGCGACTCACTGAGCAAACTGTATACATATATACATATATACATATGTATGTATGTATGAATGTATGTAAGTATGTGTGTACATTATGTATAGTTGAACGCTTGTTGTTAATATGTATGTATGGTTGTGAATGCACATTTGTATAGTTTGTGTTCGCGTGCAATTGTGCGCCACCTTTGAATTGAAATTTGTAAGCGAAATCGAAAGTTCAATAAACTTTCACGTAATCGACAAATTGTGAGCGATGTTGTGGATGCTGATGAGGAAGATGATGATGATGATGATAATGATGATGATGATGAAGATGATACTAGCGAATGCAATTAGTTGGTGTTATTTGGCCGCACTCAATGTTGAATATACACATGTATGCACACATATTTACATTCATACGTACAAATGTGTACATTTTTGCTTACTTTGATATTTGTGTGTGGTAAAGGGGGCGTATGCGTAATTCAAACGTTGCACATTACGTATACGTAGCGACTGTTGACGGTCAAGCAATAGCATTTAAGCACTCTGTGCTGCATGCATTTATATGTACCCACATCTATATGTACATATGTTTGTATGTATGTATGTATGAAATGCGTATAACATTGAGAATTTATTGCATTGCCAATTGCTTTGCATTAAAGCTCTCTAACACTATCCCTATCTCTGTTGCACTCACACTGGGTCGTGGCAGACTCGGTAGTTACTTGAGCGCTGTCAAAGAAAGTGAACAAGTACGAAGTAACAGACATGCATACATACATATATATATATATATATATATATATATGTATATCTACATACATATACACGGAAAGAGTGAAAATAAATGAAATTACATAAAAGTAACAACGAACCCGCCATACAAACACACCAAACAACACACAACACTCACAACAACACAAACACACCACAGAGACAACTCACAACAGAAACAATCACATGAATGCCAATCAAGCAAAATGAAAATAAAAATAAAAATAAAAAGTAACCAACAATAGCAACAGCAACAGCAACAAAAAAAACTGTAACAGCAGCTTAAGCATAGAAGCAAATGCACACAGACAGCAATCAAAAGAGAGCTAACAGAGGCAGAGACGCTGACAGAGAGAGAGAGAGAGAGAGAGCGCTGTAGCAGCGACAGTGGCAGTGGCATCGGCAGCGGCAGCGGCAGCAGCAGCGAAGCTTTTGATCGCTATCGTTTCGTCATTGCACTGAACTTTATGCTCTCTGCATTCTTCCCGCGGCATTTATGTGTTCTGCTCCCTTTCTTTCTCTCTCTCTGTATCTCTCTCTCTCACTCACTCTCTCTGTTGTTCCCTTGCTGCTCTTTTGTTTTTTTGCTGTTGCTCTCTGTTTCATTCCGTTGGCTTTCACAACTATTCCCGTTCGGCCAAGCGCCCGACGACTCTCCTATGCCCAACACTTTACACAACTTCACAACACTCTACTGCGCTCTCCTCTCCACTCCACTTCACTTCACTTCACTTCACTACACTTCACTTTACTTGACTTCACAGTGCGTGCTTCGCTCTTGTCTGCTTCTTTCTACTCATTCGTCGCTTTACCCGAAATTGGGTCAGCCATTGAACCCGTTGCGACGACTACAGTCACACACACACACTCACACTCACACGCAAGCGTCAGCATTGGCGTTGGCGTTGCTGTTGCTGTTGCTGTTGACGTCGCTGCTAGCGTTGGCTTTGGCATCGCTGTGCACGTCTGCGTACGCGTCTCTGTCAGCGTCGCTGTCTGCTGCCTTAGTGTCGGGTAGTCAAGCACGTGTTCTTTGGGTCAGAAGATGGTTGAAACATGAAACAATGTACAGACATATGTATGTATGCGAATGCACTTATGACTTGTGTGATTAACTGACGACTATTTGCCTCTTTCTACGTCGGCGTCAACGTCAACGTCAACGTCATCGTCTGCGTCTGCGTCTACGCTGACTGTGGCTTGAAATGGTGATCTTCATACACATTGCGCTTTTGCTTTGACCAAGAGTCGTGTATGAAACTTAAGGTTATGGTCACTTCGGTGTGACGTGCTGCTGACCCCCGCCTCTCACCCTGCTTACCCCACTTACCCCACGCCTCTTGCTAACTGGCACGCCCCAAAACGCAGCGCATATAACAGATAACAGAAACAAAAAAATACGAAAAATAAGTACATATGTACATATATACATATAACCGAAACAAAAATTTCACTTTCACATCAATTACGACGCGACGATGAAGTACTCTCTGCTTCAAAAAAGTTCAACTACACACGGTTGCAAGTAGTATGTGTGTAAGTGTGAGTGTGAGTGTGAGTGTAAGCTTCGAATTGCTGTCAAGCCCTGCCATCAAAATTGCTTGACGCAGATCAACAACTAAACACAACTAACACCCCCAAGTTCTCCCTCTACCTCACTTTTTCTCTCCCTGCCCCACTCCTCCTGCTGATGACGCTCTTTTCTTTCTGTCACTTTCTTTTTGTGGGTTGCAAACGTCCAACGTCTATGGATAACAATATGAATGATGATCATTCCACCGACAGCTCCTTAAAATATATGTACATACTTATATGTATGTATGTAAATTTGTAAATATTCGTAATGCTATGATTCATTCAAACGGACATTTCAATCTCTAAACTCTTTCCCGCTCTTTTCTTTCGCTCCACTCTTTACTCTCTACGCTTTATGCTCTTCGCGCTCTCTGCCAAATGTCAACGAACGTTTAATGATCCGCTTTACGCCCATTTTCGGAGCTTTTGTTTGATGTCAACTGGTATTTGGAGACCCGAAACTGCAAGTTCAAGTGACCGAAAAGTAATACCCTATGCACCAGGCCCATGGAGAGTGTGTGTGTGACAGAAAGAGAGAGAGAGCGTGAGGCTGCGATAGAGAAAGAGAACGGTTGACCCTCAAGTAGAAAGTGTAAATTGTATTCTAAGCAGCCGACAAGTCGCACTTTCTATACCCTATAGTATATAGAGTATCCAGAATGAAAAAATGAAAGAACTGGGATTTGAGTCTAAAATCAGTCCGAAAGTAGTTCAAATAAAATTGCTAGAAATAACAAAAAAGAAAGATACAAAAATAATAATATCCTAATTTTCCTAATTTATTACTATAAATAGGTTAAAATCTAATAAATGATCTAAAAAAGTTATTAGTTAGTTAGTTTTTAAGCTTAAAACTTATGAAAAAGCATAAAATGTATTAAAATCATTTTTCAACCCAGCAGTATAAAGTTGGCATTACGAAGAGTCTCAATCCTTTATTATTTAAGATTCTAACCTGTATTATCTGTTCTTTAAGATATAAGTCAACAATACTGAAAATGTGTCGTTTTTCGAATTGCTTAATAAGTGGAAGTTCAATGTAGTTAAATAACCCTTAAAAGAAACTTTTGAAAATTTGGATTTTTACTAAACTACAAGCTGATAATATTTTCAGAGTTTTTCTATCAAAATTTGCTAAAATGTCAAATCATTGTTTAAGAATATTCTCTGCATTAGTAAAAATGTTATGAAAATTAAATTTAAATCAATACAACTGTCAAACATTTAATGAAATTGAACGTTCTTCATTAAAAGAAAGAACATAACAGAATAATCCTTAAAATATATATATATTTTAAATATCTTCACAAATCTAAACAAACAAAATACTTACACTTTAACAATGTTTAAATCATAGACTTAGAATAAAGGAATCCAAGAACAAAATCCCAAGATATGGTTAATGGATATATAAAAAAAAGTAATTATTTTGTTTTTAATAAATTCTTTAAATTACATACACTTTTTTTTATTTATTTTTTTTTTAAATATAGTTAAATATAGCTAAGGTAAATTTCTAAAAAAAAAAATAAAAATATGCTAAGTATATTTCGAAATATAAATAACTTACATATGTGTATATTTAAATTATGTTTTGCACTTTACCCCATAAATCTGTAATACTGTGAACTAACAATGGAAACTCTACAGCTCACACAAACCTACAGAGTTGCGACAATGACAATGATAATGGTAATGATAATGATAATGATTTCATTTGATTTGGTTGCAATCTTCAAGTGTAATTGCCTCAAAGGGTATTGAGTGCGGTGCTAACTGCTTGTTTAGTCGCGTTAACTGTTTTATGTGTGGTGTTAGCTTTGTTTTGCTTTGTTGATTTTAGTTGTTTTTTTCTTTCAGCTTTTTATGGCTTGTTGAGGGTAGCAACCCAGCGTCAAGTTGGATGGAGTCTAAATGGAAACCGGTTACAGTTACACACTCTACCAAAATTACCGTTTTTTCTTTTTTGGGGGTCAACATGCAGGCATGTATGTGTGTGTGTGTGTGTGTGAGTGTCAGATGCAGATGCCTCTCTTTCCCACTCTAGCAAAAACTTCTACTCAACTCTCTGTCACCCACTCTGCCCCTATTCCCCTTACTCTCAAATGTCATTCTGTCGCCCTTTTTTGGGTGTCTTTCTTATTGTTGTCTCTTTTCTTTTCTTTTTTTCTTTTTTTTTTGGTAGCTTAATTCGTGCGTGTTGTTGTTGGTTTTACACATATTTCTTTCTTTCTTGTTGTTTTCAGAAAATAAACTTGAACTTGCCCGTTCACTTTTACTCAATGTCTCTCCCTTTTCTCCCCCTTCCCCACGGTTTTCTCTGTCTTTCTCAACCTCCACTTCTCTTCCATTTTCTCCTTTGCCCTGTGGAGTTAAGTGTTGCCCCTTTTGTTGCTGCTGTTGTTGTTGTTGTTGTTGTTGCTGACTTTCTGTTGTCTCAGATGCTTTTGTGGAAGATTACATGGCATCGTTGGCCGTTGATCATGAAAATTTTCAATTCAAGTTTAGTGAAATTTAACGCTCACAACAAAATGTAAATTAAATCAGATAAATAGAAGCAGAGAATGAGAGGAATGAAAGAAAGGAAGGTTTGCATAAGATGAATTGAGATGCATTGTAACTCACCAAGTTCAAAGGGCGAATAAATGCAATTTTAACCATATGTACATACATATGCTCATATGTATGTATGTATGTCTAGAGTACGTATAGCTGAAATATAATCCCTACCTTTGCAACTGTATACGAACATGAAAACTGATATCCGATAACCGAAACATGAAACCAGGAAGCAAAACTTAATAGAAGACAGTCTACTTCAATACTCAAACTCTAGCTCTATGAACATTTCATTTTTTTCATAATTTTTGAGGCAAGATAACCATAGTTTTGGACTAATTATGTATAACTAACATGCCCATTGAATGCGATTCGCAACTTAAACTTTATGGCTTATACTTAACAACTTACGAAAAGCTACTAGTTCAAATTTTTGGAGGCTTGAAAAGTATCGAAAATAGACTTGTGTTGCGTACCAAATTAAGTGACTGCAGCTCTCACAAACCCTGAGATTTAGGTGTTCATTCAGTCAGTCAGATGGAGAGACAGACGGACAATGCTATATCAAATTGCCTGTTAATGCTGATAAAAAATGATCAAAACTAATACATACACAAACTTTTTTAAAGTTCTTAATCTTAAAATGTTAATTCTTTAAAAAGATATTACAATAGCATTATATAACATGTATACCCTTGCAGAGGGTATATTGTTTTTGTCTCGAAGTTTGTAATATGTTATTGTATACTCTTCTCCGTCTGTCCGTCTGTTTCTTTGCGAAATAGTCTCTCAGTTTTAAAGCTATCTTGATGAAATTTGAATGAATACACATGTACGTATTCTCTCTGTAGGTAGTTCATATGTCAATATCGGCCAGATCGGACCACTATATCTTATGGCTGGCATAGAAACGATCGTCTGGATATGCTAAGTACTAAAATGTTTTCTGTCTATTGACTGATTTTAATCAAGCTTACATGATATGCAGACAACTGTATTATATGGGTGCTAAAGAAACAATCGTTAAATAGTGCCTTGCAATCATTCTACATTTGCTAACCCAATTTCATTCAGTTTGGACTACTATATCATATAGCTTCCATGGTAAAAATCGGCTAGAACGACTAATTTTGATAAACTGTTTTACTTTTTGTAAGTAATCACAAACAAATTTAAAAGATGAAAGAGTGTTACCGTGTACTGTAAACTGAAACAGGGTTCTGCAAGGGTATCCAATATTTGGCGTGCCATAGATAACATTTCTTTCTTGTTGTTATTTTAAAATCCCTTTTTCGATTTCTAATAATCCATATTTGGGATATTAATTTACATATATTATTCCTCATATATCTATTATGTATTTTAACAACTTAAAAGGTTCAAAGATGAGCAAACAGGAAAGGGATGAGCCTAGGTGTGTACAACTTGAACTTTAATGTTTACTATCCGATAAAATGAAATTTTGTCCAAGCCATTACCTTAACTTTATAAACTTAATTTAGTCATTTTATTGTTTTTCGATTTGACAAATTAGGCTTTACTAGCCTTCATTAAACACAGAAATCAAAAAGGATGTCAGGATAGGTTAAAACGGAATCTAAGAGTAGTTTTAATTCGATTACTGTAACGACTTGGTGTAAACCAATAAAGAAATGTTCCAAATGGTTTAAAAACTACTTCTAATACTACATATAGTTCTTGAAAGTTAAGAAACTACTGTTTCTGTAATAAAAAACTTGCGAGTTTTTGATATTAAAGCAAAATTACTTTTGATTGAGGTAATCCCTTAAATCGTATATACATTATTTTAATTTACAAGATACCCAAATTATTATTATTTTAAATATTTTTTTAAATAAGACATTATACACACAAAAAATACACACATTTATTGAGTTTACTAAAAAGAACACATAGCCAAAGACTTTTGTTAAGCAGCTACAGACGAGCCAATATAGCGATGTCCATCTGTCTGTATAAACACTCAGATCTCAGAAATCATAAGAGCTAGAACCACCAAATGTTGGTTACTCGAAGCTAACAGCAGATCAAGTTTGTCTGAGACTGTGCGAAGCCGTTTTAAAAATCGCATATATATTTCAAAAATTGGCTTTTAGTTTAAACAATTTTTTTGGTGGAAAAACTGTCATATTGCGCCATTGTAGCCATTGGTTCAGAATAAGTAAAGGGTCTTTAACAGTTGGTTCACTCGACTATAGTTGTTCTAAACAATTTTGAGATGCATACATATCAGGCAAACTCACAGGGTTTTTTCTAGTCGGGTTGCATGCTGTTTTTTGTCACAAAGATCGTAGCGATTATAAATAAATTGTCCTTCTATCTGACCAGCTCTATGTCTGTCTGCTAGAGATGAGTTTCTATCTGTTAAAATTTGACAAATTTGGCCTGCTACTGATAACCATTCATAGAGTATTTGGATATTGTATGGAATATCTGAGATTTATTCTTTGTTCCTTGGTAGCTAATAGGGCTAAAGAAATGACTAATCAACTTGCTCCGTTGTCTGTCAGTCTAGAGGCTCGCTGTTTGGGTGCTTCTTGGGGTTGGGGTTGGGGGTTGGGGTTGGGTTGGCTTTTGATGTGCACTCTTTGCTAGCCAAAACGCCTACGACAGCCGCCAAATGCGGCAGGCGTAAGTTTACTGGGACTATGACCGTTTAGAATGTCTACATACGTAGTGCACACACACACCCACATCTGAAACACATACGGAACAGACTCTGGAACTTGAAGCGGAATTTTCTGTTGCGTTGTTGTTTTGTGTGTGCTTCAGTTTGGTGGTGGAGGGGTGCCAATGGAGAAGTGGGCATGGAGGGGTTGAACCGCTGGGGGCCTCATAGAAGTGTCTGGTGGCAGTGGCAATATATACACAAACATACATATACATATGTACATGTGAGTGTGTGTGTGTGTGTGTGTGTGTGTGTGTGTGTGTGTGTGTGTATGTGCAACGCTTATCTCAGAGTCGTTGCCTTGAATGTAGGGCAGTAGTTGGCACTCGAGAGTTGTTGTTGCAGTCTCTGATGTTGTTGTTGCTGTTGTTACTGTTGCAGTTGCACAGAGCGATGCATGTACAGCTCATGTCCCAGTCTACATATAGATGCACTTACATATACATATGTACACACACACACACAGCACATATGTACACATGTATGTATGTATGTGTGTATGCATTCATGTTGCTGCAGTTTTTGTTGTTGCTTTGCTTGTGGCAAAGTCATTGACTTTTTGGTTGCTTGCCACACAAATTCGGCATGAAAATTGTTGCAGTTGCAATTGCAATTGATATTGTTGTTGTTGTTGTTGCTGTTGCTGTTTCTGTTGTTGTCACTGCCGCTAGACGTTGATTAAATGTTGAGCCAAGATGTAAAGGTCGAGGATATTTCGGCAACTCAGCATTCTCTAGCTCTCTCTCTCTCTCTGTGTGTCTCTCTCTCTTTCTCTCTCTCTCTTTCTGTCTCTCACTCTTTGGATCTCTCTCTCTCTGTCTTTCTCTCTCTATTTCTGTCTCTCTATCGCTCTGCTTATTTCTCTCTCTCTCTCTCTTTCTCTGTTCACCTCTTACATTAGCTAAGATCACTTATCTAGTTAAAGAAATCTTAGTTCGAAATTGAAATTAAAAATTGGTGAAAAGAAAATAGTTAATGTCAACTTATAATTCATACTTCCCTACATACATAGGTATGTAATATTTGTATATAAACACGAACGCCCCTAACAAACCAATTTAGTCAATTATATGCCAAATATCTTAACCTAACAAATGATATCATAAGCAACCCAATCTTATATTAAGCAATGTTCATTCCATGCAATTTACATTTCGAAACTATAGTATACTAAAAACTTTTCCAGAATATAAATTTCAAAAATATTATAATTATATAGTAACATCTAAAATACATATGTATATAGGAATGAATCTAATGACTTAAATTTGTATAAAATATGTTTTACAAATTTGATTTTACACTTATAACTGCGATTGTAAGACTAAAAATGTGTTGAGTATAAAAAGTTTGTGAAAGTAGACAACAGATTTGATTTTAAGATAAGATCGATGATTTCTTATTTATTCAAGAACAATTATCTAGAAACCTAATGTTTACATTTCTTACTCAAAATTTTTAAGTTTGTAAAAAAAAATAAAAATTTAGTTCATAATAGATAAAAACAAATGTTCTGAAAGATAAATAAAAGCGCTTCGTTTCTAAATAATATTATTAGTATTATTACATTAAGACTAAAAGTTCTTATATTAAAAGCCTCTTAAGCCTTGCACTTTTATCTTAAAATAGTCTAAGTTCAAGATCACTGAATTAAGTTGCGGGTTCGTGTTTTTGGAACACGTTATTTTTACATACGCAAATAATTTTTACTTAACTGTTATCTAACATGGTTCTCGAGTATCTTTTATTCATGAACATCTTAAAATTTTGTAGTTTTAACATGCTATATTATTTTTATTCTCTAAGTTTGGACATGTGAGACCAATAGAAATATGTTCTTTCTATATAATAAAATTATTTGTTGATAAACTTTTAATCTAAATTGGTTCTCAGGTATTTATTGAATAACAATTCTGAGGTTTTATTGTAGTAGTGATTATAATATTATGAATTACCCAAGATTCGACTAGTGCGCAAACAAAAAAAATTTATATCTGCATAACTTTTTCATATAGCATTTTGTATAGCTAATTAAAAATGTTTGTCATGTTGACAAATAAAAATTTTGGGGGTAGTGGGTAATAGAGTTCACTTATTAGTTAAAAAACTTATTACTAAAATAATGACTTTTTCTGATCGATTACTCAAAGGTTCGAACTTCTCTCTACTTCAGCTATCTAGATTTCTTAGTTCTATGCCAGCAAGAGATATAACTGGCACATTTATGAATTTGTTTAGGGGATTTACGAGCAAAGGGTATTTCAGAGTCGAACGCTCTCATTTGTTTTTAGCTAGATTTTATCCTCTTGCCTCCTTACAGTTGCCTTTTTACAGAACCTTTCTTCGATCCTTGGCACTTTGAGGTTTTGCTTCCTAACACTCCCACTACCTACCGCTTCTGCCTCTCCTCACCCAATCTACGCCGCCCCCTTTTGGGAATCCCCCTACTTCTTCCAATTCGAACATTGCTTCTGATAAAAATACTCTCTAAAATGAATAGCACATAATTAACGGGAAAGCGAAGCAGCGCCAAACGGATGACCCCCTCCCATAACAACTGAGTGTATATGTGTACGTGTGTGTGTCTGTGTGTCTGTGTGCCAGTGTGTTTGTGTGTGTAAGTGGCATACAATAAAACGTTGCTGTCTCTGTAAATAAGGCATAAGAATTGGGTTAAAAGTTTATAGAGCAATGCAGAGATTTCAATGCACTTCTATATAGTCAGTGTGTCCATGCAAGGGCGTAGACGGTATCAAATTTAGGGGGTAACATACATGATGTTGTCTTTGTTAAAATGTAAATTTAAAAAATGCACAATTTCTTATCATTTAGTTTTATGGACATATATGTGTTTACATATATTCCCTCGAATAGAGTATATTGGGTTTGTTAAAAGCATGTAACATAAAATTTATATATTCTTCATCAGCATCTCAAGTCGAGTCGTCATAGCCACGTCCGTCTGTCCGTTTGGACGTTCACATCTCAAAGATGATTCTCTGAACAAAAACATCAAGCAATATTATTTTAAACTATCTTTCGGGTTCCCAAGTTTGACTGACTTTGACAATTTTTTAATCCAATAAAAACTATATTTTCTGATAATTTTATAGTGAGATAACCACTAAAACTAATTATAACAAGTTTATTCTCTAAGACTACTTTTCACAATAATGAACAAAAATGATTCAAATGATATTTTTAAATTAAATAAAGTAAATGAAACAATTTTTTAGAGCCATGCAAACAACTCACAACTTTCAATTATTTGTATATATGCATGTACATATGCATCTAACTTAATTTTGATACTAAAGTACCTTACTATTAATGTAGAAAATAAAATGTTGGATAGATTTTATTAAATTTACTTTTTTTTTTAAATAAAAAGGGGACCTCAAAATTCATCAGACCAATAAAAAACTGCGAAAAACACAGGATCTGATAAAATCTATGGAATGATAAGTGCCTTTAGGTACTCTAAAGGGTAGAAACTATATTGGTTGTTTCTTCTTACTCAAAAATAAAATTCTATTTCGTTCTCATAGTTTGATTTGTAGAGGGTACGATCACTTAAAAATATAAAATAACAACAATTTTGTTGTGTGTTGTGTTGGCGACATTCGTGTTTTATTTTATTCTTAATCTGGCTTGAGGTCTAATCGTTTTTTATTTTCAATCCTGAAAAACTACTCTATAAACTCTTAAAAATTGAGTTTAGGAAAAGCTTTTCCCCCTTGGCCTTAATTACCTACGCCATTGTTTCGATGCGTACGTGAGTATGTATCTGTGTGTGTGTGTGTGTGTGGGTTCATATCAGCAGCCTCAAGTGGTTACATGGTCGTTGCATGGTCGAAGGCTGCGCCAGTTTCAGTTGCACATTGCAAAGGCATTTCTGACTGGCAACAATGTCGATGAAATGTCAACGCACCACGTGTGGCCACGTGCCACATGCAACACTCTTCACGTTAGAGTCGACAGTCCAGATGCCACTGGTCACATTCGACCATTGCACACAAACACACACAAAGGATGAACTGTCAGACTAGGATGAAAGGGTAGGCCACATCGGGGGATATTTAGGTGGGTGGGTGGGTGTGGGTTACGGAGTAATGGTAATGCGACCACATGGTGGACAATGCAAACAGATGCCAAAGTAAATGCCAGACATCGAATAAAACTAACCCAGTTAACGGTACACAATGAATAAGAAGCAGCAAAAAACAGAAAACAGAAAAAAAAAACAGTACTAAAGTATACAAATGAAGCGGCCACCCAAGCACCCAAGCACCCAAAACTTCCCAACACCCGCCCCCAAGTTTCCAAAGCAGCCTGTCGAATGGTTTACTCGATAGGCGCATCGATTAGGCGCGGTCTGCATTCAACACACACATGTGCACATGTATGAGTGTATTATTAGAAGATGGCCGAGGAGACGAGGGGTGAAGCAAACACACATCAATAGAAAACGCAAGTGGGGGAAATATTTGAAAGAAGAGCAAATACGAGTAATGATAGGAGACCTAAGCGGGCGGTGCGGGCTGGTGCGGGTGTAGAAGGAGGTGAGGGGGGAAGTGCATGCACAAGGAACATACAAGAGCCAAAGCCAAAGCCAAACAGCAAGAAGCAAAGCAAACGAGCGAAGGAACTAACGAGCAACCGAACTGAACGAACAACCAAACGAACGAACGAGTGAGCGAAATGAAACAAACAAACGAACGAACGAACATGCCGAACATATTGCATTCAATGAACGAGTGAGCGAGCGAACCAAACTGAGGAAAATAATAATAATAATAACGTGCAAATGAAAAGCTAAGCGAACGAGCATGCATATGATGATGCGACAGAGGGTTGGCAGAGCCAGCGGCAGAGAGAGAAGAGCTCGTCGTCGCACTAGGTCAAAGACCTGTAGGAGGTCGTTTCAGCCGTTGCAGTGGCAATAGGCAACGTACAATACCACGGCGATGGCGACGACGACGGCAGATAGCAAACACACACACTCACACACACACACATACACGCGAAACAACACAAAAGCTGCACAAAAAGCAGCAACAGAAGTAGCAGAATGCACTATTGAATAACATAAGCTAACGACAACGAAGTCGCGACGTTAGCAGCGCTGCATTTGCAGCTGAGAGGAAAAACAAGCAAGAGAGCGCATGCAATGTACAGAGAGTGAAATAGTTTGCGAGCGAGAGAGAGAGAGAGAGAGAGTGGGAGAGCGGGTGCTAAACAACTTAGAAAAGCTTTTTAGCGCTGATGACGTTGGCGTTCGCTGTCGTCTCTGCTGCTGTGCTGCTACGACTGCAACTGCGACGCGACTGCGATAGCTGCTCCAACGACCCAGCGACCGAGCGAACGAAAATGAAATCGAAATCAAGAGTGAAATGCATTCGGTTTGGCCACATTGCACTGTTCTAGTATGTGTGTTTGAATGTCTGTGCATGTGTGCAAGAGAGTGAGAGGGAAAGGAAGTGCAAAGCTGAGAAGTTGTGCTGCGCTTATGACAATGTGACTAACTACTGAAAGTACTTATGTACATATGTATATGAATACAGCTATATTTTTAACTCAAATACTTACATATCACATAAGCAAATACATTACATAGCATACTAAATGTTCCACACACTCTCTTACAATTTCAGACATGCCAGGCAGAGGAACTGCTAATTGCACGCAATCGTTTGGCAGGATCACACAAAGCAGGTGAGTGATCATCGGTCGAAAGTCAAAAAGAGAGAGAGGGAGAGAGAGTATGGAAGCAGGGGAATTAGGGAAGTTGTTAGCCCTGTTTATGCCGCATTATGCAATAAACGATGACAGTTGGCAACGCTTATGCAATACTTGGCAACTCATGTTTGCAACAACAACACCCACAATCCGAAATCCACAACCCACACATTCCCCTCGCTGTCAGTGTCCAAGTACTCCTCAAGGTGTCAGTCTGTCTGCCAGTCCGTCTGTCTGACACTCCACAAAAGCTGCAAGTGCAGCTATGGAGGATCAAATCACTTTTCCATACAGTTTGCGTATACTTAATATTTAAGATCCAATATAAAGTTTTAGCTATGTTAACTATAGACAGACGAAAGCAGTATAGAATACCATTTATCTGATAATATACCCAAATAATTTTTTTAGATAAATATTTGGCTTTATCTAAACTGAAATGAGTATAACAAATTGTTTAGACTATGGAAAAAAGAAACACATAAATTAGGGGTGGTATAGATTATAGGGTTTAACTTTCACAGGTACGATTTATTTAAAGATTTGGTAGGATCTATGTGCATAATGTGCTGTATAATTTACAGTTTATTATACTAAAATTGCAGTCCTTTTTTATAATGTAAATAAAATGAATCCGTATAACAGGAATGAAGCTAATATTTGTTTATTTGATTGAAGGAGCGATTTTAAAAATTATAAATATTTACATATATATGGATAAACCATTTTAGGTGTTAAGTATTCTGTAATAAAGGATTGTTGTGTTTCTATCACCGTTTATTACACCGTTTATCAATGTTCTGTAAAATTTTATTCGAACATAATTACATAATTTTAAAAAAAAAATTCAGATTCTAATCTTCTTCCTTATAATTTGTTTAACTAATTTGTGTTCGATACACTTTTGTAAAGTTTGTACGTAATATTGCTCACCTTAATAATTATATAAATAAGTCTGGCATAGGGTATAGGGTATACACATATCGTTGGCATGTCAAATTTGGCTCTATACCCCATTCCTAAATGGGTACTTAAATACATTTTTTTTGTGTTCCAAAAGTGCAAAAAGTTTTCCGCTTTTCACGTTCAACGACGACGATCGCCGTTGTCTTTGATTTTGTCTCTGGTATTGTTGTTGTTTTCCTTGTTGGTTTTATTTGCGCAATATTTGAAGCTGTATTTCGAGGAGTGGAGAGTGAAGATTAAAGAGAGGGAAGTGGAGTGTGGGGAGTGGAGAGTGGGGAGGCAGTTGTCTCACTGGGTGTCGGTGTCGGCCATCATATGATTTACAATTTCCATTTGGCGCTGCATTGCACATTGCATTGTAGGTTACGTAAGCTAAAGTTAATGCCACATAATCATGGCTGAAGTTGCAGTTGCAAGCAATGGGAAATGGGGAAATGTTGCATTCGTCGCGGCAAACGGGGACGGTTGTGGCGCAAAGAGACCATGACACGCCATCTTGCTGCAACTACAGCAAATGCAACAATAACTGACAACTTCTGTCCCCCTAACACTCTCCAACCCCCCTTCCGCTCGCCACTACGCTTGCCCCTCTCCTCATGTCTCACGTTGCTGTGGAGTAAGCTGTGCAGTTTTTCCTGGCACTTTCTCTCTTACTGCTGTGGTGCTGCTCATGATGCAGTCAGTCAATGAAGTAATCGACGGCTGCACCTCCCCAACCGTCTGGCAGCTCTCCTGGCATTCGTTCCCGCAACCCACTCCTCCTCCCACTCCTCCTTGCAACACGCAACGGGGTAAGTTGATCGTCGTTTACGGCTGTAGTTTTAACGGTGACTTAATTTTTTTTCATACTCTCCATTTGCCATTTTGCTTTCGTAGAAAACTGGTTTCGGTTTTTCTTCCACAGCAAAATGGTAATGAACATTTGTTTCTGTTGCTTTTCCTCACAGCATACCCTGTTACCATGGGGTAGTAGCTGCTGAGCGGATACCAGTTCTAGATCAGTTACCATCTAGATTTATTTAATGTGTTTTCTTTTTAATTACATATGTATATGTTTTTGTATCTATTGTGGTCTCGACATCTGGCAAATGGATTGCATAGAGTATCTTTTAGTCAGGTGCACTCGGCTGTCTTGATTCTTGCGAGTTTTCCATTTTATAACTTACTATTTGCAGTTAGTTTGCAGTTTTTCTTTCTTTTTTTCAGCGTATCTTTGCCAAACGATTGTAACGATTTCAGTCTTGACGTGGCCCAAAGTGGCTCACAAGTTGTTGCCTTGATTACGTTGGCGATTGTTACGACAACTGGCAACAACTGGCACTGGATGCGGTAGAGGCGGCATCCAAGAGGACTGCAAAGGTGCTGAAGTTGAAGCCCTAGACCTCGAGTGTATATTCGGGCGTGTGTGGGCGTGGCAAAAGACCCCAGAGAGACTCGAACCGAACGTCGTGAAAGTTGCACGATGAACATTCTAAATTAGATAGAAGCCTGGTTTGAGTAGGCTTGACAACCCTAAACTAAATCCATCAAGTTTGGCAGAGTCAAGTCTTGATTATTACTAAAGTTAGAAAGGATCTCTATGGATTCCCTTTATTGGTCTGAGATCTGGTCGTCCATACGGACAGACAGACGGATATGGCTATTTCGATTCTTCGTGGTGATCAAGAACATATACATATACCTAATGGAGTCTGCTACATTTCCTTCTGCCTACTACATATTTTTAAACAAACTTTATAAACCCTTGCTAGACAGTGTAACAATTTATTTATATAGAAGCTAGAAGATTCGAAATATGATGTATTATACAATAGTTGTACGACCATTTCCAAAGCTTAATCTAATTTTTCATTTATAAAAACAAGACCATGAAAAACTTAAGGGTTTTGTGGTGAAAAATTTGATAAATTATTATTAAAGTTTCATAAACACTATATATCATTTGGTTTCAAATTTCAACGTTTAACTTGATCGCAAAAAATGAATATTGTCAGTATTTGGCTTTAGTAATCGGGATTGTTCAAAGAAGCCAACTCTCAAAACAAAATTATGTTTTAAAAACAAAATCTATTATTTATTGTTAGTATTTTAATAACTTTTTTTTCAGTTTAAGTCATTATTTTATTAAATCAAGCTACTATGTAAATCAATTAAATAAACTTTATTTATGAAAATCAGTTAGTATAAATCAGTATTACACTATTTGTTCGATTAATTTTCAGTTGTTTGTAATACTGTATTATCTGTGAAATGCCCCCAATGTGTATTTTTAGAAGCAGGAAACAGTCAATGCTTGATATGCCGAAATTGTTTATCGCCTGCGAACTCCACATATTGTACACTTTATTTTTAACTTAACGAGCATTTTTGAGATGAATCTTCATAAGATTTAGCATCCAAAGAATACTAAAGTTAAAAATGCATAACTTAGTGAACCTATCGTTCCCAAGGCAGCTATATGATAAAACTGTTTGATTCTAACCAAACTTGGTTGGAAAATTTTAGTTTTGAAAACTTATCATTGCATATTGTTTTGAAGCGATTGTTTTTTAGGTATTTCGGTGACCATATATGTAAATGCTTGGTTTATTTCCTATAGTATCTGACGGTCGGAGTGATAGTTTTTACTCGACTGACCAAGAATAATTAGAGTTTTTAAAACATATTCATATCTGACTATTATTATAGAATTTAATATAGGTATTCAAGTATTTTCCGTCAAAATCTGTTTTCATTGGTTTTGTGAGATAACCAAAGTCAAAACCTCAACTAGTAGGTATGGAAAGCTTTATAGCCTATTCATAAGAAATATGCAAGATGAATGAGACACCAAATCAGTATATACTATAGCATCCAAAATCAATTTGACTTCAAATTATTAAAGCTATTGAAATTAGCAAATAATTGTGTATTTGTGTGGCTCAGCGAAAGAGTTTTACAAATTCCTAGCCAATAAGCATGATAATTTGTTGTTTAATGTCGTTCGAATTTTATTGTAAGCCAGAGTTTAAAGTGTTGCCGAAAGAAAGTACTATAATATTGCAGTTACGGTTTTTAATATTTGCAACAAAGCTATTCATCAGAGCTGTATAACAATGAACTGGAGGAAAAGCGCTCCGTAAAATAGATATATGTATATAATTCATTGCTCATTCCGAATGGGATATTTAGCAGACATTGAAAAAGTAATCGGTGCGATAAACTTACAATCTAGACTTTTCGTCCATTTATTTAAATAGTTAAAGGGGTTCATCTTATTTGTTTTTAAGAATTTTAAATAGTTTAAACCATTTCTTTTTATTTTTAAATATTTTCAGTATGCTCATATATATTCAAGAGATATAGCATGCACGTCGCTTTCAAAAATAATGCTGCTTGTATACCGACAGACAGTGTTAGATTGAAACTAGTAAATTAAATTGATAAAGTTATTAATAAAATGAAGAGTTTAATTCTTTTTTTAAACTGTCAGATTGAAAAAAAAAACAATACATATTTTAAAATTTAGCACAAAATTATTAAATGGTTGAAATAAAATTAATTTTCTTCGCAATTGTGATGAATCTGCTGGCTATATAGTACGACTTACAGGTCTGTAACGATTTATGTATAACTATGTACATGTAACCTACTTTCAACAAAAAACATAAAATTTTTAAATCAAGCTTTGAATTAGCTAAAATGGCAACGCTGTTGGCGAGTTTTGATTTGCTTTTATATTGGTAGTTACTTATGTAACTGTAACTGCTAAACATTGTTGAATCAAGAAAACTCTCGAAAATATATGTATACTATATGTATGTATATATGTACATGTTGTTTATTCTACATAGTTTTCAATTCATATGCATTAGCCAAGTGGAAGAAGATAACAATAAAAATCAGCAGAGTGGCAGCCATATGCATCCAATATGCAATATGCAATATGCAACGTGCAACATGCAACATGCAACGAGCAACGTGCAAGTTTAATGCATTTGTCAAATGGCAACTCTGCTTGCATCTGTATGCAACATTTGCCATGCTGCACTTCCTGCTTATCTTGCAACCGCTTGAAATTGATCGTCGTGCCCCCGTGCCACCGCCTTGATGCCTCTATGCCACCACCAGTCCATAAAGCGGTAACATTGCCTGCTAACACCATTTTCCTTTTGCTGTTGCCGTCGTCATAGTTGTTGTTGTTTTTCTTATTGCGGTTGTTACGTGAAAAACGAAAGTAAAACTCGCAACTGGCAAAATGACAACAACAACAACAACAACAGTAGCAGCAGCAACAACTGCGACTGAGACTTTGGTGCAACGGTGCAACGTTGTCGGTGTTGCAGTTGTTGCCGTTGTGCATGTTGCAGTTGGCATTGTTAGTTAGTTGCCATTTTTCTCATTTTCATTACGCCGACTGATCGAATCAGTGAATGGGAAAAACGGGATTTTCCAGGCGGCAGCCAACAGAGCAACATTAGAAAAAAGAGAAAAATGGACAACAAAAACAAAAAGCGGAATGTGGCACACGGACTGTTGTGGAGGTAAAGATCGACGTTGTCATTGTTGTTGTTGCTGTTGTTGTTGTTGTTGTAGCCGTTGATGTTGCTGTTGCTGTTGCTGCCCACCGACCGCTTGGCTGTTATGTCATACTAGGAAGCGAATTTGCAGTGCACAATGCGACGACGGCCATCAGCAACAGCAATAGCAACAGCAACAACAGCTACAGCGTTAACATTGTTGCAATCATTTGGACTTGGATGTGGTTGTGGCAGCAGGAGTTGCTGTTGTTGCCGTTGTTGCTGCTCGCTTCTAACGTGGGCTAAAACTGGCTGCGCCGCCTTGGACAAGTTTTCCTTTCAACAAACTGCAACAAATTGAAGCCTGCTAAACTGAAGTTGCAACTAAAGTTGTTGCTAAAGTTGCTTTTAGAGTTCGTGATGCGATTATTGTTGCTGTTGTTTTGTTTGAGTGTGAGTGCATGTGTGTGTGAGTGTGTTTTTTTGTTTTTTATTTTTCACTTTTCATTGAACGGTTTTTCTAGGTTTCCTACTGCTTTTGGCGTTACTGGGTAAATGTTACATAATTTGCTAACAATTTTGTTGCCGTCAACTTTTTCGAGAGCGATCGTGGTACACTTGCAGAAGCGACGCCATTGACTGGGTTCGACTATTGTATACCCTGTACACTATTGTATTTATATCCTGTACTCTAATTCACTTCAAAACAGCAATAGCTGTAGTGTCATACTTGGCTCACAAACCTCACACGGTTTTTTACAAACCTATATACAGTTATCAAATGGTTCCAGTGGTGATATAATAATATCTAGAAATTAGTACTACGGAATAAAACGAATTCGAAACTTTGGTAGAATTTTGAAATGGAATTTTCTACGAGCCGAGTAAATCCATTAATTTCTTTCTCAATGAAATTTCACTGGAATTCGTGCAGTAAAAGTCCAAAGTAATACTAAGAATTTTACTCATTTTTGGCAGCTGCTCGACATTTCGAACGGTAAGTTTCATTATGTTTTTAAAAATGTTATGTTTATTTTAGTTATGTTTAAAATAAAAGTAAGAACGCAGTTATTTAGTGTTGTTTGTTTATTTTAAACGTGAATTCTGTTTTTCATGTCCGTGGAGTTTTAAAAATACCTTCTATACCATATTTCTGATTGGAAATAAAAATTTAAAAATATATAGTATATACAGCAAAATGTGGCTAAAACGACTTATCTTATAGCGTTCGTTCTGTTATAGCGACGAAAATTTGATGACTAGGTTAGTCCCCAGACAAACTGATATGAAAGGGCCTCCGCTGAGTGCCTTTTCGCTTTTAGCGACAAACCGCATACAGCGACAATATTTTTCATAATTCAACCGTGTTATTAAATTACATTTTTTAAACAAAATAAGTTTCTTTTGCTTCTTTTGGTTAGAGCGTCTTCCGGGTATACCGTTGCGAATGTGAGTTTAATTCTTAGCCGATACTTAAATGCAACCAAGTATTACACTTAACAAGATCGCAAAAAATTACTGGTCGACAAATTAAACAGAAGGTCCTGACCAAACTTAAATAGGAAGAATTCACATGATCTCGGAATTAGGCTACTTAGCCCTTGGTTTCTTATAAATTACCCTAAAGTATTAATTCGAAACGACATAAGAGTTTCGATAATGAATTTAAATTTTCTAAGAGCCGCATACTTAGTTTAGTTTTAGCATTAGCTTCGCATTTGAAAAAATATCCACCAAAATTCGTGCATCCAAACACAAAACAAAAAAAAAATAAAAATATCTCTTAATCTGATAATTATAATACTTATTTTGAATACTATAGTAAATTTTCGTGTTATTAGTGTTATGTAATCGTATATGACATGGGCTTTAAATGCAAGAAGTCTTTCTAACTATTTAGAGGCATGTCAAACCTAATTTAAATTTATTTAAATTTATTTATTTATTTATTTATTTTAATGAAAACAATCTTTAAAGCAAAGTGATGACATTTCTGATAGAAAGTTAGAAGCCCGCTTCCTGAAACCAATACCTTTTTTTTAGCTTACAAAATTTCTGGTTTGCCCTTTTCTTCAAACCAAAAAATCTAATACAGAGTTTTGTGTTACTTTATAGAGTATCTATAAGTCAAAGTCAAGCAACATTTAGTATGATGTCGCTAAAGTTTTTGTTGCCGTTGCCGTTGCCATCGCCGTTGCCGTTGCTGTTTCTGTGTCGTGCCCAAAAGCAGAGCTTGACTCGCCCACACACATACAACAAGAGAGGCAGAGAGACACGCCCCCATTTGGTGGCACAGCATAGCATATTGTGTGGCAAAGTCATTTTAAAATCGTTTGCAGTCAATGAACTTTAAACTGCAAATTTTGATCAGAATTGAGGAGTCGCCACAATGGATCAGAGCCCAACACACACACACACACACACACATACTGACCATGGCCCTGCCCAACAGTAGTTGCGGGCAACAAAAACGGCGACTTTGACTTCTGCCTCTCACATCTGCCGCTGTCTCCCTGAAGCGTCTGCACACCCTCTACGCTCCTCCCTCCCGCTCCCTTGGTCCCTTCATTCGCTTTTCTCGCTTTGCATTTAATGGGCAAATAGCAATTAAAATGTCAAAAGCGTGCACAAAAGGAGAAAGTGAAAAAAGTGCAAATTTTGTGCTGCGCAATGTTTTTTTTTTGTATTTTTTTGTTAATTTTGTTGCTTTTTTGTTTTGTATATTTATTTTATTTTATTTTATTATTTGCTGTTTTTTTTTTTTTTTTTTTTTGTAGTTGTAGTTTTATTTCATTTATCGCTTTTGCTGTATTTTGCACTTTAACAATAACAATTTAAAAACTTAAAATGCGCGACAGTCGATGCTTTGACTCATGGAATGTGCACTGCTCAAGGGAAGGGCTAGCGAGAGGGGGGAACAGGGTAGTGGGAGAGTGTCAAGTATGTTGTTCGTTGTGCTTTGCCTTTGAACTTGCCAAAACGCACTTACACTTACATTTGCGTTCAAACGCACACATATACGGAGCGTATGCGTAATATTCTGTCGCAGCTAATGGCAAACTGTCAAAGCTACAGATATAACATATAACAGCAATCGGAACAACAACAACAACAGCAATGGTTAACAACAATAGCATAAGTAATAGTAATTGTAATAGCAACAATAATCATAATAAACAATTGAACAACTTTCACTTGGCGCTTGAATTCAACGCACGACGCAATTCAAACGTCCATCTATGTGTTTGTTTATATATGTGTGTACGTGGTTGAGTATGCACGCCCCTGCACAATGACAAACCTCGATACAGGCGCACAAATAATATACATAAAAAGTACCGCAAAATTTGCCTATGCGAAAAATGAGCCAAAATGAAATGCCAAACACTTTAACAAGAGACAACGAGTGAAAATGATAGAGAGAGAGATTAAAAGAGAAGAAAATCAAATGTAGGAAGTTGGCCGAAGTAATAAATATGTACATATATGTATGTTCATGTATATATCCATATGAATAGAAGATTACACATCAACTAACAAAAAGTGAAGGATGTTAGAGAGATGGCAGTAAGCTATGGTTCTTCTTTTTACACAACTTATGTACAATATGTTGCGCAGATAAATTGAGATTAAAATTTTAGATGTCACAAACAGAAAAACATTCTCTAGATATTAAGTAGGCTGCGTAGACGTTTGATAGTGTTAATTTTGATCGGTTAATTTACAACAGTGTTCTCTTTTTGACTGACTGCTTCTCTTTTCATCCTCATTATCCGGAAAATAATGTCAAACATTGCCCAAACGTTTAAGTTGCATCAACTCCAATTTTTGAATTTAAAAAAAAAATATAAAAATTATGTAGATGATAAATTGTATCAGATAAATAGGAAAAATTTGAGAAAGTTTAAAAATAAGAACGGAACCATTTATTCGTGCTTTGCTCAGATATAAAGAGCTATAAATTTACAGCTGGAAATAATCAGTTTTCAAAGCTTTTGCTTTTGTTATTGCCAAGTTCTAGATGGAGGTTTAATTTTAAGGCATGTCATTCAAATATATAATATTTATCCAGTTTTCTTTCATTTTGTGGAAGTTCTTAATGTATATACATATGCATATAAATAATTCATATATGTATAATAATAATAGCAATTCGTACATCTGAATATCTCTGAATATCTCTTCTACGAAAATTTAAGACTGAAAAGGGCAAACCTAAAATGCCTAAAAAATACTATTCTAGAAACAATTTTCGAATTTTTATTTTTATTTTAGGGAAGCCTGTCACTTTTCAAAAAATATCATGGTAATCGGAAGGATATTGTGAAACTGGTGAAGAATTTGATTAAAAATCAACATTTTCAATTGATGGAAGGTCTGATATAATCAATCCGATTGAAAATATTTGGTCGCTCATACAAAAATCAGCTCTATCAGTATGAAATAGATCTTTCTAGGTATCCTGCTAAATCCCTTAAAAAAGGGTGCGAATCGAATTTCCGCAACATTTTTACGCAACTTAGTAGAGACCATCCCTAACTACCTAAGAAAAATTAATTTTAATAAGAACATATCGAAATAATATTAAAAATTGATTTAATGATAAAATTTCATATATCAGTGCAAAAGTGAGTCTGTGCTACTTTTTTCGATTTTACTCTCAAACTTTTTAAACTTATCGTGAGGCATAGTTTTATAAATATAATTTAACAACATTTTCTTGATAATATTGTATGGTTTTGATGTTATGGATGACCAAAGTCTGAGTTTTTAAACATGAAATCATTTGTGATCCCCACTGTATATGCTTTCTGGAGTCTACAATATACCCCTCAGAGGGTATAAAAACGTTTTACAAGTTTTCAAAGAAGGCAAATCATTTGAATAGCAACAGAGTTTTTCAAATATTACAATTCAAAAATATTTTATGATTAAAATTGTAATATTTAGCAAAAAGTCGAGGGTAGCGTTTAAATATTGTCAGCAGTTATACCAAACTATTACGAAAATTAATCCTTCAAAACATTTGAAATAATCCAATTGTTATCATTGTCGTTGAATTATTCGATATCATTCAAATGCAAACTTTGCTTTATGCATTTGACAATTTATCGATATTTATGCAATTATTGAAATGTTTTCAATTAGTGCGACACAAACAATTGACCCAATTATCCATGCACAGTAGATATGTATATACATATGTATGTGTGTATTTATATACACCATAACATACCATAACCAACCAATTGTTAATTGTCATATAGAAACTTCTAGTGGAGAGCCGTATGGAGCATTGCAAATCAGGAAGTGCTCAAAGGTCGCCTGTTGAGCACGAAAAAGGATCAAATACTCGAAGCATAACTTGCTCTAAGCTGTAACATTTCTCTGCTCTGTCCGTGCTTCTCCCAATTATCCCCGGCTCCTGCTCCTACTGTATCTATGCGTTTGTTGTCAATGCCATTCGAGCTGTCGTGGCACAGTTATGAGCTCAACATAGTCATAACAATTGTTTGACTGCGATTTGCGGTCGCCTCGGCGCCTCCTGCGGACACCAAATCATGAAAAATGCCACACACACACACACACACAGGCAGTGAGAATGAGAGAGAGAGAGAGAGAGAGAGAGAGAGAGTGTGTGCATGCTACGCGACGCGAGTCATGTCGCTACTTGCAACATTGCCCTTCCCCAACTTATTGCCTCCTAGCAATGTCCTTGGACTCGTCGTGCCGTTGTGCAGCGGTACGTTGAACTTTCGATTCACGTTGCCTTGGAATTTGCTGCAAAACACACATACTTGGACACACACACACACAAATACACACATCATCATCATATACTAACACCTACACATACATCATGAGTCACCATTTCGTTTGCAGAGTTGCCACAATTTGAATTTACGAAACTCAAAATTTCACATATAATTTTCATATTTTTCAAATTAAAGTGCAAATTTTCTATAATTGGTTTTAATTCGCCAATTTACTGCAGAGCGCTGCCAGACTTTTAAAATGGACATTAACAGACCACAGTTAAGTTGGCTGCGTCTTTAAATTTATTATAAATTTGAATTTCTGATTTATCCATTTCAACTTAAAGTTGAGTACTCGAATAACAAAGCTAAGATGTTATATAAATTTAATGTAGTCTAACATTGGGTGCGTTTCCAGATTTCATATAGTTAAAGAAATCCCAATGTTTAAAAAACCATTGTTAAGTTGACACATTTCCAATATTAAATGTAAACTTCTCTATTCTCTAAATAACTTAACCAATTTGGAAATGAGCACTTTGCTTGAATTTGGCTAAAATTCACGAATTTTTGTTTACTCGTATAAACGCAGTTATACTACAGAGGCAGCAAGCAGGTGGCATTAGCGTAGTATCGGCAAGGGGCAGCTCCTGCGCAGTACGTGCCACATGCACATAGCAATTGAAGCGCGTCGCACGGACAACGTTTGACAACGTGAGGCAGGTCAGTGCTGGAAAAAGCTTTTGCCGCGGCGTAGCTGCTGCTCCTGACCTACCATCAGCATTTAAGCGTTGTCCTCGTCCTGGCCGTTGTGCAGCAGCAGCGCTGCAAGCTTCCCCTCTGCTCTCTCCTCAGTCCCCCAAGTCGCTCCTTCCTGTTTTCTCCCCTGACCAGCGCAATGTGACTGTCTGTGTCTGTGTGTGTGTGTGTATGTGTTTATTTTATGCCCAAGTGCAAGTTCAATCTATGAATTTCAACGGATTCTGTATATGGCCCCGACCCCGGTCCCAAGTCGCTGTTTACCTCCTTCTCGCCTTTCGTCACAGATTCCCTCTCTCGCTCTCGCTCTCATTCATCTCACTCACACATTTGGCATTCCATCTCTGTGTTTGGCATGTTGTAGTGGTTGCAAATGTCCTTGCCAAAATGCAAAGTTCACAACTAGCACACACAACAACTCCAACAAAACGAGCCAAACTGTGCTGAAAATTGAACTAGAAGTTATTTTACATAGGCTCTGTAAACAGAGTATTCTCTATACTAAGTATGTGCATATATGTAAATATGAATCTTCTAATAACATAGTCTATCTAACAGAGTGTGTATTTTATTGTATTATTCATTTGTTAAGAGAATTTTGTTAAATTAAATGTATTTGTTTTTAGTAATTGTGTACTTGTATTGCTTTTTGTAGTTTGTGGTTTGTTTATTTCTCCCTAATAAACTTTGACTAATCGTTTAATTAATAACTCTATTATCTAAATATTAAATACTTTAACGATTACGGATATGAGGTGGTGATTACAAACAAATCAGCACAAATGCGAGTAATATGTAAAGCTGTTTATTCATTTAAAAACTATGAAAACACATAAATTACTTTACATATTGTTTTAAAATTCTTGTGACGTCAACTTTTATGTATAATTTTACGATAGCTTGATTGAACTTTAAAGTTAGTTTTGTATATGGTTATAAATATAGCAAAAATATTAATCATAATATAATAATTATTCTTCTAGTGAACTAGTTTGTTCTTTGTTATAATCAGAGACTTAGACGGCTTTAATGTGAGTGCTTTTACTTTTAAGACTCATACGACTTTAGAAAGAAACTATATATATTGGGTTTGTCAAAAGTATGTAACAGACAGAAGGAGGCGTGGTAGACCCCATAAAGTATATATATTCTTAATCAGCATCAACAGCCGAGTCGATGTAGCCATGTCCGTCTGTCCGTCTGTGCGACTGTCCGTATGAAGAAACAGATCTCAGAGATGATAAGAGCTACAACTTCAAAGTTAGTTAGTATCGATCACATATTTAGTCAATCAATACAAGTTTGTTTCCTTTTTTTGATGCCACGCCCCTTTCACCCACAATAAGCAAAAAACCAGACATATGTACCTCACAAAAAATATGTTTTTTTGGCGAATATCTCAGAAACTATAACACCTAGGGATGCCAATTATTGCATGTAGGTTGCTATTTGCAATATTAAGACAATGCCATCAACATTTTTTGGATGCCACGCCTCCTTCGCCCACCAAAAGCACAATGTCTTTTTAACTTTGCATGCCGCTGGCTCACTTATTTCTTATCGTCTTGTAACTTAGCATATACTTGCAGACAAATAATAACAAATGATTGTGAAAATTGCATCAAAATCGGACTATAATAAAAAAAATTTGTCATACAACGAAAATCGTTACTCTTAAGCAATGCATAGCTACGTGCATTGCGCTGAGCTCTGCACACAAGCAACGAAAACGAAAAGCGTGTGAGCGAGATAGACATACAAATATGTATCCATGTAAAGTTCTTGCAGCAGCAACTTCAATTTGAACTCCTATAATTGAAAACGAAGCTCAGAGGGTATTACATGGTCGGCATGCCCGACTGACATTTTCTTTCTTGTTATTTTTATATTTTAGTATAGTTTTTTTTATTGATCATATATTTTGTGAATTAAATATATGCGCTTTCGTCACTAGATAGATACCTCTTTAAGGAGTTTTTTATATGATATCATTAGTTTTGGGAAGATTGATCAATTATTCAATAGATAACAATCAAACATAAGTAGTTCGAAAGTTCACATTGCAATGCATTGCAGAATAATTCAATTAATTTGTACGTTAATGTTACGAAACGTTTAATATTGGATGCTAATATAGATGTTAGATGTCATAATGATGTTTTTTAAATCGCTTTTACTTGTGGTACCTAAAGTTACTCCAGGGGTACCGATTGCACGCAATAATGTGAATTATAAAAACGGATTTCATATGTAAATTTCTCGAAAACTAATTAACTAATTCGAAATCTGAGTAAGTAAATCAGATACTGTTTAAAATACATATCAAATACAGTATCTCCCATTGCGATCAGATTAGTTTGTCATTATGATGACATCTTCGAGAATATATATGTAGTAGTGCCGCACGCCAGCACCCTACACCGCGCTTGTGTTTTTGGCTTTTTCTTTCGTCACTAGCGCAGACTGCCGTCCGCAGTGAATCCTGGCACAATTTTATTCGGATCGGAGATCCATTTCATATATTTTAAAAAAGTCTTCTTCATTTGCAACCAGTTTATAAAAAACTAAACTTTTGAAAGTATCCTAATACTCGTATGTACAAAGTTCGGTAGTTTATTTTGATGAATCAATCCGAAATAAAGTGATTTCAATTTGTCCTAGTTCTTGTTCCCTTATCCCCATTTATTATGTGTGTTAATCAGTGTGACCCCATGCACAACTGACTGACAGATTCAAGAACTGTTTCTGTTGATTGTTGTTTCGCTTGTAATACATTCTTTTCATAAATATCAATTTCCCACTGACTGCACCGATCAGTAAGAATGATCAACAGCAATAGCAATAACAACAACTTGTTCTAACTTACTGTCTGAGTCTTTAGACCGTTCGGTGTCTGCGTTTTACGATTCGATGTTAAGTTCAATGCTGAAATTAGCATAAAATACCGTTAATTGCATTAGCATTAGTCTGGCCTGCGCCGCTAACACCGCCAACATCGGCCGTAACCGCCACCGTCACCATCACCGTCATCAACAACAACATCAACGTAAAGATATAGACATCGGATTTGCTCGTTGTCCGTCGTCTCTCCCACGATCGCCGCTTGATCGCTGACATTGGAATTGCACATTTTTATGGCACATTCTTTGCGCATATATCATAACAACAAAACAGCAGCAGCACCTACGATCGGTGCGATTGACGATAACTAGAGAGCAGAGATCGTAGCAGTTATCCTTGAGTGAGTTGCACATTGCGCATACGCTCTGTTGTTCTCGCTGAGCTAAATCCATTGCGAGATCCCGTTTTTATATGGCGGATCGCCAGATCGCCAGATTGCCAGACTGTTAGTTGCTAGTTTGTCGGATGGCCAATCTACGATGATCATATAACTGATCATGATCGTAAATTATCGACGATTACAGTACATTTAACAGCTGTTGTTGTTGTTGTTATTGTTATTGTTATTGGTATTGTTGGTGTCGTTGTGTGCTTGTGTTATTATAGAATGGTATATTTACAATGTGTTTAAATTTGTTTTTCTTTCTATTTTTACAATCAAATTACAGTTAGTTTAGTCAACCATGTGCTAACACTATTATTTACCAATTGTCTACACATTGATTTTAATTGGGAAATAATAACAACATTTTAAGCAATATAACTTAGAGAAGACATATTGACTTAAACACTCTTCAAAAAAAAGTCATGTACGCAAATCTCGAAACAATATCCATCTTACATAGGGGCTTATAAGTCCAAAGTACACCAAATATTAATATAATATCATTTGCGTACAATTATTAACTAAAAAACTGCGACTAATTTAAAGATCCCAGTGATCATAATTTATATTTTACCTAAATAGTATTATACGGTAGCCAAGATCAGAACTTTCTTCCCCAACAACTTTCAATTGTGTTTCTAAGAAGAATTTCAAAATGAAAAAAAAAAAACAAACTATTTAATGATATTTTGAATAAGTAGCAATAGAAATTTATTGATAAAATAACTAGAAATACAAAAGTACTTATACATATGTATACATATTATTTAAATATCTTGACTACCAAGATTCGATAACTTTTATTGAGAGAGTTGTTGGAGTTGACTTATAAAAATTTGAAGAGAACTCGGAAAACCCAAAGTAGATAATCCGTAACACTTCTAATGGGAATTATGCATTGCGGTATCTGTATATGTGTTATTCCCATTATCGTGTCAGCTTTTTAGTTTTGTGGGCCAATTCTGACACTTAATAGATACCTTAATATGTATATGTGTGTATATAGTAAGTATATATTGTAGCTTGGTAAATATTATTTGATATATGTATGCGAATGAGCACAAAGTACAACAGAGGATCCTTAGTTAGATCATATGTTTGTTTGCCTTCTTTGTTCTTTATTTGTTGTTCCAAAAGAAAGCAAGAGCAAATAAAGTGAGAGAAAGAGTGTAAGGGAGAGCGAGAGAGAGTAAGTGTGTGGGAGACGGAGAGCATGATAGACAGACAGCGGAATATATTCCGTACGTAAAATAGTTTGACCCAGATTTCAAATGGTTTCCTCTTATATTCTTTTTTTTTTTTTTGGTTTTTTTTTTGTATCTTTTTGCTTTTGTTTTTATCTTTGAGAAATAATTATGTATATCTCTACGTTTGGTGCCCTACAGTGGGGCATATATGTTTGTCAGCAGTGCTTGCAACCGCTGATCGTGCAACGCGAGGGCGGGGCTGGGTAGGGCGTTAAGCTGCCTCAGTTGCCGCCAATAATTACCGTATGTTTGTTTGTCTTTGTTGTTGTTGAAAGAAAGAGAGTGCAAGAAAGAAAGATAGAAAGATAGATCGCCCAGAGGCAAACAAAATTGTTTAAAAATTTGTTTAAATACTTTTTATACCCTTGCAGAGGGTGTATTGTTTTTGTCACGAAGTTTGTAACGCATTGAAGGAGGCGTGGCAGACCCCATAGAGTATATATATTTTTCTCCGTCTGTTGTCAAGCGAACTAGTCTTTCAGCTTCAAATCTATCTTAATGAAATTTGAATGAATACATATGCGTATTCTCTCTGCAGGCAGCTCACATCGGACAGATCGGATCACTTTATCATATAGCTGCCATAGGAACAATCGGTTAGAAACACTAAGTATGTAATTTAAAATATAGGAATATGAGGAAGTGTACTGTAAGATCATACAGGGTTCAGAAAGGGTATCCCATCTTTGGCGTCGGAAAGATAATCTTTCTTTCTTGCTTTTGTTGTTGTTTGTTGATTTAGAACCTGAAAACGCACAACGAAACTAGAGTGAAAAGCAGAGAAGTGAAAGAAAGGGGAAAAGTAGAATGAAGCAAAGAGTGCAGCAACAGTAACAACAACAACAACAACAACACAGCAGCAAAATCAAATAAAAAATTTAGACCCGATGACTGCCGATAAGATAAAAACAACTCATAAAAAAATGAAAAATAGAAAGAAGAAAAAACAAAAACAAAACAAGACAAACACATATTATATCTTTCTCTTTCACTCACTCTCTTTCTTTCCTTATCCCTCTCTCTCTCTCTCTCTCTCTATCTCTCTCTTTATTTCGAAACGTTGCGGATGACGAAGGCGACCTACTTGTTGGTTGTGTGGGAGTGTGGCATTCGGCGAGGGGGCGGGAACTGGAGCGGGACGTGACTGGGGAGAGGGGAAGTGTGTATATAGTGGGGGTCTCTATGTTGGGGTAGTGGCTGCTATTGTTGTTGTTGTTCTTTTTGTTCCCCAACATTGCTCGAAAATGATTGTAAACAAAAATAAACCTTCAACTTGATACGCGTCCAGGGATGTGTTGAAGGTGCTCCACACACACTCACACACACACACACACACTCGTACAGATAACACGCACACACATGCTGTGTATATATGTACATTCTTGAGTCTAAAAACATTTCCATAGACCAAAATGAGCTTACAGTCGCCTTAGCTAAACGAAGATCATTCTATTTTTCATACTGTACCTTTGGTAATTAGTGTACTCCTATCTCTCTCTCTCTCTCTCTCTCTCTCTCTCTATCTTTCTCTCGCTCGCCCTCTTTAGCACACTCTGTCCCGTTCTCTTCTTATGCGGCATATATGTCCATATGTAGGTCACTAGCAACCATAAATAATGCCCTATACATAGACTATCGACTAGCACGGCGAACAATTTTCTCATCAAAATTTCTTATAGACCGATTTTCATTATCAATTTTTATATAATATAAAATTAACCATTAATATGTAATATATATTTGAAAAGTTTTAATTTTTAATCATAATCTTAGTCATAATCATAGTTTATAACTAACTAATTAAAATGTTAAATTACGTTTCTAATGTTGTTCATTACTTGTAGTACAATTATTATAAATAATTTTTTAAAAACAAAAACATTTTTAAAAAGTTTGCTTAAAGTCTTTTTATATGTTGTACTTAAAAGGCTAAATTTCGTAAAAGCTTAACTAGAAAAGAACTTAAATAAATTAACTATTTTATACTTTACGAAGATACAACTTGAGCATTGTTATTAATATCGTCTACAACACAAAAATGGCTATTATCGCTTGTACTTATATAGCCTGTATTTATACTCAACAAATGGTAATCTAGAATCAGTTACTCTATTACTGCTACTGCTATATTGTTAATAAAAATGCCCACACTTATGAATGGGAATTTATAGATTTTTCTCTCAGTGTTTCGTTTCCCTTTGAGATAATTCAGAAGTATTCAAGAGTAAAATTTACCACCTCACACCTTGTTTTTTACCAGCAGCTGCCAGTTGCACATCCACCCACACACACACACACGCACACACTCAAACTTATACAATTTCAAGTTCTTGGCCCAGCGCCCGTCGCCTGTCAATGCTGACGAGATGATGATTATGTTGTTGTAGTTCTTGTTCTTCTTCTTCGTTTCGAGGGGGAATCGATCTCTTAGTCTTTATGGATTTCATACTATTATTGCTGTTGTTGTTGTTGTTGTTGTTGTTGTTGTTGTTGCTGCTGCTACTAGCTGCTGTCATTTAGTGTCCGACTGTCGACGCAACTGTCAGAATTGACCTAAAAATGAAAAAAAGCCAAACAAGAATTCGAATTTAGAAAAGCGCAGCAAAGCAGCAACAACAAAAACACCAACAACAACATTAGTAATAGTATTGGAGAAACTTGATAGCTTCTAGCACTACCTGCAAAGCAAACCCCCTCCCCCTCCTCTCGCGGCGTACCAATTCCCTTGGTCTAAGAAATCGGAGATAAGAATATGGAGCAAGTCAAGCCAAATGGTTACTGAAAGTTTAAAATGAAATGGTTGAAGAGCCCTGATTAGAATATATACACTGTATAAGGCCCATTATGACCAGACATAACCCTATAAATATGGTTAAATAAAAATATATAAAAGTTAACAACTCTAATTTGTTTATCATCTTTTTTTGCTACTTGCAGTTCTTAGAGGGAATGACGCAGGCATTTCTTTTGCAGCGTTGGACTTTCGTTTTATAAGGTGAGTATAGCACATACCTATATACATACATATATATACATAAGAAATGATGCTTAGATGTACTCAGACTTAGCAATTCCTTATATATAAAAATTTGATCATCTCTAGCCTGTGAAGTTGCTCAGACTTAAAGTTTCAGGATCAAAGTCCTAAAAGTGTTTCTAGTTTTTATATATCCGCTTGCCAATAATGCTGATCAGTTATACAAATATATATAATTAGTACCTGTATTATCGGCAACCTCTATGACCCATTGAAGTTCCATAGCTTCCACCCTACTTTACATTTATATTCGTATGTCCATAAGCATTTAACAACAATCTATGCGTCCGTGTGTCTGTGTGTCTATGTGTATTTCTGTGTCGTATGTACAAATATCTATGACCCAGAAACATTACGCGAGTGGCTCACAAAGCAATAATACCAATAACAATAACAATAATAATAACAACAACAATAAAGTGTCAGCATTTTGCACTTTACTACGAAACTCGCGCACCTCGCAGCCATGGGCTTCTCTCACACTCGTCTGCGACTTCAATGCGAAATGCGAATACGATTGCAACTCCAAATCCGAATGCTACTACGAATTCGACTTCGATTTTCAAGTCTCGAGTCATTTTGTGGTCGAACCTCTGACTATCCCCCCTTGCCCCCCGTTTTCCGTCCCTAGTTGCCCGTCATTTATGCTTTTCCACTTGACATTTGTTTAAAGCCACAAAACCAAAAAATAACCATAGTAAGAATACCCGACTATGAAATACCCGTTAGCTTGAATTGTATGCTTTACTCATTTAAACAAAACCAAAACTGTCACATATTCACGGCGCTTGCACTATTTTTTTTAACTTAAAAACAACTATATCTCTTGCTATATCAATACGACCTCAGTGCGATGAAGAAGTTCAGCTGGTAAGCAATCTATAATACTATCGATGTATCGAATATTCACTTTTTTCTGCATTTCCATTAAAAAATCACTTGAATTGTGCAAAATTCGGTTAAACAGAATATTGTGACAATCGTCTTATATTCTTATGGTTTTAATTATCTTTAAGAACTGTATTCAGCTGTTATTTCAAATAAGAATTTCATATTTTTACCTACACATAGTTTACAGTGAAACTATAGATAGATATCACAACATATATCGTCCATTGTATCGAAGGCATCGAATAGCTCGATGCATAGCTGACAACCTCTATTAAGTAAAACAAGAAAGAGAATTAAGTCGAATATCCCGACCGTGTAAAGCCCTCTGGATTTTATTTCCAATTATATGATAGGTTTGTATGTCTATCTTGCTCGCACAAAGTTTTTCGTTTACGCTGCTTGTGTGACCGCAGCGCTGCAGCAGAGCTTAGTGCAATACACGGGTATAGGCATCGCCTCTGCTTAAAATTTCCATTTTTCGTTGCATGAAAAATTTTTTGGATCGTTTGATATTGTTTGTCTCTAAACGAAGCAAGCAAATTTTCAATTTGTAATCGAGCAATCAGTCGATCAAATTAGGAATCTCCTGTTTTTTTTTAGAAGCATTCATTACAACGATTACAGCATACCCTTTACTGAAATAGTGACGGGTATCAAAACGCCAATTTGATCGAATTTTGGACAACAACAAAACAAAAGTGCCGTTGCTGCTGTTAGTTTTCCTTCTACCATATTCTACAAAGCGGCGTCGCGACCTGCCTCGACAGCACACACACCGTACACCACACCCCATACTGCCATGCTTCTCTCCGTTGCCCCTTCTCTGGCCCAGCTACCCCTACACCGTCTGTCGCAATGGTGGCGTATACGTAATCATGTTGTTATTGCTGCTGCTGCTGCCGCTGCCACTGCTGCTGCTGCTGTTGTTGTTTTTGTTGTGTTTCTAACACTGTTGTTGTTGATGTTGTTGTTGTTGTTGTTGTTCAGCTGGCTGTTGGGGTTTTTATGCAAATGGCGTTCAAGGATTTTTATGTGAAAGTTGTTGAACCTCATGACTGGCAATTAGAGTGCAACTGCAACTTGTATGCATTTTATAGAGTATGTAAATATTTATGATGTCTCCCTATCTCTATGTCTATGTCTATGTCTATGCCTATGTCTAGCTGTGTGTTCAATTCCATGCAAATGTATGAGTGTGAGTATTGTAATAGATCTAATGAGCCGATAGAACTGATAACCTACTCGTACTCGCTGCTATTTACACTAATTCCATTAGGATCAACTTCTGAATGAAATCCACCTTAATACAGTATAATCAAGCTAAAGTTATAATAGTTAGAATTTAATGAGCTTTTACGTTTTTGGATAAACGAAATACAAAATAACGAGTCATTAACGTATGCATTTCAGTTTTTACTTAAATTTATTACTTAATATATCTAGAATCTAAATTTAATGTAATTCAATTTTTTCCCAAACCTGACTTATACAACTTTTAGTAAATGATTTAATCTCATCACCATATGCGCTTATAAAGATAAAGGAAATTAGCTAAATTTCTTAAAAAAGAAATAATGATTACTTAGTTATTAAGAATCAAACCTAATTTAAAATGTATGTTTTCAAATAAAAAAGAAATCATTTATCTTATTGTGAGAATAGATTCTTTTCTTACTTGATCTTGAAATCAATATTTATTTTTTTTATATATTTTTAAGAATTTTTTTATGCTGATAAAAAATACTTAGATGTAATTTAAATTTGATAAATGATGTATAGAGTTTTGACACATTTTTGCTACAACTGGAGAATGTAAATAAAGAAAAGTTTATATCCATACGTATGTACATAATTTACAACTTTAAATAAACTTAATTAAATTATTTAAAGTTGGAAAAAAAAATATATACCATTTTGAATGGGTCGAGAAGTTGTTGTTAAGAGATCAATTTTTGATTGTTAGTCGGATGTTGTTGCATAGATAATTCAGTTACATAAATATGTGTTTGTATGAGTATTTGTGCATACATACATATATGCATAGTGTATCTCTATGACAACAAAAAGGTGACAAACAACAATTGGCTCAGCTCCCAGGCGACGTTTGGGCAAGCATAGAAACATACAGCTGTGTGTGTGTGTGTGTGTGTGTGTGTGTGTGTGTGTGTGTGTGTGTGTGTGTGTGTGTGTGTGTGTGCAATTCCAATATCATCCAAGGATATTTCGGCTGCACTAAGTCCATATGACCTTCTAGAGTTGGTTGACTCGCGCCCCAAAACAGTGAACGGGACGAAGGCAACGGCAACATGAGGGACATGAGGGGTGGTGCGGGGAATATCCAGAGGTCCGTGCAGAGAGGAGGGCAAACTTTTGATTAAGCAACAGCTCTGCGAAAGTTGGCAAGTGTTTGGCCAACAACAGAGAGAGAGAGAGAGAGAGAACAGGGGAAGCAGCTATGCAGAAGAGGGGAAAAGTATGTCTATGATGCAAGCAGCAAACTGACAAACGCAAGAGAACAAGACAGCAAAAGCAATTGAGAGCGAGAGCGGCACTGCGAGTGCGAGTGCGAGTGCAAGCAATTGTGAGCAAGAGAGCGAGAGTGCACTTGACGAAGCCGTTAGAAGCCAAACAGACGAGAGACATGAGCAAATGACAGTTAGCAAAAATGCAACTGCAGCACCAGCAGCAACGACAAGAGCAACAGCAACAGCAACAGCTGCAGCTTTTGAGGCTAAGGAAAACCCCACGCGTGTCGTCATCGTCGTTGTTGTCGTCGGAGCTGCTCGGGTTCTGCTCTGTGCAGCGGCTCTCGCTGGCTTTAGTCTCCATTTCGGTCTCTGTTTCTGTTTCGGTTTCTGTTTCGTTTGCTGTAGGTGCAAGCGTTTGACAATTTCGCTGCCGTTGCTGCCAGTTGCACATTTCCGTTATATCCGCCAGACCGCCGTGCAACAGCAGCGCTCGGTCGGTCAGCAGCCGCTTGGCATAAATTCGTACAGTGCGTACAACGCTGCGTATGAGCAACAAAGCCAAGTAACTAACAAACAACAACAACAAATTACCAAACAAAATATACAAAACGATAAAAAAAACACAGCAAAATAAAGAGCGAAAACAACTTGAGCAACTTCGACTTCGAAGCACTTGTAGCACAGCAGCAGCAGCAGCGACAGCGACAGCAACAGCAACAGTAACAGCAACAACAAAAAAAGTGCAGTTCAATAAAAGTGATTTTCGCATATGCTGAAAACTCTTTGCTGCTGACTTCGCAGCTGACGCTAGCTGTAGTGTTGGCGTTGGCGTTGACTTTGTATTGGCTTCAGAGCTACAACTGCAACAGAGCCTCAGCAGCAGCAACAGCAGCGGCAGCAGCAACTTCAACGGCAGCAGAGCACTGACTTCAGTTCGGTTGTGGCTCGAACGCAGTCACAGCGCGGTACGCGTTTACCACAATGAATTAAACAACAACAACAACAAACAAGTTAACTCATAAACGAGACCAAAATAAAAAACAATCACATAGTTACATATATTTTTGTTTAAGTGATTTAAAGTTTGTGCAAGTGACGTTGAATGTGCATGCAAAACAAGTGCATTGCCAAAAACACAGAAGGATCAAACTACATACATATACATACATGCCGCAGCAGCAACAACAAGAACACCACAAATAGCAGCAGCAGCAAGAGCAACAACAAACAGCAGAAGAGACAAACGCCTACAACTATGCCTGGCCCGGCGCTGTGGTCCGGTGAGTAGCGACGCGTCGCTTTGCGTTGAGTTGCGTCGACGATCGAGAGATTAACCACAACAAAAATACAAAGCTCGCTCAAATGCGCTCTCTTTGAGGCTTGCTCTCATTCAAGTCGCTCTCTCAGTTCAGTTGCATATTTCCGCATGCCGTCTCGTTTAGTCCAAGCGGGTCGCGCATGCTTGATTACTATCTTTTCCACCTTTTCACTCTCTCTCTCTGTCTGACGCTCTCTTTGGCTTAATATGATCCGTGTCATGGACAAGGAAAGAACTCAACAAACTTTCACTTGCGCCAAGTGCCAAACAGAGCAGCAGAGCAGCAGAAGAGAGCGAGAGAGAGCTGATGGCTGATGTCTGATGGCCATGAGAGCACTGAGAGAGCAGAGTAATATATGTAGATGGTGCGTATGTGTGTGTGTGTGTGTGTGTGTGCCAAAGACAAGCTTAGGCGGCATTAAGCTTCCTGCGTTACAAGTTACAATCAGAAGCAATAACAACAACAACAACAGCAACTCGAACAGCAGCAGTAAGAAAATGCAATACAACAACTGTAGACTTGACACGTTTGCTGTTGCTCGCATTTGTGGTTGGTTACCCCATTATAAAGTCGTAAGCCATTTTTGCATTTATATATATGTGTGTGTGAAGCAAAATGTCAGTGAGCAATAAGGAAATGAAATGCGCGCCAAACAATTACATATTGAATTTAATGCTGCTGTTGTTGTTTGTGTTAGTGTTGTTGTTGCCATTACTATTACTTATAGTATTAGTATTACCATTACCATTACTATTACCATTACTATTGTTATTGCAATGTATTTGAAATCGAAAGTGCTGCAGACAATGGTCAACGAGCAAGCAAAGAAACCGAGCCAAGAAGCTAACATTGACTGACATTTAAGGGTGGTGAAGGTAGGGCAGAGGAGGAGCAGAGAGAGAGGAAAGCTAAAGTGTGCGAATACAAATGTACAAGAGACATGTTATAAATACACTCTCTGCTGCTATTTTGTTTTTGACAACTGTTTGATCTGCTCTCATCTCACATTTTCCCCTTCTCCCACTCCCACTCCCACTCCTACTCTGATTCTCACTTCACCTTCACCATCCCCTTTTTTAAGCGTACAATTAACATTTCGCAATTCATGACATTGCTGCTTCTTAACGCTGCCCGCCGTCGATGTCGACGTTGCCGTTGCGCTCCACTTGCGCAGTCGCCGTTGCGCAATCGTCGATGTTTTTTGTGCTCTTTTTCAAATAAACTTTTACCTTTTACTCATTGTCACTGTACACTGTACACTAGAGGTGGAAAACTATCGATAGTCGGCACCATCGGCAGTGGATAGTTTTTCAGAGAACAATGATAGGCTATCGATAGTTTTCGATAGAGACCTGATACACGAAAAATTTTTTAAATTTCCATAATTTATGTTTTCAACAATGCTTACATATATAATTTTTCTTAATAAGCCGAAAAATTCTTATTTAAGAAAATCAACATATTAATATGTTTTTCCTTGAGGCGAATTCTACTATCCGAGACGATTTGTCCACCCTTAATAAATATTTAAACATATTGACTTTTACTAAATTAATTTTATTTTCGTTGACTTGAAAAATATTTAAATATATTTTTATTTACTTTTATCAAAACCGTTTTTTTTTTTGTTTTTGATTATGTGTTAAGCATTTACTAAAAACAATCCTTCGATAGTGCCGTCGATAGTTCTCCACCTCTACTGTAAAGTGTGAGTACATTGTGTTTGTTGTGTATGTGTTCACCCACTGATCAAGCAGCGGGATCCCATCTGCAGTTTCAATTTGCGCTGCAGAGGCAGGAAGCATTTGCAGCACTCAAACACACACACACACTCTCTCTTCCACTTTCTTACTCTAGCACTCTCTCTTTCTCTCACTCAATTTTCCGCTGCCACTTGCTCTCTAATGGCTCAAAGCTTTTAATTTAGCAGCAGCGAATTTAGCAGCGCGGTTGACGTCGCTGCATTGGCGCACGCCGTTGGCACAGTTTTATGTTTCATTTCATTGAACCTTTGCATAAGTGCCTGCAATCTTCCGCAGCCGCTCTCTTTCTAGCCTGTTGACGTAAGTATCGACCCGAACCGCTGCCCGAATGAGGAATCCCGAACATGAGCCCGAACCGAACCGCATCGTAGTCAAAAACGAAGTGGAAGTTGGAGTCACAAACGAAGCGGTAAAGCTTTTCCTCTGTCTGCTGCCTGCTTTAACTGTAACAGCAGTTATTGCGACCCAATGGCAACCCACTGTCATGCAGTCTCGGTCAACGTCCACACACATACACACTGGGCATGGGGGATGGTGGATGGGGCAGTGGGGAGTGGGAGGGGGCACAGGCTCATTGGAGTCCACAAAGTTTAGCAGAGTATTTTTCGTATTTTTATTTTCTATTTTCATATGCCTTTGCAGTGATGCCCGCGTCAAAGCCAACGCCGACGCTGACGCCGACGCCGATGTCGACGCCAGCTGACACTGACGCCAGACGCAAGGTAACGGAGTTAGTCGGGCAGAGGAGATAGATAGAGAGAGAAAGAGAATGTTATAGTAGTCGGCATGCAACTGCATCCAAATGCTATAATGCTTACTACATGTTGCTAGCAAGCTAGAGCGAGCTTCTGCTGCTGGTGTGCACCCACTCTCGTTTTTCTCGGTCTCCCCACTCTCCCACTGTTGGTTCTCTCTATTTATCTATCTAGCGTTCGGTGCAGCCGAACGAGCACGAATACACTCCGAATGTTGCCGAGCTGCCAGCAAGCATAACTATGACGTCGACGTCGCCTGCTCTATGTCTATGTCTGTGCCTATGTCGATGTCGATGACTACGCTATCCATGCATGTGTGCGTGTGTATGTTGGTCTGCTTTTTTACTTTTTGTCTATTGGTTTTCATTTTCGTTTGCAGTCGGCGTCAGCAATGGCTTTGCTGTTCACGTCGGCGTAGCTGCCTTCTAATGCTGCTGCTGCTGACTGTGACGACGCGTCGTCGATCGTTGGCTTCAGCTTTCGGCGGTGACTGCGACTGCGACTGCGACAGCGACAGCGACGGTGACTGTGACGCTTTAAAATAGTTGTGTAGTTGCGCGCTAGTTTCGTATAGCGTCGCCGCCTGCAACCAGCTATGTTAGCAGCGACGCCAGCGCAGACGTCGCTGGCTGACTGGGCTGAGACTGTTTTGTGGCTGCTGCTTGCTTTCTTTCGCTCGCTTACTCCTTTCATTTCACTTTATTTCGTTCGAATGTACGCACGTTGGCCGCGGAGCAGCTTCAAACAAAACAGCCAAGCGACAACACCGATAACAACAACAACAACAACAGCAACGAGGAAAACAACACTCGGCGCGAAAGCGACTCTTGTCTGCTGTTTCACTGTTTGTTGTGTGTGTTCGTTGTCATACGGAAGAGACTATTTTGTTTTGTTTTTGTTTTTTTTTTTTTTGTTTTTTTTTTTAATTTATTTTTGTTATTATTTTTGCTGAGCTAATAATTTTGTTATTTTGTTGTCGAAGAAGTGCCAAAAAAGTAGCCGCAGATGCAGTACCCGGTTACTGTTTCTGTTAATGTTACTCCAACTGTTAGTGTTACTGTTACTGTTACTCTTACTGTCACTGTTAGTGTCACTGCTGTTCCTTTTACTCGGGTAAAAAGCAGTAAATTACCGAAAATACGTAACGGTTCTTTTCGAATATTGTTCGCGCCTGTCTGTAATATTTGCATACAACAATATCAACTTTCAACAAAATCAATGAAATTCAAAACACAATAATGGATATATAGTACAAAATGACCAATAACATAATACATACAACATAATACATATACAATATACAATATACAAAATACAAAATACATACATACGAGCATACAAACAAACATACAAATCAACAAATGCATTCTTATTGCACTCTCTGTCTCACTCTCTCTCTTGATGTGAGTGTGTTCGTTCTTCTAGTAAGTAGAGCCAACAATTCTAATTCACTCGGTTAACGGATTTACGCAGTTTCAAAAGTGAACCATATCAAGTATTTTTGTTGAGTGGAATGTGCACAGCTTCCCTAAACTAAGAGAGAGATAGAGAGAGCAAGAGAGAGAGAGACAAGGGATCAAGGATAATTTGACGTATGTGTGAGCGTGTACGTGTGTGTTCTTGTGTGCCTCTAACTGTGTTTTGTGTGCGCCTTTAACTATTTTTTTTGCTCATGTTTTTTTCTGTTATCATTCAACTCGCTCATCAGTTGCAACGAGTAACGAGTACTCGAAACTCACCCGCTTGTTCCTCTGCATCTGTGTGAGTGCATCTGTGTGTGTGTGTGCATCTTATCAAAGAATCAAAATCAATTAAAAGTGAATTCAACCGAAATCTAACGAATAGACAATAACAAAATCTGTGATTATCTCATGCATTGGAAGAATGCGTGCTAGTTGGCGCCAACGGTTGCCTGCAGTTGCTGTTGCCGTTGCCGTTGCCACCAGCATTAGCATTAGCATTAGCAGCAGCAGCAGCAGCATTAACATTGCCATTGGCATTGACAACAGCATGGCCCCAGTTGCCACTGCCAGTGATCATCATCTCTGTCTGCCCACTTAAGTGCAGTAACTAAAGTAACAACAATCAAAAGAACAACATCAACAACAACAACTGCAGCAACAAAAACAACAACAACAACTAGAAGGAACTCAACCCAAATGAATGCCAATCAACCGCTGAGCTTGAAGCCAAAGGTGGCGACTGCCAATGTTGCTGCTGTGGTTGCAGATGCCTCAACTGCAGCAGCAACAGCAACAGCAACCAAATCCACTGTCGAATCGAGTGCCAAACAGAATGGACAGCACACGCACGAGGATCAGCAGAGAGCAGTTGTCAATGGTCACAGTAACAATAACAATTCCAATAACAGCAACAACAGCAACAGTCACAGCAGCAGCATTGATGCTGACGACACCGACAATGAGACCAACAAGGACGTCGGCAGCAGCAGTAGCAACAGCAAGTTGACCATCATCAAATCACCGCTGAATAAAACGTTGCTCAAGAAATGCAGTATAAATAACAACAACAGCAATAACAACAGCAATAGCAGCAGCCACAGTAACGGCAATCTGCCTCATCTTGCACCTAACAACAATGACAATAACAACAGCAGCAATATACGCAACAGCAGCAGCATCCACAACGCAAACGCAAACGCTGGCTGCGGCAGCGGCAGCGGCAGCAGCAGCAACGTTGTTGTCGTCGCTGACGTTAACGTCGACGACGCTTTAAGTTTTGGTTGCGATTCCGGTTTTCAAAGCGGAAATAACAATGAACAAGAACAATTTATGAATGATAATCATCATCATCATCATCATTACCATCATCATTATCATCATCATGGCGAACGCGATAGCGGTGGCGATAACGATAACGATATCGATAACACTAACGCTAACGTTAGCAATAATAACGATAACAATAATGATGTTGCTGCTGCTGTTGGTGTTGCAAGCACTGCATCAACAGCAACAACAGCAACAACATCGTGCTCAACGTCCGAAAATGTTGCAGCGGAACATCAGCAGCATCATCAACAACAACAACAACAACAGCAAACAAATGACTTTTTGATAAAGGCGCCAACTGCAGCAGGAGCAACTGAAGGGACAGCAGCAGCAGTAGGAGCAGAAGCAGCAGCTTCTTGTACGGCGGCAACAAAGGCGGCAGCAACAACGCAAAATGCGTGCAGTCAAAAGTGTAGCAAGTGCAACTCTCACAACAGCAACAATAGCAGCAACAACAACAATAACAGCACCAATAATAATAACAACAACATTCATTACAATAACTACAATAATTACTATAAGAAAAAATCTCGTATGCCGCCCATTTGCCGTTAGTATTTCTTTTCGTTCTCTTCTCATATCATAAATCGAAACATAATCGCCTTAGATTGTTCACCTGCCTCGCCCTCAGCCCTTAGCCCCACGCCCCCGCCCCTATGCACACACACACACACACACACACCCACACAACAGCAATCCCCCTAAAAATAAATATATCCATTTAACCAAAAAAACAAGTGACAAATGAAATGAAATGTGCATTAAAAATTCAACAAAATTCGAAAACTGAAATAACAAAAGTAAAATTGAAAATTAATAACAAAAAGACAAAAAAAAAACAAAATTGGCTATCGAGGAATCGGCTTATCGCTCAATTCGATCATTCGATTCAAATTCAAACCAAAAGAACTTAGGAAAAGAAAATGTGAAGAAAGTATTTTTATTAATATTCATTTTGTCGTTTGTTTAGAGACTCTGCTGCCATGTGGCAAGTGCGGCATGCAGCTATTACAGATCCTAAATGCTTACCTCGAGTACAACCACAACCACAACCACAATACCAACACCTATACCAATACCAATACCAATACCATCACCATTACCAACAACAACAGCAACAAGAAAACAAATACAAATTACAAGAACAACATCAAGTAAAAATTACCCCGAAAACTGTATTAAAGTACTGAAAACAAATCTAAACCAAAAGCACAAACAATTTCCCAATCGACAACCAAAATTTGTACGTTTTCTTTTACAATCCAAATTCAAGAAACGAATCGGCAAAACAACAACTAAATTATGACATCCATAGGTAAATTGCAAAATTATGAATATTAACAATTTTTTCTAATTTACTTACCCAAAACCCACACATCTAAGCTTGTATACACGCGCACTCACACACAAGTAATTACATCTAAGTATATCTAAATATCGAAATATATCGATAAAGCATTAACAATTGTTCGGTATTTATTATATTCCCCAAAAGCTCTGCCAGCACAAACTCGTATTTATTTGAACTTTAGGAAATTTATAGTAAAACTAATTACATTATTTTATGTATAAAAAGTGAGAAATTGTCCTAATGATTTTACTATATACGAAACTCTTGAGCGTCGTTCGAAATGTTATATAGATTCTACACATTTTAAACTCTTAAGCTCTTAACTCCGGCTTAATAATCATGCGAATCACATAGGTGTATTCTATTGTGGATCAGTGTCAACAGCCGAGTGTTATACTTAGATCCCAGAGACTTTAGACCATATTTGGTTTATAGATCCGTATATACTACTTATTAAAAGAATATCAACATGCTTCTGTTGATAACTAAACTTAAAATAATATTAAAAATTAGTGTTAAATTTGAAAACTTGACTTTTTCAAATATTTTAAACGCTCATATTTTGAATATTATTCTTTTCAATTGCACTAGATGTGGATTTTACTATGAGAAACGCTTTCTGAACTTTTAACTGCATTTACAATTTTCCAAATCAGCTATTAAGCTTGTATAGCATTTTCGAAAATATTTACGTATTCGAAATCATTCTTGTATTATATATTCTAAATTTTACTCACTTTACTTCTACAAAACCGATATATATGTTTGTATATTCGTATAGTCGTATATTGGGTATGTCATCCTTTTAACTAATTTGATATTTTCACTTAAATACTTAATGAAGTCCATACTATGTATTTGTAAGTCAAATTCATAACGATTTGTAATTAATTTATTCTGAATATTGTGTTTGATTGAGGAACCCGTAATCAGAGATCCCTAACTGCTGTTTCAGACTCCATAGAGCTTCAGAGCTTCAGTTCTTAATTGTGGCTTTATTTTTGTTCTAAGTTAGAGACACAGGTGCGTGTGCAAGCGACATGAGCAACAGCTGTCTGTATATGGGCATTTCCGCGAAAAGGTCAACCAAGAGTCAAAAAAAAAATTTCATTTCTTCTGTAATATAGAGTTTTTTTAGTCGTTTGCAGCTCATGGACAACTCTTTTTGTATTTTTTCTTTATCTTCTTAGCTTAAATACTAATGTAATGACTATAATTGTATATATAACTGCAAACAAAACTGCAGTGTGAACAATGTCGCGTGAGTGACGTCGCGTGAGTGACCTAGAAGAATCCTTCGCAAAAAAAGGACAGACCAAATATTGAAAAATCATAAGTCTAATAATAAAGCTTGATATTTCTTATTTATGTCAAAAATATTTAAAGTTTAAAATTTTCACACAATTCGCAGAGTTTGCCGATTATTAGCAATGATGTCTAAAGTCATGTATATTTGAAGTCGCGTGAGTGACCGCTCTTTTGTGGCTTTTATCTCAAAAGATAAAAACTGGAGGCTCTCAATTTTTTTACCAATTATAGTAGTCTCAAAATACTACAAAAAATTATTAGTGGTGAATTGTAAAAAATTTAATAGTGTTTGATATATTTAACATTTAAAATTTTATTTTGCTTACGAAAGTCGTGTAAGTGACCGCGGAAATGCCCATATGTAAATGTGGGTGTTGTTGATGTTACTAGTTGCTATTGCTGTAGCTGTTGCTGTTGCTGTTGCTACCACGCGCCAGCAACACGGACACATAGATACAGCGACAGCAACAGCAACAGCAACAGCTACAGATACAGCAACAACTACAGATACATATACAGATACAGATATAAGCACACGCATTGAGTTTTTATTGTTTAGAATAATCTTGCGCTTGATAATGAAAATAGGTCAAATTTTAAAAATACACACACAAACGCGACATTGTCGACGTCGTATTGTCGTCGTTCATGTTGTTGGTGTTGTCGTTGTCGCTACGCCACTCGGCAAATGATCGTGGCATGCGTAGCGACAACATTAGATACACACACACACACACGCACAGCACAGCAAGAGAGAGAAAGAGAGCGGAAGAGTGGGGCACTTATTTTAAGAGAGAGAGAGGGAGAGACGGAGCTGGGCCAACGCACCAGAACTAAAAAGCGTCAGGGAGAGATAGAATTTCAGTTGGCGATCAAAAGTTCAGCTTCATCTCGCTTCCTCTTTCTCCTTGACTATTCTCCCTCTCGCTTTCAGTTTGAACTTCTAGCTTGCAGCAGATTGCAACACATTCGCTTATCTTAAACGGAGGGGTAATACGCACTGATAGCGTCCCCCATTCTATAACGATCCGTTCCGATCGCATCCATCTATTAGTCGACTCATTTTGACCCATTTTGTGCAGAGTTTATTTATTTATTTTTTTTGTTTTTTCTTGTTGTTCAGCTTGAAGACAAGCGAATGATCAGCGGCAAGCTAATTAGGCGGTAAGCCCCTCCGTCCCTCCGTCTCCTCCTTCTCCTTTACCGCTCTCTGCTCTCTGCTCTCTGCTCTGCTTTTTCACATCATCGTCGTAGTACACACAACCAGTTTTCATATGCGTGTATATATTCAGTCTTGTTGCCGTCTTGTATCTTATTTGGCTTCTTATTTGAGGCTGTGGGGAAGTAAATGCAAATTTTGTTTTGGACATTTGGCCAAAGAAAAAATAAAACTTCCGCAAATTCGAACGTAGATCACAAGATCGTCTAAGATCGCTATATCGTAGGAAAAGCAACTCAAACTCATCTACTAAACTAAACTAAGTATTGAGAGTCTGGTATAAAGTAAAGTAAAATATATTTATATTTTCAGAGGCAAAATTTTATTTTTATTGATTTGAAACCGTTGATCACACAGATTATTTCACATCGTTCATCTCTAATGTTGTATGTGCATTACAGACATTTTAAATGTCTGGCTTTATCTAATATTTCATGTACCCCCTAAGGCAAGGGTATGCCAAAATGTTATTTAAACAAAATCGAAAATTCTAAACACCAAATCAAGTTTGACAAGTTAAGACCCATGCGAAACGATTAACTGTTGTCAAAGTCATGGCCATGGGAATTGTATTATCAGCACCTCCCAGACATAACAAGAAAAACTGTAGTAGGCAAGAACTTCTTCAGAACTACATAAGCGCAGTACAGAATGACAGACAATTTCAAAAATTGCGAAACATCTTTATATAATGGCATTAACTTAATTATAATTTTACCGTTTATCGAAGTTGTTTTACAAACAAAATAGCGTAGGATAATCCTTACTATCCGTCGTATAATTTTTACTATTTTCAAAAAAACAATTTGAGCAACAAAACTTTTTGCATTGTTTTGCAACGTTCCTTAGGAAATATATATGTTGTCGATGCGTCTGAACAATATATGTTTAAGTATTCCACGGGATGATCCAATCAGAAAAATATATTTAAGTCTGAGTTATTTTTAAGGAATATTTCAAGTATTTAAACTTATAGTTAGATTCTATTTTAAAATATTGATCTTTTTATCGTACACCGAAGGGAAAGAAAATGGAAATTTTGCTAGTACAATTAACATTTATTAAGTTAATTTAAAAAACAATAGTTTAAATGTTATGATATATTTGTAATTTGTATTTATAAACAGTTTTAACGTTAAAATTATGTTGTTATTGCGAACAGTGTGCAAATATTCGATGCAGTAGAGTTTTCAGAGAGAGTTTTTATAGAGTCGAACAACTGTGGAACATTTTTAAAAACATATGAAAATTGTTCTTGAACGCCACATTTTGGCAAAGTAGCTTTTAACTTCTCAGTTATTATTTATATTGGGGGCAAACAAATATTTTAAAACTAATGTCAAAAAAAATTAGTAAATTTATAACAATTTAGTTACCAATCTTTTCCTAACCTTTTCAAATACACATATTTATACCCTCTGAGGGGTATATTGGATTTGTCAGAAGTATGTAACAGGCAGAAGGAGGCATGGCAGACCCCATAAAGTATATATATTCTTGATCAGCATCAACAGCCGAGTCGATATAGCCATGTCCGTCTGTCCGTCCGTCCGCCTGCCCCTCTGTCCGTCTGTCTGTCCGTATGAACGAAAGGATCTCAGAGATGGTAAGAGCTACAAGTTCAAACTTGGTCAGTATCGACCACATATTTAGTCAGTCAATATAAGTTTGTTTCCTTTTTTTGATGTCACGCCCCATTCGCCCGCAATTATCGAAAAACCAGACATACCTCGGAAAAAATACATGTTTTTGGCAAATATCTCAGTTAATTTAACACCTAGGGACTCAAATTTTGGCATGTAGGTTACGATATTCAACATAAAGATATAGCCATCAAAATTTTTTGGATGCCACGCCTTCATCGCCCACCAAAAGCACAATTTCTTTGTAACTTTGCAAGCGGCTGGCTCACTTATTTCTTAACGTATAGTTTTGTAAATTAGCATATTTTTGCAGACAAATAATATCAAACGATTGTGAAAATTTCATCAAAATCGGACTATAATTAAAAAAAGTTTGTCATACAACGAAAATCGTTACTTTCAAGTAAGGCATAGCCAAGTGCATTGCACTGTGCGAACGAGATAGACATACAAATATGTGTGCATGTTAAGTTCTTGCAGCAGCTACTCCAATTTAAACTCATATAATTAGAAATGAAGCTCAGAGGGTATTACACGGTCGGTTTGCCCGACTGACATTTTCTTTCTTGTTTTCATCAGTGTTAATAGACATGTTGATATTGTAATCGCCGTTTTTGCATTCCTCCACAGGAACAATCGGTCTAAGTTCAAAGGATACATTTTATGTATTTGGGAAATTGTTTTTAAATATTGGTACAATGATCGATACTTATAAATTGTCATTTTACTAGCATTGTTAATAAGTGTGCTACTAGTGCTAATGAAATTGTATTGAATATCTGTTTTGATGGAAAATAGTGTTAATTATCATTAAAGTTGAGCTCCAACTAATGAAATGCTTTTCTTAAAATGATTTTAAAAATTATGATAGCATTATTAATAGCTAAAGTATTTTTTATAAAAATAGAAAACTAAAAAATTAAAAACTGGGTTATTCGTTTAGAAAAACCTTTTATTCTGTTCCAGATATTTGATTTTATGTTTAATATTTACAATTATTATCTTCTATATACATATGTATATTATATGAATTCATAAAAAGCATTTCATTTCATGTTTAGTTTATAAATTTGATTTAAGCCGGGACCATAATCAAACTTATAAAATAATGATTATTTTCTATATTTAACAAAACAAAGATTTATTTTGAGTAATAAGTTAAGACTGTGCACATGATAATGATTTTTAAGAAAAAAATAAAAAACTTATATAATTAATTAAAACATATAATTAATTAATCATTTTATTAGTTTTAGTTTTCCTGCACAAAAATAGTTTTAATTTTTTTGAGTTTTTAAAATTAATTTGAATTTAATTAGTATTTTGTGAGCGAAATGATATAAATCTAAAATATGCAAATCATGGTAGCACAGCATAGATTATCCTTAAAGTATTAAAATAGTATATTTCTAGCACTCTCAAGGCTAGGATAAGTAAATTATATTTTTGGTTAAAGCGATAATAATGAAGTTTGATACAAATACGTATTTATCCTGCACTCAGTTTATAAGCTAAAATTTGCAAGATCGGACCACTATATCATAAAGCTATCAAAGGAAGTATCGGTCGGAAATACTTAGAATTAATATTTTATCTGTCTATTAAGCTATTTAAACCAAATTCACGCAATACGCATCTTTTATCATTTCCCTGAGTAACGAAATTTCATGCAGATAGGACTAATATATCTTATAGCTGCCACTAAAACAATAAGTTTGATATACTGCGAAAAAGTTGCTGTTAATTAATATAGGGAAGGAAATGTAGTATTGGTGTTTATCAAAAACAATTTAAATGTTAAAAAAAAAGTACTGTAATGCTTTTGAAAACGAACTTACTCGCTATATTTAATGACCTCGTAAAACTGTTTATTGCTTTTAATTTTAATTGATAATTTAAACCTATTTTAAGACCAGTTTTATTTTAATCCTAGTGAAAAGACAATGCTTTTTAAGTTATTTCAAATTAATAGGGTAATGAATAAGAAACAAGGGCGATCTACCAGTACACACATGTACATATGTATTGGTTATAGAAGTCTTTGTCCTTATGCACTGATTCATGGACTCATTGACCATCGGAAAGATAGAGCTTGTACATATAAACATACTAAAACATTCAGTATGTGAAAGTATTCTATTTTGAGATATTGAGAAAATAATAAATCAAAGAAATTTTGTTTAAGTATATACTTTAAATATACATCCTTGTAGAATCTGTTTATGGCATTCTGTTACACATTCTGATCCTTTAAAAAACAAGAAAGAAAATGTCAGTCGGGCATGCCGACCGTGTAATACCCTCTGAGCTTCATTTCCAATTATATGAGTTCAAATTGGAGTAGCTGCTGCAAGAACTTAACATGCACACATGTGTGTATGTCTGTCTTGCTCGCACAATGCTTTACGTTTTATTTCGTTTTCGCTGCAAGTGTGACGTTGCCGCTGTAGCAGGGCTCAGTGCAATGCACGTGGCTGTGCATCGCACAGCTTCAATGTGTGTTATCATTTTTGATTATAGTCCGACTTTAATGCATTTTTCAGCACAGTTTGATATTATTTGTCTCTAAGTATACGCTAAGTTACAAAACTAAACGTTTAGAAATTCGTGATCAGGAAGCATGTAAAAAAAATTTGTTTGATGGCATTGTCTTTATATTGCATTTAGAAACCTGCGTGCTAAAATTGGTGTTCCTAGGTGTTATAGTTTCTGAGGTATGTCTGATTTTTCGCTTATTGTGTGCGAATGAGGCGTGGCATCGAAAAAGAAAGATTCTTGTATTGCCTGACTGAATATGTGGTTGATACTGACTAAAACGGTTATTGTAGGTCTTACCATCTCTGAGTTCTGTTTTTTCATACGTACATGCAGACAGCAGACTAACAGACAGACAGACGAACATGGCTACATCGACTCGGCTGTTGATGCTGATTAAAAATATATATGTATATACTTTATAAGGTCTGCCACGCCTCCTTCTGCCTGTTACCTTCTTTTCACAGCTAGGATTACAATATATGATTATCCTAAAATCGCATTTGGCATTTTAATCTATATGATACAACTATTTGCAATTTCCGAGTGAAGGAGTATTTTTATCAAATATTTTAAGTTTTTACAAAATTTTGACCATGGAAGTGGCATATGTAAACCAATCAATGTTTAAATGGGTATTTGACATTTTCCCTGTTTTTAAACCTTTTTAATTAACACAAAATTAATTGCTGCTATGTTTACGCATCATTTAATTTGATGCCTGGTTGACATTAAAGGATCAAATCTCGTTCAAATAACAATTTTTATAAAAACTTTATACAAAACATCGGTTCACAGGAAATTGGACATCTCTGCTAAAATTATCATTTTTCTTTTGTTTTACATATCCCAATAATAAGAACCAAATAAGATTATAATTAATATATTAAGGATAAATTTTAAACAAATTTCTTACTTCCTTTATGTTTAAAGTTTTTAAACAAGTCTTGTTCTAGACTATATGTTATACATATATCAATCGATTGCTCACCCAAACTGGAGTATTAGACTCGAAGCAATCTTGTTTAAATTAAATCATATTATTGGTATAGACCAATCGATCGTTTTTAATTATATGCAATCTATTGTGTTGTATATCTAAATTTAATGACGACAAACTCAGGTTTTTTTTTAAATTATATATAATTATTTATGTTTACTTTGAATAAATATCCTGAAGGCATTTTTCCAGAGCTTTTCCAATCCCATATGTTCTGAACTGTAGTTTGCTTTAGGCTCTACGATAAACTAGATGTCAAAACACACTTAATAATATTACGTATACGTATTTGGTTTTCTCTTCCAGGAATTATGACACTGAGCCGTGGCCCGTACAGCGAGCTCGATAAAATGAGCCTTTTTCAAGACCTCAAACTCAAGCGGCGCAAAATTGATTCTAGATGCAGCAGTGACGGTGAATCGATAGCAGACACATCCACCTCGTCGCCGGATCTATTGGCGCCGATGTCACCCAAACTGTGCGACAGCGGCACAGTGCCGACGCTGCCACTGCCTCTGCCACTGGCTCTGCCACTGCCACTGCCACTGCCGCTGCTGCCATCAATGACAGTGACGGTGACAACAGCGGCGTCCACATCAGTAGCAGCAGCAGCGGCAGCTGCCGTTTCCACATCATCAACAACTTTACCATCATCATTAACAGCATCAACAGCAACAGCAGCAGCAACGTCGTCTTCAGCGACGGGGGCGACGGCGACGCCATCGTCCTCCTGCACAAGCAGCACCATCACCATAACTCCAACAACAGCGAAAGCAACGACAACCACAAACCAAGGCGGCGGCGGCGGTGGTGTTGGAGTCGGAGTGGGAATTGGAGGCAGTGGATCGGCTGGCGGTTCCACTGTGCACTCACAAGCTGGCAAGCATCAACAGACTGAAATACACTCATCGAGCAATGCGGTTACCGCAGCAGCAGCCTCGTCGGTAATGTCGCCACCGCCGCAGGAGATGACGAGATCCACACCACCAATGACATTGGCATTGACATTGGACACTGGCGGTGGTTCTGTTGGCGGTGAGGCGTTGTCATTAGCGATGAATTCGCGTGGGACGCCGACACCGCCGCACAATAATGGAGGAGCCTCCAGCTCAAGCAATGGAAGTAGTCGCGCCTCGCCCGATTCCCTCGAGGAGAAACCCTCAACGACGACAACTACCAGCAGAAGCAGCGGCACGCCCACCAATGGCCTGCTCAACGCCAGCACCACCAGCAGCACGACCAGCACCAGCACCAGCAGCAGCAACAATGGTGGCAAGCTCAATAGCAACAGCAATAATGCTGGCAGCAATCTGAGCGTCATTAGGTCTGTCAAAGAGGAACGCATTCAGGCCTCGCCAACGAAAATGCTCGTCTATCTGCAGCAACAGCAACGCCATGAACGCGAGCAACGAGAACGTTCCAGGGAACGAGAAAGGGAGCGAGAACGAGAGCGAGAGCGAGAGCGTGAAAGGGAACGGGAACGGGAACTAGAGCGAGATCGTGATCGTGATAGGGAGCGGGAGCGGGAGAGGGAACGTGAACGGGAGCAAGAACAATCGTTGAAGGCGGCTACAGGGCATGTTACAGTGCTGGTAACCCCATCTCGCATCAAAGCTGAGCCACCACCACCCGCCTCGCCATCTTCGACGACACAGCGGGAAGTCGAACGAGATCGAGATCGAGAAAGGGACCGGGATCGGGAGAGGGATCGAGATCGGGAAAGAGAAAGAGACCGTGAACGGGACCGAGAACGAGAACGAGAACGAGAACGAGAACGAGAACAACAATCTTTGGGTAGCTCCAGTTCAATAAGCTCGTCGCAACACATCAGTGGCGCCAGTCATCACGGCCATGGCTATGGACATCCGCACGGTCATTTGGGAGGGCATGGTCACGGTCTGGCGCCGTCGTCCATTGTGCAGACACATCACCTCCATCAGCAATTGACGCAACCGTTGACACTGCGAAAAAATAGCCCGCCACAAGAACTGCAACTGCCGCAGCTGTCAATGCAACAGCTGCACCTACATCATTTGCTGGGCCAGCAACAGCAGCAACAGCAACAGCAGCAGCAGCAACAATCGCCCCAGCACTTGCAGCAACATTCAACGCATTCGTTGATTCGCGTCAAAAAGGAACCCAACTCTGGTGGTGCGGTTGGTGGTCAGGGGCAGCGCCATTTGTCGCCGCACCATCACCAACACCAGCAACACCAACAACAACAGCAGCAACAGCAACAGCACCACCAGCAACATCAGCAGCAACAACAGCAACAGCAGCAGCAGCAGCAGCAGCAGCAGCAACAGTCGCTAATGCATTCAGCATCGCTGCAATCACTGCGTCCATCCAGCCGGGATGCGGCCATATTGTTTCGCGTAAAGAGCGAAGTGCAGCAGCAAGTGGCAGTGGCAGCAGCAGCTGCTTCCTCGGGATTGCCGCATCTTATGCAGCCAACGGCGGCGGCGGCAGCAGCTGCTGCTGCGGCAGCTCAGCGCATGGTTTGCTTTAGTAATGCCCGCATTAATGGCGTCAAGCCGGAAGTGATTGGTGGCCCGCTCTGTCCGTCGCCGCATCCTTCCTCGTCGTCATCCTCGTCGCAGTTGTCACCTCAAACTCCCTCCCAAACGCCACCCCGTGGCACACCTACTGTTATCATGGGCGAAAGCTGCGGAGTGAGGACAATGGTCTGGGGTTACGAGCCGCCGCCACCGTCAGCGGGTCAGCAGCAGCAACAGCAGCAGCAACAACAACAACAACACCAACAGCATCAGCAACAACAGCAGCAACAACAACAGCAGCAGCAACAGCAACAGCAACATCAGCAGCAACAGCAGCAGCAACATCATCAACAACAGCAGCAGCAGCAGCAGCAGCAACATTGCTTGCAAACAGCCTCCTCTCCATCGACTGGATCCATCACGCCCACCCACACACCAGGTCCAGTAGGTGGCAACGGTGGTGGAGCTGTCGGACCACAGAACAACGAGGAGGCGGCACAGTTGCTGCTCTCTCTCGGCCAGACTCGCATTCAGGACATGCGACCACGTCCGCATCAATTTCGGACACCGCATGCTCTCAACATGGAACGGCTCTGGGCCGGAGATTACTCACAGTTACCGCCCGGTCAGCTGCAGGCGCTCAATCTCAGCGCCCAGCAGCAATGGGGAAGCTCGAACTCCAACTCCAGCGGAAGTGGTCGCTCTCTTGAGGCGCCACATGAGCCCACGGACGAGGACGATCAGCCGTTAGTTTGCATGATCTGTGAGGACAAGGCGACCGGTCTGCACTACGGCATAATCACCTGTGAAGGGTAAGGCATAATAACACAGTCATACATTCATCTACTCCTTAACATCTTAACTTTAATTAAATTCGCTCCCATTATTCTCCCTAGATGCAAGGGATTCTTCAAGCGCACTGTGCAGAACCGACGCGTCTACACCTGTGTGGCAGATGGCACCTGCGAGATAACCAAAGCACAGCGCAACCGTTGTCAGTATTGTCGATTTAAGAAATGCATTGAGCAGGGCATGGTGCTTCAAGGTCAGTAACAGTAAAACTAACACTCAAACATTTTATTAAAACATGGAAAAATCATCTTTAAAACCATCATTATTGACATATGTTGTTCAGACTGCCCTAATAGATAAATTGATTAATAAGGTCACATTAAAATATAGTAATTATTGAAAATGACTGAATTCCCTCCAAGTCTTGATAAAATAAAAGTAATAGTACACCCAGAGAAAAAACAACCTAAAATCAATAAAAACCACATTGATTCAATAAGAAACATTAACAATAGTCTAGTAAAGCTGAAAATTTTTGCTTCAATATAGAACAATCTTAATTTAATGTTGCACAATATTCACCATATTTATATGGAAACATTTTAAAAACAATATTGAATTCTTATCGAATTAAAATGTTTCCAAATTGAATCAATACGAACGCATTATTGACTTAAAAGTAGGTGTAGCTGATTTTAAAGAGAAACAATATAGAATTAAAAATGAAAGTTATTAATATTATTATTATTAACGTTATTGGATTAAGAACGCGCAATATTAAATATAACGTTTCATTTTAGCTTTAAAATCAACATTAAAAAACGCTGAAAATAATATTGTTCAACATTGAAATAAAGTTATTTAAACATATTTTACAAAATTAATATGAAAAATCATTAACTCAAAATTGGAAATTGTTAATTTAATGTATTTCAATATTATTTTTTCCCTAAGTTGAAAATTATTGAATTAATATGTCGCGTTTGTGATTTTAAAATGGAATTTTTGGCTCAGTGTAGGTATAGGATACAAGGCTTGCATTGTAATTCAATCAAGCATATGTTTATATTGAAAATATAGTAGTCTTTTAGGCTGGACATCCTTCTAGCAGTAGTCCATCATTTGTACATATATATTTGTATATATATTCGATTAGTCGGATTACCTTGATGGCTCAGAGTACGTAGTTAATTTGTATTTGTCTTTATGATCCCTGTTAGCCGTGCGGGAGGATCGCATGCCGGGTGGACGCAACAGCGGAGCCGTTTACAATCTGTATAAGGTCAAGTACAAAAAGCACAAGAAGACCAACCAGAAACAACAGCAGCAGCAGCAGCAACAGCAACAACAGCAGCAACAGCAACAACAGCAGCAGCAACAACAACAACATTTGCTGTCGCCCATCCATCACCATCATCCCGCAGCGGGACACGGACATCCATCACAATTGTCACCGCATCAGCTGCTATCGCCTCAACAACAACAATTGGCTGCAGCCGTGGCAGCAGCACAACATCAGCACCAGCAATCAAAACTGTTGGCAAGTCACGGCGGGTCAGGGGATATGAAGCCCATGTTTCTGGGTCCGGTGTTGAAGGCGGAGCATCTTCAGCCGCCGCCAATGCACAGTCCGGCTCAGCAACAGCATCAGCAACAACAGCAGCAGCAACAATCGTCACCGCATTTGTCGCTCTCCTCCCCGCATCATGTGCCGCCATCGCAAACTGGCAGTCAGCAGCAGCAGCAGCAGCAGCAACACCATAATCATCATCAGCAGCAGCAACAGCAACAGCAACAACAACAGCAGCAGCAGCAGCAGCAGGCATCGCTGCCAGCTCATCTAATGAATGGCACCATACTAAAGACTGCCCTGACCAACCCCAGCGAGATTGTCCATCTGCGGCACCGACTCGATTCGGCGGTCAGCTCATCGAAGGACAGACAGATCTCTTACGAGCATGCGCTCTCCATGATTCAAACGTTGATCGATTGCGATGCAATGGAGGATATTGCGACGTTGCCACACTTCAGTGAGTTCCTCGAGGATAAGTCGGAGATTAGCGAGAAGCTTTGCAACATTGGTGACTCCATTGTTCACAAGCTAGTCTCTTGGACCAAAAAGCTGCCCTTCTATCTGGAAATACCCGTCGAGATACACACCAAGCTGCTTACCGACAAGTGGCACGAGATCCTCATCCTCACAACGGCTGCGTATCAAGCCCTCCACGGCAAGCGCTCATCGTCGCATGGCGGCACTACGGCAACAGCCACCAGTCCCAATCCCAATCCCACTAATCACGGCAGCAACAGACTCAGCTCTCCGGCACCAACATCAACGCCATCGGCCACCCAACTGCCCATAACTCTGCATAAGGATGACCCAGAGTTTGTCAGCGAGGTTAACTCGCATTTGAGCACCCTGCAGACCTGCCTTACAACCTTAATGGGACAGCCTATTGCCATGGAGCAGCTTAAGCAGGACGTTGGCAACATGGTCGACAAGATGACCCAAATAACGATCATGTTTCGTCGTATCAAATTAAAGATGGAGGAGTATGTCTGTCTCAAGGTCTACATATTGTTAAACAAAGGTACGTCCGTATAGTTTAAGCCAAAAACTCACCCCTCTCTCGCTCGCTTTCTCCACGCACCATCCGCTCTTCAGCAGTATAGCAGTCATAGTATTCATGCTCCTCATTTTTTTTAACCTCAGCAGAAGTGGAATTGGAGAACATACAGGAACGTTACATTCAGGTGCTTCGCTCTTATCTGCAGAGCTCATCGCCTCAGAATCCACAGGCGCGTCTCAGTGAGCTGCTCTCCCACATACCTGAGGTAAGTGCCCACATCATACTCATGGAGTACTCAAATCATATCAATCAATTAATTGTCAAATGCATTGCAGATTCAAGCGGCAGCCAGTTTGTTGTTGGAGAGTAAAATGTTCTACGTGCCCTTTGTGCTCAACTCGGCGAGCATAAGGTAGCAAATGCTTGAGCACGGCCTGCTGCCAACCAGCAATCATCAGCCGTTGCCAGTCAGTAGCAGCAGCAGCAGCAGCAGCAACAGCAGGATGCAACATCGGCAGCAACACGAGCAACAGCAACACTTGGCGCGACGCAGATCGAAGCCACAACAGTTGCAGTTAAAGGCACAGGCGCTGCTGCTAGATCTGCCTAAGATCAAGATCGAAATAGAAGCAACAGAGCAGCAGGGACACCAAAACCAACAAGAACCACAGCAACTGCTGCAACCATTGCCACTGCTGACAACAGCAACAGCAACTGCATCCACGTCTTCGTCTTCGTCCTCGTCATCGTCCTCGTCCTCATCCTCGTCCATTCTGAAGACTTCGCTGCTGAGCGGTGCTGCGGCAACTTTGGCCACACTTACAGCAGCTGCAGATCAAATAGCGCGCAGCTCAGCAATATGCATAACGGCAGGAGCAACAGACGATGCGGTCAGCAACAACAGTAGCAATACCACAGCAGCAATGGCCAAAACGGCAACAGCAAACAACAGCAGCAGCTTAGAAGAGAGCAAAAGACTTGAACATCAACAGCAACAACAGCAGCAACAACAGCAACAACAACAACAACAGTATACATCAATTCTACAAACGGCCTTAATGTCACATCGTCCAATGGTAGCTGCATCATCAACAGCAACCGTAACAGCAACACCAACAGCAACAGCAACTTCATCAACGGAAACAACAACATTAACATCATTATCAACAAGCGCCACAACGAGAAAAGCAACAACGATGACAATGACAACTGCAACAACAACAAGCACTGGTACAACGACAACGCCACCGCCGGCGCATGTACTGAAAACGGCGGTGACATTGGCCAGCCTTAGTGAAATAACAACTGCACGACAGCAGCAGCAGCAACAACAGCTGCTCGCGTTGCAGCAACAGCAACAGCAACAACAACAACATGCTCATAAACTGCCCAGAAGAATAATCAATTTGACCAGCAACACTGCCAGCACTGGCCAAGGAGCAATAACGATTACTGCCAAACCTATGTCAAAATCTTTGGAAATGCGAAGTCACAACAGCAACAGCAACTGCCACAAAAGCAACAACAACCACTGTCAGAGTCAGAGTCAGAGTCAAAGCCAAAACCAGAGCCACAATCAAAGTCAAAGTCAATGCCACACGGCGAATGGTAAGCAGAACAATTTGTGATCCATGCACGCAGTTAATGTCCAATACCAATTGCTAGCAGCAACATCAGCAGCAGCAGCAGCAACAACACTGCCTAATGGCAACTGTTGTCACTTGCAGGCGACAACAGCCGTCAGCACTGTCACCATACACACTCAGACGGATGAAGTGTTGCTGCCAACAATGACTGCTACAGTCAACACTGCTGCCACCACGCCCATGCCCACGACCACGACCACGCCCACGCCAACGCCCTCATACACGACATTAAAAATGCGGCCAGCGATGCAACAGCAATGGACTGCCGTGTCGACGACGACGACGACACCAACACCAACACAGCCACAACAACAACAACAACACCTAATAACAACAACAACAACAGCAACACCAACAGCAACAATACTACATACAACATCATCCACAGCACCACACAACAACAACCAGAATAACCCCAACAACAACAACAACAACAATAATAATAATAATAATAATAATAATAATGATAATGATAACGATAATGATAATAATAGTAACATTATTATTAATAATAATAATTATAGTAATATAAATAATTATACTGCCGCCGCCGCCGCCGCCGCTGCCACGCCCATGCGTCCGCCTACGCGCACGCCCGTGACCTCAGCTTCTGTTACTGTAGTTGTGTTCAAAACAATGTTACCTGATGACTGAATTATTTTAGAATCGTACACTTAAAGCATGTTTTTTAATTATCATTATTATCGATTAACGATTACCAATTACCGATTACCGATTACCAATTATCAGCTATCAATTATTGATTATTACTACATGCATAACAAAAATGTTGAGCATATTGAATTTGTGTATTTTAAACTTAGTTTCGCCCTATTGTTGGATTTTATAAGCGTATACATATAGCCCCAATCCTAAATCCTAAATCCAAAATCCTAAAACGTAAACCTAACCTAGCAAAGCAAAGCAAAAGCCTCTTATAGACTTTTTCGTATAACCCAAGCATACTGAACCTGAACCGAACAACCAAGCAGAGAACACAAGACTGCAGAGATTGAAATGATTTGAAACGAAACAAAAAAAACCCATATGGAATGCATAAAAATGGAACAGTTTGGTACGATTTCGGTTCGGTTTTTGAACTGGATTCTGTGGTTTTACGGCATTACGGAGATGTGTTTTCTTTTCTTTTCTCTTTTACTTTGCACTTTTCACTTAAATAATTAATAAAACAATATATGCTTTTACTATATTAAAAAATTACAAAAGAAAAACACACACACAACACACACATTTATATACATTTTATTATAAACAAAAGAAACAAAAAAACAAAAAAAAAAAAACAAAAACAAGAAATAACAAATCCTTTTTTATTGTGTGCAAATTTTAAACAAATTGTAAGAAAAAAGCGAAAACAACAACAAACAAAAAAAAAGAGAAAAAAGAAAATGCAAAAATTAAGTTAAGTGTTAACATGTATCAATATGACAACAGAGAGAGAAAGAGAGAGAGAGAGAGAGAGATACTACTTTCTCTTACACTCACACACACACACACAAACAGCTAAGAGAATGCAATGTTGAGTGCAAATGATTGCAAAATGTTTTTTTTTTTAATTAATTATATACAAATATAAAAATATATAAATATATATATATATAAATAAATATAATATATACACACAGATCTGAATAGGATATACATTTGTATGTATGCATATAAGTACTGTATAACGCTAAACACAAAGCAAATCAACCACATAAAGTATATATATTCATACATACATACATATATATATATATATATATAACATATATATATAACATATACATACATAGAAATTGTAGCCGTATTTATATATATAGCTAGTTTTTACTGTATTCGTTTTTAAGTCCATTTTGTAGAGAAATTCGTGAGGCAATTGCTTCACACACACACACACATATACACACACACACACACAACCATACACACACACACACACACACACACACACTAATATACATAGGCTGCAGGCTGCGTTGCAGTGGCGTAACGGGTGAAACGTGGGCCCGGAAGGGGGTCTGGTTTTTGGTTGGACTGGTGTTCGATGTTTCGATGTTCGATCCACGATAATCGATAGATCGATAGTCGATAAAAACAAACAAATTAAGAGAAATTCTACTTTAAATTATTACAATGGCATATTATGTAATGTTAGTTTAATCAACTATTTACAGTTAAAAACACAAATACACTCACACACACACACATACACACTCACATACACACACACACTACGATATATATATGTATATGTATGTATGTCTATATTTGCATATACATACCATATAAGTACTATACATATACGAACTGTAACACACACACACACACACACACACACACATACATCCGCATACTACCACACACATACATTTAAGCATAAGAATAAATACGCATTAAATTAATAAACATAACATAAAAACATAAAAAACACAAGAGAAATGTAACAAAAACAACAAAAATGTGCATACAATTTATACAGTTATCTGTTTGTATGTACGTTTGTATGTATGTGTATACAATTACAACTTATTATAGTTATTCATTTAAACTATCTATCTATATATATAAATCATTTTTTTTTTTTTTTATTATTTTTATGATTATGATTATTACTATATATTGTAATATATAGGTACTTGTACGTACATATATGTATATGCCTATATACTAAACGTAATGTTACGCATAGTATACATAATACATACATACAATACACATATACATACGCATACGCATACGCATACACATGCACACTATGTCTATGTGTATATCCTTTTTTTTATATCGCGATCGCGTCGTCGTCGTGGAAACCTTAACGCCTAATTTGGGCTTCATCGATGCCGATCGATATTGTCATCGATATCGTCGCACTACCATTTATTGTAAATGTATTAATTTTGTTGATTTTTTTGCTGTCTGTATACATTTTTTTTAACAACATTTTTAATAAATGTAATTCTTAAATATTTTCATTTTTATTTACATTTGCCTTTGCCTTTGCCTTTGCCTCTGCCACAAAGCCATTCCCCACCCCGCACTACCTGCCCCCCCCAAAAAAAAAAAAAAAAAAAAAAACAGCTTCAGTTTTCCATTAACTGTAACTGGGAACAGTCGAGGAAGAGGAACTTTTTTTGCTGCTTGGAAATCTCCTTCGAATGCATTTGACAAAAGTTAAAATTCATAATTTACTCAGCTCTTGAAAATTGTTGCATAGTTTTAGGCGACGTGAACGATTTGAATAAATTGAGAATAGGTAAATAGGTAAACGAAAGGATGATCGCTTTTCATATTCCTAATGCAATTATCCTACTTGAAAATATGCTGGAAAAGAGATGAATTGTTTAATAGTTTTCTTATCACGTACATACATTTGTTTATTCAGTTGCATAAATATTATTTACAAGTCTGTTTCTGTTTCTGTTTCTGTTTCTGCGATTACGCGAGCCGTCAACCTATAAATGAGAGAAAAATAGGATAGTTAACAATCAATGTGGTGAAAATCGACGAATCGAAGTATATAGAAATCGAAAACTGATAACTGATAACTGATAACCTTGCCTTAATCCAGGTCCAGTCCTAACCCAAGGCATTTATTCACTCACACACACACACACACACACAGTCAAGCACTAATACACAAACATACACAGAGACGAACACACATACATACATACATATATATGTATATTAGAGACACATAGACAAAGAAAAAAAGAAAGTAAAAGAAAAGAAAGCATAATGGGAAATCTATATGTAGCTAAGAAAAGTTTAAAGCAAGAGTCTGACATGAAATTGCCTTCAAGTTGTTTTCAAGATTTTCAGTAGTGTGTTTTTTTTTATCTACAGAATAACGAAACAAATAATATTTAAAGAACATATAAAGGACAAAGCATAAAATACATAAGTACATAAGGATACGAAAGTATATGTATCAGTGAATTACATTTAAATCAAGCAAAACACAAAAAAAAAAACAAAAATAAATCCGAATGAAAGAAGAAGAAAAGAAAAACAGGCATATATATATATATATATATATATTAATATGATAAATACCACACGATCGATATTCATACATAATTCTCTACAATCTTTTGTAAGACATTTCAGAGACACATACATACATATATGTAGTATGTATATGTATGCTTTTGAATAAAATATGAAGTCATAAGAAGAGAAAATAATAAAAGAAATAAAACAAAACAAAACACAATGGAGATACTGATAATGAAGGATGATGAAGGATGATGATACCATATTTTTGCACTGCGTGTTATCGATTAAGTGTTAGGCATTAAATTGTAACTGTATTGCATTGCATTGCATTTGAGCTAGAAAATGCCCTCCCCCAAAAGGAAAGGAAAAACCCTCCCTGATAATAGCATAGCGCCCAGATTTACTTAGCATACCATAGGCAAGATACGAGAAGAGTTGCACTGACAATGGCACCAGCAAATTCAATCTAACCCATTACCCTAAGCCACCCATTAAGCCAGACCAGACCAGACCCTATATTTGCTCTCATGTCTTTGTAAATAAGAAGTTTCGATTAGAAACTAACGAGTATCGTAATGACGAGTTTAACATAACAGGAAACATTTGATTTATTTGTTGTACTTACTTCTTTCAAGGTCCCCATCAAATGCACCCCTTAGAATCGCATCCGATTAATATCGATTAGTCAACTAATTATAATGACACACAAACAGATAAGACAACCATTCCATAAAGCATGTTCACACTGTTCCCAACCAAACTAAAATGTAGATGATCCTTAGTACTTTAGTATTCACTCGCAACCACAGGCAGCACTCGCAAAACAGGAAATAGGACGATATGCGGTATACATATACAGAAAATGGAACTTATTCCTGCTCCAATGCTCAATTCAAAGCACTAACTACTGATCACTCAGTTTAACTTAGATCAGTTCATGATCGAAATGAGAATGCCAGTCGCGAGCGGAGTAAAAAGTTTTTATGGTGCTTTACTCAATCTTGAGAACAACTCCCTTAATACCTACAAAATCGATAAACCTAAAACTCAAACAATGGGACTGATGCAATAAAAGCTATATACATATATAACCATATTCTGGCATTTTTTCCAACTTAATTTCACAAAGTCAAAAAGGAAACGAAAAAAAGTTAATAATTAAATGATAATAATAAAGAAAAAAGAATCAATGTAGATCCTTCCATATGTTAAAGAGTAATCGTCGTCCTGTGGATCTGAACTTTCTGGATACGATCAGAAAACTAGCAGAGAAAGAAATGCCATTGTTACTCTTTTAACATTTTTTTGTGTATACCCAATTAGCAAAAGGGAGGCAAGAAAGAAACGATGAGAAAAGTAATAAATAAATAACACAAAAGAAAAGAAAAGAAAACAAAACAAAACATTAACAAAAAATTATATATTAATACTGTTTTTTCGTGGATCCAAATGGAATCTACTTACTGTATGAGTTCTGTCATCCGACTTGGACTGGCTCATACCTTTTATATAAGTATACAACACATATGTATGGTTTTTGTTTATTTTTGGGATTTGATATGAATGTTACTTGATGGATTAGTGAGCGTTTGATAGTGAAAATGTAAACCAAAGCAAAGTATAATTTAACACATACTTATATTTGACGTAATTACAATGCGAATGAAATAAATAAATAAAAAACCAAAATAAAATGTTAGCAAATATAAAATAAGAAAACTGAAATGATATTGACAAACTGATAAATCGAACTAAGCCCATAATTGAACATTTTAAAGCACGATTCGATTCGAGATCAACCACATTAATTTAATAAATTACACATGTATTAATACATAATATTAATATTATAAAATAATGAAAATGAAATGTATTTACGAATAAAGTTAATATTATCACATGAAGTGTACAACATTTAATTTCATTTTATTTGGTCAGTTTGGTCAGTTCAGTTCAGATAACTACAATCCCAAGCATCCATCATCTCAATCCAACTTACCCTGAACCATGCTGAACTACAATACTAATCAATTATTTTAATATATCAGCTGTAAACTGCGACTCCATGACGATCTTGAATTCTTTTTTAGCTCCCACATTGCCACCAACATCGTTGATAAAGTCTCTGCAAAATGGTTCACATCACAAAAATTACGTAAGTATATAGATATAGATATAGATCTCATTGGACAAAACCTACTCTTCGTTGGCCAGTGTAACATTGATGCGATCGGTGGACACCCGTGTGGGTCGGATGGCGCCAAAGAAGTCCGTGATGGGCACCTTGTGAGGATCACGACGATACAGATTCTTGCGCACCCCAACCGTTGAGATGCACACACGCTTGGGACACACTTGCAGCTATTCAAAAGGAAGATCCATAGGAGAAGCCTTATGATAATGTTGTCATAACTAGTATTTAAATTGGATTACTTACAAATTCGCCAATTGTACGTTTGCTAAACGGCTGAACCTTCTCCAGAAACTCTAGGGCGTAGTAAGTATAGCGATCGATCATGTAAACACCAATCGAGGGATCCACGTGATGCTGCAAACGGTTGCTGCTTTTAGGACGACAAAGTTCAGTTGGACAACAGAGCTATACCTACCGATAATGAATCCTCTCCAACCAGACTACTTGCCACAGCCAGCACGTTGGGCGATGTGAACTTTTCATAGAGCGATGCCGCCTGACAGGTGTCCACCATGAAGAAGAGCTCATTATAGCTGCAAAGGATCGGTTATGGATTGGCTATTAGAAAGGAAAAATGCATTTTAAAACGCATAAACATACCGCTTCTTTTCCCACATTTGCTGTATGCCATCGGCCAATTCCTGGCTAGTAATTTCTTCCGAGTCTTGGAATTTGAGGAAACCATCGCCACCGTGACCTGTTAAATAGATTAGCACATTGCTGCCGGCATCCGAGAGCAGCTTCTTGGAGCGTGCAGTGCCGTTTTGGGTGCGTCCCGTCAGCAGACGGACAAAGTTCTCCACAGTAACCTCGTAGCCGCGGTAATCGACCTCGACGTCGTCCCCATACACATTGATGTGCTGATTGGCATTGTTGTACACTTGGCCGGGACGAGGATTGCGTGCATTGCACGCCATATCGTCGGCAATCATTAGAATTATCTGCGAGTCCGGTATACCCAAGCGTTTCACGGACCGGTAAATTGATAGCACATTCGCCACATGTCGGTAGTTAAACCAAAAACGCGATGCGTCCACCAACACTGCCCAATTGTTTGTGTGCGTCGAACGCTGGGCGGCATCCACATACGCCTCCGGTAGCATCGACGTTTCCTGAAACACACAAAAACACAATAACAAAAATATATAATAATGTTGTTAGCTACTTGGCTTTCGGCTTTTGGCTTTCGGCTTTCCGCTGCACTTACATGTCCAGCAGTGCTGCCAGAAATAACGACAAACATCAAAACAATTGCCTTTGCCAACATTTTTATTTGATTTAACGATTTCTTGTTGTTTGATATTTTTGCTATTTGCTTTTTTTCATTTGCCGGTGTTATGACAGCCCTGTTCCTGCGCAGTGTTGCCAGTTGCCAGGGTTGTGAGAAACAGCTGATAGTGCTGCCACCGACCCTGCCCTCTAGCAGTCTGGCAACGCTCGGCTCAGCTGTGCTAACTAATACATATTGTTCAATTACCAATGATTTGCAACTTAATTTTAGTCATTAAAAATGCCATTTTCCTATGTTTTTTGCCTTAAAACATATAGTTAGCATGCCAATCTAGCAACTGCAGGCCACAAATGAACCGAAGCTCAGCTCTAAGTTCGCCAAAAAAGCACTAGAAAAACATTAATGGCGCTGCAAAGCAAAACAATATGGCGTACAAATTACGCTGTCATGCCATGGGCGAACAACAAACAAAGAGAGAGAGAGAGAGAGAGAGTAAAACGGAACAAAAAGAAGAAATGACAAAAAAAAAGCAGCACGTCAGCCGTCAACACATATGTACATTTGTATGTGTATATTGTAGAAATACTATGTGATAGTATTTGCTTATGTATGAATACAAAGACATTTGACTTTTCTCATGACGAAGCTAAAGAAAATGAAACAGCAACAACAGCAACAACAACAACAATGCGCAAGAAAACTCTCCGAATTCGCCGCAAACATCTCGCAATCGCGATCATAGCACTCACTCTCCCTTACTCTCTATCTCTTTTCGCTGTTCTTAACGATTCTCCCTCTCTGATTCACGTGGGTTTTCATATGTACATATGTATGTATGTACATATGTATGTTTATATGAATATGGGTTTGGTTTCTCTTAGTATTTTATATGTGTGTGTGTGTGCTTTTCACCATTTCGCGATGAGCTTTGCCGGAAGTTTTCTTTTATATTTTTCATTTTTCCGTTCATCCGTTTGTTGTTATGCATTATGCCTGCACACTGCCATTCGTGTACGAACGTACATACATATGTACATACATACATACTTATGTATGTTTATCGTCGCTTCTTCTTTGCCTTGAGTTTCATGGCTGATAGCTGCGTGGCGTTTGTCGGCCATTGCGTTTTCCAATTTGTATTGCCTTCAGCGCTTACATTCACATGTAAGTTTGTATGCTTATATACATATATATATACATATGTAGGTACATTAATGTGGCTGCCAGACCGCACAAAAGTTTCTACATTGCCATTACATACTTATGTACATACATATGTACATAAGTACATATTACATCCATATGCATATTAAACGTCAATTTAAGTTAAAAGGTGAAATTAATCGAGCAATACGCCCATTGCTGCAATATCCTACAAAAAAAAAAAATAAAAAAATTTTACGTCTTTTTTTAAAACCCAAAAAAATATGAGTTTATTATCGATATTTAGATCGCACTTTACTGACTACTGTACATAATAATAAATAAGGATTAATGTAAAACTTATGTTTATATTAACAGATAATCGCATTTAAACTAAAAATCAAAACTTTAAGGACACTTTAGAGCTCTTAAATAAAGAAAAGCTTTTGCAAATAACTGATCATTGCTATTTATATTTTTGTATTTAATAAACTGATAAAGCTTAAAATACATAAATTAATGTAGCATCGCAATTGTGGACAAGCTTAGATTTTAATGTAAATGTCCTAGATTTCATCCACATCCACATCCACATCCACTTGACCTTGACCTTGACCTAGTTGAAATTTCAGGCGAAGGCACGTTTCCTTTTTAACATGTTGCTTACAAACACCATTGACAACACCGCCACTTTGTCATTGTTAACGGGATGTCTGGTATATATACATATGTAAGCATAGCGGTCTATTGATTTTCCCTCTGCTCTCTGCTCTCTGCCCTTTGCTGACATATATCCAAATAGTACTTAAATGAGGCAATTTTCTGAGCAACTAAGTTTTCCTTTAACCCACTTACACACACACACACACACACACAAAGGTGTCTGCGGTGTGTCATAATGAAAAACAGGACTCCGTCTGCTACTTGCAGAATTGTTCAATTCACTCAACAGTGTTGACTTGAGCACATCACAACAATAACAACAACATAAACAACAACAAACACGTATACGGAATATTAATACCATTACGCCCGCTTACGGGGGGGGGAGTTCATAACGAAAGCGTTTGTGTTGTATTTTGTTTGGTTTTGTTTTAAATTCAATTAATTGACAAACGGGACTTTGGCATTTCGTGTACGCCATGTTTGCAAAATAAATCCGTTTCCTCTTTCATTTCCGATACAAAACGAAAAGCGAACGAACAAAAAACAGAAGCAAAGAGAAGAGAAGAGCAGAGCAGAGCAGAGAGAGAGAGCAAAGAGAACTAGAGTGACAGCAACTGGCAAAGAAAATCAGCGACAAAAGCGATATGAATAAATGAATTTGCATACGAAAAGCAAAGCGAAAAATCAGCAGCCACATCAGGCGAATCGAAGTGTGCATGATGAGATTGTTGTGTTGTCCCATATGTAAGCTAACCAAAAGACTTTAGTTTAGTTTAGTTATATTGCTACCCCCAACCGACGACGACGACTGACGACGACCTACACAAACGTACGTAGATAAATACATACATACATACATATGTAGTTATAGTCCTTGCTTGCTGCTGTTGAGCGTCGAGGCGAAAAAGCAGAAAGCAACAACGCGGCAGAGCAGAGCAGAATACTACAACAAAGCAAGTAAGCGTAGTAATAATGCTGAGGCAAAAGTCGACAAGTGCATACCCTACGCTACGCTACGCTACGCTGCATACTCGCCCACTAGTGACCCCTTAAAGCAAATAACAGTAAATGCCGTTGCATTGCATGCGCTTAAGCGCTTAGTATATTGTTAGCATTTCTATTAAATTATTCGATATCAATCGATTTCTTCGTATACGAAATTAGTTTAAGTGAATTAAGTTTGTGTAGAGTATCCAAAAGTGAAGATACACAGACGTATGTATGTCTGTATATGTAACTTGCTTGCTTGCTGCATGTGGCCGAGTCAGAGTCGGCGGCGAGGCGAATACATATTTCGCCGCTCTCTCTCTCTCTCTGCCCTCTTGGATTCGCTCTCTCCGCCGCGAGTACTCTCCCGCTCTCGCTCTCGCTCTCTTTGACAAGCTGTGCGCTGCCATTTTGCCTTGTTATTTCACTTCGTACCGTGTTTGCGTTCACAACTCTGTCGGTTCGGGTTCTGCATTTTATTTTATTATTATTATTTTTTTTTGTTTTTCTCTGCTTTGGCTTGTGCAGTTTTTCCAGTACACATTTGTATATAAAACTGACCGCGATAACATCGGCTTTGAATTCAAATTCGAATACGCATTGATTTCGGTTCAATTCAATAAAAATAAATGCGGAAAATTCGCAAATGATGCGAAGGCGACTCTGACAAAAAAAAAAAAAAAAGAAAAGAGAATTAAGTAAGTATCGTCGTTGTGGCTGTGGCTGTGGCTGTCTGTCTCTTCTCTCTGAGTGTGAGTGTGTGTGCGTGTGTGCCAGAGCTGTTTATGTACACACACATACATTAATATATGCTATATTTGCATGTGTGTGCGAACATGGGGCAAATCATTCGCAAACAAAAATGCTATACATATACATATGCATAATTAAAAGAAAAACTTTAAGTGTAAACTTCTCACAACAACAACAACAACAACAATTTGCAAGTTACAAATTACAAATTACAAGAACAAATCCGCACAACCCAAAAATAATTGTATTCGTTAAGTTAGTGATTATTTATTTAATTGAAATTGAAGTTTAAAATGTTTAAGTGCACCCTAATGAAAATGAATGAAACCCACTGAATAGGTGGCACTTGCGGCAGGTGCATTTGCATTTGCATTTGCATTTAACGTGCCATCATTTGTGGTCGCTTGCTATGAATCCAGTTTCTGCTTTAGTTCTCTTTCCTTTCTAATGCAGCTCGTCCTTGGACACACACCTATGTACATGTATGTACATTTAAACATGTGCTCGTCATGCCTCATCTTTGCATCGTCGAAACTTTTCTAAAATTGCCGCAGTTCGAAATTTACCGCAATTGTGTTGCCATTTTGCAGAAATTCAAAATTATTAATATGGCGCTTTATTTGATTTTGAGTGTGACCAAAGGCAATCACACATTTGGTTCAAATATAAATTGCATACAAACTTTGTGCTTCTTAAGTGTCCGTACATACACATACAATAAATTAATTTTATTTTAAATAAAATAAAATTGTGTGTTTTGAACAAAATGCTGAATGCAGCATCCACCTGTGGCACCTGTGGCTTGCATTACGAGATTCACTTTCATTCAGTGCGTATTACAGACTCAACAATTATCAACAACAGTTATTTTTTGTGTGTGTTGTTGTTTTGTTAATATATAACGATAATTTCAAAAATTTTAAATTTCAAATACATTATTATGTACATATGTACTTTTGTATTTGCAATTGTCTGCTGTGCGAAACATCGATATGGCCGGTCTACGATATTGTGTACGATACTTGCGGTGCTATCGATATTTTTTACCCCTACATCCCTGCGGTCGGCAACGCTGTGCACAGCAACTAGAAGCCAGATTTAATCAAACAGAGCAGCACATATATGTATAAGGCTAAAGCAAACGGGCGCCTCTTAATATTTGAAACAATAGAAAGTAAGTGCCGTGTATGTTTGCCAGCAAATATATATAAAACAGAGCAAACGAAACAAAACAACAAACGATAACACAACAACAACAGCAACAGCAACAACAACGAATGCTTCGCGACAACTTCTGTTGCTACGTGCGCGTGTGCGTGTCCGTGTGTGTTTCTATGTGAGTGTTTACAACTGCATTTTCGGCTTAATTCATATTTGAATTTGAATTTTTTTTGTTTTCACTTTTTAATTCGCAAATTTACTACTCTGTGCTGTTGTAAGCATTTGGTGCATTTATTTACTGGTATTAGTTATAAACGTTTGTTCGCATTCTGTAGACTTCATTTTGAATTGTGTTACTTGCTTTTATTTCCTTTATTCGCCGTTTGTTGTCGCTGTCATTTGTGTGTCTGCTGTTTCCACCGCCTTCGTTGCAGAGGGTGGTGGTGGCGGCTTCGGCTGGTCATTTTACAGAGAGCAGCCCGAACCTCGTCGTGTCGGTGTCGGTGTTGCTGTTGATTTAAGTGTATGTGTGCAATTGTGAGAAGCGTACATACGTATACGTAGTACGTATGTGTGTGTGTGTAGCAGTGTCGTTAAATCCGTTTTGTGCTCTTTCTTCTATGCTCTTTGATCTGTGTTTGTGTAAGTGCAAATGAAGATGGGAAATGAAGCCAGATTTTCTCCATTTGCTGTCTAAGAATCGCAGGTCGGAATTTCAATTCTCGATATATTCGCATAAACAGATTTTTGTTGTTTCGTTCTCTGATGCTCTTCGTTAGCTCTTGCCTTTTTTTCTGTGTGTGTGTGTGTGTGTGTGTACGTGTGCGCGCTCTCTTTGCTTGCTCTCTGTTGACAGTCAGCTCAAAAATGGCGCCTGTCATTTCGCACGCGCGTCTTCATAGCCTTCGGTTTTGCTTGTTTCGTATGTACGTGGAAATAACTGAAAGGATCCAATATATTGGAAGGCAGAAGAACGCAACACCAAACAAATTTGTTATGTCAAGTGTTGATTGTTTTATAATTAATTACCATGTGCTCTCTTCGTTCTCTTCGCAACGCATTTCAATGTGTTTGCTTTCTATTGCTCTCATTTTGCATTTGACTGGCGTTATAAGCCATCGAGCCGTTTTTTGCTACGCTCTCTCTCTCTCTCTCTCTTGTTTAGCTCTCGGTTATATTGTAGTTTCTTCTGGCGGTCCCAGCTGCTACGAGTAACTGCTGCTGCTGCTGCTGCTGCTGCTGCTTTCAAACTCGTTTTGATTCTTGACGGCGTCTGTGTGTTAGGGGGGGGCGATTTTACCGCAAGGGGGTGTAAATGATAGTCACAATGAGACGCGTGTCTTAGAATTTTCACACTATCGCTGCTTTCTACGCATCCTTCCATCCATCTTTTGGTTTTTTTTCTTGATCGTGTTCTGTTTTACGTGGCGTATGCGCAATGATTTCGAATATTGTGCAACCTCTTGATACAATCGGATATTTATGGGTATTTGATTTGGATCTATTGATACATTTTTATTAATCATTAGGTAGACAGATTAGATTAATTAATTAAAAACGTGCATTTTGTCTTACTTAATTCGCAGGTAGTCAACCAATGGGACCAACTCACAACGACTGCAAGTGTTCACGAGTGCATCTAGAGACTTCGTACCTTTACGCTGACCTCAAGCTGCAGCAGGAGCTGGAACAGTTGGTAAGCGAATCAAAAGCGTCAAAATAGGAGCGTCGACATCGTCGGCAGCAGCGTCACAAGTTTTACCCGGTGACGGCTCGAGGATGTCGGCGCGCAAGCCAGGAACAGTAGCAACAATAACAACAACACCAACAACAACAACAACAACTGCATCAGGTGGAGGAGGAGGAGTAGGAGGAGGAAGAGCAAAGCCTGATAGCAATAATGTAGCATCGCCAACAACAGAGATGGATGTGTCCCAAGGGGATGAAACAAAAACAGAAGAAGGAGGAACAGAAGAGACGGAGGATTCAACAGGAGACGAATTGACAGCAACTGCAGCGTCTCCTACAGCGACAACAGCAACTGATAAAGCCGAACCAGAACCGGTTAAAGATCTTGAAAATGATAAAGAGGACGAAAAACCGGAAGATCCCTCACCAAACTCCTTAGCTACGGATTGTGGAACGCCGCGAAAAGCTTACAGTGATAGCTCGAGCAGTCTTGGTTTGGGTGCTACAAAGAATCTTCGTGTGACGCGAAATTCGTCATCACCGCTGTTCCTACTCAATTGTTCTGGAGGCGGCGGGGGAAGTGATGCTGAGGAGCAACCAAGTGGCAGCAATCAGGGAAGCCAAAAAAAGAGCTCAGCTGATCGTCAGGTATTAATACGAGGGCGTAAGTCAATAAAGGAGGTAAAAGAAGGCAAAGAAGCAGCCGCCAAGTTGCTGGAGGATTTAAACCTTAAAGACGGAACCTTTGAACTTGTTTCGGACGGAACAACAATTACAATTGTACCAGAACAGGGTGTGAAAGATCAGAAGGATGGGAAAGACACAAAAGACAATGCCACCAAGTCAATGCAGGATGTAAAGCCAACGGAAAGAGATAAAGACTTGAAGGACTTTAAAGAAAAGGAAAAGGAAACAACACCAACACCAACCCCAACAGCAACACCAACACAGACATCCAATCCGATCATTCAACCAACCCCAGCCATGGCATGTAACCGCGTTACACGCAAGGCACACGCCCAGGAGCTTGCACTGGCCAATAATAATACGCGCGTCACCCGCAATCGCCGTCAGTCCTCGACGGTCAACAACGAACCACAGCTGCCTGCCCGTGGGCGTCGGAAAAAGCCAACGCCTCCGGAGCCCAAGGAGTTGCTGAAGCGAAAGCGGTCTGACGATGACTCAGAGATTGGATTAAAATTCAGCAAGGTGGAAGTCAAAGAGGAGGATGATGATCATGAATCAAGTATTGCATCCTTGGGTGGCGACGAGGCGACTCCGACCAAATCAACACCAAACATTAAGCTGGAACTACCGGACAGCGAAGAGCAAATCCCTCTGGCTGCCGCACTTACTGCCACCCCCACACAACAATCTGGGAACAAACGGGGTCGTGGCAGACCCCAGACAAAGGGAACGCCCTCCTCCGCCAGCAGTACCACTACGACCAGCACTCGGGCCACTCGCCACAGTAAGGCGGGATCACCATGTCTGCTGAGCGCGACGCCAATGGAGCCTACTCCACCAAAAAGACGACGCGTTGGCTCCGCTAATCGCAGCCTCTTGGTCAGTAAGGCGACATCTGCCAGCTCGAGTTCCCTGGCTACAAGTTCACACGGAGGCGGCGTTGGGGATGAGGACTCTAAAGACAGTTTAGCCTCTACTTCCATGGACGATCTTCTGCTGGCAGCGGCAGAAATCAAACAGGAGAAAATGACGCCAGACTTTGAAGAGAGTTTTGACGTTGCTATCAAGACGTTAGAGCCAGAACCCATCGAGGATGCTCTCGCATCTACTAGCGCAGCCTCCTCCAATGGCATTGAACCGCTCACAGTCGATATAGATAGCGACAAAGACACAACCCTATCCAAACCCACCGACGATATACGTAGCCGGGACGAGATCGTGGTGAAGGAGGAGGAGGAGGAGGAGGACAAGGAGAAGCAGAGACCTGTCAAGGACACAACGCCCGTGGGTGATCGCGCAACCGAATCGAATGAGGCTGGCAAAGCGCCCTCGCTGAGTCCGGAAATGATTAGTGAGGGCGTAAGCGCCATTAGCGTTAAGCAATTCTATAAGAAACCCGAGTTTTTAGCCAATAACTTGGGCATCGAGAAAGATCCGGAGCTGGGTGAGATTGTCCAAATTGTGACTGAGACACAGACAACGACGACAACAGTTGATGCGGATACAGAGGAGGCGGAAACTGTTGTACCCGCCCAAGTTGCTGAAATTGAGATCGAAGTGGAAAGTGGTGATGTGGATACAAAACTTGATGATTCCAATTCAACTGGCATGGGAGAACTGCGTGTTGAAGAGAGCGGCGATGAGACAGGTCTGAATGCATCGAATGCACCCAGAAACGAAGAGAAAGCTGAGGGAACTGAAGAATGTGCAGAGATAACAACGACTTTAGGTGAGCCCAACGGCGAGACTGAGCAACAATCCACGACGGATGACTATGACGACTTTGAAAGTGAGATTATGGAGCAATTGGCCAAAGAGGGCGTGGTGGATGCAAGTGGCAACGCGCTTAGCGCCAGCAAACAGAGTCCAGAAAATATCCAGCAGTTGACAATGACTGAATGTAGTGTGACCAAGCAGGCTGATGTGCAGGTCCGAGAGGAAAATTTTGTTGAGCCTGAGGATGAGGTTGGACCGAATGAGGAGCAGCAGGAGTCAACAGAGAAACTGCCAGATGACGACAAGAACAGCGAACAAGCGCTCATTTTAGAGGAGGAGAAACTAACTGAAGAGATGGAAGCTGAAACCGAAGTTGAAGCCGGTGCTGACACCGAAGCCGATGATGACACAAAATTGCAAATCCTATCGGAGAATTGCCCCGATTTTCCAGAAGAGAACAAGGAAAATGTGTCCACATCGGCTACAGATGGCATCGCTGCCGCTGTCACCACTGTCAGACATGATTCAGCATTGGACATCGATCTGGCCACAGATATTAAGGCTGATGACAACGTAGCTGTCAACAAGCTGGAAGAGGTTAAGGAGGAACAAATGGACCAAGAGGATGAGAAACCATTGGCTGCCGTTGCTGCCGAACAGAAGGTGGGCAAAACTGAAGCCAATGGCAAACTGAAGCTGAAGCTTAAGTCACAGGATGGCGGTGACGAAGAGCAGCGACGCGAGAAGGAGCTTCATTTGCAGCATCTCGGCTTGTTGACCCACCAAGCGGCCGAACAGCTGCGCCAGGAGTACATACAGGAGGCGCACACGCGTGCCGTGCATCAGCAACAGATGCAACAGATGCAACAGCACCAGCAATGTGGCAAGCGTTCGGCTGCCAAGGGCGGAGGCAGTGCATCTCATATTGAGTCCAGCGGAACCCTCAAGACAGTCATCAAGCTGAATCGCAACAGCAATGGTGGTGCCGCTGGCGCTAGTGGTGTGCCCACCGGCACTGTTATACACGGCAGCGGTGGCAATGCCGGAGCAACTACCTCAAATATGGGGAGTGCCACACGCAAGAGCGCCGCTGGTGGTGCCGCTGGTGGCATTGGTAGTGCCGCTGGTGGTGGCGGTGTAGGCAGCTCAGCGCACGGTGTGCGTCGCCAATCGCTCAAGATGACATTCCAAAAGGGTCGTGCTCGTGGACATAGTGCCGCAGACCGGACCACCGATCAGCATGGTGCTCATGGTGCCGAAGACTCCTACTACACTATACAGAATGAGGTGAGTTAACAAATATTAAATATGTTTTCCCCTTTAATATTAATTAATTCGTATTCCATTTGCAGAACGAAGGTGCGAATCCAATTAAATCCAAATTGTTGAACACGGGTAACTCTGGCCCTGGTCGCAAGACAAATAACCGATTTAGTTCTACTAACAACATCAGTAGTCTGAAGCAGCAGCAGCAACAACAACAACACCATCTTCATAAACAGCAACAAAACAACGTGTCCAGAATTTGCCTGGGTTGGTGTTGTATTGTTGAATGTTGATTTTGTTATATTGTGTTATTGTTTTGCTTTTTGCTTTTGTTACTCACTCAATTAGATAAATTCTTCTTAATTTTCTATATATATTATCTTTAATTTGTCGTAATTGAAAATCTCAATATAACTTAGTTCGGACATAACCTTTCCATGACAATTTTCAAAATTTTAAGAATTAGTTTCCATGCATTTTATGCAAAATATCTTCATAATCTGTGTGAACCTTAAAATTAAAAACGGGAATAATCAAAGTTGTAATTGTTAATAATCTGCAATTATCGCACATCTTATTTGTTCGATTAATCCTCAAAGAATTAATTAAAGAAGGTTATCGTTTTTAGCTTTTAAAAAAGTATATAAAGCCGTACAAACTTTTCGGAAATTCGATTAATCTTAAAAAATTTCATTTGAATCGATTGAGAATTTTCAAATACCTTAACTGCGTACAAGACACGAGAAATACAGTTGCTTTTGCGAATCAGTCTTAAAAGAAAAGAACTTCTCTTTCGATAATCTGAAGTGAGTGTAACTATATCATATCCTTTTGCCTTACTCATACTCAGACTCATCGCACTCTGAGGGACATGGCGGTCAGATGGATCACGGCTTCTATCAGATGGTAAAGAAGGATGAGAAAGAGAAGATACTTATACCGGAGAAGGCATCATCCTTCAAGTTTCATCCAGGTCGCCTGTGCGAGGATCAATGCTACTATTGCAGCGGCAAGTTCGGTCTGTACGACACACCTTGTCATGTGGGACAGATCAAATCCGTGGAGCGACAGCAAAAGATTCTAGCAAGTATGTGATTTCATCACATATTTATTTCATGTGTTTGCCTGCTTAACTAATTGATGGAACTGATCCTTGGTTTACAGACGAGGAAAAATTGACGGTTGACAATTGCTTGTGCGATGCCTGCTTTCGCCATGTGGACAGACGAGCCAATGCACCCTCGTACAAAAAGCGTATCTCAGCCCCAGGACACCTGGAGACGAGCAACCTCAATGCTGGCGGTAATGGCAACAGCATGGATAAACATTTCGGCGGTGATGCTGGAGATGGTGAATTTGCGACGACATCGTCTGGTGCCGTATCTGGATCGACGGCTCAGCGTGTTTGTGCCGTTAAGGACTGTGCCGATAGTGCTAGTCATTCACTACGGCGAAAATGCGTGCGCAAGAGCGTTAAGAAATGTCTCCTTAACTTTGAGATACCAGTGGGCACCTCGAACGTTTGGCTGTGCGAACCGCATTACAACACGGTCATCCAATCCTCTGGCTGTGTCCTGTGCAAGCGTCGCCTGGGCAAGAATCATATGTACCATATAACCGCTGTAAGCATCAAAACAATCCTTCTATCCTCCGTTCGCCTTTCCATGCTATATATCTAACTGTTTGTCATATTCAGCAGGACACTGATCGCTTGGAGAAGGCTCTCGCAGAGATGGGCATTCCTGTTCAGCTTGGCGTCGGCACCGCCGTTTGTAAGCTGTGCCGCTATTTTGCCAATCTTCTGATGAAGCCACCAGACAGCACCAAGTCACAAAAGGCCGAGTTTGTCAAGAACTATCGCAAGAGGTATGCATTGATATCATTGTAAAAAGCTGAGCATTTTGTATAAACGGCTTTTTGTTTCATTCGTAGGCTGCTCAAAGTACACAATTTGCAAGACGGCAGCAATGAAGTCTCCGAAGCGGATGAGGAGGATGTGCGAGCCACAGCCTCAGAAGCCGGAGGAGGTGGCGTAGGTGCTACCTCAGCGTCAGAGGCTGCTTGTGATGAAACATCAACTGAACTGCCAATGGTTGTGGAATACGATGGGCCAACAGATTCTAATTCGAGCAGCTCCTCAACTACACCCATTGACCATGGGTCCAGTACCAGCAAGCAGATCTCCAAGCTGCAGGCCATACTCCAGCAGAATCTGTCCGGTGAGACAGTTGCCAACTCAAACTGTTCCACTGCCAATTCGAATTCGGGCCCTAATTCAATTTCAACCTTGAATGGCAAAGGTAAGGCCGAAGCAGACATCTCGAATGTTCTGCGTGGCAATCCAAACATCTCTATGCGCGAACTCTTCCATGGCGAGGAGGATTTGGGAGTGCAGTTTAAGGTTCCATTTGGCTGCAGTAGCAGCCAGCGCACTCCGGAGGGTTGGACCCGAGTGCAAACGTTCCTACAGTATGACGAACCTACGCGTCGTCTGTGGGAGGAACTGCAGAAGCCGTATGGCAATCAGAGCTCATTCTTGCGTCATCTTATTCTGCTGGAAAAGTATTATCGCAACGGCGACTTAATTCTTGCTCCTCACGCCTCTCCCAATGCCAGCGTGTACACGCAGACGGTGCGGCAACGTCTCAATTCCTATGATCATGGTCATTGCGGCGGTCTTCAAAGCAGCGTACAGACAAGCTCCAGCTCAACGTCTCCCAATGGTCAAGTCAACGCCAACTGCAATTCCAACTCCAGCTCCTGTTCCTCTAATGCACAGGCTCAGACTGTGACACAGGCAGCTACTGCTGGTGGTGGCTGCAGTGTACTTGCCAATGCTCTCACTACCGCTTCCCCTCAGAGCATGGAGCAGCAGTCGTCTAGCCAGGCAGAATCTGTCATTCCCCTGGTGGAACTGAACGACGATGATGACGAAGAGGAGGAGGATGATAAGGACGAGGAGGAGGACGATGTGAGCTACTACATTTCTGAGAGGGAAATGTTGTCCTTGGATCATCTACGCAATGTATCCGTGGATAAGCTTACCAAGCAACTCAGCTCGAATGCGGTCACAATCATAGCGCGACCCAAAGACAGTGGAAGCAAGCAGGTGGCTACTGCAAGTGGAATAGCAGCAGCAGCCGCAGCTTTGTTGAATGAGGAGACGACGCATCAAAAGGTGACCAAGGATGCACCGCCATTGGTGCCCACCAGCGGCGCAAATAGTCGCAGCATCCTTAAGACCAATCTGCTTAACAAGGCCGTCGAGATTTTGCCAGTAACTAGTCAGCAGCATCAACAACATCATAACCAGCAGCAACAGCAACAGCAGCATCATCAACAACAACAACAACAGTCACAAAACAACAACAAGTCCACTGCTGCACCGGGCGATAAAACAAACAAGTTGCTGGACATGGCCAATAAGTTGGCCAATAGCCAAAATCACAGCCATGTTCACCATGAGGCCCCATCCGTGGCTCTGCTGTCCCTGCAGCAGCAGCAGCAGCAAAGTCAGAAACCGAAGGCACTGCCGTCAGCAGCCAACACAACACTTACGCCCTCAATTCTGCAGCACCAACAACAGCAGCAACCGCCACCACCGCCACCGCCAGCAAAACAGGCACAAAATGTAGCGCAGCTGCTGAGTTCGCCTCCAGAGTTGATCAGTCTGCAGCGGCGTCGCACCAGCGGTGCTGCCACTGCTTCTGCTACTGCAAGTGTTTCAGCTGCTGCCAGTGCAGCTGCTATTGCTAGCAGTGTTGCCAGTTTGGCTGGTCGGCGCCTGCAGCTGCCGCGCGCTGCTGGCGGCACAGGAGGAACACCGAGTGTCATCATGTTGCCAGACTCGCTGTCGCCGCAGGAGCGTCACGACAGCAAGAGTTGGAAGCCAACACTGATACCGCTCAAGGAACAGCACAAAGTGCAGATTAAATCAGCAACGCTATTTCAAACTGCCGACGGACGGCGCCTGCCTGCTCAAGTGCAGGTGCAGTCCGGCGGCAAGCCATACCTCATCTCCATCAATGATTACAACCGCATGTGCATTCTGCGGCGTGAGAAACTAATGCGTGACCAGATGCTGAAAGCGAATGCCAAGCCAAAGCCTAGCCAACCGCAGACTCAGTCTCAGATGCAACAGCAACATCAGCAGCAGCAACAACATCCACAGCAGCAGCAGCAGCAACAGCACTCGCAACCCTATTCCGTTGGATTGAGCAACATATCCAAAATGACAGCAGCACAGCAGACCGCACGTCATCAACTGCAGCAGTTGCAACAACACCACAAGCACCAGCAACAACAACAACAGCAGCAGCAGCAGCAGCAGCTGCCGACATTGCAGCCTGGAGGTGCTGCCAGTGGACTGCGATTGGCGCGCTTAGCCCCAAAGCCAATGCCACCACTGAGCAATCCACAAAATGTGTCTGGAACGGGCTCACAGTCATCGCTGCCTATGTTGGCCAACGCCCTGGCAGCGGCAGCAGCGGCCAACAGCAGCGTCTCCCTGGACAGCAACAGCTCATGGCTGTGGAAGAACTTCCCCGATGCCAATCAGTATCTATTGAATGGAAATGGTAGCGGAGCCCCCGCTGTTACCGCCAAACTGCCGCATCTCACCGCAAAGCCGGCAACAGCCACAAGCGGAGGTGCTAGTGTTGGTGGTGGTAGTGTTGGTGTTGGCGGTATAACCTTTACCCTCAAGCAGCAGCAGCAGCAACAACAGCAGCAGAAGTTAATCGACAATGTCATCATGTCCAAGATACCCAAGAGCCTAACTGTTATTCCCCAGCATATGAGCGGCAGTGGCGCTAGCGGAGGAGGAGGAGGGGGAGTAGGCGACATGGGAGGCGGGGCAAAGGAATAGGACCAACATGATAAACATCAACCTGCTATTTCAACTAGTAATAAAACTCAATCCTGCCAGTGAGATGAGAAAGAGAACCTATTAAGAAATCAAAAGAGTGTTTTATGTGCATTTGAAAAGAAACAACGTAAGAAGAGATATATACATATGTATAGATAGATAGAGAGATCATTGTCAACATTGGGTTTGATGGTGATAATTATGACAATGTCAATTCCATAATATCATAATTGTCTACGAGGAAATGTACTAAGATGAACTAATATAGAAACTTCCCCTAGATCAACAAAAGAGACATAAAAATCATAAAAAAAAGAACCAGAGATGAGAGTTGAGGAGTTGAAAAGAACATACAAGCTAAGATTAGGGTTTTAGGATTACGCATAGTTTACTACATATATATACAGCTAGAGTTGAAAACTATACAAATAGATGAGTTAAAGATAATACAAATAAAAGATGAATTCAAGAAATGAAACAATGAAATCACGATTTAAGTTATAAAAGTTACACAAAAAACATATGGTGTGTAATCTACATGATTGGCATAGAAATACTATATTTACATACATATATATATATATATATATATATATATGTAGGGGCAGTAGTATTAGTGGTTTTTTGGGGTGTGTTTTATTAAATCATTTTTAAGTGCGCCTTTAAAGTTAACATCGTTACACGATACTGAGAACAGATATACCATACATTTATGTACCATAAACATATATATATTTATATATATATATATATATCCCATATGTCATACAAAACAAAAAAAAAGCTAAAAGGAGCAGAAAATAAATATATTAACTATATTTTGTATTAGATTTTTCGCACATCAATTCAATGGGAATTCGTGTATTATATACATATACCAAATTGTTAGAGGTTAGCATACATGTCTATGATATAGGACCTATCAATGAATTCAAAACGAAACAGACAGAGACAGGAGAGCTAAAAAGAGAGAACTTAGAGCAGCGAGCTAATTGATAACATAATGATTATACCACTCACTCACACATCTATGTAAAAATAGACTATATGTTTATCATATAAATGTTCTGACAAGATGATCCCCAACACCATCTAAAACAACCCCCATGCATGGGTGGCTGAGGGTTGGGGATGTTTGAGAATGCTCTGCACACAGACTTAAGCTTGTGTAATTTGTCTATGTCTCATTGTTTTGACACGATTTGTCTCTCTCTCTCTACACACACACACACACACACACACACACACATACAAACACACCCATGAATACACAACAGTTAGATATAGTTACTTTTCTTCATAAGAACTTTTTTTTTTATTTTTTTTTTTCCTAATTAACTATTACACGAAGTCTACAAATCTTTAAAAAAAATAAAAGAATTGAAACCCAAAAAAAAAAAAAAAATACAATAAAAATGAAGAGAGAAACTTAATAATCTAAAAATAGAAATTATGTTTCGATTATTGATATCTAATTTATATTTAATTTTGAATTATTATTATTTTTATTATTATATGTACATATTTATCTACCATACATGAAATAGCAAAACGCAAGCAACAAATAATCCATAAAATCAAAAAGTAACTTAAATAAATTAAAAAAAAACCCATCTCCAAAATCATTTTCGTTTCGTTATTTTGCGCTACCGATAGCAATATCGTTATCGGCGTCGTCATCGCTACAAGACGATCAATCACAAAGAATCAATTTATGATCAATGCACTCAAATCGCAAAAGCTTTTAAGTGCAAAACAAATGAATTAAATGATACGAAATAGATAGAGATTAAGAGATATATAAGTATAAATATAAAATATATATTTAAGACAGAGGTTTAATTGTGAAATAGCTGGTTAAGCATAGTTATAGCATATATTATATATACATATATATATATATATATATATATAGATATAGATATATATTTATACATATGAGAATTCAATTGTTGTTGTTAAACATTGAAAATGTATTTATAAACCAAACAGAAATCAAATTATGAATGTTGAGCATATTTTTTTTGGTTGTCATCGTTTTGCCTAAAAACAATAAAACAAAAATTAAAATTAAAACACATATGTATGTACGTGTGTGCATTGTAAATGCTCTTTTCCCACTGGGATCCTGGGAGCCACTGACAAGCCAGTTTCCAGTACCAGTATCAGTACTATATACATATGTACATATTAACTGATGCACAATTGCCTTTAAGAACATGGTTTGCTTTTCATTGTGTGCCATGTGTGTCTGTACATAATGTTAAAACCAATGATAAAACTTGTATACCAACTACATACATCTATTTACGAATTCATTTCAGTACAGTTATAAGCATAGGTGAAAATCGAGCCCCTTTTGGTGGAGGATATCGATCGCCACAGTCTTTTGTTATCATTATCATCAAAATTAAATTAAAAATAAACCCCAACATGATAAGTTAATACAATTAATACTGTTTTTCCTTTACACTCTATTAGGCGGAGTGGGGTACAAAGTCCCAAATTCTCAGAGAGAGAAGTGGGAGATGACCTTCTGTCTGTTAGCTGTGTGGGGCATTTGTTTGGATTTGAATGGGAGAAAATCGAGGTGTTTTTTTTTTTTGCGCTTTCCTTAGTTGATTCCAGCTAGCCAAAACCAAGCAGTATATCATGGGAGACCACCAGATTTTCCAGTCGTATAATCGCGAGACTGTTTAAGTTTTCGAAAGGGGTCTTCCATGGTATCGGGATCTCCTTCTAGTAAGAGCGACATAGTAACACAAGAGGTGTTGGATGCTTTCCTCTTCATCCCCATTTCCATAGCTGCGGCAGAAGTCTTGCGTACATACATCATACCTTTGTGTCATTTGGCCGATAGAACAGTGTCCCGTTAGGACCGCTGCCGTCATCCTTGGACGAGGGCGTCCAATGTCTGTCTTTGATGGTTCTTGCAATATCTCTGGATATCACTCATTGCGCAGCTAGCGGACAGCGCCGAGGCTCTCTTGCACACAACTATGTGAACTGGTACTTAAACGAGCCTATCTGGAATTGGTTTAGTACCTTGACCGTTTTACTTTTGTCTTAATAGAGAATTGCTGCGTGGCTATCGATATAAACAGATCCGTTCCTTGGTGCATCAGCATAAATACACTGTACCAGTTTGGGAGACTAAAGAAATGTTGTGCGGCCGATTCTTGTGAGTAGACTTCAGGCCCTGACCCTTCCTGAGCCCCTGAACCAGTGACCAACCTAATAGAACATCACTGAATTTTTTAGAAGTGCAGAACTGTCTAAGCAAGTATATAATGTAGTACTCAAGGCGAATGGAATGAAGGAGTCCACACTGACCAAAATGCCGCTTGTAGCTAATACTATCTCTGAGATCCTTTGGTCACATGGCTATATTGACTCGACTTCTGATGCAGATCATTAGTATATACAGTGCCCGGCATAAGTCTTTTGACAACACTTAAAGTGAAATCTACCTTAAAATTAAACTTACTTCATAAGAAGTTTGGTATCAATGGATAGGTCACTTCAATTCCGTTTTAATAATACATAATTCTTCTTAACCCATTGAGTACACATGGAAAGTTTTCAATCCTTGCAAAGGTCTACTTTTTAAACTTTTTCTCCCGGGGTTTAACAAAAAAATATTTTGATGTAAAAAGTTTCTCAAAAAGAATCTATTAGTGATAGAAAACACATTTTCAATTTTAAACATCTCTTCGCATGTACTTCTTATGGTTTTTTGAAAATTGATATTTAACCCATTTTTTTCCACTTTTCATCAAATCAACTTTGGGAAATTTCGAAAAAATCATAAAAAATACATACAAAGAGATATTTAAAATGTGTTTTCCATCACTAATAGATTCTTTTGGAGAAAATTTTTGCATCAAAACTTTTTTTTGTTAAGCCCCGGGAGAAAAAATTTAAAAAGTAGACCTTTGCAAGAATTGAAAACTTTCCACGCGTACTCAACTGGTTGAGTAATGGTTTGTATTATTAACACGGAATTTAAGTGACCTATCCATTGATACCAAACTTCTTTTGAAGTAAGTTTAAATTTTAGGTAGATTTAACTTCAAGTGTTGTCAAAAGACTTATGTCGGGCACTGTATGTATGTATATGTATGTATTTGATAGTGTCAGCCACGCCTTCTCCCTCTGCAATTGCATACTACCTGGTCACTCTGTTAGTGGACCCCGTCCTGGTGCATGAATGTAGACATGATTCTGAGCGAAATTGGTGATGTATGTACATTAAAACACAATATCACCAAATAATCGGTTTTATTTCACTTTCTCGTATATGTGTTTATGCATTTGTATGTGTGTCGTGTGTGTTAAATTTTTAATGTATTTAGTATCGAGTGCTGAAATATGAAATCAAAAAAAAAAAAAAATAAATATATATATATATATATGTATATATATATAGAATATAATTATGAATAATATACGAGTAGTTTTTGCTTTCACTTCATTTCGTTTCTTTTCAATTAGTTGAATAAATAGCTACATATATAAATAGTTTAGTTTATTGGCCGTTAGTTTTATATTTTCTTTTATCTCATTTTGAAGTTCTCTTCCTAACTCTCCCTCTCTCTTTCTCTCTCCGGGGTAAGCTTGATAAATATGTGTATTATAGAGATTAGAAGTGATTTGATTATAAAATCCCGCAGATATGTCTCACTGTGCTCTTCTATTCCGTGTGTAGTGTATGTCTATCTCTCTCTACATCGCTCTCGCTGTCTCTCTCTCTACATGCGTGTGTGTGTGTTTGTTTGGTTGTGCCTCTGAGTTTCTGCTCTCTTTATTCTCTCGTTAAACTTATTAGCTCTCGTTTTTCATGACATGTACATATGATACGATCGTGTTTTTGTTGCATAGAATTTTTTTTAGTTTTGTTTGCTTGTTTTGTTTTTTTTTTTTTTTCGTTTTTGTTTGTTTTATTAACATAAATTTCAAAAAAATAATGTTTTATAGACGTTTTTTGCGATATTCGATATTCATTTTTGTTGCTTGTTGCTGCTGTTGCTTTTGTTGTTTTCCTGTATTACAATCGGCTAGAAGATGTACGTCCATACAAAGCATACATCGAGAAATACAATATATATATATATATAATTTGCAATAAATTATAATATGTTCTTTGTGTTTTGTTTTGAAGTTACCTTTACGAGTGTAGTATAATAATAAATCTATGTTTATTAATATTATTATTATTAAAATTTATCAATTATTATATGATCTCTGACCTCTCACACGAGAGCATTGAGATTGAGTGGGTGCAGGGAGGGGGGGATGTGGGAGATGTGTTGGATGGGAAGGGATGGGAATGAGGATGGGGATAGGGATAGGGAAAGGGGGTGTGTGTGTGTGTGTGTTTTTATGTGTGTGTGTGTATGTGTTATCGGGATTTACAAATCGGTCTCGCCATACAGAGCTGTACTGAACGACATGTAGTCCAAGGCGCCGGGCACACCATTGGGTCCTTTGTATGGTGGCATACGCTGGATGCAGTACTCGGCCTGATCTGGAGGCAGTTCGCGGCGCAGCTCATCGGGCAATATGTATGGCTAGATAAATAGACAAGAACGACATTTGTTATATGGGGTTACCGTTTGGGAAAATTGTAGTTTGCTTACCTTGTCGGCTGCCAGGATTCTGAATGAATCAATGACTTGTTCGGCAGTGTCGGTGTCGGTGCTCTCGCGGGTCATGAAGTCAAGGAAAGCATCAAAGTGGACGTAACCAGTGTTGTTGGGATCGACGACAGCAAGAATGCGCTGGAAGTCCATGTCACCCTGGCGATCCTTGCCGATCGAGTAGCCAAGTGAGACTAGGCAAGATTTGAATTCCTCGGGCGTGAGGCGGCCGGTGCGGTTCTTGTCAAAGTGATTGAAGCTGGAACGGAACTCGTTCAGCTGCTCCTGGCTGATGCCCTTGGAGTCGCGTGTCAAGATTTGGTTTTCCACCTCATTGATGTTGCGATTGATTGAGGTGAGCAGTTGCTCCCAGCCGACGCGCAGCGTCTCCATCGTGTAGTTCGTGTAGCGGTTCTCAAAGATCATTGATTCCTGTACGGCCTGGTGGATCTTCTCCAGCTCCTCAATGTTTGGCTTGTATGCGTACACTGCCTGCTCGTACTCCTTGAGGCGATGCAACTGGTCCTCCAGCGATCCCTGCAGTCCCATGCCTATCGCTGTCACGGCATCCATCTGCCTCTCGATCCAGGGACCGACCACATTGGCCTTCTCGGCAAACTGGCGACGGAGCATCTCATTGTTCTGCTGCTTTCGCAGCTCGTTGGCTAGCGTCTGGTCACGTTGGGGCACCAACTGGCGGACATCGGTCCACTTGCGTGTCATGTCGTGGGCGGTCAGAGTGGTGTAGGGGTTCTCCAAGCCACCGGGTATCTGGTGCTGCTTAACAATCGATTCGACCTCGCGAACCAGATTCACAATCAGATTGAACTCCTTATCGGCCTCGCCAAGTGTCGCCTTGAACTGATCGTGCGCCTGGATCAGGCCCTGGATCTCCTCCATGGTATGCACAATAAACATATCCACTAGATCCTCGCGTGTACCATCCAACCAGTTATTGAATGGCGCCGCACGCTTTGCAAACTCCAAATGCAAGATGTCGATCTTCTCCAGAATGCGTTCCGCCTCATCCAAGGCAGTGCGACGACGCTGGGTAAGTGCACCCAAGCGATCCCACTGATCGCAGATACGCTGACAACGTGCATTCACCGACACACAGTCGTGGTACTCCAGAGTGCTTTAAGTTCGAAGAGAGGGGAGAGAGAATGGAATCAGAGGTTAAGAGAGGTCAATTTATTAAATCTTCGCTGTAGTCAATGATAGAACTGTTGAGATTGTGATCGGTGACCGATGATCTGTTGTATGTGATATGATATCTATTATGATCATATAACCTAACCTCACACTTTGTAGTCGTTGCCCAGCGGATCGTGCGACGAGGCAAGCATTAAAATAATAATTTATTTTACAATTTGATTGATTGAAATTCATTGAGAAAGTAGGCGGAGTAGGTAAAGGTAGGTAAACTTTCTGAAGTAGGATCGAATCGGAATGGTTTAACTTACTTTAATTCCTGGGCAATGGCTGCGATTTGTTCGACGCGATCTTGGTGGGCAGCCAGATCAGACTCAAAGGCTTCGTGTTTCTTTTTAAGGGCCTTCAGCTCGTTTAGCTTGCATTGACGGAAGTCCTGGGACTGCAGCATCTCCTCCTTGCCACGTGTCCAGTCCTCATGGGCATCAGCCTACAAAAAAGAGACGAAAGAACGATTGGCATACGACCGTTTAATTTATATTAACTTAGTTGGACTCACCTTATGCTTGAACTTCTGGGCCAAATGTTCAAGACGCTCCAGGCGCATGGTCTCAGCCAGCAGCCATTCTTCGAACGCCTTCTCGGCGAGCTCCAGGCCCTTCCATGAATTTGAGATGTCAGACACTGTCTTGCCCTCGGTGGGCAAGTAAGCTGGACGGTTGGACAGACGCAGTTTCGTCTGCAGCGTATTGAAGTTAGTTTCGAGTTTTGCCTTCTGCTCAACACGTGGTGGCTTGTGCTTGCGTCGGTACGTGCGGTACTCCTCAAGCTTCTTCTGTACTCCAGCTAGCGAGTTGTCCGCTTGGCGCGAGTTCAACCACGGCATCGTGCGACGAATCCATTCCAGCAGCTAAACAAGCCAATAGAAAGAAGTCAACAAAATTGTATTACAACGAGTGGTAATTAAACGAAGATATCTCTCATCAGTTAAAGGATCTACTACATTTAAACCAAATGATCACTTGGACAACTGATCCCTAGAACTGGTGAACACATATTACGAGTAACCACTTCGTCGATTAATTAACTAGTGCTTATTGATTGCTACAACTAGTTTTTCTAAGAGCGAGTTATTTATAACGAGTGATTACTATATGCGATAGATCGAGGAATTTAGCAATGATTGATTATTTGATCGTAGTATCAAGTGTTATTTGATAACGATTAACCATAAGGCATAATAGTCAAAAGAGTCCTTATAACAAGTGATCACTTAGACAACTGATCCCTGGAACTGGTGAACACATATTACGAGTAACCACTTTGTCGATTAATTAACTAGTGCTTATTGATTGCTACAACTAGTTTTTCTAAGAGCGAGTTATTTATAACGAGTGATTACTACGTATATATGCGATAGATCGAGGAATTTAGCAATGATTGATTATTTGATCGTAGTATCAAGTGTTATTTGATATCGATTAACCGTAAGGCATATTAGTCAAAAGAGTCCTTAGTCCTTCCTCTAACGCAAAAGATCACTTATGAGTGAAACTAAAATCTGTTCATCGCTTGGACGAGTAGTAACGGTTCAACAATATAATAAAGAGTAATCACTTGAGTTATTCATGAATATAATACCTATTGTATGTATGTCGATTTGAATGAAGTATACTTACATCGCTGGCCAGACGCTCGTACTCCTCCATGAGACGCTCATTCTCCTGGTTAACCTTGAGCACCTTGCAAATACGGTTTGCTGCCGTTTCCGCCTGCCGATTGTGAAGTTTAGAATGTTGTTAGAAAACACTTTTGATTCGTCAGCCAAGTACTCTGAGTGAATGATTCACTAAAAAACCAACTCAGAATTGGAAAGCAAACAAGACGAACGAGCGAACGAACAACCAACAAACAAAATTGGAACGACAAGGCGCATTAGTGGGAAGATAAAAGCCCGTTATTCAAGCAGGCGCAAGCAGTGTTCCAAGCTATTAAGGATTCATTCCTCAAGGAATGGCATATCCCAAATCCTTTTGCGCTGTCGATAGTGTAACGAAAGTGTATGTGTGTGTGTGTGTGTGGGTGTCAGTGTATGTGTAAGATGTGTGAGATGGAGGGAATGTGAGCAGAACTATCGATAGACAGACTATCGATGTAACTAAGATGCGAGTGAAGAAAACAAAGAATCCCCAGGGAGCTAGATGATATGAAAACATGGAAGAGTGATAGGGGATAGGCGATTGGGGATGTGGCAATGAAAATGGAGGTAGAGAAGACGTGGACTGTGGGGTTGTGTATGTAATAACAGACCTTTTGGGCGCCACTAAAGCAGTGATAATACGATGATACATATGTCATGACCGCTCTTTCATCGGGCAATGCAGTATTCAGCAAATCTGTATGATCGGTGGTGGTATTTTAGTGGTTGTGGTTGTTGTGGTGGTGGAGGTGATCGGTGGTGATTGTGTTGTTGTATTTGTAACAATATCGTTATCGTTTTGTTACAAATTGAAGTAGTAGTAGTTGTTGTTGTTGTTGTTGTTGTAACAATAGCAGTAGCAGTGTTGTTGTTGTTGTTGTTGTTAATGGCGTTGTTGTAGTTGTTGTTGATGAGCACATTCGCGAGAAGTGGAGCGAGCAGAGTGTGAGCGAGAGAGAAAAAGAGAGAGAGAGAGAAAGAGAAAAAAGCAACAAAACATACAAATTTTAATTAGTTATCGGTTAGTCTCCGAGCAGGCATATTAACAACAAAAAGACCCACAACAATATAAGTATAGTATTAAATGGTACGTGTGTACAGTGAATACTCTAGAGACTCGTGAGTTTAGAGCTTTCGAGGTTTGACTGTACAAACATACCAAATAGATATGTACACATATCTGTACACTATACTTATACGATGTCTAAAGTCTCTCATATTGAGCAAGTTAATCATAACTTAAAGCATGCTTAGAGATTAGAGCAGTTAAACGAACTCAAAGTACGCTTCACATTTTGTCATTTTGTCAATTCCAGCATGATTTGAGTTTGTTGTGCTAAATACATATATCAAATATATATATAAATATTCTTGGGTAAAACTGAACATAACAGAGTAATGGTTAAGGTAACACTTGGTTTAAAGGTCAAACGAGCTCGTATTCAGATTTAGATTAAGTGCAACATGCAGCGATTTGGCGGATAACACGATCATCGGGATCGTTTGCGTGCGACAGAGAGATAGAGAGAGATGGAGAGAAAGATGAGCTTTTCGCACAGACGTGGAGGCGCACTGTGCTTGCCCAAAAAGCTCACCAATACCAATGCACAATCTCTTGTATTAGTATGGGACTGTGTTAGTCAATGAATAATTATGTATATATACTAGATATGTATATATGTATGTATGTAGCTGTAGCTGCAGTTATCTGAATAATAACAACATTATACATCCATAAAGAAGCGCTTTGTTTTTTTTTTGTTTTTTTTTGTTTTGCTTTGAAGGCGTTTTTGGGGTTTGCGTTTTTGAACATTTTCCAAAAAACAAACTGCAATTTATATAGAACATGTATAGAACGAGAAATGGAATATATATCATATTTATGTGTATCGATGTGAAATTTAGTCACATTGTAATTATTCGGGACGTAGGTGTATTGTCTTGTGGGTTCGGGTACATGCGTCACATTTCCAACCTGTTGGGCTCCCTGGAAGGCGTGATAGTAGCAGGAGACGTACGTCATGATGGCACGTTCATCCGGTTTTGGAGTGTTGATTAAATCTGTTGTCACAATCGATATTGTTATCGATTATCGTTAACGGTACGGTACGGTTACCGTGATCGTTCGTGGATGATGGTGCATAAAACAGTTATAATTTGCAAGAGAGAATTGGAAGCTTTGTCATTAAAAGAACTAAACTAAAAGAACTAACCTAATCAATTCATTAACTGTCTCTAAGTATAACAGTTAGCTTAGCTTAATAGAATATTCGATAAAAGAAAAAACAAAATATGCATACTCATACTAGTACGTACCATCTGGATCCAACATTCTTGGAATATCAAGATATTTCTCAGCAACATCGAAGGCAGTGTTCAGATTCTCCAACGGATTGTCTTTGGATAGCTTGGCATAATCGATTAGATCTGGGCGATGACGATGAATGAGCGCACAGAAGGCCAGACCGTCCTACAGAGAGAATAGAATAGAAGATATTATTTGCTGTTCCATCAAATGTTAATTCTCGACTGACTTACCTTGAACGATAGATGGAAGTTCTGTACATTGACATTCTTGTAGGGCGCCGTCTTGCGCTGGCACCACAACAGCAGACCCTCCTTGGCGGTCATTTCCTCCACGGAAATGTCCTGGATGGCGAAACGCAGAATGATGGTCCAGATCATGCCCAGCGTCATTTTGAGATTGCCATCGACGATCTCCTCAGCGCCAATCGATACTAGATGCACACCCTTCGATGCAATAAAATCGAGCGCCTTGTTCACATTGGCGATTTTGTGGAAACGCATCTTGCCGCGATCGGGCTTGGGCAGTGTCTCACCGGAGATCACCTCCAAGAGCAGCATCAGTTTGAGGCCATTACGAAAATCCTCCTCAATGTTATCGATGGCGGTTCCAGCTTTACGCAAATGACTGTTGCACCACGCGGTAAATGTCTATCGAAAATACAATAAATATTATCAATAATGATTACAATACATAAGTATGTATGTAAGTATTTAAAAAGGGATTTTCATATAAAATAAATAAATATAATACAATCGGCAGTCCCAATGGCATTAAGTTAAAATGTACATAGTTTGCCTAGTGTTACGTAAATCGTTTATGTTTATTTTTCAAGGATAATAAAATAATGTTTTCGTTTTTGTATTTGTATGTGACAAACTGATCCTTTCAGTTTAAGATGTTTGTGTCGATTCACCTTAAAAATACGAGAACCAAAGTTTTCTGCCGATTCTATTATATTATCCAATAGTGTATATAGTATGTATGTATCTATATTGATTTTGATTGTGACTGCTGCAAATCCTAGCGAAGAAGAGAGAAAAAGAGCAGTAGAATTCTTTGGCTTCCCCAAATTTCGTCCAGTGGAAAGCACAGTCTAAAGCTTATTTATGGCATGGCTTGGGCCGGTCTGGCAAGGCTGCGGTGCAGCTGTGACTGCTGCGACGCCAACAGCAACGACGACGACGACGACGACGACGACGACGACGACGACGGTGGCGACATCGACTGCGGCTGACAGTTGCAGTTATTTTTCACCGAATGGGGACAGACAGTAAGAACAAAGAGAAAACAAGTAAAGACAATAAGTATGTACATACATACATATGTATAAATGCACGTACACTTGTATATAAACCAGTTTTTTGTTTTTTTTTTTTTTGTTTGCAAACACTTCATTATTTAGGAGTTGCAGTCGTCGTCGCTGTCTGCGTTTTTGGTGCTTGTATTTACAGCTATTGTACTCATTGTTGTGCTTGTGCTTGTACAAGCCCACGCGACCTACAATATGCAACATGAAAATTGTCTAAAATTTGTGGTAGGGTGGTAGGGGGGTGGTGGGCATAAAAAAATGATCTCGATGATCGAATCAAACAGTGAAAAGGAAAGCGGGTACTGATTTTAGTATTTGAATGCGAAATGGATTGCACATCAATCTGTATGTGCGTGCATACATACATCGATATACACATTACTGATATCGATATATGTATGATCATATGTACATTCTTACATAGTACAATGCATAACAATGGACTACCGCTAGGGATGCAACAGTATCCATTCAGCATCATCACCATTCAATTCACTGGCTGCTCGCTAAGCTCTGGGAAAACAGATATATATATAGATATGTATGTATGTATGTATTGGAAAAGTAATGGGAACGAACAATCCGTCTGCATTTATTAACCATTTAGCTACCCGCTTACAGTTACAATTAAATGCGTGCGTGAGACAATGGGAATGGAATATGGAATAGTCGCCATAAAGAACATTGTAGATCTAGCTATCAACAGTGCTGCCCATTTAGCTATTTTCACACTAAACCTTGTGGATTGCAACAGAAAAATTCGGATTAAATTTTAAAGTAGCTGCTAGCGGGAATTACAGCCATATTCCAAGACAAAATATTGTGTGCCAAGAACTTTGGGGACATTGTGCACATCCTCAAACATTTTAAGGCGATATCAACTAATATTAAAGAGATTCTGTTCCAATACTTAAAAGTGCGCATCATTAAGAGTACCCATTTAAGGGATACCACAAGATTTTGGGCTAAACTGTCCAACTAGGTGGACTTAGTAGGAAACAAGATATTTTAGACACTGGCAACATTTGCGTTAAGTTTTTTATCGCTCACATTGATAAGCACAGTGTTGGAAGGACTCTTTATTCCAGTGAACAATGTCAAAATTAAACATCGAAATAGTATAGTAAGTAGTCAAACATTAAACATAGTTTTACACCTAAGATATTTTTTAATATAACATTTAATTTGTAGATACAGACTAGGTAAAAAGATAGGGACCCATCGGACCTACAACATATGTAAGTTCAGCTTCTAAGACGATACGTTTGATGAATTTAGGAAAATTTTTAAATATATTTGACTAAAATAATAAATATTTCGTGTTAATTCTCTAGCGCTTTTTTCTAGCTATCCACTAAATTTATTGGCTATTTCTAGCTTTGCCCCAAACGCTACTTCACAGTCGGCAGCACTGGCTATCAAGCTATCAAGCAACTTCAACTTTAACTCCAACTTCACATTGGATGCTGTGTAGATGTTGCTTTGCTTTGTCTGTCGCTTTGCTGTAAGACGAGCTTTGGACGAGAGCAAAGCGGAAAACCAGACAGCTACATAAAAGCTAAAGAACAAGAAATGCAACTGTTAATGCAAATCGGTGTTAGTCTCTGTCTGCCTGTCTGCGTGACGATGGGGACAGATTACCTCTACCTCTCTGCATTACGTTTACCCACACAAACAATACAACAATATAACATGTTCAACTAGGCCAACTAGCAGCGCAGCTGAAAAGAGAGCAGTTGGTATCTAAGCATACACTCTCTCTCACTCACACACACATGCACATGTGTTCTTGTGCAGTGAAATGGGGAACGGTGACAGAGGTAAATAAAGAGGAATGAATTTATAGTGTGCATCATATGCATCAGTGATGTCGAAACTTTCTTAAGCTAAAGTGAATAAATCAAGGCTACGAAATAGCTAAAACTAACTTTCTTCTAAAATAGCTAAATATAGCTTACTTTCTTCTAAAATAGCTAAAAAAAAAAGAGGTTTACAGAAACCAGTGCTTTTTTCATTCATTATTTTTTGGTGAAGGAGCAACAACTCAACCTTTCCAACATTGCTTTATTTACCCAGTCTTTGTGAGCCATGCGTCTGGGCCCTTTTAATCGTAAATACATATGTACATATTTTTAGGCATTTCGTAATATATATATATATTTTTTTTTTGCAATGGTTATCTATATATGTATGTATGATATCGATGCAATTCAGTTTGACAATTTTTGTTAGAAAATTGACCGCAAAAAAATTATTGAAACTAATAAATATCCATGTTTTCGCTAATAATTCACTATTATTTTAGATAATTGTGATTTTTCTAAATAGCCAGATTTGTAGCTTATAGCTGTTTTACAACAGTTTTAAAAGTAGCCAGATCTAGCTACCAAATTGCTGATTCGGCGACACTGGTGCGTGTGTTGTCAAACGAGTCGCTGCTTGGCGCTTACCGCTAGTTTGTTAACTGCATATACATATATGCGCGAGTCTGTGTGTGTGTGTGTGTGCATATGTATATAAAACTGATTCTGGCCTAAGTGCCTGCCACATTCCGCATTCCGCTCGTTCGTTCGATTTTGCTTCTTCTTCTTTTAAGTAGTCCAAGTCCAAGTCCGGGCTAAGCATGATTAAACCGTTAACAGGCAGCGGTTTGACCGGCCTCCTGTTAAGCATGATCTCTCTTTGATTGAGCAATCGCAATCGCAATCGCATTTATCACTCAATGCAAATGCACGCGCCAAAAGACGAAATAAGAAAAACACACAAAATACAAAAACAAATCAAATCAAAGCAAAACAGACGCCGACGCCAACAACAACAACAATAACAATAACAATATCAACGGTAGGGAGCTTTCGTAAAAGCTCCCTGTGATGCGCACTCACTCTCGCACATACCATTTTTAGCTGAATGTAATTTGAGCGGCCTCATAGCATGGACTCATTCGCACACAACCAAAGCGGACAGCAGACAGATAACTCACACACACACGCACACACACGCGCTGTTGCCGTAATGCTGTGGCAGAGAGAGTACCGTACCAATAACAATACCAATACCAAGTAACAAACAAAACAGAGATGCTTTCGCAAATTAGTTGCTTTTATGCGTTATCGAATCAAGTACATATATATCGATAAGCAGGCATGATCTTTGCTTAAGTCTGTTTCGTTAAGTCATTAAGTCTACGGCAATCCTGCCAGCTGGCAAATGTCTAACACCTGTGCACACACACACACACACACACACACAAACAGTGGATGACGCATAGGCAGTTGAATCACACAGAGAAAGAGAAAGAGAAAGAGGAGGTAGATATATGTATGTAGAAAGAGAGAGTGAGCTAAAGATTCGTCAACAATAAACAACATATTAGGCATACTACTACTACACACCCACACACCGCATACTTGCCCCATTAGCCGCCCATCACTCTATACTACTTTACCCAGCCCACCCGCTGCCGCTGCCGCCACCGCCTTCACCTCTCACAGTGCATGTTCGTTCATATTCACACAGTCATCAGCCTTCCATTTTGGCCAATGTAAACACACATCATCAAAACAGCAACAACAATTTGTTGCTTTCATTATTTCAACTGCTGCGTCTTTTATAATGACGAGACGAAATTCTCTTGTGCGGTAATTTACGATTGCGAAATTTATATATAGATCATGTATGTAAATACATACTCACATACATACATGTGTGTATTTGTGTGTATTAGAGGTGGAGAACTATCGATGCCACTATCGAGACATCATTCGATAGTAGCTCGATTGTTTTTAGTGAACGCTTTGCACAACCCAAAAAAAAAGAGCTCACATTTTGCTATGGCTTCTATTTTGTATATGATTTAGTAAAAATCGTTATGTTTAAATATTTATGCTAAATATATACGAACGCATGTTCAGCACGACTGGTAGGACGAATCGTCTCGGATGGGAGAACTTGCCTTAAGGAGAAACATACATATGTACATATGTACAAACATATAAAATGTTGCTTTCCTAAACTATGAATTTTTGACTTGTAAAAAAGTATCGATGTATCGGTGCCGACTATCGATAGTTCTCCACCTCTAGTGTTGTGTATGTGTGTGTCAAGCTCAAAAATCAAATTAAAATTGTTTTCAATCAAATTCTTTTTTTCGTGTTTTTTTTTGTTTTGGCCAACAGCAGCAGTTTGTGGCAATGCAGGTGCAACTGTATGTGTAGAAATTACACTGCTTCATAATACATATTTCTGGCTATTTTTAATTGTAAATTGCTGTTGGCCGTTGGCTGCCTACCCCTCCTGCCCCAATGCCGCCCCACCACTAACCACCACTAAGCGTCGTGTCAAAACCACAACCTTGCACTAAATTTTCGAATTTCTGTTTTTGTTTTTGGCAATTTTTAGAATTATGTATATAAATATATACTATACACTATATAAATACTATATATATGCGTGTATATTAGTCTGGCAAATATGCAGAATACTTGTTCTTCTCGCTGCTGAAGAATTGCTGGTTAGGAAAGAACAAACAACAACAACAACAACAAACAACGACAAAAACAACATTCTTGAATCATTTGATGCGCTTCATTTGCTACCAAAAAAAAAACACAAAAAACAATGAAAGACTCAAAACCAAATGAAAAACAGTTGCCAATTTTGACAAATGAAACATTTGTTCAACTGAATAGTAGAAGGAGTGTGCTAGTGGGCGTGGGGGTGAAGGTGAGAGTGAGGATGCGGGTGCGGGTGCGGGGCATGACCCACTGATTTGGGGGAAAAAGCTTATCAAAAACGCAAAGACAGAACAAGCGGTTCTGTCGGTATAGCCTTCATTTTGCAGCTGGGAAGCTGTCTGTCTGCTACAATTGAAAACTGTTTAGTTGCCATTGAGTTGTATCTAACAATCTATCAATTGAACAACTATTTACACAGTGGCACATTGTTATTGTTATTGGTTTTGTTATTGTTTTTGTTATTGTTTTTGCTGTGGTTGTAAGGTAACGGCTGCCGCTTCCGCTGAAAACAGAACAAACTGCAAAGCAACAGACGTAGACGGAGAGATATACGGACGGGCGTATAACTTGAGAAGGAAGACCAGGTGAGCAAAAGAGGGAGAGAGAGTATTTAGTCGGAAAGGGGAACGTAATTGAATGGAACATTCTACAATATATGTACAAACATATGCGTCTGTGTGTATAACCTTCAGCGCTGGGTGGTTGGGTGGCAGTGTTGACAGCTTGGCTACTTTATAGCCAGTTGTTTGCTTAAACATTTCACAACTATTTTATATTAGCACAATTGTTGAATAGAATAGTAATTGGTAATTTAAAATTATTTTTGATTTCCTCCATACAAAATGTGCAGTGTGCCCATACAAATTTGGCATATTTAGCTCGAATTTGAAACAATTTTATGGGCACACTTTATTTTGTGTATGAATGAATTTGAAATATAATTAGTATTCAATTTTGGAATCGGGAATTTATATTTTAAATTGATCACAGATATGAAAACAAATAGAGAAAGTCATTTATTTGTTGTCTAAATTTTAGAAAAGAATATATTTTATTTATTTTATTTTAAACTACCTATTTTATGGCTATAACTAGCTGGCAACACTGTTTGGATATCAGGGTTTTTGTGGAACAGAGTGAGAGAGAGAGAAAGAGAGAGGGCAGGGTGTGGGTCAAATAGAGATATGGCCTTAACTTCCCTTGTCATGTACTTGACAAAACTATTCAGTCAACGTGTAGAACTAAAATTGGGGTTTCCACTGATAAATGATTGTGTCGAATGATATAAGGAACTCTCCTGATTCCACCAAGAAACAGGGTCAGCAAGCCAGAAACCAGTCTCGCCATCATATCTTCATCATCATCATCATCATCATCGTCATCATCATCATCATCGTCATCAGCGCAGTAAAAACACTTATTTTTGTTCAACATATTTCAAACATTATAAAAAAACAAAAGAGAACCATGAAACGAATCTATTTTTAAAATGCGCGCTGAGCTTTCGGTTGCTTCGCACAAATATTGAAACATAATCGAAGAAACATATATGTATGTATATAACTGTATTTATATATACATATATACATATATGTCAGCTATATCTATTAACTAAATATACAAATATAAATCTTATGTATTTTTTATGCGTGCGTAGAATTTTGTCTTTAGCTCGGCTGATCCGATTCGATCCAATCTGATCGGATGCTACGTAGATACTATGTAGATGATAATGATCGATAGTCTAATCGTTATTTTAGTTCGATATCACCGATAATATATATGTATGTATGTATAAGAAGCAACAAATGAAATGAAACGGAAACTTACCTTCTTCTGTTGCTTCTCCCACGCCGGATCGAGCAATCCCTCGCGCTCCCATTCCTCCTCCTGCTCCATGTAGCCATCTCCGAACTCCATGGAGATACCGTTCTCCATCATCATTTTGTGGCTGTTTGGTTAGGTGCAGTTGCTGGTGGTGCAGTTGCTGTCGCTGCTGCCGAATGGTGGATTGCACTTTTCTTTATTATGTATTATGTATGTTTTAATTTTATTTAGTATTTCTATTTATTTTTCAAGATTTTTGTTTTTGTTTTCAATAGTTGCAGTTGCTGGTTGGCCAGAATGTGTATGTGTGTGTGTTTAAGATTTTAAGTGTCACTTTATTTTGGCAGTTCGAAAATTGATTGTGAATCGTGTTCGAAATATCGCTTAGTTAATAGGGGGATGGAAAATGGTTCGAAAAACTCTACTTTTCTATCGATTCGAAAGATCCTTAAAAATATAGAGAAACACAGAGAAAGAGAGGCAAGAGTAAGGTACAAACTGATTTAAATTGAGATGCTTTATTGAGTTGAAAATTGTTAAACGGAAACGGAAACGAAAACGAAAAACATAGGCGGAATTAAGAGACAAACATATTCGCAAGAACCATAGACCCATAGACTCTAGATGGATCGGCTCCTATATGCGATCTATGGGCGATCTGCAGCAATAATTGGCTTGAAGATTTAACCAATTTCAATTTCGTAAACGCTTTTTAGTGGAATACACAAGCAATACACAAGCTGTGATTATGCGATGAATATGCATTTCCGATCTCTATAAATTTTAATCATTATATTCATATATGTGTAGGTACGTACAAATATATCGAAATAAAATGAAGTGGAGCAAAAGTGAAAACTGAGGGGGAGGGGAGGTTAACGTGTGACTGATAGAAGGGAAAGATGTTGGCTATAAACGCCAAAAAATATAATACCAAAAAAAAAAAAAAAACAGATATATAAAAATAAAGGAGAAAAACGTTGTATAACACGATAATTTGCTACTTAATTATTTTGTTCACATTCGCTTTTTCGTTGTTCGCTCGTCTCGTCTCGTCTCGACTTGACTCGACTCGTTTCTTTTCGTTTCATTTCAAAGCGTTTCATTTCATTCCGTTTCGTATTGGTATCGTTGTTTTAAAAATAGTATGTTTTTCAAATTTTATTTTCGGCGTCAACGTCAACGCATGTGCCGTTCAAAATGGACCGGGACATTGGCGGTAAGGGGAGGCTTTCGGGGCGCTCTATCGGTTCGATTGGGGATGTAGTACATATTTGAAATAATTTTCAAAATTCTCGCTTCTTCAATGGTACACAGACACACTCACACACACATACACAGAGAGAGACAAATCTATTGGTGGATATATGTGTTGTATATGTATGTTGAGTAAGTTTTTAGACTGTGATTTAGATTGAGATTGAAATTTAGTTTGATATTCGAGTTCGAGTAGATATGTATATTCTATATAGCTGGGTTCGTTCCGTTTCAAAGTATTTAGCACAGGCATAGAATATTTCTATTTTCCGTTTTAGAATACATATGTATATGTACATATATATCTATATATAAATACATATATTTTGATGTGTATTTAGATATTTTGTTATATATATAGATATATTAACATATATACATATATTCATGTATATACCCATCTCGCACGCACACAACACACACACGCACACATACACAAGTATATATACATATATATATATATACATACATATATATATATATACATTCAGAATTCGTAAGTTAAAAAAGCTTTTTTGATATACTATATATGTATACATATATATTATAATGTACGTATTTATGTATTTTTTGGACGAGTCTCAGTTAACAAAAAAAAAAAATTATAGTTTTTCTTTTTTTAAGTTTTGTATACCAAAATATCGAAAAAAAAAATGCAAAAAAATAGGTAATTATGAACCAACAACAACAACAACAAAAACAAAACAATATGTGAATACAATTGGAGGAAATATCTACGTTTGTCGCTTGCAAAGAGAAAGACCCGCTCGCGTTGATAGCCAACTCAAAACTGATGTTCGCGCCAGCAAAAACTGAATATCGTACGTATGCGACGACCCAGAAGTGGCAGCAGTAGCAGCAGTAGCAGCAGCCGCAGCAGCAGTCGAAGAACACTGTGCAGCAGCCGTCGCGCAGCAGCAGCAACAGCAACAAAAACAACAACATATGCACGACGACGATTGGCGATCGACGATCGTTCACACGAAGATCACACACACATACACACCTACACATGCATACAGTGGGTGTGGGAGTGGGTGGCAGCAGTCAGCAAGCAAGGCAAAGGCAACAATAAAAACAAAAACAAAAACAAAAACAACAGCACATACAGTACATACAGTAAACGTGAAGCGAAGCAAAGTAAAGAAGAAAGTATGAATTCGGCAAGCACACAGTGTGTGGTTGTTGCTGTCTCCGAGATGCTGTATGTGAGTGTGTGTGCGTCTGGCATGCGAAGAGACTCTCAGCGGTGAGGCCGAGAGAGCCGATAATTATCGATATGTACGAATGCAAAGAGTACAACAACAGGTAGAAGCTGTTAGCAAAAAGCCGTTAGCTTTTGGAAATGCAACAACAAAACGAAAGCTGAAAGCAAAGAACGAAACCAAAGAAGAATCAGCATCTGCAGCTGCAGCCGAATGCACGAACGGTCTCCTCTCCACTGTATGCGTGTATGCGTGTGTGAGTGTGTGTGGAACAACAACTTGTTGTTTGCTGGTGCTGATCTCGGCCAATGGTCAATGCGTATCTAAAGGGTATGTGTGGTCTGTCCGTTCATCCATCCGTCCATCCGTCCGTCCGTCCATCCGTCCGTCCGTGTGTTCCACCGCTCCTCTGTCTATCAGTCAGTCTTTTCGGGGTCGGTCTGTCGCATCATGCGCCCCCGCATTGCTTTAAAAATAGCAAATTGTTAATTTCGCTTCGAAAACTCTTTTCCAATCCACACACACACATACACAAACTGACCGTGGTGGCGGTTCGGGGGTGGGGCATTGGGGAGCACATGATTTTTATTGGCATGCCACTTGGTTTTTCCGCGCAAAACTACGCTGAATGCCGCATATTGAACATATTTATGAATATATGTATGTACAGTAGAATCCGGTTATAACGACTCCGTTTATAGCGCTCGTCCGGTTACTGCGACGAAAATTCAATGAGTAGAAACTATTATGAAAATATTACTACATAGTAGGAACGGCTACAGTCGAGCGAGCCGACTGTAAGATACTGCGGCATATTCTAGAGCTAAATCAAATACTTAATGTTAGATGTCTTTTGAACTAATAAGCTTAACATATTAATCACCTTTTTGTGAGAAAAGGCGCGGTAATCCCAATTTTTAATATTTTGTAAATACGATAGCTTATGACGTAGTTGTCCGATCCAAAACAAAGTTGGTCAGAAAATTATAAAAAAAAATGTTTAGCACCTGCTGTGTACGTTGGGATACCTCAACAGACAAAATAAAAAGTTTCTCATACTAAAGACATATCTTGGCTCTGATGTTTGTCAGATTACTTTTGTGGGAGGCATGTGATATAGTTGTCCGATTCGAACCAAAGCTTGTCAGTGTTTAGATAATACACCTACTCTGTAAAATTAGTTTAGTTATCTTGAAAAACAAAAAAGTTAAACAGAAAGACAAATTTAGTACATTTTTGAATTTTCAACATATATAAAGTATATAATATAGTCATCCAATTCCGATCAAAATCGGTCAATTTATTTATATTACTACCTTACACGTACTATGTGAGTTTCATTGCAATATCTTAAAAAACAAAAATGTATTAGCAAAAACACGATTTTAAACTTTTATGATATGGCGGCTATCTAGTTATCCGATCCGAACAAAAGTCGGTCAGGATACATTAGCAGTACCATGCACATATTGTGTAAATTTCGTTCGTTTTTTGAATTATAGGAAGTGTGAAATCGTTTTTCACGATTTGCGGGGGCGGTGGACTGCTTGCAGCATAGACGGATATACATACTAAGTTTGGTGGCTAAAGCTCTTATAGTCTCTGAGATCTAGGTTTTTATGCAGACGAACATGGCTACATCGACTCGGCTGTTGATGCTGATCAAGAATATATATACTTTATGGGGTCTGTCACGCCTTCTTGTGCCTGTTTCACACAAACCTCTTCCGACAAACACATTATACTGTTTTGTACTTTGTACACCGCAGTATAAAAAACTTTATATTCGAATGATGTATAACGTCGCTCCCTTGAGTGTCGTTATAACCGGATTCTACTGTATGTACACACATATGTATGTACAAACATCTGTATTATAAAAAATTGTATGAACATATAAATATGCTAAAATGATTATTTATGAAATTGATTAAATATTTCGATGGTGCTACCGAAATCCTAAGACTCAGCATCAAAATTCAAATCTACAATTAAAAAAACCCGTGTACATATGCTACGAGGAGCGGAAGGATATAAGAGTTAGCATGTGTCAAGGAAAAGTTCTCAAAACATGAGAGACAAAAGAAATGTATCTTTCACACACCGAAGATTTGATACACTGCAAGTTTCCTACGTTATTTGCATAGTTTGATCGATTCAGACTTTAACAAAACTCGGTAAAGATGTACATAAAATACACAATATAAGATATGCTTAAAAACTTCATTATATTATTTTAAATGTCTTAATCGATATTGATAAAAACGTCTTGACATTTATTTTGTATCAATAAAATAAAGATCCCAAATGGGTAAAAAAACTAGACATAGTTAAATATACGTAAGTACTTTTGAGGAGTGAAGATAGCTCCGAAACATTTTGTGTAAACGAAAAATAACGGAAGCTTCTACAATATATTGTGCAAAAATGATTGAGGATTCATACGTTTTTCCGCTTAAGCTGAACAATGATCAATATGCTTGTATACCAGACGGGCTGTGTGACATCGTCCTAAAAGTGATATACAAATCGTTAAATACTTATAATAATCAGAATACACTTTGCCAGCAAGGGTATATCAAAATGTTAGATTCAACCTCCAGAGAAGATAAATATTTGAACGTTGATGCCGAGAGATAGAGGACGTGGGCGGGAGTGGGCGGGAGTGGGATCAGGGGCAGGGTATTACGTGTTGGTCGCACTGCTCGCGATCGCCAGTGCCAAGAAGAAATCGTTTATTTTTGGCCCATAATGTGCGTCGTCAGCGGTAATTCTTGTTCTTTTTTCGAAAACAATGTCTATTTTTAAATGTTTTGTGCGTTAATACCATATTTCTGAAAATATGTATTTACTATTCGGACGTAAAACATACATAAATTTAATAAAAATTGAAAGAAATGCCATCAACATACAGACAGACATACATATGTACCTCAGTATGTATGTACGAGAAGCAGACACACTTTCTAAGGAAGCCAGAAGAAGCTGCCAGTTCCGTTGGGGACACCGCAAATTAAATACAGTAAACTCAACTTTATTGAAATACATTTTCATTGGTTTTTTCATTTGATAACAATTTTTTCAAGTTGGAAATTTGATAAGCCATTTTTTAATTTTAGTTTTTAATAACTACAAATCATAGTAAGCAATGCATACATTAGTCTCCCATTAAATGGGAACGATTATTTTAGAAATTCAAAATATAGCATGGGTCTTTTTGATTTAAAGGAGTTCTGTTCTTATTACAGTCGCCAAATATGAATTTAAAAAAAAAATATACACAAAGAAAATTTGGCTAATGTTATGACATCTAAATTTAAATAAATCATAAACTTTTCATTTTATGCGAAACAATAAACAATTTTTCACAATTCCTCAGTTGTGAAATTCGCAATTTCAGAAAAAATAAATATATATTCGATTTTGAGGTAATGCTCTAAAAAAATATATTGAACTGAACGAAAGTTATTCAAAATGGCAAGTGTTTGACATTACTGAACATCTACTGTACTTGATGCATATATCCAATCAAGGGGACAATTGCGATCCGTAGAGGGGCCTTTGGCCAAGGACAAATCAAGGCAAAATAACACACACTCGACAATTTGTAACACCTTGTATACATTCATATATCAGTTGAGAAATATTATAGTACATGTACTTATGTATAAATATGTATATTAATTCGCATGTATTTTATAACTTTTGTGGGTACAATTATTTAAAGAAATAATTACATTTGTTGTTAGTTTATTACATATTTAGATGTATATGTATATATATATATATATATATATATATATATGTGTGTGTCTGTGTGTGTAGTATGTATATGTATGCTACGTTTCTACATACTACATAACTATGTTGTTTTGTTTTGTTATTTTTATCGTTTACATTAGCAATAAACGCAGAGAGAAGGGGCATCAATAATCATCTTAAGGAAAACATTTTCTAGATCGCAAGTGTTAAAAAAAAAGGGGTTATTTAAATCTAAAATATAATGTATGTTTGTGTATGTATAAAAAACAATTACATATTTATAATGTAGTATTATCTATGATATTAAATATTCCATTATACAAATTAAAAGGAGTGGGTCACACAAGTGGGTGCTCTAGGGTTATAGGAGAAATGCAGATAAACTCAATCACAATGAAACAATTAATCGCCGATCCAATCGTGCATCGTGCTTCTTGCATCGATCATCGATCACCGATCACCGATCATTCATTCGGGTTTGAGAGTCATGCCTGGCGGAGGCTGCGACTCCAGCTGCTCCACGAACAGCTCCTCCAGCGGGCGATCACTGATGATGCGGAAGAAGAAGAGGTGATCCAAGCACTTCAAGCTAATTGATCGCAATGCAGGCAAGCGAAGCAGCAGCTGAGCAAAGCGACCATCATCGCCTGGATGCTCCATCCGGCAGTGCTCGTCCAGGCAGGCGTAAACCTTTTCGCGGCAAAGCTCGATGTCGGCCCGGTTCTTAATGCCGCGTATATCCGGATTGTATAGTATGATCGCCTTCAGACAGGACAGCTCGCGTCTGTCCAAATTGAGACGCTTCATCTTGACGCTCAGTTCGGACAAGATGCGATCAAAGATCGCATGAACTCCGGCCTTTATTGCGCTATTTCGATGATACGAGAAGCTCTGGTTGAGAAACAACTGCTGCGGCTGCAGCACTGGCGAACGTCGCTCAAAGGCGCTGTTCTCGTGCCCCATTCCAGACAGGGCATCGTCCAGCGAGACTATGCTGCACCACGCAACATTCGCAATAAGCAGCTCGTTCCAAGCCGCCTTCAGCAGTATCACCTGATCATCCAGCGGCAGCTGTGCAAAATGTGGCATCAAGCGAGCATACTCGACCATCTGATACAGCTGTTTGTTTACGACCTGACATAGCGCCGACACGGCTCCCTTGTAATCGGGCTGCACCGTTGAGTTGGGTCCCACGCGCAGGAATGCCAGTGCTCTGTCGCCGCTGTGCGCCTCCGATCGCTGCTCGGCATCCAGCAGCCGCTCGATTGTAAAGTCCCGGGATACGCTGTTGGGCATAAAGTCATCGGATGCGCTGTTACCACCAACACTGCCGCCACCGCCACCGCCAGCGCCACTACTAGCACCACCGCCTGCACCACCGCCACTACCACTGCCAGCAGCCGCATTCAAGCGGCCAGCGGTGGAGCGTGCCCCACGCTGCCGCTCCTCCTGCACAGCCTCACGTTTCATGCCGCAGGAGAGGCACTTCTGGTAGCGACAGTACTGACACCGATTCCTCTGCCGCTTGTCAATGATGCAGTTGCGCGTCTCGCGGCAAGCGTATGTGAGATCCTTGCGCACGGTGCGCTTGAAGAAGCCCTTGCAACCTTCGCAGCTGTAGACGCCGTAGTGTTTGCCACTGGCTCGATCTCCGCAGATGGAGCACAAGTGCTTTGATCCGCTCAACGGATGATTTGGCGGATATTGTTGTTGTTGCTGCTGCTGTGCGGACGCCAGCGCCGGCGCCTGGGCCATTTGGTTCTGATTGTTGTTAACATTAACCATGTTCATTGCCTGCAAAAAAGGCCCGGGACTTTCGGCTTTTGGAGAGAAACTGCTGTTGTTGCTGTCATTCAGTTGGGATATGTCCGGTTTCACCTCCTCCTTAATGGGTCCCAGACGGAATCCAGCGTCCTGATCACAATTGTCCATCTCGTTTCGTTATCGTTTATATGTGTGTTATCGTTTTTGTTAGTATGTTCGCTGTGCGTTTTTGTATTTTGCCGACTTTCCCCCACTGCTGCACAGTTTCACTTTGTCGCCAACAGGAACGCCACCGTGTCTGACTTGGAGCGCAGAGTCGCAGTCGAGTTGAGTCTGGTTGACTTACAATACAATATTGCTAGCTGCAGCTAATTGCAGTTGCAGCATTTACATAACTTTGCTATTGTTTTGCACCTTTTTTTGACCTGCTGTTTGGCCAAATTCTTTTTTTCTCTTATCCACGGTACAACAAAAAAAAAAATAACAAGAATTAGTGTATAGACAGTCTTTCTGACTAATGATTAAATACTTTTCGCGTCGACATTTTTTCTCAACAAAGACAAAATTCACCACAACAACTTCAATTCACCAGCTGCGCCAGTGTTGCTTAGTGTTCGTAAACTGTAGCTGTTGCATTTTTTTTTAAATATACACTTGCAAAAAAATAAAACAACACAAGAAATCACCAAACATTTAAAAAACGCACATTGGTCAAATGCGTTTTGCTCTGGCAGCATTTCTGTTTAACAAATATCGCATAAATATGCGTACTTTGCATTTTGCAGAGTGCAACAACCCTGTGTTGAGCCGACACCAGCACCAAAAGCAGAGTTCTCACCACACCACACAACACAACACATAAGGCAACTCTGTGTCTGTCGCAATACAATTTTTGTTGTACTCGCAAATACACAACTACGCACTAACACAAGCACGTCGAGACAGACGCAGAAACACAGACAGCAGCGACCCTCCTTGCAATTATGTACGGCATATGCAAAAATACAAATACATACACACAAATACATGCTTACATATGGACAAAGCGCCAATTCTCCGGCTCCGGCCTCGGCCCAAATAAATCGACAAGGCAACAAAGCAACAAATACAAATAACAAATACTCTGTAACTGAGTGTACGAGGCTTCAATATTTTGTTAAATTAGCCAAGAGCAAACAAATAATTTGGCTCACAATTGAATCAAAGTCGAATTAATATTAAATGCGATATTAATGAATGCAGAATGCAACTTACTTGCATGCGCACTTGTTTGATTTCAGGCCAATCGACGTTGTTTGGCTTGTTTATCTCGTTGTTGTTTATTTTTTTTTCACTATCCCTACGCACAGCACACACTCATTCACACATATGGATATAAGTTAATGAGATACAATTGATAGCCGTGTTTTATTTTAATTATCTTTACCGAAAAGATCTGCCGTCCAATTCAAACGCACTGCAAACAAAATACGCACAATTACAAAAAGCACTAAATTTGCCGGCACTCAAATACCACTGTTCACTCCAATGGCATATCGTTATCGAAATATCGGCTACAAAGTACCCGCGTAAATGTAGCTTAGTTTAAAAATTTGTTTTCATGGATTTAGTTGTATAAAATTACTAACTTGATATAATAATGATAAGTTTATACACTGAATGTTATGGAATTGCTGGGCAAAATGTATTCATACACGTATAAATGTATTCAAACGTAAAAATATTTTTACAATACCATTACTTAAAGATAAATTAAAAATAGATTTTTTAGTTAGAACTGAGTTGGTTCACGTGACTTATAAAATATTATTATAAAGCAAATTAAATCTAGAATATGTAAGTCGGGTGTGCACAGCATTTATTTAGTATTTGTAAATGTAAAAAATAATCGAACCGAACGTTTACTATTAATTTACTTTTGACAAATCCATTCATAAATACATATGAATGTGGTGTACAGTGTACACTTATAGACCCAGCACAATATTTTATAGTTTCATTTATTTGTGAATACATTCAGAAGCTTTCGAATTTCCCTGATCTCAAGACGCTGACTTTCAAATGGTTCAAGTTGTGAGCAAAAGCTCACTCAAAAGCTATCTCGAAGATCTAGGTATTTACACAGACGGACAAGTGTCTACAGAGTTGTATTATTCAGAATATTATGTGCACTTTAATGGATAACTGTGGATATAATTACTGTAACTATGTTATTGTGTTCAATCTGAATCACTGGATGAACAATTCAACAAGTCGCACCTTAACTTTAAATTCCTTATCCGGGTGTTTAAATACTCAATTTCATCGCGATAAAGGGCCGCCTCATAGAGTAAATTCTCGTACTCACTCGATTCACAATGGGTTCGTGTGTGTGTCTGAATCTGACTCAAATCCACTTCCTCAAAGTTCAAGTAGATTGGCATATATGTGGGACTTATAGTACGACAAATGGGGCATTGTGCCGAACTGCACACCAGGCGGAGGGTTAATCAATTAATTAGTTTAATAAATTCAATTTGATTTGATTACTGTTTTCTGTTTACCTGTGTTGCCACCTTTTAAGGCACTTCCAGTGAAAGACGTGACCGCAGGAACCGGCACAGAGATTATCGATAGCCCTATAGGACTCCATGCAAATTACACACTGCACCTTACTGATTTTTTCTTCACTTGAATCGTTAAATTGCTCTCCATTGCTCTCCATGCTGCTGCTGCTTGCCCTGCTGCTTGCCCTGCTACTTGGCCTGCTATTGTTACTGTCGGTATTGCCCATTGTGTTAAATATTTCAACTGCCACACAAACTAATCATTGGGACACTGTTGTGCGTTTTAGTAGCTGTTCTATTCATCCATAAATGTATAAATATGTACATCCTACAATGCACTGCTTATCAGCCACAATTTTTGATTTTGTTTTGTGCTCCCCGTTCGCTTGCAGTCGCTAAATCTTTGTGCAAACGTAAAAATTTTTTCAAGTAAATTTCTTCATGTATGTATGTGTGTAAGAGCAGTGCTGCCAGAATTACACGGTCTAAAATAGCTAGATTTAATAAATAAAAAATAATTTATTGAGAGCGCTAAAGTTGAACTTGGGGACAATCGTTTCAATGTAATGTAATGCAATAAAGCTGTCCGATCTGGTCAAATAGGACCAATACACAAATGGAAAAAGATGATTTTTGCTTTGTAAATATTGCATTTTTTTAAACCGATATTCAAACGGGTTTCCTTCAATCCGAATATACGTAGATACAGGTCGAATTTTCTGGAAATCGGTTTTACAGTTGCTTAAGGACGGACAGACAGACATTAATATAAATGTATAAATATGTCAATGCACTTAGATTATATAGATTCAGATGTTCATACGGACGAACGTATTTTGACTCAAAAGCTAAAGCACTTATTTTCATGCAGCAGATTTCTTATCTTAAGTTCACCTAGCTATCATACAATTACAAATTTGTATAGCTATAAATATGCTAAAAGGTCAGCCCTAATACCGAAACTGATCTATGGGCGTTGTTAATATTGATTGTCAATGAATTCTCTCTCTCTCTCTCTTTTTCTTTCACTTTCTTCCATTGTTATCACTTAGTTACATAAACAACCAACGGCCGAAAGATATAAACGATCTTTACGTATAAATACTATAGCAAAAACCAATTTTAAATCGGTAGAATAAATTAAATTGAAACAAATTATATTTCTTTTACACTTTCCCAAGCTTGAATGTAATTCTTGAGCGATCACTTATCGGTTTAAAAAAGGACTCGAACAATAGATTGAACAAGTGGGTAATCGATGTCACACTGTAATCTAACAATATATTGTATTGCTTCTAAACGAGACATGTAAAACGAACTATAATAAGTTATCTTAAGTCGGATTTCAATGAGTTTCTAAAACTTTGCAAAGTCAAAACTCATCAGATGACAAAGCACTAAATTTGGCCACTTCATGTCAAAAATGCATCGATAACATTATCCAAACGATATATCAATTTAAGGGGAATTTTGTTGTTATATGTATTTATTTTAAATTGATGGCATGTCGTTAGTCCGAGTCCTCGAATATGGAGTCAAACACTTTGCATTTCAACATTAAATGCCTAATGTGTGTGTTTAAATACTCAATTTCATCCCGGTAGAGTTCCGCCTCATAAATCAGATTTGTATGGCTCTCGTTATCAATGCTACGACTATTGCTAATAACGGGATTTCGGCATGGAGCTACTTCGTCGAAGTCCAAATAGATTTGAAAATAATCGGCTTTTGTGCTACGGCAAATTGGGCATTTTTTTGACCTACATAAAACAACAAACAATTAACAACAACATCTAAATTAGTGTGTATATTTTTTACTTACTGCTCCCACCAGCGCTGAAGACATTCCCAGTGAAAGACGTGCCCACAGGATCCTGCATATATATTATCCGCTGCCTTATAGCGTTCGGCGCAAATGACACAACTTACTTGACCACTGTCACCATTCAAATTGTTCGGAACACTATATTTTTCAGGAGTGTTTCTGCTGCTGCTACTACTATTTCCACTGCTGCTGCTTCGACTGCATCGGCTGCTTCGGCTGCTGCTGCTGTTCCAATTGGCACTCATTGTAATAATGATCGAGTATGCGAGTATTGCAAGCACTACAGCTTATTGCTTATCAGCATCAATTGTCACCCGCTGCAATGTCTCTTTGTATTCGCCAAATCTCCCAGTCGAATTTCTACTCTACTGTAGTATGTATGTTTGATAAAGGGCAAATATTTCACCAAGAATTGGGCCACAACTGATATGCTAACTAGTTGTTAGCCCAGTGGGAACTTTGCACTGAAAAACTGAACAGAACAACACACGAATCGGACAGAAAAAGAACAAATAACAAGAAATCATTCGAGCATGTCCGATCAGTGGGTATTAACCGCTGCCCTTTGTTCCAGATGTACGAATTGCCAAAATCAATATATAAGAAAAGATATTGAAAGTTTTCTAAAATGGGTGGTGCTTTGTTAAAGTTAACGCAAAATCATTTTAATCGAATAGAGGTAGAGTAGTCGATTAAACTGACTCTAAAATAACATGCACCTGTGTTTAGGAACAACATGTCCGCCATAAAATGTGTTTTAGCACTGATCCTTCATATGGCGGCTATATAATAGTTGTTTGATTATTTTAAAATTTCGTTAGTATCAAAAAAACATGACATACAAGTTATTATGAAATCATTAATTAGCAGTTTCATTTAAGTTTGCTTGTTTTTGTCGAATGTTCTTAGCTTTCCAGGGACTAACTCGAAGAGCATCATTCAAATTTAGACGAAAAAATAATACTTATTATTATTAAGATTGCAACTTTCAGTGCGCCATTCATCACCAATTCCGACTGGGATGTTAATGTTAATGTTGAGCGTTGGGCGTGTGAGCGTGTATTACCTCCCCTCCCAGCATCGGGCTATCTTAAGACCCCACTGATCATGCCCACTAGTGTATAAATATAAATATTGAAAGTTGTATGCTTTTATTGTATTGTACATACAATGTACTACAAATAAGTATATTCGATTACTTGGAGTGCATCTTATATTTTTGCTGTCGTTATGTATGTTGCGTGCAATCTTAAATAAGTAGGTGCAGTGCAATCATACAGACACAAGTTATACATAGTTTAGTTTTAAAAATACGCATACATATAAAAACAGAACATGGAATGTTTTTACGACATTCCACAATCTAGCTATCAACTGAGACACGGGTCTGGGACAGAACCCTGTTAATCAGATCGAAGTGTATCTGATATAATTAACAACTTTGCAGTAAAGTAGTATATATATATAAAAAAAAAAAAAAATTAATTACTTTGTGTACATATTTTATAAATATAATTGTAAGTATTATTTAAATATAAAAACTTTAGTCGAAAGTAAACGACCGTGAGATACCCTCTTGATCCAATGCTGTAACAATGAGAATCTAAATGTCTCTGCAGTTTGGATGCGGTATATAGTATATATAGGCTGGTTAATACTAGATGTGATCGACGATAAATATATATGTATGTATATGGTATGTATATAAACAGATATAAACAGCGTATACACTGATGCAGATATACGATATACATATATCTTATTGTCTTTCAGTATATATGTATATATACATATATGTAAATTAGTGTTTGGGGGATGTAACAGTTACGATATTTGGAATTAAAGCATTTCGTTAGTCTTTTGGATTGGGTAATTTCGTTTGCACTTTGCTGACATCCTCCTGGACTTGGTCCGGGAGCTGCTGCAGTGCATCCTTGGCTGGAATGTTATCGCTATAAAACTGCATTCTCTTTGGGCTGTTGACATTCATGTAAATGGGTGATTTGGTGACTTTTGTGCTTAGTGTCGGTGGTGCTGTCGGCGGTGGTGGCGGTGGCTGTTGTGGTGGTGATAGCAGCGTCTCCGTCGGACTTGGCGTTGCGGGTAACTCCTCCTCCTCCAATATGATGTCGTCCCCCACCATGGTGATGCGGCGCATTGGCACTAATCCGCTGCCCATTGAGCCAGCTCCTGGGCGGTAGATGGTGCTGCTCGGATTGTTCCCGCTGCTGTTGAATCCGTTGTTGATGTAGGAGTGATTGTTCTTCTTGGTCGGCAGGCGGTTGTTCCCGCTGGCCCCGGCTCCCGATGTTGCCACTGATGTTACCGATGGCGGCGGGGGCGTAACCATTGGCGGTAGATTCGTTTTGCTTAACAGATCTGGTCTCCGGGACATTAACTCCAACGACTGTGTCGACGTTGGCACAACTTCCAATCCCTTTTCCGTTCCCGCCGATGCCCCGAGATGGGACTCTGCTTTCGATGCCGCTGATCCCGATCCCGATACCGACGCCGACGTCGCCGCCGCCGCCGCCGCTGCCGCTGTGGCGCCTGTCGACATCTGGGAGACGATAGTGCGGCTGTGGTTGTTGCTCAATCCGGTATCTTTCCATTTCTCTAAAACGATTTGTGACCGTGACTTAGTCGACGAAGTTCGCATGCGATTAGAATATCAATTTACAAGCTACATACCTGCCGCACTGCTAGCTCCATTTGTCTTCCCAAAGGGCAGAAGCAGGCGAGCCGGCTGACAGAGGACGACCGTTTTGTAGGCTTTGCGATACTGCTTATTCATGATCACATATATGATCGGGTTGATGCAGGCGGATAAGTAGAGCATGATGTAGCTGAATATGTGCAGGCTCGGATGCTCCACATCCTTGTCGGCCACCTTGACAATTGTAATCGGCAGATAACAGATGACAAAGGACAAAAATATGGCCAGCACCATTTTGGTAATGCGCCATTCATTACGCTTTGCCCGCACCTCTCGTTGATCCTTGACTCGTGTCGGAAGCTGCTTTCCACCACGGTCACCTACTACTGCCTCGGGAACGTCTGTGGAGTAGCTGCTGCTGCTGTCCGAGGACACTCGACTCGGGGGAACGGCTGAAGGTGTCGTCGTCGCAGCTGGTGCCTGGCCATCTGTACCGGAGGGCAGGGAAGAGGCGGCGGCTGATGCCATAGGCCGTAGGTTATTTGGAATGGAATTTTGTTTGTTGGCATGACGCTTGAGCCGCTGCTCGGACTTGTGGACCACCCAGAAGATTTTGGCATAGCACGCAATGATCACCAGGCATGGTATAACAAACGCTGTTATAAATAACGTCGTCTTGCTGCTGTGCCCCTTCTTATCGGTCATTATGGAGCACGTCTGCAGCCGGGCATCGTAGCCGAAGCGACCCCAGGCTCCCAGTAGAGTCGGCAGCTGCATTCCGTAGGAGACAAGCCAACAGGCGGCGATCATGATCGCAATCCAGTGACGCTTATAGATGCGGGCATAGCAGCCATGATGTGTGATCATCACGTACCGATTGATCGTGATCATTGCTATGCAGAGCAGCGAGACGCCAATGTTGCCATATTGAATGAACGGTATCAGGCGACAGAGGACAGGACCATGGCGCCAGGTGCCCTGCACAAAGCGCAATCCCTGAAAGGGTAACACCAATGCGCAGAACAGCAGATCGGCTATACAAAGGCTTTAAATTCAGAGAAGAGTCAATTAATTTAGAGATTCTATAGTTTTTGTCTGATCCTTACCTGATTATGAAGGCAGCCGCCACATTCCGTACCTTGGGGCATTTAAGCAATGCCACAACGGTTAGGAAGTTACCACAGATGCCCACGATCATGATTAGAAATGTCATGATCGCTGCAAAGGTCAGCAACGATTGCGAGAAGCTACGGGAGAGTCAAAGAGAGAGAGAGAGAGAGATAGAGAGAGGGAAGAACGAAGAACAATCCATAAATGATCAAATTATCAATGGTTGATCCTTTTAATAATCGTAACGACCTTTTGCCTGCTGGGTATCATATCTAGAGTGCGCTTCCGTTGCCTAAGAATCACCACCCATTGTCACACTGACACTCACACACTCACTCACATTCTCAAGAAAAAAGTGAGTGAGAGAGAGGCACAATCTGTTGCAAGCAAATGTGGTGAGAGACGCTTGAAATGGTCCGCGTAATATTAACGATCTGTTATCAGACCTTTCACACTGCTCTATAATTACCCAGAAGGCACTGATAGGGTCGAGGGCAAACCGCAACCTACCCGCTTTCGTCCACAACATCCATACCCATCGTTGGTCCCGGTGTAGGCATGGTCACCATATCATCGCCATAAGCTAGGCCTGCAGTTGTGTCGTCACTCATGCTAAAGGAAATACGAAATAAACAGAATGAAAGGACGGCGCCATGAGTTTAATGCCTAAGGCAGTGAGTGGGAATACTTGATAGGGTTAACGGCCTAGCGCTTGTTATCCGTTTAGTTGTATATTGCCTATTTATGAATGTACAGTGTACACATGTATGTATTTAGTATAGCCCCACGATCGGTGGACAACGGAGGAACGAAACAAGAAACTAAAGACCACAACCGACTACCGACCACAGCCAACTGGCAACTAAACTCAGATATTGTCCAGAATGTGGCAATGTGCACAACCGGGGCGGTACCAGACCTACATATGTACGTATGTATATGTCTTATAAGAAGACGGATCTAAGGGGGTTTGAGGGTTGGAGACCCTCTTCTTTTGTTTTGCACTCACATCGCAATGGCTATTCGTTCCTTTCTACTACAATAAATTAGTGTCAATTAAATAATTTAAAGAGGTCACTCAAACATCGGCGCACTCAGAAAAAACTACCCAGGCCCCTGATGCTATGCACCATCTCTTGAGCTCAGGGTGCAAAGATCAACGCCGAACTTTAATTAATTGAGTGTCGCGCTCGAGTCTGTTCCAATACTCGAATGACACGATGTCACACATGTGTGTACAGAAATGCCGGAACACTTTAATACTTAGAAACGTACATATGTACATACTTACAAGCAGACGCTCGCTTTTATGACTGCAATACCAACATAGATCGGTTAATAATTGGCTTACTAGTTCACAATTTGAAGAAAAAGATCAACTGATTGACAAACCTATGTATAACTTTACTATACTATACTAACTAAAATGACTGTTAGGTATTCACAAATAAGTATTGATTTACGACGATTAGTTGCTTAGATCGTATATTGCGTATACGCAATGTCTAACAGCTATCGATCGTTTGAGACGTTGGGCCCAGTCGTCAGGTAGTTTGTGTTTGTGAAAGACTATCGTGCGTACATGTGTACATACATACATATGTGTGTAGAGGTGTGTTTGTATACATTATCTTATCAGCGCTTAGAGCTCACCTGGACTTATTGTTGTGTACCACATGCGATTGTTGATATTCGTCTCGTTAACGAATTCTCACAGCTCTCCCCAATTGCGACACATATACACAACACACACAGAACACTCTGATTAGCAATCACAAGATCACCAAAGATGCACAGATCACTAGCACTCAGTGCTTTCAAGTATTTCTTATCAGTGTTAGGTCACAGCACAGTTTCTTTTAATATTTATTGTATATTACTTGTTGTGTCTTATTCGTTATTGTTATGATTTGTTATTTCGGCTTGCTTTAAAAACTAAAAAACTCATTTCCATGGAGGAGATTTACTAGTTTTGATTGCGTTACCAAATGACAGTTGAATTCAAGAGTCAGAAAACAATGTTCAGATGAGTAATATATGAACTCAACTGATCTGAACTCAGACTAAACACAACTGAGTAATTTTAACAGTCGTCGTATGCCGTCTCTCACCCCCTCTCTCTCTCTCTCTCCCACTTTCCCACTCTGCCTCTCACTGTCTCTCTCTGTTTTCATTGGTGGTTGGTTAGTAGTCGTGAATGCTTAGCGTCTCTGGCTGTAACTGTGACTGGACTTGAGGCTGTGGAGCAAGAGCATTGAGTTGGGGAAGGGTAGGGGGACTGCCGGGTGATTCAAATGCCGCACCGACGTTCACGATCATGACTAATACACTTGGGATTCAAGCATTGCAGACTTTTCGACTTTTTGACTTCTTCGGTATTCTTCAGTATTCGCGCAGGTAAAACTGTTGCAACATTCATTCATTCACTGCTCACGTTATCAACTGCCAACTTCGAAGAGCGCGCGATCAAAACAAACGGCCAAAACTAAATGAACTGTATTACGGATAACGGACAAAATTCGCTTGTCGCCTTTGCGCTTGCGTTTGCCTACAACGACTGCACATTATCGAACGCTCATTTGGTGGGAGCATCTCAGTCGACGTCGACGTCGACGTCATCGCAGTCGTCGTCGTCGTTGCCGTCGTCGCAGTTTATGTCGCATTTGTCGTTGTAGTCAAATGATATTGGCTGCAGAGCTGTTGTTGACAATTTTACTCTCTCTCTCTCTCTCTGCGTGCACGACTTAATGAACACAGCCGAGCTCTCCTCCTCTCTGCACTCTCTATGCGTATCAATCGCTTTCGCTCTCGCTGTCGTTGTCATTGTCGGTTCGTTCGCTCTCATTGTTATTGTACATGTACATATACTTACTTACGTTTATAGTCTGTATAATGTACACATAATGTGGGGCGGCGGGGGACTACGATTTGCGATCGGGTTAGGTACTGTTTGTGTGTGCGTGTGTATTGTACATTTGTCGATAAACGATGACACGCACGACGAGTCCGCGTCGGGCAATTCACATTCCCATCAGATAACACGAATGCAACTAACAGTCTGGCCCACTGAATCGCATAGTATTCAGTTTTACAGAGATCCATACATACAATGAGTACAGTTTTTGATGCTCATAAGTACATACATATACATATATGTATATGTATATATTTGTTGGATGTCAGGAGCATTGTGAAAAAATTGTCATGCACTCGCATTTGAATATGAATTAGCTTACAAATGTATTCACTTAACTTAGTTCAAAAAATCACAAAAGCAAATTGTTAACATTACTATGGGTTTCAAACAAAATAAAATGTTATGCGAAAAGAATAACATTTGGGGGAACCCCGAGTTAAAGAAGGCAAAAGTTTGCCTGACCCTAAAGTGCGGCTTTTTTTGTACCTGGGTGCGCACTCTTAGACTTTTCAAGTAGAGTGTATAAAACAGACATTTGAATACATTTGAATCAGCATCAACAGCGATGTGGATTTGTCTGTCTGCACACCTCTTTCTCCAATACTAAGTATAAAAGCTGGAGTGACAAAATGTATCATCAACTTGTAAGTTCGTCCATACTGTAGCAAACAAATATAATTTAGTTTTTAATAACTGAAGCTAGTAAAAAAACTTTGAGCTTCTTAACAAATAACGAAAAAATCTTAAAGTATTTGTGTAAAAATATCCATCTTTATAGACGACTTGTGAAGAATCAATCTCGATGGATTAATGTAAAGTTAAATTTATTATTCTCAAAAACATAGTATAGTGCATATACATATGTACTAGTAGTGCATATAGTATAGTGCATACTCTCTGCATACATATCATTCTGCAGATCGGATCACTATTTTCTATACTTATTTAACAGAAATCATCCAGGAATACTATGTTATACAGTGGCCATAGGAACATCGATGAGAATTACTAAAAATTAAAAACTAGTTCAATAATTTAACAGAATACAAAATTTACATTTAGTTCTCATTTGAACAATATATTTATAAACTTCTCCGTAATTGTTTATACTACGGCGTACGAAGTACTAATAGTATATTGGGTTTGTCCGAAGAGGTTTGTGTATAACAGGCAGAAGGAGGCGTGGCAGCCGAGTTGATATCGTGATAAAACCCATTAGAGTTATTTATTACTTTTCTATTTGAATGACAATTATATCATTTCATGAATCCCTTTTTTTATTTTATTGAATTTTTTGCTTCAGTAATATTTTAAATTAAAATTACTAATTTCATTTATAAAGTGAAAAATTCACTAAAAAAGTAATTAGCGAGGAACATTTCTGGTGTGTAAAACATTTTTCTGTATAAAGAACAAATTTCTTAGTATATGAAAAACTTTGCATTGCACAACTCTTTGAATAAATGGTATTTCTTTTCATATTTTAAAAAAATCTCATATTGAGAAGTTGATTTGCTCTTTTGCGGAGGTTGCTATCGAATTTATTAGTCCTACTATTATTTATTTTTATAATTATTCGTTAAACATGAAAGGAACTAAGCTAAGTTTGCTGTTTTTAGAACGTTTCTGATTAATAATTCGTAGAGGTCAAGGTGTGCTTTGAATAAACTTGTGTTATAATTCATCCTCTGAATATCAAAATATACATACATTCTATCGTATATTTTCTTGTCGACAAAATGCGTATACATATATTATTTTATATTTTCACTTAATATACGTGATTTTTAATTCACAAAACAATTTATATACCAGAAATCAATTGGAAAAGTTTTACAGATACTGGCGTTGAATACCAATACAAACCCAAGGATATAAACATAACCGATATGCAAATGTATCCGGTTACTAACCCAAACATCCAGCTGACATTATCAGGTAATTTAAGATTTAAGATTGCACAATGCAAGTGTTTCACAATTTATACAATACAAAATTAGTCAAGACTTTTTCGTATAATGTGTCCAAGCGTCAGCGATATCTTATATACGTATTCACCTAAACAAAAAAAGCAATGCATATTTGTGTAAAAGCCGAGCAAGGAGATCATGATAATATCAGTTCATCTGATGAGGTAACCTGTGAAGAACTGGAGCAGACAATCTCTTTTCCTAAAGTATCATAATCTCAAGCAAATTATAATATGCAGGAGAGAGAGGACTTTATGGATGCTAAAACAGTTTTAGGGGAGTCTCTCACATACCAAGGACCATTGGAAAGTAAACTTAATGTAATAGAAAAGACAACTCTCCTCGAAGGATCAAAACTCAAGCAAAAATGTAATACCGAATACAAGTAAAGAACTGTACAGCTTGTACTTTATTCACCCAATGTTGAGCCTTACGAATTGAATTGCATTGTAATTCCAGAGGCTTAAAAGTTGATTATTACTGCTTAACCTTAATTAAGTTCATCAATAATTATATATATTAGGTTGGGGAAAAAGTTATGGGTTATTTTTTTTTCTGTCAGCTTTGGTATGCTCTAATTTCTAAACTATTGGTCACACTGACTTAAACTTGGGCTTTTTAGAAAATTTGGCTTCCCTTCTATAACGCAGCGTAGTAAATTTTTTTCTGGGTCGATTCTATTGTGAGAGAAATTTAGTTAAGCATGGAGATCAACAAAGAAAAAATTCGCTATATTTTACAATTTCTTTTTTAAAAATTCGAAATTTCAAGCATGGCGACTGAAACTGTGAACGATGTTTATGGCCCCGTTACTGTATCGACTAGTAATGCATAATTTTGGTTTCGAAAATTCCGATCCGGAAATTTCGACGTTAAATATGCACCTAGAGTTGGTAGACCCTTCGTCGAAAATTCTGATAAGATCGTGGAGCTAACTGAAGCAGACCGGCATGTCAGCAGCCACAGCATCGTCCAAGAGCTTAACATTGACCACAAAACAGTTTTAAGGCATTTACAAAACGCTAGATTCAGTAAAAAGCTAGACATATGGGTGCCTCAAAAAAAACATACTGTACCGAATTTCCATCTGCGAATCTTTGTCGAAACGTAATGAAATCGACCCATTTCTGAAGCGGATGGTGACTGGTGATGAAATATGGGTCACGTACGACAATGTTGTTAGAAAACGATCCTGGTCAAGACGCGGTGAATCAGCTCAAACGGTATCCAAACCAGGACTAGCTGCCAGGAAGGCTTTGCTGTGCGTTTGGTGGGATTGGACGGGAATCATCTACCATGAGCTGCTTCCATATGGACAAACCCTTAACTCAGACCCCTATTGTCAACAATTAGACCTTTTGAAGAAAGCAATTGACAAAATGCGACCAGAATTGGCCAATAGAAAAGGAATTGTCTTTCACCAGGACAAGGCTAGACCATACACATCTATAATGACGCTCAACAAACTTAGGGAGCTCGGATGGGAAGTTTTAATGCATCCACCGTATAGTCCGGATCTAGCACTAAGTGACTATCACCTTTTTTTGTCCTTACAAAATTTTCTTGTAGGTAAAAAAATTAATTCAAAAGAGGACTGCGAAACTAGGTTGGTCGAGTTTTTTAACAGTAAGGACCAGAGCTTTTTTGAGCGGGAAATTTTGAAGTTGTCCTCAAAATGGCAACAAGTCAATGAACAAAACGGCACATATTTGAATTAAATCGGACTGTCCAAACCGTAATAAATGAATTTTGAAAATAATATATAAATAATGCATTACTTTTTCCCCAACCTAATATATATCATATATGTATATATTTGTTTATCATATAAAAAACCGTGCACCTTACATTTTTTTTATAGTATAATGCCCTTGCATAGCTTCGTAGTATATACAACCGCTCGTTTCTATGGCAGCAATGCATATGATATAGTGGTCTGATCAAGATGAAACGCTGTTTGCACATAGAATTCGGAGCATAATCAAGTTTTTCTATATTATAGATTATAGTATAATTGAAAACGAAGCTCAGAGGGTATTACACGGTCGACATGCCCGACTGACATTTTCTTTCTTGTTTAATCTTTCTTGTTTTATATAATATTTAGCTACAATAGCCTATTAAAATTTGAATAGCTTTTCCCGGGTAAACTAGCGATGTATCGAAAAAGTGGTAGAACAAACGTTTCTTAGTTTTAAAAGCTTAACACGTTCTATAAAGTTTTAGAGCTCTATATATAGTCCGGATCGAAAACAAACAAACTCGATTTTAACTTTTTCATCTTGTTTTCAAAATGGCGTTGAAAACCAAAAATTCCCAAAATCTCTGGATTGGATGGTCTGATCTGGAGAAATCCAGGCAAAGAATTGGAGTTTTTGTCCCAACCAATACAGCACACAAAATAATGTGAATTTAAAAAACGAAATTCAAATGTTAATTTCTCGAAAACTATTTAACTGATTCGAATTCTGAGTAAGCAAATCTGATACTATTCAAAATACCTTTCAGACCAGTTTATCACTATGATGGCATCATCGAGAATATATAGTAGTGCCAAACGCTAGCACACTACACTGCGTTTGCATTGGACTTTTAAATCGGAACCGAAAATTGATATACTTACCCATGACCGGCCATCTGGCCGTATGAGCTGTATGGCTGTATGAGCTAGAGACATCAAATCCATCTACACTGTCTATTAGATTTGTAATAAATGTAATAGATTCTTGAGGTATACGTATTTTTCAGAAATCCACAGTTGATATAATGATTTCAGCGATACCTGAATGAATAATTTTAAATTACATTATACTTTGACGTAGTATCGTAATCATGTTTCAAAATATTGAAAGTTTTTTTTTTTCAATTTCAATTACTAGCTTTACGCAGTTGTGTATGAACGTTGGATTTACTTTGCCTAGTAATAGAATTTTAGTTATTTACATTTACTTTCTTAAGATGATTTAAAATATTGGATTAATATATTTCCTTAGTGTTTTAATACATTTACATAGATACATTTTTCGCATTAGAGTGATTCATGAGAGAATTTGTAATAAACTTGTTTATAGAGTATAATTTACTCTATTTCTGAAAGAAAATGCCAACAAAGTGTAGAATGATTTTCGAGTTTTCAAAAAATGCAGAGTCATTTTCAGCCGGTTCGCTCGATTTTAGCATTTTTAACTAGCATTGATTTTAAGCTTCCCCCAAATTTTTACTCAAATCGAAAAGGGACGATGGTATCTCCCGGTCTGGGTTTGTTTATTGTGTCAAGAACACGATCGTCTCTAGATATCGAAATACATATGTATGGTGTGTATAAGTGCCAATGAAAATCGTATTTCATATCTTAAGATTTGTAAACAATCCCATAGAGTCTAGAGATCGTTTTTTGTGTTTACCAAGTCTAATACCCGTTAAAAGTGCACTGGATTAGTGGTCAGTTTGGAATGAATTCTAACCACAAGACCCAATATTATAACAATATACATATGTACATACATATATATATATGTATATGCATATGTGTATATTTATAGATATTATATCTATGTGCATGAGCCTGCATAAAAACAAACATTTCACACTTTCAAAGAGCTATGAAGAGTTCAAGACGTCGACGCGTCGACGCGGTCAATTTTCAATTGTTGCTTAAGAGTTTTTCTTCTGACTCAGTTGTTTTGAGTAGAACACACACACACTTACACATAGACATACATGCATGTGTATAAACAATGACACTCTCACTCTCATTCGATTTCCTATATCCATACCCGTTTCCACTCCCTCTCCCATTTCCAGTTCTCATTCACTCTACTCAATGGTCCCGAAGTCCAGTAGTGCCCGGAGACCCGCACCCATCATTTGATTGCTCAGTTTCTGCTACTGTAGTTTTATGTATGGTATGAGTATGTATGTACATAAATATGTATCTCTATATACATATATGTATTACATACATATGTATTTTATTGCCGTTTGCTTGGTTAATTAATTAAGACTTTCATTTCAATGATGACGCCAAATATCACGAGACCAATATGACCCAGCAAGCATATTACCAGCCACAATTTCAGCCTAAGTCGGTATAGAACAGATCTTATTCCAATTTAGCTTACTTATCAATCAGTATTCCAAATATTTCAGTCATAGCAAATAAATTTCAGTGTGTTATGCTGTAGTATCCATCTTATACTTTTAAAGTTTATGTAAATTGTTATTCATAGTCTTCTTCGTTTTAAAATGTTTCTTTTGAAAAACGGAAACTAGTAGGAAAGTCTGAGGGCGAGCCAGCTGTGAAGCACATTGTACTTATTGCCAAGAGACTTCTTGCCTTGAAAAAAATATATTACAAAAATTATTTAATAAAAATTTAAATATATTATACAATATTTAATATTGAAACTATTCATATTGATTACTCGATAGGTATGAATAAATCAATTATTCATTCATTGTGCAATTATTTAGCGGCCAGCGTGTTTAAAGTTCTAAGAACAGTGACGTCAGACTATCGCGTCATTCTTACGTTTATTGAAGAGAATGCAAAATCATAACCAGATTTAAATACATACATATGTATTTAGAACATGTACTTGGAAAGATTATTGTAGTCTATTAGGTTTGTCAGAAATGTTTTGTTTCCAACATACAGAAGGAGACGTATCCCCACCTATATGTACACTACATATATACATAAAATTATCATCATCACTTGTATTCACTTAGTTCTTTAAAAAGCCACATTAGCAAATTGTTAACATGACTATAGGGTACGCACTTGGTTTCAAACAAAATATTATGTTAAGCGAAAAGAATAACATTTGGGGGAATCCCGAGTTAGAGAAGGCAAAAGTTTGCCTGACCCTAAAGTGCGGCTTTTTTGTACCTGGGTTCGCACTCTTGCTGGAGCTGGCGTGACAAAATGTATCATCAACTTGTAAGTTCGTCCATACTGTAGCAAACAAATATAATTTAATTTTTGATAATTGAAGCTAAAAAAAATTGTTGAACTCCTTAAAAAATAACGAATAAATCTTAAAGTATTTGCGTAAAAATATCCATCTTTATTGACGACTGATTGATTAATGTACAAACAATGTTCAAACAATGCAGTTAAATTTAATTTAAAAAAAAAAAAAAAACCATAAGTTAATATAGTGCATATTCTGTCTGCATGCATATCATTCTCCAGATCGGATCACTATTTCCTCTACTTATTTAACAGAATTCAGAATTCATTAAGGAATACTATGTTATACTGTGGCCATAGGAAAAATTAAGTACTAAGTACTAAGTACTCAAGTTGTTTGATCCGAACCAAAGTTGGTCAAATTACAAAAAAAAGTTGTTCTACTAAGTTCTACTAAGTACCTACAGTAGATAATTCCTATGCCAGCTATATGATATAACAGTCCGATCTAGATAAAACGATAGCAAATGCTTTATGCGTAAATTTGGTTAAAATCACTCAATAGTCAAAATAATGTTTTACTAATTTTTTTCAACCGATTGTACCCATAGGAGCTATCCAATCTGACCGATTTTAACATATGAACGTGCAAAGAAAATCGACATCCATACCAAGTTTTATCGAGATAGATTTAAATCTGCCAGATAAGTTGTTGCACTCCACTAATTATGTACTTAAAGTAACTTAATTGCGGAACTTAATTGTTTGTAATATATCAAAAATTTAAGAAAATTTTTCCAAAAAATTTTCAAAAAACTCTAAAATGTGTAATATTTACATTATGTAATAATCTACCAAATTACAGACTAATATTTTTATATTTTTTTAAAGTGGTTTGGCTACAATATAAAAACATACAAACATACTTATTCATATATATAGTTCCATCTACTAAAATCGTGAAGAAGTTTTTGATTTCCTAGAAGTAACACACAAGAAAAATTGCCTAATTTCTCGGCAGTTTTTGCGCTGCTATTTGCTTGAACACAGCTGTACATACTACATGGTACATATGTATGTATGTACATAGTATGTATAATGTACGTATACCCTTTGGCCGTTCCATGTGAATAATTTCCACCAATGTTATGCTCTCTTTTGTGTGTTTCTGACCATATCATGCCTATATTATCGCCAGTCAGGCGGAAGAAACTACTCGTACTGCTACTATGTATGCACGATCATTGCTCGAACTCGAAAGATTTAAGAAATTTAATTTGGAAATCTTGAGAGATCTTTTGGCTAGGGCGGCGGGCAAACATTTGATGATATTAGCACATTTGGACTTTATTTAGATGGCCGACCACTATCAGTGCTCGTAGCCCTGGTAGTGTATTGTATTTGAAAATTCCACACAAAAGAAACAATACCAAAACCAAAAACAACAACACCCAATGTATAAGAACAATGTAAACAAAGCGGTTCGCTCATTTCAAATTACCCGATGATGAAGTCAATTGTTGTATACAATAAAAATTGTGTTGTTTTCCTTTTCGAAAGTTTCATGCGTTTCATTTTAAATACCCTGTAATGGTTGAAATGCCTTAATGGGAGTGTCATCATGTTGCCAAGACATTAATACCACATATGTATATAGTTGACACAATCCGCCAAAACAGACATTTTAAAACTTTATTGCTTGTTAAGAGACTTTCTGAGAATTATTCGATAAATCATTAAAACATTTAAATGTTTTTAGTTGATGATCTGATTAGATTCTGACTAAAGTTCAAGTACGTGCTGTATAGAGCATCTGCTAGTTGCGTATTCCCTCTTAAAGCACTCTGGATGAGTGTGTTTTTTTTTTTTTGTGTGTTTCTAGCTAGATGGTTTGGGCTATTTGGGATACTGTGAATCTATAGAAATTAGTTTAGTACAAAATCGGCGCAGGAACGAGCGCGTCATAGTTTCAAACGCCGCATTCCTTGAGAGTATACAACACCTCTCCTCACCTCACCTCACCATTCCCCAGTCCACGTCCACATTCACGTCCCCTTAGAGAGAGATAGAGAGAGAGAGAGAGAGAGAGAAAGAGATTCCGCGGGGTTAGAGCATGTTTGGTCAGTTGGATAGGCAGGCGCAACTGCTCAGTGTGCCAGAGACGCAGCCCCTTGGATTGCCCAGAAAGAGTGGGGTGAACAGGAGCAGCTTGCATCTGGAGGAGCATCTGGGAGAGCAGGAGAATCAGCTGTTCGAGGGATACTCGGATGAGCTGCTTACTTTTGCGTGGATCGCCTGCATTGTGTTCATCATTGTCGGCGTGCCCGGCAATCTGTTAACCATTATCGCCCTCTCGCGGGGCAAACAGACGCGCAACTCGACGGCTATATTTATTATAAATCTGTCGTGTTCGGATCTATTGTTTGGATGCTTCAATCTGCCATTGGCCACGTCCACGTTCAAGGAACGTGCCTGGACGCACAGCGATCTGCTCTGTCGCCTGTTTCCCCTGTTCCGTTATGGGCTGATGGCTGTTTCCCTGCTTTCCGTGTCGTTGATCACCATCAATCGGTACATTATCATTGCCCATCCTCGCCTGTATCCACGGTATGTGTATTGTAAATTCACCCTTAAGTAAGCCCAAGTGCTTTTAATTAGTTCCATTCCATTCCCCGCAGAATCTATCAGCGGCGCTATCTGGCGCTCATGGTGGCCAGTACCTGGCTGATCACATTCTCTATCATGATACCCACGTGGCGTGGTATCTGGGGACGCTTTGGCCTGGACAGCAGCATTGGCTCCTGCTCCATATTGCATGACAAGAACGATCGCTCCCCCAAGGAGTTCCTCTTCATGACGGCCTTTATGCTGCCCTGCATTTGTATTGTCATCTGCTATGCCCGGATCTTCGTGCTGGTCCGCCAAGCGGCCATTCGGGCGGGCGCCAATGCCGCCAAGAACTCGGAGATTGCCACAACGCCGCCAGTTCAGGCGCTACCCCAGCTGCAGACACTGGCCAAGAAGGTGTCCGACATGGAAAAGAGCAAGTCTAAGAGCAGGGATAAGAAGAAGGATAAGAACAAAGATAAGGACAAGGATAAGGATAAGGACATAGGCAAGAACAAGAGCATGAGTATGAGCAAGGAATCCCCCACAGAATCCACTAGCCAGGACAACCTTCGTCCCTTTGTGGTCAACGAAAGCCTCGCTTTTATTGACGACAACGTCTCCGCGGACAGTTTTCCCATTTCCTACACTATCAAAAAAGATTCTCCAGTTGATGCCAATGTCGTATTGCAGGACAATAACAAGGAAGTAAGATCAGCTGCTACGGTTACTGAATCTTCACTGAATGACTCCAATACCAGCAGATCTCAGACCTTAGTCGAGCAGAGGAGTAACTCGTAAGTATTCCCAGGAAATATCCCTAATAACACTTACTTTTGAAATTGATCCTAGATAACTCTGTAGTCTATCTTTAGTTTACAAAACCTGTATCTTATTGTCGCAATACGATCACAGATCGTTTCTCATACAAACACCTTTCAATTAATTTATATATGTATAAAGTGTTTATTTTTGGGAATATGTAAAAACATATGTAGTACATAATATTATGTGCACATACATAAATACACTGACGGACTAAATTATTGACACACCATGACTTTTCAACTTTACCATAGCTTTCAGGCACTAAGATGTTTGTTTCCTAGAAAGTAATATACATATCTTAATGACCAATATTTTTAAATTTTTAATACATATGTATATGTAAAGGGTAACTTTTAGAATATATTTGTTTATTTATTGCAAATTTGAATATTCCAATTTTTCCGAACCCATTTAAATTGAAAATATATAAGATTATGATGTGGTGTAAACATAGCTCGCAAATAACTGTTGACACTTTTTCGTTGTCTGCAAATAATTGTCTTTTACTCACACAATAAAAAAGACTCAGAAAGCAACTTTACAACTTGTAAAGGAAGGAGAAAAAACCCGTTAAAAAAAAATTACAATTTCCGAAAAAAAGCAGTTGTGTCTATAATTTTCTATATAATTTCAAAATTTATAAGTATCTTTATATTAAATTGAAAAATATTTAAATACACTGCGTTTTGTATGATATCTTCAATAGTTTGGCAGTTATTCGATTTTAAAAATAGTGCGATATAAGCTATGAGCCACTGAAGAAAGTATTACCACCAGATATAGTTCAATCAATGTACATATTGTAGGTTTAGTACTATTATGTAAAAGCCATATATAGTGCTGTCTGGGTATAGTGAACTAATTTTTGCTCGGCCTGTTCTCCTTATCGAGGTTGTGTACTATGTATAGCAAGACTCAAATTTGTGTCTCAAAAACCTTTGTTTTCGCTTAAGTAATAAGCTAGTCGATGGTTGTTGTTTGTGTATTTATTGTTTTAGGTTCACAACTTATAATATCGTTTTGTATTTCAGAAAGAATTTGATTACAACATCGCTGCGTACCTCTTTCACGCGCTTTAGTCCCCGTAAATCGCATTATGTTTCCATGGGGAATAATTCAAATGCCTCTTCGATATATCCGGGACGGATGAGTGTGAAGGATCGTAGGTTGCTGAAGATGATACTCGTGATATTTGTGTGGTTTGTGATCTGTTATCTACCCATAACGGTGGCCAAAATCTGGAAGAGTGCCAATCATGTGCATGTCTTTAACATAATGGGCTATCTCTTGATCTACCTGACGACCTGCATTAATCCATTGATCTATGTGCTAATGAGTTCCGAGTACAGACGCGCATATTGGAACCTGCTGAGGTGTCATCAATCGGAGCAACAGCAGCAGCATCAAAGGGCCATGAAGAAGCATCTGGAGTCAAATCGGGCAGCCAAAACCTGATCCGCCCCGATCCAAAATAAACTGACCTGCTCCTATCCGAGTTCCGTCCCCCCCCCCCCCCCACTAATAAGAACATCCCAAGAAATGAATTAGAAAAATAAATTATTGTATAGATGATTCACCTGGCCATAACCAACACTGTGTATTCAAGTCCCCGAATTTGTAATTATTCTAAAGTCGAAAATATAAATATATATTTAGTACCATGTCGACACATGCTTAGGGATTGTAATATGTAGTTATAGTAAAAGTATTTAAAATCTTTGCAAAATTAAAAAATATTTTCAAAATTTGAAAATATATCCTACGATCCCGATATATGTATGTGCATATGTATGTATGTATGTAGTATATATGCCCCTCCCTATCGCCCATCGCCCATCGCTCTGCCATAGATGTAACGATTCGTGAAATTGAAAAAATGTATTGCATTTTATATACCAAATGACTTTTTAATATCTGGGTTTTACATTTGAATTTCATGTTTAAGAACAATCGATGTTTTGCTGCTTGCCGCTAATTATTGTACCGATACATACATATATGTATGTATAATTCTGTTTATGCATAGAATATTTCCTATGCATCTTCAATAAATGCTTCGAATAATTGATATTTGTTAGTATGTAGTTTACGTTGTTTTCTCCTTTCGCTAATCGTTTTTAATCGTTATCATTTCTGTATTTTGTTTTGGTTTTTTTTGTTTTTTCTTCAAATTTAGAATCGTGTCTAGTACCAGACAATACAAGTAGAGCTCTTAACATAATTATTATCAATATACATATTGCATATGCCAGTGTTAATGCGTACGAAACTTGGACTACTTAAAGCTAGTAACACAACTAAATGATCCATTATTATTAATGTTATAATTATAATTATAATTATAATTATAATTATAGTAAATATGTATGCATATCCATATCCATTTCTATATCGATTCCAAGTCCATTTCGATATTGTTTCAGATCGGTATGTATAGTATAGTATGTATATATGTAAGCCTATAAATGTGTCTGTGTAAATGTATATATGTGTATATAGTATATATCATATATAGTAAATATCGTATATTATATATAGTATTGTAAGCATGTATATGGATCAAATTATTTTGTAATTTGTTAATTATTTATTATTTTATAATTGCGATTGCGAGCGTAATAAAATTGTATGGTTTTTGCTTCACTGTGCGAGCGATATCGATATCGATGTCGATGTCGATGCTGATGCTGATGCCGATATCCTTCACACCGACTCCAGATGCTCCGATATCTCCAAAATGGGACTCTCGCTGAGTGGCTTCACCAACGTTTGCCAGCTGGGCGTAAACAGGCTGAGCACCGGTGTCGTTGTCTGTGATCTCACATGATACTCCGCCTCGCCGTGTCCGTGTCCATGTCCATGTCCATGATGATGCACATGACCATGACCATGTCCATGTCCATGACTATGCCCGTGTCCTGCATGATTATTGAGCAGCGCATGTGGCGGAGTTGATGGTGGCGATGCTGGCGTCGTGGACGGCGGTGGCGCAGATGCTGCTCCTCCAGATGAGGATGTTGCTGCCACACCCACACTCACACCCACACCAACGCCGGGAAGAGACTCGCTTGCCGGCTGACTGATGTAGGATGTCTTCAGGTTCATCTGGCTGAATGCATGAGCTCCCGGCATGGTCAGGGAGTGTTGTAGACGCGGTGGTCCGCTTCTGGGCCGATCCAGCATAGCCAGCTCATAGAGCTCCTCGGCGAGATGCTGTTCGGAGGCAGGAGGCGCTCCCAACGCCATCGGCACTGGCGGTGCATGCACAAGGCTGTGATTGTACTGGACGTGCCCATGATGATGCCGACCTGCCAGCTGTGCCTCCAGAGCGTATTGCTTCTGGAAGAGCTGTCGCTTCTGCTGGAGCAGGCGGTGCTGCAGCAGCTGTTGTTGCAGTGGTGGCTTTTGCATGGGCGACATAGCCAAGCTGCTGCTGTTACCCAACAAATGCTGATGCGAATGGGTATGCGGATACACACCGGGTGGTGGAGCGGGCGGGGCATAGCAACTGTGGCCATGACTGGCACAGAGATCACTGCCTGCGTCCAACAGCAGCGATGGACTCGGTGGCTGCACATAGGACAGCTGCTGCTGCTGTTGTTGCTGCTGCTGCTGCTGCTGCTGCTGCTGCTGTAGATGATGCAGTTGCTGGTGCGGCTTAATGGACATGGCATAAAATTGACCATGTGGAAATTGACAATTGGCAAGGCTTAGTTCCTCCAGTGCTAGATGACCATGACCAGAAGTGTGCCCTTGGCCGTGACCATGAACATGACCTGGTCCATGAACATGTCCAAGTCCATGTCCATGACCATGACCATGTCCGTGGGCGTGGGCGTGTCCGGGTGCATAGACAGCTGCCTCCTGCTGCAGCTGCTGGATCTCCAGCCATCCATGACGTTTGGCCTGCTCGTACCGATAGCTGCCATAGACACGGCTGGCACCCAACAGTGAGCTGGAGCTGAGCAATCCCTGGGCCACCAGCCCGTCGCTGGCGCGGCGACCCTCCCGAAAGTGGATGGGCGAACGCTTATCCACAAAGGGTGGCGTCGGCGGCGCCGGCGACTGGCTGGAAGGCTGCACTTGTGTCTGCATCTGGGCCTGGTTCTGAGCATGGCCCTGCACCTGGGACTGTGTTGGAGGCGGTGTTGCTGCTGGCGTGGCCAACAGGTTCACCGCACTAGGCATATGAATGCAAGAGTTGTGACTGCTGTACAGGGAACGTTCTGACGAGTGCTCGCTGGATATGGAAATAGACACGGAGGCAGCAGCAGCTGCAGCTGCAGCTGCAGAAGCGGCCAGCATCGAATTACTCATGCAGGAGGGAAGACTTCCGGCAATATCCGGCACGGAGGGGAGCACAAAGTCAAGGCTCTCGTAGGCGCTGCAGTTGCTTTTGGATGAGCCGCGACTCAGGTTCTGGCTAAGACTCTTCGAATAGCTGCCGGCAAGGACACCGCTAGAGCTGCTGCTGCTGGCATAGGATCGCGTCCGTGTTGCTTGAGCACTTGTCAGATCCGTCGAGGATTGTGATCCCTCCTTAGCACCCTCGTTGCCCTGATCTGTTTCGCATCCCTCGTCGGTGCTGGAGCTGCCCTGGGCCAGCACCTTCTTTTCAAAAGTCTTCTTCTCGCGTCTGAAACAATAAAATCTTTTAGCATTGTTCACCCACTGTCGCACCCACCACCCCTCACTTTTAACCATCCCTCTTACCCGTCTCCATTTATCTTCGATTTCGATTCCTGTCCAGCTTCGTCGGCTCCCTTTACCGCATCACTGGCGTTGCCATTGCTATCTCCATGGATACTCGTTGCTGCTCCCTTGCGCTTTGGTTTCTAATAAAAGTTCATAGTATCATTAGTTCAGTAACAAATAAATCATCAATGGATAGCATCTATACACCCCAACATAGGAGCTAGAAGAATATGTATTTTTTTTTGTAAATATTCAAGAAACACATACGCTTCCTTTTTATATTAAATATAATAAATCAAAAAATTACAAGAATATTGTGAGATATTCGCAAGACCTACATAAGTAGAAAAGCCTGCGAAGTACTCACTGGTGCTTCGTCTGCTTCAATTATGTATATACAATAGTTCCACTTTATCATTTTTAAAGTATTGAGTTTTAGCAAATTAATTCGGACGCTTAAAAATATATGTATAGTGATCTTATACCAAAAACTTTATAATAATTATAAAATTTCAGGGTAATCGGACTATTTGTTTTCTACAAACTTAATATACATACTTAGTTTTTAATGTATATTCTATTAGAAATTTCAAATGGTTTTTTTTTTTAATTAACAAAAGCTAACTTTGTTTCCCGGATACTAGGTGTATTTCCCTTGTTACTATACACTTATGTATAGGTAAAAACTTGTTACACGTCTGTATCCGAAAATACAAAAAAAAAATTAAACTAATAATTGAATATATTACAAATTTGAAATACTAACATTTCAAGAATACTTTAAACTTATTAAGAGCCAGATTGTCAGATTACTTTGTATATGGGAGGAGTCGGTCAAGATACATTAAGTGGTTCCATGCACATACTGTGAAAATTTCGTTCAGATATCTTCAATACTTTTCGAGTTATGGAAATTGCGTTTTCCACGATATACTGCTAGCAACATAGACGGATATACATACCAAGTTTGGTGACTGTAGCTCTTATAGTTTTCGAAATCTAGGTTTTCATACAGACGGACGGACAGGCGGACAGACGGACATGGCTATATCGACTTCGCTGTAGTATAAAAACTATTCGTCATTTTGAGAGCAGACTAAACCAAATTTTAACAATATGTGCACGCTACCTTTATATATATATATATGGACATATATTCTGACAAACCTTGAATAAAATGGAACAACTTTATCATATACTTTTCATATTCTCAATGAATTTCAAAATAAGTACATTTGATTGTATTGGCTAGAAAAACACAATTTTAAAAGCTAAGTCCATTCTGCCATTTGCCACAAATAGGGAAACAGTGGGACTAAGTCTCGATTTTGAAACTATTCAGTATGTATTATATTACTCGATAGTATATGTGTAAAGAAACGAAGTTGTTCTAGATTCCAAAATAAGTAGTACTTGGTTTCGTACAACCAAATCAGCCGATGCTCTTAATTTTTGTAAGCACTGTACTTAGGAATCAAAGGATTCATGTTTACTTGGTGATAATATAAGAAGTATTTAGTTTTACTTCGAATATATTGTACTATGAATGGCTTTTATCAAAGGCAAAGGGCAAAGGACAAAGGACAAACGACAAAGGACTGACACTGACCAGAGCATTCTAGAAAAGGGTAAAAAGGGACCACTAAAGCTACAAGCTTTACGCACCTCAATGGGCAGTGGACTCTCCTGAAGAGTCTGGAACAGTCGGTTAGCCTCTACGGACATTTTGAAGCGAAAGCTTTGATTAAGATTTGTGGTGGAGTCGAAACTGTTGGAACTGGACATAGGTTTTATTGTCTTGTTGCAGTGGTCGGCAGTGGGCGTCGAGGCAGTCACATGATCTGAAGCCGTTGGCAGCTGTTCCTCCATACAATCCCCCCTCTCCTTCTTCTTGTCCTTATCATTCTTAGCCTTTGTTTCGGCAATGGCAGTGGACTGCAAGAATAATGATGAGAGTTACATTAGCTAGCAGATTAGGAGATTGGGACTGGATAGGAACTCACCTGCTGCAGCAGCTGGCGGCAATCTTCGGTGCTCTGCTTGATGATGTACTCGCTAATGGTCTGATGTAGTTGCTTGGGTGCCGGCGATGGCAGATGCATGTGACCTGCCTGTTCCAGCTGTTGACTCGCATTTAGCAATAGCTCCCGGCACCGTAAATTAGCCAGAGATGGCATCTGACCACTGTTGGTGCTGTCAATGCTCAGTGAGATGCCAACGGGACGGGCAACACTGCGCGGCGAGCTTAGGCTGTGGTGACTTACCCTGGATGAGGATGGATGAGCGCTGCTGCCCGGCAGTGGAGTATACCTATTGGGTAATGCTGTGCCCTGAACTTGAACCGAACCATATCCGTCGTTCATATCACCGTTCATATAACGGGCATGGCCATGAACATTGGTGTGAGTGTGGATTTGGGAGTGGGGATGGGGATGGGGATGGGGAGGAGCCTGATGCTTGACCGCATAGTAGGGATCGGCAGCAGAGCGCTCACTCATTAAAACAGTCTGATGTCGGCTTAGTCTTTTGTGTATCGAATCCTTGGCCAGGATCGTGGTGGATATTGTCTTTGATTGGTGGTGCTGCTGCTGCTGTTGTTGTTGCTGCTGTTGCTGTTGCTGTTGTTGCTGCAATTGTTGCTGCTGATGCAGCTGTAGAAGCTGTTGTGTGGGCAGCTGTTCCAGCACTAGTGCCTGCTTGCTGCTCTTGAAGAGCATCCGATTGCCGGAGTTAGCTGACGACTCGCCGGGCTTCGTTTGTTCCTTTTTGTGAGAGACCCGATCCTGGAGAAGCAGATAAATGGCAGCCACATGATCGTAGGTGTTCTTCTTTAGACTGGCACGAGTCTTCTCTGGCCCAATGCCCACATACTCGGACATGATGCGCAATATGTCCTCGCTGGGCTCTAGCACCGCCTGCCTCTCCATATTCAGATTGTATTTGGCAATTAACGCATGCTCCAACAGCTCCGGGCACATCCAGCGATGACGTTTGATTTGCTCAATGGTATATCGACGCGTTGGCTCCAACACCAACATGCGCCGTATCAGATGCTCGCACTCCGAGCTCATAAAGAACGGTATGCGAAAGCGCCCCGACAACACACGATCCCGCAGGCTCTGTAGCGTCGATCCATCGAAGGGCAAGGCTCCACAAACCAGTACATAGAGCACCACGCCCAAGGACTATGAGGAGTAGTTAGTAGAAGTAGAAGTGCAGTTTGAATTAGTTGAATTCGAGTTTGGGACATAGACCCGCAGTCGTACTACGTACCCAGATATCAATCTCGGGTCCAGTGTATTGCTTGCCCTCGAACACCTCTGGAGCGGCATATGGCGGTGAGCCGCACCAGGTGGCCAGCAGTTCGCCGGGCTTGAAGTGATTGGAGAAACCAAAATCGGCGATCTTAATGTTCATGCTAAAGTCAAGCAAGAGATTCTCCGCTTTGAGATCCCGATGCACAATTCCCTTCTTGTGGCAATACTCCACGGCCGAGATAATTTGCCAAAACTTAAACCTGGCCGCCGACTCCGACATGCGTCCATACTTGGCAATGTAATCTGTAGAATAGAGATAGCATTAGTAGCATTAGTCAAGAGACGGAGACGTAGACGTAGACGTAGAATGTACGTCCCAGTCGTGTTCAGCTCACCGAAAATCTCGCCCTGACTGGCAAACTCCGAGACAATGTAGATCATGTTCTTCGTTTCCATTACCTGGAGAGCATGCGAGTAGAATCATTGGCATTATAACTGGGCAAGATGGGGGGGGGGGAGAAAGAGCAGAGTTACCTGATAGAGTTTAATGATGTGCGGATGCTTTAGCTTCTTCATAATCTCCACCTCGCGATAGACCTTCTGCAAATTGGTGTGATCCAGCTGCGATTTATCAATGATCTTGATGGCCACCTCGTTCTTGGTGATCCGATGCCTTGCCAGCTTCACCACAGCAAAGTTTCCCTTGCCAATGGTACGCTCAATGTCATAGAAGCCCACACGCATCGGCTCCTTAAGCTTCAGTAGCTCCTTGGGGCCGCTTCCGCCGCTGGCGAAGAGCTTCTGTGCTAGCAGCACTTCCTTGCAGCTAACCAAGGCATCTATGGGTGAAGGTGCTGCTGCTGTCACCGCATCGAGTACACTCCTTGTGCTGGCCAGCAGCAGCTCCCCATCCACATTAGCACGCTCCTGCTCCTGCACACTTTCACTAGCCACCAACTCCTTGATCTTTTTTTCCTTTCCCTCCGTGTTTGTTTTCGTTTTCGCTTCCTTTTCCCTCTCCCTCTCCGGCTGCTGCTGCTGCTGCTGCTCCTGCTGCTCATGCCCATTGGAATTGGTTGTGGCATCGCTGGCAACTAACTCATCTGCAGGCAACTGCGGTGCCTCAAGGGGCTTCCCAAATGGCGACTCCACGACTGCCTCATGTGGCGCCGCTTCGCATGCGCTCATTTTCTTGCTGCCCCCTCCGCAGCAATTTAAACGCTGCTCTTGTTATTGTTGTTATTGCTGCTGCTGCTCCCGCTGCTGCTGCTGTGGCTGCTGCTGCTGCTACACATGCTTGCGACGTCGCCTCAACTATAGACGACTAGACAGAAGCACGCTCCTCCATTGCAGCGCCCTTTTGCAGTTGATGATGAAAAAAACAACGAAAACAAGTTCACAAATTTCTATACATTGATAAGAGATTAGCTCACAAACACAAGCACACGGAGGTCGTGCAATCATGTACAAGTGTATGTATGCGTTTCTGTCTCTTTCTCTCTCTCTCTCTCTCTCTCTTTCTGTGTGTGTGTGTGTGTGTGCAGCATAGAAAAATCAATAAGCAGCCGACGCGCTTAGAAGCATTGCACACACACACAGACAGACAGAGACAGAGACAGCAAGCGAGAGTTATTTGTGCGTGTGTGAAATAGGTTTACCGTTAGTTGCTTAGTTAATTTCCAAATTGTTAGAATTTTAGTTTGTTGCTTGCAAAGATACCGAGTCATCGGGTCATCGGGTCATCGGGTCATCGGGTCATCGATCACCAAGGCTCCACACAAAAACAAGAGACGAGATTGAATGACCGACAAACCGAGCAAGCGACCACGAGCACTCAATACACACGGTACACGGTATACGGTATACGGTATACGGAGTAGACGGAGCAGGACACGAGTATATAAACACGGACACAGACACGGTCACACTGATACGCTGTGCAGCGACAGAGGGCAAATCGTTTCTGTCGTGGATGTCGTGACCCCCAAGAGAGAGCTGACAATGCGCGTCAAGGGTTGCCAAAGCGCATTTTTGGCATTATGCCATTCTGGCATTTTGACACAACGCCACATGCCCTGGCAACCCAGTGGGGCACCAGGTGGTGCAGCACTACGCATGCGCCCCACGAAAATTCGATTCGATTCGATTTAATTCAATTCAGTTTGACTCTTTATCGATAAGCCAAATTTGGCTAAGAGCATCGCATCGCATCGCATAAATCGATTATTAACCGATTTAATCTCCTAACTGTTTGATGTATGTATGTATGTATATGAGTCAGAATAGATATGTATGTACCTCAACCTGAATACTACATTTTAAGTACCATATGGACATCATTCATCAAACAGTCATGGACAAAGCACTAGTCGGATTAAGTAATTTCTGATTTATCAACTACTTTCACATACATAAATACATATTTTAGCTTTTAGTAACAAATAATTTATCATTTTGTGATGATAAAAATAAAAGTATGCATTAAACATTTACATTCGAATACAAAAATAATATAATAATAAAACTCATAATGATTACGGTCCCTCAAAAATATTGCAAATGCACCAAATTTCATTCAAAAATAGCTACAAATTAAGTTTTGTTTCTTTTACTTACGCAAAAAAAAAAGCCAAATAAAAACAATAAAGTAAAGTTATCTTTGGCATGCCAAAGATTTGATACCCTTGCAGAGCCCAATAGATATTAACAGTAAATTTATTAAACCTAAGCATTTCCAACCAATTGTTCCTATCGCAGCTACAAATATAATATAGAAGTGCTATTTGATGAAATATTATTTTCCACAAATAATTTGGTGCCAAGTGCACATCGAGTACACTTAATTGAGATTGCTAAAAAAAAAATTATTTTTTCGAATTTTCGTTGCAAAACGCGGTTGGAAACTTTAAGCAAAGACATTATAATAAAAGTCTACTGTATATGATATAAATAGTGATCCGATCTGGCCGACTTCAGTATCAAGTGTTTCATCAATATGGCTTTTAAATTAAGAGACCAGATAAGAATAGACGGACAGGTAGACGAACAGACGCAGTATCCTCTGAAAACTTTAAAAACACGATCCAACTGGTAAAATGTGGCTCTACTTTAGCGAAAAACTGTGACAACCGCGGTTTTGTAGATAACAAAATGGATATTTCTATAATGAAGCCAATTTAAAGTTATTGAATTATTATGGTACAGTAAAAAAAACCTAAATTGCTCTGACTATTTAAACTAACTTCCATTCTTTTGCTCTTAATTTTGAGTTATATTTTTCAATAGTGACAATTGCCTATAGTTTTGTCCATGACTGTATTATTTGTTGCTAATTCGATAGCATATTAATATTTTCTTTTCTTGATCACGGTTAACTTCTTCGTCGGAAGCTTTCAGTTGTGAGATGTTTCATGCCATGTTATGAAAATCAGTTAGTTCCGACTTTTTAGCGTTTTTGTAATTATATAAAAACAATTATGATCAATTCCTATGTAAACTTAGGTAACCAGTATATATAGTTTTAATGTCAAAATTGGTTAAGTCATGATGTTAAATGTACATACATATGTACATATTTACATGACTTTACTTGCTGGAGTATAAATATATAACTATCATTTGCATGTATGTTTATGTTGAATTTTTATATAAAACAATTATAGTTATGTGCATACAATACAATAATATGCAGTTGTTTGCTGTTTTTCTAATGAAACAAGTTTTAAATAGTAAAACTAAGAATTTTGTTTTCTTTTTTTACAGTGGGACAAGGGCAATACGAGATAGTAAACATATCTCTTTCTCTGTCTATCTCAATTTCACTGAGAGAAGAAGAGAAAGAGAGAGACAGATATTAATAGGCGTGCATCAAAGTGATGGCAAGGGGAGAGCGATAGATGGATTGTTTTGGATGGATTACTCGCATGCACTGTACCCGAATCAAGATACACAATATAGTTAATATATAGTAGATACTATATACATAGACCGGCACTATACAAACTCATTTAAAAGCTGCTTAATAAATAGGCTAAAAGTTGCACTGATTCACCCAACGTGCATCTCCTCTCCTCCGCCGAGGGTGGCTCAGAGTGGGAGAACTCGGGCTTTTTGGGGGAAGCTCCTGAAATTTGCTAGCGATATTATCCGCGTGTCTGCGCCTACCACAACAGAGGTGTTTCATTGTAAATGTGCTTCATTTCTTGGACAGCAGCTCGGAGGCAGCAGCAGCGGCAGCCACAGAAGCGGTTGCATTGGAAACAGCAAGGATTGCTGCATCTTCTTCATTGTCACCGTAGCAGCGCCGCTTAAAATCACCTAAGAGATCCTGGCGCTGCTGCAGACTGCGCTGTGGATCCACGTGGACCGACTGCGTTGTATTTCTATAACAAGAGATGCAAGGACGCAACTTAGTTTAGATTCGATTTGGATAAAATAAAACTCACCTAGTTTTTGTTAACACCGTGCAGCCATGCTCCACCACCATGTTCAGGGAATAGAGAGTGGACAGATTTAGTAGGCTATCGTGCTCATAGATCTCAATATCTGGTAAACGGATTTGAGTCTGGCGTGGATCCTGTAGGAAACGTGCCAAGCGCTCATTAACACTCAGTTTGATGCTAAAACCAGGACGATCCCCATTGATGCGCCTACAGCCGGCACGAATTTCACGCACCTCCTGGACTTGCATAGGAGGTGACGAGGAGAGGAATGGATTAGATGTCTCGCCGGACATTTCGCTTTCAATCTGCTTAAGTGGCGGCATATTGCCGTTCATATTGTTTTCCATGTCTAGGCCAAAATTATCGTCAATACGGTTGGCGCCGCCACCACAAATCTCGATTGGCTCTGAGCAGGCAGCCGGTTGAAATCGTGACAAATCTTGCAGAGCATCCTGCTGTCCTGGTGGTGACTGTGAGGTGGCACCCACTGAGGTGCAGGTCTCCACAAATGTGGATGCAGCTATTGCTTCAGTGCCGGACATAAGCGTATCATCCTCCCCGATGGTGTCATCAGATCTTATTTGTGGCAGCAGCGATTTCTTTGTAAGCTTACGCTTGGGATCGTATTTGCCGCCGGGCCCAAACTCATTGCCCGGCCAATCGGTTAGCTCGTCGTCGCCCTCGCGATCCGTGTCATGCCGCCGATGGCCATCTTCACTTTCCGATGAAGTGCTCAGCGAACTAGAGCTAAGAAAATCGTACAACTCGGTGCAGTCCATCAACTGCACCTGCAAAGGCTGCGGTTGCGGTGTCTGGTAAAAGCGACGTCTTCGGTGAGACTTCTTGCGATGGCCATGATAATCTGCTACCGTACTTTCCAGCTGCTTCTGCTGTGGCGCAATGTTTGACGTATTTAACAGCGATTCAATGTCACTGACAGGCACAAGCGTTTCCATACAAAAGTCACCAACAGCAGCAGCAGCAGGCGATGGACACTCATTGAGATCCTTTTGATCCTCTGGTGCTGCTGCAGCTGCTGAAACCGGCAAATCGGATACCGTCTGGCCTAGTTGCAGTCCTTGCTCCATGTTCGATGTATTGTCAGTCTTTTGTGTTTGTTGCGATTGCGCAATGCGATTGATCTTTGAAAGCAGCCCCTTGTTGAGTGGCAATAGGCGATCGCTGTGTGGTTTTGATGTTGAAGAGTAGCTGCGCGGCCGCATCCGATGATATTCCTCCATGTGCGTATAACGTGGCATGCTAGATGAATGCAGTTTACTGGAGCCACTACACATGGCACCACCAAGGCCGCCAGCGCCCAGATCGTGCTCATTGTAGCGATCACGATTGGAACGTTTGCGTTTGCCACAGAAAAACAAATGCGACCGATTGCCAGCATCCGTTTTCAGCATCCGCTTTCGCACTGTTCCCGTACCCGTGGCACATCCCGTATTACCAGATCCTGCACAAAGCATGCCCGGATACAGTGGTGAGTCAATGAAACTGTGAGGTGACAACGCCACATTAGTGTCCTTGTCCTTGCTGAACTCAAACTCCATGGACATGCGTTTAATTTTTCGTTTTCGGCGCGAGTTCGGTTTGTAGAACCTAAATTATAAAATGTTCAATGTCTCATCAACATCTTTGGATAAGGCTAAGCATGAGACGCATTTACTTACCGAGCTGGACTGAAATTTGTCTCGTTCAACGAGTCTGACTCGAGTGCTCCCATTCCCATGCGCACTGCTGCTGACGCGTTCAGAGTCTTGCCGGGCAGGCGGAGGGGCAGCATTGCCTCAGCTTTCTCGTCCGAATCGCTTGCCGGCAGCATTATATTATGTGTGTGGGAGTCCAGACCATCCACATTGGCATTTGCACTTCCACCTGGATGGTGTCCATGTGTATTTAACGCGTCTGTTGGGCTGCTTGACGAATCTTCCGTTGGCTGTGGCGCACAAGCTAAACAGGGGTACCAGTTTCAAGTGCGGAAGTGGAAAATGGAAAAAGTCAATGCTCAAATACTTACGCAAATTACCCGTTGATCGAGTTCTGCGACGCGAGCCCCACCTACCAACGCCGCACGCCCTATCCATTAGAGAGGTTTCCTCCAGGGCGAGGGTCAAGTCGTGCGAGAACTGATCCATTGCGCCAGCTCACCTTGTTTCAATTGCGTTTCATTAAACTATTGCATGTGCATTGTGGCAAATAATCCAATAAAAACGAAAATACGAAATTATTCCAAACGCAAGCCTCAACAATTGGCAGCAATTCACTTCGATAGTAATATCGATTTTTCTGCATTTCATCGGCAGTATTTTATTTTCCTTGCCTTTTCTGCCCTCTTTCACTCGAATGCGGTCACTTTCTCTAAACAGTTGATCGATAGCGTCGATAAGCAACTGCTGCTTGGCGCTATGGGTTTTTTTTTTGTGTTTGAATGTTATCAATGGTTGTTATAATTATGCGAAATGGAGATTAACTTTCACAATATCGCCCACAGAGCTAAAATAGAAACTAAAATTAAACACTTAATTACTTCTTTTCATAAACTTTGACTGAAATTCTTCAAAGAATTTTAGTATTCTTTCTTTATTTAATTTCGCTAATTGCAATTAACTTTGTTCGTAATGTGTATATAAATATGTAGTATGCTGTGACCATTCCAAAATAAGGATATGCTTCGCCTGACAACATTTATTATGTATACAAATCTGTTCTTATATGTTCTTGTTAGATTGTCTAATTTTGCGCCGACTTCACCTCTTTGCAGCAAAGTTGGCATGTATGTACATATGTACATATGTAAGTATGTCCATCTGTGCTAACGTGCGTTGTCTGAAAATTTATTTTCCTAATATTCGCAAGAAAATCATTTAATGATGATTTATTTTTAACTTACATTATTTTATCTAATTAGAAACAAATTCAGAATAAAGTGTACTGAGTAATTATTTATTCTTGCACTGTAAATATTAAACAAAATACTTTTCAAGCTTTTTATTTCGATAATTATAATTGTTAACTAGAAGAATCAAAAAGAGGACGATATTTTATTAGCATTGATTTATATCCATTGATATATCGATAAGCCAAAAGTCGAACAAAATCGAAAAAAACATCGTCAAGGCAAATCGATGTATTGATGCTGGTATTTCTTTTTACATCTCTTTTACTGACAACTGTGAAATTCGAGATTTATTAAGCGTTTATTTTATAATTTCTAGAATTTTCGGGCAGACAATTTAAATAAAAACAACAACACAAATGAAGTTTTATTATTTTCTTTAGTGGAAACATGCCTCAAAAAGTACATTATTCTAACTTTCGGTATTTTTTGTAAGCATGCAATACAAAATACCGCATTTGGTCACACTGTACATTGGCACCGTGAGATGCAGAAGCTCATGTTCGAAAATAATTTTTTTTTGGTTGAAATTTGCACGTTTACCCTTCAGTTTGAATAATTTTACGTATACTTTAAGTTGAGCCGCAACAAGTTTGTGCGGCAAAATCCGTTTTTCATACACTGCACACTGCAGTTTGTCAATTTTGCTTTTGCATTTGCATTGTGCGAAAAACGCCGCTACTCGCATTGTCTACGTGCTGCTTTTAGATTTGATTGTTGTAATTGTCATTTGTAATTGTTGCTATCAGTATGAGTCGTCGACGTGCACACGATACTGAGGATGAGGGCTATGGTGAGTTTAACTTCTCTATATTAAATTATACGTTCTTATAACTACATTACGCTACCAGACCATAGACGCAATAAACGCCGACGCGTCTCAGAGAACCAGGAGATTGAAGACCGTTTGGAGTCGCTGATTTTGCGCGTAGGCGAGCGCAGCACCTCGTCGGTGGAGTCGAATCTCGAAGGTCTGGTTTCTGTGTTGGAGGCCGATCTTGGCACCTTCCGTTTGAAGATCTTGCGCATTCTCTCCGATTGTGCGGTGCGTATGCCAGAGAAGTGCACAGTGTACACAACATTGGTGGGACTGCTCAATGCCAAGAACTATAAGTTTGGTGGTGAGTTCGTCGATCATATGGTTAAAACGTTCAAGGAGTCATTGAAGCTATGCCGTTGGGATGCGGCGCGTTATTCGCTGCGGTTTCTCGCCGATCTGGTTAACTGTCACGTAATCTCGGCGACAAGTCTCCTCCAGCTGCTAGATACAATGATTGATGTGTCCAACGAGGACACTGTGCCCCAGGTGCGTCGGGATTGGTTCGTGTTTGCCGTCCTCTCCACACTGCCCTGGGTGGGCCGTGATCTATACGAGAAAAAGGAGTCGGCGCTGGAATCATTGCTACTGCGCATTGAAGTGTACCTAAATAAACGCTCCAAGAAGCATCACAATGCTTTGCGAGTCTGGTCATCTGATGCACCCCATCCGCAGGAGGAGTACCTCGACTGTCTGTGGGCACAGATACGCAAGCTGAGACAGGATAACTGGGCTGAGAAGCATATACCGCGTCCATATCTGGTCTTTGATTCCATACTGTGTGAGGCCTTACAGCACAATCTGCCGCAGATAACGCCGCCGCCACACCACGACTCATTTGAGTATCCCATGCCATGGGTAGTGTATCGCATGTTCGACTATACCGATTGCCCAGATGGACCGAATTTGCCTGGAGCGCATTCTATTGAACGGTTTCTAATCGAGGAGCATCTCCATCACATCATTGAAACGCATCATCATGAGCGCAAGGACTGCGCCGCCCAGTTGCTCAACTTTCCATTTAAGCACAAAATCCCATTGGAATACTGCATCGTTGAAGTAATATTCGCCGAGCTTTTCCACATGCCCACGCCTCGCTACTTGGACATCTGTTACGGTTCCATTCTGATCGAGCTCTGCAAGCTGCAGCCAGGAACTCTACCCCAGGTGTTGGCCCAGGCCACCGAGATTTTGTTTATGCGCATCGATTCAATGAATACGTCATGTTTTGACCGGTTTGTCAACTGGTTCAGCTATCATTTGAGTAACTTTAAGTTCACCTGGTCATGGGACGAATGGGATAGTTGTCTGCTTCTCGATGCCGAGCATCCTCGTCCCAAATTCATACAAGAGGTTCTGCAAAAGTGCCTAAGGTAAGATAATATATACGGTATCCACTCAAGAAAATATTTTTAACAAGTCTTCTTCAGATTGTCGTATCATCAGCGCATTACCGAAATGATGCCCACAACATATTCTAAGCTTATTCCTGTTACTCCTGTGCCCAACTACAAGTACTCCAACGAGGAGGCAGGTGAGTCTTATAAAATTATACATATGAGTCAACTATAGATGCATATATGGGCATTTCCGCGAAAAGGTCAACCAAGAGTCCAAAAAAAAATTTCATTTCTTCTGTAATATAGAGTTTTTTTAGTCTTTGGCAGCTCATGGACAACTCTTTTTGTATTTTTTCTTTATCTTCTTAGCTTAAATAATAATGTAATGACTATAATTGTATATATAACTGCAAACAAAACTGCAGTGTGAACAATGTCGCGTGAGTGACGTCGCGTGAGTGACCTAGAAGAATCCTTCGCAAAAAAAGGACAGACCAAATATTGAAAAATCATAAGTCTAATAATAAAGCTTGATATTTCTTATTTATGTCAAAAATATTTAAAGTTTAAAATTTTCACACAATTCGCAGAGTTTGCCGATTATTAGCAATGATGTCTAAAGTCATGTATATTTGAAGTCGCGTGAGTGACCGCTCTTTTGTGGCTTTTATCTCAAAAGATAAAAACTGGAGGCTCTCAATTTTTTTACCAATTATAGTAGTCTTAAAATACTACAAAAAATTATTAGTGGTGAATTGTAAAAAATTTAATAGTGTTTGATATATTTAACATTTAAAATTTTATTTTGCTTACGAAAGTCGTGTAAGTGACCGCGGAAATGCCCATATGTAATTTGACGAACAACACTTTGTAATTGGTTGGACCTCTTTGTCACTCAAACAGCTGTGGCTCTTTTTGAAAGCTTTTGAGATTAAAAACCTTTAAGTGATTTTAACAGGTCCGTTCAGAATTGAACGTGAGCGAATGCAGATTGTTTTAGTATACGAAGTCAGTCAGAGTTTTATATACATACATATTAGCATGTTTCAATTAGAGCTCATATTTTTAGCCGAATTTTATATGAATCTCTTAATAATAATAAATTAATACATTTTTCTGTGTTACACAATCAGCAATTCGTGTTATGTGTAGAGTTGCTTTAAATTTTAATAAAGTTAACATAACCTGTATAAGTCGATGCACATCTTCAGCACTGCGAGAATTGGTAATCCAAGATTTTAAAGAAGAAAAGAGTTGCAGTATTTTGAGTTTTCAGGTGCCTCCACGGTTCAGTACACGGCAAGTGTGGGCACGTGACGAATTGTGAACATTAAATCGTATGTGAAGAATTATTTGCATTGCATTTTAAGATATAAATGTTCGGCTGAGGCACATATTCTTCTTTATAATTAATTTCACAGTTACCTATTGTTACATACTCCTAACAAACCCAATAAAACCCTGGCGAGAGGTGATTTTTATATTCAATTTTAAACCATAGATGTTTTTTTTTTTTTGCAAAATTTGTTTTTCTAAGTTTTCAAAATAATGTTCTGTGATAATTTGCGTATCAAATTTTTATATTTATTTAAATTGACTGAAAATCAATTCACGCATTTCTTAAGTAGCTTGTTCAAATATGTTCAAGTAAATGTCTAAAGCTTATAGAATAGAATAGAAAATGTAGGTGTGGGTTGTCTCCTCTTGGAGAACTCTAGATTTGCTGTGTAGTTTGCCATTTAACTGTGCTTCACTTCATTCTCTTCATCGTCGACAATGATGGGTATCTCCTCACCATTTTCACCTACTTTGATGCTCACGGATTTGCTTACCGACTTTTGGGTGAGCACCTCGATGACTCCCCGACTTGAACCCGATGCTATTGGGGCAGGTGTTGTCGTTTCTGGCAAAGCTACATCTGTTATTATTGGGCTTGTAGCTTTTGGCGGTGGCGTTGTTGTTGTTGTTGTTGTTAGTGTTGATGGTGTCAGAAATGCTACCTTGGACTCGTGTCGGTGGCTACTCTTGGCCTTGCTGTCCAGACCAGTGGCATTATCCTTGCGCCGCTGCTTCCACTTGGAAAACGACGGCGATTCCGTGGTTGTGGTTGTAGTTGTTGTCGATCTGCCCGCTGTGATCCGTGGCGTGGTTCGATAACGGCTTAAGGCACGCAATGGTGTTATGGTGGTTGATGTGGACACAAAGGTTGCTTTGCCAGGAGACGCTGTTGTTGGATTCGGCGCTAAGGTGCTGGATGCAGTGGATACAGTTTCTTGCTCGTGTTTTTCGTGTGTTCTTACTGGTGGAGTTGGGGCGGCGACTGGCGCTTTTGTGGATGCAACCTTTGATTGTTTGTGACTTCCAGCGGGTCTCTGCTCCACATGTTCTTCCTCTTGCTCAACTTCCACCTGGTCAATTTCCTCACTTGTTGTCTCACGGATTTCGTCGTGATGAGGCTGCTGCTGTGGCTCGTCGGACTCATAATTGTGTACGTTCTCTAGATGTAGCACATCCACTGAATTTTGATGCACATACAACGGATCCGGCTCCGAGTAGCGATACACAGTTTCATCCAGGGGTTCGCTGTGCACAAACGTCTTCCGATCTTCGTCAGCTTCAGCACCGCTGCCTGCATAAATCAGCAGCGGTTTTAATTTAGACGTTTGATAGTTAGGCGCTTGATTAACTGCTGGCAGAGCATATATTGTAAAAAACATTTTAAACAAAAAAAAAAATTGTAATTCTCAACTGGCTCAATAAAATTAAAAACAAAGCATATTTTATTGAGCTTAAAATGGTTTCGTAGTTTACAATGAATATAATTATTTGATTGAAGTAGTAAAAAGGTATGCAAGTTGTAAAGTGAAAGTAATCTCTTTGGTCCTATAAATTTACATCAAGTGCCGAAGTTATTTTCAATTTCGTTATCAATTTGGATATCTTTAATGGGTTATATTGGGCTTATTAACATTACCATTTTTATAAAAAAAAAATTACATATTGGAAACTATAAATATATAAAAATGTTGAATAGAATAAAAACATTTAAGAAAATTAATAATAAATGATGAATAGATCTAGTATTTCAGTTTTTATGAAATTGTAAATATGTACATACATTCAAGATGTAATACGTCAGTTTCGACAGATATCAACATAATTGCTTTGATATAAATTGTTCAATTATTCTAGCTGGTTATACGATTTTAATCGTCTTTTCATTTATTATATCCAAATATTTTTATTATATTCATTCCAAACAAGAAAGAAAATGTCAGTCGGGCATGCCGACCGTGTAATACCCTCTGAGCTTCGTTTCCAATTATATGAGTTCATTTTGGACTGCTTGCAAGCAGTGCACTGTGTAAATTTTATACACACAAGCAGTGCACTGAGTAAGTTTGAAATACAGAAGCACTGCTTGTGCACTGCTTGTAAACACAGCAGCGTAAACGAAAGCAGTGCACTGCTATTGCGATAAAATTTGAGTTTGTATGACAACATTTTTTAATTATAGTCCGATTTTAATAAAATTTTCACAATATTATTTGTCTCCAAGTAAATGCTAAGTTACAAAACTATACGTTAAGAAATAAGTGAGCCAGCCGCTTGCAAAGTTACAAATAAATTGTGCTTTTGGTGGGCGAAGGAGGCGTGGCATCCAAAAAATGTTGATGGCATTGTCTTTATATTGCAAATAGCAACCTGCATGTCAAAATTCGTGTTATAGTTACCGAGATATTCGCCAAAAACAAGTATTTTTTACGAGGAATGTCTGGTTTGTTCGCTAATTGTGGGCGAATAGGGCGTGGCATCAAAAAAACGAAACAAACTTGTATTGACTGACTATTTAGTCAGTAGTCATGTAGTCGATACTGACCAAGTTTCAACTTGTAGCTCTTAACATCTCTGAGATTTTTTCGTTCATCCGGACAGACAGACAGACGGACATGGCTATATCGACTAGCTGTTGATGCTAATCAAGAATATATATACTTTATGGGGTCTGCCACGCCTCCTTCTGCCTGTTACATACCTTTGACAAACCCAATATACCCCTCAGAGGGTATAAAAATCAAGTACTTTGTATAATTATGTTTTTAACGCTGAAAATAGTTGATAAATATTAAAATAGATCTCTCTCCCTCTCTCTCTCTATCTGTCTCCCTTTATTTATTCTTATATTTAAAATCTCAATGCATTTTTGAAGTTTTAATTGGCTTGTCTGCTCATTGCATTCCTGATCATGACCAGCTTAGTTCTCATTCAAATGTATTTTTGCTTTATTGTCTTAGTTGTACTACATAATACACTTTCAGGAATACTTTGTGACACTTTCCTCCACTCTACATCATTCCCTCGTGACCCAGAGGCTTCAATCATTGTTTATTATATATTTACTTACCTGTGTAGAGTTGAGGCGAGCGAACAAATGGATGTTGATCCTGTTTGTGATGCAAATCATCGCCAGTTTCTAAGGACTCCGCTGAAGCCAATGCATGATTTGACGAAAAGAGCACCTCACCATGATGTTCATGGTCGTGCTGTTGTTCCTGTTCCTTCTCAAGCTGTCCATGCCCATGTTGATGACGATGCGGAGAAAGGAGTGGAGTTGAAGAGGGATGAATCGTTAATTCTGGAGCATACCCTATTGAACCATAGCCGGTCTTCGGTGGATTGTTGAGTTCATTAAGGCCGCCAGGCGACATGTAAAAGTGATGGTGAAAGTGATGTGTAACTGGTGCGCCAGGCACGCCCACCGTATCTCCTGATTGGCCGCCATTTAGTTCATTTAACAGCGGATAACGCTGTAGAGGAGTAGTCAGCTCCGAATTAGGTCCAAATTTGATTGGATAACTGGGCCGAAATGTTGTCGCCGGAATGAAATTAGGCCGCAAACCCAGATTGTATAGGGCGGGAAATAGTTCGATTTTGGATGTAGATCCCTTGGAACTCTCTCCCGGCACTCCCTTGAGATACTCACCAATGTTTAGATTGGTCAGAGGAGCGATAGGTGGCGTTGGCGGTGATGGTGGCGGCTGAAATATGCCACGAACAAATGTCTCTTGGGGCTGCCGATCTTGACGACGCTCGGCAAAAGTCTGATCACGTTTCTCCTCGTAGGCGACGCGGCCAAAGCTCTGCGGATAATCGGACTCCTTCTGGATAAAGTTCTGTGGAGGCCAGCCAATGTTCGATGTTAATGGCGATACACTAAACTTCATTTCGTAGTGATAGCGATGGTGATCGCCATCCCGATGACGTATGCGCTGTACCCGCCACAGGGCACGCGTCTGTGCGCCCTGACTTGTACTTTCTAATTTCGGACTGATATCGGTGCTGCCTTCGACAAAGCGATAGCTTCCATTGTTCGACAGTTGCTCCAGTCGCCCAGTGGCCACGGTAACAATGTCCCCGAAACGGGATTGCAACGATTGCGCCTTTGCATCAGCTGGGACATAGGGCGTCTGCAGGAAGTCATGATAATCGTGCAGCTGACTGCCGTAGAAGCTCTTAGAGACAGCAGGAGCACAAGAGGAGAGTGTCTCCACTCTATTGAAACCTACCTGAGATTGCCGGCAGCAGCTTCGACAGCGGCGTTCGTAAATAGTGTCACATAGGTAACATGTTTGAGGGTGTGCTCCCATGTTCTGTCCACTGCGCTAGCGGGCTGCTGCTCCTTATAGTAGAGACGCTTCCCCGACAGCTGCTGTGCTTGCTTGGGCGTCAGCACCAGATCTCTTCCACTGCCAGCACCTAGAATGGCAGTCACCTGATGCATCTGTGCCAAAGAAATAAAATAAGCACAAGACAAAACAAAAAACCAAATCACAAATGAACTTAATCCACAATACTGTTTAGGTTTAGCTTATACGATACCAACTTACGACTGACAAGATAATGCTTAGAAGGCAGCATAATTTCTTCATTTCCACATTAAAAATATCAACAATAACACATAAAATAAAAAAACAACAACAAAACAAAAAAATAAAAAAATATATTAATATCGAGCTGCTTTTTTGGCGAAATCTTAGAGACGCCCGACGTTTGTGCAGCGCGCGCTTGAAAACTCGACTGAATGCTAATAACAAACAGACACCCATCAGACACCCAACCAGTATTCATCTCCCGTCTCCGCCTCCACCTCAGCCCCGAATCCAACTACCAACTTCTTTGGCGCTGCTGCTTTCATTGGAGCAGCCAAGCGGCGCATCGCCAACGGCTTAGATTTCGCAATCTTAGCCGCGTTTTGAGGCAGGTGGCAGCGGACGACAGGCAACGCGCTTTTATGCAACACTTGCGGATGTTTAAACCCTCTCGAAGGCACCACCGCAACACTGCACCTCCACCCTAATCCCCAAGTCGACCGAAGACCACGCCCCCTAAGGCAGTGTGCCATGGGCGAAACGGTTTTATTTTGGCAACGAGCTCGTTTCTTCGATTTGAATCTTTTAAAGCAACTCAACTACACATGAGATTCTCTGCCTAAGATAGTCAGCTACTCGCTTCGTTGAAGTTCAATAGTGGAACTGTCCCCCTTCACCCGTCTTCTACCCCTATATTTATCGTTGCAATCGATTCACCTTGCTTTGATTCTATTTGAAAGTTAAGATCAGCCCACACAGAATAGCACTCTGTTGAGTGCCATTGAAAGTGAACTAATAAGATAAAACGCTGCAGATAAAACTAAAGCTTGGAAGGAAGGAAGGAAGGTTAAACCTACTAAAAGTGGACCTCTTAATATTCAAGACACATTTTTTATACCATTTCAAGGCAAAAAGAGTAGTAGTAGTGGAAGTGTTATAAAGTGAAAAATGTTCCGATATAACTTTTTATTTTAGTTTATTTGGAGTTTTGGTTGGGTGTCATTCACCCTTTGGAGAAATTCGCCCGAGATTACATTTGATTTACATATATTGGATATTTTTATTTTGTTGAGAATTTTTAAATGTTAATTTCAATTCTCTTTAAGTACTGAATGGTTTCTTATTGGTGCTATTACTATGCCGAAGGCCCCATTATAAATTTCAAAACTTCTTTAACAAATGCATTGTATAAATATTTATTTTGTTAAGTATTTTATATATATGTATATTTTGTTGGAGTGTATAGAGTATCTCGCAATCGGTCACGTTTTATCACGTAGCTTTGTTTTCTTCTACTCGGCCGATTCTCCGAGATGTCATGCTAGCTAAATGCATAGGAGCTCAAAAGTAATATTACGGGCTAACACATAAACTCAGCAACAACTTGTACCTTCAACCAAGATCAGTGGTCTGATATCAGTGGTCTGATATCATTGAGATAACAAGAGAAATTCTCAGCGAAATGAACACAGAATGTGTTTGGTATCATTTAACATAATATGACCAACTTTGATCAGAATCGGACAACTATGTCAAATAGCTGCATAAGGGAATTATTCTGAACAAATTTGATTACAATCCGTCAACTCTTATGTGGCGTAAGTGCAAGTTCAAGGTCATCTAATAGAATGGTTTGCTTCATGTCACACGCCAGTCTCTTGCCAAGACTCATCTCATTGAGAGTCAGAGGAGACGATGAAAGAGAAAGAGAGGGAAAGAGCGGTAGCTGGACTTGGTACGCCTCATGGAACAGTGCCCTGATCTTTAAACTACGCGACTTGGACACGCTCAATTTGCGCCAAAAATCAAAGATGCGTTAAAGTATTCAGTAGCAAGTAAAGTAAAGGCTAATGCAGCTAATAAGAGGCCAATACCCTGTAGTCTTTGAAGTCCAAAAGTATCTTCAAACTTAGCTGTAACTACTTTTATTTCAATACTTACAACGCTGACTTGAAAAAGAGCTAAGTTTGTATAGAACAGAAGTGTTGTAATAGACAAGAGATTAGGTATCTTCTGGTCTTGCCTTTGTTGCAATTAAGAGACAGTCATATTCCCATGGCGATTCTTTGACTTCTGTGAGAAGAACTAAACTCGCTGATCTTGACACGACGTTCCATTGTACAGAATGTCACATAAACTCGCAACAGTGTCGAGTGCTGCTATTTCGCATTCCAATAAGAGTGAATGGCGTTTGCCAATTGTTACTAATTAATCCATCATATGTTCCCCCATCTCCGTGGCTAATACGCATTTCATTGACATAACCGACATAAGTGCCAATAAATTGCATATAATACGATAGAGAGAGTGAGAGAGAGGGATGACATGAAGAGTGGAAGAGGAGGAACAGATTATTAGTAACGCATCAGGTAACATTTAGCTGCGGGAGTCGGCAGCTTGCGGTTGCCGCTTGGTTCCACGCGGCAAAACACAAAACGCAATGCAAGTGACGCCGAGCGAAAGTGTCAACCAATTTAATATTCAACCCACTCAGCTCCTCAGCAATACTCTTGTTTCCCTGTTGAGACCTCCCATCTCTCCTAATAAAGATACGTTCAACTTGTCACACATTAATTTTTCCCCTCTCTTTTTGCGATTCATTAGCCAATCTGCCGGGCACTGCAGTGGCCCATCAATTGGTGGTCGCCATTAGACAAAAATGTACACCCGAGGAGGTAGTTAACATATTAAAGGATATACCCAGCAGTGGCTACAGTGGCGAGGAGATGTCCGACGGCAGCTTTAATGCGCTTAAAATTGATGTGTTTGTGCAGACGCTGCTCAACCTGGGCTCCAAGTCATTTTCGCACAGTTTTGCGGCCATCTCCAAGTTCCATGTGGTGTTCCGCGCCTTGGCCGAAACGGAGGAGGCACAAATCTGCATATTGCACAATATCTTTGAACTCTGGTCATCCCACCAACAGATGATGGTCGTGCTGATTGATAAATTTCTCAAGCTTCAAATTGTCGACTGTTCGGCGGTTGCGACATGGATTTTCTCCAAGGAAATGACAGGCGAGTTCACCAAAATGTATCTCTGGGAGATTCTGCATCTGACCATCAAAAAGATGAACAAGCATGTCATCAAGCTAAGTAAGTAAACTTATACTAAATAATACTAGTATATGCTAACATTGTCTGTACATTGCCTTAGACACTGAGCTGAGTGATGCCAAGGAGAAACTGTCTAAAGCAGACTCCTCCTCCAGCGATACTGATGAGGACACGCCTCACAAGCGAAAGAAACCCATTACACACGCAGACAAGCCATCCGAGGAGGTAGCACCTATTCCTATTTCCAAGATTATTAGTTGTGTTAATCTATTTCATTTTTTTCTTATCAGGTGGTGGAACGCATGGAGGAAAAATTGGAGGCAGCCAATGTGAATCAGAAGCGTCTGTTTCTGATTGTCTTTCAGCGATTCATAATGATACTTTCCGAACATCTGCTACGCTCCGACACAGATGGACGCGATCCGGATACGGATTGGTATCGCTGGACAATTGGACGCCTCCAACAGGTTTTCCTCATGGTAAGTTTACCTCATAGCATTACAACCATAATTAATTGCCAATATATCCTCTGTTTTCCCAACAGCATCACGAGCAGGTGCAAAAATACAGTAGCACCCTGGAGACACTGCTATTCACATCTGATCTGGACACACACATTCTGGAAGTATTCCAGCAATTTGTGGCACTGCGCGCATAAGAACCTCAAGCACTGCTAACCAAAATGTACTGTTACATTAAGATGTGCATAATGGATGAGAATGGAGAATTCTGACAGTTTTTCAGCAGACTGCACTTTGGTTCAGATTTAATTTTTAGTATTTTTTAAATGCATACATAATTTAGATGCAAAGGCGAATATAAAGCAAGCAACCCAAAATTACAAGTCATACAACCCGCATGCACAGAGATACAAAAGAAATGTACACACGCAAACACACTTATAAACATGCAAAACAGCATTAAATGACAAATTTTGTAATTTGTAAACAACAAAATGCAAGAATTAAAAAAAAGGCAACTTTTGTCAACAAGAGCCAATACTCTGAATATTTTATTAAAAGAATTTAAAAGTTAAAGTACATACACCGATGCTCTCATAATTTAGTCGCTGTTGTTCCACAAAACATTATTTCTTTAGATCTCGCGATATTATTATTTGAAATCCTGGTAAATAACCTGCCGATTACAGCACAGTTAATGGAATAAGAATTTCGGAATTTCGCATAAAATTTAGTTAACCATAAAAGCCAATTTTCACTAGTTAACATATCAAACGCATTGTAAACGCATTGTAGGAACGGCTACAGTCGACCACGTCGACTGTGAGATACTACGGTATATTCTAGAGCAAAAACAAGTACTCAATGTGAAATTTTAAAAACAAATTATTGATTTAAAAATACATTTGATGTTGGAATTGAATCCGTGTATATAAATTTAAAGAAGGTTTTTAACAGTTAAAATGAAAGACAAATTTAGTACATTAATCAATTTTATCATATTTAAATTATATGATATAGACATCCGATTCCAATCAAAATCGTTCAGCATATGTATAGTACTTCTTTACACATACTGTGAGAGTTTGATTCATATATCATAAAAAGTGGTAAAGTAATTATCGAAAACATATTTTTAGTGTTTGGTCATATGGCGGCTTTGTAGCAGTTCGATCTGAACCAAAGTTGGTCAGTGTATAGATAATGCCCCCATACACACATTCTGTTTGGTTTGGTTATGTTAAAAAACAAAAAAGTTAGCACAAAAGTTAGCACAATTTAGTGAGTTTCTCAATTTTTATCATATAAAAATCGGTCAGTATATGTATGTATATTACTACCTTATACATACTGTTTGAGTTTCATTGCAATATCTTAAAAAACAGCAATGTATTAATGCATAAACAGATTTTTAAACTTTTATGATATGAAGGCTATATAGTTGTCCGATTGGAACCAAAGCCGGTCAGGATACATTAAACGGTATCGTGCTCATACTGTGTAAATTTCGTTCAGATATCTTAAATTCTTTTCCAGTTATAGAAATTGTGAAATCGGTCGGTGGGGGCGTGGCAAATATCGAAGATAAATTTGTATTAAGTGCATAGATGGATATAGATGGCATAGATGGATATAAACGCCAAATTTGGTGGCTGTTGCTCTTATAGTCTCTTAGATCTGTTTGTTCATACGGACAGACGGCTGTTGATGCTGATCAAGAATATATATACTTTATGGGGTCTGCTTCAGCTCCTTCTGCCTGTTACATACTTTTCACAAACCCAATATACCCCTCAGAAAGTATGAAAAAGAAAGTTTTTCTGCAATTCGCCATGAAATTAATCCAATAATTCGGCATTGTAGAGCCTTGTGACCGTTTTGCTCTTCTCCAGGTAGTCGGTGTAGATCACACCTTGTGAATCCAAGAAAACGAACGTTAGGACAGTCATCGCCTTCTTCGTGACACGATCACTGGGCGAAGTCCTCTGTTTTGACTTTTCCCTGGTTTCTGGTCTGCACCAGTGAACCCATGTTTCATCGACGATCACGAAACGCGGTTACGCTTTTTGTCCATAATGAGCAAACTTGGCATCCATCGTGCTGACAGGGTATTCTCCGTAGAAGCTATTTTCGGCGTGGTTCATCAAAAACCGACAAGAGACTACGTTGAAACTGGTTAAAGCAATTATTGACTGACGCCATTTAAGAAGAAGAGGCACAGTGACAGAATCCAACTGCTCTTTGAATTCGTTGCACAATTTCCCTTTCAGAAGCAAGATTCGAATCACTGATTATGCGAAAAACCAGACACACCTAGGAAAAATACGTGTCTTTGCCAAATTTCTTAGTAACTAGAACACCTAGGGACACAAATTTTGGCATGCAGGTTCCTGGATGAAATATAAAAACAATGTAATCAAAAATTTTGGATGCCACGCCCCCTTTGCCCATAAGAAACAAAGCTTGTTTTGGTCTTGTATCATCATATTTTTTTAAAGATAAACAATATCAAACGATCCTGAAAATCGCGTTAAGATCGGGTTATAGTCAAGAAAACAAAAAAAAATGTTCAGCAGACTCGCAGTTACAGTTCATAGCAGTGAGCTTCTGATGCAGAGCTGCCGTCACACAAGCAGTGCACTGCTTGCAAACACTGCAGTGTATGAAAAAGAATGTGCGCGAGCCAGAAAGACATACAAAGTTTGTATTACAAACATGTGTGCATGTTTGGTTCTTGCAGCGATTACTCTGATATGAACACATATAATTGGAAATGAAACTCAGAGGGTATTACACGGTCGGGATACTCGATTGAATTTCTTACTTAATAAACATTAATTCTGGCAACGCACAGTTTAGCACTCACAGGTTAAATTATTATGATAATCCGTAAAGTTTTATTATCACTGTTCGAATGGTGCGAGGCTAAAAAGGTTTAAGAATCATTGTGCTTTGCTTGTTGTCTACATGATGTGGCTTTTAGAGTCAGTGTTCGACTGGTGCAAACTTATTCGACACTTGCAGTGGAACATAAATGAAACGGCGCGCCGTTTGCTTTAAAAGCTTTTTTGATATCAATAAACGATGTTTTTTTATTTTGATTGATTGCTTGAAGTTTTATTCGCTCTAATATATATGTATGTATGTGTCTCGGTAAATATATATATATGTATGTACTATGTATTTGTATTTTTTGTTAATAATGTGCACTTTTTTTTGTGTACTTTTTCTTGTATATGAAAATATATTTGCCATCCCATAGTGGGTCGCTGAATTGCTCATATTTTGGCACTGGTTTCTGCTCCAGTCTGACATGGAGGTGGAGGTGGACAGTGGACAGTAGTTGACTGCCAACAGAAGGGAACAGGGTTGGAAGGAACATACCATATACCCATGTACATATGTATGTATGCACATGTAGTGTGTATAATAATACTATGTATAGTTAATGCTAAGTGATATTGTAGATTTGTATCCGTTTCCAGGTTTGGGTCACTTCACAACAGTTCCAGGTCAGGTCGCCCACACGTACACGCGTACACACGTCCATCTAGGAGGTGCGCGGTTGGCTGGGCACATACTTCTCAGATGGCTGGTATTGCCACTGGGCGCAGATCGCTTCCTGCTCCGTTTCATTGTAGCCGGCCCTGGGGAACACAGCAGGACATGTACAACAAGAAAAAAAGAGTACAGTCGAGCACGCCCGACCGTATAACACTCAAGGCTTCTCTTTCTTTCCGATTCAACAAATTTAAGGATACAAAACAATACGATACATGCATACATGAAATACATGAATTCAAAAGGCGTGCAAGCTAGAAAATATATATTTTGTTTGTGCGGGACGAGGTGTGAAGAGGGTGTGGCATTGAAAAATGTATGATGACATTGTCTTTGGTATTCCCAAGTGTCATAGTTACTTAGATATTGTGGGCGAATGGGGCTTGGCATCGAAAACATACATAAATAATACTTGTAGTGCTACTCTTTAAGATCCTTACGTTCATACGGACAGACAGACAGACATGGCCATATCTACTCTTCTTGTGTTGTTCATACTTTATTTAGTTTTCCAAGCGTTCTTAAGCATGGTTCAAGCTATCCACGAACATTTTATACCCCTCAGAGGCAATAACTGAGACTGAGAGAGAGAGAGAGAGAGATAGAGAGAGAGAGAGAGAGAGAGATAGAGAGATAGAGAGAGAGAGAGAGAGAGAGTGAAAATGTGGTGACAAATGGCTTAATTTATTTGGCAAAAACAAGAGAAATTAAACTTAACATTATTGTGTGTAAATCATGCTCATGCTTTGGAAGAGTTTGCTTAATGATATCTAACGATGATGACTACAATGCGTGATGCTGTTCTAAGATCTACTAATACTAAATGGGCACAGTCTTCTCAGCCAGTCTTCTTAGCTCCAGCCATAGCCATAACCATTTTCATTGCCGTAGTTGTTGTCGTACCCGGGGCCGTACCCGTAACCGTAACCGTAACCGTTGCCGTAGCGCGGACGCGGACGTTCGTAGTAATAGCCTGGAGCGGACGGTCGTCCTGGCGGCAGATCACGACTGACCGGCGAATTGAGACTGTCCCAGAGCAGACGTGGTCGCTGCACCACTTCGCGCAGGATATTCACAGCCGCCAGGCCAACGCTGGCGAGCTTGACACCAAAGCGTCGAGCATTGTGCTTGATCGGCGCAACAGGAGCGGGCAGGGCACGGCCTTGGGGATGTGCAAGGATCTTGGCAATGAGATTGTCGGCATGTGGCGGCACGTAAAGATCGGCCTGCCGATACTCGGCTGGACAGTGCTGCCGGGCGTAAAAGTAATCCTCGAACCTCTGGTGCGCTGAGCACGGACTGCGTTCCTGGAAGCACGTCACTTGCACCACATTATAAAATATGGCGCCCAGTGTGTTGGCCGTTTCCGTGTTTGCCGCCTGTAGACAGCGCCGGAAGCGCGCATCGCAGTCGCAATGGGATCGAGTGAAGGTGCCACGGTTGCACAGTCCGCGCCGGCAATCGCCCACGTTGAGCACATCGGGGCACATGTCGTGCTCCCGACAGCATCGATCTTCGCGTACATGTGGCCCCAGGTCATCGTAATTGGTGGCCGAGGTGCCGGGACCGCACCACTTGGTGCCCGGATAGATGAATCCCAGTCCTCCTCGAAACTCATGACCATAGGAGCCCTGGTGTCGGCACACTTCCTCCAGCTCCACCACCGACTCCCGCGGCACCTGACGAATGCGACGCGGATCAGATTGCAATAGCATTCGTTGAATGTCGCCACTACCAAGTCGGAATAGAAGAAGAAGAAGAAGAAACACAATTAACACCGAACAATGAAGAAATGTTATCTTTGGAACGCCAAAGATTCGATTCCCTTGCAGTATATGTATATCTAACAATTGTTAATATGGATTATTGTATATGATGTACTGATACATTCTGGCCAATTTGTAACTCGTTCTCAGACAGACTGACATGGCTAGATCGACTCGCTAGGATGCAATATAAACATAATACCGTCTGCAGGGAACACTCACAGTTTCACTCTCTACTCACCGATCCGTGTGCATTTTACAGAAGGGATGACGCGACGATAGCTCCACCATCATGGTCATGGTCATGTCAGAGATGAGCACCGCGGAGCCCTCGCTTGGTGGCAGCGTCTTGCTCACCAGCAAGACCAACAGCAGCGCCGTCTGCAGCATGATGATCTCAACAGCAGCAGAGGTAGACCTTCAGAGAGAGAGAGGGAGAGAGAGGGAGAAAGAGAGAAAGAGAGAGAGAGAGAGAGAGGTGAGTTAATGAAAGAATTGTTGCTCAGGTAAAGCGAATCACAGTGATATTTGAAGGACTGACAAACCGAATGTGGGCCAACATTAGCAGCTGCGTCACAGCGGTTAATTAGCAGCTGAATAGAGGCAATCTCTCTCTCTCTCTCTCTATCTATGACTCTGTCTCGCTCTAGCTGTAGCTGTATCTCACCCGCATCTTGAATTTTAGCATTTCTATGCGATGCGCACAGTTGACCTCTGCGACACAAGGCACAGTGGGCCACAGGTCGGCGGAAAGTGTGGGACGCAGCAGCAGCAGCAGAGGAGTAAGCGCTTGTTCAGCTGGTTCCACTGTACAGTACAGTGGCGCCGCTCGCCAAATGTGGCGATCAAAACAAAGTCAATGAAAGAAATAACAAAGCAATTTGCAAAATCAAATGCAAACAAGTTATTAGATAAACAACAACAACAACAACAACAAAAGCAAAGGCGCAGCAGCAACAGCAGCAACAAACTGTAAAACGAAAACTAATTACGACAACTTTACGGCAAGTTCAGTGGTTTTAGCTGCTAGGTGTGTGGCCGGGGATGTGCCAGTGTAAGAGAAAAGGGGGGCAGAGGGGGGCAAAAGTAGTTAAAATAATTGAAAATTGGCTGGCTACCAATTCTTTGAGGCCAATAGCTCAAGTGCCCAAATTAGGGTCACTTGCTTGCCATTAGGTGAAGGCCATTAGGTCACGCCCCTTGCCACCCGCATCCCTGTTTGCACAGATCTGTACCAACACTGCAAAAAAAAAAATGGAATGCACTCTACATTTTTAAGTGCAATACTATTTTTAGCAAAGTTTTTTTTTTAATTGGAACTAAGAATATATCTCTTAAATTTACATAAATGGCGCTTAAAGTAAATTACTAAGTTTTTGAAGAATTCCAATGTTCCGTATTACGTACGTACATACATATGTTATATACATACATACATATATGAGTTTGTTTAAGAAAACCGTATCTACTTTAGATTAATGAAATCGCAGTCATATGTTTTTTAAACTGATTTGTTTTTGTTTTCCTCAAAACTTGAGGGTTTTTGCTGTAAGCTCTTGCAAAGTTGTAAGTCGTATGGTTTCTAACAGTAGTACATTAAGATCATTATTTCGAAAAAAGTGGAATACACTGGAATGTGTAGGTGTATCGGGTTTTTAACTGATTAATAAATATTCTGTCGCTTCGATATGTCTAACGAATCTCAGATCTTAAACACAAATAATTCTTTAGAATATTATATCCTATGAATAGTTTTCTACAACTCGATATATAACATGGTAGTTAGACTTAGTTCGGAATAGATTACTCGACTATTGATGCTGATCACGAATATATATACTTAATGAAATCTGCCAGGCCTCCTTCTGCCTGTTACATACTCTTCACAAACCCAATATACCCCTCAGAGGGTGTAATAAAATTATGCAAAAGGAATTCTAATTGCTCTGTGGAATTTTGGTTGGTGTGGAATTACCGGTTATCGGTACCGCAATTTTGTAATGTAATTTAGCCTGAATATGTTGGCTAGTATAATAACTACAGTATACTATTGGGACTTGAATAAAACGATCTGTTAAATAACATAAAAATATATTTGGTATAAGGCAACAGTCGAGCGAGTCGACCGTAAACGACCCAAGTATGCAAAACCAAGTATGCAATATTTTTTAACAAAAGTATACATTATTATTACATATCGAACATGGATGGAAATCAAATTGATACAAAACAAGGTTATTTTTAAATTTGAATGGTTCTAATGTCAAGAATCTAAAATAAACTAAATCTGATTGAAGCATAGACGAAAGTGTATTTTGTAATTGTAGCGGTAATGATCTCTGAGATACAGGGATTGATACCGACAAAGGGAGATATGAAGCAATACGAAGACTGAAGTTGATGCTGATAAAGAATGTGTGTATATAATAAGCCTTTCGGAAAAACCTTATAGACCACTTTACTATTTAAAAGTACAAGAGTAAAACCACGAGTGTCAGAAAAGTTTTTTGGGGAACACTGCGTGTAACTCTTATTCATATTAATCAATTTTAACTTTCACCTTCTTTCTATGTTGAGAACGAAAGTGAATGAGAAAATAGATTAGTGATGTCAAACATCATCAAAACATCGGTATTAGACTATGATTTCCCGATTTTTCAGTGGATATACAGAAAATCATGTTTATTAAACACTAGACTTATAATTGGCTGACGATAAATAAACGCAATTTGAATATTCACCTATAAATATTTACCATATTTTAAAATTGTATACAATAACTTGGTTAAAAGAGTTCATTACTTTGCAGATTATCAATGTTTTAACCTTGACTTACATATGTACATATCTAGAATGGAGTAAGAAATAGATAAGGTAGTCTCCGATGGTAAGAATGTGTGATGCAACCAAAAGACAAGGCTGTTCCGTTTGATTCATTTGATTCACAAAATATGAATAATAGTAATAATATTAATAATAACTCAAACGCCACCTTCATTTTGCATGCCATGATGCTATCTTAAGGTCAAGTACATGTGTATACGAATTGGAAATCGCGGCATGACTTGCAAAAGTCGACGAATATTGTAAAAACCGTTGAAAAAGAATCAGACTGTTACATAATTATTATAACTATAATTATTACGAGCATTGCTACATTTATTTATTAAGAATTATATTGGCTTAGAAAGTTTGGCCAACAAGAACATGGTTAACTAAAAGCGAGTTTAGCAACAAATTTGTTAGCCTTGAAAGGAACGTTGCACATTTTTACGGCTATCCGACAATATCTAGAGTATTTTGGGCACAAACATGTTATGCCTATTATTTTGGAATCCACTCAGAGTTATTTCTTTCTTGTTTGAGATATTTTCATCTATTTTTTATCTTTTGCTTCATTTATTTTTAGTTTTGACAGCTTGGCAAGTTTTTGTTAGTTCATTGAATGGACACAAATCAATTTGAAAATGGTTGGACCCAGTACTTGAAAAACAAGCACAGAGGTCTATTATGTTTGTCACTAGGTATGTTAGAACTCATAGAGTAAATATGTACATATGTATTCTCGATTAGTTAAGTAAATCACACTAAACATCGATTTCTAAATCGAATTTTAAAGTTTGCCAACGGAAGAATCGATACGTCGATTCATCAATTTTTCAAGTAATCTGTTTAATATAGAAAATTTAAGTTTGTAGTTCGTCGAATGGGTATGGAAGTCAAGTATATATATTCTTGATCAGCATCAACCGTCGAGTCGATATAGCCATGTCCGTCTCTCCGTATGAACAAACATAACTCAGAGATGGTAAGAGCTACAATATCCGTTTTGGTCAGTACCGACCACATATTGAGTCACTCAATACAAGAATTTTTGTTTTTGTTTGTTGATGCCACGCTCACAATAGGCGAAAAACCAGACTTACCTCAGAAAAAGAACATGCTTTTGACGAATATCTCAGTAAATAAGGCACTTATTGACAGCAATTTTGGCATACAAGTTCCAAGTTGTAATATAAAGATAATGTCATCCACATTTTTTTGGATGCTATGGCATTTTATGGCATTATATTTATATTGCAAATAGTTACTCTAATTTGAACTCACATAATATTTTGAGATATCTCAACAAAACTGTAAAGCTGTTTATAAGATATATTCATATATTTTACTAGATTCTGTTATCATATAGTTTATATTGGAATAAATGGTTAAAATACCCAAATTTATCATTCGAAATTATCACAAATTGTGTTTGGGACGTAAAACTATGTATTCTTAGCCGACAACTAAGTCAAATTGCAGTCATCGAAATAAAATATCCTAGAAATTCTAACTACAGAGTCTATTATGTCGGGCTTACTTTTCGCACTAAATATTCTTCTTTTGTGGCAAACATCCGGATTGACATTGAAGTGCAAGTTTATCGAACCACTACATAAAGCTTTCAGTTGTGCTGACTATTCTCAAAGTTGGAGTTTCAGTTTTTGAGTTTTGAGATTGCTTTGAGTAAATGTTTCATTTTTGAGTTTCAGTATCTTTTTGGAAGGGACATTGCATTCCAAGGCGTAAACTTGGTACATTGCCATGTCGCAAATTAAAAATAATTAATGATGGCATATTTAAAGAGCTGCCTATTATGTATTATAAATATAGTATTATTTACGAGCATGTTCATGTTGCATTGTTGTACGGACAAGTTGACATGACATGGAGATGGAGCTGAAGATGGAGATGGGTGTGTGGAAGGGGAAGACAAGATACGTACTATATTGTACATACACAGTGATCGTTAAACAAGTGTCGCTGCAAGATCTGGTGGGCGATAAATCGAGCTAACTATATATTGACAGACAGCGCCGATCAATCTTAATTCGCGAGTTGTCAGTAGGAATTTGGAACAATAACAAAGCCAAGTGGCGACTGATTGAGACTGAAATCGAGATCGAGATCGAGATCTTTTATAATATATTTAGCTTAACCAGTAGCTCTTACGTACATATGTATGTATGTATGTGTGTGTGTACGTTTGTATGTAAAATTCTGTTGCGATCTATTGAGCTTTTCAGCTGTCCGTGTGTCCGTCTGTCCGTACATTCGCCTCATCTGCGTCGCTGATCAGCATCTCAGTTGATCTCAGTCCATTCGCATAATTTTCAATGTCAATGCTTTTTAATTTTATGGCATAAATAGGCATCAGGCCGGTCAGGCCTGGGTCGATCTTGTCTCGGTCTAGCTATAGAGCTTTAGCTCTAGCTCAGTGTCTAGCCAAAGACACGGCGCTGTTGTTTTTTTTTTTTTTTTGTCTTGTCTTGTCTTTGTTTGTCTTTTCGACGAAAGAAAATGAAAACGAAAACGAAAACAAAATCAACGTTCGATTTGTATTGAATAACGTACATACGATTGGCATCGATTTTGTTGGCTATAACACACCAATACGGCTCAGACGCAGACTCCAACTGTGACTGCGTCAAGTACATTGACCGCGGCGATAAAGTGTCAAGAGATCTACATAGTGCACAGACATACAGACATTACTGTTTAAAAAATCCATCTGTTTGAAAAGTACATCTAACTGTTTTGAATCAATAGAGCATCCAAAAGCCTACATCCATTATTTGACCACATTTCAAGCGCTACCTACAAAATTTAGCTAACGGTAGACGGGTGTTTCAGATCACTGGTAGTCATAGGTCATGCCCTAATCTGTTAAAGTCGTGTGTATGTACATACATAACTCGAGTTAATGGTCATCAAAGCGGTGTGCTACTGTGTTAACCCTCAATAAACTTGTTCAGAAACAGGGAAGATCATGGATTGTAGGGGGCAAGGAAGCAAGGGGGGAAGTTGCTAAAGGTCGCGGGACGTCGCAGTGGGCGTGTCACTTAGATCATCAATCATACCAAACGCAGCTACTGTTGCTCCTTAGCCATCAGCTGAGACCCCGAGCCAGCCCAGACAGACAGACAGACAGAGACTGCAAGACCAACAAGAAACAAGAGTTGGAGGCAAACTCTGACCCCCTTACACCTCGTATTTCGTATCTCGTATATCGCATCTCGTATCTCGCAACCCCCTCTCTCGGTGCAACAGTGTAACCCTTCACTTGCCTTCAGCTGTGAATCGCAGTGTAACTGGTTTTCTTTTTTATTATATTTACTAGTACAGTTGTTGTTGTCGTTGATGTTTTTTGATACATTGTTAATGCTGCTCCCCTTGCATTTTGAATGCCCGATTCTGACCCATAAACATCATAAACAAACAAGCAAGAAAACTGACAAAAATAAAGCTACCATAATAAAGCTACAACAACAACAATAAAAACAATCGAATAAAACTAGCAGGAAAGATTACAGACACCAGTGAGCCGTACTGCCAAAGACCCTGTACTGCAAGTTTATGAAATATAAAAAAAAATAATTAAATATTGACGGGTTATTTATGTATATCATAACCTTATGAGAGAGCTGCCTGATTCTAATCAAATTCTGTCAGCATATGAAATATTATGTCATTAGTTAATAATAGTTTATAACTATAATAAATTATAAATTATGCTACGTTACAGAATGTGTTATGTTAGATTACAGCATGCAGGGACTGATAACATATATATGTACATACATACATATGTTAGCAAAAACTCCTAATTGAACCGAATACAACCATTATTTGTGTGCAAGCCAAATGCCATTCAAATCCGATTACTACGACATATAACTGGATCAATCGGTTAAAAAGTCTTACTATCAAAAACTGTTCATTCCCTATGAGCTACACAAATTTCATTCAGATCGAACTACTTGGTCATATAGCTGTTATAGGAATACTCAATTTTAAATAAGTACTCGAATGGAAAAGACTTACTCATATGGAGCTCAGCAAGGGTATCAAATGTTTTAAAGTTAATTTTTTTTGATTTCGTTGTTTGACTAACTCAATAGACCCTTGAACTTTGTCCGAGTACAGGGTCTAACAAGAAGCCACTATAGCTTCTTGCAATAAAGACAAGACAGTCACAACACAACACAACACTCTGCCCTACCCTACTGCTCTGCCAGCAATGACATTTTCGAGAGCTAGCCAACATCAAATTTGCAGTTGGATGTTGGCAGTTGGCAGTTGGCAGTTGGCAGGTTGTTGCTGTTTGTTATACTGTTACTGCTGTTACTGCTGGACGTGTAATTGCGGCGTCAATCCGTCCGCTTGTCTCTCGAAACGATCTTAATCGTCGCGCGAAAGGCCACACAGACCCTACGTGCCTCTTCGTCTCTCCAAGTCTAACTCCGACTCCAACATGAAACCGATGTCCAAGTCCAGTTACAAGTTCAACTTTAATTTTAGGCGATCTGGGCGTGACCAAGTTAAACTGCTCCTTGCCAATAATAATAATATTAATAATAATAACGCAAAAAGCAACTTAAAACATAAGAAATTGCTGCATGAAAATGAGGTCAAGTTTAAGTGTCGTCGGTGTCGGTGTCGGGAAGATTCCGAAGAATTCGGAGCAGGTGTACTGAGGGATGTGGAGTGGGGGTTAAGGGTCGGACCTAAAGCAAACAGAGCTTCAGCTTTGTACTGGACAATGGCAATGACAGTGGCGGTCAATGAACGTGTCTCACTGGCCATGTTGAAGGTTAACCAAAACCTTAACCATAGCCATAAGACCGACAAAAACAAAAGCAAGAGCAAAAGCAAAAGCTAGAGACAAGAGACAAGAGACAAGAGACAAGAGACAAGAGACAAGAGTCAAGCACAGTCTGCAATGTCTGGTAATTGGAGGAGTTGACGGGTTTATTTTCAATTTGAAATTCAATTTCATTGCTTTGCTAATTGTGAATGGCATTCGGAAGTGTGTGTCTGTTTGTCACAGAAGATGCAAAGTTTGTATTGGCCATTGTTAAGAACTTGGTAACGGACTGGGAAACGGATTGGGAAACGGCCTTCTCCATTCCATTTTCACTTCCAAGTCCATCGAACGCACTGTGCTAATCACTGAGTAAATTTCACAATTTGTCTACAAGTCGTATACAGATTCAACTAAACGCCAATTCTCAATGTCTAATATCTCGTTGTCTCTGTCTCTGTCTCAGTGTCTGTCTCTGTCTGTCTCTGTGTGACAGGTGTGAAACTCTGCGATTTGTGCTTAAAAAGATTGGCCAAATCGCTTGGATAGACACAAGCACTGAGACTGGGGACTGGGGAGGAAACTGGTGGCGGAGGGGCTAAAGGAAGTCGGGTCATACTCAATGCCACACTTATCGTATGTACCTGCAAATATGGAATATTTGTTTGCTATTTGATTTGTTGTTTCACTCACGATCTCAAGAATTCTAACTTGCCTCACCCTACCTTTGCTTTATTCTTTATAGACATGTGCTAAGAGTTACTTAATCCTCAAAGCGATTATTTAGATTCGTATTTTCATGCTTTATCAACTAAACTAGTGGCTGGACTAAGTCCCTATATATGTACATACATATGTATACTTAGTAGTATGTAAACATGTATTTTTGGATTAGAGAAACAAGTAGCATATGTATATTCGTAATTTGAACCGGTTTACAGACTTAAAAATTAAACTCAGACTTGAAGTAATATTTAGTAAAAATATAGTTATCAAGAAAGGCAAGCAAGCCGTCTGTCTGTTATATACCCTGTATTTATTCTATAGCATTATCAAGTACACAAAATTAAATGCTTCCAAAAAATAAAGCAATAGAGTTTTAAATACCGATACTGTAAACATAATGTGTGAGTTAAGTATACATTTGTGAAATACTTCTAGAGTTGTGCGATTTTAAAAAACAATTTGTAGCCAATTGATTCGACGGCTAAATACATTTTTAATTTAGTCGTTTTTCTTTTGTTTTTAACTAATATTATATAATGACACTGCCTCTTTTACTGTACTTTTTGTCAATTGTAAAAAATAAATACAAATGATTCTAAAGTATTTTTTTGAAAATTATAATAGAACATAATTTGTTTATAAGTCCTTCAAAACAATATGTGTATTTGTCATTAAATTAAAGAATTTCTAAGTGATAGATTTAAATGCATTTTTTTGTAGCAGTGTATGTACATACTTAAACACTTTCACTTTCTCCCTTTGAAACACCCACACATCTAGCGTTACCCCCCTTCAGACTCCTGGTCAAGGATGTCGGCGCCAGAGAAAACTTCTTGATTTGTTGGACAGTGCCGACACCGCCTCGTCCTGCTCTGCATGCTCTGCACACACAGTCTGTGAAGCAAGTAATTTACACTACCACTTTTATTGACTTTTGGATAAACAATGATTTTGGTTTTAAATGAAACTGAACAAGGAAACTGAACATAAACATAAAACCTTTTCAGCTGCAAAGTAATAATGAAAGCAAAAAATATAAAATGTTGTTAAGTTACAAAAAACAGATTCAAGTTCTGGTCTAAAATTAAAAAAAAATAGGACACTTGCTAAAAACATATTTTCGCACTTGTTTCTTGTTATTGAAATTAAATAAGAATAAGACAATTAATTAAAATGGATAAATAATTATACTAAGAGTTAACACTTTTCGCTTTTGTTTCTTGTTATTGAAATTAAATAAGAATAAGACAATTAATTAAAATGGATAAATAATTATACTACATATGAGTTAACACTTTCTTGACACACTCTACAAATGTACACCTAAACATACATATGTATATGTATCGTATATCACTTTCATTTGCACACACACACTTTCTATCTCCTTCTGTCGCTTGGCTTGTTTGTGGCCTTCAGTCGTTGTGCGTAATGACCTTCAAAAGACAGTCAGACTCAATAACAACAACAACAACAACAACAACAAACACGACAGCAGCAGCAAGGACATTGCCGAAACCACGTGCCAGGTTCAGTTACACAGAAAACAACAAGAATAAATTTCCGAAAATAAAAAAAAATCAAATGTCCTTGATTTGCAGCGACTCACACACACACACAAACACACTAAACTAGGTACATTAACCGATTCCCGTTTAACCGTTTAGGCATTTTGGTGCCCGGCTCAATTTACCTGCAAATAGGTAACTGTATCGGTATCGGTATCGGTATCGGTATCGGTATCGGTATCCTTCGATTAACTGTTGTTATGATTGCAGGCTTAAACTACAGCCAGGACACACAATATGACGTACGTTCTGCTGCTGTTGTATGCGTTGGTGAGTACGTGTACGTGTACGTGTGCGTGTGCGTGCGCTTCTTCTGCAACTGTTGCCGACGATGCTCACAACAAAACATTTCCGCAACGCGTTTGCGGCGCGACTGAACTTGATTCTGGCGCGCTAAGCGCTGTTAAACTTGGACTTGGCCAAATTGAAAAGCAACCGTCAATAGCAGCAACGGCAACGGCAACAACAAAACAGACACACACACACACACACACACACACACACTTGTGCAGAAGCAGACGCGGCTAGAAGCTTATGTGTGTGTGTGTGTGTGTGCGTGTGTGTGTGTATAGTGTACACCTTACAGGGGCACCGCCGTGGCGGGGGCGTCAGTCTGGTTGTATGTGTGTGTGTCCATCGGAAGCTGCAGTCTGTCTACGAAATCGAAATTGAAAGCACTGTTAACTGCATTTACACTGGCAAAAGCTTTTGGAGCTTATCTACTTATAGAAAAGCTTTAACTATTGCACAAACCACACCACCGACAGTGCTTAGCAAAGCCGGAAACCTATCTGTACCCGTTTGTGGATGGTAAGCTGCTGCGGTTTGTGTCGCCGCTAGCAATTTAAACCCATGTCCGTCGTTTGTCTATAAAGTCGGCCGGATTGAAAACCTTTGTATATCATATACATATGTAGCTGCCATAGAAGCAAACAATTGAAAATACTCAATATAAAAAAATGCACTGTTAGTTTATACAGGGCTCTGTGAGGCTATCATCCTTACCTTCTTAATATTTTCAAAGTTTGCGTAAATTTAATTCAACTACTATAATTCGGCGATTCAAAATTTTGCATTGCTTTCAAAATTATGACAAGATTAAACAACGCGTTTAGCTCTTGAATTTTTTTTTTAGATTCTCTTAAAGTCGCGACTTTAAAAATCAAATATTTTTTTAAAAAAAAACTTTTTTTTTACCCTTTTTAGACTTTTATCTCCATGTTTTATGCCATTCCTTTAAAACGTAAGTACATATTTATGTTGATATAACTGCTGAAAAATTCAGACGAATTGTTTTGAAATTGTATAAATTTATTAAATATACATATTTATATATATATATAATTATAAATACATATTTATATCTAAGAAAAAAAAAAAAACAAATACAATTATAATCATATATTGCAATTGCAAATAATAAGACCTTATGAGCTAAGCACAAAAAAAAGCTTTGAATTATTTATGTATACCAAGGATAAATTGAAATAAGTTTAGTCTATGTTATGTGTTTTTTTTTGTGTTTGTTTTAAGCTTAACTTAACCCTTTTTCAGTTCTGGTTCTTGGACTACAATTACAGTTAATAGACTTAGATCATTTTGAATATAATGCAATTGCTAAATAATCACTATACCTACCTACAACATATACAATTTGGTTTATTGCAAAATGAAGTAACTACAACTATGCATAGTTAAGGGATCGGGTCGGGCGGATGGGGAGTATATTTCGTTGGTGACTAATGAGTGTTGACTTTCCATATTATTAAGAATTTGGTGTGTGTTTTAAAGTCAATCTACATAAGTATATATTGTTTGTTTCTGGCATACCAATTAAATTCCCCGCCCAAAACTTACACACAAAAGTAGTAGTTGAAAATTCTACATAAATTTAGTGAATATTGTTATTAAGAAACTTGCAGTCACATACACATATGTGGTATGCGTTCTTAGCCCTAGCTAATGATTGGTTGGTTGTTGCTTGATTGGTTAGTTGGTTGGTTTAATTGTGTGCCTTTGACTTTTCGCTCAGTCAACGCACTCCCAACATTGCAGCGGAAGTGGTAGTGGAGGTGGGGGAGGGAGATCCATCCATTATCCATAAACCATGATCCACAATCGATGAAGATGATGGGCATCATCTATCTGATGTTGGCAAACAAATTCAGCACAGACTTGTTCTCCTTCTGACTGCGTGCCTTGCTAAACACATTCCAGAAGCGCAACGTTTCATCTCCAGCGCCGGTGACAATGGCTTCACCATCGGGGCTTAGGGCCAGATAGAGGACACGATACGAGTGACCGGTTAGCTTGGCCACCTGCGTCAGGGATGGGTATTTCCACACGAGTATTTGGTTCTGCGAGTAGCCGTGTGTGGAGACCAGCTCCGACGAATGCTTGGACCATGCCAAATTGCACACCTGCGAGCCCGTGTCCACGCACTGCATGGGTTGGCCCGTCAGCGTATTCCAGAAGCGTATACAGCGATCAGCAGTTCCCCCGCCGCTGGCAAGAAGTCCATGGTGATGCGGTGACCAGGCAATCGCTTTCACCGCAGCCATGTGCTCCGTATATGACTGCACCGGATTCACCGAGTGTTGATTCCACACATACAGACGATTGTCGTTGCCTCCGCTGGCCAAATACTGATTGTCAGGCGACCACTTCAGTCCACACACCTCCTGGCGATGGCCCGCAAGTCGGCGCTCTGACTGCAGTTGTGGCGTACGTGTGTCCCGTTGTATGATCCAACGATCTCTCGATCCGCTCGACAGGATGTCGCTATTCCAGGCCAATGCACCTACGCGCGCCGAATGTCCATTGAGCTTGTTGATCTGCAAGAAAGATCAATTACAAATTAGCCAATCATAGCCACTTAATTACATTCGCACTTTACTGCTTACCTGCTTATTGGCAGCCACATCCCAAACAGTCACGTAGCCATGATGTGTGCCCACTGCAACTGTGTTGCCCCGCTCGTTCCAAGACACGGATGTGACCGTGTTGGAATCTGGACTCAGATCACATAAGCGGGTCACCTGTACCAAAGCAATCGACTTAGTTTCTAGCTCTTGAATGAATTTATTCGAATAAAACTTACTTGACTGGTGCAGGCGCTCCACAGATAGACACAGCTGCCCAGGCCGACGGCGAGTACGTTCTGGGAGGACCAGTCAACCAAATTGAGATAGAAATCATCCTGCAGCTCTGGTGCGTCCAACACCTTGAATGGTATTCTCGAAATCTTGCGTGTTGCCTTTCGCGGCGATCGCAACAGCTTCTGGCTCTTTGCACTGATCGGTGACAGTGAGTACGGACATTCCCCATTGTAGTCCTAGCAAGGAGTAAAAATCATAGAAGGTATTGAATTCAATTTGGATTGTCTGATTGTCTCTCTATCACAAAATGTTACAATTGCAGCTGAGCGACAAATTGCCAAAGCAAATGTTCAGTGACTTTGTTTGCTCGACGCGTACTTGACGCGGCAATTAACGCCACTCTGCTAAAAGCAGCGACCGCGTCGCGTAATCCGTAATCGCGTTCACATTCGAATTACTTGGCTACCTAATGCCGTCGCCTTTGTCTCCACCCCGCCGCTACTCACTTCCTCCTCTCTATACATCTGTGCACCATTCACAATTGGCACGCACTTTTACTCCAAGCCTAGCTAGTCTCTTCCGCTATTCCGCTCTACGTCCCTCTTCCTCTCTGTGGCTTGCATAGAAAATGCGTATAGAAGAAGTATGTTAAACGTGTGCGCAAAATCGCTCGTCTCTGTACGAGGAATAGGGGAGAGAGGGAGACTGCTTTACGCAATAGGCATATAAGACACTAGCAACAATTGTTTGTGCCTAAAAGCAGAGCCAAAGCAAAATTCACATGCAAAATGTGAGATCTAAACTATTTACTGGTGATGTCATTCGAACGGGAAACTTTGATTTCCATTTCCATATCAACGATAAATCATAAAGCCACAAATTTTGAGTATTAGTTTTATAATATAATATGCATTAAAAATCAACAAGATTTTGGAATTTTAATTGCAAATGTTAGTTTAAAAAACTAAAAATATGACTAATTTATTACCCCAGTTATTCTGAATTTCTTATAGATTTCCAGTTTTCAGCAAATATTAATATATACAATTTCACGAAATTCTATATAAGAATCCAAAACAATATTAACTGTATTTAAAAATTAAAAAAAAAATAAAGAAAATGTCAAATCGGCCTATGTCATCGTTAAACTATTGTACAGTGCAATATTTATGACCGCAATAACGATAATAACACTTCAAACCCAAACACTGTACCTGGGGAAAATAACGATAGTTGAATTGTTGAACCGATGTCACAAAAAACTAACAAACGTAATTAAACCATATTTAAACTTTCTTGTAATTAAAATGACAGTTTTTCTGTTTTACAGCGAAAACTTCGTTGAAATCGATCATTAAATTTCTAAGCATCGATTTTTGCTAAGTACTATAAAGCGATGGTTTAAAACCTAACACTAGTTAGTATGATCTTTAATGTACAACATTTTGGTTAGATTTCAATTAAGTAAACTAACTAAAAGTTGAGTTGAGCAAGAGATTTGCATTTTTGTTCGAATGTATCTAGTTGGATTAGAATTAGTTTCCAACTAGTAATTTGGTCTAAATGGATGGATAGTTAGCTTAATAGATTTTTAGATAGCTGGACTTTCTGCAGGATTCGGCTTTAGAATAGTTATGTTTATATTCTTTAGGTTGGGTAGAATTAAGATCTGTTAAATTGAAACGGCTTTGAACTAGATTAACTAGCAAATTTATATAAACAATTATAATACTATTATGTTTCATTAAATAATAAAATAATATTATGGTTATCAAGTAGTTGAGATTTGTCATCGATTCGACACACCCCTACACGATTCTGATTCAACAAGCAAACATCCCGACAAACAGTGACAACCCCAAGACAAGAGCAAAGTGTTTTTATATTTTTATATACATACATGTTTGTACATGTTGGCTGGAGATAAGCGATTGGGCAGTAGATCGTCTGGGATAGTATGGAGGGATGGGGAGGGAGATTCTCGGGTCAACCCACTTGACGCTGGAGCTTTAAAGTCAACTTGAACTTGGTCGTGTGCGCTTTTAATTTGAATCGCAAATTAAAATTTAATTCAATTAACATGCGAATGAAGGAAGCTAAGAGTTGAAATTGAGAGTACGAAATCCAAAGCCACTTGAAACGTTAATAACATTTCTACCAGCAAAGAGTAAAAAATTACTGAGGATTACGGTAGATTCCCAGCTAAACGGGGAGTAAAGGGAGTATGCAGTGATGTCACATTTCACTTATACATTTTATAGCTAGATTTAGTTCTTTTGAAAACGGATAAAAAATATAGCTATAATTAGATATGGCCACAATAATCTTATAATCTGCTACTGTACTATTTATTCTATTTAACAAAGTGCCACAAAAATATCTGAAGTCCTAAGGAAAATCGAATCACATTTGCTGTAGTAACAAAATAAAATAGAATAGTTAAAAATTATTTGTGTTTAGCTCGCGGATCTTTAACTTCTGGGACGACTATATGTTAAGAGCATATTTGGTAACAATACTCCCAACGTTGTGCACAAATCAAGTGTATTTGTTTGTGGATTTTAACCATTAAAAAATAGCTGATGTAATCCAAATATCTAGCATACACAGATGCTTTGAGAAAATGTACTAAACAGTTAAGTACAAACGCTCAATAAGCACAGAATTTTATTAGGATTTTATTTTATAATCTCATTTTGTTTATAATGATAATTCAAATTAGAAACTAGCTATAAGACAATCAACTTAATTGTACCGAAATTTTTGCTTAAAACAGTTGGATAGTTCAAGAAGTGATGTCGACCAACTAACTAGCTAACATATAAACGATCGGTCTAAAACGGTGTTAAATTTTATTGTTCTAAAATAAGTACGAGGTATTTTGGGTGCTCGGCTCGCTCGACTGTATATTATAGTTATAAATCTAGCTTTCTTAGCTCATGATATGGTGGCAACACTGGTTCTGTGGCTGCCCTTAATGCTTAATGCTTAATGCTTAATGCTCACTTTGGCTCACTTGGCTCACCAGCAATTTAATGGCTTTGTTTGGTCTGTTTCTGTTTTCCACTTTCTGGGAATACCGTCGCATGGCAGTTAAATAGCTGAATCGTTGTGGTCTCAAGTCTCTGGTGACTGGGAACTGGTGACTGGCCTGTACTCGACCGGACTGGGCCGCGGGCCCATAAAGCGTACAAGCAACTGCCATTAAATTTAAATGCTTTTCGATGCCAAGTGCGGACCATGTTTGTATGTAAGAGAGTGCGTGTTTGTGTGTCTGCTATGCCTATTAGAAATTCAATTGCGAAAACGACAACAACTCTTGCCAAATACCAAATGAGAGAGTGGCGGAAATTAAGAGTAGTAAAACAGAGTTCAAATCAAAATCCAAATTCATGTTGTTTGTCGCTTGTTTGTGTTTTTTTGTTTTTTTTTTCGATTAAATCTCTTGACCTTTGGCTGCTTCTTGTCACTGTTGCTATGCTAAAAGAGTCCGTATAGTCAGCAGTTCGCAGTATGTAGTCCGTAGTCCGGTGTTTTGGAATTGTCATCAGTCATCAGTTGTTGTCATTGTTGTTCTTCTTGTCTTCGACGTACATTATACTCTTTGGCCCCTCAAATATTTTACAAACACTGTTGCACAATCGAGTTCTTTGACATCTACGAAATTCCCTGAAAACCATCGATGATATATAACGTACTATCAAACACAAACAGATTTTAAATCTAATATACAATGAATCAAAATTAGAGCGAACGGGAATATAATTGTTATTGAAACTTTAAAATAGATTTGTATGCTCTGCTGTAAGGCGAATATAGCCAATAAAATTGAAACTGAAATATGTCCTTTGAAGAGAACTTCAAATCTTTGCAAGTAAAATGTGATTTCAAATATGTCCACTCGCAACGGTTATTGATGGTAAAAAATGCCCTGAAGATGTTGATTTGCTCTTTTCGCGTATGTTTTGTAAAGTGTTCTTTCGGGGGCGTCGCCTAAAGACAGCTTATAAATTAAAAAAACAAACAGCCAACCAGCAAACAGACAAAAAGGAGAAGCAGAAGGAGTAGGAGGTAGGAGGTACAAAAGCGCAATGAAATTGTTGTGAAATGGGAGGAGAGGCGAATGTTAATGATCAAGATAATGGGAGAGCGAATGACTATGCGAATGGGATATATGGTTGTACGTATATATAAATATGCGATATATGGAATCAGTGTATAAGTACACACAAATATATAATATATGCTGTTGTGAACCTGTCGCGACGAACCTCTGCTTTGTTAATCACTGAATCAGTAAATTAGTGGCCAAATGGCTAAATGACCAATTGGACGAGTGGTCAAGTGGTCAAGTGGCTTTCAAAGCTGGCAGTAGTCATCGGCTTAGAGTTTAAGTTAATGCTATGCTAATGCAAATGTCTGCTGCATAAATTAATACCAATAACAATAATAATGAACTAATGTTGAGTGAGTCGACTAAAAAAGACTCAGTACTTCCTAAGAAGCGATTACGTACTTTTTATATATAGTTGTCTGATTTCTACTAAACATAGATATGTTAGACGATACAATTCCATTCCACTTGTCTTAATTTGTAAATCTGATTAATTTCGCCGACTTGATCAGAGCACAGCATAATTGATTGGATCGATATGAAAATCAAAGTGATAATATGGACTGACTGCTTAATTAGAATATACAGAAGAATCCGGTTAAAACAACTCCGCTTATAGCGTTCGTCTGGTTTATGCGACGTTAATTCGAGGAAGATACAAACTTTTATGAAAAATAAAATCATACTCCTGATATAACGTCGGTCTCTTGATTGTCGTTATAACCAGAATCTACTAAACTTTATGGGGTAACAGTTGCCTTCTTCTATCTGTTACCCAACATTTTTGTTGACAAACCTAATAGACTCTTGGTCTTATTTTGGAATACAGAGTCTTAAAATAAAACAAACAAAGCGAACAAACAAAGAGATAGATATAAAGAGACAAAAGCGGTACAGGTGCCTAGGAGACTCCACAGTAGATAATTTAAGTTACCAAAGTTCAGCAAGAAACAGGTGCTTGATATTATAAAAAAGATAAAAGAAAAACATTTACTACCATATATACAATGCCAGCGGATTATTTATTAATTTACTTGATTTATCACTCTCACAATTTAGTATAAAAAAACAAACAGCAACAATTTGAAGAATTGAGTTTTTTGACTGACTAAAATGTAACTAAAAGTAACAAAAAACTTTCCACAGATATTAAAAAAAAGAAAATGTTGTAAGCGCTAAGTTATAGTTCGTCCTTAGAAATCTGATAAGAATATTTGTTTCCAATATCGAGATTTGTTTAAGTTTTCATCTCACACTTGGACTTCAGATATTCAATAGAGATTGTTTATAGCTGCAAATTGGACAATTACTTCAATTTTGTTAAAAGAACAGATATATACATACAACTGACAGATTGGCAGTTCGGGACTGAATGGGGACTACTGTGTGCGTACGTGTGTGGCCCGATTTATGGATGTGATAGATAGATGGGTAGATTGGCTATTATTTATGGCATAAACATTGCGACCGCACATAATTAAATTATATTTATTATTTGTTATTTGTTACTTGTTACTTGTTTGACTTGTTGCTCTTTGTTATGACCAGACCCAAAACTCTCTGACTCAAAACTTAGAGCCGCAAAACATTGGTCCGATTGTCTGTCTGTCTGTCAGACGATTTTGGTTGTGAGCTGAGGTGTGGCCCACTGGTGTGTGTATGTGTGTGTGTGTGTGCGTTAATTATGTGGGCGTGATGTAGATGAATGGCCGCTGATTAAGGCGACAATTTCATAGCTCTCACATTGGTAGCTACCCCTGACAAAGACCCGATTTAAGCATTTAAGCATTTAACCATTACCCTATTTTCGCACTCCCCCTTAAAAATCTTAACGTTAGGCAAAGCGAGTCCATTAATCAAAGGCGAAATAACCAAATGTGAGTTTTGGGCCATCAAAACAATATGGGCAGAATGGCACGTTAATGGAGCGCTTGAGCTTAATTTGCCCGCGGTCATAAACGAGTACACCCAATCTCCCTTCTCCCAATCTCTGCCCCTCATCTCCATTCCAGTGTCTCTCTATATACAGATGTATCTGAGGTATGGTTATTCATTGCGTGCGCTTATTGACTCAAGTGTCGTTTTAGACCACTGAAGTAGTTGGTTGGGGCCCAGACAATTTTTCAGTTTCTCAGTCTCATAGAGATGGTCGCGTGTTTCCGCAACACAATAGAGATGTTGACGCATAACATTTTCGTCGTAATAAGGAAATTTACCTGATTTTTTTAAATAGTGTTTTTGAGCGAGAGCGAGTATTTATACCTTTTCTGCATAACAAAATGCATTCTAAATTGAAATATAATGATTTTTGGCATAATTAAGTTTAATAAGGGTATTCAAATAGGTCTTCTCTTAATCTGTATGATAGGTTGGTGAAAAAGTTCTTTTTGAGCGGGAGGCGGTATAAAAGTAAACTCGTGTGTAGATAAAATTTCGGAAAATTTGAGTAATTCATTATGCGGCGTGATGTGAGACACTTTAGTTGCCGTTAAAAATGGTGACGATGAATAGAACGAGTCACGAAACGTACTCAACACTATTTTCATTCTGATTCAGAGTCGGACTTGAGGCTTTTGTTCTTTGCTGCTCATTTGACGCGCTGTGTCGTTGTGTTGTTTTGGTTAACTTGGCGACTGGCAACGTGTCAACTGTCAAAAATTAGTCAAAGCAAACGTCAAAGAGACGGGAAGAGTTATGAGAGGGGAATTGTGAGACGTGTCTCTGTCGACGGAGCAATTGAAGCAACATAAATCTGATAAGCGAGCAAATATGTCAGCTCAAATGATGACGATCGCCATTATACAATTACAATTTGGCCCAAAACACTTGCCTCTTCAGCGGCAAATTGACAACTGGCAACTGGCAAGTGGCAAGTGGCAACAGTTGAATAGAAAATAGTTGAAAACTTAAAAATAAAAAAATGTTCAAATCCTGAAATGTGAAGGTGCAAACAGACGAAAAGAAACACTTGAACAAATCAACTGAGAGAACCGGCTGTACCAATAACAAATAACAATAACAATAACATTAATAGATGCAACAACATCAGAAAGCAGACAAATCAAAGTGTGTTAACCCCAAATCGAGCTGAACCGATTCGGTCCGTAAGCATCAGAACGCGAGCAACAAAGATAGATAGATAAATAGTTAGAGCGAGAGACAAAAAGAGAGAAAGAGAGCTAGATGCTTCGTTTCACCCTCCTACAGCGATGGCCAGAGTTTTCGTAAACCGGTTGCTACAGATTAATAGACAGACTAACAAATAAATGTGTTGTTGAAAGACACCTTTTCTTGTTTTTTTTTTTTTTTTTTTTTTGGGATGGTTAGATATTAAAATAAGCCGACAGTTGGTAAAAATCATAATTAAACGAAATGTACTAATAGTTATAACAATATTTGGACAGAAGATCAACTATCGTATAAAGAAGATAATTGGCTGTGTACACTAAATACATTTTAATTAACATTTAGTTAAATTATTAGATACAAGCTTTAAATTGTTATAGTTAGTGAAGATTACAACGGCAAAACAAAACGAAGCTTAGATAGCTGTACTAAGCTATTTTATGAACAAACTTTAAAATATTCCCAATATAAACACAGAGGCTAATGGAACCTTTGCAAAAAGGCTACTCTGAATTTTATAACTAAAGTAAAGTTCTAAATTGTAAAAAATTTACAAGTTTATATAAGAAGACATGCATAAGGAGTGTGTTTAACTAATTGCAAGAAATGTGAACGTAAATTGTATTGAAATTAATGCCTAACATAATGAAATATTTGATTGATAGATAGATCAGGTGTGCTCATGCCTGACTCACGGTCTGAGCAGAGTCCCTGAACTAGTGGCCGACCTTATAATGCATTCAACTCTGGAGTCTCAAGATAAATCAGCATTTGCTTTACAAAAGGAGCAGTTGGCTCAATTAGTTCACACACTGACCACACTACCGACTGCAAATTCAATTAGTGCAACAAAAAGAAATGTCTCAATTGCTCACACATGGTAAGGGAAAAGGGGAGCAAAGGGGAGCTTAAGAAATACTACAAAATTGTAGAAAAGTTCACGAACAAACTCACATATTTTCTAAAGTTGGAAATGTCTTAAATAGTGTTATCTTTTACTAATTTATGTATATTCTTTGAGTTGGTATCTTTGAAATTCTGTGATTCAAAATATCGTTTAGTATTCAAGTGTTATTAAACCAATTGAATACAAGTAACAATGTAAAGTTTTGTCAAACACTTGAAATTACAAAAGATTGGCCTAAAACTCAAGCCGAAAGAAGTTTTTAATTTCATTCCATTTAATTTCATTAAAATTATGGAATTAATAGGTTTAATCAAAAAACTCTTATATCGTAATGTTAAGTAATTTTAAAATTTCGATTTTATTTCTGCTATGAATATGTTGCAGCTCTATTTTACTCCGAACTAAAAACATATAATAAAATTGCAACAACTTTGTTACGGTTTTCTTTTAGTTTTATGTGCTGCAACTTTGGAAGGAAATAGTTAAAATTACAGTGCAACTATAACTTTTTTTTTATCATAGTTCATGAACAATAATAAGTTCATCCTTTCATTATTTATTAAATCCTTTTACAAGTTGATGGAGTTTAAAATCTATACAAACTTTTCTAACTTCTTAAAGAAACTTGGTCTTAGGTAGAATGTTCGTGAAATTAACATTTAAGTTCTAACTAATTAAAGCACACTTGTTTTACTTCTTTTTTTTTTTTGTTTTACTTGAGAAATGTAATTGAAACTCACCTGCTTTGTGGGTGATTGATATTTGAAGAGGCTGCGCTTTGCCGCTGGCGTATATGTGTTCTCATTGCGCTCCTCCCCCGCCGTCTTCACATCATCAATGGCCGATCCAAGGAGCTCGTTCTTCAGTAGACACGAATAGGCCAAACTATCGCGTGCTGTTTCGCCGCAATCCCTTTGCTTTTTGCTGGTCTGTGGCGAGTTATCATTGGACTTGTTAATGGAGGCGAAGCTCGTCTGCCAATTGTTGTGGGCTCTAGGGGGGCGAAAAGGGGAAAGTGAGATTTAATAAATATGTTAATAATTGCAATTAATGTAAATCAAAACGGAAGACTCTGATTCTCTGTCTATCTGTCCGTCCCTACTTGGGTTGCCTGCTGTTTTTTTTTTTTGCAAACCAGTCATGGCAAAATAAAAAGCAAAAAAGTTTTGCCAAATATAAATTATTTATACAATCAACAACAACAACAATGAGAAAAGCAGCAGCAGCAGCAGCAGCAGCAGCAACAATAACAACAACAGCAACAATAGCAATCGTAGCTGCTAAACAATTGCAAAATATATTTATGCAAACGCGTTCAAATTCAATTGTGCGATGTGTCTGGCGCAAGGGGACCCCAATGACTCTCAACACCCTTCGTGTCTGCTCCAACCAACCTCCGGGTCCCCTGCCCTGCCACTGCCACTGCCATTGCCACCCCCCTAACCCGTTCAACCATCATCGATACCTTGGTGTGTACTCGCCACGTAATGCAAACATCAAGACGGCCAATTGTTATTATTTTTGCTCATAAAACATAAAAAACGTGTGCAACGTGCAAAAAAATATTGAATGTCAAATTTGCAAATTTTGCAAATTCACAAATGTTTGCTAACTTGGCAAATTCGCCATGAAATTTGGCCAAGTGTGAGATAATTGTAGCTCAATACACCCTCTACCCCTCCCCCTCCTCCTCCCGGCAGACAAATCTAGGGAGACAACAGCAAATAATAATCGTGATTTTTGAAACGAAGCATTGAAGAAGAAGAGAAGGAAAGAGGGAGGGAAGCGCTTAAAAGTTAGTAGACTGCACTGCTTACTGTTTAAGCATGCAAGATGCGTCGTTCCTTTCCATCCTCATTCTCATCCTCATCCCCTCGTTCCCCCTTACAGCACCCTTATTAAATTTGCCGATTATCCGACAAACGCATTTGAGGCACTTACTTCCACCTACAATAAATCAGCTGCAGAGGGAGGCGAAGGCACAACAATTCAATCAAAGGCAGCAGGTGACACGAACACACAATGCCACAAGCCGATGAACTCAAGGAGACGAGAAAGGGGAAAGCAAAGGGAATGGGCATGGGGAAAGCAAGCTGATAACAACAAAAGTTAACAGCGTTGCAAGCAATGCACAAAGTTGTTGTTTTAAAAGAAATTCTACAGATGTGTTTCACAAATGAAAAGTAAAAACGACATTTGAAGTAGTAGTTTCTTTTTCATCGATATTTAACTATATATGTATGTTCGTATGTTTTTGATATTATTCTAGATTCATCAAGTTACATACATAGCTTTTCGCATCAAGTTAGCTGTAATGTAAAATGTGGATTTTACGAAAAGTGAATTGAATAATATTTCACTGTATGTAGTATATTCCCCAACACTTATTTATTAGCATTCACATAACTGAAAAAATGTTCTTATTTTAATGAATTTGTGTGCTGTTCAAAGTCAGAAAAGATTTATAAAATGCATTTGCAAATAAAGTTACACTATGCACACTACACGTGTAATACCCTCTGGGCTTCGTTTCCAATTATGTGACTTCAAATTGGAGTAGCTGCTTGTGTGTCTGTCTCGCTCGCACAATGTTTTTCGGCATGTAAAGTTTTAACTCAATTGTGCTTTATATGGGCGAAAGGGGCATGGCATCAAAAAAACATTGTCTTTATATCTAGCCTCTAGCCACCTACCTATCAAAATTGGTGTTCCTGGATGTTATAGTTGCTGAGATATTCGCAAAAAAAACCTGTATTTCTCCGAGATATGTCTGGTTTTTCGCTTATTGTGGACGAATGGGGCGTGGCATCAGAAAGGATTCTTGTGTTGCCTGACTAAATATGTGGTCGATAGTGACTAAAACGGATATTGCAGCTCTTACCATCTCTGAGTTCTGTTTGTTCATACGGACAGACAGACAGACAGACAGACGGACATGGCTATATCGACAAGGTTGTTCATCCTGCGGGTCAAGAATATTTGTAAATCATGGTTTTAAGGTAGTATGGATGTAACAATTAAAAATGCGCTTACTTTGCATGAAGCGAACATTTATTCACACAGGGGGTTACAAATTCTTAAGTGAATCAACAACATGTGTTTCAGTATTTTTAGCATAGCTCGAATGGGAATCCAGTGCTGATTGCAGGGAAATCATGAAATTTGCACAGCTCTACTAATTGGGTAACTTGAGGAGCTACTAATGAATTACTTCTCTTTTTTTTATTATTTTTAAGACTTACAGAAATGGAAAAGTTCAGTGATTTATCTATGCTTGATGCGTGATGAGAGAGAGAGAGATACACAGAAGAGAGACCGGAAAACAAGCTAGACAACTGGTTTCCTCCGAACCGTTTTGTGGGTAGGCAGGCGGGGAGGTAGGTAGCTTGCCAGAGGTGGTGTACATGTATCTCTATCTCCATGTCTAAGTCTGTTTGGTGTTTGCTGGCTCTGTGGTGTGCCGTTAGTTCACCGAGGCGCAACAAGGCGGCAAAATGTTGTAGGAAAAAAGAACTGTTTGTTGTCGTTGTTGTTAGTTGTTGTTAGTTGCTGCACACGCTCGAAAGCGGAAAAGATGACGTAGCAGAAATAACGGCTCGAAGTCGAAGTCGAAGCCGACACAGAATGGTGAATGGTGAACGGCGAATGGAAAATGGTAAAATGCGGATGGATGGGGCAACATTGGGTTCAATGAGCCGCAGTTACCGGTAGCCGGCACTCACCTGCAGGGTATAAAGCGGTCCAACGATGTCGGTGTCGTCGATGAATCAATATTGTCAAATAGATTTCTTGCAACCGGACTGCAGTGCTTCAGTATGCGTTTCTCGTACTCCGGACTAAACATCTTAGTCTTTTTTGTCTTGAAGGAGCTTGTATCGATTGTATGTATTATAAAACACTTGACTCAACTCTTCTGCCTGATCAACGTCCAGTGGACTGCGGGCGGGTATGTGGATGTTTGAAACTGATAAGCAACGGAAACGCAGTGCTTAAAACTCTTTTGGGTTTGTGATGATGATGATAATCCAAGAACAATAACAAATTTGCTTAACGTAAACTCCAAGTTACCAAATTTGGTAAGAAAACGAAAAAGAAATGAAAATAGACCAAAATATACGAGTACACTTGTTTTTCTTTGTTGATTTGGTGGTTGTGTGAGGTTCTTGTTGTACAAAATATATATCTTTCTCTCGCTCTATCTATTTATTTTGTAGATTCATATAGAAGACTGGGGCGGCGATCATGCGCTGTAAAGAGACGAAGAAGAAGGAATGAGAGTTAATTTAAATCGACTCAAATGTTTTTTTTGCTTGTTCCATTCGTGTTTTTCGAAATATTTATGTTTTCACACACCCTATAATATATCGTGTGCTACAAATAGGGTATGTGCAGCTTGCAGCTAAAACCTGGCTAAAACATAAGGCTAGCTTTTTTTGTCTATATAGAAAGCTCGAAGAAACAAAGGAACGCAAAACTACAGGGTATAAATCAGGTGCTACACCTAGACTCCAATTGCTGGCTGTGACTTTTTCAAAATTTGAATGAAATTGTAATTTATTTTTGTTTGTCGACAGTTTGCAAGCCAGCAGCTCATTAATCAACGTCTTCAACATGGTCCAAGCAACCAACAGTCAAAGTGTTTCTAGGCTCGAAAGTTATGGCCAAGCCAAGAACAGAGTGAGAAAGAAAGAGTGTGAATGTCGTAGACAGAGGGCGACTCTCTTCACAATGGCTGGCTCTCTTCTGGCTGGCATGGCTAATCAGTTTTGGGCAATAGACTCAATGGTGGGCGTATCAATCACACACACACACACACACATAAATTTGAATCTACTGTCATGTTGTTCGAATGTTATTCGTACAAGATGCGACGCGCATACTGAGAGATACACAGATTTGCCACATTGCCCAATTTGAACCGAATTGAAATTTGGCTCGAACGCTGGCTAACAAGCTAACAGAACAGCTTTGGGACAAGTTTAGGCCCTTGGCACGCGGCAAAGAATTTTCATTCCATAGCCATAAAAAACCCTGACGTGATTTCTAGTAATTAGTTAATGGGCGTTAACTGTTGCAGCTCTCGGCTATTAAAACAGAAATAAGGAAGAGAAACCACACACGAGATGTTGGGCTAAAGTTGGGGGTAAAGGGTTGGGGGGAGTGACTGCGGAGGTAGCCAGAGAAGCGTGAAATGCACTTGGCTCAAAACGAACGAAACACTTCCGCGTTGTTAGCCACATACACACACACACACATACTAACCTGCCGCAAACACACTGGACGCCAGAGAGAGTACCTTCAACTTTTGGTCGAAATTATTAGAATCGTATATAACAAAATATATATATATATATATATATATTTATTTAAAAAAATAAACAAAAGTAACTGACAAATGTACACAACAAACTATAAACTGACTCGATCGTTTGACTTGACACGACAGACTGACTCTACACAAAAAAACTCAATTGACAATTTTCTACCGTCACCAGATCTTTAGGTTTCAAGACTCAGTTCTGTGACAATTACGTACAGGTAGATTGTCTGGCTGACCGTCTATCTGTCTGTCTGTCAGTCTGTCTGTCTGTAAGTCAATCGATCGCTCGTTTGTACCGAGACATCAGGTAATTTTGTGCTCTGAGTTCTGAGTGAAGATTCCAAGGAAGGGCTTTTGGTTTAAGTACAGCAAAGTCAGCTGATAAGCGCTCTTATCGCATGTCGCATGGCAAACAGCAAAGAAACATACATACATACATATGTACGTAAGGCTAAGTAATGCGGGCAAAATGACTCAAAGAATTCCCAATCTGCAAGCCCCACTTGCATGTTTGAACATGTCGCGTCCAGGCATTAGACTCGATAAGCAACAAGTGTGCGTGTGCGTGAGTGTGTAAGTGAGTATGTGTTCGCTTTAGGGGTGGGGAAGGGGAATCTAGTGAGAAGTGGGGTCAGAGAGCCACACTTGCGCTTCGGTTCGCTGGAATTACAGGTTACATCACCAAAACCAAAACCAAACCCCAAAGTGGAGAAACAGGACGGGAAGGAAGGGAAGCGGTAAGCGGTAAGAGAGCAGTGAAAACCATGGGAATATTCAACTACATAATTCTTTAAGTGAACGTCAGTCTTCCACCCTAGTGACGAAATATGTACATGCAAACGCATCGCTTCGCCACACGTGCAAATCGATAATTGCCACAAAAATAATATTTTATCATAAAAATAAATCGAAAGAAAATATACATTTAACAATAATTATTATTTCCCATTTGCATTTACGGATTATGTTTAATCAAAACTTATTTAAAAATGAACCAATTTTAAATTGTTTTTTTTTTTCTTATTCAACTATTTTGCGAAATTTGTTCTCTTCCCTCTTTTTTTTTTTATCAGGATAGCTATTTGACCAACATCACATACATAAATTAACCCGCATAGTTTGCACGTTATTCGTATGTATACACCTAAATATATATATATATATACATATGATGACGTACGTACGTACAAGTGTTGTATTTTCTCAACTTTTCAAATATACCAATTTGTACAGTATACAGTACGCTTCTATATAAATATCAACTCTATAATAAATGGTTATGAGAAATACACCAAATACTCATTTCAGATATTTATGTAAGTTTCTTTTGAACTATACAATCTAACGTAATGGGAAAATCTTTTTATTTTTGACTTTTGATAAAAAAAAAAAATTTAATTTCTAATTCAGTTTAGCAAATACTTAAAAATGTTTAATAAAATAATGTGTGAAACCAAAAGAAACTAACAGGAACGGTTCCTGACTGAAAGACTGTAAGTACTCAATGTGAGATGTTTTAAAAACCAATAAGCTTAACATAAGTATTAAACGCCTATATGTAGGGCAAGGGGCTTGGTAATAAAAACTGTAATCATATTTTTATATGGTATCCAGTAATGTAATTGTTAAGTTTTTCTTTTATTCATATTGAAGGAGTAGAAAAGTAAAAAAAAAATTTTAAATCAGGAAATTAAACACTTTTCGAGTTTTAGTAATTGGGGAAGCGGGGGCGTTGGGGGCGCGGCCACAACCAAAATTAAACTTGTACTATGTGAAACATAGACGGAAATACATATGTACATGTACATACTAGATTTGGTGGCTTTAGCTTTTACAGTCTCTGAGATCCAGGTGTTTATACAGAGGGACAGACAGTCGGGCATGACTCAATCGACTTATTTTGTGATGCTGATCAAGAATATATATACTTTATAAGGTCTGCCTTCTGTCTGTTACATACGATTCACAAACCAAATATATACCCCTCAGGGTATATATTATACCCATTGAATAGTCGATCCTGGTCAAACTAAAAAATATGACTGATTGTTTCACCACGAATTTAGCTTCCTTGGGTGTGAAATACATCTGAAAAGTCCGGGAGTGTAAAGTGAGAGTGTTTTTTTTTTTACAGAGCGTATGAATTTGCTCCTTGGCTCCTTGCCTGCCTTAGCGTGGGATCACTGTACTTCGGGTGGGTTGTTTTTAGTTTTTTTAGGTTTTAAGCTTGTTTAGCATAATAATGTGTGTTCTGGCATTGACTGCGTTGTGTTCTTATCCTCTCCATTGACTGCTCCATTTGAACTGTGGGTCAAGAAAAGTCGCTGTTCGACATTTATAGACTCTGAGATAATGCTCCCAAGTGGAGCCAACAGCTGTCAATTGGTGGGGCTCCCACAGCGATAGACGTTGCACTTGAACATTGATGGCTATAAATACTTTACGCTTTTGTACGATATATAGTATGTACATATATATATATAGTATACATATGTACATATGTGTAATCAACAAAAAAAACATGTAAGCATACACTATGTATATCTGAAGGCACTACTTCTCATCCTACTCTAACTGGGAAAACTCAGTGTGTGTGTTGATTCTATGCACTGCCGCCTGCTGTTGCGGTTAATATGTACTATTTCGTTTGGTTATCAGCATTAACAGCTATTTCTTACTGTGGGAATGTGATAATACACACAAAACAATACTACTATTAACATCAACAACACAATTCACATGTGCGCTCTGACAACCGACAACAACAACAACAACAACAACAACAGCAGGAAAACAAAAAAAAAAAACAAATCCCTTTTAGGCAGAGGCAGAGAGAGTACAATCGAAAGAAAGGCTGATATACAGGAGCGTCGGACAATCGATAGACACAGGCGCCACTGCTCACACCCACTACCACCACCAGTCTCCATCCCTTTGAAGAGCAACAAAATTTATCGGATAGTAGTAATCGTGTCAAGGACATTTGGCCAAGAGTATACGTAGTAGTTGATGCCGCTGCTATTTGCATTTCTATGACTTTGTATTAATATTTAATTAAATAATTTGCAGTAATGGCGTTATGCCGTTATGCCGTTGTTTTTCTTATTGTGCATTTAAACACACACACATTTCTACGTTCAAAACACACGCACTGCTGCTCTATAAGTAGTAGGGAGAGATATGAGAGCGAAAGGCCAGCTGCATACAAGCAGACACAAACACAAAAACACAAATATGCATGCATGCGAGTGTGCAGCAGCAGCGACAAGCGCGCTCTCTTACCCTCTCACTCTCACTCTCACTCTGGCATCCAATGTACAGCTAGGTAGTAGAAAATAGAGGAACGCTTATTTAAATGAACTTAAACCGTTTAACTGATGTTTTACAATTGCACATTACATGAGATCACCACTGAACGCGTATCGTACTTATACACTTACTTGCTGCTTTAGTTATATTGCGGTTTTCCAAACCTTTCTTTACGCGCAAAACACTACGAAAACGGTTAATTTTGATTTGATAGTAGCTGCATTACAGAGGCCACCACCACCGCTAAGCTGAGAGGATACAACATCTGTTTTAAGCAATGCTACGGCAACGCGAGGGTTGATTGCTTGTTCTTTTAGTTGGTTGGTTGGTTACTGCGCTAACAATGCGATTTTCGTTAACGATGCACTCTGCACTCTACACATTAGGCAAACATTCGCGTTTGCTATTTTATTTGTTATTCGTATCTTTGCTGCGATGCGGTCCGCGCTTGTTCACCGCCGTTTGATTTGTCTCCCAAATTCAGCGTTATTTTCTTGGTCTGAAGAAGCATTACTTAGGGATGCTTTTATCTTATCGATATGTTGTTGTGCTCAGTGTGACCAGCCTGCGCCTCAAAGGTGCGATAACAAAATAATCGATATAAATACAAAATTGCTTGATACAAATATTAGAGCTCGTTTTATTACGTTGGAACTTGAATTCTGTAAATCGACTACGCAATTTGAAACGATATTCAATTGAATTCTAACCAAATAAATATATGTTTATACGTAATTTAGTTGATTTACTAGACTAGAGGCACTCTATCATATCGATATTGCACATGATATTCAAGTTTTTTATTTTAATTATTTCACATTGTATTCTATTGTCTGGTGGGACAGTAATCATTACAAAATGTATTTAAAATTTTGATTATAAATAATCAAAACTTTGATCATTTGTTTTACAATATAATAAATTATTTTTCAGTAAATTTCACTTAACCAAAAAACATTCGTTTTAAGCAATTAAAATTATGTAATTTAACGATGCAAGCAAAATAACAATTTCATTAGAATTTCGATTTTAAATGTTAGTAAAATTATCATTTTTTTAGCAATTGATTTTTTAATGCTAATAGCATTTAATTTGCATTATTTTAATTAATGCTAATGAAATGCAAGTGCTTACAGAAATTAATTGATTAAGAACAATTCTGTCACAAAGTGATGATTTATTTTAGATAGTAAATTGAAACGAAACCCGGGATAAAAGCTTATAAATATGTGATTATATTTCTGTTTAACAATGTAAAATTACTTTAAAAAAAAGAATAATAAATTTTATCAAGGAGTTGCTATCATTACGATTGTTGTGCTGCATTACGATTTCGTCAATTAATTGGAGCATTTTGCTTTTAAAATTCCAGATATTTTTTAAATATTTAAAAAATTTGTTTTTTCTTTGAATAACATTATTTCAAGAAGAAAGAATGTAGTTTTCTTGTCGATGTTACACCCCACGCCACCATAAAAAGTAAAATGCCAGATATACCTCGAAAAAAAATACACGTTTTTGCCGAATATCTCCGTAGCTACGGCACCCAGTGACACTAATTGTGGCAAACAGGTTCCTTGATGCACTATAACAACAATCTCATCACAATTTTTTGGATGCCACGCTCCCTTCGCCCATGAGAAACAAAACAAATTAAAAAATTTGCATGACTTCAACTCACGTATTTTCTAACCTACAGTTTTGTAATTATATCATCGTTTAAAGACAAACAATACCTAACTACCCTGATAATCGCATCAAGATAGGATTATAATCAAGTAACGTAAAGTTTCAGTAGAGGAGTAGCCACAGTTCGTTGCACTACGCTTCTGAAGCAGAGCTTCCGTCACACAAGCAGTGTACTGCTTGCGAACACTGCAGTGTAAACAAAAGCACGTATGTGAGCGAGAAAGACATACAAACTCGTGTGCATGTTAGGTTCTTACAACGATTACTCTGATACGAACTCATATAATTGGATATGAAACTCTGAGGGTATTACACAATCAGGATGCCCGACTAAAATATATATTTCCTTGTTTTATCTAGGATATGATCTTAATGGTGTGAAGCCTTAAAGTATATAACCTTTTATTGAATTTCAAGCCTTAAATCTTCTGAACAAATTGAATGTTCTGTTGGCTGCGTTTCGATCACGTATGATTTCATGTGTAAGAGTGAAAAACTGACTGCTCCAATATATTGATTAATATACAACATATATATATAATGCCCACTGCGTCTGCCAAAGTTTCTATTGACTTTGTGGCCAATTAGCCGTAATGAGCATACAGACAGCGTAACTTTGTTGTGAAATAGTAACTAATGCTAGATTTTCACTGGGATGGATGTGGATGGCACTTATCTATTTACATAGTCCGCAAGCCATGCAGGGCGTCAGTGTATCAGTTTAGTAGCAGTGAGCAATCAAACAGTTGAACTATAGCTACTTAAGATGAACATTAGCAGCCTGCTGCAGTTTGAGTCGATGCATTACCAGGGAGCACAGACCCAGTCGATGGCCACGAATCGCTTTGTGGCAAACTCGTTGCGTGTGTTCATCGAGGACTTCTATCAGCGGATTGCGCCATCTTTCATGCTGATCATCTCGTGTCGTCGCAACAGTCCCATGAATTTCTATCGCAATATTATGCAGTTGCTGTACGAGAGCGTGGATACAATGACACTACAGCTGGTCCATCACAATCATAGTCTAACGCAGGGTCAACGCCTGGCGGGATCACGCTTACACAATCTGCTGCTGGTGGACTCGCTGGACGCATTCCTGTAAGTTTCCTCAGTCACATTTCGCCCTATTTGATTTCGACACACTTATGATTTGGACAGGGATATTGAGATCCACACGTATACGGCACGACAGGCAGCCAGCAGGTACTATTTTATCTTTCTGCAGCAACGGGATGCCCTCATACCTAGCGATATGCAGGGTGTGTTTGAGTACTGTTGGCGACATCAGCTCATCAACTGCAATGTGATGACACAGAGTTCCAGCGGTGAGGTCATCTTGCACACTTATTTCCCCTACGAAGCCTCCCATTGCGATCAAGTTGTTGTTAAGCAGATTAACCAGTTCTCCGGCAAATCCTGGCAGCATCCCATCTATTTTCCAGCCAAGCTCCACAATCTGCATCAGTGTCCCCTCTATGTGCTCCTGCGTTCCGCCTCTCCCTTCATAAGACTGGAGCATAGTTTGCTGCAGGAGCTGTCCCGGCGTATGAATTTTGCCATTCGTCCTCCGGAGCATCACAACCAATCCATCAACTTAACGGAGCAGCAGCTGCTGCATCTGGTGAATATAACAAACAATTGGCACAACAAAATTATCAACTTTGTTCGTTTGTTTTTTTATTTTTTTTGAATGTTTTTTTTTACCATTTTTTTATAAAAAAAAAAGGTGAATGTAGCTGTTTATTATGTTTTACCTCTTTACTAACTTCACGCTTCTCCGCATGTCTCGTTATAACTATTAATTTTCATTTAATTATAACTTTCGTACAAACAAGATGGTTTTACAGTGGTTAGAATTGGTAAAAGAAGTGTCTGATTTCTACCTACTATTTGTTAAAATAAAATACTTCAATTCAATTTACTGACTCAGTAAAAAAAGCAAACAAAATAAGTTAAACTTTTGAAGATAGCTTTACGTTTGCATAAGCCAATATAAATCAATAATACTTAAATAAAAATAAAACCGTAATGGCAGAATATTTATGAGTGATTGTGAATTAGCAGATAGTTATTCTAAAAAAGTAAATATAGAAACATATACTAAATATATATGTGTATAAATTCCTATGAACAATATTCTTAAGAACTATATGATTTAAAATGTGTCATTTATATGGCCAGATAATGTTGCAGTATTTGGAAACATTAATTTTTTAATAGTAAACTAAACTAACTAACTAAACATACTGATGCATTAAGCCATTATTTGGTAAAAAACTAAACCTTAAAATATGTTACTTTGATTATTTGATTATTGTTGTGCCAATTGTATGATTATAACAAATTGTTTGTTAATAGTTTGCTATTTCTTGTGCCGCACCTGCAGCTGCAGCAGAAGCGTGCTCACCTGGTCATTGGCTACATGCGGCAGCGGGTAGAGCATGCAAGCAATCTGAGCTCAGTGTTTCCATATTACCCAAGTCGGTTGGTGAGTTGCCTGCTGTTGGATGAGTACAATTTAACCAGCATGGAGATACTGAGCTTTCCCTTCCAGAGGCACAGCTGGTTGTGTGTGCTCTATAGCTTCCTGAGTGTCTCCTGTCTGATGCTATATAGCCGCCAGCGTACGGACAGATCCACTGTGCTGCTCTCCATACTGGCGGTGGCCTGCGGCCAGCCCATTGGAGCCACCACCACGCGTCCTTCACAGCAGTTGATTTACGTCAATTGGCTTGGATTCACGCTTCTCATCCGAGCTATGTACTCGGCCCTCTTCTATCATATGCTCCGGCAGCAGGTGCACCAGCGCATGCCACGCACCTTGGATGAGCTGCTGCTGCAGGGTGGGATTAGTAGCAGTAGTTATACGGCGGTGATGAATCTCATAACCGCCGAGGATTTGCGAGAAGTGAGCAGTATGCAGGTACTGCTCGCCAATGTGCGCAAAATTATCATCTCAACGGAACTGGAACGCAATGTCCTGGACAATATGGAACAGCTTGCACATCAGCATCAGCGCGTCTTTGGCATCCTATCGCAGCAGACGCTTCTCCAAATGGCGGCACAGGCGGCCAGACCAGTTGCCTACTATGTGCTGCCCCAGCATATACTGGATCAGCAGCTGGCCATCTACTTGCAGCAGGATTCGCATCTGCTGCAGCAATTCGATGACATGATAATGTCCATACAGGCTGTGGGTCTCATCAACTACTGGGCGGGGCAGTTTGGCAGCGAACGTCATCTGCGAAGCACCCAATCCTTGCCAGCAGATCGAAGGCTACGTCAGCCGGATCTTTGGGCCATTTATGTCATTGCAGGCATCCTTTATGCAGTCGCCACTCTCGTCTTTCTCTGGGAACTGTACTCCATGCGTTAGAGTTAAGTCGTTTCGTTCACAATAAGTTCAAATGAGCGGGCAAGTGAAATGAACAAATGAACTTATCCAGTTCAATCAACACCGTACATATGTGTATCGTTTAATTTACTTACTTGGTACCCTCAACAAATTAAAGAAATAATAAAAAGATTGTGTAGAAATTCAACAAGAATCATTGCCAATTATTTGTTTTCTTTATTTATAACAAGACTAAATTTAAAATAAATCAGCCACAAGAATTTCTACAATGAGTTTTTAAGTTCTATTGGATTAAAATTCCTAAATAGGTAACATTGTCTCAACGAAAAAAAAAAAACCGTCCATTGGAAACTACTTGCGTAGAATCCTTTAATTTGATATATTAAATATAATATGATCGATTGAATTTATTCATTAAATTGAATTAATAATGTCAGCTTTGAATTTAATTAATCGACTACCACTTGTGTTGTCGTAATCGATTGCAATTCCATTACCGGAACTTAATTCATTGCATCGATTTCCATATTACATATATTCAAATAAAATTATCTGCTCAGTGCAAACTAGCAAGTATTAATTTTTTTATACCCTCTGAGGGGTATATTGGGTTTGTCAGAAGTATGTAACAGGCAGAAGAAGGCGTGACAGACCCCATAAAGTATATTTATTCTTGATCAGCATCAACAGCCGAGTCGATATAGCCATGTCCGTCTGTCCGTCCGTATGAACGAAAGGATCTCAGAGATGGTAAGAGCTACAATATCCGTTTTAGTCAGCCACATATTTAGTCAGTCAATACAAGTTTGCTTTCTTTTTTTTTATGCCACGCCCCATTTGCCCACAATTAGCGAAAAACCAGACATACCTCGTAAAAAATACATGTTTTTTGAGAATATGTCGGTAACTATAACACCTAGGGATACCAATTTTGGCATGCAGGTTGCTAGATGCCACGCCTCCTTCGCACACCAAAAGCACAATTTCTTTGTAACTTTGCAAGCGGCTGGCTCACTTATTTCTTAACATATAGTTTTGTAACTTAGCATTTACTTGCAGACAGATAATATCAAACGATTGTAAAAATTTCATTAAAATCGGACTATAATTAAAAAAGTTTGCGCCTATTGCGCATTTTTAAGAATTAATTTTAATCGAAAATTTACAATTAAATTAAATGCAATTTTATAAAAAATAAATGTATTGTAAAATGTCAATCAAATAAATTAATATAGTTCGATATTAAATAATAATATTTAAATAATAAATATTTAAAAAAAAGTCTAAATTAAATAGTATCATTTCAGTTTGCATATATGTACGGTCGTTTAAAAAAATGTATTAACAGTTTTTATATATTAAAATAGTTCATGAAACAAAACTAAATTTTAATCGATATAAAAAAAAAATGTTTTTATGGAAATGTTGCTTTACCCCCACTGATTGATCTTTTGTGGTGAGCGTGTCCTTAAACTTTTAGCCATCTATTTGTGCTGGTGAACGCAGCCAGTGTTTTGAATTAATTCAAAATTAAATACAATTTATTGTAAATGCTTCATAATTTTATTATGCAAATCACAAAATATTTTCAATTAAATGCTAACAGAGAAAAAAAAAACAACACTGTTAGCTTAGATGCACTAGTGCTGATAATAAATTGTAGTTTTGAATTTCAGCCATAAATAAACCAAACCGATTATTGTTATCGACTGTAATTTCAATGGATTATTAAATTGTATATGTAAATGCACTTCTGGTTATGTTCTGGACTGTTTAAAGCTTAAAGCTTTTGCAACAGAATTGAGGAGGCGCCACCGCCGCCATTGCAGATGGAGGCGCAACCCAATTCGCCGGATTTAAGGGCGTGGCTCAGATGGGTGACTAACCTGGCACCAGACATGCCAATGGGATGTCCCAAGGAGACGGCGCCGCCATGGATGTTTACCTTGGCTGGATCAACGTCCATTTTGCGAATGTTGGCCAAGACTACAAGTGAGAAAGCCTCATTGATTTCCCACATGGCCACGTCCTCCTTGCGGACGCCAGCGCGCTCCAGCAACTTGGGCACCGCAAAGGCGGGTGCAATAGGGAAATCAATGGGATCCGTTTCGGCGTCTTGAAAGGCGACAATGCGAGCCAATGGCTTAAGATTAGCACGCTTGGCTGCCTCGGCGGTCATGAGGACAACGGCAGCACCGCCATCGTTTAGCGTTGATGCATTGCCGGCGGTGACGGTTCCATTCTCGCGCTGGAACACGGTGGCTAGTTGGCTGAATTTTTCAAAGTTGACACGGGTGAACTCCTCGTCGACGCTAATGATTTGCTCTGGTTTACGCTTGAGCTGAATTTTAACGGGAGCAATTTCACTGTGGAAGATCTCGTCGCTCCAGGCCTTGGCGGAGCGCTTGTATGACTCAATGGCAAAGGCATCCTGATCTTGGCGAGAGATCTGCATCTTTTTAGCCGTATTCTCGGCACAGTTGCCCATATGGAACTTGTTGTACACATCCCAGAGACCATCCCACACAATGCCATCAGTTAAGTTGATTCCGCCGTATGGCGTCGCTCCTCGCTTCAAGTAGAATGGCACATTGGACATGGATTCCATGCCGCCAGCAACAACCACCTCAGCATGTCCCAGCATCAAGGACTGGGCGCCCAGCATGACCGACTTCATGCCCGATGAGCACACCTTGTTTACCGTGGTGCAGCACACATTCGTTGGCAGCCCCGCAAAGATGGCAGCCTGACGGGCCGGCGCCTGGCCAAGACCTGCGGACACCACATTGCCCATGATCACCTCATGGACATCACCCTTGGCAATGCCGGCTCGCTCGATTGCTGCTTCAATGGCTGTGGCGCCTAATTGCGTAGCAGACAAGGGAGCCAACTTCGATTGGAAACTTCCGATCGGTGTACGGGCGGCGGAGACAACAACAACATCGTTGATCTTTGAACTGTACTGACGGAACTGAGCGCCAAGCTGTCGTGTGGTGTTTCGCAACATATTGAACGGTTGGATTGGGTTTAATATGCACACGATCTATTAACGCGGTTGGTGGAGAATGTTCTGAATAACTGAATTTAAATGCAGTTCAGATAAAAACCTGTTGCGCTCCACTTGCGTAACCAAATCAAATGTGTAGAGATCAGCTGCTTTGGACAGTGTTGGATAGTGCGACAAGACACTACATTTGCAATTGCTACAAAAATACTTGTCACGAGTAAGAGTTGGTACTTCACAGTATCGTTTTCGCTATCATTAGGGATACCCTAAAACAATCTAATATGTTTTTTTTTTTAAATCTAACAGCAATTTGATGATGTAATGTTTGTAGTAATAAATTAGTATTTAAGATGAATAATCGATAAGCATAATACTAAATATAAATATCGATACAAAAAAAAAAAAACAAGCGCGGTGGTTGTATACTTAAAAATACAACGGTTCAGGATATAAACTTTACAATAACAAAGAAGTATATGCCTTATATAATAAAAAAAAATATTGACAAGTTATAACTGTAACTTGTCAATATTTTTTTTTAAATTATCTGTCATGAGTTTGACATATGTAAGTTGCCATATATAATAAAAATGAGAAACTTTAATTTGACGTTTCAAGTTTTCATTCAATTGTTATATTTGTTGCTCCCCCGCATTATTATCAAACATTGATCAGACTAGTATATTTTTCAGCATTTTTATTGCATGCAAGTAATTTAGCGTTTGCTTAGAACGGTCACACACCTCTTTAGCAAACACTGCAAAACAATAACAAAAGAAGACGACACACAAACAAACAAACATCACCTTGCCTTGTTGCCTGCCGCCAACTGCACGCCCGCCCGCGCGCAAACCAGCAAGCAAGCATTGATTTACTCGCTGTCTGTGTCTGAAATTCTAGTTCTTGTTCTTGTTCTGGTTTTGCTTTTGGCTTGTTGTGTTGCCAATCTTTGTTGCATCCAGCCGTCGCGTCATTTTGGCCTTGTGCGCTAAAACAGTGTGGTCTGTGTGTGTGTGTATATAAATGTATTTTAGTTATACTTAAACAGAAGAACAACAAAACACCAACATGTGCATAGCATAAGTATTTTTTTTTTTTTTTGTTATTTTTAATAAGTATAACTACAACCAAGAAGAAGCAGCAGCATCAAACATTAAACCAACTGAAGCGCAAAGAGAGTTGGACACTGAGACTGACAGACAGACGGACGGACGGACGGACAGAGAGACGAGAAAACTCAAGCAGCGTGAAAAGAAACGAGATAGCAAAGGAAACAAAAAAAAGAAAGAAAAAAAAAGCAAAAAGGCAGTAAAAAAATAATTGTGAGATTAAAATTATACATCGTTAATATTCAAATCGATACGCTACCACTTCGTCTACGCTTATCACGCAACACAACACAGCACCACCAACAACAATTAGCCAAAAAAAAAAAAGTATTACACAGTGGGACAAACAGACACACTCACTCACGCACGCACTCACGCATTGTTGCGCCCATCACAAACAAGAGCAAAAAATAGGGAGCGAAGGAGGAGAGACGCAGCTGCATCGCATAAGAGACGCCCACAAAAAGTACAACGCTAACTTTAAAATCCAGCTTCAAGTTTTTGGCTCCCACTGCATAATCTTAAATATATACGTATATAATGGTAAGTCCACAACAAAAAAGTCGCCCGCCTTTTTGGATTCAAACCAAAAGCGGCAATAACAGCAACACCCACACACACAGCCATAGTAATAGACGCTGACACAGTCATAGTAGGAGCAGTGTTGCCAACTCGTCAGCACCTGTAAAAGCTAGAAACAGCTAGAAAATTGGCAAAAATATGTAAAATAAACAAATAGTTAAATTTCCAATGTACATTAAAAGGTTTCGAAGTGCTGTTATTAACAAGAAATAATACTTGAACGTCCTTTGCAACGAATTACTAAAAATTGTTTAAAATGTTTGATTCCCGAAGTCCAGAAAACTGCAGCAAGGTAATAAATACTCTACCACAATCAAGCAAAAATAATATTGAAAATTTCTTTTAGCAATTTTAACAGGAGAATGTTAAGATCTGGGTTCTACGTTTGCATAAGGATCCATAAATAATAATAAAACTATTAATGAAAACTGGCACAGAACGATCTCCAAACAGCTTGTAGGATCTATATTTAGGCTGCGATGCATATTTAAGAAAGGAACACACCAAAAATGAACTAGAAAATTATACGATACATTCTGACATAGATTTTTGAGTTTAGTATTTATATTATATAATCAACACTAAACAAAGCCCAATTTATATAATAGTATTATACACAATACAGCAATTGTTTGACATACTGCACTTACTTCAACAGCCAGATTTGGCGGTTAAACAGCTAACTTGGCAGCAATGAGTCGGAGTAACCCGTTGAGTGGCCGGCGGCCAAGCGCATTCAAAGTCGCAAATCAGTGTTCAGTTAAGCCGCTGATTTTGTGCCCAACGGTATTTGACGCCATATTGTGGCTGTCAATTGCATTGTGTTAAATGTGTTGTAAATTTTAGTTTGTACAATTGTTCCTGCAGCTGCTTTTAGTGTTTAATCACATCCTGGTTGAACAGCTGATTGCTTCACTCATTGTCTGCATACTCTGTTTTCTGGTATAACTATCCCGTTATTGTTACTCCCGTTACTGCAAATGACACCTGTGGGACTTTAAGTAAAAAATAAACTGTGTACAGTGGGCAGAGAAAGTTTTCAAACAAACTGCGTTTTTGTCACTGGCATTTCTTAAGTTCAACTGCTAATAGGGTATTTTGCATTAATAAATTGATAAATAAATAATTTCAAATATGTGTGCATGCAACACTGGGGACACAATTTTCACTGCAGTGTGTGCTTAAAGTATTGGCACACCATTACTTAAAAAATTTAGAACGAGTTCAGTCTTTCTGCTAGTGATTTATAATTTATGTAAACAAGTTCACACCTATTTAATAGGATGATGGAAGTACTTTAGTTTAAGGGTTCAAATATGTGAAAAATCAATATACAAATTTCTATTTTCTTGTTTTCTTCTAAATATACAATATTTGTATATTCCATATAGTCAATTTTATTTTTTCAAATCGTTCATTTATAGTTAGTTTAATTTTTTTGTTACTTTATAATCAAAGGCTAATTACTTTTTAACGAATAAATCGATTTTAATTATTCATGCTATTGTATAGCATGTTGAATGAACGAAAATTTTAAATATTGTTTATAAATTAAGATTTTGGTTTTAGTTTTTGAAATCTGTGAAAATCAGTTTCAAAATTGGCATAATTTGATAAGTCGTTTTTTTTTAATGTGCAAGGAATATTTTGACCTATTTTGGATGGAATAACAACTACATTTTATAGATCCCATAGGATCGATCTATTTAATTTAGTTTTTTTTTGTATAATACAGTACATAATAATACCGTATGTGTATGATAGTATATCCTATGTCAGTCAAAATTTTTGATAGAATCGCACAAATGTTTTGAAAAGCTGTTACATCAACAATTTGTCTGAATGGGTAGTTAGAATGAAGGAATTATTTGTTTCTAAAACATCTTAGAATGTGTTCTAAAATAAGTATATTATCTTTTACATTGGCCTTCCGCGATTGTTGGATTTTCCTTCTAGTTTTTGATTTCAACGTTCTTACTATTTTTATATTTTTAACAAACGGCTGGGACAGTGAAAATAATATATGTAATTAATTTTAGATTAATTATTAATGCAACTAACATTTTTAAATAATGAATATATGTACATAGCAATAAGTAAGAAAGATACTTGTGTATATGAACACGAATGTGAGTTTATAAGCGAATAGTAAATATTTATTATATTAGAGAATAGAATTGCATATAATGTGCTCAAGACAAATGATGAAGAAGAATTAAAGGTACGTTTTAAGTAAGCATACACACATATCGTACATGGTGAATTAGCGACCCCTTTTGATTAGCATTGCAGTTACCTCTCTCTTCTTCTTACAGTTCTTGTAACGTTAGATTGCTTCCATGTTTTTGTAAGATAAGAAAGTGAAATTATACCTCAGTAGTGCTATAGAGCTTTGCAACGAAATATCGGTTTGAATTCAGTTACATTAAAATACTACAACTAATATTTTCAATAACAAAGTTTAACTAAGTGAATATTCTTAAAATTAAAAAAATTATTAAAATTAAATTGGCGCCAAACTCTGAAAAGTCTATAATATTATTTAGTGGAAAGACGTTGTGGGTACTCTAAAAATTTTATTTGGAGAAATTCTAAATCTAATCTGTATTCGATTAATGAATTGGTATAATATGTATTATAAAAAGGTGCGTGTTTAGATTTTGAGCTAAACGTAGTAATCCCATGACAAAAGAGCGAAACACTTTTCAAATTTTGTATTACAGTGCTTTTTGGGTATAGTGAACTAATTTTTGCAAGGCTTGTTCTCTGGATCGTTTTATTTGTGTAAACAGCGATTATTTTTGTTTTCCAAAAAATCATTAACATTATTGGTAAGAAAACACAATAATTTGGGAATGCACTATATTGAGGGGTCACTATACCCAGACAGTACTGTATTATTATTATTTTTGTTTATATTTAATACTGTGGGTAAACTAATTTGATTTTACAGTTTTCAATTTCTGGAATAATCAGTGTGACGACATTATCTTTGCTTACTATACAACACTATCTTTATCTCTATTTTTATACCCTCTGAGGGGTATATTGGGTTTGTCAGAAGTATGTAACAGGCGAGTCGATATAGCCATGTCCGTCTATCCGCCTGTCTGTCTGTCTGTCCGCATGAACAAACAGATCTCAGAGACGGTAAGAGCTACAATATCCGTTTTAGTCAGTATCGACCACATATTTAGTCAGTCAATACAAGTTTGTTTCCTTTTTCCGATGCCACGCCTCATTCGCCCACAATAAGCAAAAACCCAGACATACCTCGGTAAAAATACATGTTTTTTGAGAATATGTCGGTAACTATAACACCTAGGGATACCAATTTTGGCATGCAGGTTGCTAGATACAATATAAAGACAATGCCATCAACATTTTTTGGATGCCACGCCTCCTTCGCCCACCAAAAGCTCAATTTTGTTGTAACTTTGCCTGCCGCTGACTCACTTATTTCTTAACGTATAGGTTTGTACCTTAGCATATACTTGCAGACAAATAATATCAAACGATTGTAAATTTCATTAATTGTAAATTTCATTAAAATCGGACTATAATTAAAAAAGTTTGTCATACAACGAATATCGTTACTTTCAAGCAAGGCATAGCCACGTGCTGTGCACACAAGCAACGAAAACGAAAAACGTGCGAGCGAGATAGACATACAAATATGTGTGCATGTTAAGTTCTTGCAGCAGCTACTCCAATTTTAACTCACATAATTGGAAACGAAGCTCAGAGGGTATTACACAGTCGGCATGCCCAACTGACATTTTCTTTCTTGTTTTCCATTATTGTTCTCTGTGGTTTTAACTCTCTCTTTATCTCTCTCTGCCCGTCTCTCTCATAGAGCTCACCGATCGTAACGAGACGCGGCGCACAACATTCACAAATACAAACTCGCGCCATGGTCAAGTCCAAGTTGACGCCAACGTCATCAGCTTCAGCGTCGCCGTCGGCGTCAACAGCAATCAGCACTAATGCGGGCAGCGGTATTCGCAAACCGAATCCAGCTTTGGTGGAGGCAAAACGTCGTGCTCGCAATATGCTAAAAACTCAAACCAGTGGAACCGCCGACGTGCAGGAGAGTGTAATTGATATTTTTCAGAATGTGAGTACACACACAGACACACACATACAGGCATACATACTCAGTCTCAGTTACCGTTTAATTGCACTCTAACTCTGATAACAGGCCGTGAACGCAAAGAGCATGCAACGAGGCCCCACAGCTCTTATCTACGACGAGTCGATGAGCCAACACTGCTGCCTTTGGGATAATACGCATCAGGAGAGACCGGAACGTTTTACCCGCACCTTGGAACGGTAAGTGAGGAGCATTAAGCACCTAGCACCTAGCACATAGCGTTTAGCACTTAGCACCTGATGCCATTTGATTGTGGTGCACAGGTGCAAGGAGCTGAAGCTGATTGATCGCTGCCTCTCGCTGCCATCGCGTCTTGCCACAAAGGATGAAATCCTTAAGCTCCATTCGGCAGCGCATTACGAGTGCCTTGAGCAGACGTCGGGCGTGAAGGATGAAGAGGCTATGGAAGAGCTGTGCTCACACTATGATGCAATCTATATACATCCGGTAAGACACTGACTGATCATCGCAAAGTCCAAACTATAATCTTATATGTATGATCATATTCACAAAGTTCATTAAAACCGTACAAATAATGTTAACTGTTTTTATACCCTCTGAGTGGTATATTGGGTATATGTGAAAAGTAAGTAACAGGCAGAAGGAGGCGTGGCAGAAAGTATATTTATTCTTGACCAGCATCAACAGCCGAGTCGATATAGCCTCGTCCGTCTGTCTGTCCCTAGCAACAAACAGATCTCAGAAATGGTAGGAGCTACAAGTTCAATGTTGGTCAGTATCGACCACATATTTAGTCAGTCAATACAAGTTTCTTTCTTATTTTTTTATGCCACGCCCCATTCGCCCACAATAAGAGAAAAATTAAACATACCTCGGGAAAAATACACCAGTATTGGCACGCAGGTTGCTAGATGCAATATAAAGATAATGTCACCAACATTTTAATGTGCCACGTTAGCTCAAATTACATATAGACAACTGCTATACTATCTAATCGGCACTGAAAGATCAGTAAAAAAATCAATATGCACATATTTGCCTCAACTAGTTATTATGCGGAAAATTTGAACAAGTATTGGATAGACAAAGTAATACTTACTAGAGATTTTATTCACTATAAGTAAAAACTTGATTTTAATGGAATCCTGAGCATTATGAAGAGCAATTATATTGTATTTATATCTGGCAATCAACTTGTTATTCTTATTTCTGATTACTGATTAAAAGGAGTACTTAATTTAAGTAGTTCCATTGTTACCCTATTAGTTGTAAAACTAGGCACAACTACGGCTTTTATGATTTGACTAACGATTTGACTGCGTTACCTTCACAGTCCACGTTTAAGCTTTCCCTATTGGCCAGTGGCTCAACCATAGAGCTGGTAGATCAGCTGCTGCTGGGCAAGGCTCAGAATGGAATGGCCATCATTAGACCGCCGGGTCACCATGCGATGAAGGCTGAATTTAATGGATATTGTTATTTTAATAATGTGGCGTTGGCAGCTCAACACGCACTTGATGCTCACAATCTTCAGCGTATCCTGATCATTGACTATGATGTGCATCATGGTCAAGGAACTCAGCGTTTCTTCTACAACGACGACAGGTGAGCTTATCTCCTCCGAAATCCTTTTCACCTTCATTACCTTCATTCTTCTGGGCAGAGTTTTGTACTTCTCGATTCATCGCTATGAACATGGCAGCTTCTGGCCAAACCTGCCGGAGTCCGATTACCATGCGATCGGTGCTGGACCTGGAACTGGTTACAACTTTAATGTACCTCTGAATGCCAGGGGGATGGGCAATGGCGACTACTTGGCGATATTTCAGCAGGTGCTGATGCCTGTTGCCTTGGAGTATCAACCGGAGCTGATAATCGTTTCCGCCGGCTATGATGCAGCCCTGGGCTGTCCCGAGGGAGAAATGGAGGTTACGCCCGCCTGCTATCCGCACTTGCTCAATCCCCTGCTGCATCTGGCCAATTGCCATGTGGCCGTAGTCCTCGAGGGGGGTTACTGCGTGGAGTCCCTATCCGAGGGTGCTGCCCTGACACTTCGCGCTCTTCTCGGCGATCCCTGCCCACCGCTGGTGGAGCCCCTGCAGCTACCCCACGAGGAACTGGTTCAAGCACTGCTCAACTGCATCTTTGTGCATCGACCCTACTGGCGCTGCCTGCAACTCCAGCAGACCTATGCGGCCAGTGAGCTGCTGCTGCCCGCGACGGAGTCCACGCAACTGCATCGCGTGAAGCGCATCTGGTTGGGTGGAACGTTGCCAGAGCCATCGGTACCGCAGCGGTATCCAACGCGTGGCACCTCCGCTCGACTCAGTCCGGATGTTGTAGCCAGCAATGCAGCACGTTTGCAAATGCTGCGCAAGGAGACACAGCTATCGGTGCCGGCGATACGGGTTTGCTACGCCTACGACGTCCAGATGCTGCAGCATTTGAATCTACACGACACCTCGCATCCGGAGCAACCTATGCGCATTCGTCAAATTCATGAGATGCACGAGGACTACAAGCTGCTGGGACGCATGCATCCGCTAGCTGCGCGTGCCGCCACCACGGATGAGGTGTGCCTTGCACATACGCGTGCCCATGTGAATTCAGTACGTCGTCTGCAGGATCGCAACGAGGAGGAGCTGCAGAAACTGGGAGCCGACTACAATTCGGTGTATCTGCATCCCAGCACCTTCGAGTGCGCCATGCTCGCTTCCGGTGCTGTCCTTCAGGCGGTGGATAGCATCCTGCGTGGCGAATCGCGCAGCGGCATTTGCAATGTCCGTCCGCCTGGTCACCATGCCGAGGCCGATCAGCCGCATGGCTTCTGTATATTCAACAATGTTGCAATTGCAGCGCAGTATGCGATACGCGAATATGGCCTGGATCGCGTACTAATTGTCGACTGGGACGTGCATCATGGCAATGGCACTCAACATATCTTCGAGTCCAATCCCAAGGTGCTCTACATCAGTGTGCATCGGTACGAGCACGGCACATTTTTCCCCAAAGGACCCGACGGCAACTATGACGTGGTTGGCAAGAATGCCGGACGTGGCTTCAATGTGAACATACCCTGGAACAAGGTACACGCTCTCTCTCCCTCTCTTCCCTTTAGACCCTCTGTGGGGTATATTGGGTTTGTGAAAAGTATGTAACAGGCAGAAGGAGAAGGCGTTGCAGACCCCTTAAAGCATCACATGCCGAGTCGATTGAGCCATGTCCGTCTGTCTGTCTGTCCGTATGAACAAACAGAACTCAGAGATGATAAGAGCTACAAGTTCAAAGTTCTTGAATGTCACGCCCCAATTATATAATATATATATAATAATATGTGGTCGATAGTAACTAAAACGGATATTGTAACTCTTACCATCTTCATACGGACAGACAGACAGACAGACAGACGGACATGGCTATATCGACTAGGCTGTTGATGCTGATCAAGAATATATATACTTTATGGGGTCTGCCACGCCTTCTTCTGCCTGTTACATACTTTTCGCATACCCAATATACCTCTCAGAGGGTATAAAACGAAGCTCAGAGGGTATTACACAGTTGGCATGCCCGACTGACATTTTCTTTCTTTTTATCTCTTATTTCTAATCTCTTCTCTATCCCGCAGAAGAGAATGGGCGATCTGGAGTATGCCTTGGCATTCCAGCAGCTCATAATGCCGATAGCTTACGAGTTTAATCCACAACTGGTACTGGTGTCGGCCGGTTTCGATGCGGCTATCGGGGATCCATTGGGTGGCTGCAAGGTGACACCGGAAGGATACGGTCTCTTTACCCACTGGCTATCGGCACTGGCCGGTGGACGTGTGCTCATTTGCCTGGAGGGTGGCTACAATGTCAACTCCATATCGTATGCCATGACCATGTGCACGAAGACGCTGCTAGGTGATCCGCTGCCGACGCCACAGTTTGGTTTGCCAAGCACACAACGTCCGCCCACGGTGGCCTTCCAGAGCTGCATGGAGACACTGCAGCAGTGTCTGCTGGTGCAGCGGGAGCATTGGAAATCGCTTGTGTTTGCCGGGTGCAAACTGCCCCAGTCGGCGCTGGGCGAGAATAACAACGAGGATTTTCTTGCTGCTACAATGCAGCAGTTGGATATCTCAAATGACGATGCACAGGGCGCCGCCGGCGGGGCTATCGAGGATCAGCCCGACTGTGGCCAGGAGCGGCCCAGCGGCAGCAAGCCCAAAGTCAAGGTAAAAACGCTCAACGAGTTTATGGCCGAGCACAAGGAGGTACGAGTAACAGCCGCACATCCAGAATCTAGAACTGAAATATTAATTTCTTTCCCCCCCACCTTCAACTTCTCTTTCTTTCTGCCTTTCTCCCCCTCCTGATTCTCTAAAACATACCATATCTCTCTCTTGCTCGCTCTCTCTCTCTTTGTGTTCTTACTGCTCGGCAGGCACTCGAGCAGCAGGAAATGTTTGCCATCTATCCGCTCAAAAGCTGTCCACATTTAAGCAAATTGCGCTCGAAGAAGGCGCCCAAACGTAAGATATTAACACACAACAACTATAAAAATCGTTCTTTCCCTCTTTTTGTCTCCATTTCTCCCTCTCTTTTTCTGTTTCTCTCCCTAAATCTATACTTTTGCTCCGTTTTTGCTTGTGGCTGTGCTTGTGTTGCATTTGTTGTTATTTATAATTATTTTTACAAAATTTATTTTCTTGTCATTTAAATGCTTGTATGTCTTTATTTTTGTAGCAGAGTGTACTTCGTTATGAATCTTGCATGAAAGTTTTCTTCTCCCTCTTTCTCATCCTCATGCTTTGATGCACTTTCGCTTTCTTTCTTGTTGATTTTAGAATGCTTGGCTGGGTATTGATTGTTTTACAGCAGTAGAACTATGCTTTTTCGATTTTTAAAAATCTTTATTCAATTGATTCAAATAGCCAGATTAATTGCTCAGGAACAGTGCTGTCATTTTAGCTTATTTATTGCCAAATGTAAAAAATTTCTTATAATTCTAGCTGCATTCATTATAAAGGGTAATATGTATTTTTATACACTCTGAGGGGTATATTAGGTTAAGGCGTGGCAGACCCCATAAAGTATATGTATGTATTCTTTATCAGCATCAACAGCCGAGTCCGTCTGTCCGTCTGTCCGTATGAACAAACAGATCTCAATGATGGTAAGAGCTACAAGTTCAATGTTGGTCAGTATCGACCACATATTTAGTCAGACAATACATGTTTGTTTCCATATTTTGATGTCACGCCCCATTCGCCCACAATAAGGGTAAATCCAGACAGAAAATACAAGTTTTTGCCGGATATTTTAGAAAAGAATCTATTAGTGATGGAAAAAAAAATTTTTCAAAAATCTCTTCGCAAGTATTTTTTATGATTTTTTGAAAATTGATATTTAACCCATTTTTACCAACTTTTCATCAAAATAGTCACTTTTGGCACATTTCAAAAAATCATAAAAAATACTTGCGAAGAGATTTTTGAAAAATTTTTTTTTCCATCACTAATAGATTCTTTTGGAGAATCTTTTTGCATTCAAACATTTTTTGATTTTGCCCGGGGGAAAAAGTTTAAAAAGTAGACCTTTGCAAGAATAGAAAATATTCCACGAGTACTCAATGGGTTAAGAAAAATTTTGTGTTATTAAAACGGAATTGAAGTGACCTATCCATTGATACCAAACTTCTTTTGCAGTAAGTTTTAATTTGAAGTAGATTTAACTTTAAGTGTTGTCTAAATATTTATGCCTACGAGTGTAGATCTCGGAGACTATAAGAGTTACAGTCACCAAACTTGGTAGGTATATCCGTCTATGCTGCAAGCAGTACAAGTATATATAGCTATATAGCCGCCATATGCCTAAACATTAAAAATAAGTTTTTTGATAATTACTTCTCGCAGTAGGTGTAAAGTAGTACTATACATATACTGACCGATTTTGATTGAAATCGGGATGTCTGTATCATATAATTTAGATATGATAAAAACTACAAAATGTACTAAATTTGTCTTTCTACCTTTTTTGTTTTCAAGCTAACCCAACCAAACTGACATGTCTTTTGTATAAGAAACTTTTTTGTTTGTTGAAGTATCCAAACCAAACTTACAGAATACATTTTCTGACCAATTTAGGTTGGAATTGGACTACTTCATCATAAGCAATCGTATTTTGAAAATAATTAAATTATTTTAATGCTTGGTAATTAAGCAACACGTTATCACGCGTGTCTGGTGGCCGGGCGGCCCTGGGTTCAATCCTAACGTAGGCAAAGTATTTTTTATAAATTTAAATACATTTTGTAAAAAACTTATTTAAATTTATATACACCGGTTCAATTTCCACTTGCATCCAAACTTTTTTAAATTTTTGTCGTTATACCGACTATATTTTTTACCGGAAGATAATTCGAGCGGCGAAAAAAATATGTGCATGATCTTTCATAGTCGGCTCGCTCGGCTGTAAGATTTCCTGCAAATTTTTTTTTTCAAATCAGAATTCGCCGTAGCATCTCACAGTCGGCGTGCTCGACTGTAGCCGTTCCTACTAGTTTTGAAATAAAACGAACTCTATGAAATGTTTTACAGAATTTTTTGCACGTATGAAAATGGTTGTTCAGTTACTACCGAATAACATTTAAGAAGAAAGTTTATACCATAGTAAAAGTAGACAGTTTAGTGTGTAGAATGTCTTGGTGCAGGATATTTTGTAGTCTGACTTTAATGGCTAAAGCTGCGTTTCGCTTTTATGTGTGATTTTCTGTTAAAATATTTAAATGATTGTATACTAATGAAATATTATTTCTTTATTGTTTTTTTAAACAAACTCCATCTATATGCTCTTGAAATCCGAACTTGATGCTTTCAAATGGGCAGCAATAAACACGAGCAGCGAATGCGGTGTGTGCGGCTCGGATGTGGAGAACTGGTTGTGTCTGAGCTGTGAGGTTATCGGATGTGGACGGTACATCAATGAGCATATGGAGCGCCATTGCAAACGGGAGGACCATCCGCTGGTGTTGAGCTTTAGCGATCTCTCCGTGTGGTGCTACGAGTGTAGCGCCTATATTGATCATCCGCTGCTTTATGTCTACCAAAATTTAGCGCATTTGGATAAATTCAATGAACCGATGGCCTGGACACACAGTTGCACAAAGCGGGCAGATGGATGCTATTCGACGGACGCTGATCCACGGGATAAGAACAGTGAGAAATCCACTGGCGACGACAGTGGGTTCTTTATTCAGTTGGAGCAAAACAACTGACCATTGGTTCTGCGTGTGCTGGATGCCCTTACGGAATACATGTGCACGCTGTGCCCTCCACTCCGACACCTGCTGCAGTTCCTCATGGAGTACATGTGGCCACTGCTGGAACGCATTTACCTTAAGCTGCTCCAATACTTTCTGACGAATTGACCAGGTTCTCTCTAAGCACCATGTATTCAAACGGTAACCAATTACCACACCGCTGACGCTGAAGCTATTATTAAAATTATTGTTGACTAGGGAGCAAATCGGGTGCAGACTTATAAATGTTGGTCACAGCCCCATTTACATTTGTATCCGCCTCTTTGCCCCTTCTAAGTATCTTAATATAAATATTGTTAAAACAAATACAAAAACAAAATTAAAAAATGTTATCAATTTCATAAATTGTTTATATGCCATGGAATAAAAATTGAAACGATTAAAACAATCATCATTTATTCTCTGAAATGCTTGAACGACATTTTCTAATTTGTATTTCTTTAAAATTTATATGATTCTATTTACAATACTTGAATATTAAAACAAGCTATCAAAACTCAATTTTTCTCAAAGTTCAAAGAACATGGTACTATCTATTAAGATTTGTATAATAAAATGAATGATTATTTACAAGTACCAAAGTGTACCAAATTTTCTTTCAAATCGGAAATTTAAAGGGCTATAATAATATAAGTGTTTCGCTTTCAGCCAGTTTGGAAGGTGAAACAATAATCCATATCAATTCAAAAAAGTTTAAGAGTTGAGTGAATGCCTCAAGAATTTAACATTTTCTATCAAAAAATAAGTTCACCGAGCGATATTTTCTTTTATAATGTCACTAATTTGGTTCAAGTTTTGTTAGAATAGCTAAAAATTTTTATCGTTGCTTTGATGAAGAATATACATATGTATATTCATTATAGAAAGTTTCTACTAGAAACTGTCTTGTTCAAGGTATAGTGCCTTTTGAAATGGTAAGGCGAAAAGGCATATGCACAGTTTTCATTTTATTACAGTCTGATTCAAAAACTAGGGTTTCAATAGTGTTATGTATAATGCTTCACTGTGCAGCATAACATTCTTCTTGACCATCATCAGTTAGTAGTTAGTAGTACAGATTTGAAGTGATAGAAGTTGAAAGTTTCTGACTGAAAAGGACTGAGCGGACCTAATTTGGCTAATTAATTCAGACGAATCAATTTCGCCATTTATTAGTTTGGGCATAAACAATACACCAAGCATGGTTTTACGAGTCAGCATAGTCAGACGAAAAAACAATTGGTAGCAATCTACTACGGTAGGGAGGCAACTGGATGTCAAGGTTCCAGTTAAGGCCCCTTAGAACAAAGAGCCGTAATTGTTTCTGCACAGATTCTATTATTTAGTTTTAGCTATAAAGGAATCATTGAATTATTTCGTCCAGCGCTTTATCATTTTATAAAGCCTTTCCGCCATATCAAAGAAGTTCAAATAAACATATGTTTTTGTATGCCAACTTTGATGAGTTATTGAGATATCTCAACGAAACTTACAAAGTATGCGTATGATAGTACCATATACATCAATGTTATTTTGAATCGAACTACATCATATAGTATCCATGTGATAAAAATTTTCAAAATGTCGTGTATGTATATTTCGGATATTTAGATACCTAAACCTAACTCATGAAGTACTTATGTGCCTGACGGTATTATCTGTATCCTGACCGAATTTGGTTGTAATTCCACAACTATATAGTAGCAATATCTTCAAACTTTAAAAAATATTTCGTTGATGAATACTTCTAGGTTTTTAATGATTTCTCAATGAAACTCAACCAGTTTCTGCATAAAAGTATTATATACAACCTAACCAACTTTGATTGGCAATGGGCAACTATATCTTATAACTTTCATATGAGAAATCTATCAAACATCAGACCAAAAAAGTTTTTGGTACGAAAAGGTTTTTGTCTACCCTTTTATGTATCCTTTCCAAATATGATTGGAGTTTGTCAACTATATGATATAGACGGGAAATGAACAATCTATCAGACATGTAAAACATCTGAAATTGCGCACTTGATGTTGTTCTAGAATATGTACATATATGGTCTCTAACAGTCGGCATTCTTGACGGTAGCCTTTCATTTGTTAGTTATAATAATAAGTTTACATAATGTCACAATGCCACAATCACACATACTTTTTATATCACTTAGGGTCAGTCCCCAATTTTTTACGAATTTTGTGGACTGATTTTTATCTAAAAAGTTCAAGATTCCATTATTCTCAAACCTATTTAAATCCAAAAAATCAGATATTGATGAGTTCTAGAGCTAAGAAGAAGAAACTGGAGAAAAGTATACTGATTCCCAAAATGTTTGCATGAAATTAACAAGAAATATATATGTATACAATTTGCGTTTTTTGATTGGTTGTGTTCTTTTCAACATTTTAAAGATATTTAAATACGTTGACATTGATTCCAAAAATAAGAACAAATGTTAAAATGAAATGATATCTTCAATAGATTGGCAGTAATTCGATTTTAAAAATGTCTTAAGCCTTTGTCAGCCACTAGAGATTCAAAAGGTTTAATGGGGTACTCTGTGACGTTGTGTGAGCCTAGCGGTAACTACTCTCAATACACAGTGCGACACATGAAATTTAAGGAATTGTTATTTTTTAATTGACAGTATATAGTATTAAATGTAATTTAATAGTAGTAACATAAGTGCATGGACATTGTGGATTGCATTTACTTTCTTTTTGTTTGCTTTGCGCCCAATTTGTGGCTTATGTTTCCCTTGCGTTTGATTCCTCTCCCTCCGCCCCTGGCAGGGCGTCGTTCGTTCTCGCTATTGCTGCTGCTGCCAAAGCCATCTTCGTCGCTGTCGCTCTCGCTTTCGATATCGCTGTCGCTATCCTTTTCAATATCGCTTTGACTGTCGTTTGCTTTCGGTTTTGGCTTCGGTTTCACTTTCATTTGCCTCTTCTTTGTGCTGCTGCGGTTTGATGTTGGCTTGTCGCTCTCGTCGCTTTTTTCAGTGCTGCTATCGCTGTCGCTGTTGATTTGACCTTTCCCTTTGCCTTTGACCTCTTTCGTGTTCGTTTTGGTCTTTTTGCCTGCAGTTTGCTCGTATTCAATGGACACAAAACTGCGAGGCTTTAGCAAATCAATGTCTTTGCTATCCGCTTCCTTCCCTGCTTCCTCATCGTCCTCTTCTTGCTGCTGCTGCTGTTTGACGGAGTCGACACTACGCCGTACTGGTGATGCTGCTGACGGTGCACTACCGAACTGATTTAGGTCCAGCAAAGCCAGACAAGTGGGACGGCAGTCAATATTAACGGTGGCTATCTGGATAAGGAGCTTGTCGTCGATTTTTGGACTCCAAATTTTGATTTCGCCGGCGCTATGGTTGGGAAATGTAAATATCAACTGCATTGCTTACCAAGGGAATTCACTCACCTTGAGATGGACACCAGTGTGTTGTTCAGATAGGACATGCTCTTCACCCGCGTCTCGTGTGCCGTAATAAGCGTGGGTTGCTATGCGTTTACATAAAGTGAGTTAACATCTATAGTGCGGGAGTTATTTGCATTTTGTATTTACCGCTTCATCGGCTTCATCTAGCGATATCCAAGCGATTCCACCATTCTCTAGGCCAACAAGGCAGTTGCGTGCATCTAACCAGGACACACAAATTGGCTTGGATGGAGTTTTAGTGCTGCGTACTACGCTGGCTGTTTCAATGTTCCAAATCTCTAGCAGCAGAGGACCACTTAGCGTAAAGTGACTGCCATCTGTTGACCAGGAGAGGCAGTCAGGAGAGCTACCCAGGGTGCGTTTGCTCTTCAAGTTGGTTCTGTATGCCACGCGTCCCTTGACCAAGTTCCAGGTGTTTAGGATCTGATCACCGCCCAGTGAGAGCGCCAAGCGGCTGCTTGGATGACAGGCGACATGTGTGACCGGATTGCCAGCATGAGCCTTGCGCCAATCCCCCTCTGTGGTCCAGCTGCCGACGCGAGTGGCCATCAAGTGACCGTCAGCGCTGGCCGAGAGCAGATGCGTCAAGTCTGGCGAAAAGACCACAGCATTTATGGTGCCAGTGTGCGAATGCAAAATATGCGACTGCTTTCGCGTGCGCATATCGTATATAAAGATACGATCATCGCTACCACCACTAGCCACCCACGGTCCCTGTACAGCCACACACTTGAGCGACCCGGCATGCGATTTATCCGCAAACGTTGGCTTCAGCTGGATTTTGTCCACTCCATCCACGGTCTTTTTCGTCAGCTGGTAGCCCAGCAGGAAGTCCGAGTATGTACCCACAATTACTTCAATGTTGGGCAACATGTTCGTTTCAAACACGCTGCTTTAACAACTTTCCTATTTCAATTTCAAATTGTTTATGCCCAACACGTGCGGCAAATATCAACACAGCTGATTAGTGCTAAACGTTAGAGATGGGACAACATCCATAGGACCGTCGAAAATATCGATGGTTTATATGTTGTGCAATATATCTCGTTTTAATGTTAGGGGCACTGCTGGCAGACTATCGATAGAGGCGACATTCGACATTTTGAGAGCAAACATTCGATACTATCGATATCGTCGTTCTTAACTCATGGACTGAATTAGTTGAATTAAATGTTAGTTGAATTAAATGTTTTTTAATTAATAATTTGTTCCAAAAAAATGTTGTATAGTAAAATTACAAACAAACTTAAAGCATTTCATATTTAATATATTTTGAAAACGTAGCTTTTTTGAGTTCATTTTGCTTAACAGTTATCACATGTATGTAGGTAAGTTATTCGCTTTGGGCGCGCAAAAGCTTAACATATTTGGCGGCAAACTTTGTTAATTAAGAACGTTCTCTAGGCGCTCACCCAGCTTATATTTGTTGATAAGTTGATAAGCACTGTCAACAATTGTTAATGATGCAGTGCGTTTGCTGCCGCTGCGGTGCACTGCAGTCGGGCGCCTCGGACACCCTGTGCCTTAAAGTGCCAAGGACGGAACAGACTTATCAGTGTCATTGTTTTTGTTGTGCACAGTCGCCTCCCATGAAATGTTTGCATTGCAATGCGTGGCGGAATTTGGGCGTGTGGGAGGCACATGGGGCATGCATCACCGGCTCAATGCATGTGTTTGTATATTCTGAGGCCTGGCCTCCGTTTCCGCAGCACTGCACACAACTGCCACAACGGGGCATGGTAATAACAGTGGGTAGATCCCAAGAGAGAGAGCTTGCCGAACCAGAGATTGTCGAGCAGTCTCCACGGCGGAGTTTGGAGCAATCGCCAGTGGCTGAGCTGTCGCTCAATGTGGAGAGCCAGAAGGAGCCCGAAGACGAGTGTGAACCAATCGATGTGAAACCCAGACTGGTTGCTTCCCAATCCAATTGGTTATCCATTGGAGACATACGCAAATGTAACAGCTGCATACGTTGTGGTAAGGTTAAGATCAAAACATCCGGTTGGATACGACACGCTCAAATGTGTGGCCAGGATCCAAAGTATTCGACTCGCAAGTTTTTCATTTATCTGCACACAAAGGCCTGGTGTGGCAAGCTGGTGATGGACACCTTTTGGGACCAGCACTCCGATCCTGAAACGGGAACCTGTAACATCTGCCGCATTAACCGCAAAAACAAAACGCCATTGCCATATCAACCACATCCGCCAGCCAGGAAGAACGAGAACCAATTGAACAAACAGCACAAGTCTCGCTTTATCAGTAAACGCAAGAAGCGTCGAGAATCGCTGGCTGTTGACGCTTCTAGAAGAAATACTAGTTCAAACCTGCAAATTCTTAGTTGCATATCTCTACATAATCCATATTCCTTAATGTAAATTGAACCTGTTTAATATAACATTAACATTTAACAATTTGGAGAACTATGGAGAACTATGTAAAAATTTAAACAAACAGTTTAAATTTCAACAAAGTGTTACAATTGTTAAGCATTTAACATAAATAGTATTATCATTCAATTATGAAACAGTTGTGATAATAATATTGATAATTCCTAAAAAGAATAGTTTGTTTAGAAAACGATATTTTGTTAACATCGTTTTAAGTCTATCGATACAGCTAATCAACCCAATGATTCATTTGAATTTCATTAAATTTGTTTAATTTTTTTTTTTTTACTTAAGGTCGTTTTTTGAATATCATATCATTGAGTTCTAACTGCAAATATGAAATACCAATACTCTTTTTTCTATGTACAATCAAAAGTGCCTAAAATATATCAATAAATGCAAAAAAAATTCAGTCTTACTGATGGGCAAATCACATTATAAACTTAATATCTTGTGGATATAAATACATTAATACATTAAGTTTTACAAGTTTTTTTCTTTTGTTGGGGCTCTATGGGAAATGGGTGATCCCATGGTCCAATATCAAAACTAGTAGGAACGGCTACAGTCGAGCGAGCCGACTGTAATATACTACAGCGTATTCTAGAGCAAAATCAAGTAATAAAAAGACAAATTTAGAACATATTTTCATATAGAAAATATATGACATAGTCAATCGATTCCAACCAAATTCGATCAGTATATATGTATCTTACACGTACTGTTTGAGTTTCATTGGAATATCTTTAAAAACAAAGAAATAATTTAAAAAAAACATTTTTTTAATGTTTGGTTATATGGCGGCTATATAGTTGTCCAATCCGAACCAAACTTGGTCAGTGTATAAATACTACCCCCATACACATACTCTGTAAGTTTGGTTCAGTTATCTTAAAAAACAAAAAAGTTAAAAAAAAAGAAAAATTTATTACATATTTCAATTTTTAACATATACAAATTATATGATATAGTCATCCGATTCCAACCAAAATAGGTCAGTAAATGTATACTACTACCCTACACGTACTGTGTGAGTTTCATTGCAATATCCTAAAAAACCACAATTTTTTAGGTCAAAAACACGTTTTCAAACTTTTATGATATGGCGGCTATATAGTTGTCCAATCCGCACCAAAGTCGGTCAAGATACATTAAGTGGTACCATGCACATATTGTGAAAATTTCGTTCAGATATCTTCAATACTTTCCAAATTAAAGAAATTGCTTTTTCGTTTTTCACGATTTGCGGAGGCGTAGTCCGCGTACTCCGTACGCTGTAGTATAAAAAACCAAAACAAAGCCTGTTAGTTTGTAGGGTAGACAGACTTAAAATCATTTTGACATTTCAGAGATTAATTCATCAATTCTTTAAAATTAAAACAAAATCTGCTTGTCATACATATGTTGTATTTTTATAATACCAATACATATTATTTCTTTTTGCTAATACAGTGTGCCACTAAAGTCAACGTTCTCTTATCTCTGTTGCACTAATCACACTGTAACTTGGTCAAATTACTGTCAAAATTGTAGAAAAATTGTTGATGCAGGAGTGTAAAATAATATATTTTCTACAAATGGGCAAATAAAAAATATAACCTTTTTTTCAGTCGAATATTATTATTAAAAATGTAAAATAACTCAAATATATTTTGACTACCTTCAAAACAATTTGCGTATTTATTTAATTATTTTATAGGCGAAGCCCTTCATTAATGTTGCAGGAACACATACATAAATATTTTGGCACAAGCTGTTTTATGTTAGACTAATTATGCTGAAATTGAAAAAACGTTATTTATACTTTTCTAATGTTTTAATCAAATTCTCATTAACTAAAAACAGTTAATAGTTACTACCATCTAATTTTAAAATAAGTAAATAAATAAGCATTTTTATTTATTCAATTCGATATTTTTTTCTTTACTGTTAAGGATTTCTTTCAACCCTATTTTCTAATAATCTAAATCAAATCATTATCCACTTATAGACTCCCCTTATTGTCCCTACTTTTTGATGACCTGGCAACCCTGGAGTTGCCATTTTCCGCAGTGCTGCCACCCTCAAACATTTTGTGCAGCCCTGTTGGGCAAACGATTACAATTTTGTGCCGTATTCAGCGCAAGATTTTAATGCAAATATTAGAGCAAATACAACTGCGGCACCAAAAGTCATAGAAAGGCTTTTATCAAAAGCTCTTGATTCTGCTGGCGCCCCACACATAAGCCAAGTAAAGCTTAATTAAGGTATATAATTGAATTGACAAAAAGTCGCCGGCGTTTTTTTCGGGCTTCAGCAACAGAAGCGAACGAGTCAACTTCTCGTTGGCCATGTCCAAAAGCTCTGGGTAAGTGTGCAAATGGTTGATTAATGTTGGCAACTGTTTAACCAACTTAAAATTAACAGGCGCGAGCGGGAGCGTGACCGTGACAGGGACAGGGAACGTGAACGTGACAAGCACTATGACAGCCGCAGTGCTCGCGGAGATTACGGGGAAAACGGCAAATCGTCGCGCAACGGAGCGAGTCTGAGCAACAGTTCACGCTCCAGCGGACGCGAGGAGCGTAAGCGCGCCAAGGAACCCTCAAAGGACAATGATAGGGGAACACTAAGCGGCTCACGGCGTGAAGAGAAGCGACGCAAACGCTCCAGATCAAAGGACTACGAGGAGGAAAAGTAAGTTAACCACGTCTTCACGTACAAACATATATTGCTAATGGCTTGTATTTGTAGACGTCAGCTGGATCGTGAACGGGATCGGGAGCGGGATCGGGAAAGGGAACGAGAGCGTGAACGTGAACAGCGGGACAGAGAACGCGATCGCCAGCGGGAGCGTGATAAGGAACGTGAGCGTGATCGTGAACGGGATAAAGAACGTGAACGTGATCGTGATAGGGAACGTGATAAGGAACGTGAGCGAGAGCAACGTCAACGTGAATTGGAAACGCGTCGTCAAGTTCCATCCGCCCCACTGGTCATACCCGTGGGCTCATCCAGTAGCTCCTCGGACGAGGAGGAAGAAGAGGAAATCGACAAGGAGGAGCAACAACGTCGCCTCGAACAGGAGATGATTAAGCGTCGTGAGCGCATCGAGCGTTGGCGTGCCGAGCGCAAGCAACGGGAACAAGAGGCTGGCAAACGAGACACAAAGACCACGTTGGCACCAACGGCGACCAAATCGGCCAAGAAATGGAGTCTTGAGGACGAATCTGAAGAGGATGATAGCAACCCAGCTCCAATCATTGATGTGGACGTGGGCAGAAAGGAGACTGATTCACCGCCATCTAAGTTTCACAGCATACGCAAACGGTTCGACGATGATGTCGTTGAGTCCAGGTTTGCGCCGCTAAAGCGTCCCACCTTCAGTAAGGTATTGGGCATGGTTCTGGGAACACCCACTACAGCAGCACCCACAACAACATCAGCCACAGCAACAGCAGCAACAATAACAACAGCAACAGCAACTACAACAACCACATCAGCAATGCCAACAGCGGCTGCCAAGTCGGAGGATGCAGAAGTTAAAAAACAACCGGAGCAGGCAACTGAAACGATTATGGTTCCCGATATTGCCAAACAAGTAGCAAAAGAATCTGAGACAACAATGGAGATCGGCGGAGAAGAGGCGACGGACGCGGAGGAGATGACGGCCGTGGCGTCTGTGGATGATGATGTTGATCCACTTGATGCGTACATGCAGGAGGTGAACAAGGAGATGCGTCGAGTCAATCATTTTGTTAGCCCGGCTAAGGCACAGGGCGTGGTCGTCATAACGGGCGTGGCTAAAAAGAAGACCGCAACCGTTAAGAAGGGCGAACTGATTGAACAGAATATGGATAGCCTGGAATACTCCAGTGAGGACGAGCTTGAGGACATACGCGACACAGCCGTCAATCTGGCGATGAAACATCGCAAAGAACTGGCCAAAATCGATCATTCCTCCGTTCTATATGCTCCATTTCGTAAGAATTTCTACGTCGAAGTTCCCGAACTGGCACGCATGACAAACTCCGAAGTGGACAAGTATCGCACCGAACTGGAGGGAGTACAGGTGAAGGGCAAGGGCTGTCCCAAGCCCATCAAGGTAAGCTATTTGTCCAGTAAATCTATTGAATCTGCAAAGTCAAGTCGATTACTTCAAACCATACGAAAGAATAATCCTAAAGTTAAGTCTCAAATAATATGTATACTAAAAAAACTTTTTAAATTTCTATTTTTGACTGTTTAATCTGAAGTAAAAACATTGGCATTCATAACTTCACTTCATAAATCACTTTAATCGTAAAAGCTAAACTCAAATGATATACAACCTACGAAACTTTATAAATTAAATTCTTCACTGTTTAATCTATTGACTTTTACGTTTTAAATTTGATTCCTTGCTGTGTAAATTCCAAAATTTAAAGAAATTTGTTTAGGTTTTCAACTATTTATAAATATAATATATTTTAGTCACAAAGCATACGATATATTGTGAGTGCTAACCTGAATATACAGTCTTGGGAAATTAAATAGAACCGACAACGGCTTCGACATTTCAAGTGATTTGAAAAATTATTTTCAAGTAAAAGTTTCGGAATGCTGGTCAAAAATTGTTGAATCACAAAAAAGATCAACTTTGGAAGGGTTTTTTTTTATTTAATTTCCAGACTTTAATTAATTCGATTATCCCCAATAGATAAAAGTTAAAACCTTGAATTATACACGATTTTGGGAGAGTTCATAGAATGCTGAAAATAGCGTGATATTTTAAAAACTATAAATTTTTTTTTTATATTTGGTGAGTTCAATGAGCATTTACCGCTTTTAATTTTGGTTGAACCAGTTAATACCCATAAATATTTATTTTAAATGAAATTTTTTAACTAAAAGTTTATTTTCTCAGTGTCGATTATATCGGTTTAATTTTTTCTTCCAAGGATAATGAAAACAAGAGCTTCTCTGAGCTTCCTCTGAGCTTCGTTGTGAATTATATGAGTTCAAATTGGAGTAGCTGCTGCAAGAACTTAACATGCACACATAATTGTTTATGTGTCTATCTCGCTCGCACAATGCTTTTCGTTTTCGTTGCTTGTGTGCACAGTTCAGTGCAATGCAGGGCCAGGCATCGCTTGAAAGTAACGATTTTCGTTGTATGACCAACTTTTTTTACTTTTAATTATCGTCCGATTTTAATGTAATTTTCTGGATCGTTTGATATTATTTGTGTCCAAATATACTTTGAGTTACAAAACTATACGTTAAGAAATAAGTGAGCCAGCGACATTCGAAGTTACAACGCAATAGAGTTTTTTTTGGGCGAAGGAGGAGTGGCATTCGAAAAAATTTTGGTGGCATTGTCTTTTTATTGCAAATAGCATGCCTGTATGCCAAAATTGGTGTTCCTAGGCGTTATAGTTTCTGAGATATTCGCCAAAAACACATATTTTTCCGAGGTATGTCTGCTTTTTCGCATTAGTAATTTTAACCGCTTAGACTGATTAAAAATTTACTTAAATTTTTTTTAGATTCTGAATATTTGTATATTTTACTTGGTCTACAAAACACATACACACACATATATATAAACGTTAAATCGAAAAAATTCTCCTTAAAAATATATATGTTTTTATATATATTTTTACATATATGTATCTTTATGTATACATATGATGTCTAGAGTTTTAGTAATTTGATTTTAGCTTTAAAATAACTTAAACCTGAGTTGCGCCCTTAGGCAAGATCGATTCTTTTTCATTACCATTTCGGAGTTCCTCTTGTTCATACTACATATATACATATGTACATAGCAATTATAATATATACAATATATATTATATGCTTGAACATATGTGCCTTTAAACCCTTTGATTCCAAAGAGTTCCCCAAAGCACTTATCATTTAACTAGTTTTAACAAAAATATGTTATTTAAATAATTGAATTAATTTAAGAACAAGTTTAGAAGAATAAGTAATACTTTTGAAATCATTCCAATGCATTTGAACAAATCTTTTTTTTTTTATTCTGTACATGCTTTTTTCCGCGCTTTATTTAGTCGTTTTAGGTTATGAGATACAAGTTCTGGTTTGTAGCAGAGAGGTCAGATAAGGAACCTATTCACTTTACGTCACTTAATAGGTGAAAGATAGCTCAGTAAATATTCGAGTACATAATTAAATTAAGGACCAGTAAATTATCCAGTAAAAGTATTTAAGTGGGCCTCTCTTATTTTAGGATATAGCTGTATTAGAGGGTTAAGTTCCTAGTGTGTTTCATCTATTTTAAGCAGCTGTTCGACTTTTCGATCAGTAAGATTTTATGTTTTACAAATTTATATGTATATTTTAATTATATTTAAAGCAAAAGCAACTATACAAATATCTAGTTCGATATAACAACATTTTTTTGGGGGTCTATTTGGACTTCTAAAACCTAAAATAAAGTAATTAAAAATTTAAAAAGATATATACCTATATCCAAATAAATAATACAAATATAAATTATAAAATTTATGGCAGATAGTGATATTTATTCACGTAAAATTTTAACATTAAACAAATATTAAGTATTATAATGATGAAAATGGGCAAAAATGATTGCTCGATAAATTGAACAGTCGATTCTGGACAAAGTGAAGATGGGAGTTTTCTTTTGACCACAGATTTTGATATCTTGGGTGTGAATTACCATATAATAGTCACTTTGCGCTTAAAATGCAAGATTTTTGCAGCCCGGTGCTTAATGAGTTAATTGGATTATAAATATGGAGCTTATAGCTTTATCTATTTATTGTATATTGTAGATAACGATTTTGTAATTAAGCTCCAAGTCTCAACCTACCACAATGGATTAATTGAACTTGTTGTTTGGGGATTTGAAACTAATTTGAATATAACGATTATTTGCAGACGTGGGCCCAGTGCGGTGTCAGTAAGAAGGAGATGGACGTGCTACGTAAACTGGGCTTTGAGAAGCCAACGCCCATACAGTGTCAGGCCATTCCGGCGATAATGTCTGGGCGGGATCTGATAGGTATTGCTAAAACTGGCAGTGGCAAGACGTTGGCATTCATTTTACCAATGTTTAGGCACATTCTGGACCAGCCGACGCTCGAGGATGGCGATGGTGCCATTGCGATTATAATGGCGCCCACGCGCGAACTCTGCATGCAAATTGGCAAGGATATACGGAGGTTCAGTCGATCGCTTGGGCTGCGTCCGGTTTGCGTCTACGGCGGCACTGGCATCTCTGAGCAAATTGCTGAACTGAAGAGGGGTGCTGAGATAATCGTGTGTACGCCCGGACGCATGATCGATATGCTGGCTGCCAACTCTGGACGTGTTACTAATCTGCGTCGCGTCACATACGTTGTGCTGGATGAGGCCGATCGCATGTTCGATATGGGCTTTGAGCCGCAGGTGATGCGTATTATCGATAACGTACGGCCGGATCGACAGACGGTAATGTTTAGTGCAACATTTCCACGGCAAATGGAGGCGTTGGCACGGCGGATTTTGAAGAAGCCCGTTGAAGTTATCGTTGGCGGCCGTTCAGTGGTATGCAAGGATGTGGAACAAAATGTGGTCATACTTAACGATGAGGCAAAGTTCTTTAAGCTATTGGAGCTGCTGGGCATCTACCAGGAGACGGGCAGCATCATTGTGTTTGTCGATAAGCAGGAGAATGCAGATATCTTGCTCCGTGACCTTATGAAGGCATCCTATCCCTGCATGAGTCTGCACGGTGGTATCGATCAGTTCGACCGCGACTCCACCATCATCGACTTCAAGTCGGGCAAGGTGCGTTTGCTGATAGCCACCTCGGTGGCGGCACGTGGCCTGGACGTCAAGGATCTCATCCTGGTGGTCAACTATGATGTGCCCAATCACTACGAAGACTATGTGCACAGGTAAGGCACAATCCCTACAAATAGAGTACAATTCCATTATATTATGTGTTTATTTTCGAAGATGCGGCCGCACTGGACGGGCTGGTAATAAGGGTAGTGCCTTCACATTTATCACGCCGGATCAGCCGCGTTATGCAGGCGAAGTGATCCGGGCATTGGAATTGTCAGGCACCCCAGTGCCGCCAGAGTTGCAGACACTGTGGACGGACTACAAAACTGCGCAGGAGGCAGAGGGCAAAACAGTACACACTGGTGGCGGCTTCAGCGGCAAAGGATTTAAGTTCGACGAGCAGGAGTTCAATGCAGTCAAGGAGAGCAAGAAGCTACAGAAGGCAGCACTTGGTTTGGCCGACTCCGATGATGAGGAGGACATTGAGCAGGACATTGATCAACAGATTGAGCAAATCTTTGCTGCCAAACGTACCGTCAAGGATACCTCGTTAGCCAGCACTGCCCTTGCGTCTGCCAATGCCATTGTTAATGCTCTCAGTACATCCTCAGCGCCACACACAGCATTGGCGGCAGCGCAGCAACAGCAGCAGCAGCAACAATTGCAGCAGCAGCAACAGCAGCTGCAGCAGCAACAACAGCAGCAACAGCAACAACAGCAGCAGCTGGTTACGGCCGTTGCCATGGGCTCCGACAAACTAGAGTTGGCCAAACGACTGGCATCAAAGATCAGCAGTAGCCGAAATCTGGACACCAAGGTCACCCAACCAACTACCGAGTCAATTATGAAAGGTCAAGCTGCTGGTGCTGCGCCAGCTCAGCCAATGCTAACGGCACGTACAGTGGTCGAACAGCTGGCCGCCAAGCTGAACAATAAGCTCAACTATCAGCCCAAGGAGGATGAGGAAAGTCTCGCCGCTCTCATGGGCAGCAACAGCAATTCGTTTACAAAATATGAAGAGGAGCTGGAGATTAACGATTTTCCGCAACAAGCACGCTGGAAGGTCACCTCCAAGGAAGCGCTCGCTCAAATTTCCGAGTACTCGGAGGCGGGCCTAACAGTGCGTGGCACATACGTTCCTCAGGGCAAAAATCCCCCCGAGGGTGAACGCAAACTTTATCTGGCCATCGAGAGCTGTAGTGAACTGGCGGTGCAAAAGGCTAAGCGGGAAATAACGCGACTAATCAAGGAGGAACTGCTCAAGCTTAGCTCTGCACATCACGTATTTAACAAGGGTCGCTATAAGGTCGTCTAGAATAGAAAATAACATCAAATAGCAAGCAATAAACCGAATGTTCAACCAGAAAATTTTACTATATATCTGATCTGATTTTATGATCTTGGGGAAATAATATCAATAAATTCGTGAAAGCGATGTACTACTAAAGTCTTTTGTTTACGGATTGGTCCTCAAACAATACCAAACTGTAACCGATCCATATGTCAATAAACATTTTAGGTATCATCTTAAATATTACACATATTTCGATTACTTAAATTTAGAAGCAATATTTTCGGTTCAGATAGCACATATACATATAACAATACAAACGTACAGATGATACATGTTTCTAGTATATAATAAGTAAGTTGGAAAAATATCATACAGACATTTTTTTTATTTTGTTTTTTTTACGTTTTATTTTAACTGTATAAGTAAACTACAAGGCTTGTCAAAATGAAATGAAAGCACGAATTTCAAATTTTCGCGGCTAGTTTGTAAACACCTACATTCTACATCCGCTTTTATATTGACGTGTTCTCTAAATTTAATAGAAAATTTATAAATCCACACTTAAAAGTTAAGCTCAAGCTAACAAGTTTTTCCTGAAACCGTCAGAAAAAAATTTAGAATTTTGAATACAGTACTACAAAGTCTGGCTACGTATGAACGTTACTGTAAAGTAATTCAGAACACCAAACGGATCTGGTAACAATTACTCATTTACTTTTTTAATTCATTGACAATTTTTATTAGCGTTATAAAAGAAATTCTAGTGAAAAATTTTTTTTTACTAGCATTAAAAAATGTAATACTAATGAAATGAAATTTTCACGAGCATTGAAAAATCTAGTGCTACTCAAAAGTTCTAATTATCACTGATAAATGTATATTGAATTTCATTAGCAGTAGGTATTACTTTTTGTTTTTAACTAAATTCTAAAATATTTTTTTTTAGTTTTTTGTATTAATTTGTAAATGAATTTTAAAAAACTAATAATTAATGTTTTACTACATTTTAATAAATTAAAAGAATTCACTATGTTTATTCGGATTATAATATTTTAAAGTTTTTTTTTTTTTAATATTAACTACTTTTAATTTTAATGTTAGTGATCAATTATATTGGCATTACTTAAAGCTAAGCTTGTGTTTTCAATGACAGTTAAAACTTTTTTAATTACCGCTTCTTTTATCAATGCTAGATATAAAGATAGATATAATCAATGATGATGATCATAATGCTTGCTTGCTTGCATCTGTGCAATTTAATATATTCCTGAAAGTGTTTCCTGACGTTAGGAGCTGGTTCCACTGGACACTGACTGAACCACACATTTTCCACTGGGTCATACATAATATACATGCACATATGTAGAATATATGTATTTTGTTGGTTAGCAATCGCACTGGGATTCGAACACCTACGACCCCTGAAATAGTAAGCGGCGACTCTACCAGCACGACCACTGCCAATATTGCGATCCTCCCGAGTCGATATAGCCATGTCCGTCTGTCCGTCTATGCGTCTGTGCGTATGAACAAACAGATCTCAGAGATGGTAATAGCTACAAGGTCAAACATAGTCAGTATTGATCACATATGTACATACATATGTATTTAGTCAGTTACGCCACGCCCCATTCGCCCACAATAAGCGTAAAACCAGACATACCCCGTAAAAAATACATATTTTTGACGAATATCTCAGTAACTACGGCACCTAGGAACACCAATTTTGGCTTGCAGGTTGCTAGATGCAATATAAAGACAATGGCATCAACATTTTTTGGATGTCACGCCCCCTTCGCCCAAATAAAGTAAAACTTCGTTGAAAGTTTACATGCCTCTAGCTCACGTATTTCTTAACGTATAGTTTTGTAACTTAGCGTATATTTGCAGACAAATAATATCAAACGATCCTGAAAATGGCATCAAAATCGGACTAAAATCAAGAAATATAACATTCATTAAAGCACTGCTACTGCGCTAGCGTCACACAAGCAGTGAAAACGAAATAAAACGAAAAATGAAAAACATTGTGCGAGCGAGATAGACATACGAATATGTGTTCATGTTAAGTTCTTGCGGCAGCTACTCCAATTTGAACTCATATAATTGGAAGCGAAGCTCAGAGGGTATTACACGGTCGGCATGCCCAACTGAAATTTTCTTTCTTGTTTTGTTTTGTGGTGAACTGAAACGCTCGGGTTCTGCTGTCGGCCGAGTGGGTTCTGTGAGGGTAGCTACGTTTGCATTTAAAAAATAGACCGTTTGTCCCGTCTATGTATTGTGTCGTTAGTGCTTCAGCTGCAATGAAATTATTCATTTTATTTTTTAAAGTTCATTCACGTATGCTGTATAAAATTAAAATCTTTAATTTTGTATGTTTTTGTATATTTGAGTTTTAGCTTATTTAGCTGCATTTTATTTACTTATCGCCCGTTGCGCTTATAAATTGATTTTCATGCTACAATATAATATTTTGTGTCTAGAAACTATTAAAATTAAATTTAAATGTAGGTATGAGTTTCTTGGTTTCGTTTTATCAATTACTTTTTTTTGTTTTCTCATGTTTTGTTATTATTTATTGTAATTGTTATTATTATGCGCTTGAAAAAAATTGTCTGCTTTGTTTATGCACTAATTTGTCGGCAATTTCTTATTTTTTTTTGTATTTTTTATATTTTGTTTTTGTTTTTGTTTTTTTTTATAATTTTTGATACAAAACTAGTTTTTATTTTAAAATTATTATTGAATTTTGCGCATGTTTTCGATTCATTATCGCTTCTACACAATCAAAATCTTTCACACGTATCTATAGATAGTTTAAATATATATAAATATACATACGTATATATAGATCATGTATATATACATATGTATGTATATATATTTTAATCATTTTGCATATGTACAAGTCTAGTTAGAACTATGAAATGTGCTAAATTAAAAACAAACAAAAAAAAATTTATATATTTATTAAAACTTTTTTGTTTTTTTTTTTGTTTTGTTTCTTTTTGTTTTTATAATAATGTATATGTAATATTATAGTTAGTTTAAGTTATTAATCAATTGTTGTGTTCCTCTGCCTCCTCTGTTTTGTTTTGTTTTGTTTTATTTTCTGAATGTTTTCGTTAGTTTTTAGTTTGGCAACAGTTTAAATTCGTTGCAATTTCCTCAGTTGCTGCTAACAATTTTCGCATTAGTTTACTTATAATTATTAAAAAAAAATTATTTTTTTTAGCTTCTTGTTGTGTTTGTGTGTGTGTATTTGTGTATTAGTGTGTGTGTGTCTGTGAGTGTAAACTGTGGTTAGGTTTAATACAAAACCATAAATCGAACTAAGCACTATAACGCACTGGAAGGAAGCATCAAAAAATTGCCTGCTAGCTTGGGTTCCGCTGGGATTGGATCCGTTTCGGGATTTGGGTTTGGTTTTTGGGTACTGCTTCAGCTCTATTTTTATTCTTATTTATGGGTTATTCAGGAAATGGGTAAACTTTTAACTATTGCATCTACACTTGTTGTTGTTGTTGCTGTTGTCGTGGTTGTTTTTGTCTTTCGAAGCTACCAAAAACTGTTGTCGCTATAAGAATGTGTTAGTATTTAGTAATAAATCGCTGCGGTATTTACAATCGTACCAAAACGCTATAATATAGTATATATGTACATATACAGAGAGGCTAATACAACTCTCAAGTGTGTGTGTGTGTGTGTGAATTTATTCTTTTTAGCTAGTTTACCCAATGAAGCTTAGTTTTAGGTTTTAAAGAGCGTAATTCTTATTATCGGATCACTTGAAGCAATTTCATGGAGTTCTTTTGGTCGCTTTCTCTCTCTCTCTCTCTCTCTCTCTCTCTCTTTCTCTCTCTGTATGTGTGAGTGTGTACGTGTGTGTGTATGTATGTGTGTATCTACTGAATTCTCTTCTTGCCCTTTATATTATCCTTTTCCGGTTTTTTTTTATGTTTTTGGCATTTATTTTAGTGTTTTGTTTTGTTTTTTTTTTTTTTAGTATTTTGCTTTATTCTAAAATCTGAAAAATATAAAGAAATGAATTACAAATGGAATGATTAATAGGTCAGATCATATGACGTTGGCAATAACTCAAGTGTTGGGTTTAGACTGAGGCAATGGAAATTATAAACTAGTACTGTGTTTATCTTTAACTTTAGCTGATTGTTTTTTCCATCTCTTTTAATAAAACACAAAATAATGCTGAGCAAAGACGTGGAATCAAATTTAACTTTGATCCGTTGAAATATGAGAAAAAGTGAAAATAGCTTTAATGTTCTTTCGTTTCTTTGGGGAAATGTCTTTGCTCTTTAGCTATTTGTTAAAGTTGACTTTTTCAGCTTTTATTTATTTTGTTTTTGTATTTGTATTTGTATTTTTTTTTATGGTTTGTTTTACCCACCTTTTTTCTCCTATACAAGTGAATAAATTATTGCATTTGATATGTTGGTCCATTGTTTCTATATTCGTTCCTAAAAATTCTCGTATTTCTTCTTCTTGTTTTTTTCTTTTTGTGTTGGTATTTGTAATTTTTTCGAGTTTTTTTTTGTTGTTAGTTATTTTCATTTAAATGTTTAAACTTTTGATGTGGGTGTAGTGTGTGTGGGTGTGTGTGAGTTTATTGTTGTTGTGATCTGTAAAAATGAAATGTGAGTGTTGCTGTTGTTGTTGTTGTTGCTGATTTGGCGGCCAAACATCATCCAATTGAATCGAATGTTAGTCCGATTGCGTATCCGAATCGGTATCAGTATCGTTATCGTTATCGTTATCTGTATCCAAATGGAATCACTAAAGATAATAGTCGCCCGTTATGGGTAGAGAAGAAGAAGAAGTAGAAGAAGAAGTAGAAGAAGAAGTTGAAGTAGAAGAAGAAGTGGCTGCTACTGCTGACGCCGGTGCTGTTGCTGCTGCTGATGCTGCTTCTGTTGTAGATGTTGTCGTTGCAAATGTTGTTACTCCCGCTGCTGCTGCTGCTGCTGCTGCCGCTGTCACTGTTGCTGCTGCTGCTGCTGTTGCTGCCGTCATAAATGACTATCAGTACCCAAATCCCGCCGAACCGTGTCCAGTCATTGATGGCGTTACACTACTAACTATACCTAATTGTGTGGCTGTATTATTTGATTGTCAGTGTTGTTGTGCTGCAAATTTCATACGTTTTTGTTTTTGGCGTTGATTGCAGAACCAGACGCGTACCACGTTTTTCTTCAAATCCAGCTTTTCGGCAATGGCAGCGATTTTCTCACCGGATGGCCTCGGCTGGACGGCGAAGTAGGCTTCCAGGGAACGCTTTTCGGGTGCCGCAATGGAAGTCCTTTTTCTTGAAAAAAGACTCGATATAGATTACTTTAGAAAAAGGCCCTAACATTGCGACTACTGTCTGTTGTTCTTGTTCTTGTTGTTGTTGTTGTTCATGTTGATGTTGGATTGTTATCGGTTTCAGCCTTTTTTTTCTGACAGTATACAACAATTTCGCATTTGCCTTTCAGATTTAATGGGTTATTTTTTTCTACTTTTTTGTTTTCTCTACTCGTAGCCAAATTAAAACACTGCCAATTGATGGGTAAAAGGAGTTGGAATTGGGAAAGGACTTGTATGTAGTATGTAGTTAAAGGATGTGCGAGGAGGAAAGGCAACTGTGTGAGGTAGGATGGTAGAGTATTAGGACTGGTCTCAGTTGGATGGATTGTCTTGTTACCGTTCTGATCAAAACACTTTCTACCTTTTCTTTTCGCCCGCCGGCAGCACACTGGGCGCATCGGGATCCCTCCGCTTGTTTTTCGCCTGCGCCTCCGCCTCCTCCAGCCACGCCTGCAGTATCGGCTTCAGTGCGATCATGTTGTTGTGTGACAATGTCAGGCTCTCGAACCTACAGATTGTGCTCTGCGACAGCGCACCGACGCCAGGTAACTTGAGATTGGCCAGGGCCTTGCCCACATCGGCTTGCGTCACACCTGAAAACAATTAAACAAAAATAAACCCATATTCATTATGCATACACTTAACACAAAAGAAAAATGCAATAGTCATTTATGATATCGTAAATTCACGATAAAAAATAAAATGCATTGAGTGCATTAAGTTCTTAAAAATTAAGCTCCAAAAATGTTCATTAGAACAATATTGATTTCATTATTGACAAGAATGTTCTAGTAATATTATTATTAAAATAATATTAAAATTTAAGGCATTAGGAATGTTAAAAAAAATAAAAAGAAAAAAAAAATTTTTATCTTTGACAGGCGAAAATTTCGGTACACTTGCCGTAAATAAATAAACATATAAATAATGAATAACATATTAAAAACATATAAATAAACAGATTTTCAACCAATTGTTCCAATAGAAGCTATGTATATGATATGCATAGGATGTTAGTCCGATTTGGATTAAATTTTGTTCGCATATGAGAAATGGTAGTAAATGAACTTTGCGTAGATTTCGTTTAAGTCGTTTTTATACTGCGGCGTACAAAGTACTAGCCGTATATTGGGTTTGTCAGAAGAGGTTTATGTGTAACAGGCAGAAGGAGGCGTGGCAGACCCCATAAAGTATATATATGTATAGCCATATTTGTTTGTCCGTCCGTCTGTATAAACATCTAGATCTCAGAGACTATAAAAGCTACAGCCACCAAACTGGTATGTACATATATCCGTCTATGCTGCACGCAGTACAAGTGTGTTTTTTGATTTTTGCCACGCCCCCCACCACCCCTGCAAATCGTAAAAAACGAAAACGCAATTTCTATAACTTGAAAAGTATTGAAGATATCTGAACGAAATTTTCACAGTATTTGCATGGTACCACTTAATGTATCTTTATCGACTTTGGTACGGATTGGACAACTATATAGCCGCCATATCAAAAAAGTTTGAAAACGTGTTTTGCCCCCACACAGTAAGATAGTAATATACATATACTGACCGATTTTGGCTGGAATCGGATGACTATATCATATATTTTCTATATGATGAAAATTGAAAAATGTACTAAATTTGTGTTTTTGTCCAACTTTTTTTGTTTTCCAAGATAACTTAACTAATTTTACAGAGTATGTGTATTATAGTATTATCTAAATACTGACCAACTATATCACATACCTCCCATTTAAGTAATCTGACAAACATCATATGTTAAGCTTATTAGTTTAAAAGACATCGAACATTAAGAACTTAATTTTGCTCTAGAATACGCCTCAGTAACTTACAGTCGGCTCGCTCGACCGTAGCCGTTCCTACAAGTTTGCACTAAGTATTTCGAATCGATTGTTCCTATGGCCCCTATGTATATGATATAGGTATCCGATCTGAATGAAATTAGGGATTCTCACTCAGCTTAAGAATTTTCCTTTCAAATCAAGTAAGTTAACTCAGATTTAGGCAATTTCCTCTTGAATCAAGAATTATGATGTTCATTTTTAGTCATTGCAATGTCTAAATTTAATGCATTGAATGAAATGAAAATTTAATCATCGAAAATTACTATTTTCATTCTGTATAGGTGTTTTTTTATGATAAATGATTCTTTTTTAAGCTTACCAATTTGGTTTAAAATTTAATGGCAAACATTAATAGATACTATTTTAAGATTTAAGAGCTTACACTTTTACTCAATATATGGGCATGTATGTAGCTGGTCCTTGGCATAGATGACTTTATCAGGAAAAAGGACGAGATGAGCTTCATAACTACAACTTTTAAATGTCTAGTTCAACCGTAAAACTTTTTTAAGTTTTAATAATAATAATATCCACAAAGAAGAGTTGTAAAATTAAAAACTTAAATATTTCCACACTGCGTTTTTAAATATTTTTAAATTAAAAATAATAATTAATTTAATAATAAATTAATGAATAACAAAATAATTCAAATTTAAAAAAAAGAATATTAGATATTTCATGAGTGTTTTACTTGATGATGATAAGAATAATTTATATTTATTAATGCTCTGTAATAATAAAATATTGAGTTATAGCACACCAATAAAAATTAAGTTGTTCTAAACTCAAGATTGATAACAAATCATTCTTACAATCTCAATGTTTTATTATTGGGAATTTTACTCGAAATGATAATATAATTTTTGTTTTTTTGCATGAACGACTTAAAAATCACTCAACATGAATATTAGAACGTTGGTTTATTTCGAGAAAAATATGCATTTTAAAACAGAATCTATAAAAATCATTTAAATTTTTTAATTTCAATGCATTTGTATTGGTAGAATTACAATTCAAGAGATATGCCGATCTGGAATCTAGAACTAGCCTATCTGAAATTTCAATTCAACGTAGAAAGATTGGAAAAGGGATCTGATCTGAATAATTTATGGTCGTTTTTTTGGTATTAATTTAGTCCTTTTGTTTTCTGGACTCCAAAAAGGTCTAACATCTACAGTGTTAGTTAAATTGTTCCAATTTTATGTAGTTAAAAAATTAAAATGAAAGCTAAAAAAAATCTTTAAAATCTATTCAAAGCAAATTTAACAATCCCCCTTTTTGTAATTTTTAAATAAAAGGTTTTTTTTTATAATATCTTTTCATGCACTGCAACTTCAGGCTTTAATAATTAATTAATTTGTTTTCAAATAAACTTTACGTTAATATGTGTATTCAACTAAGCTAAAGTCTAAAGCATAAAAAAAAATAAAAAATACTCAAAATATTGCAAAAAACCATGAGTTGCATGTTGTATGAAATAGACCGAGCATTGTAATCAAACTTTTCTAAGTGCCTGTTGTAGGAAAACGAGACTCGCTTCCATTATGGACAGAACAGCTTTAGACTTAACCAGTGCTTTAGAGCGAAGGCTTCATAGTAATATACTGATTTGCGCTGTTTGTATGTACCATACAGGGTGGTTATTTGGTGTCGGAGCTGGTGCAATGCTAGTATGCTTACCCAGCTTGATGCGACGCTGCTTGAAGCGTTCCGCAAACGCTTCCAGTTCTCGCGGATCGGTGTCAGTGTCGGGATGCAGGCCAGCGGCTGCGACAGCCGCCGTGATGACAGGATGATGTACCGCTGAGTGACCGTGGTGCCCTGCATTAAATGCTTGGTAATCAGCACAGTGGTTGGGATGTGGTTGCTGCTGGTTGAACTGATATTTACCCGCCGTGTGGCTACCTAACGTGCCCGGATGGTGATGGCTCATCATATGATTCATACTGTGATAGGAACCGTGCAGGTGTTGGTGTGTGGGCGTTAATGGCGATTCCGATATGGGCGCTAACGTTGTCATCGATCCCGTCGGATCCAGCATGTCCAGTTGATCCATTGAATGGTGCATCTGTGGAACAGATCAAATTCGGAGTTCGATATGTCAACCATTGTAGCTTTCCATTAACTGATAAATAATCTCATATTTAATAACGAAAAAAACAAAAACATTTTATGAAACACTGTTTGTACAAAAACACGATAGTTTCGGATATCTGATATCTAGAATCTGAATTTAGCTTTTACCCAATTATCATTGTCATATGTTACTTGACTGAAAACTTATTTTACGAATCAATTATTTCCAGAGGTATCAATGCATTTTGCCTTCTGTAATAACCTAATGGTGCTGCTATCCGTATTTGTTTTCTAAAAAAGTTTATATTGATTCACCTATTTGACATAGTATTATCTATATAATCCTTAATTATTTTGACATTTCTGAAATTAAAGAATAGGCTACTATTTAAACTTAAAGCGTTCTCGACCAGACGTTTTCAAGAATTTAAAAAAGAACAGATCTATCAGGCGAATAAATATTTTACATATGTATATGTATCTTAAGTTTCAAAGTTTGCTTATCTGAAGTTACGTATCTTTATCTTTAATTTTAAAGTGTTACAAAACATCTAATTTGTATTTAGCCTTTTTCCAGCACTTTTTATACACTCTGAGGGGTATATTTTGTTTGTGAAATGTATGTAACAGACAGAAGGAGGCGTGGCAGATATAAGTATATATATTCTTGATCAGCATCAACAGCCGAGTCGATATAGCCATGTCCGTCTGATCGTCTTCCTTTATAAAGGAACATATCTCAAACGGTAAGAGCTACAATCTCCATTTTAGTCAGCACGAACTCGTAACATAGTCAGTCAATACGAATTTGTTTACCCTTTTGGATGCCACGACAAAATTCTCTTTTATGTTTTTTATTTATTTTAGCTTTTGAATTTCTGTTAACGTGATACCAAATATTTAGTAACTAACAAATGCTTATCGTAAGCCACGCCAATAATAATATTTGAGTTTGGAAAGATCCCACATTGGGACCGATTTCCTATATTTTTCCCCCCGCAATTATTTCACTAACTTAAATTATTAAAGTTATGGATACAATTGATAAATTGATCTTTCGATAAATATTAAAGAAAATTCAAATACATATCTTTCTTTGATCAAAATATTAGATATTATGATTTCAAGCTTTATAACAGCTCAAAGTAGTCCAAAGGGTCCATCCATAATTATACCAGATACAGGGCAGTTTACGGCAAGGTTTTCTGATTGATATAAGATTCACTGTTTTTTGCCTACTTCACAGGTTATATATAAAACACTATGCTCAGAGTGGCTTGTTAAAAGTTCGCTTGCTCCAAAAGTTCGCCCATGGCTTGAAATGTTCCCGACACTCCTAAGAGTTTTGGCAATAATTGCATTTTACCCAATGTTAAGTGAATTTTGATTAGCTTGTGAATCTAATGATATTAGTCAACATATGCTTGTAGTAGGAAGCTGAAAAAATAATCCCTTTCTTTTACAAATAAGACAGTTCTTTCTGGTACTTTATAAGTGACAGAGTGGTGTATTACTACAAGTTTGCTAGAAAAAGAATATGTGTATTCGGCAGGAAAAGACATCATTCACTAATCTTCTAATCTAATCTGCTCTTATGTACTATGTATTAGAAAAAAACCCGATTTATTAGCATACCCTCTAAATGTAAGTCCTTTTGAAGTTATGAAAAAATGTACTTTTGTTTTTAGCGTTTCAAATTTTCTTTTAAATATGTATGTGTGCATAAAATACTTCTGAATGATTCACAGAAGATCTTTTAATTGGTTGCAATCAGCAAATTTATAAATTTATTTGTAAATCTATCAAAGATTTTAAATTTGAAACTGTGACTTTTTTTATAAACAAAGTTGCTGTGTTTTTTGAATTTTTTTAAGAAAATGTTTCGAAACATAACATATTAATAACATTTGAAACATGAAAATATTGTAAAAAAAACCCGCAATATTTAGGAAAACTTGGGGAAGTTTAAAGAGCTATATAAATATTATTATGATCTAGGAAATCATAAAATTTGTAAAATAGTTGAAAAAAAAATAAAGTAACAAAAATAATAATATTTGTATAAAATATTTAACAATACATTATTGAACGTGAATTTTAAAAAAGTAGAGCTCAAGAACCTATAAATGTACTATGCTCAAAGAATATGATTGTGGGTAAAGATTGTGGGTCGTTCAATTAAATGTTTGTTAATTTGTTATAGCAATGCGGTGGCGTTAGCGTTGGCGCTTTCGCTCAAACAGCCATTTAATAATATATAATTTTATACTGACGCCTTGTACCTTATTGACTGGGTCACATGTTGAGACAGCAGTTGGAGCAATTATAGAACTGCTAAATATATATACATACATATGTATTTCTCATATAAAAAGTTTGTTAAAGATATGTAACAGGCGCTATGAAGTACATATGTATTTATATACCAAGTCAATATAGTGATGACCGCCCTTCCATCCATATGAACAAAAATAAATCTTAGAGATGGTAGAGCAAGAAGAACACTTTTTTCGCATATAGGCCCAATAAATCTGTTTTTTTTTTAGCTTCATCTATGTATTGCTATATTAACAAGTGAGACCAATTGGATTTTTTACAAAATTATCATAAGTCTTTAAAATATTATTTTTAAGCGATCCTGAATATTTCATAAAGATCGTTTAAGAAACAAGCGAACAATTCTTAAAGGAAATTACATTCATTCGGGTAATCTCGACTGTACTTTCTTTCCTGTTTGGAATACATTCCTTAAATCATAATTTTTTAGACCCTGAGCTCTTTGAAAAAGAGCAAAAGGGACTAGTGAATTTGTGCGAAAAGTTGTCTGTCTGTCGTCTGTATGAACGCATGTTTCTCAAAAAGTATAATAGCTAGAGATTCCATTCTTTTTGCAGAAGCTTCGTTGCTCTGTTAAGAAAATTTTTCGAAGCATAACATATTAATAACATTTGAAACATGAAAATATTGTAAAAAAAAACCAGCAATATTTAGGAAAACTTGGGGAAGTTTGAAGAGCTATATAAATATTATTTCGATCTAGGAAATCATAAAATTTGCAAAATACTTGGAAAAAAAATAAAGTAAAATAAATAATAATATTTTTATAAAATACTTAACAATACATTGTTGAATGTGCATTTTAAAAAAGGTAGACGCAGAGCTCAAGAACCTATAAATGTATGCTCAAAGAATATGATTGCGGGTAAAGATTGTGGGCCGTTCAATTAAATGGCTTAAATACCGTGTATCGTGTAGGCTGATGTACTTATGAGCGTCTAAATAATTGAGTGTTTTATCTTCATAACATCAAAATGCATTCGAAGTTGAAAATAAAGTGGAGATCTAGAAACAACACTTTCTAATTAAAGTTCAGTCCCAAAGTTGGCAATTTGTAAACCCTTTACTTTATAACAACAACAGCAACAATAACAAGCGACAAAAGTCTTCAAGCTTGAGTGAAACTCAACTCGAAAAACTGGTGCAACTTTTGAACGAAGCGTGGCTGGGGATAGGGAGAGAATTTAATAGAGAATAAAGAACTTGAAAGTAAGAAAGGGAACGGGTAAGAGAACTGTAAAGAAATAATGGGCGTGCGAGTGGAAGTGGGTCTGGGAGTGGAAGAGGGAGAGGCCAGGCACTTGTTACGAAATCTTTTGTGTCATGTTGCTTTAATTGAACGACAGACGAGGCCCAAACACAAACACACACACGCTACAAATTCAGAAGGTAAGTTTGATAGGGTCTTAGCCAAAGTAGCGAGACGAAGCGAGAGAGTGAGAGAGGACACAACTCTTTTGTCTATGCATCAAAAATGTATAGAATTGTTCAATTATTAAAACAAATATGAATAGCAACTAAAAAGCATGGGACAGTCGCCATTGCTGCTTTGTCTCTCTCTCTCTCTCTCGCTTTCTGGCTCTCTGGATCTCTCTCTTTCTCCACCATTTGCTCTCGCTCTCACTCTCGCTCTCGCGCACTCGCTCACTAGCGAGCATTTGCCTTGTGTTGCTTTGTTAAGCATTTAAACTGATTACAGCTGAAAAGTATGCTACAAACAAAACGCCAATAGTCTGCCGCCCGTACCCCGTGCGACCTAAGGTGGGTGGGGCATTCATATTTGTTTATGTTTTTGAATGTGGCGCAGCCCAAAACTAGCATAGTATGTATATGTATATGTATATGTATGTATATGTATGTGTGTGTGTATTTGAAAATCATACCACGCCCCCTCATGCGACGCTTAGAAATGGACACAAAACGTGGACACGAACATATCTATGTATGTATGTATTTAGCTATATATATGTACATATGCATGTATATATATATATATATAAATATATATATATATATATATACCTATATATGTATGTATATATATTTACGTGACTGAGTCTGTTGTGCCAATTATGTAAAACTCTAAAATGATAAGCAGGCGCACCGGGGGAGGCCTACGAAAAACAATAAGACAGCTTCCTGAAGCTGCTGCCACCGCCACCACCACCGCCGATTTTGCCGTCTCAGTCAATGTTAGTACATAAGAGACTGCGAGAGACCAGAGGTGGGGAGTCCTGCAGACTGCACATAAAAACTACAAGAGGTGGCCGCCACACAGCCTGTGCTGATGCCCGTTTGACTGTTTTGCCTACAGAGTTGCCAGAGCAAAAACACAATGGCAAACTCTTCAATTATAAACCAATCCCAAAATTAGTCAGACTGTTATTGGTTTGCACCCTTGACGCTCTTTGATGTTTGCGTCTCGTTTGCACTACTTGGGCAGCACTGTAGCGAGTGCCTGGTGTTGCTCCTGCTGTCTCGTTCGTTCACATTGCGCAAACCACCCTGCGCCGAGAGAGCATGAGCGAGAGCAGAAAGTTTTGGTCGTGGGCCAGAGTCCGAACTGCGACTGCGACTGCGAAAGCGACATCTACTGCGACTACGGAGCTGTGACAGCTACTGCTGCTGCGACTGCGACTGAGACTGTGACTGCGACTGAGACGGCGACTGAGACTGAGTTGTTGCTGCATTGTGGTTGGCTGAGGCTTATGCAAAATTCATTTGGCCAGTGCCCACGAAAGTAGCTGATGCGACGCGTCGTGTGTTGTTTGCTGTCAACGTTGGCAGCGCTGTCGCCGCAAACGTTGCAGAGGCTATTTCATTAAGCGCATAATTTGTAATTAATAAAATTATGCAGCACACACAAAAAATTTATGTGGATAGGGCAAGATTTTGAGCGCTAGATGGCGTTATGGCAACGGTCAAGCAGCAGAAGAAAAAGTAACTAAGAGGGTAAAAAAATGGAAACAACAACAAAGTCGAAACAACGATGGCAGACTGATGATGTCGACGACAAAGAAGCGAAAATGGTTATCGGTGTGCCAGAGTGAGATGGCAGGCGAGTGTGGGTGTGGCGTTTATCTCAGTCTGCCGCACTGTTCTGCTATTAGCTGTTTGTTGTTGTGCATGTGCGTGTGCGTGTGTAGTTACAGTTGCAGCTGCAGCTGCATCTGTGTGTGGGAAATGCATTATCAATAAGGCAAATCAAATGCAGTTTGGCAAATGCAAAAAAATGCCTAAACAAGCTCGGAGCCAAAAGCATGAGCACGCGCTGTTAGTGATGGGCTCTCGCTCTCTCTCTCTCTCTTGCTCTTGCACTTGCTCTCTTGCTTGTATTCTCACTGTTGTTTGGTTGTGTGCGAGTTTCGTTCAGTAAGCCGCCATTTTGCTTTTGTTTTCAGCTTTGCATTTGTTGTTGTTTGTTATTTTTCTTTTTTTCTTCGCTGACATCGTTGTTCGCGTCTCTTCATTATTTATTGAAAACTTTGCCAACATAATTTATTTATTTGCCAGTTTGTTGATAAACATGTGAATGCGTATCGTTCTATATCTGTTCTCTTCTCCTTTCTCTTTCTCTCTCCCTCTTTCTCTCTCTTTGTTGTCTGTCTGTCTGATTGTTTACGCGCAAATGACCTCATTACATATAATATAATTTATTGTTGTCCCCCATATTCTCTTCTCTCTCTATCTCTCTCTCTCTTTTCCGTTTATTTGTTTGTTTTCATTTTTATATTTATTATTACTCGCTTTTGGCATAATAAAGCGTTTTTGGCGCCATTAAGTTGCGACTTGCACTGCCTGCTTTTTGCTTTCCCATAACCGGCATTTCACTTGCCTTTATCTCCTCTGTTTTCGTTATTTTTTTTTACGTTCTTTTCGTATTTTCATTTTTGTTCTGTTTTGTTTTGTTGCTTCGTCGTCTCGTGTGCTGTGTTATTGTTCATTAATTTTTTAGCATTTGTTAATTTGTTATAGCAATGCGGTGGCGTTAGCGTTGGCGCTTTCGCTCAAACAGCCATTTAATAATATATAATTCTATACTGACGCCTTGTACCTTATTGACTGGGTCACATGTTGAGACAGCAGTTGGAGCAATTATAGAACTGCTAAATATATATACATACATACATATTTCTCATATAAAAAGTTTGTTAAAGATGTGTAACAGGCGCTATGAAGTACATATGTATTTATATACCAAGTCAATATAGTGATGACCGCCCTTCCATCCATATGAACAAAAATAAATCTTAGAGATGGTAGAGCTAAAAGAACTCTTTTTTCGCATATAGGCCCAATAAATCTGCATTTTTTTTACCTTCATTATGTATTGCAATATTAACAAGTGAGACCAGTTGGATTTTTTACAAAATTATCATAAGTCTTTAAAATATTATTTTTAAACGATCTTGAAAATTTCATAAAGATCGTTTAAGAAACAAGCGAACAATTCTTAAAGGAAATTACATTCATTCGGGTAATCTCGACTGTACTTTCTTTCCTGTTTGGAATACATTCCTTAAATCATAATTTTTTAGACCCTGAGCTCTTTGAAAAAGAGCAAAAGGGACTAGTGAATTTGTGAGAAAAGTTGTCTGTCTGTCCGTCTGTATGAACGCATGTTCATAATAATAATAATAATGTATAATAGCTAGAGATTCCATTCTTTTTGCAGAAGCTTCGTTGCTCTGCTACGCAGATCAAGTTTATTTTCAAATTTGGATGCCAAGCCCTCTTTGCCCTCAGTGAGACTATCTCGATTTTTGACTTTCTTAATATGAATGCTAGAAAGCCCAAACTTGGTATGCATGATTTTGGATACCATACAAACATATTCCGCTTTAAAAATGTTGGATACCACGCCCCCTTTGCCCACAAAATGCGAACTAAAAGCTGTATAGTTAACATTTTGTAGACGAATTATTTATTTTGAAAAGAAAGTTTGCTTAAAATACAAATCAAAATAACCAAAACAGTTCAGTTTAATTTAGTTAATATTAGTTAAGTTCACTTTCTTCGGCAAAATATTCGTTTGGCCAAAAAACCAAAGAAAATCATTTGACGATGATTTATTCTGAATTCTACTTAAGTACATATGTATTTAAGCCTCCACTCCCATAAAGTGTGGTTGCGTAGGAAGTAAAGTGCTGGCCCGCGAAGAGCAGGGTCTCGGGTTCGATCCTCGGTAGCGGAAACTTTTTCTCAACAAATAAAAATTGATTTTTATTTAATTTCCTGTCTTTTTTAATAAAAAAAAAAAACATTTTTTTTTAATGCCACGCACCTTCGCCCACAAGTACAAACAAAATAGCTATTCATATTTTATTTTTATACCCTCTGAGGGGCTTATTGGGTTTGTCAAAAATATGTAACAGGCAGAAGGAGGCGTGGCAGACCCCATAAAGTATATATATTCTTGATCAGCATCAACAGCCGAGTCGATATAGCCATGTGCGTCTGTCCGCCCGTCTGTCCGTCTGTCTGTCCGTATGAACAATCAAAACTCAGTATCGACCACATATTCAGTCAGGCAATACAAGAATCTTTTTTTTTTCGATGCCACCCCCATTCGCCCACAATAAGCAAAAAAACCAGATATACCTCGGAAAAATACAGGTTTTTTTTGCGAATATCTCGGTAAGTATAGCACCTAGAATACCAATTTTGGCATGCAGGTTGCTATTTGCAATATAAAGACAATACCATCAAAAAATGTTGGATGTCACGCCTCCTTCGCCCACCAAAAGCACAATTTCGTTGTAAATTTGCATGCCGCTGAAACATGAAACGCTAAAAACACATTTTAAGTAATTTTTACATTAGTATTTTAATTATTTACCAAATGACATACATATTTATATATAATACATTTATTTCATTTGTGCTGAATGCTTTGGCTAAAATGGCAAATTTATTTTTGTATCCAACAAATATATCTTATCTTTATTCCTCTTTACATACAAATTGTAAACCAAACAAAATTTTGCATTCCATCTTCAAAATGGCTTCGCAAACTTTACTGCGCTTGTTTCTTTGGCATCTGCTTTCGTCCCTAATGTCGACTGCCATTCACGGTGATAGTATTTCGACCCTGTTATCGGTTTATCAGCCGAATTTTTTTTTACCGATTATATACTATGAAAGCTATATGATATATAGTTTCGAGAACTTTACTTTGAAAATACCAGAGGTATTCTTAGACTTAGGATACAACTAAACTACAGTGTTGGTTTAAATATATAATATTCAAAGCCCTACAAACGTCGTGACAAAAAACATAATACGAGGGTATACGAATTCGGTGTTGCGGCTTTTAGATATCTGTCAATCTCGTTTGTCTTTGATCTGTAAAGCTAAACAGTAATTGAAACTGTAGTGTACTTTTAGGGGCTTGATAGGAGCACTAACCATACAATACATAGATGGTCCAAATCGAGTATTTTTTGATTGCACATTTTTCAAGACTCATAACTCCCAGACAGCCGAGAGCAGAACCCAAGCGTTTCAATTCGCCTCAAAAGCGAAAATACAACAGCGAAAGCCAGACAATTTTGTCACACATCAGTCTGTTTTACACAGTCAAACGATAAGCACCATCTGTTTCGCTTGTGCTCTCGTTCTGTTTGCATGTATGGGTGCTAATATGTGTATGCACTCGCATAATAGTGTGTGTGTTGAGAATTTAGTTTTCAAGGCCACACGTCGATGCTAGCACAATTCAATTTTTCAGTTTTTAGCAAATCAGAGACAAAGAATAGGGACATGAACAACTGATGAGCGTATATGTTCCTAACTAGACGTCGGGAACATAGGTTTCGCCGTGGTCGAGCTGGTAGAGTCGCCGCTCGGTGTGCAGGAGGTTGCAGGTTCGCATCCCAGTGCGTTCGCTACAATAAATTCCATTTTTAAATACCCAACGACATTTATTAATAATTAGAATAACAAAATTCAATTATTTTTATTCTGTCTTTACAAAAAAAAGGGATCAAATCAATAATTTTTTTTATTACTCGAAATTAGAAAATTAAAAACTAGGAACAATGGTTAACTCGAGACTGGAACTTGAACCCCCGATCTCATGCATAGTTAGCAGCAACTCTACTACTACGGCCACCGCCATGTTTGCTGGCCCGCCGTCTAATAACGATCAGATACACTCATTAGCTGTTCATGTCCCTATTCTTTGTCTCTGATTTGCTAAAAACTGAAAAATTGAATTGTGCTAGCATCGACGTGTGGCCTTGAAAACTAAATTCTCAACACACACACTATTATGCGAGTGCATACACATATTAGCACCCATACATGCAAACAGAACGAGAGCACAAGCGAAACAGATGGTGCTTATCGTTTGACTGTGTAAAACAGACTGATGTGTGACAAAATTGTCTGGCTTTCGCTGTTGTATTTTCGCTTTTGAGGCGAATTGAAACGCTTGGGTTCTGCTCTCGGCTGACTGGGAGTTATGAGTCTTGAAAAATGTGCAATCAAAAAATACTCGATTTGGACCATCTATGTATTGTATGGTTAGTGATAGGAGCTAGCGGTTTAAAGGGAGACGAATATCAGCCAGAAACCAGGCAAGAGGACTTTAATGTGTGTGGTTTTTTGTAGGATAAGAATATATGAATGTGTTTAAAGTACTCACAGATGTCTTTCCAAAAATATCATAAAATAAAGTTTCAAAAGGGTTTTAATGTAAACACTATTACAAAATGGCGGTCCTTTTAAGTTTAAAACAAACGAATGTATAAGTATGTATGTGCACTTTATAGGGGCTTTTACGCGTCCTTGAATGCGTTACAACCTTTGCAAAAAGAAAAAAAACAACAGTGTACTTCTGTTTTGGAAAAAATACTGTATGAGAACTAAAACTTAGAATTTTAGCCCAACTGTATTTCAATTTCATGGGATTCAATATTCGTTTATTGTCTTGCTTTTAATTAAATTATTTTTCTTTTCAATTGATAAAACAGGTTGAACATCAGCATATTCGATAACGGAAGTGTTAATTTTCGAAATAATTGTTTTGAAAACAAGTTACCAATTTGGAAATGGAACAGAAAAAGATGTGTTGTCTTACTTCTTGCGCTTCTCGACGGGTTTCAAGATTTGGAAAGAACACATGAGCGTCTCATCAACGGACATCATGGCGCCAGCGTTGTCGAACTCACCGCAATAGTTGGGCGCCGAAAAGAGTGTGACCAGCTGGCGCTTGGCAAAGAACTCATAGCCATCCTCGACCACCTGATGGGCACGACAAATAAGATCGAGATCGTGCTTCTGCAGGAATTTCCCAACGACCTCAACCCCAAAAGTAAAGCTAACGCCACGATCATTCTCTCCCCAACCGATGGTGTCCTTGTCCGGATCTGACCACAATAGATCACATAGTAGACCCTGATCGGGCACATCGGTGGGACGCATAATCCGCTTGATTTGCTCCATGGATGCCAAATCGGGACTCAAACCGCCGTGGCAACAAAATATTTTCTCGTCCACAATGGCCACCACCGGCAGACAGTTGAAACAATCCGTGAAGGTCTTCCACAACTTGATAGTATAGCGGCGCTTGCACTCATCGTAGAATCCATAGATACGATTAATGCTGGCGCATTCGTGATTACCGCGCAGCAAAAAGAAGTTCTCCGAGTACTTGATTTTGTAGGCGAGCAGCAAGCAGATTGTCTCCAGTGAATGCTTGCCGCGGTCCACGTAGTCGCCCAGAAATAGATAGTTAGATTCTGGTGGATAGCCGCCGTATTCAAACAATCTCAACAGATCGTAATATTGGCCATGTATATCGCCGCAGATTTTCAATGGTGCCTCCAACTCCAACAGAATTGGCTGGGCCAGAAAGATTTCTCGTGACTTGAGACACAAACCCCGTATTTCCATCTCAGTTAGCTGCACATTCTTGCCCGGTCGGGCCGTACGCACCTCGAGTAGTCGAGCTATAATGTTGTCCAGATTAAGAACCTCGGCCATATCAGCAGGCTTTTGGCCCGGTTGTTGGACTAACGTTTGGGACGCCGTTGGAACGACCTTTATCTACCCAGTTTCCTGCTAAGCTTGGCAATGTGTCTTTTATAATTTAATATTTCTATTGCTTTGTTTTTTGGTTTTGCCCCCTCTCTGTGACACTTGCGTAATCAATTCCGGAACGTAGTGCACCAATTTGGTGTCCGAACTGACTGTTGTGATTGCGGAAATTTGGAATTTCAATAGGGGTCGAGACAAAATTGGTTTCGATTTATTTATTTTTTATTTTAAATACTTTTTTCTCTATTATTGTTTGCCCTGAAATGAAATTTTAGACCTAGTCGACTGTACTTGAATACCGACAATGTCACTGGAATATTTCAACTCTTTCCTTCAACATATTTAACAGACTGGGATTTAAAAGCAAACCTAAAATTATTGACACATCGATTTTTCCGTCATTTTATATAATAAAACATTGCAGATACCGCAGATACGAAACTTAATGTTTTCTACACTTTCTATTCCTCTATGACCATGATTAACTGGTCTGATCACAATGGGAGATATTTTACTTGAAAGGAATTTTGAATAGTATCAGATTTGCTTACTCAGATTTCGAATCGGTTAATTAGTTTTCGAGAAAATGACACTTGAATTTTATTTTTTAAAATCACATTATTGTGTCGGGTGTATTGGTTAGGGCAAAAACTCCCATTCTTTGTCTGCAGTCAGTTGGAACTTGTGAATAGTCTTCATTTGTCTAGATTGGAGCATCTAATCCATAGGTTTTGGGAGTATTAGGTTTTCAACGCCATTTTGAAAACGAGATAAAAAAAATAAAATTTTTGATATATTATAAACAATAAAATTTCACAAATTTTGTTATATCACACATATTTGAGATACTTCGCATTTTCCAGATTTTACATTTTTCATTAAAATATTTTGTTATTTTAAGTACATAATTAGTGGAGTGCAGTAACAAAACTGTCTGCCGGTGTGTATCTATACGAACTAGTCTGGCAGATTTAAATCTATCTTGGTGGAACTATGTTTAAATCGGTCAGATCGGATAACTGTATCATATAGCTCCTATAGGTAAAATCGGTTGAATATAATTAGTACAACAATTTTTTTTTGACTATTGGAATAATTTTTTTGGAATAATCTATTGTAAATACTTAGTATGAAAAAGCGCATATATTTAACTCACAAAATATATGATATCAATTTCCCGTAAAGTATATATATTTTTGCTCAGCATTAACAGCCTAGTTGATAACGACGTGTCCGTCGGTCCGTCTGTCCGTTTAACCGAATGTTTCTTTGCAAACGAGTCTATCAGCTTTATAACTATCTTTCTGAAATTTTATATAGTTGAGGAACACTATTTCATATACCTTCTATAGGAATGAAAAACTTTTGTGTCTCTTGAGTGATGTTACTCAAAACTCATCTAATAAGCATTTGTTATTAACGAGGAACGAGGAACGAAAGTATGAGTTCAAGATCTATTGGTGATAAAGTTGGTAACTAAGTTGAAAGAAAATGTCAGTCGGGCATGCCGAACGTGTAATACCCTCTGAGCTTCATTTCCAATAATAAAAGTACGTGGCTATACCCCGCTTGAAAGTAACAATTTTCGTTGTGAGATCAACTTTTTTTAATTATCATCAAATTGTGAGGCAGGATCGTTTGATAATATTTGTCTCCAAATATACGCTCAGTTGCAAAACGATAAATTAAGCAATACGTGATCGGGAAGCAAGTGAACTTTCAATGCAGTTGTACTTTATTTGGGCGAATTGTCTTTATATTGCATCTAGCAACCTGCATGGAAAAATTGGTGTTGCTAGGGTTTATATTAACTTTTATTCGCCGAAAACATGTATTTTTTTACGAGATATGTCTGGTTTTTCGCTTATTGTGGGTGAATGGGCGTGGCATCACAAAAAGGAAACAAACATGTATTGACTGACTAAATATGTGGTCTGACTAAATATTTAAACTTGTAGCTCTTACCATCTCTGAGATCCTTTCGTTCATACGGACAGACAGACGGAGAAACGGACATGGCTATATCGACTCGGCTGTTGATGCTGATCAAGAATATATATACTTTATGGAGTCTGACACGCTTTGTTGCCACCCTGTTAAATAGGCACGCTCTACTTATCACATAATTGATTAAAACTCTGGCACATACATATGTGCGAACTAGCTTGATGTTAAGGTCAACTTTAAATAAATCCATAAATTGTTTCAATTATTGTTTTTATTTGAAACTTAAAATCGTTTTCCCTAATAAATGTAAATGTAAAATACCCTTTTTTTTTGTTTCTTTAATTAGTTGGACGTTGAAGTAGTACTAAACGCAGTACTTTCAAGTGGCCCATACGACACCAAGCACGGGCTTGTTAACGCGCGAACCGTAATTTATTAATATAAATATAACGACGAAAGTCGCGAACATTAAACATTAAACAAATACAAATACTAGTTACTAAGCATAAACTAATTAAAATAATCTATAAACTAGAAAGATGATTGAGAAGTGAAGATTTTAGAGTAGTGGTAGTTGTAGAATTACATACCATACGATAAAGGTTATTATATGAAGAACATAAAACTCGAAACGGGTTATGAATAGAATAGTTAGTAGTACAGATTTGAAGTGACAGTGGTTGAAAGTTTCTAGTGGGTCTGATCGGAACAGCAAAACTAATTTGGCTAATTAATTCAGACGAATCAATTTCACCATTTATAAGTTTGTGCATAAATATTACACCAAGCATGGTTCTACGATCAGACAGAGAGGAAAGATTGATAAGTAAAAGTCTACTACGATAGGGAGGCAACCGGATGTTAGGGTTCCAGTTAAGGCCCCTTAGAGCAAAGAGCAAGAATTGTTTTTGGACAGATTCTATTCTGTCTTGATGAATCTTGTATTGGGGAGACCATATACAAGACCCATATTCAAGAATAGGACGTACGAGTGAAGTATAAAGAGTTTTAGTTATGTAGGGATCGTTGAATTCTTTCGACCAGCGTTTTATGAAACCCAAGACACCAAATGCACGGTTGGCAATAGAAGCAATATGCCTGTCAAACTTAAGTTTTGGATCCAAGAGGATACCTAAATCAACGACCGACTCAATTCTATCAAGATCTTTGCTATTAATAACATAATTTTTAAAAAAAGGAATTCGCCTACTGAAGGACATTACGTTACATTTACTATAATTAAGATTTAGTGAATTTACTTTACACCATGTTTCAAAATTAGAAAGGTCACTTTGTAACATGGTTGGTGTAAATCTAACCTTAAAACACCCAACTCTTATCGAGCTTCAAAAAGTGTTCTACAGCTTTCTTAACCTTGAGGTTTACATATGAAAGGCAAATATGATTAACGGGTATCTCGTAGCCGTGAGTCACTGAATTTGTATACCCATGCAGAGGGTGATAAAGTTTGTAGAGATAAACGTTCTTTCTTATTTCTGTGTTAGTTTGTTTGTCCCATTTGGCGAAAGCTTAAGAAACTTTTCGCTTATTTAATGATGGTTTTAATCGAATGCTTGAAGCTCATTAAGTGAACTTCGCATTGCAGTTGTTGTCTAATTAGTTGCAATTTGTTAGTGACTGTACGGGTAGACGTTGAAGAATTGCAATGTAAACAGCAATAGCAACAGCAACAGCTATAGCAAGTTGAAGTGGCAATTTGTGAAACCCAAAATCGAATGCAGTCCGTTAGGGGTTGAGGTGGTAGGCGGTGGGGTCACTTACACACTCAGACTCAAATGCTACCCATTTGATATATAACGCTGAGCACCTGCACAAGAACCTTGGCAAACTTTGTTGGGCCCAAATAACGCAAACAAAACATCGTTTATTTTCGGAAACAAAAGACCTCATTTTCCATTTGTTTAACCAGAGAGGCAAAGGACAAAGAACAACAGCAACAGCAAAAGCAAAAGCAAAAGCAACAATAACAAGGAGGGACCTTATAAATGAATGGATGGGCGGTCGACTCGTTGTTGTTGTTTGTTGAAATTAATTGGTGTTACACAAATGAGTAATTTTCAATGTACATAAATATTTGCACAAATTGCAATTTGCTGGCAATGCGCCCACAGGCCGTATACTCTATACATACAAACATATACATTCATACATGTACTATATACAATATATAGTATCTGGGTTTGCATTGGTCGTATTCCAATGGTCGGGTTCTGTTTTCGATTCCGTTTCAAGAGCTGTTTAAATACAATTTTTATTGTCAAGCGTTAATAATTTGAACAATGAATAATATGAACGGTAAGCATCTGTTATTATTCCAAACAAATCAAAACAAGTGCACTAGGGCGTCTAACTGGCTGGGCGGAGCAACCCTGCAACCCTGCCAACATATCGTACCACACCTATGACCTTTGCCCTCCATCCTACATACATCCTCCATCCTTCGCCGACTAGACTCCGTCTCACATCCCACGCCGCACCGGCCACACAAATCTTCATAAATTGCAAGCGTGCGTTCAGGGGTAAAACTGGGACTGGGACGGGAACGGGGATGGGGACGGGTTCAGGTGCAGGGGCTGGGACACGACAGTTGGGAATTAAGATAAAGTGCGAGAGGCGAGAAGTGCCGGCTCGTCCTGGCCCTTCAAAAAGGGGTCGCGTTCGCTGTCAAATGGGAAAATGATACACTTTACTTTGCAATGCAAACGCTGATGCTGAAACTAAAGCTGAAACTGAACCTGCCGCCGACGCTGACGACGACGTTGACGCTGTCGTTGACGCTGCGTTGACTGCGGCGTTTGCTACACACACAATCAAGAAACAACAAATTGCCACATAAATGTGGGGTGGTTTGCCACGTAATAGATTTTATTTTATTTTTATAACGCAACACAAAGGACAAGGGGAAACTGTTCGACGTACGCCATACGCTGAACGCAGGACGTGTCTTTACTTACTTTTACTTTTTACCTTTTGCTGTCACGTCACAGCAGCTACGGAGACACAGACACAGGCACAGTTAGCTTAATTTTGCCAAAGGAATTCCCAGGACATTGTACACAGTGCAAAAACTGTTTCCCTTACAGAGCACCTGCACATCATAGCTAAGGGTTCGATTTGTGGGTGGAATTTTTTGATTCCGGGGAACTCACTCAGTCCATTTGTTAAACTTTGTACTTTACATTTATGCATTGGTTTAAGCTACATATAATTTTGAACAGTATTAACTATCGAGCTTATGGATACAACGTGCGATTAAAACAATAAAAATATTCATATTAAAACGTCAGTTATAAAGATGACAAATTACAGAGAGAAAAATTTTTAACCTCACTGAGTTAAAGTTTTAAATTTCATTCCAAAAATACAAAAATAAAAAGAGATTTGTATATTAATACTATAATTATGTTTTATTTATTGACAGTAACACGAACAGTACCTTCAGACTATCTCGAGATATTTTACGTATCTTTGTATATGTGAATTTCTCATTATAAAATTACAATATGTGTTTTGTTTAGGATTCTCCATTTGATCAGTGTACACACTTACGTAAAAATATTTAAAATATTACCCTTAAAGGGTAATTAAATTAATGAAAATTCGTGAAACCTAAATGCCTACATCAAGATCAATGGAAGTTTGTACAACCAGATAAAGATACGCGCCTTGAATATATTCCATTAGGTCCTTTGCCTCCTTTTCCCAAAATGTTTATAATACTAGAAAATTTACCAGCAGCTTCAATTACGGCAAAGTGGAAAGTAAAGTGTATAATATGCTAATGAAGGTTTTGTTTTGGCATTCAAGACGACAATTTTCGTGTCTGCTGTGACTTTTTGCTTGAGTGAGTATTTCTCTTTCTTTATGACGTCAACAGAGTTTTTCCTGAAAGCAAGCAAGAATTCGTTACATGCCCAGAGAGAGGCAAACAGTTTTTGAATGAATAGTTCAACATTCATTCTTAGACTGTGTTCCTGACCATGTGATCGTTTTGTGCGATTTTAACGTATAAATCGATTGCCAGATCAGTTTAGTTACAGAAAACTTCCTGAAGAGTGTCAACTTTTGAGTATTTTGTTGTTGATTTGGAAGTTTTTCGCATTACAAACCCGATTTAATCAAGATATAAAATTAGTTTAGAAACAATCAGATTTTCTTTTTTTTATTTTTTGTAGGGATAAGACAAACTGATTTGCATGACATAACATATTAAGTCTCTGTAGCTCTAACAGTCTCTGAGAACTTATCTGATTTTAAGTTTTAAAGTCTAAAAGACGCTATACTAAAACTTCAACAATTTATTGGTTGTTGAAAGTGATTAAAATAATTCCAAACGGTTTGAGAATCATTGAAATATGCTTCAAAAAAAAAAAAAAAAAAAAGAAACGGGGCAAAGCAATCTGCAACGCGACTAAAAACTAATTTGAGCAACAAACAATATTTTAGTGCAATAACCAGTCGAGGGTTGAGAGGTCGAAGTAACGGAACAACGGAAGCATATTGTCGCCGGCTCATCATGTGTACAAAACACAACCGCATTTGGATTGCTGACTACACTGTAAACCACCAACAGCAGTTTCAACAGTCCCCCACGACATCCTATGCCATCTCGGAACATTCCTCTCCGCAGGCGATTCGCATTTTCTTCACTTTTTATACCCTCTGAGGGGTATATTGGGTTTGTCAGAAGTATGTAACAGGCAGAAGGAGGCGTTTCCGACCCCATAAAGTATATATATTCTTGATCAGCATCAACAGCCGAGTCGGTATAGCCATGTCCGTCTGTCCGTCTGTCCGTCTGTGCGTCTGTGCGTCTGTGCGTCTGTCCGTCTGTCCGTATGAACAAACAGATCTCAGAGATGGTAAGAGCTACAATATCCGTTTTGGTCAGTATCGACCACATATTTAGTCAGTCAATACAAGAATCTTTTTTTTTTTCGATGCCACGCCCCGTTCGCCCACAATAAGCGAAAAACCAGACATACCTCGGAAAAAATACATGTTTTTGGCGAATATCTCGGTAACTATAACACCTAGGGACACCAATTTTGGCACGCAGATTGCTAGATGTAATATAAAGACAATGCCATCAACATTTTTTGGATACCACGCCCCCTTCGCCCACCAAAAGCACAATTGGGTTGTAACTTTGCATGCCGTGACATGACACTTATTTCTTAACATAACGTTTTTTAACTTAGAATATATTTGAAGACAAATAATATCAAACGATTGTGAAAATTTCATTAAAATCGGACTATAAATAAAAAAGTTTCTTAAACAACGAAAATCGTTACATTCAAGCAAGGCATAGCCACGTGCATTGCACTGAGCTGTGCACACAAGCAACGAAAACGAAAAACGTGCGAGCGAGATAGACATACAAATATGTGTGCATGTTAAGTTCTTGCAGCAGCTACTCCAATTTGAACTCATATAATTAGAAACGAAGCTCAGAGGGTATTACACGGTCGGCATGCCCGACTGACAATTTCTTTCTTGTTATTTTCAATGTAGCTCGTAATTTTTTACACATTGCGGTCCCAGCTTAACTGTGCTACCGACTCGCCTGGTTTTCTTGCTCTACTGGGAGACATATCAATATAACCAAGACTTACACACACACACACACACATACACGACACGCACAGCAACGGTGATGGTGAACAAGTGTAATCGTTGTGCTCTGTAGATCCGGTCGGCAGGTATACAGGGAGTACCGGCAATAAGGGGGTAGCAGCAATCACACGGCACCGGGCATTTGTGAGGGGGAGCGAAGGTGAGGGTGACTTCGTGGGCGAGGCGTGGGCATGGGCTTGAGCTTTAGCTTGAAGTTGGTAGAGCGCGAGGGGTCGATCTTTGCCACCGCTCTCTGGTCCTTTGCGCAATAAAAACAAAGAAAAGGCACTACGAATCGGCAAGGACACGGCTAGGACACGGGGGACCACAACACGGCCCAGTAATAGAAAATACTATTCATGTACTATCCGGTGGTAAGGATTTCCGACGGCGGTTCGTCTGTAAGACAAGTAGTCGGTAGGCCGTCCGGGTTGGATTACTTGCACAGGTTTTTCGGGCGACATTAATATGTAGATACATTTAGTACATTATCCGGGGTTACAACCTCTCAACATGGATGACGACAACAAAAGCGACTACGAATATCGTACGTTTGCTTTCGACTTCCGAGTGCCGTGTGCTGAGTACCGGCAAACAAGGTAAACGTCGGAGTGCATATTGTGACAGTGGTGCAAGTCCTGTGATATGGGTCAGTTTAATTTCTATTATAATTAATGGAATATAGAATATCCTAAGCAAATTTGATTCCATTTACGATTAACAAAAAATATTTATTTCAAATAACTCTACATATCTAATTTGTTTTTTAGAAGTGTCTTGATCATGCAATATTTTAAATTTATATACTTATACATGAAATGAGTTAAAGACTGAGATATACATATATACGCTTTGGCTTAATTCTGTCTAAGACATATAAATAAATACTTATTATTTTGCAAAAATTTTTTTTTATTATTTTCTGACCGAAGCAAAAAAAATGAACATATATTTTTTTGATGGAAAAATATTAAATAACTATTTTTTGTTATTTTACAGCACAATATTAAAATTGATCATCTGAATCGGAGGTCAAATATATCTTTGAGCAGATGTGGTGTAGTCTTAATCCTTTTAAAATTTGTAATATGTAAAATGGCATTAAAGATATTTTTGGCTTTAGTATACAATTAATTTTTAAAGTACACAGTTCAGTAATAAGTTGAAAGTAAAGAATAAAATTATACAAATTAAATTAAAATAAATGTAAACAAAAAACCAAAGTATGAAAACAATTCGTTTACATCGCATGGTCCCACTGTGCACAATTTTCGACCTTCGCTCTCCCGCACACACAAAAAGAGGGCGCAAAATATTATGATTTATTTTTATTATAGTGGGTAAAGTGGTCTTTACAAGCATCAAACAGAGGCGTAACAGGCTTTCCTCGGTCCAAGAGCAACATCCACACTCAAGCCCACACTTATGCCCACACTCTACACTCCCACAAGTGCGCCAAGCAAAAAGACAGTTAGTTGGTTAGCAAAAGGTACGCGGTGTGCATGAGGATGTGAGTTTGGTTGTGAATGTGAATTTGGGTTCTGGGCTGTGGGCTGTGGGTTGATGGGCTCGTCAGGTGGCTGGAAGCGGGATCTTTGGGAACGGGAATGGTGGAATGGGGGGAAAAGTTGTTAAATGGACGGGTGGATTTGCACTTGCCGCGCTGACTGTTATCTTCATTTTTGCTTTCAGTTATATTGCCTGGGAATTCCTGTGGGAGTTGAGAATCAGCCCCGGTATCAGTTCAGTCCCTGCCTGTATCTACCTTCCTACAACAAGACTAGTTCCGTCAGCCCCTTGGTTAAAGCTAAAACAAATTGTATACCGGGCATGGGCATAAAAAACAAGCGGATCAAACAACAACAACAACAACAACAATAACAGCAATTGCAACAACAATGGCAAATCGAAAAAGAGTGTTTTTAGCATTGACCATTGAAATTGCATTAATGCTCCGTTTGTCTGTGAAACACATTTATACAGAGAGTCAGAGCATATAAAATCCACCCTTTTGATAATGGAAATCTGCGTATAATCCCCATGAATTGAAAAGATGGGCGGGATAAACTAGTTATGGCCATTAATATGATCAATTTGATGCTCACTTCGGCGAAAGTAAATAACAACCTTATTGAAAATGTTGAAAACATATTTTCCAACTAAAAACAACAACGCAACCCTCTGTTTGTCCTTCATCCCCTTTCCCCCTTCTCACTTCTCAACCCATAAGCACTGAGCATGCCTAATGGTGTTTGTTACCCGCCTTTTGGTTGAGTGTATCTGTAACTGATAATTGCAAAGTTGTTACCATACACTTATACACTCTTGTCTCGCCAGCATTCCCATTCCCATTCCAATTTTTATTCTCATATTCTATTTTCCGTTTTCCCCCCCTAACTGCCGCTACCCAGTCTGTGCATTAAGTTTTACATATGCTCGGTTTTTTATTTTTTTAAAAAATTTTCAGAGGGTTCTGTTTGTCCGCTATGGGTCAAGTGATGCGTTGATGTGCATTTTAAGCAGGTTAACCTGTTAAGTGTCATCGCAAAAAGGGTACGACTGACGCTTCGCCCATAAGCCCCCCTTCCCCCTTAAATGATACAGTAGGCGGATTGACAGGTATTCCAGCGGCTAGAGGTTTAAAGCATAGCTGGATTACATTTGCACCCAACAGAGCAAATGTTGTTCTCAACTTAACTTAATTATAACTCTTCATTTCAGAGTCAGTAAACAATAAGCGATAAGTAACTATACATATTACTGGATATCAGTAGGAGCCTTAATAATACAAAGCACACGTACATATACAAACCTCGAAACATTTCAATGTATTCATTAAAATTAATTTACAACCATAAATAAACAAATTAAGTTTAAGTTACAATAAATAAGGAAAGCAACATTGATAATTACAAACTGGGGAAAGAGAAGAATTATAGTCAAACGATCGTTGAGAACTATTGGAGACAACCTAGAAAACCCCAATCAGACCAGTTGATTAAATTTTTTTAGTTTCTCAGCTAAAAGTGAGTTAAAATTAAATAAATATTATTATCCCCGAGAAATTGAAACTTATCGATCCGTACAGGTTGTTATAATCTGTACACAGGATTTTAAATGATTCGTGTAGAGACCAGTTAGAGTTACAATGCCCGAGAGACACAGAATGATAGTTACGAGTTATTATTTGATACCCTTTCAGATACCTGTATAAATTAATTGAAAATTTGTCGTATTCAAAACTTATATGATATTAAAATGAAGCTTGGTCGAACGATGCATAAACCATGCAAAACTAGTGATTGTTGGTACCACAGTAATTTCACGTTGTAAACGATTAGCTTTAATAGGCGAAATTTCGATTTACGATTATACAAAAAGTAGAAAAAGATATGTTAAAAAGTGAGCATGACTTGCAAAACAGAATTTATTCCTATATAGAAAAAAGGTATTAAAAATTAAACATTCTTTCTATTTATATAGAATTAAGGAGCATATGTCAATTACTAAACACTTATAAGGAAACTAAAACAGAAACATTGGTTATCTATTAGGACTCTGAAATTAATTAAAGTTGTTTGGATGAACTTATATTGAGAACATAAGAATTAAGTATTTTCTTCTTAAATAATTGAATAAACTAAAAAACTTTTTAAATATATAATATTAACTTGCTTAATCAAAAACATGTTTACTAAGAAATTACCTATTTTAATATAATGTCGGAATACTTAGCTTCAAATCTTCAAAAGTATGTCAAATATAAGTAGTTCTATTTAAAATAGTTTAAAACAAGAATGAAAGTTCAGTCGGGCATGCCGACCGTGTAATACTCTCTGAGTATTATTTTCAATTATACATATGAGCTCAAATTGGAGGAACTGCTGCAAAAACTTAACATGCACACACATTTATATGTCTATCTCGCTCGCACAATGTTTTTCGTTTTTTTTTTCGTTTTCGCTCCTTGTGTGACGCTAGCGCTGTAGCAGAGCTCAGTGCAATGCACGTGGCTATGCCTTGCTTGGAAGTAACGATTTTCGTTGTATGTTATGACCAACTTTTTATATTTATAAGTCAAACACATGTATTTTTTTTTCGAGATATGTCTGGTTTTTCGATTATTGTGGGCGAAAACGTGTATTGTAGCTCTTACCATCTCTGAGTTATGTTTGTTCATTCGGGCAGACAGACAGACAGACAGACGGGCATGGCTACATCTACTCTACTTTTGATGCTGATCAAGAATATATACTTTTTGAGGTCCGTCACTCCTCCTTTTGCCTTACACTCTTTTGACAGACCCACTATACCCCTCAGAGGGTACAAAAAAGAAACTCGAATAATGCATTAATGCTCCACATAAAACTTCCGCAGTTTCATTTGGTAATTGATCTCAAGACGGTTGAATATAGGAGGACACAGTGTAATTCCATTGACTGGCTTCTGGACTTACTCGTCTGGGGAATCAAAGGTTGTTAGGCGTTTAAGTACTAAGTATTGTAGTCAATTGTAAGCTCCAATTTGAAGCAATCATGGTTTAAACGCGTACTCAAAGTTGTATGAGATTTTGCTTGTGTCGAAATCGAATCGGATAAATGCACTTTGCATGCATTTGAAAAATAGATGAGGCAGCCAAATGGCAAAGGTGCTATTTAAACTCCAGTCAAGATGAGTCGTGTCGTGACGTGCCGTGTCCTATTGGGTCTTGTCGTGACTCGAATTGTCTTCACCTGTAATTGCGAAACTATTTTTAATCGACGTGGCACTTTTAGCGGATATGCGATGACCACTGTCCAGACAAATGTAGTTGTGTTGCGACGTCATGCCTATATCCATTGTCCAATTGCTCCCACCACCCCACACACGGCAACACTATACTCATCGTCAAACTCCTCTGATTGTCTTGCAATAAAAAGACAACGCACAGCACACAGACGCCCCTAAATAATTGATGAAGAAAAGAAAACTAAATAAATAAATGAATCAACGGAACTAAACCGAACGATAAATAAAGAATCGACCCAGCAACAGTACGGAAAGTCTTCATGACATGGGACAAGGAACAAGGGAAATGGAGGGAGCGGTACGTAATTGTCACTGGTTGACACAAAGCTTTCTACACACAGTGAATACAACAAAATCACACGGGAACAAAGGAAAGTAGAGCCAAGGGGGACGGGAGACCAAAAGACAGAAACCGCCAAACTTTCACCAGGACAGCTCGAAAAAATAATAAGAATAACAGCAAAGACATGTTCGAATAGTAAGTACTCTCTAAAGTTTTTTTTAACTGTGTGTCGGAAACTATAATGTACGAGATTGACATATCCCAGCCATATATGTACATAAGAAGGATTTTAATTTCGTATTAAAGTGTTTGACTAATAAATTCAACTAACTTTGCCTTTTAATATATTGTTTCTTAAGTGCATTCTTAATTTAGAACATACAGTAAATAACTAATTTATTTCAAGTCGGATATTTTAATAAAATATAAAAGTAGTTATCAATATTATATACAAATTTTTTTTTTTCGACATGTATGTATATTGCCTAAAAAACATAATGTTCCATATTGCAAAATTTTTTTTGGGGTATATACATATGTATTGTACATAGAGCTGTGACCGGCTACTAAACAAAACTTATAACTTATTCAACACAAAATTGCCTGGTTCTTAATTTGTCTGCCTATCTTTTTGTTATGATGTAATACTAAATACATATGGTTACACATTTAATGGTATCAATCTGGAGGTGATAAATATCCTCAAAATCGATAAGTAGGGCAGCTACTATACAATAGCGCAAAGAACAAATAAACGCTATAGTTGAGAAACTCGACTATTATATGCTTAATTGTTAATAAATCAAGAAAAAGCTGACAAATGTACTTGTGTTTTTCAATCGAACTACTTGAACTTTTTAGAATACCTTCTTGTGTAAGTTGAAAGCCCCTCTTGACTTAAAATTATATAACAAACTTGATCTGCGTGCACATCATGAAGATAATATTAATTTTTAAAATTTTTGTGGGAGTACCCTTAACATTTGAAGCTCATTCAAAGTCAGCATTGTGAATGTAAAAAGCGCGCGATATTTTACTCAACTTTTAATGCGATTGGAGCTTTTTATGCAAATAACAGAAAAAAGTCAATAAATGGATAACGAAAGCAAAGGTATTTAAAATTAGTTGTTATTAATAATTTTTAGTATATACATAATGTGTTGTGTTGTTGTGTTTTTGGCTCAAAACTAACAATTTTGATCGTTTTCTGTGGAATAATACTTTAGAGTCACGCAGACTCACGCAGCAATTTTGCTGGGAGGCTCTCAACAAAGCCTTGTAGAATCAGGTGATATTAACACATTTTGCCTGTTTACGCCCCATTTGCGATTAAACTGACTTGTAGCAGCTGTGTACGCTGCTTGGCGTTTGGGACAGCCACAACCGTAGTGTGAACGCCTTAATTTCATATACTTATTGTTGATAATCTGAACAATAATATTAACAAAGACCTTCGTAATGGTATTTGCAATGAAGTATAGTTGGACTTAATATTAATCTACATAGAATAAGACAATAAAAAGATAGAGGTATAAAAGTGACAAAAGCAAATTTGGTGAGTGATATTTATAAATTTAAAATAAATTTCAGTAACTGGCCAAAACGATAAAATTGGAAATTTTATTTAAGTCTAATTAACATGTCAAAAAAATTTGTCTCTAGCTTTATAATTACAATTTGTATTAATAAATTTAGTTTTTCATTGCACAACAGAAATCGTATAAGAGGGGCGGGTGTGAGGTAAAGGCGTGGTCCGATTCAAAAAAAAAAATAATAATAATAATAATAAGAAATTCTATTCAAGTCTTAGCAATACCCAAAAAAAATTCAAGTCTCCAGCTATACTTATTATTACAACAAATGCTAAAATGTCAGGCTCTTTCCCCATAGTGCAGACTGACTTCAGCTCAATAAAATTGCTAATAATGTAGTACATGCATACACATAAGTATCTTGGTAGAAAGCAGAAAAAACACTATAGCCATTAAATAAACTGTGAATTTTGTTTCATAGGAATTTAGAATCGTCTACAAAGTAAAAGGTAAATAATAATAACATTTTAATGATTTCGTAATGCATTTCATGCTAGTACATTTAAGGGATGATTGTATCTGTATTATTTTTGTGTCAAACAAATGTTCTATAGCAAATATTTGTTGTATCTGTTGTTATTGAGAAAACCACCCAGGACTGAATAGCTCCTATTTGGTGGTTTTAGCGGTTGACTAAGTGGAATTTGATTGCGTGTGGAGTGGCAATGGTAAGTTAACGATATTTACTAAATAATGTGGGTTCCTTTTAGTTCCGTTCAGTTCAGTGGAGTTCAGTAGTATTCAGGTTGTTTTGGTGCTTGTGCTTTTTTTTTATTTTTGGGGTTTTGTCACGACAGGAAAAATCAAACAGGTGCACTAAATGAATTTCAATATGATAAACCACTTGTGGTTGTCGGTACAAGTACAAACAACTATCAGGTGCAGTGCGGGGTGGTTGCCCGCGGGGTCATGTGTGTATGTGTGTGTGTGTGTGGAAAATGATTTGAGGGAAATTGAGCCATATGTTGCGAATACTAATGGATACGGTGTGCAGGTTTCTGGCCGGTCTCGTCGGTCTTGTCGGTCCTTAGGCGGACTCAGGACGGAAATATGAAAGTGTAATTTAAATTGAATTAAGTGTACTTTTTGGTTAACATGCTACATTCAGGGGATGGACCGTACTCAATAAATATTATTCTATATGCATGTATATGTATACTCTCAGTACCCGTCATCCGTTGCCTGCGCTATGTGGAAAGAGGGAGGGTTGGGGTCAAAAGTTTGGCATTGTTGATGCTACTGGTGCAAAATCTGGTAATTATTGCCTGCAAAGTGGCCAGTCCCTCCTATCCATCCCTCCACTACCCTACCCCATCCACTGCTCTCCCACAGGGAGTGAAACGTTCCCTTTCCTTGCCTTAGCCTTGTACGGCTACCTCACTGAATCGTCTCATTAAATCGAGCATTTGCACAGTTGGATAAATTGATAATATTTGTAGTTGTTGCTGTTTGTAATTGTTACAAATGCGAACTTCACCCCTCCCTGCCTCTTGGGCATACAGAAGCCATAAAGTTTTAGATTTCCCCCACCCTCTCATACTACTACATATTTTGAGTTTTATGATGGATATGATTATTTTAATTAGCATTATATTTGCTCTTACATTTACCCTTTTCGTATTCTCATAATTGGCTTTTCATATGCTCGCAAAACTTGTTCATGGCGTGCCAACCAACCAAGGGCCACAAAATGGGGGCGTAAAGAGGCAAGAGACGAGATACAGGGGGCTGTACCATAAATTACTTTAATTTAATGAGTTTTGTAATGTTGTAACTGGGGGTGAGATGGACGTTTGTGGCATTTTCATAACGCTTATGACACATGTTACTAGAGTTGATAGACATCAGCCATCAAATCAAGTGGAAAATTCTAAAGTACACTTTTGGAACGAACAAGTTTATGTACTACATATACATAGATAGCCCCCAATCCATTTTTATGCATATTTTATTTTAAACCCGAGTCTATCGAATTCAGTTGGTAGACGTTAGAGGTGGTAAGCAATCGATTGCACTATCAAGACTTTCGACGGTTGTTCATTATCGAGTCGATTACTATATTGTATTATATTCTTTTTTGGCGAAAATTAAGTTATGATACTATGATCAAGCAAAATAATTAACCAAGTTTTTAATTACTTAAATACAGTTGTTTCGCCTTGGACACTGCCGAAAGCACTATCGTCTGCTATCGATGGTTATAAAAAAATATATCACCGACTATCGATGGTGTCGACTATCGATAGATCAAAAACGTCGACCGATAAAATTAACTTAAATAATCCATGATACAGAGGTTTACCTGCAATGTTAACATAACTATTTTTAAAACTAAAGTTTTTTTTGTTTTTTTCTATCTACACGCCTTGTATCCGGTATGAAAAGTGTTATCGTTAATATATACATATACTAAATATATATATACCACAAAAAATTTATTTAAAACCATTTTTCTTTAAAATATTTGTTAAAAATAATTAAAATTTTAAGAATTATACACATATCAATTAAAATTATTAAAAATAACCGAACTTAGAATTAGCTGGTTCAAATTCTTTGCCTAATAGCGAGTTTGATATGTTATATTTTATACATATGTATATAGAAACCACTTGAAGCGGTATTAATGGAGGGATAAACGCGTAAATTCAATACCCAACATTTCGGGTAATGTGACGAATATATTTATTTAGATATTGTGTTCTTTAGTAGTTTGTAAACTTCTATGAAGTAAACAAATATCTATATATGTTTTTAGCGTAATTTTGGTGAATCTTTGACGAGCGTAGAGATTTTATAAATTTCTCATAATAATAAAATTCACACATATGTATCTGAAATACTTCTGTATTTTTGTGAAGATAAATTTTTATACCCTCTGAGGGGTATATTGGGTTTGTCAGAAGTATGTAACAGGCAGAAGGAGGCGTTTCCGACCCCATAAAGTATATATATTCTTGATCAGCATCAACAGCCGAGTCGATATAGCCATGTCCGTCTGTCCGTCTGTCTGTCCGTCTGTCCGTCTGTCCGTCTGTCTGTCCGTATGAACAAACAGATCTCAGAGATGGTAAGAGCTACAATATCCGTTTTTGTCAGTATCGACCACATATTTAGTCAGTCAATACAAGTTTGTTTCCTTTTTTCGATGCCACGCCCCGTTCGCCCACAATAAGCGAAAAACCAGACATACCTCGGAAAAATACATGTTTTTTGCGAATATCTCGGTAACTATAATACCTAGGGACACCAATTTTGGCATGCAGGTTGCTTTTTGTAATATAAATATAATGCCATCAAAATTTATTGGATGCCACGCCCCCTTCGCCCACAATTGCGTTGAAACTTCGAATGCCTTTGGCTCACTTATTTCTTAACGTATAGTTTTGTAACTTAGCATTTACTTGCAGACAACTAATATTAAACGATTGTGAAAATTGCATCAAAATCGGACTATAATTAAAAAAGTTTCTAAAAGAACGAAAATCGTAACTTTCAGGCGACGCATAACCACGTGCGCTGTGCCAAGCAACGAAAACGAAAAACGTGCGAGCGAGACAGACATAAAGTTCTTGCAGCAGCTACTCCAATTTGATCTCATATAATTGGAAACGAAGCTCAGAGGGTATTACACGGTCGGCATGCCCGACTGACAGTTTCTTTCTTGTTTTTAATTGATGCGTTCGAGACAGATAGATGATGAAGCATTTCGTGCTAAAATGATCTATTACCAAATTATACAATTATCGAAATTGTTATATTTTTAAAAAACATTTTTGTTTGCAAGTCTTAATCTAATCCCACATTCATGTTTTTATACCCTCTGAGGGGTATATTGGGTTTGTCAGAAGTATGTAACAGGCAGAAGGAGGCGTTTCCGACCCCATAAAGTATATATATTCTTGATCAGCATCAACAGCCGAGTCGATATAGCCATGTCCGTCTGTCCGTCTGTGCGTCTGTCCGTCTGTCCGTATGAACAAACAGATCTCAGAGATGGTAAGAGCTACAATATCCGTTTTGGTCAGTATCGACCACATATTTAGTCAGTCAATACAAGTTTGTTTCCTTTTTTTGATGCCACGCCCCATTCGCCCACAATAAGCGAAAAACCAGACATACCTCGGGAAAAATACATGTTTTTGGCAAATATCTCAGTTAATATAACACGTAGGGACTCCAATTTTGGCATGCAGGTTACTTAATGCAATATAAAGATAATGCCATCAAAAATTTTTGGATGCCACGCCTCCTTCGCCCACAAAATGCACAACTTCCTTGTAACTTTGCAAGCGGCGGGCTCACTTATTTCTTAACGTATAGTGTTGTAACTTAGTATATATCTGCAGACAAATAATATCAAACGATTGTGAAAATTTCATCAAAATCGGACCATAATTTAAAAAGTTTTTCATACAACGCAAATCGTTCCTTTCAAGTAAGTCATAGCCACGTGCATTGCACTGAGCTGTGCACACAAGCAACGAAAACGAGAAACGTGTGAGCGAGATAGAAATACAAAATGTGTACATGTTAAGTTCTTGCAGCAGCTACTCCAATCTGAACTCATATAAATGAAAACGAAGCTCAGAGGGTATTACACGGTCGGCATGCCCGACTGACATTTTCTTTCTTGTTAAATTATATTTATAACTCCTTAGTATTAGAAAAGTAATCTGTGCTTTCAATCATTCACATAGTGCTCGTCGTTTTTTAAAGCATCTGTACAGTGTCAGGATGTTATTTAGTTAGTGCTAAAGAATTTAGAGCTTTAAAGTTGTGTATATTTTAAAGACTCACAAAGTATTCGGTAAACTGCTCCAAAAATGACTCCCGTAGGGCCCCTTTCTGGGTCGACTCTGGCGAATATAAAGAAGATTGACGACTTGGAGCCGGGAACCGAGAGCATGGAATTCTCTTTTGCACTATTTGAACATCATTGGCGTCTCTATTTGATTAAGTTTGAACGCCAACGTTTAAGATACGCTGGCATCTGTTGCGATCACAAGGAGGTTCTGTTCGGCCTGAGCTTGGACTTTTTTGTAGAGGATATGCAGTCAGTGATGTTCCCAGACAACATTAAGGCGAATGCCAGTTGCGTTTCCGAAACACCTTATATACCTTATATATACAACGACCATTGCAAGGCACCTGAGCCACGAGGCTTAATAGGAAAGTATTTACCCTACTGAGACAGCTGCAATCTACTAGGTCATTCTCACTAGCGTCAAGCCAAACCAAAAACTAAACACAAAACAACATACTAAATTTTAAAAAATTGTCAAAATTATCGAACCGCAAAACTAAATATTTGACGTGAGATACCACGTCAGGTGTAAACTATGCAAAAAATGAAAAATAAATAAATCACATTTTTTCAAATAACATTCGATAAATGAACGCATATGTCTATGCTCCCATCAACTTAATATTGCCTTCAAGTTATTTATATGACACTCCAAGAATAGGTAATTTGATGAACAGTGACCTTATGAGAAACTACGACTGAGAAACTATCATATGGTATTGGGTCATGAGATTTGGTGCAAACTGCTTTGGGATTTGCAATTTGGTCGAAACGTCTAAAGAAGAGATTTCTGCAGTGCACTATGGACGATTTATTGATTTTGGCGGCATAAAGTCGAACAATTAAGCTAGGAGCTTAATTTTATTTGTAAGTGTTACTATTATTTTACTTTAATTTCAGATTTTTTTTTTAGTCAATTGGACCACGTCTTGATTTTCCGCCCCTTTATAAGAGCGGCAATGCTATAAGCTTTTCCATTTTTTTTATAATTATTGCGGGAAAAAATTAAATAAAAAAAAGCAAAGCAAAAAAATAATATTTTAACACATTTTTAAAATATGTCTTAGCAATATTACTATTATTATTATATTAATATTGTATTATTATATTATTATTATAAATAATAGATTATAAATACCTTGATCTTTTAATTTAAATAAAACAAATGATAATTTGAGCATTTACAACAGCAGCTTCAACGGATGAGCTGGTTTTGAAGGGTTGCCACCCGGCAAAAATAAAAAATGTTTTCCAGCTAACTGAAGTGTTTACTATTAAAAATTAAAAACATTTTCTTAATATTTCACCATAAATTTTATAACTTTATGCCACCCATTACGCTAAATCGCCCATAGTGCAGTGCAAACATTGGTCTTAAACATGAGATTTTAAATATTTAAAATTAACTTTCAAAAAATAAATTAGGAGTTTAGCTGACTCGAGGTCTATTAGTCGGTATGACTATATCAATAACAACAAACAATGTTAATAGGTTTTTCTTTTCAAAATTAGATTTATAGCTTACAAATTACATTTTTCGACAACTTTCAGTTAGACCAAAATTTTCAAATACGGAAAAATGTTCTGATGTTTATTAAACATTGTTTAAATACCTCATTTTAGCAAATAAATAAATATAAATGTAAGTACATAATTTAATTCAACTATTCTTATTCATTAACACATGTTTTAAATGAAACTTAAAAATGAATATATGATGATACATTCCGGTTTTCGGTTTACTTTCGATAAAAAATTAAAACAATTGTCATCAAAATGAAAAAGAAAATGTTTATTTTTGTCTGCGTATCGTAATCACCTAGAAAACTCTTTAACTGGGTATCAATTAGTTACGGAATCGCAAATTCTAAACCAAAAATTTCCACAATATAATTTAAAATTACTATAACTTATTTAGAACAGATCACCATGCAGGCAGACCAGCATACTACGCTGCGCTTGTGCTTTTGGCTTCTGCTTTCGTCCCTAAAGTGGACTGCCGTCCACAGTGATATTAGAGTTTATGAGAAATTTTCATCTAACAGCTTCAATTACATTAATATGCTTTATATAATCCGCTCCGAAGGGTATATTGGTTTTGTTTGGTCTATGAAACAGGCAGAAGGAGGCGTGGCAGACCCCACTCAGTATATATAATCTTGATCAGCAACAACAGCCGAGTCCATTTAGCCAGATCTCTGAGATGCTAAGAGCTACAAGCGCAAAGGTCAGTACCATATATTTAGTCAATCAATACAAGTTTGTTTCCCTTTATTGGCGCCATATTCCATTGGCCCACAATAAGCAAAAAAGCAGACATACTCGGAAAAAATACGGCAAATATCGTAGTAACTTAAGCTCCTTAATTTTGGCATGCAGGTTGATAGATGCAATATAAGGACAATGTCATCAAAATTTTGTTAATGCGTTTATCACGTATTTCTAACAAACAATATCAAATGATCCCTAAAATCGCTTCAAGATCGAACTAGTATAGTTAAGAAAGCAGAGTCACAGCCACGTGCATTGCACTACACTCTGTATACAAGCATCAGTCTTCTTGGATAGACAACAAATTTTATAATTTGTTTAAGAGTAAGGGGTCCCTGGATACTTTATTGTAATGCAAAGTGCAGAAGGTTGTTGCACCTGAGACCGAAAGCCTTATTCAAACCAAATGGCAAAAGGAAAAATGGGGTAACAACAGACAGTTCTCGAACTCAAGTGTTGTGTGTTGCGAGTGTTTGTCGAAAATTAAAGTCCTACAACGTTGGTGACGCTGCTCACGTCAAGAATCGGAGCGGGAAAAGCAAATTGGTTAGTATGCTTATAGTTATTGGTAAGGGGATGAGAAACAAAATCGGAATGGGTATAGGAATGGGAATGGGAGTGGGAATGGGAATGGGAACCACAACAACCACCAATGTCGACGGCGCGTGGACAGTGCACACTTTCGTCATGCTCTATTGTGCCGAAAACAAGTGAAATTACAAAAACATATACAACCACAGAATCAGAGCATATATGTATGTATGAACTATGTGGTAAAGTCCACGGCTATAGGATACCCGTTCCTTAAAGAAAGCAGAGCTCAGTACAATGCAAGTGGCTGTGGTTCTGTTTAAAATTTACGTTTTTCGTTCTATGAAAAACTATATTAATTATGGTCCGATCTTGATGCAATTTTCAGGATCGTTTGATATTGCTTGTCTCTAAACGAGTGTGAAGTAACAAAAGTATTCTTTGATAAATATGTGCGTGCAACTTTTCAATTTGACTTCCTTCTCATGGGCAAAGGGGATTTGGCATCCAAAAAATGTTTATACCATTATCCTTATATTGAGATATTAGCCAAAAACATGTATTTTTTTGTGAGACTTCACGTATTGACTAATCAAATATGTGGTCGATACTGACCACAGATTGCAGCTTTTACCATCCCTGAGATCTGTTTGTTCATACGAACAGACAGACAGGCAGACATGGCTATATCGACTCGGCTGTTGATGCTCATCAAGAAAATAAAAAATATGTATTACATATATGCTTTATGGGATCTGCCACGCCTTCTTCTGCCTATTATATGCTCTTAACAATCCAATATTTCCCTCAGAGGATATAGTGTTAGAATTAATTCTAATGAAATTTTAATTTTCAGAAAAATCTAGTGCTAATGAAATTGAAAATAAAAGTGCTACTGAAAAGTTATAGCTAAAATTGATGAATGAAAAGAAATGTACATTATAACTATGTCCACTTTTAAAATACAATTTTAAAGATAAAGTTTTTAAAAAAATTCAGAGGCATTAGATTTTTCAATGCTAATGCTGTGACAATTTAATTATAATTACTTTTTTTAATGCTAGCTCTGCTGTATACCCTGGTACACTAGTTATGAATAACGGGTATAATAACTAACTGACAAATAGCAGGACATATGTATGTGTGTGTGTGCGTGTGTATATGTTTGTATTCGTATGTATATATGGTACTTCTAAGTAGGAACAGGTTGCTTGTGTAATTTGATTACAATCAACTTCTAATAGAGTTCCAACCACCGACTGCAGTAGCACCTCTCATTCCACCTTACCTTACCTTACCTCACTTCATCTCACCTCATTTCAGCTGCATGACGGCGACACTGGTGATAGTCAAAGCAACTCTCTTAAAGCCACTATGCCACTTGTCATCCGTCCCACCAACCCCCTTCATCCTCCCAAAGGACTAGCGCAATCGTCCTTTGGCCCGACACACACACACACACACATTCACACACCCGTGGCCCGCCTCCAGCTGAAGTAGCGGTACAATACAATTAACGACACGAACCATGATGTGCTTACCTGGCAAACGACCGTCACGTGGCTCGTTCCCAGAAGGCTTACACGTCACAATTTTAATTTTATTAAAGAAACATTTCAAATTAACCACACACACACACACACTTACAACCAACTACTGACAGGACGAACACGAATGTGACCAGCAAAAAGCGGAAATTGAAGTTGTCGTCGTTGTCTTTGTGATTGTTGCTTTTGTCATTGTTGTTGTTGGTATCAAAATGACTGTCATAAAATGCTGCATGCAGGACAAGTATGCACCGGCAGCTAAACGGATAATATACCACATCCGATACACACATGTACATCCAAGAGGCCTAATTACAAGCAATTTACAAAATTTCCGGTAAATTCATAACAATCATTTATGTATAGGTTTATAACTTCTAACATCTAACATCTAGAAAAGGCAGATCATGGATGTTTATAGATTTCTGGAAACCATATGTAATATTATATTTGTTTTAAATTTTAAAGAGATTTACAAGATTAAACTGCGGTGCAATTAATTTTTTCTTTTTTTTTTGAAGATTTTAGAAAAACCACAAACAAAACAAGAAAGAAAATGTCAGTCGGGCATGCCGACCGTGTAATACCCTCTGAGCTTCGATTTCAATTATATGAGCTCTAATTTGGAGTAGCTGCTGCAAGAACTTAACATGTACACATATTTGTATGTCTATCTTGCTCGCACAGTGCAATGCACGTGGCTATGCCGTGCTTGATAGTACCGATTTTCGTTGTATGACAAACTTTTTTAATTATAGTCCGATTTTGATGAAATTTTCACAATTGTTTGATATTTTTTGTCTGCAAGTATATACTAAGTTACAAAACTATACGATTAGAAATACGTGATCCGCAAGCATGTAAATTTTCAATGAAGTTGTACTTTATTTGGGCGAAGGGGGCGTGGCATCCAAAAAATTTTGATGGCATTGTCTTTATATTGCATCCAGCAACCTGCATGCCAAAATTGGTGTCCTTAGATGCCATAGTTACCGAGATATTCGCAAAAAACCTGTATTTTTTCCGAGGTATGTCTGGTTTTACGCTTATTGTGGGCGAATGGGGCGTGGCATCAAAAAAAGGAAACAAACTTGTATTGACTGACTAAATATGTGGTCGATACTGACTAAAACGGATATTGTAGCTCTTACCATCTCTGAGATCTGTTTGTTCATACGGACAGACAGACAGACAGACGGACAGACGGACAGACAGACATGGCTATATCGATTCGGCTGTTGATGCTGATCAAGAATATATATACTTTATGGGGTCTGCCACGCCCTCTTCTGCCTGTTACATACTTCTGACAAACCCAATATACCCCTCAGAGGGTATAAAAATGAAATCGTATTTTTAAATCTCTAGTTATACCCTCTGAGGGGTATATTGGGTTTGTCAGAAGTATGTAACAGGCAGAAGGAGGCGTTTCCGACCCCATAAAGTATATATATTCTTGATCAGCATCAACAGCCGAGTCGATATAGCCATGTCCGTCTGTCCGTCCGTCTGTCTGTCTGTCTGTCTGTCTGTCTGTCTGTCCGTATGAACAAACAGATCTCAGAGATGGTAAGAGCTACAATATCCGTTTTAGTCAGTATCGACCACATATTTAGTCAGTCAATACAAGTTTGTTTTGTTTTTTTGATGCCACGCCCCATTTGCCCACAATTTGCGAAAAACCAGACATACCTCGGAAAAAATACATGTTTTTGGTGAATATCTCGGTAACTATAATACCTAGGGACACAAATTTTGGCATGCAGGTTGCTGTTTGCAATATAAATATAATGCCATCAAAATTTATTGGATGCCACGCCCCCTTCGCCCACAATTGCGTTGTAACTTTGCATGCCGCTGGCTCACTTATTTCCTTACGTATAGTGTTGTTACTTAGTATATACCTGCAGACAAATAATATCAAACGATTGTGAAAATTTCATTAAAATCGGACTATAATTAAAAAAGTTTCTCATGAAAACTTAAATTTTTATCGCAATAGCAGTGCACTGCTTTCGTTTACGCTGCAGTGTTTACAAGCAGTGCACAAGCAGTGCTTGTGTATTTAAAACTCACTCAGTGCACTGCTTGTGTGTATAAAATTTAAGCAGTGCACTGCTTGCAAGCAGTCCAAAATGAACTCATATAATTGCAAACGAAGCTCAGAGGGTATTACACGGTCGGCATGCCCGACTGACATTTTCTTTCTTGTTTTATGTGTACGCACATCTGAACTATGGGATTTAACCAAAGTTCATAATATTAAATATGTTTAAACTAAACCATTTCGACTAACCGCTTTCACCTCTATTTTGTCTATTTTGCCTGGAAGAACATATAATTTCTATATAGTTTTAAAGACCTTCATACATATGTATGTACTGTAGACGGTTATATATTTCTTTCTAATCAATTATTTATTTTACAACTTGCGTCTTTCTATGTTGCCGTCACTCAACAGAATGATCTTTTCCTTCGGATATGCTTAAAGCTAGATCTCTATGTGTTAGAGTGAGACCACCATTGTATATCTCTGCTTAGTGGTGACACTGCTAATCTTCTAGTGATGACAATGTTATGTTACATGTAATAAGTGGTGATACTATTAGCCTGCTACAGTACTTAAGACTTTTTTAAAAAAGAAGGATGGACAGATTTAATTAAAGACTAATGACCATTAGTACCATTTAAAATATATTAAATATGGGAAATTTTTGTTAAAGTGCAACCAAATTCTCAAATTTCATATCATAAACGAAAAACTAACTTTTGCAGATTGCTTATGTTTAAGATGGACCGTAAAGAAGACAGACGAACTTTTATCTCATCTTAAAGCCTACGCCCAAATCTTAAATATCAAATAACTTAGATTTAGACAATAGGCATCATTAGACACCTGATTGTTGGTTGAAACTATAACTATAGCTTTTCCTTAGCCAAAACTCGAGTTAGCCACAAATATTTAAATGCGTATAGTTGAATATAAATGTAAAAACAGATTGGTTTTTGAAGACTTTTCTGTAATTTGAAGAATTCCATTGGACTTACCTGTAATGGACGTTGCGGGGGGCCACTCATTGTATGATGATGGTACATCACATCGTGCTTAATTTGGGAGGGCATTTGGCTATGTACATGCTGGGCTTGGTGCTTTTGAATGTCGACGGCAGCGAGAGCTTCCGCTCTACTGAGTATGCCGTCATTGATACCCGCAAAAATATCACCCTGTATCGAAAAGAAATATAACAAATCACAATTATATGGAGGTGTATCAAAGGAAATGAAGACGAATTACTAGAAAGTATATGGAGAAAATGATATGTATAAATTGAATAATAAGAGAAGAACTCATCCCAGTCCAATTTGGTAATGCTTGGCCATCTAATAAACTAAGTTCATAGGAAAACCCATATAGTTCATCGTTTATCAAATATCAAATGAATTGAAATTGAAATATTTTGTTGAAAGTAATATTAGAATTATTTTATAAGATTTAGTTTAAGGAAATCAAGTCAATGGTTAAGTATGCAAATGTGGAGTGTTGAGTGTTTGGTTTTAATTTTTTTTTTTTGTTGTCTGTGGCTTTAACTTACATTCTGACGTGCTGACCACGAATTGCATAATAGGGAAGCATCTTCTAATAAACGACTCTGAAAAGAGGAGACAAACAACGATAGTATATGTATGTACGGGCTTATTCAATGCTAAACATCAGTAAAATGGTAAGAGTGAGTAAAGTGGAACTTCCAAATAGACAGAGCGTTTAAGAGGGTTATATTGCAGAATGACAGTGCTAATAGCCATGTCCAAGAGTACAGCATTCTCTTAGCCTCTACTCGATATTATATTGTAGTTTTCTTTCCAACACACATATTGTTTGGGCTAATCAGAAACGAGAATTAATTACAAATGAAACAGATGTTTTACTGAGGCGATTTACAGTTTGTCGATTGTTGTCTAAATCATAATTTATGTCAATCTGTTCTGGGTTTCATGTGAAAAAGTCTTTAAAGAGACGAATGTTGCATTTTTGAAGCTGTCATTTGCTCATTTTGAACTTAATATTGATTTTCGACGGCTCGTTTCCCCCTGTCGTCTTTCCTCTTCCCGTTGCGGGTCCTCGAGCCACTGTGTAGGGTTTTAAATAAATGATATTATAACTTCTTCTGCTTGTTTTTTGGTGAAGTCCTCATGTCGTCTTCGTGGTCCTCATTTTTCCAGTCTTATCGATTTTATATACATGAAAACATTTGTATGTATGCAACTCACACGAATTTTACACTTAATAAATTATTTAGATGCGCACAAAACTTTCAAATGCGACAGCGATACAGCAAACAGGACACAAAATACAGGACGCAGGACGTTGGACATATAACCAAGGGCAACGTACACATTACTGTCGCTCATTTTGTGGGCGAAAGTTCGCTTAGTCAAAGGAGTAAGGCGACAAGCTGCTATTAACCACTTGCAACCACAAAAGCAAGGACTTCGACAAGGACTCGACTTTCAGCTCCAACTTGAGCGCAGGCCCAGCTTAGACTCGGACACAGGCACAGGATGCGTTGAATGGCGACCGCAATTGCCGTGCGGCAGCCATTCTCGGAATCAAAATGTTGCGCATTTTTAATGCAGCTTTCCTCGTTACCCTTGCCTACATTACTACTTATGTATATATCCTAAGCCGTCGACAATTGTAGCCATAAAGTTGGTCGATGGGCGTTACAAAGCCCTGTTTGTTTACCCTGCTTGCCCCATTTGAACAAAACGATAGGACATCAGTGTCGTGAAATTAATGGTCGCATTTCTGTCCTTCGGACGATGCTACGACACACGGCAAACAACGCACAGGTAAAGCTCTTACAAATGGTTTTTGGTCCTATTGAACAGGCTTGAGGTTTAGGCAAAGTTTAAGGAAAGTTTGATTTAGGCATTCAATTTAATTCAGTTATTGTTAACAACACATTTTCCATATGTCTTAGTCCACATTAGCATTATCTGCATCTTTCATATTATCATATGTCGCATCAAACATTTCTAAACTTAAAGCTTAGGCAACTGTATTGCCTTTAAAAGGTTTCAATCAGATGTTTTCAAGATAGGACATATTTTCGGATAAGGAATGTTTGAGAGTTATTTAAAAGTTAAGAAAGTAATCGAATAACGGACTAAAAAGTAGCACATGTAAATACAAGCAGAATCATTGCATCCGAGGTTCGGAGATATGTACCCTCCGAACCTTCTGCTCCAAAACCGAACCTTACTTTAGAGGAGAGGCTCGAAGCAAACCATTTACGAAACTTTTGAAATTGGCCGCCTTCGTCTCAATTTTATTTCTGTAGGTACTTGTGGAATTCTTCGCAGAAAATCTAGGTTCTATCAAAGATAAAATTTATCGACCAAAAATGTGATACTTTAACTTCAAATAACTTTCACAAAAATATTTAGAAAAAATAATTATTGGGATTCCAATATTTCGACAAAGTGATGATGTTGTTGAATCATTTAATGTTTTATCTCTCATTGAGAATTTATGTATTGTCTTCAAGATAAAAACATACTAAAATTAACCACTCATTCTATTATCGTTGTTTTATTTTCACGATATTCTAGCAACACTAATAAGTAATAATTACTTTAAGAAATTGCGCAGAAAAGAAGGCAACAGTTTATTGTGCGGTCCTTACAATCCAGGCAAAAAAAGGGCAATGAAAACCAACAACAACCGGAACATAAAAACAAATAAATTTATGAATTAATATGCGCAGTCATTCATCAAATTATCGCCCAGACCTCGTCCAGAAACTTCGCACCGCTTAACCACCGCATCATTCCAATTGATCTAGGTATACGAAAACGAGTATGCCCTGAATGAAATTTGGGCAAAACGAGCTTGTTATTTTTGTGTGTCTTGACCTGCTCGGCGTGGCAGATGGCAGTCGAATGCATACTATGACAAAGAGAGAGAGGGTGTGTGTGTGTGTGTGTGTTGTGGTGCTTTAAGGACGCAGTGCAGGTTGACACTTGCACATAAATTCTTTATTAGTGTTATAAATTAATCAAGTGAACTGCGGCCTGTTCTATTCTCCTCCTCTACTTTTTCTTCTTCTCCATTTTTTCTGTCTTGTTATGTGTTATTTTTACGCTTTCTCTCTCACTCTCTCTCCCTCTCTTTCTTTCTCTGCATGTGCATGTTTATGTGCGTTGTGTTATTTAATTTCCTGTCTTTTTTGCTTGTCAGCCATTTATTATTTATGACGTGTGTAAACAGATACGCATTGAATAAAAGTTGAATTTAATCGATTTGTGCAGCAAACTAATGCAAAAATTAAGCACAAAATCGGAAACTAGGTAAGTCCCGTTATTTAATATCAAAAAATTAAGCAGGAAGTATTCAACCAGCATATTTACGAAAAACCCACACGTTTGGCTCAGAATAACAGCGTGTAATTGTCTTCGCCTTTAAAACGTTAAACGAAAAAAGGTCCCAGTTGCTTTTGAGATACATATTTATTTCTAATACTTAGTTTGTTAATGCTCAAGATGGACTGTCTAAGCGCCGAAAACTCGATAAAAAGTCCTCCAAGGACCTCGAATTATACTGAATTATGCTTTGAAAAGATTTTTGAGGTCCTAACTGGTTTCTTTTTAAATGCGATATGAAAATTAATATCAAAATCCTTTTTTTTCTTAAAGTATATATAGTTTTCTTTCTAACACTTTGATCAGCACAAATTGCTATGTTCTTCAATGACTACTAGATTTATAATACATTTTTTACGTCGTTTTCAATGACTACTAGATTAGAAGTAGTATTTTTTTTTATTTTTGATTTCAAACTTGCATTTATTCCGCATTTGAAAGAACACTTTAATTTCTTTGTATGTTCTTAGAAACAGTAAATCAATAGTACCAATGATTTACATCAATAGTATCAAATTTAAGTGCCCAACTTTTTTTTTAAGATTTCTCTGTTTAGTTCATCTCAAATAAAAAGTTACTTAAAAAAAAAAAAAAATTAAAATAGGCCTCATAGAGTTCGTTTTGGGCATTATAGGGCTAGGTACTTGATCGATATAAGATATAAGAAGTATATTGATTTTGTAACCAATATTATTAGGCATTAAAGGAGGCGTGGCAGACCCCATAATGTAATACATTAGTACAAAAATGTTTTATAAATAAAATTTTATTTTTAAAACTAAGATTTTTTGTTAAAAAAATGTGTAAAGAGTAAAGATCATACAAGAATGTATTTCTAAAATACGATCGTTGAATTCTTAGAAATGAATTCTTCTAAAATGTTTTATATGTAAAAAGTTTTTAATTTGTTGAACAATAGCCTAATCAATTATTATCTTAGTGAATTTGTTTGTGCAATCACAACCAATATGCTAACCGAAATTCATTCAGATCGGATTTTATCATATATCTACAATAGGAACAAATGGCTTCTCGTTATGAATACATTTTCTAGTAATCAATGCCACTATTTGTTATGGTAGCACAGCTTTAACCAAAGTTACTCGATACCAAGCACATTATGTGAAGTCTTAACAAGTCTTTAATAATTAATTACCACAAAACTGAGAGCATTTTACATAAAATTTTGATAAAAGCTTGTAAATTGTATTAATTGCTCACTGCTGACAAATATTTTTTTATTCATAGAAATTAAATAAAATGGTATAAGTGTGAAAAATAATTTGAATCACTAATCTTAATTAATGCTCCTATTTGTATGTTCTCTTCAAAATGACAAATGACGTAAAGTGTCTAGAAATTAATGCGAAACTCAAATATTATATATACATATATATATACTTTATATTGCTATAGCAATATATATAGAACTAATTTTTTTTCTAATTAGCAGCGAAGACAATAGTAAAACAAAAAAGAAAATGTCAGTCGGGCATGCCCAACGTGTAAAACCCTCTAAGCTTTGATTCCAAATATATGAATTCAAATTGGAGTAGCTGCTGCAAGAACTTAACATGCATACATATTTGTATGTCTATCTCGCTCACACGTTTTTTGGTTTCGTTGCTTGTATGCAGAGCTCAGTGAAATGCTAGTGGCTATGTCTCGCTTGAAAGTAACGATTTTCGTTGCATGACATACTTTTTTAATTATAGTCCGATCTTAATGCAATTTTTAGTATTGTTAAATATTGTTTGTCTCTAAACATATGTAAAGTTACAAGTTGTAACTATACGTTAATAAATACGTGAATTAAAGACTTTATGATTTTGTGCTACTTATGGGCGAAGAAGGCGTGGCATCCAAAAAATGTTGACGGCATTATCTTTATATTGCATCTAACAACCTGCATGACGAAATTGGTGGCCCTAGGTGTAATAGTTACCGAGATATTCGCAAAAACATGTATTTATTTTTCGAGGTATGTCTGGTTTTTCGATTATTGTGGGCGAATGAGGCGTGGGATCGAAAAAATGGTTTGAAAAAATGGTATTGACTGACTAAATATGTGGTCGATATTGACTAAAACAAATATTGTAGCTCATACCATCTCTTAGTTCTCTTCGTTCATACGGGCAGACGGACAGACGGACGTCCCTAAATCGACTCGGTTGTTAATGCTGATCAAGAATATATATATATCCCTCAGAAGGTATAATAACTGTTTTATAAAACTCATATAATGTCTTTAACAATAAACATTTCTCTAAACATTGAATAGATTTAGGTTCATCATTGGTTTTGCGCGTTATCGACACGTTTCAATTTTAGTCGAATCACCAGAGTAATCAATAATTAATATGTCCTTAATGCAATTGCAAAACTCAAAATATAAAGCGCGATTTTAGTATTCGATGCAATGACCTGTAGGTAGACATTCGAGTACAGGGTATAATAGTGTAGTACGACATTGTGTTAATGGAACTCAATAAAATCGAAGATATTCCAATGAATATCTGTCTGCTAATTACAGAATGAACTTACATTGTATTAAATAGCATTTGTTTAGAGAAGAGTCACATGGTATCTCTATGTCGATTATTGTTTTGTTGTTATTGGTTGATGCGGCTCTGATCGCATTTTGATTGGTCTGTGGCTCGTTTAATTGGCACATTTGTTGCGGCCATTTAATGCAGTTTATGAATATTTAAATCAAATTAAGGATACGGCCGTCCATTTAGCGCTCAATTCAAACAATTCAAGTGGGTGACATTGCCCGGTGTCTCCTTTCTCCCTCTCGCCTTCTCTTTCTCTCTCTCTGTCTGTCTGACTGTTTATCTGTCTGTTTGTCCAGTTGCCTGCTCGTCCAAGCTGTCCACTTGCCAGCTTGTCTGTGACAAATTTCCATTTAATGGACTGCAAGGCGTTAAGTGTTTGCTGTAACCAGCTAATGCGCGTTTTCCCTTGCCGTCACTGTTACCGGAGTGGCCTTTGACCCCCGCTATCTTGTTCCCTTTACCCTTCCACTCACTGCTGGCCCTGTATTGTCTAATGTGTTCAGCCAGCCAAGGGTAGCGCATAAATCCTATAAATCCGCCGCTTTGATCATTCGCCTTTTGCTGTACGCTTTTTGCTTTTCACTTCTACGGCAAAGCCGAAAAGTTGCCCTAACTGAGGGTTGGAAGTTGAAAGTTGCAAGTTGGAGTTACGAGCCACGAATTGAAGTGGCTCAGGGGCTGTTAAATCCGATAAGCAAATGTAGTTGTAGTCCCTTTAAGAAGGCATTGCGCTTCTTGTTTTTATTTACAGTAAGTGTTTTTAAAGTGCCCCGTGCCAGATTAAAATGAGCAGGTCCTCCTCAAGGGTTTGGGGCAATACGGGGTTGCACCTCATCTCAGCGAAGCAGGTGGAATGCGCGTTTTCTCTTATTTCAATACTTTTCTCTCTCTGTCTCTCTCCGTCTGCTTTCTCTGCTTCTTCTTTCACCTGTGCGTCGCGTGCAATCAACTTTTTTTCGACTGGCAATTTGCCATTTGCAGAACTTTCTGTCTGCCTTTTGGCCGTTTCCTTCATTCAATTATTCATACACATCTCTCTCTTTCTCTTTCCCTCTCTCTCTCTCTCTCTCTCTCTCCTGCTTTGTGTGGCCGCTTGGTACTGCTATTTTTTGTTTTTGTCTCGCTGGTCAGAACCCAACAATAGTTAATAAATATTTAATGTAAATAAATTACAAAATGCTTTTCAAGGTTACGTCCATTTCCACTCTCCATTAGCGACAAGCAGAAAAAAAGACCAATAAATCTTCCAAAACCCCGAAGAAGCCAAACTATGTAGTATCTCCAACAGCCCTCAGCAACAGTTGTATGTAATGTGGCAACAAAAGCTTCAAATGGCATTTATGCAATAATTAAAACTAATATTTACTTTCTATTTATTGCTAATAGCACAGACACACATACACGCAATTACTCAGAGAACCTTGCACTGATATAAATAGAATTGCATTCAAAATGCTTAATACGCTCGAAGTCTCTTATGCCCCATACCCTGTAATTAGAAGTGGTGCTCTGAAGGGAAGAAATATTTCATGTGCCGATGAAAACTAAATAGGTATTTGCTCAACTTTAGAACATCAATGCGTTTGTGCTTAAAAGATTGTATGAGACAATGATACGTTTTATTTGGAACCCAAAATCTAATAATCGGATGTTTCAATATGTATCAATATTTGTTTATTCGGTTTGTGTACTTTGTGTTTCTAGATATAATGTACATAGATCTTATATGACTGAAACAAAAAACATTCCTCTCTCTCAAATTATTTAAATATCCATTGATATAAGTAGTAGTCCGATTTTTTCCAAATTTTCCTGTGACTAATCATTCCTCAACAATATCTATAATATTCTGATGTTGTAGTCCTCGATACATGAATTACTTAGCGGTAGTATAAATATGACTGGAGCTTTGACATTTAAAAATAATTTTTTCGCGAATTGACAATTTTTTTATCAAATTTGATAATGTGAAGTATAAGGAAATTGGTAAAAAAACGATATCCCTTAATATGTATATATGTACATATGTATGATCTTGATCAACATTAATAATTAAAGCGATGCATAAACATAAAGACTTTAAAGACTTGATCAATTAAATCAATTTAAATTTTTTTAACGACTTTATCTTCGTTTCAAACACCTGCCGAAATTTGTTATCTCAAGACTTCTAATTATGTATGTATTTTGTTTTTACTAGATATGCTGAATGTAGTTGGTTTCGAATCGAATAGCTAGTATATAATATCGGTCGATAATCAATCAAACTTGTTTAATATTGCGTAGTAAATGAAAACTAAGTGCACTTTGTGCATTTTAAGATCTAAACATCTAAATGCAATATATATTATTAACTACAAATTTTTAAAAACGCATAATAAGATTTGATTGGCACATCTTGAAAAAAAGGAATTTCGTTTGTCTTCTGCTTAGCAAATCTTTTTTTAAAACTAAAAAAATATTCCATCCAATATATTTTTATATTTATTTTTATTTTATTATTTTGTTTTTTAATATTATTTTGGTTTTAGTTGTCAAAAGTGATAACGTTAAAACTTCTAATTAGCACAAAAATCTAATTTATAAATCAAATATTATATTATTTTCATATTACAGGGTACGGTTTAGTGATATACATGACATTTGTTTTGTATTTGTATGATATGTGTTATGCATTTTATATAGTTTTTGTTCAGTTGTTATTTTCCCATTTACAATTCCATTTCCGTTTCCTGTTATGTTCTGTTTCGGTTTTCTCCTCTTCTGATTGGGCGTTCTGTTATTGTAAGTGTATTTTCCTGCATGTTCATATTTATAAATAAACATGTCTGAGCCAGGCCCGAGTAATAACCATAATGTCTGCGTGCTTGTTTGTGTGCACTTTTTGAGTCAGACTTTATAAAAAGTTGAAACCTCGATGCTGCAGCCCAGTCGGAGGAGAGGGAAGGTAGCAGGATGATAAATTCCTTAACAGTCAAAAGTTCAAAGCCCCAAGGGTTTTATATTAATGAGATTGCTGTCGAACAACTTAATTGTACCTAAAGTAAACTGAGGCTTACGAAAATATCCTCAAAGCGCTTTAATGTACAATAATATTTACTGAATTTTAAAGCAACCTCAAGAAAATTAAGCTATTGTTGGTCAATTTTTTACAAGAGCTTTAAAGCAAACAAATTTTTAAACTTTCGTCTTGAAAAAATAATATGTACATACATATATATGCTTCATAATAACATCAAGTTTCTTCTTCACAACAATTTCACACAAAGTGCAATTAATAATAAATTATTATTATATACTTAGTAACCGGCAGAAGGAGGCGTGGCAGACCAAGTCGATATATCCATGTCCGTTTGTCTGTTTGTTCGTTTGAACGAAAGTATCTCAGAGATGGTAACATAAGAGCTACAAAGTTTGTTCCTTTTTTTGATGCCACGCCCAACTCGCCCACAATAAGCGAAAAGCCAGACATACCTCGGAAAAATACATGTTTTTGGCGAATATTTCAGAAACTATAATACCTAGGAACACCATGGTGTTGCTAGATGCAGTATAAAGACAATGCCATTAAAAATTTTTAGTATGCCACGCCCCCTTCGCCCAAATAAAGTACAACTTTATTGAAAGTTTACATGCTCGCCGATCACGTATTTCTTAAAGTATAGTTTTATAACTTAGCGTGGAGACAAATAATATCAAACGATCCTGAAAATTGCGTCCAAATCGGACTAAAATCGATAAAGATAGCATACATTAAAGCTGTGCAATGCATGGCCACGTCCATTGAACTGAGTCCTGCTACAGCGGCAACGTCACACAAGCAACGAAAGCGAAATAAAACGAAAAACATTGTGCGATCGACACAGAAATACAAATATGTGTGCATGTTTAGTTCTTGCAGCAGCTACTCCAATTTGAGCTCATATAATTGAAAACAATACTCAGAGAGTATTACACGGTCGGCATGCCCGACTGACATTTTCTTTATTGTTTTTAAAGTAAGCTAAAAGTGACAGCTAATAACTGACAAAAGAAACAAGTAAGAAATTCAGTCGAGTATCCCGAGTTTTGTTTCTATTTATATGAGTTCATTTCGGACTGCTTACAAGCAATGCACTACTTAAATATTAAACACGTGGCATCTAAAAAATTATCTTTATATTGCATCAAGCAACCTACCTGCAAAAATTGGTGTCTCTAGGTGTTATAGTTACCGAGATATCCGCAAAAAACCTGTATTTTTTTTTCTGGTATGTCCGCTTTGACGCTGACTGACCAAGTTTGAATTTGTAACTATTGCCATCCCTGAGATCCTTTCGTTCATAGGGACAGACGCACAGGCGGACATGGCTACATCGACTCTGCTGTTGATGCTGATCAAGAATATATATACTTTATGACGTCTACCACGCCTCCGCTGCGTGTTACATACTTTTCACAAACCAAATATACCCCTCAGGGGTATAAAAATCCGCAATGATTTCTTGGGCAGCCCAATATAAAATGCAAGATATGCAAATGAAAATTTTTAGAAATATAATATTTGAAGATTATTTTAATCTCAAAATTCTAGACTTTACATATCAAAAACAAGAAAGAAAATGTCAGTCGGGCATGCCGACCATGTAATACCCTCTGAGCTTCGTTTCCAATTATATGAGTTCATTTTGGACTGCTTACAAGCAGTGCACTGCTTAAATTTTATACACACAAGCAGTGCACTGAGTAAGTTTTAAATACATAAGCACTGCTTGTAAGCACTGCAGCGTAAACGAAAGCAGTGCACTGCTATTGCGATAAATATTTAAGTTTGTATGACAAACTTTTTTAATTATAGTCCGATTTTAATGAAATTACAATAGTTTGATATTATTTGTCTGCAAGTAAATGCTAAGTTATAAAACTATACGTTAAGAAATAAGTGAGCCAGCCGCTTCCAAAGTTACAAAGAAATTGTGCTTTTGGTGGGCGAAGGAGGCGTGGCATCCAAAAAATTATGATGACATTGTCTTTATATTGCAAATAGCAACCTGCATGTCAAAATTGGTGACCAAAAACATGTATTTTTTACGAGGTATGTCTGGTTTTTCGCTAATTGTGGGCGACATACTTTTCACAAACCCAATATACCCCTCAGAGGGTATAAAAAATTCCATATTTAACGACTAAGCAAACTTTTAGGAACTTTTTTGGTTCGTTCAACTATAGTATTTTACTTGTTAAGTTGACGATATAAGCATACGAGAAGGGGCTGTAATAACGAAAAATTAAATCAAAGTTATACTCTATGTGCGTATATGTACTTATATGTACGCAAATGGAGCTTAGATACAAAGAATATAGCTTCAATCTGCTACTAGTTACATTATTAACAAACTTAATATAAGTACCTTTGACGGGGTATACTAGCCAAAAACTTAACTTGCTCATAACTTTATTATGATTTGATATGATATATTAATCATTTGTTTGATTTTCAGACATAGATTCACGAAACTTTTTTAAACTCTCCAACAGTTTTAATAATTTGGTATTTAGTCAGAATTGTGAATAATAAAAGCTTGTTTTAACTTATTCACATAACTAAAGGAACAATTTTGTCACTCTTAAGGAAGATATTTTCAAATACAGTGCTGTATGGGCATAGTGACCCCCGCTATTTAGTGAACACCCAAATTATTGTGTTTTTTATTTATGTTGTTAATTATTTTTATACCCTTGCAGAAGGTATATTTTGTTTTTGTCACAATGCTTGTAACGTATGTTTTGAAAGAGGCGTGGCAGACCCCACTAAGTATATATATTCTTGATCAGCATCAACAGCCGAGTCGATAGTTTCTAAATTTCAAAGCTATCTTCATGAAATTTGGTATACATGCGTATTCCCTCTGCAGGCAGTTTATATGTTAAAATCGACCAGATCGCATTACTATATCATATAGCTGCCATAGAAAAAATCGGTTGAATATATATTTTTTTTAACAATCTGAACCAAATTCACTCAATACGCGCTTAGTACCAAATCCTATGGACTACTATATCATATAGCTGCCATAGGAACAACTGTTTGAAAATACTTGGTAAAAAAAAAAACGTTTATGTTCTTTAAGCAATCGCCACAAAATTTACGCATTAAGCATAAAGTACCTACTATTATGAGCAAACCAAATATCGTTCTGATCCGACAACTATATCATATAGGAGCTATAGGAACAATCGGCTAAAAGTTGATGTTAACCAAGTTTGCAATCATTCATATGCTAACCAAATTTCATCCAGTTTGGACTACAATATCATATAGCTTCTATGGTAAAAATTGGTTAGAATTACTTATTTTGTAAAACTGTATATTTGTTGTTGTATTTCTTGAAAGTAAGGCCTTGCAAAAATTAGTTCACTATACCCAGACAGCACTGTTTATTGAAAGGGTTTATAGTTTTAAATTTAGTTTCTTTTAACTCAAAATGATTTCATAAGTTTAATAATTTGGGATTGTTTTTTATGTATATCAAAAAACATTAATATATTATTCAAAAATCAAATAGTTAAGTTTTTCTTCAGTTAAAAGATAAGTCTTCAGAGTCTGTGTTTTAAAATGACAGTTTATTATATTTATATTTTAATAAATTTGTTTTAATGTAAACCGACACAATTTGTATGATAATACATGTGATATTTCGATTAGCGTTAGATAACTGATACTAATTAATTTATTGCAGCCAATTATAAAACTCTTAATTTAAAATAGTAGTATGTTTTTATTACTGGTAACATGTAACAAGTGAAGCAGTGATTATCAATAGAAATTGATGTTAAATGCTCCCATTTCCAAAATCAAATTGAATAAATTTGTTGGATATAATAAGTAAAAGGACAAATTCCATTTAATTTAAATTAAGTTTTTAAATATTTCATTTTTGCACTTATCGAAGGGCTTATGGACTTTAAAAGTTAAGATCATTTACAAAAACAATAGCATATAACGTTGTACTTAGATGTTCTTCTTCAGAAGGTAAGAACTAAGTATATGGAATAGGAGATGAAATACATTATACAAAAGTCTCAGTATTGAGACAACTAATAACATATTATTCAATAACACGAGCAATGAACCTGATAGTACTGAATCAGTAATTGCATACTTTTCGGATAGTATCGGGAATTCCTGTTTGGAACTTAAACTCTATGCTAAAATCGAAAGATTTTCCTAAAGATAAAACAAATTAACAAATAAGTTACAACTTTTATGGAATCCGTAAGAACGACGGCAAAATGAATTTATGAAATGCAATTTATGCCATGAATAGTATGTTATAAGTTTTGGCGACCTTACTGCATATGACGGAAAATTGTGATGAAGTTTGATGGATTTACTTACAGATGGATTTGGCATGCAGCGTCGCATTTGTTCTGAACTTCGATAGGATGGACTATAGCGTCCTGGAAAACAACTGGGCGCTGACATTTTCATTTTATCCGTTGTCGAATACATCGACATTGTCATACAGCCTCCGACGAAATCCTCCTCCAGCTTGAACGCCCTTGAGGCGTCAAATGTCGTTGGAGAGTAAATTTTGAAGCACTTACTTTGACAACTTTAACGACTGTCCTGCAATGCAGGACGCCAAATACTATATGTACCAAAATTGGTTTGACTCTTTGGCAAATCGAGCAAAATGCTTTCGAATCGAAGCGAATTTCGATTGATCTCTCTTTCAAACTTTGTATAGGTTTGACTAATTTATTTAATAACTTTTGATAACAATTTTTAAATACACTGTTTGGTATATATTGCACTTGATTTTTCTTCTGCTTTTTTGATTTACTTTGAATTTGATGAAGTTTTGTGTACGTCACGTCGCGAACAACAAAACTGAGAAAAAATCACAAGAAAAAAATTGTTTAGGATTGCGTTTAAAGGCTTAAGAATCCCGTTAACAAAAGCGCGCGTGTAGACGTGTGGTGTGTGTGTATGTGTGTGTGGGTGAGTGTGATGATTACACGGTAAACAGAATACAGGAACACAACAAAATGCGCGATTATCAATTACAAAATTTGCTGGTCACTGACGCTATGTCAGCTTAATGAGATGGTCGATACCGACTACCCGACTATCGACTGTCGATAACCGATGACCGGACCACCGAACGCGAACGCGACGCAAAGCAAAGCAATGTAAAGGGTCTGAGTTGGACACTGACTATGTGTGTACTGTTAACCGTTAACCGTTTACCGTTCTGATGTCGCAATACGTCGGCCAAGCCGCGCGCTGAGCTTTCGTGCTGAGCCCTAAGCTAGCGCCAGCGTCAGCGGCAGAGCCAGAGCTGAAGCCAAGCTTAAAGTTCTCTCTGCTTGCAGTACTGTGTGGGCTGTGTGTCTGTGTGTGTGCTTGTTTGTGTTTGTGAGTACAGCACAGCTGTTCTCTTTTTTATGTTCGTGTCTAACTGTCTGTTTGTCTGTCTGTCTGTCTGTCTCTCTGTCTGTCTGTCTGTCTGTCTGTCTGTGTTGCTGCATTCAACTATTGTCGAAACAGAAAACCAAACGCAAGCGAACAGATTTCACAACTAGACAAGCGCGCGTTGTGTTGCGATAAAGAATTCTATGATGAGTTTCGCTAACTTCAGACTTTATTTTCAATGGGGTGGACATGTTTTTATTATTTATCAGGTGTGGGCGTGGCCACAGGGGCCACCCCTACAAAATGGCAGCACTGTGCTTTATATATTACAAACAGCCGCATTCTGATTGGCCCGTCGTTCTGCGCCAACGTCGACGCCGACAGCTTCGTTCAGCTGGAATTGGGCAGCTGTGCATTGTGTGTATCTGGGCTGCAGCCGGCAACTTGACGAAGCCAATGTGGCGACGGTGGCGTTTATTCCCAGCGTCTGCGCACTGTCAAACCATCCAGTTTCAACTGTCTGCCGAGAAAGTAATCACTCCTTTCCTTTTCACTCCCTCTCTATCTCCCTCTCTTTCGCTCGTTATCTGTTTGGCACTGTCTCTCGTTGAATCGGTCGTTCTCTATCACACTATGCGACTCCTTGCCGGAGCATCGCTATGCTCACTGCCGTCTGACATGTGCGTCCAGCATATGGCACAATTTTTTGGCAGGCAGCAACGCGACAAGAGCGTTAACAAAAGGCACAAAACGGCAACACGGACCCACAATGCAGGACAAAACGAGTCGCGTAGTTCGCTGGAATGGTCACTGTCAAGGGGGGAGGTGGAAATAGTAGTAGGGGAGGAAGTGGGGGTGGGAGTGGAAGTTGGAGTAGGAGTTGGTGTATGGGTAGGGGTAGGAGTAGGACTTGTGGAAAGGGGCGAAAGGGTCTGTTCTTTTGGGTGGAATGTATCAGTCGTCAGAACGTATGTACTTGGCCATTGCACAGTATGATTGTTGAATGAATGCACAATTCCATATTGCATATAGGGTGATCCATTTGCTGTAGAGATGGAGAGTGACACAGAAATAAGGAGAGTTGTATTCAAAAATCCTACTACTTGACTATCGTTTTGAACACACATACATATGTAACAACAAACTAGTGAGCAAAGCTGCAGTCGATCGAGCCAACTACAATAGACCCTGTACTTGTTCTGCTTCTCACTAATAAAAGGAATGTTCTTACGACTTTATTCTTAAAATAAAGATTTTAAAAAAGAAAAGATTTAAGAATTATTCTTGAAATAAGGTAAATGATTTCCTACAAATTTTGGAATAATTTAATATAAGAAAGAGGTTCTTTATTTATAATAAATATTTTTAAAAATAAGATAAACCATCTTTATTTTAAGAACATTATTCTTCAAAAACATAAAGCAATTTAAAAAAAAAAAACATTTCAAAAAATACATACATCTATATGTACATTTGTATATCATTTTCGGAACGCTAAAACCAAGTGTCAATCGTATGTAAAAATTCAAGATCACAAATTTTAATATACATATGTCTTAATTAATTTTACAATAATGTCTAATCACAAACAAGATAGAACAAGAAAGAAAATTACAGTCCGGTATCCCGACCGTGTAATACCCTCTGAGTTTTATTTCCAATTATATTTGTTCAAATTGGAGTAGCTGCTGCAAGAACTTAACATGCACCCATATTTGTGTGTCTGTCTCGCTCGCACAATGTTTTTCGTTTTATTTCGCTTTCGCTGCTTGTATGACGTTGCCGCTGTAGCAGTGGATGTGAATCGCACAGCTTTAATGTATATTGACTTTCTTGATATTAGTCCGATTTTAATGCAAATTTTAGGATCGTTTGATATTATTTGTCTCCAAGTATACGATAAGTTACAAAACTATACATTAAGAAATAAGTGAGCCACTGCAGTGGCATGCGAAGTTACAAAGCAATTGTGCTTTTGTTGTGCGAAGGAGGCGTGGCAAATTTTGATGGCATTATCTTTATATTGCAGGTTGCTAGCTGCATGCCAAAATTGGAGTTACTATGTGTTATATTAACTGAGATATTCGCCAATAACATGTATTTCTTGTGCCACGCCTCCTTCTGCCTGTAACATACTTTTCACAAACCCAATAAAAAAATAGTATACAAATTCAATCGAGTATCCAGACAGTGTAACATCATTTGAGTTTTATTTTCAATTACAGTGCTGCCTGGGTATAGTGAACTAATTTTAGCTCGGCCAGTTCTCTGTATCGAGGTGGTGCACTTTATTAAGACTCAAATTTGTATGTTCAAAGATGCTTTTTCTTTGCTTAAACAGCGATAAACCTATCTTTTTTAATCATTAACAACACTAACAAGAAGGGGTGTTCACTATATAGGGAGGTCACTATACCTAGACAGCACTGTATATGACTTTGCTGCTTGCGTGACTGCAGCGCAGCAGCAGAGCTCAATGCCACGCACTATGATATAAATAAACGTTTTTTGGTGCATTTTATGTTCCTGATTATAATCCGATCTGAAAGCGACTTAAAGACTCGTTTGATAATGTTTCTCTCTAAGCGAATGTGAATTTAGAAAACTATACGTTAAGAAATACAAGAACTAGAGCCATGTAAACTTTCAATTTGTTTTGATCCTTAAGGAAGAAGGGTGTGTGGCATCCAAAAATTATGTCATTGTCTTTATATTGCATCTAGGAACTCGCATTGGTGTCGCTAATTGTTGTAGTAACTGAGATGTTTGTCAGATTACTTATATGGGAGGTATGCGATATAGTTGTCCGATCCAAACCAAAGTTGGTCAGTGTTTTGATAATACTGCCGTACACATACTCAGTAATCTTAAAAAAAACTTCTGTTTGTCGTATTGTGCTGTAGTTTTTATACCCTCTGAGAGGTACATTTGGTTTGTCAGAAGTATGTAACAGGCAGAAGGAGGCGTGGCAGACCCCATAAAGTTCTTCTATTCTTGATCAGCATCAACAGCCGAGTCGATATAGCCATGTCCGTCCGTATGAACGAAAGGATCTCAGAGATGGTAAGATCTACAAGTTCAAACTAGGTCAGTATCGACCACATATTTAGTCATTCAATACAAGTTTATTTCCTTTTTTGATGCCACGCCCCATTCGCCCACAATTAGCGAAAAACCAGACATACCTCGTAAAAATACATGTTTTTGGCGAATATCTCGGTAACTATAACACTTAGGGTCAACAATTCTGGCATGCAGGTTCCTATTTGCAAAACAAGGCCATCAAAATTTTTTGGATGCCACGCTTCCTTCGCCCACCAAAAGCACAATTTCTTTGTAACTTTGCAAGCGGCTGGCTCACTTATTTCTTAAAGTATAGTTTTGTAACTTAGCATTTACTTGTGTGCATGTTAGGTTCTTGAAGCAGTTACTCCAATATAATTGGTAACGAAGCTCAGAGGGTATTACACGGTCGGCACGCCCGACTGAAATTTTCTTTCCTGTTTATATTTGCCCTTTATGAAAGTAATGTTGTGTATTTATACTATGCCGTAGTTTAATTGTTTTCAATTATCAATTGTTATTAAAATATCACATTGATGTCGGTGGCACCACCTATGTCTGATGGCACAACAAATTGACTAAAAGCTCAGGACTTTGATTTAAAAGTTATATTCAAGTGATTGAAACCTTGCTATCTAGCATATCAAGCTTAAAGCTTTCATGTTGAAAGTTTATATACATGGAAAGCTCCTTGAAAGCTGCATGCATCTAAAGAAAACGCTATACTCGCAGTGCGTTTCAGAACCTTTAGCACTTGCCACCACCAACCCTTAGAGAAAAACAAAGTTGGTATTTATTTTAATTTTTTTAATCATTATTTTTATTTTGCTGTTTTGTACAATTATCGATTATGTTTAATAAATTATTGTAGAATGGTGTATACAACTTTTTACAAGATAGTCTTATAGTGGATTACAATAAAACCGGAGTAATATCAATGGAATACACACGGATATGAGCGATGAAGCACAACATGGCGTATAATGAATTTCATAAATTCGTTCAGGAATCAAAATACCTTGTCGTAATCGAAAATCAAAATCGCAGTCGCAATCAGACTTATTGCGATTTCTATTCCTTCTGCCTCTATCCTACTATAGCTATCCTAATACAATATATGTTATCTAACATAAAAATTTGACAAATATTAAAACTAAGTAATTCGTGTACGCTAAAGCAGCAAACTATACGAAACGATGCGCATGGCAGAGGGTGGGCAGGGTTCGCGCTTTTCAGCATTGTTTTAGGATTCATTTTCAGAAATTATACTCTGTATGCGATTATTGGTGCTTGGGATGCTTAACAAATGTACAAATCTTCAGATATCATTGAGATCAATGTATGTTTCTATTATGCTTACTTAAGATGCATTTTGCAGTCATTTGTTGGTGGTGAAGAATGACGGAGTTTTAGGAAGAAAAGTTGGATAAAAGGGATGTATTTAGAAGAAGAGTTGGGTCAAGGGGGTGTGTGAGGTTGGTTATTACCATAGGTGGAATAAGCGTCGCTTTTCATTGTTTGCTTTTAATCGTTGCATAATTCGTCGTAGAGAGTATTTATACCCATATCCATGTTCTCATCCTGTAACATCCTATCTCTTCTCACTCTGCCATGTCCTTCAGCCTACCCAGTAAGCTATAAACAAAACGTCTACGTTTCAGTAGCTCGACTCGCATCGACTCCGTATAGGGATCGAAGGACAACAGCCTCTTCTTTCTCCTAAAGATACCCTCCTTGCGCAGTAGGGCACACCGCATTAGCGGCTCATTAACGGGGAACTCTAAAAAGTCTAGTATGCTGCGCAATTCACGTTCCGTATGGTAAACTAAATCATCATAGAACACAACCTTAATACTACCCGTAAAGTTGCGTGCCCAGCTAAGGTTCATGAGCTCCCAACCCTTGAGCTTGTTGCTGACAAACTGCTGCCAATCTGTGGGATATGAAATAAGTAAAGAGATTTGAGATCCATATTCATAAGATATTTGCACAAAACTTTGAGTTACATTTGCCCTTGGTGCGTTTGTAGCGATCGGGTGAGGCAAATCCAATATGTCCGCCGCTTTGGCGATTAAACTCAGCTATGATTGCTTTCTCGGGATCCCGGACCAAAAGTATTGCTTTAGAGAACGGCGCCCACGCCTTCGAGCCCCATTCGTGAGTCTTCACCAACAATACTGAGCTGTTGCACACATTTTCCGCCGGAAAACCAGTCTTTAGCAATCCATAATCCTTATAGATACTCCCCGTTAAAATGCCCGTCGCCTGCTGCAGTAGATACCTCAGCCAGGTATTTCCGCTTCCCGGAAAGCTCGCCAAGGCAGTCAGCATTGGTGCCGAGGGCATACCCTGTATCTGCAGACCTGCACTCACATCGCTGGGTAAAGCAGCTGAAACGATTTAGTGGATTTTTCTTATTAACTTGTTGTAAATATGCAAACTTACATATTTAGTAGTTTTACATTTCAGAATACTGACTGTAAAAATCGCCGGCCTTTAAGTCTGTATAGTTTGGAAGATCGCGGTTTAAATATTTGAGGTCGCGACACCAACGTATGGTCATCTTGCGGCTGGGCATCGGAAATCGGGGACTATGAAAGCTGGAAAACTGTGGAAAACAAGTAAAAAGTCATATTAGGTGATATTTATGTAAGTCTATTGATATGCGATACAAATCTGCATAAGTGTCTAGAGTTAAGTTAAAGACTCAAATTTTATCTTATTTATAATATCAAACCTAATTTGTAGTTTTCATAACCTCTGAGGGGTATATTGGGTTTGTAAAAGTATGTAACAGGCAGAATAAGGAGTGGCAAAGCTTATATATATTCTTGATCAGTATCACAAGCCTATTCGGTATACCCATGTCCGCCTGTCCGAATGAACGAAAGGATCTCAGAGATGGTGTGAGCTACAAGTTCAAAGTTTGTCAAACAAAGTTTGTCAAAAGGCACGCCCCTGAAATTTTCTTCCTTGTTATAAGTCAATGAGGCATTGGGAAATCTTTTCCGAATTTATGTAATAAACATTAACTATTATAAAATATATGTCAACTAAGTTTCATCCAAATCGAACTCCTATGTATATTACTTCTATAAAAGCAATTAGTCAAAAATATTGATTATGAAAAACTTTTCTATTTATTAAGAAATCCGAACCACACCTTGTTCACCTACAACAAGTGAAACTAGTAGGAACGACTATTGTCGAGCACGCGGACTGTGAGATACTACGGCGTACTCTATTATATTATTATATACATATTTATATTCATACTGGTCAGAAAATTTATAAAATATGTTGCACCTTCTGTGTAAGTATAGTTTGGATACTTCAACAGACAAAAAAGTTTCTCATATTAAACTTGTATGATATGGCGGCTTTATAGTTTACCGATCCAAACCAAAGTCGGTCAGGATACATTAAGTGGTACCATGAACATACTGTGTAAATTTCGTTCAGATATCTTCAACACTTTCGTTATAGGAATTGTGAAACCGTTTTTCACGATTCGCGGGGGCGGTTGACAGAAGGACATGGCTATATCGACTCGGCTGTTAATGCTGGTCAAAAATATATATACTTTATGGGGCCTGCCACAGCTCTTTCTGTCTGTTTCACACAAACCGCCTCTGACAAAACCCAGTATACTACTAGTACTTCGTACGCCGTAGTATAAAAATATATGTTTTTGGCGAATATTTCTGTAACTATAACATATAAGGACATCCATTTTGGGATATGTTATATTAAGACAATGTCACAATAATTTTTGGGATACAATGCCCCCTTCGCCTATAAGAAAAAAAATGGAAATTTATCATAATTGGAAATGAAAGTCAGAGGGTATTATATGGTCAGGATGTCCGACTGAATTTTTTTTCTTGTTTGCATTAGGGAGCTGGTAACACTGATTCGCTAATTGGAATCCACTACAGTTTTTATCAAGTTTAAAATTTAATAAAATATATTACTTACCTCGGCAAATCGCTCGATGCGGGTGCGTTTTGGATGCGAGCCGGGTATATTGTTCATGGATAGAAATAAAACACCGCCTATATAGATTATGATTGTTGCCGAGACACCGAAAAAGCGCCAGCCTTGCAGTGCCATAACGCCACGTTTGCATTACTGAAATCGCAGTGCGAATAATCAAATAGTATATATTAATTTGATGTATGAATAAGCTAAGTATTTATAGATTTATACACTATTTGCTCTATATTTGTTATGCTGGAGAGAGCAAAAATTGTCTATTAATTTATATGGAAATCTACGCATTTCATTGATGGAACCGTGAAGGCGTCATTCACTCTTGAAAAGACAATTGCAAAAGAAAACTAGAACTAAAAACCAAATTGGAATCCGAATTGGAATCCGAATCCAAATCCATAACCGAAACCGAATCCTTATTTCAGAACTCAACTGAAAGTAAGCCAAAGGCAGTGCGGATGAGTATTGATGATTTTGCTATGACGACGATACAGAAATGCGCTAGAACTTGGCAACGCTATTGTCTGAAGCCGCCTCATTCGCAACCCAAGCCTATAATGCGGTAACCCGGACAACGAGAGGCCTCGGAATAGGGTTGAACTAAAATCGCAACAAAAACAACAAAAAATAAAAAAAAAAAATGAAAAGGAAAGGACAAAAATACAGTTTGGAACATTTTAGAGAAGTATACCCAACTGCGAAATACCTTGCGTTCAATCATATCAGTCTTTTACTTTGTGTTTATTTTTCCAGAAAATTAGAATATTCGATAAAAGTTTGTGGGTAAAGCTTGATGAATGATTAAAAATTGCGATAGAACAGTTGGTTTGTCGTTTTCCACTTTTCATTTGAATAAATATACATATAATACCCTTGGCTAGGGTATAACAGAAAGAAATGCTGAAAAAGGCTAAATGCGTTGTTATTGCCTTGATGATACGAGCGATGAAATTCCTTGAGCTGCATAAAACGCGCATCAAGTCAACAACAAATACAAACACGCTAACACACACACAGCCGCATGTACGGATAAAAGCAAGAAGAAAAGCTAGAAAATGTGGAAATTTATGCAACAGCTGGTCATACACTCGTATGCAAGTATTTTACGAGGGCTGCCAATGTAATTTCTGAATGTAAACAGTGCAAAAACACAAGTGCTACATACATAGTCTTGAGTGCTTGTAACATGGTATTTGGTACACAGCATCCTCTGTGTGTCTGTGAAAAAGCTTAAGTACTTATAGGATAGTAGACTAAATGCAGGTAACAAAGAATATCAACTATTGGCTAACTAAATACTTATATAAACTGCAGTAGATAAGAGGAGTCAATAGTACAAGATGCTCAGTGCTAAACAAATTAAATTAAATTAAACACTACTGAGCTTGCAGTTTTTAAGTATTTTGTTTTAAGATATACATATGAATGTTAAGAATCATAAAAAGGCGGAATAACATACTTTTATCAATTTTGCACAGTTTCTTATTGATTTTTTTTATCAATTATTGTGTGCAAATACTTATATTGAAGATATTATACATACTATATTAATCTATCGTAAATGGCAAGTAGCACGATATAAAAGTGAACCTTTTTTGTAAAAACTGATAACTGAGTACCCAATAATATTAATGATTACACATAACACAAATACAACAAATCTAAAATGAGTTTTCGACGTTTGGTTAAAACTATATCAAATAGATTGTAGAGCTCAAAAAAATAATTTAATCACAAATGTTGGAGTAGCCCGTCAGCAATGCCGAAAACTAGTTCATAATAAAACAAGACGATACAGAAGTCAAACCCATCATGTATTTGAATGAAATATGGAGAGTGCCAAATGGGAAAAATAAAAAAAACAAGAAAGAAAATGACAGTCGGGCATGCCGACCGTGGAATACCCTCTGAGCTTCGTTTCCAATTATATGAATTCATTTTGGACTGCTTACAAGCAGTGCACTGAGTAAATTTTATGCACACAAGCAGTGCACTAAGTAAGTTTAAGGTACACAAGCACTGCTTGCGCACTGCTTGTAAACACTGCAGCGTAAACAAAAGCAGTGCACTGCTATTGCGATAAAAATTTAAGTTTGTATAAAAAACTTTTTTTAATATAGTCCGATTTTGATGCAACTTTCAGTATTGCTTAATATTATTTGTCTCTAATTATACACCAAGTTACAAAATTATACGTTAAAAAATAAGTGAGCCAGAGGCATTCGAAGTTTCAACGCAATTGTGGGCGAAGGGGGCGTGGCATCCAATAAATTTTGATGGCATTATATTTATATTGTAAATAGCAACCTGCATGCCAAAATTGGTGTCCCTACGTATTATAGTTACCGAGATATTCGCAAAAAACATGTATTTTTTCAGAGGTATGTCTGGTTTTTCGCTTATTGTGGGCGAATGGGGCGTGGCATCAAAAAAAAAAAAGATTCTTGTATTGCCTGACTAAATATGTGATCGATACTGACCATGTTTGAACTTGTAGCTCTTACCATCTCTGAGATCTGTTTGTTCATACGGACAGACGGACAGACGGACAGACGGACAGACGGACAGACGCACAGACGGACAGACGGACATGGCTATATCGACTCGGCTTGTGATGCTGATCAAGAATATATATACTTTATGGGGTCGGAAACGCCTCCTTCTGCCTGTTACATACTTCTGACAAACCCAATATACCCCTCAGAGGGTATAAAAACAACAGCAACAAAAACAACAAAATCGATAAAATAGAAGAATAAATATTTAAAAACAAAAGCGTGAAATTGGGAGTATCATAATGGGAGAGAATAATTTGATTGTTTTGCGTCATAAATCAGATAGGTCACAACACATTAGCGACCCCCTCCAAATGTTGGGCTCAAGCCATCTCCAATTTGGAGCAACTGCTAGCTGCTCCCTCCTGCGTCAACCTAATATACATATAGTAAGTATTTATGTAAATATCTAATACTCCTCATTAGTTTGAGTGATTATCCAGCTGCAGGTGAAACAACAGCAATGAGAATAAGAACATTTACAAATCGAAATTAAAATGAAAACGCCCAAGTTTTCCAGACCCTTCAACTGCAATTTGGGCAGTTATACGCACATATGATATGTATATATGTATGTATGTATGAGCATATGCATGAATGCAAATTCCGGTATTTACATAATTATAAAGTGTGTTACTGTATGGGGGGGAAAAGTCATAGTTGTTGTTCCATCTGTGACCCATAAAAAGAGCAGTGTATAGTACTTATGCGCGAATTGGTTTGTATTGAATAAGAGCGGATAGTGCGAGTCGGGGTATCAGGGGGCAAAGTGGATAAACTGCAAATCAAACTAACAACTAAACATTTTACCTTGGCCTCCCCTAGCGACCTACTAAAATCAAAGCATTTAACATTTTCCCATAAACTTTACATATGTACATTCACATTCACATTCACATACATACATACTCATGCGCGTTCGTAAATGTAAACAAATAATTTTTGGTGTGTTGTCTGCTTTGAGAATTTTCACTTACCGATTCCGATTCCGGGTCTCTCCTCTCTATGCACACACACACTGGATAATAAACTCACAGACACGCAATATGTGGAATGAACTTTACATGCCACAGCACAGAATCCCTGAACAGATGTGAATCTGCCACTCGCTGGTTGCACTAGCAACACATTTTGCGCTTACTTGTATTTTATAATAATAAATACATATAAATATACAAAAAATGAATACAAGAAATAGAAACAATTTGTGCTATATTCTTGTTTTCTCTTCACTCTCCCTCTCTTTTATACTATTGCTATTTCGCAGTCGTTGTTTGCCCGTTTGCCATTTGCCGTTTGCCGTTTATGCTGTTTATTGGCCGCGTGCGTCGAGTTTTGACTATGTCTGTCGAGCGTCGCGCCGACCGTTGACGTCTGTTCAGTGCGCCAGCATCGCAATCGCTACTGCCATGGGGGGATGAAAGCTAACGAAAGCTCTCGAAGTGTTGAGAGCTGTCAGCGTTGCCAGACTGTCATGCCTTAGTGCGTTGTTCAAGCCCACAACCCCCTGTGTAGCGGCATTTTCAGTTTTGCTTTCTAGAGTCGACCAAACAGCTGCTAACGCTTTCATTTCACCAACCCCTGATTTCAAAAGCTTTGCGTGTGGGGAGCTTTTTCTGTTTTCTTTCAGCTGCAACACTGTGGGTGTGTCTAACAATAAATAAATTGTTATAAATCAACCAATTTCTGCAATTATTTTTATTGTTAGGAATTTATTGTTGTTGTTACGTTTTATTGTTAGGAATTCCTAATTGTGCTAACCTAATGTTTTTTTTTGGATCTTAGTGGGGATTTAAAATAAACTTAATTTAGAAATTGAAAATTAAAACAAGAAAGAAAATGTCAGTCGGGCATGCCGACCGTGTAATACCCTCTGAGCTTCGTTTCCAATTAGATGAGTTCAAATTGGAGTAGCTGCTGCAAGAACTTAACATGCGCATATATTTGTATGTCTATCTCGCTCGCACGTTTTTCGTTTTCGTTGCTTGTGTGCACATCTCAGTTCAATGCACGTGGCTATGCCTTGCTTGAAAGTAACGATTTTCGGTGTATGACCGACTTTTTTAATTATAGTCCGATTTTGATATTGGTTGTCTGCAAGTATATGCTAAGTTTCAAAACTATATGTCAAGAAATAAGTGAGCCAGCTGCATTCAAAGTTACAACGAAATTGTGCTTTTGGTGGGCGAAGGAGCCGTGTCATCCAAAAAATGTTGATGGCATTATCTTTTTATTGCATCAAGCAACCTTCCTGCCAAAATTAGTGTCCCTAGGTGTTATAGTTACCAAGATATTTGCCAAACATGTATTTTTTCCGAGATATGTCCGACTTTTCGCTTATTGTGAGCGAATGGGGCGTGGCATCAAAAAAAGGAAACAAACATGTATTGACTGACTAAATATGTGGTCGATACTGACTAAAACGGATATTGTAGCTCTTACCATCCCTGATATCTGTTGGTTTATACGGACAGACGCACAGACTGACAGACGGACATGGCTATATCGACTCGGCTGTTGATGCTGATCAAGAATATATATACTTTATGGGGTCTGCCACGCCTCCTTCTGCCTGTTACATACTTCTGACAAACCCAGTATACCCCTCAGAGGGTATAAAAATAGTCTAGCGACGGAATATCTTACTCAATACACAGCACAATAGATCTTGCCATGTGTATAGTCTCATATACAAGTTCAAAGACAATGTATTTGGTTTTTATCCATTTGTGAATTTTATTTAGTAATATTTTTGTTTTGTTTTTAGTTGTTTCACATTTCACCTTTTTTGCATTTAATGTTTTCTTTCTTTTTTTTTTGCTATGGTTATTTCCTTCATGTTGAGTTGTCTATGATCTGATCTCCCTTGTATGTTTGTACGGGTTTCCTTAGCTGAAGATCATACCTTTTGATGGTGACTAATATTGATATGATCAAAAACTTAAAATTTGGCACATTAAAAGTTAACTCACAGTTTGTGGTCAAGTTCTCAGTTAATTTTTTAGGTTATCATTTTTTTGTTGTCTTTATTTGCGGTTCTTTAACATGTGCTTATCTCAATTTCATGATGTAAATACATCATACATTTCATTAACTATAAAATACATACGTATATACATGTATAATATAATTGTATGTGTGCTTGTTCGAACCTCTTGACATTAACGAAATAAACAATAGAGAGATGATAGAGTCAAAAGAAATATGCAGTATGTATGTACTACATATGTATGTTAGAGTGAGCGAGAAAAACGAAATTTATAATGAAATTAAAGATTAGGCTTGTGGGTCTCTTAACAGGCTACCTTAAACTAGTGTACAAAAATATTGATAACTTAAGTACGATTAACTTAACTGTTGAAACAACAACAACAATGCCATTAATTTGCACTGCCATGCATGTACATAATACTAAGTATGGAAAGATGGAAATAGATGTTGGGTGTTTGGTTTTAGGTGCTAGGTGGAAGGCGGTAAAAGTTAGGGTTGGACTTGGTCTAAAATCATTAAAATATTCATATACAATACGTAATTGACTCACAGAGTTTCGTACAGTTAGTTGTGTGCGTGTGTGTGAAAACTTGCTGTGCGATCTGCCCCAACAAATCCTGTGGCATGTCCCCTTTGAATATTTAACTTTTGATACCGCTGTGTGTGTTTTGTATCTGTGTCGGTTAGAAAACTGCAACGGGTATACTCCAGTATGATTGTTCTCTTCTACGAAAAATTAAATCGAGTATAATAATGGCTCTGCATTTTCAATCGAGTATCGTTTAAGTAACATGTGAGCGTCATAGTATGATTTTAATATGAGCGTAAATTTTGTTCTTAAAATGAGCGCTGATTTTCAAATATACCTTTGTACGTGCATATGCAAAAGTGTATGTATGTATGTTTGGATTTATGTTTGTTTTTTATAAATAAAATTTTATTAATCAACAATATTTCCGTTATTTTAGCTTACTGTTGCCCACAGCAACTTATGCCAAAGTGATAAAGAATAACATATTAAGCAAAAGATCAAGTAGTCAAATTGCCAGGACATCAGTTCAGAAATAGTATCGTTTCATAATCATAAAGTTCTTTTCTTCAGGTCTATTGGATCAATTCTTGTTAAACGTTTTCTTCGTCTTTCTCTGTGCAGATTTGGTGCCAAAACATTTGGATGATTTTTTAATTTAAAGGAATATCTCCTGGCTTGTTTGTTAATAGTATCACCAATAAATGGAATTTTTAAATCCTTACATATCTCATAAAAAAAAAAATTATGAATTTAGATTCCAAATATTAAAATAATACTCAAAAAAATAATTAATTCTTAGGTAAAATTTTTATTAAAAAATTTAAAAGTAATTAGTTATTTGCTACTCCTGGTGCAAGTCTATTGCGTTTTTCGGTAATAATGTTGCCAAATTGTCATATTTGTGACAGGCATACGTTTAGCTCACAATAAAGTTACTCTCACGTCCCAGTCACAGACTAAGTAGCGCGACGCTCACAGAGTCCTTGCTCCTTGAACGAGTGTCGTACGCTCAGCTCACAGAAAAATCAAATCACAATCGAGTGTTTTCAGCTTACGCTCACGAATAAGGTGCGAAAGTTGCTTTTTTTTAAGTACGAGTAGTGATTGAAACACAAACTTTCAGAGCGAGTATAAAACATGAATATTCAGTTGAATGAGGGATGATTTTTTTTTCGCTCAGGAAATGGGAATAAATCACAATGGGTATACAATAGTTCAATAATCGGATTAAATTGAAAAATTCATTACTCGTTGCAGTTGTCTGGTGTCGGTGTCATAGGCTCTTTGCTCTGTTGGAACAAATAATTATGTAAATGAAGTTAACAACAGTTTGTGGTTTATCATAGTTAATAGTTGCGTCAACAAGATTCATTCGATTATTTTAGTTTTTTTGTTATTATTATTATTATCATAATTTCTAATATCGTGCCATGTCTAAACTTTGTCACATTTTATATATAAAGAAGAAAAAACACATTTGTGGTCCCTGGCGTATGTATGTAATTCAATTGCCTCCAACATGCTACAATAATGAAAAACCCAAAGTCAACCAAATGTTAAAACAACAATAAGTTATAGAGTATATGCGTATGCATGTACATATGTTTGTATGTATATGTATATAAACTCGGTTAACAATATAGAATCTATGTATGATAATAAAAAATGTTGCAATAAGCTGTGCTTGTTGTGGTGTTGGTTCGTTTTTTTTATTTTAATTTAATTGGACTGCTTAGCTGGCTGTGACCCATTTATTTGAACCCATTGAAATTGTTCCATTGAATTGTAATTATCATTACCGATAGTTATCGCTATCGTTGTGCTTTGTACAATGCAAACGGCGTAAAACTCAAACGCCTGCTAAATAGTTAGTTAGTTAGTATGTGGTAGTTAGTTAGTAGTAATTAGTTAGTTCGTAAATATTGTTAAATAGTTTGTATATGCATGTATGTGTATGAATGCACAAAGAATATATATTTTATATGCATGTAGTATCTGAATATAGAGCCTCGACTCGTGCGCTAACTACGACGGTACATTCTATTCGATAGTTACGGTAGGTTTTGCTGTTCTTAAGTACTGTTAAACTTTTGGTGCTAGACGCTACGAAACTCTATAGAAGGCGTGGTCGTGGGCGTCGCTTTTGTCTGTTTTGGGTTTTTTTCCAATCCCCTTTTCCACTGGTTCAACAAACTTTGGACAGTTCGGCTAGAGATCAGAGTAGAGAGGAACGGAAGAGCCATGTAAATAGGTAAATTGTCTTTCTAACAGTATTTTAATTAGTGTTACAGTGTTGTATAATGTTGTAATGGAGATTTGTTTTTTTTTTTGCGCTTTGTTGTTCAGCTCAACTGAAGAAATAAGTTTTAGGTTTTTTCATTTTGTCGGTAAAATTGTTAGTACTAAAAACAGTTTCATGACAATTTATCAATCCTGTGTATGTTATGTCAAAAATTTATTTTCATTTTTGGTTTTTTTCATTGGTTTTTTTTTTGTCTTCATCTTTTTGGTTTTTGTATTTTCGGTGAAGAAGTGATATATTTAAATAGGTCTTAGCTTATAGAAGAAATATTCGATTTTGGTTTTCGCTAAAGTTTTATCCATAAGTAACCGTTTGCATTTGTTGAAGACTAACCTAGAGTGACCTATAAAACTCTTCAAAGCTCTAACAAAAATCGCTGGCGTTACATGCGAAAGCTACTTACGTAAGTAGTAGATGGTAAATAGCTGCGGCGATACTTAAGGAACTAACTCATTGTCTAGTACCTAGGAGGACTTCATTAATGGAGTCAATGATGAGTGGGTGGGGAACTGAACTAAGCGCCAATTGGATTGCTAGACTAGCAAAGTGAAATGATGCTGTGTGTACGAGTATGTAGGTATTGTATGTAAGTTAGGTGTGTGCATATGGTATTATAATTATAAAGTACTGGGCATTTAAACGGTATTGCTGTATTTCTTTGGATTCTAGGCTAAGATTGCTATGTTAAATAGATAAAGACTAACGCTTAGGATAGGTCTAATAATTCTAAACTGAATTAGTTGATTAATTACTTAATTAAATGTGGTAAAAGGCTCTCTATGCTAAAGGCTGTCTATAATCAAAGGTACTTGAAAGTACTCAATGAAAAGCATATCTGTTTGTATATGTATGTACGGATGAATGTAGAACTTTTTATTGTAACAAATTATGAATTGTTTTTTTCATATTGTTGTTGTTGCTGTTCTTGATCTTCATGTTGGTTGTTCGGTTGAATTAAATAGTATTTAAAACGTTTCTTAAGTAGTTTTCTATATAAGTTATTAAAGCTTTCGGTTTTCATTACACTATTTCATAACATATAGTATATGTACTTATTTGTATACATATTTCATATATTTGAAAGTGTATATAACTACGTACTTAATAGACTCTAAGGATAAGAGGTATATACATTTTGTTCGCCTTTATTTTGAATATGTTATCAATTGTTTTATTTGTATTGAATGAAGCAATCCACCATTATCCAAAAAATGAAAAAAAAGAAACCGAAATGCGGCAGGACATCGACAGGACAGCGACAGGACTCTATACACATCTTACATATATATGTTAAAACTATGTAAAAACTATAAAACATGCATATGTGCGCCAATGGCATGGACGCTATATATTTAGGACGGTATAATGTGGATAATTTCAACTGTCTCACATTCAAACGCAAACACTCACAATCTTACAATCATACAGTCACACCACACTCATACAAAATGCACACTCTCTTGTGTATAGCGTTTTCAAATTCGAATATCAAATGTTAAGCTGAATTTCATTAGAGGTGACGGTAACGATAGTTTCAAATCATAGCGGTTAAATGACTACTAGCCAGGTTACCTTGTTTAAGTCCAAAATGAAATATTGTGCATCCTTCTCCTACATATAAGTAAAGGTATATTTTTATCATTTCTATTTAAAAAGCTGTGACTTGGTGGAATCTACAACATAAGGCCTTAAGTGAAAGGGGATTACAATTTCTGTCCCGAATAATTATACAAATTCATTAAGTTTCACATAAATGTTAGAAATCAGAATTTCTATGAACTCTAACAGAAAATACAAGTTTAAGATTATAAAGTAATCATTGGCATAATAGTGGGTTGCTTTGCTAATTTTTTAATTTTGTTATTTTTTGGTTCACTTCTCGTATTGGCATTAAAATTATTTGTATTATCTATTTTTCATTTGAATTATCATTTCTAAGAAACTTAGTTACATAAAAGTTAGTATTATATTTTTGTTTGGTTTTCTTTCATAATTTCGTTTGTGGAATACTTTGGGGCTAAACACATATAGAATATATATATAGATATATGTATACACTACAATATATCTATATGCTTTTTTTTTACACATTTTTGTATTTTGCACTGGTTGTGTGGGTCCGAGTTTATTTATGTAAGTATGTAGTTGTACCTTTGGAATACTGCCCAAATATTGTGGCTTAGTTTATTATTAGAGTCCTAGCCCATTTTAGAGTATTGTTGTTTTTGTTGATGTTGCAGTTATTGTTGTTGCTGTTGTGTGTATGCAGTGCGGAGATTATAGTTCTCAAAGCTTGTCTTTATCACGGTCGATACTCATTGCTTTAAAGATGCCACGCCCAATACCATAGCGCAGGTTGAATTGATCCAGACTTGAGGCACGCGGTCGACTGCCACCTTGTGACGTCACAGCGGTATCTGTGACATCAGCATTGCTACTCCCAGCTGCAGCCGAAGTTGCAGCTGCTGTTGAGTTCAAAGTTCCAGCCAGTCGTTCATCTCCATCGGTTTCGCTGTACTCCGTTTCGGTGTCACTGAACTTGCGTCGACGTCGCAGGTAGGTGCTACAATGCCTTAGCTCCCCAAGATTGTCCGAGAGCGAGTGTCCACGTTTACGCTCCTGCCGCTCCATCTCTGCAGCCAACATTTGCACCTCCCAGTCGTTGTGGCCAACAGCAGTGGATCCTGTGCTGGAAGCAGTGACCAGTGCCGCTCCGCTCAGCTCATCCTCTGCATCATCATCCTCGTCGTCTTCGCCGGCAATGTTCAGCTTGCTCGACGATGAGCTAGAGCTAGAACTCTCACCAATATCTAGTATGACGCTGTCTGATAATTTTGTCAAATTGCCTGCTAAATCGGAGACCATCATCCCACTTCTGGCTCCACCTGTACTTCTATCGCCAATGTTAATGCCTCCAGCCCCATCCGCCGTACTGCTTATAATATTGCGCTCATCCCAGTCGCGATAAACTGGCAACATGGCTCCTCTACTGCTATGCCGCCCATTGCCGTGGGCAGCATAAAAGCTAGGATGGCTCTGGGCATGCCGCGTCGACAGTGTACCCGGTCCGCTGTAGTAGCTGCTCGGGCAGTTCAATGCATTAGCAGAAGCAGCATGATGTCTGCTAGGACCGGGCGATATGCTCCGTCGTCCACCCTGAATGGGCGGAGAAGATGTGAACACTGTATCCAACGAGTCGCCACGCTATCACAAAGAGAACAAAATTTAATTCGATGATATATGTATGTATGTATGCAATTATGTTTTTCGTATTACGATCAAGGAATTGTATCAGTATGAGTTTTCGATATATTTAGTCTGAAGCTGAGCTAGGCGGCTGTATTAGGCCCGATTCTTATGCCTACGATAAAATCGGTGTATCGATGTAAGTTTTGTGTTTCGTTGCATGGATTTTTTTCCCTCCCCGGAGTTCTCAGAGTTCCTAAACTAGTGGGTGGCGTCATTCTGTGGCACTATGAAATATGCAAATTTTATTTACAAACTAATTAACATTATTTAATATACAATATATGCATATCCTCGCTCATTCACTGACCCACTCATCACCGCAAAATATGATAATGAAAGTTTTACACATCATTAGATAATTATTGGGTAAATTTCGTATTTTCAATGTCCCTATCGGGAACTGCATCTGTCAGTTAAACCTAAAAGTATAGTAGGAATAGCTAATTACAACCGTTATACAATCACTCAGGAATATCAGCAATTTATATTTTTTCTGCGAATGATTCTGAAGAAGACGAAGTAGTTTTCTCGCCTTATAGAGAAACGTAGCAGACCAAATTTATTCGATGCTCTAGATAATAATGTATTTATTAACAGATTCCGGCTTTCAAAGTTCACTTGCATTGTGATAATTGCAAAATTGAAAACTTTCAAAATAGTTTTTAAAATGCTATTGATGTTTATCAAGAATATATGTATGTGTAATACATATTGTATATACCAAGCCTCATTCAATGCGTTAAGAACACTGTGCAATTACAAAATACTTTGAGACAGATCGAACTGGATCTCCTTCCAATATAGGCAGATTTATAGTCAACACAATACTTATTCGAACCCTTTAAGGTCTTGCAAGCCTTAATAATCAAAACAACTTTCTTTTTCAATCGGAAGAATTTTTTTGATGATAGACAACTTCTAGATAATTTATCGCTAAGCACATTGTGTTGACAAACTTAACAGATCCTAGGACCTTTGTTTTATGTGCAATAAGTCGCACGATTTTTACAAACAGTTAAAAACAAATAAATAGAGACAATTTTTATATGGTATTGGTTTTTGTACTTACCATGAAGAGCAACTCGGCCGAAGACCCTGAACTACTATTGTTCCGCTCGCCAGGCTCATCGTCGTCCACCGATATTTGTGAGAGCTTTTCTCGTTTCAGTCGTCGGGTTGCGGACACGACCGTGGATTTCTGTTCGATGGTACGAAGTTTCAGCTGCAGTTGGGCTATGATCGCATCCCGACGTCGGACCTCACCAGCCATGCTAGAGAACTGGGTCTCGAACTTCGAGTGCATCTCGTTCATGTGCGTCTTGATCACCTGATTGATGCCGTTTAAAATCTGATTGAAGTAATCCTGTGCCTCTGGAAATCCTTAAACACAATTCAAAGAGTGTCGTTATGATTCGTTAATAATCCAAATGAAATATCCTATGTTGACTGGTACAGTTGTGTACGTTATGTAAGTGGATATCAGTGCAAAGTTGATAGTGTTTGTGTGTCTATGTAGTTAGGAGCAAGGTATATAATAACATATGTATGTACATATGTATTATATATGTATGTATATAGTGTTGGAGGTCGAAAGGCCGACAACTACACCACAATTTGGCTGTAAAAATCAAAGTGGCTTGCACTACGTATGTACTTCAATCATTTTTGCTTTAAACAAATACATATGTATATTTGTTGTTGTGTTTATTTATTAGTAGCTGTGATTGTTATTGTTTTTGTTAGATAGGTGTTTATCAACTCAAAAAAATGCATACATACGCAGTAATACAATTATTTACACACATTCCCATACAAAATATAGCGGCTCCTTGAGGCTCGGAGTAAAGCCAAGTCCAAAAATAAACCAAAATCAACCGAAAATCATTTCTTAATTAAAATAATCCGTTTCGACAATTGTTTTCTTAGCGTTTTCTGTTAAAATATTTCCAAAAAGCTTTGGATGTGTTAGCAAAAGGGGTTTGTGTGTAAGTCGCATGCTGAATCGATATGTACCCGATGTCGATGTTTTATTCCATTCCGTTCCAAAAGCGTGCGTACGCGTTCTTTGATAAGTTCAGATTTAAGCTCGACTTCATTAATCGCATTAGCGATAACACTTGCGATATGTCAAGTTGGAGCTCGAACATATGTACATATTTTGCCTAAAAATGCTTTTGGGGCTGTGCAAATTGTGTACTTATAATATAAATATATAATATGTATAGATACCATTATTACTCCCTAAGTTTAAGACTAGGTTCTTAAATTCTTCTCCTATTTAAAATTTAAGTGATTCCAATGAAGCAAATAAATATAAAATATATTACATAGTGAAATTAAATAAAACTTTAGTTATTAACAAATTATTTAAATATTAAAATATTTTTTAAATTTGATACTTTACTTGACTTATAACTCAAATAAATGATATTCTACCAGTTCTTAACCTAAGGAGAAGAAGCATTCTGTTTAAAAGAGCCAGTAAGGAATTAGCATTTCAAATAATATTATATTTATATATGTATTATTAATTTACTTTATTAAGAAGCTTGCATGCATACGAGTCCGTTAATTGTATGTAGTCAAAATAGAAAAGACCGAAGGTCAAAGTAGTGTTAGAAAGAGGGCGAGTGATACAAAGAAAGAGCAGTTAGAGCAAAAGCGTTGCGAAAAGGTGAAATTTTATTTTTAAACGTAGCAAAATGCATGCAGTGATTGCTGTACTGTAAGTCGCAATAGGGGTGTTCCTTGTTTGCATACATCGCTTACCGATATCAATTTACTTTACAACTCATATCAATGACTTCTCTATGAGTTAGTTACAATTCAACATAGGAATACTACTAGTTTTGACAAGGGTTAGCACCAGAGTAAGTGGCAATTTGATAACTTGAGGTTGTGGCAAGCGTTGTATATACAGTGCTGTGTGGGTATAGTGAACTAATTTTTGCACGGCCGGTTTTCTTTATCGAGGTTGTGTACTATATCAAGACTCAAATTTGTGTCTTAAAAACTCGTTTTCCTTGCTTAAGCAGCAAATTTTTTGTAAATCATTAACAACATTTTTAAGAAAACACACTAATTTGGGTGTTCACTATTGAAGGGACAGCATTGTATGCTTTGCATATATACTAACTGTAGATACTTTTTTTTATAGTATTCATAAGTATAGAAATATATACATTTATATGCATAGTATCATATATGGTGTTACATAAGATTTTAGAGACGGTAGGCATATGAGTGTAATACATATTTTTGGGATTTACCTTCCAATTTTGGCCCTTGACCCTCAGTGGCACTTAATAAATTTGTCGTGTTCTTGCGGAGCTGTAAATTTAAATTCAAATCTGTGGATGTTGTAGATTGTGCATGAAATTCGTTATTTTGTGAGAGAATCTTATTCGACGACGACATCGAGGAGCACTCGACCACATATGAAGCCGATGTCGATGCCGAAGCCGAAGCTGCTGCCGACACCGATGACGTTGAGGCGGTGCCAACGCCAGCGACGACGCCGCTTAGTTGTGGCTCAAAGGCAAAACTCTCTTGCGGCGAATTCGTTGGCGTTACCAAGGCTAACGTAGGCGTCATCATGCCTGTCGCTTGTAATGAATACGTTTCAATTCCCGATCCCGTTGGCGTCAACAGATTCTCTTTACCGCTACCGTTACTTTTACTGCTACCGTTAATGTTTTCATTACCGTTACCGCTACCGTTACCGTAACCGCTACCGATCGCGCGTTTGTTGTTCGTGAGAGGTTCGAGGGCAGCGAACTGACCTTCCTCTTTGGCACTGGCGGGCGGGCTAGAAAGAGTTGAATGGAAGGTTACACTCTTCAAGAGCTTACTGTGCCTAGCCACGTACCCTTCCAAGGTCGGCTCCGTAAGCAGCCCCCGCGATAATGACACGGACTTTTCATCTGTAGTACTCGCAGCACCATCAACGACATCACCACCTCCTTTATGGAGCTTTTTGAGTATGCTCTTGAGCTTGCGCCTTTCAACTGTTTCATTTGATTCAGGACTTAGGGGCGTGTAGTCCAGTTGTTTCATCTGTTGGTTACGCTGCTTGTTGCAATTGCTATCAGAAGCAGATGCTGATGCAGATGTGTTTGTTGAAATTGAGGTGGAACTTGTGGTGGACTCATAGGTGCTCAGAAACTGGGAGTAGATTCCTGAGGTATCACTGTAGCAGCGATATAAGGACTCCGTGATGGGCACTTCGTTGTTGTTGCTTGTCGACTTTGAGCAGTCTAAGCTAAAGCTACGCGTTTGAAGCGCCTTCTCCAATTCGGCCAGCTTCTGTCGCTCATTGAGGATTTTGAGACGCTTCACAAATGGCAGGCCACAGTACTCCGGAGACAAATCGAAGACACTCTGATAGAACTTTCGACCACCATTGGCCACCTCACCGTCCTCCGGCAGTTTCTGTTCCGGTTTCTGCAGGCGAAAACATTCCCGTGTCGTGCTCAACGTGCTCCGGGTGCTCGATGAGCACGTGCTTGAGCTAGACACTTGACCGTGTCCGTATCCATAGCTCTGCCCACGACTATGACGTGGTGATCGTGAGCTACGCACACTGTGATGTCTAGGCCGTCCGATAACTCCGGAACTTCCATCCGTTAGCTGGGGTATATTAATTAAGGAGTAGTTTTTGAGCGGCGTGTCCAAGTCCGCATCGGGAGAGCAGTTGGTCAGGCTCGTGTAGCTCGAGGACATGAGTGTTGCTAGTTTTAACTTGGACCAAGGCTTAATGGGCGTTGCGTCCGTATCCGTATCAGATTGCATTGGTGTGCTCAGCTTGTGGGACGGTTTGGCAACCTTTTTCGATATGGGAAATCCACCAACAGCCTCCGGTAATGTTCCACCCGTCGAATGCTTGGCAATTACAGCCAATGACTTGGGTGGCTCCTTCTTGGCTATCGTTCCGGTATTTAGTGTTCCTAAAGGTCCGCTACTGCTGCTGATTCCCACAGCACCGACAGTTGGGACAGGTGCTACACCTTGCAGCTGCTGAATTCTTTGCTTGAAGGAAACCTTCATAATGGGCTTGATTTGTGCCACAGTCAGCGACTGTCCAGATGTGCTTGTATCTGTACCTGCACCTGTTCCTAACCCCGCTCCTCCTCCAGCGAGAGTTGCGGCTCCACCCGCTCCAAAGTCAACTGTGCTGCTAATGTTGGATGGTGTATTAGCCTAAAAACAATCGGGAATAAGGAGGAGGCAGGTAGAGGACGAAAGAGATTAGAGTTTGCGCAAAAATGGGATGGCAATGATCTGTGGTGATATGTTATTTTAATGTCTACAAGAAAATATTGAGGTGAGGAATTTTTGGATTTGGCTTTACCATGACGACGCTAGAGGTTTCACTAGAGGCGTTCGTTTGGGGCTCGTTTTTAATTTTCAACTGTTGCAATCTCTGGATCAGGGGAAAGCCTTCGTTGAACTCGCGTTCGGGCTCTTCCTGTATCGATTCCTGCGGCGATAACGTACACGTTACATGTGAGTGAGGTGGAGATTTCTGTGGTGGTGTGGACTTAACAGCTCGCTCTTCGCGATCCTAGTGCAAGACACATAAAGACACATACAAAACTACTATTTAGGAGTCGGGGTTTAAATTACGAAAACATACAACACGACAAAATTAGCTGGATATTTGCATTATATTTGGATTTAAGCCAAAATTTAAATACGATAAAAACATATAAATATTAAAAAAATTAAGAAAATTAAAATATTAATCCACATAATGGTTTACTCATTAGAGAGTAACTCGAAATTAAATGTATTTATTTGTGTGTGGGAGTGTTATGTGTCTGTACTATGACGTTTTTTAAATTAAAACCTCTGTTTATCATTTTAGTCAGAAGTTTGTTGTTATTGTGTTAATGTTATTGATGTAATGAGTGAAAGAAAGAAATCAAGATAATATGCACAGGCAGGTAGCTAATCAAAGTATCTAACAGATACTGCAGAAGCCAAGCAATTCTTTGGGTTCAGTCTATAGCATGTAGAAAGAAGGCCAATTACGCACTAAACTTACATAGATTTAAGGATACTAACCACTATCTCGCAGAGAGTGAAATTTGATTTTATGGCAACTTTAACTTTATCATATACCAGCACTAAAATGCAGACAACTCTCATATTTTTTATAGTTCCAATAATTATATAAGACACATTTACACATATATGTATATACTAGCCTAGAAAACTAAGCTAGATAATGCTGACTCTTCTTATTAATAAATCTTTTATCGGACTTGAATATAATTTAATAGTAACACAACACACGAATTGTTTGAAAGTAAATGAAGGTGACCTAGGCCCGTTTCAATGTCCAAATAAATTTTTCCATAACTAATGAAAAAGTATTGAAAAAGCCAGAAATATTTTTTATTGCATATCCTCAGCTTAAAACAAGAAAAAAAATTTCAGTCGGGTATACCAAAGGTGTAATACCCTCTAATACCCGTAAGCATATTTCTGTGTCTGTCTCGCTTGCACAATGTTTTTCGTTGTCGTTGCTTGTGTACAGAGCTCAGTGCAATGCACGTGGCTATGCCTCGATTGAAAGAAACGACTTTCGTTGTATGACCAACTTTTTTGATTATAGTCCGATTTTGATGAAATTTTCAAAATCTTTTGATATTATTTCTCTCCAAGTATACGTTAAGTTACAAAACTATAAGTTAAGAAATAAGTGAGCCAGCGGCATGCAAAGTTACAACGAAATTGTGCTCTTGGTGGACGGAGGAGGCGTGATATCCAAAAAATAATGATGGCATTATCTTTATATTGCATCTAGAAACCTGCATGCTAAAATTGGTATCCCTAGTTGTTATAGTTACCGAGATATTCGCAATAAAACCTGAATTTTTTCCAAGGAATGTCTAGTTTTTCACTTTTTGAGAGCGAATTGGGCATGGCATCAAAAAAAAAAAGATTCTTGTATTGCCTGACCGAATATGTAGTCGATACTGACTAAAACGGATATTGTAGCTCTTATCATCTCAGAGTTCTGTTTGATTATACGGACAGAGAGACGGACATGGCTATATCGACTCGACTGTTGATTCTGATCAAAAATATATATATATACTGGATGGGGTCTGCAACGCCTCCTTCTGCCTGTTACATACTTTCTTAAGCCCAAACCCCCTCAGAGGATATAAAAAGGTGGTAGTCGCTTGGTGCTTAGTCATCAATCACGTATGTGGCCTGGCGTTATTCTGATGGTGGCAGCGTACTTCGCCTTGGTGATTACAGTATCGAAGAAAAACTGTATAATGTAACGTATATTTTTATTGCAGGGGTCATGTTCAATACGTGCCCAAACGCATAAAAGGTTTTTTAGAAGACGCTTCAATCTTTACAACGCTGTCTGTTGTAAACCATTTAAACAAAAACTACACCAGTTATAGAGTATTAAAGCTCTGAAGTACTAAAATAGTGGATTACTTTTTACTACACCTAATATTTTGAGAAATTGCTTGTTGGATCATTTGAAAACAGCTTCCTAAATTTTTTCTACCAAATGATTCGTTGTTATAGTAGATTTAATAAACAATATTAAAAACGTATCTTACTTGCAATGAAACTTCTCTCGTCTCTTTATCCCTCCTCCTCCTACTCCACCCTCCCCCCATCTAAGAAAGTCCTTTACTTGTATTTCAATGTTGGATTGAAAAACGTGCTCCATTCATATAACTGAATTACGAGTTATTTAATAAATAAAATGTGTTTTTCAAAAGTGCACAAATAAAACAATTTAATATTTACTATAAACAAAACGACAAAACACAATTTGGAGAATTGAGTAACAAGAGGAGAAAGCAGCACTCAATGCGATCAACGTACGGAATACGCAAAGAGCGGGTTTTCAGGTGATCAGTGTAAGTACATACAAATGTATGTATGTGTCGTATGTGTCTTATGTGTCTAGTAGGTGTTGGTGTTGTGTGAACGTTTGTTCAGTTAACAGTTGTTCCGTTGAAGGCGGTATTTGTGGCAAAAATTACCATTTAAAGCAAGTGTAGGTGTGGTAGGAATGATATACACAAATTATTGGAACTGCGATCGAGATTGAAAATGATGAGTGAGAAAAGCCGAGCTGAGTGTGATACGTACTTGTGGATGTAAAAGAAAATGTGATAACGTAACCAACCTAGTGCGCGTATTGGACTTACCTGTTTTTCCTTAAGCAGACGCAGGCGTTGCAAGAGAGGCAGACCTGCCCCAATTGGACTAGGTGTCTTATCATGCAGCTCGTCCTTTGCTTCAGCACTGTCTGCATCCTTCTCATCAGAGCGGACATGAGACATACGTTTCAGCATGATCTTACTGCCCCGAGGGGACGTTATGTGTAGCGGTTGCATTTCCATCGATTCATCGCTCTTGCGTGAGGTCCTAAAGAGATTGGAGAGGTTAAATGGTTAGATTGGGCAATGGAATTGAAAGTAAGATGGATAGAAATTTAAGTTCATGCTTTTATAAGAAGAATTAGCTTCTTCTGTTCTTGACACACTTGAGGAGTAATGTACTACAATTATAATTTTTAGACCCTGAGCTCTTTGAAAAAGAGCAAAAGGGACTAATGAATTTGTGCGAAAAGTTGTCTGTCTGTCCGTCTTTATAATAGTATAGTATAATAGCTAGAGATTCCATTCTTTTTGCAGAAGCTTCGTTGCTCTGTTACGCAGATCAAGTTTATTTTCAAATTTGGATGCCACGCCCCCTTTGCCCACAATTAAAGAAACAGTGGGACGATCTCGATTTTTGACTGTCTTAATATAAATGCTAGAAAGACCAAAATTGGTATGCAGGATACTGTATACCATATAAACATATCCGTTAAAAAAAATTTGGGTATCAGGCCCCCTTCGCCCACAAATTGCGAACTAAAAGCTGTATAGTTAACATTTTGCAGACGAATTATTTTTTATCAGTCGAAAAATAACCAAAACAGTTCAGTTTAATTTAGTTAATATTAGTTAAGTTCACTTTCTTCGGCAAAAAATTTGTTTGGCCAAAATTCCAAAAAAAAAAACTATTTGACGATGATTTATTCTGAATTCTACTTAAGTATGTATTTAAGCCTCCACTCCCATAAGAGTGTGGTGGCGTAGGGGGTAAAGTGCTTGCCTGCGAAGAGCAGGGTCTCAGGTTGCATCTTCGGTAGCGGATTCTACCACTAAATCCAACTCATACTAGATACGATGTAGAGTTGTATTAAAATTCATTCATTCATGTATCTTCAATATAATTTTCTTTTAATAAAAAAAAAATATTATCTGGATACTTGCTCAATTAAATTTTCGTTTAATCAAAGTATTATTTTTGAAACACTGGCTCAGGGTCTTCTACAGTCGGGCAAGCTCGACTGTAATCTTCCTTACTTGTTAATCTAAAAAATTTTCAATTTCTGATTTGTATGTAATGTTTAATGTAAACCGATATGCACTGAGGGATTGATCACTCTGTATGTCAACAAAATGTTTCTTTTGATAGGGACTGTATATTAATATAACTCAAGAAAAAAAGTTCTCCTGAATCTGTTTAGCTCACCCATATGATTTATGATGTCTAAAAATCTGAAATTTTTTTATGTACGATGATATATAATCCGGTTTTGACATTGTTTGGTTCTAAACGAATATGTTAGCTAAAAAACTATACTATAATAAGTACAGAAATCCAACGTTTGTTTTACGTGGCGTATACCCCATGGGGGGTTTTTCAGCGAGTGAAAAAGAAACGTCCACTGACGCCCCGAGAAGAAATTCTTGTCGGTACCAATTCGAATGCATGCTGTCGGGCATGACATTCCCTCTTGGTTTGAGGCGAGGCCTATCTTAACCTCTGCTGACTACGGGTACAGCTTCCGGCTGTGACCCGACCTCACGTCGGATCGCAACAGTTAACACCATCAGCCACCACGATACTCCCACTAAAGGGGGCCAACCTCATTGGGCTGGCCTTGGCTACCAGCCCATCCCGTGGTTCAAATTTACAGCTTTGATCGGCTGTTCGCAGCCAAGACTGCTACCCAATTTTGGTCTACTATAATAAGTACAGTGAATCACATTAATATTCGGTTTTTTTTTCTGCAACTTCAAGCGTAAATAAAACAGCTCAGCCACCGTCAAGTTTACGAGCCCGCCGTCGAAGTAGGAACACATGCACTCATCAGTTGTTTATGTCCCTATTCTTTGTCTCTGATTTGCTAAAAAGTGAAAAATTGAATTGAGCTAGCATCGACATGTGGCCTTGAAAACTGCATGCTTATCACACACACTATGATGCGAGTGCATACACATATTTGCACCCATACATGCAAACAAAACGAGAGCACAAGCGACATAGGCCGTGCTCGTCGTTCGTATGTTTGTCACAGACTAACGCTTGCTCGGAATTGCGTTCGATATCAGACTTCTGATGTTTAATAAAAGCTATCGATAACGTTGTGGGCTCCATGAGTGCTGTTGCAAATGCGTGCAAAACTTTGTTTAGGATGACACATCTTTGTGAGTTAAAGGCATTATGAAATTGTGCTACTTATGGGCGAAGGAGGCGTGACATCCAAAAAATGTTGATGGCATAGTCTTTATATTGCATTTAGCAACCTCCGTGCCAAAATTGGTGTCCCTAGGTGTTATAGTTTCTGAGATATTCGTCAAAAACACATATTTTTTCCGAGGTTTTTCTGGTTTTTCGCTTTTTGTGGGCGAATGGGACGTGGCATCAAAAAAAGGAAAAGAACTTGTATTGATTGACTAAATATGTGGTCGATACTGACTAAAACGGATATTGTAGGTCTTACCATCTCTGAGTTCACTTCGTTCATACGAACAGACGAGCAGACGGGCGGATGGACGGACATGGCTAAATCGACTCGGCTGTTGATGCTGGTCAAGAATATATATACTTTATGGAGTCTGCCACGCCTCCTTCTGCCTGTTACATACTTTTCACAAACCCAATATTCCCCTTAGAGGGTATAAAAAACTGACAGTCTAAGTCATATGGAAGCAAAGGGATATGGTAATATTGTTGATGCTGGTAAGCAATATATATAAATTGTGGGGTTTGTCATCAATGTGTAACTAACACAAAATGCGTAAAGTTATAAAATACAAATTTGTAAAGGGATTCGGGAGGTCGTGTCACAACCTTAGCCCTTGTTATTCAATTACTGTACTTGCCTGGATTTTTTTAAAACATTGCGAAAGCCTTTCACATCGTGTTTCAGTTTGTCCACAATTTTTTTCGAGGCACTATTCTCGCTGCTGTCACTTTGATGCACTTGATGGTGATGCTGTCCATGCACATGGGGATGTGGGTGGGGATGCGGATGATGAGGATGTGCGGCTGCGTAGGCCGCATTCTCCTTGTCACTCTGCGCCTTGGCGTATTTCTTGTTTACGCAACGCACCTCCATGAGTCGCTTGCGTCCAAGTGTCTGAAGGATCTCCTGAGCATCGGGGTAATCTTTCATGGCGGCAAGGACATCCTCGCGGGAGAGCGAGAAAAGTTCGGAATAGCCTACCGAGCGCACATCCGCAGTACGTCTGAGATTAAAATAAATGGGTATTAACTAGGAAGTTGGAACAACAAAATAGATTAGCTCACTAACTTGTTAAGGCCGTCGAGATTTAAAATGCCGATTTCACCAAAAAAATCACCAGCCTTCATGGTGGTGAGCACTTTTCCAGTTTCACTGAGCACTTCTAAAATGCCATCGGCTATGATAAACATTTCGCGAGCTACCTCGCCCTTGCGGCATATCGAGTCGCCCGGCGTAAAAATGTATGCCTTCATTTTCAGCACCAAGTCGTGCAAAAACTCTGGCTGGCACTCTTGGAATATGGTCACCTTTTTCAGTACGCTTAGATTAACATGTAAGGCCAATTCGGTTTTCAGTTTATCGGGCAGCAGGCCCAAAGCAGTGTTTATATCACCGCCACCCTGTATGCGACCCCGCGACCAACTGTAGTCGTACCATCGTAGCACCCGACGTTTCATACCCCCGGGCACCTGTAGTTCACAGATAGATAAGCATTGACTAAGGTTTCATAAAGAGCACTCACCTTATGATGTCTCATATAGGTCTTGGCTCCATCAAGTAATCGCTCGAACTCTAAACGATTGGCGTTACGATTGGTTATCACATTTCCTACTTGACCCACAATTGTCGCAAAGATAAAAACGCCAATCAAATAGCTAACAATCGTAAAAATATACCTTTATGGAGAAATGGAAAAACAAAATATATCAGTCGCTGGAAAACCAAAAAGGGACTGGAAAAAGGAAAATACAAAGAGATGGTTTCGCTTTCTCTCTATTTCTCTCTTTTTATTAGTGTCTCTGAAAGAATCAAAGTTTTCGAAAGCAAATTTCTATGCAATTTATTCTTGTCTTCATTCAAAACGTATTTCACATATTGAAGAATCATATAAAAATATCATTGGAATTGTTAAAGGCTGTCGCACGCTTTCGAAAACTTTCAGACTTTTAAATAATGATTTTACTATGTGGTAGCCAAAATTTTGATGATTGCAACAGTTCACCCAAAAAGATTTAGAGTAGAATTATCGAACTGGTGGACAGCCCTCAACAAATTGAATGATATTGATATTATTTGATTTAATTTGATTATTTTTGCGTTTAAGGAAATGTTGATCTTTTCACCATACCCATAACTAGAGCCAAACTGTAGCAGTCTCGACTTGATGCCACGTCTAGGAATTGATCTTGGGCCGTCCACCGAAAAGTTCGGTCTGTTGTTCGATTTGTATTTATATGTATGCAATAGAAAATGGTGATTGGAATGAAAAACAAGACAGGCCCGCCCCTTAGTTCTTAAGTCCTTTCACTTATTTGCATTACGTTCCATACTCACTCTGCATTCGTTTCCGGCGTGGGCAGATCTCCAATCGTGGTCAACGTCAACGTGGACCAGTAAAGGCTGCCCAGATACTTTCGCGTCAGCGTGGCATAGTCTCCCGGTCTATATGGGTAGACCCAATCGCCCTACAATGTGGTAAAATTTTCAATAGATATGATGATAGACCAAGATATTGCGTATTTGACTTGAACTCACCTGAAATCCCTCCGCCTCGGAGAGTAAGAAATAGAAACAACCGAACCAATGGGCCAATATTAACAGGATATGAATTAGATTAACAACGCGCCATAAATTTGGCCAAACTGTTCTACTTTCTACGATGTAATAAAATCTCACAGATCGATATACCTGCAATGACAAGTGAAAAATCAAGACAATTTCATCAAATATAGCCATAATATACACATTCTATACAATTTATTACTTACTTTAAAAAAGCGCGTAAAACGCAAAAGCGGATGTGTGCCCATCTTTAACTGCAACAGATCCAGTGGTATCAGCGCTATCATATCAAAGATGAAGTCACGAGAGTGCACATAATGACAGGCCAGTTTCCTGTCATCATATACCTGGAAAAATGTAATTCGTTTAAATTATAAGCCTGTTTGTTCTGCAATTTTAAATTTAAAACTATAGAATTGTTTAACATTCAATATAGCTTAATTTTATATACTGAAAACCAAAAGTAGTTCCAAAGCCATTGATTAAAATTGGTACATGTCAATTAAGTAAATAAATCTTTTTGTTAATTGAGCTATCTCAAGCAAGTGTTGCGTTTTTAAATCTCGAGTACTAATTGAAGCACAAGCTTTCAGAGCGAGTATAAATCATGAATAATCAGTTGAATGAAAGATGATTTTTTTCCGCTCAAGAAATGTAAATGTAAATCACAACGGGTAAAGATTAATATTCGGATCAGATTAAAAATTCAATACTTGTTGCCGTTCTCTGGTAGTAATATACATATACTGACTGGTTTTGATTGGAATTGGATGATTATATTTTTATGTTGAAAATTAAAAATGTACTACAGTTTTCTTTCTGTTTAACTTTTTTATATTTCAAAATAACTAAACTAATTTCGCAGAATATGTGTATGGTAGTATTATTTAAACACTGACCAACTTTGGTTCGGATCGGATAACTATGTCACATGCCTCCGATATAAGTAATCTGACAAACATCAAAGCCAAGATCTGTCTTTAGTAGGATCAACTTTTTTGTCTGTTGAGCTATCCAAATCAAAATTGCGCAGTATGTATTTTTAAATTTTCTGAGCAATTTTGGTTGGAATCGGCCAACTACATCATCGTATTTAAAATATTTTTGACAAATCCAATATACCCCTCAGAGAGTATAAAAATTTAAAAGTTGGGAATACCGCACCTTTTCTCGCAATTAGGTGATTAATATGTTAAGCTTATTAGTTTTTGAGACACATCTCACATTGAGTACTTGATTTTGTTCTAGAATGTGCTGTAGTATATTACAGTCGGCTCGCTCGAAGTTTCAGTCGGGTATGCCGACCGTGTAATACCCTCTGAGTTTTATTTCTAAGTTTGAACTTGTAGCTCTTACCATCTCTGAGATCCTTACGGACGGACAGACGGACATGGCTATATCGACTCGGCTGTTGATGCTGATCAAGAATATATATACTTTATGGGGTCTGCAACGCCTCCTTCTGTTACATACAAATCGCCTCTGACAAACCCAATATACCCCTCAGAGGATATAAAAATCACTTTTACTTGGGCACCTAAAATAACTCCATAAGTCCGTAGTCTAGACTAGATTGTTACTACTTTCAAGATAGAAAGGTTATCTTTGGCACTTCAAAGTATACGATAATACCCTTACATACCTCCATAGTATATACAATAGCTTATTTCTATGGCAGCTGTGACACAGTGGTCTGATTAGGATGAAACGTTGTTTGCTCGTAGAATTTGGTGAATATCAAGTTTTTCATACTAAGTATTTACAAATTCATACTGCGAAAATTTGGTTTAAGTCGCTTAATAATCAAAGAAAATGTTATACTAATTATTTTCGACCGATTTTACCTATAGGAGCTATATAATACAGTTATCCGATCTGACCGATTTTAATATACGAACTACGTGCAAAGAAAATATACATCTGTACCCAGTTTCATCAAGATAGGTTTAAATTTGCCAGACTAGTTCGTATAGATACACACCGACAGACAGCTTTGTTGCTGCACTCCACAAATAATGTACTTAAAGTAACAAAATATTTTAATAAAAAAATTTAATATCTGGAAAATACGAATTATCCTAGATATGTGTGATATACCAAGATTTGTGAAATTTTATTGTTTATAATTTATCAAAAATTTAAGAAAAGTTTTCCGCCAAATTTTTCCAAAAATTTTAAAATGTAAAAAAAAGTATGCTAAAAATGTTGATCATGTAATGATCTTGTAATGGTAAGTTGTACCTGTATTTTAAATGTCTTCCAAATGGCAAACCAATATTTTATATATGTTTAGTAACTTGGCTACAATGACCGATTGAGATTTTAATATTTTATAGCTTTTCCCACAAAACCAGAGATTTTGCGAAAAATTGGTAAAACAAAGGTTTCTTAGTACAGCTTAACACATACTATAAAGTTGTTAAGCTCTTCGAGAATATATAGTAGTGCTGAACGCCAGCACTGCCGTCCCCAGTGATGCATCAATTAATTAAATAAAACAATTATTGGTAATCCCCTTTGGGATAGTTAATTTTAATTTTAGCATTTTATGGCAATTTTCGTTTTATTAAACTATCTAGTTTTGACCATAAAGTTCGGCAGAAGTGTTGACAATGTTTGTCATCATAAATGCCTCTTTGATTTCATTAACACAACGATTATAATATATGTACTTTCATCAGTGAAATGGCTTTGGAACTGCACAAAGCAATTAAATACTTGGTATATTTTAAAGATATAAAATGAAATCTACTAAATTAGTATACAAATTAGTTTAAATTATTACCTATTCTGATTAGAGGAGGGACTACTTACCATAAGGCCCTGTTCCAGATAGCCTGTGCGTAGTTGAACTATTATATCTAAAATAAATACAACATCTGTAATTGAATCGCAGATGAGCCAAAAGGTAGGCACAGATTGCTGGAAATCGTCCAAATAGAGAAAGAAAATAAAGTAGAAAAAAAATTGCAATATTAGTTGTGATTTTCAATTAGTCACTCGGCTCAAATTTAACTAGCTCAGGTCAAGGGCAGTTATTTTGGAAATGCATTTCAGAATTGCAAATGAGAATGAGATGGTTCAAATGTGTGATGGAATGAGTATAAAAATAGTAATGGGAATGGTAAATGAGAATGCTGTGGAAGACTTCAATACAAATGACGGGTTCACAAAAAGGTTGGATAACAACAGTGAGAACACAATAAGCTACAACAAGAACAAAAATTGTGCTACTTTGCTAGGGCAAAGGTCAATGACGATGAGTGTTTCACATGGCATGCCAAAACCCGTAGTTATCCACATTGGCCAGCTTTTGTCATAGCTATTGGCAGCCCTTGGCCAGCTCTAATCTGATAACAAACAAACACTAGCTAACTGGGTTCGTGTTCAAACATTTGCACAGGTCAAAGTCGAACAGAACATCTAAACAACTGACTAACCAACCAACCGACCATTTAGCGTATGAGATGGCTGCGTGTCTTTTAATTGAGTCATTTCGAGACAAAGTTCAAAAAAGGTAAGATTAGAAGTTTTCAATATTACGACTATGTTATACCCTGTTTCACTTAGGAAAAAAATTTGAAATTTTTGCGTATCCCATGGATATAACTATGAGGTTGGTATGGAACTACTCAAAACTAAAGAAGATGTATAATTATAGAAGGTTTCTAATTCAAAGCACTAAGACTTTTGCAACTGTACGACCTATCAATTGAACGGAAAAATACCAAAGCATATTAAAACAGAAGTAAAAGCTGCCGTTTATTAACTTTTTCAGCAGAGGAGACACAAAAACATAATAAACTTCATTGTTTGAGAAAATTTATGGTTGTTAGGCATTATTATGATAGCAGCAAGTCAACTCACATTACAAACTTCAAGCATTATGGTTAAAGGTGTTTTCTTTCTGAAACCAAGTGAATTAAGGTTCATCTTTTATCTTTTATAGCTAGGAGGAAGGAGAAGCGAATTGAGTGGAATAGGAAGGGCAGGAAGAGTAAATGAAGGATGAATTAACCTTTGTCTGACAATCTTAACTCACCTGCAGTTCAGGAAAGCTCTGCCTCACAATAAGGGTCCATAGATTATATAGAACACATATAGTTAACATCATTAACCAATAGAAGTAAAAATTTTCATCCGGATTAACAACGGAGCGTCGTTTCTGCAGATAGCGTCGTCTACGTTTAACTGTTTTGTCGACGTCACCAGAGGCACTTTCTGAACCCGTGTCTTCAACAGTTTCCTATATCATTGGAATATGAATTGACATAAATCGTTTCTTCGACTAAATTAATAGACAACTGACCTGTGTTTCGGGTATCTGTCTAGTTGAGAAACGCTTCAGGAATGAGTCTTCGCGCTTGAGCGGTGGTTTCTTTTGTATGGCCGATGATATCTGTACGGTGGTGCGCAGTTTCATCCAGCGTTGGTTTGACCGTGTCCTGTACGAGGATACACACACGTTCAATGATCACAAGTTTTAACACATACACTTACGCATAACAAACACGATTACTATTCAATTTATACTCTAAACTACTTTTTTTTTCTACTGCGGGTTGGAACATAATCGATAAGCAACTACGGGAAAAAAGTATTACAAAAAAACAGTCATCAAATTAAACAGATATAGAAAATGAAATTTAAAATAGACAGAGAGATAGAGGAGCAAATTTAACGCAAAGGATCGAGAGTAATGCAAAGCGTGCGTTAACGTTTGATAGTAGGTTAGATCTACGACTAAGTCAAGTTCTAGATGGTGCTATAGAGTGCTCTATTATTTGCTTTAAGGTCATAACTTACGCAACACGAAACACTGACGCAATGCGTGGTATGAGTAATAAACATTCATTTAACGGTAAACCCAAAAACCCGTAACGTAAACGCACTTAAAGGGCACGCAACGCTAACGTCTAACGGGCAACGTGTAACGGGCAACGGGCAACTGGTAACGGGTAACGGGTAACTGGTAACGGCTAACGGTACAGACATACACATAGAAAAGCACGCACTAAAAACATGTATGTATGTAAGAACGAGTAGAGTGATCAAATGTTTGGATTAACTTGGTCGAGTAGTAGGTGTAAGAAGAAGAGAAAGATGTCTTGATAGAAAGACAACTGACAGCTGCTCCCCATACTCTAACGGCATCTGAGGAGTCACCTATCCATCTCCATCTTCATCTCCAAATACAACTCGACGGCAACCCTAAGGGCAATCAAGCATGCAAAAATAAATTTCGTTTTTAGTAAATTGTATTTATTTGGCACTATTTAAAGTTAGTAGATTCTATATATAGATAGATGGAACGATTGTTTGGCCTTTGGTTTATAAATATAACATTTAGTCATGCAATAAAAGTAATGAATTTGCGAAAACTATAAAAGAGAAAAACACAAATCAGAGGCGGAAAAATTTAATTTTAAAGCATTTTAAGTTTTAGTTGGTCGAGTAATTGGAAAATTCAGAAAATTTCAAAAAGTTACTGGTTCTTAAACCAAAGTAAAAGGCAAGGAATATAAACTGATGGAGAAATGAACAAATACAGTCGCGAGAGAACGACTATTAATACCCTACACCACTGACAGTACAACCAATACTAAATATTAGCTATATGTTCTATATGACTCTGACGATTTGGATCATACATATACATTCATCTTCTGATCAGATGTACAATTAATTGCTGATTTACAATGGTTTTCCAGTGGTATAGGGTATTTGAATATTTGTGCAGAAATGCGGGATACATATGGGGATTATAGAAGCTGGAAACTGGAAACCGGAAAAGTAGGACGACTGGAGGTGATTAGTATAAGCATTAAACTTATTTTTCTTTGTTGTGGTTATTAAGGATTTGCTCAAGTTGCTAGACGCTAACATGGGTACAGGTTGAACTGCCTTTCTACGAATGATTCGTACATATATAATTTGTTATATATTTGTACACGTTTTGTGATTATATTATATATACATACATATGTTATATAGTTATGTTCAAGTGCTCTTACAGGTCGCATTAGTTTGTATTTTCAATATTATTTGACTTTATTAACAAATCGCATTTAATTATTGTTATATTTTCTGTTTCTTGTATTTATGTACCAACTAAATGGCTGACTGTACAACAATTTTAATGTTTTCGTATTATTTACATTTGCTTAATGTATTTATTGTTTTTCTGCTTGGTTTTGGTTTGTTGACGCTATCAAATGTAACGCATACGTCATGTGGTACAAAAGAAGAACGCAGCTTGCAATGCGGCTAGCTAAAAGAATATTAATCAGAAAGCAAAGGAAACAAAAACTAAAAACTAGGCGTGGCATGGTCTTTATACACGTGTTGTATGTGGGTGTGTGAGAGTGTGTGGTTGTGGGTGTGTTTAAGTTTGTGGTTGCCAAATGCTCAACGTAGGGGTTGCATTAAGAAGCATTTGGAATTGGCAACTACTTGGTTTTTTGTAGTCTATTGGATTACATATTAATGTATGAACTATATATGTGTGTCCGAGTGGTGCAATACTTTAGATGAGTTTGGCTCTCAAGTAACCCATACTAAACTATTTATGTACTAAGTGTATGTTCGTTTGTCTGTTTTGAGTTTCTTTGACGCCAAACGCAATTGTAAAAAAAAACGCACGCATGCCAATTAGATGCAGCTCAATCAACATCACCAACAGCATAATTATCATCATCATTATTAATATCATGATTCAAATGAATTTAGCAACATAATCAATAAGCTTAGCTGTATATATAATATATATTTTTATATTTATATATACATATGTGTGAATGTGTGCGTGTATTTGTGTGTATTGTGCAGAGAGTGAGAGTTAACCAAAATTGGTAACAACGCCATGGGACTTACCAATCGGAATCTGGATCTGAAGCTCCATCTCCGATACGCGATTTCCTAAACGAGTGTTTCAAATTCTTTTATTTGTTTTGTACATATCGTCTTAAAAAAATGATTTGTTTTTTTTTCTTGTTTTTATCATTGTAATTATGGTTGTCATTGTTTGCCGTTGCTAATTTTAATGAATACTTTTCTTATATGTTTCGATTTTTATTCAATTAAGTATTGTATAATACACGCAAAGTTAAATGCGAGTATCAACAGGTAGATACGCTTCAAATGAGACAACGTTAAAGACGGAGTATGTATGATACTGAGAGAGAGAGACTAAGAGAGAGAGATGCAGATAGTATAAGATTTAGAATGAAAAGCGAAAGCATGCAACCTACTTTCCCTCGGATGTGAAAAGCTCTTACACATTTCCACAGCTTTTAAAACCAACAGCTCTTCAGTGGATCAACATGCTACCAAAATAAATTTATTTATTAAAATCAATCAATATACATTTTTTGAGACTTATTTTAATATTTTGTTTTTGCTACCAGTGCGAATCTCCACTTTTCAAAAAAAAAAAAAAACCTTATGTAATTTACATAATTTAAATAGGTTTCACCAAAAAAAGTTTAATATCTATCTTCTAGGCTAAGAAAAATGGCCTAGAAATTTTACTGTTTCGACACAAGCGTAGACTAGCACCCATAGTAAGTGATTTAATGAGACACAAAGTAGAAGTTTAGAACGTTTGGTTGTCGTAGTTTGAAATAGAAAGAACCAATTTTTAAACAGAAAATCACTATAGCCCAGTCATATGGCTAACACCAAATTTGTTAGCTACTTTTCGAACGGATTCGCCTGCTATCAATCAAAATCACAAAATTTTGTCATTTTGTTCGACATTGCTAATTGAAAATAAAGAAAAAAGTTTTTGCATTGAGTGTGTAAAACTGTAACATTTGACTTTTTGTTACATTTTTATTTGGTATATTTCGTCCAGCTTAGCTAATGACTTCCAATTTGTAGAGAACATAGTCAAATGTTGCACTAACAAAATAAGACTAAGATCTTAAGCATCCATAAAGTAGAAGAGAAAACTCATGTTACAGTTTTGCTCGTCAATGTAAATTCCTTCGCGAAATAATCTAACAAGATTTAGAAAGTGATAAATAAAAGCGTCAATTTAAGATACTTTTGAATAACTTTCTTGATTAGTTTTTCGACTCAATGGAAATGGATTGCAGCTGGGAAAGCAAAACAAAAATGACTACTTAATATTTAATAGTTGAAAAGATTTTGTATCGAATAGCATTACAATGGTGTCCTTTCGCATTTATTGGATTTTTATTTTATATTTTTATATATATATATATATTAAGCGTTATTCAATCTTAAGTACTTGAAAAAAAATATTCGAGATACTTTTCATGTATGCTTCGTTATTCGCTCATTTTGTTGCGCATTGCTCAGGGGACCATTTTCACGCATTCCCTTTCATCAATGTTGTTATCTAAATGTGAACGAATGAGAACGAAAGTGAGAGAGAGAGCCTGATAGAGAAGGAGAGTGAAAAATACTGAAAACAGGCAATTCATTTAATGGTCAGCTCGTTGACTTGGCTTTTGGCCTTTTTTTGGTTTTGGGCCACATGCGGGCTGGTCTGCGTGCCTTGAAGCGTAAAAAAGGCTTGCTGTACGATAAGATTACACTCGCATACAATATATATCTGTATATATATATGTGTGTGTGAATGTATGTGCAAGTTCGTACATGCACACAGTTGAGTTCGTTCGATTTGTTATAAATTGAAAATGAGCTTGCTAGTTTGTATGGCTTTAACACAATAGCCGAACGAGTTTTAAGCTTTGTTTGTGGTTTTCATCTACTATTAAATACCATTTTTTATTACACCACAAATCATCAACACACACACAGACACGAATTGTTTAATGGCTGCATGATGTCGGTTTAAGCTTTGCATGTGGAAACATCAACTGCTGTTCGAAAGCTTCAGATTTCAATTAACGCCTCGACACCACACATTTATGCCGCATGGGGTTGCACGGCTATTTGGTAATTGGTATTTGCTACTTGGTAGTTGGTTGGAAGCCACTTTGCAAATGTCACGCTGAAATCAAAAAACAAATTGGCCCAGTTTGCTGACCAGCGGAAATGTGTTGCAACTGCACCACTTCGATCTGGCCAAAGGCACTTGACTTCACTTGACTCAATTGGACGATCTTCCAGTTATTTGACTGCCATTTCAGCCTACTGCTCAGCTCTTAATTGCTCGGTCCCTAAGAGAAGCCCAAACCCGAGGCTCATTTCCCAATCACAGAATCGTAACAACAATGTTCGGAAGAATTGAACTTTGAGGTAGGGCAATTGAATGATCTTGTATATTCTATAAGTATTGTAAGTTAAGCCAGCGATGGCTCAATTCGCTCACAAAACTCAATCAAAAATTAGGAAGACGTATGTTAAATCATAATTTCTTTTAATTATGAAACAGAGAGTACGAACATGTTGCTTGATCAGTTAGCCAGCATAATATTAATAAATTTAAAGACAGATTTATCATAAATGGGTTGCTTAACGCAACTATTACTTTTCTAAATATTAAAAAATATTGTTCGTTGTTTTTTTGTTTGTATTTTTAAGAAAAAATGTGCTCTAATCCTATTTAAGAGTCTATATGTATGTATAAGTTTGGCCTGGATTGATTGTTCAGTCATTTGTGATCATCTTTTTTAGATCAATACTTTCTTGTTTTGTTTCTAATTCGAAATATGGTCTAAAATTAAGGTATTTTTAAGACTCCACGTAAAAGCTTAAGAGCTGTGAGCACTATTTTATCGTTTAAGTCAAATAATCAAACTAAATAACTTGCTTTTGCTTAACATACGAATAAAAACACAGAGTTTTTTAAAAAATACAAAATTTACTGTTCGCAAAGTCCTTGCACTAGGAACTTACCTCACACATTTGACAACTGTCAGTGTATGTGACTGTGTGTCAGTGCGTTATGTTTGTACTGGCACAAACAAGTGACATCGAAGTCACAAAACATAAAAAACTTTGGGTTTGCGGTTTCAGATCAAACAATTATGGTCATTTGGTCAATTTTGGTCAATCTGAAGACACTTGTAACTGAATTTCTACTGCCTTTCCCTACAACAGAAGAGAGTGATAGAGAGAATGAGAGAAAGATAGAAACAGGGAAGAGGCAGATATGCATATTCATGTGTTTCTCAGCTCTTTTGGCAGTTGCCAAAGTTGACAGTGCATAAATTCATTGAAATACGGGGTGAATCGAGAAGAGAGAAGTGAAACAAGAAAGGAGAGCAAAAGAAAGAGGCGGCTGGGTGCAACATTTCTAGGTCGCCTTGGCTGTTGAGACCCCCTCGACCTGCCTCGATGGATGTGTGAAGGTTGCTGTGCTGTTGGGGTCTACATAAATTTGCAATTTTCTAAATTCAAATTCTTTGTAAGTTGTCATTCAGAAGGCAATTTCTCATTTGGCATGCTCAATGTTGAAGTATTGTAGCATATGCATAGGCGCATACAATTCAACCTTGTCTGTGTGTGTGTGTGTCAAAAGTTCGCCTATGTTGCAATGCACTATGGTACTTTAGCCCGTTTTTTGGAATAAATTAATAACTTTAGAACCGGCCAACGTTTTTAGTCTAGTTATTCCATTCGACTAATAAAATTAATGACAATTTGTCTTATTTATAACTTCTATAACTTTTTTATTTTTTAACCTATCTTTCCTAAAGATGCAGGATGCGTGTGTCACAAGATTAGAAACATGTAAAAATTATTTTTTGTAAAAATTTGATGGAACAAAAGAAACAAAATTAACTTATTGCGTCAAGACTGTATTGTTTCTTAATATTTTGAGTCCTATTATTGCTTTTGTCAATCTGCTACAGATATCAAGAAGATAATACAAAACATCCAATTCGCATTACTATAAAAATTTGTATCGCAAGAAATTAATATAAATTAATTTTAAATACACGGTATTTGCTCATTAACAGTATTTTTCCTTGTAAATTCATGGTACATAATCAACTTAAACAAAATAAACGAGCTAAAACGGCATTAAAATATGTTTTGTTTAAAGCTTATTTTGATGGAATTTGTGCCGCTCAATGTAAGGTTATGTTCTTTAAATGTAAGTTACTCAAAAAGTGCAGAAAAGTTCACCTTGGGATTAATAGATTAAGTTCAGAATTGTATATTCTTTAAATTATATATAGTCATTTTGCCACTTCAGTTAGTTTCCTTCCACTAAACTTCAAAGTTTAAGGTGAAAAAATTTTTTTTAAAAACTTTTTTACTAACATAAAACAACACATAAAATGTGCATTTTTGACAGCACAAACACATAAACACGAAGTAAAAACTAGATTGTATATTTTGCATTCTAAATTACAAAATATTATATTTTTAAAATTTGTATATGCTTATTTGAAATCAGTGCAAAATCTGTAAAAAAAATTTTAGAAAACAAGCGCCGTAAATAACATACCTTTTTTACAGCTGTTATCTTAACAGAGGGCCGACAACCCGACTTTTTGTTCATGTTGCCATAGTGCAATGTACACTGGGGCATTCGGCCTATTTTATCAAATAAATTAATAACTCAAGAACCGTGCAAGATTTTACTTTCTAGTTTTTTTGCATTCAACTTTTAATATTAATATCCGCTCATGATGAATGATGAACTTGCAGGTTTTGTGGGTCATCATATAAAAAATGCAGATTCAAAAATTCGTCAAAATCGGCCAACTATCATATAGTTTTTATATGACGAAAATGTAAACATGCGCTTTTTGAGGTAAACCTGTCTTAATCATTGACACAATCATCCAAACTGACTAGATATGAGCGATATTTTACTTCTGTCACTATCCTTAATAGATATCAGGATCGAAAAGCTATATTCTATATATCTAATAGGAATTATCGATAACAAACCTAATTTTCGTAAGAAATAGTAATTTCTACATTAAAATAAATGTAAAAATATTGGCTAAAACAATCGAAATTTGCATTAAGGCAGTATTTTTATCGTAAATTAAATGACTAAATACATATCCAAAAATTAAAACGACACAAAAAATAATCTTACACTTATTTGATTTCTTTACTTTTTAAAGGATTTTGCACTGAAAAATTTAAGGTAACGTACTAAAAAGTGATATTGCACGAAAAGTGCACAAAAGTGCATCTTGGGCTAAATAAAGTTTACATACAATATTTTGCTAACAAATTTAAACAAAATTAGTCCTTCAAAATGAAATTTCATATTGAAATTTAATTTTGAGGCAAATTCTTAAATTTCACATTTCAATACAAAATACAAAGTTTTTTGAAAATTTTTACCTACTAATACAAAATATAAAGATTACCGAAGTGAATTCAATACAATTTTTGTATCAAACTCTTATGGATTTAAGGTGGATGCCATTTTAAACTAACCTAGTTAGTTTGCAACAACTCTGTAAATGTTCTGGTAACTTAACAGAGCGCTGTGATTTGAACATTCTTGGTATGTAACATAAATGAATAGTGTTCCTTATGTATTGACATCACAAAAATGTTTATTTATCAATTTTAGAAACAAACTTTATTCAAAGAAATGGGCCAAATGCCCCAGTGTGCAATGCATCAGCAGGCTGCCTAAACATATCGATTCTCTCTCAACACACACACATCAACTCTAGGCACTTTAACTTTTGTTGCTTGCCGAGACTTTTCATTTCGGTTCAGAGTAAAGTATACATGCGTGTGGTGTGTGTGTGGGTGTGTGTGTGTGTGTGTGTGTGTGTGTGACCTTAGTTTGGCAAAGTTTATAAGTTGCCCTCTTGCCGAAAACGAAATGAAAACCAGAACACGACGCAGTTCTTGACTGAAAGTGGAGAAAAGAAAGTAAGTTTCAGATGATATTGCTTCTTTGCTGACGCCCTGTTCAAATACTCTGTAACAATATCACAACAAGGTCACCATGATATGTGTAAAAAAAAAGAAAGACAGAGCTATTACAACCAGCGACTGAGAATATAAGAGAGTGAGAGAGAGAGAGAGCGTATATATGAGTTTGGGTGACAATGAGAGAAATATAGAGAAAGAGAGAGCAAGGTCTACACATTAATTGTTAGGTCACAAGAAGATAACACACATACGGAAAGAATATTTTTGTCAATGTAGACACACACACAGAGACATATAGATAAAGAGTTAGAGAAAGAGAGCGAAAAAAATAAGTGAGCGAGTAAGGGGTTATTGCTTACTGGTTAGTAAAAACGTAGGCAATTAATGAGAATTGGTTAGTTTGCATATTTCATGAATTCGATTAGAGCTGGTTGGTTGGGATATAGGAACTGGACTAATTTCTAGAGAGGTAGGATGATTAGATATAGTTTGTAAAATATATAGTTATTACACACACACACACACGCACACTTAAAATGCAAGACAGTAGTAGTACGATTAGCAATCATAACGTTAGACAGTTGCTTGCTATGATTAGTTAGTATCAATTAGTTAGGTTTAGTACAATTAAGTTAAGTTGAGTTTAGTTTATAGTTAATAGTTTATAGTCTAGATTAGATTAGATTAGCTGGATTGTACTCTTAAAACTGTAATGCACCGTTCCTCTTAATGCGACGCAATGAACAGTAATATGCCATAACAGCTCTCAGACTCTTCCACTTTGTTGTCTGATTGTTTCCATTGTTGATCCTGTTACCGTTACCGGTGCCATCGTCATTTTCATTTCCATTTCCATTGTTGTTACAGCTCGCATTGCTCACCAGCTCCTCGGGATGCTCACTGATGAACGAGGAGAGCGTCTTAACCTGCGTGCAGCTCCCTGAATTCATAAGCCTGCCTCCCATTCCGCCCACAGTCAATGAATACGAGCTGCAATCAGAGGACGGACTATTCAGGTGCAATCGCACCTGTCGACGCTGTCGGGCAGTTTGTCGATGTTCTTCATAATTTGATTTCAATTGTTGTCTCCCTTGTAGCTGATTTTGTATTTGTTGCTGTTGTTGTTTTTGTTGCGCTGGCGATAATATAAGTCTATCCCTCTCTGTGTACAATCTTAAGCTATTCCTGCAGTTATAGTTGTTACTCTGCCCACTGGTCAGCGATGAGTTGCCCGATCTTTCAATGGTTAAAATTTCGTATTATAACAAACAATATACGTAGAGTATAGAGTAGATTTGCAGTCAGATATACCCTTGCACTGCTCATTTCCTAAGTTGTAGTCTATCAATAATTAAAACAACATTGGTTAAAGTATGCTTTTGCTGTGTTCTCGCAAGAGACAAACATCTGTACTTTGTGACTGTTTATTACATTATATTCTATGATATAACATAGTTATGTTTATGGACATTTATACATATGTATAAGCTATGTTAATCGTGTGAAGACGAATGTAGTATAACAGAGATGACAATATGCATATATAACACTTTTCACACCTACAGGTGTACTATATGATTCCGAACTATCGAGTATATCGGATAGAATCATAAAACCAGTCACTATCAATTTCCAAACTACTTCTAGTCGAATCGCGTATTCGTAAAACAAAATTAAAAATCAAAAAACCTTAACCATAGATGTTCCTAATCCAATCAACCAATAAGTCATAAGCTGCTGCTATCCAACGAATATACATACTATATATTGTCAGCGCATTTCGCATTTCAAAGTCGTAACTAAAATCAATTTGGATCCGGATTTGCAGGAGCATTGCACAAAGGCCCCAAAAGCTGTCCACAACTGCCGGCCAAACTGCTGTTGGGAGAGAGTGTGTGGAAGAGGGAGCTCTTGAACCTCTCGTAATTGGCGAAACTGGTGGAAACTGTTTCCCTGAACACCAAATTGGCCACAGAGTCATAAGAGGCTCTGCAAGTTGGTTAATTAATGAACACATTGAACCAACTCTCTCAACACACAACGCAAAAATCTAGCTAATTTTCATTAGAGCTTAATTATCCTTATGTCACCACAAATTAGAAACTCAATCCCAATTATATGTGAACCACAGCTTTTATATATTTAAGTATCTAAGAAAATAATGGTTTAGTTCCATTTATTTGCTTTTTTGATTCCGATCATTTTACAAATACTAAAAACCCTCGCCTAAGTAGTAAGTATTCCACTTAATACTGGAATAACATTTCTTATTGCCAAATGGTCGTTGACATATCCTTTATAGTATAAACCTAACTTTTATTCAGATGGGTTCATGCTAAGCATTTTACGCAATACAATTAGCAATTGAATTACACTTAGTTTCAGTGTTTAGTTTTAGATGTATTAGTTTTAGGATATTTACATTTATTTATTGAAATCAAGACAGTCAAATTTCCTTGAAAGTTCGGTTCAGAGAAACAAACCTCTGCCAAATTAAAGATCGTTTTGTTTCACGCACCCTCTGAACTTTTGAACCCAATGTTTTGGTTCAGTTTGCATCATTTTAATGTAATTGAACGATTTTTGAAATTTCTTTTACACAAAAATTCAAACGTACTCGAAAAAAAATCTCCAAGCATGTTGGCCATTGATTAAAAATAACCGAAATTTATTACATTTTCCAATATAAAATGTAACATAATTAAAATCAAAATTATGTAAATTAATTTTGATTTGTATTTTTCGAGCCGAACTCAATTTACAATAAAAGTTATTCGGTTCAATTTAAGATAGTCAAGTTGAGTTTAATACGATGCACTGTCATAAAGACGGAAAAGAATTTAAGTTTGTGCCAAAATAGAGCAGTGACATGTGCTAGTTTACAACACCTCAAGAACAAGTATTCTTCAGGACACGATATACAAATTTGCAGAGCATTTTGCTGAAAATTCGCACACTTTTCTGAAGAAAACAAGAAAGAAAATTACAGTCGGGTATCCCGACCGTGTAAAACCCTCTGAGTTTCATTTCCAATTATATAAGTTCAAGTTGGAGTAACTGCTGCAAGAACTTAACATGCACACGTGTTTGTATGTCTGTCTCGCTCACACAATGTTTTTCGTTTTCGCTGCTTGTGTGCAGAGTTCAGTGCAATGCAAATGGCTATGCCTTGCATGAAAGTAACGATTTTTTTTGAATGACTAACTTTTTTAATTAAAGTCAGATTTTAGTGCAATTTTCAGGATCGTTTGATATTGTTGTCTCTTATCCAATGCGAAGTTACAAAACTATTCTGTGAAGATTACGTGAGCTGCATGCACAGTTTCAATTTTTTGGGCAAAGAGGGCGTGACATAAAAAAATGTTGATGGCCTTGTTGGCAATTGGGGCGTGGCATCAATAAAAAAAAAGGTTCTTGTATTGAATGCCTAATTATGTGATCGATACTGACCAACTTGGAACTTGTAGCTCTTACCATCTCTGAGTTCTGTTTGTTCATACGGACAGACAGACAGATGGACATGGCTCAATCGACTCGGCTTGTGATGATCCAGAATATATATAGTATACCCCTCAGAGGGTATAAAAAGACAAACTGGTAGCAAAATGTCAATGATAAATAAAATCATCGCTTACCCATTCACCTAAATAGTGACATCGTAATAGTTGGTATTACGGGATGCAGTCATCCCTATTGCAAGCAAATGGATTGCTAATTACTTGTTGATTTAACTTTTGAGTGACAGATTTGTGATTGTTTTTACTGATGTATAAACACATTTACGAATTATAATGGTAAATACAACAAAAAATCATATACACAATGCATTTTTCGCACGACGAACACTGATGTCATTTAAGCATTTTTCCCGCCAGATCGGGCTGTTTTAAAAATGCGCTTGGGGAAAAAATTTGAAAACAGCGGGAAACGGGAATTCTAGCTTTTTTAAAAAATTAAATTTTTTTTATATTACTTTATATTAATTTCGTGAGTTTTTCCTTTCGCGTTTGACGATTTATCTATCGAAAAAATTTACCCAATAATTCATACCTATGTAAATTGATGCGATTTTCATCACTAACATTGTGAAATTCGTTTACCAAATATTTAAAAAATTTACGATGGCGAAGGAAGTATTCAAACAAAAAGTTCAAGATGTGTGGCTGCAAAACAAGTAGTTTTGGGAAGTGACTGAGGAAGAATATCACAGATTTAACTTAGGTATATTACATTTTTTTTTAAGTTCACCATTACAGCAAAATTATGCATTTTTCGAGCACTCGGAGCTTCAGCTGTTTATTAAACAGTTTTTCCCGGGAATTCAGCGGTTTTTAGCCGTTTTTCTTTCGGCAAGCTAGCTGTTTTTACTCAAAAAAAAGACATCATTGACGACGAATACATTACAAAAATGATAAACCAAAGCAATAACTGAAGATCACAATAAAAATAGGGAGAAATGTAAACAAATAGTAGTACGATGAATACGCGCACGAATATACACGTACATAAATATACAATTATATAGAGTATACATACATACATACATATATATGTATGTTTATATATTTTGTTATATACTAAATTGAATGTTACAAAAGTATATGTCAATATGTCAATGCGCTGCAGCAACTGGGAGTACCAGCAAAAGGAAAAATGGGAACCCAAAAAGGAAAAATCAAAAGCAACTGCGAAGCCCAACAAAGTATGCTACACATTTAACGTTGGCAATCAATTATGCGCTTAATGCTGTACCTTTGTGTGAGTGCGTTTATTTGTATGTTTGCGTGTGTGTGGGTGTGTGAGTGTGTGAGTGTGCGAGTGTGTGTGTGTGTGTGCATATGTGTGTGTGTGTATGAATGGATTGTGTACATTGCTTGGGTTTATCGACGGGTTATATTTATGGTTTATGGCCATGTGAACTGTACATTGCGAGCACATTTCAATTATGGTTTACAAAATGGTTTCGTCCTCATCCCCAGCCTTATACCCACCCCCATCTCCAACCCAATTCTCATTCCAATTCCTTATTTTGACTTGTTCATCCTGCATTTATATCTTAATCCCCTTGAGGAACGTCGTAGTATTTATAGCAGCTTATGCGAAATATCACACTAAAAATACAAGTGCCACCTTTAGAAGTAGTTCGGTTAGGAATATGTCTACTATATATTATACACATATATGTATAGGTTTGATTCCCTTAACATATATTCGCTCATAAATTCGACTAGCTCAATAAAGAAGATATTTGGAGGATTCTTACAAATGCAATATATGCAGGTATGGATTATGTCATGCTTGTGCAGACTTAACATTTTGTGGCCAGACAGGATTTATGTAATAAGTTGCTTGTTTACCTATGGAGCTTATTGAGTCCTTAAGGAATTATGCATGGGAGTTACAGCATCACTGATACAATTAGCATACAACTAAACTGATTAACGGGTGTGTGTAAGTCAGAAAGTAACAAAAAAAAAAATACTTTTTTATTTGACGGGGTTTCTTCAACAGCTTCGATTGATATCTGTATATACTCATATATACTGGTTTATATACATTTTGAGGATAAAGTTTGGCATACCAAAGTTTGTTTATGTTTTCACTTTGTGTTTGTTTACTTTTGTTGATGTTGTTGTTTTTGTAATTTTTATTTGTGAAGCTCTTAACTTTGCTCAACCTTCAAAGTTATATATGTATTCAGTATGTTTATACATACTTATGTACGTACACAAGTATTATACACAAGTAAATGATTTTTTTATCCCAGTGTAGATGTAGGTGTGTAAGTGTATGTGCATGTGTATGTATGTGTGTGAGTGGTGTACATAAGTTGTGAGGTGTATGTGTGTTGGCTAACCAAACTTACCGCTGACTGGGACTCTTGCTATCCGATGAATGCGCCGCACTGTTGTTATCATCATCGTGTGCCATTGCTGCAGCTGAGCTGCTGCCGCTCTTATGATGGCGCTTATGATGGCCGGAGCTATCTGTTGGAACGCCTCCGCCTCCGCCTCCACCTCCTCCGCCGCATCCGCCACCACCGGAGCTGCTGGTGCCCGTGGGACTGATGACGTCCGTGTCGCTGTTGCACTCGAGCCGGGCCATATCTTTTGCAAACTTGCCACCATGCTCATGCATTTCCATCTGCAAAATGATAATTAAGAGAGAGCATCATTACTGAATGAAATACTCAATCTGAAATTCCTTAAGCCAAGCTACAAGCCAAAAAGAACAACTGTCCTCACTGAACATTGTGCAGGCCAAGCGGAATGGGAATGGGATACGCTTTTCACACAACATACAGCTATTATAGTCTATTGGCACAAAAAATGATCTAATGCTTATGGTAAGACTTCTTATTAAATAATTGTAGAGCTTCAAAAGTTTAATGCCAAATTGTAGCTTATTTATTTATCAAGTTATTAAAAAAAAAAAAACAAAAAACAGATATTTTGAGTTGCAAATCATACAAAACCTGCATTTCTAAATAAATGGATAAAACATACATACATACACCTCACACAATCCATTAGCCTCTGGAAATTGTCCTTAGAGATTAAAAATGGGGACAGGTCTATTTTGGACAACTGTCCAATCGGCTATAGAAATCTTCATTAACTGGATATATTCTAACAAATATTGCTAAAATTTGTTTTTCAAAATCTGTAAGTATTATGAATGGTCGATATTGCTAGCTTACTTGACTTTCGGACCTCTATCCAGGTATTTGAATTCCAGTACAAAATATTCCATAGATGTTACATAATTTATTAGATCTTTATCAAACGTTCCTAATAGATTGCCCTACCTTAAACAAAAATGCTTTCTAGATTTAAGCCAATTTTCAAAGCAAATAAAACCATGTAGCTTCTATGTATGTTGGTTTTCTTGATTATAGTCCGATTTTGAATAAATTTTCATGATCCTTTGATATTATTTGTCTCAAAGTATATGCTAAGTTACATTCATTCATTTCAAAAATACCTTTAATCTCAAATAACCAGCCATTTCTATTTAAGAGATTTTTAATTTTGAATGAAAGTTTGCGTTGCAATGCCAATAAATACGTCTCAGGGACAAACATTTAAGCTGGCAGGACTAGACCTGAGAAATTATTGTTATTCTTATGCTTAATTTTATGTTGCTTGCTCAAGAGTTAGTTTTGAGAGCGACTTAAAAATTCTTGCCCCTGATGGAAAAATAAAAAATCTAGTATATAGTAAAGTCATACAGTAGCTGATGATATTATCTATAAAAAGATTCTACATGTCATTAGAGGCTCAAATCTTTAGTTCGTTTTATTTGAGCTATGTTAAATACACATCAGTACACATAATTGTTGTATTGATCAGAACTTTCCTTGCATTGTCAGTTGTGAAATATATTTATTGGGGATATTGGGGATATTAGGTGGAGTGGAAATTAAAAAATATTACTATTAATATTGACTATCCATTAAAAATACTTTTTTCTTAATATTATATATGTACGTATATACATTTTTTTAATCATTTTTTATTTCTAACGCAATCGAAGCTGCGGGTATATTGCTAGTAACCTACAATATTAGAATGTTGTACCGCAAGCAAATCTGTAGTTACGCTGGTATTTTCTCTACAACTTATGTGGCCAAAGTTACATAAATACAAAAAAACTTTTGTAATATTTTTAAGGCTTGCAGATCGGTAATTGTTTTTCGTTAGGTTTATTGTCTTACTTAAAGTTATATAGAACTATACTTTCATTTATTATGTTCTTCATCTACTTTAAGAAAGTCTCTTTCCAATTCAAAACACAATTTTCCTTTAAGCATTTCCACGAAGTTGCTGTAATGGTTAAAGTTATGAAGCTTGGATCGGTATATTATGGACTTGGGAATAAATAGTTGCCATGATTGCAAGACTGACAAATAAAGCAAAGACTTATAACTTTAAGTTTAACACTTTAAGTGGGATTTGAGTGCAAAATATACCAACTGGGATAGAAATTGATATTGAGATCGAGTATGGGACTTTAAATTTGTTGTCGTATCGACCAATTAGCTGTCTGTTCACATCTCCGGTCGGTGGAAAACAACCTGCACTTGGAACCAGAACATTCAGGATGCGTGAGGCGGGTGTATGAGGCAATTAAATGTGCCACAGAACTTGATTGGAATTGGTTGCGGTTTTTGGTTCTAGCCAGCTGTAAAATGTTCCCAACACAATTCAATTCCATAAATATTTATGGGAGCCCCAAAGTTCTGGTGGTTAAAAACTAGCTTTCTTTGGCTTTTCGCCAGCGCCTAAGAGCCTCGTTCAAATTAATGAAGAAATTGAGATTGGTTTAATTCTGCGCAAGGATATAAACCAGAAATGTTTGTATACTTCTACAATTATGACCTATATCCATCAATATTCAGGCGCATAAGCACAAAATATCCAATTCACAGCGCAGTTTCACAGCGAACAACTTCTGCATGGCTGCACTCAAGCAATTTTCGCAAAGTTTTTATTACATATGACCCCATTTCACCCCCCCTGTCGACTCATTAAAAATGTTAAGTATGTCATTTTTATTATATGTACATCAGATGGATGTATGACTTGTAGAGAAACAGGTTACTGAACACAACTTACCACAATTCAAATATTTAAGAAGCTGTTAATTAAAACTTAAGCTTTCATATTAATTACTGTGATACTTAGCTTAATTTAAGAGAAGTAAGAAGCGAAAAAAGAAGCAAAGCGTATAGCCAATTTGAGGCTTAAGCAGTGGATTTTAAATTTTCTTAAAGTTGTTTTAGTCATTTGAATGTAAGCGCAAGACAAATTAACTAAAGTCTATGCGAGCAGTGAAGTTCAGAAAAAAAAAAGAGAAGTTAAACATTTGGAACAATTTCCACGCTTTACCTTTCCTGTATCAGCCGTCGGATGATCCTGCAGAGACAAGAACTGCTTCCTATTGGAACCTAACTTAAATATGTTAATATGTATTTGTTAGTCATTGATTCATATTGAAACAGGCCAAGGCCAATACTACCCCTGTCAATAGACCTATATAAAATTTCAAATACGTTATTAGTTCAAAATTTGGGGACCTGCATCGTATGATGGTTTAACTAATTTTCAGAAGCGAAAGTATCTTGAAAGATTTCAGAAAACCCTTTGAAATTGTTGTGTCTGTAGAAATATACTAAATTATTTAAGTCAATACATAGTTAGTGTATTCTAGACACTTTTATTAAACTACTAAAGACCAAAGTAATATTACAAATATTTGTTTGAGGTTTGTTAGTATGTATCAGAGAACTGTAAAACTGACATCCAACTCGCATCCACTAAAATTTGAGTCCCGGTGTCACTCAGACTCAGCTGCAAGAACTTAACTTGCACACATACTCGTATTTGTATATCTGTCTCGCTCGCAGGTTTTTCGTTTTCGCTGCTTGTGTGCAGAGCTTAGTGCAATGCACGTGGCTATGCCTTGCTTGAAAGTAACGATTTTTGTTGTATGACAAACTTTTGATGAAATTTTCAGAACAGTTTGATGTTATTTGTTTCCAAGTATGTGCTATGTTACAAAACTATACGTTAAGAAAAAAGTGAGCCAGCGACATGCAAAGTTACAACACAATTGTGCTTTTGGTGGGCGAAGGGGGCGGGGTATCCAAAAAATGTTGATGGCATAATCTAGCAACCTGCATGCCAAAATTGGTGTGCCTAGGTGTTATAGTTACCGAGATATTAGCAAAAAAACATGTATTTTTTCCGAGGTATGTCTGGTTTTTCGCTTATTGTGAGCGAATGGGGCGTGGCATCAAAAAAAGGAAACAAACTTGTATTGACTGACTAAATATGTGGTCGACACTGACTAACTTTGTAGCTCTTACCATCTCTGAGATCTGTTTGTTCATACGGACAGACGCACAGACGCACAGACGGACAGACAGACAGACGGACATGGCTATATCGACTCGGCTGTTGATGCTGATCAAGAATATATATACTTTATGGGGTCTGCCACGCCTCCTTCTGTCTGTTACATACAAATCGCCTCTGACAAACCCATTATACCCCTCAGAGGGTATAATAATAGCAATTCAAAACCGCAAATTAAAAGTTTGCTTTTTGTGAGGACTAGATAAAACAAACAATTATGAATCAAAATTTGACTAGTGATTGAATGAAGTTGAATTGGGATTCGTATTTTAATACTATCGGGTATTGATACTCAGGGTGCGATATTTCCTAGGTATAGTATGTTTTGTGCTATTATCACATGTTTGAACTTTATATCGACACTCGAACCTCCGATCTATTCATTAATAGATTTTTTACGAATCGAAAACTGTTTATAGAATATTAAATCCTTAGCATGCTAACATATAAAATTTCATTCTTGTTTTATATACTTTTTTTCTGCAAAACTCTGTGACGAATTTGGAAATAAAAACTTGATTGATTTAGTAAAGATATAAGCGCATTAACTAACTAATCTTTTCCCCATATTGTAACGCATACAGAGTAATCCCTGGTTAACTGGCTTACAAATTTTGAATAGTTGGTATTTTGTGGACCTGAAGAAAAATTCTTGGTATTACCATTGGTCACAATTCCCAAGATGTTATTAAGCAAGAAAATTGAAAATGGATTTTGATTGGGATTGGAATTACCAAACTTACCGTATATAGGCTCGCTGCAGTGGTCGTCGCTGCTGCCGACGATGAGGAGGAGGTTGCTGCGGCAGCGCCAGTGCTACCGTAATTAAGCTGGGAATGATAACCGCTGGAGAGGATCTTCTTGTGTGCGGATGCATGCGCCCGATACGCGCTGACGCTCAGTTTCATTGTCACATCAATTCAAAGCGGCCACACGGGCGCCTCTTTCTCTCTCTCTATCTCACAATCACTCTCCCGCTCTATCTATGTTGCAACCTCTCGCTTACTTATGTGGGCGTGGCAAGCTGTCGCTTTCAACGTTTGTGTGTTGCCTTTGAATTGGAGCTTAATTGAGTGCCCAGAGGCGTTGGATGACGACGACAGTGTTGACACCGTTTCAGGGCTGCAGCTGAGGCTGTGAGACGGCTGAACTTTACTGCGTGTGTCTGTGTGTTTGTGTAGTCGGTTAAATGACAATGGCAAAAACAATGCTCACTTTTTATCGCCGCTTTGTTGTAACTGTTGTTTTTGTAGCTTTCTGTTGTTGATGTGAGGGTCTGCTAAAGTTGAAGCTGCAGCTGCTATGTGATTGTGGTGAGAGGGAGGGGGCGTGACAGAGACGAGTGAGGATGCTGTTGGTATCGGGGGCCCTGGATACTGTCTTCTGGGCCTGACTGCGCCCGATTTTCAGCGTTTAGGACGCCATAAATGTTGTTGTTGTTGTTGTTGCTGATGTTATTGTTGGTATCGCCGTGTATTGTATATGTATGAGTGTGTATGTGCGGGCGTTTCAGTATCCCTATATTATTCTTTCGACGCCTTTGAGGATTCTTTTGCTGTGCTCGTTTTTAATTGTTTGTAATTTGGGTTTTTAGTGCTCTACAGTTGCTGTTGTTGTTATTGTTGCTGTTGCTGTTGTATTGTTGTTAAGGCATCATGTCACTTTAGTTACAAGTAGCTGCTGCTCTTTGTTATTGCTGCTGTTTTCGCCTGTGGCAAAAAGAAAACGTTTAAAAACAGTTTAGTTTAAAGCTTATATTAATTCATATGCTCGACATTTAAGTTCTCCCAGTAGACAATTATACGACCAACACTCAAGTCGAAAACACACACACCCACACACGCACACACACACTTACACATAGATACACACACACCGTCCTACACAAGCCATAACACAAAGGGAAACTTTTAAACAGCAACTACCACGAACATTTATCACAATTATCCTGAAGTGCTGCCCATTTAAATTAATAAAATAGTATCACAAACACACATATACACACTCAGTACCCTCATATACCCTTGCGGCGAATGGGTCGCAGTATACCAATATAGCATGCTAGAACAGATGCCTTGTGACTGTGCAGAGTTGTAATTTTTAAAGTAACGACGCGTCGGTTAACTACTCCCTAGAGCAGTAGAAGCGTTTCGGTACCTCCGGCATAATGCCCCAAAATCTGTATATAGAAACAACCGTTGCAAGAACTAAATATGCACATATATTTGTATGTCTGTCTCGCTCGCACAACGTTCTTTGTTTTCGCTGCTTGTGTATTGTCGGCGCTGTAGCAGCAGTAGCTCAGCTCAATGGCTATGCATCGTACAGATTTAATGTATGTTATCCTTCTTGATTATAGTCCGAATTTGATGCAATTTTCAATACCGTTTGATATTATTTTCCTCCAAGTTACGCTAAGTTACTAAACTATATGCTAAGAAACAAATGAGCCGGAGGCTTGCGAACTTTCAATGCAATTGTACTTTTTGTGGGCGAAGGGGGCGTGGCATCCAAAAAATGTTGATGGAATTATCTTTATATTGCATTTATCAACATGCATGCCAAACTTAGTGTCACTAAGCGCCATAGTTACTGAGATACTCGACAAAAACATGTATTTTTTCCGCGGTATGTCTGGTTTTCTTGTATTGACTGACTAAATATGTGGTCGATACTGACTAAAATGGAGATTGTAGCTCTTACCATAAGTAGCCCAGAATCTCAGAGATGGAAAGAGCTCACTATATAGTTTTGTAACTTCGTACTGTATAAGAGGCGAACAATGTCAAACGATCCTAAAAATTGCATTAAAATCGGACCTTAATAATAAAGAGTTGGTCATACAACGAAAATCGTTACTTCCAAGCGAGGCATAGCCACGCATATTGCGTTGAACTCTGCTTCAGTGCTAAGTGTTAGTAACTAAATGTTTTACTTATTTTGAATTAACATATATTACTGAGTATCGCGGGATATTGAAATTGGGTGTGGCTAAGCTTAATTTTGGATTTGTTTTAACTCGTAAACCGGTTTTTTTTTTTGTGATTTTTAGAATAGTGGTAAAACCAAAGTTACTCATTTTTCAAAGGTCACCAAATGCAATAAGAGCTATAAAGTCACAGAGAAACCAAAAAGGCAACAATATTTTCATTACAGCAAAATTCCCAATATGAACATATATCAGGAATATATCTCTTATTGTATTCTGACCCATTAAGCACATACATAACCTTAGAACTGAACTGTGATTCGATATAAAACTATGGATTTAGAAGACATCTGGTGCGTTAATGTACTTTCTAGCAAAAAGTGGTTAGAGTGGTGGAACTACTATTTAATAATCTGTCAAAATCGGTGATTATATTGTTTTGGTATTAACACATATCATATTGTTTGTTTGATATTGCTCAAAATATACACACATTTTTTTTATTAAAGGTAAATATTGTCTATGTTTATTCATGTAACTTAAAACCCTTATTATTCAAAATTAGGAATACCTTGGAATAATAAGAGCAAAAAAAAAAGTTAAAAAAAAAAAAAATTATATTTAATTTAATTTTCGCATAGTTCACAAAACAGTCCAAATTTTGATGGCCAGAATATTATTAATATTATAATTATTCTATTATGTGTTAGAGTCTTGGGGTCACACCTATTAATATGGCCATGAGTGTATAAATACATAATCTGATTTTTTGTAGTTTACTCAAAGTCAAACAACTTGCATCATTCTGTATCGCAAATATTGTATGAGTGCTTTAATTTAAAGTCTATCCATTTTAAGGCCAATTAGGAGGCATTAAACCAGTAAGTTTAGATTGAGAAATCACTTAAATGGCAGCGCTGTCAACAATGGAGATAGCTGCATCAGTGATTATCAATCCGATTACCGTTGAAAACAATCAAGCTTTCAGCTCAATCAAACCGATACATAGGTCCCTGGAGAGACAAACACGAAAACAGATTCAGATACAAAGATAAAAAGGAAGATAGGTAAGATGGGGGACGGAAAAAGTGGAGAGGGAATAGAAACATGAAGCAAGGGATTGACAAAATGTAAACTGGAATATTGTAAGCTGCATTCATAACATGCCTTTTATTTTATTCTCAACATTTTGCATTTGTTAAGAAAACATCGTGATTTATTACTCTACCATACTCACTATCTCCTTTTGACTCTCTTTCCCTCTATCTCTTTTGGTTTCATTGATTTTCATTCATATATCGATATATATATATCTATTTCTATATATATATATATATATATATATATATATGAATGAAAACTAATGAAACCTAAATTTATTTAAAAAAAAGCTAAATATCGCTGCTGGGAAACCTGTAAACATGTCGCCTTGACTCCAAATAGGGTTAGGAACAACATTTATCCTTTCCTTTTTATTTTGTTTGATTTATGCGCATTGACATAAGGCCAAATGAGGTGAAGGGTGGAAAGCTCAAAAGCGGCCTAAAGATGTTGCCATTAAAACGCAGCCAGGCGAACATAAAACTCTTTCAATTACAAAACGAAAATCCATTACGTATAAGCAGAAACATTCAATAAAACCCGAAACTAAATAAGCTTTACAAGGCGAACAAAAGCAAAAGAGCAAGAATACAGAGAAGCGGGGAATCTGCGATGTAGAGAATCAAGGAAGTTGAGTAAATTGCGAGAGAAGCTCCTTTCTCAGGCACCTGTTGGCGCTTTATACGTACAGGTAGCACAATGTACAAGTATGCGACAGCTCTGGCACATAAAATGTAATTATAAAGCATTCAAAGACTGCCGCATGTTGACCGAGGCCAACAGGGCGTACGGGCAATAGTACGGTAGGACGATTTGACTCTAGGGCAAGATGACGGTGCGGCGCATGAGCAATAGGGCGTGGAAGGCAACAGACTTAACACTTTGCGACCAGCCGCTTAAATGGCTTAGTCCAAGCATCCGTCGCTAGCAGTATTATGAGTTTTAGCCCGGAACGCAGTTTGTTGGAGTATGGCGACCAAGAGGGATTGACTTGATGAGAATAAGTTTATGCCTCGTTATACATACTTTCAGTTTAGCATATGTCTATACATATATGTACATGTACAGCCCACAGAAATATCGGCATATCCAATACCTACACACTTTGCCTCTTTTCATATATTACTTTTTGTACTACGGCGTACGAAGTACTAGTGGTATTCTGGGTGTGCCAGAGGCGGTTTGTGTGTAACAGGCAGAAAGAGGCGTGTCAGACCCCATAAAGTATATATGATCTTGATCAGCATCAGCAGCCGAGTCGATATAGCCATGTCCGTCTGTCCGTCTGTCCGTCTGTATGAACGAGAGGATCTCATAGACAGTAATAGTTACAAGTTCAAACTTGGTCAGTATCGACCACATATTTAGTCAGGCAATACAAGTTTATTTCTTTTTTTGCTGCTACAGCGACAACGTCACGCAAGCAGTGAAAACGAAAAACATTGTGCGAGCGAGATAGACGTACAAATATGTGTGCTTGTTAAGTTCTTGCAGCAGCTACTCCAATTTGAACTCATATAATTGGAAATATAACTCAAAGGGTATTGCACGGTCGGCATGCCTGACTACAAATTTCTTTCTTGTTAGTATTTGTTATATACATCAAACCCATTGAAGCATTCAATAACAGTTGGCAATGTGAAAGATAAACAGTCAGGCAGAAGACCTTGGTTGATTCTTCTTCTATCACAATTGAACTCCTCTGCCATTCAGTTACTCCCCACTCCTTACTCCCTACTCTCTGCATACCTCCCTTTTCCCTCTCTTATCTCAGCTCAATTTTTACTCATAATTTCAATTTTAAAATTTATGCTTCATTGGTCAGTAAAAGCACACAACGCGAAATCCCATTTCCTCCTTTTCAAATGCTGCTATCGTTGCGAGGCCACAAAATGTGACATTAAAAAATGGTAACCACTTGTCAAAGTCGTTGTTGTCTTTGTCCTCCTGTACACTCTTATGTGTCCCATAAAACCACGAAGAAAGAGAAAGAGAAAGAGAAAGAGAAAGAGAAAAGAGAAAAAACTTATCATCATATTGCAATCGAAAGAAGACCTAAGCATTACTTCGCTGGAAAAATAAGTGCCGGCGCACGCCGCGTATACGCAATTCCCAGAACGACACTCGCCGAGATTGCGGTTAATTAGAGCACTGGGCAGTCCGGTCACAGCAAGTGGCTGCTAATCGGTCGAACCAATATCTTGAGATCCCTTGCCCCCAATTGGAGTTCAACTAATAAGTACATTTAACGTTGCCTGTAGCTTCTCATTAAACGTTATGAATTAAGTTAAACGTAATACAAAATGAGCTCATTAAAATTGAATCCCATGAAGGAACTTTCATGTGGCATATCTCCTCGATTGAATTAATAAACCTACGTCCATTTAAGTGTATTCAAAGTTCACAAGAGCTTGCTACTGTATTTAAGTAGAGTCCTTACAAAATTTAGGTTAGATTTCTCATCTCTCAGACAAAGTTTTACATGGTATGGAGCTGGATAAATTGCTCTCATTCATTTTCTCATACTATTGTCAAAAATACTTGAAACGTTCAATCGATGACTAGCCACTATTTATTGATGAAAAATATCATAAGTAAATATCATAGCTTTAAGTAACAAAATTTGCCCAGAGGAATAATACCATTACCACTAAAGGATCAGATTGCAATCCTTTATTGACCGAACTTTTTGGAATTTGAGCTCATTTGTAGTACTCGTCTTAACTTTTTGTTTTCACATATAGATCAGTGCTGTGCCTCATTAATTTCCTTTTAATGAACTGATGGTTTCATTAAGTGAAATCAGAAATTAAATGTTTACTACCATTCAAAAAGTAATGAAAATGTTTTCGGGGAGCATTGATTCAATGCCAATAAAGTTAAATATCATCAGCCTTATACCTACTTATTTTTGTTTAAAAAAACTTAAAAAAATTTTAAAAATTTTAAAAACGCTTAACAACATTTGTATACCCTCTGAGGGATATATTGGGTTTGCAAAAAATATATAACAGGCAGAAGATGGCTTGGCAGACCCCATGAAGTATATATATTCTTGATCAGCATCACAAGCCGAGTCGATATAGCTATGTCCGTCTGTGTGTCTGTCTTTCTGTCCATATGAACAAACAGATCTAAGAGATGGTAAGAGCTACAATATCCGTTTTAGTCAGTATTCGATGCCACGCCCCATTCGCCCACAATAAGCGAAAAACCAGATATACCTATAGACATACAAATATGTGTGCGTGTTAAGTTCTTGTAGCGGTTACTCCAATTTGAACTCATATAATTGGAAATGAAGCTCAGAGCGTTTTACACGGTCGGCATGCCCGACTAAAATTTTCTTTCTTGTTTTCATATGTTTATGTAAAGCTATTTATTCAATGTTTGGATGAACTCTAACTCCTATCAAACATTTCTCCATTTAAAATTATGAAATGACGTAAGACAAAATCTGAATCTGAGATGAATGCAAATGTTGACTCGTGCATGTAGAGGGGCTTAAGTGGTTCCAAATGCCGCAGTAGGTCAAGCAGCTGCCCACAATTCCTACATACCATCAGTTCGGTCCCATTCCATCCATCGGTCTATTCATCAGTCCGCTAACCTGTCAGTCTGTCAGAGCAAATGGTCGTCCCCCAAGTAAGTTTCACGAAAATGTGTAACCAAACCGCAGCATAAATTAGGAGCGTCATTTGCATGAGCTCATGGTCAGAGAGTGGCCAACATACAAGGCCTTTGGCTGATGATTGTGCTGATGCTCGAACTATACAGCCTCATTCCCAAGTACTCAACCATTGAGCCCAACTTAACAATCAAACTTCCCAAACACATGGAGGAGCAACCACCTTGCACCTCTCTCAATTTATTAAACATTTCATACAGTTGGCAAAGTTGCGGGAAGAGTTACAAACAGTTGACAAAGAATGACCTGAATATACCCTCTCTAACGACAACTTTATGGTATAATTTTTAAGTGGAATTCGAGTCTAGAATGTCGCGTTCTATGTCGTATAGCTTTCGGTAAGGCTTTTTACTAAGCTTATGCATAAACATTACAACATTTTGTCAGCGATTTTTACCCAGCACTTCCATCATGGCTATAAAGCAATTTGCACAAATTGTGGCCATGATTTTGTATCAACTGCTTTGCCACCTGAAGTCCTCAAGCCAAATCGCTCATACGTCGCAAAAGTCCCTCTGTCCTTTGTGTGCCTTCCGTCCTTTTACCCTTTCAACACCTCTGCCTCCCACACTTTTGCTTTGTTTCTTTTCGTGCGTTATCAATTTTTCCACTTTAAAAAGACTTTCGACAAAAGGCATTCGACAGGGCATAGTACATATAATACAAGTACAATTTAACGTTTATTTTCAGCCATATATTTTTAATGCTCTATTTCAGCGAGTAGGGTGTGTTGATTTTGTCATCAAATCTGTACTGCAATATAGACATACATGCATAAACACATCCATAGAAATGTTATGATCTGACAGCTTCATGTTTAAATTTGTCTCTGTGAGAAGTTACTACTGTGATCATTATGCGTAAGTTGGTATGGGTATGCACATTGGGACACTTTTCAACTTTTTTGGTATAAAGTCTGTTTCTGAAGTTGATAAAATTCATATCATATACCATAAAAAAATCTTGAAATATTGTTTAATACAAGTACTCTTAGATTATATAATGATCGTATTATAAAAATGTCACAAAATGATAGCTTTTAGCATGAATATTACATATCTCAAACGAACATTCGACATCTATAATTTATATGGATAACACTTTCTTTTTTTCAGATATTTCAACCAAACTCACATACTAACATATATTTTGTTTTAGAACCGAGCGCAAACCAAAGTTAAGCTTTAAATACTTTGTTTTAAATACGTCATAAGATCTTATTGTAAGTACTTTATGTAATTGATATTTATTCTTAACTTCAGGGTCTTTTACGGTTTTCCGGTAATTTAAGTTTATTCTAACAGAGTTTGAAAACAGCATTCAATGAAGCTTAGCTCTATCTTAGTTGAAGTTGATTTATGTGTGAGTATAATCGTGTATGTATGTGTATACGTATCACGTTTTCCCCATTTACATGTAAGCATGTAAATGCCAACTACATGGAAAATTCAATTAAAAACTGTTTCTGCTTGCGTGTGTATGTATGTGTGGAGCAAAGATTAATGCAATTACATGATCCCTAGGCGTTGCACATCCTTCAACCAGGCATTCAGGCATTCAGACAAGCAGAGTAACTGGCAAGTACAACACAGTTATTACCATATTTAAAAACAAAGTAGACAGAGATAATTCTAGGATTCTTGCTAAGATTGAACTTGCTGTGCTAAGAATTTTAATACTTTTGTTTCCTAACATTTTAGAAAGTTGATATAAACATCATTAAAATCTGTTCAGTTCTTTTTTGTAGATTTTATACATTTTAAGACCTAATTTAATTCAAGGTAATTCAGACAAGATATTAGATTGTATTTATATTTTCCCACTCTGTAAACTCTGGGGAAATCGCATGTCAATCGTTTCGTTTGGTTCTTATTTTTTTTCTGGTTCTGCTTTTTGGTTATTTTCAACATGATTCATGATGATGCAATAAACAATGTGGTGTAAAGTGTGCAGACACGAAGGGGAGGGCGAGGAGCGATGGGGACGTGGTCTTGCATTACTTAAGTATTAACGGTCTCATATCTAAGCGCCAGCGATAAGAATTTTTTTTGTAAAAAGCTTTTGAATTTTTAATGCACTTTCAACTTCAGTTTGTGGCTGGTGGCTTTAATTTACTGAGTCGTAGCCTACAGAACTCAATGGATGGATGGCACTAAAGTGACAGTATGTGTGCGAGTCTGCTTTCCAAAAGATGCCAACTAAAGTTAAATAAATGAAGTTAAAATTGCAAACTTAATGAATCCTGCTAAATGGAGAGGAAGCAACAACAAAACATTGCTTAAGTATTTGTCCGTACATTAAATTATTGTTTAAGATTCAAAAATAAATATATTGTATTTAAGGTAATGGGAATCAAAGCTAACACAGAATAAATAGGAAAATGAGTTTAGTTCTATTTGCGAATAAATCATACATAAATTATGTGTGGCATTGCATACCCTTGAGCGCAACTCTTGAAATTTTACAGTTTGTTACATAATTGTGTAAAGTTTGTGTGTAGGAAAAGTACATAGAACTCAAGCTCCACTTGATGAAAATGTAACGAAACCACAGACGAAGGAAACTGGGAGGCGAATCAAAAAGGTCACAGTTTCACAGAATCTCAGCCGGCAGCTAATAGCCGATAGACGATGACTAACAACGAGAGCATGGATTTTATTTAGCTATCATCGGGTCGGATAGCTATTTGGTACTTTGACCCACTCACTAGGGCGCAACTTGAACGAGGCAGTTGGGTCCAAGAGATTCAGTTTTACTCAGCTTTCACTTTTCTTTAATTTTCATTCATATTTATTCCTATATCACGTGGTGCACGCTATGTTATCCGTTATCCGCTATTCGTTTTCGTGTTGCGTTGTTCCCTTGCTTGAATAATTTCTCAATGTCAGAATCTTGTGCCCCCATTTGAAAAATTGAAAAGTTTTAATGGCGAAGGCAATGAATATTAATGGCCGCTCGTTGCCTGTTGCCAGTTTTCCGCACAATGAGACACCCTCTACAACCCGAGAACTTAAATTTATTCAAATTGTAGTTGCTTTAGCCTGCTCACGGATAAGAAGTACAGCTTCTAGAAATTGCATTGAAAGTAATGAGTGCTAGTTGATGGATATCTATAGATATAAGAAAAGTCTTCAAACTAATCTCAATGAATTTATAGAAGTTTTGTTATCAAACACCTTGAATTTAAACAAGTAACTAGAGTAAGTGAAGTAAGTTGCGTTATAATTTTAAAATGAGAATATTTGTAAATTATTCAATCAAAAATTTAGGCTTATGCGATAATTGAATTCAAGTTTTGGTTAAATAAAGATAAGTTTCTACTCAAATTGCATAAGTCGATAGGAAATGAATTTTATTGCTTGTTATTATATGCACGTGTACTTCATTTTCATTAAACTCTGCGGTAATCAATGGCATTCCCAAGCTCAAAATACATATATGGCAAGGAGAGACTGTGAATAAAACATTGACTCGTGCGCATTGAATTCATAAAATTTCAATCGATTCATTTAAATGCGTCCGCCTACGAAAGTGAACACAAATTCGTAAGCCCGCTCAAAGTAACAGCTGACAGTATTCGTATTTCGTCTGCGATTCAAATGGAATTTGTTTAAAAAAAAAAAACAAAATTGCTATTCACACGGCTCATTTGAAAGCCGAGTGCCCTGCTGTGCCGTATGAAAGCTGTAACAGATTTGCATTTAGACACGAAGAGGGCAGCCAACTGACTTTCTGACTAACTGTCTGACTGACATAATTATTTAACGCTTTACATCAATCATCAGGTTGTGTGAGGGTGTGTGACTGTAAAGTGTAAGCTAATTAGCTGAAATATTTAATTGAGGCAAATAAAATCTGAACGACGCCTGAAAGTATGCAGCACAAATTTTACAAGCTGCCAATGAGCTCACATACACATACATACATAACCATCACATTTCTCTGTGGGTGTAAGTGTGTGCGTGTGGCTGCGCGTATAGCCCTTAGCAGCTGCCAGGACACGCACACATTAACATCATCCCATTCAGCAATTGCTCAGTTCCTCAATCCGTCAGTTTACAGTGCCAACTGTTGGCGCTGCCTGTCAATTTGCATTCAAAATGATGAACGTGGACGGCACTCGTTCTGCGGCTATAACTTCTGCTGCTCCTGCTGTATGTTATGATTGTGTACTGCCCCTTTTGGGTCACAGAGTGTCATTCCCCCTTTTCCGTTTTAGGCCCACTGCTTTGTTACCCCGCCATCATTTCGCGTGTGCGTCAAATTACTTCCGCTGGATTTGAATTTTTGTTGTTAAGGCTGCCAACAAAAAGGTAACGTGCTTCTAAGTTTGAGCCGCTTGAAATGGTTCACATACACAAACTCACACACGGGCACTCACACACAATCGCATTTACTCATACAATTACGCCAATGACAGGAAAAGCTGCGCGCATGAAAGCATATAAAGTGCCAAGGAGCACAAATGCGTATGCACTGTGAGGCGCAAAGAAATGGCAAAATTGTTAAATATACACACGCATACACACAAAACACTCTCGCAGTTGAATGCCAATTAAGTCAATGCTGGAACCAACCATGTCGACTGCAGACCCACGACGCATTAAACTTCTCTTCTTCTGGCAATCAACAAAATAAAAAAATTAAAAAAAAAAAAAAAACAACTACAAGATGGAAGTGTTATCTGAGGCACACCGAAGGCTTGATGTCCTTACAGTTGAAAAGTAAAATAGAAGACAATTAATATTCTTCACAAAACTTCAGAAAGCTTCCACTTCTTACCGTTTAGTTCACCTAGAAGCAGAATACACTTTGTTTCGATCCCGCAACTTGGCTTTGTTTTAATATTTACATGTCCTTTTCATGTGGTAAACCGGTTTCTACAGAATGAAAACTAGTAGGAACTGCTACAGTCGAGCGAGCCGACTGTAAGATACTACAGCGTGTTCTAGACCAAAATCAAGTACTCAATGTGAGATGTGTCTTAAAAATTAAAAAGCTTAACATATTAATCACCTTTTTTTAAGAAAAGGCGCGGTATTCCCAACATATAAAATTATTTAAATACAATGATGTAGTTGACTGAATAACCAAAATTGCTCAGAAAATTAAAAAAATATATATATTTTGCACCTACTGTGTAAGTTTGGTTTGGGTACCTCAACAGCCAAAAAAAGTTTCTTATACTAAAGACATATCTTGGCTCTGAAGTTTGTCAGATTATTTATATGGGCGGTATGTGATATAGTTGTCCGATCCAAACCAAAGTTAGTCAATATTAAGATAATACTACCATACACATACTCTGTGAGTTTGGTAGAGATGTCTTAAAAAAAAATAAAAAAGTTAGAAAGAAATACAACTTTAGCACATTTTTAGATTTTCATCATATAGAAAATATATGATATAGTCATCCGATTCCAACTAAAATCGGTCAGTATATGTATATTACTGTCCTATGTATTAATGCAAAAAAACATTTTTAAACTTGTATGATATGGCGGCTATATAGTTTTTCGATCCAAACCAAAGTCGGTCAGGATACATTAAATGGTACCATGAACATATTGTGTAAATTTCGTTGAGATATTTTCAACACTTTTCGTTATAGGAATTGTGAAACCGTTTTTCACGATTCACGGGGGCGGTTGGGGGCGTGGCAAAAATCCAAAACAGACTTGTACTGCTTACAGCACAGACAGATATAATACATACTAGCTTCGTGGCAATTGCTTTTATAGTCTCTGAGATCTATGTGTTCATACAGACGGACAGACAGAAGGACATTGCTATATCGACTCGGCTGTTGATGCTGATCAAGAATATATATACTTTATGGGGTCTGCCACGCCTCCTTCTACCTGTTACACACCAAAACCTCCTAGGACAAACGCAATACACAACTTCGTACTTCGTACGCTGTAGTAATTAGTAGGCAATAGATTAATTTTCAAACGAATGTTTCTAAGTGATTTCTGCTATAGTGATCCTATACTACGGACTTGTACCACTTGATGTAGTTATTAGTTGAAGTCAACTGTTCTTGCAGATATTCCACCGAATATACCACGGCTTCTTTAAATCGTTGCAATCGCTATGCGAAAAGTGCTTATTATACCGTCTGCAAGGGTATAAAAACAGAGAAACAGTAAAAGGAATAAGTGAGGCTGTGAGCGGTGAGCGTGTTCATAAAAAGGCGCAATGTTAAGTCAAAGCAGGCGCCTACACACAAAAGAGAAATTGTAATAAAAATAATTGACAACTATTTGACATGCCTCATGTCCGACGCATGCAAAAGCAAAAGACCGAGCACCCAGCCTGTGATAGAGACGCACACGGCCACAAATGCTGAGATGGACGCGGAGACAAAGACGAGGGCGGAGACAGAGTCGGGTAAAGTCCCAAGAGTACATTTACCGTGACTTTAATATGCGCCTACTTGACGCTGTTATTCACTCCCCCTATCCCTCACTCTCTCTGTGTCAATTTCTATCGCTCTTCCTCTCTGTATATCTCATGTGTGTGTTCAAAATTTTATATTTTTGTGCCTTTTATTTTGGGCCCATTTGATAACTGGTTTCAGTTTAAACTCATCCTCAAGACCCAACATGGGTCCGCCTTTCTTCTTTATGCCGAATTCTTTGTGATTGATTGTAGAGTACATGTCAAAAAAGATCAAGAAAGAAAATTATAGTTGAGCATCCCGACCGCGTAACACCCTCTAACATTAATTTTCAATTATATGGATTCAAATTAGAACAAGAGCTGCGAGAACCTAATATTCACACGTGTTTGCAACAGAGCTTAGGGGTATAACCGCGGCTACGCTGAGTGATGTCTTTTTTTTAAATGAGCCAAAAATTTTGGTACGATAAAAAATAAGCTGAAAAAAGCTAAATATTAAGGAAAAAAAAACTTAAAGAAAAGCTGCGGCACCGAGTGGTCGCAAATCGCGAAATTTTGCAGTAATGGTGCACTTAAAAATAAAGTTTTAATACGCCTGTGCTAAATCTGTGGGTTGCTCCATTAGTCACTTCTTAAACTACTTATTCTGCAGCCATACATCTTGCGCAGTATATTTGTAAACGTCCTTCGGCATCGTAAATGTTTTTAATTATTTGACAAACAAATTTCCCATCATCAATTTACATTGCTATGAATTATTGGGAAAAGTTATTCGATAGAAGTAAATATTAAAGCTTAACCAATAGAAGTATATTTTTAATCGTCAAGCGCGAAAGAAATAACTTACAAAATTTAGAAAATTTTTATAAAAAAAAAAATTTGTTTTCAATTTTCTAAAAAAGTTAGAATTTCCGCTGCCTGCTGCTTTCAAATTTTTTCCGCAATTGCATTTTTAAAGCAGCCAAATCTGGCGGCCAAAAAACTGAAATGACATCAGTGGTTACGCCCCTGCTGTATATTTACGTTTTTCGTTGTACAAAAAGCTTTTTTAATTATTGTCCTATGTTGATGCAATTTTCCAAATCGATTGATATTGTTTGTTTTTAAACAAATGTTAAGTAACAAGACTATACATTAAGAAATATGTGAGCTAGAGGCATGCAAATTTTAAATTTGTTTTGTTTTTTAATGGGCGAAGGGGGCGTGGTATCCAGAAAATTATTAATTTAAATGTACATTGTCTTTATATTGCATCTAGAAATGTGTATGGCAAACTTGGTGTCCCTAGGTGCCGTAGTTACTGAAATATTTGCTAAATACATTTTCCCCAGGTATGTCTGGCTTTTACTTATTGTGGGAGTGGCATAAAAAAAGAAGATTGCTGTAATGACTGACTAAATATGTATGTGGTATATACTGACCAACTTTGAACTTGTAGTTCTTCTTATCTCTGATATCCTTTCGTACTTACGGACAGACGGACACGGCATTATCGACTCGGCTTGTGATGATGATCAAGAATATATAGACTTTATGGGGTCTGCCACGCCTCCATTTACCTGTTAATACTTCCCTTAGAAGGTATAAAAAGGGCAAACAAAATAAAATTTTGATTAACTTACTGAAGACAAAAATAGCTTAAAATATAATTTTTAAATGGAAATGCAAAACTTCATGAAATAAAAAACGAAGTCCAAAGGTGTTACCGATTACAAAATGATCAAGTTACTTACATACATATGTACATATGTGTATGTATAGATAGCTAAGCCTTGTCCATCAAATCAACCTGATCACGCAGACATCATAAGTACAATTAAATTAAATGAAATTAGGGGAAGCCATAGTTACTTCCATATAGTATTGTGCATATTCAAAAGCCCACTTATCAAAGTCTGAATCAGAATCAGAATCAGTTGAGAATTAGAAGGCCATTGGCATGCTCATTTCGGTATACTAGACACAATAAAGTCGACACCAGAAATGAAACACGTTCCACTTCCAGCTAATAGGCACGTACAGAGGCAACGACAGCGGCATCGGCCAATGGAAAATAAAGATGGTAATAAAGTAACGTGGCAAATGAGCTACGTTCTGCTACACGATGTTGCCACGCGATGTTGCCACGCGGTTGAGCAGCAACAACGCCTCTGACAGCCGGAAACGGAACAGTCAAAACGTGCAAATAACCCTCGGACCCGGTGATACACAATCAAGCAAAATAGAGCAGCACTCAGCTCATCCAAATGATAAAGTAGATTAAATCGCTAGAAGCTACAGAATCAACTTTTGTTCTAAGTACTTAGCTCTCTCATCGATGTACTTCCATCCAGTTGTGTCTCACTTCTTCCCCCCCTTGCCCTTATTGGTATTTATAGCCTAGCACTGTTGCTTTCAATTCAACTTGAGTATATGACAAGACAAAGACTCTAAATTTGCTTAATATATTACTTTTTATACCCAAAACCAGTTTGGATAAATATAAATTCTAATACTTTGATAAACTAAGTACAGCCGAATGTTCAAAGAGCTTGTAATTTTTAATAATAATAATCCTTTTCCATACCAAACACAGTTGCTGGATTAGCATCAAATCAAATCAAATTTAATTTGGATATAAAATATATTAAACAAGGAAGAAAAATTCCTTTCAAAAATTTGAAATACTGCACAAATGAGATATGCCTAGCTCAAATTTAATGTCGAAAAAAATATATTTTTCATACTTATAGAAAAAATGGACTTCTAAAATTTTACCAAATTAATTAGGCTTTTAACTGTCTTTACTACAGTATTTAGCGTAACGGATTACTTTCTGTCTTGTTTTTATATCCTCATTGGGTTTTGGTAAAGTATGTAACAGGCAAAAGGAGGCGTGGCAGACCCCATAACGTGTGTATATTCCTGATCAGCAGTAAGAGCAGTAATGGTATAAGCCATAAGCTCAAAGTTGGTGAGTATCGACCACATATTTAGTCAGTTTGTCACTCTTTTTTGATGACACACCCCATTCGCCAGCAAAAAACCAGAAATACCTCGGGAAAAACACATGTTTTGGAAAATATCTCAGTAACTATAACACCATTTTTGGCATGCAGGCTATCAGGTGTAGTGTAAAGACAATTTTATCATAATTATTTGGATGCCACGCACCCTTTCCCCACAAGAAAATAAACAACTTTAAAATTTGCATGCCTTTTAAGCGTGTTTTACATTTGTTTAGAGACAAACAATAATTAAAAAAGCTTTTTGTACAACGAAAAACATAAATATACAGCAGGGGCGTAACCGCGGTTAAAGCACTAAGCTCTGTTGCAGCGCTGCTGTCACACCGGCAGCGTAAACGAAAAACGTGCAAGCGAGATAGACATACAAATATATGTGCATGTTAAGTTCTTGCATTGGTTACTCCGACTTGAACTCAAATAATTGAAAATGAAAATGAAAATGAAAAAGAGGGTATTACACGGTCGGCATGCCCAAAAGAATTTTCCTTTCTAGTTAATTCTGTGTTCTAAGGATTTTTTTCAGCCAAAGCTGCAAAAGAACAAGGAGAATGTAATTTTGTTTAAGAGAGCGTAGAATAAAAACCATCCACTGGGTCAACTTTCACTCAACTAACCCACAACTGAAAGTATCCATCTTATACTCAAGAACATGTAAATAAACGCACACATACACACATGCAGACACCCACACACACAGCTGTGTAGCCTTGAACCAAATTTCCGAACCGCTTCTTCACTCATCAAACGAAAATTAAATCGACTCAAAGTGTCAAAAACTTTTACAGCCAAATGCAATTTTTGAAATTGTACGCCAGGCCAACAAAAATGTGTGAGAATCGAGTAGAGGAGCGCTAAATCGATGCGTGCACGGCTCTTGAGTTATTAATTAATTCCATAAAAATGGCAAAATGCTCCATAGTGCATTGGAGTAAAAGTTTCTGCACATGCACAGTAAGAGCTCAAAATAGCCGACTACTTAAAGAGCTAATCCCTTCTAGAAATGTTGTTAGGGGAACAAAAACGAAATGGTTATTAATCTTAATTGAATTTAAATTGAAATTAATATTCAAAATTGGATTGAGTATTCAATTTTGTTGGAATACGGCACTAGCACTCTAATTAAAAAGTCTAATAAATTCCCAATTGGGAACATTTCACAACTGACAATGCAAAAAAAGTCCTGATCAATACAACAATTATTTGTACTGATGCGTATTTATCATTGCTCAAATAAAACAATGTAATATTTTAAGTCTTTGATGACACGAAGTATTTATTTATAGATAAAATTACCAGTTACTGAAATACTTCTCTATATACCATATTTTTATTCTCTCTGAGTATGTTTTTCCATCAAGGGCAAGAATAATTAAGTCGCTCTCAGAGCTAACTCTTGAGCCAGCAATATAAATTTGACCATAAGAAAAACAAGCATCTCTCAGGTCTAGTCCTGCCAATATTAATGTTTGTCCCATAAATACTATGGCTTTAATTCCCGACTTATGAATAGCATTTAATTTTTAATCTAGATCCATTACAAAGTTTGCTGCATCGTTTCTTGCTGTTAATACATATGTATAGCGCGCTCAGATACCAATCTAATGACTTGTCTAGAAATAAAGTAAAGATTTAAAATTTTACATTGTTTTATTTGAGCAATGATAAATACACATCAGTACTCATAATTGTTGTATTAATCAGCACTTTCTTTGCATTGTCAGTTGTGATATACTTATACCTATTTAGGATTTCACGAAATAAACAAGCAAGAAATTCAGTCAAGTATCCCGACCGAGTAATAACCTCTGAGTTTTGTTTCCATTTATATGAGTTAATTTCGGACTGCTTACAAGCAGTGCACTGCTTAAGTTTTAAACACACAAGAAATAAGTGAGCCAGCGGCATTTAAAGTTAGAACGAAAATGTGCTATTGGTGGGCGAAGGAGGTGTCACAATCTCTAAAGCAAGCGAAACGGGTATATTGCTAGAGTAGATATATTTGGTATCCAGTAACCTGCAAAATTTTCTTCTATCATTCATACTGAAGGGGTTGATAATTAACAAAGTCAAAGTCAAAACTAGAAAGAAATGCTATCTTGGGCACGTCAAAGATTGGATATCCTTGCAGAACCATGTATGAATTTACTGTACACAGTGTCTTACTTTGATCTTCAAAATTCGTTTGTGATTAATTACAAAATATAGCACCTATAATAAAAAGTTGTCGAATCAAAATGAAATTTGGTTTTCTCATAATAGTAGGTACTTTATGCTAATTGCGTAAATTTTGTGGCGATTGCTTAAAGGACACAAAACTTTTTCTAACCAAGTATTATCAGCTGATTGTTCCTATGGCAGCTTTATGATATAGTAGTCCGATCGGAATGAAATTTGTTTTGCACATGGGATTTGGTACTAAGCGCGTATTGAGTGAATTTGATTCAGATTGGTAAAAAAAAATTTATTTTCAACCGATTGTTCCTATGGCAACTATATGATATAGTGATTCGATCTGTCCGATTTTAACATATGCAGATTTTAACACTACCTGCAGATAGAATACGCATGTGTACCAAATTTCATCAAGATAGCTTTAAAACTGAGAGACTAGTTCGCATAGAAACAGACGGACGGATCGGCTGTTGATGTTGATCAAGAATATATATACTTTGTGGGGTCTGCCCCGCCTCCTTCTATATACCCTCTGCAAGTATATAAAAATCAAGGAATTAAAAAATGATATTAAGTTATTTGACAATTTAGTCACAACCTGAGTGTGAACTTGCGCCTTATGCTTCGTTTCACAGTCACACACTGCTAAGTATTTGCCTAAAAATATGCTATACAAATTTTTATGGTATCATTTTTCAGCTAAACGAACCAAAAAAGTTAGAACAAGCTGAAATAGTGTTTGGTGTCCACACGTCAAGTATGTGATTGTGTGTGTTTACAAAATTGCAAATAATGCGCGGCTGCTTTGGGCTGCTGCATACTGCAGATGTCCCCAAATTGCATATTTGCCACACACATAATAAACTCATATACAATGGACAGTTTTGGTAAAACTAATAGAAACATTCTAGCAAATCATGTTTATGGCATCAGCTATAAAGAAAAGAGTTTGAAAAAATTTAAGATAAAAACAATTTCAATATTTTAGACAGTCAATAATCTAATGTGGCTTTTAACTGCTCAGCCAGCTAAAATCAGGTCTAAATAGCTTAAAATATGTTTTCTTGAACTTAGACCATTATAAGACCAGTACTAACAGAAATAATTTGATAAAACAAAGTATTAGTATAAGTAAAAGCATGAATGTAAAATTGCATAAAAGACAGATTATTCTTAGAAAATCGGCATAAGCGAACACTCGAAAATAAAGAATATTTAGACATAAACAAAAAATACTTTTAATCATTTTAATTAAAATAGTATACTTAATCACTTTTTAAATTAGCGGGTTATAATACTTTCACGATATATATTTCTCACTATTACATGATATTAATTAGTATTGATTGTTTTTGGTAAAACCCTTTTAAAAATGAAGAATAATCAGCGTATTATAACTTATAAACAATAGCAATGCCAGAACACATCTCAAAACTAATAAAATGCCTAAAGTATGGGTTTATTATAAGCCAAACTAAAAAACTGTTTTAGTAATTGTGCATTATTTAGTGCATAATGTAAAAATTTGTACAAGAAGCCGAAGTCCGCATCAGCCAGCGCATTAAATTGAAGTTAGAATGAATTTTAATTATACCTTACTCTAAGATAAATAAAGAAACCTTTATTTTGTTATATGTATAAATAACAATCATTTAAAAATAATATATTATTTATAAAAAAGTAGTTATCTTATTAAATGAAATTTTCGATTAACATTATAAAAAATGTTTCTTCATTGGAGTGGCCATAAAATCAGAAAATATTTTTTATTTTCAAGAGCTTAATGTTCAAAATTCTTGGCTTAAGGTCAAATATTGTATATCTTAAACATTTTTGTACTCATAAAGTGACTGATAAATAAATACATAAGATTTCAAACTTAAAATATTTGAGTTATTGTCCCTAAGGTGATAAAACTATAAAACCATAAATTGTTGGCCTCTTAAAAACAAAAATTTCAAAATGCACTGCAAAGCTGTTGCCTTTGCTTAGAAAACATTAGATTCGTTTTTTTTTTCTAAGCCATTTGCATTTCAATTTGAGTTATGAATTGAATATTTGGATCACAAATCAAAAATTCGAACGGAACAGTTTAGCAAGCTAATAATCTCAAAACAAATAATCTTTATGTCTGTCGATTCGAGAGAAGCAAAAATAAAAGTTTATATTACATAAAAACTTTAAACGAGATAAAGTTCTCGCTGCAAATCCATTAAATAGTTTGCAAGGAACATCGTTGCATCAAAGTCCATTCAAATAAATATGAAACTGCAAAGTTTTTATTGTAATATTATTGTTATTATTAATTAATTTTTTGACACTAAACTCTTCAAATTGAAATTCATGTTTCTTGATTTTGAGTAGATCGCATCGATTTTTTTTTTTTAATAACGGCATACCGACCGTGTAATACCTCTGAGCTTCGTTTCCTATTATAAGATTTGAAATTGGTGTAGCTGCTGCAAGAACTTAACATGCACACATATTTGTATGTCTATCTCGCTCGCACGTTTTTCGTTTTCGTTGCTTGAGTGCACAGCTCAGTGCAATGCACGTGGCTATGCCTCGCTTGAAAATAACGATTTTCGTTGCATGACCAACTTTTTTAATTATAGTCCGATCTTGATGCAATTTTCAGTATTGTTTAATGTTGTTTGTCTCCATACACATGTAAAGTTTCAAAACTATACGCTAACAAACACGGGAATTCAAGGCATTATGATTTTGTGCTACTTCTGGGCGAAGGGGCCTTCTTCTGCCTGTTACATACTTTTAACAAACCCAATATACTCCTCAGAGGGTATAAAAAAAGCACTCGATTGAAAAGTAAAGTAAATGTGGACAGAGATACAGTATAGAGGGGGTCTTACGTCACTGTTCTTGGAACGTTCGAAATACGAAATAACAAAGTAAAGTTGATTTGCTTATATACTTCGAATCTATTCGAATTATTCACCATGCAAGTTAAATCGAAACATCTAAACTACTAAACTGCTTAATAAATATAGTGAATCAACTGAATAAATTTGTTTGGACTTCTTTAAGGATTTGAATCGGGAGCAGCAGAAGTAAAATTGCATACCGCTTCTATTATTTTTGCTAACAACGCGCATTGTATGTAGTAGGGGGTGTGTGAGTGCGGTGTGTATTTGCGAGCAAGCACTGCATGATTTGTTTGTGCCCGTGCATGAAGTGTAGAGTAGCGCATTTTATGCGGGTTGGCAGTTTGTCGAGGCGTGCATGTAATTTCATTAGGGCAGTAGGACAAACTCACACATACATTTGCAGAGATTTATGCCGCTTTGTGTGAGCGCGTACACACACACACATAGAGGCGAGAAATCCGCAATGTTCTCAACGTCTTTCACTTTCATTGTTGATGCTTTAATGCTTTTTTTTACCCTCTGAGGGGTATATTGGGCTTGGGTCAGTATCGACCACATATTTAGTCAGTCAGTACAAGAATCTTTTCTTTCGATGCCACGCCCCATTCGCCCACAATAAGTGTAAAACCAGATATACCTCGGGAAAAACTACATGTTTTTGTCAAATATCTCTGAAACTATAACACCTAAGAACACCAATTTTAGCATACAGGTTTCTAAATGCAATATAAAGATAATTCCATCAACATATTTTGGATGCCACGCCCACGTCGCCCAAATTTATTTCTTAATCTATAGTTTTGTAGCTTGGAGGAAAATAATATCAAACGATTCTGAAAATTGAAATCAAAATTGGACTTCAATTAAAAAAGTTGGTCATACAACGAATACTTATCGTTACTTTCAAGCAATTCATAGCCACGTGCATTGCACTGAGCTGTGCACACAAGCAGCGAAGACGAAAAACATTGTGCGAGCGAGACAGACACACAAATATGTGTGCAGGTTAAGTTCGTCCAGCAGTTACTCCAATTTGAACTCATATGATTGGAAACGAAACTCAGAGGGCATAACACGGTTAGCATGCCCGACTGACATTTTCTTTCTTGTTAAGCCTCCAGTTGATTCAATCAATACAGTAAAAGAATCGAAATGAAAGCGAGTTATTCATACAACATGCATATATGTATATACAGTGCTGTCTGGGTATAGTGTCCTATATATAGCGAACACCCAAATTAGTGTGTTTTCTTACTAAAACAAATTTTTGAGCCACAAATTTGAGTCTTGGTATGGTACACAACCTCGATAAAGAGAACAGGCCGTGCAAAAATTTGTTCACTATACTTAGACAGCACTGTATATATGTATGTATATAATTTGAGAGCAAATTAAAGAGATTGAAATAATAACAACTTATGAATTTCAAAGGCTTCCCACAATTCTCTTCGCGTCTTTAACAATGCGCAGCGCATATTATGTAATTGTAGGGCACACAGACACACACACACAGACACAGTCGCCGAGGAACACATATGTATGTATGTGGGAGAGTCACACATACAACATAGAATGCTAGGCAAAGAGAAGAAGAAGAAGGAAAAAAAAAACCGACACCGCATAATAGAAATAGAAGGGAGACACTTCATTTCTTGGCATTTTCTTTTGCTTTGCAAAGTCACGACACACACACACATACATATGTACTTAAGCACGGACATATATTTTGCTTGCTGCTTCTGCTATCGCTGCTGCACTATGGGGCATTTTCTTATTTTTTTGGAATAAAGTCTTTTTCTCAAATTGATAAAATTAAAAATTTTAGTGATGGTAACTCGTATGAAACACCCGAAACATTTATAAACCAAGAATCTTTAAATTTCAGCCCTCTGTTAAGTTAACATCACTCTAACAGAGCTGCTTTAAACGAAGAGAAAATGCTTGTATTGACATTTTTATACCCTCTGAAAGGTATATGTATTGGGTTAGTGAAAAGTATGCAACGCGCAGAAAGTGGGGTGGCAGACCCCATAGAGTATATATTTTTGATCAACAACAACAGTCGAGCCGATATAGCAATGTTCGTCTGACCGTCTGTCTGTCCGTAGGAACAGAGTTCAAAGAGGTTAGATTAAAGTGTCACCCTCCTTGAATCCATAAGAGTTTAGTGCAAAATTTGTATTGGATTAACGTCAGTGATCTTTTTACTTTGTATTAGTAGATTAACCTTATTCAAAAACTTTGTGTTATGTATTGAAATGTGAAATTTAGGAACACCCCTTATAATTACATTTTGATTGGAAATTTAAGCTTTGAAGCATTGTTTACATTGGTTGGCTTTATGTTATAGAAATGTGTAGAGCAATTAGTTATAAATTGAAACTATTGGGCCCAATTTTACCTTTTAGTATGTAACTTCAATAAGTCCAGTGCAAATTTCTTTGAAATGTAACTAAATTAAACATGAATAAGATTTCATTTGGTGTCGTTTTTATTGTTGGGGATGAACTAAAATTAATAATAAAGCATAAAAATACTATTTCTATGCAAATTTAGTTTATTTTAGCCATTTTTTTTTTTGCATTTATTTTAATGTAAAAATGTTTAATATCATTAGTCGAACACAAAAAACTAGAATGTAAAATCTTAAAAGGTCCTTAAATTAATAATTAATTAACAAAAAATTGGGAAAATGCTCCATAGTGAGCTGCCGCTGCCGCTGCTACTGCTGCTGCTGCTACGTTTTATTATTAACGCAAACACACAAACGCAGAGAGGAGACACGCACACTAACACACCCAGTGAGCTAGAGAGACGCCTTTGTCCAAACCAACGTTTGCGCTGACTTTGTCTTTTGCTGCTGCGACGCCATCGCGACAGTTCTAGTCGCCATCTTCTTCATCTTCGCTTGCTTTGCCATATTTCTTTTACGCTTGTGTCTTTCGTTATGTGTATGTAGTATGTGTGTGTGTTTGTGTGTGTTACTTTTGCCGCTTGTGCTTCGGTGTTTATTTTTCGTCAGTTCGAATGTGACTGCGAGTGTCATTTTGGGTATTCTTTCTTTTTCCTACATTCCGTTTGCCCATTCGCCTTTTCTGCTCTCAGTTCGCCACGTGTTTATGTTGTGTGTGTGTGTGTGTGTGTGTGTGTGTATGTGTGTGCCATTGGCATTAATTAAACACATTTATAAAGAGGACGATGACTAGGTCGTGGACGCGGATACGAACGAGAGACTGGACACAGCGGCAGAGGACAAGCAGCGACATTTTCAGCATTCAATTATCGATTATGACATTCATTCACAGCTATCGGGCAGGACAAAAATAGGAATGCATGCGACCCGATTCTCGCCTTTTGCCTCTCGAATTTTTTACATTGTCGGAAAAACGAGCGGAGCACAAGCCAGCAAACCAACAAATAAACAAACAACCAGCCATCCAACGATATTTCTACTTCTTGTGTAAAGAGACAACGCTTTCGGGGCGTATGTGTAACTTTCTGTGTGAAGTGTCAGTGTCAGTAGTCACTTAGCAGTAACTCAGCGGTAAGAGGTCAATTGACTCCTTTCTCATTCTATCATTATGTATCTGTGTGAATTTGTGTGTGTGTGTATGTTTAAAATCTCGGTTGTTGTCAGTGTGACCAGAATTTCTAGGACTAAAATATCTAGGTTGATGCACAAAACACATTTTGGCCATTAATAGCTACACCAAATGGAGACACCAAAAATTAATAATTGTGAGTATCCAACACTTTTGGATTAATGCAAAAAGTTTTTCCTTTTTTTTTAAAAAAAATAAAGAATATATTATTTATAAAATAAAATTTTAAAAAATTGATATACGAGTATTACAGAAGTAATTAATAGAATGATCGAAAAAAAAAATATATAAAGTCTCAAAGTCTGGAGTACGCAAAGATAGATGGACTAAATCCACCATTTGTTGCAAGGTTTCGGGAAATTTAAAAAAAAAAAACTCAATCTGGTCAATATACAAAATATATATGTATCTGCACATTACATATATCAACTCAAATTCTGTATTTGTCAACAAATAGAAAGTATTTTGGAAAATATTTTTATTACTTCACCTAAATGGATAGGAATTTCAAGATCTTTATATTTTATTTAAAACTGTAAAATGTTAATACATTTGAATTGTCATATTTAAAATAAACTTGTAATTTTCTACTTTAAAAATCGATTTGGAAAATAGTTAGATGCTAGTCGCAAAATTTGACTCTATTTATTGTGTTATGGTCTTCTTTCACTTGTCATTTGTCTATTGAGAATAAAATCAAGGATTTCGTACACAAAACGGCTTTTTTAATACTCTCTGAAGGGTATTTTCAGCTGCTGCAAGAACTTAACATGCACACATATTTATCTTTCTGTCTCGCTCGCACAACATTTTTCATTTCACTGCTTGTGTAACGCGACCGCAGTAGCAGAGCTCAGTGCAATGCAAGTGGCTATGCCTCTCTTCAAAGTAACGATTTTCGTTAAATGACCAACTTTTTTAATGAAATTTTCACAATCGTTTTATATTCTTTGTCTGCAAGCACTAAGTTTCAAAACTATACGTTAAGAAATCAGTGAGTCAGCGGCATGCAAAGTTACAGTTAAAGTTAAAGTTAAAGCTCTTGGTAGGTGAAGGAGGCGTGACATCCTGAAAATGTTGATGGCATTATCTTTATATTGCATCTAGCAACCTGTATGCCAAAATTGGTGTCCCTAGGTTTTATATTAACTGAGATATTCGCCAAAAAACACATTTTTTTCCGAGGTATGTCTGGTTTTTGGTTTATTGTGGGCGAATGGGGCGTGGCATAGAAAATAAAAAGATTCTTGCATTGACTGACTAAATATGTGGTCGATACTTACTATAACGAATATTATAGCTCTTACCATTTCTGAGATCTGTTTTTTCATACGGACAGACGAACATGTCTATATTGACTCGGCTTATGATGCTGATCAACAATATACATATATACTTTATGGGGTCTGCCAAGCCTCCTTCTGCCTGTCACACACTTTTCACAAACCCAATATACCCCACGTGCATTACACTGAGATCTGCTACTGCGGTCGCATCACACAAGAAGCGAAAACGAAAAACTTTGTGCGAGCGAGATAGACATACAAATATGTGAGCATGTTAAGTACTTGCAGCAGCTACTCCAATTTGAAATCGTATAATTGCAACGAAGTTCAGAGGGTATTACACTGTCGGTATGCCCGACTGAAATTTTCTTTCCTGTTCAACTTGATATCTTACAGTAATATTGAAAAGGAGAAGTCCGTTCTTATTTCAATTTTAATGACTTAATTTTGGGTCATGTTTTCAAAGTTCTTGATATAAGTGTTTCAGAACACTTTTAACGATTTTGTCCAGTGAAAAAATAACTGTGTAATATTCTTAAAAAAAAAGTATGTAGATCTTTAACTAAGTATTCACGAACTCGATTCTTGTTTAAATGTATCAAATATGTAAATAAATATTATCTTTGGAAGAAAAAATAACTATAGTGAACTAATTTTTTGCACCGTCTGTTCTTAGTATCGAGGTTGTTCACTTTATTAAGACTCAATTTGTAAGCTCAAAAAACTCGGTTTCTTTATTTAAACAATTAATTAAAGATTTGAACGATTTTGTTTTAAGATTTTAAGTATTATAATTAATTATTCATAGAACCTGATTGATGATACTGACAACGAAATTTCAATTATATATGTTTTTACCGTAATTAAAAAAGAAAAGAATTTTACTACAAAGCATAATAATAGGAGGATGGTGGGGATTGAACCCGGGTCCCGATTTTAAAGTTATAATTTCCACACTCATATTAAGTAAATGCAGAACTTTACTTGATTTGAGAATATTTTTTCTTATAATTTGTTATCTTCCACATGAATTAAAAACTGTTGTAATTGTTTTCAGTATTTCGTACTTAATTCAAGAATAAATTTTGAGTTTGCAAAAGTCTTAAGTCAAGCACATTCAAAATTTAATTTTAGAACGTATCCATTTTGTACCTTACAATAAATACAAGTTTTAGGACGACGAAGTTTACTTCAGATATCAAAACAAATATCAAGTATCATTCACATACATATACATATATGTATACATATGTATATTAACGATAATGCACGTTTTTAACGATAGCCTGCTCCTTAAAAAGTAATCTCCGAATTGTTTTTGTTGTCGTTGGTAGCCAACCGCAATACTAAATTGGAAATCAAAATCCAAAGCCGAATGGAAAAAAGCCAATCAAATACACAGCAGCAGTAATTGTATTCTGGTCACTAGCTCAAGGAAGTATCTATGCTTCGCCATCCACCAAAAATTCACTCCCTTCCCCGTTCTCCTTTCTTTTATTCAACCACTTTACTTTCCATTCAGTTCCCCACTTTTTGTCTGTTGGTCACACTGAATTGCCGCACCAAAAATAAACAAAATAACAAGGCGCAGACAAGAGGATGCTATAATAACAACAACAACAACAAGAACTATATATTTCTAATCTTGAAGGCGGCAAATGCCTAGCTCTATCTCCCTTCCACCCTTACACGCACAAAGAGAGACAGAGAGAGAGAGAGAGAGAGACAGTTGAAGCGATTGAGTAATTTTCTTTGTATGCTGTGCTTGTGCTTCTTCTTGCTGCGGCCACACAACTTCATTAGGAGCGAGAGCATGTGAGCGGACAGAGGAAAGTGAAAGGGAAAAGGGCAGAAATTTGGAACTGCCTTTTTGGCAGTAGCTCTGCTGCTGACAATTTCTATGCTGTTTGGTTACATAAAAATACATATATTTAGTAAAAAAAAAAAAAAATACAAACAAACAAAATAAAAAGAGAAGAGTAGAGAAGAGAAGAGAAACGAAGAGAAAGAGAAAGGTGTGAGGATGAAAGGCTGAAGCGGTGCTTGTTAAATTTAGTTGTTGGCATTAGATTTGCGTAATTTGTCAACTAATTGGCACACACACACATGCACAGAGAGCATTTGCCTTGACTTGAGGCGAGTAACAGTACCAGTACCAGTGTGTCTGTGTGCGTTTCATACAAATTGGATTAACGGTACAACACAAAGGGAGCTAGGAAAAGCACTTTGACATCCCAGGAACTCAGCCCACTGCACCACACTACATACGTCGCATACCACACCACACCACACCACACCACACATCATAGCACATCAAATGGAAGCTTTGCATAATTCGCGCGATTTCGAATTGTTCGTCTTGCACCTCAACACATACACACACAAAAACATAAAACAAAAAAAAAAAACAGATTAAAAAGCTAGTTGGATGTGTTGTATAAATATTCGTGCATATGCATACATCTACATATGTATGTAAACTTCAATGTACATATGTATATGTTGGTCCCACCCACTCTTTACACACGCACATTCAGAGCAGCAGCTCATCATCATATTCGGCTGGGATCCTTTTGTGCTCTTCTTCTTCGTCTTCACGCTCTCTTCCTTCGTTTGCTTTCGCTAGGCTTTCGCAGTGTTTCTAGGCTTAATAAATTTGTCGCTGGTGTTCACACGCGTTTTCAAAAAGAACAACAACAACAAAAAAACAAAAATCACAAACACTTAAGGAAATGATTTTGGTATTGAAACCATGTGTAAACTAAAGTGTCAATTTTTTATTATTAATTTTTTAATTTTTTGTATTATTTTTGGCTCTTTTTATCTTTTTCTTCTCTTTTTTGGATGATATGCGAGGTCGGCTCGAGTTTCGCACTGTTGTTGTACACTTAACTGTTGTTGGTTGTTGGTTGTTGTTGCTGAAGGTGATGGTAAAGTTGTTGTTGTTGTTGCCGTTACAATCAACCAAACAAACAAGCAAACAATCAAACAAACAAAAAAAAAATATAAGAGAATTTTTTGGACTCTTGCTTTGCTTTCCTTAGCTGCTATTGCAGCATCTGCTGCTGCTGTTTTTAACTGTAACAAACTAGTCAAAAAAACAATTGGAGAGCGCACGATACAGCTCCGCACCACATGACCGCACAACACGACTGACAGTTTGCCACTAAAGGAGCTTGCGAGCTTATCGGCTAACGGCAGCCGAACGAGGCAGTCGGGCAGTCGAGCAAGGAAAGTTCCGAACGTAACCGAACGATATTTGTTGTCTGCATCGGCTGCTTTGCTTGTACATTCGTGCATGTGTTGGTGTTAGAGAGCGCGACGCGACGTCACTTTCTCTCAGAATGCGTTTGCGTATGCATATGTATGTGTGTGTGTGTGTGTATATATATATCCTACATTAGAAGATGTGCCGTTACTGTTGCAAAAATTGTAGCCAAATGCCCAAGCAAGTACTTTAGACATGTTCCATGCTTCCATGCTCAATGTTCCGTGTTCATTGAAGAAAGCACAGAACCCGACGACCCGTTGGGAAATGGCGCTCATGTGTTGATAGGTTTGTGTTTAGAATACTAACTTATGAAGCTTCAAAAGCAAAAGCAGAAGCGAGAACGAAAACAGAAAAGGAGAGAGTGAGTAAGTGCAACTGATAATTGATTTGTTTACTTTACCATGTTGTTAATAACATATTACATGAAAGCCTCTTATGATGAATCACAACTTTTCTAGTTATACGGACAAAACTTACTCTTTTTATAAAGTTGAAATACAGTCTCCATTTTCAGCTCAATTAACGTAAATTGAATTTAGGGCAGTTTCTTTAGTTTTTTTGACCATAACGACCAAGGGTTCTATGAAAGAGGTTTAATGAAATTGCCTTTGATTTAAGTCCGAACACTCTTTGTATACCAAAATATCATTCGAATTTCATACAAAAATAATGGATTACTTTTTACTACTCCTAAAATAGGAATAATTTTGCTTAATCTACAATACAGAGAGTTTTCAAGGCAATAAAAACCTCTACACTCACTTGGAAAATCAATTTATGGTCCATAGTCCTATCATAACAAGATTCTACGTAAAACTGTTGTTGCCAAAGACAAAAACCTTCGGATAAGTGGCAGAGCTCCGGGATGCAGGATAGTGCAGCCAAATAGTTAAAATTACGCATATCTCTTAAAAGCTTGGCCTCATTTCTGTTTTTTTATTTATTTTAATTCATTTTTTTTGTTTTTGTTTTATCTACACGCACTTGTATCCGGTCCTTTGACAGCTTTTTTACGCTGCTTTTGTATAGAAATGATTTTGGTAAGACGTAATACAGTGCTGTCTGGGTATAGTGACCCCCCTATATAGTGAACATTCCTAAATAGTGAACACCCAAATAAGTGTGTTTTCTTAATAATTTTGTTAACGATTAAAAAATAAAATAATCGCTGTTTAAATAAAGAAAACGAGTTTTTGAGCACACAAATTTGAGTCTTAATAAAGTGCCCAACGGAGAACAGGTCGTGCAAAAATTAGTTCACTATACCCAGACAGCACTGTATATAAATATCAAAAAAAAAAAAAAAAAAAAACACAACACCAGCAAAAGTCTAAACTATTTAAGGTTCATTTCCATAACATTTTTACCAATACTTTACACTCGATTAAAATTAATATTAGCCAAAATCAAACATAATCCTAAAGTTTGCCAATAGGGCCCAATAAAACTCTTGAGAAATCTCGAATACCAAAATTAAATGTTATTTGCACGCTGCAGGCGCTGCGCATTTCCCATTGGGGTTAAGTCTCCAAAAACAAAAACAATGGGAAGAAGAACAACAACAGCAGCAGTCAGTGGGCCAAAGGAAACGCCAAGTGCCATGTGCGCCGCTTGAATCTGAATTTCAATCTGTGTATGTGTATGTGTGAGTGTACACACACATACACACGACAATGGTGCCAATCCAATGCCGAGCACTATATGGCCTTGCGGCTATGCTGTTTCGCACTCTCTGTCTCTATCTCCCAATCTCTCTCTTACTCGTATTGTCACTCTTTTGCTCTGTGTGCGTGTGTATGCTTGGGAGCTTTAAAAAGCTGCAAATGCGACCTACAGTGGTACAAAACCGAAAGAGAAACAAATTATTATTCAATTAACTTGCATAATTTATGTGCACATTACTTATTGCTTTTTATTACATACATATATATAATACTTTATAATTATATTTTATATGTTGGGTTTCCAAAAGAATTTATAGTAAATTTTAATTTTTCTACAACAGTTCAAATCTAATGCTTTTACATAGAAATGGCAAACTTAATATTAATCAAAAGTATACATTTCGAAAACTCACTAGAGAGTATAGTATTTTTAAAATTTAATATAGAGCTAGTAGTTTTTATAAAAGGAAAATATCTTTTCTTAAGACATTTTTTATTTTTTTAATCAAAAAACGTAAGATCCAAATTCATAATATATCATTACATTTTTTAGTTTTAATAACATAAAAAAGGTTCTTTAAGTATATGAGTATAGGATGATAAGTGCTTCAATCTTTATTTTAGTCAATATCGACCACAAGATTAGTTAGTCAATACATGAATTTTTTTGTCGACGCCACACCTTTTTCGTCCACAGTAACCGAAAAACCAAGCATATCATTGAAAAATTACAGTTTTTTTGCGATTATCACGCCCGCTTGCCCATATGCCCTATAGTTTTGAAACATTATATTTATGTTATTATGTTTAGAGACAAACAATATCTAACTAAACACACAACGAAACAAACAAAGGAATCTCTAAGATTTTAATATTATGATTATAACTTCTCGTATTAAATTGGATTGGAGTGCTTCCCTTGCCTTTTGGTTAAACTATTTGTCGTATTTTCAAAGCGATTTGTGGAAACAATGCTTTTAAAACATCACAACCATTCTCTTAAAGCCAAAGTTCTTAAAAATATACTTAATAATAACAAGAAAGAAAATTGCAGTCTAGTATCCCGACCGTGTAATACCCTCTGAGTTTTATTTCCAATTATATGAGTTCAAGTAGAAGCAACTACTGCAAGAACTTAACATGCACACGTATTTGTATGTTTGTCTCGCTCGCACAACGTTTTTCGAAATTCTGAAAACGCTGCGTTTGTGAGCTCAGTGCAATGCACGTGGCTATCCCTCGCCTGAAAGTAACGATTTTCGTTGTATGACCAACTTTTTTAATTATAGTCCGCCTTTAATTCAATTTTCAGGATCGTTTAATATTATTTGTATCCAAGTATACGCTAAGTTACAAAACTATACGTGAGCCGGAAACATGCGAACTTTCAACGCAATTGTACTTTTTATGGGCGAAGGAGGCGTGGCATCCAATAAATTTTGATGGCATTATCTTTATACTGCTTCTGGCAACCTGCATTCCAAAATTGGTGGCCCTAGGTGATATAGTTACTAAGATATTCGCCAAAAATATATATTTTTTCCGAGGTATGTCTGGTTTTTCGCTTATTGTGGACGAATCGAGCATCAATAAAAAAAAGATTCTTGTATTGACTGTATAAATATGTGTAGCTTTTACCATCTCTGAGTTCAGTTTTTTCATACGGACATGGCTATATCGACTCGCCTTGTGATGCTGATCAAAAATATATATACTTTATGGGGTCTGCCAAACCGGAACAAACCCAATATAACCCTCAGAGGGTATACAATTCTGATATCAGTGCAAAAGTGGGATTATAAGTTTTTTTTTCGTTATATTTAATTCATTTCACATATTGTTTGTTAAGAATAGTTCAATAAATATGAATTAAAGCCTTTTTTTGAATAAATTATAACGAGAGTCTTCCTGTACATTATAGTTATTTAAATAGTTAAACAAAAAATAGTTTGTGAAAAAAAATATTAGAATTATAGTGGTTTTAAATTTGGCACGGAGTTGGATTTTTGAAGGGGAATTTTCATTTGCTTGAGTTTACGAACTCTAATATGTAAAGAATAATTGCTATAGAGAATAGAGTTACAAGCTCCTGAGTTTTACTTACATATGATTACACTGTTAATATGGAATAGCATAAGAAATTAAACTGTCGAAACTATCTCAGATTTTAGTAAATTTTAAATGTGATTGATTTCGCAGCAGATAGAAAGATCAGGACACTGTGCGACGTTAAGATGAGCAAACGACAACAGAACGTACAAGACAAACACAAACACAAAGAGAAACCGATTCAGAAACAGAGACCGAAACCGAAATCGAGACAGAAACGCCATAAACGGCAAACGTGATGCGCGCATGTTTTTTTATCTTCAATCTCAGTTGAAATCATCTGTCCTGACCGCCTCTCAGCTCGCCTCTGCAAGAAGAAGGATGAGGTGTTTGAGTACCGTCAGTAAGCACACCGCATTCAGCTGAGCAGCTATGTACCTTGGTATTATGAAGGGCAATAGGTTGTGCGGTCGTGTTCGGTTCGTGTTCGGGTCGCTGGCTCGTCGTGACGTACGCTACACCTCGGCTCTGCTTGAAGTCACCAAGTCAACAAAAACGCCGCCTAAGAGATGTGAGTTGTATAGTGGTACAGTGGGTTCCGAGTGTGTTGGATAGCTGGGATGGAAAAATTGGCTGGAGGGAGTAGAGTGGCTAACCGACTGTCGGGCGGGCGTACTTTTCTGCGCTTTGTAACGGCAAGAAATTTGTACTTCCGACCGGCGACGACGGCGACCGTAGAACATTTTAATTAAAAGCAGCTGGAAATGTGACCTAAATAATACTTCCGTATAGTGTGAAAAATTGGCCCAACTTAAAGCTAAAGCACCCCTTCAAACTTTAGCAATGTATATATGTACATATATAATTTACCCATTTGCTGCCTAATTTACCACCCAGCAAGCGATGATCAGGAAAAGTTGCATTGAAGTTGGTCAGTTTACATGGGTAAGAAATCTAGTTTAATGCCAAATGTAGGTTGGGAGTGTGTAATTAGTTCTTCAAGTTGAGCAACGTGTTAATTTGGTGTAAACATTCTGAATGAAAATGCAATGGGAGAATTACGTTTTAATTATACAAAACATGGCGCTTTACTGAATGCATCACCAACATTTAAAAGACATGTCATAACCAGGCTTCAAATGTGCAATGCATCTTCATTGAGGATAACTATTTATATGTGACAACATCTACAGTTTGTCTCTACAAACATATGCATTCAATTACGTGGTTTTCAATTTTATTTCAAATTATCCATAAGTCAATCGAAAAACAAAGTTGTCAAAGACTTTTGCGTAGAAAAATTGCAAAATACCCTAAAAAATATCATTTATGGTTAATATGTTATCAATATAATATAAATTATATAAATAAAATGATAATGTTTATTGTGTTAGCAGCACTTAATTCCGTTTTCAATAGGTTGGCGAACTAAATGCCGTGTTCAATGGGTAAGCAGCGCTAAAAAGCAAATTTGTGATTGAAAGTGGAGAATAAAAGAATAAAGGTAAAAGTAAATAAAAATAAACGTCGGAAAAAAATTTACTTATTTTGACACATAGCAATGTTGAGAAACTATTTTCTGAAATAAATTTATTTAAAACTAATAATAGAAATAATAAGTTAGAAACTGACACTTTAAAAGGTTTACTTCACACAAAAGTGGGTCAAAGAAAAACTTAAAGCCTTCTGACAACCACCTAAAATACTTCAATAAAAACATGCATACATTTTGTAAAACTTGTACATTAAAGTGTATAAACAATTTGAACAGCATAATTTTCTTTTTAAACGTCAACAGAAATTAATGACAATTACGTACAGAGGCAGTTCATTTAAAAATTTATTGTTTAGTTAATTTTTATACTACAGCGTAAGGAGTACGTCCGGTTTGTCCGAAGCGGTTTGTGTGTAACAGGCAGAAGAAAGTCTGGCAGACCCCATAAAGTATATATATTCTTGACCAGCATCAACAGCCGAGTCGATATAGACATGGCCGTCTGTCTGTCTCTCCGTCCTTCTGTATGTAAACTTAGATCTCGAAAACTATAAGAGCTACAGCCCCCAAACTTGGAATGTGTATCCGTCTATGCTGCAAGTAGTACAAGTTTATTTTGGATTTTTGCCAATCAATCAATCACATAGCCGCCATATGACCTAGCATTAAAACAATTTTTGATTTAATTATTTCTCCGTTTTTAAAGAAATGTCAATAAAACTCACATAGTACGTGTAAGATAGTAATAAATATATACTGACCGATTTTGGTTGGAATCGGATAACCATATCATATATTTTCTATTTGTTGAAAATTGAAAAATGTACTAGATTTGTCTTTCTACCTAATTTTTTTGTGTTGCAAGATAACTAAACTTTTTTCACAGAGTATGTGTATAGTAGTATTATCTAAACACTGACTAACTTTCGGATTGGACAATTATATCACATACCTCCCATACAAGTAATCTGACAAACATCAGAGCCAAGATATGTTTTTAGTATGAGAAACTTTTTTGTCTGCTGAGGTACCCAAACCAAACTTACACAGTAGGTGCAAAATATTTTTTTTTTAATTTTCTGAGCAGTATTTACAATATACCGCGCCTTTTTCTCACAAATAGGTGATTAATATGTTAAGCTTATTATTTTATAAGGCATTTTACATTGAGTACTTGATTTTGTTCTAGAATACGCTGTAGTATCTCACAGTCGGCATGCTCGACTGTAACCCTTCCTATTAGTTTTTATTGTTTATAAATTTAAGAAAAAATTACGTAGATCTACGTGTTTTTGCAAAATTATGCTATTGAAAAACTCGTAGATTTTGGAGCCAATCTAAGTAATTTTTAAATTTTGAGTTGGCATCCCTGCGCACATAGACGAGTCTATGGCTATATTGACTCGGCTGTTGATGCTGATCAAGAATACATATACTTTATGGGGTCTGCCATGCCTCCATTTTCCTGTTACATACTTCTGACAAACCCAATATACCCCTCAGAGGGTATAAAAATGGGTAATATAGTTACTAAGATACGTAGGCTGCTATATATATTTCTGGCCTAGGCAACAATAAGTGTTGCCAGGTGCAATCTGATATTTCCATTGGAAAGGTTGACATTTTTTAGCATAACATCACTCAGAACGTGTTGTCATTTAATCGTGAATTGTTTAACTTGCAGAGCTTTGAACAATTCAATTCCGTTAAAAAAAATGGAATTGACACGTGAGCATTTTCGTGCGATCATTTTTTTACAACAAGAGTGCATCGATGAACTTAAGTCTTTGTATGGCGATCAGGCACTATCCTATAGCACCGTGGAATACTGGTATAACGAATTTAATCGTGATCGCAGTTCGCTCAACGACGAATTCCGTGAAGGTCGTCCAAAAACGTCCGTTGTGCCAGAGAACATTGATGCCGTGCGTGAACTAATAATGCAAGATCGTCATGTGACATACCGGGAGACAGAGGCATCCTTGGGTATTTCTCCCACCAGCATACATTCGATATTACATAAACACCTGACCGTAAGAAAGGTTTGTTGTCGGTGGATCCCTCACAATTTGACAATCGCTCAAAAAAAGGCTCGTGTCGATTGGTGCAAAGAAATGTTGAAAAAATACGATCGCGGTGCTTCAAAAGATGTTCATAAGATCGTCACAGGTGACGTATCTTGGATCTATGCGTATGAGCCCGAAACAAAACAACAATCGACCGTGTGGGTCTTCGAAGACGAGCCAAATCCAACGAAAGTTGTTCGTGGAAGAAGCACTTCAAAGCAAATGGTCGCCTGTTTCTTCGGCAAAACTGGTCATGTGGCGACTGTTTCGCTTGAGCAACGAAGGACGGTCAATTCTGAGTGGTACACCACAATTTGTTTGCCTGAAGTCTTCGGAGAAATTCGAAAAACAAACAAGAGAAGACGAATCATTCTTCACCATGACAACGCGAGCTCTCACACATCGGCTCAAACCAGCGCCTTTTTGACCGGCCAAAACGTCGAATTGATGGGTCATCCGCCGTACAGCCCTAACTTGGCACCCAATGACTTCTTTTATTCCCGCACATCAAGAAAAAAATGATTGTTCAACGATTTTCGTGTCTCAATCGGAGTGGAAAAAGTGCTTCGACAATTGGTTTGAGCGCATGCAAAAGTGTATAAATCAGGCTGGAGAATACTTTGAAAAACAATAAAACAATTTTTGATGATAAATATTCGCATATTAGGCCAGAAATATATGTATATAGCAGCCCTCGTATACGCCACAACATATATTTTTTTGTCTAGTTTTTCGCTTGTTGTGGGCGTGGTATCAACGACTGACAAACTATGTGGTGGATACTGACTAAAACGGAGGCAAACGGATATGGCTATATCGACTCGGCTGTTGATGCTGATCAAAAATACATATACTTTATGGGGTCTGTCACGCCTCCATCTGCCTGTTACATACTTTTCCACAAATCTAATGTACCCCTCAGAGGGTATAAAAAGACACGTTTTTAAGAACCACGTCCATTCTTCAATAAATGGGGAAATAGTGACACTATCTCGACTTTCCACATTTTTAATATGAATGGTAGAAGAGCAAAATTTAGCAAATCCCATGTGCTAACCAAATTTCATTCTGATCGGACCATTATATCATATAGCTGCCATAGGAACAATCGGCTGGAAAGGCTTAGTACTAAAATGTTTTCTGTCTATTGAACGATTTTATCCAAATTCACTCAATACGCGTTTAGTACCAAATCCCATTAGCAAACCAAATTTCATTCTAATCGAACTACTATATCATATAGCTGCTATAGGAACAATCGGCTGGTACTAAAATGTTTTCTGTCTTTTGAGCTATTTTGTCCAGAATTTACATAATATGCGGGTGCTATCATTTCCTATATGGTTGCCAAATTTTATCTCGATCGGACTACAATATCATAAGGCTGTCATAGGAACAATTGTCTAAAAATTCTTGTTAAACATTTTTTTTATGTTCTTTAAGCAATCGCCACAAAATTTACGCAATAAGCAAAAAGTACCTACTATTATGAGCAAATCAAATTTTGTTTTTATCCGACAACTGTATCATATAGGAGCTATAGGAACAATCAGCTAAAAGCGCCTATTACAGATATCTTTCCTTACTATTGAGCGATGTTAGCCAAATTTTGCAATCATTCTGCATATGCTAATCAAATTTCATCCAGTTTGAACTACTATATCATAAAGCTTCCATGGAAAAATCGGTTAGAGTTACTAATTTGTAAAACTGTTGTATTTTTTGTAAGTAATCGCAAACAAATTTTGAATATATACATATATATATATATAATATATATATGATATGGGGGGACTCGATGCTTAACATTGCTTTGCTTTAAAGGTCCTGTTGACTAATCAAGCTATGTCCTTTGCACTTAAACTACGTGAAAATGCAATCAATAAAAAGTCGTCATGAACAATTAGTGCCGCAAGTTAACTGTCACCAGCCGCTGCTCACCTGCCATTTTCTGTCTGCTATCTGTTGTCTGACTGACCCAGCTGCAGAGTGATTTAGCTGCAGCACGATGGCCCGTGGCACAATCATTTGGCTCAAGTACAGGGGCTAAAACGGATATACCGCTAACAACGACCAGCACTTGAGCATATTTGCTCAACAATTACATATGTCACATCCATCCATACATTCATCCTTACATCTTTGCATCCGTGCAACCATATGTAGCCATTCAAGTATTCTATTCATATACATATGTACATACATTTGTATGTTCTTTTCACACGACTGCAACAAACAATCGCTCGTCATGGCGTATGCGCAATTTTTGTCAAGGCAACCAACCAAACCCGTTTTCCTTTCCTTTCCCTACTTTGGTCGACCCTTGCAATCAAACGGACATAACTGCAGTCACTACAAGTGACAGCATTCAGAGATTTGAAATCTCTGGCGCTTACTCAAAAGAGCTTTACACAACCCCACACAATCAGACACACACTTAATTACACATACCAAATGTGTAAATATTTCATCTTTATTTAAAAAAAAAAAAAAGCCCGTATTAAGTTATGCATACTAGGTGACGACGGAAGAAGCGTTTGTATTATATTAGTTGCTCGTTATATACGACTCTTTTGCCAATAAGAAAAACAAAATTGAAAATTGGCACGATTTTCTTAACGTATAGTTTTGTAACTTCACATTCGTTTAGAGGCAAACAATATCAAACTATCCTGACAATCGGGCTAAGGTCGGATTACAATCAAGAAATTTATTATATATCGAAAAACGTAAATTTCGAAATGCAGTCACAGTGCGAGAAAAAGTTTTCATTTGTAATCAGCTCATTCGCAGCTGCTCTGTGGATGTGAAAAAAGCGAGAAATTTTGTTCAATTTTCAATTTGATTGATGCATATTTTCCACACAAAGGAAAAAAGTGAAAAGTGCTTAAAGACTATTAACAAAACCCTGTAGAATCAGGTGTTATTAATACATTTTGACCGTTTTTGCACCTTTTGAGAATAAATGGCATGTCTTGGTAAAGACATTTGGAGTGAAATTAATTTACAATCAAAATAAATATTAATCTAGAAGAAGACGATTAAAACCATGTGTGATAAAAATTACAAGTTTTTCTAACTCTAACTATAACCCAAAAAATATCCAAAAATTGAGTGGTTGGCAAAGACACGACTTACAATGCCTAAAGAAAGTCGGCACTTCATCGTCTGGGATCTGTTGTTGATGCTGCAGAAGCCTGGGAGCAACATTTCTCATTGGCCCGTTTAGATTCGCAATAGAAATTCGCTAAAAAAAGTTACTAACTGCTTACACGCGAAAGAGCAAGCACTAGAGAACACATAGATGCTCGCGAACGTCAATTTGAAAGGAAATTTTAACCAATGTGCTCATCATTCGAACGGACCGTATTAGTACCTCAAAAGCCTCGAAAAAGAGATACACAGTAGAGAGAGCGAAGGCGTGACCGATCCACCAGTTCTGGAACTACGAAGTGGACAGCCTGAGCCAATAATAGGGGCTGACACTGTTACGGATACGCAAAATTAAACGTTTTGGCAGCCGAACCACTATCAAGCAGCTTTTAAATTGGCACCTAGAAAGTTTTGATGACATCAGATTTGGAGCCAACACCGACGTTTCATAGGACTCGACCATGGCATAAGTTTCACTGAGTGTTTAACGATATGGCTGACGAATATGGTTGGTGTAAACGCACAAAACTGCGAATGCTGTATTCAAGCTTCTGTTGACGGGGTTTGAAAGTCCACATGCCGGTTACCACGAGTTTTATAATCGCAGAGTTCTAAGAAATATTTGAAAGATTTTCCCGAGGATCTGCAATGCGAAGGCGACATCCTGATGCTGATTTCCTGCCCTCGCATAGAGTTAGCGTTGAATTTTAGAAGTTGAACCTAAAGTTTACCTGAGACCCAGTACCGTTACGTGTACCCTCGGTCGAACAATCAAGTTTATTGTTTGCCGCCGCCTGCGTGAGCCCCACCAACTTTAGCGTAGGCTGCGCATCACAGCTCGCTTTAACACAAGCCGTTTTGGAACGCAACTGGTTCCTAGCTCACATCGAACCCATTCTTGGCAGCTCTCGAACGGACCGCTACACTAAACACTAATACCAGGAAGCTAGTATCTAGTATGTAGTAGTGATTTACTAAGAGATTTTATCCTTGACTGCAATTATTGGCAACCTACAAATTTGCCCACTAAAGCTTTTGCGTTCTGCATTTTGCGCTTACCAACAGTACCACACATACTGCACACACTGATCGCACCGATGTAATCTGATATACTATACGACTGACTCGGAACACACCCAACCTATTAACAACCGCCTCATTACCAGAAGCTTGCTTGTCAGATGGTCTGAAAACTGATGTGTTTTTGTCGATATAGCCATGTCCGTCTGTCCGTCTGTCTGTCTGTCTGTCTGTCCGTCTGTCCGTCTGTCCGTATGAACAAACAGATCTCAGAGATGGTAAGAGCTACAATATCCGTTTTAGTCAGTATCGACCACATATTTAGTCAGTCAATACAAGTTTGTTTCCTTTTTTTGATGCCACGCCCCATTCGCCCACATTTAGCGAAAAACCAAACATACCTCGTAAAAAATACATGTTTTTGGGGAATATCTCGGTAACTATGACACTTAGGGTCACCAATTTTGGTATGTAGGTTCATATTTGCAATACAAAGACAATGCCATCAACATTTTTTGGATGCCACGCCTCCTTCGCCCACCAAACTTTGTAACTTTGCAAGCGGCGGGCTCACTTATTTCTTAACGTACAGTTTTGTAACTTAGCATTTAGTTGCAGACAAATAATATCAAACGATTGTGAAAATTTCATTAAAATCGGACTATAATTAAAAAAGTTTGTCATACAAACTTAAATTTTTATCGCAATAGCAGTGCACTGCTTTCGATTACGCTGCAGTGTTTACAAGCAGTGCACAAGCAGTGCTTGTGTATCTAAAACTCAATTAGTGCACTGCTTGTGTTTATAAAATTTAAGCAGTGCACTGCTTGTAAGCAGTCCAAAATGAACTCATAATTGAAAACGAAGCTCAGAGGGTATTACACGGTCGGCATGCCCGACTGACATTTTCTTTCTTGTTTTGTTGATGCCCTGCCAGTTACTAAAACACCTAGGGACACCACCTTTGGCGTGCAAGTTGCTAGATGCAATGTTAATATATTACCGTCAAAATTTTTTGGATGCCACTCCCCTTTTGCCCAGCCTCCAGCTCATGTAATCCTTACCGTATAGTTTTGAAGCTTAGTGTACAAAGTGTTGAACGGAGGTAAAAGGTGGCGTATAGAATTGGAGGATCCGGTACCTGGGACTGCCGGGGAGTAATTCATTGCAGACCGGATAGCGGCTATAGCTACTTAATCTGCTATAACAGTTATTTGTGATGTGGGCAGGAAGAAATTGACCTGTCCATGTTGGGAGCCTAGTCCCATTGCACATTGGCAGATTTGACGAAAAGAGCGGTATAAATTAAAAAAAAAAAAACAAGGAAAAAAATACCGACCGTGTAATACCCTCTGAGCTTCGTTTCCAATTATATGAGTTCAAACTGGAATAGCTGCTGCAAGACCTTAACATGCACACATATTTGTATGCCTATCTCGCTCGCACGTTCTTCGTTTTCGTTGCCTGTGTGCACAACTCAGTGCATCGCACGTGGCTATGCCTTGCTTGAATGTAACGATTTTCGTTGTTTGAGAAACTTTTTTAATTATAGTCCGATTTTGATGAAATTTTCACAATCGTTTTATATTATTTGTCTGCCAGTAAATGCTAAGTTACAAAGCTATACGTTAAGAAATAAGTGAGCCAGCCGTTTGCAAAATTATAACGTAAGTGTGCTTTTGATGGCATTGTCTTTATATTGCATCTAGCAACTTGCATGCCAAAATTGGAGTCCCTAGGTGTTATGTATTGTATGTATTTTTTTTTCGAGATGTCTGGTTTTTAGCTTATTGTGGGCGAATAGGGCGTGGCATCAAAAAAAAAAAAGATTCTTGTATTGCCTGACTAAATATGTGATCGATACTGACCAAGTTTGAACTTGTAGCTCTTACCATCTCTGAGATCAGTTTGTTCATTCGGACAGACGGACAGACAGACAGACAGACGGACATGGCTATATCGACTCGGCTGTTGATGCTGATCAAGAATATATATACTTTATGGGGTCTACCACGCCTCCTTCTGCCTGTTACATACTTCTGACAAACCCAATATACCCCTCAGAGGGTATAAAAATATGGCCTGGTTTGGTGTTACCTAAGCTTTTGAAGTGAAAAGCTTTTAAAGGTTAAAATAACGAAGAAGAAGACTAAAACTGTAAAAGAGGTCGTTTAAATTTTGGAAAATGTTTGGTACAACGATATAACCGAAGAAACAATTCAAAATGTGGATAAAAACAAGGGGGGTCCTACAAAATAATGAAATCTATTTTTTTTTAGTAGAATAATATTTAATTAAAAAAATAATATTTTCAAATAATTTGTAAAAAAAAAAAATAATTATTCGTGTTCCTGAGTTTTTGAAAAATTATCCAGAAGTTTATTTTAAGATTAAAAAAAAAACATCACTGGAATTTAAATAATATTTCTTTTGGTTAACAAAATTTTTAAACCTTACGAAACGAACATTTTTTGCCTGTCCGGATTTCTTTGTCCGCTACTGTAGATCAAATTTAAATACTTTGAAAACAATACTTTTAGGTTTTTATTAATAAAATTGAATATTTTTTAATTTGTACGACATTATTATATAACTATAGGTCTAAATCCGATTTCTATAAAATAAATTGTTTTTATTGAAATATTTGATTTACTCTCATGATGGGTTACGTTAGTAAATGATAATTCGATGAAGGTTATGCACAGGACGGGGTAATGACAGTCGACTGAGCTTTCTTATGTGTTTTTTTTTTTTACAAACAACATATTTTTGGATAAATCTAATGCTGCAATACGAATAGTTGCAAGTTAGGCATTAGGGAATTAAGACGCCACCTGTCGGAAAAAAATGTCAGCTGTCGGCGCAAAACTGTTTCCAGTGGGCAAAGCATCTTCTAGTTGAAAAATTGGAAATTGGGTCGAGTCTTTACTAAACGCATAATACGAAGGCACAAATCTTAAGTCAAAGCTCACTGGTACAAATGCAAAAAATTTAATTTAACTATATCACATAGCTCCCATATAAGTAATCTGACGAATCACATCCAAGATATATCTTTAGCATGAAAAATGTTCGTCTTTTAAAGTATCCAAACCAAACAATTATACAGTATGTGGAAAATATTTTATTTTTCAATTTTTGGATCTTTTTTGGTTGAAGTCGTCCAAATACACCAAAAAACTATTTATACGATTCTTAAAAGTTGCGACTTTAGCACTTGACGTTAAACGTACAGTTTCCACGCTAAGGAGTCAATAACCACTTGCGGCAGAACTTTTTTAATTTTTTAAATATATTAATATGTTTTATCACACTGGTAGTGCAAGTGAAACGACGTCAGACTGCAAATCGGGCCCGGATTCAATCCTAATGTAGGTAAAGTATTCTTTACAAATTTATATGCAATTTTTAAAAACCTTTTTTAAATTTATACACACGGGTTCAAGTCCCACTCGCGGCAGAACTGTTTTATACTACAGCGTACGGAGTACGTAGTAGTATATTGGGTTTGTCCGAAGCGGTTTGTGTGTAACAGGCAGAAGAAAGTATGGCAGACCCCATAAAGTATATATATTCTTGATCAGCATCAACAGCTATATCGCCATGTCCGTCTGTCCGGAGACTATAAGAGCTACGGTCGTCAAACTTTGAATGTATATCCGTCTATGCTGCAAGCAGTATAAGTTTATTTTGTATTTTTGACACGCGCTCCACCGCCCCTTCAAATCGTGAAAAACAAAAACGCAATTTCTATAACTCGAAAAGTATTGAAGATATCTGAACGAAATTTTTAGAGTATGTGCATGGTACCACTTGATGTATCTTGACCGACTTTGGTGCGTATCGGACAACTATAAAGCCGCCATATCATAAAAGTTTGAAAACGTGTTTTTGCCCTAAATAATTGTTGTTTTTTAGATATTGCCATGAAACTCACACAGTATGTGTAGGGTAGTAATATACATATACTGATCGATTTTGGTTGGAATCGGACGACTATATCATATTTTTTCTATATGTTATTAATTGAGAAATGTAAAAATTTTTTTTTTTTTTTAACTTTTTTGATTTTTAAGATAACTGAACCAAACTTACAGAGTATGTGTATGGGGGTAGTATTTGTACACTGACCAACTTTGGTTCGGATCGGACATCTATATAGCCGTCATATAACCAAACATTAAAAAAATGTTTTTTTAAATTATTTCTTTGTTTTTAAAGATATTCCAATGAAACTCACACAGTACGTGTAAGATAGTAATATACATATTCTGACCGATTTTGGTTGGAATCGGGTGACTATATCAAATATTTTCTATATGATGAAAATTGAAAAATGTAAATTTGTCTTTTTGTCCAACTTTTTTGTTTTTCAAGATAATTGAACTTATTTCACAGAGTATGTGTATTGTAGTATTATCTAATCTTTGACCAACTTTGGTTTGGATCGGTCAACTATATCCCGTACCTCCCATATAAGTAATCTTACAAACATCGGAGCCAAGATATGTCTTTAGTATGAGAAACTTTTTTGTCTGCTGAGGTATCCAAACCAAACATACACAGTAGTTGCAAAATATTTTTTTTTAACATTCTGAGAAGTTTTGGTTGGGACTGATCAGCTACATTATAAGCAATCGTATTTACAAAATTTTAAATGTTGGAAATACTGCGCCTTATCTCACCACCTTACACGTAACATAACATTGTCATCACTAGAAGTTTAGCAGTGTCACCACTAAGTAAAGATAAAGAATGGTTGTCTCACTCTAACACATAGAGATCTAGCTTTAAGCATATCAAAAGGAAAAGATCATTCGGTGATGTGACGGCAACAAAGAAAGACGCAAGTTGTGAAATAAAGAACTAAGAAAAGAGAAATATATAACCGTCCACACTATGTTTGGCTTATTAGTTAATAAGACATCTCACATTGAGTACTTGATATTGCTCTAGAATACGCTGTAGTATCTTACAGTCGGTTCGCTCGGCTATAGCGGTTCCTACTAGTTTTAAATTAATGTTTTGAGCTAAATGCACCTCGTAGCTAAGATGTAGAGTTTTATTAAAATTCATTCATTCATGTATCTTCAATTAAATTTTCTTTTAATCAAAGTATTATTTTTAAAATACTGGCTCAGGATCTTCTACAGTCGCGAAAGCTCGACTGTAATGTTCCTAACTTGTTTTCATATTAAAAATTAACTAAATGCGACATCACAAAAGTATTCTTCTCTTCAGAAAAATATGTACATATGTTCTTTTTAGTATTTTTTGTAAAAAGAATTGCATTTTTTAGCGTTTGGGATTATTTAGGGCATTGCTAAGCCGTTTCGGGGAAAAACTTACTATACTTACTTGACCAAAACTTGATCTGTTCCATTAAAAATGCCATAAGGGTCAGAAATGAACAATAACCTAAAAAAAAAGAAAGAAAATGTCAGTCGGGCATGCCGACCGTGTAATACCCTCTGAGCTTCGTTACCAATTATATGAGTTCATTTTGGACTGCTTACAAGCAGTGCACTGCTTAAATTGTATACACACAAGCAGTGCACTGAGTGAGTTTTAAATACACAAGCACTGCTTGTAAACACTGCAGCGTAAACGAAAGCAGTGCACAGCTATTGCGATAAAAATTTAAGTTTGTATGACAAACTTTTTTAATTATAGTCCGATTTTAATGAAATTTTCACAATCGTTTGATGCTGATCAAGAATATATATACTTTATTGGGTCTGCCACGCCTCCTTCTGCCTGTTACATACTTCTGACAAACCCATCATACCCCTCAGAGGGTATAAAAATACCTTTGGGTAGCGTAAAACTCAAATAGACAGAGCGAGAAATTGCAGCTTCCTCTTACAGCGCTACACATGCGCGGTCGACTCTGATTGGCTGCTGCTAATTGCGGCAGAGTACCGTTCCTTGTCAATAAACATGTTAACCGTGGTCGATTTCGTTAAACATGGAAACAAATTTTCAATTTATATGCTGGTCTGCATTGTGCTAGTACCAGAGTTGGTAATAATTAATTACTTTTTATGTATGAACTGATTATTTCATTATCATAGAAAAATTAACTGTATGTGAAATAAGCATTGAAAAATCTATTGCTAATGAAAATGAATGTTCACTAATTAATATATTTTAATGATTTAATGTAAATGAAATTGAATTTCATTAGCATTATAACCACTTAATTAATATTAATTTATTATTAATTTTCATAAGCAATAGATTTTTCAAGACATATTTCATTAAACTTACTTTTATCAATACTGATGAAATGATGATGAATGGTACACATGGTATTCTCTCTGCAGGCAGTTCATATGTTAAAATCAGTCTCGTTTTCAAAATGGCGTCAAAAACCTAAAATTCCCAAAATCTCTGGATTGGATGGTCCGATCTTGACAAATGAGGTATCATGAGGTAATGCTGACAAAGAAAAGGAGTTTTTGCCCAATCAATTCACGACATGCAATAATAAGAATTTAAAAAATGAAATTCAAATGTAAATTTCTCGAAAACTGATTCGAAATCTGAATACGTAATGCTAATACTATTAAAAATACCTTTCTTCATTAGAGCGGACTGGCGTCCGCAGTGATAACTACAAATATTTTGGATATTATCTCTGATAAATCGAGAACTAGGGAAATAAAAACAAATTTCAATTTAAATTAATTACAGTATGTTTGCAAGCGGCTGGCTCACTTATTTCTTAACGTATAGTTTTCGGACTTAGCATTTACTGGCAGACAAATAATATCAAACGATTGCACTATGGGCGATTTGTTGATTTTGGCGGCATAAAGTTTAAAAATAGAGCTAGGAGCTTAATTTTTTTTTGTAAGTAATACTAATATTTTACTTTAATTTCGGATTTTTTTTTAGTCAATTTAACCACGCCTTTATTTTCCGCCCCTTTATAGCCCCGGCACTTGTATAAAAATTTCAATTTTTATTATAAAGCAAAGCATAAAAATAGAAAAAATAATATTTTACCATGTTTTAACAGTATTCCAAACATAAAAAAACATAAAGTTAATAATCTTCTTCATCCAAAACAAAGGAATTCTCATGTTTGTCATCAATTTCGTTGTCTGATTCGGTTTCTTCATCATTTAAAAAAGCGTGTTGTTGTTCAAAGTAAAGGAAACTTCAAGTGCAATTTTTTTTAAAAGGAACAAAAAGGAGCAGAAAAAATGATTACTACAGTAAACTAGACACATTCGTTAGTAACTTGCCATTTTTAGTTGCATGTTTTGATATGCACTTTTCAAGAAATACTCCACGGAACACAATTAAAATTGTTAGATTTTTGCTAAAAATACAATCAACAATAACACCGGACATTAAAAGCACCACGAACATTTATACACATTTAACGTAAATAAAAGATTCTAAATACCTTGAGCTTTGCTATCCATATTACACTTATTAATTTAAACGAAACCAATAATAATTTAAGCACTTTCAACAGCATGAAATTTTTCGCGCCAATTTATATAATTGCGAGCTTCAACAGATCAGTTGGTTTTGAAGGGCTGCCACAAAAAGAGAGTTGAGTGAACCTTTCGTAGCTCCGCTACTCCCAGTATTGACTATCATCAGTCCGGTACTGGTCAACCCGGTCGGAGTGCTCCATTCATCAGCAAGCGCACAGCGTGTCCGCAACAATCCAGTCACCGAATGGTATCTGCTGAATATTAAGGCCCTCCAGATCACGCACATCGGCATAGAGGGGACAGCGAGACTCTCTTTCCAACACGGTTAAGGGTGCGTTAGCATCTAGGCCAAAGATGACAGGCGTGCGGCTGGCCAGCAGCAGCACCGCATCCATGTACAGCAGGTAGGGTTCAATATCAGCACTGAACCGGCAGTATACGGAGATCAGGAAAATAGAACCAAAATTTTCAGACACACTCACGCATACGCCGTGCTCTGTGATGAGCGAGGAGAAAGGCATGCAGACGACCTCCGGGTCGTCTACGACAACTACAGCCTTGTTCTTCTTGTCGGACAAAACTCGCAAGCCTTCCGGTTATCCGGTGATCCTTCCTCCACGGTCAACATAAGGCTCCTGCAGCAAGGCGAACATGTAGCCGGAATCTCTCATCAGGACTCTGAGCTCGATATAGTGATGTAAATTTGGGTCGAAACTTCGATGTCGATGGTCATCAATGTTTGCACAATGATAAATCGATGTTGTATGATACATCGGCTAGAAACATCGATGCATCGATGTTTTCAACACATTCCGTTATTTTTTGTTAATTCTATTCTTAGAAGCCTTTTAAATAAATGCTTTCTTAGTTTTTTCTTTTTAATTTCTTCAATGAGTGGTTTACTTAACAATATAATATACAGAACTTAAAAAAAACTATATCAATTCATGAATTTTCATTATTTTAATAATATAACAATAAATGCTTCCTTATCAGTCTTTTTCATTACATTGAGAATCAAAAATAATAAAATAATAATATAACAATAAATGCTTCCTTAGCTGTCTTTTTCATTACATTGAGAATCAAAAATAATAATATAACAATAAATGCTTCCTTAGCTGTCTTTTTCATTACATTGAGAATCAAAAATAATAATATAACAATAAATGCTTCCTTAGCTGTCTTTTTCATTACATTGAGAATCAAAATTAATAAAATAATAATATAACAATAAATGCTTCCTTAGCTGTCTTTTTCATTACATTGAGAATCAAAATTAATAAAATAATAATATAACAATAAATACTTCCTTAGCTGTCTTTTTGTTATGCTTTCAAAGCAATGTTAATTATTATAATTACTTTTTTCAAAAAAGTATTTTTTGTCGATACTTTGCAAAAATAAAATGCGGCTTAGTCGGTTTGGCATTAACCTGTTTCTTCTCTGGCTTAAAATATATGATGCCGCTGAAAAAACCCGTTCAGAAGGAACCGACGATCCTACTATCGGTAAAAATTGCAGCGCCATTTTATGTAAATTGGGATATGTGTTTTTTATACCTTCCCATACTTGTAGAGGGTTGCTTTCAAATGACGCTAATGGCATTCGCAGGTACGCTATCATCTCCACATCAATATCCCCATTAGGCTTATGAGACTGTGCCAGCTGGTGATGGTGGTCCCAAAAAGAATTGGATTTAGTTGTGCTTGTCACGTTATCATTACTATTGTTGTCTTTGACCATCGGTTTTACCATAGACTTGATTTTTATAATAGAGTCTGAGCATGCCTGAGGGTCTTTAAAATGCAGTTTCTTAAATCTTGGATCAAGTACTGTAGCCATTGCCAGAATTGAGACCTGAAACAATACATTTAAAATAAAATTTTTTAAGGAATAAATTAATGATGACATTTGAATCATACCTGCTCTATTGAACCCATACGCTTATTAATTTCTAACAACAAGAAGTTCTTAATGTCTTTTGCCTCGGGCGTGATGTCATCAACGTTAAGCAATTTTGTTTTTAAGATATTCACCATTGGAATAACCATACTGGCTGTGCAATACGTATCTGCGCCTATTATTTTTGTGGCTTTCTCGAGGGGGCGCAGCATTGGCATAATATTATTAAGCAACTGTAATTCATTTCCATTTAGCATCTCAAGATCGTTGCGGACACTTAACACAATATCGTTTACGAAATTTTTAAGTTCCAAGTAACGCTCAATCATATAGTATATGCTATTCCATCTAGTAGCGACATCTTGGATCAATACCTTGTCCGTTACTTTTCTTAAGTTGTCGCTGGCAACGCAACTCTGCTTAAAAAAGTTACAATTCCCTTTACCTTTTCAATGCATGCTTTTATTGAATCTCTTTGCATAGCAGATCGGGCAATTAGATTTAGGGTGTGTGCAAAACATGGTATGTGCTTTTTTCGCCCAAAACCTAGGTCAACGGCTTTGACGACATTTGCCCCATTGTCGGTGACGACGGCTGTCACTTATTCCTTTTCAATGTTCCAATCTTTACAGCAACTGTCCAGCATTTCTGTGAGGTATACTGATGTGTGACGCTCGCCTAGCTCCAAAACTCCGATGGTCAAAGAAGTCATTTCAAGCTCAAGCTGAAAATGAGCAGTAATGCCCAAGTAACTCCGCATTGACATCTAGTCGCTCCATACATCCATTGTTAGTGTTAGCGTTTTCCCATTTAGCAATCTCTTCCACATTTCCTTCATTTCCAAAAACTTGTCATCCACCCATTTTGTAATTAAATACCGCGACGGTATTTTATGGCGCGGTGCAACCGTATTCATCAAATGTATAAAGCCTTTGTTTTCGACTATGGAAAATGGTTGCACATCTTTTGCAATCATATAAATAATGGCATCGTTGATTCTTTTGGTTTTTTTTCCGTCGGTGCCATACTCCGCTATGTTTCTAAAACTTTCAGCAATGGAAACTTGTGCCACACCGCTGGTACGTATATCAGGTACTGCAGGCACTTCAACATGCTGATCAATTTTATGAAGGGAACGCAGGTGGTTCTTCATGTTGGTTGTGTTACCCGAAGTCTTCAGCACTTTGGCGCAAATGTTGCATTTTGCGCTATTTCCGCTAATTTTTTTAAAGTGCCTCCAGCAAAAGCTTGTCCTTGTTGTTATTCTAGGATAAATACACTTGTAATTGCAAATAACTATATTTATATATATTTTCCACAATTTACTTACTTTGGCATTGCAAACACAGGGTAAGTAAATAAAAATACCCGCGAATTTGTCCGTGTGGCATTGAAACCATATGTTCTGTAATGTTGTGAAACTTGACACCCGATGTTTTGTCAAACATCGATGCATCGATAAACATCGGTATGTCACAAAACATCGGAAAACATCGAAAAACATGATTTTTTACATCACTAGCTCGATAACGGCGACTCGGCTACGCCCGCAGTTTGCCTGGATGATTCTAAACATTAATGTCAAGAAGCAACCCTGGCGAACAAAGCGCCGTAAATCGGGAAAGCCACTAAAAGCATATGATGCTCAGCAGGCAGTGTCCACCCTGGCCGCATTGACGGCAGCCTTCTTCCTTTACACGACACTGGGCGACTTTTAGGTCGAAACCGACGCAATGGTGACACACTTAGGTGCGCACCATGGGCCGCCAGCGAAAGGAGAAGTACTCCACGTAGATCCTGTCGTGTTTCTCCAGAATATCCAAAGCTTTCTGGTCCAACTCCAACGTAATGTTGACCGTGGGTCCAGCGTCGCTCGTCCATGACTTGGACTCAATGGCCACCGACTTCGAAAAAGCAACATTTGACATGTGCTCCTCGAAGTGGTTCGTAAGAGCCCATCCATGAACTTCTTTATGGTCAGGTGGCTGTCAACATTCATCACCATGACCTTAGGCTTCAGCGCTGTGTTCTGCTTGACTTCTAGGCCCACTTTCTTGAACTTAGGGTTGCCGACCACCTTTCTGATCTCGCCCACCGATGGCGTGCGGATCATGGCACCACCGCGCTTTAGCTCTCGCAGCTCATGTACGCGTACACCGAGGGCGGGAGCAACTTCTTTGCGCACTCGCTCAGCAACTTGCTGGGGTGTCTTCGCAGGGTTGTTGCTCGTGAAGATTGCCATGCACCATCGCAGTTGAGCTCCGTAGAGGCTCAGCTCCAGCTGACACCGGCACACGGACTCGCGCATGGGCAGCAGCCGACGTGCTCGGCACATCATGGGCTGGGTCAGCAGCGGGCGCAGCAGCGTTGGCGGCAGCGGGGGCACCAACGGGGGAAGCAGTGGGGGCAGAGAGGGAGACCTTAGAGGCGTCACTTACCGTCATAGATACATCGCTCTCCGTGCAGGATGCGTGCAGCTTCGGCGATGGCATCAGCTCCGCGTCAGGGTCCCCGAACGCTTCTTCGGGCCCCTCTTCCTCCTCTTGTCGGCAACGGAAGCAGCAACACTGCTGTCGCTGTTCATCGCGACACGATACTGCACTACCGAAAAATGTGCTCACTCAAAAGTCTGCTACTTTTGTTACTAACTCCCGCACAAAAGTATGCCGCACTTCACCACGAAAGTATGCTGCGGTTATAATAGTTTTTGCGTACAAAACTATGCCGCACTTCACAACGAAAGTATGCTGCACTTTATATTAGCACCCCAAAAGTATGCTACACTTTTATTAGCACCCCGACAGTATGCTATAGTAAAAATTAGCTTTGCTCTGATTGGCTGGCCAATCAAAGGCAAGCAACGGTGCTTAGCTCTCACACGCACTAACACAAGCGCAGCCAGAGATCACTTATCTCTGTTTTTGAGCTTAAAAGCACTTTAGCGCTGCTGACAACTGTATATACACCGTTGGTTAGCGAAACCAAATGTAAACAAAACAAAATCCGAAATAACTTGGGTGCACACAGAAAAATACGTCTGCGTGCTTCAAGCGTCAAAATCGAACTGTAGCCGTTCCTACTAATTTTTATTTTGTCTATACAAAAAATGAGAAAATAACCATAATTTTGTTTGATCACTAACTCTCTTTGTGTGAAGACGTGTTTGTTTTTTGTGCTCCGTCAATTAATTTTCCCTGTGCTATATTAACTTGGAATTGGTGTGTTTTAACCTATATATACTCTCGTGACAGTCAATATATTCTTATTGGCTTTACTAATAACTAAAAAGTGCACTGTTTTAAACAAAATAATTGCGTTTAATCTGTTTTGTTTACCAAAATAGGCGCGTTTATTTCTATTGTTTTTGTTGTGCTCTCTGTGTTTGTTTCATCTGTTCTTGCTCTTTGCTGCTTACCGCTCTTGTGTGGTTCAAAGTGCAAGTGTGCAATTTGTTTGTGTAATTTGCGCTCTCCCGATAATCGGCTCTCCTGTACTTTGTATTTTCGCTCTCAACACAAAGCAAATTCTCTCGCTTCAGCTTCGCTTTGCATTGAGCGTCAGTTGAACTACAGCTAAGTTTTTGTTGGAATAACGTTGCTTTTCTCTCTTTGATATTTTCACCTACATTTGTTGTACCGACTTATTCATACCCTATAATGGCGAAAATTGTCTGCTTTGCAAAAGCGTGTCAAGTTAATGACGCTAAACAGGATTATTATTCCTGTTTCTTCTGCTCTCGTACATTTCATTTAAAATGTGCGGGCCTGACAGTGAAGATCAAAGACTGTCTTGACAAGAATAATGGTCTGCGTTGGCGATGTGACACTTGTGATGACATAGAGGTGCACGTCCGCAAGTTTATGGAGCGCACCAGAGAGTCCTTTAAAGACCTTACTAAACTTTTTAGTAAGGCAAACAATATTTTTTCGGACATGGAAACTTTGTTTGGCAATTCGGCTCTACTAAATGAGCCGCCGAAACGCAAAAAGTCCAGCTCAGTTGTGCGCCATAGCGAGAACCCCCCTACTGTCCCCTTAGATCCCTGCCCGCAGCCAAGCACGTCGAAAGCCAGTCTAAAATCTTTGACAACTCCTACATTGGAGTTAAACTGCTCCGCTACTCCAGGAAATGATTCAAGTTTACTAAATCCAATTAGTATCTCGCCCATCTCTTCCCAAAGGGATGGTGTTCTTGTCACGCCGGCGGTGCAGATAGCCAATGTTTTGACTACTGTTCCACCTCGTGTACCTAAGCCACTCCAGGCTGTTCCGCTTCCCAAACCTAAAAAACAAGTTTTTGTCTCTAGGCTTTGTAATGATCAGTCTTCGTATGATGTTAAGGTTTACATCCAAAACAAAATACAAGATACTGACATACAAGTAGAAAAATTTAATTTTAAATACCCTAGGGAAATATCGTCATTCAAGATATCATGTTCGGAGAAGTCTTGTGACTTAATTTGTCAAAAAAGTTTCTGGCCCGAACATATTTATGTGTCGCAGTACAACGGTAGTAATACGAGAAAAAAAGATCGGACTCTGATCGCTGGTGACGGTCCAACTATTTCAGTGTCGTCCCCAAGTAGTATATCAAAAAACTAGATTTAACTCTCTCCATTACTTACCAAAATGTACGTGGTCTTAATACTAAACTATCCAAATTATTTCTTGACAGTCATTCGCTTGATTTTGATGTTATCTGTTTTACAGAAACCTGGCTTAATCCCTCTATATCAGACTCTTCTGTTCTTTCCTCTAAATATAACATATATAGATGCGATCGCATTTCTCGTGGAGGTGGTGTTCTGGTAGCCGTAGACTCTGGCTTAACTTCGGAACCCATTTTGGCCTCCAATAATCACGAAATTGAATTTATTGGCGTTAAAGTCTTTCTCAATAATTTTTCCCTTTATATATTGTGTTCTTACATACCTCCTCAGTCTGATATTAATGTATATAACAATCATTTGATCGCCATCAAGTCGATAGTCGAATTAGCATCAGATAACGACTTCTTCATTGTCCTTGGTGACTTTAACATTCCCTATATTAAATGGCTTGTTGTCAATGACTCACTTTCGCTTATACCCGACACCTCCAATGAGTTTATAGACGGTCTCTCAGAACTATCATTTGGACAAATCAATCCTGTTTGCAATGGCATCAACAGAACTCTCGACCTGGTTTTTGTGTTGGACCCTTCCAACTGTTTTGTATCCAGTATTGATCCAATAGTATTGCCCGAAGATTTATTTCATCCCACTCTTTATTTATCTTTTGTGTTACCTTCTAAAGCGGTAAGGAAAACACCTGAGAAAAATCTAAAAATCCGCTGTTTCAACAAAGCTAATTTCGACCAATTAAATTACCTCCTTTCCCGTGCTGATTGGTCACAGCTATTCTTGTGTTCCGATTTGGATAGTGCAATTGCTATTTTTTTTAGAACTATTAATTCTGTGTTTGATGTCTGCGTCCCTTTAGTATCCACCACCTGCTCTATCAGGCCACCATGGTTTTCTAGAGAACTTTCTTATTTGAAAAACTTGAAATCCAAGCAATTCAAAAAATTTAAGAAATCGGGAAATCATCTTGATTTCTGCCGCTATGAAATCACTCGCTCTAACTTTTTAACGCTAAACGCGGAACGTTATAAGGCATATTTACACCGTTGCAAGATGCTTTTCTCTGAAGATCCTAAACAGTTCTACAAATTTGTCAATTCCAAACGGAAATCTGCTGAACTGCCATCTTCTATTAGCTTCAATAACACTCAAGCGAACACTAATCTTTCAATAGCCAATTTATTTGCTGACTTTTTTCAAACTACTTATTCAAATCTTAATTTTATTACCGATCAAAACTACCCTTATAGTTTAATGAGATCTAATTGTATTTATAGTCTCCTAATTACTGAGATCTCTCTTCTTCGAGATCTTAAATTGGTTAAGCCCATTCATTCGCCAGGCCCTGACGGTGTGCCTGGCTCTGTTTTAAAATATTGTGCTGAGTCCATATGTAAGCCATTGCTTATGTTATTTAATCTATCAATTAATTCTTCAACGCATTCGCATTCGCTGACGGACGTGTTTTTTTTTGCGCTTCGTATTTTCAATTATTTTCCTCGTTAATATCATATTTTTTTTACAAATTTTTGATTAATTTTGTTTGTGACTTTGTGTAAAACATTCGGTTTGTTGAAACACTAAGTTTTAACGTAAAATTCTTTATATTTGCTAATTTTGTGTTTGAGTGCAACAACAATTTGCAGTAAAGCAAATTGTATGTTAATTTTGTTTTGCTTTGTCAACACTGCTGTTTTGTTTTTGTATTTTTACACCGTCGCGTCGTTGATCTACGCTCTCTTTTTCGTGTTCTATTTTTGTCTTTAAACTTAGCTTCGCGCTCTCTTTCTGCTGCACTCTCACTTTATCGCGCTCACGTTACTTGTGTTGTTGGTGTTGGCCGGTAATAATTTCTCTCGCGCTTTTATTTGCGGTTGTCGCGCTCGCGTGTTGTGTGCATTGTGTTGTTGTCGTAAGTACAAATCAGCATCTGTGTATTTAGCGTTTGTTGTTTTCTTCTTCTGTAACTGTTTTATATTTTTGGTAGTGTTTTGCTTATTATAGACGCAAAAATACCCTATAATGTATGTCTGTTACTCTAAAAACTGCCAGGTTCGGGCAAATGTAAAAATGGGTTTCGTTTGCTGCTGGCTGTGTGAAAATGTTTCACACGAAAAATGTGCTGGCCTCAACGGCCGTGTTATTGACCTAATTGAGTCAAAAAAAGGCATAAGGTGGACATGTGAAGCATGTAGGCCAGTGGAAATGGACATTTTGGCTTTCATGAGACATACCAAAAGAGGCTTTGGGGATCTGTTGGGCAGATTTAAATCTCTGCTGAATAGTTTCGCCGCTTTGGATGATAACTTCAAAAATTTGAAAGTTTTGAACGATTCTCCAAAGCGGAAAAAGGCCAACAATAGGTTGTCAATTGGACCAAACGAAATTTCCACCCCTCCACACATATCATCTGTTTCCGTTCCTTTACGCAAAGATTTTTCACCCCCTCCTCAAAGTATTGCTGTCAGCAGGGTCGAGAACGTCAATTGTCCCATGGATATTGCCCCTGCTGATACCGAAGAAATTCCTGATTCGCCGTTTGAAAGTACAATTGTGGTTGATAGTTCCATTAGTACTGACATAACGGCCGCATCAAATAGATCAATCATCGGCATAACTTCAGCTAATGTTACTGCTGGGATTGAACAGAAGGTGCTTGTAGGTGTTCCACCAAAGAAACAAATCTTTGTTTCCAGGCTTGCCCCTGATACTACATCTGATGATGTCAAGGCTTTTATTCAAGCCAAATATAAAGCCAATGTTACAGTGGAAAAATTTAAGTTTACGTATCTTCGGGAAATTTCGTCTTTTAAAATAAGTGTGACTGCTGAACATTTCAACAAAATATGTTGCAAAGAGTTTTGGCCAGACCACTTAATAGTAAAAGAATACACTGCCAAAAAAAGAAATCGGTCTCCGGTTGTACTAGCTTCCTCAACCTCTGCTCAACCTACTATGAAAAAAAACTAATATCCTCCCTCTCACTTGCCTATCAGAATGTAAGAGGTCTTTGTAGTAAACTTAGTACTCTTTACCTAGATAGCTTTGATTTTCCTTTTTATGTCGTTGCCTTTTCCGAAACATGGTTAAGGCCCGACATTCTTAACACTGAAATCTTATCAAATAAATTCTCCATCTTTAGAAATGATCGCACCCCTCGTCGTGGGGGAGGTGTGCTTATAGCTGTTGATGCTGATTTATCTTCAGAATTAGTATTAACCGATTGTAATATAGATGTAGAATTTATTGCTGTAAAACTAACCTTATCTAATGTTAACATTTATATAACTTGTTCCTACATTCCGCCATCTTCTGATAATTGTATTTACTTAGCACATTTATCTGCAATCAAATCTATTTCTTCTTTGCTCTCTGATCGTGACCATTTGGTGGTACTTGGAGACTTTAATATCTCCAATACTACTTGGATTTCAAATCCCGACTCTGCCGTGTTGACTCCCACGACACAACATGATTTTTTGGAGAATTTGTTGGAAATTTCTCTGTTCCAAATAAATTCTATTCCGAATTCGCTGAGTAGGATGCTTGATCTGGTTTTTGTTTTGGATCCATCCTATCTGTCTGTCTCCCGTATTTCTCCTTTATCCCATCCCGAAGACCTTTACCATCCGACTCTGGAGGTGTTGATTGATTTACCTAACGGGGTGCCAATCTCTCGTAAGACATCTGTCGAGAGAACTCGTCAGTTTCGGAAAGCAGATTTTAGTAAATTAAATCTACTCTTATCCCAGACTGACTGGTCCCCGCTTTACATATGTAGGGACATGGATAGTGCAATCAATGTTTTTTATTCTATTCTGAACTCGTTACTTGACATTTGCGTTCCGAACTGTGTGCCATGTATGTCTAATAAACCTATATGGTTCACAAGGGAATTGACAAATTTAAAAAATAGAAAGTCAAGACTTTTTAAGAAATTTAAAGAAACTGACTCCTCCTTAGATTTCTCTAGATATAGTATTGCACGATCTCATTTCTCTAATATGAATAACCAATGTTATCGGAATTACCTTTCTGACTGTGGACAACAGTTTCGAAGGAATCCGAAACGGTTTTATAGCTTCGTTAATGCGAAGCGTAAATCTTCAACGCTTCCCTCTACTGTGGTCTATGATAACAAGAGATCCTAATTTCACAATTTTTTATGTAAAAGCAGAGAATTTGCCATACGTAATAAGCTTTGCATAAATTCTTGGAGTGAAAAAAATAGATGTTTTTGTCGAATAAAAATAAACACAAAAGCTTTTCAAACATAGTATATCCAATCGATTCCTATGGCAGCTACTTATATAAAATAGTTTTCTATTCTGGCCGATTTTAACAGATGAAATCTTTAAGATTGAGAGACTAGTGAACTTCACATAGAATGTGAACTTCACATAGAATGTGAACTTCACATAGAAACATCGACTTGGCTGTTGTTCGAAAGGTCTGCCGGGAATTTTGCAAAAGCGAACAAATAAACCTGCCATATAAGCTCTCGTTAGCGATTTTATAAAATTTTTATGTTTGTAAATAAAGTCTTAACAACCTCAAAAAAAACAAGAAAGAAAATGTCAGTCGGGCATGCCGACCGTGTAATACCCTCTGAGCTTCGTTTCCAATTAGATGATTTCAAATTGGAGTAGCTGTTACAAGAACTTAACCTGCACACATATTTGTGTGTCTATCTCGCTCGCACGTTTTTCGTTTTCGTTGCTTGTGTGCACAGCTCAGTGCAATGCACGTGGTTATGCCTTGCTTGAAAGTAACGATTTTCGTTCTTTGAGAAACTTTTTTAATTATAGTCCGATTTTAATGAAATTTTCACAATCGTTTGATATTATTTGTCTCCCAGTATATCCTAAGTTACAACACTATACGTTAAGAAATAGGTGAGCCAGAGGCATTCGCAGTTTCAACGCAATTGTGGGCGAAGGGGGCGTGGCATCCAATAAATTTTGATGGCATTATGTTTATATTGCAAAAAGCAACCTGCATGCCAAAATTGGTGTCCCTAGGTATTATAATTACCGAGATATTCGCAAAAAACATGTATTTTTTCCGAGGTATGTCTAGTTTATCGCTTATTGTGGGCGAATGGGGCGTGGCATCAAAAAAAAGAAAGATTCTTGTATTGCCTGACTAAATATGTGATCGATACTGACCAAGTTTGAACTTGTAGCTCTTACCATCTCTGAGATCTGTTTGTTCATACAGACAGACGGACAGACGGACAGACAGACAGACAGACAGACGGACAGACGGACAGACGGACATGGCTATATCGACTCGGCTGTTGATGCTGATCAAGAATATATATACTTTATGGGGTCTGCCACGCCTCCTTCTCCCTGTTACATACTTCTGACAAACCCAATATACCCCTCAGAGGGTATAAAAAGACAGCCAATTCAAATCAGGCAATTGCCGATTTATTGGCCGAATTTTTTCAGACAACCTATAGTACTGATCATTGTCATTTTGCAATGCCTTATCCATATCGTGTAAATGCATCTAATTGCATTTTCGAGCCTGTGATTACGGAAAGTTTGCTGCCGGGACCTGATGGAGTACCAGGCTGTGTCCTAAAGTACTGCGCTGAAGGTCTTTTGAAGCCTTTGTATATCTTATTTAAATTGTCTGTAGAGTCGAGCAGCTTTCCCGAGATTTGGAAAGCATCATATATTATTCCTCTCCATAAAAAGGGGAATAAATCTAACGTTAATAACTACAGAGGTATTTCTAAGTTGTCTGCTATTCCGAAGGCATTTGAGAAACTAATAACTTCTCAATTGCAACATTTTTGTAGATCTATGGTTTCACCCTGCCAGCATGGGTTCGTGAAATATAGATCTACTACCATTAACTTGTTAGAATTTACCTCTTTAATTATACAAGGCTTTCAAAACAAATTGCAGACCGATGTCATTTATACTGATTTTAGTAAGGCATTTGACTCTGTTAATCACTTTCTTTTGCTACATAAACTCAATCTGCTGGGTTTTCCAAATAACTTTATTCTTTGGGTTTCTAACTACTTAAGTTCTAGAACCCAAAACGTTTATTTGAATGGTACAGTATCTAAAATTGTTAAAGTAACTTCTGGTGTACCTCAAGGAAGTCATCTTGGACCCTTGTTATTTACTCTTTTTATTAATGACCTGCCTTCTGCACTCAGTCATTCTCGTGTGTTGATGTATGCCGATGATGTTAAACTTTGCGTGTCGGCTGCAGAGTCCAACCTTGGTACCATGTTACAAAGTGACCTTTCTAATTTTGAAACATGGTGTAAAGTAAATTCACTAAATCTTAATTATAGCAAATGTAACGTAATGTCCTTCAGTAGGCGAATTCCTTTTTTTAAAAATTATGTTATTAATAGCAAAGATCTTGATAGAATTGAGTCGGTCGTTGATTTAGGTATCCTCTTGGATCCAAAACTTAAATTTGACAGGCATATTGCTTCTATTGCCAACCGTGCATTTGGTGTCTTAGGTTTCATAAAACGCTGGTCGAAAGAATTCAACGATCCCTACATAACTAAAACTCTTTATACTTCACTCGTACGTCCTATTCTTGAATATGGGTCTTGTATATGGTCTCCCCAATACAAGATTCATCAAGACAGAATAGAATCTGTCCAAAAACAATTCTTGCTCTTTGCTCTAAGGGGCCTTAACTGGAACGGTTTCCTCCCTATCGTAGTAGACTCTTACTTATCAATCTTTCCTCTCTGTCTGATCGTAGAACCATGCTTGGTGTAATATTTATGCACAAACTAATAAATGGTGAAATTGATTCGTCTGAATTAATTAGCCAAATTAGTTTTGCTGTTCCGATCAGACCCACTAGAAACTTTCAATCATTGTCACTTCAAATCTGTACTACTAACTATTCTATTCATAACCCGTTTCGAGTTTTATGTTCTTCATATAACAACCTTTATCGTGTGGTATGTAATTCTTCAACTACCACTACTTTAAAATCTTCACTTCTCAGTCATCTTTCTAGTTTATAGATTATTTTAACTATGTTTATGCTTAGTAACTAGTATTTGTATTTGTTTAATGTTTATTGTTCGCGACTTTCGTCGTTGTATTTATGTTAATTAATTACGGTTCCCGCGTAAACAAGTCCGTGCTTGGTATCGTATGGGCCACTGGAAAGTACTGCGTTTAGTACTACTTTAACGTCCAAAATTAAAAAAAAAAAAAATGGGATAGTTTTAGATTTCTCTGGACTCCAGTTCCCATTAGACTACAAAAAAATTGGTGATTTTGAGAAATTGAACCCAACCATAAGCATCAATGTCTTTGCATATCAAAATAACAGTGTTGTCGGACCATACAACACATTCAGCATCGAAAAAGCAGTACACATTAACATATTGCTGCTTCAAAAGGATGTCTCAAGGTAAGTTAGCTTAAACTGAATATTTTTTAATTTCCTTGTTATTTAATAAAAGTGTTATGTTTTTTTCATTTAAGTCAGATGGGCGCACAACTTAGCAAGCGGAAGTCCAAGAAATTCGTATGTAATGCTTGCCTATACTACACAACTGAAAAGGATTCTATGGAGCAGCATAACAATGGGGGGTTGTCGCGTCATTGGTGAGAATTTCCTACAGTTTAAAAATTTTGAACGTTCCTTAGATGTACCTTTTGTAGTTTATGCCGATTTTGAATGTGTTCTAGAAAATGTCAACAAGAAAATAGGTAATAGTACTGTACAAATTAGAAAGCATACCCCATATGCATTTAGTTACTATGTAAAACGCACATTTGACTCCGAACTTGATGAATTTATTGTTGGAGTTGGCCCAGATGCTGCTAAACAGTTCGTAGAATCTTTTGTTGCTAAGGCCAAAGATTTGTATAAACACCATTTAGGAAAAACTGTTGAAATGAATTTAAGTCAAGATGAAGAATCTTCATTTAAAGCTGCTCGTACATGCCATATTTGTAGCAAACCATTCTCTGTTGAGGAATATAAAGTTCGCGATCACGATCACCTCACCGGGAAGTATAGAGGGGCAGCTTATAATATATGTAACTTGCGGTACAAATTCCTAATTTGTTGCACATATTCTTTCATAATTTCTTCATGTATGAAGAAACAGAGCTTTGTGAAGTTAAGGGGGAAACTAAGGTTATTCCTTTAAATAAAGAACTCTACATTTCTTGTATATCTAAATTTATTGAAATAAAAGATGAAGTGCTAGAAGTAAATAAAAATAAAAAGCATTTACATAGAAATGGAATTTCACTTAGGTTTTTAGATTCAGCAAGATTCATGCCTTCAAGCTTAGATAGCCTTGCTAAAAATCTCAATGATGCAGATTTCAAAATTTTAAATAAATACTATCCTGATGTTGGTCATTTCAAAATGATGCGCAGGAAAGGTGTATTTCCTTATAGCTATGTTGAGTGCATACATTATAAAAAACTGCACTTACCCTAAGAGAAATGTTTATTATTGATCTCACGGAAGAAGAATGTTTGATAAAGAATTATGAACATGCGAAGAATGTTTGGGATACATTCAACTGCCAAACTTTGGCTGATTATGCCAAATTCTATTTAATAACAGATGTTTTACTTTTGGCAGATGTTTTTCATAACTTTAGGGGAATTTGTAAGGAAATTTATAGTCTGATCCGTTTCAATACTATACTATCCCTGGATTATCTTGGGATGCGATGTTGAAAACAACTGGCATTAAATTAGAACTTTTAACTGATAGTGATAAGTATAATTTTATAGAGAGAGGAATTAGAGGAGGTTTGGTTCAAAGTTTAAAAAGACAGGCAATTGCGAACAACAAATATATGGGTAATTATGATAGTTCCAAGTTATCTTCGCATATAACCTATTTGGATGACAATAACCTATATGGTTGGGCAATGTCCCAAAATCTTCCAACGGGTGGTTTCAAGTGGAAAGATGATTCCAGTATCTCAAATATTAATTCCAATATAATTTTACTATTTGTACCGAATCAGACAGTAGCATCGGTCAAATATATGAAGTTGACTTGGAATATCCACAAACCATTCACGATTACCATAATAATCTCCCATTCTGTCCTGAAAACAAGACTAAACCCAACTCTAAGCAAAAAAAGTTGATTGCAGACTTGACCAGCAAATCTAAGTATACTATTCACTATTTGGTATTAAAACAAGGATTACAAAACGGTTTTATTTTAAAGAAAATGCATAGAATTTTAAGAATTTAATCAATCACCATGGGTAAGAAAATACATTGATTTAAATACCCAGAAACGAGCCTTGGAAACAAATGCATTTCAAAATAATTTCTTTAAACTAATAAACAACTCAGTTTATGGCAAGACAATGAAGAATGTAGATAAGCGAGTTGATGTTAGATTTGTCAACAGCTGGGAGACTATTAATAAAAATTCTAGAGGTGCTCGATACTTAAAAGCGCGACCTAGTTTTCATAGCAGCCTTAAGATAACTGATGATGTATACGTTATTCAATTGACTAAAATAAATTGTGTATACAATAAGCCAATTTATTTGGGATTTAGTGTTTTAGATCTATCTAAATAGAAGATGTATCATTTTCATTATTAGTATATGAAGCCGAAATTTATGAGTAAATAAGAGCTGAATTATATGGACACTGCTTCTTTTATTTATAGTATTCAAACTGACGATTTCTCCCGAGATATTGCAAGTGATATTGTAAATAAATTTGATACATCTGACTATCCCGAACTTATTAAGTATCAGATTGTCAAGTGCAATAAAAAGAAATTGGGAATGTTCAAATATGAGAGTAATGGTGGTATAATATCTGAATTTATTGGCCTTCGCGCAAAAATGTATTCTATTGCAGCAGGAGGTCAAAAAAAAAATTAAAAAGGCAAAGCATGTAAAAAAATGTTCATTAGACAAAGTTTCTTTAGCAAGCTATAGAGAATACTTACTAGATAATACTAGACTCTAGTATTAGACTCCATAAAATTTATTTAGAACGAGTATTTAAAACTGTTCTTTTAATTAATGATGATAAAAGTCACAATCATCAAAATAAAATAAATACCCTTGCATGGGGAAATTATAAAATAAGTTCTAACTGTACACAAAATAATATGAACAATCAAGAGGAAAATGATTCCAAAAAATAATTTTACAATGATAATTCAAGCGATTGTATATTTTTGGATGCTATCTAAATAATAATAATAAAAATTAAAAAAAAAAAAAAGAAAAATTACATGCATTATGTTTTTTATTATATTTTTAATAAAGATTCATTGTTTATTCTATTTTTTTATTTTGGTTTTTATATCATATTATTTTTTTGTATTTTTTCTGTTAACCAAGGGCGATTTGGAAGAGAGTCTCTCATAAATAGACTTTAAAAATATAAAATAATAATTTACCACCAGCAATAGATTCTATTTTCCGATTATGTCGGACAGCTTTTTCTAATTGCTTCTTTCCAGCCTTGATTTCACTTAACGTTTTAATGATCGATGTACCGGTAGATATTATACCCCAACTTTAAGCCGCCAAAATCTGTATCAATGGTAAGGCTTCTCTATTTTTTGGTACGCTAATGATTCGAGGGATAATGGTTTACTTTTTCTTTCCACTCAAAGACTTATTTATATAGTCATGGGCTATTTTAATCGCATTTTCAATACCAATTGGTTTTTCGATTTTAAGTGCTTGAGTCGCCAACTTTATAGCATTGGGAAATATTTTGATATCCTCTAAGAGGTATACTGGGTTTGTGAAAAGTATGTAACAGGCAGAAGCAGGCGTGGCAGACCCCATGAAGTATATATATTCTTGATCAGAATCAACATCTGAGTCAATATCGCCATGTCCGTCTGTCTGTCCGTCAGTTTCTATGCGAACTAGTCTTTCAGCTTTAGAGCTATCTCGATGAAATTTCGTACACATGCGTATTCTCTCTGCAGGCAGTTCATATGTTAAAATCGGCTAGACCGGATTACTATATCATAAAGCTCCCATAGGAACAATCGACCGAAAAAAATTTTTTTTTGACAATCTGTACCCAATTTACTCAGTACGCGTTGAGTACCAAATCCCATGTGCAAACCAAGTTTCATATTGATCGGACTACTATATTATTTATTTTCTGATAAAATATTTTCTGACTTTTGAGAGATTTTATTTAAATTCACTCAATTCACTTTTATTACAAAATCCCATGTGCAAACCAATTATCATCCCGGTCGGACTACTATATCATATAGCTGTCATAGGAACAATCGGCTGAAAATACTAGGTAAGATAAAGTTTTGTGTCCTTTAAACAATCGCCATAAAACTTACGCAAGAAGCATAAAGTAGACAACTTTGTCATAAAGCTGTTATAATTTGTAAGTACTCACAAACGAATTTTGAGGATGAAAGAATGACAATGTGTACTGTAAATTCATGCAGGGTTCTGCAAGGGTATCCAATCTTTGGCGTGCCAAAGATAACATTTCGTTCTTGTTTTTTTTATACCCTCTGAGGGGTATATTGGGTTTGTCAGAGGCGATTTGTATGTAACAGGCAGAAGGAGGCGTGGTAGACCCCATAAAGTATATATATTCTTGATCAGCATCAACAGCCGAGTCGATATAGCCATGTCCGTCTGTCCCTCTGTCCGTATGAACGAAAGGATCTCAGAGATGGTAAGAGCTACAAGCTCAAACTTGGTCAGCATCGACCACATATTTAGTCAGTCAAAACAAGTTTGTTTTCTTTTTTTGATGCCACGCCCCATTCGCCCACAATTAGCGAAAAACCAGACATACCTCGCAAAAAATACATGTTTTTGGCAATTATCTCAGAAACTATAACACTTAGGGACACCAATTTTGGCATGCAGGTTGCTAAAAGCAATATATATATAATATTTTTTGGATGCCACGCCTCCTTCGCCCACCAAAAAAAAAATTTCTTTGTAACTTTGCAAGCGGCTAGCTCACTTATTTCTTAACGTATAGTTTTGTAACTTAGCACATACTTGTAGACAAATAACATCAAATTATTGTGAAAATTTCATCAAAATCGGACAATAACTAAAAAAGTTTGTCATACAACGAAAATCGTTCCTTTCGAGCAAGGCATAACCACGTGCATTGCACTGAGCTCTGCACATAATCAACGAAAACGAAAAACGTGTGAGCGAGATAGACATACAAATATGTGTGTATGTTACGTTCTTGCAGCAGCTACTCCAATTTGAGCTCAAATAATTGGAAACGAAGCTCAGAGGGAAATGACCTTGTATTGACTGACAAAAAATGTGATCAATACTGACCAACTTTGAACTTGTACATCTTACCATCTCTGAGTTTTGATTGTTCAAACGGACAGACAGCCGGACATGGCTATATCGACTCGGCTGTTGATGCTGATCAAGAATATATATACTTTATGGGGTCCACGAATCCTTCTGCCTGTTACATACGTCTAAACAAGAAAGAAAATGTCAGTCGGGCATGCCGACCGTGTAATACCCTCTGAGCTTCTTCTCCAATTATATGAGTTCAAATCGGAGTTGCTGTTCCAATAACTTAACATGCACATATATTTGTATGTCTGTCTCGCTCGCACCTTATTCGTTTTTGTTGCTTGTGTGCACAGCTCAGTGCAATGCACGTGGCTATGCCTTGCTTGAAAGTATCGATTTTCGTTGTTGGAAAAACTTTTTTATTTATAGTCCGATTTTGATGAAATTTTCACAATCGTTTGATATTCTTTGTCTGCTGGTATATTCTAAGTTACAAAACTATAAGATAAGAAATAAGTGAATCGCAGGCATGCAAAGTTACAAAGAAGTTGTGCTTTTTGTGGGCGAAGGAGGCGTGGCATCCAAAAAATTTTGATGACATTGTCTTTATATTGCAAATGGCAACCTGCGTGCCAAAATTGGTCACCCTAGGTGTTATAGTTACCGAGATATTCGCCAAAAACATGTATTTTTTACGAGGTATGTCTGGTTTTTCGCTAATTGTGGGCGAATGGGGCGTGGCATCAAAAAGAGGAAACAAACTTGTATTGACTGACTAAATATGTGATCGATACTGACCAAGTTTGAACTTGTAGCTCTTACCATCTCTGAGATCTGTTTGTTCATACGGACAGACGCACAGACGCACAGACAGACAGACAGACAGACGGACAGACGGACAGACGGACATGGCTATATCGACTCGGCTGTTGATGCTGATCAAGAATATATATACTTTATGGGGTCGGAAACGCCTCCTTCTGCCTGTTACATACTTCTGACAAACCCAATATACCCCTCAGAGGGTATAAAAACCCAACATCTCAGAGGGTATTAAAATAGATAGTGATAGCTCATATCATTTCATAAACTGCATAAGCTTAAGACTTTTATGATTGGTAAATCTTGCTACAAATATATTTAAAAAAGACTACTGTCTGCCTTCGGGTAGCATAAAACACAAATAGACCGAGTGAGAGATTGCAGCTCCCTTTTATAGCGCTACACATACGCGGTCGACTCTGATTGGCTGCTGCTAATTGCGGCAAAGTTTCGTTCCTTATCATGTTAACCGTGGTCCATTTCGTTAAACATGGGAACAAATTGTCAACTTATATGCTCGTCCGGACTGTGCTAGTTCCAGAGTTGTTCCTAATTAATTACTTTTTTTGAAATAACTGATTATTTCATTAGCATTGAAAAAAGTAATGTAACGAAATAAGTATTGAAAAATCTATTGCTTATAAAAATTAATGTTCACTAACATGGCCAAAAACTAATGCTACTGAAAACTGTTAACTATCAATAATCAATAAATAAGATTGAAAATTTTTCCGGTATGTATTTAAATTTTAAACATTTTTACAAATTTTTATTTTTTTAAGATTTTGTTAAACAAATAAAAGTAGTTATAATGCTAATGAAATTCAATTGCATTGACATTGAATCATTAGTATCCATAAAATATTTCCATTTGTGAACATTAATTTTCATTTGAAATAGATTTTTCAATGCATATTTCATTACAATTACTTTATTCAATGCTAATGAAATAATCAGTTCATTCTAAGCTAGTAGGAACGGCTACAGTCGAGCAAGCCGTATGCGGCGTATTCCAAAACAAAATAAAGTACTCAATGTTAGATGTTTTTTAAACTAATAAGCTAAACATATTAATCACCTAATTGTGAGAAAGGGCGCGGTATTTTCAACTTTTAAAATTTCGTAAATACGATTGCTTATGATGTAGTTTTCATATCCAAACCAAAGTTGGTCAGTAAATTTAGATAAATTTTTTGCACCTACTGTGTGAATTTTATTTGGATACCTAAACAGACAAAACAGTTTCTCATACTAAAGACCTATTTTGGCTCTGATGTTTGTCAGATTACTTATATGGAAGCTATGTGATATAGTTGTCCGATCCAAGCCAAAGTTGGTCAGTGTTTAGATAATACTACCGTACACATACTCTGTGAAAAAAGTACAGTAGTCTTGAAAGACAAAAAAGTTTGACAAGACAAATTTAGTACATTTTTCAATTTTTTTTCATTTAGAAAATATATGATATAGTCATCCGATTCCAACCCAAATAGTCAGTATATTTATATTACTATCTTACACGTGCTGCGTGAGTTTCATTGGAATATATTTAAAAACGAAGAAACAATTTTAAAAAATATTTTTTTTTATGTTTGGTTGGTCAGAATACATTAAGTGGTACCATGCATATACTTTGTGAATTTCATTCAGTTATCTTGAATGCTTTTCGAGTTATAGGAACTGTGAAACTGTTTCTAACGTTTTGCGGGGCGGTGGGGGGCGTGGCAATAGTCCAAAATAAACTTGTACTGCTTGCAGCATAGACGGATATACGGATATATAGTCTCTTAGATCTAGGTTTTTTATACAGACGGACATGGCTACATCGACTCTGATGTTGATGCTGATCAAGAATTTATATACTTTATGGGGTCTGCCAAGCCTCCTTTTGCCTGTTACACACAAACCTATTCTGACAAACACAGTACTAGTAGCAGTGCTTTGTACACCGCAGTATAAAAAGTAATTGATTAGGAGCAACTCTGGAACTAACACAATCCAGACGAGCATATAAGTTGACAATTTGTTTCCATGTTCAACGAAATGAACCACGGTTAACATGTGCATTGACAAATAACGGGACTTTGGTGTGGTATTAGTCACATCAATCATTATACCCTTGCAGAGAGTATAATGTGTTTGTTCTGAAGTTTGCATCACAATAAAAAACAAGAAACAATTGTCTGTCGGGTACATATATATATTCTTGATCAGCATCACAAGCCGAGTCGTTTTAGCCATATCCGTCTGTCCGTCTGTCTGTCCGTATGAACAAACAGAACTCAGAGATGATAAGAGCTACAATATCCGTTTTAGTCAGCATCGACCACATATTTAGTCAGTCAATACAAGAATCTTTTTTTAGAGAGTATAATGTGTTTGTTCTGAAGTTTGCATCACAATAAAAAACAAGAAACAATTGTCTATCGGGAATACCGACCGTGTAATACCCTCTGAGCTTCGTTTTCAATTATATGAGTTCAAATTGGAGTAGCTGCTGCAAGAACTTAACATACACACATATGTCTATGTCTATCTTGCTCACACATTTTTCGTTTTCGTTGCTTGTGTGCAGAGCTCAGTGCATTGCACGTGGCTATGCCTTGCTTGAAAGTATCGATTTTCGTTGTATGACAAACTTCAATTATAGTCCGATTTTGAAGAAATTTTCACAATCGTTTGATATTATTTGTCTGCAAGTATATGCTAAGTTACAAAACTATACGTTAAGAAATAAGTGAGCCAGCGGCTTGCAAAGTTACAAACAAATTGTGCTTTTGGTGGGCGAAGGAGGCGTGGCATCCAAAAAATGTTGATGGAATTATCTTTATATTACATCTAGTAACCTGCATGCCAAAATTGGAGCCCCTAGGTGTTATAGTTACCGAGATATTCGCAAAAAACCTGTATTTTTTCCGAGCTATGTCTGGTTTTTCGCTAATTGTGGGCGAATGGGGCGTGGCATCAAAAAAAGGAAACAAACTTGTATTGACTGACTAAATATGTGGTCGATGCTGACCAAGTTTGAACTTGTGGCTCTTACCATCTCTGAGATCCTTTCGTTCATACGGACAGAGGGACAGACGGACATGGCTATATCGACTCGGCTGTTGATGCTGATCAAGAATTTATATACTTTATGGGGTCTGCCACGCCTTCTTCTACATGTTACACACAAACCTATTCCGACAAACACTGTACACCGCAGTATAAAAAGTAATTAATTAGAGGCAACTCTGGAACTAACACAATCCAGACGAGCATATAAGTTGACAATTTGTTCCATGTTCAACGAAATGAACCACAGTTAACATGTGCATTGACAAATAACGGGACTCTGGTGTGGTTTTAGTTACATCAATTATTATACCCTTGCAGAGAGTATAATGTGTTTGTTTCGAAGTTTGCATCATAATAAAAGAGGATTGCAAACTATAAATCATAAGTTTTGTATTATTGATCAGTAGTAGCAACCGAGGTGATTTAGTCATTTCTTTATATAAATGTATCATTTTTTCACACAAAATTGATAACAGATATTTTGACCCTGAGCTTTTTGAAAAAGAGCAAAAGGGAGTAATGATTTTGTGCGAAAAGTTATCTGTCTGTCCGTCTGTATGAACGCCTGTTTTTCAGCAAGTATAATAGCTAGAGATTCCATTCTTTTTGCAGAAGCTTCATTGCTCTTTTACGCAGATCAAGTTTATTTTCAAATTTGGGTGCCACGCCCCCTTTGCCCACAATTAAAGAAACAGTGGGACTATCTCGATTTTTGACTTTCTTAATATTAATGCTAGAAAGACCAAAATTGGTATGTAGTATTGGATACCATATAAAAATATTGCGCTTTACAAATTTAGCACGCCCCCTTTGCCCACAAAATGCGAAAAGCTGTATAGTAATCTTTTGATAATGATTTATTTTGAATTCAACTTAAGTATGTACTTAAGTCTTCACTCCCAAAAGGGTGTGGTGGCGTAGGGAGTAAAGTGCTCGCCTGCGAAGAGGAGGAGGGATCTAGTGTTCGATCCTTGGTAGCGGAAACTTTTTCTCAACTAAAAAAAATTTACTTTTTTTTTAATTCCTGACTTTTTTGAAAAAAATATAACTTTTTTAAATGCCACGCCACAGGAGAAAACAGTATTACTGTCCATATTTTATTTTTACAACTATCGCTTTTTAGACCCTGAGCTCTTTAAAAAGGGGCAAAAGGGACTAATGGTTTTGTGCGAAAAGTTGCCTGTCTGTCCGTCTGTATGAACGCCTGTTTCTCAGCAAGTATAACAGCTAGAGATTCCATTCTTTTTACAGAAGCTTCGTAGCTCTGTTACGCAGATCAAGTTTATTTTCAAATTTGGATGCCACGCCCCCTTTGCCCACAATTAGAGAAACAGTGGGACTATCTCGATTTTCGACTTTTTATACCCTCTGAGGGGTATATTGGGTTTGTGAAAAGTATGTAACAGGCGGAAGGAGGCGTGGCAGACCCCATAAAATATATATATTCTTGATCAGCATCAACAGCCGAGTCGATATAGCCGTGTTTGTCTGTCTGTCTGTCCGTATGAACGAAAGGATCTCAGAGATGGTAAGAGCTACAAGTTCAAACTTGGTCACTATCGATCACATATTTAGTCAGGCAATACAAGAATCTTTTCTTTTTTTGATGCCACGCCCCATTCGCCCACAATAAGCGAAAAACTAGACATACCTCGGAAAAAATACATGTTTTTTGCGAATATCTCGGTAACTCTAATACCTAGAGACACTAATTTTGGCATGCAGATTGCTATTTGCAATATAAATATAATGCCATCAAAATTTATTGGATGCGACGACCCCTTCGCCCACAATTGCGGTGAAACTTCGAATGCCTCTGGCTCATTTATTTCTTAACGTATACTTTTGTAATTTTGTATAATTAGAGACAAATAATATCAAACGATTGTGAAATTGTGAATTTCATCAAAATCGGACTATAATTAAAAAAGTTTCTCAAACAACGAAAATTGTTACATTCAAGCAAGGCATAGCCACGTGCATTGCACTGAGCTGTGCACACAAGCAACGAAAACGAAAAACGTGTGAACGAAATAGACATACAAATATGTGTGCATGTTAAGTTCAGCACTTACTCCAATTTGAACTCATATAAATGAAAACGTAGCTCAGAGGGTATTACACGGTCGGCATGCCCGACTGACATTTTCTTTCTTGTTTTTTTTTTTTGACGAAAACATGTGCTTGGTGCTATTATTTTTTCCGCGCATTTATTCATTCCAATTCTCCAATTTTGCCTCTTTTAAAAAGAACCGTTATCATTTTGGTTCTGTTTTTTGCTCTCCCAAATTGGGCTTCCCAAGGCAGCGAAGCAGAAGAAGAAGAAACAAACGCAGGCGGCAGTAAGCGAGCCAAGAATGCAAAGGAATGCAAAGACGGCAGATGACGAAGACGAGCAAGAGAATGAAGAGAAGGAATCAGAACCAGAACCAGAGCCAGAGCCAAAAAAGGCTAAATCAAAAAGCAATCAAAATAATATAAACAACGAAACATAATTAATCAAAGTCGAAGCTGGTGAACACTAGAACACACAGTCCAAAATCAAACAAAAGCAAAATAATTAATTTATTACATGATTTATTGATGGCTTTCTCTTTTGTTTAATGTAAAATTTACGTTAAACCATATATGTACGAGTCTTTATTCTTAAACACAAACAACACAACACTCCGCCCCAACGGTGGACAACAGGGAAAGTCGTCGACGTCACCCCAGGAGCGGACGGGCGAATCGGGGTGGCCGGCGTTAAAACGGCCATGGGCCCGACTAAACGCCCAATTCACAAACTGGCTAGGCTTCCAATTGGTTGAAGGTGACTCCTTCAGGGTGGCCGGGATGTCTAGTCATAGAATTATCAATAGTTTGAGAGAAGTAGCGTTAGAGAAATCTTGAAGTATTAGTATAAGAGCATAATGAATTGTATTGAAGTACTAGTATATTAGCATAATGAAGTATATAGCATTTACTCTTACATTTAAGTTAGCGAGTAAGTTCGTTGCGTGCGTTCGTCTGCGCAGCTGTAGCGAGCATCAGTTATAATATCGATTTCGTTATCACCGCACGCATAACCAATCGCCTTTCCGCGTTTCGACCAAAGTCCAGTAAATAAATTGTAATATAGTTGAATATAGTTGTTTTATTTCGTTTAATTTTCGATTTTTAAATTTTCAAATATTTAATTTTGAGTAACTTTTTACTTCTACGTCAAAAGGGAATATTTTGTTGAATGACTATTATGCTGACTTCTTCTAAATCACAATTTCTAGCTTGGTCTATTGAAAAAACGTAATAAAATGAACAAGAAAGAAAATGTCAGTCGGGCATGCCGACCGTGTAATACCCTCTGAGCTTCGTTTCCAATTATATGAGTTCAAATTGGAGTAAGTGCTGAACTTAACATACACACATATTTGTATGTCTATCTCGCTAACACGTTTTTATTGCTTGTGTGCACAGCTCAGTGCAATGCACGTGGCTATGCCTTGCTTGAAAGGAACGATTTTCGTTGCAGGAAAAACTTTTTTATTTATAGTCCGATTTTGATGAAATTTTCACAATGGTTTAATATTTTTTGTCTGCATGTATATGCTAAGTTACAATGCTATACGTTAAAATATAAGTGAGCCAGCCGCTTGCAAAGTTACAACGTAATTGTGCTTTTGGTGGGCGAAGGAGGCGTGGCATCAAAAAAAGAAAAGATTCTTGTATTGACTGACTAAATATGTGGTCGATACTGACCAAGTTTGATCTTGTAGCTCTTACCATCTCTGAGATCCTTTCGTTCTTACGGACGTACATGGCTAAATCGACTCGGCTGTTGATGCTGATCAAGAATATATATACTTTATGGGGTCTGCCACGCCTCCTTCTGCCTGTTACATACTTCTGACAAACCCAATATATCCCTTAGAGGGTATAAAAATTTATATTCTTATTTAAATATTTAAATGTATGCTAATGATCGTATCCCAAAATTAATGATTATTTGCAAGTTCTGTTTATGCACCTGGAATTTTCATAGAACAACCCCATATCGTATATGTTATAAATTTAAAAATGTTTTTTAACGTGTTTTATCGTATTTTGTACTAGTCTGACCCTTTGACGCCAATTTTATTAACGTTTCAACAGGATGATAGTTTTTCTTCTACATAGCTAACAGCGGAAATGTCTGTACGTGAGTCAACAATATTCCTTAGGGAACCTACATATTCTAGTCCGGAAATGGCTGTACGTGAGAAGAAAATATCTTCCCTCAAAATGTATGCTAAACAATTAAATTTTTAAAAATTTTAAAAAGAAGTTGTTTAATTCTTAATGGGGTCATTTGCAGTTTAAAATGCTATTCTGCTAAGAAAATGCAGCTATTTTGACAAAGTTATCGTTGCTCATCGCCGGAGCAGAGAGAGCCATCGCTTACGCCAGCCGCCGGCTATCATCCTCGAGGAAAACTAATCCATAACGGTAAGAAATGCCTTGCCATATTATGGGCAATACGTAAGCTGCGCTGCTACTTGAAGGGATACGAGTTCGATGTCGTCACGGATCATCTGGCGTTGAAATGTTTAAACTCTATTGATAATCCGACCGGACGGATAGCACGCTGGGCACTGGAGTTGCAGCAGTATCGCTTCGAGGTTCACTACCGCCGAGGCAGCCAGAACATAGTGGCAGACGACAACCTCTGGAAACCTTACAACATGTGGCCCAAGAACCGAAACAATGCAAATGGCTACAGCGAATGCTAGATGCAGTGAAGACAAATCTTACCCAGTATTCAGATTACGTACAGGAAGACAACCAGTTGTATCGAAGGTCAAATCGGAGCCTGGGCGACGAAGACTACGTACCCTGGAAACTGTGTGTAGTAGAAGAACACCGGTCCGGAAAACCATCACCCGCGTGACCCAGAAGTACTCTTGGACGGAACTATTCCGTAAAGTGGCCAAGTATGCAAGAAACTGCGAGACGTGCCAGAAATATAAAAAGAGCCAATTGAAACCGCCTGGTGAGATGCGTACCCGAATGGTTAACGAGCCCTTCGAGGTACTCTGCGCAGACTTCGTCGGACCGCTACCTCGAGCAAAGCAAGGGAACACTATGCTCCTTGTGTTCTTCGACCACTTCAGCAAATGGGTTGAGTTGGTGCCCTTTAGGAAGGCTACCTTGGCGCACCTGGAGAAGGCGTTCAGAGAACGAATCTTGGCCCGGTTTGGCGTACCACAGACACTTGTGTGCGAAAGCGGGACACAATTCACCAGCAAAGTATTCCGGACGTTTAGCAAGAAGATGGTGATGAGCCTACAACACACAGCACCGTATACTCCACAGCTGAATCCCACGGAAAGAGCCAACAGAACTGTGAAAACTATGATCGCCCAATATTTGGATGGCGACCAACGACATTGGGATGCCCTGTTGCCTGAGATCAGCGGATATAGCCCGGCGTATATCATACGAGGGCGTGAACTTCGACTACCGGGAACCTTATAAAGCGAAGTCAATCCAGGCCCCACCAGAGAAGGGAGAACACCAGACGACAAAGCCAAATATCTACAGGAGATCTACAAGCTAGCTAAGGAGAACCAACAACAAGCCAGCCAGGAACAGAGTCGCCACTATAACCTTCGCCGGCGGGAATGAAGACCAGCGCTGGGAAGCAAAGTACTTCTACGCCAACACCACTTGTCTAAAGCTGTCGATGGTTTTGCAGCACAACTCGCCTTTCGGTACGACGGACCATACAGGGTGGTCAAATTCGTCTCTCCGACAATCGTCCGGATTCGGCACGTCGCCAGCAAAGAACGACGAGTGGCAAGTCTGACTGACCTGAAGTCTTGCTACGATGGTTCGCCCGAATGTTAAAACTAAAACAGCTCATAGTTACGCCCTCCGCACCCTAGGCAGGATAAACAAACGTAGCTATCGAACCTAACTATTTTCCATTACAGACAAGATGACACCGAAGAGCAAACGCCCCGATGCCCGCAAGCCGAGCGCCCAGGCCGAACAGGTCGCCGCACACCCCAGCCAGGTTGCTGACCGTTGCCTCGGCGTGGCAGACACCCCACCTTGGGCCTTACGACCCGAATACGTCGACCTGGTGACGCCCCCGCGTGCCCCGTCGATTGTAGATGCCGGCTTGACGACCCCGACACGCCCTTCGTCCATTCTTGGGCTGGATCTGAGCCCGAACACCTTGGCTCTCCTCGACCAAGATTTGGAGATGGCCACGCTAGCCACCCTCGCCACCGAGAACTTGTGGTCAGGCCAAGCCACGCTCGAGGAACCCGGCATTAGACCCCCCGAGGGGACTTCGAGCTGGATCCGCCCTCTTCGATGGCCGTTTCGCCAACCTGGTGCATCGAGCTGTCACACCACCACGGCAAAGCGGAGAGGAGGCAGGCGTCCCGGCCGGTGAGGCAATCGTCATCCACGATGACACCGAAGGCAGCGAGGAGAATAGCAGCGAGGTCGAGGCCGTGGAAACCGACGCTAGCACCGATTCCAACACCGAGGACACCGACAGCGACTCTAGCCATGACGGGGAAACCGATTCTCAGGGAGAAGAGTCCGAAGACCAGGACATCCTCACCATCCCTGGTAACCGAACCGTTCGAATGGGACGACCCCCCACCGGCCTATGGCTCTTGGCTAACCGAGGAACCACGAGTCCCCATCGAGGCTGCCCCACCAATGACGGCAGCATTAGCCCGCAGCATCAGGGCTAGTATTGGTCCTTTCGACGCCCCTCCTGCTTATGGGTCATGGTTGGCAGACCCAACACCAACGCCCTCGATTGTCGCGAACGACACAACACCGGGACCCTTAGGCCAGAGCTACCCAGCCTTCGAGCTCATCAGCTCCGACGAGGATATGGGAGATGACAGGCCAAGCACATCCACTGCCGCACACCAAACCTTTACCCATGTCACCAGGAGTCAAACCCAACCGCCGGTGAACCCGACAGACGACCAGCCCAGCACTTCTGCCACTGCGCAACTGCAGCAAACGACTGAGACGGCAGCTGCAGGGCAGACAGTGCTGGAGCACAATATGATACCATCATCGGCCAAGCCCGGGTGACCGTCACTCTTCATCACCCGGAAGAAAAGGGGGGCGCACAATTTCAACGCGCACTGTAGATACTGTGCGCTGGTATCAAAACAACAGCACGAGTAATGTCCCGCAATTGCCGGCGAGCGACAAAACGGCAATATCACGCCACTGGAAGCTGTCTATGCTCAGCTACTCAGAGAGCGAGAGATAACTGTCGCACACAACATACAATACAATAATGTATATGTATGAGAGCCTGGATAAAACTACAATCGCGCAGTCGTCATTGTCTGTGGTCAAGTACATAGAACAAAGAGAGAGAGCGACGACTCAAGCGCAGTAGCAACGCGCGAGATCGGCATCAACCTGCAGGCGAGAAGAGAGAGGGAGATAGGTTGTACTACCCCGCCAGTACTGGATTCACAAAGCATGAAACAATCATAGCTGAATTCACGCATCGGTGAAATCAGGCATGCCGCCTAAGCGAACGCCTCAGCAAACGTCAAAGGCTGAAGCGAACGCCGAAGCGGTAGAACAAAAAAGTTATAAAAAAAATGAGAGCAGTTGAGAGAGCGCGTGGCAGAGAGAGAGCATTTTTCGCTTTTGTGCGTGCACAAAGTAAAACAAAACAGACAATGTGTGCAGCATAAAGCAAAAATACAGTGAATGCTCAACAAAACGTCGCCTTAGTTTTCATATGTTAAATGGGAGGCTGTGCGTTCTTGTTTACGAGCGTGTACTGTATTTCTCTTCTGTTGCACATTTTTCGCTTGCCGTTTGACGTTTGTCATTTTACTTTAATTGTGATTGATTTGTGTGGCGCGTGCTCGTGTTTTTTTTGGCTGCTGGAGAGAAATTTGAACAAAGTGGTAAATATAATAATTAAATTGGTTTATTATTATTATTGCAGCAACAAGTAACCATGGTTGGTAAACGGCAGTTATATAGGTTAATTAAGAAGGAAAAAGAGGCATTTTTAGAGAAATTAAATCAGTGTGGAAATAGGGAAGGGGGGCAAGCAACGACAGAGCAGAAAGAGGGGGATAGCAAAGCAAATATAGAGGAAATTAATGAGTGCATAGAAGTAGGTATAGAAGTAGATAAAGAGGAGATAAGTGAGGGAGATAATTTGTATAATAATAGTGACAGTGGGCACACTTCGACTTTGAGTGATAAACTCGAAGAGTGGTTTATAAAACATAAACCAACAAGAAGTTATGTTATAGATTTAATAAAAATTTTAAAAGAAGAAAATATAACGGTGAAGCCGTTTTATAAATTTAAAAATAATAAAAAGGCAGAAATTTCGAACATATGTTCAGGATCTTATCTCAATATTGGAATATCTAATCAATTGCAAAAAATTGATGCAATTGTTAATATTCCAAAACATCTTTCGATAGATATAAACATAGATGGTCTTCCCCTTTTTAAAAGTTCAAACGCGCAATTGTGGCCAATTTTATTAAGGTTAAATAATGTTCAAAATTGTCCCGTTTTTCCTGTAGGCATTTATTTAGGTAGAAATAAACCCAACAGCTGCCATGAATAGTTAAGTATGTTCACAAGCGAGTTGGAAAATTGTCAACTAAATGGATTAAAAATAGGAGATAGGGAAATAGAAATTAGTATTAAATCCATTATTTGTGACGCACCTGCTAGTAATAGTAATATTAGCGGCACTCCTGGCCATACATCTAGCCATGGGTGCGCAAAATGCATTCAGGTTGCAAAAAAAATTAATTCTGTATTAACATACAGCACCTATTCCGCTGATTTAATAAGCGATGATGACTTTGCAGTTAGAAAATATTCAGAGCAGCATGCAGCTCCATATATAGTAGCAAAGTCACCCTTAGAAAACCTTGGGGTTAAAATGGTTAGTCAAATCCCTTTAGACTGCATGCATTTAATAGAATTAGGAGTAATGCGTAAATTTTTGGTTAGGCTTTCACACAACAAAGTTTGTGTAAAAATTACAAATAAAAACAAACTAGACATTTCCAAATGTCTAGATTTAATAAAAAAACATGTACCCCGAGAGTTTGCTAGGAAGCCTAGAACATTGCTCGAGCTTCCACATTGGAAAGCAACAGAATTTCGTCAATTCTTACTGTACACTGGTATCGTTGTCCTGAAAAACAATATTAACAGTGATCAATATTACGAGTTCTTGTTGTTGCATTGTGCTTACCGACTGTTATGTTGCCCTAAACAGCGGGAAAATAATATAGGAATTTGTCAACAAATGTTAAATCTATTTGTTCAAAATTTTCCTATTGTTTTTGGAGAAAACAGTGTGTCTTACAACGTTCACAGCTTGTTGCACGTTGAAGATACAATTAAACAAATCGGTGACCTGATTGCAGGCTCCTGTTACGCGTTTGAAAACTATCTTCAGACCCTCAAAAGATTTGTCCGCAAACCAACACAAATTCTACAACAAATTCATAGAAAAATTGTAGAGGATAGGATAGTGTTTCCGATCGTTTTTGATAAACCTGAAATAGTGGGGAAGACTCTAGTTTATAAAGGCGTCACACTTAGGGCAAAGGCGCCTGATTGTTATTGTTACCTAATTGGTAGTATTCCAATTCAAATAGAAGAAGTTTCCGATGAGTTTATTACAGGTAGGAGAATGTGTAATCTTAGGAACTTTTACGAAGAGCCGTTTACATCAGAGAAATTAGGTATATATCTAGTTAGCATAGAACCTTCGACTGTTGCAGAAAGATTTTCTGTAATAGAAATAGAAGGTAAGGCAGTTGGGATACCCTTTAGTGAGGACATGTTAGTTATGCCTCTTTTACATTGTTTTAATTAGGGTAATGGTTATTTGTTGCTGATTAATAATAAACAAATTGGAGGTGTTTAGTCCGTAGGCGGTCTCATTAATTTTTAATGAGCTGCGAATCGGGCATGTCTCTATTGCCGCCAGTTTTGGCATCTTAAGAAGATTCACCTACCATGGCTCGAACACCAAAAAAAAAAAAAAAAAAAAATTTCGTTTAGATTTACGTAAGAGGTACGTTTATTGTATATTTCTTACTTGACATATATTAAAAAATTTTGTTCTTTCAGAAATTATAAACGAAAAAATAAGTAGCGCCAAAGAAGAGATCTTAGGTAATATAATAAACTTTTAGTGTAAATTGACATAATTTTTACACATTTTTTTTTTTACAGCAAAAATGGAGGAGGACAAATCAATGCTTCTTGGTAATGTACATTGTAATAATATCGTTTGTATATAATTTTCACATTTTATTTTTTTACAGCAAAAATTGAGGAGGAGAAAACAATGCTAGTTGGTAATGTGCATTGTATTTATATATATTTAAATTTTGTAATCAGTGTTTTTCTTTTCTTAGGTAAAATTCAAGTTGTTGCCGAAGCTGTGGGTCAGCAGACGGCTCTGCTGAAAAACAGTATTCAAGCCCAGGGATCTGCCAAAAAATCTGCCAAAATGTTCCCAATAAAAAATCTAGAGGAGCTTGAGAGAGTAAACATGGAAATAAATGAGAGCAACGCCCGTTCCTACGTAAGTATATATTGTGATTGTGTTAAAATACAATTAAATTTATTTTTTCTTTTTCTTCGGTAGGTACAAGCCATTGATTCAATCACTGCTCCTGGTGGCCTAATAAAAAATTTAAACAGCGTTGTAAGCGACGAGGTGCTCAGGCAGTGCAATGTGGACGGCGTGCAGGGAAAGCAATCCCTGAAAAAAAATAGTAATCTGTTTATGGTTCTCCTAGGTAAATTCTACCTTAAATATTCTAAAATATTTCATCTTATTATAATAACATTTTCATTTCAGATGCAATCCCTGTTAACATTCAGTCTGGGTCTGCTGAGCAACAACTGAGAAAGGCAATGGCAAGGAACAAAAATGGGATCTGCAAGGCGAAAAATAATAGTACTGATAAAAATAATAATAATAGTTTTCTAAATGTTAGTAACAATGATGAAAATTTTTTTTTTGAAAATTAAATATTAAATTTATATATTTATAATTAAATTTAATTAAAAAACAATTTTTTGATTTTTTTTTAATATTATTTATTTCTAGGCTAGTTTTCACCCCTGCATTCATGCATTGCCTTCATATGATTTCACATATGAATCTGGGCTAGTTTTCACCCCTGCATTCATGCATTGCCTTCATATGATTTCACATATGAATCTGGGCTAGTTTTCACCCCTGCATTCATGCGTTGCCTACATATGATTTCACATGTGAATCTGGGCTATTTTCACCACTGGGTTCATGCATTGGCTACATATGATTTCATACATGAAACATGGCTATAATTCACCTCTGCCTATCTAATGAAAGCACGCATGAAAACACTCAAAATTTCCCTTCTCAATTCACGTCTGAAATCAGGCACGCTCGGTAAGCGAACGTCTCCCGACAAGTGAAAAGTTGTGACATGCCCATACAAATTTCATGGGTCGAAAGCATGTGCTGGAAATTGTAGTTTCATGCATGGGCCTGACCAATCATGTGTGATTTCATGTCTGCTTCAGGCCTGAACCGTACTGGAGGGACACTACAACCAGCCATCAGCACGCAGCAGCCTAGCCCACGCACACACACGCAACAACACCAGCGTTAAAGCGACAAAATACTCTAACGCTTGCACAGCTCGAAGCAGAGGCGTAGGCAGCGCTGCCTAACAGACTAACATACATGCAAGAAGAACACCGTTGCAATTCATGCGGCCGAGTGTTGCCCACATGTATGTCAAGGACAAAGCTACAAATGAGCAAAGCTGCAGCGGAGATTTTGGGTTCGACGCGCTATTAATTTTTGGCAAGAGACAGTCGAGTGCGTGATTCCAAAACGCAAGGTCAAGTTTTCTTTCAAAGTGACCGGTACGCGAGTGCAAGTAAAAGAAAACATCGCTGTGAACCCAGTAACAAACTCCACGAGGACAACAGCAGCAACGAGCATTCTAAGCGCCACAGCACTCCAGCAAAGAAGTGTCAAACGATCGCTGCTGATCGTTGCTAGTGCAGAGCACTGAACCCACATTTTGGCGTGTCAGCATTATTCATGTAGTGTTACTTAGTTGCCATGGAATTTATGTGTTAACTTCTATGTGTGTCGCGGTTTGCCCGCTTGGAATTTAGCTGTGGAACAGTTGCCACTATTTCAAATCACACCCTTTTTATACCCTCTGAGGGGTATATTGGGTTTGTCAGAAGTATGTAACAGGCAGAAGGAGGCGTTTCCGACCCCATAAAGTATATATATTCTTGATCAGCATCAACAGCCGAGTCGATATAGCCATGTCCGTCTGTCCGTCTGTCCGTCTGTCCGTCTGTCTGTCTGTGCGTCTGTCCGTATGAACAAACAGATCTCAGAGATGGTAAGAGCTACAATATCCGTTTTGGTCAGTATCGATCACATATTTAGTCAGTCAATACAAGTTTGTTTCCTTTTTTTGATGCCACGCCCCATTCGCCCACAATAAGCGAAAAACCAGACCTACCTCGGAAAAAATACAGGTTTTTTGCAAATATCTCGGTAACTATAACACCTAGGAACACCAATTTTGGTATGCAGGTTGCTAGATGTAATATAAAGATAATGCCATCAACATTTTTTGAATGCCACGCCTCTTTTGCCCAAATAAAGTACAACAATATTGAAAGTTTGCATGCTTGCCATTCACTTATTTTTAAACGGATAGTTTTGTAACTTAGCATATACTTGCAAGTAAAAAATATCAAACAATTGTGAAAGTTTCATCAAAATCGGATTATAATTAAAAAAGTTTGTCATACAACGAAAATCGGTACTATCAAGCAAGGCATAGCCACATGCATTGCACTGTGCGAGCGAGATAGACATACAAATATGTGTGCATGTTAAGTTCTTGCAGCAGCTATGTTACTCCAATTTGAACTCATATAATTGGAAACGAAGCTCAGAGGGTATTACACGGTCGGCATGTCCGACTGACATTTTCTTTCTTGTTAGTAATGTAAACTATTCCAACTATTGAATGAACTCACACTTTCTTAAGCTAATAAGTGGTTTAAAATAGCTGTGGAACAGCTGCCACTATTTCAAATCACACCCTTTTTATACCCTCTGAGGGGTATATTGGGTTTGTCAGAAGTATGTAACAGGCAGAAGGAGGCGTTTCCGACCCCATAAAGTATATATATTCTTGATCAGCATCAACAGCGGAGTCGATATAGCCATGTCCGTCTGTCCGTCTGTCTGTCTGTCTGTCTGTGCGTCTGTGCGTCTGTCCGTATGAACAAACAGATCTCAGAGATGGTAAGAGCTACAAGTTCAAACTTGGTCAGTATCGATCACATATTTAGTCAGTCAATACAAGTTTGTTTCCTTTTTTTGATGCCACGCCCCATTCGCCCACAATTAGCGAAAAACCAGACATACCTCGTAAAAAATACATGTTTTTGGCGAATATCTCGGTAACTATAACACCTAGGGTCACCAATTTTGGCACGCAGGTTGCCATTTGCAATATAAAGACAATGCCATCAAAAATTTTTGGATGCCACGCCTCCTTCGCCCACAAAAAGCACAACTTCTTTGTAACTTTGCATGCCTGCGATTCACTTATTTCTTATCTTATAGTTTTGTAACTTAGAATATACCAGCAGACAAAGAATATCAAACGATTGTGAAAATTTCATCAAAATCGGACTATAAATAAAAAAGTTTCTCAAACAACGAAAGTCGTTACATTCAAGCAAGGCATAGCCACGTGCATTGCAATGAGCTGTGCACACAAGCAACGAAAACGAAAAACGTGCGAGCGAGATAGACATACAAATATGTGTGCATGATAAGTTGTTGCAACAGCTATTTTAATTTGAACGCATATAATTGGAAACGAAGCTCAGAGGGTATTACACGGTCGGCATGCCCGACTGACATTTCTTTCTTGTTAGTAATGTAAACTATTCCAATTATTGAATGAACTGAAACTTTGAAGTAAATAAAGTGTATTTCTGATGAAAATATGTTTATGACGTCTGTAGTGCATTTGCGTCTAAGAAGTACATTGTCTGAACATTGGCGAAATCTTCGACCGTCATCTGTTCACTATTGCCGGCCTATATTCTTCAAGTATGCAAAGGAGTCCTCGGAATTGATAAAGTCAACTGTAAGCGATATAAAAAATCAAATTGGCCAACTAAAACCTTCTGTAATTAAAATCAAGAATGGGAAAACTTTGACGGTTACTTTTGATTTTTATCTAACAATGATTGATGGAAAAGTGTTAAATGAAATTACAAACACTTCCTCAACTTTGAGATGTGCTATTTGCAAAAAAAAACTCAAAAGGAATTTCAAAGTTTGGATGATTCTACGAGTGAGGAGAACTGCTACGAATATGGAATTTCTTCGCTGCATTGCAGAATAAAATGCATGGAATTAATTCTGAAGTTAGCCTATACACTTCCGCGGCCAGGAGAAATAAAATCTGAAAATACGCCTCGCCTGAAAATGCAAAGCAGGAAGGAAATTATTCAAGCGGAATTTTTTCGTAAGCTAGGTTTAGTTGACTGACCAAAACACGGATACGGAAACACAAACGATGGAAAAACATCCAGAAAATTCTTTGGTAATTGTGAGGTAACAAAGTTTGCTGAGTATGCATCAAAAACTGCACAGCTCTTGACTGATTTGTACCCAAAAAAAAAACTTACTCCTACAGTACACAGGATTTTGGCTCATGGAAAGGACCTAATCGAATATCAATGCTTACCAATTGGAGAGTTGTCCGAAGAAGCACAGGAGTGTAAAAACAAAGACTATAAAAGGTTCAGATATGCAAATACGCTTAAAATTTCAAGGCTTAGACAAAATGGAGATCTGTTTAATATGTTGACAGACTCATCAGATCAACTTATTTCATCGCTCACGAAAGGACTTGGGAAATAGCAATTATTGTTCAGAAATGTTAAGCTTATTAGATATTGAAACTAATGTCGATGATATTTTTGAAAAAAAATCGGTCACCAAAAGTAAATGTTAAAATTAAAAATTATTTTTACTGGAATCTTTTAGCTAAAATATGCATAAAAATATTTTTTAACTTTGACCTCAATTTACAAAGCACCATGCGAGGTCACAACCTTGGACAAACATTCATTTCAAAGTTTAAGAAGTTTTCTGTCATATGCTATTTAAATATTTTAAATCAATTCATTGGTATGATTTTTGCAAAGCAAAGTGAGCAAAGGCCCCCAACACTAATCCTAGTGCTAAAAAACTTAAATACTATTGCAAATTAAATACTGATAGAGTACCTTCTATGGCAGACTTAAATACTATTATTCTTAAATACAATAAGTCAAACGAATGTAAGGCGGTTGTTGAAGGGGCCGCTTTACAGACTATTTATACAACAACAAAACAGTGCACAAATCACTTGGTTTACTAGTTTCAAGAGATGCCAATCTCTACCATTTTGCTGACTAACTCCACAATCCAAGCTCCGAGTCAAGTTTAAGCAGCTATAACCGTTTGAGAATTATAGTGCCCAAGCATGACAAAATGCTTTGTGCACTGTTTTGTTGTTGTATAAATACTTAGTCATATCGACTAATTGACCTCAAGTCGGCTAAAATTAATAATTAATAAAAGGGCACCAAAACTTTTTTTTTTGTTACTTTCTTTTTTGTTAGATTCTATATAACTTTAAAGTAACCTTTGACATTAATAAATAAATATAAATATATTTATACATACATAGATGAAAAGAAATGTCTTTCAATTGACTTTCATCAACTCTTATATGAACTCGATGGTTGACTATTTTAAAGATAACTATCCAATGTAGTTGTAATATTTACAAAACCTACCAAAATCTTGCTCAGGAAAATCGTATATAAATGCGACTTCTCCTCGACATTGCATTAATAAGAGTTTTAGTTTCAAAAGTAAAACTATCAAACTCAGCGTCATTACGAACAAATTTACATGTGTTTTATAATAAAACTTTCATAACCAAATACATTTTAGTGTAACATTTTAACAACAAAATAAAATAAAATATATATAATAATTGAGCCCTCAAATCATCCAAATCACTAAAGCTAAAGCTCTGATGAAGGGAATCTTCAAGTGCTTAATTTGTAATGTTGTGTTCTCCAACAAGTCCAATTTGCACCGACATATTAAAATTCATTCAAGACCTTTTGAAAAGGGACTCACCAATCAATCCAACCTTCAACTAGACGAATCTAATTTGAAGACGATCACATCACGGAAGGAATTCAAGTGTTTAGTTTGTAATTATATAAGCCGGAGGTCATATGTCCATAAACGACACGATACATCTCATAGAAATCAGAAAATTCTGGGGTGTCCCAAATGTGATAAAAAATATGCATTTACATTAAAAGCTCACATGGCGAAGTTTAAAAGCACAAAAAAATATTTTTGTGATACTTTCCAAAAAGAATTTCTAACATTTACCGCATTAATAGATCTTGCAGAATCTCATCAAATTGTTGTGTCAAACAATATGATGTATTGCAACGTTTGTAATGAAAATGTTATGAAAAAATAACTTTAAATACCATTTGATGACTATTAAGCATAAAAATAAATGCCGTTTCTTTCTCAATGGTGGGATAGATGTGATCGACGCGGAATTTTCCGATGTGAGATGTGAGAGTATTATTGTACCCGTGGAATTTCGCAACGCAGCGAAATCATTTGTTGAAACTCAAATGATTGAGAATGATGAAAAGCCTAATACAGTTGAATTGAATTTTGAACTTCATGCTACTTATATCAAATTGGCAGCACTAGACCCTAATGCTTCTATTTATTTATTTATCTAATGTCAGACTATGATCAGTCGACATATTTAATATTAAAGTTACAATATAAAAATAATTTAAAAGTTTAAAATTATATATTTCTGTCATATTTATCCACATTACAAAATTGCAGGTTGTAACAAAGACACACAACTGTGAAGATATCTTCGATGAGCATACAACAGTCTCAATCGAAAAATGACCGCATATAAAGGTGAAAGAGGTGGATGGAGTTTGGGGAAAATAAATTTTCTGGACATGAATATAAATCAGTATGCTCCATTAAAGGTATCAAAATCGCTAACTAAAAAAACAAAATGCCGTTTTAAATATTGAGAACACGGATAACTTTTGTTTCAAATGGGCCATCATAGTTGCTCTGGCCAATGGTAGTCAAAACTCACATTTGACATCATCGTATGAAATACTTAACATCGCTTATTCTGTTATAAATCTACAAAATGGGATAGTTTTAGATTTCTCTGGACTCCAGTTCCTATTAGAATACAAAAAAAAATTGGTAATTTTGGGAAACTAAACCCAACCATAAGCGTCAATGCTTTTACATTGGATAACAGTGTTGTCGAACCATACAACACATCTAGCAATGAAAAGCAGTACATATTAACACATTGCTGCTTTAGGAGAATCCGAACTCCCATTATGTCCTAATAAAGGATGTCTCAAGGTAAGTTAGTCAATTAATTCTTGCTTATACTACACAACCCAAAAGAATTCTATGGAGCGGCATCACAATGGAGGTTGTCGCAAAAAAAGTGTCTTCATTTTCCTTCATTGGTGAGAATTTTATAGAGTTTAAACATATCGACCAATCTTTAGATGTACTTTTTGTTGTCTATGCTGATTTTAAATGTACTTTAGAAAATGTCAATTAGAAAATGGACTGTTTAAGTTGGGAAGCAAACCCCATATGCATTTAGTTACTGTTCAAGCATGAACACTAATTTCTACTCAAAACTAAAAGACCCAAAAAGATACATGAGTATCAACTGACATAAGATATGTAAACTCAAGTGCGAGTAATAAAGAATTGTAAACTCAAGTGCGTGTAACCCGAAGCCTTTCAGGGTGCAGCTGCGATCCTAAGGCGTAAGAATAGATACGCGTCTTAGGAGATAATAATATGGCCCCACGCGTAGTTTTAAGATCCTATGCTAGCTATATAAGACCGATATATTCAATTAAGAAAGCAGTTCAATATTTGTGCTGAAACCCTGCTGTTGTGTCCATTTATACATTGGTCCTTCGAGCACTCTGCAGTTTTTCCCCACCAGTGGTAAGAGACTCAGAGATATAAACCAGCACCTCGGACGTATACAGCGAAGAGGTTGCATAAATATTAAAAAAAAAATATATAAACCAATATTTTTTCTCTAGTTCTCAGTGTTGAGACAGAGTTTTGACGGCGCGATAAAACCAAGATATCGTAAATATCATTGGACAAAGTGCGCGAGATAGCGTTTCCGAGGCTTACATCGGAAAAGTATAGTGTTTTGTACAAAAAAATAATAAAGAAAAAATATATATAAAAGAAAATATAAATTTATATATACAAAATATATATATATATATATATATATATATATATACATATATATACTGTGGCAGCGGTGGAACAACCATCAACGGTGACTGCCAGCTACAAACCACCAACGGCAACCAGCAGCATTACCAGCAGCAGCAACATCAGAGGCAGCAGCGACAAACGGCGACAAGATCACCAGTAGTAGCAGCAACAACAACAAAAACGGACACAGCAACAGCTAAGCAATCAGGCTATAATAAGGCCATATTTTTGTTTAACCTAATATATATTATATTAAGTCGATGTGCGAAAGCGCTGCTTATAAAAAAAAATACTAACTCTGATGAATATTTAAAAAAAAAAAGCTATAATTTTATATTTTTGTCGTTAGTGTTAAAAAAAAAAAAATTTATAATGTCCGAAGCTTCAGTTAATTTGCTAAAAAGCCAGACGGCGTTGATAGGAGAAGTAAATAGCATAGAATCAATTATAGAAAACAGTGAAGCTGTAACAAGGCTAGAGCATATTAAGGGCAAATTTATAGCTAATCATAATGCTATATTAAAGATTGGAGTATTCAATCATGAATACTTTAGTAAAAATTATTTTGATAATACTCTTCAAAAAATAAAAAGTATTATTGAAACGTACTCATGTTCTAAACAAATATTAGATCCTGGAACAGAAAATGTTCCGAAAAATGAAAATACAAATTCAAATGCTCAGTACAAAATGGCAACAGCCTTGAGCCAATAAAAATGTATTTAAAAGAAACTGAAGAATACCTTCAAAATGGTTGCCATACGATGACTATTTTAAGAGTAAATAAGATAAATTATTTGTGGAATCAAATTCAAGCAAAAATTGATTCAAAACAAATGGTTTATGATGATGTTGTAAAAGATGTCGAGTTCGATGTTGTTAATATGCTCGAATGCTTAGAGCCAATAAGTCAAACTGATGTCAAAAATGTAGACGTTCAGCCACATCTGACGAAATTACAAGAAATAAAGGTACCCACATTCTCTGGTGAACCCAGAGAATGGGATCAGTTCTATCAGATATTTCTGGATATCATTCAAGATAGAAATGATCTTAGTACGTCAGTAAAATTTACTTATTTAAAATCAGCATTAAAGGGTGAAGCCAGGAACATGGTTTCTCATCTGCTCAGTGGCTCAGTTGATAATTATAATACCGTTTGGGAATTGTTGACCAAACGGTTTGAAAATAAACGCAAGAGTTTCTCCGATAATTTGAATCGGATAATTTACTTACCGAATTTAAACATAGAGTCGGAAAAAGCAATTAAAAGCAACAGTCTCAATCGAAAAATGACCGCATATAAAGGTGAAAGAGGTTGATGGAGTTTGGGGAAAATAAATTTTCTGGACATGAATATAAATCAGTATGCTCCATTAAAGGTATCAAAATCGCTAACTAAAAAAACAAAATGCCGTTTTAAATATTGAGAACACGGATAACTTTTGTTTCAAATGGGCCATCATAGTTGCTCTGGCCAATGGTAGTCAAAACTCACATTTGACATCATCGTATGAAATACTTAACATCGCTTATTCTGTTATAAATCTACAAAATGGGATAGTTTTAGATTTCTCTGGACTCCAGTTCCTATTAGAATACAAAAAAAAATTGATAATTTTGGGAAACTAAACCCAACCATAAGCGTCAATGCTTTTACATTGGATAACAGTGTTGTCGAACCATACAACACATCTAGCAATGAAAAGCAGTACATATTAACACATTGCTGCTTTAGGAGAATCCGAACTCCCATTATGTCCTAATAAAGGATGTCTCAAGGTAAGTTAGTCAATTAATTCTTGCTTATACTACACAACCCAAAAGAATTCTATGGAGCGGCATCACAATGGAGGTTGTCGCAAAAAAAGTGTCTTCATTTTCCTTCATTGGTGAGAATTTTATAGAGTTTAAACATATCGACCAATCTTTAGATGTACTTTTTGTTGTCTATGCTGATTTTAAATGTACTTTAGAAAATGTCAATTAGAAAATGGACTGTTTAAGTTGGGAAGCAAACCCCATATGCATTTAGTTACTGTTCAAGCATGAACACTAATTTCTACTCAAAACTAAAAGACCCAAAAAGATACATGAGTATCAACTGACATAAGATATGTAAACTCAAGTGCGAGTAATAAAGAATTGTAAACTCAAGTGCGTGTAACCCGAAGCCTTTCAGGGTGCAGCTGCGATCCTAAGGCGTAAGAATAGATACGCGTCTTAGGAGATAATAATATGGCCCCACGCGTAGTTTTAAGATCCTATGCTAGCTATATAAGACCGATATATTCAATTAAGAAAGCAGTTCAATATTTGTGCTGAAACCCTGCTGTTGTGTCCATTTATACATTGGTCCTTCGAGCACTCTGCAGTTTTTCCCCACCAGTGGTAAGAGACTCAGAGATATAAACCAGCACCTCGGACGTATACAGCGAAGAGGTTGCATAAATATTAAAAAAAAAATATATAAACCAATATTTTTTCTCTAGTTCTCAGTGTTGAGACAGAGTTTTGACGGCGCGATAAAACCAAGATATCGTAAATATCATTGGACAAAGTGCGCGAGATAGCGTTTCCGAGGCTTACATCGGAAAAGTATAGTGTTTTGTACAAAAAAATAATAAAGAAAAAATATATATAAAAGAAAATATAAATTTATATATACAAAATATATATATATATATATATATATATATACATATATATACTGTGGCAGCGGTGGAACAACCATCAACGGTGACTGCCAGCTACAAACCACCAACGGCAACCAGCAGCATTACCAGCAGCAGCAACATCAGAGGCAGCAGCGACAAACGGCGACAAGATCACCAGTAGTAGCAGCAACAACAACAAAAACGGACACAGCAACAGCTAAGCAATCAGGCTATAATAAGGCCATATTTTTGTTTAACCTAATATATATTATATTAAGTCGATGTGCGAAAGCGCTGCTTATAAAAAAAATACTAACTCTGATGAATATTTAAAAAAAAAAGCTATAATTTTATATTTTTGTCGTTAGTGTTAAAAAAAAAAATTTATAATGTCCGAAGCTTCAGTTAATTTGCTAAAAAGCCAGACGGCGTTGATAGGAGAAGTAAATAGCATAGAATCAATTATAGAAAACAGTGAAGCTGTAACAAGGCTAGAGCATATTAAGGGCAAATTTATAGCTAATCATAATGCTATATTAAAGATTGGAGTATTCAATCATGAATACTTTAGTAAAAATTATTTTGATAATACTCTACTGTTCTAAACAAATATTAGATCCTGGAACAGAAAATGTTCCGAAAAATGAAAATACAAAATTCAAATGCTCAGTACAAAATGGCAACAGCCTTGAGCCAATAAAAATGTATTTAAAAGAAACTGAAGAATACCTTCAAAATGGTTGCCATACGATGACTATTTTAAGAGTAAATAAGATAAATTATTTGTGGAATCAAATTCAAGCAAAAATTGATTCAAAACAAATGGTTTATGATGATGTTGTAAAAGATGTCGAGTTCGATGTTGTTAATATGCTCGAATGCTTAGAGCCAATAAGTCAAACTGATGTCAAAAATGTAGACGTTCAGCCACATCTGACGAAATTACCAGAAATAAAGGTACCCACATTCTCTGGTGAACCCAGAGAATGGGATCAGTTCTATCAGATATTTCTGGATATCATTCAAGATAGAAATGATCTTAGTACGTCAGTAAAATTTACTTATTTAAAATCAGCATTAAAGGGTGAAGCCAGGAACATGGTTTCTCATCTGCTCAGTGGCTCAGTTGATAATTATAATACCGTTTGGGAATTGTTGACCAAACGGTTTCAAAATAAACGCAAGAGTTTCTCCGATAATTTGAATCGGATAATTGACTTACCGAATTTAAACATAGAGTCGGAAAAAGCAATTAAAAATTTTATTGATGTTAGCAATGAAGCTATACATGTAATAAAATTAAGAGCAAATTTATCTACAGACGTAGACATAATATGTGCTCAAATTTTGTTAAGGAAATTTAGTACAGAGGCACTTCAACTCTATGAGTCCCATACAAAAAAGACAAGGGATATTCAAGAGTTGTCAGATGTTTTGGAATTTTTAGAACAGCGATATGTTTCGATTAGTGCAATCTGCGAAGATCGGAAAATTGTAAAATCACATCCAACTAGGAATGCTAAAGATAATTGTTTAGTGTGCAAATTACCAGGGCACAAGGAAAGTCAATGCTACAAATTTAAAGCCATGACACCTAGGCAAAGAATCGAGGTAGTAGGAAAAGTTATGTTGTGCTACAAATGCCTAAAATATACAGACAATAAAAAATGCACATGTTCGAATAATTGTTCTCATTGCAACAAGTATCATCATTCAATGTTACACATTGATCATGAGAAAGTCAATACTTGTGTAGCGAAAGGCCAGGCACTATTAGCAACAGCGATAGTGAAGGTCAGAGCTAAAAGTGGCCAATTTGAAAGCTTAAGAGCATTGATAGACAGTGGATCACAATGCACGATTATTTCTGAAGAAGCAGCTCAGATTTTAGAGTTATTTAGAACTAAAGCTGTGACAGAAATATTTGGAGTGTCAGCTAATGATAGCAGTATATCAAAATACAAAGTCAATTTGTGCTTGAAACGGTTTTTTAACAATGATTTATTTAATGTAGATGCTATAATTTTACCAAAGTTAATGAAAGCTCTACCATCTAGAAACTTACACATAAATAAATCCAAGTGGAGATCATATAATCTAGCTGACCCTACATTTTATAGGCCTAGTAGAATCGATATGATAATAGGAGCAGATTTATATTCCAAATCGATATGATAATAGGAGCAGATTTATATTCTCAGAAACAACAAGAAAAGACAATGAGGGAAGGTTCATAGTATAAATTCCATTTAAAAATGAAAAGGAATTAGGAGATTCAAAGGCACAGGCAATAGCTAGATTTCATAATTTAGAGAAAAAATTACAGAGAAATCAGCAGTTAAATGAAAGTTATATTAATTTTATGAAAGAATACAAAGATTTAGGACACATGGTAGAATCTAGCGAGGAAGGAAAGTATTATTTGCCTCATCAAGGGGTGATTAGAGATTCTAGCCTAACAAATTCCAAAAGTTTAAACGATGTTATGTGGATCGGGCCAAGAACACAAAAAGATATTTTTGACATTATGTTAAAGTGGCGAAAATGGCCGGTAGTAGTTTCAGCAGACATCGAGAAAATGTATAGACAAATCTTAATTGACGAAGAACATCAAAAATATCAGTACATAGTTTGGAGAGATTCACCACACGAGGAATTAAAATCATATAAACTAACGACAGTAACCTATGGGACAGCGTCGCACAGTGGCGCCTCTGCCCGAAAAGCTTGGCAAAAATCATTTTTTTGACGGAAGCGTTCGACAAAAGTAAAATACGGAATCGATAGAGAACTCTTCAAAAGTTATAAAGCCAAAAGATTTTTGAAATCGGTCCAAGATTATGGGCGCTACAGCCCCTCAAAGTAGGCACTACTTTTTGTCACTGTTGAAAACATGAATTTTATCGAAAATTTGCTACTTTAACATTGAATATTTGGCGAATGGGACCCCCGATCATGAATCTTTTGATTTCATCTGAAAAGTATGTTAATTTAGAGTAACACGCAGTATATTTTATTATTGTCAACTTACTACTTTACACACAATAAACGTTTAAAAAATACACTAAATTTCGACTATTTTTCAACTTTGATGGAATATTGAAAAAAATTGTTAAAAGGTGTTAGGCGCAGACTATATACAATTGATAGGTTGAATATTTACCTATCAATTGCATTTAACTCTTGCTACGCCTGGTTGGTTTCCAAAGGAAATGAGAGCCATAAAACGAGTCACGAGTCGTGTGTAGTCACGACTTAGACTCACGAGGCAGGCATATGGGTAAAAAATAGCGCATGCCAATGTGAGTGATATTTATGTACCTGTTAATTGATAAATACCGAACCATTATATTACAATTATTACCTGTCTATATTTGACTTTTGTAAAACCCTTTTCTCAAGTACCTGCTTATGAAATTTGGGTCCGATAATGACAAAAAGGTAGTAAATGAGAAAGTTTTAGTACCTATTTTTAAGTTTTTGGGATTTTTAAAGTGTTTTGAATGGAAATAAATAGGTAATTTTTGTTCTGTTTGTTACCTACTTAAAATAAAAATGATATATATTGACAACTATTACAATTTTTTGCAACAGTTTAATGTTAGCTTCATAAGAGGGAGCAGTGTTTTATTTTCAGTCGAATAGTATTTTTTAATATAATTCGTGAATTATGTTGTTCGTGCCTCTAAAAATATTAATGATTTTATTTTGGCTGTACTTGAGGAGTTGGGTCTTTCAAAAGAAACCAGCAGTAATTATTTAAAATCAAAAATTAAACAAATTTACCCAAACATAAAGCGAAGATGGGAGTCATGCAGCTGGCTTGAAGAATTTGTCACATTTGAAGAATCAACGGAGGAAGATTCATACCCATCTACGAGTCGGGGTAGAGGACGACCATTGAAATCTGTGGACGAGTGTTCGAGTTACACAAGGAAACGAAAGCTTGATGGTGCTACAGAGGGAATGTCCACCGAACATCTGTCCGAGGCGCTATCTTCGAAATACATGAGATTACAGGATAAGAATAAGGCAACAATTACTAAAGCAGTACTGAACGCAAGCCCATTACGCTTGACTAGGATTAAGGAAAGTATTCCAACACCTCCACACTCAGAGTTAAAAAGATATACAGAAGAAGAGGCATTTTCACTGTTTATGGACTTGGGACTAACAAAGGAGAAATACCTAATTCTGCGGAGCTCCTTACAGCAGCATAATATTGACGTTCTTCCTGGATACAAAAAAATTTCAGTTGCCAAATTTGAAGCAGTCCCGCCCAATGTAACAATATGTATGTAATGTAATGTATCAGCAGAAGTGAAGCTTCAGGATTTAATGGATCACACTGCGAGGCGGCTAATTAAAAGTTTGCCAGACGAAGAGGTGGAAAAACTTCCCGAAAACCTTACTCTACTGAACAAGTGGGGATGTGATGGTTCATCTGGGCAAAGCGCTTACAAGCAAATAATAGATGCAGATGACGAAAGTATTTCTGATGAAAATATGTTTATGGCGTCTGTAGTGCCTTTGCGTCTAAGAAGTACATTGTCTGAACATTGGCGAAATCTTCGACCGTCATCTGTTCACTATTGCCGGCCTATATTCTTCAAGTATGCAAAGGAGTCCTCGGAATTGATAAAGTTAACTGTAAGCGATATAAAAAATCAAATTAGCCAACTAAAACCTTCTGAAATTATAATCAAGAATGGGAAAATTTTGACGGTTACTTTTGATTTTTATCTAACAATGATTGATGGAAAAGTGTTAAATGAAAATTCAAACACCTCCTCAACTTTAAGATGTGCTATTTGCAAAAAAAACTCAAAAGGATTTTCAAAGTTTGGATGATTCTACGAGTGAGGAAAACTGCTACGAATATGGAATTTCTCCGCTGCATTGCAGAATAAAATGCATGGAATTTATTCTGAAGTTAGCCTATACACTTCCGCGGGCAGGAGAAATAAAATCTGAAAATACGCCTCGTATGGAAATGCAAAGCAGGAAGGAAATTATTCAAGCAGAATTTTTCCGTAAGCTGGGGTTAAAAGTTGACTGCCCAAAACACGGATACGGAAACACAAACGATGGAAATACATCCAGAAAATTCTTTGGTAATTGTAAGGTAACTTCAGAAATAACAGGCGTAAATTGTGAAATAATTCGGAGGCTATCTGTTATCCTAAATGTCATTAACTGTAAGGAAATGATAAATGGTGCAAAGTTTGCTGAGTATGCATCAAAAACTGCACAACTCTTGACTGATTTGTACCCAAAGAAAAAACTTACTTCTACAGTACACAGGATTTTGGCTCATGGAAAGGACCTAATCGAATATCAATGCTTACCAATTGGAGAGTTGTCCGAAGAAGCACAGGAGTGTAAAAACAAAGACTATAAAAGGTTCAGATATGCAAATACGCTAAAAATTTCAAGGCATAGACAAAATGGAGATCTGTTTAATATGTTGGCGGCCTCATCAGATCCACTTATTTCATCGTTTAGACATGTGCGCTCAAGAAAGGACTTGGAAAATAGCAATTATTGTCCAGAAATGTTTAGCTTATTAGATATTGAAACAAATGTCGATGATTTCTTTGAAGAAAATCGGCCACCAGTAGTAAATGTTCAAAAATAACCTCAAAAATGCACCCAAAAATGTATATTAAAAAATTGTGTGATTAAGTTAAGAAATGTACTCATAATAATTACTAATATAATAAAATAGATAAAATTAGAATAAAAACTCTTATTTGTGATAAAAAAAATTATTTTTAACGAAATTTTACAGCTAAAATATGCATGAAAATATTTTTGAACTTTGACCTCAAATTGGAAAGCACCCTGAGAGGTCACAACCTTGGACAAACATTCATTTTGAAGCTTAAGAAGTTTTCTGTCAAATGCTTTTTAAATTTTTAAAATCAATTCATTGGTTCAAAAGATATGATTTTTGCAAAGCAAATTGAGGAAAGGCCCCAGTGTGCAGCGTCGGCCCCATATTTAGCAACAAGAAGTCTGCTAGAAGTCGCAAATAACTGTAGTTGTCAAAAAATTCAAAACATAATTTAGAACGACTTTTACATGGACGACCTGATGACAGGAGCTGGTACTATACAAGAAGCTAAGGAAATAGTAAAATTAGTATCAATAGAATTAGATAAAGTAACACCGTATTATCATTCGCATGATATTTATCAACAAATTTTTTAAGCGCCAAAAGACAATTGTCTATGTAATTTTACGCATTCACAGCCAATCCTGTCTTAAAAAACACAGGATCATTGATACCACGCGCGCCACAATAAAACCTTTTCAGGAAACTTTGTTTTTGTAATTTCAGTGACATTTTTAGGTGGTTGACTATTGGGAAGCTTAAAGTAATATTTTGGAGTCCATTCATGACCTTCCACTGTGAAATATGTCTCATCATCCATTATGCAAACCTTTGAGCAGCTTGCAGAAAACAAATTTCTAGAAAGCGCACGCGGCCGAAATTTTATTGTTTTTCTTTTCACTTCTGTGACTTTAGGTACGGTTTTTTTTAGAAAATTTCATAACTGCCATGTCTTTTACATACTTTTTAACCGTTTTAACGCTCACTTTGTATTTTTGGCAAGTGCACGATTCAATTTAGCTGTGCGACCCACAATTTCAGCCTTTAATTTGGCTCTAACTTCAGACGGCTGCAGTGGACATTTTCTTCCGGACCCAGGGGCTTTATCCATTTTTTTTCCACTCTGAACATCAGAAATTACTTTATAAATAAAAGTTTTCTTAAAGCCCATAGCCGAAAATTAATGAAAAATTTCCTTATTCGGCTGAAATGGGTTATTTGCGCTATATGCGCGAATCAATTTTCGACGCTCTTCTGTGTTCAGAGACATTTCAGCAACTACGAATTATCTAGAAAGCTAGTTTTTGCTGCAATGCATGCTGGAATAGTACTATTTATTATCGTGCTTTTTGTTTTTCTCTGTCACTTCTTTGAACTTTTTAAGAACATGTTCAATTTTGTTCGTATTTCATTCCGCATACCTTAAATCATACCGCCAAATCACCATTTACAATTAAATAAACTACAGCTTCATCATGTGACAGGGCGTACTTCCTTAATATTTGTAATTATAATAATATTAATTTTAGTTATATTTATGATAAGAAAAATAAAAGTCTCTCGAAGACTACAAGCTATCACGCTATCAAATTTGTAACATAAAAAAAAAAGTCTATATATATATATATATATATGTCATAACTACCACTATTTTTGGTCCTCGCCAGAATGTTCAAGCATGAACACTAATTTCTACTCAAAACTAAAAGACCCATAAAGATAAGAAATACTAAGCTAAAGATACATGAGTATCAACTGACATAAGATATGTAAACTCAAGTGCGAGTAATAAAGAATTGTAAACTCAAGTGCGTGTAACCCGAAGCCTTTCAGGGTGCAGCTGCGATCCTAAGGCGTAAGAATAGATACGCGTCTTAGGAGATAATAATATGGCCCCACGCGTAGTTTTAAGATCCTATGCTACCTATATAAGACCGATATATTCAATAAAGAAAGCAGTTCAATATTTGTGCTCAAACCCTGCTGTTGTGTCCATTTATTCAGAAATGTTTATTATTGATCTCACGGAAGAAGAATGATTGATAAAGAATTATGAACATGCGAAGAATGTTTGGGATACATTCAACTGCCAAACTTTGGCTGATTATGCCAAACTCTATTTAATAACAGATGTTTTACTTTTGGCAGATTTTTTCATAACTTTAGGGGAATTTGTAAGGAAATTTATAGTCTGATCCGTTTCAATACTATACTATCCCTGGATTATTTTGGGATGCGATGTTGAAAACAACTGGTATTAAATTAGAACTTTTAACTGATGGTGATAAGTATAATTTTATAGAGAGAGGAATTAGAGGAGGTTTGGTTCAAAGTTCAAAAAGACAGGCAATTGCGAACAACAAATATATGGCTAATTATGATAGTTCCAAGTTATCTTCGCATATAACCTATTTGGATGACAATAACCTATATGGTTGGGCAATGTCCCAAAATCTTCCAACGGGTGGTTTCAAGTGGAAAGATGATTCCATTATCTCAAATATTAATTCCAATATAATTTTACTATTTGTACCGACTCAGACAGTAGCATCGGTCAAATATATGAAGTTGACCTGGAATATCCACAAACCATTCACGATTACCATAATGATCTCCCATTCTGGCCTGAAAACAAGACTAAACCCAACTCAAAGCAAAAAAGTTGATTGCAGACTTGACCAGCAAATCTAAGCATACTATTCACTATTTGGTATTAAAACAAGGATTACAAAACGGTTTTATATTAAAGAAAATGCATAGAATTTTAGAATTTAATCAATCACCATGGGTAAGAAAATACATTGATTAAAATACCCAGAAACGAGCCTTGGAAACAAATGCATTTCAAAATAATTTCTTTAAACTAATAAACAACTCAGTTTATGGCAAGACAATGAAGAATGTAGATAAGCGAGTTGATGTTAGATTTGTCAACAGCTGGGAGACTATTAATAAAAATTCTAGAGGTGCTCGATACTTAATAGCGCGACCTAGTTTTCATAGCAGCCTTAAGATAACTGATGATGTATACGTTATTCAATTGACTAAAATAAATTGTGTATACAATAAGCCAATTTATTTGGGATTTAGTGTTTTAGATCTATCTAAATAGAAGATGTATAATTTTCATTATTAGTATATGAAGCCGAAATTTATGAGTAAATAAGAGCTGAATTATATGGACACTGCTTCTTTTATTTATAGTATTCAAACTGACTATTTCTCCCGAGATATTGCAAGTGATATTGTAAATAAATTTGATACATCTGACTACCCCGATGAACTTATTGAAAAGTATCAGATTGTCAAGTGCAATAAAAAGAAATTGGGAATGTTCAAATATGAGAGTAATGGTGGTATAATATCTGAATTTATTGGCCTTCGCGCAAAAATGTATTCTATTGCAGCAGAAGGTAAAAAAAATTAAAATTAAAAAGGCAAAGGGTGTAAAAACAAGAAAGAAAATGTCAGTCGGGCATGCCGACCGTGTAATACCCTCTGAGCTTCGTTTCCAATTATATGAATTCATTTTGGACTGCTTACAAGCAGTGCACTGAGTAAATTTTATACACACAAGCAGTGCACTGAGTAAGTTTTAGATACACAAGCACTGCTTGTGCACTGCTTGTAAACACTGCAGCGTAAACAAAAGCAGTGCACTGCTATTGCGATAAAAATTTAAGTTTGTACTAAAAACTTTTTTAATTATAGTCCGATTTTGATGCAATTTTCAGAATTGCTTAATATTATTTGTCTCTAATTATACACCAAGTTATAAAACTATACGTTAAGAAATAAGTGAGCCAGAGGCATACAAAGTTTCAACGCAATTGTGGGCGAAGGGGGCGTGGCATCCAATAAATTTTGATGGCATTATATTTATATTGTAAATAGCAACCTGCATGCCAAAATTGGTGTCCCTAGGTGTTATAGTTACCGAGATATTTGCCAAAAACATGTATTTTTTCCGAGGTATGTCTGGTTTTTCGCTTATTGTGGGTGAATGGGGCGTGGCATCAAAAAAAGGAAACAAACTTGTATTGACTGACTAAATATGTGATCGATACTGACTAAAACGGATATTGTAGCTCTTACCATCTCTGAGATCTGTTTGTTCATACGGACAGACAGACAGACAGACAGACGGACGGACAGACGGACATGGCTATATCGACTCGGCTGTTGATGCTGATCAAGAATATATATACTTTATGGGGTCTGCCACGCCTCCTTCTGCCTGTTACATACTTCTGACAAACCCATTATACCCCTCAGAGGGTATAAAAATATGCATTAGACAAAGTTTCTTTAGCAAGCTATAGAGAATACTTACTAGATAATACTAGACTCTAGTATTAGACTCCATAAAATTTATTCAGAACGAGTGCTTAAAACTGTTCTTTTAATTAATGATGATAAAAGACACATTCATCAAAATGAAATAAATTCCCTTGCATGGGGAAATTATAAAATAAGTTCTAACTGTACACAAAATAATATGAACAATCAAGAGGAAAATGATTCCAAAAAAGAATTTTACAATGATAATTCAAGCGATTGTATATTTTTGGATGCTATCTAAATAATAATAATAAAAATACAAAACAAAACAAAAAATATATGCATTATGTTTTTTATTATATTTTTAATAAAGATTCCATTGTTTATTAAAAAATAGGTATAACAAAATTCTTTTTTTTATTTTAGTTTTTATATCATATTATTTATTGTAGGAAAACTGCTAAAAAGGAATTGTAAACATAAATGACCACAATTTACAGAGTTGAATTGTTGAACTTGGTTATAGTTGTATTCAATGTCTTTGCCTAAATAGCGAATTACTTCTTTCGGTGGTTGTAGATTTCCGAAACTATTAAAATAATAGTTTTTCTATTATCTCTATAATAGGCTACCCAATGTGTACCTTCACCTTGAATAGAATCCAAGTTGATATCACCACATTCTGTTAACCAAGGGCGATTTGGAAGAGAGTCTCTCATAAATAGACTTTAAAAATATAAAATAATAATTTACCACCATAGATTCCATTTTCCGATTATGTCGAACAGCTTCTTCTAATTGCTTCTTTCCATCCTTGATTTCACTTAACGTTTTAATGATCGATGTACCGGTAGATATTATACCCCAACTTAAAGCCGCCAAAATCTGTAGCAATGGTAAGACTTCTCTAGTTTTTGGTACGCTAATGATTCGAGGGATAATGGTTTACTTTTTCTTTCCACTCAAAGACTTATTTATATAGTCATGGGCTATTTTAATCGCATTTTCAATACCAATTGGTTTTTCGATTTTAAGTGCTTGAGTCGCCAACTTTATAGCATTGGGAAATATTTTGATATCCTCTAAGAGGTATACTGGGTTTGTGAAAAGTATGTAACAGGCAGAAGCAGGCGTGGCAGACCCCATGAAGTATATATATTCTTGATCAGAATCAACATCCGAGTCGATATCGCCATGTCCGTCTGTCTGTCCGTCAGTTTCTATGCGAACTAGTCTCTCAGCTTTGGAGCTATCTTGATGAAATTTCGTACACATGCGTATTCTCTCTGCAGGCAGTTCATACATATGTTAAAATCGGCCAGACCGGATTACTATATCATAAAGCTCCCATAGGAACAATCGACTGAAAAAAAATTTTTTTTTGACAATCTGTACCCAATTTACTCAGTACGCGTTAAGTACCAAATCCCATGTGCAAACCAAGTTTCATATTGATCGGACTACTATATTATTTATTTTCTGATAAAATATTTTCTGACTTTTGAGCGATTTTATTTAAATTCACTCAATTCACTTTTATTACAAAATCCCATGTGCAAACCAATTATCATCCCGGTCGGACTACTATATCATATAGCTGTCATAGGAACAATCGGCTGAAAATACTTGGTAAGATAAAGTTTTGGGTCCTTTAAACAATCGCCATAAAACTTACGCAAGAAGCATAAAGTAGACAACTTTGTCATATAGCTGTTATAATTTGTAAGTAATCACAAACGAATTTTGAGGATGAAAGAATGACAATGTGTACTGTAAATTCATGCAGGGTTCTGCAAGGGTATCCAATCTTTGGCGTGCCAAAGATAACATTTCTTTCTTGTTTTTTTTTAAGCTTACAAACTTACAGAGTATGTTTATGAGGGTGTTATCTATACACTGACCGACAATGTTTTGGATCGGCAGACCCCATAAAGTACATATATATATTCTTGATCGGCATCACAAGCCGAGTCGTTTTAGCCATATCCGTCAGAACTCAGAGATGGTAAGAGCTACAATATCCGTTTTAGTCAGTATCGACCACATATTTAGTCAGTCAATACAAGAATCTTTTTTTTTCGGTGCCACTCCCCATTCGCCCACAATAAGGGTAAAATCAGACATACCTCGGAAAAAATACAGGGTTTTTGCGAAAATCTGGGTAACTATAACACCTAGGGACACAAATTTTGGCATGCAGGTTGCTAGATGCAATATATAGATAATGCCATCAACATTTTTTCGATGCCACGCCTCTTTCGCCCACCAAAATCACTATTACGTTGTAAGTTTGCCTGCTGCTGGTTAACTTATTTCTTAACGTATAGTTTTGTAACTTAGCATATACTTGCAGACAAATAATATCAAACGATTGTGAAAATTTCATCAAAATCGGACAATTATTAAAAAAGTTTGTCATACAACGAAAATCGTTCCTTTCGAGCAAGGCATAACCACGTGCATTGCACTGAGCTCTGCACACAAGCAACGAAAATTAGAAATGTGTGAGCAAGATAGACATAGACACATAGACATAGACATATGTGTGTATGTTAAGTTCTTGCAGCAGCTACTCCAATTTGAACTCATATAATTGGAAACGAAGCTCAGAGGGAAATGAGCTTGTATTGACTGACGAAAAATGTGATCAATACTGACCAACTTTGAACTTGTACATCTTACCATCTCTGAGTTTTGATTGTTCAAACGGACAGACAGCCGGACATTGCTATATCGACTCGGCTGTTGATGCTGATCAAGAATATATATACTTTATGGGGTCTACCACGAATCCTTCTGCCTGTTACATACGTCTAAAAAACCCAACATCTCAGAGGGTATTAAAATAGATAGTGATAGCTCATATCATTTCATAAACTGCATAAGCTTAAGACTTTAATGATTGGTAAATCTTGCTACAAATATATTTTAAAAAGACTACTGTCTGCCTTTGGGTAGCATAAAACACAAATAAACCGAGTGAGAGATTGCAGCTCCCTTTTATAGCGCTACACATGCGCGGTCGACTCTGATTGGCTGCTGCTAATTGCGGCAAAGTTTCGTTCCTTATCATGTTAACCGTGGTCCATTTCGCTGAACATGGGAACAAATTGTCAACTTAAATGCTCGTCCGGACTGTGCTAGTTCCAGAGTTGTTCCTAATTAATTACTTTTTTTGAATTAACTGGTCATTTTATTAGCATTGAAAAAAGTAATTGTAGTGAAATAAGTATTGAAAAATCTATTGCTTATAAAAATTAATGTTCACTAACATGGCCAAAAACTAATGCTACTGAAAACTGTTAACCATCAATAATAAATAAATAAGATTGAAAATTTTTCCGGTATGTATTTAAATTTTAAACATTTTTACAAATTTTTATTTTTAAGATTTTGTTAAACAAATAAAAGTAGTTATAATGCTAATGAAATTCAATTCCATTGACATTGAATCCTTAGTATCCATAAAATATTTCCATTTGTGAACATTAATTTTCATCTGAAATAGATTTTTCAATGCATATTTCATTACAATTACTTTATTCAATGCTAATGAAATAATCAGTTCATTCTAAGCTAGTAGGAACGGCTACAGTCGAGCAAGCCGTATGCCGCGTATTCTAGAGCAAAAGTACTCAATGTTAGATGTTTTTAAACTAATAAGCTCAACATATTAATCACCTAATTGTGAGAAAGGGCGCGGTATTTTCGACTTTTAAAATTTCGTAAATACGATTGCTTATGATGTAGTTTTCATATTCAAACCAAAGTTGGTCAGTAAATTTAGATAAATGTTTTGCACCTACTGTGTGAATTTGATTTGGATACCTAAACAGACAACACAGTTTCCCATACTAAAGACCTATTTTGGCTCTGATGTTTGTCAAATTACTTATATGGAAGCTATGTGATATAGTTGTCCGATCCAAAACAAAGTTGGTCAGTGTTTAGATAAAACTACCGTACTCTGTGAAAAAAGTGCAGTTGTCTTGAAAAACAAAAAAGTTAGACAAGACAAATTTAGTACATTTTTTAATTTTTTTTCCTATAGAAAATATATGATATAGTCATCCGATTCCAACCCAATTAGTCAGTATATGTATATTACTATCTTACACGTGCTGCGTGAGTTTCATTGGAATATATTTAAAAACGAAGAAACAATTTTAAAAAATATTTTTTTTTATGTTTGGTTGGTCAGAATACATTTAGTGGTACCATGCATATACTTTGTGAATTTCATTCAGTTATCTTGAATGCTTTTCGAGTTATAGGAACTGTGAAACTGTTTCTAACGTTTTGCGGGGCGGTGGGGGGCGTGGCAATAGTCCAAAATAAACTTGTACTGCTTGCAGCATAGACGGATATACGGATATATAGTCTCTTAGATCTAGGTTTTTTATACAGACGGACATGGCTACATCGACTCTGATGTTGATGCTGATCAAGAATTTATATACTTTATGGGGTCTGCCAAGCCTCCTTCTGCCTGTTACACACAAACCTATTCTGACAAACACAGTACTAGTAGCAGTGCTTTGTACACCGCAGTATAAAAAGTAATTGATTAGGAGCAACTCTGGAACTAACACAATCCAGACGAGCATATAAGTTGACAATTTGTTTCCATGTTCAACGAAATGAACCACGGTTAACATGTGCATTGACAAATAACGGGACTTTGGTGTGGTATTAGTCACATCAATCATTATACCCTTGCAGAGAGTATAATGTGTTTATTCTGAAGTTAGCATCACAATAAAAAACAAGAAAAAAATGTCTGTCGGGAATGCCGACCGTGTAATACCCTCTGAGCTTCGTTTTCAATTATATGAGTTCAAATTGGAGTAGCTGCTGCAAGAACTTAACATACACACATATTTGTATGTCTATCTCGCTCACACATTTTTCGTTTTCGTTGCTTGTGTGCAGAGCTCAGTGCATTGCACGTGGCTATGCCTTGCTTGAAAGTATCGATTTTCGTTGTATGACAAACTTTAATTATAGTCCGATTTTGATGAAAGTTTCACAATCGTTTGATATTATTTGTCAGCAAGTATATGCTAAGTTACAAAACTATATGTTAAACAATAAGTGAGCCAGCGGCTTGCAAAGTTACAAAGAAATTGTGATTTTGGTTGGCGAAGGAGGCGTGGCATCCAAAAAATGTTGATGGCATTATCTTTATATTACATCTAGTAACCTGCATGCCAAAATTGGAGTCCCTAAGTGTTATAGTTACCCAGATATTCGCAAAAAACCTGTATTTTTTCCGAGCTATGTCTGGTTTTTCGCTAATTGTGGGCGAATGGGGCGTGGCATCAAAAAAAGGAAACAAACCTGTATTGACTGACTAAATATGTGGTCGATGCTGACCAAGTTTGAACTTGTAGCTCTTACCATCTCTGAGATCCTTTCGTTCATACGGGCAGACAGACGGACATGGCTATATCGACTCGGCTGTTGATGCTGATCAAGAATTTATATACTTTATGGGGTCTGCCACGCCTTCTTCTACCTGTTACACACAAACCTATTCCGACAAACACAGTACTAGTAGCAGTGCTTTGTACACCGCAGTATAAAAAGTAATTGATTAGGAGCAACTCTGGAACTAACACAATCCAGACGAGCATATAAGTTGACAATTTGTTCCATGTTCAACGAAATGGACCACAGTTAACATGTGCATTGACAAATAACGGGACTCTGGTTTGGTTTTAGTTACATCAATTATTATACCCTTGCAGAGAGTATAATGTGTTTGTTTCGAAGTTTGCATCATAATAAAAGAGGATTGCAAACTATAAATCATAAGTTTTGTATTATTGATCAGTAGTAGCAACCGAGGTGATTTAGTCATTTCTTTATATAAATGTATCATTTTTTCACACAAAATTGATAACAGATATTTTGACCCTGAGCTTTTTGAAAAAGAGCAAAAGGGAGTAATGATTTTGTGCGAAAAGTTATCTGTCTGTCCGTCTGTATGAACGCCTGTTTTTCAGCAAGTATAATAGCTAGAGATTCCATTCTTTTTGCAGAAGCTTCATTGCTCTGTTACGCAGATCAAGTTTATTTTCAAATTTGGGTGCCACGCCCCCTTTGCCCACAATTAAAGAAATAGTGGGACTATCTCGATTTTTGACTTTCTTAATATGAATGCTAGAAAGACCAAAATTGGTATGTAGTAATGGATACCATATAAAAATATTGCGCTTTACAAATTTAGCACGCCCCCTTGCCCACAAAATGCAAAAAGCTGTATAGTAATCATTTGATAATGATTTATTTTGAATTCAACTTAAGTATGTACTTAAGTCTTCACTCCCAAAAGAGTGTGGTGGCGTAGGGAGTAAAGTGCTCGCCTGCGAAGAGGAGGAGGATCTAGGGTTCGATCCTCGGTAGCGGAAACTTTTTCTCAACTAAAGAAAATTTACTTCTTTTTTAATTCCTGACTTTTTTGAAAAAAATATCACTTTTTTAAATGCCACGCCACAGGAGAAAACAGTATTACTGTCCATATTTTATTTTTACAACTATCGCTTTTTTTAAATTAATGTTTTGAACTTAATGCAACTTATAGATACAATGTAGAGTTGTATTAAAATTCATTCCTTCATGTATCGTCAATTTAATTTTCTTTTAATCAAGTATTATCTAGATGCTGGCTCAATTAAATTTTCTTTTAATCAAAGTATTATTTTTAAAATACTGGCTCAGGGTCTTCTACAGTCGGGCAAGCTCGACTGTAATCTTCCTTACTTGTTTTGATTTAACTGATCATTTCATTAGAATTGGAAAAAGTATTTGTAATAAATTAAGTATTGAAAAATCGATTGCTTAAAAAACAACAATACATTAATGCAAAACACAATCTTTTATAATATGGCGGCTATATATTTGTCCGATTCGAACCAAAGTTGGTCAGGATACATTAAGTGGTACCATACATATACTTTGTAAATTTTATTCAGATATCTTGAATATTTTTCGAGTTTTAAGAATTGTGAAACTGTTTTTCACGTTTTTTGGGGCGGTGGGGGGCGTCGCAAAAATCCAAAATAAACTTGTACTGCTTGCAGTATAGACGAATATACATACCAAGTTTGGTGGTTGTAGCTCTTATAGTCTCTGAGATCTAGGTTTTTTTTATACAGACGGACATGGCTATATCGACTCGGCTGTTGATGCTGATCAAGAATTTATATACTTTATGGGGTCTGCCACGCCTTCTTCTACCTGTTACACACAAACCTATTCCGACAAACACGGTACTATTAGCAGTGCTTTGTACACCGCAGTATAAAAAGTAATTGATTAGGAGCAACTCTGGAACTAACACAATCCAGACGAGCATATAAGTTGACAATTTGTTCCATGTTCAACGAAATGGACCACAGTTAACATGTGCATTGACAAATAACGGGACTCTGGTGTGGCATTAGTAACATCATTTTTTATACCCTTTGCAGAGAGTATAATGTGTTTGTTTCGAAGTTTGCATCATAATAAAAGAGGCTTGCAAACTATAAAGCAAAAGTTTTGTATTATTGATCAATAGCAGCAATCGAGGTGGTTTAGTCATTTTCTTATATAAATGTATAATTTTTTCAAACAAAATTGATAACAGATATTTTTGAATTGAATATACGCTTTTGTTACTAGACAGAAACCACGATGAGATGTTTTTTATATGATATAATTTCGTAAGTGTGTGCGAATAGATAAAAATTTAATATAGTTTGATGGCTCACATATGTATATATTGCGACTACTAAAAAAAAAAGAGTTATTTTTACCAAGCTTCTACAACTGATATTTTCTATGAGAGCTATGTGATAGAATAGTCCGATCTGAATGAAATGATAGCAAATGCATACTGCGTGAACTCGGATTAAATAGCTCAGTAGGCAAACAAAATTATATGCCAAGTATTTTAGTCCGATTGTACCTACAGAAGCTTTACGATAGCAAAAGGGATCTGATCTGGCCGATTTTAGCATGCTAAGTGCGTGCAAAGTTTTGTACATCTGTACAAAATTTGATAAAGATAACATAACACATGTAAGAAGTTCAGTCGAGTATCCTGACCGTGAAATACCGTCTGAGTTTTATTTGCATTTATATGAGTTCATATTGGACTGAACGCTTTAAGAATCAAACATGCACAGTGATGTCATTTTTTTCGAGTAAAAACCGCTAGTTTGACGAATAAAAACGGCTAAACGGCACCGAGCGATCGCAAATCGCAAATTTTTTTAAGTAACAGTAAAATTAAAATAAAAAATTTAAGACACCTGAGTTAAATCTGTGGGATCCTTCCTCATTTACTACCTAAACTACTTGTTTTGCAGCCATACATTTTGCACTTTATGTTTGTATACTTCCTTCGGCATCGTCAATTATTTATTTTTTGTTAAACGAATTTCACAATGTTATGGAAGACGCACAGTGGGGCCTTCCCTCATTTTTCTCTGCAAAAATCATATCTTTATATTTTAAGGTCAAAGTTCAACAAAAATATTAATTTTTGCATCTTAAATAAGAGTTGCTAATCCAATTTTATCCATCTTATCATATTATATTAAGATGACTATGACTTATATTAAGATGTTATGAGTAAATTTCTTAACTTAATTAAACAAAATTTTAACTCCGATTTTTGAGTGCTTGTTTTTAGGTTATTTGTGAGTATTTACAATTGGTGTCCGATTTTCTTCTAAATTATCATCAACAATAGTTTTAATATCCAATAAAATTAACATTTTCAAACTATTATTGGTATTTTCGAAATCAATTCGAGAGCGCACATTTCAAAACGATGAAATAAGTGATAATAAGATCTCTATTTTGTCTAACACTTTTCATTTTTTGAGTAATTATATACACAATTACTCAAAAAATGTAACCATTTATAGAACTAGTTTTTAAATTTCTGAGCTTCATTTGAGGGACATGATAAAATTAAAGTAACTTTAAATTTTGCAATAGTATAGTTACACTTTTACAATAACATTTTCAAAAACTATATAAAAAAAACTATTTGAAAAAAAAACAACAGATCTTCCTCAAATTAAGCTAACATTTAACTGCCACAAGAAGTGTAGTTGTTGTCAAAATATAGATATTTTATTTTAATTAGGTAAAAAATTAAACAAAAATTACCAATTCATCATTATTCAAAGCAGTTAAACAGAAAAAAACACATAAAATTACCTAAAACTCCCATTCTCTACCTGTAGTACTTGAAAACAAAAGTCAAATACAAAGTGGTAGTAATCATATTATAATAGTTCGGTATTTATCAACTATCTAGTATATAAAAACCACTCACATTGGAATGCACTATTTTTTTTTTACCCATATGCCTGCCTAGTGAGTTTAAGTCGTGAATTCACTCGTTTTATGGCTCTCATTTCCAGAGACGCAAATGGGCGAAATTGGGACTATATAGCGTGGCATCCAAATTTGAAAATAAACTTGATCAGCGTAACAGAGCTACGAAGCTTCTGCAAAAAGAATGGAATCTCTAGCTATTATACTTGTTCAGAAACAGGCGTTCATACAGACGGACAGACAGACTTTTCGCACAAAACCATTAGTCCCTTTTGCTCTTTTTCAAAGAGTTGTCGAAAAAAAGATAGAAAGAAAAATAGAAAAATTAAAAAATAAAATAAAATAAAATGACAGAAATTAGTGCAATTCAGCAGACACATAACCCCATATCCAAATCCATGGCTTAGCAAAGACACACACCGCACAGTGGTGTGCCAATTGTGTGCGGATAAAAATGCATTGGCTAAGCAAGGGTCACAACCGACTTCTACATCGACCCAGTTGCTCTCAAACTGTGCTCACTTATACGCCTTTTGTTTAACGTTTGGTTGTTGCTGTTCTTGTTGTGAGCTTATTATACCCTCTGAGGGGTATATTGGGTTTGTCAGAGGTGATTTGTATGTAACAGACAGAAGGAGGCGTGGCAGACGCCATAAAGTATATATATTCTTGATCAGCATTAACAGCCGAGTCGATATAGCCATGTCCGTCTGTCCGTCCGTCTGTCTGTCTGACTGTCCGTATGAACAAACAGATGTCAGAGATGGTAAGAGCTACAAGTTCAAACTTGGTCAGTATCGACCACATATTTAGTCAGTCAATACATTTTCTTTCTTATTTTTAAGCTGTAATTTGAATTGTTAAAAAACTCATCGTAGAGTGACGCATGTAATCAATTGATACGCTTTATAGTGCCATAACGGAAACTCGCAGTGGGGTTTCTGCACAATTTCAGGCACCCTTAAAAAATCCTTGAAAAGAAAGAAAGTACGATCAAGACTCTTTAAAGTGAACTAGAACGGTAAACTATATTTATCTCATAACATTCTCATGGTTTAAATTGTTACAAATGCACTTATTACATTTTGTCAAATTTACTAGTAGGTCGAAGAAATTATTCTCTGTAAATTTATAAAAACCGAAGCCATGTTTATATAAATACCCTGTAAAATATTAGTTTTACAAATTTTGTTAAGTAGCAATCTGTAACTGAAACATAACTTCAGATTTGGTTTATCATGCAAGAATTAAGTCTCATACAAATTTAAAATGTTGAGAAGCACTTATTAATTATAATGTTGCAAAAGAAAAAAATTACTTATAATAAAAGTAAATAAACATTTTAAGTCATAATTTATATGAAAATGTTTGAGTAGTTATTTGCTAGTAATCCTGTTAGACTTGGCATTGTAAGAGAGAGTCGATAGTCTTGGTTAGCGTATCTTCTAAAAACTGTAATAGAAAGATAATGGTCGGGTTGGGTAAAGGCAGCGAGAGACAACTACCACTCCAGTCTTCATAAATATTGTTATTATTAAATTACTTAGTTTTGGTTCCTTTAGTCGGTTTTTCTAATCAATCACATGAGTAGTTTCAGTATGAGTCCTGAAAAAACTTAAACTATAGTAGATTTGGTTAAAGCATGGCTAAACCCACCCCACCGCCGAATGAGCTAAAGGCACCAGAGGATTCTGATCGCCAAATCTTTGTACGTTAATCTTAATTCCGCTTAAGGTGTGTAAAAAGTTTTGCCCCTTAGCTAATGGCTTTAATTTCAGCCGTAACCGTGTACGGTTATAAAGGTTTTTTGGTGCTCATCGAGGGTCACCGGAAGTACTACATAAGTCTTGACGTCTATGTATAAGTAGCACTGGACGTTGCATAAGGTTTTGGCGCTCCACGTAGGGCAGTGCTGTTCAAAGTTCGAAAGCTTTTCCTTGTTCACCGCATCTATGTGGAAAATAAACAAATGCTACATCGCAACCGGTCATATTGCTATAATCTGCACGGTTGGCGCCCACATTGCATCAATACGACGTAACGCACCAGCACGCGAAACGTTCCGCACCATACTATAAAACATTACCATTGGAAGCACCGATAATCGGGCTAGCCAACTGGCAACTCAGCCGTCACACGACGGAGGCAATTCTAGCGGCACCATGTCCCAACATATTGGTGAAACGAGCGTTTTGTCGTCGCAAGGAGGATATGCTTTCGGACCAGAAGGCGCTATTCACAGTCACATGGCAGACATGCTCGAAGCAGCAAGACGAGTGCTCGAAAACGAGATCCTGGTGAGCAAGCGGGAATGCTTCCTGGCACTTTGCAACTCTGCAGAATATGATCCTTGGGGCAAGGCTTACCAAACAGGTGTTGAACGCGTTCACGCTGGAAAGCAGGCAAATCCTACTACCGCACTGGAGTTGATCTTGAAAGATGAACGACATAACACTGTCTCCCACCAGTCTCAGCATTATCAGTTATCACCGAATTCCTCTCTAGCAACCGTTACACGCTGACGACTTGGTGACAACCGATGAAGAAGTTTCGGATCACAGCGTACTTAACAAATTTAATTAGCAACTAATTCTCCGGCAGAGTACACCAACACAACAAGACCGCTTCTGTGTAATATGACAGTGGGCTGAGCTTAGCTTTTCGCTAACGATGTAGCCATAGTAGTGGCCAAGGAGCTGAAGGACGCATGCAACCGCTGTAAATGTTGCGTCAAAGATTGGCTAGCATCAGCAAGGTTGGAACTAGCGGCCCAAAAACCGAGGCGGTGTTGATAAGCAGTCGTTAAAAGGTGGAGACTGCTCGCATTTTGCCCAAAAGGGCAATAAAATAAATAAATATGAGGTAATACTAGACAGAAGGATGTCGATCCGGGAGCACATGGGCTTCCTTACAAAAAGGTAGTAGATTCCATCAGAGCGCTCTCGCGGATTATGCTTAACATACGTGGCTCGAAGCAGCAGCAACGCCGCCTTCTTAAAGGCGTCACAAGAGCTATCATCCTGTACGCGGCTCCTGTGTGGAGAAGAGTGATTTCCGTACAATCCGATTGTCGTGGTATCATTTTGACATGAGAGTGTTTTGCACTTTTAAGACACTATCGGAAGATGCATCGTTGATTATAGCAGGCATTATTCCGATCACCGAGTTAATACGAGAAACGGATATACTGCGTAAAGGAGCACTTTAGGAGAGAGTGGAGGCGTCAATAGCTGCGATTTGACGTGATTTGGCCAGACAGGAGAGCATTCGACGTTGGCATGCCCGCTGGGACCAGTCACCTAAAGGTCGGTGGACACATAGGCTCATCCCAGACCTGGCACCCTGGATCGGCAGTAGGCATGGTGAGGGCAATTTTCACCTGACGCAGCTTCTATCGGGGCATGTCTGGTTTAGAAGCTACTTAAAGAGGTTCTGACAACTCAGACGAATGTCCACACTGCGGTCAGCGTATAGCCAAGGACGCACACCATGTCATCTTCGTCTGCGGTCGGTTCATGGAGCACAGGTAAGCTCTGCAGGAAGCGCTGGAGACACCCATAACTGTGGCAAACATCGTCCCGTGTATTTTATTTTTATTTTTTATTTATTTATTTAATGTCAGACTATGATCAGCCGACATATTTAATATTAAAGTTACAATATAAAAATAATTTAAATGCTTAAAATTATATTTTAAATTTAAATTTAAATTTAAACTGGGGAAAAGAAAATAAAAATTAAAAAAATTTAAGGCTCAACATTTGTTGAAATATTGATTGGGGAAAACCCAGAGAAAAAAAACCAATCAGACCGGTAGATTAGTTATTTTGTTAATTTGTTAAGTTAGTTAAGTGTGTTAAAATGAAAGATTGAATACAATCTAAAGAACAGTTGAAACTAATCACTCTGTACAGATTGTTATAATCTGCACACAGGATTCTAAATGGGTAGAAGTTACGAGTAATTCTAGTAAGTACATTGGTGTTAAGTCTGTTCAATAAACTAACAGAGTCAATATGACCCTGAAGTAAATTATACAAGAATATAACACCAAGCATAGTTCTACGGTTAGTAAGAGAGGGAAGATTTAGTAATAGTAGTCTGCTTGAATAAGATGGCAACTGTATATCTAAATTCCAGCTGATTCCAAACGAGCACGGTGAGATTCGTATTGAGGCGACCAAATACATGAACCGTACTCAAGAATGGGACGAACGAGAGATGTGTATAGAAGGCGAGTAATGTATGGATCTTCAAATTCTCTGGACCATCGCTTAATAAACCCAAGAACTCCCATAGCTTTATTAGCCGTAATTTCAACGTGTTTATCGAATTTGAGTTTATGATCTAAGTGTATACCTAGAACATTTACAACGTTAGTAGTGCTGTTTAGACATTCCAAAACAGTGCTGTTAAGAAAATACTGTGAGTAAAGGCGCCGTGATCTGTAGAAGGACATAACTTAACATTTAGAATTATTTAAATTTAAGAGATTCACTCGACACCAAGAAGAAAATGCGTCAAGATCATTTTGCAGAAGGCGGTGAGAGTGAGGATCGTTATACGATAAACAAAGCTTGACATCATCAGCATATATAAGAATGTGTGACTGAGATAGTATTAATGGAAGATCGTTTACAAATAAGGTGAAGAGCAATGGGCTAAGATGACTACCTTGTGGTACCCCAGAGGTTACGTTAATAGGTTTCGAAAAAGTATTTTTAAAAATAACACGTTGTGTTCTATTAGTAAGGTAATTCGAAATCCAACATAGAAGGTTATTTGGAAAACCATAAAGGTCAAGCTTATGGATGAGTAGAGAATGATTTACAGAGTCAAAGGCTTTACTGAAATCCGTATAAATAACGTCAGTTTGCATCCGTTTTTTGAATCCATCAATTATAAGTGATGTAAACTCTAAAAGGTTAGTGGTTGTTGATCTGGATTTTACAAAGCCATGCTGAGTTGGGGAAATGACTGACCGACAAAGGTGCTGAAGGTGTGAAGTTATTATCTATTCAAATAATTTTGGAATTGCCGAAAGCTTTGAAATGCCCCTATAGCTGTGAACTTCAAATTTGAGTCCTTTTTTATAGAGTGGGATGAAATGGGATGGAGTCTAGAAAAATGGTTCGCGGTTTGCCATTTTCCAGTGGTTGTGATGACATCTCTCAGAGAAGCCGAATGCAACAGGAGAAGAAAACATTGCCTGGAAGTGCCAGTACTTTGACATACTCAATCATTCTTCTAAGCTAAGCTACGTTAATAAAAATATAAATTAAAAAAAAAAACACACTATAATAATATTCAAGTCAAACATTTATAGCACCTTATATTTAAACACTAAATTTTAAATACACATACACGAATACAGATGATTAATACTGTTGGGTCAAAATCACTCATATTTGTTTAAGTTGAATTTTATACCTACATTCTTATATTTGAAACCACCCTAATACTTGTCTCTTTTGCATTGTTCAATTCATCTTACTTACACACATTCGCCTAACTTTAATGCTGCAAATATAGTGCGCGCTGAGACGAAAACGAAGCTGAAGACGAAAAACAGTGCAAACAAATAACATGAAACGCAAGCAATCAGCTTCAAGCCCTAAATACAATTTAATTTTGAAGACGAATCGCTTGCTATTTTATCTTAACGTCACAATTAGGCTTTCAGCACACATAATTTTCATAAAATAAGTCAAATTTTTAATAATTAGTGGTTCAATTTTTATTAAAATGTAATCATATGTGCTTATTATACCCTCTGAGGGGTATATTGGGTTTGTCAGAGGTGATTTGTATGTAACAGGCAGAAGGAGGCGTGGCAGACGCCATAAAGTATATATATTCTTGATCAGCATTAACAGCCGAGTCGATATAGCCATGTCCGTCTGTCCGTCCGTCTGTCTGTCTGTACAAGTTCAAACTTGGTCAGTATCGACCACATATTTAGTCAGTCAATACAAGTTTGTTTCCCTTTTTTGATGCCACGCCCCGTTCGCCCACAATTAGCAAAAAACCAGACATACCTCGAATTAAATACAGGTTTTTTACGAATATCTCGGTAACTATGTATAACACCTAGGAACACCAATTTTGGCATGCAGGTTGCTAGATGCAATATAAAGATAATGCCATCAACATTTTTTGGATGCAACGCCCGCTCCTCACCAAAAGCACAATTGCGTTGTAACTTTGCATGCTGCTGGAGCACTTATTTCTTAACGTATAGTTTTGTAACTTAGCAAATACTTGGAGACAAATAATATCAAACGATAGTGATTTCATCTAAATCGGACTATAATTACAAAAGCTGGTCATACAATGAAAATCGTTACTCTAAGGCGAGACATAGTCACGTGCATTGCACTCTGCTCTGCACACAAGCAACGAAAACGAAAAACATTGCGCGAGCGAGATAGACATGCAAACAGACACTTTCTTTCTTGTTTTATATACTTATGGATGTAGTGAAATTATGTCCGATGTGATATACCAATAATGATACGATATTTGTTCGATATAAGTGTGATGCATAGATAGATATATTTTAGATCAAATATTAGGTATGGCTTTTTAAATAAACTAAAGAATATATTAATTTCTAGTAATTTTTAAACGTGCTTAACAGAATTCTATTAATAAAGGAAAAATTTGTTCCGGATCGGCTTGTTTTTCCGGGGGCAACCCTGGCTAGCTCGTTCACCTCAGGGCTGGGTTGTTAACCAATGCCCACCGACCGTTCAATCCACAATCTGCAAAAACTTGCTCTCCAACACTACAACAAAACACGACACAAACATCGGCTCAATACTACACTATCGACCATATTCATCGGCGGTATCGATGTTTCCACCGCAACGTACCCACCCTACCTGTGGCGGCAACATTCAAAATATTTCCGTTGCGCCACCCAAACATAATGTTTATGGCACTGCTACTCCGTGGCTGTGTGATCCCCCTCCCTCAATAAAATTTCTACTCCATACTATTCATTTTCGAACATAACAACAATTATATTTAAACATTTCCATTATTTTATCATTATTTCTAAGGTTTTTTAATTTAATTTTAACATTTTTCTTGTTTTAAATTATTATGTTATTGTTATATATGTATTTTTTTTATCCGTTTATGTATAAGCGTATATTGGTTGTGTTGTTTTGTTACAGTGTAACGGGGGTCTAAACCTGCCTAAGAGCTCATGGTTGGGTTTTAGGGTCGATACCTTTTCGCCAAAAATAAGCAAAAATCAAAAAATAACTACACAATATTTAAATAATAATAACGGAAAAGAAAAAAAATAAATAACAACTACAACATAATATTGGGAATAATTAAATAAATAATAAATAAATGAATGATAAATAAATGAGTAATAAATAAGTAAATAATTAGAATATAAATCAAGAAAAATTAACAACTAAACAATTTATAATAACAAACAAACATTTATTCACACGTAAACATCACAAAACAAAACAAAACTTCACGAAAACAAATTGGCGGCAATACGGCTCACGTGTCCCACTGTGCGGCCACGCACAACTGTTGTCGTCGCTGTCGTTGACCCTGTCGCTGGTACTGTTGTTGTTGTTGTAGGGTCGTCTAGGTGTCGGATTTGTTGTTGTTTTTGTTGTTGCTGTTGTTTGATGTTGTTGCATCAATGTTGTGCACTTAATGTCTTTTGTTGTTGTTTTTAGTGCAATGCAATTGCATTTTACTTTTAGCACTGTTGTTGTATTGGTGCACTGTGAGTATTGTTGCAAGTTTGTGTTCGCACTACTGTTGTGTTGCTTTGAGTCCACTGTGGTTAGATTTTATTTGTCCGCGTAGAAAAAAACAAGGTGTTTGTATTTTATTTTGTCACACGTTGATTTTTTGTTTTATATGTCGGGTTTTTCTACATTTATGTTGCACTTTGAGGTTGTGGGTGTGCACTCAGTATGTAGTGTAGTTGTAATATTTGTTCAATGTTCTTGTTGTTGTTGTCGGGTGCACTGACTGTTTGTGTGTTTGTCGCGTATCTGTGTATTTGTGCGTGTTGTGGCGGTGTTAACATTTAATTTTATATTTTGTTATATTTTTTCGCTACACTCAATAACTTTTCGCAGCACATAACCCCGACTGATCTTCCACGCGTTATCCTCTTCTTTTTTCTCTTTTCCTCTTCCTGACCACTCTCATCCAGGCTTAGCAATGCGGGCGATATTCGATATATTCTTTAAAATATTTATCGATATATCGATAACATGTTATTCGGGTAGCCCCAAATGCAACATGTGTAAGTACACTGTGCTTTTATTTTGTTTTAATTTCACCCACTAACTGTTCTTGTTGTTGTGTGAACTGTGCAATTATAACTTTTAGTACGTTTGAGGTTGTGTGCAATTAGTGTAGTTGGAATAATTGTTCAATGTTCTTGTTGTTGTTGTCGGGTGCACTGACTGTTTATCGTTTGTCGCGTATTTGTGCGTTTGTGCGTGTGGTGGCGGTTTTAACGTGTTATTTTATATTTTGTTATATATTTTTGCTACACTTATAATTTTTCCGCAGCACATAACCCCGACTCGATTCTTCTTTCTCTTTTCTTTCCCACTATTCTCCTTTCTCTACCTAGCCACTCTCATCCAGGCTTAGCAGCGCGGGCGAAATTCGATACATTATTTAAAATATTTATCGATATATCGATATAGAACGCTCCGGGTAGCCCCAGATGCAACACCACGCGAAGATTTGCACTCGTTCGCAGGACGCGGTGCTAATCATCGCACGCATGAGGCTACCTTTCCGCCCCAAAAGATAGGCATAAACCTATAGCCAAGAGTTGCCCCGCATTACACCCGAATATCCTTGGCGTGGAACACTCCTATGGGACGCCCTTGCTCATCCTAAAGCTCGAACATGTTAGTACCCACTGGTTTCACCACGCGAGCTCTATAGTATTTCCGAGCAAATTTCGAGTTGAACGCCTTCGAAAAGTTGCGTCGGAAAACCTCTTGTCCAGGATTTAAATGCAGCTCGCGTGCCCGGTTATTGTAGCTCAACCGGCTTCGCTCGTAGGCTTTATGCAAGTTATCCTGGATCTTTTCTTGGATCAGCCTCTGCTTATCTGCTCTACCTAGTGTGCTCAGCTCATGTTCACAAAGGGATAACAGCTTCTTTGCCAAGGCGTACTGTGTCCCATTCAGCATCAAGTGTTGACCGAATAAAGCGAAGAAAGGTGTCATCCCGGTTGCGGTATGCACGCTGTTCCGCAGCGCAACCTCTATTTAGGGCAGGAACATATCCCACTCCCGGTGATCACCTTCCAAATACGCTTTTTTCGCAGACAGCACTGAGCGATTCGGCTGCGTTCGGCTGCGTTGCGTTGAGGAGAGTATGCAGCTGTTTTCATATGTTTCACCCCGTAAGCCTGAATCATCTCTTCAAAAAGTTTACCAGTAAACTGACGACCGTTATCAGAGTGTATTGTTTCTGGCACCCCGAACTTCCAAAATACCTCCTGGACCAAGAACTGCACTACATTACATGCCGTCGCATCACGCATGGCCTTCAAAAAGGTGAACTTGGTGAAATAATCCACCACTACGAAGATCCATGCGTGGCCCTGCTTCGACCTGGGGTACTTGCCCAAAAAATCGATGTACAATTTTTGGAAGGGTCTCTCAGTTACGACTTCCGCCCCGATCTTTACCTGCATTCTGAAATTGGTCGCTTTAACCTCCTTGCACATTACGCAGTCTTTAACAAAATTGGACACCTGCACGGCCATCTTGGGCCAAAAATACTGCCTTTGTAATGCATGCAAGGTTTTGGCTACGCCACCATGCGCTGAGGTCGGCTCCTCGTGTGCTCTCCGAATTAACTCGTGAGTGATCGACGCCGGCACCCAAAGCTTCCATACAGAACCCTCTAGTTCGTCGTCCAGCTTGCCAGGTGTTAGACGATTAGAAGATTACTCCATCTTCAACCTTCAGATCTGGTAGGAGTTCTTTATTCTGATCTATTTCCTAAACTAGCTCATGGTATTCTCCGGATTGGAACTCATTCGTCTGGAAATCTAGCACCTCACTCGGATCGAAACTGCCTAATTCTACCTCCGCCACTTCTCCCTCTAAGCTACGGGAAAGAGTGTCCGCCACTACATTGCACATTGGGCCAGCGACCCCGATTTTCGACGAAAATTAAAATAATAAAGCTAGAGACTTGAAATTTGGTACACATGATAGCAGCGATATATATATCTTAATTTTGGACCGATCTGACCACGCCTACTCCTACCGCCCATAAACGATACTATTCGCTTCTATTGTTTTTTATCCCGTAGTCTGTTATGCTAGAGTACGTTAATAAAATTCTTTCAATAAAATATTTGTACTCTTTTACTTTATACTTAAAGAAAAAAATTGGTTGAAGGTTTACAAGTATGTAACAACAAATTTATTCCAAATCTTCTTCTACATCTATTTCTATTGAAAACGAATTTTCAGTTTCGGAATCCGATTCTTCACTTTCACTTATTCCAGAATTACTACTAGTGTCTAGGGAAATATTATTGTTATTCTTATTACAAAAAATATTTTCAAAACTTGGTGTTTCTAAAAGTGCCACAACAGCTGTCGGAAAAGGATCTTTTTTATTTCCACCCAATCGTTTTTTTAAATAGATGCTCGATACAAGAGGATCTGAGGAATCCATTGCTCTTTGGAAAACATCTGCCATATTGTTTCGTCGTGTATCCTTCCGAGCATGTGATAGCCTATCGCTCTTGTAATATTTGTTGCGAGCTTCTGAGGCATTTTCTCCAAGAACACCTACTGGCAGTACAGATGCTTCTATTATTTGGAATCCATGCATTAAAACTTTGTGAACCGTTGCCGACATTGGAAACCATGAGTACAAGGACATATAGAGTGTTGTTGTTTCTTGACAATATTTTTTAAATTGTTTTACATCAATTGGCAGCTGGCAGGAAATCGCAACTAAAATGTTTCGCAAATATGTGATAAGCGACTCATCAAGACCTAAGATTTCAGCCAGCAGCTAAGGTTTTGCAAAAGCTTTTCTTGCTGTGTTTCCGTCGTTGGTGTTTCCACTTCCATTCTGCTTAGGCTTGTCCACATGTAGGGCCATATTTTTCCACATCTTCTCCTGAACTATTTTTTTCTTTTTCGCCATATCCCTTTTTCCATTTTCATCTCTAATTTGCCATTTTTTGAGTCCAGATCTATAAGCAATTTTAAGAACAAATTCAAAAAATCGAATCCACGCATGAAGTGGGCTCATTCCATATTGTAATGTTCCAATTCTTGGCTTAAATTTTGGTGAATCCATGTTTCCACTTTCCATGAAATCTTTTGGGCTTGCTCCACAGATGGGACACAATTGGCAAGATTTAGTTTCAGTCAATATGTTCACAATTTCCCCGTCTAAAAGTGTCATATGAAGATCATATTTAACTGTTATGATTCTTCCATTTACAACAGTACAGACATATGAAGACAAATCTTTTATTTGATCGTCCAAATTTGATTTTTCTTTGAGAATATGGTCCTTGGTCTCTTTAACAAATTCCAGTTTGATGGGCCTACAAAATCTAATAGACTGAGGAGTACGATTTAACCACAATATATTTCCAATATCATCCATTAATTTTAGAGGAATCATTGTTGTCGCGAAGAGGGATTGGTCGAGAAGCATTGGATCTTGCTTGTACTGTTTCGGTTACAGTAATATCTGAAGGCCTACATTTAGATTTAGCTTCTCTCACTTTGTTGTAAGCTGGAAGAAGATCGCACGATTTGCTATTGCTGAGCTCACGAAAGTTACTGTATTGCCTTTTTGTTAACAAATTTTCCAGCAGAAAACCTAAAGCCTCATCCGGATTTAGTGATACCGACTCATTATTTACGGCAAAAAGATTTTTCTTTACCGAATTGGGGTTGCCCGGAGTGAGAAATGTGTCTTTCAACAAATGAGCGGTGTCTTTTTCGTTCGATTTTTCGGCCGAAAGAGCAGCAGCATGCAGAAGAAGAGATGTGTTGTGACCTTGATTGTCAGCCAAATCGGATGCCAATTTTCTCTTTTGACGAGGTCCAGCATTTACATATTCAATTGGTGGGCGTCCAACTGATCTTGATGTTGAACTCTTAGATGACGATGTTATTTCAACTTTGATAACTATCTTGGACAAAAGCCATTTGTTATGCTTTTTTTTAAATGTAGACATATTTCTGCCTCATTTTGCCAAATTCTTTTGTATGTATAGATGAAAGCTCCTTAATTTATTATTTATTTCATCCCTTTTCTCCGTGCTTACGTTGTATGCCTTCAGTTCATCAAAAGTCCAACTCGAAACTGCAGCGGCGCTTCGATTATTCTCAATGTATATACTGAGCAGCTTTTCATTAGCGAACTCAACCTCAGCTAAAAAAGAAGAATATACGCGCAAAGCCGCAAATTTCCGCAAAAACGGTTTTTAGGATTAATTTATATACAGTTTGCACTACAATGACACATAATTACTTTTTGGCACAATTGCGCACAAAATTAGTTATTAACTACAATAGACGGACACGTTGGTTACAATTACACTACCTTTGGACGACACAAATTAATGCACACAAAAACATAATAACAAACATGAGCAACATTATTTTTATTATAATGATTCTACATACCATGGCCTTTCTTTTCCATTTCTTGGATTTCAAATTTGTTATTTGGCTTTAAATTGGTAAGCTTTCAAAGTAAACAAACAGTTTCCCGCGTTTTTTACTATCGTTTGCATCTGATCAAACAGCTGACTTTGAAACGTTGCATAAATGCCAGGGATGCATTAAATAGAAAATTACTTTTGGTTTTTGTTTAATTAAAGTATATGCTATTTAAATTGTATAACGAAATTAAGTTTTATTTTCATCAACATTTTTGAATTTACGTCGAAAATCGGGGTCGCTGGCCCAATGTGCATTGTCTGAACCCTTACGATGCTCAATCCTGAAGTCTAAAGGTTGCAGCTCGAGTGACCATCTGGCCAATCTTCCAGTTAGGTCTTTCAGCTGCATCAACCACTTTAAACTTGCATGATCTGTTATCACCGTAAAAGGCATCAGCTCAATGTATGAACGGAACTTCCGGATGGCCATTATCGCTGCCAGGCACTCTTTTTCGGTGACCGAATAGTTCAGCTGGTGTTTATTCAGTTTAGCTGAGAACTAGGCGATAGGCCTTTCCTGCTCGGACTCATCCAGTTGAAAGAGAACTGCCCCTACACCTGCCTGAGAAGCGTCATACTGGACATAGAAGCGCTTCTGAAAGTTTGCATGGACCAAAACTGGAGCCGTCGTCAATGCCCTTTTCAATTCATGAACAGACTGTATGGCTTTCTCGTCCAAAACGAACTTCTTACCTCTCTGAAGCTTTAACGAATCTGTGAGGGGAACTGCCAATGTTGTGAAGTTTCGGATGAACCGCCTATACCATCCCGCTGTACCCAAGAAAGCTCGAACTTCCCGAACAAAACGCGGTACCGGGATCCGCTCTATTGCCGTCACCCTATCTGAATCTGTGCGCAACGTATGCCAGGATAAAGCCCAAGTACTTTAATGACTTGAAACAGAACTTCGACTTCTTTAGACCAATGGTAAGGTTCGCTGATTTCAAACACTCGGCAACTCGTTTCAAATACATTAGATGTGTCTCGAAATCGGGTGCAATTATGAGCAAATCATCCAGATAAACAAACACATTGGATCTCAGTTCTGTCGGAATCACTTTATCCATGAGTCGACATAAGCGTTGAGCAGCGTTGCATAACCCGAACGGCATCACGACCCGGCACCGTGAACGCCGTGAAAGCCTTACTTTCTTCATCCAACTCTATTTGCCAAAATGCGAATTTTAAATCGACGCTCGAAATGCAGTGCGTCTGAGCTACCCGTGGTAGGATTCCTTCAATACAAGGTAGTGGATAGGCATCCTTGATGGTCAAAGCGTTGAGCTTACGGGCATCGAGACAGAACCTGTTTTTGTCCGGCCTTCGCACGACTGTGGTGCGGTTACTCCACGGACTGTGGCTCTCCTCGATTACCCCAAGAGCCAACATTTTGTCGACCTCATCCCACACCACCTGTTGCATTGCTGGGGACAACGGATAATGTCGATCCTTCACTGGCTGGGCGGCCTCGGATAGCTCGATCTTGTGCTTTTCGACTTTGGTCTTTCCTAATCCTACAGCTTCGAACACTAGGAACTCGCATTTGACTTTTTCCAGAGCTGACTTCTGGTCTTCATCCAGTTCCCAAGCTTCTGGCTCACTCATCTCCTCGTCATCATTCGCATAATGAGCTATTTGCTCCGACAACGTCCGACTAAGCACAGCAGCCTCCACAACTGGTGTCCCCAAACCTACCACTTCAAAAGCTCTCCAAAAATCTATCCCGAAGTACGCTTTTTGCTCAAGGTAAGGACACAAATAAAACACTATCACCCTGCTCTTCCCTTTGTACGCGACAGGGCACTCCAACCGGCCTATGATGGAGCGATCTTCTCCAGAAGCGGTGCGAACAGTCGACACGTAGGGTTTGACTGGCAGATCTAACTCGGCCACGAGTTCTCGACAGCCACGACCTAATTGGCTCACGGATGCTTCGGAATCGAGCAACCCTCGTACCCGGTGTCCCTCAAGGCCAATTTCCGCGAAAACGCGCGGGTCTTCCTTTGAGGTACGGTCTATCGCTTCGACCACCCGCCTCTTTACAATGCGTCTTCGTCGGAATCTCTCCCGTGCCTTCTTTATTCTGCACGTGATCACCCGCATCCCGTCCAGCAACCTTTCATTAAATATTCTATTCCTTACTTCTAAATAGGCCCTCATGCGATCCTCATAAGGTAGGTGGCGGATACTAAATCTATTCTTTAACTCTACTTGTGTAATCTTATTGCTAATAATGCCTACTTCTTTGGGAGAACCTACTCCGGGCGCTATACTCCCGCTTTCATCGGGCCCTTCCTCGGGTTTCCCTGACACTCAGGACACTGTGGGCAAAAGGTGTCTGGCCTACCGCACAAATAGCAGAAGATCTTCCGCTCTTTTGCCATGCAGTTGCGGAAATCGTGGCCAATCGCTCTCTTTGTGCTTTACTCCCGCTGCTGCTGTTCGTTTTGAGTGCAGCCACCTGCATTGGACTTATACTCTTGATTAACTTTACTCAGCTGATTATCTTTAATCTGCTGATTATATTTGACCACTTATTTCAGTTGCTTAATTGGGTGTGTTTTGTTGTTGCCGCCACAGCATCGCAGCTCATAATACGCTGGCGCGAGCGTGTTATCTTTGCTATCTTTACTTTCGTGTGCTGTCATACACTTTATAGTTTGTCGCCAACTCCCAACTAACTTAATCAACCGATTATCGTTAATCAGTTGATTATCTTGCGCAGATCTTTTGCTAAGTCGATCTCGCTGTTGTTAGTTATAGTGTCGCTAATCAGCCGATTATATTTATGGCACATAAAACAGATCCAAATGAGACCGTTTTGGTTGATGGAGAAAATTGCCTTAGTATCCGTTTGACGCAATTATTTGCGAGCTTAGAGAAAGTTGAGAGTGATATAGAGCGTCAGAGGAGTTCACTAATCAATAAAATGGTGACTCCTAGCAAATTTGAGATTCAGTGCCGGCTAGACATTCTGAATTCGTACATTTCTAAGGCAATGGATCTGCAATCTGAAATCGATGTATTAGATCCAGACAACACTAGCCGTGCGATGCTTGAAGAAACATGCATTCTTGCCCGCTCGTCATACATGGCCGCGCTTAGTGTGCACCAAGTATCTGAGAACGCACCTCCAGTTTCTCACCGATCTCATTTACCAAAACTTCAGTTGCCTAAATTCAGTGGTAAGCACTCCGAATATAGGCAACTTAGCAGCCTTTTCGAAAGTTTGGTCAACACGAATCGCTCTCTGTCAAATATTGAGAAATTCAATCATTAAATTTCGTGTTTGTCTGAGGAGGCTTTAGGTACCATTAGAGTGTACCAGGTCTCTGATGCCAATTACCCAAAGGCATTAGAGAGCCTAAGTCGAGTTTACGACAATAAATGCCTCATCTTCTTCGATACTCTCGCTCAGTTATTCGACATTGAGCCGATGAACAAACCATCGGCACTCGGAATTCGCACAATGGTAGCTTCAGTTTCCGCAATCTTTGACTCGCTAATGTCTGTAGGGAATGAGCAAGACTTTGCAAACGCCATTCTAATTCATATAGTCATGTCAAAACTAGATTCCGTCACAAAATCAAAATATGAGGAGCAATTAGACTATAATACGTTGCCCAAATGGTCTGATTGCGTACAAGCTTTGAACAGAAGATATCAGCATTTGTCGGCTGAAGAAAGTTCGAAGTCCAGGATGAAGCAAAAGTCAGATTTGAAGCCCACTAGAAGCAGCAAATCTTCATTCGCGTGCACAAATGTGGAGAAACAAACTGAACCCAAATGTCATTTCTGCAGTGCCAATCACTTTATTGAAAGCTGTCAAGGGTTCACAGCATTGCCAGTTGACGAAAGGTTTAATTTCGCAACATCAAGCCAACTGTGCATAAACTGTTTGTACACAGGGCATAGAGTTTCCAACTGTACTGCGTCGAACAGTACACAACACTCTCCTTCATAAATACGCGTCAGTTGAATCGCCTCAAGTGTCTGCTCATCCTGCTCATGTAAAACATGTTGCAAGCGAAGTTGATCAAGTCATTCTTGCAACAGCGGTTGTTTCGATTTGAGACAGATTCGGTCATACACGGAACGCCAGAGCCTTGTTAGACTCAGGCTCTCAAGTGAATTTTATGACAGAACAGCTGGCTCAGTTATTACGACTTCAGCGTAAGAGCAAGTGTTTGACTGTCACATCGGTTGGACAGTCGAGTCTAGTGGAAAAAAGTGAGGTTTCGACAATAGTAGCTTCTCGTGTAAACACACATCAGTTCTGCGCTGAGTTTTGGGTGCTGACCTCCATCTCGAGCAGGCAGCCAGACTACGATCTTCCGATTAATCGCTGGAAGATTCCATCAAACGTAGATTTGGCTGATCCTGACTTCCACAAACCCTAGCGAATAGATCTGCTACTGGGAGCAGACTCATTCTTTGATTTGTTGTGTACTGGCCAAATTAGGCTTGCTGATGATGGTCCAGTATTGCAGAAGACACTGCTAGGTTGGGTGGCATCAGGGCGGTGCAGAAAGTTAAACACCAAGAGCCCTGTGTGCTGCGCAATCATGCAGCTTAAAGAAGTGTCTAGGCTTGAGACCCTAGTAGATCGGTTTTGGGAGCTCAAAGCTATCCCAGAACCAAAAACTTCGACAAAGTATTCCGGGGAGCAAATTGCTTGTGAGCGTAGTTTCGTGAATAATGTTCGAAACTTATCGACAGGACGCTTTGAGGTTAGCCTGCCTTTCAAGACTGACTCCCGTTCGCTAGGATCATCAGTAGACATAGCCAAAAAACGGTTTTTATCGTTAGAGCGAAGAGTTTCTAAAGATTCGAAACTCAAAGAAATGTATACAAGTTTCATGAAAGAATATCTCGAACTTGGGCACATGTCTCTCCTAGGTACTAAAGTTCCACCAGGACCACATTACGTCATTCCACACCAGTGTGTCCTGAGACCTGAAAGTAGTTCAACCAAACTTCGAGTGGTGTTTGACGCGTCGTGTAAGACAACATCGTCACACTCACTCAACGATTTGTTAATGGTGGGACCTACTATTCAGAGGGATCTGATACTATCGCTTCTGCGGTTCAGTCTGAACCGATATGCCCTCACGGCAGATATTAAAAAGATGTATCGTCAAGTCAGCATATCGCAAGACGATCGAAGATTTCAGCTAATTGTTTGGCGAGAAAATCCATCGGATGAGCTTTGTATCTATCAACTGAACACGGTGACTTATGAAACTGCGTCCGCACCGTTTTTAGCCATCCGATGTTTGCAAGACACACATGCTCTTGGTTCCGAAATCATTTGCAATGATTTCTACGTCGACGATATGCTCACTGGAGCTGACGATATCGATATTCTAAAGAGTATATGCAAAGAGGTGCCCGAAATTCTAGAATCGGGCGGATTTCAATTGGCAAAATGGTTTTCGAACCATCCAAGTTTAATGGAAAAAGGCGGAAATGGCAAACTTTTAAGTTTCAATGATGCCGATTCGACAAAAACGCTTGGCATGAGGTGGACACCAAAATTGGATACATTCCAGTATCAGTTGGACGATAGTTTCACCAAATTAACTCCAACCAAGCGCAACATATTGTCAGTGGCTGCACGCATGTTTGACCCACTTGGACTGTTGAGCCCAATTAGTATCAGGGCAAAGATTTTGCTTCAAGAGCTGTGGCGCATGCAATTGCCATGGGACGATACAATGCCCATGGAAATGCATAGCAGATGGGAAAAGTTCAAAGAAAATCTTCTTGAACTTCATAAAATTGAGATCCCCAGATACGCTCATGCCAGCTCCGATAGAAGAATACAAGTGCATGGATTTGCGGACGCATCCAGTCAAGCATACGGCTGCTGTATTTATGTCCGTGCTGATGACGGTGACCAAATCGTCTGCCGTTTTCTGACAGCAAAGGCAAAGGGCGCTCCACTTAAGACGAAGTCAATTCCCAGACTCGAACTGTGTTCAGCTTACCTATTAGCCCAGTTATGGTCCTCCATAAAGCACAGAATTTGACTGATTCAGAAATCACATTACATTTAATAAATACTTCCCCTTCATGTTAGCAACATTCGAGATGCAGGCATTCAAGAAATGTCTACTAATGTATTATGGAGACATGTCCCAACATCTGCAAATCCAGCGGATTTGTCATCGAGAGGGTGTGACGTTCATGAGCTTATACATTCAATTTGGCTAGAAGGACCACCATTTCTCTGCAAGGATCAAAATCATTGGCCTCAGAACAAACATTTTGAAATATTCAAAGAGTTGATAGATAGTGAATCTAAAAAGTCGGCTATCGTTTGTTTGGCTAGCAGCTCGGATTGGCTAGCAAACTTCATTTCTCGATTTTCGTCATGTCGCAAATTAGTTCGAATCGTAGCGTACATGTATAGGTTTATATCGAAGCCTACAAGAGAGTCATATACTGTCGTACTAGAACCTAAAGAATTGGACTTCGCATTCTTGAAAATGCTAGAACTTGTGCAACGATCAGACCTTAAAGGTGAATTTGACAAGTTGAAAAAGGGCCAAATCATACAACCAAGTTTGCAATCGCTGACTCCGTTTATTCACAAGTCAGACGAATTTGGAAGACGAATCTCGTTAATTCGTGTAGGAGGCAGGCTGCTAAACGCACCTCAGTCCTGATGCCAAAGAATTGCTTGTTTGTAGAGCTCTATTTGAGAGAACTGCACATAAGCAATTGTCATGCAGGAGCAAAAACAATGATTGCTTTGCTAAGGCAGCGGATTTGGCTTGTAAACGCTCGACGAGAGTGCACTCAGATAGTGCGGAAGTGCGTCCATTGTTTTAGGTACAAGCCAAAGTTAATGGAGCAAATAATGGGAAATTTGCCGGCAGATCGCTTTTCAGCTGTCCGGCCATTTAATGTGTGTGGGGTAGATTTTTGTGGTCCTATCAATGTGTCACTTCGAATTCGAGGACGAGCACCGCTAAAAATGTACATTGCGGTGTTTGTATGTTTTGCTTCGAAGGCTGTTCACTTAGAGCTCGTGCCTGATTTGTCAACTAACGCCTTTATCTCTACATTGAACAGCTTCATCGCGGGACGTGGCATTCCCGTCCGGCTATTCTCGGACAATGCGACGAACTTCGTGGGGACGAGCAACCTGGTGAAGGAGTTCCAGGATGCGTTCAACAGACAACAAAGCAGTCTCCAAACGTTCGCGGCGGAAAGAGGGATGGACTGGAGATTCATCCCACCGAGGGCACCCCACTTCGGAGGACTGTGGGAAGCGGCAGTGAAGTCCGCAAAGCACCTACTTCGAAGGCAGATCGGCAGATCGGCAGCGCGGCACTGACAGAAAGCGAGGTCCGAGGACACCTGGCCGACGTGGAGGCTATCCTAAACTCGAGGCCGCTGACACCTCTGAGCAGCGATCCCAGCGACGGAGAGGCGCTAACGCCAGGCCACTTCCTCATCGGACAGCCTCTTCAGTCGCTGCCGCAAGGGTTCGAGCGGGACACACCAAGCAGCGAAATTTCGTTTTGTCGCAGGTGGCAGCTGCTGTCCACGCTCAGACAACGCTTTTGGCAAGCGTGGTCGAGGGACTATGTCCACAGCCTCCAGCAACGCGGGAAGTGGACGGAAGAACGCGACAACATCGCCGTTAGGGACCTCGTCGTGGTGCACGAGGACAACACTCCGCCCCAACGGTGGACAACAGGGAGAGTCGTCGACGTCACCCCAGGAGCGGACGGGTGAATCAGGGTGGCCGGTGTTAAAACGGCCATGGGCACGACTAAACGCCCAATCCACAAACTGGCTAGGCTTCCAATTGATTGAAGGTGATCCCTTCAAGGTGGCCGGGATGTCTAGTCATAGAATTGTCAATAGTTTAAGAGAAGTAGCAGTAGAGAAAATGTTGAAGTATTAGTATAAGAGAATAATGAATTGAACTGAAGTCCTAAATAGTATATAGCATTTACTCTTATATTTAAGCTAGCGAGTAAGTTCGTTGCATCCAGTCAAGCATACGGCTGCTGTATTTATGTCCGTGCTGATGACGGTGACCAAATCGTCTGCCGTTTTCTGACAGCAAAGGCAAAGGGCGCTCCACTTAAGACGAAGTCAATTCCCAGACTCGAACTGTGTTCAGCTTACCTATTAGCCCAGTTATGGTCCTCCATAAAGCACAGAATTTGACTGATTCAGAAATCACATTACATTTAATAAATACTTCCCCTTCATGTTAGCAACATTCGAGATGCAGGCATTCAAGAAATGTCTACTAATGTATTATGGAGACATGTCCCAACATCTGCAAATCCAGCGGATTTGTCATCGAGAGGGTGTGACGTTCATGAGCTTATACATTCAATTTGGCTAGAAGGACCACCATTTCTCTGCAAGGATCAAAATCATTGGCCTCAGAACAAACATTTTGAAATATTCAAAGAGTTGATAGATAGTGAATCTAAAAAGTCGGCTATCGTTTGTTTGGCTAGCAGCTCGGATTGGCTAGCAAACTTCATTTCTCGATTTTCGTCATGTCGCAAATTAGTTCGAATCGTAGCGTACATGTATAGGTTTATATCGAAGCCTACAAGAGAGTCATATACTGTCGTACTAGAACCTAAAGAATTGGACTTCGCATTCTTGAAAATGCTAGAACTTGTGCAACGATCAGACCTTAAAGGTGAATTTGACAAGTTGAAAAAGGGCCAAATCATACAACCAAGTTTGCAATCGCTGACTCCGTTTATTCACAAGTCAGACGAATTTGGAAGACGAATCTCGTTAATTCGTGTAGGAGGCAGGCTGCTAAACGCACCTCAGTCCTGATGCCAAAGAATTGCTTGTTTGTAGAGCTCTATTTGAGAGAACTGCACATAAGCAATTGTCATGCAGGAGCAAAAACAATGATTGCTTTGCTAAGGCAGCGGATTTGGCTTGTAAACGCTCGACGAGAGTGCACTCAGATAGTGCGGAAGTGCGTCCATTGTTTTAGGTACAAGCCAAAGTTAATGGAGCAAATAATGGGAAATTTGCCGGCAGATCGCTTTTCAGCTGTCCGGCCATTTAATGTGTGTGGGGTAGATTTTTGTGGTCCTATCAATGTGTCACTTCGAATTCGAGGACGAGCACCGCTAAAAATGTACATTGCGGTGTTTGTATGTTTTGCTTCGAAGGCTGTTCACTTAGAGCTCGTGCCTGATTTGTCAACTAACGCCTTTATCTCTACATTGAACAGCTTCATCGCGGGACGTGGCATTCCCGTCCGGCTATTCTCGGACAATGCGACGAACTTCGTGGGGACGAGCAACCTGGTGAAGGAGTTCCAGGATGCGTTCAACAGACAACAAAGCAGTCTCCAAACGTTCGCGGCGGAAAGAGGGATGGACTGGAGATTCATCCCACCGAGGGCACCCCACTTCGGAGGACTGTGGGAAGCGGCAGTGAAGTCCGCAAAGCACCTACTTCGAAGGCAGATCGGCAGATCGGCAGCGCGGCACTGACAGAAAGCGAGGTCCGAGGACACCTGGCCGACGTGGAGGCTATCCTAAACTCGAGGCCGCTGACACCTCTGAGCAGCGATCCCAGCGACGGAGAGGCGCTAACGCCAGGCCACTTCCTCATCGGACAGCCTCTTCAGTCGCTGCCGCAAGGGTTCGAGCGGGACACACCAAGCAGCGAAATTTCGTTTTGTCGCAGGTGGCAGCTGCTGTCCACGCTCAGACAACGCTTTTGGCAAGCGTGGTCGAGGGACTATGTCCACAGCCTCCAGCAACGCGGGAAGTGGACGGAAGAACGCGACAACATCGCCGTTAGGGACCTCGTCGTGGTGCACGAGGACAACACTCCGCCCCAACGGTGGACAACAGGGAGAGTCGTCGACGTCACCCCAGGAGCGGACGGGTGAATCAGGGTGGCCGGTGTTAAAACGGCCATGGGCACGACTAAACGCCCAATCCACAAACTGGCTAGGCTTCCAATTGATTGAAGGTGATCCCTTCAAGGTGGCCGGGATGTCTAGTCATAGAATTGTCAATAGTTTAAGAGAAGTAGCAGTAGAGAAAATGTTGAAGTATTAGTATAAGAGAATAATGAATTGAACTGAAGTCCTAAATAGTATATAGCATTTACTCTTATATTTAAGCTAGCGAGTAAGTTCGTTGCGTGCGTTCGTCTGCGCAGCTGTAGCGAGCGTTAGTTGGAATTTCGACTTCATTATCACCGCACGCGTTTCCGCGTTTCGACCAAAGTCTACCAAATAAATTGTAATATTGTTAAAATTACAATTGTTTCATTTCGTTTAATACTCGATTTTTCACATCCCACTTTTCGACTCTGACCCCGATGGGTCGCCTCGTGTCTTTCTCGTATGGGTCAGAGTTCGAGCTTTCCCTCGAGAACTCGGTTTCCCTCTTTGCTTCTTCACGCCAGGGATCACGTGACGAGAAAGGATTTCTCCAATATCTCGTCTGCGGATCAGCTGGCTTGAACCGTAGAGGCTCTTCTGGCGCAGGTGTCCTATCCGGTTTCGGGTACGGATTCGGCCTTGCCTCGTGCCCCTCGTTCCGGGAGATCGGTTTGGGAACCGCCCCCTGCTGTTCCCTATCGCGTCGTTCCTCACTTGCCCCTGAGTGGAACGCTAATAAATCGTCCACCTCAGCGTCTTTACCCACCTTTGCTGCTGGGTGGGAACGACCTGCCGAAGGACATCATTTATGACCGTCATGATTTCTATGAAGCCGAGTCGCATCTCTTCTTGTAGAGATTTTTGAATTCCCTCTGCCTGCGACTTCATATATGTAAAATGGGCCTGAGCAAGCATGGCGTTCACCGCAGAAGCTTCTTCCGTTCGAAGAGCAACGCCAGCAGGAACGGGTTTCGGTTTCTCGGCTTCCGGTGGCGGTGTTCTGCTCACCCCCCGAATGACGCCTGAGGTCTCTCACTCTCCCACGAACTTTCCAAGTTCTGAGCCTTTTGCCGAGTGTTATACCCGCGCGCCCCTTCAGCCATCTCAAAAAAATCTAATAAATAAATAACCCCAAAATTGCTGATATATAATAAAAACTAAATAAATAATGATACCCCACAACAAAATAAATAAATAAAGAGAAACAAATAAACAAATGATAATAAATAAATAATAAATAAATAAATACAAAGAAACAAATAAATAAACCAAAAAAACATAAATAAATAAATAAATGCACAGAAAAAATAAACAAAAAATATCAAACACAAGAAAACTATCGAATTGAGGAGGGGATCACATTTTGCCGGTGCAGCTGCCTAAACCTACGTCAACCTTTCGGTTCGATAAAAATGGTCGGACACCACAGAACAAAACAAGTGCACGTGGAATCTGTCGACATGTCAGATCATCAGCTGAGCTGATGATCGACAGTCAAGAGACTCCCGTGCATAGACTGGACTTGCTTTCATGCGCTTCCTATCGGTTTTGTCTGTACACGATGAGATAGCATCCAATAATGCAGCGCCTGCTGAGATTCTTTCCCACACGGGTCACTCTTGGACACTATTCCCATCTAGCCCCTACTGCCTAATGCAATCACGTGCATCGCGAGCTGAAGCTTCACTTCGCCCGGGTCACCGTGATCGACAATCAGCAGTGGCCGTACAGACAGTTCCAGAAAACACATAAAACAATTTAAGCTACTCTACAATGAACTTTACGTTAAACAACACAATTATGTTTGATTTGCAGGTCGAATCATCAACGTGCAATTGAAGGTGAGTATACATACTCCCTACAAGACTCCGCTGAGGATCGGCCCACTCACCAAAACATAGGAACACATGAGAGTCAGCTTTCCGATGTGTTATTTATTTTGCCAGGTCGTTTGCTACGACGGGGCGAACCTCGCCGAGCTCCATTTCCTGTTTGGGCGCCATATTGTTACGGATCGGCTTGTCTTTCCGGGGGCAACCCTGACTAGCTCATTCACCTCAGGGCTGGGTTGTTAACCAATGCCCACCGACCGTACAATCCACAATCTGCTAAAACTTGCTCTCCAACACTACAACAAAACACGACACAAACATCGGCTCAACACTACACTATCGACCTTATTCATCGGCGGTATCGATGTTTCCACCGCAACGTACCCACCCTACCTGTGGCGGCAACATTCAAAATATTTTCGTTGCGCCACCCAAACATAATGTTATGGCACTGCAACTACATGGCTGTGTGATCCCCCTCCCTCAATAAATATTCTACTCCATACTATTCATTTTCGAACTTAACAACAATTATATTTAAACAATTTCATTATTTGACATTATTTCTAACATTTCTTAATATAATTTTAACATTATTCTTGTTTTAAATTATTATGTTATTGTTATATTTATCTTTATCCGTTTGTATATATAAGTGTGTAGGGGTTTATATGTTTTGGGTGCACTGTGGTTAGATTTTATTTGTCCGTGTAGAAAAACTAGGAGTTTGTATTTTATTTTGTTGCACTTTGATTTTTGTTTTATATGTCGGGTTTTACACACTTATGTTGCACTTTTAGGTTGTGTGTGTGTGCACTAAGTGGAGTATTTGTCTTTCAAAGTTTTTCGCTGTGGTTGTCGGGTGCACTTATTGTTTATGTGTTTGTCGCGTATATGCGTATTTGTGCATGTTCGTGTGGTGGCGGTTTTTAATGCGTAATTTTTAGTTTCTTATATTTTTTTGCTCTCGCAGCACATAACCCCGACTGATCTGCACGCGTTCTCTTCCTCTTTTTTTTCTTCTTTTTTTTTATCCAACTGGGCACTCTAACCTCGGCTTAGCCGCGCGGGCAATATTCGATAGGTTATTTAAAATCTTTATCGATATATCGATAAAGTATTATTCGGATAGCCCCAAATGCAACACAATTTATAATAATTAACAAACATTTATTTAACACATAAACATCACAAAACAAAACAAAACTTCACGAAAACAAATTGGCGGCGATAAGGCTCACGTGTCCCACTGTGCGGCCACGCACAGCTGTTGTCGTCGCTGTCGTTGACCCTGTCGCTGGTACTGTTTGTTGCTTAAGGGTCGTCTAGGTGTCGGTGTTGTTGTTTTTGTTGTTGCTGATGTTTAATGTTGTTGTACTAATATTGTGCACTTAATGTCTGGATTGTTGTTGTTTTTTTGTGAAAAACAATTAATGGTGCACCAATGTCGCGTTGGTTTGGGTGCACTGTGGTTGTGTTTTATTTGCCGCGAACAGTGTGTATTTCGTTTGTCGTGCACAGTGGTTCAGTTCTGTTGTGGGTATTATATTTTTATACCCTCTGAGGGGTATAATGGGTTTGTCAGAAGTATGTAACAGGCAGAAGGAGGCGTTTCCGACCCCATAAAGTATATATATTCTTGATCAGCATCAACAGCCGAGTCGATATAGCCATGTCCGTCTGTCCGTCCGTCTGTCTGTCTGTCTGTCTGTCTGTCCGTATGAACAAACAGATCTCAGAGATGGTAAGAGCTACAATATCCGTTTTAGTCAGTATTGACCACATATTTAGTCAGTCAATACAAGTTTGTTTCCTTTTTTTGATGCCACGCCCCATTCGCCCACAATAAGCGATAAACCAGACATACCTCGGAAAAAATACATGTTTTTGGCAAATATCTCGGTAACTATAATACCTAGGGATACCAATTTTGGCATGCCGGTTGTTATTTGCAATTTAAATATAATGCTATTAAAATTTATTGGATTCCACGCCCCCTTCGCCCACAATTGCGTTGTAACTTTGCATGCCGCTGGCTCACTTATTTCTTAACGTATAGTGTTGTTACTTAGTATATACCTGCAGACAAATAATATCAAACGATTGTGAAAATTTCATTAAAATCGGACTATAATTAAAAAAGTTTCTCATGAAAACTTAAATTTTTTCGCAATAGCAGTGCACTGCTTTCGTTTACGCTGCAGTGTTTACAAGCAGTGCACAAGCAGTGCTTGTGTATCTAAAACTCACTCAGTGCACTGCTTGTGTGTATAAAATTTACGCAGTGCACTGCTTGTAAGCAGTCCAAAATGAACTCATATAATTGGAAACGAAGCTCAGAGGGTATTACACGGTCGGCATGCCCGACTGACATTTTCTTTCTTGTTTTGTGTAAGTACACTGTGCTTTTATTTTGTTTTAATTTCACCCACTAACTGTTGTTGTTGTTGTGTGAACTGTGCAATTATAACTTTTAGTACGTTTGAGGTTGTGTGCACTTAGTGTAGTTGGAATAATTTTTCAATGTTTTTGTTGTTGTTGTCGGGTGCACTGACTGTTTATCGTTTGCCGCGTATTTGTGCGTGTGGTGGCGGTTTTAACGTGTTATTCTATATTTTGTTATATATTTTTGCTACACTTATAATTTTTCCGCAGCACATAACCCCGACTCGATTCTTCGTCCACGCGTTCTCTTCCTCTTCCTTTCTCTTTTCTTTCCCACTATTCTCCTTTCTCGACCTGGCCACTCTCTTTCAGGCTTAGCAGCGCGGGCAATATTCGATACATTATTCAAAATATTTGTCGATATAACGATATAGAACGCTCTGGGTAGCCCCAGATGCTACAAATTAAACAGCTGATTTGAACTATGTACATATCAGAAAACTGCAACAAGTATTGAAGTATTTATCTGATCTGAATATTGGTCTATACCCGATGTGATTTATTCACGTTTCTTGAGCGAAAAAAAATCATTGTTCATTCAACTGATTATTCATGATTTCTATTCGCTCTGAAAGTTTGTGCTTCAATCACTACTCGTGATTAAAATTAAAAAAAGGAAACACTTGGACCTTACTCTAAGCGTAAGCTGCTAACACTAGATTGTGATTTGAATTTTCTGTGAGCTGAGCGTACGACACGCTCACAGAACAAGTGGTACTCATTCAGTGAGCCTTCAAAAAAACAGTTGCTACTCATTCAGTGAACGTTAAAATAGCGTGTGCTACTCATTCACTGAGCGTTAAAATGGCGGTTGCTACTCATTCAGTGATCGTACACAGTGATCATAGACACTTGAGCGGAGTGTGAGCGAAAATTTTGTTCACCAAAAAAACGAGTAGCACAAAAATCACAGACACTTGAGCGAAAATTTTGTTCACCAAAAACTAAGTATTACAAAAATCAGTAAGGGATAAATAAAAAGTGAGCGTTGATTTTCGACGCTCACAGAGCGAGTATCATAAAAATTCACCAGACGAGTAGCAAATGACGATTTCTTAAGAATCGCATAGACTGAGTCGCGACGCACAAGCAAAAACCTTTTTGGTTTGTGTGCAATCTTCTTGTAATGTGCGAAAGCGAGAGAGCCGTATTTACCGTTTTCCTTAATTTTATTACATGCGTTGGTAGAAATATACATACATATGTACATACGAGGGCTGCTATATATATTTCTGGCCTAATAATGAAAATGCGAATATTTATCATCAAAAATTGTTTTATTGTTTTTCAAAGTATTCTCCAGCCTGATTTATACACTTTTGCATGCGCTCAAACCAATTGTCGAAGCACTTTTTCCACTCCGTACGACTTACGTGTATGTGCAAAAGTATATGTATGTTAAGTCCGGGCGCCCTGCGAGCGCCTGGCTTCTAAGTCTGGGCGCCCTATGGGCACCCGACTATATTACCTTAACATTGTTGGTATCCGGGGTATTCCGTTTTAGTTGTGGCAAGATCCCAGTGATTCCAAGTATATAAGATGTTATTTGGTTCAATTCGTTATAAATTCTTTATTTCAATTTTTATATTTGCAAGAAGGTCAAATGCCGGTCCGCCAAGCTCTCACGTGTTGGGTTGCTCATCCCTGAGTGAACCAAAAAAAGTTGTTCATGAGTGAGTGAACAAAAAGAGTTGTTCATGAGTGAGTAAACAAAAAAAAGAGTTGTTCACTTAGGTGAACAAGTGAACATGTTTCATCGTGTTTCATGGCAACGTGCATGTGACGGTCAAATTGCACTGTCTGCAATACGGACATCGACGGCGACTGGAATGTGCAGCTTGCTCGTCGCAGGGGCGACGAGAGTCAAGGGGGAATATTTGCACTGTTAACTTGTACGTATGTATGGATACACATATGTGGCAGGCAAACGTTTCACTCACAGTAATCTTACGCTCACAGACTAATTAGTGCGACGCTCACAGAGCGGGCGTCAAACGCTCAAATTTCATTCACAGAGCAAGTGTCGCGGGGTCAATGTACGATCACTGCACGAGTAGCGCACGCTTTTTTAACGCTCACTCATCGAGTAGCACCCGTTCTGTGAGCGTGTCGTACGCTCAGCTCAAAGAAAAATCAAATCACGATCGAGTGTTTGCAACTTACGCTCAGAGTAAGGTGCGAGTGTTGCCTTTTTTTAATCACGAGTAGTGATTGAAGCAAAAACTTTCAGAGCGAGTATAAATCATGAATAATCAGTTGAATGAGAGATGATTTTTTTATACCCTCTGAGGGGTATAATGGGTTTGTCAGAAGTATGTAACAGGCAGAAGGAGGCGTGGCAGACCCCATAAAGTATATATATTCTTGATCAGCATCAACAGCCGAGTCGATATAGCCATGTCCGTCTGTCCGTCTGTGCGTCTGTCCGTATGAACGAAAGGATCTCAGAGATGGTAAGAGCTACAAGCTCAAACTTGGTCAGTATCGATCACATATTTAGTCAGGCATTACAAGAATTTTGAATGAGAGCTACGTTGTGTGCAAATTTCATGGATGTTGCATTTGTAGTTTGGTCAGGGCGGTGATTGTAAGTTAGTGAGAATAAAGATTTTTATATATATATGTTAGATATCAGCCCGGCTATGCAGGAATTGAAGTGTGACCAGGTGGAGAGCAAAGAAGAAGGAGAAAGAGGAGGTTAAAAAAAGGAAAAATTCGGGAAAGAGATCGCATGGCTCGGGAGTGAGGGTTATGTGCTGCCAGAAAATAAAACCACCCCTGTGCAAAAACAATAACAACAATAACGTCAATTACAACCTCCTTGAGTGCACTGAAAACAAAAAGAGCAAGAAAATTGAACGTGCCAACGGTTACAACATTTAGTGTAAACAAAATTAAAGCACAGTGTGCTATGACAGCAACGACATTAAGTGCACAATACTAAAATTTACAACAAATAATTGTTTTGCACCCAGACAAATAAAACAAAACCACAGTGCACCTTACAAAAATTTACAATAATCACTTGTGCACTGTTTTATGAAGTTTTGTTTTGATTTTGTGATAATTATACGAAACACTTTGAATGTTGCCACCAAAGGTAGGGTGGGTTCTTCTCGGTGGAAATATCGATACCGCCAATAAATATGGTCGATAATATAGCGTTAAGCCGATGTTTGTGTTGTGTTTTTATACCCTCTGAGAGTGTGTTGGGTGCGTGAAAAGTATATACCAGTCTGCGTGGCAGAACCCATAAAGTATATATATTCTTGATCAGTTTCAACAGCCGAGTCGATATAGCTATGTCCGTTCGACCATGTGTTCGTATGAACAAACAGATCTCAGAGATGGTAAGTCAGTGTCGACCACATATATTATGACACGCCCCATTTGCCCACAATATGCGAAAAACCAGGCATACTTTGGGAAAAATACAAACTTTTGCCGAATATCTAACTAACAACGGAACTTAGGGACAACAATTTTGGCATGCAGGTTGCTAGATGCAATATAAAGTTAATGCTATCAACATTTTGTCGATGCCACGCCCCCTTCGCGCACAAAAAGTGCAAAGTTCTCATGCCTCCGGCTCACTTACAGTAGCGGGCAAAGAAATCCGGACAGGCAAAAAAAAGTTCTTTTCGTAAATTTTTAAAAATTGTGTTTATTGTTTGAAGAAAATTTGTATTTAACTTATTAAATGAATGTATTTGCTAACCAAAACATATATATTTTAGATTCCAGTGATGTTTTTTTTTTAAGAAAAAATCTTAAATTAAAATTATTGATAATTTTTCAAAAACTAAGGAACACAAACAAATTTTTTTATTTTTTATTTTTAAGTGAGTTACAAATTATTTGAAAATATTATTTTTTTAATTGAATATTATTCTTCTTAAAAAATTAGATTTCAATATTTTGTTGGACCTCCTTTGTTTTTTATCACCGTCTTTATTCGTTTCGGAAGTGAATCCACTATATTTTGAATTGTTTCTATGGTTACATCTTTTACAGTTTTGGGTTTCTTCTTCGTTATTTTAACCTTTAAAATATGCCAAAGATTTTCAATAGAATTTAAATCAGGACTATTGCCTGGCCAATCCAATGAAGATATTCCCATTCGCTTCAAATATTTTTTAATCTAAAAAGAAGAAAAAATATTGTAAATTTGAGAGTTTAGGTATCATTTATACAATAAATAAAGGAATTAAAAAAAATATGACTTGCCGATTTTGCACGATGGCAAGGACAGCTCCTTGTCCTGAAAAATGATATTATCGGCATACGAAAGATGCTCCTCAATTGATGGTACAAGATGCTCGTCCAAAATTTGTTGGTACTTTTCGGCGTTTACCGTTCCATCAATTAGTGCCAGATCTCCAACTCCAAGGTATGAAAAGCATCCCCGGACCATACGGGATCCACCATGCCTGACCGTCCGTCATAGGCACTCATTTTTGAATCTTTCTCCGACTTTGCGTCTCACGTAGGCCATACCATCGGAGCCAAAAAGGTTTATTTTGGACTCATCTGAAAATATGACGTTTCTCCAATCTTTTAAGGTCCAAGATTCGTGCTCTTTAGCCCATTGTAGCCGTTTTTTACACATTTGAGCGGTCAAAACCGGTTTTTTTTGCTGGTCTTCGCCCATTAAGTCCTGCATCCTGAAGCCGTCTTCGAACTGTTCGAGTGCTAATATCGACTCCTTCCGACTGAACAAACTCGAATCTAATGTGTTCTGCAGTTTTGAAACGATTGGCCATGCTTAAGCGCTTTAGAATACGATCTTCCTGGTCGTTGGTCTTCTTCTTTCTTCCGGTCCCAGGATTTCGCTTCAGCGATCCGGTTTTCTCAAAATTCTTTAAGAAATCTCCGACAAAAGATTTACTAAAACCAACTTTAGCGCTTATATCGCGGAGACTTAAATTTTCTGATCTCAAAACCAATATGGCACCTTTATCAGATTCAGTCATTTTTGACATTTTTCACTTTTTATTTTTTTTTTTCACTTTTAAAGCTTAGGTTACACTTAACGAGGTGGGAAATTTAAAACTAAATACTTAATAGACAACGCGAAAAAAGATCTAAGCCGATTGAACCTTTTTTACATATTTTACGCCCGTCAAAGTTTGCATATAGAGGCCATATCGAGGTGTCCGGATTTCTGTGTCCGCTTCTGTATTTCTTAACGTGTAGCCTTATAATTTAGCGTATATTTGGAGACAAACCCACCAAACATAGTTGTGTTGTTTAATGTAAAGTTGATTGTAGTACAGGGTAAATTGCTTTATGAGTTTTTCCGTAACTGTATGTAAGGCCTCTAGTGCTTGTCGATCGTGGTGACCCGGGCGGAGTGATACTTTAGCTTGCGATGCAATTAAGCAGCAGGGGCTTGATTGGTATAGTGTCCAGGATGCTATCTCATCGTGTACAGACAGGACAGTTAGGAAGCGCACGCGAGTCTCTTGACTGTCGACTATCAGCTCAGCTAATGAACTGACATGTCGACAGATTCCACGTGTATTTCCTTTGTTCGGTAGTGTCTGACCAGTTTTATCGAACCGTATGGTTGACGTAGACTTAGGCAGCAGAGACTGTCAAGGGTGTCATTTTTTGGCACCCGAATCACACTTATAAATTTAGAGTGCTTGTCGGACTCACAAACAGCAAGGAATGAATAACACACTCAAACGCACAAATCGCTTTCAGTGTTTTGTGTTTTTGCATTTCGTCACTTACTCAAACAGTAAGCGTCGATTTTATTTTACCAAACAGTCACAAATAATGCGTAGATACATAAGTGAACGGCACAGTGCACTCTAAGCAAACGATAGATCACAAAAAGCAATGCGCAATAATGTGGTGTGAGCGAAACACTCATGTTTTACAGTTATGATTTCGAGTGTCTTCAAATTTTTGTGCATGAGTATTGACCGCTGGTTTGTTTTTCAGTCGCTTGATTTCAGTTTTTAATTGACGCCTTAGAAGAAATGAGCAAAATGACTAAAACGACGGACTCTATAAAAAGTAAAATTGATTGTGGAACATACACTGCCCGACAACCGATTAGCACACCCTATGCTCCCGACTTAGGAGCTTAATATCAGGAAAACGAATAAAGCATTAAGGATGAGTTTTTTTTTATTAAAAGAATATTAAACTTCACACGAAAATAAATGGTAGATATGATATTAACTTTATTAATAACATTTCAAATTATTTTAAACAAACTTAACATACAAAATTCACTTTTATTTTTGCGACACTTGATTAGCACAGTCACTTGAAAACATTAAATAACAAAACAAAATGGGTTCAAACTTCACTCAAATTATTTTTTAAAATTAATTTCAATATTTTAGATCTTATTTGTAAACAAATTAATAATGTGTTGAGCCCCCACGATTAAGTATGACTTCGTACATCCGCTTGGGTAAGGAGTCATATAATGTTTTGATATAATTGAGTGAAATAGCCTCCCAGGACCTTTTTATTCCTTCAATGAGTTCTGCTTCAGTTGAATATTGCTTGCCGGACTCGTACACCTTTCGTGCCAGACATCCCCAAAATTTTTATAATGTTTAGGTCGGGCGAGTATGGCGGCCAAGTTAGCCATTCTACATTTTGAGCCTCAATCCAGGTCTTTACAACCCTGACTGTGTGGATAGGTGCGTTGTCCTGCTGGAACTTCCATTTCAAGGGTCCAAAAATATCCTTAATTGCCGGGAATGCCGTATTTAGTACACCTTTGTACGCAATGGCATTCATACGGCTGGTTAGAAACTGCAGTTCTATAGTGCCAAAGTACGTAATAGCTCCCCACACCATGACACCACCCGCACGGCTGTGCAATCGATCTAAAGTATGCTCTTCCTTTCTGAGATCATGAAAGTAGTAGGCATAGCCATCAGGACCCTCCAAATTGAACTTTTTCTCATCCGAAAAGTACGATTTAGCACAAAAACATAAGGGAAGAAGTGTTATACATTTATATATTTATTATATATTATATATTTAGTTATAAATTTGTGGCTGGCCACACATCAAATTTGTCTCGGCATAAATGTTGCAGGACATTAAGGCAACCAAGAGAAGTGACGAAAGTGTCGGCAACAGACAAAGCAGAAGCGATCGAAAAGTGCAGTCAATGGATTGTCCAAGATTGTCAGCAGTTTTTTTCAGTAGCCGGGCCCGGATTTAAAAGCATGGTGCAGTTTTTCATCAAAATTGGTGCCGCCTATGCACAGTGGATCCGCTTGTATGGAGACGCGGCCATAAATACTTCTAGTGGTGATATCGCATTGAAATTTTCACAAAAATATTTTATAAAAATTAGACAAATAGGATCACTATTTAATATAGCTGTCATAGGAATAACCAGTCTTAAATTCATCTAATTGCTTTTTAACTGATATAAACAAAACTTGCACAATATATCATCATTACATAAATCTAATTACTACCATAACTATGAAGTCAATAATCCAATCTACTTTTTAAAATTCAATTTTTTTTTTAAGCAAGAATCTTGCAACAAAAAGTTATTTATTTTCACAATTCAAATCAAAAAAACAAAATGTACATTAGGAAAACAAAAGTAATAAAATAATAATTAGGCTATCTAAAAAAAAAAAACTAGTAAGAATCATCTAATAAATCAAAAACAGATTTTAATAAGGAAGATTATTGATTCTTAGGAAGTTGCCTTTGCCCAGTTATAAATGGATCTACCTGAGGTCTCCGCAAAATCATGTCTTGGACGCCCAAGCACACTTTCTGCTGATCGCTGTAATATAGGCTCGGTGCATTTTAATGAAATGTTTTCCTTTTCATTTAACCAATTAAGTTGGTACTGGAGAAGAGATGATTTTTTCCGTTTATATCTTTCCCAGAAAGTTGCAATTCTCCTACAAATGTACCTTACACGTTTTTCTAAAATGTCAAACTCAGAAATGTAGCCCTCGCTTTCAATTTTTTCTTTAATAATTTCAAGTACATTTCCCAATTTTTGTGCGTTGATTCCATCATGCGAGCACCATAAATTAAAAATGTAGAGGCGTGCAAAAACCCACTTATGGTATGAGTCTAATAAAATCGAATTGAAGTGGGAAAGACAAAATTAAATTAAATTTATTGTTTTTGAAGCAAATACAAACGGACGAAAGACGTAGACAAAACAACAAAAGAACAGTTAAAAACAAGAAAGAAAATGTCAGTCGGGCATGCCGACCGTGTAATACCCTCTAAGCTTCGTTTCCAATTATGAATAAATCTAATAAAAAAATAATCTAATAAATTTTTCTCGGGAATTTATTTTAAGTGTTTTAATATTTTTTGTGTGTTTTTTGAGCGTCTTTTTCATGTTTAGTTAAACTTTTAGTTGTGATTCCACAAAATTCCACAAATGGTATGTATATGTATGTATTCGTTCAAGATTTTAGATTAAAATGTGTTCAAATGAACTGCAGAAATTTGCAGATGTATGTACAGTCGTAAATATACTAACAGCACCTTTTTTTTTAGAGGTTATTTTAAAGTTGGTTAAGGTTATTTTTTCGCCTAAAATTTCTTTGTAACTTTGAAAGCGGCTGGCTCACTTATTTCTTAACGTATAATTTTGTAACTTAGCATATACTTGCAGACAAATAATATCAAACGATTGTGAAAATGTTATTAAAATCGGAATATAATAAAAAAGTTTGTCATACAAACTTAAATTTTTATCGCAATAGCAGTGCACTGCTTTCGTTTACGCTGCAGTGTTTACAAGCAGTGCTTGTGTATCTAAAACTTACCCAGTGCACTGCTTGTGTGTATAAAATTTACGCAGTGCACTGCTTGTAAGCAGTCCAAAATGGACTCATATAATTGGATACGAAGCTCAGAGGGTATTACACGGTCGGCATGCCCGACTGTCATTTTCTTTCTTGTTAATAGATAGGGGTAGTAACATTATAAAAGCATTAGAAAACCACATCAGGCTTAACTGCAGCAGTCATCTGTTAAACAATTGTTAAGAACAATCATTTACAGAAACAACAGATCTAGACGAAACAGTGACGCATGCAAAAAAATTTTAAGATACTTCAAAAATGCCAATTTGCAAGTTTGGAAACACGTCTTTAAAGAGTCCATGCCCAACAAGATGGAACTCAAACTATGCAATGCTGAAATCTATCGATGATAATTGGGTGGCTGTCAACACTATATTAAGCGAGAAAGGGACCGAAAGATTGATGGATGTCAATAGGTCAACATTAAAAATTTTAGTTGGGTTGCCGGAATCCTTGAAAAGAATTTTTAAAGAACTTCAAACTTGCAACTCGCCTTCAATTTGTTTTGTGTTGCCTTCAATTACAAAAATTTGTGTGCTATGCTATGTTAAAATTATATATTTCAAGAGCAAGTGATACAACACATGTTTTTAGTCCATACTCATCAAACACAGAAAGCTCTACTTTATCATAGTCGTCACCAAGCTTAAAATCTGTATCAAAACCAGAATTTTTTTTCCCAACATTGGTTACTGCACCATCTAATAACAAATCTAGAGAATCGCCAATAGAAGAAATAGAACAATATTGTAGAGAAAGGGTTATTTTAAGTCATGATTTCGATGCATTGCAGTGGTGGAGAATACATGAAAATTGTTACCCTCTTCTGTCAATGGTGGCATTGAAGTTTCTTTAAATACCTGCAAGTAGTGCACCGGCTGAAAGAGTATTTTCATTAGCAGGCAATGTCATTGCAGAAAAGCGGAATAGATTATGAACAACATCTGTTGATAGTTTAATATTTTTATACTCTTATTACAAGCATATTAACAAATCAGAATAATTTATATATACTTTTTTTTTATAATTTACATTTTAATTATTTAGTCATTGAAGACCACATTTAATTTTCATATTTTTAAGTTTGTTGTCTAGTCATTGAGGACGCATTCACTTGTAATAATTCTAAGCATTTGTTATTTTAATATTAGTCACTGAAGACTGCATTTACCTTTATTTTTACGAACATACTAGTCTAAGATTAAAATTGATCCAAAAGGAAAACTATTCACGACTGAATAACCTATTCCTTTAACTGTATGAACGATCTCAAATACACATAAAATATATAAAGTCATGTTCGAAAATATCGGTACATGGCAACAACCCTTATGTTAGAGTGCCGATCACACTCTAAGTGTCGTAAACGCACAAATTATTTGGGTACACTTATTGTTAGGGTGTACCCTTGCCGTTCTCTTTTAGGCAGCCACACCGCCAGAGTGCAATCCCCTCCTCAAATTCGATTGTTTGCTTGTCTTTGATATTTATCTGGTAATTTTTTCTGTTTAAATATTTATGTCTATGTATAATTGATTTATTAATTTGCCCAATAATATTTTTATACTACAGCGCACGGAGTACGTAGTAGTATAATGGGTTTGTCCGAAGCGGTTTGTGTGTAACAAACAGAAAGAAGTCAAGCAGACCCCATAAAGTATCTATATTCTTGATCAGCATCAACAGCCGAGGCGATATAGCAATGTCCGTCTGTCTGACCGTGTATAAAAACCTAAATCTCGGAGACTATAAGAGCTACAGTCACCAAACTTGGTATGTATATATGGTATGGTATGGTATGGATTTTTGCCACGCCCCCCACCGCCCTCGCAAATCGTGAAAAACAAAAACGCAATTTCTATAACTCGAAAAGTATTGAGGATATCTGAACGAAATTTTCACAGTAAGTGTATGGTACCACTTAATGACCATATAAAAGATATTCCAATAAAACTCACACGGTAAGTGTAAGATAGTAATATACATATACTAACCGATTTTGGTTGGAATCAGATGATTGTGCATGTAAATGCCATAAGCATAACATTATTTGTCAGTCTTGTTTAAAAATAAAATTTTTAAGATAAGGGTTGTTTTGCAACGATTAAATCGGTGGACATATAAATCTTCGCCTCAAACGTATTTTCGGAGAGTTTGGTTGCGATACCTCGATAAACAAACCAACTTTTTTTTGACAACCTGTGAGTTTGGTTGGCGATATCTTAAGAAACAACAAAGTTTTTCATGTATTCAGCACTTGATCAGGGTCAAACTTTATTTTGTTATTTTTTTTTCGCCACAAAATAGATATCATATATTTTACGAACTAGATAGATACCTCGTTAAGAGGTTTTTTATATGATTAGCATATTTCCGATATTAATTCCAATTTACTTTAGGTTATTGCGATTTTTCAACAAGGCCAGATTTGTAGCTAATGGTTTTTTTTATGATATGTTGAAGACAAATTTCACGAACCTAATTCAGGCATGCACTTACGCCGAATTTAAAAAATAAAAATTTCCCGCTTTGGGAATCGATTAGCTGAATTGGTATAACAATTGTTACGAATAGCGATTGATTCAAGAAATCGGGTTTATCCACAACATCATTTTGTAAAATCAATATTTCTTCAGCTGGCTTAGCAGATCCTGCAGAGAAACCTTTGCCATAGTTTTCGAAACTTTGTAGTTCTTATTGAGTCGTATCTAAGACAACTATTGCAGCCGTAAACCTTGTAGAGTTGTGCAAAATTTATATGTTGTTGTTTTGTGAGGTTATTCTTCAGTAAAAAAGCAAATGCTTTATCATCTGCCATGACGTTTTGCAGTAAGCCGACCATTTCATTATCATTAATTTTAAGAGCAGATGCATAGGCGACATACAAAAGAGAGCCACTAGAGCAATTTTTTTTATCGACTTCTTCTGACTACCTTCGTAGTCTCAACTCAGCACCGCATGGTTACTTTGGTTTTTATCGCTGTATGTTTGGTTTGTTTAAATTGTCATCATTAATTTCATCCAAAATGACCGTTGTGGCAGAATCAGCATTGCTGTTGCTGTTGTTCCAAATATTTATTTCAAAAGGAACAAAAACGAGCAACAAACTAGAGACATTATCTTATAACTTCCATTTTTAGTTGCATGATTTGATATGCACTTTGTAAGAAGAACACCACAGACCATAATTAAAATTGTTAGATTTTTGCTACAAATGATATCAAAAATAACACAATAAAAACAATACATTACATTAAATATATACACAATATAAACAATACATTAAAAAAAATTTGAACATATTCGATATTGCTTGTACTCATTTACATTAGTGAAAACAATTGTTGTTTAAGTTTTATAAAAGCAGCAAGTTCTTCGCGCCAATTTTTTAATCAAAAGTTGAAACAGATCACCTGGCTTTAAAGAGTTGCAAAGTACAAAAAAATTATAATTAATAAACATTTTTTTATTAATATATCAGCATGAATTCTTTCACTTTGTGGCACGTATTCTGGAAAATCGCTAATAGTAAACTGTTACAAGTATTTAGTTAATAGTGTGATTTATTTTTCGCTTTCGTCACAAGTACGTATTGCAGTCCACAATTACTTTGTTTATCCTTAACACAAATGGCATCCACATTACATAGCCAATGACTGCGCATGTCAGGAAAATCCCATAATTTTGGTTACAAGAGGTATAAATGCTGGAGCAACACAAATGCATTGAGTTGCTAAAGGTGCGCGGCCACGTTCATGTGGATTCTAAACAGCAAAACATACATTTCCTTACATTTACCGACCGACATGCCTGCACTGCTTACAACTGTCGACTTTTGCACACCCACCCTGTTTCAGTTCAGTTTTTATAAGAATGTCAAAGGCTACGGTTTGAATCACACGATACGTTGCTACCACTCATATACATATGTACATATGTATGTAGTTGTTTAAGCTCGTGACCACTACGGCAATAGCCCGTAAAACGTGAATTGCAAACAACGCGCTTATTAACTCGAATTACCGTTGCCGTCATCGGATTACTAATTATCATTATTCTAAATCAATAAATTTTTAAAAAAGTCCTTTTTTATCATTTCCTTTTTGTTATTGTGCGCTGAAAAAAGTGAAATTTATACAGTGTGCTCAGCCAGGTAGAAAAATGTCCCCTAGTTTTGTGTAACTGCGAAAATAAATTACAAGTAAGGCCCCATAAGTATATATATAACAGTTAAATTATACATTCATGCAAGCATTGAATTATTTGTGTGAGACGCTTAAATGCTATTTTGTTTATAAGATTTTTGGCGAACGATTTAAAACACTTGTGGTTGTTGCAATTGATAATTGAAAATAAGCACAGCACCACCATATAAACTTTCGCTTCGTAAATATTTTTATGTGCAATCGCAATAATCAGAAATTAATTAAAACACGACTTATTGGTTATCTAGCACTTTGCTAGTACATTTTTCATACTATGTACATTATATGCATTCAATTGTTCATATGTAAGTATGTACATATTTTACATAAAAGTCAGATTTTGATCAATATATAATATTAATATATATAATATCAAAGTGAAGTAAATGCGTATTGTGCAAGTTTAGTTAATCAACAGAAATGTTTTTCTTTTTATATATTGTATCAAATGGTTCTGATATACATACATATGTATGTACATATGTACAGTGCTAGTAGCAGTACACATGGGATATGGTTGAAAATGTATGTACATACATATGTATGTGCACTGCGTAAATTTGTATACCTCGACAAGGGTATATTAAGTTTGTTAAATATGTGCAGTATACATTTCCTACCCCGTTAAGTATGTATTTATTCTTGATCAGCATAACTTGCGGAGTCCGTCAGTATGAACAATTAGATCTCAGAAATGGTAAAAGCTTGAAGCAAAACTATTTTGCATATGGTATGTGGGCCCTATAGAGTGGCAAGACAAGTTTGTTTTCAATTTGTTCTATCAAGTCCTCTTCACCTATAGAGTAATAGCAACAAGTAATCCTAATCGTATTTTGTTTAATCCAAGCACAGGCCTTCAAAATTTTTAATGTTAAATTAAACGTTCAAAATTATATTTCCTAAAGGCTGAATTTGCAACAATTGTGAGAGCGGTACAGAGCATACGCTTTCAATAGCATGGTATCTCTTGTTCTCTCACTTGTATATTTAGTGTATCGTAATGTTTATAAGCAATGTTGATAAGTGATGCTTGTGTATAAACATGCACATTACAGTAACAAGTTAGAAAAGCTTTTTCGAACACGCACGATTGTATAATACCCTGTAACTCTCATTCCTGAATATATGTACATACATATATGAAATAAAATCGAAGATAAGCGTTTAAAAAAGTTTGACACGATTAAAAACAAGAAAGAAAAATTCAGTCGGGCATGCCGACTGTGTTATACCACCTGAATTATAGTTTCAATTTTATGAGTTCATTTCCAAACAAGAATGAAAATGTCGGTCGGGCATGCCGACCGTGTAATACCCTCTGAGCTTCGTTTCCAATTATATGAGTTCATTTTGGACTGCTTACAAGCAGTGCACTTCAAAAAGTTTATACACACAAGCAGTGCACTGAGTAAGTTTTAAATACACAAGCACTACTTGCGCACTGCTTGTAAACACTGCAGCGTAAACGAAAGCAGTGCACTGCTATTGCGATGAAAATTTAAGTTTGTATGACAAACTTTTTTAATTATAGTCCGCTATTTCGACTCTGCTTGTGATGCTGATCAAGAATATATATACTTTATGGGGTCTGCCACGTCTCCTTCTGCCTGTTACATACTTTTCCCAAATAATACTCAAATAAAACTAATTTTATTTAATTTTCTTTTAAAAAGTAATATTATTGTAGTCCTGGAACCTATTTCTATTTTTGTATGGTTTGCATTATTTCATATTGCGTTTTACTTTTTACGTGTATAATTTTTAGGGGAGCAACTAATAATCGAACAAAGCAAAAATAATTGGAAAAAGTCCTTAAACTTTCGTTTCTTTCGTTAGTAATTACAATTTGCATTTAAAATAGCTCCATATGGAAAGCAGATATCGAGCGAAATGAGGTAGTTGATTTTATAGCTTAATTTTGGCGGGAAAACCGTCAGGAAGATAACAGAATTGGTAAGAAGGAGCAAATCAACCGTTCACGCTATCATAAGGAGGTTCCATAAATACGGAAATCTAACAAAAGAGCAGAGAAGAGCCGGGAAAGCTTTTAGACTTCAGAGAAGAGCCTGCGATTGTAAATGAGATTAAAGTTGATCCTATAAAACCGCAAAAGGACTTAAGATGTCCCTTAAAAACCGCACTAAGGATGTGGGTCTGCGCGTTCCACTATCCATCGCCATGTTTATCATGGTCGGGTTACCAGGAAAATACCATATATTAGGTTATTTAGAACTAAATAATAAAAACAAGAAAGAAATTGTCAGTCGGGCATGCCGACCGTGAAATACCCTCTGAGCTTCGTTTCCAATTATATGAGTTCCAATTGGAGTAGCTGCTGCAAGAACTTAAAATGCACACATATTTGTATGTCTATCTCGCTCACACGTTTTTCGTTTTTGTTGCTTGTGTGCACAGCTCAGTGCAATGCACGTGGCTATGCCTTGCTTGAAAGGAACGATTATCGTTGTATGACAAACTTTTTTATTTATAGTCCGATTTTGATGAAATTTTCACAATCGTTTGATATTATTTGTCTTCAAATATATTCTAAGTTACAAAACGTTATGTTAAGAAACAAGTGTCATGTCACGGCATGCAAAGTTACAAAGCAATTGTGTTTTTGGTGGGCGAAGGGGGCGTGGCATCCAACAAATTTTGATGGCATTGTCTTTATATTGCCACTAGCAACCTGCATGCCAAAATTGGTGTCCCTAGGTGTTATAGTTACCGAGATATTTGCCAAAAACATGTATTTTTTTCGAGGTATGTCTGGTTTTTCGCTTATTGTGGGCGAACGGGGCGTGGCATCGAAAAAAAAAAAGATTCTTGTATTGACTGACTAAATATGTGGTCGATACTGACCAAAATATTGTAGCTCTTACCATCTCTGAGATCTGTTTGTTCATACGGACAGACGCACAGACGGACAGACGGACATGGCTATATCGACTCGGCTTGTGATGCTGATCAAGAATATATATACTTTATGGGGTCGGAAACGCCTCCTTCTGCCTGTTACATACTTCTGACAAACCCAATATACCCCTCAGAGGGTATAAAAAGATAGAATATTACAGTCAAGTATTCCGACCGTGTTATACTTTCGAGTTTTATTTTCAATTATATGAGTTCAAGTTGGAGTAACAGGAACATAACATGCACACGTATTTGTATGTCTGTCTCGCTCGCACATTTTTTTTTCGTTTTTGTTGCTTGTGTGCAGAGCCGCGATAAGCGCCTTAAGAAAGCAAGCAATTCGACCACATCATGTGCCCAGCTTGCCTCGATTTCTGGGAAGAAAGTATCGGCTATGACTATTTGGCGCACTTTACATAAGTCTGACCATATTGTCCGAGGTGTGCTCAAGGAGGTACCTTATTTAACTCCAAATCACAAGGCTGCCAGGATCGGTTTCGCGCTTAGGAACTTAGATACAAATTGGGACTCCGTAAGAAAAATGTTACATCGCTGGCATGCATTTGTACTATTGTTTTTTATTTTAAAAGGTTATTTTTTCTGATGAGAAAAAATTTAGTTTGGACAGACCGGATGGATATCGTCATTACTGGCGTGATTTGAGGAAAGAACCTCTATGTTTTTCAAAGCGGAATTTCGGCGGCGGATCAGTCATGGTGTGGGGAGCTTTTAACAAGTTTGGAACAGTAAACTTGGAGTTTACAAGCTCCAGGATGAATAGCTCCGACTACATCCAAGTGTTAGAGAGTAGTTTGCTTCCGTATTTAAATGAAAATCGGGAAAAGCCATACATTTTTATGCAGGATAACGCCAGAATCCACACAAGTCGCCAGACAAGGGCATTTCTGCAAGACAGCTCCGTCGTTTAATGGACTGGCCAGCCTGTTCACCGGATCTAAATCAAATTGAAAATATTTTGGGGATCCTGGTACGCCGTGTATATAAAGGAAATATGGTATATGGAAACATTTCACAACTGAAAGGCGCAATTTCTAGAGAATGGAATCTCTAGAGCCTGAGCTGTTAAAAAACCTCTCAGACTCAATGAAAAGGCGAATTTTTGATGTTGGAAGAGTCCAAGGAAATTCCATTAATTATTAATTATTTTAAAAGTTAAAGAAATAAACATATTTTTTATTTTTAAGCGTTAAATTTAAGGGTGTCTTATAATTTTGATACGCTTGCAAACACTCAAAATGCTTGCACTTCGAGGAAAAAGTAACGGTGCATTTGAACGCAAAGCTAAAAATAGCAAACAACGGTTCTTCATCGCTGTCTATGCATTGCTCTTTCATTCCTTATACTTGTTTTTCTTAAATTTTGAGTAACAAATTTTTTACAAGCAACAAAACTCAAAATTTGGATGTGTCTTATCATTATGATAAGCACTGTATAATTAAAATGGTTTGTCATACATCGAAAATCGTTACTATCAAGCAAGGCATAGCCACGTGCATTGAACTGTGCGAGCGAGATAGACATAAAAAATATATACATATGCATGTTAGGTTCTTGCAGCAGCTACTCCAATTTGAACAACTTGAATATAATTGGAAACGAAGCTCAGAGGGTATTACTCGATCGGCATGCCCGTCTGACATTTTCTTTCTTGTTGTCGAATATCACAGTCATGTGCATTGCACTGAGCTCTACTATAGCGCTAGCGTCACACAAGCAGTGAAAACGAAAAACATTGTGCGAGCGAGACAGACACACAAATATGTGTGTGTTTTTTTTTTTGAGGTTGTTAAGACTTTATTTACAAACATAAAAATTTTATAAAATCGCTAACGAGAGCTTATATGGCAGGTTTATTTGTTCGCTTTTGCAAAATTCCCGGCAGACCTTTCGAACAACAGCCAAGTCGATGTTTCTATGTGAAGTTCACATTCTATGTGAAGTTCACTAGTCTCTCAATCTTAAAGATTTCATCTGTTAAAATCGGCCAGAATAGAAAACTATTTTACATAAGTAGCTCCCATAGGAATCGATTGGATATACTATGTTTGAAAAGCTTTTGTGTTTATTTTTATTCGACAAAAACATCTATTTTTTTCACTCCAAGAATTTATGCAAAGCTTATTACGTATGGCAAATTCTCTGCTTTTACATAAAAAATTGTGAAATTAGGATCTCTTGTTTTTAACAGCTGAGTTGGCTTGGCTCTACGTAGAGAACCCGAGTGGCTTGAATTGGTATCGCTTAAAATGTTTAAGACTTTAGCGTCAATTACTTAGAGTAATATGTGTGACATATTTGGTAAGCATGATTTTTTTTTGTAAATATACAAGTGTTCTTCAAGGGCTGCTATCTAATATTCCAAACTTTGTTTTCTTTCAGAAAATGGTCTGTGATCTTCTCGGTAAATTCAATTTTTAAAGGACGACAGGATCTAATGGACTGTGGTGTCCTACTAAGCCAAATAACTTGATTATTGACATCAATAAGTTTTAATGGTATAACTGTCGTCAAAAAAGAGAATGGTCCCGAGAAATGCGTTTATCAAGTTGAAATTTTTGTTAGTAGGAGCCCTGGACAGATGATCCATGAACTCACTATTAATTTGCAATAGGTTCAGTTCAAAAGCGTTCTCTTTCATCATAAAAATAAAGTCTGACTGTGTCATCCAAGCAATTTATTTTGAACTTTTTTTATACCCTCTGAGGGGTATATTGGGTTTGTGAAAGGTATGTAACAGACAGAAGGAGGCGTGGCAGACCCCATAAAGTATATATATTCGTGATGAGCATCACGAGCCAAGTCAATATAGCCATGTCTGGCGAATATCTCAGTAACTTTGGCATGCAGGTTGCTACATGCAATATAAAAATAATGCGTTCAAAATTTTTTGAATGACACGCCCCTTCGCATAATTAAAGTACAACTTCATTGAAAATTTACATGCTTGCGGGTCACGTATTTCTTAATGTATAGTTTTGTAACCTAGCGTATACTTGGAGACAAATAATATGAAACGATCCTTGAAATTGCATCAAAATCGGACTATAATCAAGAAAGATAACCTACATTAAAGCTGTGCCATGCACAGCCACGTGCTTTGCAATGAGCACTGCCACAGCGGCAATGTCACACGAGCAGCGAAAACGAAATAAACCAAAAAAACATTGTGCGAGCGAGACAGACATACAAATAAGTGTGCATGTTATGTTCTTGCTGCAGCTACTCCAATTTGAACTCATATAATTGCGAAGAAAACTCAGAGGGTATTACACGGTCGGCATGCCCCTCTGAAATTTTTTTCTTGTTATTAATGCATTGTTGCTTCGTCAATCCATTTACTATTATATGTGCTAGTGCGTTGTCTGTGTCACTCGCTTCTGTTTTGATTTTTGTTACTTCTGGCTTTGTTTAATATAAACGTCGAAATTTATTTCTTCGTTTTTTTAGCAGAGTTGAAAACAGCTCTTTCTGAACAAGCTCTGAACCCAATTTATCCATAACTTAAATTACTGCGACCACCTTTATTCAAATATAAATAAAATTTTAAGTAATACCTTTTCTACAAATGTCTTTACGAAAGTCTTTGTTTATATTATTATAATATAAGACCTCATTCCACTAGATTGTGTTAAGGGTAATCCTTAACAAATTTAAAAAAAAAAATGTTATTTTATTCAGAGTATTCAGAATCAGAAAATCAAAATAATTTTGAGATTTCGACAAACATTAAAAGGTTAATGTCAATATAACGGACTTTGTTATACCCTCTGAGGGGTATAATGGGTTTGTCAGAAGTATGTAACAGGCAGAAGGAGGCGTGGCAGACCCCTTAAAGTACACTGACGAGCAAAACTGTAACACGAGTTCAATGTTGTCACTTCAAAAGTCTGTATTTTGTCTTCTACTTTATGGATTCTTAAAATCTTAGTCTTATTTTATTAGTGCAATATTTGACTATGTTTTCACCAAATTTGAAGTCATTAGATAAGCTGGAAGAAATATGCCAACAAAAAATGTAAAAAAAGTCAAATGTTACAGTTTTGCACTGTGGTGCTTTTTAAACAAATATTTTTTGTATATAATTTTTTAGAAATGGGTCCACAGCTTTTTAAATTTTTGTAGTTCATATATGCGATTTGGCATACTTTAGTTATATCGTTGCACCATTTTTGGAGGATTAGTGTACCAGAAGTCCTTGGTCCTTTCCCACAGCTTATTTATTACATTTGGAGGGACCGCATATCGCGAAAGCTGCGATTTAGCCTGGGTTTATAGTATTTCTAAGGGGTTCATGTCAGGAGATTGTAGTGACCACTTTCTGGACTGAAAACTTTTACTAGATATCCAGTTTTATACCAAATAGGGCGTGTCCTTCGGGTCATTGACTTGCTAAAAGCTACATTTTTCAGCAGCAAGACCCATATTACCAGTCACTTCTCCAAGATTCTGTTCTAGAATTCTAAAATATTGCTCCTTATGCATTATTCCATATTCAAACACCAAAGGTTCAACTCCACTTTCACTAATACACCCCCAAACCCTAATTGAGCAGCCACGTACTTCACGGTTTGCTGCACTGCATTTAATGGCTGGATTGTGTGATCACTAGTCCAATACCAGGATCATCCGACTGACTCAAAACTATTTTTCTTTATATCATCTGACCAAATTACCTTACAAAAAAATATTTTTAAAATTATTAAACTTGTTTTACCTTAAAAAAAAAAATATTTTACAATTGTTTAATTTTTTGTTTGTAACTTACAGCAGCCCAATCAGCTTGAGTTCGTTTTTCGTTAGTTGTAGCAAAATTTGTAAGCAAATTTACGTGCCCTTTAACTAGGAATGGTTTTTTAAATATTTCTTCAGCCTTTAGCACTAATCTGCCGAGTCTGCGACGGACTGTTCACTCACTAGCATTCAAATTAGACAGTGTCGCTGCATTTTTGGGAGGGTGTTGCGATAGCCTGTCACCAAGTAGACCACGTGAGGTGTATCGCGATCGCTTAAAATTCTTGGTTAACCTCCTTAATTAACTGAAATACTATCCTGAATGTTTTTTATTTTGATTCGCTGCCCAGTCATATGGCTAAAACCAAATTTATTAGTTATTTTTCGAACGGATGCGCCTGCTATCAATAATTGGGTTATTTTCTAATTTTGCTCGCTTAAAATGTTTTTAGCATTGCAAATAGATTTAAAATTATTAAATCTTAGCAATTTTAATGGAAACAAATTAGTTTTAACGGTAAAAAAAAGGTTTGAAACTAAAAATAAAATTTTTGCATTGAGAGTGCAAAACTGTAACATTTGACTTTTTTTACATTTTTTGTTGGTATATTTCTTCCAGCTTATCTAATGAATTCAAATTTGGTGAAAACATAGTCAAATATTGCACTAATAAAATAAGACTAAGATTTTAAGAATCCATAAAGTAGAAGACAAAATACAGACTTTTGAAGTGACCACATTGAACTCGTGTTACAGTTTTGCTCGTCAGTGTATACAGTATGTCAACTAATTCTTTGCAAAATGAAATTAGTCACACAATTTGAGCTTTAACATAATTATTTATTAGGAAAGGCACTTGTTTTCATGTTCAGTCCTTCACAATATATTTCAAATATGTATTCTTAAATAATATAATTAACAAAAGTAATAAAAATAGAAACAAAAACATAATAATTTCTTAGAAACAAAAAAAAACAGCAAATATTAGCTGTCTAGTAATTCTTTGCAAATGCAAGGCTATATCTTTTCAACAACACTCTATAATTGGCTAATATTTTGTGTGCCCACCGTTAGCATCCATAACTGCCCTGAGGCGCCGCGACATGGACGATATAAGTGCATTAATGTCGTAATATTCCGGAATTTTAAGCCACTCCTCATTTATGCACTTAATCAACTCAAGTTTTGTTTTTGGGCTCCGTTTGGCTACCTTTTTCTTGAGCAAAGCCCACAAATTGTCTATAGGATTGAGATCCGGACTCTGGGCGGGCGTGTCAATTACTTTGCTGTAATTATAAAGCAGCCAGGTGCGACACAGCAGCGATTTGTGCTTCGGATCATTCTCCTGGTACAGTTTGTATTTGAGTTTGCTGCTGTTTTCAGGATTAACGAAGCCGAAATTGTGCGCACTTCTTGACAATTCATTTTTTAAAATGTCTAAATAGAACTCCTTTGTCATTATATCATTGAATATGCGCAGCTCTCCAACGCCTTTGGATGAAATACAGCCCAACACCATGACTGAAAGCTTTCCAAATTTAACAGTGGGTATAATGTTTTTGGTCTGGAGGGCTGTATTTGGTTTCCGCCTAACTTTGCTGGGTCCATCATGATAATACATCATGATCTTGGTCTCGTCACAAAAAATTACGTCTTTCCAGTACTCCGGAGATCTGTTAATATTGAATATTGCGAAGTTTAAGCGCTTCTCAATATTCACAGCAGACAGCAATGGCTTCTTCCTGGCTACATGTGATGAGTACTTGTGGCGATTGAGTACTTTTCTCACAGTCTCATGGCACACGGTCTTCTTGGAGTCTGTTTTGATATCATCCGCCAACTCTCTGAGGCTTGTTTACGGTTTATTTTCAATAGTTTTCAAAATTTTTGAGCAATCCCGCCGAGAGAGCTTTGGTGGTCTGCCTTCAGAGCTGTATAATTCCAGTCTGTTTTCTTTTTCTGCCCGGTTAATAATATTATAAACTGTTCTTAGTTTAATTTGATGCATTTCAGCTAACTCTTTTGCTGTTTTTTTTCCTTTCTTAAAATGAAAGTAAACTAATTGAATCAAATTATCCTTAGTGCGTTTGCCAGACATTGCAAAAATCCTCAATTTAACACAAACGTGCACTGATCCAAAGCAAATTTTTTAACGAATGAGTGTAAGGAAGACTAGAAAACAACATGTGATCGGTCGTTTTCGATTTTGTTGTCCCGTTAGTTTTTCTATTGTCTTCTTTCAACCAGTGTTTGCATTTTGCAAAGAATTTATTGACAGCGTCATATACACTGCGCGCCACTTGAATAGGACACCTCTAAAGTCGATTTTCTTTAGTTAATTTCTGCTAAGCCAAGACAACTATGAATATAATTTTTTTTCTTAAAAAGTTTATTTTATTATATTTATTTGACGAAAATTTCAAAGTTATTCAAAAGTTGTAAGTATACATAAAACAGTGCTAACCATTAAGTAACAAAATGTTGAGTCTTAAATGTGCACCACTTTAACTTAAAATTGTTTAAGGATATTTCAATCCACTTCAAATAAAAATATTACTTCAAATAAAAGTTATTAGCATGTTTTTTAACAATAACCAAATTTTTTAATAGTGTGTTGAGCCACCTTTTTTCTCCAAAACCTCACACGTTCGGTCTGGAAGGGATTCATACAATTTTCCCAAATAATTCTAGGAGATTGAGCCCCATGCTGATTTGATAGCTGCAATTAGCTCTGGAACGCTCGAAAATTGCTGACCTGATCCATATACTTGACGTGTTAGCCATCCCCACACATTCTCAATAATATTCAAGTCCGGTGAATAGGGTGGCCAGTTTAATAGTTCTACGTTTTAGCTCCCTATATACGATTTAACAATCCGGGCCGTATGTATAGGAGCATTATCATGCTGATTTTAGGTTGGCAAAAAGAGTTTGGAAGTGTGGAAAGGCCTCTTTCAATATACCATTATAGCTCAACGCATTCATGGTGGTTGGAACAAATTTAAGCTCACAGGTGCCATAATAGGAAATGGCCCCCCACACCATAATACCTCCAGCACAGCTGTGCAATTTATCAAGATGGTGTGGTTCTTTCCGAAGATCATGAAAATAGTAGTTATAGCCATCGGGGCCCTCCAAATTAAACTTTTTTTCGTCCGAAAAGACAACACGATGCCACTCCGAAGTCCAGGTCACATGTGCGCGAGCGAACTCAAGGCGTTGCAACTTTCGAACCGGGTTAAGGGATGGCTTCTTCTTGATTTTTAGTCTCTTTAGGTGTGGAGCATTATTAATAACACGTCGCATGGTTGTCAAACTTGCTCTAACGTTGCATTTTTCCCTTATCTTGGCCAAAGAGTCGTGTGAATTGGAAGCTTCTCGTAATATAAGTCGCTTGTCTGCGATAGTAATCACACTGTGGGTGCGGCCCTTCAAGCTTTTTCCATAATTAGCCTCATTATTTTAAAAATTGGTTATGACGTGACGGCTCCTGTCCATTTTTTTTTGCTATTTTGGCAATAGAAAGTCCAGAATCCTTGTAAGCTTGGATTTTTCCCTTTTCCGACTCAGATAATGAAGTGCCACGACCCATTTTAATTTTTAAATTTAATATACACTTCAAATTAAGAAAAAAGTTTTACTTAACCAAAATTAAATAAATAAAATGCATGTTCTATTCAAGTGGCGCAAAAATTCCATTGAATTTTTGCGAATGCAAACATAAAACGTAAACAATTTTATAACGGTTCTATTCCAAAGCTTGGAACGCACCAGAAAGAGTGAAGAATGCTTGAAATAAGATAATATGAAAAAATACCGTTGTTTTACCATTTCGTTTTCGAGTTATGAGCATTTGTAAAGCGAGCATACAGGGTGTCCTATTCAAGTGTGAAAGTGTGGAATTTTGTTATTTTTTTTGTCAGACTTATAGCTAATACATATCTTAACAATAATTGAAAAACAAATTTTTCCCAAATAATGCCTTTATTTTTATTTTTCATGTTAAAGTTTAAATTGTGTGACTTATTTCATTTTGCAAAGAATTAGTTGACATACTGTATATATTCTTGATCAGCATCAACAGCAGCGTCAATATAACCATGTCTGTCTGTCTGTTCATATGAACGAAAGGATCTTAGAGATGGTAATAGGTACAAGTTCAAACTTGGTCAGTATCGACCACATAAATACATATTTAGTCAGCCAATTTAAGCTTGTTTCCTTTTTTTGATGCCACGCCATTTGCCCACAATAAGCGAAAAACCACACATACTTCGGGAAAAATACATGGTTTTGACTAATATCTCAGAAACTAGAACACCTAGGTTCACAAATTTTGACATGCAGGTTGCTAGTAGAATATAAATACAATGCCATCAAAATTTTTTGGATGCCACGCCTCCTTCGCCCACCTTAAGCACAATTTCTTTTTAACTTTGCATGCCGCTGCCTCACTTATTTCTTAACGTATAGTTTTGTAACTTAGCATATACTTGCAGACAAATAATATAAAAAGATTGTGAAAATTTCATAAAAATCTGACTATAATTAAAATTGGTCATAAAACGAAAATCGTTCCTTTTAAGCAAGGCACAATCACGTGCATTGCACTGAGCTGTGCACACAAGCAACGAAAACGAAAAACGTGTGAGCGAGATGGACATACAAATTTGTGTGCGTCTTAAGTTCTTGCAGCAGCTACTCCAATTTGAACAACTTGAATATAATTGGAAACGAAGCTCAGAGGGTATTACACGATCGACATGCCCGACTGACATTTTCTTTCTTGTTTAGTTTACATTTCTCTTATCATACAGCTTTGTAACTTCATAATTGTTAATTTATAGCAGAGACGCAGCCACGTAGCTGCGCATCGCATAGCTTGTATGTATGTTGGCATTAATGATTATAGTCCGATTTTGATGTTATTTTAAGGATAGTTTGATAGTTGTATCCCAGAGTATGCTAAGTTACAAAACTAATTGAGAAACAGGTGAGCCGGGGCGAATCTCAGTAACTACGGCACTTGGGGACACAACTTTTGGCATACTGCTATTTGCAATATAAAAATGCCATTTTTGGATGACACAATTGCGTTGAAACTTCGCATGCCTCCGGACCACTAATTTCTTAACGTACTTCTCTATAGCTAAATTAATATCAGTATTAGTAAATAAACGTCATGCATATAACACAGGGCGCTGTAGTTGATATTGATTTTGAACTAAACAATATAATATATATTTTGTAATCTAGTTATCTGTTGAAAATGGTCCGCAAACTTTTAAATAACACGTAAATTTTTAAGTGCTTTATTTGAAATGTTTTAAAAGCGAGTATGGTACTAAAAATTTTAAATCTTCTATATGTTTACATGGTAGCCAGTAACCTACAGCCAAATTTCGTTCTGCCACAAAATTGTTTAACTATTAACAATTTTTTTTTAGTAAAATTAAAGAAAACTCAAAAATTGTTATTCGCTATACTTACTTTCAGATTTAACATAGCATCATCGAAGTCCTCTAGTATTTAAAAATGTCATCAAAGTGGATGGTTTTCCTATTCATGCTTATTCTTCTGACAGGTAAGTAAATCTATATATATATATGTATATATAACGCTTTATACTAACTGACTGACTGACTGATCACCTCCCTGGCCAAATAACAAGAGCTACATGCATGAAATTTGCACACAACGTAGTTTTCATAACGTCATAGTGCAATAAGACCGCTTTTTTCAAAATTTTGGGTGGATGTTAGAGTGAGTTTCGTTGTCAAAGGTCAATTAATTTTAGTATTAAAAACTTTGTTTTGAGATATCGCAGGCTAACTTACAGACTAAGTGTCTGACTAGAACAGGCCACATTTGTCGACCGATTTTGGTTCAGATTGGAGAACTATATCATAAAGCTGTCATACGATCTAATAGTTACAAAAAACACTTAGTTAGAAAAAGTTGGTTTGTTTTCGACATATCGCAACCAAACTTTCAGAATATGAGTTCAATAGAAAGATATACACTGACGAGCAAAACTGTAACACGAGTTTAATGTTCTTACTTCAAAGGTCTGTATTTTCTCTTCTACTTTATAGATACATAAGACCTTAGACTTATTTTGTTAATGCAATATTTGACTATGATCCCTCCAAATTTGAAGTCATTAGAAATTTTAAAATGTAACAAATGTCAAATGTTACAGTTTTGCTCTGTGATTTTGTTAAAACAAATATTTTTGTTTTGTAATTTTTTAGTAATGGGTCCACAGTTTTTTAAATTTTTGTAGTTCATATGTGTGATTTGACATACTTTAGGTGTAGCGTCGCACCATTTCTGAAAGAATAGCGTACCAGATGTCCTTGGCTCTTCCCCACAGCTTCATTATTACATAACATTATTAGGGACCGCATATTTCAAAAGTTGCGATTAAACCTGGCTAATTAGATTTTCTATGGAGCTCATGTCAGGAGATTGTGGGGGCTAACTTCAGGACTGAAATCTTTTAACTAGATATCAAGTTTTATACCTAATGGGGCATTTCCTTCGGGTCATCGACTAAATTTTTCAGCAGCAAGACCTATATTATCAATCACATCTTCACTATTCTGTTCTAGAACTCTAAGATCTATAATTACCAATACCCGTACTTGACTATTTGCTGCACTGCATATTTCTTCCAGCTTAGCTAATGACTTCAAATTTGGAGGGATCATAGTCAAATATTGCACTAACAAATTAAAGCTAGTCTTAAGTATCCATAAAAAGTTTTTATGACTCTTACAAAAAATATGCGAGTACACCTTAAAGGTAATACAAGTGCAGATATTTTTGCAAACACATTGCTTAGCATTTTAATCATTCTAATATGTTTAGGAATTGTTATATATACTTTCGAAGAGCTCATATAAAAACAAGGAAGAAAATTTCTGTCGGGCATGCCGACCGTGTAATACCCTCTGAGTTTCATTTCCATATAATTGGAGTAACTGCTGCAAGAATTTAACATGCAAACATATTTGACATACTTATGTCCTGCGCGCACAACGTTTTTCGTTTTAATATTGTTAATTTTTTGTGTTAAAAAAAAATACAAAAAACTGTGTTATTCACTAAAAACTATAATTTTGACAAAATATTTATTGCTACTTTTATCTTTTACTGTCGAAACCGTGCAATACGCATACTTTTTCTGGCGACTGTAAATTTTTTTCAACCATTCTTCATTTTCACAATCTCTAACGCAAGCGAAGCTGCGGGTTTATTGCTAGTGGGTTTGTTACTTGAATTAAGTAGAGTATAATGAAGTGATCGTATCGGCATTTAAATACAACTTAGAGTTATTCCTACATTAAAATGTATACAAATTATGAGTTTTGAGCATGGAATGTGTCAATAAGCAAGAAAAAAAAGTTCCGTCAAACATGCTTGACTGTGAAATACCATCTGACTTTCATTTCCGATTCTATTAATTTAAATCGGAGATATGCGCTGCAAGAACTTGACTTGTCTCGCTTGCACAAAATCATTGATATTTGTTTTAAATTTGTTGATTCATTTTTTGCCATTGCTCCTTCTGTCTGTTACGTGCTTTTCACAAGCTTAATATACCTCTCTGACCGATTCCGTGTGCAAAAAAAGAAAAAAAAAACTGTGGCTTCCCAGGAAGTGGTGTACTTAATTTATTACTTTTATTCTACATTTTCAGGCAGCTCATGGTGTGCTTCGAAGCGTTTCTTTACAGACTTTCTTCAAGACCTACCAACTCCAGGAACAGGTGGTCCTTCATTTGATACAAATATAACCAGCAATATTACTGGCCTTGTAGGCAAGACAGTAAAATTAACCTGCCGAGTCAAAAACCTAGGAAATCGCACAGTAAGTAATGCAACTTCAAAGCGAAAAATATGCAAAATAAAGGTCAAGGCTTGCAAATATACATAATTGTTTTAGAATGATATCCATACATTTCTTTAGAAATATTATAACCTGTGTTTTTGTAATTTTAATGTAATAATGTAATGACCAAAGGCCTACAGCGATGCACCGCAGTAGAGGTGGGCATGGTCTGGGTTTTTGTTGGGTACCCGTAGATTAGGCTGAAAAACTGATTTCGGGTTGGGTGCGGGTAGTTATGGGTTAGGTCGCTCAACCCGAAAATTAATTTGGAAATATCAGAACGCAATTGTGTAATATTTAAATACATATTTTCTTTTCTAAGCTTCGTGTACACTATCTATTATGTTTGTTATCGATAATCTTAATTACAATTATCATCACAAAAATTATCATTACAAAAGCGAGAAATAAATGTTATCTTTTGCACGCCAAAGATTGAATAACCTTGCAGTACCCTGTATGAATTTACAGTACGGGGTTTCTTCTTGTAAATTTGTTTGTTATGACTTACAGAGTTTTACAAAAAAGGTTATTCTAACCGATTTTTACCCTTTTTCATCCAAACTGGATGCTTATTGCGTAAATTTTGTGACGATTGCTTAAGGAACATAAACATTTCTTACTAAGTAATTTCAAATAATTGTTCCTACGACAGGTATATAATATAGTAGTCCGATCGGGACGAAATTTGGTAATCATATGGAGAATGATAGCAACTGCATATTAAGGTTAAGATCGCTTAAAAGACAGAAAACATTTTAGTACTAAGTATTTTCAGCCGATTGTTCCCATGGCAGTTATATGGTATAGTGATCCGATCTGATTTCAACATAAGAACTGCCTGCAAAGAGAACACGTTTCATCAAGATAGCTTTAAAACTGGAAAAACTATGCGAACTAATTGAAACAGACGGAAATGGTTATATCGGCTCGACTGTTGAAGCTGATCAAGAATATATGTATGTGGAATCGGGTTGACAACGCCTGCAAGATCTTAGCTGTTTAACGATATCGAAATACACGACGATATTCGATTTTGCGACCATAACTACGAGGAGTTATACAATACAATAACGCCGAAAACGATGTGCACGACGAGAAGGAGTTGAAAACAAGCATCTATTGAGGAAAACGACCAATGACGCTAGCGACGACCACGCTGATGTATTATTCTTAATTTAATTAATAACTAAACAAACTTAAAATTAAAAATAATAATACAAAATTAAGTATTAAATAATAACTATTGTGGTGTTTTAATATAAAATCCGACAAATATGGGGGCTTACCTAACTAAAAAAATAAGCGACGGAAGAAATTTTGCTAACAAAAAAAAAAAAATCAAACGACGACACGATGACCAGCTTGAAAGATTTTAAAAAATGAATAAATGATTTAAACAGAGAAAAAGAGGAAGAATATTAGGTTGCTGCACAAATTTCTTTTCGAGTCAGAAGGCGATCAAAACAATCCGAAGCGTTTGCTTAGTTTTTTGATGGCTTTAATTTCACGAAAATAGACGAAGAATTGAATAAGAAAGTGACGTATGTCTGACAAAGATCTAACTGTAATTTGTAACATACTGGGGTTGCAACATAATTAGGCGAGTTTGTTGATATATTTTGTAATCTAATAAAATCCAATTTATTGGTGATGTTCAGAACGAACGTGATGAAAGAGTAAATGAAGCAGATGACAAGAATGAAAGAAGTCTGACATTAACGAACAAGAAAGGAAATGTCAGTCGGACATGCCGACCGTGTAATACCCTCTGAGCTTCGTTTCCAATTAGATAAGTTCAAATTGGAGTAGCTGCTGCAAGAACTTAACATGCACACATATTTGTATGTCTATCTCGCTCACACGTTTTTCGTTTTCGTTGCACAGCTCAGTGTAATGCACGTGGCTATGCCTTGCTAGAAAGTATCGATTTTCGTTGTAAATAAAACTTTTTTAATTATAGTCCGATTTTGATGAAATTTTCACAATCGTTTTATATTATTTGTCTGCAAGTATATGCTAAGTTACAAAAGTATACGTTAAGAAATAAGTGAGCCAGAGGCATTCGAAGTTTCAACGCAATTGTGGGCGAAAGGGGTGTGGCATCCAATAAATTTTGATGACATTATATTTATATTGCAAATAGCAACCTGCATGCCAAAATTGGTGTCCCTAGGTTTTATAGTTACCGAGATATTCGCAAAAAACATGTATTTTTTCCGAGGTATGTCTGGTTTTTCGCTTATTGTGGGCGAATGGGGCGTGGCATCAAAAAAAAAAAAGATTCTTGTATTGCCTGATTAAATATGTGATCGATACTGACAGAGTTTGAACTTGTAGCTCTTACCATCTCTGAGATCTGTTTGTTCATACGGACAGCCGGACAGACAGACAGACGGACATGGCTATATCGACTCGGCTGTTGATGCTGATCAAGAATATATATACTTTATGGGGTCTGCCACGCCTCCTTCTGCCTGTTACATACTTCTGACAAACCCAATATACCCCTCAGAGGGTATAAAAAGCTGAAATAAATAGACGAAACAACGCATTCTCTGTACACTCTATAGTGTCGGTCCAAAATATTGGTACGTCTATGAATACGCACACCACGACGGCAAAGTTTGCATTACATTTTCGAGATGTTGAGGATACACTACGTCGATTTAGAGGCGAGACGCTATTGCTCTTGAAGTATGGATAAGTTATTTTGAGGAAAGGCAACGATTATGTTATGTGACGAACTACAGAAGTTTTTCTTTGGTCGCTAAAAAGTTGAGCTAAATGTTCATAACGAGGAATTAAGAACTGGAGTATGCTCAAAAAGTCGCTGCTGAAAGAATTTGAAACAAAAGTGCACAGTACCCAATTACACAATTTTTTGTCAAAATCGAAGAAAACGAAAGATGAGGACGTTCCAAAATATCTTCTATAGATGGAAGATATCTTCTATAGGTAACATCGAGACCAAAGCTTTGATGCAGTAAGTTATTAATAGCAATATTGAGTGTGAATAAAGCGATGCTATACTAAAGGATCTAAATGAATTAAAAGAGAAATTAAAATTTAGCAGAAAAGAAAGCAGCAAAAATAATAATATTTTTGTAGTTTTAGTGGCCAATTACTTGGTAAAATAGGAGTTTTAGCTGACTTTAGGTCCATTATAAATAAAACGGTTAACCGTTACTTGCATCCCATGAATTAAAGAGAAACTTTTGCCGCATTGATGCTTACTTTGCTTTGATCATTCTAAACACGGCATTAAAATGGGTCGCAAGCGCAATTCTATTCCGCGGAGTTTTTTTAATTTTGATGTGGAGAAAACACCACAATTTGCTAAATCTGCCAAGAAATGTGCACCTCAAGTGCCATTTGATTGATCAACGCAAAGCACTATGTGCCCAAATCAACAAAAAATGCATGCATCGATCTCGTGACCACCGAAAAAATGCCATTACCGTTATTGGACTCGCAAAGTTTCAAAACTTTAACAGCTTTTTAGTGTCCTGGATATGCCTGCTGTGACGTCATGAAATATGATGTAGTTAGTTGATGAAAAATATGAGCAAATAAAGTTCAAAAAGCGGATTAAATCGTGGATTATAGTGGCAGTGATGTTTATGTAAGAACTCTTGGACTTATAGAGCTTCAAAGATCTCATACATCAGAAATAATATGTGCTAAGATTGAATCTATATTGAATGATTTTAAAATACATACATAAAACACAAATTTATACAGTTACAACTGACAATGGGCGTAACATGATTAAAGCAGGTGATTTCTCGGCTGATTGCAGCGACGTCACTGGTATCAATTTGATGATGAGACTGTGCTACGAGATGTAAGAATACATTTAAAAAAATTGTTTGATTCCTAATTAATTTATTTATAATTCCAAAGGTTTTTAATTCTGGCTAAGTCACTACAAAAAAAACCACAGATCGATGTTGCAACTCGCTGGAATTCAACATTTACATTGCTAAAATTTGAAGAACGCAACTATGGCACGTACGATCGTAAATATCTGGCCATCTACGAAGCTATAAAACACTTCAAACACTTAGTTAATGTCAGACCATTTGTTATTAAAGCTAACCATAAGGCGCTGGAATATGATTTTTCACAGCGTCAGGCATAGAAGGCACAGAGAAGGCATCTCCCCAGCAATTGCGTCATCTAAACTACATATCTCAAATTTTCGACAGTTATCGTCTACCTAATTGGAAGTGACAATGTGACGGACGCGTTCTCCAGGATTAACGCAATTTCAATGCCATCTTCGCTGAACGCCAAAAGTATTGAGGTCTTAGCAAGGGAGTCCATGCTTACTGCGACGTATCAACAGGCATAGAGCGACCTTATATTCTGTCGGCTTTAAGAAATAGCGTTTTTTCACGGACTGTCACACCCAGCGGCAGAGCTACACTGAAGTGTGGCCTTTAATATGTAAGGATGTTTTTTCATGGTCAAGGAATTGTCTTCTATGTCAAAGAGCAAAAATACACAATCACAATTCTTTACTTCCCGACAAAATTACCGTACCAGATCATCGTTTCGAACATTGGACAACTGCATTTCTTCGTCTTCGAACCTGCATAAAGGAAGACCTTCGAGCCTCAGCTGCTGAGATGCTTTACGGATGCACACTTAAGTTTCCCAACGAGTACTTTACAGACATGGATTCAACTCCTAAGCCTGCCAAGTTTGTAAGTGAATTCAGGACTAGCATGCAAGCTCTGAAGCTAATTCCAACAGCACACCATATGAAACCCAACATTTTCAAGCATAAGCGCATAAACGATTGCTCTCATGTTTTTGTAAGAACCGATTCAGTCAAGCGACCGTTGGAATCACCTTACACTGGACCATTTCAAGTCATCGACAGGTCGTCAGATCGCGTTTATCGTGTTCAGATGTATGGCAAGGAGGCATCCATATCAATTGACAGACTAAAACCAGCGTTCATCGAAAATGATGACACAGAAGATAACGTGGAGATCTCTTCATTTGCCAATCATTTAAACACTCGAACCTACTCCCACCGACTTGTCTAAGAGGGGAGTACTGTGGCAACTCTGTCACACATCTATTGTTCAACACTGCTCGTTGAAGACGGGCAGAAAGTTGCTGCAAAATTCACTTCATTCTCAACAAGAAGAAGCGCCGCATTGTACATTCCAACAAAAAAGGAATAAATGATACTTTAATTTATCCGTGTGTCTTTCTCGCATCTGCCAATATAGAGCACACCAAAAAACTAATTACTTTTCAATTGCAACATCTTTGTAGATCTATAATTTTATCCTGAGAGCATGGATTTGTGAAAAATAGATCCACCACCACTAACTTGCTAAAATTTACTTCAATGGTCATACAAAGCTTTCCAAACAAAATGCAGACAGACGTCATTTACACGGATTTAAGTAAGGCGTTTGACTCTGTTAATCATTCTCTTTTACTGTTTATTTAAATGTTATAGTTTCAAAATCTGTAAAAGTTACCTCCGGTGTACCTCAAGGAAGCCACTCTGGGCTCTTGTTGTGTACCCTATTTTTAACGAATTCATACTCGTTGATGTATGCCGATGATGTTTAACTTTATCTGTCGGCTACAGAGAACAACCTTTGTACCATGTTCCAAAGTGATCTTGACAACTTTCAAACATGGTGTAAAACAAACTTATTAAATCTAAATTATATTAAATGTAATGTACTGTCTTTTATAGCCGAATACCCTTCTTGAATATTTATATTATGATCAACAAAGCTCTAGAGAGAATAGAGTCGGTCACTGATCTGGGTATCCTATTGGATCAAAAACTTAAGCTTAGCCAGCACATTTTTTGTATCGCAAATCGAGTATGTTGTGTGTTGGGTCAAAAGAATTTAACGATCCCTACATAACTAAAACTCTTTAAACTTTACTTGTACGTTCTAATCTTGAATATGGGTCTTGTATATGGTCACCCCAATACAAGATTCATCAGGACAGAATAGAGTCTGTGCAAAAACTCTCTGCTCTTTGCTCTAAGAGGCCTTAACTGGAACCTAATATCACTTCGTCTACTTTCGTCGTAAGTTGTATAACTTCCTGTTTTCATCTTGCAAATTAAATATTTGCTGCTTGGCATGCTTTCGAAAATCGTCTCGCTTCTCATTAAACATTTGTATCATCTCGTCTCATTTTGTTAAATTGATCATCAGATTTTGATTCCAACCAATAACTCGAACGGCGTCATGTCATTGCTCCTGCAGTGTGGCGAATTCATTGCTTGTTGTACTATCGGTACCATTTATCAGTTATAATAATGGAATTCAGTCTTTCCACTTGTCCGTTTGCTCTGGGCAATCCTGGCGAAACAATGTAATACGCCACAATGCTTCTTAAATTCATCCGATGCAGAGCCTCGACTTATTATATTCTGAACTGGGTTCCCAAAAGTATGGTTATGTACTTCTAGTCTGGAAATAACGTCATTAGAAGATGACGTCTGAGTCGCGTACAGCCAGCAGAATTTGGTGAACCCATCTGTGACATCCAGAATGTTTTTGTATCTTTAATCAGTTGACTCTAGAGGACCCAAGAAATCGATGTGCAACATTTGTAAGGCCCCTCTTTCTTTCGGCATTGAATGTAACAGTCCCTCTTTCTTTCCATGCTTGCGATTGGAAATTATGCATGGAATGCAGCATTTCACCTGTCGTTCAATCTTTGCGTCGTGTTTGAGAATATAATATTGTTTAGCGATAATCTCCTTCATCTTCAAGACAGAAAAGTGTCCTATCTTGTGTGCAGCTTTAATTATCTCTCTTTGAAAAGCTAAATATACAACAATAAGTTCAATGTCATCAACAAGTTTGAATAATAAACCCGCTTTCATACAGTAATCGTTGTGTGAACCTTCCTCTGATAACAGAGAGGAAAGAATAATTAGTAACAATCTACTACTACGTAAGCAAAGAGCAGAAATTGTTTCTGAACAGATTCTATTCTGACTTGATGAATCTTGTATTGGGGAGACCATGTACAAGACCCATTTTCAAGAATAGGACGTACAAGTAAAGTATAAAGAACAAGTAAAGTATCAAAAACAGCCCTAAATATTTCTTTGTATAGTATTGCAATGATTGCAGGATTTTATGGGTCTGCAACATTGGTGGCTTTTGTGAGTCAATAAATATCTACATACAAGAGCTTCAAGCTTAAAATTAGTCAGTATCAACCACATATTTAGTCAGTCACTTAAAGTTTGTTTCCCTCTTTTTGGTGGTCATTTCGCTGCAATTCGCCCACAAAAAGCTAAAACCATACATTCCTCTCACTTAGTTTTACACGTTGGGCCACCAATTTTTATATGCAGGTTCCAACCATAAAAACAATGTCATTATAAATTTAATTTTCTGATGCCACGCCCCCTTCGCTCATAAGGAGTAAAAATAATTTAAAATTTGCAAGCCTTTAAATTAAAAATTTCTTAACGAATATTTTTTTAGCCATTTTATTCGGCTAGAGACTAACAGTATCAATTTGTCCTGAAAATTTCATTGAAGATCAGATTAGTGTCAAGAAAGTTACAGCTTGTCAAGATACAGTTTAAACACTGGGAAAATATATATTTTTTTTGACTTTAGATACAAAAATAAAGGCTTTTATATCATTTTGCGATATTTTTTAAACTATTATAGATTTAGTAACATGTTATAAATTAAATAACATAAAAAGAAAATCAAAACAATTAACGCAAAAACAAAAAAAAAAATAACAAAAACTAAGTTTACACAATTTTGACACTGTCAAGAAAGGGTTTACATACTTCATTCTCCGCATCTGTTTTGCTCTCATTCTTAGATGCTGCTGTATTTTTGCGTTTCTTTTTATTTGGTTGGAAAATTTTAGTGAGTTTGCATCGAAAAAACGATTTAATTTGACATTTAAAATGCCCGGAAAAAGATTGAACTTTGATATGGTCCAATTGATTCTGTACAATCGGCAACTGGGCAAATCCGTTCCAGAACTTGTGGAAATGTTCGCCGTGTCAAGGAAAACTGTATATAATGTTTTAAGTCGGGCGGAAAACGAAGGCCGGTTTGAAGCAAAGGAGGTAGGTGGGCGAAAAAGAAAGATCACCGATCGGGCAGACCGCCTACTCATGCGGAAGATCAGCACAAATCCCCGGATTTCGGTCAGAACTCTTGCCAAGGAGCTCAACGAAGAGTGTCAGGTGGATGTCTCCCACGAAACAGTACGTAAGGCCATTAAAAGGCATGAGTACTCATCGAGAGTGCCACGAAAAAAACCCTTGCTATCAACCATTAATGTTCAAAAGCGATTTTCTTTTGCTCAGACTATGATTAGTCACCCGGCAGAGTATTGGGAAGACGAATTTATTTTTTGACGAGACAAAGATTATGTTATATTACAACAATGGTTGGTCCAGGGTATGGCGCAAGGTATCCACAGCACCCAAAAATACAATTCCGACTGTCAAATTTGGAAAACTGTCAGTTATGATTTGGGGGTGCATATCCAGCCAAGGAATCGGAGAACTGGCATTTATTGAAAACACCATGAATGCCCAACAATATCTGGAAATTTTGAAGGCAAAGTTGCCAACAAGTGCGGCTAAATTCGGATTTTTTCCCAACGACAAGCCAACCTTCAAATTTTAACAGGATAACGACCCACAGCATAAGGAGTTAACGGTACGCAATTGGCTTCTGGACAACAGTGGAAAGGACTTGGATACACTACCCCAGAGCCCAGATCTTAACCCAATTGAACATGCGTGGTCCTACCTAAAGCAAAAAGTTCGATAAAGGAATCCAACTAACCGGACACAGCTGAAGGCATTTGTACTGGAAGAGTGGCAGAAAATGACACTGGAATACGTCCGAAATTTAGTCAATTCCATGCCAAAACGGATCCAACATGTATATAATGCAAAAGGGGGGTCATACTAAATATTAATTTTTAAAAATTAGTTGTAGGTTAAGAGGTATTGAATATGAAATGTGTAAACACTTTCTTGAGTAAACTTAGTTGTTGTTATTTTTTTTTGTTTTTACGTTAACTGTTTTGGTTTTCTTTTTATGTTATTTAATTTATAACATGTTACTAAATCTATAATGGTTTAAAAAATATCGCAAAATGAAATAAAAGCCTTTAGTTTTGTATCTAAAGTAAAAAAAAAAAACAATATTTCTCCCAGTGTGTAAACTGTTTCTTGACAAACTGTATATACATTGAAAAACGAAAATTTACAGTAGAGGCGCGTGCATTACACTGAGCATTGCTGCAGCGCTGCCGTCACACGAGCAGTGTAAACAATCTTTCAAAACATGTGTGCGAGAAGAAAAAAAACATACAAAAACGTGCGCAACATGCTCCAATTTGAACTCATACAATTGAAATTGGCAGTCAGAGTGTATTACACGGTTTTTTTTACTCTCTGAGGGGTATAGTGGGTATTGGTATATTTGTCAAAAGTATGTAACAGGCAGAAGGAAGCGTGACAGACCCTACAAAGTATATACATATATTCTAGATCAGCATCAACAGTCGAGTTGATTCAGCCATGTCCATCCGACCGTCTTTCCGTATGAACGAAGAGAACTCAGAGATGATAAGAGCTACAAGTTCAAAGTTGGTCAATACAAGAATCTATTTTTTTTTGTTGATGCCACGCCACATTCGACCACAATAATTGAAAAACCAGACATGCCTCGGAAAAATACATGTTTTTGGCGAATGTCTCAGTTAATATAACACCTAGGAGCACCAATATTGGTAGACAGGCTGCTAGATACAATATAAAGACAATGCTATCAAAAATTTTTGGATACCATGCCGCATTCGATCAAATAAGGTACAACGTCGTTGAAAGTTTACTTGCTTCCGGATCACATATTTCTTAACGAATAGTTTTGTAACTTTGTGTATACTTGGAGACAAGTTATTTCAAACGATCCTGAAAATTGCATCATCATCAGACTATGATCAGGAAAGATAACATAAAACTCAAAGGGTATTTCACGGTCGGTATGGCCGACTGGCATTTTCTTTCTCGTTTAGACTAGTACCCACTAAAATTAATTTTGAAGTTTTTTAAACATATTATTTTAACTATAGACAGCCTTAAACCTCTTACTATTGAAATTTTCTAACATCAAGATAAACAGGGAATAACTCTTCTATTGTTTCGCAGGTCTCCTGGGTGCGGCATCGAGACATACATCTTCTTACAGTTGGTCGATATACATACACGTCAGATCAACGGTTTGAAGCAATGCACTCTCCACACGCCGAAGACTGGACGCTCCGAATACGGTACGCCCAGCGCAAAGATTCGGGTACATATGAATGCCAGATCTCAACAACACCTCCAATCGGTCACTCCGTTTACTTAAATATTGTTGGTAAGTGGACTATCGTAAGTTGTTGGATTTTGGAACCCACATTGTAAAAACATTTAATAAAAAACTAGTACACAACAAAATAAGTTGTTGAATTCCGTAATCGAAGCACATTAATCTCGAATGTTGTCAACCTTAGCCTCTTAGAACTGAACGCAATTCTGACAAAGCTTACCTTTTGGCAACAAATTAAATACCAAAAATGAATTGTACGTTTCAATACATGTATATCCTATTTGTTCTTACTCCTTGATTTACTGACTCAGTGTAAGGACGTTAATTTCTTGGTCAAGTATAAAAATGTTTCAGTTAGGAAAAATGTGTTAGTTGTGACTATATCAAATCTAATCTTTTATTATAGATCATAAAATGTTATGTAAAAGGTACACATTTCATGGACAAAGGTTAAACAGCTTTGATATAAAAAACTTTCTAAATCTAAATTAAACTCACCCACTCCGTTTTTGGCAACTCACAAATCATCAAACAACTTTAATAAAGTTCGAACATTTAAATCATAGTCAAAGAATCATATGGTTGCAAATCAACACCTCGTACTAAAAACTATTTTTCTTTTGGAGATACCAAGAGACCGAATTTATTTAGATATTATGCATATCTACCAAACGATGGTTTGATTGGAAAACAGTTAAGGTTATCGAACCCAAGATATATCTAGAGAAACCCCTATCTAAATAAGCCGAGTCTTCATACACTCTCCCGACTCGTACTGGAAGAATATATAATAATAAGCTTTCATAATAATAAACATTCTTAGCCAGTCTTTACTGATGGAAGATCAACCAGTCGGATTGGCTGGGTGAAAGTGAGAAAATCGAAAAGCAGAAAAGTGTAGTGTTGTAAAAAGCAGTTAAAATATTGAAAAAAAAAAATACTTTAATGGTTGAAAAGTTGATTGTTGAAAAAGCCGTGATAGTGCAAAACATAGTGCGTAATTACACAACTCGCGATCGGCAGTCAGCAGTCAGCAGGGAAATTCTAGACTTTCGATAGAACAAGAGAACAAGCGCTTGCAACGAAAAGTGAAAGTTGCAATTACACTACGTAGCAAACTGTCGAAGAACAACAGAAGAAACAAGAAAGAAAATTTCAGTATGCCATGCCGACCCTGTAATACCCTCTGAGATTCTTTTCAAATTATATGAACACAAATTGGAGTAGCTGCTGCAAGAACTTAACGTGCACGCATATTTGTTTGTCTTTCATTTTATTTCGTTTATTTGTTTTTCATTTTATAGTGTTTTCGTTTTTTTTTTTGTATAGGGGGGAAAAGCCTATAAAGCCGAAGTGTGGAACATTCACCCACTAAAAACCTCCCTACTCTCCGTTTCCCTCTCGCGGCACCACTGCTAGGTATTACCTCACGAGGGGGAGATCGCATGAAAGCCTCGTCTAGAGTCTCATCTAGAGTTTGAATTTGTATTGCGCAATCTTTCAGCGCGACGCAAGGTTTTCATGATTTCTGTAGCCATGTGGGTTACAAGTTCCCAATTGTTTTGCGAACTAAGCAGGATATCTAAAAAGTCAGTGACTATAAATTGTCTCCCAATTCTTAGGCTTAGTTCATCCCGTTCGGCAGAAAGTCTTGGACAGACAAAAAGGACATGTTCGATTACCCGCGCACAGTGTGTGCAAAATGGCTCCGTCTCGAATTTAAACCTATGCAAATAAGCCCTAAAGCACCCGTGTCCAGTCAGTATTTGCGTCAGGTAGAAGTCAGTTTGTCCGTACTTTCTACTCACCCACAGACATAGGTCCGGAACGATGCGCCTTGTCCAGCAGCCGTTGGTAGTAGCAGTCCATCTTTCTTGCCACTTCTCCATCGTCACCTCCCTTCTTGCAGTTTGGGGTCCGCTTTACTTTGTCTCTGCGGCGAGAAGATCCAGAGGGATCATTCCGGCGAGTACAAGTGCTGCGTGTTCTCAGACTGTTCGAAAAGCACTTATTGTTCTCAGCGCACATGTGCGGTAGGTTGACCTGCAGTTTCTTCCATATATTTTAACGGGAGCTGCATAGAGTAGTATTGATTTGACTGCGTTGCTAATTAACCATCTGCTGCGCTGCCGGGGACCTCCCACATTAGCCATAATGCGTGATAGAGCTGACGTCGCGTTCGAAGCCTTTTCCGCTGAATTATTCAGATGATAATTGAAGGTCAGCCTATGGTCGATCTGAATGGCAAGATACTTTATGGATGGCTTCGAAGATATATTACATACTAAGACCTCGATATTTGCAGTTTCTACAACTTTTCTGCTGCTGATTAGTACTGCCTCTGTTTTATGGGCGGCTAGTGAAAGCGAGTTGTTTCCTAGCCAAGCAACGACTTGTCTGATGGTGTTGTTTGTGATTGTTTCCAGCTCACTGATCTCCTTAGCTACCGCTACAATGGCTATGTCATCAGCGAATCCAATAATACGTATCCCATGATGTGTCGGTAGCCGTATTACACTGTTGTACATCACGTTCCATAGTATCGGGCCCAACACTGATCCTTGGGGAACATCGCCAGTGATTTTATGTTGCACTCGACCGGCTGATGTGTCATACAGCAATACTCTATCCTGGAAGTAGCTAAGGACCAAATTGATAATGTAGTCTGGTATCCTAAGATTCTACAGTGTTCTCATTATTGATGCCCAGCTTGCGGAGTTGAAGGCATTCCGTACATCCAGAGTAGTAGCAAGACAGTTCCACCCTTCCATCTCTAACCTTCTATATCCTCGGTGGCTATTTTCACCACCAATGGCATCCAAGGTGCTTCGTTTTTTACGAAAGCCGAATTGCCAGTCCGAGAGTCCGTTACTTTCCTCTAGTTCGTCTTCTAGTCTATTACAGATGATCCTCTCGAAGAGTTTGCCAACGACATCTAACATGCACAGTGGTCTGTATGCGGACGGGTCGTCGACGCTATTTCCTTTTGGTGGCAGTACCAAACGCTGCAGTTTCCACCTTTTGGAACCGTCTGCTGTCTTAGGCAGAGGTTGAAGAGTTCTGCAAACAGATTGGGACGCCTTGCAGCAATAATTTTTATTATCTTTGTAGGGATTCCGTTTGGGCCTGGGGCTTTGTTAGCTTGTAATTGGGCGGCTTCCTTGAGTACTTCTGTTGGGTCTGTATATTTTCAAATTGCATGTGGCATGGCTACAGGATTAGTTTTCAGGTGCTCTGGGAAGAGTGTCGCAACGATGGAAGACAACTTGTCCGGTTCCGATGGCATTGGGCGCCTAGATAGCTTCCCCATGACCTTGTACGCTGTACCAAAAGGCTGGCAGTCTGCCTTGGCACAAAGGCTTTTCCGGCAAAGATCTTTACTTCTTCTTATAGTCTTTGTTAGTACTGCTCGTTTAGCTCGAAAATCTTCTGATAGTTGCGCAAAGCCTGGTCTATCTCTAGCTCGTTGTTGTCGGCGCCTTGCTGAGAGACACTGTCGTCTTGCTTCTGCGATCGCATCATTCCACCAATGTACTGGTTTGCGGGTGCTGCCCTCAGTCTTTTTTCGGATCATGGAAGCGTCACAGGCATTCTTTACAGCAGTAGCGATATTATTCGCGCATTCGTCGGCAGTATCACTTGGTCGAACGTGTGTATGGGTCACATTAGCAGCAATGCTTCTTCTTTCAGCGAATTTTTGCCCAGCGTATGAACCGTGGCCTCCTTTCTGTGCTTCCGTGATGTTCAATTGTGCACATTATCGCCTGGTGATCGCTATGGGTATAGCCGTTGGCTACCGTCCATTTCGAGCTTCTTGCCAGGGTTGGACTGGCGAAGGTAAGGTCTATGACTGATCCCCTCCCTGCTTTTGTGTATGTGTTTGTATTTCCGGTGTTAAGCAGCAACACATTTAGGACAGCAAAAGCGTCCAGTAGGATTCTTCCACTTGGCGTTGTCCGGCTACTAACCCATTCTGTTGCCCAGGCATTGAAGTTCCCCACAATTAGTACCGGGGAGCAGGTTATCGCGTCTTGCACCAGTTCGTCCAGTATTTCTGCATACTCCAAGATCGATATGCTGGGCGTAATATAGCAGCTGTATATATATATATTCCGCGGCATTTGGCCCGTACGAAACCTCTAAAAATGTTTTTTTCCAGCAGTTGCTCCGCAGGGTTTGCGCAGCTCCATATAGCTGCACCGGTATTTCCGTTGTGCAACCAGCTTCCGTCCTGTTTGGCTCTGTAGTGCTCACACAATGTGGCAATATCCGTCTAGGTTTCACGCACCGTCTGGGTTAACAGATCTTGTGCGGCTCTGCAGTGATTTAAGTTTAATTGGAGAAACTTAATTTTCAGCGTTTTTTAATGCTTTCACGAACAACGGGCATCCTTTGTTTAGTGTATGGTGGTTAGTTTTTTGCTGTACGGATCTGGAGCAGAGTATGCAGCATGCGGATTTATCGCAGTCTTTAGAGGCGTGAATCTGGCCGCTACAGTTGAAGCATTTCTTAGATGCGTCGTGTTTACTTCTGCACCGTGCTGCCGTATGTCCAAAGTCCAGGCACTTGAAGCATTTGCGCGGTTCCACCCTGAAACGGATACTGCAGATTGTCCAGCCTATGCGTATGTTTTTCAGCATGAAAAGCTTGTCTGCCGTCTCTTTTGTTAGAAGCATCGTCGCTATTTGAGTTCCGCGACATGCTTTACGCAATTTTGGTGGCGATTCAGCTGGCAAGTCACCCTCGATATGCTTAAGCACCTCCAGTATTACGTCTTCTGCTGTTGCCTATTCCGGAAGATCACGGATCTCCAAACACCCTTTTCTGAGATAACTGATACCTCAGCCGCTTCGCCAAGTGCTTTCTGCACAGCCTGGTGCAATTGAATGGTGGTCCCATCCGCTGCTTCGCTCATTTGCAAGAGTACTTCACCTGCGGCAGTGCGTCTTACACCACGAACGCTCTCCTTGTACTTTTGCAGCTCACTACTGTTTTGTACCGACGATAGCACCTTAGCGTACTCAGCTGCGTCCTTGCACTTTACTAGTATTGCATCAGGTCGCTTTTTACTGCAGCTAGCCTATATTGCCTGAGTTTCTGCAAGTTGGGGAAATGTTTCCTTGTCCTCTTCAGCAAGTCTGGAGCTGATCTCTACTTGCAGTTCTTTCATGCGCATGAAACAATTTCTATTGGCCTGCGTGATGTGCCTGACTGCTTTTGGCCTAAAGACTTGTATTACCTCAGCAATTTGCAATCCCAACTCCTCCGTTAGTTTAATTAGGCTCTCCTGAGCTTTTTTTGGCCTCTTCTTCGACGTTTCTGGAGAGTTCTCCATACTTCCATCGTCTCTACATCTTTTGGGTGTTTCTGCTTCGTTGTTACTGGTGAACAAAAAAGCAGATTCCCTTACAGCGGGCATCTTGAGTCGCAGGTGGAACGTGGATAGAAGCTCAGCTTCTGACCGTTCGGCTTTGCTACGCCCGTCCATTACTGCTTTTAATACCACGTCACACTACACAGTCCAACGTTGTCCACAGATTTCCCTTAACTTGACTGAAAATGGGTTATACCGCCCAGTCTCGGTCCCCAGAGCCCCTTTTTGCCAGCACCGCCTAAGCGGAGGGTTTGGTATCGGTCTGGTCCGCAACCTTTAGCTGCTTCCGTGCTAGTGACGGGTATATATGTGGTATGTTCTGGGTGTACTGGCTAATCAGCTGATACGCTCTCAAAACTCACCGCGCCTACTGCTTGTTAGGCAGAGTTATGCTTGCAATGCAAAACCGAAAAACGTGAATAGCAAAAACGGCGGGAGCGTTTCTCGAGTGTTAGATTCTATTATTATTTCAATAACAACGAAAAGAAAAAAAACTCTCTGCTTGTTAGGCAGAGTTATGCTTGCAATGCAAAACCGGAATACGTGAATAGCAAAAACGGCGGGAGCGTTTTTCAAGTGTTAGATTCTATTATTATTTCAATAACAACGAAAAGAAAAAAAAAACTCGCTCAAGCGCCCTTACCTCACTCCCCTCGCCAAGGGAGTGTTTTGAGGGATAAAATATCCGAATTCTCGGTGAAAAGCCAATGGAGCTAGCGATTCCAGCAGGTGTGTCACTAAATTCGTGGGCTTTGTTGTATATCTTGTATATCTTTAAATTGCATCTAGCAACTTGCATACCAATTGGAATCCCTAGGTGTTATATTAACTGAGATATTCGCCAAAAATATGATTTCTTTTCCAAGGTATGCCTGGTTTTTCGTTTTTTGTGGGTGAATGGGGCGTGGCATCAAAAAAAAAGGAAACAAACTTGTATTGATTGACTAAATAGGTGGTCGCTACTGACCTTACCATCTCTGAGATCTGTTTGTTCATAAGGATAGACGGACATAGCTATATTGACTTGGTTGTTGATGCTGATCAAGAATATATATACTTTATGGGGTCTGCCAAGCCTCCTTCTGCCTGTTACATACTTCTGACAAACCCATTATACCCCTCAGAGGGTATAAAAACTCATATATAGATAACAGTAAATTTTTGAAACGTCACGAATTAGAGGTGGGTAGGGCTGGATTTTTGTCGGATACCCGTGGGTACCAGCAGAATTATTTAATATATTAAGTTAGAACACTAGTTAAATGTCCAAGTTTCCCTAGGTACAGTGGTATTGACGTCCCAGCAGTTAAAACACGTGTCTCAATGGATTCCAGCTTCTCACGAACATCACCAACAAATCGTCTCACCATTAGCCAACTTTGAAACATGCTATAATTAAATGTACATTTTCAATCAAATGTGAATGTTTAACTAGTCATCGTGTTTAAACCAGATTAGTAAAAAAAATTCTGGTTAAATGGCAAGCTGTTTGGCGTAATATTTTTATGCACTTAATAAGTTTTTTAAAATATGGTAAAATTGATACCAGTAATTTAAGGTGTTAAATTGTGCTTTCGTCATTTAATTAAAAGCTTTCATAGCTAAGAAGTTTTTAAATGATAGCTTGTAGATTTCAATATAGCACATTTTGCAACGTATTTCATTTGCTGTATCTGCTTTCATCATGTATGTTTGATTCAACATTCTTTTTATCTTTACCAACTCAGAGCCTATCACAGAAATCATTGGCGGTCCCGAGATGCACATTAACAAAGGATCCACCATTAATTTAACCTGCATAGTTAAATTTGCACCAGAACCACCACCCACTGTTATTTGGTCGCACAATCGTCAGGTAAGTACTTTTGTCTACTGTAGAAACATACATAATAAAATTAATAAATAACACAAGCCTTACATTTAAAATTTATTGAAATTTGTATAAAGTGTACAACAAAATAAAAATGAACAAAGATATGTTCAGTGGAGCAGGGACGATTATTTAAATTGCCATCGGTTTCCAGGTATCATAACGTATACGAGGGCTGCTATATATATTTCTGGCCTAATAATGAAAATGCGAATATTTATCATCAAAAATTGTTTTATTGTTTTTCAAAGTATTCTCCAGCCTGATTTATACACTTTTGCATGCGCTCAAACCAATTGTCGAAGCACTTTTTCCACTTCGATTGAGACACCTCCAAAACATGGTTTTTGAACGCTTCAACAGCATCTTCTGGGCACGAAAATCGTTGACCACGCATTTTTTTCTTGATGTGCGGGAATAAAAAGAAGTCATTGGGTGCCAAGTCAGGGCTGTACGGCGGATGACCCATCAATTCGACGTTTTGGCCGGTCAAAAAGGCGCTGGTTTGAGCCGATGTGTGAGAGCTCGCGTTGTCATGGTGAAGAATGATTCGTCTTCTCTTGTTTGTTTTTCGAATTTCTCCGAAGACTTCAGGCAAACAAATTGTGGTGTACCACTCAGAATTGACCGTCCTTCGTTGGCGTTTTGTAGGAATTTGTGAAGGGTTTTTCCTCTTTTTTTTTGGATGTGGTGAACCCCAGCTGTTGTGCCAGCTGTTGAAGTCCCCTACGAAAATCTTATTGGTATAGTTGTTTGGGTTGAGGTTGAGGTTGTCGTTTTGGGATTTAAGGGAGAAAGTCTTGTTGGGAGAAATGTAAATAGAGGTAATTTGGTAATTCTACACTAAGGGATTCAAAATGGTCGGGTTGATTTATCTGGGAGTTTTGGATGGATTTGTGGACCAATATGGCTGTGCCGCCAAACCTGTTGGAAGCTGTATTGGTAAAAATTTGGTAGTTAATAAAGGATGGATTTGGAAATGTGTGTATTATAATTGTGTGTCTCTTGAAGGCATATTATTTGTGGTGAGTATTTTTCTACAATGGTTAAGAGTTCGTTATAGTTATTGGTGTACGCTTTTATGTTCCATTGTATTATTTTTAGCATATTTTTTTAGGCTAAGAAAGGCTTAGTTTAACAAAGTTTATTATTTAAATAGTTTCGCTGTCGCTGTTGTTTGTCTGTAGGTTTTTGGTTGGGGGTTTGGTTTATGTTTTTGTGGGTTTGAAACTGGTAGACAGGGTGAGAAGGTTAGTTTTAGGGTCTTTGGCAAAAATCCTTAATTTGAAATCCATAGTTTGTTGTGAAGAATGTGTCGTATTTAATGGTTTACCGTCGGTATCCATGACCTCTGGTGTAGCTTGTTTTTTTTCTTGAGTTTGCTGTAGTGTTGGTGACTCTGTTACTATTGTTGGATTGGATGGTAGGTTGTGTTCGGAGGATGATGCGGGGGTGGGCTGTTGTTGCAGGCTGCTTTGTGACTGTGTGTTAAGATTCCTGGGTAGTGTGTTGATTGGAGTATGGGTATTAGTTGTGTGCGGAGTGGGACGTCTGAGTATGTTGTCGTATGTGCTCTTCAATTGTTGGCTGTGTCTTGTAGAGTATATGTTAAGTGCTGTTTTGTGGCCTACCTTTTCGGTGATTTTTATGGCTGTTAATTCCTGTTGTTTGCGGAATCTGTGGCATTGGCGGTCAAGGGGGGAGTGTTGATGGTCAATTTCTGGGTTATTTATGCAGTTAAGACATTTTTTGTTGATTGTGCAATATTCGATTCCGTCTGTATGGTTTGGTTCTGAGCAGCTTTTGCATGACTCCGGGCTTTTACAAACAGATGTAGGATGTCCGAAGCGAAGGTACTTTTTGCAACTGAGTGTTGCTGCTTTAACAAAAAATATCAAATATCGTTATCGATATATCGATATTACATTTTTATATATAATGTAGAGATATTATGTTCAATGCGAAACACAAATAATGATACGATATTTGTTTGATATAACTGTTATACATAGATAATTATTTTAGAACAAATATTTGGTATGACTTTTTAAATAAACTAAAGAATATATTAATTTCTAGTAATTTCTCAATGCGCTTACCAGAATTCTGAGAGCTGTTGAGTTATTGTTGTTATTGTTCTATTAATAAGGGAAAATTAAACAGTTGATTTGAACTATGTACATACATATGTATGTATATCGCTGCAAAAAAGAAACAAAACAACCGGCTAAATACAATTTTAATTTTAATATAGGTTATTGCAATTGTGCAAGTAAATACCAAAAGCATTTATTGTCAATTTTGTTAAAAAAAATTTAATTTTAATGTTAAGAGTTGTCTTGCAACTATTATATCATATGGCAGCAATATGATATAGTGGTCCGATCTTAACCAAAATCGGTGGACATATATATCTATATGTCAAACTTATAATCTGAGGGTATGGTTGCGATATCTTGAAAAACAAACAACTTTTCTAACTAATTGTTGTTTTGCAACTACTAAATTATATGGCAGCTATGTGATATAGTGGTCCGATCTGAACCAAAATCGGTCGGCATATGTATCTATACGACAAACGCTTAACATGTGAGTTTGGTTGCGATATCTTAAGAAATAGCAAAGTTTTTCATACTAAGACTATTTGACCCTTATCCACGAAATTCACCCCCTTTCACTCAAAATTTCGCAAAAAGCCGTCGTATTGCACGATGAAGTTATGAGAGCTACGTTGTGTACAAATTTTATGCATGTAGCTCTTGTAGTTTGGCCAGGGCGGTGATCAGTCAGTTAGGACAAAGAGTTTTATGTATATAGATATGTAATGAAATCCCGAAAATGTTGGTTTGTGTCACTTGTCTGGGATAGTTCGTGTTACCTTATATTTAATTTAATTAATAAAAAACACATATATTTATACCCTCTGAGGCGTATATTGGGTTTGTTAAAAGTATGTAACAGGTAGAAGGAGGCGTGGCAGACCCCATAAAGTATACATATTCTTGATCAGCTTTAGAAGCCGAGTCGATATAGTCATGTCCGCCTGTCTGCCCGTCCGTCCGTCTGTATGTCCCTATGAACAAACAGAACTCAGAGGTGGTAAGAGCTACAATATCAGTTTTAGTCAGTATCGACAACATATTTAGTCAGTCAATACAAGAATCTTTTTTTTCGATGCCACGCCCCGTTCGCTCACAATAAGCGGAAATCCTGACATACCTCGGAAAAAATACAAGTTTTTCTCGGTTATTTTAACATCTAAGGATACCAATTTTGGCATGCAGGTTGCTAGATGCAATATAAAGATAATACCATCAACATTTTTTTTGGATGTAACGCCTCCTTCGCCCACCAAAAGCACAATTGCGTTGTAACTTTGCATGCAGCTGGCTCACTTATTTTTTAACGTATAGTTTTGTTACTTAGCATATACTTGCAGGCAAATAATATCAAACTATTGTGAACATTTTATCAAAATCGGACTATAATTAAAAAAGTTATTGATACAACGAAAATCGTTACTTTCAAGCAAGGCATTGCCACGTGCATTGCACTGAGCTCTGCACACAAGCAACGAAAACGAATAACATGAGAGCGAGATAGACATACAATTATGTGTGCGTGTTAAGTTCTTGTAGCAGCTACTCCAATTTGAACTCAAATAATTGGAAACGAAGCTCAGATGGTATTGCACGGTCGGCATGCCCGACTGACATTTTCTTTCTTGTTACATTTGCGACAACAAAATGTCAACTTAAAAGTTAAAATTATTTTTGTGTTATTTAGGTAGTTTTGGTCCAGGTGGAATTTCATATACTGGCACATTCCCCATTTTTGTCGATACAACTATGTAAGTTTCCAAAAATTGATTTATTTGGTTAGCCAAATGTCATTAAAAATCTTGTCATTCAAAATGCTGCCTCCCTTGCCTTCGATGAGTAAAAATCTTTGATTATTAGAAGTGGTGTACATCTTTAAAATACGATTTCTTGGCGGTAAAATCTTCTTGTCTGTAAACAGCGTTTCTTCTTTTCACAGACTGAATATGTGGACTCAATATCTGGAAATCAATTGCCGGCTGATCAACATTTTTTTAAAATTGCTTCCCACAAACTACCTTCTTGGAATTATCATTGACTGGCTGATAATTTGATAGGATAAACCAGCTTTTCGATTGTCTTATAAAAGAGACCTTCGTTTCATGTCTGGAATGTAAAGCACTGAAGTCAAAACTATCAGCATAAACTGCTGGCCACTGCAACGCTATCTTAATTTTTGCTCTGCATTGGCCTCCGTTGCGCCTTTGGATGAGCCCGATTTCGCAGAAAGCTGCCCATTGAATGGCAATACGACTGTCGCATTCTGTAGAGAGGAATGGTCTTGTTACTTACTCCATTTATTTTAAAAGTCGGTCCCCTTTTTCTTATTATAGATATTTCCAATCATATTTTGGGTCAAACGATATATATATATGGCTGTAGCTAAAAATGGCTGTCGACAGGTATAGGCCATGCCTTCAAAGGCATATGCATATTCATCGTAGGATTGGGGTGACTTTTTAGAGAAGTGTTCTTCTAGCCTGAATAAGATTTGCGAGCACCCAAGACCGTTATTTAAAACTGTGTTTAGTCGCCCTCACAAGGATAGTATAGTCACGATACATACAAAAATATCACAACACATCACCTAAGCCAATCGCATTGCAAACTGCCCATTGATTAGTCTTCACAGAGTTATATCTCAATCTGCATATTGTGTTAAGTACACCTTATGGGCAAAAAGACCCAGTTGAGTATCTCCAAGACGTCACGACACTGTTGAGCTGGCTTCGGGCATTTGTCGAGATGATCACTGCTGTCGTTCCCGCTACTTACCTATTGGTGTTTTCGTCTAAATTGTAGGTACTGTTGTAGTTGGGGTTGCTCTTGTTGTAATTATTATTGTTGTAAAGGCTGCCGTGTTTGTTGTTTTAGTTGTAATTGTAGTTGCTAATAGCATCGTTGATGTTTTGTTAAGAATCCTGATTTTTATACCCTTGCAGAGGGTATATTGGATTTGTCACGATGTTTGTAACGCATTGAAGGAGGCGTGGCAGACCCCATAAAGTATATATATTCTTGATAAGCATCAACAGCAGAGTCCATATGGACATGTCCGTCCGTTTCTATGCGAACTAGTCTCTCAGTTTTAAAGCTATCTTGATGAAATTTGGTACACATGCGTATTCTTTCTGCAGGCAGTTCTATGTTAAAATCACTATATCATATAGCTGCCATAGGAAGAAATAGAAATCCCATGTGCAAACCAAATTTTATCCCGATCGGACTACTATATCATATAGCTGCCATAGGAACAATCGGCTATAAATGCTTAGTACTAAAATGTTTTCTGTCTTTTGAGCGATTGTATCCGAATTCCTTCCGATCGGACCATATAGCTGCCATAAGAACAACCGGCCGAAAATACTTGGTAAGACAAAGTTATGTGTCCTTGAAGCAATCGCCACTAGATATGAGGAAACCAAATTTCATTCTGATCCGATAACTTTGTCATATAGGTGTTATAATTTATAAGTAATCACAAACGAGTTTTGAAGATGACAGTAAGACACTGCGTACTGTAAATTCATACAGGGTTCTGTAAAAGTACTCAAAAGGTATTTAAGATATCTGAACGAAATTTTCACAGTGTGTGCATGGTGCCACTTAATGTATCCTGACCGACTTTGGTTCGGATCGGATACTATATAGCCGTCATATTATATGAGTTTAAAGATATGTTTTCTCATTAATACATTGTTGTTCTTTAAGATATTGCAATGAAACACACACAGTACGTGAAAGGTAGTAATATACATATACTGACCGATTTTTATTGCATTGATTTTTATTGACTATATCATATATTTTCTATATGATGAAAATTGAAAAATGTACTAAATTTGTCTATCTGTCTAACATTTTTGTTTTTTTTTAAAACTGAACTAACAGAGTACGTGTATGGGATTATTATCTATACACTGACCAAATTTGATTCGGATCGGACAACTATATCACATACCTCGCATATAAGTTATCTGACAACATCAGAGCCAAGACATGTCTTTAGTATGAGAAACTTTTTTGTCTGTTGAGGTATCCAAACCAAACTTACACAATAGTTGCAAAATATTTTTATTTAATATTCTGAGCAGTTTTGGTTGGAATTGATAATTATAAGCAATCGTATTTACAAAATTTTACACGTTGGGAACATTGCGCCTTTCTCATAAATAGGTTATTACTATGTTTAGCTTATTAGTTAATAAGACATTTCACATTGACCACTTGATTTTGCTCTAGAATACGCTGTAGTATATTACAGTCGGCTTGCTCGACTGTAGCCGTTCCTACTATTTTTCAGTTATATGAGTTAAAATTCGAGTACTTTTGTAACAGCAGCGATGCTGGAGAGCTCAGTGCTTAACACGTGACTTTGGCTTTGCTAAAAATTTGAGTCTTTCGATGTAACACACAATAACTTTCTTGATTATAATCCGATCTTGATACAATTTTCATAAATACAATTTTGATGGCATCTTTCTTTATATTGCATGCAAAACTGGTAGCCCCAGGTGTTGTAGTTTCTAAGATATTCGCCAAGAAATGAATTTTCCGGGGTATATCTGGATTTTCGCTTATTGTGGACGAATGGAGCGTGGTATCGAAAGAAGGAGACAAACTTGTAATGATTGACTAAATATGCGACTTAAAAAGAGATTATAGCTCTTACTATCTCTGAGATACTTTTGTTCATAGGGACAGACGGACATTGGTTAATCGACTCGGCTGTTGAAGCTTATCAAGAGTATAAATACTTAATGGGGTCTGACACGCCTGCTTCGACCTGTTACGTAATTTTCACAAAGCCAATATTCCCTTCAGAAAGTATAATAAGCACTCATCTCTCATAAAAATAGACGGTAAAGGCTATATCGACTCGACTATTGATGACGATCAAAAATCTGCATATATTTAGAAGAGTGTTGTACCTTGTATACCCAATTGGTTATGAACAGTTTGATGTGTATTAACTTTTTGTAAATATTAACCAAGCTATATATTTCAGGTTATAAACTTCGATTCACCACGAGGCGGCATATCGTTAGTCACTGAGAAAGGTGTGTTGACCACTAGTCGGCTGCTGGTGCAAAAGGCTATACAGCAGGACTCTGGACTTTATACATGTACACCATCTAATGCAAATCCAACGTCAGTGCGGGTGCATATCGTCGATGGTGAGTAGACCGGTATGCAATATGCTCATTTGTTCGATATACATATAATATGTGTATGTTGAAATATGGGAAGAAATTGCGTAGAACAAAATACTTATTTATTATTAAACCTAAAAATCCTTATCCAAAATAGAAAATAAAAATTGTAGTCCAATAATTAGCACGCTTTTTCGCTAGCTTAAATATTTTAACTACTTATGTACTTATATTCTCAACAGAGTATATCGATTCAAGAACGAAAAATTTAAATTCAAGCCTCAAAATTTATATTTTTTTCTATACTGACAATTAATTGGCTGGTGACCCCATCCCGGATTTTTACTTCGGCTGCGTGACTGTACTTTGCTTCAGTTGATATTCACTCAACCCATCTCCATCCCATAACTGGCAGACCGTAATTAAATTTTTCTGACACTTTTCAATGACATGTCATTCCCATTGAATCCCATTTACTTATTGATCATGTAAAATAGAATGTAAAAATGTTTCAAGGAAAATAAAACAAGAAAGAAGGGTAATTTTTGGTACACCAAAGATGTAATAGCCTTGCAGAGCCCTGTATTAATTAAGACCACTTTTTGTTAGACTCTAAGCTCTTTGAAAAGAGCATAAGAGACTTATGATTTTGTGCGAAAAGTTGTCTGTCTGTCCGTCTGCATGAACATCTGTTTCTCAGCAAGTATAATAGCTAGAGATTTCATTCTTTTTGCATAAGCTTCGTTGCTTTGTTACGCAGATCAAGTTTATTTTCAAATTTGGATGCCACGCCCCCTTTCTCCACAATTAGAGAAATAGTGGGACTCGATTTTTGGCTTTCTTAATATGAATGCTAGAACGGCCAAAATTGGTATGTAGGATACTGGATTCCATATAAACATATTCCGCTTTAAAAATTTTGGATACCACGCCCCCTTTGCCCACAAAATGCGAAATGCTGTATGGTAATCATTTGACACTGATTTATTTTGAATCTAACTTAAGTATGTATTTAAGTCTCCACTCCCATAAGAGTGTGGTGACGTAGGAAATAAAGTGCTCGCATGCGAAGAGCAGGAGGATCTAGGGTTCGATCCTCGGTAGCGAAAACTTTTTCTTAACTAATGAAAATTTCCTTTTTTTTTAATTCCTGACTTTTTTGAAAAAAAAAACAAGAAAGAAATGTCAGTCGGCCATGCCGACCGTGCAATACCCTCTGAGCTTCGTTTCCAATTATATGAGTTCAAATTGGAATAGCTGCTGCAAGAACTTAACATTCACACATATTTGTATGTCTATCTCGCTCACACGCTTTTCGTTTTCGTTGCTTGTGTGCACAACTCAGTGCAATGCACGTGGCTATGCCTTGCTTGAAAGTAACGATTTTCGTTGTATGACCAACAAAATCGTTGCAGAATCGGCAATAGACAGAAAACATCGATCATTTTCAGCCGATTGTTTCTATGGGAGCTATATGATATAGTAGCCGATCCGATCCGATCTGGCCGATTTTAATATATGAACTGTCTATAGAGAGAATACGCATGTGTACCAAATTAAATCAAGAATATATATATATATATATATATATATATATATATATATATATGTATATGTATATATTTAAAAACATATGTATATTTGCATTATAAGAAACAGAATAAGCATAAGCATCATATAAAGAATAAAAGCGCAGAAGCCAGACGTACAAGCAGCAGAACTGAAACAGACGTAAAGTACACTTTGCCACTAAAGTCACCGTATTCTTTACTGTATTATACAAATTACGCTGTAACTTGGTCAAATTATTGTTAGGTTTGAAAATTTTTGATGCTGGATTATATAATATGTTTTCTACAAGCTTACAAAAGAAAAACAATAACATGCCTAAAATATAAAATATATTTTTAATGGATAGCCAATCTTGAAAATTATATTTCTTATTTTTCAAAATTTTTTTAATTTTGTGATTTTTATACTACAGCGTGAGAAAGCCGTTTGTGTGTAAAAGGCAGAAGGAAGTCTGGCAGACCCCATAAAGTATATATATTCTTGATCAGCATCAACAGCCGAGTCGGTATAACCATGTCCAATTTTCTGACAACTTCACTCCTGCCCAAAACTATACGACACCTCAAAAATTTTAGTTTCGACCCTCGTAGGAGAATGGAAAAGCATAAAGGGACAAAACAAAGTAAGCAGATTACTAGCAGAAAGAGTAATGAACAAGAACTGATGTTCTTGTCTCTCAATGCATCTTGCGTTTTCGAGTAACGGGAAAAAAAAGCACAGCTCTATTTTATGCTTGACTGCACGTGTATCAAAACTATACGACACATTTGAGTTATAGCGGCTGGAGAGAGATGCTTAGCGATATTTAATTTTTTTCTATTGTTGTTTAAAAGTTAATGATTTTCGAATAAAATGCCGCGGGGAAGTGTGTTGAACGAAGAGGAAAAAGGGAGAATAAGTGCGTACAATGAAGCTGGCTTTACTGTAAGCGCAATTTCGCGTTTATTGGGTCGTACACGCTGCGTTATTGCTAAATTTTTAAGCGATCCGAGTAAATACGGTATTAAGCATAACACAGGTAGAAGACCAAAGCTCTCAGACCGCGATAAACGTCGCATAATATCAATGGCGAGCAATTCGTTTGAATCATGCACGACACTTGCTGCAGGTTGCAGTCAGCCTGTGTCCCGGATGACTGTTTGGCGGACGCTGCAGTCGTCAAAAAATATTGTCCGAGGAGTTTTAAAGAAGGCTCCTTTCTTAAAACCCCACCATAAAATAGCTCGACTCAAGTTTGCAGAAAATAACTTAGAGAGAAACTGGGCCTCGGTATGAAATTTTATGTTTGTTTTGTTTATATAGCTTCTTTCAATAATTTTCATTTAGATAATTTTTTCTGATGAGAAAAAATTTAATCTTGACGGCCCAGATGGCTATCGTCACTATTGGCGAGATCTGCGAAAGGAACCACTGATGTTTTCCAAACGCAATTTCCGAGGTGGATCCGTAATGGTTTGGGGCGCGTTTCACAAGTCCGGAACGCTGAATTTGAGCTTCACCAGCTCGCGGATGAACAGTGGAGATTACAAGAAAGTATTAGAAGATCGTCTCCTACCATTTTTGGACGAAAATGGAGAAAGAGAGACAATTTTTATGCAAGACAATGCATCAATCCACACCAGCAGAGAGACCCAGCGCTTTTTGAATGAACACTCCATTAGGGTTTTGGATTGGCCAGCTTGCTCTCCTGACCTTAATCCAATAGAGAACATTTGGGGTATCTTAGCCAGGCGAGTCTACGCAAAAAATAAAAAATTTGATAATGTTGCAAGCCTTAAAAGCGAAATTTTGACGCAATGGTCCCTTTTAGACCAGAATCTTTTAAAAAACTTGGTTAATTCGATGCCAAAAAGGATTTTTGAGGTAGCTTACTTTGTTTTGTCCCTTTATGCTTTTCCATTCGCCTACGAGGGTCGAAACTGAAATTTTTGAGGTGTCGTATAGTTTTGGGCAGGAGTGTATATCAGAGCCAAGACATGTCTATAGTATGAGAAATTTTTTTGTCTGTTGAGGTATCCAACCAAGCTTAAACAGTAGTTGCAAAATATTTTTATTTAATGATTGAAATTGATAATTATAAGCAATCGTATTTACAAAATTTTAAATGTTGGTAACACTGCGTCTTTCTCATAAATATGTTATTACAATGTTTGGCTTATTAGTTTATAAGACATCTCACATTGAGTACTTGATTTTGCTCTAGAATACGCTGTAGTATATTACATTCGGCTCGCTCGTCTGCTGCCGTTCCTACTAGTTATTTCATCGGTTTGACGAAATTCACAAGCTAATAAAAGTGTAATGCCAACCATTAATCATCTATTCTCCCTTGTGTCCTTTAAAGTTCTATTAAGTGCTTCAAAGGCAACACTGTAAAATTAGTTAGCTGCAGCCCACCAAAATTAGTTTGCGACCTGTTTAAGTTCATTACTGCAATGATATGGAGTGTCATATGGAGACTCGTGCTCCTTGGTATCGCTCAATTCAATGCTACTGCAAATCGTAGTGATGAATGTAATAATATTACAGAATTCTGTTATTTACCAGCTCTGTTGACTTGTTGCTGTTATTGTTCTGTTAATAAGGGAAAATTAAACAGCTGATTTGAGCTATGTATAAAGTAAATCGCAGCAAAAAAAAAAAAAAAAAAAAAAACTGCCTAAATAGAATTTTGATATCAATATAGGCTATTAGAATTGTGCAAGTAATTGTTACCACGAAATTCACCCCCTTCCACTCAACATTTTGTTTAAAGCCGTCTTATTACACGATAAGGTTATGAGAGCTACGTAGTGTGCAAATTTCATGCATGTAGCTCTTGTAGTTTGGCTAGTCATTGAGGACAGAGTTTTATATATACAGATATATAATTAGTATCCAATACGTCCCACTCTTGATGTAATGACTCTTGCAGAATGTTTTTACTGGGTAAATGGTCCACAGGAATTTTTTTCAAGCCTATTCCATACATACCCTATGAGGTTGTTATGCGTGCTCTGTGGTGACTTAGTTAAAGCGGTGTATTTACTTTTGTTATTCTCGTTGCTTAAAAAATAATAATATAAATACATATTCATTGCTACATATGTATATGTACGTATATATAATTACTCAATAACTTTCACATTTTGTAACAAAAGTTTCAAAATTGCCTGTGAAAGCAAATTTCTAAAATATGATTCTATACTTGCCGCGGGAGAATTTTACTTATTTATTTATAAATACTAGCTTAAAGTTTTAAACTTAGGGACTAAGTAGTAGGTGAGCATAGCTGCCGTAGCCTTCAGCAATTTTTAATTCAACTAATATAATTATGTTAAATTAAATTATTTGGCAATATAAAGACAATGCCATCAAATTTTTTTGGATGCCTCTTCGCATAATTAAAGTACAACTTAATTGAAAGTTTACATGCTTATATATAAATGAAAATAAAACTCAGAGGGTATTACGCGGTCGAGATACTCGACTGAATTTCATACTTGTTTATTTTATTATTATTAAGACCTTATATAAGTACAAAAAAAGATTTTTACTTAAAGATTTAATTAAGAATGTAGGAAAAGTAGACTATCTAGAGTTTTCGGGCCTAATATGTTTCGCTTATCTGTTATATTTCCTGCAAGGGTAAATGTAATCACATCAGCAAGCTCACTTGTGGAATCGAATGCTTAGTCCAACACGTTGTCAAAAAGATGGCTATTGCAGTTAAGTCGAGTGGAATTATTCAGCGCTTTTACTTTACTTGTCTCTCTGTCCGTTACATATTGTATATTGCTCATATATGTAATTTGAAATTCGGTTAAATAGATTCTAACCTATTGAGCACATTGTCCACTGTTGATCGCTGGAAGGCCATAGACTTAAGGCCCAAGATTAAATTAACCATTTTAAAAATTCTTTAAATAGTGCAAAGTGATACCCAAAAAAATACGTTTCACGTAATTGTCAGGCCACAGTCACCTCTTTCACCTCTTTTCCTATTTCAGCTTTTTGGGCTCCAGCCGCCTTGTGACATTTTCGGGCTACAGTTGTAGCATCGGGTAGCAAGTTATCAATGGCCACAAGTCCTTGATATGTAGCACCAATTGTCGTGAAAAATTGGACCATAGATTTGAATCCAGATCCGATCACAGACGAAAATGGGCGACAATCCTTTATAACCAATCTGTATACCACGTCAAGGGTTTTCTTCTTGACCACAGCAAAGGTCGGTTGTTCCTTTTTTTTCTTTGCCAATGAGCACGTTTTAAAATTTTTCGACACAAACGGCAATAAATCCAGCCATCAAGCTTTGCTCCATCTTCCGTCAAAATTTCGCAAATTACATTTCATATAATACTTTTTCCTTAGCGCCTTGTCGACAGGAATAAACTCCATTCGATATTTTTTTTTTACGATATTTGCTTGCTTTTTTATTGTTAAAAATTTAGCTTTTCCAAAAATTATTTTTGTCGACTGGAAAATTGAAATATTTCTCCTAACTTTTTCGCGGTATTGTGAAGGCTTTTTGAGAATCGGGGAGGGCGTAAAATAGGTTTAGTAAATTACAAGCGGGACAATCCAGAAAACCATTCGGATTTACCAAACTACCATATGTTGCGAATATAGACCCTGAACAATATAGTCTGCAATCATCATTAATAACAATTTGGCTTTAACAAGCCTATAGCGTACATATATTTAGTACCTGTTACATCATTTTATCATCATTTACATACATTTTACATAAGCCAATTTGCAGTATTTAGCCTTAGTTGCCGAAGATCGGCATAGTAACAAAGCCCATAGCCAAAAAAAAACGTCAACGAAACCCATCAAATTTCTGCGCTATGGTAAAGAGACCCATAGTTCAAAATTTATGTGTAAACGAAACCCATAAAATTTCTGCGCTGGTAAACAGACCCATAATCAACAAATAATGTGTAATAACATCCCATACAATATCTGCGCCATGGTACAGCAAGCCCTAGTAAAGAAACCCCTTATATTTTTATTCCTAGCAATGGTCAGAAATCCACCGGTCAAAAATAACCCTAACATTTTTTATGTGTGGTTTTGCATGATCGTTAGATCTTATGGGTCTGCAACACCGCAACTCTTTCGTCGTGTGTCAAAAAATACATACAAATTTTCTGTATGTACTTTTGGTACGGTCTGTAATACCGCCATCGCATTTTTTGTGTAGGTGCCCTGCAGTACGGTTCTAGCCTGAAGCATACGTGAAATCACACATGATTGGTAAGGCCCATGCATGAAACTACAATTTCCACCACATGCTTTCGACCCATGAAATTTGTATGGGCATGTCACAACTTTTCACGTGTCATGAGACGTTAGCTTACCGAGCGTGCATGATATCAGGCGTGAATTGAGAAGGGAAATCTTGAGTAATTTCATGCGTGCTTTCATCAGTAAGGCAGAGGCAAAATCATATAAAGCCAATGCATGAACCAATTGGTGAAAGGTAGTCAAGTTTCCTGCATGAAATCATTTGAAGTCAATGCATGAATGCAGGGGTGAAAACTAGCCCAAAAATCGTATTTTTTTTTTAATTTAATTTATTTATTTTACTTTAATTAAATTTAAGTTTCGAAAATAAACTTACATTTATAAATATCATTATTTTCCTCATATTATGAACAATTTTTATTATAATTATTACTACTATTGCTTAAATTACTATTATTATCACTTAAACTACTTAGATTACTCATATATTTTCATTACTAATAGCTATGTAATTCACTTTGCAAAACCTGTTGTTTTTTCTCCCCATTGCATTTCTTGGCTAGTGCTCAGCAGATCCAGACTAACAACTTTATTTTGACCTTATAAATAGAAAACGTTTGTTTATTATTATTTTGCCCATACGACAAAAATGCAATGCACTTTACCATTTAAGATGTTCTGGTCTTCTTAAATATTGTCTGTAAATTCGAAAGAATATGAAAATTATTGCTATTAACAACGAAAGTATATTTAAATACATACCACCATGGTTTTTGTTGATGCTATAATTAATCTATTATGCTAGTCGCAATAATATTTACCACTTTTTTTTTACAAGACCGAAAAAATTAGTGCACAGTATATTAAATCACAATATTAAATGACAAACGTCAAACGTAAAAGTTTGCTTCGGCGTTCGCTACAGCCTTCGGCCGGCGTTCGGTTCAGTGTTCGCTTACGCGGCGTGCCTGAATTCACCGATACGTAAATTCACCTATAATTGTTTCATGCTTCGTGAATCCATAACTGACGGGTGTAACATCGCAACATAAATTTTTTTATGTATGCATATTGTGCGCAAGACAGCCAACACTGAAGTTCTCTAATGTGCATGTTAGGTTCTTGCAGCGGTTATTCCAACTTGAACTTATATAATTGGAAATGAAGGAACTGGAGGAAATTACAAGGGATACTCGACTGCAATTTTCTCTCTTGTTTATTTTTACACAATTGAAATAACATAAAAATTGATCTAAAGTTGACATACAATGTACATATAAATCGAGGCATTTTTCACATAACAGGTTTGTCATCGATTAGCGGATAATTAGAGCCTGCCAAAAAAAAAAAGGGTTGCCACATAGCTCAATCAAAAAATTAAATTATTCTTTATGTAGTGATATTTATAAAAAGTAATCATAAAAATATAATATTTAGCCAAAAATATTTCCCATGTTATATGTATGGACTTACATGTATATACATAACCATAACTTTACTTGTTTTAAATATTGCAGGCGAACACCCAGCCGCCATGTATCACGGCAAGTCTACGCTTTTGCAACCACTGACCTTGCTCTCAATAATGATGTTTTCGTGTGGAACATTGATCTTGGTAAAATTGGAGTCCGAAACTACAAGTGTGTTATTAATTTATCAAATTAATACTGCAAGAAATACAGTTACACAACAAAGTTTAATGGCCGATTCCAGTTGCACAATGAGGAAGCGTCAATCGTGTTCTCAAAATCAAACAAAGACGAGATTGGTACCACCTGCTGCATCGTACACAAGGACTAAAGATTGCAGATTCAGTCAAGCATCTGGAAGAGCTATTTAAATTTTTAAGAGTTAAGATTATGTTTTGATTATATGTATTTATGTTTACACGTACGTGTGATTTTGACATAATAATGTTGTGCATATTCGGTTGATCTCCTTGTATTATTTCGGATGATATGCTAAATTTATGACTGCCTCAGCTGTAATGCAGAAACTTTTTATCAATTTAAGTAAAAACTATAATATAAAGACAATTTTTAGGCTTGAAACTAGTAGAAATGTCAAGAATCGAGCGAGTCCGACTGTAAATGTCAATATACTTATTCTAGAGCAATATCAACTACGCAATTTAAGATGTTTTAAAACCAAAAAGTTTACCGATCGTTCATATGACAGCTACGCATATGCATGTTTCAGCTGTCCGATTCTAACCAATTATGGCGTAGGGTATGGAAAATTATATCTTACACATAATGTGTGATTTGGTTTTAACATCTCTGAAAAATAAGGCAGCAAACATCTAAGATTTCCGAAGAATTCGGTTCATGGATTCGAATCTCTCGCCAAAATATGGTTCGGCTCACGAACTGACTTTTTTATGACTCTTGAACCAAAGGTTCTGGTTCAAACCCAATATCAACTCAATAAACAAACGTATATTAATGTTGTAATATTTTTGCATTCTACATATAGAAACACCATTCTTGAAAACGCAGTGGCTGCCAAATAAAACTGAGTTAAATTTTTATCGCTTATATGTTTTGAGTCTTTATCCGATTGTTATTAAACTGTGATTTGTGATATATTTGGACAGAATAGGTTTTCATGTGTCCGAAGCTTTTAAACTATTTTGTGGTCGACTTGAGATGGAATGGGACCTTTGCGTTGCTATATCTTAGAACCTACATTCCAAGTCTCTACCTTTAAAGAGATAAAAACTATTAACTCGTGTACTGTTTAGAAATTTTAGAGATTTTACCAAATTACAACTCAACTTAAAAACATCCAAACCGAACCGATTCACCAAGGTGTGGAATGGACCGGCCTTGCAGCCTTGCAAAAACCTTGTTTTTTTGTCCGATACCGACCATAACCAGACTATGTAAAACGATAACATATTCATGGGCGTAAGTTTGGATATGAGATTTCAAAAAATGTCTCGAAAACAAGCTTTAAAAAATCTGTTACATACACATGCATTACGTGGAGCCCAGAGCATAAAACACATGTAAATTTAGTGGCTCTAGCGCTTGCTGTCATATAGAGGAACGGACAGGCCTTTTTTTTTTGCTGGTAAGGGTTGCAAAACAATTGATGGCACAACGATAGTAATGAATAATAATGTCGATATTAATGCAAGACTACCAGTAGCTTAAAAAATTGCAATCACCTGGAGTGGCAGGTCATGGAATGCGTAAGTAATTTATAAAACTGTTCATTAAGTTCTTGATTTTTCCTTTTTATACTATAGCGTACGAAATACAAAGTAGTCTTTTGGATTTGTCAGAGTCGATTTGTGTGTAACAGGCAGAAGGAGGCGTGCAGACCCCATAAAGTACATATATTCTTGATCAGCATCAACAGTCGAGTCGATATACCCATGTCCGTCTGTCCGTATGAACAAAGAGAACTCAGAGATGGTAAGAGCTACATACAATATCCGTTTTAGTCAGTATCGACCAAAAATTTTGTCAGTCAATACAAGAATCTTTTTTTTATTTTATGCCACGCCCCATTAATAATCGAAAAATCAGACACACCTCAAAAAAAAAAAAAATTTTGGCATGCAGGTTGCGAAAAGCATTGTGCGAGCGAGATAGACATACAAATACGTGTGCATGTTCATGTGCAACTCATATAATTGGAAACGAAGCTCAAACGGTATTACACGGTCGGCATGCCCGACCTAAATTTTTTTTTTTTTTTGTTTTTGTTGTGGGTTCTGCGAAAGCAGAGTTTGAAAATGGAAATTTTTGAAATTTAACATCGATTGTGAAAACATCGATATCTTCACTCCAGCCTTCGTTAAGCTGTGTATGACTGCAGACTGGTCTGCTGCTGGTCGAACGCCTTCTAAAATTTCCTTACCAGGTTGATCATTCCCGCTTCGTAGTGTCGTCCGAGTATAGCCAGAAGCACGCCGAGCGATGGAAGCCTCACTAAAATATTTTTTTTTTAATTTTTTGGTGAACAGCTTTTAGTACATTATACAATTTAAACTGGGCTTCAAATTTCGCAATAAAAGCATTTTACAATAGGGTGAGTGCATTCTCGTCTATAATTCTAAGCCAAATCCGCTGCTTTAGTAATGCAATCATTGCCCTTGCTCCTGTACGACAGGTTGTATAAAAACTGCCAATGTGAAGGTCTTTAAATAACAAGAACGAAAATGTAACTCAGGCATGCCGACCGTGTAATTTCTTGGGTACGAAACAACGAAAACAAAAAACGTGCGAGCGAAAAATTCATATATAAAATTATGTGTGCATGTTAATTTCTTGCAGCAGCTACTCCAATTTGAACTCACATAATTGGAAATAAAACTCAGAGAGTATAACAAGGTCGGCATGCCCGTTGACATATTCTTTCTTGTTCAATTTAAACCCGACCGATTCGACAATTTCGTTTCTGTTGAGCGTATTGTTGAGCGTTTCCATATTGTTGGATCCAGTGAACAAATCATCAACGTATAAACCATAGCAAATAATAGTACAACCACAAGCATGGGTATAAAAGAACTGCAATATAATGAGTTTTCAATCTAATCCAAATATAGATGTACCCCAATTGTGATCTATTCCTATTTCTTAAGCGAAAAAAAATTACTTCTCATTTAATTGATTATTCATGATTTACACTCGCTTTGAAATTTTGTGTTTCACTCGCACCTTACTCGGTAGCGGAAGCTGAAATCACTCGATTGTGATTTGATTTTTCTGTGAGCTGAGCGTTCGACATTCGATCAAGAAGTGAGTCCTACTCCTGAATTGAACGCTCACAGAACAAGTGTTACAAAGGGAGTGCAACTCGTTCTGTGAGCTTTCATAAAGCGCGTGACACTCGCTTTGTGAGTGTAATTTAAGCGTTCGACACTCGGTGTGTGAGTGTCGCGTTACATAGTCTGTGATTGGGACGTGAGCGTAAGTTTATTTTGTGTTGAACGTATGCCTGCCACAAATTTGACCATTTGGTAATATTATTACCGAAAAACGCAATAGACTTGCACCAGGAGCAGTAGATAGCTTACTATTTTAAAAATCTTTAAATAGAAATTTTACATTAGCATAAATAATATTTTTAATGTATTATTTTAATATTTAGAATATAAATTCATAATTTTTTTATTATTTTTTCTACAGAGTTCCAAGTAAAAATACATATAATATACTTAAATTACAAAAATTAAATTGTTTTCAATCTATATAGACATAAATCCATACATACATTTACTTTTGAATATGCACGTACGTATGATTAAGAACAATTAAGAAGAGCGGTAAGAAAAGGTCTTTGCTTGTGCGTTGCTTGGTAGTCGCGACTCAGTCTATGAGATTCTCATAAAATTATTATTTGACACTCGTTTTGTTATTTTTTGTAACACTCCCTTTTTGAGCGTCGAAAACCAACGCTCACTTTTCAATCATCTCCCAACGCTTTTTGTGATCCTCGATTTTTTTGTAAAAAAAATTACGCTCAAATTAAAATCATACTACGACGCTCACTTCATACTTGAACGATACTCGATTAAAAATTGAGAGGTACTATTTATACTCGACTTGATTTAATTTTTTTTAGAAGTGAACAATCATATTCGAGTACCCATAGGGTATCCGTCTGACGCTACAGCAAAAATTTCATCGTCACAATATATGATGACTTCACGATGCATATCGGTCGAGAGGGCTCATTAGTTCAGACAAAACGTAGACAGCGATAATGTTAAGTTCTTTTAAATAATATTCAAGTTAATATTAGTAGACTTTAATTGTTTTGTACTGCAGAATAAAGATATTTTAAGTTCTGTTCCGTTTTATTGTTCAAATCAGAATAAAATCTAAAATACAAAAAGGTTCTTATAGTATGTTATGAAGCTAGCCCTGACCTAATTTGCCGACGCGGCGAATTTGTCAAACGTATCATATGAATCGTATATGGTACGTTGACAGTTGCACAATGGTTCTTCGAATTCGCTGGCTGCAACATTGTTGTAATATTATTCTGGGCAACGAGCAATTGCGAATGTTGTTGTTTATGAATGAAAAGATATTGGAGACGTTTAGCGGTTTGTTGACTTATTGCTGGTTGGATGTGTTAACTTATACATTTTTTGGTTTTCCAAGGATTTAAAAAGGATACGCTCTATGACTGAAATTTTGACTGGTGTATTTTGGGGTCAGTCTTGAAAGGGATAGTGATCTGAATGTGGTCTGTCGATAAACAGTGAACATTATTCTAAAAACTCTGTTAGAAAGCAATATCTGCGAAATACTTGCCAAGTTCAGACTCTTTTATTTTAAGTAAATTTTGCACTATACGTGGCTTTTGGCTTTCAAAGTTTTCCATAATCCTGATGAAGTAACGTCTGTTGTAATAAGTGGGACACAATATTTATTATATTTTCGTACTTAGTTTTCGCAAAAATAAACAGTGATTTATTTTTTCATAACACTAAATAAAATCATTATTCAGTTTAAAAAGTAGGACTAAAAAAAAGTCAATCAATAATTAAAGAGATTAATTTGAGAAACGATCAGAGCGAAATAAATAAGTGATACAGTGGCACAATTGTACAGTTATTACTTAAGTTAACCGATTAACTTCGATTTTTCTTAATATTTTGTTTTAATTTGATTTCTTTTGTTATAAGGACATTTGAAATTCGTCCTAACACTGAGTTTACCACTTAAAAAAAACGGATATGTACGTTTCCAGAAAAAAGTCCACCACGATATTTGAATTAAAAGAAATTAGTTCACAGCATATTTTTATTGCTGTTGTGAAATATTTGCACAGAAAGTGACAAAAATGTTTTTTCCATTCTGGGCTACTTTTAGTGCAGGTTTTGCTTTTTGTTGTTATTTACTAAACATTCGTTTTATGGTTGCAATCTTCTTTCAAGATTTTAATAACAACAATAAACTAATTCGAGAATAGAAAATAAGATAATGTAAGCATAGATTAACGGTAAATTATTAGGTTTCTTTCACCTGTTATTCCTTTTTCACGTTCTCGAGCAAAAAAAAAAATTTTCGTCAGGGCTGCACTTCTAATCGAAGCAAGTAGGTGAAAAGTAATATGCAAAGAAAGTTAATCGCACTTAACTAAAAAAAAAACCAAGGCAATAATGTGCTAACTAACTTAAGAACACACCAAATCAACAAGAAAATATCGTTGAACCTAATGCTTGTAAGCAAATGCTTGGAAAAGCTGTGAGAAAAGCTAAAATAAGCTTACCTTCGGCGCTAGATCAAAAAATTTTAGTCATAAAAGCGCATTATAAGAAGTACGTTCCGACGCTAGATCAAATTAAGGAACCTTCAAATGATGATAATCTTGCGCAAATAAAAGATTTTTTATTTGAGTGATGACATAAGCGTGCAGTCTGTAGGAAGAAAATAAATTTTACATTAGTAATAGAGAAATAATTTTAAAGCGTTTCATGATAATAACTATGAGAGAAGCTTTCGAACTCTATAACTTACAAAAAGTTGGTATAAGTTGGTATAATGGTATAAGCAAAACAACTTTTTACCAATGTCGGCCTAAATATGTGAAGTTTTCAAATAAAATGCTACACAATATGTGATTATGCATGTATAACGCCAATTTTTGTTTCTTAGTAGAGGCTTGTGCTAAAATAATTCCAACAATCTTAAGTAGTCGTGTGTCCTTTTTGCAATCAGTTTGTTGCAATATCGAAACTGAAACTTGCATGACAAGTAGTTGTAAGAATTGTACTGATGACGTGTGCCATGCATTGGTGCCACTAGCCTATTTAAATCTTATGACCAAAAACGTTAAATGGCCATTTTGGAGAAAGGTAGGCAATAAAATCTCCTTAATAAATATTATCATTATCAGAGCCGATTCATGAAATAAACGTTCGATTACCTCAGTGTTAAAGCCACTTTTTTGTTAAACGAGCTCAAAAATATTATTTCGACGAGGTAAAGAAAAATGTAACGCCAACAGAACTCGTCTTGCAAATAGACTTCGCTGAAAATTGTAGATTAGTCTTCCAAAATTACGTTCAAAGCGTGCATTTTACTTTCAAGCAAGTATCAATTTTTACTTGCGTTTCATGGACTTCGAACAAAACAGAATTTCTGACTGAAATTAGTGGCAGCTTGAGTCATAACAAGAAAGAACTTTTCATATTTTTAACAAAAATTGTTAACAATTTAAAGAAAGAACATGGACATTTAAAAAATTTGTTTGTCTTAGGAAGGAAGTAGTTCGCAATTTAAAAACAAGAAAGAAAATTTCAGTCGGGCATGCCGACCATGTAATACCATATGAGTTTTATTTCCAGTTATTTGAGTTCAAATTGGAGTAGCTGCTGCAAGCACTTAACATTCACTCATATTTGTCTTTTTGTCTCGCTGCTTGTGTGCAGAGCTCAGTGCCTTGCTTGAAAGTAACGATTTAAGTTGTATGACCAACTTTTTTAATTATAGTCCGATTTTATATTATTATATTATATTCACAATTGTTTGATATTATTTGTCTCCAAGTATACGCTTAGTTACAATAACTAGTGTCAATTTTAACCAAATCTGTCACGAATGGCTGTATTGAAAGGATGACCTGATCGACTTCGCTTGTTTTATCATCGACTTGAGCAGGATGAGCAGTTACTTGTAGTGGTTAAATTGATGCGTAGTTGTGCACCAAATGGAAGATATCAGCCAAAAACTATAAATGATATAATCGTTGAGCATTGAATGCATGGACTGCACACTTATTGATTTGCTAAATGTTCCTCAATGACGTTAATGCCATTAACATGCTCAGAAAACTAACTAAAATTGTCATGACTTATTGTTTCTAAAAACCATGCATGACAAAAAATGTGATAGTTACTAAGATGTACGCCAAAAATATGTAAATACATATTTTTCTGAGGTTTTTCTGCTTTTTCGCTTATTGTGGGCGAATGAGGCGTATTATCGAAAAAAAAAATTCTTGTATCTACTGACTAAATATATTGTCGATACTGACTAAAATGGAGATTGTAGCTCTCACCACATCTGAGATCTTTTCCTTTATACGGACATAGCTATATCGACTCGGCAGTTGATGCTGATCAGGAATATATACTTAACGGGGTCTGTCACCCCCCTTTTTTGCCTGTTAGATACTTTTAGCACATCCAATAATCAAGAATGTTAGCATATATAGAAATATTCATTGCAAGCCTTTAACTTTACGTAAAACAATATTCAACGATCCTTAAAACCGCTTCATGATCGGATAATAATCACAAGTTTTCTCTGCATCTTTCTTTCTTTTTTTGTATCAGATTCGAAAATAGTTTCAATTCGTTTTGAATAGACAATATTTCTTAACAGAGTATGTATACTTAAACTCAATTGAGTTTTATTCGCCTATTTATCTGTATATCAACTCTCTCACAAGACTTTTCCAAACCAATATCCATATCGGGGAACTGCAAACCATTCTAGGGTAGAACCCTACCAGAGAACTGCAACAAGTATTGAATTTTTAATCTGATCCGAATATTGATTTATACCAGTTGTGATTTATTCACATTTCTAGAGCGAAAAAAAGATCACCTTTCAGTCAACTGATTATTCATGATTTATACTCGCTGTGAAAGTTTGTGTTTCAATCACTACTCGTGATTAAAAAAGCAACACTTGCACCTTACTCTGAGCGTAAGCTGCTAACACTTGATTGTGATTTGATCTTTCTGTGAGCTGAGCGTACGGCACGATCACTGAAGAATTGCTACTCATTCAGTGAGCGTTCAAAAAGCGGTTGCTACTCATTTAGTGAACGTTCAAAAGCGGGTGCTACTCATAAAGTGATCATAAATTGACCCCGAGACACTCGTTCTGTGATTAAAATTTGAACGTCCGACACTCGCTCTGTGAGCGTCGCGCTACTTAGTCTGTGATTGGGACGTGAGCGTAAGTTGTGCGTTATGTTGTGCGTTATGTTGTGCGTTAAACGTATAAGTTAACACATAAATTCCATAGCAACTAAGTAACACTACATCAATAATGCTGACACGCCAAAATGTGGGTTCAATGCTCTGCACTAGCAAAGGTCAGCAGCGATCGTATGACACTTCTTTGCTGGAGTGCTTCGGCGCTTAGAATGCCGAGTCGGCATGCCGACTGTGGTTCGATGGCGCGATGCATTGTCTTTACTGAGTAGAATTATGCTTTGCCTTTGTCTTTAGCTTTAGTTTGATTTTGAATAAAGTAGACGAAAGTCACCTTGAATTGCACTCCGGCAACTGCCGTTATTTGTCTTTATTGAATTATATTACTGTACCACAAGGACAGTAAACAACAAAGGGGACGAAGTCAAGTCTCCCACCATAATCATCATAACTATAACACATCTAAGGATCCTACTGTGGATCATCGTCCTTAAGGAAAGCCACCGGACTTGGATCACACCACTGGAGCCACGTGGGAACACCACGGCCACTGGACTACATAACTAAATAACTTATACCTGCCACAACGTATGCAGTTAAATTAGGAAAGGTAAATAAGGGTCTCTCGCTTTCGCACATTGCATTAAGCGTGCCAATTAAATGATTTTATGTTTTAGTTATGAAATGTTATATTTGTTAAACCATTTTAGTCCAATGGGTATTTAAATACTTACCCACGAATACGCTGCCATTTAAAAAATTCTAGCGTTGAACATATGAAAGATATCGGTAGAATTTTTTTGAAATTGGGTATTTAAATACCCAATGGTCCATGGTGTATAAGTTAACAACCAAGCTCACGAACGCCCCTCGCAATGAACTTATTGAGCAACCCGCGCGAATACTACGTTGGCGTATCATATTACAATTCCAACGAACAGACCAGAGCAACGACCAATTGTTTTGATTATGTCGTAAGCACTGAGTTAGCATTAGAATTATGCTGAGTCGGCTTATTGACCACGAATCCACTGCATGTCCAAGAATCCATTTACTATGTATCATTTATGTATTTAAGTTTTGCCTTTATGTACTTAGCTTTAGCTCCCCATAATTCGTTCTGTAGAATTCAGTTTTGAATAACAACTGAAACATTAAAGTTGCGTTACTCCGGCAAACAGCCGTAATCAATTCATTTTATTTACTTAACACATCGCTGAGCCACAAGGCCAGTGATCTGGATACCTGACACGTATCCCAACCTAATCAGCCTAGCTTTGATTTAACCCGTATCTGCACGACGGCTACCCCTAACGAGGAACCAAGGATCGGAGGACAAATCGAGCTACAACATCTATATCGTTCTGGAAGGAGATCTCTAACGAGGCCTGGAAAAACATATAAGATTAACTGGCGCCCAACAGGATAAAAATTAATTTAGAAGACCCCAAACCCTAAATAAAATATGTAAGTGACTGTTCGCTAACAATTAGAAAAAAATATAAAAATAAAACAACACATATAAAACTCGAAATTTTAAATAAATAAGCAGCGCAAACGTCTGCAGTGTTATATTACAATATCTCTGTGAATTTATTCTACCACAAGTGCAAATAACAATTAGGAACTGATTCCGCTTCACTGATTGCTCATGAGTTGGGCTTATAGACAAGTTAAAGTTGAATACGATAGCGAAGAAGATCAAGAAATCGGTTTTAACCCAGAAATAAACAGACAGGTAGACATGGATCCAACAATGTTGAAAGCGTTAGTAGAAGGCGCAGTGAACAGCGCTCTTATCGAACAAGAGAGGCGCTTAAAAAGTGAATTTCGTGCAGAACTCGAAGCTGTCAGAGGTCAGGTAAACGCCCTGCAAATAGAATCACCACAAGTAGAAGTATACCAGAGAGTGACCATTGACCCCACCATTAGGTGTGAAGTGAAACTAGATATTGTCAAATCAGTGCCCCTGTTTGATGGAAATCATGAACAATATGTGTCCTGGCGGCAGGCGGCCGTAGATGCATACGAAATTTTCAAGAGATACGTAGGTAGCGAGGCGCATTACGAGGCTGTGGCCATTTTAAAAAACAAAGTAGGTGGAACTGCGCGAGCTGTTCTCACATCGCATAATACAGTGCTCAATTTTGACGCGATTATAGCTAGACTTGACTGCACATATGCAGACAAGACATCTTTGCGTGTTCTAAGACAGCAGCTAGAACTCGTCAGGCAAGGTGACCTCGAATTAATGGACTACTACGACGAAGTAGAAAAAAAATTGACCCTTGTAACAAACAAAGTAGTGATGACTCATAACGATCAAGCTGCGGCTATTATCTGTGCAGAAGTCAGAGATGATGCCCTTCATGCCTTCATGGCAGGTCTAAAGAGGTCCCTGAAAGCCTTAGTTATCCCAGCAAAGCCCAAAGATTTGCCGTCTGCTTTAGCAGCGGCTCGTGAGGCTGAAAATAGCATCGAAAGGAGTGCCTTCGCTGCATCATATGCGAGAGTTGTAGAGGAAAGAAAGTAGGAATGGAAATCGCAACCAAAATAGACAAGGTAGAGGACAGGAGAGAAATCCACATTTTGTGGCAAACCAAGGACAGAACAAAGCTCAACAAAATGACCACGTGTTGAGGCCCAATGACAAAGACACACAGCATAAGAGCCAGGTCCAACCCATGGACGTCGATCCTTCGACATCCAAATTTAGGCAACCAACAAATTGGGGAAAACCACAGGGCCATGTTGCGCAAGGCGAAGCCCAGAAGAGGCATAACACCTCGGAACGTACGTCAGGCTTTAGATGCCAAAAGGTGAATAACATCACCCAGGAAACCCTGAGCCAAGAAGAAAATGAGTACGATGGCATAGCCGAGACAGCTTGTGTTGAAAAGTCAAAGCGATCCAAGATTACATCGAACCAAAGAATTTATACGCCTTAAGATCGTTTCTAGGCCTAGCCAGTTACTATAGGGTATTTATTAAAGACTTTGCATCCATAGCAAGGCCTTTAACAGATATACTAAAGGGAGAAAATGGTACTGTAAGTAAGCATATGTCCAGAAAAATAGCTGTCGAATTCGACGAATCTCAGCGTGACGCTTTCAATCGATTAAGAAATATATTAGCTTCGGAAGATGTCATGCTAATGTACCCTGACTTTAAAAAACCTTTTGACTTAACAACAGATGCTTCTGCAAATGGCATTGGAGCAGTATTGTCCCAGGGCGGGAGACCGATCACCATGATCTCCCGAACATTGAAAACGTGTGAATCTCACTACGCAACCAACGAGAGGGAGCTATTAGCCATTGTATGGGCTCTTGGCAAGTTGCAAAACTACCTATATGGTACTAGAGAATTACACATTTTCACTGATCACCAACCCCTCACATTTGCAGTATCCGAAAAGAACACCAATGCAAAGATCCAAAGATGGAAGGCCTTTATTGAGGAACACAATGCCAAGTTGCATTATAAGCCAGGAAAAGAAAACTTGGTAGCGGACGCATTGTCCAGACAGGAGCTTAACGCTCTCCAAGACGAACCGCACTCAGACATAGCCACCATCCACAGCGAGGCTTCCCTGACATACACAATACAAACATCGGAAAATCCCCTAAATTGTTATAGGAATCAGGTGATCCTAGAAGAATCACGCTACATGTTACATCGTAGACTTATCCTATTCGGCAAAAAAACTCGCCACTTAATTCAATTTACGGATAGAGACAACCTTCTAGATACATTGAAACTTGCGATAAATCCTGAAGTTGTGAACGCATTACATTGCGATCTTCCAACCTTAGCGGCCATTCAACACGAGCTAGTTTTGGCATTTCCAACAACTAAGTTCTGGTATTGCAAGAACGTTGTCTCAGACATCACCAATAAGGACGATCAGGTAGAAATAATTAGTGTCGAACATAATCGTGCACATAGAGCAGCACAAGAAAATATCAAACAGATACTCCGCAATTACTACTTCCCTAAAATGACTAAATTGGCTAATGACATGGTTTTAAACTGTAAAGTTTGCGCTATTGCCAAGTATAACCGACACCCAAAAAAACAAGAGCTCGGGGAAACGCCAATCCCGTCATACAGCGGAGAAATGTTACACATAGACATATTTTCTACCGACCAAAGACTTTTCCTGACGTGTATCGATAAGTTCTCTAAATTTGCAGTCGTTCAGCCTTTAACGTCCCGAGCAATAGTAGACATAATCAACCCCATTTTGCTAATCATTAATAATTTTCCCAATACCAAAACAATCTACTGTGACAATGAGCCATCTTTTAACTCCGAAACAATTACTTCGTTATTAAAGAATCAATTTAACATTGACATCGTTAATGCTCCCCCGCTCCACAGCTGCTCGAACGGCCAAGTGGAACGCTTTCACAGTACACTAATAGAAATTGCCAGATGTTTAAAAATAGACAAAAAAGTTAACAATACAGTTGAGGCGATTATGAGAGCCACGATAGAATATAATAGAACTCTCCACTCAGTAACAGATCAAAGGCCAATCGATATAATACACGCGTCTCCAGAAGAATTTCAGGAAAAAATCAAGATTAAAATATCAAAAACCCAGCAAGACCAGCTAAACAGATGCAACCCCAGTAGGCAGAACAGAGTGTTTGACGTAGGAGACAAAGTTTACCTCAAGGGCAATAAAAGATTGGGCAATAAGCTATCTCCGTTGTGTACAGAAGGCACCATACAAGCAGACCTGGGAACGTCTGTACTTATTAAGGGGAGGGTAGTCCATAAAGACAATTTGAGGTAAACACAGGTTATGGCACAAACTTCTTCAACAATTATTAAAAATAGCTTAATCGTTTCACACAGGTCCATCGGAATAATCTTCGTAATCCTCATAACCACAACCCATGCACGCATCACCGACTTCTCGCACGCGAAATATGTTCCGGTATTGGATGGTAACGTTCTATTATGGGAACAGCGTAGTTATGTGAGGCATTCAACTAATTTATCCAACTTCGTGAGCATCATAGAAGATACAATAAAATTATCACAGCTTTTTCCCAAATCACATATGCGAAAATTACTAGAAGTAGACATAGACCATATGCAAAATAGCTTATCAAGTTTGACAATACACCACAGGATAGCAAGGAGTCTAGACTTCTTGGGGACAGCATTGAAAGTAGTTGCAGGTACACCTGATGCGGCAGACTTAGAAAAAATAAAATTCATTGAAGCTCAACTCGTAGAATCAAACAATAAACAGGTAATAGTAATCACTGAAGCGCAGAAACAAATTAATGCACTAACAGATACAGTAAATAAATTAATTAAAGAAAAAAGGAATGAATTCGTGGATTCCCCACATTTGTATGAAACTTTACTTGCACGAAACAGAATGTTAATCACAGAGATACAGAATATCATGCTCACGATCACGCTCGCTAAATCAAATGTAATAAACCCCACAATTTTCGATCATGATGATTTAAAGTCAATTTTTACCGAACAGCTCACAGAAGTCCCAATAGTTAGTTTAATGGGTGTATCAAATATAAAAATATTTCAATCCAATAGTATAATTCACATTCTAGTTGAATACCCAAAAGTTAAGTCTATTTGTAAGAAGGTTTTGATATATCCTGTGGCCCACAACAACACCGTACTACAAATACACAACAACATAGTAGCCGAATGCGAAGATGGAGTCTTACCAGTAACAGAATGCGCCACGACTAACTATGCCACGTTCTGCAAAGTATCGACCCTCGAAACCTGCGCTAGCGGATTACATTCAGGAGGTACAGCTTTATGTCATACACAACCCAGTCACCTGGAACCGCTTACTATAGTGGATGAAGGAATAGTCATCATCAACGATCAAACTACAAGGATCAGAATAGATGACGGGCCCATTATCACAACAAGGGGCACACACCTCATCACTTTCGAGCGGGTAGCGACGATTAATGATTCCACCCTCATTAACTACAGTAGAGTCGTAAAGAAGAGTCCAGGCATAGCCGCATCTCCACTGTTGAATATCACCGGCCACAACAACGTACTCAGCTTGGCAATGCTACATAGGGTGAACGAACACAACCTGCACGCGATCCGGGAAGTGAAAGACGAGGCGAGTGCCGAGAGATCTCCGAAAATCTGGTTCGCAGCCGGCGTAATCGTCAGCCTTGTACTTTACAGCATCAGCTTCATATACCAATGCTGGCACCGGAGGAGTTCCTCAATTAAGCTACAAGCCTTGGTAAAGGAGTTAAGTGTCACCGAGGACGGCAACAACCTTAAGGGGGGAATAGTTAACAACCAAGTTCACGAACGCCCCTCGCAATGAACTTATTGAGCAACCCGCGCGAATACTACGTTGGCGTATCATATTACAATTCCAACGAACAGACCAGAGCAACGACCAATTGTTTTGATTATGTCGTAAGCACTGAGTTAGCATTAGAATTATGCTGAGTCGGCTTATTGACCACGAATCCACTGCATGTCCAAGAATCCATTTACTATGTATCATTTATGTATTTAAGTTTTGCCTTTATGTACTTAGCTTTAGCTCCCCATAATTCGTTCTGTAGAATTCAGTTTTGAATAACAACTGAAACATTAAAGTTGCGTTACTCCGGCAAACAGCCGTAATCAATTCATTTTATTTACTTAACACATCGCTGAGCCACAAGGCCAGTGATCTGGATACCTGACACGTATCCCAACCTAATCAGCCTAGCTTTGATTTAACCCGTATCTGCACGACGGCTACCCCTAACGAGGAACCAAGGATCGGAGGACAAATCGAGCTACAACATCTATATCGTTCTGGAAGGATATCTCTAACGAGGCCTGGAAAAACATATAAGATTAACTTATACTAACTATACAATTTCCTAGTAATCAAAATATTTTGTTTTAAAAGCAAAAATTCCACATCTATACGGCAGTTTTATTGAAATTTAATGATGTTTATAAGAAAATTAAATCATTAAGACTTAACAATCTTTTGTTTGTCGGCCTCAACATTATTGTGGTAGTCGAGGAAACAAGGAGCTGGATGCATTTTCGCTTGGCACTTCAGACAACCATACTCAGTTTTCTCACCACACTGACGGCAACGATGACGGTTGTCTAGTTTGCCAATAAAATGATCAATACTATCTGAGCGCATAGCCAGTTGTTCTCCGGATGCTGACTCTGTACCCGGATGATGATAGTTACAGGGCTTGACCATTAGGGTTTCACAAACCGTCAGTGCGAGGAAGAAGCAGAGTCTGGGTCAGATGCTAGATGAATAAATACACACACAGAATAAAAAAGAAAAAGCGCGCGGTAGTTTCAAACAAATAAGTCCGGAAAATGAAATTTTTATGAAATTTCATAAAAATCGTGCAAGCCAATCTAGGGTCGGTCGTTAAAGGGTTAAAATATTTGATATTGTTTATAACACAGTAATCTGCGAGGGAGTTAATTGACACTTGGACTTCTTGTCTCAAGGCATACAGAATATGAACTAAAACTAAATTGACAAACAGAGACTTATGAAACTACAAAGTACAATACAAAATATATCAAGTTACATAATGCAAGAAACATAGCGGCTGCAGAAACGCTTAGCTTACGCTTCGTGTATTGCCTGCTATGTAAAGAAATCCGGCCCAGAGCTGAGCCAGCGTCTGTACTGGAGTCAAAGCGCGTCGCGTAAACTTATGTTAACTACTTCTCCCACAAGTTGAGGCCGCCCTCGGCCGACCCTATTTCAGCGATCACTTCGTTCACCCTTCGAGCCATAGCCTTCTTTTTCATGATACCGATGCCAAAGACTATGCCACAGGCTATGCCAAGGAGCAACAGTATGATCAAGTTGACGTTGCCAGATTACGTTCATTAAGCCGATGAAGGTAAGGGAGACTGAGCACGTCCTGATGGCCTGTGACGTTTATTAGAGGGGAAGCTGAAATGCCTGGGAACCGGTTCTGCACGCTGTTGCGATTGATGTATCTCGTTGCGTTCACGGTGTCCCACTTGCTGAAGATGATCAATTGCGTGCCACGCACCCAAGACTCTACGCAGATTATCGCCGCCCCATCATTGATGATGACAATTTCATCGTCGACCCACGTGACTGCGACTAGGTTGCTCGGCCGAAGCTCGCAATGAGCTATTCCGCCAGTATGCGGTTCCTTGGCGCATGATCTGGCTGTTGACCGTTGACAAAATGTCGTTCTTGGGGTGGCTGTGAATTTTCCAGCGCGAAGATTTGATCCTGGCATTCGGCGATGATATTGTTCTCGATTCGCAGCACATGATTCTTGTGAACGACTGGGTAGACTGTAATCTTTTTGCAGGTGTGTTTAATTATTGGAAGAGATATTATAAAAAATATATCATGTTTGTGGATTGTAGAAATTTGAAGGACTAAACGGACATTAGGTCGGCTATGGGAGTATCTGTGGGCTCTTCAAACCAAACAGATTTTAAGTCTGCGTGATCTAAGATGTTTGGGCTGACAATGTTAGCTTTAGCCAGGGTTGTGGTGAGCATTAAGTTCTGCAATTCCATCAACAACATTCTGTTTCTAGCTAAAAGTGTTTCATACAAGTGCCTTTCAATTCAATTTCAATTTGCCTTTCCTTTGAGGCCTTCAAAATTTGATTGACTGTGAGCGATAGTTGATTAATCTGATCCTGTACCCTAGTGTTTATTTGCACTTGGCTATTATTTGAAATTATTAATTGGGCTTCATTGATCTTTATTTTCTACCAAGTCCCCGGCGTCTGGAGTGTAACCACCTTCAGAATTGAACCTAGAAAGTCTAGACTCCTAGGAATTCTGTGGTGTGTGCCCAGGGCCTTCAGCATGTCTCTGAGATGTTCAGAATCAACACTCAGAAGTTTTTTCATGTGTGATTGCGGAAACAGATCACTTAGTTTCGCTGTCTTATCCACCATGCGCTCATATTCGGATATGTTCGCTGAATGTCGGACGAAAGCGAGCTCCTCCCATACCAAGGCCTGGCCATCGACGATCGGTATATACTTAGCGTGGGAATCGTTGGTGACCCGTGCCGAAGTCGTCGCGAGGATAAGTAGTACCAGAAACCCAAAGAAATGGAATGAAAATTACTTTCTTTTTTATTTGAGGAAAAACGTTGAACAACCCATCACCCAACTTATTTAACTTATGAATATCGTTAAGCAACCTAATACTAAGACTTATTTAAAGCGGGGTACCAAGTGGCTTAAAACTTATATCTCTAGCAACCTAATGTAAAAGAAAAAACAGACAAATGGCACACTAAAAACTAAAAGTAGAAAAGAAAAACACTACTTAAGGTTGTCTTTATGGACTTCCCTCCCCTTAATGAGAACTGTAGTTCCCAAGTCGGCTTAAACAGCTCTATCTTTACATAAAGGTGTAAGTTTGTTTTCGAGCCTTCGATTAGACTTTACCAAGACTTTCTCTCCTGCGCTCTTTTAAGCTTGTTTTGAATCTGCGTCTGTGATTCACCTGGAAAAGAACGGACGACATCGACCGGCCGCTTATTGGTGACCGAATGAATTGTCTTGTTGTACTCTACTGTGGACAACAAAATTACCTCTACGGTGTCGCTAATGCTTTTGACTATTTTAAAGCATCTAGCTAGGTCCAGTAGGGTGCTATGGAAACGCTCAACTTGCCCATTAGAAACGCTATGCAATGGCGGAGCATTTGAAATGCTGACTCCATAGTTATTCATCAAAAGTGAAGAGATAGTTTGGGAGTTCAAAGCTGACTCATTGTCACAGTAAATCGCCTTGACTATCGGGAAGAAATTCATGAGCTGTAACAAGGGTACTTTTAAGTCCTCTATTGTTCTGGATATGTCCGGCTGAACTACAGAGAATTTTGAAAACGTGTCAATACAAGTTAAAAAAATGTTTTTGTCCGTTGGATCGTAAGGATCGTTCCAAGCCGGGGTACAGATCTCAGTCTGCCCAGGGCTCGAACCAACAAGAAAATTTGTTGTCTGCTAAAACGCTGTGTTAAGGGGGAGGAAACACGTTATGTTGGGTTAGGGACGCACACGACAAACATACATGCACTACTGTGCCCGCGCCACTGCGGCGGGATTAGCCTGCAAGATCGGGGCAGCACGGGTGTAACCGCATGCATGCTTCGACCGATCTTGGCAGACCCAGAGATGCCGGGATTGTATCGCGCGGCGACGGGATCAGATCCTCGTTCTGTTTCTACTTTCGTTAGTAAACTACTGCCGGGATTGCTCGCACGACGACGGGATTATATCCACGTCTCTTTTACTACGGCGGTTAGGTTATGTTGCCGGGATTACTCGCGCGGCGACGGGATCGGATCCGCGTATTAATGTTAGGTGTTAGGGTTAGGAAAGAATACTCGGGGTTAGATTTCCATTCACGATCTTTATTGTTGTTAAGTGGGGTTACACTTGGGCGACCTCACGCCCCTCCCCGACTTAACCTCTTATTCTACTCACTCTGTTTGTTTGTGGTGGTACGTGCCAACTCGCAACTTCCACTCTCTCTGGCAGCCGATCACAAAGTGATTTGCCGCTCGCGCTCGCGTCGGCGCTTACCCTCGGCAGCGCAGCTTCACCAACCCTTTTGTCGCTTTGTAGCTTTGCCGCTTTTCTTGTGGTGAACTGCGCTGCTTGCAGGGTTGCGTGCTCGCGATTATTCGCCAATGAGCGCGGGCGAAAATCGAATAATTGCAAATTAAATCAACTTAAAATTAAACAACAATCAATTTGATTTTTGGCCTCCATTGACCTTATAAACTAAAGTTTTCTATAATAATAATATTAATACTGATAATAATAATAACAATAGCCGCCATCAATGGCTCTAGCCGGGAATTCAAGATTTTCCTTAATACTAACCAAAAAATACCAAAATACTGAACGTGCCTTCACTGGCCCTACTTCTATCCCTATACTATACTTAACGCTACCAATCTTACAAACTACCAAATAAACGAATGTAAGGCGGTCATTGAGGGGGCCGCCTTACACCCCCCTTTCTTCAGGGACATTACCGTCACCGCTCCAGTCCTGGAGATGGTAACGGTATACTCGTCAACGCCGTCCTCTACTCGGAATCGCGTGCGGCGACTCCTCCCGCGATGCGATTCCACCTCTCGCCGTATCAGCGCGATTGTCCGCTCCTCCAGCTTGAAACCTCTAGGCACGACCCGCCAGTTATGCGGGATCAACGGGAGTAGCATTGGCGTCGGCACCGACAAAGTGCCCGACAGCTCCGCCAAAGCATCGTCCAAGTTGGGCTCCCAACCCTCCAGCACGTCCTCCAAATCAGCCAGAATCTCGGCGTCGGTCGGCGACGGTGCGGGTTCGAGCGTGTCGATGGGCGCGGGGGGCGTGGGCGCCCTGCGATGCGCGACAACAGCAGGCGAGCTTTCGACGATTGAGCTGTCCGTACTCTCCTCGTCGGACTCCCAGAATCGTCGCGCATACGGGGAATTGCTCGCAGCGTCGACCCCCGTCTGCGCCTCCTTGATCTCGGCGGGCTCAACGCTGCCAATTACGCCGCCTGCGCTGTCGGCCTCTGTCTGCGCCTCCTCCAGCTCAACGGGCTCGTCGAATACGTCGCCCGTGGCGACGTCACCCTCCAGATCGTCCTGGACCTGCTCCTCCTCGTCGTCTGCCACGTCCTCTTCCTCCAGACCGCCCTCGCCCGTTTCGCCGTCTGATTCGGGGTCGCTGGGGTCCGGGGACCATGGCTCCTCGTAGTACGGAGGTGTCTTCCGCAGCGTCGGGGCATCTACGTACGCCGTCGTCGTGGTTATACGCATAATCATGAAGACGTCGTCTAGCCTCTCCATGATGTTCACCGTGCTCCTGTAGACGGTATGCAGCGGGCGTTGACAGCGCTCTTTCTCCTGGCGCGGCCGGTAGTACGCCCTACCCCGCCGAGGATCTCGCTGCCCGTGCTGCTCTCCGCCTTGAGCTCCCTCGTTCGCTTCAGCGCCTGGGTAGGGATCGGTGGCATCGCTATCCACATCTTCTATGACGACGCCCGGAGCCTCGTCGAAGTTCTCGTCTTCGCTGCTGATGCTGATGATTTCGTCTTCCATCTGCAACTTAAAATAATTACTAACTAATTTCTTTTCTCCAATTTCCTATTATTTCTCGCCAACTACTGATATTAATATTTAGTCTACTACATTACTACTGTTATTCCTTTTAATTTTTAATCTACTAATTGTTAGTTTATGAGGGGTTCGCCTAATGTTAGCCTCCTCGCTTGCAACTCTCCGGGTGACATCTCTCACCGCCAGGGGTCATCTCCTCGTCTGCACCTTCATCTGCTCCCTGAAAGAAAGATTGGCCACCCGCCTCTTGCGCTCGCCTTGTCGGGCCAAACGCACGATGCTGGGGGAGATGAAAGGTACTACCCTGTAGGGCCCATCATATTTTGGGGCCAATTTGGCCGCGAATCCCTCCGCAGCGTTGGACAACTGGTGTTGCCTCAACAGCACCATAGAGCCGACTGTCGGCCGGCACTCTCTTCTCCTAAGGTTGTAATACCTTCCCTGATCTTTAGACGCACGCTGAAGGTTGCTGCGGACGACGTCGAAGATCTCCTTTAGCCGCTCCTCCTTCTCATGTGGGCTCAACTCACTCGTGGCCGACCCGGGGGTAACTTCGTCATACAATGCCGCGGGGAGGCGGGGCTCTCTTCCCTGTATCAGGAACGCTGGGCTGAACCCTGTAGAAACCGCGATACTGGAGTTCACCGCCAAGGCTATCTCCGGAAGTAACTTGTCCCACGAACTCTGTTCCTCTTGCACGAACTGCGCTATCATCGTCTTCACTGTCCTGTTCGTTCGCTCCGTGGGGTTTTCCTGCGGACAGTAGGGCGCCGTATACTGCATCGTCACTCCTAATGACTCCATGTATGTCCTGAACGCCTTGCTTGCGAATTGCACACCGTTGTCGCAAACGAATGTCTTCGGTATGCCGAACCTGCATAGGATCCTCTCGCGAAACGCCCTTTCCAACAATGCTGCCGTCGCCCTCTTGAGTGGGACCAGTTCCACCCACTTCGAGAAGGCATCGTGGAAGACGAGCAGCATCGTGTTGCCGCTTTTCCGCCCAAGATTCCGGTACACGTTCCCATTCTCCTCTACGTAGTCTGCGAACTTCTCCGGCTCGTTCCTCATCTGCTCTCTTAATCTCGTCAGCCATTTACACTGCGCCTCGACCACGACTGCTTGTTGGCACGCTTCCAACGGCTGTCGGGAAAGCGCATCTGCAACTACGTTCAACTTACCTCGGCGATACCGAACATCGAACTGGAACTGCTGCAACTCCAATGCCCATCGAGCGATCCTGCCGGAGGGGCTTTCGATCGAGTTCAACCATTTGAGCGCCAAATGGTCGGTGTCCACCTCGAATCGGTATCCCTCCAAGTAGCATCGCAGCTTCCTGATCGCCCAGACTATTGCCAGACATTCCTTTTCGGTCGCCGAGTAGTTCGTTTCCGCCTTCAGCAGCTTTCTACTCGCGTATGCGATGACCTTCTCTTCCTCCTCAATTGTCTGCGTCAGTACTGCACCGAGCCCATAGTCGCTGGCGTCGGTTTGCAGCACGAATCCTGCAGAGAAGTCGGGGCATGCCAGAACGGGGGCCGAGGTCAGCTTCTCCTTGAGCTCCTGTAAGGCCGCCTCCTGCGTCTCACCCCAGGCCCACTTCTGGCCTTTCTTCAGAAGGGACGTCATCGGTTCCACCAATGTCGCGAAGTTGGGGACGAAACGCCGGTACCAGGAAGCCATGCCTAAGCATTGCCGCAACGTCTTAAGATTGTGGGGGGCGGGAAGACTTCTAATGGCCTCTACCTTGTCCGGATCGGTGCAGATGCCCTCGCCGCTGACCACGTGCCCAAGATACGCCAATCTCTTCTGAAAAAAAATACATTTCTTACGATTAAGTCTCAAATATGCTGCTCGGAGTCGACGGAAGACCTCTCTTAGGTTCTCCACGTGTTCCTCCTTTGTGGCACCTATCACCACGATGTCGTCCAGATAGGCAAAGGCATGTGGCTCCATCTCGGGCCCAATCACCGTGTCCAATGCCCTCTGGAACGTCGCGCCAGCCGAGTCCAACCCGAATGGCATCACTCGCCACTGGAAGAGTCCTCGCCCTGGTACTGTGAATGCCGTACATTCCCTGCTATCTGCCGCCATCGGGATCTGCCAATAACCGTGCTTCAGGTCCAACGTCGATATGAAGCGTGCGTGACTTAACCTCTCCAAGATGTGGTTGATCCGAGGGACGGGATAAGCATCGGGAATTGAGTGCGCATTGAGTTGGCGAAAGTCGATGCACATACGCCACTCCCCAGTCTTCTTCTTCACCAAGACTATGGGTGCGCTATGTGGACTCCGCGACTTCTCGATTGGCCTGCCCGGATCAGCTCATCTACCTGCTCGTCGATCACCCTTTGCATCGCAGGATTCTTCGGGAAGTATCGCTGCTTCAGCGGCTTATCGTCGCGCATCCGGATCCTGTGTTCCGCGATATGCGTGACTCCTTCCAGCTTCTCGAACTGCGCCAGTTCTGCCTCCAAGAACTCCTTCAGTTCGGGCTCCAAGCCCGCTGGCCATTGCTCCTCTACCACAGGGGAACCCTCTCCGGTTTCTTTTACCCCCATTATCCGTACTTTGGAGGAAGCCGCCACCTCAGGCCTCGAAACTCCGTTTCCGTCCTCTGTTACCTTTCCCAATTCCTCTGTCGCGCCAACTCGCGCGACCTGTTTCAAATCCTCAGCCACGCCAACTTGCGCGCCCTTCTCCAAATCCTCGGCCACGCCAACTTGCGCGCCTTGTTCCAAGTCCCTTGCCACGCCAACTTGCGCGCCCTTTTCCCCCAAGTTTTCCGACATTGGGTCTGGTCGAGCATCCTTTTCCCCCAAGTTTTCCGACATTGGGTCTGGTCGAACATCCTTTTCCCCCAAATTTTCCGACATTGGGTCTGGTCGAGACTTCATCTTCCTTCGGCGGCTCCGAGCGGTCGATCCCTCCTCTGAAAGTGGGACGACTTCTATCGGCCCGCGCTCCTCTCAATTCCAGCTTCGACTGGCCACAGCTGATCGTGGTGCCCATGATGCTGAGGAAATCCATTCCCAGAATGACGTGTTCCAACATCGTGGGCATAATCAGCACTGACAATGTCACCTTCTCCTCGGCGAGTGCCACTTCTAGCTTCAGCGCCCTCGACAGCTCCAGCTCCGATCCATCTGCCAGGTGGATTCGCGCCCGCTCCTCCACAGACTCTCTTTTCTTTCCCCACTTGTTCGCCCAATCCTCGCTCACGAAGCTCCTCGTCGCCCCAGTGTCGATCGTAGCCGCCATCTCCGTACCGGCGATCACGACTCTTGCGACGATTCGGCCTCCTTCGACCATCAATGGTTGGTTTACTGCCGGGATCCTTGACCGGCGCCGCCCCCTTCCCGGACTGAGGGACGCCATTGTCCGTTTTTCGCACCTAAACGTTAACAGCACTCCTGGCTGCTTTTGCCTCGTGCGCCGCAGACTCGACAGAACACCACCCTGTCGTTTTGACACTCCCTGGCGAAGTGTCCGGCGCATCCAGCTTCACCATGCGGTTCGTCGCCTCGGTCGTCGGGTGCGTTCGTACCTCTTCACGCGGCCCTTGTGCCCGCGGCTCACCCGGAGCAGAACGGAATGGGTTGTACGGCCGGCTCTTCGGCTCCGTCATGCCTGCCTGGCTCGAGACGGGTACGCCTCTCATAGCGTCAGTGTATCTTGAATACTCCCAATCCTGGTCCCGTACATTCTCGAACTCCGCTACCATCTGGGTGAGCTGCGCCAGAGACGAGAAGTCGTGTCTCCGAACGTACATTCGGCATTCGGGAGAGGCGTTCTCGTAGACGCGATATAGCTCCTGGGCGGCGCTATACCCCGCGTGCCGCATCAACAGCCTGATCTCCACCAGGTAATCCTTGAATTTCTCGTCGCGTCGTTGGCGCCGAGACCGGATCTGGTCCTCAAAGCGCTCAAAATACTGAGGGGGCAAGAAGAATTCGAGGAACTCTTTCCTGAAAAGCGCCCACGACGTGTTTCTCAGACCACTCGTGAGGAACCACATAGCGGCCTTTCCATATAGCACCTCGCTTACAGCTCCGGGCATGTGCTCGAGGTCGATGCCGTACGTAATGGCGCGCTGCTCCAGGGTTTCAATGAACCCGAGCGGATCGGTCTGCCCGTCATAGCACATGCCCCACTTCCGCACCTGGTCAGCCACCACCCTCAACGACCGGGCATTGTGATCCGAAGGATCCATTGGGAGTTTATCCCTGACCGAGATTCGAGGACGAGTCGTCTCCGGGGCGCTCAACGCAGCCGGATGGACACCCGCCAAACGAATCTCGGGCAGGACTTTCGCCTCCGCAATGGATGGCTTCCACGAAGGTGGTTGCACGGGCTCGTACAGGCGTGCATCGCGCAGATCCGGCTCTGACCTTGGCTGGGGTCGCTCATCGGCCAACGCGCCCATAGGGGAGAGCTCACGGCGTTTGGCGAACTGGGCCTCCAGTTCCGCCAAGCGCATCCACACTTCTGCTGAGTGGCCGCCGGCTTGGATGAAGGTGGCGAGCCTACGGCGCAGGTCCACCACTTGGCCCCCATGGTCCATGCCGAACTCGCGCATCATCGCCACTAACTCCTCTTTGCGACGGGAGTGCACCCATCGCACGCCCACCCCGGGGTTTTTTGACTCACCTGGCTCCATATCGTTGTATGCCGGGTCTCGATTGCAGGTTGTTTCTCTCAGATATGTTTTTCCGATTTTATTTTCACAAAAAAAAGATAAACAAAAATATTTTATTTTATTTATTTATTTTGTTTCAGTCACTTTGTCCCACTGTTTTCGTGACGCGCTTCACACTAAGTTTTGTTTTGTTTTTCTTTGTTTTCTTTTCATTGGCCCATGGACCACTGCAGGTGGTTCGCCCCATCTGCTCATCTCCTCCTTGTTACCTGCCATCGGCCACGGATTGGTAACTGGCGCAGCCGGTACTAACATGTACCTATTCTTCACTATCTTAACTACACTGTAAGTAAAGTGAAGGTACAAGTGAACCATAAAAAAAAAAATAATAATAATAAAACACAACATGAAATCAGTTACAAACACATAAAACACATAAATCATAGTGTAATACAAAAAAAATAATATATAACAAGGAAAAAAAAAACAAACACATACAAAATGTAAAAGAAAAATAAAAATATACAAGCCCAACTCACACATATACATACACAAATTACCACGAATACAAAAAACAATAATTATACAAACATATAATAAATAGAACACATGTACCAACACAAAAACTAAATATCTATATTGAAAACATATTAACCACAACTATTTACAGATAAAACAAAACATCCGCGTTACAACTATACACACTACATACGTATTATAATTTAAGCACACATATATTTAGTGAACACATATACTACACACACACACACAAACCCTACAACGGGCCACCTCAATGAGATCGTCCAGATTTGGGTTTGGAAGTAAAACTCGATTAGGCCTTAGAAGTAGTAGTTTGCCTGAAATTAGAGAGGACGAAGCATTACCAACCCCCGCACGTAGACGCACTAAAACAAACAAAACACCAACAATGGATTCTGGCAACTCTTCGGGATCGCTCCCCACAACTGTCAGCGGCTTTGGTGCCATATCCACCGCTATGAACCCAACCGACATGCTAGCTTTCATTAAAGAAATCCCAACTTTTGATGGTTCTCCATGGCTACTCAATAAATTTATAACCAATGTCGAAGAAGTGATCATGCTTATTAGAGGCACGGATCAAACACCGTATGGTCTACTCCTACTTAGGGCAATCAGGAATAGAATCATCGGCAAGGCCGATGAATCTCTCAACGCGACCAATACCGAATTAGTCTGGGACACTATAAAGACCAATTTACTTCAAAAATTTTCAAATAAAAAAAATGAGGCTATTTTGATCAGGAAGATGGAAATGCTCCCGGCAGACTTGTCCTTGGGAGAATTATACTTCAACATAACAAAAATCAAACAAGAACTGTTTAACATATTGACAACTAGCGAAGGAAATACAGCGGTTATTGAAGCTAAAAAGACGCTTTACAACCAGATCAGTTTGAATTCTTTCTTGGTCAACATTCGCGAACCACTCAAGTCTTTGATTAGAAACAGACAACCATCTAATATCGACGAAGCATATGAAGCATGCCGAGTCGAACAAAGTTTCTATTTTCAAAGGAAAAATAACTCACAACACTCTGACAATCGCCAGAACAAACCCTATTCTTATGACAAATCAAGCCAAAATCGACCTAAAGACAAAACGTACCAAAACAATAACAACCAAAAATCAACTTCTCAATATAACAAAGAACGCAACAATACTAACCAAAACCCATTTAGATCAAACAATCAACAAAACAACCAAATGCATAACATAAACCAAGACCCCCAGACCGAAATAAACTGTAACATAGCTGACGCAGGAAATTTTCAATCACAAGCCCCGGAAAACAATCAGGGTTCTTGAGCAGAAAAACGCATGGAGCCTCCCTTCCCTACATAATTATTAATTCGATCAATGGAACCTCCCCAATCGCAAAAATCAACCTTGGTGAAGCTTATATTATCAAAAGCTACAAAATAGCAAGCCACATAATAGACCTAACCGACTACAATAAATGCGTACACCAATTCGCTGATGCAATAGATATTTTAATAGGTGATGATGACTTCTCCGACTCAACAACAATATTAAAAACTAAATTAAAACAGCTTAATCACAAAATTAACACCCTTACACCATATAACAGAAAAAGAAGAGGACTTATCAATGGCTTGGGAACTTTAATCAAAACTATCTCCGGCAACATGGATAGCCATGATGCACAGGTAATAGATAAAGAACTTTCAGGCATAAAAACTATAGTAAACAGCTTTTCCGACAAAAACATGGAACAATCACTATTTAACCATGAAATAATATTACGTTTCAAAAATATCACAGATCACATCAATAAGGAACAATAAGACAATAAGTTCTACATATTCAATATAGACAATAAGTTCTACTGTGAAGACACCGCGGATAATACTGATCAAAGCTCTAAATGTCTGCAAAACCTGCTATATGCAAACTCAAGCTCCTGCGATTCAAGGAAACCGGCTCCTCTATTAACATTTTTTAACCCAAAGAAGGCGTAATCTTCATCTTTAACGCCGAACTCCTGTTTGTATATCCATCGTGCTATAACCCGATACAGATCAATGGATCAGCAACAGTTAAATACTTTAACTGCTCGATAACAATCAACGAAATAACCTATGACAACACCGTCTTCCCTGGAGAAGAACACCCGCACGTGTTCCTCCCAAAAACACGGGAAATTATCCACAACAAAACCATCAAAGTCCTTAGCTTGGAGAGACTACACTTAGAGACAATCAGTTCCAGCAACAAAATACTACACCTCCGCGAGACCACCAGCAAACATACTTACACATTGTATACCTCGGTCGGAATCCTTTTGCTAGCACTACTAGCGCTTGTCACAACACGGAAATCTAAAACCATCCTCTACACTCAGCCGGACGTAGCTTTCCCTGCCGTTTCTCCGACCATTCCATCGTTATGGCCGTCACTACGGTTTATGGGGGGAGGAGTTACCATACCACAGTATGATACCGCAGCCCCCACCAAACCCCCGCGGCTAGCACAGTTGACACAGTAAGAACGTCAACTCCCGCACAACAGACATGCAAGTCAGCACATTCTGGTACTTGAACCCGGAATCGAGTTTCGCTTGCAGGAAACGACTCAGCAACTGTCGCAACATAAAAACTCAGCATATACTTATACAGCAACAACGTTGCATCTTTTATTGTAAACATTTAGGGCAGACATATTATGTACTAGAATCTAAGCTAATATATACGACTGTCCGCTTCACGATACAGTCAGAATAAACTTGACTTTCAAACCGAAACATTCGCTTGACTTTCAAACCGAAAACATTCATTGCTCAAACTGAAGATATCCAAAGGCGGTTCGCCCCATCTGCTCATCTCCTCCTTGTTACCTGCCATCGGCCACGGATTGGTAACTCGCGCGCCGCTACGATTTCGTCTCGCCGTTTACCACACGCATTCTCGACCGACACTTCCCCGCGCGTTTTGCTTTCCCCTCGCCCAAGCTCTTGGTTTTGCGCGCATACACATATGCCAAACGCGCTGCGGCAAAACTAAGCAATGGGTATCGTAGGGTATGTTCGACTCACCAGATATATTTTTTTTTTTCCTTCACCCTTTTTAGCTCGATCGCTCCGGTTCCAACGACGTGTTTATTTGGGCACACTTGCGGGTTTTTAAGCCGTAGTTGTGCCACGCCCCTTATGTCTGCAGCGTCCCTGCTCGGGCGCCACTTGTAAGGATCGTTCTAAGCCGGGGTACAGATCTCAGTCTGCCCAGGGCTCGAACCAACAAGAAAATTTGTTGTCTGCTGAGACGCTGTGTTAAGGGGGAGGAAACACGTTAAGTTGGGTTAGGGACGAACACGACAAACATACATGCACTACTGTGCCCGCGCCACTGCGGCGGGATTAGCCTGCAAGATCGGGGGCAGCACGGGTGTAACCGCATGCATGCTTCGGCCGATCTTTATGATACAATTCAGTACATCAAGCAAATAATAAAGGTAGACAGAAAAGCAATTGAAAATTAATTAAACGCAATTGGAAAATACGAAAATAATAGATATCAGGAGAACTTGTATTACGATCAGCAAATAAAAATTCAGTTAATAAGAAATAAGATAGAACATCTACAAGATAATGTAGCATCGGCTAGGTACAATATATTACACCCTAGCATACTAACGGATAGTGAGATAAAGAAATACAACATTAACTTCAACAAACTAAATCATATTAAGTTAACTACAGCATTGTTTACTAATAATCTATTAATATTCGTAATAGAAATTCCCAAAAATTTTACAACTATTAAAGTGCAACAAATTGTACCAATACCTAATGAGAAAAAATTAGAAATAGATTATAAATCAGAATTAGTATTTAATTATAAAAATGTAACCTACACATATGAAATAAACAAAAAATTAAAAGAAATGAAAATAAGCAAACATTGTATATTTAAGAAAAATTGTAAATTGGTACAACAAAAAGAAATGGAAGTATTAGAATTGAACGAAACATTATATCAAAATTGTATCAACGAAAAAATACAAATTACAAATAATACATTATTAGATTTTGCAAATTGTACAATATGTATAGACAACAACTATTTTACAAACACTTTCGAAATAGAAAACGAAAAAACACTTTATGAAAAAAAGAAACAAATACAAAATTTTACTAAACAAATAACATTTGAAAACATACTACAAAATTACAAAATTAACTGGATAAACTTAAAAAACTTAAAGGCACATAAAAATATAACCTATTCATTTAATATCGCAGTAATTTTAATAATAATTATATTAATAACTGTCATTATGTTAAAACACAAGAAAATTAAAGTCCAGCTTAATAATAATAGAATTCAGGAGAATTCTTTTCTAAAGGGGGGAGAAGTTATGTATAATTCCACTCCATTCCCAGAACATAATATAAAACCAGACAGTCTACAAGCCCCAATTAGCCAGAAAGTACAAGAGCTATTGAACTCGTTAAATGCTTAATAAGTGATTTCGCAACACGAGTTTAATAAACTCTTTTAAAAACGAAAACATCCGGTTTAGCAACCGAAACACAAATACAATACACCTATTTCCAATTAATTGTACCAACACAAATATATACTAAAACACATGTAAGTTAAGAACAAATACAAAAACAAATATTCAAAAGCTCAAAAACTGCAACTGCAACGACATCCGGCCGTCAGGTGCAGTGCCCCGAAAGTGCTGAGCTAGCGTCTGGCAATTTCCCGCACGCGCTGCCCAGTTGCCGAAATACCTGGAACATTGGCCAACAACTCAACGTTCCCATGGTGTCGCAACGCCGTGACGCCGATATCTCACTCTCAGAGAAGAACTTATTTGTGAAATCTGTGCTCAGGCAGTGGATCATAATTGATCACTGTCCATCGGTGGACTACCGTCTTGTATGTAGTATACGTTCGCAGGACAGCCTCAACGGGTACTGGTCGCAGGATCCCCAGTAGGAACTCCAAAAAGGATGAAATCCGGACCGGTCGGAGGTGTAGCCACATCATTCTATCTAATGTTAGCTAGTTTAAGTCATTAAAAAGTTTTATGAGATCGAAAACCAAGATCAAACAATAAGATCGAAAACCAAGATCAAACAAAAAAGAAATACACTTGTGAAAAAAAAAAAAATATAAAGAACAAAACACCAAACACAAAAGAAAATTGTCAAAAACAAATACTATATATTGCCAAGAGCAATGAAAATTATCAATATAATATAAAACACCGTAAAACGATAACAAAATAAATACAACTACCCCCAAGGTAGTATAAAAATTTCCAATCTTGCGATTCCCAAAATAAAGGGACCCTCCACGGTGGAAGGAAGAAACCAGCTACTGTTTTTCAAAACATAATAATTCTTAACTTTATTATTTTATAAATTTTATTTTCGCACAACATTTTTTAAAGATATCACTAATACTGTAATTCAATATTTTATACAAACATTCCAACTAATCAATACAAACATTTAAACTAAATACAGCGATATAAGCAAAGTCTACATTTTGAAAATTTATGGCCAACCCTAGTAATTTGATCCGACCTCCTATTTTGAACACCCAAAACTTGACAAACGAAAGACAAACACAAAGACAACTAGAACAGCAGAACAGAAACATGGCGACTCTACAACAGATTACCGAGCTAGTGGGACAGATGATAGCACAGCAAGTTCCGATAATAGTAGAAGCACTAAACAACCCAGAACATGACTGTACCAATGCAATTGATCAGGAGATATTATAAGAACATCGAGAAAACTTAGGAGGACTCGACAAAATCCTAGATGTAGTTAGATGTCTGAGAGAATTTTCAGGAGATCCTGCGGAGTTCAGGAAAAAGAGCGTTGACCGCCTAATGGAAGCCTATGCAGGTGAAGTTGGTACCTTAAGATATTTTGGTATTCTTCACTCGATTATTAGCAAAATTACTGGTAACGCGGACACGGCACTAGAGGCATATAGCGTTCCATTGAATTGGAGAGCAATGGCTAAGTGCTTGACGATGCATTACGGAGACAAGCGTGATCTTAGTACTCTAGAGTATCAGATGACAAAGTTGTCTCAAGGTAATCTAGCGATCGAAGAGTTCCATCAGGTGGTGTATCAACACCTGTCTCTTCTTCTGAACAAGGCCAACTGTATGAATTTGGGCGCAGAAGCTCATCGCTTGTTGAAAAAAATGTACCGTGACAAGGCCACAGATACATTTATATGTGGCTTGCGTGGAGATCTACCACGTATCTTGGGTGCACACGCGCCAAGAGATCTTCCTTCGGCATTGAACATATGCCTTAAAATGGAAAATCAAAAATATCGCACAATGCATGCAGTGACTCTGGGACAGGCCAATAATAAAAACACCAACGTCAAACCAATACCAGCTCCTCAAAGCATGCAATTCGTCAACTCAGGTTTCCGTCAACCGCCACCGGTTCCCCCCAGAAACCGTCCCCTACAATACCCACAGATCGTACAACCTCAGAGCTACAACAACTTTGGGCAACAGCGACCACTCGCTATGCCACGACAGTATGACATAAACCAAAACCGGCAACAACAATTTTCCATGCCAAGACAATTTGACACCAATTAAAATCGACAACAACAATTTGCTCCACCCAGGCCAATGGCTCCGAAGCCCCAACTAAGACCTGAATCTATGGACGAGGACACAAGCATTAGGTCAAAAATGGTGAACTATATGAATAGGCCACAATTTGAGCTAGGGAAAAGACCCCAGGCCCAATGCCTGACGCACCAAAAAGACAACGGAACTTTAACATGCAGACTGACGACAGCGAACCGAATGAAATGCAATCTGCTGAGACGTATGCTACCATGGCAGAATACGCGCAAGCAATTGCAGATCAAGAGGGCGGGACGCAAGACGAAACACTAGACGAATACCTTGACGGATGGGGAATGGAAAAGTTCAAAAAATATTAATAGATACAGGACCGAACAGAAACTATATTCAGCCTAAATTCGAAACTAACCCAATTCAGAACCAACAACCTTTCAATGCTGTGTCCGTAGGGGGCAGTGTTCGTGTCACTCACCATAAAATAGCCAACCTTTTCAATCACCCTGAAATAAATGTCAAATTCTTCTTGCTGCCGACTTTAAAGTCATTCGATGCCATTTTGGGCAACGACAGCTTGAAAGAGCTAAATGCTGAAATTAAAGTAAGCAAAAAAATCATGACGATAAAAAACAAAATTCACGTGCCCATTAAAGAAAAGAAATTTGAGGCAGTAAATGCCATCGTACCGGTGAATAAACAGGTCACCGAACTCTTAAGCGATGGTATAATCAGACCATCAAGGTCTCCATACAACTCCCCTGTATGGATTGTACCAAAAAAAGCAGACGCATCTGGAGAAAAAAATATCGGATGGTCATAGACTACCGAAAATTAAATTTGGTTACTATAGCAGACAAATACCCTATACCAGAAATCAATGAAGTACTCGCCCAGTTAGGTAACAATAAAGTCTTCTCCGTACTTATTTTAAAAGCGGTTTCCACCAAATCCCACTAAAAACCTCAGACATACAAGAAAAAACTGCGTTCTCCGTAAATAACGGAAAATATGAGTTTATACGACTCCCATTTGGACTAAAAAATGCGCCAGCAATTTTCCAGCGAGCGTTAGATGAAAAACTTCATGAGCATATTGGAAAAATATGCTTCATCTACATTGATGACATCATCATTTTCAGTAAAGATGATGACTCTTATCTAAAGAATCTGGACACAATATTTCGAACTTTGCAAGATGCTAATATGAAATGTCAATTAGATAAATGCGAGTTCTTGAAGAACAAAGTCGAATTTCTTGGCTTTGTTGTTTCCGATAAACGAATCGAAACCAATCCAGATAAGATTACAGCTATAGGTCAATACCCCCTTCCGAAGACCCTTAAAGATTTAAGATCATTTTTGGGACTCTTCGGGTATTACAGAAGATTCATCGAAAATTACGCTAAGCTCCCTAAGCCCCTTAGTGTCCAAAAAAATGTCATAAAAAAAAATCGATTTCGCTTGACAACCAAGCACTAGAAGCATTCAAAAAACTCAAGAGCAGCCTCATATCAAAAGATATAATACTCCGTTATCCAGATTTCAAAAAGGAGTTCCATTTAACAACCGATGCTTCCAACTTTGCAATAGGTGCAGTATTATCGCAAGATAATCAGCCTATCTCATTTCTTTCGAGAACGCTGTCCAAGGCAGTGGAAAACTACGCCGCTAACGAAAAAGAAATGTTAGATATTATTTGTGCATTAAAAAGCCTAAAGAATTACCTGTACGGTAAATCAAAAGTTAAAATATTTACCAATCACCAGCCTTTGACTCACTCGTTGAGTAGCTGGAACGGTAATGCGAGAATTAAACGATGGAAATCCTACTTAGAGGAATACGACTACGAGATATTTTATAAACCAGGAAAGGAAAATGTGGTAGCTGACGCTCTTTCCAGAATACCACCAACAGGCCAAACGTGGGAATTCGTCACACATCATCAGACTGATCATTTGAACATCGCTTGTTGCAACGCGGCACTACACATCAACTATTGGAGTACAACGCGGGACACCGCATCTAATCATAATTTCTACAAGAAATGCAAAACAACACCAAATAATATTACAATTAAATATTTAACACCAAAGACAACAAAGATAAACCAAACAATTAACAAAGAAATAGAAAAAGAAACTAATTTAGAAACAGTTGCAGAAGTTATCACCATTGAAACCCCAACACCACAATTATATCCAAACATAAACGCTTGAGGACAAGCTTAAATCTAAAGGGTGGGGGAGTGACATATCTGCCATAAGAATATAACAAATCCGTCATAAACACAAACGATTTTTTGCAAAGCTTCACTTTCCAAAAGCTCATTAGTGACATATCTGCCATAAGAATATAACAAATCCGTCATAAACACAAACGATCTTTTGCAAAGCTTCACTTTCCAAAAGCTTATCAAAGACATATCACTTTTTCAAAGTTTATCAAAGACACGTGCAAGAAATGCAGAACTCAAATGTAAACTTATAGAACTCAAATGTAAACTAACAGAATCGAAATCAGTAAACAAATGCAAGCAAACAACAGCAGAGCTTTGAAGGTTTGCTGTGCCCAGATCACAAATCTTGTAGTTAGTTTTAAGTTGACTTTTGACAAATAAAATACATACATGAACATAAAATAAAATAAATCAATATTTTTTTTATTGATATGTAATTAATGAACATTTCATTATATATTCTTGATCAGTATCAACAGCCGAGTCGATATAGCCATGTCCGTCTGTGCATCTGTCCGTACTAACAAACAGATCTCAGAGATGGTGAGAGCTACAAGTTCAAAGTTAGTCAGTATCGACCACATATTTAGTCAGTCAATACAAGTTTGTTTCCGTTTTTTGATGCCACGCCCCATTCGCCCACAATAAGCGAAAAACCAGACATACCTCGGAAAAAATACATGTTTATGGCAAATATCTCAGTTAATACAACACCTAGGGACTCCAATTTTGGCATGCGGGTTACTAGATGCAGTCTTAAGATAATGCCATCCAAAAGCACAATTTCTTTGTAAATTTGCAAGCGGACTATAATTAAAAAAGTTTCTTAAACAACGGAAATCGTTACATTCAAGCAAGGCATAACCACGTGCATTGCACTGAGCTGTGCACACAAGCAACGAAAACGAAACATGTGCGAGCGAGATAGACATACAAATATGTGTGCATGTTAAGTTCTTGCAGCAGCTACTCCAATTTGAACTCATATAATTGGAACCGAAGCTCAGAGGGTATTATACGGTCGGCATGCCCGACTGACATTTTCTTTCTTGTTTTAATCTGATCTCACTGGTGACAGAAAATAACCAACAACCTTTTAGCATCCATTAGACAGAAGATTCCCAAGTTAGCGTTACATCCAGTATATTCAACATGACGGATTCTACCACAGTGACAGCCACCAGACATCTCACAGGTCAACACACTAACTCGTGTACCTATCAGCACTGGCAACCCTACGCTCCGGCGCTACCGAAGTTGAATGTACGGATCATCACATTGAAGTCCATCAATGTTAATACAATTCATCAATGACGTCTCCTTAAACGTCCTAGTTGGAATCCACCAACTATCTCATGACGTCTCTTTCAACGTCCCAGTTGGAATCCACCAACTTTACATGACGTCACTTTCAACGTCTTCACCTTCATTTTCACTGTATACGTTCTCTCTCTCTCTAGGAATCTCTTCTTCTCAACGCTTCATACGAGTACTTATAAATTCGCTTGTTTATCAAGGACTTGAAGGTATATCGATTTCATTATTTCAGAGAACCTAGGTACAAATTGTCGAAACTATGACGCTAGACTTATGAACTGCGCTACTTGTGTAACCGACTGTGGAGGACGTAAATTATTCAACGCGTGTACCAAACGTGGATTGGGTCGGATTTCACCATTCTTAACTAAAAACCCAAGATACTCAACACTTGACTTTACAAAGAAACATTTTGTCACATTAAATGAAAAATCAGCCTGGGATAAAATTTGCAACACTGTATGCAGCCTCGCGATTGCCTCCTCTTGTGTTTGTGATACAACCATGATGTCGTCCATGTATACCACCACATACGAATGGGCAAGATCCCCCAATGCTTTCATGACCGCACGTTGGAACACCGAGGGTACGATTTTTAGCCCAAAGGGCATAGTCAAAAATTCGTATTGACCCTCCGGAGTAACAAAGGCTGTTCGTTTAATCGAATCGGGGTTTATAGGGATTTGGTAAAAACCACTGACCATGTCCAAGCATGAAAAGTAGTTTGCGTTACGCAATATAGATATCTGATCATTAATAAGCGGTAATGAAAATTTTTCGGAAACACTGTTTGCATTTAATTCTCGGTAATCCACACAAAGTCTATCAGAGACATTTTTAGCATTGGGCTGGCAAATGGAGAAGAGCTAGAACAGATAATATTTGATTCTAATAGTTCATTAATCTTTTCTCTAACTATTTCTTTCTGCTCAATACTAAGACGAAATGGTCTCCGATGCACAGTCTTATTAGGATCAATCAAACGAATTTCCCATCTATGAATGCTTCTGAAAATTTGCTTAAGATTTCCAACAAACGCGTTTTATCTGGACCACACAACTCTGTATCAATAACGGCCAAACTGTCATGACTTTTCAAAGCAGATAGCGTGTACACAGATTTTGTCTTGTATAATTCTAAAGTATTGGTTGTTATCTTAATACCAAAGTTCTGGGTTAAAATTTCTCGGCCAATTATTATGGTGTAATTAATATAGATATTAAGAACTACGTGAAAAGAACCTCAAGAAAATATTCATTGATAATTACATTTGACAAAATTTGTAAAGTGCTGGTTATTGCACTATCTCCGATTCCCCTTAGAGTGACAACATTATTGATTCGTGTGCCAGAAAGTCGCTGAGCCACAGTGACCAGTGACCACTTAGATCCAGGTTTAAAAAAAGAATGGGTATGACTCACCAGATGATACCAGATTACCAATTTGATCGACCAGTTGACACAAGTTTACCCGTTTCTCGTCTGCTTTATTTGGATGAGTTAACTCCTGTCGTCTAGTACAAGCCAAAGCAATATGTACAGGAGTTCCACACTTGTAGCATGTAATGAGGTTTGCTGTTGTTCTTCCTTGATCGACAGTCAGCAAATTTATGGCCCAATTTTCCACAGAAGTGGCATTTAACGGGTGTATGCAATCGCTGTCTCTTACTGATGGAGTTTTCCTCAGCTGAACGATCTTTCTTTTTAAGAAAATTAAAAGATCTTAGCTCGTCTTGTAACTCGCTGTGTGTTTTGATGTTGGCCGTATAAACAGTGCGTTGTAGTCTGCTATCGACATGAGCAGCATGCGCCAGAACCGACATGGAAATTTGTTCGGGTGTTAGTAATTTCCATTTTGCCATGAGCTTGGTTATTAATCGGCTTACACACATGGAGATGAATTTCAAACTGGTGCAGGAACAATTCCTTAAAGTCGCCCCATGTCATGCCATGAAAACAGATTTGTGACAGCCAGGTCGAAGCGTCATCTTCAAGTGCTTTACTGCGCGCAATAAGTAAGGCGCTGCCATCCAAGGGATTCTCTGTTAGGATGAGGTCCACCGTAGAACACCAAGCGGCTGCATTAGCATCGGTGGAATCGGGTTTAAACTTTGGCAATATATGAAATATCGCTGTTAAATTTCCAGCAGTTTACCAGAACGGTCTTTTCTAGTGGATTGGTGTGGAGGAGATCCCACTTCTGACGTCGAAGATTCGTTCTCGTCCGGTTCCACAAATATTTCACAGCAGCGCGTGCCTTGCGTTTTCTCAGCCCAGACATGATGCAACTTTTTTACTTCGAGTTTTTCAATATTAATGCGCGCCAGTTCACTTCTTATACCAGCGTGGATACATATCGCGCTCAATCCTAATACGTTTTGCTATATAGTTATCTCACTCTGTTGCATTGTCAGGCCGAGACTACGCAGAACAGAAAGATCTGTTGGGCTTGCAAGAGAATCACATGATTTTGTGAGACAGATACACAAAAAGGAAAGGGATAGAGTCCGGTAACGGTAAAACAACAATTTGTTCCTCTTTCGTTTTCTTCACTTCTTTTTTACTGGATGATGATACAAGAATTAATGAAATAAAAACATCGGTACTTCAAATTAATAAAATAAAAATATCGATTCGACACACTCTTCACCTAAATAATTTTGATTTACCTTTTCATGTCGTTGCCTTTTTTGAAACATGGTTATGGCCCGACGTTTATAACACTGAAGCTTTATCTAATAATTCTTTCATTTTTTGAAATTATCACACCCCTCGTCATGGGGGGAGGTGTGCTTTTAGGTGTTGATGCTGATTGATTTTCGGAAATAATGTTAACCAATTGAAATATAGATGCAGAATTTGTAGCTGAAAAGTTAACCTTATCTAATTTTAACATTTATATAACTTGTTCCTACATTCCTCTATGTTCCGATGATTATATTTACCTATCACATTTATCTGCTATGAAGTCTATTTCTTCATTGCTCTCTGATCGTGATCGTCTGGTGGTACTTGGGGATTTAATTTAGCAATTGAAATTCAAATCCCTACTCTGCCGTGTTGAGTTTCACGACTCAACATGATTTTTTGGAGAATTGGTTGGAAATGTCTCTGTTCCAAATAAATTCTAGTCCAAGTTCGTTGAGTAGGATGCTTGATCTGGTTTTGTTTTGGATCCATCCTATTGGTCTGTTTCCCGTACTTTTCCTTTATCCCATCAAGAAGACACTTACCATTCGACTCTGGAGGGGTTGATGGATTTACCTAACGGGGTACTAATCTCTCGTAAGACATCTTTCGAGACAACTGGTCAATTTCGAAAGCTGATTTTATTAAACTTAAACTTATCTTATCCCTGACTGACTGGTCCCGGCTTTACAAAAGTTAACACCCTGCATGTCAAAGTCCCAACATAACAACAACAATATGAGTACATAGGCAACCTGGTCAAAAATATATATAAGTTAACTACGAGCTTCCCGCTAACCGAAGTAGAGAAGAGAATTTGCCACGCGCGCTCCCCAGACGTGCTGACTCAACGTTAGTAGGTCAGCGAGTTAGCGTAAACAAAAGCGTCAAATTCGGCAAGCTCCATCGGTCAACAACTTGCAAATATGTTGCCCAACATCCGCTGGGTAACGCGACACTATGCACGAGGCACTTATGCTGCATTACCGTGGGACAGCAATGTGAGGTTGACGGCTTCAGCGGCAGCGCTGCCGGCGAGCTTAGGTTAGACGTTAAGCTTTTATGTTCTTTAGATTCCGATCTTATTTTGTATCACCAGGAAGCGTATCCTCGAATAAATGTTAACAAAAATATCTCGCTTAGTGTTTCCACTATTCTAACTTATCAAAACTTACTGGCGCCCAACCACGGTAACTTACGGTTGAATAAATAAATCCCTCGCGTCGCGAATTAATAAAACTAAAATACAACTCACAAGTGGAGTGTGATGCAACACAAATAAGTTGCAAGTAAAAACAAAAAACTAAACCAAACCAACACAAGTGAAGTGCAACACAAACGAGTTGCAAGTAAAACAAAGCCAACATCAAAGTACACCGAAGCCGCAGGAGCTCTTCGGGCAGCGGAGAAGAAAATATAGAAGCCTTGCCACATCAACGGAGCAGCAACATCAACAGAGCAGCAACATCAACGAAGCAGCAGCACCCGCACACATAGTCACATAAATAAGAGAGAGCATGTAAGTGAGCCTTTCGATTAAATACTTGAGATCACATAGGTTTTTAAAGTTGTAAAAAATAAATATTTATGCTAAATTTGTGAGTTTCCTGTTCTTGTGTCAAAAATCATGTATTCTTTTGGTTTCGTATGCTACGTATCGTAGGAGTTTGAGTCTTATGAGTTATAGAACACGAACCGATTCAGACGATAGCGAATTAGCAGACTTAGTACAAGACCTTTGGCAGGTATCTGAAGTTCAAGCTACCCACTCAGAAGATAATAACGACAAAATGGACGCAAACCAAATGCGCGCGATCATCGATGCTGCTTTAAGATTTCAAGCCGAGGAATCAAATAGAAGAGAACAGCCGATCAGGGCGGAACTAGAAAAGAAAATAGAAGAATTGTCAGGGCGACTAGAGGCAACAAGGTTATTAACTCCTGAAGTAAAAGTGTACAAAGAGACGGAAATGATTCCGGGTAGAACTTGTGATGAACCCATGGGCGCGGTAAAAAGCTTACCCGACTTCCTTGGGACACAGACGCATACGTAGCCTGGCGACAAGCGGCCCATGCTTCGTACAAAATTTTCGAAAATTATGTCGGTAGTTCACGACATTATCAGGCTGTCATAATTATTCGTAACAAAGTAAAGGGAAGAAATGGGTATCTAAGAGTACTATGACGAGGTAGAGAAAAAGCTCACCTTGCTCACTAACAAAGTAAACATGACCTACGACAAGAATTTAGCAAAGGGCATGTGCGAAAAATTCAGGGGAGACGCGTTACGAGTATTTATCTCCGGCCTAAAGAGAAGCTTGACCGACGTTCTGTTTGCGGCGCACCCTTCGGATTTGCCTTCTGCCTTAGCATTGGCCCAAGAGGTGGAAGCCAACCATGAACGGAGGAGAAACTTAATAGGAATGAGTCCCGAAACCAGAGTCGCCACAATTATCAGTCTCAGGAGCAAAAACCCAATGCTCAGAATAACCAGTGCAAAAGCCCAGCATTTAAAAGACAGAAATGGCGATCAGCAACGTTCCGCAGGTGCGAATGGCAAAGGGTACCGAGACGAAGACACGTGCGCTGAGTACGCACCCTTAAGGCCAGTGACCGTGGGACCAGCGGATGCAAGACGACACCCAATCAAACCCAAGTGTTAAGGTACGCAGCCCCAACAACAGCAGCGGTAACAACGACCAATGGCAGCCTAAGACGACAGCAGCGATATGAACAGCAGCAGCAGAACGTAGGTTAAGTGGATAATTATAAGACATCATTGTTTTAGTTCTAATCAAACCACCAATAAATACTTATGTATTTTTGTTTAAAAAGAAATAACACAATTTCTTAATTGGCGCCCGAGCAGGGACCGTGTTATAAAAGCAACTTAAAAAGTTCACGCGTCGAAAAATAGAATACCTACAAAGTAGCTACTGTTCGCGAAAAGTGCCTGCACGACCAGCCACAAGCGTGAGCGCGGCAAGTATTGAACAATCTAGCGATTCGTCAAAAGTGCCTGCAAAACAGTCACAGCGCGAACGAGAAGGATCGTTTCAATATAGTGAACTGCTTTTTTCACGGTTCTGAAAATAAAACTTGATTGCTGATACCCTATAGTGTCCGTCCGTAGGGTACCGTGAGTTGTGTGTGTGCTGCAGGATCTTGAGTAACAAGACTCCACCGTGGGATAGACGAAAAGGATAAATCCGAGCCACCGTCGCGGGAATCACCAATGCTGAAACTACTATTGTAAGCGTATATTTTAAGCAGTATTGAAAAAATGTTGGAAAAAAAAAACAATAATCAAGAAAACTCACAAGAAATTAAATTTAAGAAACAATTAAAATATAAATAAGAAAAACAATTAAAATATAAAATATATAAATATAAAGAAGGGAACAAAAAAAATTTGGTTCAAATAGAAAAAACTATAGAAAACCCACTTCATTGATAAATTACATAATTTTCTTTTGTTTTTGTTGAAAAAATCATCATCATTTCCTCCTCCGAGAATTCACCAGATTTTTCGCAAGCTATTACCGAGCTAGGCGAAGCATTCTCTAAATTAAACATGCCGGACACTAATACTAAAACCCACGAACAACCAAGTACGTCGGTTAATCCTCTTTTATCGATATCTATTGAAAACACCGTGGAGAGGTATCTCAGGAAAATACTACAGGAACAGGGCGACGATTTACTACATTCGAACGCAAACACTTACACGATGACCGACCGACTATAGCACGAGAGCATGTAGGAAAAATTAGTGAGTTAGATAGACCGCCAGATGTAGAAAGAATTCTAAAAGATTTTTCCGTTAACTGATTTCACCTCATGGCGCAAAAGTGTGGACAGAGTATTTGACGTTTACTTCGGCCACCAAGGTACCCTGAAACATTATGGGATTTTACTGGTAGTACGCAGTAAGATAGTAGGGGAAGCTGATGTCCTACTAGAGTCATATACTACCCCATTAAATTGGAAAGCAAACGCGCAGTGTTTCACAGATCATTTTGCAGACCGCAGAGATCTTAAGACACAAGAATGTCAGTTGTATATGCTCAGTCAACGCGGCAAATCGATCGACGAATTTTATCAGACGGTGTACTATCATCTGTCTTTAATTCTGAATCAGATTAACAATCACGATTCATCGTCAGAGACGTTGAGAGCCCTTACAAAGATCAACAGGGACAAAGCCCTGGATACTTTCATAAGAGGCCTTAATGGAGATTTGTTAGCTATCAAAGAACCAACTGATCTAAAACATGCCCTTCACTTGTGCCGACTAATCGAAGCCTCCTAAAACAAGCCTCCTTTGCTACCACCAAGGAGCAACCAACAGACTCAAAGATTCATTAACCAATACCCATTCCGATCTAACACTTCTCAAGCCGTCAATAGGAACAAGTTTAACCCAAATTTATATTACACTAAAAAACCCGCTGTCTTTTCGCATCCACCTAATTTCGCTCTAAGACAAACGTATCAACAACCGCAGCAGGTTTTTAACGCACCACCAAGACCATCGGCTCCTTAGCCACAACCGCCTCCACAACCAATGGAAGTGGATTCATCTATCCGAACAAGAAACATTAACCATATGAACAGAACGGACAATAACCAGTTCGCGGAAAAAATACCCTTATCTTCAAGGGCAGATCAAATTCCAAACAAATTCCAGAGACAATTCCATATTAATGTCCCGTATTAATTAGGGCAGGTCACGGACGATCAAACTGAAGACGAAGCTAGTGCTTATGCTGAGGCATTTGCTAACGCTTACACCGACGCCTTTGCACACTACATGGACGAACAAAACTACTTAACAGAAATGGAAGAACAAGACATTCCCGAGATGCCATATGAAATCGAAACCTTCCAGAAGAACGACATTCCACCCGAGACAACAGACATGGCTGAACTCAATTTTTTAGTCTAAATCGTTCCTCGTTGCCCTATTTTCAATATAGAACGAGAGACGGCAAGATATTAAACTTCCTCATTGACACCGGATCAAACCAAAACTACATACAGCCTTCATTAGAAGAAAACCCGAAAGTAAACAAAGAAGATTTCTACGCTAATTCGATTGGCGGAAAAATAGCAATTACCCACCACGATTTTCTAAATATTTTCAGTCTCTACGACACACCAATCAGATTTTTCATACTACCCATTCTCAAAACGCTCCATGGTATCTTGGGTAATGATACTATGAAACAACTTAACATAATAATCGATGTCAGAATTGACATTCTCGTAGTAAATGGAGACAAACGATTCCGAATCAAACAATTGCCTGCACAGGCAATTAACAATATAAAAGTAGGAACCGAACACATGTCCGATAGTCAAAAGAAAACAATAGACACCCTAACAAATACCTTTAGAAATCTTTTCGCAGACCCAGAACAAAAATTGACCTACGTTACAAACGTAGTAGGCGAGATCCGAACATCCTCAGACACCCCTGTTTACACCAAACACTATCCGTATCCTATCGCACTCAAACAAGAAGTAGAGAAACAAATCGAAGAAATGTTAGACGACGGAATAATACGGCCTTCTAGATTGCCATACAATGCACCAGTATGGGTAGTTCCAAAAAAAAACCGATGCTTCAAGCAAAAAGAAATATAGATTAGTTATTGACTACAGAAAGCTCAATTTAGTAACCATACCTGATCGACACCCCATGCCCGAAATAGGGGAAATCATAGCCCAACTAGGAAACAATAAATTTTTCAAGGTCCTCGACCTAAAAAGCGGTTTTCATCAGATCCCGTTAAAAAGACAAGACATAAAAAAACGGCTTTCGCAGTCAATGGCGGCAAATATGAATTCACAAGACTACCATTCGGTCTCAAGAACTCTCCCTCAATTTTCCAAAGAGCCCTAGATGACATTCTTAGGGAACATGTTGGAAAAATTTGCTATGATGACATTATCGTTTTTAGCAAAACAGAAAACGAACATGCTCATCACTTGGAACAAGTCTTCACGACGTTACAAAACGCAAACTGAAAGTACAGATGGACAAGTGCGAAATTTTCAAAAAAGAAGTCAACTTTTTAGGATTCACTATCGCAGATCAAGGCGTAAAAACGAATACACAAAAAGTTCAGGCGATTTCTAAGTTCTCCATTCCCCAATCTCTCAAAGAGCTGAGATCATTTTTAGGCCTCTCAGGTTACCGTAGATTCATAAGAGATTACGCAAAATTGGCGAAACCGCTCACCACTATATTGAGAGGCGAAGGCAGCTGAATCTCAACCACAATATCAGACAAAGTCCCAATAAGCATGAATAAGCAGGCTATAGAGGCTTTCGACAAAATCAAACAGACACTCAGATCAACAGACGTTATCCTAAAATACCCCAACTTTAGTAAAGAATTTCACTTAACAACCGACGCTTCAAACTATGCAATCAGAGCTGTTCTCGAACAAGAGGGCAAACCCATTACCTTCATATCTCGCACTCTGTCAAAAGCAGAGAAAACTACGCGACAAACGAGAAAGAGATGCTTGCAATTGTTTGGGCTGTGCAGAGCCTTCGAACATACCTGTACGGTAGAGCCAAGATCGTAATCTTTACAGACCACCAACCTCTTACATTCGCCTTAAGCAACAAAAACCATAACGTTAAATTAAAACGTTGGAAAACATTTAAAGAAGAATTTAACTACGAACTAAAATACAAACCAGGTACCTCCAACGTAGTGACAGACGCTCTATCCAGAAACCCAATTATCCAGTTAAACAGTACCGAAGCCACAGTAATGAGTGACGAAAGTTCGTCACACAACTTAATCCCTTCAATGGAAGTACCCATTAATGTTTTCAAAAATCAACTCTTTATACTAACCGGCGAAAAACCCGACTACCGATTTGAAATACCATTTCCAACATACCATAGACACATAGTAACTCGACCAAGCTACACAGAAACCGAGTTAATTAAAATTTTTAAAGAAAGGCTCGATCCAAGAATAGTTAACGGTCTGTGCACTCCAGAACACATCATGGAGGAATTCAAGAATTTTACCCAGTCCATTTCTTATCTTATAAAATAAGGTACACACAAAGACAATTAGAAAACATTAGCGACATGAACAAACAAAGTGAAATATCAGCCCATGAACACAGACGAGCACAGAGAAATGCTTCAGGAAAAAAAGCTCAAATCTTAGAAAAATACTTTTTCCCACAGCTACATAAAAAAGTTAAAGAAAATGCGAAGTCTTGATTAACATTGAAGGAATCTTAATATGACAGACACCCTCCAAATTCTGAAATTCAGGCAACCCCGATTCCAGGTACAGAAAGGAAATAGTAGCAGAAAATAGAAACTCAGCCATTAAAACACAGTCCGGGAAAATAGTACACAAAAATAATATAAGATCTTAATTTACAGGATTATTTTACTTACATGCTTGGGGATAATGACAGTCCTCGACTACTCAAACTCAAAAGTCATTTCAATCGACATTGTGTAGCATGCGTACATATGTATATACATACATATGAATAAGGCTGCAACACTTTGTTGTTATGCCAACAGAATGCATACCTAAGCAGCAACTTTGTCGCAGCGCACCTAACGGTCAGTGCCCTTTGCGCATATTCAAGTGCATACGAAATATGATCCGTACTTAATAACAACGACTGCCCAAATAGCTAAGTCAGCGTTCTCACGCTTGACCGTCTCTGTGTATACATATGTGCGCGAATGACTCTCCCTGAACTTATTGCTGTATATAATAAGTATTGAAACAATGTATGTAAAACGGCTGCCCACTGCTTCATGGTGGACAGCTATAACTCTAAGAATTCATTCAATAAAGAACCATCAGAGAAAAACTTACGTCTTCTCCTTAAAAAACTACTGGACTGCTTTCTACATGGTAATCAAGGACTACTTTCTGAGCGGGTCTACAAAGTAACGAAAAAGTTATTATAAGGCGACCGTGACACCGGATTTCAAAGGACTGCGATGGAACTATAACTATTGATGTCGAAAAAAAAATTTAACAAAAAGCGCAGTGAGTAGAGTATAGTGAGTGTTATGGGTCGCGGTGGCCGGGTAAAAAAATTGAATAAAGAAATTGCTCACATTAAGTGGCAATTATATTCACCCAAGGCCAACACACCGTGGAAAACAACAGCAAGGCTACAGGCCATGCTTGACTTTTATCAGCAACAGCTGAAACAAATAAAAGAAAACCCTACACCACATACTCACTCAGTAAATATTAAAGTTGTTAATGACCAAACAATAATCACACCACCTCCCAAAAGCAAAGTGCCTCAGTACGTCGAGCATTGCCCAGCAGACTGCCCTGGACCTCTGGACAGCCCACACTGCAGATCGCCCAGGACAACAGCAGCTGAGAAATCAACAAGCGCTAGAGGCACCCCCGCCCCTTGCGCCTTTGAAGGAAGCATCAAGCATACTGGTGACAACCAGCTTACAAGGAGGAACAGGAACAGCAGACTCCAGAATTAATTTTAAAATATATATATATATATATATATATTATACTTTCTATGTAAAACATATGTAAAATTGAGCAGAATATCTTTTGCAGGCACTTCTCAGGCACTGGATAAATTACCCAGTAGCGAAAAAAAGTAATCCAAATCTTTAATTCCAAATACATTTTAATTTTTAAAAATGAAAAAAAAATTTATAAGTTTTCAGTTCAGTCAGTTTAATTAAAAAAAAAACAAATTAAATTAAATTAAAGCCATAGGCAGGAAAAATGTTCTATTTATGAATAGTAATGCAATATGTAAATTTTCCGAAGATTTTCTAATTGCATCAAATCATAATTCTGAACAGAACTCCAAAATGGGATTAGTAGACGTTAAGTCAGTGGATTCCACTGCTAACGTTATAAATAAAGTTGAATCAAACAACACAGATTTAGAACTAACAAATATATTACTGGTAATCATAGTTGTTATAATGTGTGCAAATTGTTTTTATAAAATATATAAACTGCATAACAAATGTCTAAAGAAAAGATTCATGAGCCGAGCAAATGACTTGGACAAAATTTAATTTTGCACAGCACACACAACATTGATTAATCTATAATATACCAATTAATTATAATTAATAATTATAAGATACCAATTAAACTAAATAAATAAAGAAAATAAATAAAAACAAACAGAGATCATAGATAATGGATAGTATGATAAATAGTAAAAATATCCCAGAATATAAAACAAAGTAGCTTGTCAATATTATGGAATGGCCAGAACTTTCTGCGCGGATCCAAAATATTAAAACGACATTTGAAAAAGCGTATAAATGTCTAACACAAAATAGACCAACACATATAGATACAGTTAATAGGCACTCCATAACTTTGATCGATAGCTTTAACGAAGCTCGATTATTGATATATCAACATAAAGATATATTAACCGATGAACATTAGTCAGAAACATCGAGGTTGCTAATAAGACTGGGAAATAATATCCAAACGGTTAAAGACAAGCATAATTTAAATTTAATACTACCTTCAATTTTGAATACACCTGCAAAGTTGGAACTCGGTGAAAACCTTGAAGTTCGGACTGGGGATATTCAATTAGAAGAGGAGGATTTAACAAATTTAACAATCCCTGCTGTTATCACACTGGATTCCAAAGAGATTTTATCTGAAAGTGATGATAATAGCCGTATAATGGTTGACACAGCCGCTGCCCAGAGGACATATATTAGGGAAATTGCACAAGCAGTCCCAGAATTTGACGGAAAGACGGGCTGAAAAATTCTTAACGGCATTAAGACTTGTCAACCTAACAAAGGGAACTTATGAGGAAATTGCCATAGAGTTGATTAAATCAAAAATAATGGGCATAACCCTCAATAAAATAAAAAATGAAACCACAATAGATGGAATTATTGCAAAATTAAAAGCTGTAGTTGTCGGTGAAACACCCGCCAACATAAAGGCAAAAATGGACACTTTAACGCAGAAAGGCAAAACAGCCACTCAGTTTACAACTGAACTAGAAAATCTGCGACAGCTTCTTGAAGCTGCTTATATTGACCAAGGCATACCATCTGAAAATGCTGACACGCTCAGCACTACAGGAGCAGTTAACACAATGATTAGTAAAACTAGTCACGAAAGTGTTAAAGCCGTTATGGAGTCTGGTATTTTCACTACCATGGATGCTGCCGTTAGTGCATCCATTCGTACTAGTACAAGACTTACTGGTAGTGTGAATACAGTGATGTACTCTAAAAGAGGGAATAACAACTACCGCGGTAGTAACAATCGTGGTAACTATCGTGGTAGAGGCAATGGTAACTACCAAAACAGAGAAAATAATAACTACGGTAATCAAAGCAACAATAACCGTAGAGGCCGAGGAAATGGAAACAACAATTCCAACCGAGGCCGAAACAACAAAAAATAATAACAATACAAACAATGTTAGAGTAACCCAGAACAATCAGGGAAACTCTCAACAACCCTCAGATGTTCAGCAGTAGGAAATTATGCAGTTCATACCATCAATCTTAGTTTGAATATATTTGTAGACTTTCGCAATGTGAAGACAATTAAAAAACTTGTATTTTTAATAGATACTGGTGCAGACATATCTCTGTTAAAGGAAAATTCTGATATCTTTCATGATATCCAAATAAATAAGAAGATCAATATTCAAGGCATAATAAGGCATATAATAACTGAATTGAAAACTCTAATATAAACAAAGAAAATTGTTCGAACAAAATAATACAAAACAATAAAAAGAAAAATGGAATTTAAGAAAAGGAAACTCAAAAAAGAAATAAAAATTCTTTTCTTTCATAAAAAGAGACAACATTTAAAATAAAATACTAACATATACATATATTTTTTAATACACATAGTTTTAAACATATACATTTACACATGCATATTAACAAAAAATTTTATATTAAAATCAGGGATCGAAAATAACCGTTATCGATTCACAAAAAGTCTTTATGAAGGAAACGTCCTAAAAAATTTCCAAGGAGAACACAGAACTTATAATAGAGTTACCTTTTCAAATATGCAATAAACTTTTATTTTATAACTTTTATCATAAAAGTTATAATTAACTATTATTTTTAATTTTTATAATATAAATTGAAAATAACTATTATTTTTAACTTTTATTATAAAAGTCTTTAATAACGGTTATCAAAGACTTTTAAAATATAAATCAAAAAATAAAAATCAGTCCGAGACTTTTATTAATAAGTAAAAGTCTTTACGAAAATAAAAGTCTTGAAAAATGTAAATAAAAGTCTTTGATCTATATATCGAAGGCGAAGTTATACAGGATCATCCAAATTCGATTTTATTTTAGGTTTAAGCACTATTTATTGATATAACATCTTTTTTTTGTAATATCCTTTTAAATGTCCTTTAACCCAATATATTTTTTTTATTTATCTATATAAATAAAGTTATTATAAAAACAAAAAAAAAATAAACAAGAGTAAAACACATTCACAACTTGTTTTTTTTTTAATTTGAATTACTAACACTAGTCTACATTTGAATGTTATTTTCAAAATTTTAGCTGTCTACCCATGCCAATTACTGATTAATAATTAAAAGTCAATGCCGAGACGGTTGTTGAATATATGTATATGTTTTATAGGGTCGCGGATTCTTCTTTATAAATGTTAAAAGGTACTCCTTTTTTTCATTTTAAAATTAGATTTTATAGTAACTTTATTTATAAAGTTTATATAGATAAATAAAAAAAAAAAACAAGACTTAAATATTCATATATTGGGTTAAAGGACATTTGAAAGGATATTACAAAAAAAAGATGTTATATCAATAAATAGTGCTTAAACCTAAAATAAAATCGAATTTGGATGATCCTGTATAACTTCGCCTTCGATATATAGATCAAAGACTTTTATTTACATTTTTCAAGACTTTTATTTTCGTAAAGACTTTTATTTATAAGTCATTAAAATAAAAGTCTTTGACTGATTTTTATTTTAAAAGTCTTTAATAACTGTTATTAAAGACTTTTATAATAAAAGTTAAAAATAATAGTTATTTTTAATTTTTATTATTAAAAATTAAAAATAACAGTTATTTGCTGACTTTTAATATAAAAATTAAAAATAATCGTTAAAAATGATTTTTATTGATAAAAGTTATAACCGTTACGATCCCTGATTAAAATAATATAAAAAAAAAAAATTAAAAAAAAAACACAAACAAAAAAAATTGACAGTAATACTTAAAATAACTACATAAATTACGTTATTTTTTAAAAGGAGGGAGATGTAGCATGCGTACATATGTATATACATACATATGAATAAGGCTGCAACACTTTGTTGTTATGCCAACAGAATGCATACCTAAGCAGCAACTTTGTCGCAGCGCACCTAACGGTCAGTGCCCTTTGCGCATATTCAAGTGCATACGATACGATACTTAATAACAACGACTGCAATGACTTTCTCTGACTCTATTGCTGTGTTTAATAAGTATTGAAACAATGTATGTAAAACGGCTGCCCACTGCTTCATGGTGGACAGCTATAACTCTAAAAATTCATTCAATAAAGAACCATCAGAGAAAGACTTACGTCTTCTCCTTAAAAAACTACTGGACTGCTTTCTATATGGTAATCAAGGACTACTTTCTGAGCGCGTCTACAAAGTAACGAACAAGTTATTATAACTGGACTAGCAGCTAAACAATAAAATAATCCACATTTTTGATTTAGAGAAATATGTAATTATCTATTCATCATTGGAAAATTCACTTCAATCACTCAACCCATCTCCCCCATTATACCCATACCTCTCCATTGAGCTGTCGCAAGTTAAAAATGACTTAAAAAGACTCAAACCCCCAAACAAAAACAAAAGAGCAATTGAAGCCTTAGGTACGGCGTGGAAATGGTTGGCGGGAACTCCGGACCACCACGATCATGAAGTTATAATTAATAAAATAAATGATCAACTAGAGAATAATAATAAACAAGTTGTCATAAGCCGCATAATAAATGAAAAAAATAGTCAATTGAAAACGTAACTAACGCAATACTTAAAGTAACTTTAAGTTCAGAACAAATTGCTAACCAAAAAGCAAATATATTTAAATACAAAATACAATAAGTAAAAAAAGAATTAACCAATATTTTACATGCAATGACATAGGCCAAGTCAAATACTGTAAATTCATTTATTTTCTCAGCAATTGAAACCGACATTGTAGAACAAATTTTTAAGAAAGAAAACAATTTATTTTTTAACATAGAAGAACTTTTAGAATTCTCAGAAGTAAAACTTGCAACAAACGGTAAAGACTTAATTTACATAATTAGCTTCCCAACCATTAGCTTAGATAAAAGCAGAACACTTAAAGTTAAAGCCGTAAAGAAAGCCCAAATTATTAACTATATAAAATACGAAAATTTGCTAGAATGTAAGAACGAGCTATATGAGATAATTTAATAGATTATATATTATTATATAAAACTTTAGTTCATAAGGTCAATGGAGGCCATAATCAGATTAATTGTTCTTTAATTTTAAGTTGATTCGATTCGTAACTATTCGATGGTCGCCCGCGCTCGTTGGCGCATAATCACAAGCACGCAACCCTGCAAGCAGCGCAGTTCACTACAAGTAAAGCGGCAAAGCGACAAAAGAGTTGGTGAAGCTGCACTGCCGAGGGTAAGCGACGACGCGAGCGCGAGCGACAAATCAGAGAGAGTGGACTTTGCGAGTTGGCACGTACCACCACCACCAGACAGAGTGAGTAGAGTGAGACGTTAAGTTGGGGAAGGGGCGTGAGGTCGCCCGACACCTAACACTAATAGCCAAAGATACGAGGATCCGATCCCGTCGCCGCGCGAGTAATCCCGGCAACATAGCCTTAACCACCGTAGTAAAAGAGACGAGGATATAATCCCGTCGCCGTGTGAGCAATCCCGGCAATAGTTTACTAACGAAAGTAGAAACTAAACGAGGATCTGATCCCGTCGCCGCGCGAAACAGTCCCGGCATCCCTGGGTCTGCCAAGATCGGTCGAAGCATGCATGCGGTTACGCCCGTGCTGCCCCCGATCTTGCAGGCAAATCCCGCCGCAGTGGCGCGGGCAAAGTAGTGCATGTATGTTTGTCGTGTTCGTCCCTAACCCAACTTAACGTGTTTCCTCCCCCTTAGCACAGCGTCTCAGCAGACAACAAATTTTCTTGTTGGTTCGAGCCCTGGACAGACTGAGATCTGTACCCCGGCTAAGAACCATCCTTACAAGTGGCGCCCGAGCAGGGACCCTGCAGACACAAGGGGCGTGGTACAACTACGGCTTAAAAACCAGCAAGTGTGCCCAAATAAACACGTGGTTGGAACGGGAGCGATCGAACTAAAAAAAAAGTGAAAGGAAAAAGAAAAAAAAATCTGGTGAGTCGAACATACCCTACGATACCCATTGCTGTTTTGCCGCGGCGCATTTGGCATATGTGTATGAGCGCAAAACCTGGGGAGGGGAAAGAAAAACGCGCGGGGAAGTGTCGGTCGAGAATGCGTGTGTAATGCAAGCGACAGACGCGCGCGGTAAACGGCGCGACGAAATCGTAGCGGCGCGAGTTACCATGCCCCGCATGGTACCCGCCGTCTCCCCGCCTCCTAAACCAGCTAGAGGGCAACGTCTCTGAGTACGTTGGACTACATTGTAAGAATCCTAGACTTAGCACTACAAATGGAAGAGACGTCATTTCGAAACATTTCAACACCGCCCACGACGTTGGATTGCACCATCAGCAGATTCTCGTCTGCAACAACTCCGCAACATATTAGCTTAGGGACTTTATCCCTAAACATTTTCTGTATTGTATTAGCTATAAGTAATATTAAGATTTGTGAATACAGCCAGTCGTAATTTTCAACAAAGACAAAGCAGACGTGTTTCATTTAAATCGTTTATTGAACCAGCTATCAACTACATATATGTATAAGTTAACATAAGTTAACGCGACGCGGTTTGACTCCAGCACAGATGCTGACTCAGCTCTGGGCCGGATGTCTTCACATAGCAGGCAATGCACGAGGCGCAAGCTAAGCGTTTCTGTGGCCGCTATGATTTTTGCATTGTGTAACTTAATACATTTTTTATTGTACTTTGTAGCTTCATAAGTTTCTTTCTGTCAATTTAGTTTTAGTTCACATTTTGTATGCCTTGAGACAAGAAGTCCAAGTGTTAAATTAACTCCCTCGCAGATTACATTTTCATAACTAAAACATAAAAACATTTAATTGGCGCCCAACAGTAACGAATCTCGCGCTCCGTCCCAAGTCGCGTAGCCGTGGATTTACATAAAAAGACTTTAAGTCAAATAAAAAAATCTGAACTTGTGTTTGTGTTGTGAGCAGCAACTCATTAAGTGACATTCAAAACAGATTAAAATAAGATCTGAACTTTTGTGTGTGTTGTGACACTAACGGCGCTCGCATCTGCGCTAAATACTTCAACAAATACTTCAACGACATAACGTATTCTACGTTTAGTGCTGTGCAGCGTACCTGACCTACGTCAACTCGGTCAGTGCAAGTGTATTAGATTACACAAACCATTTTTTTTTATACACCGAAGCCGCTGGAGCTCTTCGGGCAGCGGAGTGTCACCAGTATAGCGCGCAAGCTAATCTGGGCAGCGTAAACAAATTCTTTCTTGTGCGTGACCGCAGCGAGGGAGACAACGTCAACAGCGAATATAGGAAAACTAGGGTTACCGCGTAACTTCATAAAAATCATGTAAGTGAGTTTTTCATCCACACATATTTTAAGTGCTGCGTGAGGTAGACAAATTTTTTCTCAAAAAAAAAAAAAAAAAAAATTAAAAAATAAAAAAATTCAATAATTTACCAAACTGTGTTTTTGCACATCGATTATTTTGTTCTGCAAACCCAACTGGCCGTTGAATGTCCTATTGTTTCAATAAATGCTTTGATTTTATTATCTTTAAATCTATTAAATGCTAATCTGATTCTGTGGCTAGTAGTTATATTCTTTTTAACTAATGAAAAAGGCTTTCGAAAGATATAGAGACCCTAATTTTAGAAGATCCGACTCAGAAGAATCCGATAATAGCGATATTAGGGTAAAAACATACGAAGAAGTACAAACAGATATGGATCCCCAGCAACTCAAGGCTTTGGTTGAGTCAGCAGTTTCGGGTGCGCTCAGAGCACAGGCAGAGGCATTCAGGGAAAGGGATGCGGCTCTTCAAGAGAGCTTCAACCGGCAAATTGCCGAGTTAACAGAAAAAGTCACAGACTTAAAAGTCACAGCGCCTCCGATTGAGACTTTTGAAGAAATACAAATAGTGGACAACGTCCGCTGTGACGAGCCTCTAGACGCGGTCAAGTGTCTCGCAGAGTTTACGGGCTCACAAGAAACTTATGTTTCTTGGCGACAGGCTGCAATGGCAGCGTATAAAATATTCAGACGATATAATGGCAGCTCTCGCCATTACCAAGCGGTGATAATCATCAGAAGCAAGATAAGGGGCTCGGCCGACGCAGTTCTGTCTTCGTTTGCCACGATCCTAAATTTTGATGCTATCATCAACCGCTTAGATTTCACTTACAGTGACAAAAGGCCAGTTCATGTCATAGAACAAGAAATGGGCACTCTCAGGCAGGGACAGCTTACCTTGCCACAGTACTATGATGAGGTCGAGAAAAAACTTACCTTACTCATAAACAAGGTAAACATGACGTATGACACAGCACTAGCTAAGGGCATGTGCGAGAAGTTTAGAGGGGATGCCTTGCGCATATTCATTTCTGGCCTCAAGCGCAGCCTTTCCGATGTTTTGTTTGCGGCACACCCGCTCGATCTCCCCTCTGCTTTGGCACTCGCACAAGAAATCGAGGCCAATCATGAGAGATACACCTTCGCGGCAAATTATGCCAGGAGTATCGAGGACAAGGTTCGAAGACCCGAACAAAAGCCTCAATTTCAGCAGCGGCAAAAGGGCGCAGAAGCAGCCGAGGCATTGCCTGCCCCTACAAAAAGCCCTCATTACACGCGGCAACAAAAGCCGCAGCAACAACAGCAGCCCAAACAGTTCGATCAGCGTAGTGGTAAGCAAAGCAGCGGCAATAATGATCCGCAGCCAATGGACGTGGACCCTTCAATGTCTAGGGTGCTGATGCCATCGCAAGCACCAGCCTACGCCAACTCGACCAACCCACAGGCGTTCAAAAGAACGAACACCTCGGACCGAGCAACAGGTCAGAGGCGTCAAAGGGTAAATCATACCACTCAGAGCCAAGAATGTGGAACTGAAGGGTATGCAGCGGCAGCTAGGAATGCTGAGGTGCAGATAGCCGATGATTCAGACGGCGACTCTGACGATCTCAATTTTTTAGGGGTAAGTCCCTGCTGCCCTTCATCAGGCGGGAAGTAGCGGGGACTCAAATGAGATTTCTCATCGACACCGGTGCGGCGAAAAATTACATTCGGCCACACCATGGGCTGAAAGGAGTTCGCCCAGTCGACAACCCATTTACAACCCACTCCATACATGGCACTACCAAAATTTCTGAGAAGTGTTATGTATCAATGTTTGGAAAGAAGGCGACTTTTTTCCTTCTCTCAGAATTGTCAACATTTGATGGAATCATAGGCCTCGATCTGTTGACAGAGGTCGGGGCTGAACTCTGTCTAAGCTCAAGCCAACTCAGATTTGGCAACAGCTCTGAACCAATCTTATACTACAAATGTGTGGATGTCAATTTCACCAATGTAGATTGCGCCGACGCACCTCCCCTGATTAGAGAAAATTTTCTAAAAATGTTAATAAATAGGAAGAAGACGTTCGCAGACGCTAATGAGGCGCTACCGTACAACACATCGGTGGTAGCCACCATTAGAACGGTTGACGAACAGCCTATTTACGCTAAACTGTACCCTTACCCTATGGGCGCAGCCGAATTTGTCAATAAAGAGATTCAAGATCTCTTGAAAAATGGCATAATTCAAAAATCCGTTTCTCCCTACAACAACCCCATTTGGGTGGTTGACAAGAAGGGCACGGATGAAATGGGTAACCGAAACATGCGTCTCGTCATGGACTTTCGGAAACTCAATGAAAGAACGATTACAGACAGGTATCCCATGCCCAATATTACCATGATTTTGGGAAATCTGGGTAAAGCCAAGTACTTTTCGACACTGGATCTCAAGTCTGGCTACCACCAAATCATGCTCGCAGAACGCGACCGGGAGAAGACTTCCTTTTCCGTAAATGGAGGAAAGTACGAATTCTGCCGGCTTCCTTTCGGCTTGAAAAACGCCGCCAGCATTTTCCAAAGGGCGATTGATGACATACTGCGAGAGCAGATCGGCAAGACGTGTTACGTGTATGTCGATGACGTCATCGTCTTTTCGAAAGACGAGGAATCCCATATCAGACACGTTGACTGGGTACTAAAAAGCTTGTATGAAGCTAACATGAGGGTGTCCAAGGAAAAGTCACAATTTTTTAAGAAAAGCGTTAATTTTCTTGGATTCGTGGTCACTAGCGATGGTGCCACAACCGACCCAGAGAAAGTCAAAGCGATACAGGAATTCCCGGAACCCAAGACGGTTTTCGAGGTGAGATCATTCCTAGGACTCGCTAGCTATTATAGGTGCTTCATCAAAGATTTTGCATCAATAGCAAAGCCCATTTCAGATATTCTTAAGGGTGAAAATGGGTCAGTCAGCAAGCATAGATCAAGAAAGATTTCTGTCGAATTCTCTGATCTCCAACGCAGTGCATTTCAAAAATTGCGAAACATATTGGCATCTGAGGATGTCATGCTTCGCTACCCTGACTTCAATAAGCCGTTTGATCTAACGACAGACGCTTCGGGGTATGGGATAGGGGCAGTCCTCTCTCAGGAAGGGCGTCCCATCACTATGATCTCCAGGACACTAAAGAATCCAGAGGTCAATTATGCCACAAACGAAAGAGAGCTACTTGCTATCGTGTGGGCCCTTGGCAAATTGCGCCACTATTTGTATGGGGTGAAAGACCTCAACATCTTCACAGACCATCAACCCCTGGCCTTTGCCGTTTCTGAGTCCAACCCCAACGCTAAAATAAAGCGATGGAAGGCGCGCATTGACGAATCCAACGCGCGCATATTCTACAAGCCAGGTAAAGAAAATACGGTCGCTGATGCCCTGTCCAGGCAACAGCTTAACGCTCTAAGCCACCAAGATAATGAATCATGCATTGCCACGATTCACAGTGAGCTTTCCTTGACTTACACAATTGAGTCCACCGATAAGCCCTTGAACTGTTTCCAGAACCAGATAATTCTTGAAGAGGCGCGTTTTCCACAAAAGCGCAGCTTTATTCTATTCGGAAACAAGAGGCGGCACTCCTTGAGTTTTACCTGCAGAGAATCACTTCTCGAGGAACTAATGGAGATAGTGAAACCTAATGTGGTAAATGCGCTACACTGCGATTTACACACTTTGGCGCTGGTACAGGACGACTTAGTGCGGAGATTTCCAACCACCAAATTCTGGCACTGCAAAAATAGGGTAGTGGACATTTTCAGTGTTAGTGAGAGAAGAGAAATTCTCGTCACAGAACACAACAGAGCCCACAGGGCAGCCCAAGAGAACATTAAGCAGGTCCTCTCAGAGTACTATTTCCCAAAAATGGCCAAAATAGCCAACGAAATCGTACAAAACTGTAAGACTTGTGCCAGGGCTAAATATGACAGGCACCCTAAAAAACAAGAGATTGGTGAGACACCGATTCCTTCATACCCAGGGGAGATGCTACATGTGGACATCTTCTCAACTGACAAAAAGTTTTTTTTAACCTGCATTGACAAGTTTTCAAAATTCGCTGTAGTTCAGCCGATCATGTCCAGAACGATAGAGGACTTAAAAGTGCCCTTGTTACAGCTCATGAATTTCTTCCCAGGGGTCAAAGCCATTTACTGCGACAATGAGCCAGCTTTGAATTCACAAACTATCTGTTCACTCTTGATGAATAACTATGGAGTCAGCATTTCGAATGCTCCACCATTGCACAGCGTTTCCAATGGACAAGTTGAGCGTTTCCATAGCACCCTACTGGAACTAGCAAGATGCTTAAAAATAGATAAGAGCATTAGCGACACCATAGAGGAAAAAATGTGGCCCCCGGGAGAGGACAAAAAAACAAACCACCCGGCCACCAAAAAGCGGCCGACCGAGGCCCCCCCCCCCCCCCCCGGGGAACACCCGCCACACACCACAAAGCTTAAGAGAGCACAGGACAACCTCAGAGCTAGGGAAAATGACTCTCGCCAAAATAGGGTTTTTGAAGTAGGAGAGAAAGTTTTGGTAAAGTCTAATCGCAGGCTCGGAAATAAACTTACACCTTTATGTGAAGAAAGAGCCGTGGAAGCCGACCTGGGAACTACGGTTCTCATTAAGGGGAGGGTAGTCCACAAAGACAACCTAAAATAGTTTTTCTTTTCTACCTTTAGTTTTTAGTGTGTCATTTGGCAGTTTTTCTTTTACATTAGGTTACTTGAGATATAAGTTTTAAGCCACTTGGCAACCCGTTTTAGATAAGTCTTAGTATTAGATTGTTTTATGATATTTATAAGTTAAATAAGTTCGGTGATGGGTTGTTCAAAATTTTTCCTAAAAATAAACAGAGAGTAATTTTCATTCCATAGGTTTGGGTTTCTGCTACTTATTATCCTCGCGACGACTTCGGCATGGGTCACCGACTATTCCCACGCTAAGTACATACCGATCGTCGACGGCCAAGTCTTGGTATGGAAGGAGCTCGCTTTTGTCCGACATTCAGCGAACATATCTGAATATGAACGCATGGTGGATGAGACAGCGAAACTAACTGATTTGTTTCCGGAGTCGCACATGAAGAAGCTTCTGAATGTGGACTCTGAACATCTCCGAGACATGCTGGAGGCCCTGGGCGCTCACCACAGAATTGCCAGGAGTCTAGACTTTCTGGGTTCAATTCTGAAGGTAATTGCAGGCACTCCAGACGCCGGGGACTTGGAGAGGATAAAGATTAATGAAGCACAATTAATAAGTTCAAACAATAGGCAGGTACAGATAAACACTAGAGTTCAGGATCAGATTAATCAATTAACGTTCACAGTCAACCAAATTTTGAAAGCCTCAAAGGACAGGCAGATTGATACAGGCCATTTATATGAAACACTTTTAGCTAGGAACAGAATGTTGTCGATGGAGTTGCAGAACTTAATGCTCGCCATAACTCTGGCAAAAGCCAACATTGTCAGCCCAAACATCTTAGATCACGCAGACTTAAAATCTGTTTGGTTTGAAGAGCCCACAGATACTCCCATAGCCGACCTAATGTCCGTTTCGTCCGTCAAAGTTCTACAATCCGCAAATATGTTATATTTTATAATATCTTTCCCAAAAATCGAACACAACTGCAAGAAGATCACAGTCTACCCAGTCGCCCATAAAAATCATATGCTGCGAATCGAGAACAACATCATCGCCGAATGCCAGGATCAAATCTACGCGCTAGAAAACTGCACAGCCACCCCAAAAACGACGTTTTGTCAACGGTCAACAGCCAGCTCATGCGCCAAGGAACTTCATACTGGCGGAGTAGCCCATTGCGAGCTTCAGCCGAGTAACCTGGACGCAGTCACTTGGGTCGACGATGGAATTGTCATCATCAATGATGCGGCGGCGGAAGTCTGCATTGATAACGGCACCGTGACCTGGGTGCATGGCACACAACTAATCATCTTCACCAAGTGGGTTACCGTCAACGGAACGAAATACATTAATCGCAACAGCGTGCAGAACCGGTTCCCAGGCATCGCAGCTTCCCCTTTATTAAACGTCACAGGCCACCAGGACGTGCTCAGCCTCCCTTACCTTCATCGACTTAATGAACGTAATCTGGAGACGATACAAGAGGTCAGGGACGAAGTTGGCAACATCAACTCAATCATACTGTTGCTCCTCCTTGGCATAACTTGTGGCATAATCTTTGGCATTGGATTAACCTACCGGCAGATCATGAGGAAGAGGGCCACGGCTCTAAGGGTGAACGAGGTGATCGCAGAGATAGGGTCGGCCGAGGGCGGCCTCAACTTGAGGGGGGAGTAGTTAACATAAGTTAACGCGACGCGGTTTGACTCCAGCACAGATGCTGACTCAGCTCTGGGCCGGATGTCTTCACATAGCAGGCAATGCACGAGGCGCAAGCTAAGCGTTTCTGTGGCCGCTATGATTTTTGCATTGTGTAACTTAATACATTTTTTATTGTACTTTGTAGCTTCATAAGTTTCTTTCTGTCAATTTAGTTTTAGTTCACATTTTGTATGCCTTGAGACAAGAAGTCCAAGTGTTAAATTAACTCCCTCGCAGATTACTGTGTTGTAAACAATAAAATATATTTTAACAAATATAACATTTTCATAACTAAAACATAAAAACATTTAATTTATACATATAAGTTAACAGTGCAGATATTCCCCCTTGACTCTCGTCGCCCCTGCGACGAGCAAGGTGCACATTCTAGTCGCCGTCGATGTCCGCATTGCTGACAGTGCAATTTGACCGTCACATGCACGTTGCCATGTACTCCATGGCTGATCGCGGATATGGTGACCGCCGTCTCAGCGTAGCCGCTGCTTCAGCAAGTCAACGGACTTGGAACGCTGACTCGACGGGCTGAAGAACGTTAACGGACTTGGAACGCTGACTCGACGGGCTGTAGAACGTTGGGCTGCAAGCGGACACCGCGACAGCGACGCCGCCGCCAGCGCGACCAAGACTTCGTGGGAATCAGAACTGGCCGGCGAAGTCAGAGCTTTGCGGACCGGCATTCGACCTTCATGCAAATATTAAAATTGAAATAAAGAACTTATAACGAATTGAACCAAATAAAATCTTATATACTTGGGATCACTGGGATCTTGCTACAACTATAACGAAATACTGCGGATACCAACAATGTTTAGGTAATATAGTCGGGTGCCTATAGGGCGCCCAGACTTAGAAGCCAGGCGCTCCCAGGACGCCCGGACTTAACTGGCGCCCGAGCAGGGACCCATCTATTAATAGATGGGGACCCTAGTATATAAGTGAAAAGAAAATGTGAAAACGAATGTGCGAAATAAAAGACGAGTGTGTGCAATGCAGTGTGCGTGTAACCCAATGATAAAAAGAAAAATTTTAAGATTGAGTGCACAAGATTTCAAAGCAAAAAATCAAAACCGAGAAATAAATGAGCAACCACCCGCTGCAGAGGAGACGTTTCCTTGGCCCAATAAGGCCAAGAGTGTTTTAACCCAAGTACAATCACGATTGTCATATAAAAATGACCGATTAAAACAAATAAAAGAAAATACAAATTTTTTTTTTCTCTTAAAGCAGTAACACGTATGTATATTCAAAATATTTCACGCCTTTAGCGTAACGATCGTGAATGCAGAAGGGTTAAAACACGATAAAACAAATCCACGAGCGCAAACACGTTGCTATAATTGTTAAATAACACACTCGCTGCGGCGATCTGTCCGTCTTTAACTAGACGAGATTCGCGAGCGTAAAATTTTACTGTGAACCAAAAGAAACAACAAACCCGCCGCGGTGATGACGCTATGAATCACGGGCGCAATAAAGGTTGTAAATAAAAAATCTAAACGATAACCGCTGCGGAAACTCGTTTGCGAGCGGCCTTCAAAAAAATAAAAAAAAATAAATAATAATGACAAAGTGGTCAGTGGTAACTTACTAGATACACTCAGTGTTATCAGCACAAAAGAGTCGCCTAGTGAGTTGTGTGATCAACCGTACCCGAGTAAGCGAAATGCCAAAAAGGAGCAACACGGTCCACCATGCCCAAGACCGGATAAATTCGGAAAAGAAAAATTAGAATAAGAAAAATTCGAAAAAAAAGAAAAGAAAAAATGAAATAAAAGGTCACGCACGCACAAGAAATTGCACAAAGCACTTATCACTCTTCTGGACTAAGTAATATATTTGTTTGCAATTTACTAAAATCGTTTCTTATTTTCATATAGAATCTGCAAATTGTGAGTGAGGCAACACAACCAACAACCACACACTACCACAACCTACACGTTAAAGGCGGAATAAGCCACACACAACAAAAAACGCGAACAAGGGTGAGTGAAACATTTTCCATTTACAAAAACATTAAACAAGAGACAAAATTATTGACAAATTGGCAAATAAAAACAAAAAACTCACTTTTACCTAAACCTTTTTTGCATCTTATAAATTTTTAATAGGAGCTGCGACTAAATTCTGTCCAACCATTTTCCTCCCCTTTTACCTTGCTACCGTTGAAAAGTCATTGTCTTGTAGAGTTGCGAAATGGAGGAGATCAAAGAAACCCTCACCAAGTTCGACACGACTTTGACCGCGCTACTTAGCCAAATGGCCAATATTAAAGAAGATATAAAGAAGATTAGCGACAAGGTCACAGTATTAGAAATTAAACGCGAGAAAAACGCCCCGGTTGTTGCGCAACCCAAACCTCTGACACCGGCACGCAACGAATATGAGTTAAAAGATATAGCGACCTTGCCGGACTGTGTTTAAGAATTGCAGGCTTTCGAAGGCGAAGCTGACAATTTTGTCTCATGGATCGGTAGGGCTGAAGCTATCCTAAGGGATTATCAGACAATCAGGGAGAGACCGCTCTATCGGTCAATATTGTTGCACATTAGACAGAAGATAAGGGGAAACGCAGAAACAGCTCTTGCCTCCTATAACGTGTCTGACGACGACTGGCCAGAAATAATGCGCATATTAACACTTCACTATGCTGACAAACGCGACTTGAGAACGCTTGAGTATCAGATGGGGCAATTAACGCAAGGCGCAAAGACGTTAGATGCCTTTTATGCAGCAGTTAACAAGTATTTTTCTCTCATACTGGGCAACCTAAAAAACGGAGAACAAAGCCCAGAGGTCACTAGTGCTCTAGTGGAATCCTACAGGGATAGGGCACAAGACGTCTTTATCAGAGGCCTGAACGGCGACATTTCCAAGTTATTGGTAATCCGTAAGCCAAAGACCTTACCAGAGGCTTATGCCATTTGCTTGGAAATAGAAAACGTGACTTCAAGGACTCATTTTCCCTATAGGTTTGCGCCACCCCTTCAGATGTATTGGCCCCCTGTAGGCGGTCCCAGATACCCATGGCAGTTCCACACGAACCAGCCCACACCTAACGCCCAGCTTGCGGTAGGTTACACTTGCCAAGGGAACATAGACTCCAACAGAACCCCTCAGTACCAACACCGGTACTCGAGTCCTCGGCCAGCCATAAAAATGGAATCAAATCAGTCGGGCCAATCGTATCTCTCCAATCAGAGTGCGCAGGGCAATATGAGTTTCAAACGAAGTCCCAGTACCTCGTCTAATTGTAACCCCTTTCGTAAATCTCAAAGGCTATACCATCTGAATGCCGCCCCGTCTCCAAACGACCCTGGTACAGTCCAATTCGATGGAAAGTCAAACGATGAACTCTACTATGAAGAAGCTTGTCCTAGAGACGAAGCAACCTCAGGAGACTGTCCGTCTCAACCAAATGACCAACTTATCTCTGAGAAAGTCTTTGGTAATACAGACGAAGTAAATTTTATGACCGACGCCTCTCTAGCGTTCCATACATAGAGTATGGCGCCAAAGATGGGGCTAAGTTGCAATTCCTAATAGACACCGGTGCAAACAAGAACTTTACTAGCCCCCAAATAGCTAAGAGTTGCACCCCCTTGGCTAAACCATTTCAGGTTCAGTCCGCAGCAGGTAGTGTTCAGATTATCCATAAACTTACAGGCCCATTCTTCAGACCAATAGGGAACGACTCCCCCATTACATTCATTGTTCTCCCAGGATTTAGCGCCTTCTATGGCATAATAGGAGACGACACCCTAAAATCAATTAAGGCACTAATTGACAGGGAACACGACTCCTTGACTATAACGGCGGGAGTACAAAAACCATTATTGGCCAGGCGATCCCATAATATTCACCCACTTATCGGTGACGAGCATCCCGAAGAGGTAAAGAAGTCTCTCACCTTATTAATTAACGAATACTCTGTAATTTTCGAGCCACTCTCGCCCGGCGGAGCTATAGAAACAAGTGTAAGGGCGGAAATCCGTACAAGTACTCAAGAGCCGATATATTCGAAAAGCTATCCTTACCCCGCTAACATGAGAGCCGAAGTAGAAAAGCAAATTGAAGAACTCTCTTCAAAAAGCCCTTATAACTCTCCGATTTGGGTGGTGCCGAAAAAGCAAAAGCCCAACGGGGAGAGACAATAGAGAAAGGTGATTGACTTTAAACGTCTTAATGCTGTCACCATTTCTGACACTTATCCGATCCCTGACATTACATCTACCTTGTCCAGTCTTGGGCAAGCTAAATTTTTTACGACCCTTGACTTAACTTCGGGATTTCACCAGATTCACATGAAAGAATCTGATGTCCCAAAAACCGCTTTTTCTACGTTGAATGGCAAATACGAATTTCTCCGTCTACCATTCGGTTTGAAATATGCCCCAGCGACCTTTCAAAGAATGATCGACGACGTTCTAAGAGAATACATCGGCAAAATCTGCTATGTCTATATAGACGACATTATAGTCTTTAGCAAAGACTACGAATCTCATTGGCACAACCTTCGTGCCATATTTGAGAAATTAAAACAAGCTAAACTACAAGTAAATTTGGAAAAGACTCATTTCCTGAGCACCCAAGTCGAATTCCTGGGATATGTCGTGACCTCAGAAGGAATCCGGGCGGATGAGAAAAAGGTAAAGGCCATAAAAGAGATGCAGCCGCCCACGAATGTGAAAGAACTTAAAAGCTTCCTCGGCATGACCTCTTATTACAGGAAATTCATTTGCGACTACGCAAAAATTGCCAAGCCCCTGACGAATCTCACAAGGGGCGTGTCGGATTCAGCAGCAGCCTAATCCGTTTATCGATATAACTATCGGCACAGCATGAACTAGATGAGCAGGCTTGTCGTGTACTGAACTAGATGAGCGGCTTGTCGTGAACTGGTTCCAGCTGTGATTGCATACACATACACATACATATACACTAGCATATTTTTCCCGCGTTTTTGCATTGTACATAACTTTAGTTGTTGATCTGGCGAAGCTAATTGTTAAAAGCCACAGCCGCATATTGTGAAGCCAATCTAGCCAAAATAAACGTTGTTGTTGAAATCCAAGTTGTATTCATTCTTGGTAAATAGTACCCGCGTACAATTGTCAAAAAATATTGGCAATTCAACAGGGCGAACACGCCAAAGTTAAAGTGACGCAATCAAGGAAAATTCCAATCGCTCTCGATGAGGAAGGCTTACAAGCCTTTAATAATTTGAAAACTATTCTTGCTTCTTCAGAAGTTCTAGCTTTCCCAGACTTTAACAAACCCTTTCATTTGACCACAGATGCTTCAAACTATGCCATCGGGGCAGTTCTTTCACAGAACGACACCGGAAAGGGCCGGCCCATAGCCTATATATCTCGATCACTAAACAAAACCGAAGAGAACTACGCCACGAATGAAAAGGAAATGCTTGCCATTGTATGGGCACTAGACAATCTTCGATCCTACCTTTATGGGGCCGGATCCATTAAGGTCTATACCGACCACCAACCGTTAACCTTTGCATTGGGCAACAGAAACTATAATGCGAAATTGAAACGATGGAAGTCCCGCATAGAAGAGTACAACTGCGAATTGATTTACAAGCCAGGAAAATCAAACGTAGTGGCGGACGCTCTTTCCCGCATCACATCAAATGTCAATTATCTTGGCTCAGACACGGCCACCGTTTCAGCAACAGAATCCACTGCCACAGTTCACTGTAGCATGTTACATGCCAGATAAGCATATGCCCACCGTATTGTAGTGTATAAGTTAACAACCAAGTTCACGAACGCCCCTCGCAATGAACTTATTGAGCAACCCGCGCGAATACTACGTTGGCGTATCATGTTACAATTCCAACAAACAGACCAGAGCAACGACCAATTGTTTTGATTATGTCGTAAGCACTGAGTTAGCATTAGAATTATGCTGAGTCGGCTTATTGACCACGAATCCACTGCATGTCCAAGAATCCATTTACTATGTATCATTTATGTATTTAAGTTTTGCCTTTATGTACTTAGCTTTAGCTCCCCATAATTCGTTCTGTAGAATTCAGTTTTGAATAACAACTGAAACATTAAAGTTGCGTTACTCCGGCAAACAGCCGTAATCAATTCATTTTATTTACTTAACACATCGCTGAGCCACAAGGCCAGTGATCTGGATACCTGACACGTATCCCAACCTAATCAGCCTAGCTTTGATTTAACCCGTATCTGCACGACGGCTACCCCTAACGAGGAACCAAGGATCGGAGGACAAATCGAGCTACAACATCTATATCGTTCTGGAAGGAGATCTCTAACGAGGCCTGGAAAAATATATAGGATTAACTTATACAATATGTAAGATGGTCATATGCTGAAACTTAAAGATCAGCTACTTATGTGTAGACTGGCCTGCAGCATGAAATCTGCAGCGTTTGCAGTTCGGCCGTTCGGTACTAAGCGCATTCCAATGTATATGCCTTCTGCATGTACATATACCAATATATACACAAATACATATGGCATGCTATATACTCCCGTTCTGCCGCTGCTTTGAGCGACAGAACTCAAACTTTTTATGTACTTTAGGCTAAGCTAATTCGAAATAAACCAAGTCAGATTCATTCTGAATCTGGACACTAAAACTCAAACAAGTCTTCATATATATTCGCTAAACCTATTACATGGCGACTGTGACATGTTCACGAAGACTGCAAGGCAGTAAAAAAAGCAGAAAGAGTAACGTTCCCCAATGAACGAAATCTCACTGGAGGAAGCAGCTCTCGTGACCCATCGATGGAATACAGCAGCAACTAAAACGAGAAGGGCAGCAGCAGCAGCAACAACAACAACAACATACAGCGACAATTACAACGAAAGGTGCAGCAGCAGCAACAACAACAACAAAAAAGTGGCTGGAAATACTGAGTAAGTAGAGTTGATGAGCAATGCCTAAAAGTAGGCGCAGTGGAGTTCAAAAAGAAAAGCCACACTCCTAAAACTGCTATTTGCCCCCAACACAACAATAAGTTGGGAAACAGGCAATAAAATACAGGCTGAAATCGACAATATCGAGTCGATTCAGCAAAAATACAAAAGCTCAACCTCTACAAATAAGAACTCTTTAAATATAACAATAATCAACTCCAAAGTATTTCAACCGGTGCCACAGAAGAAACAACTTACAACAAAACCGGAGAAAAAATGCCCAACGGACTGCCCTGGACCATTGGAGTCGCCGCACTGCAGCTATACATGTTTCAAGAAGACCAGCACCGGCGCCCCAACAGCCTGTGAGAAAACTAGCACAAACAATTTGTGCGAAGACCAGAATCAACAGCCTGTGCGAGGACCAGCACCGGCCCCGCCAGCGCGATAAGCTGTGCCCAAGAGATAAACAAGGACCGACAGCGCTACATAGAGCGTACACCACGTTTAGATATACATATAATTAAAATAACTGTAACAAAAAAATTGTAATACTGAGCAATAATTGCGTTGCTCGTAATAGAGTATGGCCCGTAAAGCCATACGAAACATTAGATAGGGGATCACTGTTGATCAAAATAGGAAACACAATCAACATAAGAATATATGAAATATGCATATATATGTATATAAAAATATTTAAATTAACGTACATTTAAAATCAAAAAAAAAATTCATTTAAAAACGAATGAACAATGAAATTAGTAAAACAGATGACATAGGTAATGTACGATTTTTTGAGAAATTGACATATTACAAAATGCCTCTTGTATAGTCAAAAACAGTGGATTCCACCGCTAATGTAATCAATAAAGTGGAATCCAGTACTGTAGATTTAGGTCTAACTAATACTTTATTAATAATTATCGTTGTTATATTAATCGCAAACGTAATTCTTAAACTTTATAAATTACATAATAAGTGTTTGCGTAAAAAATATATTAGCAAAGCTAACGATCTAGACAAAATCTAGAAAACAAAAAACAACGATCATTATTGACAAAGTTTAAGGCAATAAAATTGAAATGTTACCACAACTTATGGTAATAAAAATCATGTACAAACCATAAGTAAAAAAAAAAATTTTACCGATTACAGTACGTCTAATGGAATGGAATGAAATTGTTTCCATATTTAAACAACAACGTGCTGAGTTTGATAGATCGTTCAAGTGCCTTAACAAAAGTGCACTCATATCAAACCAGACAAAAATAAAACATGTTCAAGTTCTCATAGAATCGTATAACAAAGTCCGCGAGATTGTAAATGTCAATGTGAGTAAGTTAAGCGATTTGCATTTAACACAGTCAATTGACGTTTTAAGAAAGCTGCGTGAAAATATTAGATATATTTCGGAAAGACATAATTTTCAAATATTTGTCCGAATGCACTAAATACACCAGCAACATTTGAAATTATTGATTTAATGAAATCGGTAGAAGAACTTGAACAAAAGCAAGAAATAATTGACATAGCTGACAAGGCTCAAACAGCAGTACAATTTCTTAAGTTAGCCTCATCGCTCTTACCAGAGTTTGATGGCAAGGCTGAAAACCTAAAACGCTTCATAGATGCCTTGAATCTAGTAGATTCTCTAAAAAAAAACACACGAAGCACTTGCTGTAAGTCTTATCAAGACAAAATTAACAGGCCATGCTAGAAATCTGATAAGTGAAGAAAACACGATTATAGCTATCATAGCAGAACTATTAGACAAAGTAAAAGGAGAGTCAGTAGAAGTTATTTCTGCTAAACTCCTAAATTTACAACAAAGAAGTAAAACGGCTAATCAATATACCCAAGAGGTAGAAAAATTGACTAAGTCTCTTGAGGGAGCTTATATCAGTGATGGATTGTCACCTGATTTAGCCACTAAATACAGCACAACACTTGCTGTCAAAGCTATGACACAGAACTGCGCTTTAGATAAGGTAAAACTTATCATGCAGGCAGGCACATTCAATAATATGAATGATGCTATACCCAAGTTTGTAAACAGCTGTACCGAAGCAACAGGACAGTCAAATACTGTACTGTACTTCCAACAGCACCAAAGGGGACATTATCGAGGCAACCGAGGTAGTTACCAAGGAAGAGGTAAAAACCAAAACAACGGTTACCAAAATAATAATTTCAAAAACGGCAGAGGCCGAGGCCAAAATAGAGGAAACTCTAGAGGCCGTGTTAACTCGAATAGAGGCCAAAGCAACTCCAATAATGGAAATGCAAATGTACGAACTACTGAAAGTAGTTCGGAAAACCAGTAAGACCCTTTAGATATTCATGTGCAGTAGTATACAATATCAATCTTAGTTCAGGCATATTTATAAAATTAAAAAATATAAAAACTAACAATACATATACATACATTACTAATAGATACTGGTGCAGACATTTCAATAATTAAAGAAAATGTCGATATTTTTGATAATGTTAATATTAACATATCGACTAAAATATCAGGAATAGGCGAAATACTATTTCCAATAAAGACAATTGACAAGATTGAAGGATAATAATCCAGTATACACCAAAAATTATAGAATTCCGCACGCACACAAAGATGAAATCAATAAACAAGTAGAAAAACTCATTCTGGACAAAATAGAAGAACCTTCAACTTCAGAGTACAATAGTCCAATACTACTTGTACCCAAAAAAGGCCTACCAGGATCTGTGAGCAAAAGATGGCGATTAGTAATAGACTATCGTCAATTAAATAAAAAATTACTGTCCGATAAATTTCCACTTCCAAGAATAGATGATATTCTCGATCAGTTGGGTAGAGGCAAATACTTTTCATGTCTAGACTTAATGTCTGGATTTCACCAAATAGAATTGAAACAAAAATCACGAGAGTGAACTTCTTTTTCAACGAGCAATGGTTCGTACCAATTCACAAGACTACCATATGGTCTTAAAATAGCGCCAAATTCTTTTCAAAGAATGATGACAATAGCCTTTTCTGGACTTAATCCTTCACAAGCATTCTTGTATATGGACGACTTAATAGTCATCGGTTGTTCCGAAAATCACATGATTAAAAACTTAACAAACGTTTTTGATCTATGTAGGAAACACAACCTCAAATTACACCCAGAAAAATGCAATTTCTTCATGCACCAAGTGACCTTTCTTGGTCACAAGTGTACAGACCAAGGCATATTGCCTGACGATAAAAAAATATGACGTCATCGAAAAATATCCAGTCCCTACAGACGCGGATAGCGCTAGAAGATTCGTTGCTTTTTGCAATTACTATAGACGTTTCATACAAAATTTCGCCGATTATTCGCGGCACATAACTCGATTATGTAAAAAGAATGTCAGTTTTCAGTGGACCGATGAATGCCAAAATGCATTCGATTATTTGAAAAGGGCTTTAATTAAACCCACATTATTGAAATACCCAGATTTCGATAAAGAATTTTGCATAATCACAGATCCAAGTAAACACGCCTGTGGGGCTGTTCTAACACAAAAATATGGAGATAAACAACTGCCAGTTGCATACGCTTCACGCTCATTCACCAATGGTGAAAGAAACAAATCAACAACAGAACAAGAGTTAGCAGCTATCCACTGGGCAATTACACATTTCAGACCATATATTTATGGCAAACATTTTTCAATAAAGACAGATCATAGACCATTAACTTATTTGTTTTCCATGACAAACCCAAGTTCAAAACTAACTAGAATGAGACTAGATCTAGAAGAACATGACTTCACAGTAGAATATCTCAAGGGAAAAGACAATTTTGTTGCTGACGCCCTTCCTCGGATTACAATATCCGACCTAAAAGACTTAAACAATAAAGTCCTGAAAGTCACTACCAGGCAACAGTATAGACAGAAAAAATCCTGCACAGGAAATGTTCAAGAAGATTTGCCAATGCAAACACTTGACGACGCTTCTAAGCCCAACGTATATAAAGTCATTTGTAATGACGAAGTACGAAAAGTAGTGGCCTTGCTAATAAAAAATCAGATATGTTTTTTGAAACATGGAAGAAAAATTATAGCAAGAATTGATGTTAGTGATCTGTACACCAATGGAAATCTTGACTTAGGTCAGTTCTTCCAAAGGCTTGAAATGCAAGCCGGTATACTTAAGATTAGCCAACTCAAAGTGGCACCGAGCGAAAAGATCTTTGAATTAGTTTCAATTGAATCTTTCAAAAATATGGGCAATAAAATATTGAATATTTTAAGAGTAGTGCTACTCAAGCCGGTGACCCTAATAAATAAAGAAATAGATCAAGAAGCGATACTGTCTAAATTTCATGACGATCCAATTCAAGGAGGTCATAATGGCATTACAAGAACGCTAGCTAAAATAAAAAGACATTACTACTGGAAAAACATGACTCGTCATGTCAAAGAGTACGTACGTAAATGTCAAAAATGCCAAAAATCAAAAACAACAAAACACAAAGACCCCATTGACATTAACTGAAACACCAATTATAGCTTTTGATAGGGTGATAGTTGATCCTATAGGTCCACTACCACTCTCAGAGAATGGCAATGAATATGCAGTTACGCTAATATGTGACTTGACTAAGTATTTGGTAACCATTCCAATTTCAAACAAAAATGCAACAACCGTTGCCAAAGCTATATTTGAAAACTTTATTCTAAAGTACGGCCCAATGAAGACGTTCATTACCGATATGGGAACAGAATATAAGAATTCAGTAATAAATGATTTGTGCAAATATTTAAAGATAGAGAACATAACGTCTACTGCACATCATCATCAAACTTTAGGTACAGTAGAACGAAGTCATAGAACATTTAATGAATACGTTCGTTCTTACAAAACCGATTGTGATGTTTGGATACAATACTTTGCATATTGTTTCAACACAACACCCTCGGTAACACACGGATATTGTCCATACGAACTAGAGTTTGGAAGATTACCAAGACAGTTCATAGATTTTAATAAACCAACTAGAATAGAACCATTATATAATGAAAAGGATTACGCTAAAGAAATTAAGTTTAGATTAGAAATAGCATATAAAAGAGCAAGAATAGCACTAGAGCATAGTAAAGCTAGAAATAAAAAACTTTATGACAATAATATGTCAGATGTAAGCATAGAAATCGGAAATAAAGTTTTGTTAAAAAATGAAGCGGAACATAAATTAGATTCTTCATATACAGGACCATTTGAGGTCACAGATATAGATAATAAAGATAATATAACAATAAGGGATAGTAAAAATAAAAAACAAAAAGTTCATAAGAATAGGCTAAAAATTCAAAAATAATTTTCGAAATAATTCATTAAATGGCCTGATCAACCATTTACGACAATTTATGTATATATATAAAAAAATATATATACTTATATATGCATATATCAATAAAAAAAAAAACTTATGAAAAAAAAAAATATATACATATAAAATATAATTTCAAACACACCTAAAAAAAAAAAAAAATACAAAAAACAAAAAACATATATATATATATATATGTTACACTATATAAATTAAATATAATTGTTAATAGTTAAACAATATAATACAAATAACTACATAATACTATTACGTTATTTCTCTAAAAAGGGAGGTGTAGCATGTTACATGCCAATTAAGCATATGACCACCGTATTGTAGTGTATACAATATGTAAGATGGTCATATGCTCAAACTTAAAGATAGAGTATCAAGCGCACACGTTTAAATATACATAACCGCCGCCAAATGCCGTAACATGATCAGCTACTTATGTGTAGACTGGCCTGCAGCATGAAATCTGCAGCGTTTGCAGTTCGGCCGTTCGGTACTAAGCGCATTCCAATGTATATGCCTTCTGCATGTACATATACCAATATATACACAAATACATATGGCATGCTATATACTCCCGTTCTGCCGCTGCTTTAAGCGACAGAACTCAAACCTTTTATGTACTTTAGGCTAAGCTAATTCGAAATAAACCAAGTCAGATTCATTCTGAATCTGGACACTAAAACTCAAACAAGTCTTGATATATATTCGCTAAACCTATTATAAAGTCTTATAGAGACAAAATTTGTATAATTATTTTTAAGTTCTATATAATTGTTTTAAATGTTCCTTTTTTTCTTATATTATGAGCGCGGTTATACTACCGCTCTCCACGTTTTTAAATACGACGCGCCGGTCATCCCCCTCCAGCAAGGCATCGTATGGCGTGTGAACGGGGTCTTCAAACTCGCACACGTCATCGACCTACGACAACTCCAGCAGGTCATCGACAAAACCATCAGTGGAGCTTCACTGATCACTGACGGCACTGATCGGAGCCCTGTTATGCCACGGTATTGCAAAAATGACCGCAACAACGCACCGTAAGCCTCATTCCATTAATTGGCTAGGATCTGCGTGGAAATGGGTCGCCGGATCGCCGGACGCCTCGGACTGGAACAGTATCCTCCAGTCCCATGACAACGTGATGAAAAATAGCAACCAACAAATCAGGATAAGCACGAGGCTGTTTGATGTCACTCACAACTCGTTGCGAAAACTGGATGACGTCGTCACGAGAGTAAATTCCATCGATGGGAACGTACATGTGGCCACTGTTCTACTACACAAGGCGATGATGTTAGTAAACCAAGTCAACGAAATCACGAGGGCTTGCGAACTGGCAAAGACGGGAGTCGTTAAGACAAACCTTCTGGATCATAAGGAAGTGGAAACACTGCTAACGGACCCAGAGCCTACCATACCAAAATGTGGTGGAGGCAGTGGAGTTCTCCGAGCCATCAATACTGACCAACGGAACTTCTTTATTATACGTCCTTTCGCTACCCAAAGTTGTGGACAGAAAATTCCGACAAATTGGCGATGGACCCTCAGGAAACGTACGCAGTACTGGGAAACAGCCTGTCGATTGAAAACACCACCGTATGCCAGGAAAGGAACTTGAAGAAATTGGACGAAAGCAGTTGCATTGCCCGGCTACTGAAAGGAGGCCACGCCTTCTGTGACTACCTCCGGAATGACCAAGGCGTGATTGAATTAGAAGACGACGGCACCTTACTTCTCACCAACTTTAACGGTACGATCTTGGTGGGTTCAGGGACTTCATCATCTAACGGGGTCGTTTATAGTCAAATTCAACAACGAAACCGTTAATATTGGAAACGTATCTTATCTCTGTAATGGCTATGCCTGCGGTTTTAACCAAGGTCACCGCCGCGCGATACAAGCTATCACTTAATTACGTGCATGATTTCTGCCTTCAGAATTTAAAAAAATTATCAACCCTGCCCAATAACTTTCTATTTTCAATCATAACAGAAGCCGCGATGATTGTAGTCGCTCTATTGTACGTCGTGTGGAGGAATATCACTTCCACTAAAGGGATTCCGTCACATCAAGGCATAGACGAACTGGAAGCACGGCCCTCCAGCTCAACCTCCCCGAAAGGCCCTTGATCAGCGGGACGCAGATCTTTGAAGGGAAAAGAGTTAACAGTGCAGATATTCCCTCTTGACTCTCGTCGCCCAGCTACACATTCCAGTCGCCGTCGATGTCCGTATTGCAGACAGTGCAATTTGACCACCACATTCACGTTGCCATGCACTCCATGGCTGATCGCGAGTTTTGGGTCGTCGCCCCGGACTTGCTGATGTTGAGCAACAGCGGATATGGTGACCGCCGCTCGCGAAGCCGCTGCTTCAGCAAGTCAACGGCACTTGGAACGCTGACTCGACGTGCAGTAGAACGTTGGGCTGTAAGCGGACGCCGCCGCCAGCGCGACCAAGACTTCGTGGGAATCAGAACTGGCCGTCGAAGGGAGAGCTTTGCGGACCGGCATTTGACTTAGATGCTAATATTAAAATTAAAATACCAATAAAGAACTTACAACGATTCGAATCTTAAATCTTATATACTTGGGATCACTGGAACCTTGCTACAGCTAAAACGGAACACCCCGGATACCAACAATGTTTAGGTAGTATCGTCGGGTGCCCATAGGGCGCCCAGACTTAGAAGCCAGGCGCTCGCAGGGCGCCCGGACTTAACTTGTATATATCTATCTATATAAATATATATATATATATATATAAGTTAACACATCCGGTTAGCAGTTTAGTTCAATGCCCGTCGATCATGCCCTTTAATAATGATTGCTGTGCATGTTCAGCATTCTTTGCGATTACTCTGCATGCCGTTGCGACATAGCTGTGCGTTAGCGACAAAGACCGTCAGCAACGTCCCATGCGCTGGCCACCCGAAATGCGATCCGTCTGAATGGAGCTCTGGGTCAGCACTTAAAGCGACAGGGCTAGCTTTCGAATAAGAATACTTTGTATTTAGAGTTTAGTTGATTTTATACAATAAAGTTGAACCCTACATTAAAAATATTAACTGGCGCCCAAACGAGAAAAAACACAAGTTTATTATAAAGTTTAACTCATATTTTCACGATACAAAGTACGCTGCTGCAAGAACTTAACATGCACACATATTTGTATGTCTATCTCGCTCACACGTTTCTCGTTTTCGTTGCTTGTGTGCAAGTTAACACCTAAGCATATAATGTAAACTCTCTCTGTCATACATTGTTGTTTATAAGTACACAGAAGATAATCATAGATATTTGGTTGCCCTCAGCAACAAATACAACAACATACAATCTAAGCACTTTGATTGCCCTCAGCAACAAAGTGGCATTTTAGTAAACAATGCTGACGCGCTGCCAAGACATCTGCACACAGCAAGTGAAAACGGACACCCGTGCTGCTTGCGCAAGAATGCTGAGTCGGCATGCCGACTCTGGTGTATGTAGTAAACAATGCTGACGCGCTGCCAAGACATCTGCACACAGCAAGTGAAAACGGAAACCCGTGCTGCTTGCGCAAGAATGCTGAGTCGGCATGCCGACTCTGGTGTATGGCGTGATGCATTGACTTCACAGGGTAAGCTTAAACTGAAAACATTTCTGTAAAGCAGTCTCAATTCAGATCGCATTTTAATAAGACGAACGATTAAAGCTCCGGCACAGCCGTAAATAAAATCCAGTTGTGTTATTAATTATAGTTGAGAAAGACCTACAACATAATTATCATTGATCCCGCTTTACCTGCCGGGTCTATCACACAACGCAATCATCATTGATCCCGCTTCACCTACCGGATCTATCACACAACGCAATCATCATTGATCCAGTTTCACTCGCCGGATCCACCGTCACCTCATCAAAGAAAGAGATCACCATCGCCAGCCGGTTACCCACATAACGTCGCTGGACATCAAGATCACGGCGATTGAATAATTTGCACAGTTCAGTGCAATGCACGTGGCTATGACTTGCTTGAAAGTAACGATTTTCATTGTATCAAAAACTTTTTTAATTATTGTTCGATTTTGATGAAATTTTCACAATCGTTTGATATTATTTGTCTTCAAATACATTTTAAGTTACAAAACGTTATGTTAAGAAATAAGTGTCATGTCACGGCATGCAAAGTTACAACGCAATTGTCCTTTTGGTGGGCGAAGAAGGCGTGGCCATGTCTTTATATTGCAAATGGAAACCTGCATGCCAAAATTGGTGACCCTAGGTGTTATAGTTTCCGAGATATTCGCCAAAAACATTTTTTTTTCCGAGGTATGTCTGGCTTTTCGCTTATTGTGGGCGAATGGGGCGTGGCATCAAAAAAAAAAGATTCTTGTATTGACTGACTAAATATGTGGTCGATACTGACCAAAACGGATATGGTAGCTCTTACCATCTCTAAAATCTGTTTGTTCATACGGACAGACGCACAGACGGACATGGCTATATCGATTCGGCTTGTGATGCTGATCAAGAATATATATACTTTATGGGGTCGAAAACGCCTTCTTCTGCCTGTTACATACTTCTGACAAACCCAATATACCCCTTATAGGGTATAAAAAATAAATAATAAAAAACAAAATCATTTCAACAAAGCCAGACCGGCGCAGCATAGAAGACAACAACGACGACGTCATCAACAGCAACAAAAAGACTGCAGCTGAATTAAACTAATTTAAATTAAAATAACTATGTGAGTTGAGTGCTCATTATTAAAAAAACAAACAACCTCATGAGCGATAGTGAACTAGAGGAGCAAGTGTCTGATATTGATCAAATTTCCAAAGATTTAAGCAACTTTAGGGCAGAACAAAGCGCTGCCAACAGTCAAAATACTGAGGCAAATTGGCAGTCCGATAAAAAAGAAATAAAAAACATGAATATTGATGCTGCAAGTTTAAAAGTCTTAATCGAGACTGCAGTCAACGCTGCACTCGATCACCAAGCAAAAAATTTTGAGCAAAAATTTAAAATAGTTGAAGAAAAATTTGAGAGTACTTAGATAGTCGCACCAGAAGTTGATATTTTTAAAGATGCTGAGATTGATATCACCATTAAGTGTGACGAGACCCTCGATGTAGTGAAATCAATCCCCGACTTTGAAGGGCAACACGAGACAAACGTGTCTTGGCGCAAAATCCGCGCACACAGCCAATAAAATTTTCGAGCCCTATCAACGTAGCTCAAAACACTACCAAGCATTAGCCATTATAAGAAACAAAATAAAGGGCCCTGCAGATATGGTGCTGTCTTCATATAACACACCATTTAATTTCAAAGCCATTAACGACAGATTAGACTTTTCATATGCTGATAAGCGGTCAATTTATTTGATAGAGCTGGAGCTGTCAAGGGAACTTGACACTGATAGAGTACTACGATGAAGTGGAGCGGAAACTCACGCTCCTCATTAACAAAACTATAATGAGATATGACGCTACCTTGGCTGCCTCCCTTAATGAGAAATACAGAGCGGCATAGAGCGGACGCTCTAAGAGTATTTATCTCTGGTACCAAAAAATAGCTTAGCGACATACTATTTTCGGCACGTCCCAAAGACTTGCCATCGGCACTGGCATTGGCTCTAGAAGTTGAGGTCAATCATGAGAGTTTCCATTTTGCAAATAATTATGCGAAAAGTCTGGAAGACAGGGCTCAGCAAAATGAGCAACGTCAACAAAAACAACAGACTATGGACAGCTCACAGGCAAAAAGCCCATATTATAACAGACCCAGAGCGAAAAATAATGGCCCAGTACAAAAGCATGATACACCGCAGCCAATGGAAGTGGACAGTTTATCTAGGTTTAGACAACCCACACAATACCAAGCGAATCAAGCGGTCCCTGCTTACTCGCCATTTCAAAATCAGACTCAAGAGAGGGCAAATAATGGTACAGCCAGGTTCACAGGCCCCAAACAACAAAGATTAAATTATATTTCGCAAGAAGAATATCAATATAACCAAGGCGAGCAGGAATACGATGCTATGGCTGAGGGTGAGGTAACAGATATTGAGGACGAAACTGCACAAACGGACAAAATCTATTTGTTAGGCGTGACTCCCTGCTACCATTCGTAGAGCGAACGATAGCAGGAAGAACCATAAAATTACTGATTGACACAGGGGCCTCGAAAAATTATATAAAACCGCTAAAAAGTTTGAAAGGTGTAATTCCATTAAAAAAAACCTTTTATAGTAAAGTCTCTTCATGGCAGTAATTCAATTCAAAAAAATTGTTTCTTGCACCTTTTTAATACCACAGCAGCTTTTTTTATTTTACCGAATCTTGCAACGTTTAACGGCATAGTAGGACTTGATCTACTAAATAAAGTAAAAGCTACATTAGACTTCAAAAACAAAATTATACAGTTTCTAAAGTGTGCAAACGTCAATTTTACAGAAATCAAAAACATAGAGGCCCCAGAAAAAATAAAAATGCAATTTCAGGAAATGCTACAAACAAGAACTACTGTCTTTGCAGATCCTAACAAAGCCCTGCCATATAACGTAAACATTGTCGCGACCATACGAACTGAAAATGACGACCCAATCTACTCAGAACTGTACCTATACCCAATGGGGGTAACCGACTTCGTAAACTCCAAAACAAGCAGCTTGTTGAAAGACGGCATAATCAGGCCACCTAGATCACCATATAATAGTCCGGTGTGGGTGGTAGATAAAAAAGGAACAGACGAAAGGGGAAACAAAAAGAAAAGGCTTGTAATAGATTTTAGGAAACTAAATTCAAAAACTACTGCTGACAAGTATCCCATACCCAATATAGTGGTAATACTCTCAAATCTAGGAAAAGCTAAATATTTCACAACACTCGACCTAAAATCCGGATTTCATAAAATTCTTCTGGCAGAAAAAGATAGGGAAAAAACGGCATTTTCTGTAGGAAACGGGAAGTATGAGCTTTGACGACTTCCCTTTGGATTGAAAAATGCTCCCAGCATTTTTCAAAGAGCTATCGATGACGTGCTTAAGGAAAACATCGGAAAATCGTGTTATGTTTACGTTGATGATTAATTATTTTTTCTGAAACCATGGAAGAACACGATAAGCACATCGCATGGTTATTAAACAAACTATACGACGCAAATATGAGGGTTTCAAGAGAAAAGTCCCAATTTTTCAAGGGAAAAGTAGAGTATATAATATTCATGGTCTCTCGAAGCGGCATTTCGACAGGTCCCAGTAAAGTTGAAGAAATTAACAAGTTTTTACAGCCGACAACCTTGTTTCATGTTAGATCATTTTTGGGCTTAGCTAGTTACTATAGGTGCTTTATAAAGGATTATGCTTCAATGGCTAGACCGACAACGGCAAAGTTAGTGCTACGCGATCAAAAAAAATACCAGTTAGCCTTGATGAAAATCAACGCCTGGCATACGAGAAACTAAAAAATATTATTTTTTCTGAAGACGTTTTATTACTCTACCCTGACTATCAAAAACCATTTGACTTGACAACTGACGCCTCGTCCACTGGTCTGGGAGCAGTCTTATCTCAAGAGAGAAAGCCGATCACTATGATATACAGATATATACTAAGCGAATGGTCATTGATGTTCTTGATAAAAATGAACAGAGGGAAATAATAATCGCAGAACATAACAAGGCGCACAGAGCAGCGCAAGAAAATATAAAACACATACTACAGGGCTATTTTTTTTCCAAAGATGACTCGCTAAGTAAACGAGGTCGTTGCAAACTGTAAAGTTTGTAACAGAGCAAAATATGACCGACATCCTCAAAAACAAACAATTGGCGAGACACCCATTCCATCGCAGATAGGAGGAAACCTACATATTTACGTTGTTACAACTGACAAAAAACATTTTATACTTGCATAGATAAATTTTCAAAATTTGCTATCGTGCAACCCATAGCCTCCAGAACAATAGTGGACATAAAACCCCCCATTTTCTATAACTTATGAACTTCTTTCCAAGCACAAAAACCATATATTGTGACAATGAACCCTCATTAAACTTAGGTACAATAAAGTCTTTACTAAATAACCGTTTCAATGTCCAAATAGCAAATGCCCCACCATTACATAGTAAATCAAATGGGCAAGTAGAAAGATTTCACAGTACCCTTTGCAGAAATTGCTCGGTGTTGAAAAATAGAAAAACAACTAAATGACACAGGTCAACTGATACTTCAGTCAACAATTGAATACAACAAAACAATACACTCTGTCACTAGCAAAAAGCCAATCGAGATAATACATTCTTCTGCGCCAGAATTTGAAGCAGAAATAAGAGAAAAGGTAAATAAAGTCCAAGAGGTTCAAATGAAAAGGTTAAACGAAGCCAGGAGAAATAGAACCTTTCAGGTAGGTGAAAAAGTTTTTCTAAAAGTTCTTCTTAAATTAACGCCCCTATATGAGGAAGAAGAAATAGAAGCCAACTTAGAAACAACGGTTCTCATTAGAGGGACGGTGGTCCATAAGGACAATTTAAGATAAGTTTGTATTATTTTAACTTTTTACAAATTTTCCTATCACTACTTTTATTCATGATTTTAATCATGCTACTTCTAGTAACCATCTCTGCTGCTAAACTAACCGATTACTCAAACTCGGATTACATCCCGCCCTGGTTCAGCGCCTTCGGCTCTCCTAAATATCACTGCTCATCAGGAAGCTCTGAGTCTGCCATACCTGCAAAGGCTGAACATTGAAAACCTGCGGTACATCAGTAACGTCGAGAAAAACCTGCTAACGACACCCGCAATCTTCACCGGGTCTACCGTTCTGGCTGTAATCATCTGCCTCTATCTCTGGAAACTCTGCTTCTCTGCGGATCGCCATCGACAACTTTTAGAAATTCAGAGACAGCCTTCACCTTAGTGGTCAGCGGCGGTAGCCGGACACTTTTGTTTGCTGCAAGAGTTTCTGTTATTGCCTAAGATTTTGCTGAGTCGGCTTGCAGACCATGACATTGTGGCGTGATGCGAGTTTTGGCTTAGCTTAAGTGAAATACTCTGTGTATTAAGAAATTAGTTTTGAATTCAACGCTCTTCCAGTAAGTCGCTTAAATAAATATTCAGTCCGGCACTTGGCCGTTAAATAATTTGTTCTATTGTCTGAGCCCGAGGCCAGCAATAAGAGACAGTCACTTCTCAACCTTATCTTCAGCCACCACAGGACTGGAAGGATATTAATTGGCGCCCAACTAGTGTTCGGACTCCAGAACCAACAACAATTAAGACAGCAGCGCGGGAGCTGCGAGTGACCAATTTTGTAAAGAAAATTGTTTTTGTGTTAATTGAATCATGTAAGTGGAAACTCTAGCCAAAATTTTTCTTTAAACACAAAAATTTGTAAGTTTGTTTTATAAAAAATTAGTACTAGTGAGTATTTTATATTGCAACAGATCATATAAAACAAGAAAGAAAATGTCAGTAGGGTACCGTGTAATACCCTCTGAGATTCGTTTCCAATTAGATGAGTTCAAATTGGAGTAGCTGCTGCAAGAACTTAACATGCACACATATTTGTATGTCTATCTCGCTCACACGTTTTTCGTTTTCGTTGCTTGTGTGCATAGCTCAGTGCAATGCAAGTTAACACATAAGAATTGCACATAAATACTTTGTATAAGAATCTTGCACAATAATAATATTTGCACATTTACTCCAACCATATTCCGCGGACGCATGAGTTCAGCGCCCCGACCACAATGGTCAGCATCGGTAACCTGATACTTGACTATGCTGCAAGTATCTGCGTTATTGCTTATGCTGAGTCGGCTTGCCGGCTGTAGCGTTGTAGCTCATGCGCCCAACTTTTAGGTTTAGCTTTAATCCAATTTTGTAATACAGTTCAGTTTTGTATCGAAGTTTAAAGAATAAACCCGCACTACTCCGGCACACTGCCGTAAATAAATTTGTTATATTTTCTGATCATTGCTGAGCCACAAGGCCAGTGAGTAGAAAGGGGGTGAAGTCAAGCCCTCCAACGTAATCGTCATAAGAAGATTATAATTACGCAATCAACGCTGGACCAGCCTTAAACGACTAGTTCATCGCTGGACCAGCACATCTTTAATTAATTGGCGCCCAACATAAAAGATTCCCACATTAGTTAGAGTTAGGCTTACTCTAATTCCCACACTATGTAAGTTTATTTAAAATTGCTTCTTCAAATCGCACACCAAAATTAAAATTAACTACAAGTGTATGTAATTGTGAATGTGTCAGTAAAAATACAATCGACAAGAAAAAAGCCACACCAAATCAAAGATCTTTCCAAATTCACGTTGTGTATCATATTTATGCGGTTCAACTATTTTATTCTTATTCTAAAACGAATTCCAAGCGGGTGCGTGAAAACGCTGCTAAGAATTTGTTTTATGCACATGAGCATATGAGTTGGTTAGACGCGTTAAAAAACATAAAAACCGAGCGAGATAGTGACAGTGACTGGGACACAGAAGACAACAATAGCCAAGTTCCAAACCAAGAGCCCCATATCAGCCAGGTACACAACCAAACGATCTTTAGCCAGGTCCCAAACCTAGAGTCTCATATTAGCCAGACACAGAACCAACTGAACTCCACCATGGAACCAAACCAGGTGCAAGCAATAGTAGAATCTGCTGTTAGAGAAGCGTTGGCGCAGCAAGAACAAAGGTTCCAAACTCAGCTTTACGCTATGAGCGCGCGGGTAAATAGCTTGTGCATCGAAACACCACAAGTTGAACCCTACCAAAGAATTTCTGTGAACCCACAGATCAGTTGTAATTTTCCATTGGACATAATAAAATCAGGCCCAGAATTTAGCGGCGGGTCAGACGAGTACGTAGCATGGATGCAATCAGCCGTCGATGCTTACGAGTTGTTTAAACCCTTTGATGGTAGATACACGCATTACCAAGCGGTAACAATCATTAGAAATAAAGTTAGAGGAGCAGCCAGAGCGGTATTAGTATCACACAATTCTGTCTTGAATTTTGATGCAATCATAGCCAGACTAGATTGCTCCTATGCTGACAAAACTTCTCTACGACTTCTGAGGCAAGGCCTCGAAATGGTTAGACAAGGTGACTTGACCCTAATGGAATATTACGACGAAGTTGAGAGGAAATTAACCCTTGTTACTAACAAAATCATAATGACCCATGAGTCTGTACAAGCAACGCTTCTTAACGAAGAGGTCAGGGCTGATGCGCTTCACGCCTTCATCACAGGACTTAGGAAGTCACTTAAAGCCATTGTCTTCCCGGCTCAGCCCAAGGATCAAGCATCCGCTTTAGCGTTGGCTAGAGAAGCAGAAGCTAGCATTGAGCGTAGCATGTTTCGGCTTCATACGCGAAAGCCATCGCAGAAAGAGAACATGCAAAGGAGGACCATAAAAATCGTCCCCACGCAAAACAGGGAAAGCATAATAGGGACGAACGGGGCGGGGAAAAAAACCCCCATTTTATCAAGAAACAACAAAATAACAGTTACCAAGAGAAAGGCAAGAAAGATGAACAGGGACAACCACCGGAGCCAATGGAAGTTGACTCTTCGTCTAAGTTTAGACACCGTACTAATTTCTCTAAACCTCAAAATAACGCCGAGCAGGCCCAAAAGAGACCAAACTCGTCCGATAGAATGACAGGACCCAGGCGTCAAAAGCTGCACAATGTTGTTCAGAGTGCCCCCAATGCTGAGGCTCCTAGATATGAAAACGCAGCAGAGGCTGCTGTAATTGAGATTGAGGAAGACGCTCAGTCGCTAGGGGACGATGACTCACTAAATTTTTTAGGGAACGATCCCGACTGCCGTATATCAAACGAGAGTGGGAGAACTTTAAAAATACTAGTGGATACAGGGGCGGCAAAGAATTACGTAAAGCCCATAAAGGAGCTAAAAAAAATAATTCATGTCGAAAGACCCTTTATTGTAAGCTCGATAAATGGTTCGAGCAAAATAACAAATAAATGCCTTTTAAAAATCTTTGGCCAAACCTCACCATTTTTTATGCTTGACACACTAAGTTTATTTGATGCCATTTTAGGCTTTGACTCGTTAGACAAAGCAGGAGCGGTATTGGACTTAAAAAACAAAATTATGAAGTACCAAAATAAAACAGAGCAATTGAACTTCCATTACTGTCACAGTGTAAATTTCACAGATGTTAATGATATAGTAGTGCCCATGTCCGTTAAAGAGAAATTTAAAGGCGTGATAACGGAAAGGTCAAAGGCGTTTTCGACCTCTAACGAGGCATTACCCTTTAATATTTCGGTCATTGCCACGATTCGCACCATAGATAATGAACCAATCTATACGAAACTATATCCGTACCCAAATGGAGTCTCTGATTTTGTAAACAACGAAATCAAGCAACTACTCGAAGATGGTATCATTAGACCATCGAAATCCCCATATAACAGCCCAGTATGGGTTGTTGACAAAAAAGGAGTCGATAACAATGGTAATAAAAAGAAACGGTTAGTAATTGACTTTAGGAAGCTAAATAAGCGAACTATAGCCGATCGATACCCGATGCCGAGCATCCCAATGATTCTAGCGAATCTAGGAAAGGCAAAGTTTTTCACAACCCTGGACTTAAAGTCGGGGTACTATCAGATTTACCTAGCAGAACAAGACCGCGAAAAAACGTCGTTCTCGGTAAACGGCGGAAAGTATGAGTTTTGCCGCCTACCATTCGGCTTGAAGAATGCGGGGAGCATTTTTCAAAGAGCCATTGACGACATCCTAAGGGAGCATATAGGAAAGATATGTTATGTTTACGTCGATGACGTAATAATCTTTTCTGAAAACGAAACCGACCATGTGAAACATATTGACACAATTTTGAAATGCTTAAGCGATGCCAATATGAGGGTAGCACAAGAAAAAACGAAGTTTTTTAAAGAAAGCGTCGAATTCTTGGGCTTTGTAGTAACCAAAAACGGGGCAAAAACTGATCCAGAAAAGGTTAAGGCCATACAGGAATATATTGAACCTAAAAACTTATTTAGTTTAAGATCATTCCTTGGCTTAGCTAGTTATTACAGAGGGTTCATTAAGGACTTTGCGGCAATAGCAAGGCCTTTAACTAACATACTCAAGGGAGAAAATGGCTCGGTTAGTAAGCATATGTCCAAGAAGATAGAAATTAAATTCAATGAAATTCAACGAAACGCCTTCGAGAATCTGAAGAACATCCTGGCATCCGAGGATGTTATCCTCATGTACCCAGATTTTAAACAACCGTTCGATTTAACCACCGACGCATCGGTGCGGTTCTTTTCCAAGGGGGAAAACCAATCACCTTGATATCGCGAACACTAAAACAAAGTGAGACGCACTATGCCACAAATGAAAGGGAGTTGTTAGCCATTGTATGGGCTTTGGGTAAATTGCAAAATTACCTGTATGGGTCAAAAGAAATCAACATCTTTACAGACCACCAACCCCTTACCTTCGCTGTCTCCGACAGAAACACAAATGCGAAAATCAAAAGGTGGAAATCATTCATAGATGAACACAACGCAAAAGTGTTCTATAAGCCCGGCAAAGAAAACTTCGTGGCAGATGCCCTGTCCCGGCAGAATGTAAATAACTTGGAAAATGAAGTTCAATCAGACGCTGCGACGATTCACAGCGAGCTATCGTTAACCTACACGGTTGATTCAACAGAAAAGCCGTTAAATTGTTTCAAAAACCAGTTTGTTCTCGAAGAGGCCAAATTTCCCCTAAAAAGAGATATCATACTTTTCGGCAGGAAAATCCGACACATTATAAATTTCACTAATAAAAGCAACCTATTTGAAATAATCAAACCACTAGTTAACACCAACTCAGTAAACGCGATTTACTGCGACTTGCCAACGTTAGCCAGTATACAACACGATTTAGTGTTAAATTTTCCGGCGACTAAATTCTGGCATTGCAAGAATTTGGTTGTAGACATTACGGACAAAGGTGAGCAAATTGAAATTATCACCACTGAACACAATCGCGCACATAGGGCCGCTCAGGAAAATATGAAACAAATCCTTCGCGATTATTATTTTCCGAAAATGGCGAAGTTGACCAACGAAGTGGTAATAAATTGCAAAACATGTACAAAAGCAAAACACGATAGGCACCCGAAGAAACAGATGCTTGGGGAAACTCCAATTCCTTCATATGCTGGAGAAATGCTCCACATCGACATTTTCTCAACGGACAAAAAATCGTTTTTAACTTGTGTTGACAAGTTCTCGAAATTTGCCGTTGTATAACCGCTCGCGTCTCGCACTATAATGGATGTGAAAATTACCATTATTCAACTTTTGAACTTGTTTCCTCAAACGAAAACAATTTATTGCGACAATGAAGCCGCCTTCAATTCAGAGACTATCAGAACGCTTTTAAAGAACGGATATAACATAGACATTGTGAATGCACCACCTCTTCACAGTTGTTCGAATGGGCAAGTAGAGCACTTTCATGGCACTCTTGCAGACATAGCTAGATCTTTTAAACTTGACAAAATGTCTGATGATACAGTTGAGCTAATTCTGAGGGCAACAGTAGCCTACAACCGATCCGTACATTCGGTCACAGATCAAACCCCGATCGATGTACTTCATGCGGCGTCAAACCAGCTCAGGCAGACAATTAAAAATAAAATCGCAAAAGCCCAACGTGACAACATTGAGAGATCCAACCCGAATAGGCAAAATAGAGTTTTTGAGGTAGGCGAAAAAGTGTTTGTAAAGAACAATAAAAGATTGGGAAATAAGTTAACACCCCTTTGCACAGAGGAAGCGATCCAAGCAGACCTAGGAACGTCTGTTCTTATTAAAGGGAGGGTGGTCCATAAGGACAACCTTAAATAGCATTTACTTACACGCGAAAAAATCGCATAGGCTAAGATTGACAATTAAGCGCACAATGGTTCTTACTCCCACCTTCTCTATTCTTTCGCAGGTTTAAACTTGTGGTCCTGGTACTGTTAGGGGTAGCACATTGTCGGATTATCGACTACACCCACTCCAACTACATTCCGGTAATAGAAGGGAAAGTGTTGGTATGGGAACAAAGGGACTATTTAAAGCATTCAAGCAACTTGACAGAATTCACTATCATGACAGATGAGACAACTAAATTAACAGAATTATTCCCTCAATCGCATATGCGAAAATTATTAGATGTCGACGTAGAACACATTAGAAATTTGTTGTCCGTGGTAAGAGTGCACCATAGAATGGCAAGGAGCCTAGACTTTTTAGGCTCAGCGCTAAAGGTAATAGCAGGAACGCCAGATGCGGCCGATTTTGAGAAGGTAAGGTGGTCCGAATCGAAGTTAATTGATGCAAACAATAGGCAAATAGTGATTAATTCAAGAAACACAGAAACAAATTAATAAAATCACAGATGCTATAAATGAAATAGTTAAAGGAAAGAAGAAAGAGCTAGTTGATACACCGCATTTATATGAAACACTATTAGCGAGAAATAGAATGTTAATAGACCAAATCTCAAACTTGATACTCACAATTACATTAGCTAAGGCTGGCATAATAAATCCCACTATTTTTAATCACGAAGATTTGAAGACGATTTTAAATGAACACCCTGTAGAGATCCCCATAGTAAGCCTAACTGAAGCATCAGAAATTAAAGTCCTACAGTCCGAGAACATGGTTCATATACTCATAGCCTACCCAAGAATTAAACTCATCTGTACCAAGGTCACCATCTTCCCAGTATCTCATCAACATGTCACGCTGCAACTACAAGATGACATAGTAGCCGAATGCAAAAACGATGTTCTAGCGGTTAACGAGTGCGTAACAACAACATTCGCATACGTTTGTAAGGAAATGACACAAGACACCTGTACACGAGCACTGCATGCTAGCGGCGCTGCCTCCTGCCGCACGCAACCAAGCCACCTGAAGCCTATCTCGCAAGTGGATGACGGAATCATCCTAAGTGGCTTAAGTGGCATATCACAAAAAGGAAACAGGCTTCGCGAGAGGCACAAAGGGTCATCAACAGCTACAAAGTGACCGAGGACGGTCATAAACTTGAGGGGGGAGTAGTTAACACATAAGAATTGCACATAAATACTTTGTATAAGAATCTTGCACAATAATAATATTTGCACATTTACTCTAACCATATTCCGCTGACGCATGAGTTCAGCGCCCCGACCACAATGGTCAGCATCGGTAACCTGATACTTGACTATGCTGCAAGTATCTGCGTTATCGCTTATGCTGAGTCGGCTTGCCGGCTGTAGCGTTGTAGCTCATGCGCCCAACTTTTAGGTTTAGCTTTAATCCAATTTTGTAATACAGTTTAGTTTTGTATCGAAGTTTAAAGAATAATCCCGCACTACTCCGGCACACTGCCGTAAATAAATTTGTTATATTTTCTGATCATTGCTGAGCCACAAGGCCAGTGAGTAGAAAGGGGGTGAAGTCAAGCCCTCCAACGTAATCGTCATAAGAAGATTATAATTACGCAATCAACGCTGGACCTGCCTTCAACGCCTAGTTCATCGCTGGACCAGCACATCTTTAATTAATTTACAAGTTAACAAGCAAGTTAACTAGCGGCCCTTGCTAGAACTTCTCGAGTAACCCGCGCGCCCGGAATGCTGACGCATCAGATTCGCGCTGCAACATTCTTAGCTTTGAAGATTAGGTGCAGTAGCCAAACAACAGTTTATGTCGCAATCGCTTTGCTTATATTATGTTTATGCTGAGTCGGCTTGCCGACCATGAGCCCATGGCATGTTCAGTAGTTTTCCATTTAATGTATTTAGCTTTGGATTCATATTCTTTTATTTCACAAATTTAGTATTGTCTCTAGCTTTAAACAACGCACATCAATTATAAATGCACTACTCCGGCATTGGCCGTACTAAACCTTAAGTGTTTTATTGCTAAGCCCTAAGGCTAGCGACAGGAGAACTTTACAGTTATCCCACTATTAGCTTCATTGCTATCACCACTGGACTTAGCTGCAACCGGCGGAGTCACTGGATCAACATACCCGAGTGGAGCCACAGACATTGGACCTACGCTGCAACCGGCAGGTGCCACTGGACTCGACTAGGGAAAATAATAATTGGCGCCCAGCGGAATAGAGATTACTTTAAGTAGAATCCACGTCCCCTACAACATGTAAGTGACTGTTCAAAAAATAGTGATTTCAAAAATCAAAAAATAAAAAATTGTTAAAAGAAAAAAAGAAAGTGTTGTAAAAACTGCAGCGCTAGAGTGAGCGTTGAGATACGGTATAAATATTTTTATTTCCATTCGTAATTGGATTGATTTGTGTTTGGTTGTCGATATTTTAATATATTTGATATTCTGACATATTTGATATTTGATATTTGATACTTTGCGTTGTTTGACGAATGTTTTCATTGCGTTAAATTCACTGAATTTTTCGGCGTTTATAATCAGATAAAATTACATAAACTTTTGTTTGACCACTTGCTGCACAATTTATCGAATCTTTCAGTGACTGACTGCTCATAAGTTGGCAGTATAGAGAAGTGAAGGTAGAGTACAACAGTGAAAAGGAAGATAACGACCAAGATAGTGACGAAAGTGATCAGATAGGGTATCGTCCCCGGGAAAACAATCAATCAGAAATGGAAGCGGCAAATTTAAAAGCCTTGAAGGCGCGGTTAACAGCGCCCTTGTGCAACAAGAGCGGCGGTTAAAAGATGAGTTTCGCGCAGAAATTGCTGCCGTAAGAAACCAGGTTAAAACCCTCAGAGTTGAGGCCCCCCAAGTAGAAAGATATGAAAGGGTAACTTGTGACCCTAACATAAAATGCGAATTGAAGTTAGATATCGTAAAGTTGGTACCGACTTTTAATGGGGGCCACGAAGAATATGTTTCTTGGAGGCAGGCAGCTGTTGACGCTTATGAAATTTTTAAAGCCCGTGAAGCCCGTTACGAGGCAGTTGCCATACTGAAAAACAAAGTTTGTGGTGCAGCACGAGCAGTACTGACATCACATAATACAGTCCTCAATTTTGACGCAATCATAGCTAGACTTGATTACATATACGCAGACAAAACGTCCCTACGAGTACTCCGACAACAACTAGAAATGGTTAGACAGGGTGACTTGGACTTGATGGACTACTCTGACGAAGTCGAGAAAAAATTGACTCTCGTCACGAAAAAAATCGTCATGACACATGACGAACAGGCAGTGACTATACTCAATACAGAGATTAGGAGTGATGCCCTACATGCATTCATAGCAGGCATTAAGAGGTCCCTGAAGTCGTATGTCATCCCAGCGCAGCCCAAAGATTTGCCATTCGCTTTAGCGTTGACTCGCGAGGCTGAAAGTAGCATTGACAGGAGCGCTTTTGCTGCTTCGTATGCCAAGGCAATTGAAGACAAAGGCCATACAGGATAAAGCAATAGGCAGGGAAGAAATTGCCAACCTAGACAGGGAAAGGGCTTTGAGAAAAATCAACACTTCGTTGTGAAACATAATCAAAGCAGGCCACATACTGAGCCTGTAACGAAGCCTAATGACAAAGAAAGCCCGGTGCTAAGCCAGGTTCAGCCTATGGAGGTCGATCCGTCGGTTTCTAAATTCAGGCAGTCCACCAATTGGAGACAGCCAAATAACGCCACATGAGGCGAAGCTCAGAAAAGGCAGAATACGTCAGAGCGAATCCCAGGTCAGAGACGCGAGTGGGTGAATAATATTGCCCAGCAGACTGGTAGCAAAGAAGAACAGGAACATGCAAGCACAGCCGAGGCAGCGACTAATGATATTGACGAGGAAAGTGATTCATCAGAAATCAACGATTCACTGAATTTTTTAGGGAACGCTCCCAGTTGCCGTTCGTCGAGCGACAGTTGGATGGCAGAACACTAAGAATTTTAATCGACACTGGGGCGGCAAAAAATTACGTCAGACCCGTAAAGGAGTTAATAAACGTATCGACCGTCGATGCCCCATTTACTGTGAATTCAATACATGGATCCAGTAAAATTAAGCAAAAATGTTCAATGAAAATTTTTGGGAAAATTGCCCCTTTCTTCATCTTAGACACCCTCGATACATTCGGCGCTATAATAGGTTTCGATTTGCTAACGCAGGCAGGTGTAACTTTGAATCTGCTAGGTAACAACATAACCTACGGCAACAAGTCAGAAATGTTGAAACACCACCTTTGCGACAATGTGAACTTCACACGTGTCGATGACATAATAGTCCCTGACATTGTTAGGGGCGAATTCAAAAAAATGATATTGAAGCGGATTAAGGCCTTTTCGACCTCTAACGAGGCACTGCCCTTTAACACTTCTGTCATTGCCACAATTCGTACCGAGGACAACGAGCCGGTACACTCAAAGCTATATCCATACCCTACAGGTGTAGCAGATTTCGTTAACAACGAGATCGCACAATTGTTGAAGGATGGCATCATAAGACCATCAAGATCAGCTTACAACAGCCCGGCTTGATTTGTTGATAAGAAGGGACTAGATGCCAGTGATAATAAGAACCATCGGCTCGTCATTGACTTCAGGAAGCTAAATGAGCGAACTGTTGCGGACCGTTACCCAATGCCAAGCATTCCGATGATTTTAGAGAATCTGGGAAAAGCAAAATTTTTCACCACGTTATATGTGAAATCTGGGTACACAAGATTTATCTAGCTGAAAAAGATCGTGAGAAAACTTCTTTCTCAGTGAACGGAGGAAAATACGAGTTTTGCCGATTGCCTTTTGGTTTGAAGAATGCTGGTAGCATCTTTCAAAGAGCAATTGACGATATTCTTGATTTTAGAGAATCTGGGAAAGGCAAAATTTTTCACCACGCTATATTTGAAATCTGGGTATCACCAGATTTATCTAGCTGAAAAAGATCGTGAGAAAACTTCTTTCTCAGTGAACGGAGCAAAATACGAGTTTTGCCGATTGCCTTTTGGTTTGAAGAATGCTGGTAGCATCTTTCAAAGAGCAATTGACGATATTCTTCGATAACAAATTGGTAAAATATGTTACGTCTAAATATATGTTACGTAATAATATTTTCCGAAAATGAAGCCGATCACGTCCGACACATTGATATAGTACTTCAGCGTCTTTGCGATGCTAACATGAGAGTCTCTAAGGAGAAGACAAAGTATTTTAAAGAAAGTGCAGAATACTTAGGTTTCGTGGTTACCAGCGAAGGAGCAAAAACAGACCCCGAAAAGGTTAAGGCGATTCAAGAATACGCTGAACCAAAAAACTTGTTTGCTCTAAGGTCTTTTTTGATTTCGCCTCCATAGCGAGACCTTCGACAAATATACTGAAAGGCGAAAATGGCTCAGTCAGTAAGCACATGTCCAAAAAGATGCCGATAGAATTCGATGACTCGCAAAAAGAGGCATTCAATCGGTTGAGAAACATATTGGCATCAGAATATGTCATGCTCATGTACCCAGACTTTAAAAAGCCCTTCGATTTAACCACTGACGCTTCCGCAAGTGGTATCGGAGCAGTCTTATCACAGGGGGGAAGACCCATTACAATGATTTCACGTACATTAAAACCATGTGAATCCCATTATGCTACCAATGAAAGGGAGCTATTGGCTATTTTATGGGCCCTCGGGAAACTTCAGAATTACCTATATGGTACCCGAGAAGTACACATATTCACTGACCATCAACCGCTCACGTTTACAGTATCCGAAAAGAATACTAATGCAAAAATAAAAAGGTGGAAGGCTTTTACTGAAGAGCATAACGCAATCCACTACAAGCCGGCAAAGAAAACTTCGTGGCTGACGCCCTATCCCGGCAGGATATTAATGCTTTACAAGATGAGCCGCAATCAGATGCAGCCACCATCCACAGTGAGCTTTCCCTGACGTACACAGTCGAAACGACTGACAAGCCCTTAAACTGCTTTAGAAATCAAGTAGTTTTAGAAGAGGCATGTTATTCGTTGCATCGTAAACTGATCATGTTCGGCAACAAGACCCGCCACGTCATACATTTCACAGACAGAAGTGGTCTCATGGAGACGCTAAAACTCGTTGTGAATCCTGACGTTGTAAACGACAAGGACGAACAAATCGAAATAATTAATACTGAGCAAAAACGTGCACACAGAACAGCACAGGAAAATGTAAAACAAATCCTTCGTGATTTTTTTTTCCAAAAATGACTAAGTTGGCTAACGAGGTCGTTTTAAATTGCAAAGTATGTATTTCGGCTAAATATGACCGTCAACCAAAAAAGCAGGAGCTCGGGGAAACACCAATACCGTCTTATGCCGGAGAAATGTTACACATTGACATCTTCTCTACCGATCAGAAACTCTTCTTGACCTGTGTTAATAAATTTTCTAAATTTGCAGTTGTTCAGCCATTAGCATCTCGTGCAATTACGGATATAACAACTCCCATATTGCAATTAATTAACATTTTTCCGAAAACCAAAACCATTTATTGCTACAACGAAGCTTCATTCAATTCAGAAACGATCACTTCGTTATTAAAAAATCAGTTCAACATAGATATTGTCAACGCCCCCCCACTCCATAGCTGCTCAAATGCTTAAGTGGAACGATTCCACAGCACGTTAATTGAGATAGCTAGGTGCCTGAAAATTGATAGGAAAATTAACGAAACTGTCCAAGCAATAATACGAGCAACAATAGAATATAATAGATCTATCCATTACATCCGGTTACAGGGCACAGGCCAATAGACATAATACACACAGCATTTAAGAAATTGCAGCAAACAATTAAGGACAAGATAAAAAGAGCCCAACAAGATCAACTTACCAGACTTAATCCAGATAGGCAAAACAGGGTGTTCGAGGTAGGTGAAAAAGTATTCCTTTAAAATAACAAAAGGTTAGGCAACAAGTTGTCCCCATTATGTTCTGAAGGGATCGTACAAGCTGGGAACGTCTGTACTTATTAAGGGGAGGGTGGTCCACGAGGACAATCTAAGGTAACTGCAAAAATTTGTTCCAATACTACAACTACTACAGATCTAAATTAATCGTTTACTGCAGGTTTATCGGATTTATCCTCGCACTCCTGGCCGCAACGAATGCCCGTATCACCGACTTCTCCCATGCGAATTACATTCCCGTATTGGACGGTAACGTCTTAGTATGGGAACAATATAGCTACGTGAGACACTCGACCAACTTGACTGACTTCACCAACATTATAGACGACACAGTACAATTTGCCAAATTATTCCCACAATCGCATATGCGAAAATTGTTAGAAGTAAACATAGATCATGTTCAAAATTTATTATCCGCATTAATGATACACAATAGGATAGCTAGAAGCCTGGATTTCTTGGGGACAGCATTGAAAGTCGTGCCAGGTACTCCTGACGCGTCAGACCTTGAGAGAATCGAGATCACCGAGTCTCAGCTGATAGCATCAAACAATAGACAGATACAAATTAATACAGAAACACAAAGGCAAATCAATTTATTTACCGATACAGTCAATACTTAAAGAAAAAAAGGGTGATTTAGCCGACACTGCGCATTTGTATGAATCGCTACTAGCGAGAAACAGAATGCTGATCACAGAAATACACAACCTCATGCTCACTATAACGCTTGCCAAATCAAACATTATAAATCCCACAATTTTTGATCACAATGATTTACTGAACTGTAGTATGCACATATATCGATGGTGCACTGTATTAAATGTACCCAAATCAGTAACACAAAAAGGCAACGATACTTTGACGTTGCATAAGCATATTCGGACATACGCTTCCAAGTACATTCCAAGTACTCTTCAAGCGCACCGAAATATGATCCTACAAGAATTAGGCAGCGTCAGCATGTGTTCCATGCATTGACCGCTTAAGTATATACATATATGCATAACACACTTGCCCGCAGCGACGTATCCGTCGTTCATATATACATATGTATATATTCGTTTTAGATGTTTTATATAAAACGCTCATTTGTAAACGGCTGCGCTGCTACCCAAAGCAGCGTACAGCCTTCTTGTTAGCTTACGATACGTTTAAGTCCTTGTTGTAAGAACTTTGAGAATAAAGCTATCGGAGCGATAACAACAAGTTGCTCCGATCATAACCAAACAACGCGTGCTCTTTCTTTCCTCTTGCACCAACATTACATGGCGACCGTGACAGCGGCAACGAAAGCCGCTGTGCAATAAAAATTCTGCAATCTTCGGAAAACGAACACTAAAAAACGCTTCTACCGTGTTGTCCATAACACCAGCTTGTGATCCCTAAATTGCGAAACCGAAAAGTACTTGCGGAAAGAAGGAAAACAAAAGAAATTCTGAGTGAGTAGAGTGTGAATATGGTAAAGAAAAGAGGCGGTGTGAGAAATAAAATTATAAAGAGGATAGCTAGCCTAAATTGGCAACTATATACCCAACAACCTCCACCAGCCTGGTCAACAGCTCAGAAGCTACAAACGGAGCTTGACCATTTGCAAGAATACTTGCAAAACACTGCTAAAAAATCTTGTTCCACTCACTCACATATCCAGAATCTATGCAATATTAATAAAATTCAACCACCAGCCCAAGAAGAACTACCAAAGAGGACAAAAGAGTGTCCCACGGACTACGAAGGAATCTGGAGTCCATATTGCATCGGCACTTGCAAACATTGCGAAATGCCAACACCTGCTGAAAAGTAACAACATTGCCTGTGCGATGACCAGCACCGGCACCGCCTGAGCTCATAGGCCCCGGACAACAGCAGCAGCGGCAATAGAAGCAAAAGAAGAAAATAAGAGGCCAACTATTTCCAAGGCTCGAAAAAGAAGCCGGTATATTAAAGATCAGCAAATTGAAAATGGCACCGTGGGAAAATATCTTTGAAAAAGTTTCAATAGATAATTTCAAAATTATGGGCAATAAAATATTAAGTACATTGGGAGTAGCGCTACTGTAGTATGTTCATATATTGAATGCTCACTGTACCCAGTGGAATGCATAAATATTATTACAAATACATTGTAGCACTTGGCTTCAATACATACTGATATATACAGTTCATAAACACAAACCAAGTTCAAGCACTCGCGGTAATACGATCGCTCTTGAGTGCCTGGACCCACATAGTGCTGAGTAGGCATGTATGACATGCGCTACTACTGCAGAACCAAGTGAACATAATACCTCCTCTCTTCCGCGGCGACTCTCGTCAGCCCTTAGATATATATATACAATTATACATAAGCTGACCGCTCCTCTGCCGGCGTCACTGGCAGCGCAGCTGCGCGGTTTTAGGTATAACAACCAAAATGTATTAAGCTAAGAATCAGAAATAAATGGCATGCAAAACTGCAAGCACGAAACTCCAAGAATACCCTGTCTTAATCAATATATGGCGACCGTGACACGTTGACTAAACGTGTAGTCTTCGAAAACGTGGTGTCAATCCGGTGTGCTGGTACAACTACAACAACATGTGCACTAATGTGCTGTGATTTCACCGAGGAGGACCGTGATCATCAATACCAACAACAACAATCCGGTGTGCTGCTACAACTACAACAACATATGCACTAAAGTGACATATGCACAATACGCATGGACTGGAAAGCGATGGAAAATTCTGAGTGAGTTGAGCAGTAATGGCAAGAGGGGGAGTATAAAATAAAATATAGAAAAGGATAGCGCGCCTAAAGTGGCTGCTCTATTCAAATCCTACTCCTCCCCCCTAGGCAACTGCCCAAAAATTACAGTCAGAGCTTGACTTTCTAAAGTCAAAGCTCAAGACAAAAAATACGCTAACACTCGCTCACTCAGATATTAATATAATAATATGTGGAAAAACAACTAAACATTTACCTCCACCACCTAAAGAGATACCAAGGAAGAAGGCCGAATGCCCAGCAGACTGCCCAGGACCATTGGAGAGCCAGCATTGCAAGTACACCTGTACTAGGCCACAAAGACGTACGGATCAACAAGCGTGAAAGGCAGGCCGGCTTTTACGCCTACGAAGGAGCATCAGCGTAGCCAACCGGCGACGACCAGCTGATGCAGCAAGGAAACACTGGACAGAAGCAGCAAACAGCAACAAACAACATATTTTTTTTTTATATATAAAATATCTGTATAAAAATAAGAAAAACATTGTAAAATCGAGCGGAACCTTTTCTGCCCGATAGTAGTATAGCCCGTAAAGCTATACGCACAAATAGGTAGAAACTTGTGAAGAAATATTTTAATTTATGCGAAGCAATAGCATAAATAAATTTGATGAATTACAAATAATACCAAAAATGGGCCTTATAGATACAAAGACAGTGGACTCCACTGCAAATGTAATAAATAAAATAGAATCATCAAATACTGATCTAAGAATAACAAACATATTGTTATCAATAATTGTCTTAATTATGTGTGCATATATTATATATAAAGCATACCTTTTGCATAATAAATGTGTAACTAAAAGAGCAATAAGCAAAGCAAATGATCTAGACAAGATCTAATTTAATATGCCCAGAAAATTTCAACAAAAAAAAAAGATATCGAAATAAGAAAATTTATCGAATATGAAATAAAAAAAAAAAAAAAAAATTTTTAAGTAAATGAATACTAAAAAATGTATACGCATTCTCCTTGAAAGGGAACCAGATTTCGAAGATAGGGTAGTGTCTATAATTCAAGACAAAGCAGACCCCATATTAATTCACAACTTTGAATACGAATATATGGAAAGGTACAGCTTAGATTTTTCCCCACTTTCGCACTGCACAAGCACGCAAAAGGGAATAATACTAAGTAATGTAAAAAATTGCAGGGTATTTTCAGAAATAGAGAAAAATGAAATACTAGGGCAAATAAATATAACAAAAGTTGTATACAAACCATAACACAACAAAAATGTACTGCCAATGTATATATATGTATTTAAAAAAAAACAATAAATAAATAAATAAATAAAAAAAAAAAAGTTCAAAAAAAAAAAAGAAAAGAATACATATATATATGTATATGCAATGAATATTAAGCATGGAATGGGAGCAACTTAGACTCCATATCCTTAAAATAAAAGAAACATTTGGTAAATCATACAAATGTTTAGCACAAAATAGACCGATACAACAAGATATATTAAACAAACATGACGCTAGACGCTAGAATATTAGTGCATGATAATAGGAAAACAATTAATGAAACGAACTGGTCAAAAATTTCAAAACTATTGATCAAGTTACGTTTGCAATTAATTAATGTCAAAGAAAAATTTAAATTAGATATATTCATACCATCAATTTTGAACACCCCTTTAGAAATAGACACAGATAAAGAACAAAAATCAATAGAGATAGATACTGTGGAAGATGAAGATTCTGAATCTGAATCTGAAACTGAAATTAAAGAAAGAGATCTAAAAGATCTTACAATTCCTGCACTAATAACATTATCGGTTCAAGATAATGAATTAGGACTGGAAGAAGAAATTATCTCTAATACAAGTACAGCAGAATCCAAATATAACATCATGACGGACATAAGTGCCCAAAGGGCATATATAGAAGACATTTCGAATGCCTTTCCAGAATTCAATGGACAAAGAACACATCTTCAAAGATTCGTTAGAGCTTTGAAGTTAGTTAATTTGACAAAAGGCACCTTCGAAGAAATAGCTGTTGAAGTCATAAAATCAAAAATTATTGGCTCAACACTATACAAAGTCCAAGATGAAGTGACAATTGATGCAATAATTAAGAAATTGCAAGATACTATAATTGGTGAAACATCCGATGTAGTAAAAGCCAAATTGTCAAAAACAATACAAAAAGGAAAAACTGCAGAAAAATTCACAACTGAAATTGACAATTTACGAAGACTGTTGGAGGCTTCGTATATTGATGAAGGCCTATCAGCTGAACATGCAGATAAGTTCAGCACAAAAGAAGCCATTAGCGCAATGATCAAAAACTGCGAACATGGCAAACTAAAAACAATTCTTGAGGCCGGTAATTTCACGACTATGAATGATGCCATCACTAAGTACATACAATGTAGTACTGAAATGACAGGCAATCCCAATGCTGTACTGTTCGCCCAAAGAGGCCGTGGTAATAATAATAACAAAAATAGTTACCGCGGTAGAGGCAATGGTCGCGGTTATAATAATAACAATAATCGCAATAACGGCCAAAATAATAACAATGACTACCAAAATAACAACTATAACAACAGTTATAGAGGTAATAATAGGGGAAACCATAGAGGAAATAGAGGAAATAATGGGAGAAATAACCAACAAAGTGGAGGTTATAACCAAAATAACCAAAACAACAATGTTAGAGTAGCCCAAAATGCTTCGGGAAACTCCCAACAACCTTTAGATACTCAGCAGTAAAAAATAATATTCACACCATTAATCTCAGTCAAAACATATATGCAACCTTTATTAATGTAACCACAGGTAAAGCTCTAGTCTTTTTAATAGACACTGGAGCGGATATATCAATATTAAAAGAAAATTCAGATGTGTTTCAATACATCCAAACTGATCAGATCATAAATATACAGGGAATAAGTCAAGAAGTAACCAAATCCAAAGGACTTACTTCAATGGAAATACAAAGCTCAAAATATATAATTCCACACGATTTTCATATCGTAAACTTACATTTCGCTATTCCATGTGATGGAATACTAGGAATTGATTTCATTAAAAAATACAACTGTCAATTAGATTTCAAGCCATCTGAGGACTGGCTTATCATTAGACAAAATAACTTAAAATATCCAATTTATGTTCCAATAACATACAGCTCTGGCAACAATTCCCTACTACTGCCAGCAAGATCACAAGTCGTCCGAAAAATTCTCATAAAGTCAGTAGAAGACAATATTTTTATTCCAAACCAAGAAATTCAGCATGGTATCTACATAGCAAATACCATAGCAACAACCCAAAATACATTCATAAGAATGCTTAATACAACAGATAAAGACCAATTGATCAGCATAAATAGTTTAAAATCTGAACCACTTTCAAACTACGAAGTAGTTAAAACAAATTCTGAAAATAGAGCAAAAACCGTTTTAAACCAATTATCTAAAAACTTCCCCCCACAATTTCATAGCCAATTAACAACGTTGTGTAAACAATACAGCGATGTATTCGGACTAGAAACCGAATCAATGACAACAAATAATTTTTACAAACAAAAACTGAGATTGAAGGATGATGAAGAAATATATATTAAGAATTATAGAAATCCTCACAGTCAAAACGACGAAATTCAAAGACAAGTCCAGAAATTAATTGATGACAAAATATTAGAACCATCTGTATCTGCTTATAATAGCCCTTTGTTATTAGTACCCAAAAAGTCACTTCCAAATTCGGAAAATAAAAAATGGCGATTAGTAATTGACTATCGTCAGATTAATAAAAAACTGTTGTCTGATAAATTTCCGCTCCCTAGAATTGATGATATTTTAGATCAACTAGGTAGAGCAAAATACTTCTCGTGCCTGGATTTAATGTCTGGTTTTCATCAAATTGAACTTGAAGAAAAATCAAGAAATATTACTTCCTTTTCAACAAGCAATGGTTCATATCGCTTCACGCGATTACCATTTGGTTTAAAAATAGCACCAAATTCATTTCAGAGAATGATGACTATAGCTTTCTCTGGACTTGAACCTTCTCAAGCATTCCTTTACATGGATGACTTAATAGTCATTGGTTGTTCTGAAAAGCAGATGCTCAAAAACTTAACTGATGTTTTTGACAAATGTAGACAACACAATCTAAAGTTACATCCCGAAAAATGCTCGTTTTTCATGCATGAAGTCACTTTTCTAGGACATAAATGCACAGACAAAGGAATCTTGCCCGACGACAAAAATTACGACGTAATTCAAAATTATCCAATCCCACACGATGCAGACAGTGCTAGAAGATTCGTTGCATTTTGTAACTATTATAGAAGATTCATAAAAAATTTTGCTGAATATTCTCGTCACATAACAAGATTATGTAAAAAAGATGTAAAATTCGAATGGACAGCGGAATGTCAAACCGCTTTCGAACATCTAAAATCAGCACTAATGAATCCAACACTCTTACAATATCCAGATTTCAGCAAAGAATTTTGCATAATTACAGATGCTAGTAAAAAAGCATGTGGAGCAGTTCTAACTCAGAACACAAACGGACTCCAACTCCCAGTTGCTTACGCATCTAGATCATTTACAAAAGGCGAAAGCAACAAAAGTACAACAGAACAGGAATTAGCAGCTATTCATTGGGCAATAACACACTTCAGACCATATATTTATGGTAGACACTTCACTGTCAAAACAGATCACAGAGCACTCACTTACTTATTTTCAATGATAAATCCTAGCTCTAAACTTACAAGAATGAGACTTGAATTAGAGGAATATAATTTTACGGTAGAGTATCTAAAGGGTAAAGACAACTATGTAGCCGATGCGCTATCTAGAATTACAATCACGGACTTAAAAAACATACAAATAAATAACAATATTCTGAAAGTCACTACCAGAAATCAGAGTAAACAGTTAAATTCCTGCGCAGGAAAAGATAAAGAAAAAGAAGATTTGCATAAGCAATCTCTAAATGCTTCTCAGCCCTACGTATACGAAGTCATAGTAAATGACGAGGTACGAAATGTAGTGACCTTGCGAATAACAGATTCTCTATGCTTACTAAAACATGGAAAGAAAGTTAAAGCAAGAATTGATGTTAGCGATATGTACACCAATGAAATTCTCGACTTAGGTCAGTTCTTTCAAAGGCTTGAAATAGAAGCCGGTATACTTAATATCAGCCAACTCAAAGTGGCACCGAGCGAAAAGATCTTTGAGGTCATCTCAATAGAATCTTTTAAATCAATGGGCAATAAAATATTAAAATCTTTAAGAGTAGCGCTACTCAAGCCGGTGACCCAATTATCAAATGATAATAATAAAGAGAAAGAAGCAATACTGTTTACGTATCATGACGATCCAATGCAAGGAGGTCATACAGGAATATCTAGAACATTAGCTAAAATAAAAAGGCATTACTATTGGAAAAATATGTCAAGAGATATCTCAAGCTATGTAAGAAAATGCCAAAAATGTCAAAAGTCTAAATTAACTAGACATACCAAAACTCCATTAACCATTACTGAAACGCCACAATTGGCTTTCGATAGGGTAATCGTAGATACGATCGGTCCGTTGCCCAAATCTGAACAAGGAAATGAATACGCAGTAACACTAATCTGCGATTTGACAAAATATTTGATAGCAATCCCAATTAAAGACAAAAGTGCAAAAACAGTGGCAAAAGCCATATTTGAAGATTTTATTCTGAATTACGGTCCAATGAGACGTTCATTACGGACATGGGAACAGAATATAAAAATTCAATAATTGAAGACTTATGTAAAAACCTTAACATCAAAAACATAACTTCAACCGCACATCATCACCAGACAGTAGGTACCGTGGAGCGAAGCCACAGAACACTTAACGAATTCATACGATCATACATATCAGTTGATAAAACAGATTGGGACGTATGGTTACAATACTTCGTATATTGTTTTAATATAACACCTTCAATGGCACATGACTATTGTCCATTTGAATTAGTATTTGGTAAATCTTCAAACTTACCAAAACATTTTAATACCGTAGATAACATAAAACCTCTTTATAATATAGAAGACTATGCTAAGGAATCTAGATATAGACTAGAACAGGCCTATAAACGCGCTAGAATAATGATAGAAAAACATAAGCAGAAAAAAAAAGAATATTACGATAAGAAATTACTTAATTTTGAATTAAAAGTAGGAGATAATGTCTTACTAAAAAATGAAACAGGTCATAAGTCAGATTTTAAATACACTGGACCTTACAAGGTAGAAAGCGTAAAAGAAAATGATAATATACTAATTTCAAATAATAAAAATAAACAACAATTAGTACATAAAGATAGATTAAAAATTTTTATTTCATAATCAATCAAATTTCTTATAAACATTTTCAAAAAAAAAAAAAAAAACAAAAATAAAACAAGAAAGAAATTGTCAGTAGGGCATGCCGACCGTGTAATACCCTCTGAGCTTCGTTTCCAATTATATGAGTTCCAATTGGAGTAGCTGCTGCAAGAACTTAACATGCACACATATTTGTATGTCTATCTCGCTCACACGTTTTTCGTTTTCGTTGTTTGTGTGCAGAGCTCAGTGCAATGCACGTGGCTATGCCTTGCTTGAATGTAACGATTTTCGTTGTTTAAGAAACTTTTTTATTTATAGTTCGATTTTAATGAAATTTTCACAATCGTTTGATATTATTTGTCTTCAAATATATTTTAAGTTACAAAACGTTATGTTAAGAAATAAGTGTCATGTCACGGCATGCAAAGTTACAACGCAATTGTGCTTTTGGTGGGCGATGGAGGCGTGGCATCCAAAAAATTTTGATGGCATTGTCTTTATATTGCATCTAGCAACCTGAATGCCAAAATAGGTGACCCTAGCTGTTATAGTTACCGAGATATTCGCCAAAATCATGTATTTTTTCCGCGGTATGTCTGGTTTTTCGCTTATTGTGGGCGAACGGGGCGTGGCATCGAAAAAAAAAAGATTCTTGTATTGACTGACTAAATATGTGGTAGATACTGACCAAAATGGATATTGTAGCTCTTACCATCTCTCAGATCTGTTTGTTCATACGGACAGACGGACAGACGCACAGACGGACAGACGGACATGGCTATATCGACTCGGCTTGTGATGCTGATCAAGAATATATATACTTTGTGTGGTCTGCCACGCCTCCTTCTGCCTGTTACATACTTTTCACAAACCCAATATACCCCTCAGAGGGTATAATAAGAACAACGCTGATATTAAGAAAATAAATTCAAAACAAAATTTAAAAAAAAAAATAATAAAATTAATTCAAAACAAATATTTTAATTAATATAATAAACAATACTAAGAAAATAATAATAACAAAAAAAAAATATATATATATAAGTTAACCCCCCTCAAAGTTCACCGCATTCCAATAATGAGGTGAACGCCCCGCGCGCTGTTGCAATATCCGATTGCAATGCAGCTGTGCCAAAAAAAACATCCGCTGTTGCGCAAGATAGCAACGTGCGCGACAACGTGAGCGCTCGAGTTGCAAAGCTTGCAATTCGGCAGCGACGGCCAACAACAGCGACGGCCAACGGCAGCGGCGGTCAGCGACGACAACGGCCAATAACAGCAGCGGCCAACAACAACAACGGCTAGCGGGCTGTTCTCACGCCAGCGACGGCTGAGGTTCAGTAAGACCCAAAACCAAACGGCTGGGGCAGAACCTTTTGGAGAACGAAGCAGATCAGTCGCTGAAACTTTATTGTAATAACCAAACTTTGAAATACCTTTATAACGTTTTCATCGAAATCATCTGTTTTAATATGTTGAGGTAAAAGTAACATGAAAGTTGTAAGAGTACAATGACTAATCGGCTACGGCTGAAAGGAAGAGTTATCAGTGTGTGTTAAAATGCCAAGGCCGCGACGCGTGGTCGCGGGTTGGCTTAACTTATATATATATATATAATAATAATACATTCTTTAAAATATAAGTAATAATATTAAGAAAATAACTTCATGCATTATTGGTTTTAGGTATAACAACCAAAATGTACTAGACTAAGAATCAGAAATAAATGACATGCTAAAGCATGAACACAGAACACAAATAATACCTCGCATTTATTAATACATTTCACCCAAAAGCGTAAATGCTCTCCACTGTAATTTACACACGCTTGCAATGATACAAGATGCATTGGCTCGAAGATACCCGGTTACAAAGTTCTGGCACTGCAAAAATCGCGTAGTGGACTTATTTGCGGTTGGAGAAAGAAGGGAAATCCTCACAGCCGAGCATAATAGGGCTCATAGGTCTGCACAGAAAAATATTAAGCAGGTACTCTCGGAGTACTACTTTCCAAAGATGGCAAAAATAGCTTATGAAATAGTACAAAATTGCAAAACATGTGCTAGGGCTAAATATGATAGACACCCCAAAAAACAAGAGCTTGGGAGACACCGATCCCCTCACATGTAGGAGAGATGTTACACATAGACATTTTCTCCACTGACAGGAAATACTTTCTCGCTTGCATCGACAAGTTCTCTAAGTTTGCTATTGTCCAACCGGTCCCTTCAGGAACCATTGTGGATCTGAAGCCAGCTTTAATGCAACTAATGAATTTTTTTCCAAAATCCAGATCCATTTACTGTGACAATGAACCGTCATTGAATTCAGAGACCATCGTGACTATGCTCTCAAACAACTATGGGGTCAGCATTTCAAATGCACCACCATTGCATAGCATCTCGAATGGACAGGTTGAGCGCTTTCACAGCACTCTGTTAGAGCTAGTCAGATGCCTAAAGATCGATAAAGGCATGACCGCAGCGTGAGATCGCTAACGTAAGCACTTCTTGAGTATGTACCATCAGTACATATATATGTATATATACATAACTACATTGGCATATATGTACTGCAACTCTCTCTCTCTGCCGACGCTCTTAGCGGCAGAGCTCACTATTCTAAGTGTATATCATAAGGCAAATATTAAACTGAATAAAACTGGGAGAACATTCCCGATCTAGGCCTCGAGCCATTCAAACGTGCTGTGTTCTTATTCTCAACTATTACTTGGTTGCAACTATTACATGCTGGATGGAGGACAACAAAAATAATCACTGAGTGAGTTGAGTGCGAGTGATATGGGAAAACGCGGTGGCTTGAAAACAAAAATCACCAAAAGAATAGCTCACTTAAAATGGCTACTTTATTCAAGTTCACCGCCACCAGCGTGGACAACGGCCAACGTTTTACAAGCCGAGTTAGACTTTTTAAAGTCAAAGCTCAAAAACACCGTTCCCAACACCGTATCTCTCTCCTTATATATTAGAGTGATTAATAATAAACAAATAACAAAGCCTCCATCCCCTAAGCCACTTCCAAGAAGACCTGACGAGTGCCCAGGAGACTGCGGTGGACCATTCTACGACATATGCTGCAAAGGAACTTGCCGACATTCAACGACCTGTGCGATGACCAGCACCGGCCCCGCCTGAGCCCATAGGCTTAGGACTTCAGCTGCAGTCAACAAGTGCGAGAAGCATACCGCCGCTTGCGCCAACGAAGGAACACGAGAATAAAAAGCAGCAGCCAATATCAACAAGTGCGAGAGGCATACCGCCGCTGGCGCCAACGAAGGAGCATCAGCGTGCCACATCCGGCGACGCCCAGCTGATGCATCATCGAGGGTCACTCCAGAATTATATATATTTAACATAAGCATTATATTTAAAATTGTAAAATTGCGCAGAACCATTTCTGCCCAATTAGTAGTGTAGTCCGTAAAGCTATACGAACTTATAGGTAGGAATCTGTAAACTAAAAGCTCTCAAAACGTAGACATTATTCACTATTAAAAACAATTTCCCTTGGGCCAAAATTGGGCTCATAGATACTAAAACTGTAGACTCAACCGCAAATGTAATAAATAAAGTTGAAGTCGAAAAACTAGACCTACATTTGATCAGTACGCTGTTAATAATTATTGTAATGCTAATGACAGCTAGTGTACTTTTCAAAATATACAAGTTACATAATAAATGCCTTAAAAAGAAATATATGAGCAAGGCAAACGATTTAGATAAAATCTAAAAATTGAAAATCAAAAAAAAAAAAAATTGTATTAAATGAATTTGTTTGTATACACACTGCATAATGGCAGCATTTTTGTAATAAAAAAAAAAACACAAATCAAATAATAATAGTTAATGATCAGTAATGTATTAGTATGGAATGGGAAACAATCAGAGACAGAATAATAGAAATTAAATTAACATTTTATAAATCATATAAATGTTTAACATAAAATAGGGATATTAAAAAAAATACAGTAAATAAACACGCAAATATATTAGTAGAAAGCTTTAATGAAGCTCGTCAACTAGTATATGACTATCGGAACGAATTAAAAAGTGACCATTGGTCACAAGTATGTAAAGTACTAAGCAAATTTAGAGAGAACTTGTTGAGCATCAAATCCAAACACAATTTGGATATAACAATACCTACTGTTCTAAACACAGAGGTTTCATTAAAAAACAAATCAGAAGAACTGGAAAATAATTCAGAATCTGAAGAAATTCAAGATATTGAATTACAAGACAGTGATATAAATAATTTAACAATTCCAGCAACAATAACGTTGACTGAATTGTCAGATTTTGATTCAAATTCAGAACACAAACCGATCACAGAGGCTCAAACAACAATTGAGTTTATTAAAACAGCCTCATCCATACTTTCGGAGTATGATGGCAAAGCTGAAAATTTGCAAAGTTTCAAAGACGCGTTGAGTCTAGTAGATTCACTTAAAGGCGATCATGAAGCGACCGCAATCATGCAAGAAATTTAATAAGTGATGAAAAAACAATCGCTGAAATTATTGCAAAACTTTTAAGAACCGTAAAAGGAGAATCAGTTGAAGTACTATCAGCTAAACTCTTGAATTTACAACAAAAAAGCAAAACTGCCAACACTCACACACAAGAAGTTGGGCAATTGACAAAAGCCCTACAAGGTGCTTACATTAATGATGGTTTAAGTTCTGACTTAGCCATCAAATACAGCACAGCTCAAGCTGTAAAGGCCATGACCAAAAACTGCGCTATTGATAAGGTAAAACTTATCATGCAGGCAGGCACATTCAATAACATGAATGATGCCATATCCAAATTCGTAAATGGTTGCACAGAAGCAACTGGACAACCTAACACTGTCCTATATTGCCAAAATCACTCCCACCATGGCGGAAACCGCGGCAGGGGTAATTTCAGAAGCCGACCATTCAACAGGGGAGGCTCTCGTTATAATAACAATAACGGCAATAGATACAACAATAACAGAGGCAACACTCGAGGTAACTCATATAGAGGCGCACCAAACAGAGGAAGCGGACAGCAGAATCAGGTTCGAATTACACAAGGTAATTCGGAAAACCAACACAGATAAAAAAAAATCTGAACTTGTGTTTGTGTTGTGAACAGTGCAATCATAAAACGAAGCAACTTATCAAGTGACATTTAAAACAGATAAAATAAGATCTGAACTTTTGTTGTGTGTTGTGACACTAACGGCGCTCGCATTTAAATCTGCGCTAAATACTTCAACAAATTCGACATAACGTAATCTACGTTTAGTGCTGTGCAGTGTACCTGACCTACGTCAACTCGGTCAGTGCAAGTGTATTGGATTACACAAACCATTTTTTTATACTCCGAAGCCGCTGGAGCTCTTCGGGCAGCGGTGTGTCACCAGTATTGCGCGCAAGCTAATCTGGGCAGCGTAAAAAATTCTTTCTTGTGCGTGACCGCGCGAGGGAGACAACGTCAACGGCGAATATAAGAATACTAGGGTTACCGCATAACTTCATAAAGATCATGTAAGTGAGTTTTTCATCCACACACATTTAAAGTGCTGCGTGCGGTAGATAAATTTTTTCTCTTAAAAAAAAAAATAAAACATGAAAAATAAAAAAATTCAATAATTTACCAAACTGTGTTTTTGCACATCGATTATTTTGTTCTGCAAATCCAACTGGCCATTGACTGTCCTATTGTTTCGACAAATGCTTTGTTTTGATTATCTTTAATAGATGATGCTAATCTGATTCTGTGGATAGTTGTCATATTTTTTAACTAATGAAAAAGGCCTTCGAAAGATATAGAGACCCTAATTGTAGAAAGTCTGACTCAGAAGACTCAGATAGTAGCGATATTAGAGTAGAAACATACGAAGAAGTACATTCAGATAAAAAAGATATGGATCCCCAGCAACTCAAGGCTTTGGTTGAGTCAGCAGTTTCGGGTGCGCTCAGAGCACAGGCAGAGGCATTCAGGGAAAGGGATGCGGCTCTTAAAGAGAGCTTCAACCGGCAAATTGCCGAGTTAACAGAAAAAGTCACAGACTTAAAAGTCACAGCGCCTCCGATTGAGACTTTTGAGGAAATACAAATAGTGAACAACGTCCGCTGTGACGAGCCTCTAGACGCGGTCAAGTGTCTCGCAGAGTTTACGGGCTCACAAAAAGCTTATGTTTCTTGGCGACAGGCTGCAATGGCAGCGTATAAAATTTTCAGACGATATAATGGCAGCTCTCGCCATTACCAAGCGGTGATAATCAGCAGCGGCAAGACAAGGGGTTCGGCCGACGCAGTTCTGTCTTCGTTTGCCACGATCCTAAATTTTGATGCTATCATCAACCGCTTAGATTTCACTTACAGTAACAAAAGGCCAGTTCATGTCATAGAACAAGAAATAGGCACTCTCAGGCAGGGACAGCTTACCTTGCCACAGTACTATGATGAGGTCGAGAAAAAACTCACCTTACTCATAAACAAGGTAAACATGACATATGACGCAGCACTAGCTAAGGGCACGTGCGAGAAGTTTAGAGGGGATGCCTTGCGCATATTCATTTCTGGCCTCAAGCGCAGCCTTTCCGATGTTTTGTTTGCGGCACACCCGCTCGATCTCCCCACTGCTTTGGCACTCGCACAAGAAATCGAGGCCAATCATGAGAGATACACCTTCGCGGCATTGCCCTCATTACACGCGGCAACAAAAGCCGCAGCAACAACAGCAGCCCAAACAGTTCGATCAGCGTAGTGGTAGGCAAAGCAGCGGCAATAATGATCCGCAGCCAATGGACGTTGACCCTTCAATGTCTAGGGTACTGATGCCGTCGCAAGCACCAGCCTACGCCAACTCGACCAACCCACAGGCGTTCAAAAGAACGAACACCTCTGACCGAGCAACGCAGCAGCAGCTAGGAATGCTGAGGCGCGGAGAGCGGATGATTCAGACGGCGACTCTGACGCTCTCAATTTTTTAGGGGTAAGTCCCTGCTGCCCTTCGTCAGGCGGGAAGTAGCGGGGACTCAAATTAGATTTCTCATCGACACCGGTGCGGCGAAAAACTACATTCGGCCGCACTATGGGCTGAAAGGAGTTCGCCCAGTCGACAACCCATTTACAACCCACTCTATACGAAGAAGGTGACTTTTTTCCTCCCCTCAGAATTGTCAACATTTGATGGAATCATAGGCCTCGATCTGTTGACAGAGGTCGAGGCTGAACTCTGTCTAAGCTCAAGCCAACTCAGATTTGGCAACAGCTCTGAACCAATCTTATACTACAAATGTGTGAACGTCAATTTCACTAATGTAGATTGCGCAGACGCACCTCCCCTGATTAGACAAAATTTTTTAAAAATGTTAATAAATAGGAAGAAGACGTTCGCACACGCTAATGAGGCGCTACCGTACAACACATCGGTGGTAGCCACCATTAGAACGGTTGACGAACAGCCTATTTACGCTAAGCTGTACCCTTATCCTATGGGCGCAGCCGAGAGAAGATCTCTTGAAGAATGGCATAATTCAAAAATCCGTTTCTCCCTATAACAACCCCATTTGGGTGGTTGACAAGAAGGGCACGGATGAAACTTTCGGAAACTCAATGAAAGAACGATTACAGACAGGTATCCCATGCCCAATATTACCATGATTTTGGGAAATCTGGGTAAAGCCAAGTACTTTTCGACACTGGATCTTAAGTCCGGCTACCACCAAATCATGCTCACAGAACGCGACCGGGAGAAGACTTCCTTTTCCGTAAATGGAGAAAAGTACGAATTGTGCCGACTTTCTTTCGGCTTGAAAAACGCCGCCAGCATTTTCCAAAAGGCGATCGATGACATACTGCGAGAGCAGATCGGCAAGACGTGTTACGTGTATGTCGATGACGTAATCGTCTTTTCGAAAGACGAGGAGTCCCATGTCAGACATGTGTGAGTAGAGGTTCAATGAATGCTATAGTAAAAAAGAAAAAGACCGGGAGAAGCGGCATACGAGTACGCCTCCAAAAGAGGAAGGCGGAAATTTTAAAACTATTATTTGCCACCAACCCACCATTACGTTGGGATGCAACAATAGCACTACAAGCCGAGCTAGATCAGATTGATCAAGCGCAGAAGGCTAAAGAAAAGCATTCAACCTCTGCCACTACTTCCAAAAATATCAAACTAATCGACAATACAATATCCAAAGATACAAGAACACCAAAAGCCCAGCTGAGTAAACCTGCCAAGAAGTGTCCAGACGACTGCGAGGGACCGTTGTACAGTGCGTTCTGCAGATACACGTCCAAGCACTTCACGGCAGCGGATCCGGACATCGAGCAACATCGGACAAGCAACAACTGAGGACACCAAGCGCGAGAGGCACCCCGCCACTTGCGTCAACGAGGGAGCGCCAGCGTGCCAGACCCGGCGATGCCCAGCTGGTGCAGAAGGATGATCAACAGCAGCAGAACTCATATAAGAACACATTTATATAAGAAACAAATATTGTAATTAAAATTAAGACAAACATTGTAAGCGGAAGCGATAACTGCATTGCCCGCTAGAGTATGGCCCGTGAAGCCATACAAAACACTAGGTAGGAGATCGCTGTTGATCGAAATAGAAACAAAAACATAAAAATTAGAATATCAAAACTCTAAGATATATATGAGTAGAAACAGTATAAGTAAATTAGACGATATATATATATAATAACACCCAAAATGGGTTTAATTGATACCAAAACAGTGGATTCCACTGCAAACGTAATCAATAAGATAGAATCTTCAAATGCTGACTTACAACTAACAAATATATTATTGTCAGTAATCGTTTTTGTCTTGTGTGCGTACGTTATTTATAAAGCTTACATTTTGCACAATAAGTGTATAAAAAAAAGAGCCTTAAGCCAAGTTAACGATTTAGACAAAATCTAAAATAACGTACACACATAAAATAAAATAAAATAAAATAAATAAAAAGAAAATAAATATATAACGTAATGTATAAGGAATAAAAGTAAAAATTTAAACTAGATAAAAATAGATAAAAGAAAAATGAAATATATATATACATACAATGAATGTTAAAACATGGAATGGGAGCAGATAACCCAACGAATAAGAGAAATAAAAGAAACATTTGATAAATCTTACAAATGTGTAAGTCAAAATAGAAACATTCAAAAAGATACACTGAATAGACATGCTAAAATTCTTGTACAATCATTCAATGATGCAAGAATATTAGTGCATGAAAATAGATTATTAATAAATAAAACAAACTGGTCAAAAGTATCAAAATTATTGATCAAGTTACGTTCAAATCTAACTAACGTCAAAGTAAAACATCAGATAGATATTTTCATACCAACCATTCTAAATACTCCGTTAACATTAGAATCGCTAGAAGAACAGCAATCAGTCAAATTAGACTCAGATTCTGAAAACGAAGAAACTGAGATAAAAGAAACCGATCTAAACGATCTTACAATTCCTGCAATAATAACATTATCAACACAAGATGATGATACAGATCAGGAAAACGAACTGAATTCTAGCTCAGGTACAATTGATTATAAAGAAAATATAGTAACAATGGCAGATCAAATAACCAAAGACAGGGAATATGTGAAGCAAGTTTCGTCTTCCATTCCTGAATTTGATGGCAACAAGTTATCATTGAACAGGTTCTTGACAGCATTACGTATTGTCGAAAGAACAAAAGGTGATCAAGAAGATTTAGCCGTAGAGATGATTAAGTCTAAAATAACTGGTACAATTTTGTATAAAGTACAAAATGAAACCACGATCACAGGAATAGAAGCAAAGCTAAAAGGTAACGTCAAGGGAGAATCCACTGACGTATTAAAAGCCAAGCTATTAAACATAAAACAAAAAGGAAAAACAGCATCCCAATATACCACTGAAATTGATAAGTTGCGAAAGCAACTAGAAGCAGCGTATATTGATGACGGGTTAGACCCGGACAATGCAGAAAAATTCTCAACTAAAGAATCAATTTCTGCAATGACCAAAAATTGCGAGCATGACAAGCTTCGCATTATACTAGAAGCTGGAAATTTTGTCACTTTCAACGATGTGATGGGTAAATATATCCATTGCAGCACCGAAATGACTGGAAACGCTAGTACTGTTCTGTACCAGCGCGGCCGAAACCCAAGAGGTAATAATTTCCGTTACAACCAAAGAGGTACAGGAAATGGCCGAGGAAGTTACAACAACAACTTCAATAATTACAACAACGGTAATAATAATAATAATAACAGAAACAATCGGGGAAGAGGTAATAACCGAGGTCGGAATAACTCAACCCGAGGTTATAACCAAAGCCAACAGACAAACAACAATGTTCGAGTTACTCAAAACTCGGAAAACCCGCAGACACCCTTAGATACTCAAAATTAAATAATCATTTTTTATACACTGTGAACATCAATCTTAATATGTTCGTATCATTCAAAAATGTAGCAACTAATACGAAGCTTACATTTCTTCTTGATACAGGTGCAGACATATCATTAATAAAAGAAAGTTCGGATGTCTTTAATGACATACAAAAAGATAAAATCATAAATATTCAAGGTATTGGACAAGGCTTCATCAAGTCCAATGGCCAAGTACACATTGAGCTACAAACAGATAGATACATTATTCCACACAATTCCATTTCCATTTAGTAACATCAAATTTTTCAATCATGTGATGGAATAATAGGTATGGATTTTATTAAAAATTTTAACTGCAAACTAGACTGTGAACCATCTAACGACTGGTTTATAATTAGACCTAATAATTTAACTTATCCAATAAACGTACCAATTACGTTCAATCCTGATAATAATTCAATATTTTTACCAGCAAGATCCGAAGTTGTCCGAAATTTAGAATTAAATACAACAAACGAAAGTATTCTAATTCCAAATCAGGAAATTATACCTGGTATTTATGTTGCAAATACAGCAGCAACATCCAAAAAAGCATTTGTCCGATTACTGAATACAACCAGTACCGACCAACTAATTACTATAAATAACTTAAAATATGAACCACTTTCGAATTACGAGGTAATTCAAACAAATCCAAGTTCAAGAAAAGATAAAGTAATAGCTCAATTAACAAAAAAATTTCCAAAACAATTTAAATCACAATTAGTCGATTTATGCACCAAATATAGTGACGTGTTCGGACTTGAGACCGAACCAATCACAACAAATAATTTCTATAAACAGAAATTGAGACTTAAAGATGATAAGCCAGTGTATACAAAAAATTATAGAAGTCCGCATAGCCAAGTAGAAGAAATCCAAAAACAAGTTGGAAAATTAATAGAGAACAATATAGTGGAACCGTCTGTGTCAGACGCAGTATTTGCGGGTGCAAAGTGTTGATTTCTGTTAAATAAAAAATAGAGAAAATGAGCAACAACCCACCGGCAAATCGCTAGTATTTGCGGGTGCAAAATGTTGTTCAAATTATAATTTTTTTTGAAAATCCACAACCCACTGCCGGCGAAACGTTCGTATACTCTACGACATACTAGCGAGTGCAAAACGTGCGATTGTTTTAATTCACTAAAAAGTGAATGTACCAATGTTGCGCCGGCACAGTTGTTCAATAGCATTTGGCATATTGTGGGCGTAAAACATTGTATCACTGAATAAGTGGTGAGTGGTAATTTATTAGACACGCCAAGACGGATGCAGCGCGTTCAAAAAAAGCGTTCTAATAAATTGTGTGGCAACCGTACCTTAGTAGGCAAAGCTAAAAAGGAAAACTACGGACCACCGTGCCCAAAGCCGTTTATAGATAAAAATTAATTGTAACAATTCGAAAAGAAAATCAACTCTATAAAAACTTAACGAAATAACTATAAAAAAAAAAAAAAAATTTTTTTTTTCCTTTTAAACAACATCTGGAGGGAACACGCGCCAACACACACAACAATCTCAAACACTTATATTTTTTTTATTCAATTTTATACACAATATTATTAAAATTGATTTCTTTTTTAACAGAATCAACAACCTATAAGCAACAGACAACAACACACATTCAACAACAACCAACTCACACTAGGACCAACACTTGAAATTGTAACAAGGGTGAGTGAAACGTTTTCTAAAAAAATTATCAGCAAATTATCGATTCCATTTTTGAGTAATTTTTGACACTTGTTAAGAAAAATATTAGGTCATTTGTGAACATTTTTTTTCTCATCAATAACTAAGAACAATTAATAAAAAAGGCATAACTAGTAACGTCATATAAAAAAATAATAATTATGGAAGGAATTAAAGAAACATTGGGGCAATTTGACGAGAGTTTGAAGGCCTTGCTTAACCAAGTTATGGGTAAAGGAGCTTCAACCATTTGAAGGGGGCTCCGAAAAGTATGTTTCTTGGATAAACCGAACGCAGGCAATTCTAAATGATTACGAAATAGTTAGGGAGAAACCGCTGTTCCGGTCTATTATACTGCATATTAGACAGAAAATCAGGGGAATGGCAGATTTGGCATTATGCTCGTACGGTGTACAAGACGACGACTGGCCGGAAATTAAGAAAGTATTGGCCCTCCATTACGCGGATAAACGCGATGTTAGAACGTTAGAATACCAGCTTAGCCAGTTGACTCAGGTTAATAGGACACTTGAAGAGTTCTATACGGAAGTTACCAGCTTGTTTTCTTTGATCGTATACAAGTTAAAGGCAAGCGCTCACCCACCGAACGTTATTAGCGCATTGATCGAAACGCATAGGGAAAAGGCTTTAGACGTTTTCATTAGGGGTTTGGAAGATGACGTTTCCAAACTATTGATTATCCGAACGCCTAAAACCTTGCCAGAGGCATACTCCTTCTGTCTCCAGTTGCAGAATGTCTCGTGCAAGGGTAATTTGGGTAACCACGTTGATAATGGTACACGCAACCCAGCCTTGCAACCCTATCGCCAAAACTATAACCCGAGGTACAGTGGGCCCCAATCTTACAATAGACCGCAACCGAATCAGGCTGGTAACAGTGGTCAACCAAGATCACAACAGACTTACCAACGATTCCAGGGCCCTAGACCAGCTATCAAAATGGAGCCTAGCAGATCAAGTCAATCTTGTCAGTCAAGTTCGGCTGCACGCCAAAATTTCGACGGCAACAAGAGAAACCAGGGAACCTCGGCTTCTGTTTTGAATCCGTTCAATAAATCACAGAGATTGTATTACATGACGACAACAGTGCCACAAATGGCAACTGATCAAGTCCAGAATATTGTCCAGGAAGTAGTCTATAAAGGCGACTTCGATAATGGGGTAAACGATATGGGAAATCAGGAGCAAGGGGAAGAACAGAGTTGCACTGTCGAGGAACAGGGTCCTATTGCGGAAGGAGACCCAAATTTTATGACAGACGCCTCTCCAGTGTTCCATACCTAGAATTTAGGACTAGGAACGGACTAAAGTTAGAATTTCTTGTGGACATCGGTGCCAACAAGAACTTCATTAGTCCGAAAAACGCCACCGGATGTACCCCGCTGCCAACACCCTTTTTCGTTCAAGCAGCCTCAGGTTGCGTTAAAATCACGCACCAAATAGTGGGACAATTTTTAAACAATATGGCAACACTTCACTTATTACCTTTTTTGTGCTTCCGCAATTTAACTCATTCGACGGTATCATTGGCGACGATACTCTCAAACAACTAAAAGCTATAATTGACAGGGAAAACAACTCGTTAATGATATCACCAGGCGTAAAAATACCTCTTCTAGCAAAGGTCTCTTCCGATATTCACATGATAGCTAATGTAGGCCACGCAGAAACGGCCAATCTTACGCTAAACGCGTTAATTAATGAGTACGCTAGAATTTTCGAGCCGATTACAAAAGGGGCGGCGGTAGACACAGTTGTAAAAGCAGACATCAACACGACTGTCGACAGCTTGATATATATACCAAATCCTATGCATACCCCGCAAATCTCAGGGGTGAAGTGGAGTCGCAGATAGAGGAGCTATTATGCGAGGGTATAATTCGGCCTTCTAGAAGCCTTTACAATTCCCCACTATGGGTGGTACCTAAAAAACCAAAACCAGACGGAAAAAAGCAGTATAGACTGGTAATCGATTTCAAGCGTTTAAACGCTGTTACGATATCAGATACGTACCCAATCCCGGATATTAATTCTACTTTGACAAGTCTTGGTGAAGCTAAGCACTTCACTACCCTTGATTTAACATCAGTCTTTCACCAGATTCACATGAACGAAAGGGACATTCCTAAAACCGCATTTTCCACTTTAAACGGGAAGTATGAGTTTTTGCGACTTCCCTTTGGTTTAAAGAATGCCCCAGCTATTTTTCAACGCATGATTGACGATGTTCTGAGAGAGCATATTGGTAAAATCTGCTACGTTTATATTGATGACATAATTGTCTTCAGTAAAGACTATGATAGCCACTGGTTGCATCTTCGAATGATCTTCGATTGTTTAAAAAAGGCAAACCTTCAGGTCAACCTGGAAAAAACTCATTTCTTATCTAAAGAAGTGGAATTTTTGGGTTACGGTGTTACTGAGGAGGGCATCAAGGCTGACAGTAAAAAAGTTGAAGCGATAAATAAAATGAAACCTCCAGCCACTGTGAAAGAACTAAAAAGTTTCCTAGGTATGACATCCTATTATAGGAAGTTTGTACAAGCCTACGCTAAAATCGCTAAGCCTCTAACCCATCTAACAAGAGGGGAATATGCGAATATCAAGGCGTCTTAATCTAGCAAGGTACCTATAGAATTAGGCGAGGAAGCTCTGCGAGCTTTTAATGAGCTCAAAACCATATTGGCATCGTCCGAAGTTCTGGTATTTCCCAACTTTAATATACCCTTCCACCTGACAACGGATGCTTCCAATTATGCTATTGGAGCAGTCCTTTCTCAGGTCGACCAGAGGAAAAACAGACCCATCGCTTACATTTCGCGTGCATTAAGCAGAGCAGAAAAAAACTATGCCACCATTGAGAAAGAAATGTTAGCAATAGTTTGGGCGTTAGACAATCTCAGAGCTTACTTATATGGCGCCGCATGTATTAAAGTTTATACCGACCATCAACCGCTCACGTTCGCCTTAGGCAATAGGAATTTCAATTCAAAATTAAAACGTTGGAAATCTCGCATAGAAGAGTATAACTGCGAGCTACTTTACAAGCCAGGGAAGTCAAACGTCGTGGCAGACGCGCTCTCTCGAATCACGGGTTGCGTCAACTACCTAGGTTCCGAAACAGCCACTTCTTCTGAATCAGATTCCATAGCCACTGTTCACAGTGCCTTACAAGACGCTTCAGAATTTATACCTCACGTCCAGGTGCCAATTAACGTTTATAGGAATCAACTGATATTAGATCCGAATCTATCGGAATATTCCTGCACGCAGCCTCATATGGGATATGGTCGTCATTTTATACCCATAGGCAATCAAACGTTTTCGAGTTTGAACGTTTCTTTACAGAAATATCTCAAACCTTCGATAATTAATGGCATAAAAATTCCAGATACATACCTACAGTTTTTCCAAACGCAGTGTTTGCGAAATTTTAGACTTTTTAAAATACGTATAACACAAAGACTGGTTACTGACAATTACTGACGCGGACGAAATCCACAATGCCATCGAAAAAGAGCATCGTAGAGTCCATAGGATACCAAAAGAGGTACGCATCCAACTGTTAGAAAAATTTTATTTTTTGAGAATGTCTAGTACGATATGTTTACAGCTGTCTACCTGTGATTGTTGTAAATTGTACAAATACGACAGGCACCCTAATAAACCAGCTTTACAATCAACTCCCGTCCCTAGGTTCCCGTGTGAAATTCTCCACATCGATATTTTCACATTGGAAAAGAAACTATATTTGAGTTGCATAGACAAGTTTACAAAATTTGCCAAACTCTTCCCACTCGAATCAAAATCAGCTGTTCATTTGCGGGAAAAATTAGTGGAGGTTTTGCATTACTTCACTCAATGATAGTCTCAGACAACGAGAGAGGTCTTCTGTGTTCCACTGTCTTGAACTATCTTAGGATGCTCGATATCGAATTGTACCGCATCCCTTCTCAGAAGAGCGAGGTGAACGGACAAGTGGAAAAATTTCATTCTACCTTTTTGAAAATTTATAGGTGTTTGAAATCCGAGTATCCCACCTTTAAGACCACCGAGTTAGTTCCGATAACAGTGGATAGGTATAACACCTCGGTTCACTCGGTTATTGGGAAAAAGCCGGTTGATTTATTTTTTGATCGCCTCCCCTGAATTAATTATCAGGGTCTAACCAATTATAAACAACAGACATTGGAAGACGTCAGGGGGCTTATTGAACACCATCAGAATTTGACTAAAGCAAGCCGGAATTTGAAAAGAACAGAACCTGTTCCGTATACCCAGGGTGACAAAGTCTTCGTTACTAACAAACAAATTAAAACAAAGGAGAAACCCCGCTACAAGGCAGAGGAAGTACTTGAGGATAGGACAGTAAAAGTGAAGACAAGATCACGGAAAATTTTGCACAAATCAGACCTAAGAAATTAAAATGCAAAAAAAAAAAAATAATAATAATAATAAAAAAAAACCCAAATGCTGAAAACGTTTCACAATCATCTTATTTTTAGACCCTGAGCTCTTAGAAAAAGAGCAAAAGGGACTAATGGTTTTGTGCGAAAAGTTGTCTGTCTGTCCGTGTGTATAAACGCCTGTTTCTCAGCAGTTTATTTTCAAAATTGGATGCCACGCCCCCTTTGCCCACAATTAGAGAAACAGTGGGACTATCTCGATTTTCGACTTTTTTAATAAGAATGCTAGAAAGCCCAAAATTGGTATGCATGATATTGGATACCATATAAACATATTCCGCTTAAAAAATTTGGATACCACGCCCCCTTTGCCCACAAATTGCTAACAAAATGCTGTATAATTAACATTTTATAGGCGAATTATTTTTTTCGCAAAGCATGTGTGCTTAAAAATACAAATCAGTCGAAAAATAATCAAAACAGTTCAATTAAATTTAGTTAATATTAGTTAAGTTTACTTTCATTGGCAAAAAATTTGTTTGGCCAAAATTCCAAAAAAAAATCATTTGATTTGATTTGGTATGCATGATATTGGATACCATATAAGCAAAATTCCGCTTTAAAAAATTTGGATACCTCGTTCCCTTTGCCCACAAATTGCTAACAAAATGCTATATAGTTAACATTTTGTAGGCGAATTATTTTTTTCGAAAAGAAAGTTTGCTTAAAAATACAAATCAGTCGAAAAATAATCAATACAGTTCAATTAAATTTAGTTAATATTAGTTAATTTTACTTTCTTCGTCAAAAAACTTGTTTGGCCAAAATTCCAAAGAAAATCATTTGACGATGACTTATTTTAAATTCTACTTAATTCTGTATTTAAGCCTCCACTCCCAAAAGAGTGTGGTGGCGTAGGCAGTAAAGTGCGCGTCTGCGAAGTGCAAGAGGATCTAGGGTTCGATCCTCGGTAGCGGAAACTTTTTCTCAACCAAAGAAAATTTACTTTTTTTTTTAATTCCTGACTTTTTTGAAAAAAAAAATCACTTTTTTAAATGCCACGCCCCTCCGTCTACAGGAGAAAACAGTATTACTGTCCATATTTTATTTTTACAACTATCGCTTTTTTTAAATTAATGTTTTGAACTAAATGCAATTCATAGATGTGATGTAGAGTTGTATTAAAATTCATTCCTTTATATACATATCTTCAATTTAATTTTCTTTTAATCAAAAAAATATTATCTGGATAGTGGCTCAGTTAAATTTTCTTTTAATCAAGGTATTATTGTTAAAATACTGGCTCAGGGTCTTCTACAGTCGGGCAAGCTCGACTGTAATCTTCCTTACTTGTTTTATTAATCCAATCTTATATTTTGTTAAATTAGACAAACACTAAAAAATACAAAAACACTACACTTTTAACTTTTTACAAACCTTTGTTAGAATTAATTTAAACATTAAAAACATAAAACGCTACACTCTTTCAAAAAAAAAAAAAAAACAAAACAAAAACTCCAAAAACATAAAATAGGAATTAAGTTACACTCTAATCATTGTATACACTCTTACAAAAAAAAACAAAAAACAAAAAAACACTAAAAACATAAAATAGTAATTAAATTACACTATAATCATTGTTTTAAACTTACACGCAATTCGCAAATTCATTGTTCAGGTCCCGCTAACATCTTGCTAAGTAAATAACTAATACAGTACTTTACACTCTTATGTTCGAAAATCCAAGCATGATTGTCATACACTCATCAATCGCGATGCACGTCTATAAATACGAATCACCGGTTGTCTCTCTACAACAAGGCATCGTTTGGCGAGTGAACGGACTATTCAAGCTAGTCCACATCATCGACTTGGATAGATTCCAACGGATTACTGACGATATAGGAGAGGAGACGAACTTGATCACGGACAAGCAGATCAGGGCCTTGGCCATCCACTATCTGGAGGAAGCACGGGAAGGTCTAGGCCGCGTTAGGAGCTCACACCGGCGTACACGGCGCGCCATCAATTGGTTAGGATCCGCCTGGAAATGGGTTGCAGGATCGCCGGACGCATCGGATTGGAATTCTATTTTGATGTCCCAGAACAACGTTATAAAGAATAACGACCAACAAATTAGGATCAACACGCAGTTATTTGATTCAACCCATGAGTCACTCCAGCGACTCAACGACGTAATTGGGAAGGTAAAAACCATAGACGGGGACATCCACGCTTTCACTACAGTAATGCACAAAGCCATCATCCTGGACAATCTGGTGAACGAGATAGCAAGGGCCTGCCAGTTGGCGTCAGGCGTGGTCAACACGAATCTCTTAGACCATGAAGAGATAACAACGATATTGACGGAAGTGGAGAGCCTCCCCTACCAAAACGCTATCGAAGCAGTGGAGTTTTCTCGCCCTTCGATACTTTCGAACGGAACTTCTTTGCTATACATCGTAGCAATGCCAAAGGTTGTGGATAGGAAATACCAATTAATATCCCTACTGCCGACAATCCTCAACGGGAAACAGCTGGTACACGAATTCCAGAAACTGGCGATGGACCACCAAGAGACATACGCAGTCCTGGGAGATTGTCTTTCGATCGGCAATACAACTGTTTGCCAGGAAAAAAATATGCAGTGGCTAGACGAGGACAGTTGCATCCCGAGGTTGCTGAAAGGTGGACAGGCTTCGTGTACTTACCCGAGGAACAACCGGGAGGTGATTAAATTGGTCGACGACGGCACCATATTTCTCACCAACTTCAACCGAACCGTAACCACTGCCTCCGAAGAACAGCAATTGGCGGGTTCTTTCGTAATACAATTCAGCAATGAGTCAATTGCCATAGGAGGAAGGAACTACACCAGCTATTCAACCATTCACCTGATGGCTTTGCCGGCAGTCCTCACAAAAGTGACAGCCGAGAAATACGAGTTGTCATTGGAGACTCGCGAGACGCGGATCTTAAAGGAGGGAGGAGTTAACAGCATACTCCGCCCCATACTCCGCCCCATACTCCGCCTCAGACCCCATCAGCATATAACAACAACAATGTCTCCAAGTGGCCACTTCTTTTTAGATATTAAGCATAATTGTTTTTAAGTCAACGACTCTCGTAAATGTTCTTGCGCATACCAAGCGTTTTGGGCGAGCTGACACCCGACACCGCAACGTCAGCGACGATAAGTGAAGCGACAAAGTTGCGCCGGCTAAGCGTTGCCGTTGTCGGTTGTTGCTTAACATCCGCTGCAACTATGTGGGCATCGCTATGCGCTGACTCTGCAAGTTCAGCGCAACGGCTGGTCGACGAGCGACCAGCGCCGGCGACTCGAGTTAGAACATTTTGTCAGCCAGACGAATACACAACGACGATCGAGAATTATTGAATAAAACTTATAATTAAAATCATCTGAATCGAATTCTCTCATTGGGAACATTGGGATCGGCGACTATTCTTCCACAGGATCTTCCAGAGCTTATTTCAACACATGTCTTCAAGGATGTTGCAGTTTTATTTGTTAAGGTAGTCCTCGCGACTGCCTAACTTATATATAACACCAGCCAACGACAAACACCGTTTCCCCCCCTTACTCCGTTTGTATATCGGCGGCTCTGCAATAACACAACAATACAGCAACTTCCCCGCCACTCTCGCCTTCCAGCCAAACCCCTTCGCTCCCACCAGATCAACGATCCGGACCGAATTGCAAACTCAGCGCAAACTCTTTGCAGCCGGTCAGCTATTGCAACACAGTTGCGATTCCGCAGATACGCTCAAGCTTGAGAATGCTGAGTTGACACCGGAAACCGATTCGTGGATTCAGCAGCAACAAACTGCTGACGGTGTTGACGCCGCCGCTGCTGCCGCGGCCGCTCTGCCGCTGCGCCGACGACGGCGTGGCCGATTTGATCTATTAGAACCGCTGGCCGACGACAGAACAGTTAGTTGCAGATTTCACCAACTCGTACGAGTACGAGGAAAACATATTTACATTTAATCGAATCATTGAATAAAAACCTATTATAACGTTATTACGTGATGAATTCTTTTACGTTTAACGAGACAATGTATGTATGAGCGGGGAACTGATCGCCACTTGGACCCTGTCCGTGGGATCAGATTCCCTCCCCTTAGTACAAACAAGGAACTGATAGCCACTTGGACTATGTCCGTGGGATCAGACTCCTTAACTGGCGCCCGTGCAGGGACCGCGTTCGGTTGTGCAAGTGTGTAAATAACTAAATAATAAAAAATTGTGTGCCACAAGCTCGACGGTGAATACTATTAAAACAAAAAAAGTGAAAATACTTTTCTCAGTGCAATTATAAAAAAGAAACAAAATTGTATGTGAGTTGTGTAAACCGAGAAAAATGTTTTCACTCCATAAAATTTTTTTTTTTTTAAATTTTTTGCCGTAAATAATAGAACTTGTGCACATAGTTAAACAAAAAAAGGGATTGTGCAAAAAAATGTGTAACCAGCTTCCGCTTGCAGGAGGGGCGGGGCTTGACTCCCCATCACAACCCAATATAAAAAGATAAAAAAAAAGTGAAAAAGCCGACGGCCAATTTTAGTGGGCAATGCGCTTGTAATGTGTAATGTCGGGGTTCGACTCCCTGTCGTGCGGGCTTTTTCCAATAAAAATTGTGACATAAAATTGTGTAGTTGGCGGATAAAAAATATTGGTGGGCAGTGCGTGTCAGGGGTTCGATTCCCCTCCATCCAACTGCCAAGCTGTTAACGAGTGCACACTTGGCGATCGAAAAGGGGTCCACTGAAAGATAACCACTGTGGCAGCTTCGACCTGCAAGTGGCAAACTTAAACAAAAGTGCGAATGCAAGTGCGGTAGTGTAAAGAAAGTGTAATAGAGTGCTATGTTCCGTTGGAAACGCTTGCCGATCAGACAATTCTAAAAAAGAGAGGAAAAAAAAAGCTCTTTATGCTTTTCCTAGAATATCGTCCTCCCTCCCCTCGGCTGCCCCACGGTTCGTGGAGTCACCCTTACCCCAGTAAGCCGTAAAAGGCCAAAAAGGATCATAAGGACCTCCCGTGTGGCTAAAAGAAAAAACGCGTAAACTTACACGAAACCTTGCATTCCACACCCAAAATATAAAAAAAAATGTTAAATATAGTAAAACATATAAAATATAAGAAATATGAGTGATTAAAATTCAATTAAACGAACATAACTTCCAACTTCCTACATGTTTCTCTCAATTCACTAATTCAAATTTGTATCTCCGACAGATTATAAAGGAAACATCTTTACACACTACACACTACACACAATAAGAATACAATAACCAGGTCAAATTGGGTAAGTGAGAAGTTGTCCTTTTCCGTTGGCTTTAAAAAAAAAAAAAAAAAAAAAAAAAAAAAAAAAAAAAAACGATAATAAGAACAATTATTTTTCTCTAAAACTGTGGAAAACTTTCTTTGCACTCTAAGTAAGGGTACCTATTACTATATTTCATTCGCAGCAATCAATTTGACTTAACACTATTTGACTTACAATCAATTTTTCCACGAGTGTTGTTTTCTCTTGAAGCCAGCATATGTCTGTGTCAGATCAAGAATTGTCAGAGATGAAAGAATCTATGGGAAGATTCGAGGCGACCTTGTCCTAACGAATCAAAACAATGCGCAAAAAGACGAGCTAAAACAGGCCTTGGCGAAGATTAATTCATTAGATAGTGAACTTGCTAGGGAGCGAGAGGCTCGCAATCCGGTAATAGAAGAACCAAGGGCCCTTGCTCGCCCTCGATCTGTCTTTGACTTGGCCGAATGTGGAAATATACCCGATTGCGTTAAGGACTTACAAGTCTTTGAAGGGAATGCTTCGGAGTATGAGTCTTGGTCTAGCAGGGTCGATAACATTCTAATTGATCATGAGTTGATAAGGGACAAGCCCCAGTATAGGGCTATTATAACGTATATTCGGCAGAAGATAAGGGGCTTTGACTTCTTATGGTCAGACGATAATTGGCCCGAAATGAAGCATGTCTTAGCCTTACATTATGCCGACAAACGTGATCTGAGCACGCTTGAACTTCAGTTGGTGAAAATGTAGTAGCATCCGCCTTGATGGACATATACAGGAAAAAGGCGTTGGACGTCTGGGGATTCGCCCAGATTTCTTATGTTGAATAGGCCGAAAAACCTCCCTGAAGCGTATACGTTATTCAAAGAGTTGCAGAACGTGTGTATGAGGGCAGGCCCTTTCTTCGCATCTAGGAACGTCCCCTTCTCGGGAAACTCACGTCTAGCAGGTCCTCATCAGAATATCCTAAGAGAGCCTTCAGCGGGATGTCAAACCCATTCCGTAAGGCTCAAAGGCTTTACCATTTGGGGGCCCCGAGCAACCCACCATGCTTAGCCGTTGGCGAAAAGGTGACAGGAAACATGATCTTCTTACAATAGAACCTGGAGTGAAAATTCCTCTGCTCGCAAAGAAGTCCAGATCTTTACATCTGCTGCTTGATGACGCACACCCTGGGGAGGTTCCAGAGACACTCGACTTATTAATCGACGAGTTTAAAGACATTTTTCAACCCCTCGCCCCTGGTAGAACCGTCAAAACGACAGTGAGAGCCGAAATTCGGCATGGACTGGCATGGACTGCAGTAAAGCGATGGAAAATTCTGAGTGAGTTGAGCAGTGATGGCAAGAGGGGGAGTAAAAAATAAAATAAAGAAAAGGATAGCGCGCCTAAAGTGGCTGCTCTATTCAAATCCTACTCCTCCCCCTGGGCAACTGCCCAAAAGTTACAGTCAGAGCTTGACTTTCTAAAGTCAAATCTCAAGACAAAAAATACGCCAACACTCGCTCACTCAGATATCAATATAATAATATGTGGAAAAGCAATTAAACATTTACCTCCACCACCTAAAGAGATACCAAGGAAGAAAGCCGAATGCCCAGCAGACTGCCCAGGACCACTGGAGAGCCAGCACTGCAAGTACACCTGTACTAAGCTACAACGACGTACGGATCAACAAGAATGAAAGGCAGGCCGCCTTTTACGCCTACGAAGGAGCATCAGCGTAGCCAACCGGCGACGACCAGCTGATGCAGCAAAGGAACAAAGGACAGGAAGCAGCAAACAGCAACAAATAAATGTGTAACTAAAAGAGCAATAAGCAAAGCAAATGATCTAGACAAGATCTGATTTAATATGCCCACAGAAAATTTTAACAAAAAAAGATATCGAAATAAGAAAATTGATCGAATATGAAAAAAAATAAAAAATTTTAAGTAAATGAATACAAAAAAATGTATACGCATTCTCCTTGAAAGGGAACCAGATTTCGAAGATAGGGTAGTGTCTATAATTCAAGACAAAGCAGACCCCATATTAATATACAACTTAGAATACGAATATATGGAAAGGTACAGCTTAGACTTTTCCCCACTTTCGCACTGTACAAGCACGCAAAAAGGAATAATACTAAGTAATGTTAAAAATTGCAGGGTATTTTCTGAAGTAGAGAAAAATGAAATACTAGGGCAAATAAATATAATAAAAGTTGTATACAAACCATAACAAAACAAAAATGTACTGCCAATGTATATATATGTATTTAAAAAAAAAACAATAAATAAATAAAAAAAAAATTTCAAAAAAAAGAAAAGAATACATATATATATATATGCAATGAATATTAAGCATGGAATGGGAGCAACTTAGACTCCATATCCTTAAAATAAAAGAAACATTTGGTAAATCATACAAATGTTTAGCACAAAATAGACCGATACAACAAGATACATTAAACAAACATGCAAAAATTCTCGTCGATTCATTCAACGACGCTAGAATATTAGTGCATGATAATAGGAAAACAATAAATGAAACGAACTGGTCAAAAATTTCAAAACTATTGATCAAGTTAAATTTAAATTAGATATATTTATACCATCAATTTTGAACACCTCTCTAGAAATAGACACAGACAAAGAACAAAAATCAATAGAGATAGATACTGTGGAAGATGAAGATTCTGAATCTGAATCTGAAACTGGAATTAAAGAAAGAGATCTAAACGATCTTACAATTCCTGCACTATTAACATTATCGGTTCAAGATAATGAATTAGGACTGGAAGAAGAAATTATCTCTAATACAAGTACAGAAGAATCCAAATATAACATCATGACGGACATAAGTGCCCAAAGGGCATATATAAAAGACATTTCGAATGCCATTCCAGAATTCAATGGACAAAGAATACATCTTCAAAGATTCGTAAAAGCTTTGAAGTTAGTTAATTTGACAAAAGGCACCTTCGAAGAAATAGCTGTTGGAGTCATAAAATCAAAAATTATTGGCTCAACACTATACAAAGTCCAAGATGAAGTGACAATTGATGCAATAATTAAGAAATTGCAAGATACTGTAATTGGTGAAACATCCGATGTAGTAAAAGCCAAATTGTCAAAAACAATACAAAAAGGAAAAACTGCAGAAAAATTCACAACTGAAATTGACAATTTACGAAGACTGTTGGAGGCTTCGTATATTGATGAAGGCCTATCAGCTGAACATGCAGATAAGTTCAGCACAAAAGAAGCCATTAGCGCAATGATCAAAAACTGCGAACATGGCAAACTAAAAACAATTCTTGAGGCCGGTAATTTCACGACTATGAATGATGCAATCACTAAGTACATACAATGTAGTACTGAAATGACAGGCAATCCCAATGCAGTACTGTTTTTTTTTTTTGTTTTTAACTCTTGACTGAACCCTCAAAGCGAATGGATGTTTTTATTAAATCTAACATTGCATCAATAACATGGCGACCGTGACAAGTGTCACGAACATATGACATCAGCAGCAGCAACAACAGTCCATTTTAAAACTATTGTTTGCCACCAACCCACCATTACGTTGGGAGGCAACAATAGCACTACAAGCCGAGCTAGATCAGATTGATCAAGCGCAGAAGGCTAAAGAAAAGCATTCAACCTCTGCCACTACTTCCAAAAATATCAAACCAATCGACAATACAATATCCAAAGATACAAGAACACCAAAAGCCCAGCTGAGTAAACCTGCCAAGAAGTGCCCAGACGACTGCGAGGGACCGTTGTACAGTGCGTTCTGCAGATACACATGCAAGCACTGCACGGCAGCGGATCCGGACATCGAGCAACATCGGACAAGCAACAACTGAGGACACCAAGCGCGAGAGGCACCCCGCCACTTGCGTCAACGAGGGAGCGCCAGCGTGCCAGACCCGGCGATGCCCAGCTGGTGCAGAAGGATGATCAACAGCAGCAGAACTCATATAAGAACACATTTATATAAGAAACAAATATTGTAATTAAAATTAAGACAAACATTGTAAGCGGAAGCGATAACTGCATTGCCCGCTAGAGTATGGCCCGTGAAGCCATACAAAATACTAGGTAGGAGATCGCTGTTGATCGAAATAGAAACAAAAACATAAAAATTAGAATATCAAAACTCTAAGATATATATGAGTAGAAACAGTATAAGTAAATTAGACGATATATATATAATAACACCCAAAATGGGTTTAATTGATACCAAAACAGTGGATTCCACTGCAAACGTAATCAATAAGATAGAATCTTCAAATGCTGACTTACAACAAACAAATATATTGTCAGTAATCGTTTTTGTCTTGTGTGCGTACGTTATTTATAAAGCTTAAATTTTGCACAATAAGTGTATAAAGAAAAGAGCCTTAAGCCAAGCTAACGATTTAGACAAAATCTAAAATAACGTACACACATAAAATAAAATAAAATAAATAAAAAGAAAATATATATATAAAGTAATGTATAAGGAATAAAAGTAAAAATTAAAACTAAAATAAAATAAATAAAAAGAAAAAATATATATAAAGTAATGTATAAGGAATAAAAGTAAAAATTAAAACTAAAATAAAATAAATAAAAAGAAAATAAATATATAACGTAATGTATAAGGAATAAAAGTAAAAATTTAAACTAGATAAAAATAGATAAAAGAAAAATGAAATATATATATACATACAATGAATGTTAAAACATGGAATGGGAGCAGTTAACCCAACGAATAAGAGAAATAAAATAAACATTTAATAAATCTTACAAATGTGTAAGTCAAAATAGAAACATTCAAAAAGATACACTGAATAGACATGCTAAAATTCTTGTACAATCATTCAATGATGCAAGAATATTAGTGCATGAAAATAGATTATTAATAAATAAAACAAACTGGTCAAAAGTATCAAAATTATTGATCAAGTTACGTTCAAATCTAACTAACGTCAAAGTAAAACATCAACTAGATATTTTCATACCAACCATTCTAAATACTCCGTTAACATTAGAATCGCTAGAAGAACAGCAATCAGTCAAATTAGACTCAGATTCTGAAAACGAAGAAACTGAGATAAAAGAAACCGATTTAAACGATCTTACAATTCCTGCAATAATAACATTATCAACACAAGATGATGATATAGATCAGGAAAACGAACGAAAACATAAAAATTAGAATATCAAAACTCTAATATATATATGAGTAGAAACAGTATAAGTAAATTAGACGATATATATATAATAACACCCAAAATGGGTTTAATTGATACCAAAACAGTGGATTCCACTGCAAATGTAATCAATAAGATAGAATCTTCAAATGCTGACTTACAACAAACAAATATATTATTGTCAGTAATCGTTTTTGTCTTGTGTGCGTACGTTATTTATAAAGCTTAAATTTTGCACAATAAGTGTATAAAGAAAAGAGCCTTAAGCCAAGCTAACGATTTAGACAAAATCTAAAATAACGTACACACATAAAATAAAATAAAATAAATAAAAAGAAAATATATATATAAAGTAATGTATAAGGAATAAAAGTAAAAATTAAAACTAAAATAAAATAAATAAAAAGAAAAAATATATATAAAGTAATGTATAAGGAATAAAAGTAAAAATTAAAACTAAAATAAAATAAATAAAAAGAAAATAAATATATAACGTAATGTATAAGGAATAAAAGTAAAAATTTAAACTAGATAAAAATAGATAAAAAAAATGAAATATATATATACATACAATGAATGTTAAAACATGGAATGGGAGCAGTTAACCCAACGAATAAGAGAAATAAAATAAACATTTAATAAATCTTACAAATGTGTAAGTCAAAATAGAAACATTCAAAAAGATACACTGAATAGACATGCTAAAATTCTTGTACAATCATTCAATGATGCAAGAATATTAGTGCATGAAAATAGATTATTAATAAATAAAACAAACTGGTCAAAAGTATCAAAATTATTGATCAAGTTACGTTCAAATCTAACTAACGTCAAAGTAAAACATCAACTAGATATTTTCATACCAACCATTCTAAATACTCCGTTAACATTAGAATCGCTAGAAGAACAGCAATCAGTCAAATTAGACTCAGATTCTGAAAACGAAGAAACTGAGATAAAAGAAACCGATTTAAACGATCTTACAATTCCTGCAATAATAACATTATCAACACAAGATGATGATATAGATCAGGAAAACGAACGAAAACATAAAAATTAGAATATCAAAACTCTAATATATATATGAGTAGAAACAGTATAAGTAAATTAGACGATATATATATAATAACACCCAAAATGGGTTTAATTGATACCAAAACAGTGGATTCCACTGCAAATGTAATCAATAAGATAGAATCTTCAAATGCTGACTTACAACAAACAAATATATTATTGTCAGTAATCGTTTTTGTCTTGTGTGCGTACGTTATTTATAAAGCTTAAATTTTGCACAATAAGTGTATAAAGAAAAGAGCCTTAAGCCAAGCTAACGATTTAGACAAAATCTAAAATAACGTACACACATAAAATAAAATAAAATAAATAAAAAGAAAATATATATATAAAGTAATGTATAAGGAATAAAAGTAAAAATTAAAACTAAAATAAAATAAATAAAAAGAAAAAATATATATAAAGTAATGTATAAGGAATAAAAGTAAAAATTAAAACTAAAATAAAATAAATAAAAAGAAAATAAATATATAACGTAATGTATAAGGAATAAAAGTAAAAATTTAAACTAGATAAAAATAGATAAAAAAAAATGAAATATATATATACATACAATGAATGTTAAAACATGGAATGGGAGCAGTTAACCCAACGAATAAGAGAAATAAAATAAACATTTAATAAATCTTACAAATGTGTAAGTCAAAATAGAAACATTCAAAAAGATACACTGAATAGACATGCTAAAATTCTTGTACAATCATTCAATGATGCAAGAATATTAGTGCATGAAAATAGATTATTAATAAATAAAACAAACTGGTCAAAAGTATCAAAATTATTGATCAAGTTACGTTCAAATCTAACTAACGTCAAAGTAAAACATCAACTAGATATTTTCATACCAACCATTCTAAATACTCCGTTAACATTAGAATCGCTAGAAGAACAGCAATCAGTCAAATTAGACTCAGATTCTGAAAACGAAGAAACTGAGATAAAAGAAACCGATTTAAACGATCTTACAATTCCTGCAATAATAACATTATCAACACAAGATGATGATATAGATCAGGAAAACGAACTGAATTCTAGCTCAGGTACAATTGATTATAAAGAAAATATAGTAACAATGGCAGATCAAATAACCAAAGACAGGGAATATGTGAAGCAAGTTTCGTCTGCCATTCCTGAATTTGATGGCAACAAGTTATCATTGAACAGGTTCTTGACAGCATTACGTATTGTCGAAAGAACAAAAGGTGATCAAGAAGATTTAGCCGTAGAGGTGATTAAGTCTAAAATAACTGGTACAATTTTGTATAAAGTACAAAATGAAACCACGATCACAGGAATAGAAGCAAAGCTAAAAGGCAACGTCAAGGGAGAATCCACTGACGTATTAAAAGCCAAGCTATTAAACATAAAACAAAAAGGAAAAACAGCATCCCAATATACCACTAATTGATAAGTTGCGAAAGCAACTAGAAACAGCGTATATTGATGACGGGTTAGACCCGGACAATGCAGAAATTGATTCTTTAGTTGAGAATTTTTCTGCATAAAAAAAAATTCTCGACTTAGGTCAGTTCTTTCAAAGGCTTGAAATATAAGCCGGTATACTTAATATCAGCCAACTCAAAGTGGCACCGAGCGAAAAGATCTTTGAGGTTATCTCAATAGAATCTTTTAAATCAATGGGCAATAAAATATTAAAATCTTTAAGAGTAACGCTACTCAAGCCGGTGACCCAATTATCAAATGATAATAATAAAGAGAAAGAAGCAATACTGTTTACGTATCATGACGACCCAATACAAGGAGGTCATACAGGAGTATCTAGAACATTAGCTAAAATAAAAAGGCATTATTATTGGAAAAAGAGATATCAAGAGATATCTCAAGCTATATAAGAAAATGCCAAAAATGTCAAAAGTCTAAAATAACTAGACATACCAAAACTCCATTAACCATTACTGAAACGCCACAATTGGCTTTCGATAGGGTAATCGTAGATACGATCGGTCCGTTACCCACATCTGAACAAGGAAATGAATACGCAGTAACACTAATCTGCGATTTGACAAAATATTTGATAGCAATCCCAATTAAAGACAAAAGTGCAAAAACGGTGGCAAAAGCCATATTTGAATATTTTATTCCGAAGTACGGTCCAATGAAGACGTTCATTACGGACATGGGAACAGAATATAAAAATTCAATATTTGAAGACTTATGTAAAAACCTTAACATCAAAAATATAACTTCAATCGCACATCATCACCAGACAGTAGGTACCGTGGAGCGAAGCCACAGAACACTTAACGAATTCATACGATCATACATATCAGTTGATAAAACAGATTGGGACGTATGGTTACAATACTTCGTATATTGTTTTAATAAAACACCTTCAATGGCACATGACTATTGTCCATATGAATTAGTATTTGGTAAATCTTCAAACTTACCAAAACATTTTAATACCGTAGATAACATAAAACCTCTTTAAAATATTGAAGACTATACTAAGGAATCTAGATATAGATTAGAACAGGCCTATAAGCGCGCTAGAATAATGTTAGAAAAACATAAGCAGAAAAATAAAGAATATTACGATAAGAAATTACTTAATTTTGAATTAAAAGTAGGAGATAATGTCTTACTAAAAAACGAAACAGGTCATAAGCTAGATTTTAAATACACTGGACCTTACAAGGTAGAAAGCGTAAAAGAAAATGATAGCATACTAATTTCAAATAATAAAAATAAACAACAATTAGTACATAAAGATAGATTAAAAATTTTTATTTCATAATCAATCAAATTTCTTATAAACATTTTCATAAAAAAAAAAATAAACAAAAACATAAGAATTAAGAAAATATATTCAAAACAAAATTTTATTTAACATAAGAAATAAAATAAAAACAAAAAAAAAATATAATAATAAAATTAATTCAAAACAAAAATTTTAATTAATATAAGAAACAATACAAAAAAAAATAATAATAATAACAAAAAAAATATATATATATAAGCTGACCGCTCCTCTGCCGGCGTCACTGGCAGCGCAGCTGCGCGGGTTTTGGTATAACAACCAAAATGTACTAGGCTAAGAATCAGAAATAAATGGCATGCAAAACTGCGAGCACAGAACTCAAATAATACCCCGTCTTTATCAATACACCTAAACCAAACGGTGAAAAACAGTACCGCATGGTGATTGATTTCAAACGCCTAAATGCAGTAACTATACCAGACACATACCCTATACCGGACATTACATCTACCTTGGCTAGTCTAGACAAGGCAAAATATTTCACGACACTTGATTTAACTTCTGGGTTTCATCAAGTGCTGATGAAAGAATCTGACATGGCCAAAACGGCGTTCTCGACCCTAAACGGCAAATACGAATTCACGAAATTTCACTTCGGATTGCGAAACGCCCCCGCCATATTTCAGCGCAAGATCGACGATGTGCTTAGGCCATTTATTGGAAAAATATGTTACGTATATGTAGACGATATAATCGTCTTCAGCGACAGCTATGACAGCCATTGGAGTCATTTACGAAGCATCTGCGAAACGCTCTGCGAAGTCGATTTAAGGGTTAACCTTGAGAAAACACCCTTTTTGTCCACTCAGGTTGAGTTCTTGGGATACATTGTAGCTGCCGTTGGAATAAGACCAGATACCAAAAAGGTGGAGGCTATCAAAAGACTTGAACCACCTTTTAACGTGAAGGAACTAAAAAGTTTTCTTGGCATGACCTCCTACTACAGGAAGTTTATACAAGACTATGCAAAAGTCGCGAAACCACTCACCAACTTGACAATAGGAGAGGGCGCTGGGGTAAAGGCTTCCCAGTCGAAAAGGTACCTATCGAACTTGATGAGTCCGGTTTGAAGGCGTTTGTGGAACTAAAAACTCTTCTTTCATTTTCTGAGGTACTCGCATTCCCGGATTTTCACAAGACATTTCTTTTGACCACAGATGCATCAGAATACGCGCTAGGGGCAGTTTTGTCTCAAATTCAAGATGGAAAAGATAGGCCGATTGCGTACATCTCTAGGTCGCTTAATAGAACAGAGGAAGGCTATGCAACCAACGAAAGAGAAATGCTAGCAATAATTTGGGCTTTAGATAATTTGCGTTCTTACCTCTATGGTGCTGGTTGTATTAAAATCTTCACAGATCATCAACCGCTTACATTTTCTTTAGGGAATCGTAACTACAACGCTAAATTGAAAAGATGGAAAGCTCAAATTGAGGAATACAATTGTGAGTTAATATACAAGTCTGGAAAATCCAATGTTGTTGCAGACGCGCTTTCGCGCTTGCGTACTCAGCTGAATATGCTCGACACGGATTCACTCGCAGTTGGCGTTTCAGAGGTTGGGTCGAACTCAGCGGCTACCATACACAGTGCTTTGCAAGACGCAACGGATCTTGTTCCTCACGTGGAGGTTCCGATTAACGTCTACAGAAATCAGTTAGTGTTCGATCCTGATGCCTTAACTTACTCTCTTGAAATGCCATTCCCAGGGTATACTAGGCGCATCATTCCATTAAAGGGCGCGATGATATCCTTAGACACTATCTTAAGAGACTATCTGCGCCCAATGGTCATCAATGGCATCAAGATCCCTGAGGACCACTTACAATTCTTCCAGGAATGTTACCTATAATCGTTTACTCTTTTTAAAGTTGTAAAAGAAAGTTGTAAAAGATATTACATCCGTATCAAGACTTTCACGGCCTCGTGTCAAATTTGTAAACATCAGAAATACGAGAGACATCCCAATAAACCAATACTGCAACCTACACCTATTCCAACTTACCCCTGTGAAATATTACATATCGACATTTTTATGCTCGAGAAAAGGAAGTATCTTAGCTGTATAGACAAGTTCTCTAAGTACGCTAAGATGTTTCCAATAGAGTCTAAATCAGCCCTACACTTGCGTGAAGAGTTGACTAAGGTCTTGCATTATTTCACGGTTCCAAAAACCATGGTGTCGAACAATGAGCGAGGTTTACTTTGCCCGATAGTCTTGAATTTTCTCAAAGCCCTTGACATCGAAGTCTATTACGCCCCGACACAGAGAAGCGAGGTGAACGGTCAGATTGAGAGATTTCATTCAACTTTCCTAGATATCTATCGTTACCTCAAACAAGAGTACTCGACATTCACTGTCGAGGAACTTGTTGCCATCTCTGTGGACAGATATAACAATTCCATTCATTCTGTCACACAGCAAAGACCTGTGGATATATTCTCTAATCGTTCGTCATCCACTGACTTACAAAAGATGGTGGAACTTCGACAAAAATAGCATGAGGATATACGAGGTCTTCTATTGCGCAAGCAGGAAATTTCTAACGATAGCAAAAATAGGAATAGATCAGTTCCTAAAACATACGAAAACGGTCAGGAAGTATTCGTGACGAATAGGCAAATCAAAAGCAAGGACAAGAAGCGCTTTAGCAAGGAAACTGTCGAACATGACAGACGGGTGACAGTGAAAACATGATCGGGGAAGATATTTCACAAATCGCATTTAAGAAATTGAATTTCCTCTTCCTGTTTCTTTCTTGCACCTTTGTGCAAAATAATATTTCATAGTAATTTATTTTTTTACTCTCTTTTTATATTCCACTTACTTGGTAATTTTGAAAGTTTCCACATGTCTCAGCTTAAATCATATTTTTGTGTCCACACGATAAAGCCAAGCGGAGGACTTCGTGTCCTTATCAGACCTATCATTTATTATAACATTATAACATCATTATAACAATTATAATCACGTCTATGCTTGTTTGACTATCACCCTCATATAACCTTAAGCAAAATTGTTAATATTAAGCAAAATATAAAAACTGTACCAATAACACGTTTTCCACTATTAGCAACTCAGTACTCCTTTTTTTATGGTTCACGTCGAGTCAAGCAGCTCACATCTTCAGATATGACACTAAGGCAAGGCAGTGGCTGGAGAGTGGATGGGTATTTCAACCTAATTCATCTAGTTAGGTTGAATGAAATAGAAGCAGCCATCGAGGGAACACGGACGGAGGCACGCGAATTGAACGCGGGGCAAAACCGGATATTGGCCCTGTATCACCTCGAGCAAGCCCAACAGATGCTCTCAAAGCTGACAAAAACTAGAAAAGCTCGCTCGATTAACTGGTTGGGATCCGCTTGGAAATGGATTGCGGGATCTCCAGACGCATCGGATTGGAACGCAATCCTGGACACTCGGGATAGACTCGTGGAGAATAACAACCAGCAATACAAAATCAACGACAGGCTTTTCGAGGCATCAAAACAATCTCTGGAAAGGCTAAACGCAATGATTGAGACAGTCAATAGCATCGACAACGACGCCCAGGCTGCCACGGCGACGCTGCACAAGGCAATGCTAATAGAAAACCAAGTTGGTGAACTGAGCAGAGCGTGCCAGTTTGCCAAGGCCGGCTTGGTTAACAGCGAGAGATGGACTCATTACCCTACCAGAGCGCCGTAGAGGCAACAGAATTTGCTAAACCAATAATCGTGACAAATGGTACCACGCTTCTGTACATTTTAGTATTACCCAAAGTCATAGCAAAGGAGTATCAGATGATGGTCATCCGACCTTCAATCTCCGAGGGCAGACAAGTGGACCTCACTTATGGCAAACTGTTAGTGGCCCCCGACGAAACCTTTGCCATAACGAAGAATTGCCTGACGATAGGCAACACCAGTGTTTGCGCAGAGGAACATCTGACCCCATTAAACGAAGCGGGGTGCATTCCCAGAATACTAAAGGGAGGCAATGCGGAATGTCACTATGTGGCGTCCAATCGACAGGTCGTCGAGTTGTTGGAAGACGGGACGTTATTCCTAACTAATTACAACGGATCTATTATCACCAAGGGCCTGATGCACAAGCTTGACGGAACATACCTCGTGCAGTTTTCCAACGAATCAATAACGGCCAACAACAGGACTTTCCACAGTCGTTCACACACCCAGCTAGTGGCGATGCCTTCGGTCATCACTAATTTGACCAGTAAAGGTTATCACATGAATCTGGAACTTGTTCACAACCTGAGTGTGCGCAACCTGGATTTACTACGAACAATGCAGGGGACATTGACAACCTCGATCACGACAGAAGCCGCTATAATCTTAATAGCGGTAATCATTATCATCATCATATGGAAAGAAACCAAGAAAAGTCGTACGCCCCCATCGAAAACCGACGAGACGATCATTCAGGTTACCCAAGATGACACGACTGCTTCAACCGACCAAAAGACCAATTAATCTGTGGGACGCAGATACTTAGAGGGGGAGGAGTTAACACCAGCCAACGACAAACACCGTTTCCCCCCTTACTCCGTTTGTATATCGGCGGGCTCTGCAATAACACAACAACACAGCAACTTCCCCGCCACTCTCGCCTTCCAGCCAAACCCCTTCGCTCCCACCAGATCAACGACCCGGACCGAATTGCAAACTCAGCGCAAACTCTTTGCAGACGGTCAGCTATTGCAACACAGTTGCGATTCCGCAGATACGCTCAAGCTTGAGAATGCTGAGTTGACACCGGAAACCGATTCGTGGATTCAGCAGCAACAAACTGCTGAAGGTGTTGACGCCGCCGCTGCTGCCGCGGCCGCTCTGCCGCTGCGCCGACGACGGCGTGGCCGATTTGATCTATAAGAACCGCTGGCCGACGACAGAACAGTTAGTTGCAGATTTCACCAAGTCGCACGAGTACAAGGAAAACATATTTACATTTAATCGAATCATTGAATAAAAACCTATTACAACGTTATTACGTGATGAATTCTTTTACATTTAACGAGACAATGTAAGTATGAGCGGGGAACTGATCGCCACTTGGACCCTGTCCGTGGGATCAGATTCCCTCCCCTTAGTACAAACAAGGAACTGATCGCCACTTGGACTATGTCCGTGGGATCAGACTCCTTAACTTATATATATATATATATATATATATATATATATATATATATATATATAGAAAAAACAACAAAATAAATATATATAAAAAACATATATATAATAATAAGAAAAATAAACAAGAAAAAAAATGTCAGTCGGGCATGCCGACCGTGTAATACCCTCTGAGCTTCGTTTTCAATTAGATGAGTTCGATTTGGAGTAGCTGCTGCAAGAACTTAACATGCACACATATTTGTATGTTTATCTCGCTCGAACGTTTTTCGTTTTCGTTGCTTGTGTGCACAGCTCAGTTCAATGCACGTGGCTATGCATTGCTTGAATGTAACGATTTTCGATCTTTGAGAAACTTTTTTAATTATAGTCCGATTTTGATGAAATTTTTACAATCGTTTGATATTATTTGTCTCTAATTGTATACCAAGTTACAAAAGTATACGTTAAGAAATAAGTGCGCCAGGGGCATTTGAAGTTTCAACGCAATTGTGGGCGAAGGGGGCGTGGCATCCAATAAACTTTGATCGCATTATATTTATATTGCAAACAGCAACCTGCATGCCAAAATTGATGTCCCTAGGTATTATAATTACAGCGATATTCGCAAAAAACATGTATTTTTTCCGAGGTATGTCTAGTTTTTCGCTTATTGTGGGCGAATGGGGCGTGGCATCAAAAAAAAAAAAAAGATTCTTGTTTTGCCTGACTAAATATGTGTTGGATACTGACCAAGTTTGAACTTGTAGCTCTTACCATCTCTGAGATCTGTTTGTTCATACGAACAGACAGACAGACGGACAGACGGACATGGCTATATCGACTCGGCTGTTGATGCTGATCAAGAATATATATACTTTATGGGGTCTGCCACGCCTCCTTCTGCCTGTTACATACAAATCGCCTCTGACAAACCCAATATACCCCTCAGAGGGTATAATAAGAAACTAATTAAATAAGTAAAATAACTCCATTGTATTACGTCATTTTTCAAAAGGAGGGAGTATGTAGTAGTAGTATGTGCAAGTTTACAGAAGTTAACACAAGTGCAAATGTAATTTGATATCACACCAGCCACAGAAGCTGACATTGCTCTGGGCCGGATGTCTTGCACAACGGCAGCGCACGAGGCTCAAGCTAAGCATTTTAGCGGCCGTTGTGAGTTGAATCCAATAGCTTAAGACTTTTCCATTTTGTAGCATGCGTACATATGAATATACATACATATGAATAAGGCTGCAACACTTTGTTGTTATGCCAACAGAATGCATACCTAAGCAGCGACTTTGTCGCAGCGCACCTAACGGTCAGTGCCCTTTGCGCATATTCAAGTGCATACGAAATATGATCCGTACTTAATAACAACGACTGCCCAAATAGCTAAGTCAGCGTTCTCACGCTTGACCGTCTCTGTGTATAAGTTAACTAAAGTCAACGATCTCTGGATTGTTGACCGCAACTCGATGCCGGCCAAAACTGCTGAATAAGCTTTTGGCCGGATGTCGCTGCATAGCCGGCAAACGCTGCATATTTGAGCGGCCGCTATGAGACGATTGCAAAACCATAAGTTTCGCTCTCGAGTAAGCTTAAGAATAATTATTAAGTCAGTTTCGAATAAAGCAAAAAACATAGTGCATCTTGCTCCGGCATAGGTCGTTAAAAACTGTTATTACAATAAATAACTTACAATAAAAAACTGTCATAATATAAATTATACACAATTTATTTAACTCATCAACATTAACTACATTAATTGGCGCCCAACTAGTGAATCGGTTACCCACGAACCTGCAAAAAATTGCAAAGTGCGGTGTATAGAATTTGCAATAAATGAAATTGCAAATACAAAAGTGCACAAACAAACACAAACTTTAAAAAAAAAAGACAGTGAATCAACCTCTTCTCTGGTCATAATTGACAGAGGTGCGTTTAAGCGCAACAATTAATAATTTTGTACACCGAAGCCGCTGGAGCTCTTCGGGCAGCGGCGTGTCGCCAGTTTAACTTTCAAGTTATCTGGACAGCGGAAAAGCAAATACATTGACTGCAGCGCGGGAACTTCAGCTCAACAACTTTCGACGTTTAAAATAGTTGTGTAGGATTTCCATAAAAAAATAAACATGTAAGTGGGAACTTTTTTATTGAATTTGCTTCAAATCTGAATTTCAATTATTTATTTAAATATTTTGAGCATTATTTCTTGCAAAAAAACGTCTATGGCTTTAATAATTGTTAATAAACATTATATTGCGGATTTCATTGACTTTAACAAATTGAAATTGTGTAAATAAAAAAAAGAAATTAATTAAAAACTAATTACCAGAGCGCGCAATCCGCTCAGCGTATGAAATTTGAGCCACAGCTTTAATCCAGGCATATTTGTTGTTGTTTGTCTTGCGCTCAGTCGCCAGCACTTGAACTCAGTTGTTTTTGTTTCTTTTTGTTTTGTTTATTCATTTTGTGTGTGGGCCCATGAGCTCGCCGTTTTCGCTCTATAGAACTCCTTTGCATCGTTCTACTGATTCAGATTCAGATTCTGATAGTAACATTAGAGTTCTAAGGAACAGAGTCATCAAAAACAAACGTGACATTGTAGCTTCTTCTCCAAAAATGGACCAAGAACAGCTTCAAGCAGTGATTCGGGCAGCGATTAACAATGCCTTAGCTGAGCAGGCAGCTGTTACCCAGCTTGAACAGCAGGCCTTGTTGCAGAGAATCAACGAATTGTCTGAGCAAGTGTCGGCAGCTCGCATTACACCTCCAGTAGTGCAGTCTTTTGATGCCATTGAAATCAGAAATGACGTCCACTGTGACGAGCCGTTAGATGCAGTGAAATGCTTGCCCGAGTTTACTGGGGTACAAGAATCTTATGTCTCTTGGAGACAGGGCGCTGTTGCCGCCTACCAAATTTTCAAACCCTATAATGGCAGTTCTCGCCATTATCAGGCGGTCATCATCATTAGAAGCAAGATTAGAGGTGCCGCTGATGCACTGCTGTCTTCATTCGGCACAGTATTAAATTTCGACGCTATAATTTGTCGCCTTGACTTCACATATAGCGACAAACGACCAATCCACGTCATTGAGCAGGAATTGGGTACTCTCAGACAGGGAGGACTTTCGCTGCTTCAATACTATGACGAAGTAGAGAAAAAGCTCACTTTGTTGACTAACAAGGTCAACATGTCTTATGAGCCGACCCTGGCAAAGGGTCTTTGCGAAAAATTCAGAGACGATGCGCTCCGAGTATTCATATCGGGCCTCAAGCGTAGTCTCACAGACGTACTCTTTGCTGCAAAGCCTAAAGACTTGCCTTCGGCGTTGGCTCTCGCACAAGAGGTCACGTCGAATCATGAAAGGTCCGCATTCGCAGCCAATTTCGCGAAAAGTCTAGAGGACAAGGAGCGCAGGCCTTATCCAAAGACGCAGGGTCGCCAGCAGGAGAGACAATCTCAGCAGGCTGACTCACAACCAAGCGGTTCAATAAATCCGCATTTCAATAAACAGAGCAAGCCACAAGCCCAAAGCGATCAGCGAAGCGGCAGGCAGCAAAATAATAACGGCACACAGGTGCCCATGGAGGTTGATCCTTCCCTCTCAAAAATTTTGCATCCGACTCAGGCCCCAGCTTTCACAAACAGAAAACAATCCGCGTCTGACCGCTCGGACAATCAGAGGGGACAGCAGAGGTTGAATCATGTCTCACAAGATGCTGGTCAGAGATCAGAGGCATATGAATACGCTGCTGCAAGCGTAGAAGCGCAGGTTGATGATGACACTAGCGCTGGTTATGACTCTGATACCCTCAATTTTTTAGGGGGAGGTCCCTGCTGCCCGTCATCGGACGAAGAGTAGCGGGGGTCGATATGAAATTCCTAATAGACACGGGCGCGTCTAAAAACTTTATCCGACCACACAAGGGGTTAAGAGGCGTCCGCTCTGTTGAATCCCCCTTCACCATTCATTCAATTCACGGAACGACAAAAATTACACAAAAATGCTTTCTCTCATTGTTTAATTTCAAGGCGACATTTTTCATTCTGCCGGACCTTAACACGTTCGATGGAATAATAGGCCACGATCTGCTAAAGCAGGCGGGAGCTTCGCTTTGCTTAGCCTCAGAACGGCTCAAATGGGGTTCGGAAGATGAACAAATTTCCTTCCATACCTGCTCTGATGTCAATCACACGAATGTAGATTGCTCGGACACGCCCCTTTCTGTAAAGAAAGAATTCCTCAAAATGCTAAAGGATAGAAATAGGGCTTTCGCAGACCCTAATGAATCCTTGCCTTACAACACCTCCGTTGTAGCTACAATTAGGACGGTGGATGAGGAACCAATATATGCCAAGTTTTACCCATATCCAATGGGCACAGCTGATTTCGTGAACCAAGAAATCCAGAACCTGTTGAAAAATGGCATAATACAAAAGTCAGTCTCCCCTTATAATAACCCCATTTGGGTGGTAGACAAAAAGGGCACTGACGAAGCTGGCAATCGGAACATGCGTTTAGTTATGGACTTTCGCAAGCTCAACGAAAGAACCATACCCGATAAATACCCCATGCCAAATATCTCAATGATATTGGGAAACTTGGGTAAAGCCAAATTTTTCTTAACACTAGACCTCAAGTCTGGGTATCATCAAATCATTCTCGCTGAACGCGATCGTGAGAAAACTGCTTTTGCAGTAAACGGGGGAAAGTACGAGTTTCGAAGACTCCCTTTCGGTCTGAAGAATGCCGCTAGCATCTTTCAAAGGACCATTGATGACATCTTGCGAGAGCAGATCGGCAAGTTCTGCTACGTATATGTTGATGACGTGATCATTTTCTCAGAAAATGAAGAAATGCACGTGAAGCATGTGGACTGGGTACTTAAAAGTCTACTCGAGGCAAACATGAGGGTCTCGGTTGAAAAATCACGTTTTTTTAAGAAAAGCGTGAACTTTCTCGGATTCATAGTCACCAGTAACGGTACTACAGTAACAGATCCGGAGAAAGTAAAAGCCATACAAGACTTTCCAGAGCCTAAAACGGTGTTTGAAGTTCGTTCGTTCTTGGGCCTTGCGAGTTACTACAGATGTTTCATTAAGGATTTTGCGGCAATAGCAAGACCTATTTCGGACATCTTAAAAGGGGAAAATGGGTCAGTCAGTAGATACAGGTCGCGGAACATTCCTGTGCAATTTACCAAAGCGCAACAACAAGCGTTTTGTAAACTACGTAACATTCTTGCATCTGAAGATGTCACGCTTAGGTATCCTGACTTCAAGAAGCCGTTCGATCTAACGACGGACGCTTCAGCCTATGGCATAGGTGCGGTACTCTCTCAAGAGGGTCGTCCGATTACAATGATCTCAAGGACATTGAAGGACAGAGAGGTTAACTATGCCACGAATGAAAGAGAGCTATTGGCTATCATTTGGGCACTAGCTAAGCTTCGGCACTATTTATATGGCATTAAAGACATAAACATCTTTACTGACCATCAGCCTTTAACCTTTGCAGTATCGGAGTCCAACCCTAATGCAAAGATCAAAAGATGGAAAGCGCGCATTGACGAATTCAATGCGCGAATATTCTACAAGCCCGGTAAAGAGAACCTGGTTGCAGACGCCTTGTCCAGACAACAGTTTAACGCTTTGGACGGAAATGAGCTCGACTCTTGCGCTGCAACAATTCACAGTGAGGTTTCCCTCACACATGCTATAGAAACCACAGAAAAGCCGTTAAATTGCTTTCAGAACCAAATAGTTCTAGAGGAGTCACGTTTTACAGGAAAACGCAGGTTCATCCTGTTTGAAAACAAAAGGCGGCACTTAATCAGTTTCGCCTGTAAAGATTCTCTTATGAGCGAGCTAGAAGATGTAATCATTCCAAAAGGCGTCAATGCCTTTCACTGCGATTTGCATACTCTAGCAATGATACAAGATGAGGTAGTTCGAAAATTCCCTTCCACTAAAATTTGGCACTGCAAAAATCGTGTCGTTGACATAGTCAGTGTTGGAGAGAGGAGAGAAATTCTTACCACCGAACATAATAGAGCCCACAGGTCGGCTCAGGAAAATGTGAAGCAAGTACTTTCCGAGTACTACTTTCCAAAAATGGCCAAACTGGCCAATGAAATTGTCCAAAATTGCAAGACATGCGCTAGGGATAAATACGATAGACACCCTAAAAAACAAGAACTCGGTGAAACACCAGTTCCTTCGCAGATAGGAGAGATGCTACACATAGACATCTTCTCTACTGACAAAAAGTTTTTTCTCACCTGCATTGACAAATTCTCCAAATTCGCTGTGGTTCAGCCCATTTCCTCAAGAACTATTGAGGACTTGAAGACAGCCTTGCTCCAGCTCATGAACTTTTATCCAAAGGCAAAATCAATATACTGTGACAACGAACCAGCGTTGAATTCACAAACGATTTCCACAATGCTGAGCAATCATTTTGGAGTTAGCATTTCAAACGCACCTCCCCTACACAGTGTTTCCAATGGGCAGGTGGAGCGATTCCATAGCACGCTGCTGGAACTCGCCAGATGTTTGAAAATTGACAAAGGAATAAGTGACACAGTAGAAATCATTCTACTAGCAACAGCAGAGTACAACAAGTCAATCCACTCCGTTATTAATAGGAGATCGGTTGACATTGTCTAAACGCGCTCAGATGAGACGCAAAAAGACATAGAAAACATAATTAGGAACGCCCAGATTGCGGTCAGAACCAGGGAAAATGCATCGCGGTAGAATAGGGTCTTCGAAGTTGGTGAAAAAGTCTTAGTGAAATCCAACCGGAGGCTTGGCAACAAGCTCACACCTTTGTGTGAAGAGCGAGCCGTAGAAGCGGACCTGGGGACCTCGGTCCTCATTAAAGGGAGGGTGGTCCACAAGGACAACCTAAAGTAATCAAGGCAGCCCCTTTGTTTTCCTTTTTATTTTTAGCCACTAGGCAGTCTAGCATAAGGTAATATATTTTTTTTTCATTTATATTTAGCCACTTGGCATAATTTATATTAAGGCTTTTTGGTGGTGGGTTGCCCCATTTCGAACAAAAAATAGCTAAAAAAAATATCCACTCCACAGGTTCGGATTCATACTCCTCTTCTTATTATCCTCGGCATCGGCGCACATTACTGATTATTCAAATGCCAAATACATCCCTATTGTGGATGGCCGAATCTTAGTGTGGGAAGAATTTGCCTATGTAAAGCATTCGGCAAACCTTTCGGAATATATGCGAATAGTGGAAGAAACGGTCAACTTAGTTGAGGCTAACGACATGTTTCCGCAATCGCACATGAGGAAATTATTGAGCGTGGACACAGCTCATCTCCAGGATCTCTTAGAGGCCTTAGGCGCACATCATAGAGCTGCCAGGAGTTTAGATTTCCTAGGTTCCATGTTAAAGGTTGTGGCGGGCACACCCGATGCTAGTGATTTAGAGAGGATCAGGTTTACAGAGTTACAGCTAATAAATTCAAACAACAAACAAATAGAAATAAATACCAGAGTTCAAGATCAAATTAATAAACTAACTTCCACTGTCAATGAAATTCTCCCAAATAGACACCGGCCATTTGTATGAAACGTTGTTGGCAAGGAATAGAATGCTGATGATGGAATTGCAAAATTTAATGCTTTCTATAACTTTGGCAAGGCTAACATCGTAAGCCCAAACATTTTAGATCACTCAGATTTGAAGTCGATTTGATAAAAGAACCCACCAATACCCCCATAGGGGATCTTATGTCTGTCTCGTCCGTCAAAGCGCTCCAGTCCGTTAACATGCTTTTTTTCATTATTAAGTTCCCGGTAATCAAATTTGCTTGCAAGAAGGTCACCTTGTTTCCCGTCATCCATAAGAGCTTCATTCTTCAGTTAAAAGACAACATCATAGCTGAATGCGATGGAGCGACTCACACTCTCGAGAGTTGCAACGATTCACCTGGAGCCACATTTTGTCGTATTGCATCAAGGAGCTCATGCGCCAGAGAACTTCACGCAGGGGGCACTGCACACTGCGAGACCCAACCGAAGCAACCTAGACGCAATCACTCTGGTGGACGACGGGATCTAAATCATAAACGACAGATCGGCAAACGTAAAGGTTGACAATGGCACAGAAATCTGGATACACGGAACGCAGCTCATCACCTTCAGCGACCGGGCCACGATCAACGGAACTCTATTCCTTAACCATTACAACATGCGAAATAGAGTTCCTGGACTTGCCAACTCTCCACAACTGAACATCACCGCCAGTCAAGATGTTCTCAGCCTCCCGTACCTTCATCGCCTGAATATACGTAACCTGGAGGAAATTCAAAGGTTCAAGGAATCCGCCGGAATGGACCATGTGTACCGTGTGGCTTTTATTGCGATAGCCATATGTTGTGCGCTCACCTGTATTGGCCTCACCTATCGACGAATCACCGTGGCAAAGAAATCGGCGACGCAGCTAAGAGAGGTGATCGCCGGAATAGGGTCGCCCGAGGACGGCCTTAATCTTGAGGGGAGGGTAGTTAACTAAAGTTAACGATCTCTGGATTGTTGACCGCAACCCGATGCCAGCCAAAACTGCTGAATAAGCTTTTGGCCGGATGTCGCTGCATAGCCGGCAAACGCTGCATATTTGAGCGGCCGCTATGAGACGATTGCGAAACCATAAGTTTCGCTCTCGAGTAAGCTTAAGAATAATTATTAAGTCAGTTTCGAATAAAGCACAAAACATAGTGCATCGTGCTCCGGCATAGGTCGTTAAAAACTGTTATTACAATAAATAACTTACAATAAAAAACTGTCATAATATAAATTATACAGAATTTATTAAACTCATCAACATTAACTACATTAATTTATACATATGTGCGCGAATGACTCTCTCTGACTCTATTGCTGTATATAATAAGTATTGAAACAATGTATGTAAAACGGCTGCCCACTGCTTCATGGTGGACAGCTATAACTCTAAGAATTCATTCAATAAAGAACCATCAGAGAAAGACTTACGTCTTCTCCTTAAAAAACTACTGGACTGCTTTCTACATGGTAATCAAGGACTACTTTCTGAGCGGGTCTACTAAGTAACGAACAAGTTATTATATGGCGACCGTGACACCGGATTTCAAAGGACTGCGATGGAACTATAACTATTGATGTCGAAAAAAAAAATTGAATTAAGAAATTGCTCACATTAAGTGGCAATTATATTCACCCAAGGCCAACACACCGTGGAAAGCAACAGCTAGGCTACAGGCCATGCTTGACTTTTATCAGCAACAGCTGAAACAAATAAAAGAAAACCCTACACCACATACTCACTCAGTAAATATTAAAGTTGTTAATGACCAAACAATAATCACACCACCTCCCAAAAGCAAAGTGCCTCAGTACGTCGAGCATTGCCCAGTAGACTGCCCTTGACCTCTGGACAGCCCAAACCAGTAACCATGTAAAACATATGTAAAATTGAGCAGAATATCTTTTGCCCAATCAGAAGTAAGGCCCATAAAGCCAAACTAAAATATTAGGCAGGTTGCTATGTTAAAAAAAATTTTTTACACGTCTCAGGCACTGGATAAATTACCCAGTAGCGAAAAAAAGTAATCCAAATCTTAAATTCCAAATACATTTGAATTTTTAAAAATGAAAAAAAATTTTATAAGTTTTCAGTTCAGTCAGTTTAATTAAAAAAAAAAACAAATTAAATTAAATCAAAGCCATAGGCAAGAAAAATGTTCTATTTATGAATAGTAATGCAATAAGTAAATTTTCCGAAGATTTTCTAATTGCATCAAATCATAATTCTGAACACAGATTTAGAATTAACAAATATATTACTGGTAATCATAGTTGTTATAATGTATGAAAATTGTTTTTATAAAATATATAAACTGCATAACAAATGTCTAAAGAAAAGATTCATGAGCCGAGCAAATGACTTGGACAAAATTTAATTTTGCACAGCACAAACAACAATGATTAATCTATAATATACCAATTAATTATAATTAATAATTATAAGATACCAAATTAACTAAATAAATAAAGAAAATAAATAAAAACAAACAGAGATCATAGATAATGGATACACAGTATGATAAATAGTAAAAATATCCCAGAATATAAAACAAAGTAGCTTGTCAATATTATGGAATGGCCAGAACTTTCTGCGCGGATCCAAAATATTAAAACGACATTTGAAAAAGCGTATAAATGTCTAACACAAAATAGACCAACGCATATAGATACAGTTAATAGGCACTCCATAACTTTGATCGATAGCTTTAACGAAGCTCGATTATTGATATATCAACATAAAGATATATTAACCGATGAACATTGGTCAGAAACATCGAGGTTGCTAATAAGACTGAGATATAATATCCGAACGGTTAAAGACAAGCATAATTTAAATGTAATACTAGCTTCTATTTTGAATACACCTGCAAAGTTGGAACTCGGTGAAAACCTTGAAGTTCGGACTGGGGATTTTCAATTAGAAGAGGAGGATTTAACAAATTTAACAATCCCTGCTGTTATCACACTGGATTCCAAAGAGATTTTATCTGAAAGTGATGATAATAGCCGTATAATGGTTGACACAGCCGCTGCCCAGAGGGCATATATTAGGGAAATTGCACAAGCAGTCCCAGAATTTGACGGAAAGAAAGCCCGTCTTGAAAAATTCTTAACGGCATTAAGACTTGTCAACCTAACAAAGGGAACTTATGAGGAAATTGCCATAGAGTTGATTAAATCAAAAATAACGGGCACAACCCTCAATAAAATAAAAAATGAAACCACAATAGATGGAATTATTGCGAAATTAAAAGCTGTAGTTGTCGGTGAAACACCCGCCAACATAAAGGCAAAAATGGACACTTTAACGCAGAAAGGCAAAACAGCCACTCAGTTTACAACTGAACTAGAAAATCTGCGACAGCTTCTTGAAGCTGCTTATATTGACCAAGGCATACCATCTGAAAATGCTGACACGCTCAGCACTACAGAAGCAGTTAACACAATGATTAGTAAAACTAGTCACGAAAGTGTTAAAGCCGTTATGGAGTCTGGTATTTTCACTACCATGGATGCTGCCGTTAGTGCATACATTCGTACTAGTACAAGACTTACTGGTAGTGTGAATACAGTGATGTACTCTAAAAGAGGGAATAACAACTACCGCGGTAGTAACAATCGTGGTAACTATCGTGGTAGAGGCAATGGTAACTACCAAAACAGAGAAAATAATAACTACGGTAATCAAAGCAACAATAACCGTAGAGGCCGATGAAATGGAAACAACAATTCCAACAGAGGCCGAAACAACCAAAATACACATTTTTGGGACACAAATGCACGGATAAAGGAATCTTGCCTGACGACAAAAAATACGACGTCATTAAAAATTACCCAGTTCCACATGATGCGTACAGCGCTAGACGATTCGTTGCATTCTGCAACTACTATAGACGTTTCATCAAAAATTTTGCCGACTAACATATACATATATTTTTTAAATACACATAGTTTTAAACACATACATTTACACATGCATATTAACAAAAAATTTTATATTAAAATAATATAAATAAAAAAAAAAACATTAAAAAAAAACACAAACAAAAATGTTAATTATTTTTGTAATACTTAAAATAACTACATAAATTACGTTATTTTTTAAAAGGAGGGAGATGTAGCATGCGTACATATGTATATACATACATATGAATAAGGCTGCAACATTTTGTTGTTAAGCCAACAGAATGCATACATAAGCAGCGACTTTGTCGCAGCGCACCTAACGGTCAGTGCCCTTTGCGCATATTCAAGTGCATACGAAATATGATCCGTACTTAATAACAACGACTGCCCAAATAGCTAAGTCAGCGTTCGCACGCTTGACCGTCGCTGTGTATACATACATATGTATGTATGTGCGCGAATGACTCTCTCGGACTCTATTGCTGTATATAATAAGTATTGAAACAATGTATGTAAAACGGCTGCCCACTGCTTCATGGTGGACAGCTATAACTCTAAGAATTCATTCAATAAAGAACCATCAGAGAAAGACTTACGTCTTCTCCTTAAAAAACTACTGGACTGCTTTCTACATGGTAATCAAGGACTACTTTCTGAGCGGGTCTACAAAGTAACGAACAAGTTATTATAATTTGTATCCCTTAGTTTTAGTTTTATTCTGAAATCTGATTGAGGCACATCTGTCCAAGATTCTCGCGTACATTTAACTCACTCGCTGAGCTCGAACGTTCAGTGTTTTATAAAGCTCATTATAAGTGGCAATATTGTAATCAATAAAATATAAAAAATAAATAAATAAATAAATAATCATAAACCAACCTATTAGAGTTTTAATTACAAACCTACTAGTGTTTCTAAAAAAAGATAATTTACATATACCAATATATATACAAATACATATGGCATGCTATATACTCCCGTTCTGCCGCTGCTTTGAGCGACAGAACTCAAAACTCTTTATGTACTTTAGGCTAAGCTAATTCGAAATAAACCAAGTCAGATTCATTCTGAATCTGGACACTAAAACCCAAACTTGTGTTGGTATATTCGCTAAACCTATGACATGGCGACCGTGACATGTTCACGAAGACTGCATGGCAGTAAAGTAATGCGGAAAGAGTAACTTTCCCCAATGACCGAAATTTCACTGGAGGAAGCTGCTCCGGTGACCCATCGATGGAATTCAACAACATACAGCAAAAACTACGACGGGAGGTGCAGCAGCAGCAACAACAACAAAAAGTGGCAGAAAATACTGAGTAAGTAGAGGTGATGAGCAATGCCTAAAAGTAGGCGCAATGGAGTTCAAAAACGGCTTAAGGAAAGAAAAGCCACTCTCGTAAAACTGCTATTTGCCCCCAACACAACAATTAGTTGGGAAACAGGAAATAAAATACAGGCTGAAATCGACAATATCGAGTCGATTCAGCAAAAATACAAAAGCTCAACCTCTACAAATAAGAACTCTTTAAAAAATATAACAATAATCAACTCCAAGGTATTTCAACCAGTGTCACAGAAGAAAGAACTAAAAACAAAACCGGAGAAACAATGCCCAACGGACTGCCCTGGACCATTAGAGTCGCCGCACTGCAGCTATACATGCTTCAAGAAGACCAGCACCGGCGCCCCAACAGCCTGTGAGAAGACTAGCACCAACACTCTGTGCGAAGACCAGCATCAACAGCCTGTGCGAGGACTAGTACCGGCTCCGCCAGCGCGACAAGCTGTGCCCAAGGGATCTACAAGGACCGACAGCGCTACAACACGTTTAGAAATACATATAATTAAAATAACTGTAAAAAAAAAAAATTGTACTACTGAGCGATAATTGCGTTGCTCGTAATAGAATATACGAAACATTAGATAGGGGATCACTGTTGATCAAAATAGGAAACACATACAACATAAGAATATATGACATATGCATATATATGTATATAAAAATATTTAAATTAAAATACATTTAAAATCAAAAAAAAATTCATTTAAAAACGAATGAAAAATCAAATTAGTAAAACAGATGACATAGGTAATAAGGTGCGTTCTAAATTTATAACGCCACCCAAATTTTTGCTTTATTGCTGTAACTGTACATTTTTCGCGACAACGATGTACTAATGAAATAACTGTTAGGATGCAACAACAATGCACACAAAGTTTGGACTTTGCTCCGATAACGGTACTTTTGCTTTTGCGAGAAATCTATTTTTAGCTTGTCACAAATTTATAATTCCACTTGCTTTAAATGAGTTTTGTGAGTGCAAGCAGAAGGATCTTTATGATTTGGTTGATGTTTTGGACAAATATAATATTAAATAAGCTATATCGAGTGGAAAAAGTTTTACAAAACTTAAAATGAGATAAATAATCGCTTACAAAGGCGAAGGATGCTGTATAAGGGAGATAACCCGTAAGATGGGCAGGAGCCACAGGCTAATCCAAAATTTTTTAAGGGATTCAGAATCTTAGGGATCTTATAAGCCCAGAGGAGGGCCATCAATACTTTCCAGCCGATATAAGACAAAAATTATTAATAATTCCAGCAATGCCACACGGAGTTTGCGTGGCCTACAGGGTGTTTTTGACAAAAATGTTAGTCGTACCACCGTTTGGAGGACATTAAAATGTTCCAAATTTATTAAAAATGAAGTAACGAGTTGTGTTCCATCATTAAAAGCTGAACAAAAAATGATCTGAATGAGTTACGAGCGTAGGAACATGAACACCAATAATCGCTGGTCAAATTCATATGGCGTGTATTAGCTCAACTGCTGTTCAAGTTCCTACGCTCGTAACTCATTCAGATCATTTTTTGTTCAGCTTTTAATGATGGAACACAACTCGTTACTTCATTTTTAATAAATTTGGAACATTTTAATGTCCTCCAAACGGTGGTACGACTAACATTTTTGTCAAAAACACCCTGTAGGCCACGCAAACTCCGTGTGGCATTGCTGGAATTATTAATAATTTTTGTCTTATATCGGCTGGAAAGTATTGATGGCCCTCCTCTGGGCTTATAAGATCCCTAAGATTCTGAATCCCTTAAAAAATTTTGGATTAGCCTGTGGCTCCTGCCCATCTTACGGGTTATCTCCCTTATACAGCATCCTTCGCCTTTGTAAGCGATTATTTATCTCATTTTAAGTTTTGTAAAACTTTTTCCACTCGATATAGCTTATTTAATATTATATTTGTCCAAAACATCAACCAAATCATAAAGATCCTTCTGCTTGCACTCACAAAACTCATTTAAAGCAAGTGGAATTATAAATTTGTGACAAGCTAAAAATAGATTTCTCGCAAAAGCAAAAGTACCGTTATCGGAGCAAAGTCCAAACTTTGTGTGCATTGTTGTTGCATCCTAACAGTTATTTCATTAGTACATCGTTGTCGCGAAAAATGTACAGTTACAGCAATAAAGCAAAAATTTGGGTGGCGTTATAAATTTAGAACGCACCTTATAAGATTTTTTGAGAAATTGACATATTACAAAATTCCTCTTGTAGAGTCAAAAACAGTGGATTCCACCGCTAATGTAATCAATAAAGTGGAGTCCAGTACTGTAGATTTAGGTCTAACTAATACTTTATTAATAATTATCGTTGTTATATAAATCGCAAACGTAATTTTTAAACTTTATAAATTGCATAATAAGTGTTTGCGTAAAAAATATATGAGCAAAGCTAACGATCTAGACAAAATCTAGAAAACAAAACAAAAAATATAACCCAAGCCGCAACAACGATCATTATTGACAAAGTTTAAGGCAATATAACTTGAAATGTTACCTCAACTTATGGTAATAAAAATCATGTACAAGCCATAAGCAAAAAAAAATTTAACCGATTACAATACGTCTAATGGAATTAAATGAAATTGTTTCCATATTTAAACAACAACGTGCTGAGTTTGATAGATCGTTCAAAAGCCTTAACAAAAGTACACTCATATCAAACCAGACAAAAATAAAACATGTTCAAGTTCTCATAGAATCGTATAACAAAGTCCGTGTCATTGTAAATGTCAATGTGAGTAAGTTAAGCGATTTGCATTTAACATAGTCAATTGACGTGTTAAGAAAGCTGCGTTCGGAAAGACATAATTTTCAAATATTTGTCCCGAATGCACTAAATACACCAGCAACATTTGAAATTACTGATTTAATAAAATCGGTAGAAGAACTTGAACAAAAGCAAGAAATAATTGGCATAGCTGACATGGCTCAAACAGCAGTACAATTTTTTAAGTTAGCCTCATCGCTCTTACCAGAGTTTGATGGCAAGGCTGAAAACTTAAAATGCTTCATAGATGCCTTGAATCTAGTAGATTCTCTTAAAGAAACACACGAAGCACTTGCTGTAAGTCTTATCAAGACAAAATTAGCAGGCCATGCTAGAAATCTGATAAGTGATGAGAACACGATTGTAGCTATCATAGCAAAACTATCAGACAAAGTAAAAGGAGAGTCAGTAGAAGTAATTTCTGCTAAACTCCTAAATTTACAACAAAGAAGTAAAACGGCTAATCAATATACCCAAGAGGTAGAAAAATTGAGTAAGTATCTTGAGGGAGCTTATATCAGTGATGGATTGTCACCTGATTTAGCCACTAAATACAGCACAACACTTGCTGTCAAAGCTATGACACAGAACTGCGCTTTAAATAAGGTTAAACTTATCATGCAGGCAGGCACATTCAATAATATGAAATATCCAAGTTTGTAAACAGCTGTACCGAAGCAACAGGACAGTCAAATACTGTACTGTACTTCCAACAGCACCAAAGGGGACATTATCGAGGCAACCGAGGTAGTTACCAAGGAAGAGGGAAGAACCAGAACAACGGTTACCATAATAACAATTTCAAAAACGGCAGAGGCCGAGGCCAAAATAGAGGAAATTCTAGAGGCCGTGGTAACTGGAATAGAGGCCAAAGCAACTCCAATAATTGAAATGCAAATGTTCAAGCTACTGAAAGTAGTTCTTGACAGTAAAGTTGAACTTGACAGACCTAGACCGATGTAGACCCGATGTAGTGAAAGGAATACGAGAATTCAATGGAAATCCAGCAGAATTCAGCTCTTGGAAAAAAGGCATAGACAGGATTATAGAAGTTTATAATAACTTAAAAGGAACTTCAAAATATTTTGGCATCTTGCATACCATACGGGCAAAAATAACAGGAGATGCCGACACTGCACTTGAATCATATAATGTGCCGTTAAATTGGGAAGCTATTTCAAGCTGCCTTACTTTACATTATGCGGACAAACGAGACTTGGGTACTCTAGAATACCAAATGACCACAATAGTACAGGGAAATCAACAATCAGTTGAAGAATTTTTTCAAGTCGTTTACAAACACTTATCTCTCATTCTAAACAAAATAAATTGCATGGGATTGGATCAAGAGGCAGAAACCGTTATGAAAAAAGCTTATCGTGATAAGGCCTTAGATACTTTCGTGCGAGGACTTCGTGGAGATTTGTCCCGACTACTAGGAATCAAGGAACCAGTAGACCTCCCTAGTGCATTACATCTGTGTCTGAAGTTAGAAAACCAAAGTTTCCGATCGATTCACGGCAAGTCGGCAGGGGTCCACCCCCCAATTTCCGAATGAACCAAAAACCAATGTTGACACCTCGACAACTGCAAAATCCGGTTAACCAAGGCTACCGTAATCCGCCTCCCATTCCTCATAGGCAGGCTCCATTGCAAAACCCATTCTTTGCACAACGACAATTTAATAATAATTTAATTGGACAGCAACAACCGTTTCCAATAACTCAACAGGTTTCTCCAGGATTCGTAAACCAAACAAGACAAAATACCCCTCAACAATTTCCACCATATCAACCAGCTCCGTTTAGGCCTACAGCACAGAATCCTCCACCACGACCAGATAGATCCATACAGACCAGGCAAGTCAACTATATCAACCGACCACAATTTGAAATTGGGAAAAGACCACCAATTCCAATTAATGACCCAGCAAAAAGTCAACGAAATTTTAATATTCAAGCAGGAGCTAATGAAGAAAGTACAGACACAGCAGTTACATCAACGGACACAAGATACGAACAACTAATGTCAGATTGCGAAACACAAAACGACTTTGATGAAACCTTAGCAGAATATACTGAGCAAATAGACGAAAACGACGATAGTGAACAATACGACTACACGTACCTCAATTTTTTAAAATAAGCGACTCCTCGCTTCCTTATTTCGAGTGTAAGGTGAGGATTGCACTGTAGTATGCATATATATCGATCGTACACTGCATTAAATGTACCCAAATCAGTAACACTTTGTTGCTGTAAAAGCATAACACAAAAACTCAACGACACTTTGTCATTGCATAAACATATTCGGACATACGCTTTCAAGTACATTTCAAGTACTTTTCAAGCGCACCGAAATATGATCCTACAAGAATTAGGCAGCGTCAGCATGTGTTCCATGCATTGACCGCTTAAGTATATATGTGCATAACACACTTGCCCGCAGCGACGTATCCGTCGTTCATATATATATAATCGTTTTAGATGTTTTATATAAAACGCTCATATGTAAACAGATGCGCTGCTTCCCAAAGCAGCGTACAGCCTTCTTTTTAGCTTACGATACGTTTAAGTCCATGTTGTAAGAACATTGAGAATAAAGCAATCGGAGCGATAATAACAGTCGCTCCGATCATAACCAAACATCTCGTACAACTTCATTTCACTGTGCCCCCAACATTACACTGCAACGAGTTGCAGAACGTGTGTATGAGGGCAGGCCCTTCCTTCGCATCTAGGAATGTCCCCTTCTCGGGAAACTCGCGTCTAGCAGGTCCAATAGTAGGCCCTTAATGTCCTTTTGTAAATTTCCATGCCTATAACTACACTGAATCGCAGCAGGATCATACTAACCGCAACACTGCTCCTCGCCCACCATTCACTCCGAGATATGGAGTGCAGGCAGCTAGACCAGCTTTGAAAATGGAGTCCAATCAGTCAGGGCAATCACACAGGTCGAAAAAAATTCACCAAACGAGTAGCAAATGACAATTTTATGAGAATCGCATAGACTGAGTAGCAACGCACAAGCAAAGACCTTTTTGGTTTGTGTGCACTCTTCTTGTAATGTGTGAGAGCGAGAGAGCCGTATTTACCGCTTTCCTTAACTTTATTGCATGCGTTGGTAGAAATATACATACAAGGTAACACATAAATTCCATAGCAACTAAGTAACACTACTTGAATAATGCTGACACGCCAAAATGTGGGTTCAGTGCTCTGCACTAGCAACAATCAGCAGCGATCGTATGACACTTCTTTGCTGGAGTGCTGCGGCGCTTAGAATGCCGAGTCGGCATGCCGACTGTGGTTCGATGGCGCGATGCATTGTCTTTACTGAGTAGAATTATGTTTTGCCTTTGTCTTTAGCTTTAGTTTGATTTTGAATAAAGTAGACGTAAGTCACTTGGAATTGCACTCCGGCACACTGCCGTTATTTGTCTTTATTGAATTGTATTACTGTACCACAAGGACAGTAATCAACAAAGGGGACGAAGTCAAGTCTCCCACCATAATCATCATAACCATAACACATCTAAGGATCCTACTCCGGATCAACGTCCTTTAGGAAAGCCACCGGACTTGGATCACACCATCAGGAGCCACGTGGGAACACCACGGCCACTGGACTACATAACCAAATAACTGGCGCCCAATGTGGGGCACGAGACCAATATGTTGCTTGGAGACAAGCAGCAATTGATGCGTATGAACTTTTCAAGCCCTTCGACGGCAGTAGCGAACACTACCAAGCAGTAGCCATTCTTAGAAACAAGGTCACAGGGCCTGCTGGAGCCTTACTTATCTCCTACAACACGGTGCTAAGTTTCGACGCCATCCTGGCTTGATTAGATTGCACCTATGCCGACCGAACATCCTTGTGCCTACTGAGGCAAAACTTAGACATGGTCAGACAAGGTGAAATGACACTTATGCAGTACTATGATGAGGTCGAAAAGAGACTAACTCTGGTAACTAATAAAATTGTAATGTCACACGAACAAGAAGGCGCTGATTTGCTTAACGCTGAAGTTAGAGCCGATGCCTTACACACTTTCATATCAGGCTTGAGGAAACAACTCAGAGCTGTCGTATTCCCAGCGCAACCCAAAGACCTGCCCTCTGCGCTAGCTCTCGCCGTAAAAACAGAAGCCAGCATAGAGAGGTTTGCAAACTCCTATGCTAAAGCTGTTGAGGAACGATCCCAAACAGCTGAAAATAGCAAACACAGATCATATGGTAAACCGAATAAAAACTACAAGGAGGACCACGGTCAAGATCGAAATCCTCACTACAAACACAAGAACAATGCTCCAAAGGAGCAACCCAATAAAGAAAGCCAAGAGCAAGCTCCACAACCGATGGAGATAGATTCCAAATTCAGGCAGCGTACTCAATATAATCAGAACCAACCAAATGAGTCAAACGCTCCCAAGAGGATGAACTCCTCAGAGCGACAAACAGGCCCGAGACGGCAACGTCTTAACAACATTGTTCAAGCGGATTCCGAAGAACAAAAAATAGCATACGAAAAAGCCGCAAAGGCTGCTGTCGAAGCAATTGACAGCGAGGAAGAGTATGATCAAGCCTACTCTATCCATTTTTTAGGGAACACTCCCGGTTACCGTTCATTGAACGACGGTTGGCTGGCAAAACATTAAAAATGCTAATCGATACTGGCGCGGCAAAAAACTATGTTAAGCCCGTAAAGCAGCTGAAAACCATATTGCCGGTCGCCAAACCCTTCTCAGTGAATTCAATCCACGGGTTCACTGAAATAAAGGAGAAATGCCTGGTAAACATTTTTAATCACACGTCCCCTTTTTTTCTATTAGACACACTTAGTTCGTTCGATGCCATTATTGGATTCGACTTTTTAACACAAGCCGGGGTACAGTTGAACCTTACAAATAGTCTACTAGAGTATCAGGGCATTTCTGAAGAAATTCAATACCAGAAATGCACTGATGTAAATTTCACTGATGTAAACGACATCGTAGTTCCTATCTCCGTCAAAAAGGAGTTCAGGAACATGATACTTAAGAGGAAAAAGGCCTTTTCAACAACAGAAGAAGCACTCCCTTTCACGGTTGACAATGAGTCAATATACGCCAGAAGTTACCCAAGTCTAATGGACGTTTCGGACTTCATAAACAATGAAGTCAAGCAACTACTAAAAGACGGCATCATCAGACCATCAAAGTCACCCTACAACAGCCCAACGTGGGTTGTTGAAAAAAAATGCACAGACGCCTATGGCAACACAAACAAAAGATTAGTCATCGACTTCAGGAAACTGAACGAGAAGACTATACCTGATCGCTACCCAATGCCCAGCATTCCCATGATTCTAGCGAACCTGGGGAACGCTAAATACTTCACTTCCCTCGATCTAAAGTCAGGGTATCACCAAATATACCTTGCGGAACATGACCGCGAAAAAACTTCATTCTCTGTTTGCGGTGGCAAATATGAATTCTGCCGACTGCCATTTGGTCTTAAGAATGCTGGCAGCATCTTCCAAAGGACAATCGATGATGTTCTAAGGGAACATATTGGGAAAATTTGTTACGTCTACGTAGACGATGTCATAGTTTTCTCAAAAAATGAAGTAGACCATGTCAGGCACATTGACACGGTACTCAAGTGCCTGATTAAAGCCAATATGAGGGTAAGCCAGAGAAAACTAACTTTTTTAAAGAAAGCGTAGAGTATCTTGGTTTCATCGTAAGCAAAGACGGCACCAGATCCGACCCAAAGAAGGTCAAGGCCATTCAAGAGTACCCCGAACCCAAAAGCGTCTACAGTGTCAGATCTTTCCTGGGTCTGGCTATTACAGAGTCTTCATAAAAGACTTTGCATCTATAGCTCGTCCAATAAGCGATATTCTAAAAGGTGAGAATGGCTCAGTGAGCAAACATAGGTCAAAGAAAATAGCAATCGAGTTCAATGAAACCCAGCGCAAAGCGTTTTAACGCCTGCGCAACATCTTGGCGTCAGAAGACGTAATTTTTATGTACCCAGACTTTAAAAAAGCTTTTGACCTAACCACTGATGCCTCAGCAAACGGAATTGGTGCAGTCCTATCCCAAGAAGGCAGACCAATTACCATGATTTCTCGTACCCTAAAAAGTGCAAAACTGAACTATGCAACCAACGAAAGGGAGTTGCTAGCTATCGTGTGGCCTTTAGGTAAATTGCAAAACTACCTATATGGCTCCAGAGAAATTAACATTTTCACTGACCACCAGCCTCTCACTTTCGCAGTAGCAGACAAAAATACCAATGCAAAAATAAAAAGGTGGAAAGCCTACATCGACCAATACAACGCTAAGGTTTGCTATAAGCCTAGCAAAGAAAATTTTGTAGCAGATGCATTGTCCAGACAAAATCTCAATGCCCTACAAAATGAACCTCAATCAGACGCCGCAACCGTTCACAGCGAACTTTCACTGACCTACACGGTCGAGGCCACGAACAAACCGTTAAATTGCTTCAGAAACCAGATCGTTCTGGAAGAAGCACGTTTCTCATTGAAACGCATCTTGGTTTTGTTCCGCAACAAAACTCGACACCTGATCAACTTTACCGCTAAGAGCAGCATTTTAGAAATTCTCAAAGAAGTTGTAAATATCGTGACCGCTATCCACTGTAACCTCCCCACATTAGCAAGTTTCCAACAAGAATTAATTGCTCATTTTCCTTTTACAAAATTTCGTACAAGACATAACGGATAAAAGCGATCTGTTGGAAATAATAAATAGCGATCACAACAGGGCGCACAGAGCCCAAGAAAATGTCAAACAAATCTTGCGCGACTACTACTTTCCGAACATGAGCAGTTTAGCCAAAGAAGTAGTCTCAAATTGCAAAGTTTGCACGCAAGCAAAATATGACAGACATCCCAAGAAACAACAGCTTGACGAAACGCCGATTCCTCAATACACGGGCGAAATGTTGCATATTCTCAACCGACAAAAAACAATTTTTGACTTGCGTTGACAAGTTTTCCAAATTCGCCTAGGTACAACCAATAATATCAAGAACAATTGTCTACATTAAAGGTCCCCTGTTGCAAATTGTGAATATGTTTCCTAACATTAAAACAATATATTGCGATAATGAACCTTCATTCAACTCAGAGACCATAACATCCATGTTGAAAAACCAATACAACATCGATATTGTAAACGCTCCTCCTTTGCACAGTTCATCAAATGGCCAAGTGGAACGATTCCAAAGTACGTTAGTTGAGATCGCTAGGTGCCTAATGATTGACAAAAAAAATCGAGGACACAGTTGAATTAATACTGAGAGCAACAGTAGAATACAATAAATCGCTACATTCGGTCATTTGTGAAAAACCTCCAAACTGGCAGAAGCCCAACAGAATACCATAGAAAGGTGTAACGCAAACAGGCAAAACCGCGTATTTGAGGTAGGAGTGGTAGTATTCCTCAAAAACAACAAGAGGTTAGGAAACAAGCTAACCCCTCTCTGCACCAGACAGGAAATACAAGCAGACCTAGGAACGTCTGTCTTAATTAAGGGGAGGGTGGTCCACAAGGACAACCTAAAATAGTTTCATCTTATATTTAGTTAGGAAATAAGTTCTCCAAGGCAAAGCACCACAATTTCACCACTCAATCCAAATTACAGGTTCACCTTCGTAGCGCTTATCATCCTTGCAATAGCAAATGGTCGGATCACCGATTTCTCGCATGCCAACTACATCCCAGTAATAGGCGGTGAAGTATTGGTGTTCGAACACCGTGACTACTTAAGGCACACTAGTAACCTTTCTGAATTCGTCAACATAATAGAAGAGACAGAAAAAATGTCCGATTCCTTTCCCCAATCACATATGCGCAAGCTGCTAGATGTTGATTCTGACCACTTAAAAACTCTTCTGTCCGTCCTTACCCCATAGAACGGCGAGGAGTTTAGACTTCCTAGGCACAGACCTGAAGGTAGTGGCGGGCACCCCGGATGCCGCTGATTTCTTAAAAATAAGGGTAACAGAAGCCCAGTTAATCGAATCAAATTCCAGACAAATAGCCATAAATTCCGAGGCACAGAAACAGATAAATAAACTAACTGACACCATAAACCAAATAATAAAAGCCTAACAAAATAAGTGAACCAACACCCCACACCTGTATGAGGCGCTCTTGGCGAGGAATAGAATGCTAACCATCGAAATCCAAAATTTAATCCTCACAATAACCTTGACAAAATCTGGCATAGTAAATCCTACAATATTAAATCATGCAGATTTGAATTCACTCGTCAAGCAAGACACTCCAGTAGTTAGCTTAATAGAAGCCTCAAAGATTAGAGTCCTACAGTTCGATGATATAATCCACATACTAATAGCTTTCCCAAGGGTTGAAGCCAGATGTAAGAAAATCGCCATCTACTCCGTGTCTCACAATCATACTATACTACGTCTCGACGAGAACTCACTGGCCGAATGCGAAAATGACACCATTGCGGTCATCGAGTGCATCCAGACCACACACTACAGCTTTTGCGAACGATCACGACGCGAAACCTGTGCAACCTTACTCCACTCGGGAGGCATGGCCCAGTGTCATACTCAACCCAGCCACCTAAAGGAAATTATGCTCGTAGATCACGGAGTTATCATCATCAACGAGGCGACTGCCCGCATACGCACAGACGATAACCCAGAAATAATTGCAAGGGGAACCCACTTAGTAACGTTCGAACGAGTAGCTATCATCAATGAAACAGAATTTATAAATGAGCAAAAATCATTCCTGGCGTCATAAGATCTCCACTTCTAAGGATCATCGGCCAAGACTCAACTCTGAGTATCCCATTATTACACCGAATGAGCAACGAAAACTTACACTCCTTTCAAGAGATGAAAGAAGATATCGATAATGCTAAGTAAACAACGCTGACACGCCAAATTATTGGTTCAGTGCTCTGCACTAGCAATAATCAGCAGCGATCGTATGTCTCTTCTTATGTTGAAGTGCTGAGTCGGCATGCCGACTGTGGCGTGATGGCGCTATGCATTGGCTTTCCTTGGGTAGAATTATGCTTTGCCTTTGTCTTTAGCTTGAGTTCGATTTTCAATAAAGAAGACACAAGTCACTTGAATTGTACTCCATAAACATATTATTGTACCACAAGGACAGTAATCACCAAGGGGGACGAAGTCAAGTACTTCAACATAATCAACCTAACCATTATCCACCTCAGTGTCTCACCTTGGACCGACTTCCTCACGGAAGCGCCGCCTGAGCTGGATTACGCAATCAACAGCTACGCGGGATTACCCACGATTACCGGATCACCCCATTAACTTACATACGACTTACGTGCATGTGCAAAAGTGTATGTATGGTTGTATGGACACACATATGTTTCAGGCAAACGTTTAACTCACAATAATCTTACGCTCACAGACTAAATAGCGCGAAGCTCACAAAGCGGGCGTCGAACGCTCAAATTTCATTTACAGAGCGAGTGTCGCGGGGTCAATGTACGCACGCAATTTGTACGCTCACTCATCGAGTAGCATCCGCTTTTTTAACGCTCACTCATCGAGTAGCACCCGTTCTGTGAGCGTGCGCTCAGCTCACAGAAAAATCAAATCACAATCGAGTGTTTACAACTTACGCTCAGAATAAGGTGCGAGTGTTGCCTTTTTTTAGTCACGAGTAGTGATTGAAGCACAAACTTTCAGAGCGAGTATAAATCATGAATAATCAGTTGAATGAGAGATGATTTTTTCTCGCTCAGGAAATGTGATTAAATCACAACGGGTATAGATCAATATTCGGATCAGATTGAAAATTCATTACTCATTGCAGTTCTCTGATGCACACATATTTGTGTGTCTGTCTCGCTCGCACGTTTTTCGTTTTCGTTTTATTTCGTTTTCGTTACTTGTGTGCACAGCTTAGTGCAGTGCACGTGGCTATGCCTTGCTTCAAAGTAACTATTTTCGTTGTATGACAAACTTTTTTAATTATCCGATTTTAATGAAATTTTCACAATCGTTTGATATTATTTGCCTGCAAGTATATTCTAAATTACAAAACTATAAATATAAGTGAGCCAGCATGCAAAGTAACAACGCAATTGTGCTGGTGCTTGGTGGGCGAAGGGGGCGTGGCATCCAAAAAATTTTGATGACATTGTGTTTATATTGCATCTATCAACCTGACTGCCAAAATTGGTGTCCCTAGGTGTTATAGTTACCGAGATATTTGCCAAAAACCCATATTTTTTCCGAGGTATGTCTGGTTTTTCGCTTGTTGTGGGCGAATGGGGCATGGCATCGAAAAAAAAAGATTCTTGTATTGACTGACTAAATATGTGATCGATACTGACCAAGTTTGAACTTGTACCTCTTACCATCTCTGAGATCTGTTTGTTCATACGGACAGACAGACAGACGGACATGGCTATATCGACTCGGCTGTTGATGCTGATCAAGAATATATATACTTTATGGGGTCTGCGACGCCTCCTTCTGCCTGTTACATACTTCTGACAAACCCATTATACCCCTCAGAGGGTATAAAAATAGGAAATAAGAATCAATTTTGAAGATTAAAAAAAATGCCTTTGGGTACTAAGCAAATACAATTAGAGCCACTAAGTAACAACTTTCTCCCAATAATGACGATCGTGCACATCGCAACCGCCCTCCACATCTTCAGGCACGATACGCCGGACATCCCACTCCAACAAGGCGTCGTATGACGTGTCAGCGGAGTGTTCAAGCTCGCGCATATCATCGACTTTATGCAGCTATAACAGATTATCGACAAAACCACTAGCGAAGCATCGTTAATCACCAATAGCAGAATCGGATCGCTGGTATGATATTACCTGCAAAAAGCGAGGAATGACATTACAAAGATGACCGCTACCGCACATCGAAAGCCACGTTCCATAGATCGGTTGGGATCCGCTTGGGAATGGGTCGGAGACTCAGACTAAAATACTATCCTCCAGGCGCAAGACAACGTAGTCCAGAACAACAACCAGCACATTAGGATAAATACACGGATGTTCGATGCGACGCACGATTCATTACAAAAGCTTGACGACATCATAACAAGAGTGAATGCCATTGACGGGGCTACAGTCTTATTGCACAAGGCAATGATTCTGGTAAACCAGGTCGACGAAATCACGAGGGCCTGTCAGCTAGCGAAGGAGAAGTAATATGATCAGCAACTTATACAAGTTAACGCAAGCTAAACGAATTCTAACCAGCTCAGCGCGGTAATGATCCGCCAGAGATATGTGCCAAGTGCCCGTCGAGGGAATGTTACGGGGCGCAGTGTCAGCGTTCTGCTGATAGCTTAGGGAAATATTCATAAGTCAGTTTTTAAGAAACCTATAAGCGATCCACGCGGATAAATAATAAGGACAACTACAGGATACATTCGTCTATTATTAATTTGCGCCCAACAGGCTTTTAAAAACTCCGTAACTAGTAATAACTCAAAACGCTGCGCGTTAATAATTGTGCAAAAAGTATTCTTCTAACACAGAATACTAAAAAGTGTATTAAAAATAGACAAAAGAGACAAAAACAAATCAACATCTGTGTTCCAGTGTTCAACATTCTCTCTTTGCCCCGCATCACTTCGGTGTTTCAACATTCTTTTAAATTTTATCACTCCTTGTTTTTTTTATAAATAAAAACTAAAATAAATGTTATTGGCCTGATCAAGTGAAAATAAATTTTTGGAAATAAAAGTTAATGAAAAAATGAAATAATTGTATTTTATTGATAATTGGAAAAATAATAATTGGTACAGTGACCTCTACTTTTATTATGTAAACAAATAATTTACGCTTACAGAATTCAGATAGTGACGAAGAAATACTTAGTGCTTATAAGCAATAATTGGTGAATAGATTAAAAGTGAATACCAAACAACTTGCAAGTTTAGTGCAAAGTGCAGTACAAGCTGCTCTTAACCATCAGCAAGAGCAATTTGATAGAAAGTTAGAAATCCTTCAGAATCAAATTGAAACTTTGAAAATAAAAGGGAAAAAATTTAAATCGAGGAGTATGGCATACTAGGTATTCCAACCCTACAATGGTAGTTATAAGCACTTTCATGCGGTTGGTATCACCCGAAACAAAATCAAAGGCGCAGCAAGTTCAACGCTATCTTCATTTAATACTAAATTGAATTTTAAAGCTATTCTAAGTAGGCTCGACTTCACTTATGCTGATAAAACACCAGTGCGTGTTATGTTGCAAAAACTCAGTATTCTGCGTCAGGGAGAATTACCTTTGTTGGAATACTATGACGAAGTTGAGAAGACCTTGAATCGTCTCACAAATAAAGTTATCATGACACATTCTGAGAAAGAGTCAGAAATCTTAAATAAACAATACCGAGAGGATGCACTTCGCTCTTTTGTCTCTGGCCTTAAGAAATCCCTTAAGTCAGTTCTATTTCCAGCCCAACCAGCATCTTTACAAGCCGCTTTAAGCTTGGCTCAAGAAACTGAAGTTAGCAACGAGTATGCCCAATTCGCTGCAAGCTTTTCTAAGAACTCTAATGAAAGAAATCAAAAACCCACCCAACGGACACATCCTCGTTATCAAAAAATTGGTAACGATAATAATCAAGGAAAAGACTCCCAGCCTAATAGAAACCAAAACGGAGATAGGGAAAATTCTCAGTCGAATATCCAAAATAATTATCAAACGAATTTTTCGAAGCAACGGTTCCAGGGTCGGGTGCAATTTTATTAATATAGATAAGATAGATCCCCTATATAATATAGATGACTATGCTAAGGAAGTAAAGTTTAGATTAGATAACGCGTATAAGAGAGCTCGTATTATGTTAGAAAAACATAAAGTTTCCAATAAGAAATACAAAGATAAGAACATTAATAGTTTTAAAATAGAAATAGGAGACCAAGTTTTGCTAAAAAACGAAACTGGTCATAAACTAGAATCCGTACATATAGGCCCATTTAAGGTAATTACCGTAGAGGATAATAATGAGAATCAGAAAGTTAATAAAGACAGATTAAAAAAATTCATTATATAAATTAAACATAATTTTCAATAATTACACAACCTAATATTAAATACCTACATAAAAGTATTTCGTTATTTCTCTAAAAAGGGAGGTGTAGCATGTTACATGTCAATAAGTACATTCTCTCCATATTGTAGTGTATACAATATGTAAAGTGGTCATATGCTCAATCTCAAAGTTAGAGTCCATTTTAAATAAAGAGAGCCCAATTCATTATGAATCTGGCCGACCAAGAAAACGCATGTTTTTCTTTCTTTTGAATTGATAACTTTAACTTATTACAGTGGAAGCAGTGGAATTTTCTGAGCCATCAATACTGACCAACGGAACCTCTCTGCTTTACATTCTGTTTATACCCATGGTCGTGGACAAGAAATACCGTTTGATGCTTCTCTTCCACACAGTCACCAAAGGAAAACAAGTGGTACTGGAATTCATCAAACTAGCGATGTTCCCTGAATAAATTTATGCCGTACTGGGGAGCTGCCTTTCTATTGGTAATACAACAGTTTGCTTAGAAAAGGACCTAAAAAAACTTGATCAGGACAGCTGTATCCCTAGGCTGTTGAAAAGAGGCCACGCTTTTTGCGACTACCTGAGAAATGACCAGGAGATAGCGGAATTAGTGTACGACGGGACCTTGTTCCTTACCAACTTAAATGGTACGGTCGCTGCGGATTCAGGGAACCATCAGCTTTTGGGCTCATTCATTATCTAATATGACAACGAGACCGTCAACATCGGAAATCTAAAGTACAGCAGCTATTGATCAACTCATGTGATGGCTATGCCAGCCGTGCTAACGTAAATCACCGCCGCTAGATATAAGCTTTAACTAAATATGTCCACGATTTAGCCGTTAGAATCTAAAGAAATTGTCAACTATATAAAATAACTTTTTATTTTCAATCCTAACAGAAACTGCGCTCATTATAGTCGCACGTACAGTAGGTGTGGAGGAAGATCACTTCTACAAAGGGAATCCCCTCACATCAGGGCATAGACGAACTGGAGGCACAGGCCACCAATACAGCCACCCCCAAGGCACCTTGATCTGCGGGACGCAGATCTTTGAAGGGGGAAGAGTTAAGAGTGCAGTATTTCCTCTTTACTCTCATCGCCCCCAGCGAAGAGTTACACGTTCCAAGCGCTGTAGCGATATTCGTTACATTTCAACGTTCTACTTCCTTCGTCGCCCCTCGCGCCGAGTCAGCATTCTAAGTGCCGTTGACTGGCCGAAACAGCGGCTACGCTGAGACAGCGGTCCCCATATCCGCTGTTGCACAACACCAGCACGTTCGGGGCCAGCAACGGCCCAATACTTGCGATCATTGACTGCAGCGCCAATACTGAACAACAACAACAACGCGGGCCGGTAGAATTGCACTGTTTGCACAACGGCCCAACACTTGCGATCAGCAATTGGGTGTATGACAATACAACGCAACGACAACAACACGGGACGGGTCATATTGCACTGTCTGCAAGACGGGCACCGGCGCTGACGTCGACGTCAACATCAAGACGAGCAACGAGGTTTGCTATACAATGAGTCAGCCAGCTATGGGTGGACTCACTTTGGAGCTGAAAGCAACTTAAGCTAAACCTTGCATTAATTAATTCACACAAACTTAAATATTAAGTAATAGAAATTATAACGTTAAACGAACTCCTTGCTTCTGTACTTGATCTTGGAACTGGCCAGGAAGGAACCTTAAAGAAACCTTGATGAGGAGCTAGCTATTGAGGAAGGAATTCTCAGGATACCAAACTATGATTAGGTTATCATGGGATATGATAGCTTGCATGTTTTTTTTATTACATTTTTATATATACAGTGCTGTCTGGGTATTGTGATCCCCCTATATAGTGAACACCCCTAAATACACCCATATAATGTTTTCTTACCAATGTTGTTAATAATTTTTTGAAAATAAAAAATGTATCGCTGTTAAACAAATATAATTTTTGAGAAAACAAATTTGAGTCTTGATAAAGTACACAACCTCGATACAGTGAACAGGACGTGCAAAAGTTAGTTGATTGATTTTAGTTGGTAATTTTTAATGCACATGACGAAAAACAATTCGTTGTTTTTCTACTATACAACATTGCATTATTGTCGAACATAAGAAAAATGATTAGAAAGTCTTTAAAAGATTGGTATGTGTTTTCCTAAAAAAAAATTAAAAAAAAAAAAAAGCCGGAAGAAAAAACACACTATGCCTATGGATATTGGCTACTATATTGGACTTTTACCTATAGCTTTTACAACTAGGTACCACTGCTCCTAACGCCATACAAAATCTTTAAATACTCCGCCATACCCACAGTTTTAAAGATTTAACGCATTTCATTGTGGCAAACGATTCGTTTTATTTATACCAATCATCCTATTAAGATCAGATATACTTCCATAAATATTTGAATAATTTTTATACAGTTGAAGTTTAAAATTCAAAGATTAACTTGACTAACGGGTATCTCATAGTCGAGAGTCGCCTATAGCATTCTTACTTGTTTAAATTTAAATTGTTGTATTTTGCTTACACTATTCCATTTTAAAATTAACTAATTTTTTTTAAATTGTTATATTAATTATTACTTCTGTTGGAAAAAAGTGTTAATTGTATACCCTTTATCGGGAGCCACTTCCAACCTTTATAAAAATCTAGGCGGCCCAGAATTTAGTACATCTGCATGGGGATGTTGTGGAACAGGTGAATGCTGCCCCTGGCGCAGAATATCAAATGGCGAGTTCGAACGCTGCAAGATGTGGTGGTAGTTCCTTTGCGGCAGTTGATGCTAGATTAAATGATTTAATTAATTCTATAAGAAGTAAAGTTTACTATTGGCACGCCAAAATTTTGTTACCCTTGCAGAGGCATGTAGACAGTTTATTACTAATCGCCCCTTGGTAGCTATACTATATGTATTCAGAACGTAATTTGTAAGTTCCAGTACAACTCAATAAAGTAAAAATGTCAATAGTAAGAGTTATGATCCTATTCTAGGTTTAATCAAGATTGCTTTAAAATTGAGACGAGTTTGCATAAAAATACACGGACATAGCCTATCAAAAAAAAACATAAACAAAAAAAAAAAAAAAAACAAACCAAACCAAAACGCCCAAATTGAGTCGGCTTTCGATGGTGATCAATAACATATGTATATACATATTAGGGCGTCTGCCATGCTTCTTCAAATGCAATTAAAACTTAGTGGTATATTTTTAATATCCTCTGTAAGGGTATACACATTTATTTTCTCAATATAATAATAATACTCACCTGTAAGTTACGCAAAGTTATCACACCAGCAGCACTACCGATTATGTGAGGATTTGGGCCATCTCCTAAATCAAGTTGCAAACTTTCCGACATATCATTGTTACTTCCAATTATGCGACTACCGGGATTATTCATGCATCCAGAACCTTCTGCGGTGAGATGTAGCTGACCCAAAGACGCAGTAGCCATTGCAACGTCAGGCATCATATCAGAAAGGTGTCCATTGCCAGTTTCTAATCCGTTAGAACTGTTTTCGACTTCGTTATCTACGTTCAAAACATTACTATGCATAAATCTAAAATCACCCTCAGTAATTAAAGCTGGCAATTCATTGCGATGATGTACTGATGCCGATAGACGAGCATAACTTGACTGTAGTGCTGAACTCGAGTTTACAGCCAAAAGAGATTCAACGCCGAGTAGGCTACTTGATTGATGACGTGGGTAAGTTAAATTTCGAGTATAACATGATTCCACAGCATGAGTACCGCACACGGAAGACGCAGATGAAGTTATTGGTGATGTTGACAAAAATGTACCGGCAACAGCTGTGTGTTCTGTAGCTGCCGGTGAAGGTGGCGGACTTTGACCTTCATCCTCTAATAAACATTTATCTGCTTGAGTAATCGATGATTCACCGAGGCATTCTTTTTTGCCATTACTGTGTTCTTGTATTGCCGATTGAGAATTTTCCAGCAGATCAGATACTTCATCTGGCAGATTAAACTCTCTCACTACTCGCAGACGAATTTGTCGTTCGATTTCGTGCTTTGACGATAGAGGCAGCAGTAGAGCCCTTTGACACATTGGTGACTGACGAAGTTTATGTTCACGCTTTCTCATTGCTGAAATCGTTTGACTATCTGGTGGTGGTATAATGGTTGGTTCGAATTTATTTACACCATCTCCAACAAATCCACAGTTGACGTTGGCAGCAAAACCTCTATTCGAAGCAGCGCTCATTTGCGATACCATGTAAAGAGTGTCTGGAATATCAGGAAAGTGCCGTGACCTACGCATACGCATAAGATCAATTTGATGATGAGATGAGGCCATTCGATCTTCTAGTAATGCCTTAACCTCTTCAAAATACGGCATAAAGAGTCGAGGTCGTACATAGAGACCTTGGTTTTTTCCTCCGCGTATCCAAGCATTAACACGTAAATTCTCACGTTCATCGCCAATCATTTGCGAGGGCGGTGTGCTGACAAGCCCACGGCGTATAGCTTGACATAATACCTCACTATTTGAAGGCAAAACATGATCCATCCTTACCAAAGGCAGTAGTTCCGAAAGTATTTCACGCAACTCAATGTCGCTTAAATCACGTCTTTTAACGCCCTTCCGTGCCACCGAGTGAGCAGTGTGTGATAATAGATTAGGTTCACGGTCTTCCATTCGCCGAATAAGTTCCTGCTCACCCCATTTAAGAACAGCTTGTAATACCTCTAATTCAGATGCTTGTAGAAAGTTACTTTGTAATATGTGAACAAGCTGTCCCTTATCCAACTGGCAAAGTACTGGTGAGGCGCTGACTGCTGCAAATTCTTCGCGTAAGTATTGAAATGCCTGTCGAAAAACCCATGCGGAACCGTGGGCCTGACAGCCCCACTTTAAAACCATTGATAAAGTATCTAGTGACAAACACTCCAGTATCAAGTCTTCACAGCCTTGTGCCAATATATCAAGCTCCAGAAACCGTCCAATTTGGTATAATTCCATTGCTTCTTCAAGAGTAGTTGGTCTTACACGACCAGTGTTCGTTAATGCATGAACCTCTCCAAGTGAGCCGGCCGAACTTCCAGTTCCAGCTCCTCGCAGAATAAGTGTCAAATCGACCGTATCTAAATATATTGCTTGAAGTAGAACTCGTGCATATCTCTTCGGTATAACTGATTCATCCAAAACAATACGCGTTGGTACATGTATAGAGCGCTCTATATACTCATCAATGTTTCTTGCTCGGCGGGCAATTAGATTACGAAAGAAAGGTGAACGCGCACTTAATATAGCTTTATGACATGGAAGCTCAAGTTTCGGTCTGAAACCGTACTCCGAGTTACCCGAGTCCTGACGCAAACAGTCGTTTGTACTTTCTGCTGTAAATACTAGCGCAGCATCTGCATAATCACCAGTTTCTAACAAATAACGCAGATCTTGTTCAAGCGGATTAGGTGTTCCAAAGTCGTCCCCAAGTTGACGAAGCAAATTTATATTGATGGCTGGATCATGTGGACAAAGATCGCCTGTATACAAGTAACGCAACAATGAAGCAAATATTTGCACATCGATTGGCGATGAAGGAAGCTCAAGACAAATGCGTGCTCCAAATCCTGGACAGCCAGAAAGTAAATCCCTAAAATAGGTGCAACGTGAGGATAATATGGAGCGATGGACTGGGAATATCGTTCCTCGGAATACAAGGTCGCAATCTGTGCACAATCGTAAGTCATAAAGCGCAGCCAAATCTTGTTTGTACGTAGTTGCCGGGGGCCGGGCCAATTCAGCTTGCACCTATGTTGAAAAGTAAAAGATGTATGTACGATGGCTGAAGATCTGACAAATTGATTGCTTACCGATAAATCTCTTAATGCCGCCAATGCTTCAAACTCCTCACAAAGTGCAGCCAACTCAAGGGGTGTCCAATCACACACAAAATCTCGTAAGACACGCGCATGATCACACGCTTTTGATGAACGCCGCCGACGTATAAATTTTCTCTTAAGTGTAGCAAACCCAGTAACTCGCTTTCGCCTTTGATCACGATGGTAATGAATACCATTATAGGATACACTTCCGTCCGGGCCTCCTCCGCTGCCATTAGAGCCAGATGAGCCCATACTTGCAGCCGTAAGAGCCTGAAGTATCGATGTGTTTCCGTTGCCATGTTCATTATTAGCAATTGGATTTTCAGCAGGTGGGGCTATGGGATAACCACCGCTGGAGGTGTTTGCCCCCATCTGCTTGAGACAGAACTAATACCCACCTCAGCAAGAGTTAGTTAGTTTCGTGACTTTCCCCTTTCTAATGTATTAAGGGTATCGACATTATTTGATAAATATGTGCATTATCAATAAATTATCATCTTTTAATACATAAGAGAAGTTTCTGAAAATAAAAAATATAAATTGAATTAGTTTAAATTAACTAGTTATCTATATATGTTATGTATATAAAACTCTTTGTTCTCACTGACTGATTGATCACCGCCGTGGCCAAACTACAAGAGGTACATCTAATAATACCTTCATCGTGCAATAAGGCGGCTTTTTGCGAAATCTTGAGTGGAAGGGGGTGAATTTTGTGGTCAAAGTTCAGATAGTCTTAGTAAGAAAAACTTTGTTGCTCTTTGATATATCGCAACCAAACTTTTAGAATATGAGTTTGATATAAAGATATATATGTCCACCGATTTTAAGTCAGATCGGACGACTATATCCGATAGCTGCCATATGCTATAATCGTCGCAAAACAACACTTAAACTTAAAGTTTTATTTTTAAACAAAACTGACAAATATTGTTATGCTTATCAATAAACTATATTGAAATTAAAATTCTATTTAGCCAGTTGTTTTGTTTCTTTTTTGCCTTTATTAACAGGGCAATAACTCAACAGAGCTGCTTAATAACAGCATGGGATCTCTTTGGTAATTTGAACAACATTCTGTTCAGCACATTAAAAAATTACTAGAAATTAATATATTCTTTAGCTTATTTAAAAAGTCTTACCTAATATATATCACATTATATTGTACAAATATCAATTCATTATCGTATATAGCATTGAACATAATATCACTACTAAATATATAAAAACCTAATATCGATATCTAGTTCAAGATTTGAGATATTAATTGGAGGTTGATTTATCGAAATAACGGTATTTGATACTTTTGTTGAATTAAGTAAGTTATTTGCGTTATATTTAAAAATGTATCCGTTGAATATATTTAAGTGATCGTTTTGCAGTTGCATCGATATAAGCGATACCAAGGAGCACGAGTATCCATATGATACTATTATGATATTATATCATTGCAGTAATGAACTTAAACAGGTTGCAAACAAATTTTGGTAAGCTGCAGCTTACCAATTATACTCTGTTGCCGAACTTTAAAGGACATAAAGGACAATAATAATGGGTGGCATTACAGTTTCATTAGCTGGTGAATTTTGTCGAACCCTCTCATTCCAGTAGTACCCGTGGAACTCGAACCGATATAATAAAAGCGTTCTTAAAATCCTCTTTTTTGTGGCTTAATATACAAAAAATTGCTTTTACAAATATGCGAGTACACCCTAAAGGTAATAATAAAGGTATATTTCTAGATATTTCAAATATCTGCAACAAGTCATTAAAAGCAAGAAACGATGATAACGGTGCTAAAGGAGAAACTGCATTTATTCCAAGGGACAAACATTAAAGCTGGCAGAACTAGTCGTGAGAGATGATTGCTTTTCTTATAGTCAATTTTATGTTGCTTGCTCAAGAGTTAGCTCTAAGAGTCACTTAAAAATTCTTGCCACTGATGAAAAAAACAATAAATGTAGTATATAACGAAGTATTGCAGTATTTAATGATTTCATCTATAAATAAATACTACATGTCATTAAAGGCTCAAATCGTTAAATTGTTTTATTTGAGCAATGATAATGATACACATCAGTGCAAAAATTTGTTGTATTGATCAGGGCACTCATTGTATTGTCAGTTGTTAAATATAACTTTTTGGGTTACCACGAAGTAAAAAAAAATATTCGTATATTTTACTTCTAGAGTGGCGTGGAAATAAGAAATATTATTAGAAATATTAACATTAAATTGATAAAAATTTTATCAATTTTTTTCAATCATTCTAAATTTTCACAATCTCTAACGCAAGCGAAGCTGCAGGCATATTGCTAGTATTATATACAATTCCTAAAAATATTTTACTGACATTTTCTGACATTGTTTACATACTTGATTTCAATGTAGCGAAAATTAATTTGTTCCCTTCAAAAAAAATATATATTTCTGATGGAAACTGACTGAAGCTGAGGGAAAAAAGGTCGAGTCGTGAATTTGACATGCACAACTGAAAAAATTTAAATTTGAGTTTATTCGAGGATCGATTCATTGTCAAATTAGGATTGTTTCCCAAGGAACGCTCTACGACCTAGAAGACAGACACATTCTGGGGATTTTGGTTTGCAAATTCAACCTTATTAATCTAAACAGAATATTTATATTTTATTAAAAATGAAGTAACGAGATGTGTTCCAGCATTAAAAGCTAAACAAAAACTGATCCAAATCATAAAGATCCTTCCGCTTACACTCACAAAACTCATTTAAAGCAAGTGACGTTATAAATATGAAACAGGCGAAAAATTGATTTCTCTCAAAAGCAAAAGTACCGTTATCTGAACAAAGTCCAAACTTCGTGTGCATTTTTGTTGCATCTCAACAGATATTTCATTAGTACATCATAATTGCGAAAAATGTACAGTTACAGCAATAAAGCAAAAATGAGGGTGACGTTATAAATATGAAACGTACCTTATTGTATGTCAATAATTTGGAAAAGATGATAAGCTCAAACAGACCCACGGAATAGGTAACTACCTTTTGTGTATTTTTTCATTTTGCTTAATTAATCTGCAAAATAAATTATTGTAAGTATTATAGAATGTATGCACTAATCTTTTATCAAATTAGAAAGTCCTAAAATATACTTCAAAATCAACAAATGTATAACACTAGTTTTTGTTAAATGCTTGTAGATATATAAATTTAAGCAAAGTCGGTCAAGAATCTAATGTTTATCCTGTCATTGTTGGAAATTTTAAAAACACCACTGAATATTTACTTGGTTACTATTACTTTATTGCATGTGTTTGGGAAGACAATTGAAATGCCGACCAAAAATTACAAACAAATGTCATTCAAAATACCTCAGTGAACGAACTATATGTGCATTGATATTTTTGTACAAAAAATCAGTAAAAAAAAATTAAATATTGTATTTTCTAAACATATTTAGTATTTTTAAATAAACAAACCGCCTCTGACAAACCCAATAGACTACTTCAAACTTCGTACGTTGTAGAATAAAAAAGTGATGAGTCGAGCAAGCCGACTGTAAGATACTACAGCGTATTCTAGAACAAAATCAAGTACTCAATGTAAGATTTCTTATAACTAATAAGCTTAACATGTTAATCACCTATTTGTGAGAAAAGGCGCGGTATTCCAAACTTTAAAAATTTTGTAATTACGATAGTTCATAATGTAGTTGACCGAATCCAACCAAAATTGCTCAGAAAATTAAAAAATTTATTGCACCTACTGTGTAAGTTTGGTTTGGATACCTTAACAGACAAACAAGTTTCTCATACTAAAGACATATCTTGGCTCTGTTGTTTGTTAGATTACTTATATGGGAGGTATGTAATATAGTTGTCCGATCCGAACCAAAATTGGCCTGTGTTTAGATAATACCACCATACAGTTGGTTCAGTTATTTTAAAAAATTTTAAAAATACAGAAAGACAAATTTAGTTAATTTTTCGATTTTCATCATATAGAACATATATGAACTAGACATCCGATTTCAATCAAAATCGGTCAGTATATGTATATTATTACCTTACACGTACTATTTCTTTAAAAACGGAGCAACAATTAAAAAAAACAAAACATTTTTTTATGTTTTCGTTCAGATATCTTAAATACTTTTCGAATTATAGGAATTTCGAAATCGTTTTTACGATTTGCGGGGGCGGTGGAGGTCGTGGAAAAAATCCAAAATAAACTTGTACTGCTTGCAGCATAGACGGATATACATACCGAGCTTGGTGGCTGTAGCTCTTATAGTCTCTGAGATCCAGATTTTCATACAGACGGACGGACAGACGGACATGGCTATATCGAATATATATACTTTATGGGGTCTGCCACGCATCCTTCTGCCTGTTACATACTTCTGACAAACCCAATATACCCCTCAGAGGGTATAAAAAGTGATGAGTAAAACACACTATTTAAGGGAACATTATCAATCGTGAAATTAACTAATTAAGGAGTAACCGTGTTAAACGTCATAAACAGGCATTAAGAGAAAAGTTTAAGATTAAGTGTTTAGAAATGAATTGAAATTATCTCGCATCACTTTATTATTATTGAACTCTATATACAAATGATATTGACTAGTTTTAAGAAGCCTGTAAAATATAATGATATCCACGATCCATTAAAGGTCAATGATAAGCTTTAAGAGTAGAGCATAGTTTACAGAGTCAAATGTTTTACTAAAATGCGACGTCAGTTTACTTTAAGTCGTACTCTACGAATCTAGTTTGGGAGAAGTTAATATTGAGTGATAACTTTGTTATTCCCCTATACTTGGATATATCAAAACTGTACCCATTTTCTTCTTCATCAAAAGCTTTGGTTAGCGATTATTCTAGGATTTGGATGGACCTTGAACAGAATGGAGCAATGCAATGGAGTTGATGCAAAGTTGATATATGTATGTACACTCGCTGACATAAGGAATGATTTCTCTGTAATATTTGCCCTCAAAGCAATATTTAAGAATTAATTTGCGAAATTATGTGATTAATTTTTTCCTTGACTCCATAATGAAAAAGTAAAAATAATCGCAAATTCCCTTATGGTGCACAGAGAAGATATTCAATGTACACAGACTTTTTGTTATGAAGAACACAAAAAAAAACAAACAAGTTAAGAATTGAAGAAAGAAGCAATAAAATATGAGAATACATAAAAATATGTTAATCTATTCAGTTATTAATATTTAAGAAGAGAAAAGTTATTGTTTTGTATGCAGAGTTATGAAAGCACATGTACAAAAATACATACATATGTATGTATATTTAATGTTATTCGTTTAAGGTTCACATAGCTATTGAATATTAATAAACAAACAATTATAAACACAAAAAAAAACTAACTGTGCATTAAAATGGATTTGAGAAATGGAACGGTTAAAATTAAATCGGTTATGTACACATACATACATACATTTTTATTTGTGTATGTACATGCATAATATGTCTTTGTAAATGTTACTTTATGTTCCAAATGCTTTTATTGAACATACTTGAGCATGGCATTCTTGCAAATTGTCATTTCCACGTACATCAATTAATAAATATAATTGTCGAAGTACACAGTATGTTTACTTAATACACAAATCTGCATTTAAATTATTCCCCATCTCTTTGTATCTACCATATACATACATATGTATGTACATGTACATAGAACATTTTGGTGTGTAAGTCAATGTGTATATACATATGTATGTACGTATGTTTGAATGTATGTATGTATGTATGCATACAAATACACATACATACATATTAATATACATACACCCATAGCAATAAATACATAAAACAGTTTTGCATTAAAATACATACATATATGTATGTAATATTAAACCTAGACTTACATATATACATATATGCTACAACTTTACTTACCCGTTTTTTCTATGAGATTTTCTTTTTAGGCAGGACTGGATTCAAAGCCAACAACGTACAACATCAATAAACACTTTTCACATAATATGCTTTTGGCGCACGACTACATGATTATTAAAAAAAATTAAAAAACTTAGTTTTTGAAATGTTTTCCTTATTTTGACACTTTTCCATTTAGATTAATTGTAATTTTCACTTATGTAGAGAATGGAATTTTACAAATTTTATGTGCAGTAAAGCAAGTTGTTTCGTTCAGAATAAGTTCAAATGAACGGGTCAGTGAAATAAACGAATGAACTTGTTCAGTCATTCGTGAAGCAAACTATTTCAACACATAATTTTCGTCCCTTTTTTTATACCCCTGAGGGGTATACTGGGCTTGCGTATGTAAAATGCATATGTAACAGGCAGAAGGAGGCGTGGCAGACCCCTTAAGGATATATGTTTATTCTTTAATAGCCGAGTCGATATAGCCATGTCCGTCTGTCCGTATGAACAAACAGATCTCAGATTTTAGCGAATATCTCAGGAACTATATTATACCTACATATGTACATATACCTAGGGTCACCAACTTTTGTATGCAGGTTGCTAAATGCAATATAAAGATAATGCCATCAACATTTTTATGATGCCACGCCGCTTTCGCCCACAAAAAATCAAAGCTAGTTAAGAGCATACATGATAACGTATAGTTTTGTAACTTAGTGTATATGTATTTGGAGACAAATAATATCAAACGATCCTGAAAATTTCATTTAAACCGGAATATAATTAAAAAAGTTGGTCACATGACAAAAATCGTTACTTTTAAGCGAGCACATCCACGTGCTTCATCCATTGACTTGCTTATAATTAATCGTTGGTACTTTTTTAAATATAATAAAATTAGTGGAATGACCGATGCATATCATTAAATAACTAAAGAGAATAACTAAGATATTAATTGTTCAAATAAGATTAAATTTGTTCAATTGCAATATAAACCATGTACATTGCCAAATCTGTTTTTTCGTTCGTTCAGAATGACTTCAATCAAACTTAAGCCTAGTAGAATTTTGTTGTTAGGTAAAAAAAAATTCAGTTGAAGTTCTTTTTTGCTGAATTTTTGAGTTAGCTCAATTGTTCAATTTGCTTATTTGTACACATATGTATGTATGTACATATGTACAAATTTGGGTAGGATAATTTTTGAAATATCAAAAAAAGAACATAAATAAAATAAAAATGGGTGAGGCTTACAGTAAATATTTTTTTTTATTTATGTATGCCCATTTAATTAATATTAATATTTATACATACAGATGTTCACAGCTTATTTTGTGCAGAGGTTCAGCAAATTTTGAAAATTGAAATTTAAACGCAGTTTTTGTCAATATCTAGTAGACTTATATTATAAAACTAAAATTTATAATAATAATATTATAATATAATTAATACGCAAATTTTCATGTCACAGCTTTCTTCGTGCAACAAATTTAAGTAACTTTAAATCTTGGATTAATATTTTTTTTGGCGGAATTTTCGCTCATACTTTTTTGTATTCTTAGTAAACTAATCTATTTTTAACGTAAATGAGATTGATCACACTGAACATGTAAAATTTGCGGGAAATACAAGAATAGCACCTCGAACAGTGAAATGGGGAAGACAACATATACGAATAGAAACTACTTAAAAATTGGTATCATCAATGGAAAATCGGTTAAAACAGGTATTGAAAGCCAAGAGAGGCAATACAAAATATTAAATATAATTTATACTCAAAATATTTTAGGATTAGGTGCACTGCTAAAAATAAGCTGTGACATAGATATAGTCAATAGTTTTTGTTTTTTTTTTTTGGGTTGTTATTTGAAAAAATTTAATACTTTTGAAGTGACTTATAATATAAAAAAGACTGCTCAATTGAACTTCATTCAAATTAATTTGATACCAATAATAATAGTTTAGCCAATATCTGACTTTAAAAATTACCGTTGCCTCTGCACGAAATATGCTGTGAGCGACTGTAAGTATGTATAATGAGTTTTTGCTAAATAATTGAGTCATTTTATATTCAAATTAATATATTTAGTTGAAAAAGGAAGTAAAACATAAAACATGTTTGAAATACAAATTATTCAATATAATTTACCGAATGTTCATAAGTAAAGGTTGTTACATGAACATTTTTTTTTGTTTTGTTTACATTTAGTGACGAACTAGTGCCAATTTGAGTAAATGATGGAACTGGTTTGTCGAATCACTTAAACAAAATAGTGAACCAAAGATGTTAATCGAGACTATGTTGAACAAACTATTTCGGTTATGACCTATACACACTGAGCACATGTTCGTGGAACAACTGGGAACTACATATGCAAGATGTGAAACAGTTAATCACACTGCCAGCATTCGGCCACTTTTTTGTGTCAGAACTCAATGGTGGGATGAATTTGTAAAATTTATTCAATTGGTTAAATGCAGGTAATAAAAAGCAGCTAAAAGGTCAAACAAAATGTGAAAATCTCAATTAGTTGTAAACGAAAAACATTTTTAATTTTTAACTTTGATGCGAAATTATTAAACAGAGATGTAGAACTATAATGAAAAGGAAGTAAGGCTTGCAGCTCGCATAGCTGTATTATAAAATATAAAAAAATATTAAGAAAGCATAAAACAATTTTTGATAATGTATTTACATATGTTTAATAAAAGTATTGGGACAATAAGGTAGCCAAAGCGTTTATAACACCTAGTATCATATCATAATAAACTACGGAAGATCGGATACCATCTTATTATGTTTTTGTCATATATGGGCATTTCCGCGGTCACTTACACGACTTTCGTAAGCAAAATAAAATTTTAAATGTTAAATATATCAAACACTATTAAATTTTTTACAATTCACCACTAATAATTTTTTGTAGTATTTTGAGACTACTATAATTGGTAAAAAAATTGAGAGCCTCCAGTTTTTATCTTTTGAGATAAAAGCCACAAAAGAGCGGTCACTCACGCGACTTCAAATATACATGACTTTAGACATCATTGCTAATAATCGGCAAACTCTGCGAATTGTGTGAAAATTTGAAACTTTAAATATTTTTGACATAAATAAGAAATATCAAGCTTTATTATTAGACTTATGATTTTTCAATATTTGGTCTGTCCTTTTTTTGCGAAGGATTCTTCTAGGTCACTCACGCGACGTCACTCACGCGACATTGTTCAAACTGCAGTTTTGTTTGCAGTTATATATACAATTATAGTCATTACATTAGTATTTAAGCTAAGAAGATAAAGAAAAAATACAAAAAGAGTTGTCCATGAGCTGCAAACGACTAAAAAAACTCTATATTACAGAAGAAATGAAATTTTTTTTTTGACTCTTGGTTGACCTTTTCGCGGAAATGCCCATATATATATGTTTGTTAAATTTAAGATTAATTTTTGTGTCAAATTCGAAAATGTAGGCATAAAATAGACGGGGTACAGAATACGAACATAAAAAAATATGAAGTAAAGGAGAACTGAAACTAGACACTGTTAAACTAAGCGAGAATTTTACCAAAATATTTGAAATGCTAAATGATTCTTAGTGTGATTAGGCCATTTTGCTCATTAAGGTACTAATACCGAACTTGTACCCTATTCCGACTGATCTTATATTTAAGGAACGAATGGAAATATGTTAGATGTAAGACATCGAGTCAGACTGTAAAAGAACCGACTGGAAACATACCCGAGGAACGATTGGGATATTTTTCAGATGTAAATAGCCTAATCAGCGTGCTAGCATATAGAATCCAGCATCCGGCATATCTGATAAAATTAACATTTCCAAACTATTAATGGTATTTTCAAGAACTACATTAAAAAAACTATTCGACTGAAAAAAAAAACAGATCTCCCTCTTAGGAAGCCAACATTAAACTGTCGCAAAATGTGTAATTGTTGTCAAAATATAGATATATTGTTTTAATTAGGTAAAAAACCAAACAAGAATTACCAATTCATTATCTTTCAAAGCAGTTAAACAGAAAAAAAGACATTAACTGACCTAAAACTCCGATTTTCTACCCTTTTCCTGTAGCCCTATAGATTCTTTCGAAAACGGTCAAAACTTGAAAACAAAAGTCAAATGCAAAGTGGTATCAACTATCGGGTACATAAATAGCAACCGTATTGGCATGCACTATTTTTTACCTCGTGAGTTTAAGTCGTGACTTTACTCGTTTTATGGCTCTCATTTCCAGAGGTTATGGCTCTCATTTCCAGAGGCTGCAACTGAATACACTTGATAGGCAAATATTCAACCTATTAATTGTATATAGTCCAGGCTAGACTATTTTTTGACACTTTTTTTTTTCTATTTCATCCAAGTTGAAAAATAGTCGAAATTTAGTGTATTTTTATACCCTCTGAGAGGTATATTGGGTTTGTCAGAAGTATGTAACAGGCAGAAGAAGGCGTGGCAGACCCCATAAAGTATATATATTCTTGATCAGCATCAACAGCCGAGTCGATATAGCCATGTCCGTCTGTGCGTCTGTCCGTATGAACAAACAGATCTCAGAGATGGTAAGAGCTACAAGTTCAAACTTGGTCAGTATTGACCACATATTTAGTCAGTCAATACGTATACAAGTTTGTTTCCTTTTTTTGATGCCACGCCCCATTCGCCCACAATTAGCGAAAACCCAGACATACCTCGTAAAAAATACATGTTTTTGGCGAATATCTCGGTAACTATAACACCTAGGGTCACCAATTTTGGCATGCAGGATGCTAATTGCAATGTAAACACAAATGTCATCAAAATTTTTTGGATGCCACGCCTCCTTCGCCTACCAAAAGCAAAATTTCTTTGTAACTTTGCAAGCGGCTGGCTCACTTATTTCTTAACATATAGTTTTGTTACTTTTTTACTTGCAGACCAATAATATCAAACGATTGTGAAAAATTCATCAAAAACGGACTATAATTAAAAAAGTTTGTCTTACAAACTTAAATTTTTATCGAAATAGCAGTGCACTGCTTTCGTTTACTCTGCAGTGTTTACAAGCAGTGCTTGTGTATTTAAAACTTACTCAATGCACTGCTTGTGGGTATAAAATTTACGCAGTGCGCTGCTTGTAAGCAGTCCAAAATTAACTCATATAATTGGAAACGAAGCTCAGAGGGTATTACACGGTTGGCATGCCCGACTGACATTTTCTTTCTTGTTTAAAATAACTGAACCAAACTCACAAAGTATGTGCATGGTACCACTTAATGTATCTTGACCGAATTTGGTGCGGATCAGAGAACTGCAACGAGTAATGAATTTTCAATCTGATTCGAATATTGATGTATACCCGTTGTGATTTATTCACATTTCCTGAGCGAAAAAAAATCATCCTCACTACTCGTGATTAAAATAAGGCAACACTCGCACCGTACTCTGAGCGTAAGTTGCAAACACTCGATTGTGATTTGATTTTTCTGTGAGCTGAGCGTACGACACGCTCACAGAACGGTTGCTACTCGATGAGTGAGCGTTAAAAAAGCGAGTGCTACTCGATGAGTGGGCGTTAAAATAGCGAGTGCTACTCGATGAGTGAGCGTTCAAAATGCGTGTGCGTCTCGGTGCGTGAGCGTTCAAAATGCGTGTGCTACTCTTACGTGATCGTTCATTGACACCGCGATACTCGCTCTGTGAATGAAATTTGAGCGTTCGACGCAGCGATGCCGGCTCTGTGAGCGTTCGACATATATCCATACATACAGACATATACTTTTGCACATGCACGTATGTCGTATGTGCATATGTATGTATATTTCTACGAACGCATGCCATAAAATACGGCTCTCTCGCTATCGCACATTACAAGAAGAGTGCACACAAACTAAAAAGGTCTTTGCTTGTGCGTCGCGACTCAGCCTATGCGATTCTTTGTGATACTCGCTCGTGAGCGTTGAAAACCAACGCTCAGTTTTCATTCATCCCTCACTGATTTTTGTGCTACTCGAGTTTTTGGTGAACGAAATTTTCGCTCACACTCCGCTCACGTGTCTGTGATTTTTGAAGTACTCGATTTTTTCTGAACGAAATTTTCGCTCACACTCCGCTCGAGTGTTTGTGATTTTTGTGCTACTCGATTTTTTGTGAACAAAATTTACGCTCACATTAAATTCATACTATGACGCTCACTTGTTACGTGAACGATACTCGATTGAAATTGTAAAGCTACTACACTCGAATTGATTTGATTTTTTGTAGAAGTGAACAATCATACTCGAGTATACCCGTTGCAGTTCTCTGGTGCGGATCGGACAACTATATAGCCGCCTTATCATAAAAGTCTGAAAACGTGTTTTTGCCCTAAATAATTGTGGTTTTTAAGATATTTTGATGAAACTCACACAGTACGTGTAGGGTAGTAATATACATATACTGACCGATTTTGGTTGGAATCGGATGACTATATAAAATATTTTTTAAATGATGAAAATTTTCAAGTGTACTAAATTTGTCTTTTTGTCCAACTTTTTTGTTTTTAAAATAACTGAGCTAATTTCACAGTATTGTGTATTGTAGAATTATCTAAACACTGACCAACTTTGGTTCAGATCAAACAACTCTAACCTCCCATATAAGTAATCTGACAAAAATCAGAGCCAAGATATGTCTTTAGTATGAGAAACTTTTTTGTCTGTTAAGGTATCCAAACCAAACTTACACAGTAGGTGCAAAAACATTTTTTTGAGTTTTCTAATCAACTTTGGCTCGGATCGGACAACTATATCACATACCTCCCATAGAAGTAATCTGACAAACATCGGAGCCAAGACATGTCTGTAGCATGAGAAACTTTTTTGTCTGTTGAGGTATCCTAACCAAACTGACACAGTGTTGCTGCTCTAGTCAGCAAGCTCCTTTGAGCAACACAAAAATATGTCGAAGCAAACTATGTTGCTGCATACTGTAAGTGTGTATGGGTATTCTGGTTTTGCGCATTTCACCAGAATCATAATTTCATCATGTTCGTAATATTGCATCAGCCGCTAATTATGCTCTGATTGGTGGTTTGAATTTTGTCGCTTTAAGAAGTTCCGTTTTAGCTCGCTGTCGTCGAGTGTAGTTCGGTACGGGGCAGAGAAACGAAAAGGCAGACAGTTCAATTTTGGATCGTGAAGCCTGCGCACCGAAACTCGCTGCGCTATTAGTTAAAGCCATGGAGAATAATAACGACGCTCCGACATCAGAAGTGGGAGCAGCACCACCTCCTGCATTTTCAGAGGATCAGTGGTGCATAATTTTACAAATGCAGAACCAGAATCTGCTGGAGCTTGCAAGAACCATACACGCGAGCAACAGCAGACACGTGGCGTCACTTTGCCAAAATTTTTCTCTGACACTGCAGGTGCAGATGCTTCAAAGTGGTCCATCACTGCTGACATTATATTAACGGAGCAGCCCCTAGATGGAAGCAGACTCATCATAGCACTAAGTGAAGCTATGGTGGGCAGTGCCTCACAGTGGCTAACTCAAATTGCATAGCCCGGCATTAAGTGGATTGAATTTAAGGAATTATTCCTCCGCCGCTACGAAAATAGTGAAACGCCGTCGGCAATGTTTTTAAATCTACTAAACAGTCGCCCAACTAACGGCGAATGTCTTGCGGTTTATGCTAGCCGTTTGGTGACCACTCTAACTTCCAATTGGAAAAACAAAAACATCGAAGAAATTGCTGTGTCAATTGTGGTCGCGCATTTAGCCAATGTGGATAGCCGCTTGGAACGGATTGTGTTCACGTCAAAAGTTCAAACTAGAAGTGACTTGCAATCCGAACTAGGCGCATTCACCTTTAAAAAACATCGTAATGCCGATCGTGATGACGACTCCGGACCTGGACCTGACGCCAAGAAGAGGAGAATATTGACAATAGTGTGCCATTTCTGCGGCAAACCAGGACATAAAATTGCTGAGTGCAGAGCCAAAATGCGACAAAAGGGCGACGGGACATCTCAGCGAGACAAGCCAACTGTTACTTGCTTCAAGTGCGGCCAGCCTGGACACTTCGCAAATCAATGCTCGAAAAATGAACTAACAAGTACACAGGGAGCATTCCAACGGAAGACTGTGGACCAGTGTTTTGTACCAGAGCCAACTGGAGTGATGATGCAGCTCGATGAGACTTACCCAATTTCTTTTAATTTTGGCGCGGAGTGTTCACTCATTATAGAGAAAATATGTAGTAAGCTAGCTGGTAAGCGTTTTAACAGCACTATCATGCTAAAAGGTATAGGCGATGCTGGCATATATAGCACCTTACAAATATTAAGCCAGGTCACCATAAATGAGAACGCACTTCAAATATTGTTCCATGTAGTGCAAGATAATCATTTGAAAAGCGACATTGTTATTGGCCGCGAAATTCTTAAACAAGGATTTAATGTTACTGTATCACAAAACAAGTTTGAAGTAGCAAAAGCCAAAGCCGTAAATATTTGCTCAATAGATAGGGAACCAGTTGACCTTACAAATCTTGATACCGAATTGTGCGGAACTGATAAAAACAAACTAATAAAAATTCTTGAGAATTACTCCACTGCTCTTGTAAAGGGGGCACCATCCACACGAGTCACAACAGGGGAAATGAAAATTCGCTTGATTGACTCAACCAAAACTGTACAACGCCGGCCCTATAGACTTAGCCCTGAAGAAAGAGACATTGTCCGAGAAAAGTTAAGTGAGTTACTTAAATGCAACATCATTCGACCCAGCTGCTCCCCTTTCGCTAGTCCTATGCTGCTTGTCAAGAAGAAAAATGGTACAGACCGACTTTGTGTCGACTACAGAGAGTTAAACTCTAACACAATCGCAGACAGGTACCCTTTGCCGCTCATTAGCGACCAGATCGCTAGGCTGCGTGGCGCAAATTACTTCACGTGTCTTGATATGGCGAGTGGTTTCCACCAAATTCCTATCCACCCTGATTCGATAAAATACAGACTTGGCCTATTCATACGTGATTGTTTACTTGGACGATATCATGATCGTGTCACCCACAGTCGAGTTAGGATTGGAAAGGTTAAAAACAGTACTAGACATTCTCACAGATGCTGGATTCATTTTTAAAGTTAACAAATGTAGCTTTTAAAATAAAAACAGTCGTTCAATATCTGGGATATGAGGTAAGAGCAGGGGAAATTCGACCAAACTCGCAAAAAATTGTTGCGTTAACATCGTTGCCACCGCCACAGACGGTTTTTGGTGTACGACAGTTTATTGGTCTTGCATCCTATTTTCGCAAATTCGTACCCAGATTCTCTCAAGTCATAAAGCCGTTGTATTCCCTAACATCAGGAAGGGAAAGTTTTGCGTGCACTACTGAGTTGGAAAGCATTCGCAAGAAAATTGTGACTATTCTTACAAACGAACCAGTTCTGGTAATATTCGACCCGCAATACCCTATAGAAATACACACCGACGCTAGCTCAATCGGATTTGAAGCCATGCTTTTACATCGGATTAACAATAAGCTTCACGTTGTAGAATATTTTGGCAAAACAACTTCGCCAGCCGAGTCCAGGTATCACTCTTATGAGCTTGAAATTCTGGCAGTATTTGCATCCGTTAAACATTTCCGTCACTACTTGCTTGGCAGAGAATTTGTGGTTTATACAGATTGTACGTAAAACTCGTTAAAGGCATCGCGAACCAAAATAGACCTAACTCCTAGAGTTCATCGTTGGTGGTCTTATTTACAATCTTTCAAGTTTGACATACAGTACAGAGAAGGAAAACGTATGGCACATGTCGACTTTTTATCTAGAAACCCAGTTACTCAGAAACAATTAATTTTGGAAAAAATTCCCGAAAAGCGAATAAACATAGCAGAAATCTCAAATAATTGGTTGTTTGCCGAACAGCAATTGGACCCGGATATTGTTGCCCTTGTCAGTAAACTGAATTCCAATGAGCTACTAGATGAAGTAACTAAAACATATGATTTGTTTCGTGAAATCCAATAAATTGGTAAGACACGATGCTTGCCAGTTGTGCGCCGAAATTTCAGATGGCAAAAACACTTGACAAAGTTTACCAATTTTACTGGTTTGAGAAAATGAAGAAATATGTCGGTAAATTTGTTGACAATTGTATAACCTGCAGGACAGCAAAGTCACATTCCGGCAAAGTACAAGCAGAATTATATCCTATACCAAAAGTTAGCATCCCTTGGCACACTGTCCATATGAACATTTCTGGCAAATTAAGTGGTAAAAGTGATCTAAAGGAATATATCATTGTTCAAATTAGCAGCTTCACAAAATTCGTACACCTTTATCACACTCTCAAAATAGATACGGAGAGTTGTATCAGGGCCATATAGTCTTCAACTTCCTTGTTTGGTGCACCAACACGCATTATAGCTGATCAGGGTAGATGTTTTTCAAGCGCGCAGGTTGCAGAATTTTGCTGTTTAAAAACCATAAAACTTCATTTAATCGCGACTGGGGCAAGTCGTGCTAATGGACAAGTTGAGCGCGTTATGAGCACGCTCAAGAAGCTATTAACTGCAGTCGAATTAAGCCAAAGGTCCTGGCAAGATGCTCTCGGCGAGGTGCAGCTAGCTTTAAACTGCACAACAAATCGGGCAACTGAGGCCAGTCCCTTAGAAATGTTAATAGGGAAAGAAGGTCGACCTCTTGGATTAGTTCCTCCATTGGACACAGAATTGGAAGTAGACTTAGACTCCACACGGGCTCGAGCAAGTAGTAGTATGAAATCTTTAGCCTCTTACAACAAATATCGATTTGATAAGTCCAAGGCCGCTGTTGTAAGACACAGTGTCGGTGACTATGTCCTTCTCAAGAACGAGGAGAGAGACTAGACAAAACTAGACCCAAAATTTAAGGGTCCATTTTTGGTAGTTAAAGTCCTAGACGGTGACAGATTCATGTTAAAGTCGTTATCGAGTAAACGATTATATAAATACTGGCACGAGGACACAAGAAAACTTCCAGAGGGAAATGTGTCCAATGAGCCGGACATTGAAGATGAAGATCCAGGCCCGTCAAATGGTCTGATAGATGCTGAGAGTGAACCGTCCAAGTGAGACGATGATTGTTCTTTTTTGAATTAAATTTGGAATTTTAGTTAAAGAAAATGTAAAATCGACAAATTGGCAAAATATTATGTAATGAAAACAAGCATCATGTTTTATTTTTGTAACTTGCATAGGTTAAGCTATTGAATTGAATTGAAAGAAATATGTTTTCAAATGTTTTAATTAAGAATAAATGTTAAGTTTGTATGAAAGAAATGTTGAACTGAATATTTTATCAGATGGTTATCCGTCTAAGAGAGACGATTGTTAATGGTTATCCGTTTAAGAGAAACGATGATTATTGGTTGGATATCTGTCTTAATGTTGAACTGAATATTTTATCAGATGGTTATCCATCTAAGAGAGATGATGATTAATGGTTATCCGTCTAAGAGAGACGATTGTTAATGGTTATCCGTTTAAGAGAAACAATGATTATTGGTTGGATAATTATGCTCTGATTGGTGGTTTTAATATTGTCGCTTTAAGAAGTTCCGTTTTAGCTCGCTGTCGTCGAGTGTAGTTCGGTGCGGGGCAGAGAAACGAAAAGGCAGACAGTTCAATTTTGGATCGTGAAGCCTGCGCACCGAAACTCGCTGCGCTATTAGTTAAAGCCATGGAGAATAATAACGACGCTCCGACAAATATAATTCTAAAGTCTTTATTAACGGCTTAAGTATTCAATAGCCGAGTGTGTAAATAATTCATTTAAACCGTTGAACATATTTATTAATATGAAATAAATACGAACGAAATAATGTAAACGAAATATAAGAAAAATATAAAGACAAAATATAAGATAATTAATTTTAATGTGTTGCGCTGTCGTTCTCTGTCCTTTACACACTGAACTGATATCGATATCAAAGCAGAGTCATCAGGGTTGCGACCAATCGATATACTTAATGGCTATTAATTCAGTGTTGTAGAATATCGATAACTTGCAGTTGTTTGTATTCATAACATTCCGCCCACCGGTTAACTACGCGGGAGTTTTACTAATAACATCCAAAATGGCTCATTTAGACACAGGACGCTTCAAAATTCCTGTTGCTGTCTTTACTGCTGCAATCCTAATGTGTCCATCCTTTGCTGGACATGTCAGTTATGATTCCATTTTTTAAAAACTACCACGAGGTTGATTGTCGTCACTTATGATAACAACATCTCCAATTTGTATTGGGCGGTTTTTAACGTTCCACTTCGTGCGTCTGGTTAATACGTATATCAGCAAATATTCATGAATCCAACGTTTCCAGAAATTGTTCTTCAATTGCTGAAAAATTCTATACTGTTTCTGATGCCGGAACTCACCAGCATCTCCAGGTGTTTGCGTTGTATTCGGTGTTCTCAGTAGAAAATGATTTGGTGTCAGCGGCTGTGGATCATCTATATCAACTGCGATATGCTTCAAGGATCTAATGTTAATGATATTTTCAACCTCAATAAGTAAACTCCTCAAAGTGGTGGTGCTTGCTGGTTAAGCGTGACTGACAAAACTCGTTTTGCTAAACGTTCCCAAAATATGAAAACGGTCTCATGTATGGACTTACGCAATCCATTGGCAATTGCCACATTAATGGTGCTACAGGTTTTGCGTTAGCATTTTTGCAGATTTGGCAATCCTTCTTAGCAAGTTTGACTGCACTACGCAAGTGCGGAATCCAAAATTTCTGTCGAATCTCTGCAATTATTAATTCATTATTTTGATGATGAAAGATATCATGATAACGCTGTACAATTAATTTTGTTATTAAATGTTGTTTGGGTAAAATTATGTGTTCTCGAGCATCTTTGGACATGGTCGTGCACAGCAAGTACACCCTGCTTGTTCATAGTTGGTGATAATCTAAGGATATCACTGTTCTTTGATACGACTCTATGCTTCTCCAAGTCATGTACTTTTTGTGTTAATCGTTGATGTTGGGCTAACTTGCATAAAATGGATTCAGCTTTATCTAATTCCATAGATGTCAGCTCTTTGAGTTCAATTGCTGTTCCTTTCCTTTGTGAGCGATCTGTAAACCTTAACATCCAACCTACTGTGCGTTTCAAATGCATATAATTTGAAAAACGTTGTAAATAAATAAAGGGAATTCTTGACACCATCATTACGTTCCTACGGCGCTCCGTTGAACCATTGCACTCATAGTCTCTTTTCTGCTGGGGCAAAAATGATTCATCTCTTTAGAGAAATTTGGGACCTGTGGTCCACAAGACATTGGGAGTATAGTTTAAACTATACTGTGCTTTCGTAGCTATGCTCGAAACATTCAAATTTGTTGGAACCCATCGCCAGTTGTGTTTATCGGTTGCTTCCAAAATCTCACCTATTCGATGAGAAACAAAAGGCTTATATTGCCGTTGATCGGAGCCTATCCATGATAGAACCGTTTCCGAGTCTGTCCACAATACTGATCGTCGCACATTAATGTCATGACACTCCAGTATTGAGTTCCTCAGTCGTGTTCCTAGCACTGCTGCTTGTAATTCCAGTCTGGGAATAAATAACTGCTTTAAAGGAGCACATCTGGATTAGCCTGCAACAAACACAACATTAACTTCATTATTATATGTTATCCTCCAATAAGCAACTGCTGCAAAGGCTTGTTCGCTTGCATCTACGAATGTATGCAGGTCTACGTCAACTTCTTTCAGTAGAAAGTAATGTGAAAAGCACCTATCTGTTTTGAATTCTTTTACTTTCTCGATTTGAAGCATCCATTGTTTAAATTGAGAGAAAAGATCATCAGGTAACAAGTCATTCCAGTCTATACCAAGGCGCCACATTCTCTACATCAAGTGTTTTCCATAAAACGTTAGATCTGCTAGCATTCCAAATGGATCATAGACGAACATAACCAAACTTATCAGCTGTCGTTTAGATGGGCATTTAGTGCCTTTAATAATGTCCTTATCTACCTTGTTCAACTTTAAGTCAAATATAAAGTTGTCACTTAAGCTTTCCCAATGCATGCCTAGAATTTTATCAACGACTTCCACGTCCGTTGGGACTGATGATCCTTTCAAGCTGTCATAATCCTTATTGTTCAATTTTTTGTTTACACCCGTTGAATTTGAAACAAAGCCTAGAAGTTCAAAATGCGCCATTTTATGTAATCTACGCACCTCGTTGCTTACCTCATATGCTTCTTGTTCTGACTGAAAACTGGCGACAAACTCGTCAACATAGTGTTTCGAGTGTATAGCATCGATTACTTCTTCTCTTTATTTAATAGCATTGTATGCATTTAAATTCTTTACGTATTGGGCACAACACGGCGAGCAAGAAGCTCCAAAGATCATCACCTTCATTTTGTAAGTTTCAACTTTTCCATTCGATCGACTTTTCTATAGAAATCTCAAAGAATCCTGATCATCCTCTCGTACTGACACTTGAAGAAACATTTCTTTTATATCTGCGCATAGGCCAATCTTGCCCTGTCGGAATTTGAACAAAATATTTGTCAACGGTGGGTTCTGATCAGGTCCCTTTAGCAGCTTCGAATTCAATGAAACTCCGTTGACCATTGCTGCAGCGTCAAATACCAATCTTATTTTGTTGGGCTTATTAATGTTGTATACACAGAAATGCGGCAAATACGAAGTTTTTGCACCAACTATTTTTGCTTCTTCATTTGACATTTTTATTGCATAAACCTTCTTGACACAATCCATCAGTGCACCATCATATTCGGCAAACTTTCCTTTTCGTTCCAATTTGTCTTCCACTGATTTCAATCTCTTCATGGCTGCGTTGTAGCTATTTGGAAATTGTGCCTCGTCTTTCTTCAAGCCATAAGAGACCAGTTTCATAAGCCTCATCGATCTGTTTTGTCGTTTCCATCAATATCTTTCTAGCACGTTTTATACTGATTCCAAGGGCTCTCGAAATATTTTAACACCAAAGTTTTCTGTGGAAAAATAATCAGTTATAAGTTTGTGCACGTCTGACTCATCGAAATTCTCTTTAACATGTGTATGAAATACAACTGTCAGCAAAGGAGACGAGGCTTGTTTTTGTGATCCCATTGATTCATAGACTAGCCATCCTAAGTTGGTTTTGGCTGCCACCAAATTGTGATCCAACGCAATGCTTCTAGATGTCGATTCTATTTGACAATTATTTATTCCGATTAACATCGTAGAATCTGCATTAACGTATCCGTCCAAAGGAATATTTTGTAGTTTCAGGTATCTATTTTTGGCTCTTGTAGATCCACCGTCTGTAGTGGCAGTTTCAAGTCCGGAACTGTGTTTGCTTCATGACTCATCCACTTTCCTTTCCCGTTAGAAACTCGTACTTGTAATCTGCAATTCATTGACTTTGCATTTGATGATTGGTTGCCTATCCAATTTTCTGATTGACACCCAATTTGCAAGCAAGTTTCCCGACGACCCTTCAATGTTGTTTGGACCCATAATCTCAACTGGCAAAACCTTGAATAACCGTTTTGAAACTCCATTGTCCAATTTATTTATGGTTGCTTTTGTTGAGCTATCAGTTGCAAGTCTACTACTGGGTTCAAATGCAATGACTTGTGATGAAATTTCGTGCAGCCATTTTGACCTCAACTGACTTTCTTGTGACATGACTTCATGACTTCGGTTCAGACATCCGTAGCAAACTTTCAGCCTTTTTACTATTACCCATTTTTTATTTATATTTGCTGTATTTGTCACATTTGTGGTAACATTTTAACGAAAAATTACGAAGTCCTTCCGCCTGTTCAGTAGTTTGAAAAACTCTCTGCGTGTTGGTTTGACCACTCTTTGATTGGGGTTTCTGACTACTGGTTGTTGTTGATGCTTTTGCTACACTTCTCGCCAAAACGCTATAAGCCAATTATTAAAGTGTCTCAGATCAGCATATGGTCGAATAGATGTTGCATATTCCACCCATTGGATCCGCTTGGTCATAGGCATCTTCTCCACGAGTTGCTCCAAGCGCTCAGGATTGTGCAAATGTTGAATTGCATTTGCTGACTGTAGAAATACTACTAAATTTTCTACTTTTAAGAAAAAGTCACCAAGCCACTGTGGTTCCGCCAAAGGCCAAAAATCAAAAAAAAAATTTTCAACGTATAAAAAAATATTGTAAGAAAATTGTCTCTAAAATGTTCAATCTTCGCAATGGCAAACTGGATTTTTCCGGAAACATAACGGGACTTTCTAAAAATAGAACAAAACGCATGAACACGTGTTCATTTTTAGAGCAAAGCCAAGCAAAAGCTAAAACTTTCAACGAAAAAGTCAGCTTCAAGTCGTTCGCGTGATTTTGTTATAATTATAATTTAAAAATTTCTCAATGGATTTTGAAGTTAAAGGTGTTTATTTTATTTTTGTTAATAATTAAAAACTAATTTGTGTGTTAGACCTTTTAAAATAATTGTTTTATTCAACCTTTGTTTTTCTTCCTTTTTTGTGCATGATTTTAATGTTTACTTAAAGTTTTAGTTGTGTTCCCCCCGATTCCCCCATAGATTTTATATTCATTATATTAATCTAAGTCTTTACTTAATAAAAGTTTTTAAGTACCTGCAGAAACTTGCAGATGTGTGTGAAATACTCAATAGTTTAACACATCTTATTTTTTCAAGGTCGAACTTGCCCAGCAGAGCCACCGTGTTTGTTTCGTGTACTGAGTGTTTGTATTCGTCTTTAATTGTGGTGTACAATTTGTTTATATTCAATAATATATTAATATTTTTCGTTTTTAACTTTTAATTTGATAGGCAACATATGTCAGTGTGTATTCGCACGCCAACATATATTTAATTTATGGTGCTCCAAAAAGGGCACAAACACTGAAAAAGTACGAGAAGTTGTTACTGCTGTACAACAAAATATTGAAAACAACGGCTTTATAACCGAATTGAATGCACTTATTTAACCTATTGAATACATTTGCAAAAAAATTGTTGTATTTTGGATGCGCCACAAACGTATGAAATCTTCCGTTTTACAATATGAATGTGATTGGCTGAGTACAAAGGAATCAATTTTATTAAATTGTAAACAAAATGTATCCCAGAAAAAGCCGGAAAGTGTTCCACGTGGCCGTCAAAAACTTAATTTTATGGAGTCTTCAACGAGAACAAAGCGACGGCGTATAGCTCAACTGGTCGAAATTGATAAGTCCGCTGTTTCTGCATTACGCAACGAAAATCAAAGCCAAAATGTGTTGCCAGCGGATCCAATTGAAGTAATTTCTCTTTTAATGGAGACCGGCATGACCAAACACCAATATTTGCTAATACGAAATGCAAAGCCAACGGAGATGAATAATTTGAATGAATGTTTGGACAAAGTGGTTTTAAAAAAATATTTCGAATTTGGCTTATCTCCACTTCATGCAAAGATAAGATTCTTCGAATACTTTTTACACCTTTCATATAAGTCGGACATTAAAATGTAGCAGGCTAGAGGGCCCCAACAAAAACAAAAAGTTTTAGAAAGAAAGAGAAGAATTCAAAAGGATTTTCGGGATAAAATGGGCTTAATAGTAGACCAGCCTAGAGATGGAGGTAAAGAAACCTCTAACGATGGCAATGCAGCAAGAAAATTTTTTTCAAATCCTCGGTTGGCTTCAGAAATTACAGGTCTTAATGAAAATCTTATCCATCGTTGTGCCACGTTACTTCAAGCTTTATCATCGGGACACAAAATCAGTGTGGAAAAATTCAATGAATATGCTCTAGATACTGCCAGAGAGTTGTCCATAAGGTGCTCATTCATGGATCTGATGTTATAGAGCACGCAATCGTGTCAATTGGAGAACTCTCGGAGGAAGCTGCAGAGGCGAACAATAAAGAAATGAAGAAATGCAGACTGAATCATACCCGCAAAATGTCACGAGTATTGACAAATACGGATATACTCAATTATCTTCTGTTACGGTCGGACCCATATATTACTGGGCAGAGAAGTATTCCAAAAAAAGACAATTCAAAGCTACTTAACTCAGTTTATAGTTTACTTGAGGAGCCATAATAAAATTTTGTATTTTTTTGAAACTACAACCCTTGTAAATATTTTTCACCATTTAAATTGCTCATAAATTGTTATTGTTTATTTATTTGTTACATTTTATTAATTGTGGTTAATTGGTTGGCAGTTTTTTGCAACTACGAATACCATTTAAGAGGCTTGGTAAAACTTTCAGCTCTCTACTGCTATTAAAAGTATTTTTGGCCGCGCTTCCATACAAGCGGAACCACAGTGCAAGCGTTCGAAATTGTGCTCATTAACTGGACGAATTTGCAGCAACATGTTCCAACTGACTCTTTATAAGTAACTCCGGACAAATCTATCAACTTATGCAATGGTAATCCTCGTGCCATACTCACTGAATTCATATGCATTCTATTTTGTTCGTCTTCATTTGTTCTATGAGCCTGTGTAGATAAGCCTACCTGATCGCAACCCAGAAAACCCAGCCCTGATACGTTACCATAAATGCCGCTTCCATCAAGCGGACCATGAAGTTCCACGTTCCCACTAGCGCCATATGACCCACCAGCAGTTGGACCATTTCCATACCAAACGTCACCAGATACACAGTTATAGATTGACATGCCGTGCATGCCGCCTCCAGCTATTGCCAGTGCCTGCTGTCCAGCTTAAATTCCGATGCCCTTTCTTGTAACATCGTGAGCATGACTTGAGGCAACCTGTGTGACTCTTGGGCCTTCCTTGTTGTTACCTTCAATATGTGCTTCTTCTTTGTCAATGTGTATTGGATTGTTGATGCGTCCGAATTTTCTGAATCAATGCCTGCGTTTGTAGACGCCACCATTTGTGTGTCTTCTCTATCTGTTTTTTGCGATGCTTGCAGTTCTTCTATGTTCTTCTTCATCTCTTTCATCTGATCTGCTTGACTCTGCTGCATCGTTGTCATTTGTGTGGTTAATTGCTTTATTTGGTCTAATAGGCATTTTATCAAATCATGTTCTTCTTCATTGGGAACCATAGCCTTATTTCTGAAATCCATTTCAAACGATTCATCTAGACTGATATTTGACTTTTCATTTTGCAAACGCTTACACCGTTGTGTTAGCATATACATACATGTACCAATTGTCGAATTTCACCACGCATGGAGCCCCTCGACGCAAAAAACTATATATTACATGGAAAGACGCCAATAAAAATAAAACTGTTGCTGCTCTAGTCAGTAAGATCCTTTGAGCAACACAAAAATAGAATTTTCAAGTCTTTATTAACGGCTTAAGTATTCAATAGTCGAGTGTGTAAATAATTCATTTAACCGTTGAACATATTTATTAATATGAAATAAATACGAACGAAATAATGTAAGCGAAACAGAGAACTGCAACGAGTAATGAATTTTCAATCTGATTCGAATATTGATGTATACCCGTTGTGATTTATTCACATTTCCTGAGCGAAAAAAAAATCATCCCTCATTCAACTGATTATTCATGATTTATACTCGCTCTGAAAGTTTGTGCTTCACTCACTACTCATGATTAAAATAAGGCAACACTTGCACCTTACTCTGAGCGTAAGTTGCAAACACTCGATTGTGATTTGATTTTTCTGTGAGCTGAGCGTTCGCCACGCTCACAGAACGGTTGCTACTCGATGAGTGAGCGTTAAAATAGCGAGTGCTACTCGATGAGTGAGCGTTCAAAATGCGTGTGCTACTCGGTGCGTGAGCGTTCACACAAAGCCTGTGCTACTCGTACGTGATCGTACGATACTCGCTCTGTGAATGAAATTTGAGCGTTCGCGACGCAGCGATGCTGGCCCTGTGAGCGTTCGCGACGCAGCGACGCACAGTGGGGCCTTTCCTCATTTTGCTTTGCAAAAACCATATCTTTTGAATTAATGAATTGATTTGAAAAATTTAAAAAGCATTTGACAGAAAACTTCTTAAGCTTCAAAATGAATGTTTGTCCAAGGTTGTGACCTCTCATGGTGCTTGGTAATTTGAGGTCAAAGTTCAAAAATATTTTCATGCATAGTTTGGCTGTAAGATTCCAATAAAAATATTTATTTTTTTACCTTAAATGAGAGTTATTATTATAATTTTATCCATCCTTTCAAGTTATAAGATGTTATGAGTAAGTTTCTTAACTTTAATGCACAAAATTTTAATTCCGATTATTGGTGTCCGATTTTCTTCAAAATTATTATCAAAAATAGTTTTAATATTTGATATAATTAATATTTCCAAGCTATTATTGGTATTTTTAAGAACTATATTAAAAAAAAATATTCGACTGGAAAAAAATACAGCTGTTCCTCTTATGAAGCTAACATTTAACTGTCGCAAAAAGTGTAATTGTTGTCAAAATACATATATTTTGTTTTAATTAGGTAAAAAACAAAACAAGAATCACCAATTCATTAACATTCAAAGCATTTAAACAGAAAAAAAGACATGAAAAGACCTAAAACTCCGATTTAATACCTTTTTCCTGTAGCGCTATAGATACTTTCGAAAACGGTCAAAACTTGAAAACAAAAGTGAAATACAAAGTGGTAGTAATTATATTATAATAGTTTGGTTTTTATCAACTATGTGGTACACAAATAGCAACCGTATTGGCATGCGCTATTTTTATACCCTCTGAGGGGTATAATGGGTTTGTCAGAAGTATGTAACAGGCAGAAGGAAGCGTTTCCGACCCCACAAAGTATATATATTCTTGATCAGCATCAACAGCCGAGTCGATATAGCCATGTCCGTCTGTCCGTCTGTCTGTCTGTCCGTATGAACAAACAGATCTCAGAAGTGGTAAGAGCTACAAGTTCAAACTTGGTCAGCATCGATCACATATTTAGTCAGGCAATACAAGAATCTTTTTTTTTTTTAAAGCCACGCCCCACAATAAGCGAAAAACTAGACATACCTCGGAAAAAATACATGTTTTTTGCGAATATCTCGGTAACTATAATACCTAGGGACACCAATTTTGTCATGCAGGTTGTTGTTTGCAATATAAATATAATGCCATCAAAATTTATTGGATGCCACGCCCCCTTCGCCCACAATTGCGTTGTAACTTTGCATGCCGCTGGCTCACTTATTTCTTAACGTATAGTGTTGTAACTTAGTATATGTCTGCAGACAAATAATATCAAACGATTGTGAAAATTTCATTAAAATCGGATTATAATTAAAAAAGTTTGTCATACAACGCAAATCGTTCCTTTCAAGCAAGGCATAACCACGTGCATTGCACTGAGCTGTGCACACAAGCAACGAAAACGAAATAAAACGAAAATGAAGAACGAGCGAGCGAGACAGCACACAAATACTTATGTGTGCATGTTTATTAGTTCTTGCAGCAGCTACTCCAATTTGAACTCATATAATCGGAAACGAAGCTCAGAGGGTATTACACGGTCGGCATGCCCGACTGACACTTTCTTTCTTGTTAGACTATAAGGCTGGTGTCAGAGTGCGCGCGAGAAGCGATGCGAAGCGAAGCGAGAAGCGATGAGCAAAGCGAGAAGGTGTCAGAGTGAAAGCGAGCTACATTGCTCTTTTTTAGTTATTAATGTGAACGCGATGGATTCGGACGAAGAAAACGAAGAAGAAGACGCAAGAAAACAATCGTACCAGAGCGAGTTGAAGCGATAAAGCAGGTTGCAAACTGCTTTCTCGTTTTGCACTCGCTTTATCGCTTACGCTCGCAACTCGCTTCGCTCTCACTCTGACATGTATCGAGCGATTGCACTTAAAAATGCTTGCAGTGGTTTATCGCTCATTCTCGCTCAATATTATCGCATCGCTTCGCTTCGCTTCTCGCGCGCACTCTGACATCAGCCTAAGTTCTAAATAAATCAATATAATGACATATTTTTAGACCCTTATTTGTGCCAAAGTTGTCGGTATAACATATATATAACATTTTGCAGACGAATTATTTATTTCGAAAAGAAAGTTTGCTTAAAAATACAAATCGGTCAAAAAATATCAAAACAGTTTAATTAAATTTAGTTAATATTAGTTAAGTTCACTTTCTCGGCAAAAAATTTGTTTGGCCGAAATTCCAAAGAAAATCATTTGACAATGATTTATTTTGAATTCTAGTCAAATACGTATTTAAGCCTATCCTCAATAAGAAGCCTGATGGCGGATAGGGTACAGTGTTGGACTATGGTAGGTGGAGGCGTGGGTTTGAGTTCCGAAGAGGTGACAGCTTTTTTTTTTCGCAATATCACTTCACAATGATAATTATTAAATTCTACTAAGAACTATCTTAAGTTTTTATCTTTACGAAGACACTATTGGGCGACTGTATGTGTTCAACATATTAATATGGTTGTATTGTCATATTTTTATCCGTTAACGTCTACCACGTAATTTGTAATGCTTTTATTTTCGATTCTCTAATTTCCTTGATTGATATAATTGTTAAATTTATTTGAAGTTTTATTTGTAAAAAAGATTAAGCATGACAGTAAACAATAAATTATACAGAACAAATTTTAGTGTTAAACAGGTGCTTATGCTTTTGATAGATCCTCTGGTTCTTTTAAAGTCTCCAAATTTTCTGGAGCTTGCACAGCAATTGGTTCACTAATTATATTCGCATTCTCTCCAGATGTTTGCTTTTTGTCTACTTTCTTGGCACCCCCACGTTGAAAAATAGCTTTCTCAATGCCCAAAATGGGCGCCTCAAAGGCCAATGTTGCAAATATAGAAAGAGTAAGTGTAATACCAAAGTCGTGCCACCATCGCAAGATCTGAAAGCAGTATTATATTTATTGTCCGCTTAAATAATTTTAGCTTCATATTACCGCATCATAATCCGAAAAATGTGTGTCCGTTTGAAGACGAGCTGCGTTTACTAGCTGTACAATGCGATGTATCACGTACATGCAGTAACACAAGCGGCTGAAGCCTGTAAAGAAGCCCCAGGAAAGAAAATCATTGATAAGACCTCCATGTCCATTGTAGCAGGCCCAAACAATCCAGCCTATAGCAAAAGCCCACGAACTTCGGCTTAGTGTCTCAAACAAAGCCCCTTCAAGAATACTGGCGTCTGGAGTGTCCGGCAAAATTCGCCAGAATGGACCCCAAAGATCCGCCAACATGGTTCCAAATGCTAAAAACCACCCAATGATTACCCAGTGTTTGGCCAACGGAATTTGTCGTCCGCGATTTCGAGTGAATAAAAAGTAGCCAAAGATGACACCGATTAACCAAGTTGGTATGCGCGTATGTGTAGGATAATAGGTTAAGCGCTGGCGAAGATCGACATGCTCATCTTGAACCCGAAACAGCGTAAAATCGTTATGAAGAAATGTAGCAATGGTGCAGCCCAAACAGAGAAGAGCAAATATGATTATAGGTATAAGCGCCTTTTTGCCCCACTTATAGAGAGGTATAAGGAACAACGGTGACAAAAAGTATAACTGTGTGTCAACAGCCAAATACCACGACTGCGAAACACACTAAAATAATAAAATAATTAGAAACATATTAATGTTAATATCAAGAGCGTTGTTCACTTACAATACTGTATGGAAATGCGTAGTTTTGAACGTAGAGAAGCGTGGCCCACCATGTATCTGCACAGCGCTGATCTTGTGTACCTAACTTAAACCACATGGGTCCTGCACCAGAATAACGATACAAAGACATGATATAAAGCACCACGACGGCAACAACCGGTGTTAGGCGAATATAGCGGTGAAAGTACATCATTGGAATGTTAAGTTTTCCTTTGGTGCGTTCCATCTCTCGAAATGCACCCCAACACATCAGCAGGCCGGACATGAAGAAGAATGTATCTACACATAGGGATCCATTTTGCACCAGCATGGAATAAGGTGTCTGCAACCACGTATAGTATTTGTTGCGATTTATATGCGGCAAATCATAGAAAGTCATGTAGCCATGGCCAAAAACAACCCACATCATACTAAAGCATCGAAGGCCGTTCAAACAATGTATTACATTCGGATTATTCAATTTTTTGACTGTAAAAATCTTGGGTGCGTTGTGGAGTACCGAGAAGGCCAAATACAGAGGTTTTTTTTCCCCTACAAAATTAGGTAATATAATTATAAATTTATAAAATCAGCTTAAGGAATGTCTTCAAAAAATCCACTTACCGCCATTACGTGTCATCACAAAGTCGTAGATGCTGCTAGCTATTAAAAAAACAATAATCAGCGAAAAAAAGACGCTAATTATTTTGCAAAATGCTTTTATTAGTAAAGTATTATTCAAGAGTAAGTATAAAAATCAATATTAACAAGAAAGAAATGTTATCTTTGGCACTCCAAAGATTGGATACCCTTGCAAAACCCTGCATGAATTTACAGTACACAGTGTTTTTCTTTCATCTTCAAAATTCGTTTGTGATTACTTACAAATTATAATAGCTATATGACAAAGTTGTCGGATCAGAATGGAATTTGGTTTTCTTATACTAGTGGGTACGTCTTGCTTGTTGAGTAAGTTTTGTGGCGTTTGTTTAAAGGACACAAAACTTTTTCTTACCAAGTGTTTTCAGCCGATTGTTCCTATGACAGCTATATAATATAGTAGTCCGATCTTAATGAAATTTAGTTTGCATATGGGATTTTGTAATAAAAGCGTATTGAATAAATTTGGTTCAGATTGCCTAAAAAAAATATTTTTCCAACCGATTGTTCCTACGGCAACTATATGATATAGTAGTCCGATCGGGATGAAACTTAACTTGCACATCAGATTTTGTACTAAAGTGAATTTGGTTCAGATTGCTGAAAACACAATAAACATTTTAGTACTAAGCATTTTCAGCCGATTGTACCTATGGGAGCTATAAGATATAGTAGTCCGATCGAAATGAAACTTGGTTTGCACATGGGATTTGGTACTGAACGCGTACTGAGTAAATTTGGTTCAAATTGTCAAAAAAATATTTTTCAATCTATTGTTCCTTTGGGAGCTATATGATATAGTGATCCGATCTGGCCGATTTTAACATATGAACTGCCTGCAGAAAGAATACGCATGTATACCAAATTTCATCAAGATAGCTCCAAAACTGAGAGACTAGTTCGCATAGAAACATACGGACAGACGAACATGGCTATATCGACATCGGGGTCTGCCACGCCTCCTTCTGCATGTTACACGCTCGCTCACACGTTTTACGTATGTGTGCACAGCTCTGTGCAATGCACGTGGCTATGCCTTGCTTGAAAGTAACGATATTCGTTATATGGCAAACTTTTTTAATTATAGTCAGATTTGGATGAAATTTTCGTTTAAAATTATTTGTCTGCAACTATACGCTAAGTTACAAAACTATACGTTAAGAAATAAGTGAGCCAATGGCATGCAAAGTTACAGAGAAATTGTGCTTTTGGTGGGCGAAGGAGGCGTAGCATCTACAAAATTTTGATGGCATTATCTTTATATTGCATTTAGTAACCTGCATGCCAAAATTGGAGTCCTTAGGTGTTATATTAACTGAGATATTTGCCAAAAACCTATATTTTTTCCGTGGTATGTCTGGTTGTATTGACTGACTAAATATGTGGTCGATACTGACTAAAACGGAGTTCGTAGCTCTTACCATCTCTGAGATCTGTTTGTTCATACAGACAGACGCACAGACGGACAGACGGACAAGGCTAAATCGACTCGGCTTGTGATGCTGATCAAGAATATATATACTTTATGGGGTCTGTCCTGCCTCCTTCTGCCTGTTACATACATTTCACAAACCCAATATAAATTAAAGTTTTTCTTGGCTTAAATTTTAGAATTTTACGTACATGGCAAATATATCAACTCCACGGAATTCAATTGGGGCATCATATTTACACCATTTCTCTTGTATCATAAGCTTATCGAGATCTACGACATCATTGCCATAAATTTGTTGAATCGCATACTTAAGAAGTTGATCGGTTTTTTTGGCGCTACACGTGCTTGGAACACACACGCCCAATTCAAAAATCTGTGGATCAGTTTGTTTGTAACTTATACGTAAGTTTTCCTCATGACGCCGCTTTACTTTGCTGTAGAACTGAGTGATGTTAAGGCGAGCCAAACAGTACTGCCCACGGATCTCATTTCCGTAAGTTGATGACGCTGCAACGCACTCTTCATATTGACCCATGCTAATAAGATGACCCCAAAAAAATCCGACTGGTAAACGTCCCCATGTATCCGGAACTGCAATGATCAACGTTAATATCAAAGTAAGTCTAATAGTCTTATAATATACATGAACATATGTTCATGTAAAATTCAAAAGTGTAAGTTTATTAGAATATCAATAATATAGAGAAAACCCATTCCAATACTATGTCATCTTTATACAATATGTACATTGACCAATTCTGGTTACTTTTCGTTCATGGCTGTATTCAATTTGTCCAGTTGTTGACAATAGACATCCGAATTAATCGTTTGCTTTCTTGAACACATTTCGAATCCCTCCAATTCCACCCAACTTACGGGGTATCTTTGAGTGAAAAATCTTTCAAACCTATTTTGACAATGTCTTTCTTTTAAAACTTTATCACCATACGCGTCACTTAACATGTTACCAACCTGCGCTGCTTTTTCGTTTATATATATATTTATGTTGTACGAACAACATTCTTAACTAGATATGTTGAGCACACCCGACCGAGTAATGCCCTCTTCCATTCATTCCCGGTTATATGAATTTTCTGTCTCGCTCATACACAAGTTTTGAAATTGCTTTTAGATAAACATTTTTCGTTGTATTATAGTTCAATATCACAACGATTTTTACGATAGATTTACATTATTTTTCCTTAATTGTATAAATTATTTTGTTGGTTATGCGCCAATTTTCTTTATGCAAAAAGTTGTGTCCCCATAGTGCTACAGTTTCTAGATATTCTTAAAAACATTTAGTCTTTGCGAAAGTACTATAATAATAGAACGAATTATTTATATTGGGTTTGTTAAAAGTATGTAAGTATATATATATATTCTTGATTCAATTTTGGCATGCAGGTTCCCAGATGCAATATAAAGACAATGTCAATAAAATTTTTATGAAGCCACACACTGCTGTTCCGTTAAAAATGTACGTTGTATGAGAATCTTTCATAATTATAGTTCGATATTGAAGCAATTTTCACAATCGTTTGATATTATTTGTCTCCAAGTATACGCTAACTTACAAAACTACACGTTAAGAAATAAGTGAGCCAGCGGAATGCAAAGTTACAACAAAATTGTGCTTTTAGTGGGTGAAGGAGGCGTGGCATCCAAGAAATGTTGATATATGCATCAATGATTATATTGCATCAAGCAACCTGCATGCCAAAATTGGTGTTTCTAGGTGTTATAGTTACCGAGATATTCGTAAAAAACCTGTATTTTATCCGAGGTATGTCTGGTTTTACGCTTATTGCGGGCGAATGGGGAGTGGCATCAAAAAAAGGAAACAAACTTGTATTGACTGACTAAATATGGGGTCGATACTGACCAACTTTGAACTTGTAGCTCTTACCATTTTTGAGATCCTTTCGTTCATACGGACAGACCGACAGACGGACGGACATGCCTATATCGACTCGGCTGTTGATGCTGATCAAGAATAAATAGACTTTATGGGGTCTGCCACGCCTCCTTCTGCCTGTTACATACAAATCGCCCTCTGACAAACCCAATATACCCCTCAGAGGGTATACAAAATTATTATGTGAATTATGTTTTTAAAGATACGTGATGAATAGATTTTTTGGGTCTAAAGTGTTTTTTGTAAACTTGATATTTTATATCTGTCGAAAGTACCACTTCCAATCATAAGTGATTTTATCGATTGATTTGTATTCGTTGCATAAATTTGACAGCTTCAAATGCTACAGTAATATGAATGTATAATAACGAATTCACTAAAATTTAGTCTTACATTCAAGAGCCCACTCCTCCATGTTGTCGATTGCATCACGAATACGGTTAATATCTCTATCGCAGAATGTATCGTCGTATTCCCGTTTAAGATTTAAATCGCTAGAGCTGTTTGTCAACAACTGAGTACCGGTAGTATTGGTGTCAAGTATATTATTGTTTACAGATGAGGAAAAAAAATGGTAGGCCACAGTGTTCTGTATTGGTGTCAAGTGCCCGGTAAGTAGATCCTTGTTATTCTTAAAATGTGCATCAGTAGTGGTTGCACATAGTAAAAGAAACGCCGTCAATGACAGCGTAAACGGATTGGTTTTCACCATAATCCCAATTTGTTGTTGGCTCCTTAATGTATATGACGTATTTTTGACTCGAATTAAAAACTTTGCCAAATAACTTGCTGATCAACTGACACAAAAGCTTTTGTAAGCTGGTTACCATTACCGTCAACGACAGCATCGACACTGATCAACAGCTTTTTGTCCATTTACCAATCATATAAATTATTTCACACGCTTGTAACTATAGTTCTGATAACCAACTTTATAATCATTTCTTATCTGATTCTTGGATGGCATGCCATTTGTTGGACTCTAGATCGGATTTATCTGGGATTAACAGGGCACCCGGTGTAAAATATGTCAACGTCAATTGTGCTCTTAGTCAGTATTGATAAGCACTGACAATTTATAACTTAACTAAATTACTGGAAAATCCGGTATTTATTCTGAACTTTGACTATTGCAAGGCATTGCATTACAATAACAGTTGAATTAAAGCACAGGCATAACTTTGTTTGGAGTGCTCATAAATATAAGTATTTGACTTGAAAACAAAAAAAATGTGTGTCAGGCTGTATGAGCCGTCTTCGATCCAATGTATACAACATACAGTTGGATTCAAAATACCACGAATACCTTTACTCTTTTACAATTGGGAACAATTTTTAATGATCCACTAAAAGTTATTAAATACAAAAGCTTAAATTTTTTTAGGAGTATGTAAAGCTCTTAACGTCTTTAAATAATTTTTATATTTTGGTTATTTAGACTTTAGGAAAAATTGTTTCCGCATTTGGATGTTCATTAACATAGGATGTGGTAATTAAATAAAAAATATAAATCCTCATAAAACTAAAACCCAGAAATATTTTTGAACTAAGATGTTGTTTTATGGCCTCTGGATAAATAAAGTTTGGACCTCATATATTACAAGTTCAAGTTCAATCACCAATCATAATGTTTAACGGTCTTAAGTCTTATCTGATATTTATCGTCTTTAAGAACCAAGAACACAAAATATAGAGTATTTTTTTAATAATTTTTAGTGTAAAGGGTATTTAGTCGATTACTTAAACTATATATGGGCATTTCCGCGAAAAGGTCAACCAAGAGTCAAAAAAAAAATTTCATTTCTTCTGTAATATAGAGTTTTTTTAGTCGTTTGCAGCTCATGGACAACTCTTTTTGTATTTTTTCTTTATCTTCTTAGCTTAAATACTAATGTAATGACTATAATTGTATATATAACTGCAAACAAAACTGCAGTGTGAACAATGTCGCGTGAGTGACGTCGCGTGAGTGACCTAGAAGAATCCTTCGCAAAAAAAGGACAGACCAAATATTGAAAAATCATAAGTCTAATAATAAAGCTTGATATTTCTTATTTATGTCAAAAATATTTAAAGTTTAAAATTTTCACACAATTCGCAGAGTTTGTTGATTATTAGCAATGATGTCTAAAGTCATGTATATTTGAAGTCGCGTGAGTGACCGCTCTTTTGTGGCTTTTATCTCAAAAGATAAAAACTGGAGGCTCTCAATTTTTTTTACCAATTATAGTAGTCTCAAAATACTACAAAAAATTATTAGTGGTGAATTGTAAAAAATTTAATAGTGTTTGATATAATTAACATTTAAAATTTTATTTTGCTTACGAAAGTCGTGTAAGTGACCGCGGAAATGCCCATATACTAAAAATAAATGATTTATGATCAGTTATTCAATTCGCCAAAGTTTAAAAGTAGCCAATATTCGTAAAATTGTTTTTTTTTTCACTTTCTATAAAAAAAGATTTTATTTTTCAAGCACTTTTAACTTTATGGTATTAAGTTTTGAATTCTGACCGAATTTGACAGCTTAGAAAAACCAACTTGTCAAATTTAGATACAAGATTTGTCTATATACTCAAATTTTTGTATTTGACATTATAGACTTCCACAAGAAAATAGTAAAGAAGATAACAATCGAACTTGCGCAACTGTAGAAGACCCTGAGGCAGTATTTAAACAAGGAAGAAATTCAGTCGAGTATCCCGACCGCGTAATACCCTCTGAGTTTTATTTCCATTTATTTGAATTCATTTTGGACTGCTTACAAGCAGTTCATTGGGTAAATTTTATACACACAAGCAGTGCAATGAGTTAGTTTTAAGCACACAAGCAGTGCACTGCTTGTAAACACTTATTTCTTAATATATAGTTTTGTAGCTTAGCATATACATGAAGACAAATAATATCAAACGATCCTGAAAATTACATCAAAATCTGGCTATAATCAAGAAGGATAACATACATTAAATCTGTACGATGCAAACAGGGAAAACGAACTAAAACGAAAAAAATTTTACGAGCGAGACAGATACACAAAAATGTGTGCATGTTAAGTTCTGCAGCAGCTTCTCCAATTTGAGCTCATATATTTGGAAACAAAGCTCAGAGGGTATTACGCCGTCGGCATGCCCGACTGAATTTTTTGTTGTTGTTTGAAAAGTGTTAATGGAGGCAACGATTAGCCTTTGGAATATAAGCACCGCACACATGTCGATTTAGTAGAGAAAATTTTATTTAGCGAAGGTACTATCTCTTAGATTTAGACTTATCGTCTAAATGTGATATATTGCACTCTTTATAACTGTTAAAACATAAAAAGGTGCAATTCGTTATACGATGCCTATCGATTCAACCTCACATAATTAAAATAAATATATTTATTATACCCTCTGAGGGGTATACTAGATTTGTTAAAGACAGAAGGAGGCGTGATAGACCCCATAAAGTATTTATTTTCTATAACAGTATCAACAGCCGAGACATCATATAATAATAGTCCTCATTATTCTTTGGATGCTGCGCCCCATAAGAAACAAAACAAATTGGAAATCTGACTGTCTTCTAACTAACGTATACCTAAACGTATAGTTTTGTAACTTTACATTTGCTTAGAGACAAACAATATCAATGGATCCTGAAAATTGCATCAAGATCGGACTAAGCGCAATCAAAACGAGACAGACATATGTAGATGTATAAAAACGTGTGCATGTTCTCGCAACATTTATTTGGATTGGACCTCATATACCTTCGACGGCAAACAAACAAATAATAATAATTAAATCGTCATAAAAAAACAAGTAAGAAATTCAGTCGAGTATCCCGGCCGCGTAATACCCTCTGAGTTTTATTTCCATTTACATGAGTTCAGTTTGGACTGCTTACAAGCAGTGCACTGCGTAAATTTTAAACATACAAGCAGTGCACTGAGTAAGTGTTAAACACACAAGCAGTGCATTGCTTGTAAACACTGCAGCGTAAACGAAAGCAGTGCACTGCTTTGTTGCGTTAAAAATTTACGTTGTATGAGAAGTTTTCATAATTATTGTCTGATATTGATGAAATGTTCGGGATCGTTTGATAAAATTTATCTCCAAGTATACGCTAAGTTACAAAACTATACGTTAAGAAATACGTGATCCGCAAGCATGTTAACTTATAATGAAGTTGTACTTTATTTAGGCGAAGGGGGCGTGCCATCCAAAAACTTTTGATCGCATTATCTTTATATTGCATCTAGCAACCTGCATGCCAAAGTTACTGAGATATTCGCCAAAAACATGTATTTTTGTCGAGGTATGTCTGGTTTTACGCTAATTGTGGGCGAATAGGGCATGGCATAGAAAAAAAAACTAAATTTGGCTCATATCAATGAAACTATGACGAAAGACAAACAAATCAGCATCCCTAATAATCATACTTTTTTTTCGGGGCTAATTTAATTGGATGATCCTTTGTTTCCAGCAGGACAACGCGCCTTGCCATAAGGCAAGAATTATAACAAGCTTTCTGAATAAGTTTTGAGTAAATATTGTGGAATGGCCATCCCAAAAGTCCTGACTTAAACATCATTCAAATCCTATGGACTTATATCGAGTGACAGCGGTGTATAGATTTAGTAAGGACACCAAGGATACTTCATTAGGCTATATCCATAGCTTGGTGTATTCGGTAAACAGGCGTCTAAAAAAAAAATTTTAATTATAAGAAAAATTACGTAAAACAGTAAAAATTTTTAATTTTTGGAAATTTTGATCATTTGTCAAATATGTTTGCTGTCAAGTATTTTGGAATTTTTTGTTGATAATATTTATCTTAGAATTTTTTTATAGTCAAATATATAGGTAACAGTCATATATTCTTACATCGTTCTTGTTATATGTAAGTCATATAAGCGAAATCGATTTATGGTAAATATAGGCGATAGTTTGGTGATGAATTGTCAGTTGGAATTTTAGGAATAATATACACTAATTTGTATTGACAATACAATATAGCCCTGTATTCGTTTTAAATACAGGGTCCAGATGTTATTATGAAAATAATTGAAAAATTTTATAAACAATAAAAATGTAACAGTTATTGAAAAAACAATTGTTAACCATAATAACTCTACAAGCGGAGCGGTTTAAATATAAACAGGTGTACACACTTTTTTAATACACAAAAATTAAAAAACTAAATTTTTTTTAGAAAAATATAATTTTAAGAAAAAGTTGAACTTAAACTTGTATAATTCTAATACAGAAGATCTCGAGTCTTTACCGTCGGGCCCAAGTATTAACATTAAAGATGGTAGGTTAAAGAGTATACAAATATTTTCTTTTCTTTCAAAGTAAATTATTACTGTTACTTAACCGATCTTAATGATATTTTCAGAATCTGTGGTTAATAATATTTTGAAGACGATGACACGCCCCCTTCGCCCAAACTTATTTCTTAACGTATAGTTTTGTACTTAGAGACAAATAATATCAAACGATTCTGAAAATTGCATAAAAATCGGACAATAATGTAAAAAGTTGGTCATATAACGAAAATCGTTACTTATAGACGCGGTATAGCCCCGTGCATTGCATTGAGGTCTGCACATAAACAACAAAAAGGAAAAACATTGTGCGAGCGAGACAGACACACATATATGTATGCATGTTAAGTTCTAGCAGCAGGTACTCTATTTTGAACCCACATTATTGGAAATAAAATTCAGAGGGTATGGCACAGTCGGCATGCCCGACTTACATTTTCTTTCTTGTTTTTTAGTTATTAGTACCGCGATATACATACAGTGGTTCACAGCTTATTTCAACCAGCACCTTAACAAAAGTTTGTTGGGCTATAAAATCTAAACTATGGGTGACATCCAAAAAATTTAAACGCAGGCTGTTAGTTTGATGTTTAAACTAATACAAAATTACTTCATTTATTTTTTATATATTTGTTCAATATTTAATAATGCTTAAAAACTAAAAAATGAGATCAAAGAAGCTCCACAGCTTATTTCAACCACAAACTTTGCAGCTGATCAAAGATCCGTTATTTTGCAATGCAACGGTAGATTTTTCTTCTATGCTTTATTCACTATTTTCGGAGTATTATGAAATAAATTTGTGCTGAATTTTGAGAACTCAATTTTCATAAAAGTGAATATGGGCATTTCCGCGGTCACTTACACGACTTTCGTAAGCAAAATAAAATTTTAAATGTTAAATATATCAAACACTATTAAATTTTTTACAATTCACCACTAATAATTTTTTGTAGTATTTTGAGACTACTATAATTGGTAAAAAAATTGAGAGCCTCCGGTTTTTATCTTTTGAGATAAAAGCCACAAAAGAGCGGTCACTCACGCGACTTCAAATATACATGACTTTAGACATCATTGCTAATAATCGGCAAACTCTGCGAATTGTGTGAAAATTTTAAACTTTAAATATTTTTGACATAAATAAGAAATATCAAGCTTTATTATTAGACTTATGATTTTTCAATATTTGGTCTGTCCTTTTTTTGCGAAGGATTCTTCTAGGTCACTCACGCGACGTCACTCACGCGACATTTTTCCCACTGCAGTTTTGTTTGCAGTTATATATACAATTATAGTCATTACATTAGTATTTAAGCTAAGAAGATAAAAAAAAATACAAAAAGAGTTGTCCATGAGCTGCAAACGACTAAAAAAACTCTATATTACAGAAGAAATGAAATTTTTTTTTGGACTCTTGGTTGACCTTTTCGCGGAAATGCCCATATATCAAAATGGGACCACGCACAACTATTGAGCAGCGAGAACTTGTTCTCAAACACTATAAAAATGGCCATTCCCGAAGAAAAATTGCTGAGATGGTTGATTTAAGTGATTCTACAGTTCAAAGCATCATTTATAGATTTGTCCGTGAAAATAGAACCCACGACAAGGGGAGACATGCTCCAAACAAAATTTTTAATTCCACGGACGAGCGCTATATTGTGCGAAAAATCCGGGATAACCCAAGGCTATCGGCTCGACAAGTGGCCAACGAAGTTAAGGAGGAGTTGGACAAGTCATGCCACCCAGAAACTATTCGCCGTGTGCTTCGGGAACATGACTTTAATGGCAGAGTACCACGCAATAAGCCTTTTATAAGTGAGAAAAACAAGAAGTGTCGCCTAAAATTTGCCCAGGAGCACTTGCACAAGGACATTGGATTCTGGAACACAGTCTTATTTTGTGACGAGTCCAAATTTAATTTATTTGGGTCGGATGGGCCCTCATATGTGTGGCGTAAGCCTAATACAGAGCTTGACGCAAAAAACTTGAAGGCTACGGTAAAGCATGGCGGAGGCAACGTTATGGTATATGTATATGTACATACATGCAAGCTTAAGTATAAGAAAACTAGAATACAATATGGGCAAATTCAATATGTTTATTTCATCATTCTAACAATTTCAAAGATTTTTTTTTAAGCTAACTAAATATGCAAATATATGATCCAACACTCTTTCTACTAGTCGACGTCCATTACTAAATACACATTTAAAGAGCTGTCCACTATCCTTGCCAAAATAGAAGCATGTCTTAATTCCAGGCCTCTCTCTCCAATGTCCGACGATCACACAGATCTGGCCTTGACTCCTGGATATTTCCTAATAGGTGTTCCTCTCCTCTCCGTGGTCGAACCTGAAATTAAGACAGATGCAAAGTCCATCGTAAACCGTTGGCAACGACTTAAGGCTCTTCATCAACAATTCTGCTGCCGTTGGAAAGATGAGTACTTGTTGGAGTTGCACAAGCGGAGAAAATGGCAATTTCCATTGCCCAATTTAAAACTGGTATCCTTACGGCTCGTGGCATCATCCGGAGGCCCATAGCCAAAGTGATTCTCCCTTCCATGAAGAACAACCTACCTGTGTTGTCCAACTAGCCTCCATGTGTTACGAAAGTTCACGCACACACTAACGTATACTATTTCATCTCATCTTTCACCCATACATAGTTCGCTCTTGCATTCATTCGCAGCAAAAAAAAACCTTAAAAGGAAAAGGATGGCACCGCATCGAGGAGCTCAACCCCGTAACCCGTAACCCGAGACCCAACACTCAACCGAGCCAGGGCCAGCCGTCATCCGTCCAGAGGTGATCCGAACAACGGAGTTAATTCGTTTCGGTGACATGTCTGCCGAGGGGTCCACGCGTTGCGAAAATGCCAACGCTTCCTAATATTGACTGCGGAAAAACGTCTGCGAGCGGTACTCATCAACAAGTACTGCTCCAGCTGCCTGGCCCATCAACATTCTGGGCAGTCCTGCAAAAGCAAGGACGGGTGCAAGAAGTTGCGGTGGGGATCACCACACTCTGCTTCATATCCACGAAGCAAACCGCCCCACCAGGAGCAAGCCGTTCTATCTCCACCCCATCAGCGCCGGTCCGTATCTCCCGCGTCATCCGACGCTTTTCCGACGTCCCTGTCGTCGCTCATGCAACACAAGGTCGTCAGCGTCCTGCCCACAAAGAACATCATGCTGTTCACCGGGGCAAAAACGTTCGAGGTCAAAGCCTTGATCGATCCGTGCAGCCCGACCAGTCGAATCAACGCAGAATTGGCAAAGGCTTTTGCCTTCTCCGTCAACAGCATTTTTTCGGAGGGCGTCTGCACGGCGTTTATCCGGTCCAAGATGACTGACCTCAACTAGGAAGTCCTCTTTCAAGTTGTTGAACAGATGGGGAAACGAACGCCAATCAGGCCAATTGAGATGGACCTATCCAAAGCCTTCAAAGGAATCATGCTGGCAGACAAGTCTTGGGCTCAGTCTGGGACAGTCAGCATAGTGCTTGGGGCAGATGTGTATCCTAACGTCATTCTGCCGAGTATCCTTCCGAGCACGAATAGTCTGCTCCTAGCCCAAAATACGGCGTTTGGATGAATTCTATCCGGATCCTTGATTTCTTGCAATCCTGCAAGGCGGGGGAGGGTGTCGATGACCGATATCGATGACGTGGAATGTTAACTTCGTCTTGTGTCTGTTAACGCAAACTCCAATGTAAGCGATATCGATAGTTCTACTCATTTTGGCACATCGATCGGTGTAATTGAGATCTTTCCCATCGCTATTTTCTCTTCCTCTTACATTTTAAATGACTTGTAAAAGGTACAAAAGTGCATTGTAATTGCTTCGATACAAAAAGTGCAATAAAGTATTCGAAACCAAACCCGCGAAATTTTATTTTTGTCAACCTTACTGGGAACCAGCCTTCTACATCAACAGACGGGTTTGTATTTTTAAGCAAACTTTATTTTAGAAATAAATAATTCCTCTACTAAATGGTGGCTATACAGCTTTTATTTCGAAATTTGTGGGCAAAGGGGGCGTGGCATCCAAATTTAAAAATATACTTGATCTTGCGTAACAGAGCAACGAAGTATCTGCAAAAAGAATGGAATCTCCAGCTATTATACTTTCTGAGAAACAGGCGTTCATACAGACGGACAGACGACCACACAGACAACTTTTCGCACAAATTCATTAGTCCCTTTTGCTCTTTTTCAAAGAGCTTAGGGTCTAAAAAATAATAATAGCTTTTCCCGTACAAAATAGGCTTTGTCCGAAAATCAAGCTAACTAAATTTTTGAAATTGGAAAAGATATGAAAAAATCATTAACTTACAATACACACACGAAAACAACAAACGAAAAAAATTTATTCCGAATGCAGACGTGTTTTGTGCTCCGAGTGATTGTGCCAGACCTTTCAATGATATAAACTACTAATAAAGTATAAATTTTTCGTGATAAGGCGTTAATAATGCACAATTTATTAACTAAGAAAAGAATTTTTGGTTCTAACACACTTAAAAACTAACAAAAGTGCAAACTAACAAAAAAAAGTCTCCCAGACAATAAATCAAAACGTAATTCGTGCCCAACGACAACGCGAGCGAGACGAGCGTCGACTCTCTTTGCAATGAAAAACCGCTTCTCAATAGTGTCCCCGGACCCTAAACGCGAGCGGTCAATTACCCCCAACACACGCGATAGTGAACGATTTTGCACCCTGTCTCCTTTTTTACTATATATTCCCTCTATGCAATCTGACCTCTCGAGGTCGACATTCCCCAACCCGACCAACGAACTCATGCACGAAGCGAGTGTTCGAGAATTGAGTTTAGTTACGATCGCTGTACCTACCCCTACATTAACCGAAACACCAATCAATTCCGTACCGACTGTCCGCTCTACTAATACTTACAACAGCTGTCTCGTCAGCAAAAGAACTGCAATAAATGCAAAGCCGACCATACAAACTGGTGTGGACCGCTATATCCAAATTTTAAAAAAGATATGCCCCCTAAACTCCGCAAATAAACCGAAAATAACTTGCAGAAATTTCAACCGATATGCCAAACAATGTCAATAGATTTGGCATTTTGGCACATACCATTCTAGATATGCCCGACAACGCCGCTGAAGCTGAAAAGAAAAAGCCACCCCAATTTTTATACGTGAAGAAGGCTCAAGCGCCTTTGTTAGCAAGGGGAAATTAAATAAAAGTCTAAACAAGATCAGAGGAAAATTTTAGAGCTCTGACAAAGTACCTAAACAAAAAAAAGTGAACTATTATATATTCAACTGAAAAGCTGCAAGGGATCTGATGTAACACCAAATGAAATTCAGGTGAATACAGGTGATAAGATTCACTGCAAAAACCGTATTCAATATTCTAAAAAAGAATAGGAAGCCGCAACAACTTTTTAAGCTAGAACTGCCACCCGAAACAAAGACGCTTAAAAAATAAATTTATAAACTTCATCTATTGCACCGCAGAATTACTGTTGAAGAACTTCATAAAAGAAACAGTTCGCTTCCATGTGCACACTGTTAAGAATACGGACATACAAGAACCTACTGTTCAGTGCCCAGAAAACAAAGAAGACTCAAAAAAAAAAAAACATGCTGCAACTGCGATGGAAATCAGTTAATTCAGCTAATTACAGAGGATATCTAATACACAAAGAACTTAAAAATTGCCTCCATCTGCGTGTAGCCACTGCTCGCTCACAAGGCGGTCCTACTTTTTTTTCATCATCAAAAACAAACCCTGTTGTTTTCATTTCGACTGCAGCCATATCCTCACTTGGCCCGGTTCTCACAAAAAAAACGTGACATACGCAAGCCCCTTAAGATCAGGACTGATGCCTCCAAATACATAGCATCATCTAAATGTGGAACAAGACAATAAGCCACCGAAAGAGCAACAGCACAGCAATCAAAATAATCAAAACAATACAACCGTTTGCCATCGGCAAAGCAGAAGTTAAAAAACGCTGCAAACAAACTCTTTAAAGTGTTAAAACAGGAAGAAGAACATGCTTAACTTCGTTATATCGAGTAACTATCAACAACCAGTACGAGAAATTCACTGTGGATAGAGCACCCAACTCTTAGCTTACCGACCGTAACAGTGATGCTATAATAACTCAAAAATGCGGGTGGGCTCGCAGCGACGAAGAGAGAGAGAGGGGGGTCTAACCTAATCCTGCAACAAACGCGTTCGGAGTACCCACGGCATCAAACGACTCCCAGCTTCCACACTTTTTTCCCCCTCCATGGACTTGAACTGTATTTCCTTTTCTATTGACTACCACGTATTCGGTGGTATCAAACGTGGGTGTCAGCTTATGTGGGTGCAAGACATTCTTCAGCACAATTTTGTCTCCAGGTTGGATATCAGATGCTTTCGCGCCTCTTTCCTTATCTGCTTTCTCTTTTCCCTTCTGGTTGTTCAAGCAATTCAAGCCCATTTCGCGGATTCACCAACATCACCTATTAAGTCTTGAATATCTGGTATCTTGTCTCTGATGATTCTATTAAACATCAATTCCGAAGGAGCTGTACCTGTTATTCCTTGTGGTGATACGTTGTACATTATTACGAAGTTTTGAATCTCTTGTTTATAATATTTTCCTTTCGACCACGCGATTTTTAGACGTTTTACCAATGATTTGTTCATATTCTCAACTTCGCCATGCGCTTAAGGCCAATATGGAGGTGTCGTTATTTGTGTAATACCGTTGATCTGACAAAAATTGTTAAGTTCGAGACTCACGAATTGCCGACCGTTATCGGTTCTCAGCGTTCGAGGCATTCCCAACCGAGAAAATATTTCCACCATTTGTTCGATTAGTACCTCGGACGAAATGGTTTAAATAAATTTTAGCTCCATGTATCTGGAAAAGTAGTCGCTCAACACCAGTACATAGTCGTTGATTGGCAAAGGTCCCTGGAAGTCGGAAGCGACACATTGCCAAGGGCCTGCTGGGAACGCATGGCGATCCATCGGTGCTGGTTTGTTTGGTAACGAGACGGAGATGTAGTCTCTGCAGGCCTTAACGAAATTTTCGGTTTCTCGGTGGATCCTTGGCCACCACACCTTTGAGCGTAATCTTCGTTTCATAGCAGACTCGCCCGGATGGCCCTCGTGGGCCAGTTCGAGAAATTGAGATCGCAATATTGTTGGTATGACTATTTTGGTTCCACGTAATAGTACATTGCCCACTGACGACAACTCCCATCGAAATGGATAATATGGGCTGGATGAGTTCGCTTCTCTTGAGTTGGTGCTAAGATTGGACGTAGTGTCGATTATTTCCTCTTCTTTTCTGCCAAAAATTATGACATCGTCAATATAGTTAAAAGTATTTTGGCAGCCTGCTAACAGTTCCTCTATCTGCCTCTGAAATATTTCTGGGGCTGAGTTAACCCCTAAAAACAGTCTTTTATAACGAAATAGTCCCTTGTGTGTTATAAATGTTGTAATCTGCCGACTTGACTCATCGAGCTCCAATTGGTGATAAGCATTTTTCAAGTCCAGCCTCGAAAAATGTTTCGCTTCCCTTAGCTTGGTCATGAAATGTCGAATGTTGGCAGCGGGTAATTTTCCCGATGGTCAAATTTGCTCTTCGCATATCCAGGCATAATTTTATCTCGCCGCTTCCTTTAAATGCAATTACTACCGGCGAAATCCATGAGCTTCGCCCACGAACTGGCTCAATAATGTCTTGCTGCACAGCTTGGTTTATCCTCTCTGCGATTTGGTCTTCTAACGCAGTAGGAAATCTCCGCATTGGCTGCTGCACTGGTCTAACGCTGTGGTCTCTGGCCAATCTTACAGGGGAAGCTTTCCATTTCGGAAAATGTGCTCAGGAGTCGCCTCTATTTACGCCTAAACCAAATTTTAGGACGTTGAGTTGTACGGCCATGTCTCATCCCAGTAATGATTGTCTCCCATTTTCAATTACATAAAATGTGGCAATCATCTTTGGTTTTATTTGAATTCTGATCGGGGCTTCCAAGACGTTCACCACCCTTAGAGTCTCGTCCTATGCGTAAGCACGAAACTGGGTAGAAGAGTTGGTGCGCACATTGAACATTGTCGCCTGCATCCTATTCAATCGCTGCCAATCGCCATGGCTTGTTAGGTTGTACCGCGACCCGGAGTCAATAACCATTTGCAGTTGGGATCCCCCAACTAGACATATTACGGTTTCTTCTCCTTCTGGTCCACTAGTTACTTTAAAACAATTCGACCAATTATTGTTGCCGTGACTCCTAGCCTGCTCCTCATCGATGGCGCGTACTTGAGACTGTGAGGTTCGCGGTCGCTTGCGTTGATTCTCATAAGGTGTTCCAAAACGTTTCTTCAATGTGGTCTTACACATACGAGCATAATGTCCAAACCGGGAACATTTGTTACATATCGAATTCCTTGCCGGACATGCCATTTTGCGTGCATCACGCGAATTTCTTTACGTCGTCGCCATCAGGTGAGGTTATCATTGCCTCTGAATGTTGGTTCACTTGATATTAAACTGTGCACGTATTTATTATCTCTTCCAGCTTAAGCTCCGATTCCAACAGCTTCTTTTTCAACGTAGTCTTAGCCCAGGCAACAATTATTTTTATCAGCAATACAGATTTTCTCGATTTCGATCTTGGTGGTTCCAAACGAGCATTTGCTGGCTTGTTGTCTTAACCGCAACAAGAATTCAGCGAATAACCGCCTTACATTAGTTTTGGATTATTTTAGTATTAAAAAAGTTAGAGTCACAGAAGACATTTTATTATTTTGGATATACTTAGTGTTAAGTTTTAGGGCCACTGGAGGCCAAAATTATTGGAATTGTTGCTTAGAATTAGTATTATTCTTATTAGCTAATTATTTGAATACGATTGTCGCCGGCGCTCGATTGCGAATAATTGATCAGACGCAGCCCTGTGCGCAGTGCCGCTCACCACGCGCAAAGCGACGAAACGTCGTGGTGAAGCTGCGCTTTCAAGCGTAAGCAACAGCGCAAGCGCGAGCGACAACTCTTTTGGTGATCGGCAGCGAAATGGAGCGGACGACGCGAGCTGGCGCGTACGTAGAGTGAGGAACTGTGAGTATGGGTTAGGGGGGCACGGTGGCTCCGACAGAAAGTGCAGCAGGGCACGCAGGGTATTGTAATTAACATTGTTAGTCTTTAACCATTAGCTTTAATAAAGAGTTTAACTGAAAGTGTTACGGTTTGCTCTTTACTAAAGTCGACTAACTAATACCCTATCCTAACTAACAAAGTAACAACAGAGACGAGGAATCGATCCCGTCGCCGTGTGAACAATCCCGGCAGTAGAATACTAACGAAGTAGTAAAAGAGGCGAGGACTTGATCCCGTCGCCGTGTGAACAATCCCGGCACGTAGTTTTGCACGTTCGTCGTACTTGTCCCTAACCTATTTGTCGTATTTCGTATTTCGTATGAAATTTCCTCGGTGAATTTGAATGAATATCGGTAGATATTAAATGAACGTAACCATTTCTCCCACTCGTTGCGCCACAACAATTATTCTATGCTCGCGCACAGGAATGGTTTTATTTTAGCCATTCTGCTGATCTGTTTGAGCTTACACTTTTTGTGCCCAGCTTCTGACTTTTTTCAGATGATTTAGCTTACACAGCCACGCTGTGCTCAGATTCTGGTATATTTCAGATAAATTACCATCCTTTCGATTGACCAGCTTGCACGGGAGTTTGATTTGCCTTGCTCATCATTTTATTTTTATTTGTTTTTTTTTTTTTTTTTTTGGCTTGCCTTAGAGTCCCCTTTGCACTCTCTCAACTCAGCCTCTGTCAAACGCAGATAATTAGTTTAGGTATTTTTTTTTTTTTTTTTATTACCATTATATACCCACCTATACCTACGCGTTTTTTTCTATTTTTTTTTCGTTTTCTTATGCCCGCGTGGTGCTCCGTTGCGTGCTGTATGCTGAATAGGTTCGTATATGGCTAATTACGTCTCAATTGCAACCTCTTTGTAGATCTATAATTTCACCCTGTCAGCATGGGTTTGTGTAAAATAGATCCACTACCACTAACTTGATAGAATTTACTTCAATAGTTATACAAGGCTTTCAAAACAAAATGCAGACAGACGTCATATACACAAATTTTTGTAAGGCGTTTGACTCCCTTAATCATTGTCTTTTACTGCATAAACTGAGTCTGTTGGGTTTTCCAAACAACTTAATCTCTGACTACATAAGTTGAAGAACCCAAAATGTATATTTAAATGGTATAGTTTCAAAATCTGTAAAAGTTACCTCCGGAGTACCTAAAGGAAGCAATCTTGGGCCCTTGTTACCTTTGAATGTGGGTCTTGCATATGGTCACCCCAATACCAGATTTATCAGGACAGAATAGAGTCTGTGCAGAAGCAATTCCTGCTCTTTGCTCTAAGAGGCCTTAACTGGAACCCTAACATACGGTTGACTCCCTACCGTAGTAGACTCTTACTTATTAATCTTTTCTCTCTGTCTGATCGTAGAAACATGCTTAGTGTAATGTTTATGCTCAAACTAATAAATGAAGAAATTGATTCGTCTGTACTACAAACTATTCTATACATAACCCATTTCGAGTTTTATGTTCTTCTTATAATAAACTTCTTTAACTACCACATCAACGTCCAAATATATATAACATGCACATAACAGCATATGTCCAACGGTGTGGCATCCCTGTAATACTATGTCGATAATATGGCAACCCCGGAATAGTAAGCAGTAAAAAGAAGATTAGAAGTGCAAGAATCCAGACGTACACGCAGCAGAGCTAGTCAGTCGTAAAGTAGTTAAAGCGGTGTAATTCCTTTAAAGACGTACTCACTTTTTCTTTGTTTAAGCCTCGTTCATTTTAATATTAATACAATAAATATACATTCATTGTTACATGGGGGCTCAACCGCTGAACAAACAACAAAAACAATATTGAGTGACAAAAATAAACTTGAAACAAGCAGTGACAGAGGATGCTGCAGAGTTCAAAGAAGAAGAAAACTACAAAAAACCACCAGAAGCGGATGGAATCAGATGAACCAAATCAGACGTTTACATAACATGATGAAATAAACCATAATTTCAAAGTGGACGTATCAGAAGGATCAGTAATCATGAACAACAACAACTCAGACGAAGGGCGACAGATAGACGCCGATGAAGGAAATTCGGAGAACTCGCATATTTTCATGCGCAGTAGTGAAATAAGTACGCCGATAAAAATGTTAAGCATAAAGTTCGAAGAGAGCGAATCGCAGAATATCGATAAAAATATAAGAGTATCGATCGTTAGTTTTGCAAAGGTGGTGCCAGACTACGATGGAGTTGCCAGTTCAACAGTGGTTGAAAAATGTTGAGGAAAATGCAGAGTCATATCAGCTCACTGAAAAGCAAAAATATGTTAACGCTCGAAATAAGATGACATGCACAGCAAAATTATTTTTGGAAACTGTAACGGTTTCTAATTACGCAGATTTGTGTGTTCTGTTAATAGAGGAATTCGACAAGCAGCTAAGCAGTGCGGAAATTCACAAGCAGTAGAGAAGTCACAAGAAGCTGCAAACGGAGAACTTTCACGATTTGTTACAGATGCGTAAGATTGCTGCTCTGGGTAATGTCGGAGAAGAATCTGTTATCAGCTACATTGTTGATGGACTAGAACTTCGAGAGGATTTGAAGTATCCGTTGTACAGTTCGACAACACTTAAGGAACTAAAGGCACGATACGAAATAGTTGACACAATGACAAAAACAGCCGAAGCAAACGCCGCCAAGTTACACCCACAGTTGCTTCAACGGAATCAAATAACAAAGGAAAGCAGATGCATTGTTTCAATTGCGGATCAACAGATCATAAAAAAGCAGAATGTCGCGCTTCAAAACTGTTTCGTCAAGCTCTTTGGATTGGGAAATATTGCTACGGAGGTATCAGGCGAAGTTGCTGCTGAAGTCGAGGTGGATAGATCTAGTACAGAACATACATTCCTTGTAATCGCAAATACGAATTTAGAGGTAGACGTGCTGATTGGATATGACTTTCTACAAAAATTTACCGTGGTGTTCGATGCCAACGGATATACTTTTAAGCTGACGGAAGAGGAGAAGAATATCGATAACTATAATATCCTGAATGTGGTAAGCAGCTCTGGCGAAGTAGAAGTCGAACCGAAATATAAAGCAGCAGTTACCAAATTATTCGATGATAACTGATAACCCGATAAGCTGTCAAATAACGTTGAAAATTTTGCCAAACGACACTAATATCGCATTTCGAGAGAGTCCTAGCCGTTTATCGGTAAGCGAACACAAAGTTGTCCAATATCAAGTCGAAGAGTGGTTGCAGCAGGGAATTGTTCGACAATCAAGTTCAGATGTAGCTAGCAGACTAGTATTGGCTAAGAAGAAAGACAGAACGCACAGACTGTGCATAGATTATCGGAAGCTGAACACTCTTGTTTTAAAGGATAGATTTCCGGCTCCAGTTGTCGAGGAGGTTTTGGAAAAGATGCAGCATGCCAAATATTTTACAGTCGCAAGTTTATTCGCAACTATGCCATCATAGCAAAACCATTGACCCAGTTGTTGAAAAAGGATGTCGAGTTTATCATAGCAGGACCTCAAATACAGGCGATGGAAAAACTAAAGGAGACTCTGATGGAAGAACCAGTTTTGAAGATATTCAAGCACGCAGCGAGGATGCAGTTGCACATTGATGCATCAAAAGATGGTTTTGGCGCTACTTTGTTGCAGGAACACGAAAATAAGTGGCACCCTGTTTTTACTTGAGCAAGAAGATCAGCCCACAAGAGGAAAAAATGCATAGCTACTTTCTTGAGGTAAAAGCAACCTATCTCGCTACAAAGAAGTTGTGACATTATCTGATGGGAATCGAGTTTGTCCTGGTTACGGATTGCGCAGCATTAAAGATGACTGCAATTAAAAAAGACATGCCACGGGAAGTCGTTCAATGGATCATGCATCTACAAGATTTTGCGTACAAAATTGAGCATCGCTCAGGATCGAGAATGAAGCACGTGGATAGCTTAAGCAGATTTCCGGTAATGATTGTCTTATCAGAAGTACACACACGCATAATAAAAGCCCAGAAGAACGATGAAAAGTTGGCAGCCATTTACGAAATTTTGCAACACAAGCCGTATGCCGATTTTAAAATAAAGCATGAACTGATGTACATACAAGTGGACGGTTAGTATTTGCTGGTTGTACCGAAAAGCATGGAGAGAGAAATAATTCAAACAGCGCACAATTTTGGTCATATGGGTGTTCAAAAGACTAAGCATTCTATTCAGTAAGAGTATTATATACCACATGCGGACAAGATGATCGGACAATTTATTGCTAATTGCATTCAATGCATCACACACAACCAAAAGCTGGGTAAGCAGGAAGATTTTTTGCACTGTATCGACAAAGGAGAAGTGCCGCTCGCAACACTTCACGTGGATCATTTAGGATCTCTAGATCCTACATCAAAGAACTACAAGTATATATTTGCAGTAGTTGACGCATTTTCCAAATATGTCTGGATATATCCTAAAAAATCGACAGACGCATCAGAAGTTGTCAAGCACTTAAGTTCTTGGGTCACAATCTTTGGAAATCCGCAGCGAATTATAAGTGATAGAGGTTCAGCATTTACATCAAAACAGTTCAAAGAGTTTTGCAATGATAAAAAGATTGATCACGTCGAAACAACTACAGGAGTCGAAAGAGGAAACTGCCAAATTGAAAGAATCAACAGAGTCATCATTACCAGATATAAGAAGCACAACAAAAATATAAGATCAACTTTGACAAGAAACGCAAGGGGCAGCACGGCTATCAATTAGGCGACCTAGTAGCAATTAAGGTCACTCAATTTGTAACTGGCAGGAAGTTGGCCAAGAAATTTATGGGTCCATACGAAGTTGCTAAAGTAAAGCGAAACGGGAGGTACGATGTGAAGAAGTCTGCTGAATTCCAAGGCCCGAATCAAACGTCAACCTGTGAAGATAACATGAAGCTTTGGCGTTATGCAAACTGTGGTGAAGATAGCGATCTGGAGAGATCATCTGAGGCAGATGAAGATCAGGATGACCGAATATAACATGCACATAATAGCATATATCCAACGGTGTGGCATCCCTGTAAAACTATGTCGATAATATGGCAACCCTAAAATAAGAAGCAGTAAGAAGAAAATTGGAAGTGCAAGAAGCCAGACGTACACGCAGCAGAGCTAATCAGTCGTAAAGTAGTTAAAGCGGTGTAATTCCTTTAAAGACGTATTCACTTTTTCTTTGTTTAAACCTCGTTCATTTTAATATTAATACAATAAATACACATTCATTGTCACTTACTGTAGCAACGCTGTCAATCAAAAAACATCATCTGTTGAAGTCTTACCTCTACGACAATAAGTTTGTAGGAAGATGTAACACATGAATTGTCCGAAAACATACTATTTTTTTCAGGTGCGGACGCGTTATTTGTTAGTCCTCCGACGAATCAATAAACATAAGTGTGCGAAAAAACAACAAACGATAAACAACAAAGCCCACGAGTACAGTGACTACACACCTGCTGGAATCGCTAGCTCTATTGGCTTTTTACCGAGAATTTGGAGATTTTATCCCGCAAAAAACTCCCTTGGCGAGGGAAGTGAGGTAAGGCTGCTTGAGCGAGTTGAGAGTATTTTTTTTTCGTGGTTATTGTAATAACAATAGAAATTAACACTCGAGAAACGCTCCCGCCGTTGTTGCTTTTCACGTTTTCCGGTTTTGCATTGCAAGAAATCAGCTGTCAGCAGAGCTGTATAACTCTGCCTAACAAGCAGTAGACGCGGTGAGTGTTGAGAGCGGATCAGCTGATTAGCCAATACACCCACCAGTTTTGGAAACCAGGAAACTTAGCAAATGCGTCTTGCGTGTAGCATACCTTCATGAGTTGCTGAAATAAGTGCATACCCTAAGGTCGAACTACTGCTGCCCGTGGAACATACCACATATATACCCGTCACTAGCACAGAAGCAGCTAAAGTTTGCGGATCAGACCGATACCAACCCCTCCGCTTAGGCGGTGCTGGCAAAAAGGAGCTTTGGGGACCGAGGCTGGGCGGTATAACCCATTTCCAGTCAAGTCAAGGAAAATCTGTGACCAACGTTGGATTGTGTAGTGTGACGTGAATTTAAAAGCAGTAAGTAAAAGCAGTAAAGGCGTAGCAGCGCCGAACAATAAATGAATGTTCTGTAAATATTGAATTTGCAGCCGTAAAGTATTTTCAATATAGAAATCTTCATAACTTGTTCTTATATCCCGCCTTCTTCTGATAGTTCTGTTTATCTTTCCCATTTAGCTGCTATACAATCTGTTTCTGTTGTGCTTTCCGATCGGGATCTTCTTGTAGTTCTTGGTGAGTTTAATATCCTCTACACTACTTGGATTTCAAATCCCGACTCTGCCGTGTTGACTCCCACGACTTAACATGATTTTTTTGAGAGTTTGTTGGAAATTTCTCTGTTCCAAATAAATTCTATTCCTAATTCGCTGAGTAGGATGCTTGATCTGGTTTTTGTTTTGGATCCATCCTATCTGTCTGTCTCCTGTATTTCTCCTTTATTCCATCCCGAAGACCTTTACCATCCAACTCTGGAGGTGTTGATAGATTTACCTAACGGGGTGCCAATCTCTCGTAAGACATCTTTCGAGAGAAGTCGTCAGTTTCGGAAACCAGATTTTAATAAATTAAATCTACTCCTATCCCAGACTGACTGGTCCCAGCTTTACATATGTAGGGACATGGATAGTGCAATCGATGTTTTTTATTCTATTCTAAACTCGCTACTTAACATTTGCGTTCCGAACTGTGTGCCATGTATGTCCAATAAACCTATATGGTTTACAAGGGAATTGACAAATTTAAAAAATAGAAAGTCAAGACTTTTTAAGAAATTTAAAGAAACTGGCTCCTCTTTAGATTTGTCTAGATATGGTATTGCACGATCCCAATTCTCTAATATAAATAACCAACGTTATCAGGATTATCTTTCTGACTGTGGACAACAGTTTCGAAGGAATCCGAAACGGTTTTATAGCTTCGTTAATGCGAAGCGTAAATCTTCAACGCTTCTCTTTGCTGTTGTCTATGATAAAAAGGACAGCCAATTCAAATCGGGCAATTGTCGATTTATTTGCCGAATTTTTTTTTAGACATACTATAGTACTATACTATACTATAGTACTGATTATTGTCATTTTGCAATGCCTTATTCATATCGTGTAAATGCATCTAATTGCACTTTTGAGCCTGGGATTACGGAAAGTTCGCTTTTAAGTGATCTTAGGCAATAAAACCGGTATTTTTACCGGGACCTAATGGAGTACCAGGTTGTGTCCTAAAGTACTGCGTTGAAGGTCTTTTGAAGCCTTTATATAACTTATTTAAATTGTAGAGTCGTGCAGCTTTTCCGAGATTTGGAAAGCTTCATGTATTATTCCTCTCCATAAAAAGGGGAATAAATCTAATGTTGATAACCATTGGGGTATTTCAAAGTTGTCTGCAATTGAGAAACTAATAACTTCTCAATTGCAACATTTTTGTAGATCTATGGTTTCACCCTGCCAGCATGGGCTCGTGAAATATAGATCTACTACCACTAACTTGTTAGAATTTACCTCTTAAATTATACAAGGCTTTCAAAATAAATTGCAGACTGATGTTTGAAGGCATTTGACTCTGTTAATCACTTTCTTTTGCTACATAAACTCAATCTGCTGGGTTTTCCAAACAACTTTATTCTTTGGGTTTCAAACTACTTAAGTTCTAGAACCCAAAACGTTTATTTAAATGGTACAGTATCTAAAACTGTTAAAGTAACTTCTGGTGTACCTCAAGGAAGTCATCTTGGACCCTTGTTATTTACTCTGTTTATTAATGACCTGCCTTCTGCACTGAGTCATTCTCGTGTGTTGATGTATGCCGATGATGTTAAACTTTGCGTGTCGGCTGCAGAGTCGAACCTTGGTACCATGTTACAAAGTGACCTTACTAATTTTGAAATATGGTGTAAAGTAAATTTATTAAATCTTAATTATTGTAAATGTAACGTTATGTCCTTCAGTAGCCGAATTCCATTTTTTAAAAATTATGTTATAAATAGCAAAGATCTTGATAGAATTGAGTCGGTCGTTGATTTAGGTATCCTCTTGGATCCAAAACTTAAGTTTGACAGGCATATTGCTTCTATTGCCAACCGTGCATTTGGTGTCTTGGGTTTCATAAAGCGCTGGTCGAAAGAATTCAATGATCGCTATATAACTAAAACTCTTTATACTTCATTTGTACGTCCTATTCTTGAATATGGGTCTTGTATATGGTCTCCCCAATACAAGGTTCATCAAGACAGAATAGAATCTGTGCAAAAACAATTCTTTCTATTTGCTCTAAGGGGTCTTAACTGGAACCCTAACATCCGGTCACCTCCCTATCGTAGTAGACTCTTACTTATCAATCTTTCGTCTCTGTCTGATCGTAGAACCATGCTTGGTGTAATATTTATGCACAAACTAATAAATGGTGAAATTGATTCGTCTAAATTAATAAGACAAATTAGTTTTGCTGTTCCGATCAGACCCACTAGAAACTTTAAACCATTGTCACTTAAAATCTGTACTACTAACTATTCTATTCATAACCCGTTTCGAGTTTTATGTTCTTCATATAATAACCTTTATCGTATGGTATGGAATTCTTCAACTACCACTACTCTAAATTCATCACATCTCAATCATCTTTCTAGTTTATGGATTATTTTAATTATGATTATTTTTAGTAACTGGTATTGTTTAATGTTTATTGTTCTCGACTTTCGTCGTTGTATTTATTTTCATTATTTACGGTTCGCGCGTCAACAAGCCCGTGCTTGGTGTCGTATGGGCCACTTGAAAGTACTGCGTTTAGTACTACTTCAACGTCCAAAAAAAAAAAAGGAAGCGGCCCAGACATCGCCGCAGAAATGGGCAAAAAATTATTCGCCGATCAGGTACGCGAAGGGCCAAAGTCGCCTCAGAATGTGGGTGACAGCGCAGCAGAAAGCACGAACAGCAGTAAATCAAAAGGCGTCAAAGAACCTCAGTGGCAAACGGTTAAGGGGAAACCAAAGCTAGTGCGAAGCCGTAAAAAACGAACAGATGCAATACTAGTACAATGCTAGGATGCAGTTGACTACGCTAGGGTGCTATCGTCGGAGTGTTCGTAGTGTGAGACGCACTGCTGCAGGTGATGTACTTTTGTAAATGAGTGAAGCTGTGCAGAAAGCCTTCGCCAGTCCAACCCTGGCAAGAAGCTTGAAATGGAAGGTAGCCAACGGCTATACCCATAGCGATCACCAAGCGATAATGTGCACAATTGAACATCACCGAAGCACAGAAAGGAGGCCACGGTTCATACGTTGGGCCCAAAATTCGCTGAACGAAGAAGCACTGCTGCTAATAATGACCAATACACACGTTCGACCAAATGATACTGCCGACGAATGCACGAATAATATCGCTACTGCTGTAAAGAATGCCTGTGACGCTTCCATGATCCGAAAAAAGACCGGGGGCAGCACTCGCAAACCAGTACATTGGTGGAATGATGCGATTGCAGGAGCAAGACGACAGTATCTCTCAGCAAGGCGCCGACAACAACGAGCTAGAGGAAGACCAGGCTTTGTGCAGCTATTAGATGATTTATAGCTAAACGAGCTATACTAACAAAGACTAGCAGAAGAAGTAAAGCTCTTTGCTGAAAAAATTTTTGAGGCGAAGTAAACTGCCAGCCCTTTGGTACAGCGTACAAGGTAGTCATGGGGAATCTGTCTAGGCGCCCAATACCATCGGTGCCGGACCAGTTGTCTACCACACTTCCCAGAGCACCTGCAAACTAATCATCTAGCCAGGCCGGCACATGTAGTTCGAAAATATACAGACCCAACAGAAGTATCTAAGGCGGCCACCCAATTACAAGCTGACAAAGCCCCAGGCTCGGACGAAATCCCTACAAAGGTAATAAAAATTATTGCTGCAAGGCGTCCCAATCTGTTTGCAGAACTCTGCAACCTCTGCCTAAGACAACATACGGCTCCAAAAAGGTGAAAACTGCAGCGTTTGGTATTGTTACCAAAAGGTAAAGGTGTCGTTGGCAAACTCCTCGAGAGGATCATCTGTTATAGACTAGAAGAGGAACTGGAGGAAAGGAACGGACTCTCGGACTGGCAATTCGGCTTTCGAAAAAAACGAAGCACCGTGGATGCCATCAGCGCGGTGGTGAATATAGCCAGCGAAGCCATAGAAGGTTAAATATGGAAAGGTGGAACAAAGAAGCACTGTCTTGTTACTACTCTGGATGTACGGAATGCCTTTAACTCCGCAAGTTGGGCATCAATAATGAGAGCGCTGCAGAATCTTAGGATATCAGACTACATTATTAATTTGTTCCTTTACTACTTCCAGGATAGAGTACTGCTGTATGACACATCAGCCGGTCGAGTGAAACATAAAATCACTGGCGGTGTTCCCCAAGGATCAGTGTTGGGCCCAATACTATGGAACGTGATGTACGACAGTGTAATACGACTACCGATACATCATGGGATACGGATCGTTGAATTCGCTGATGACATAGCCATTGTAGCGGTAGATAAGGAGATTAGTAAGCTAGAAACAATCACAAACAGCACCATCAGACAAGTCATTGATTAGCTAGAAAACAACTCGCTTTCACTAGCCGCCCATAAAACAGAAGCAGTACTAAACAGCAGCAGAAACGTTATAGAAACTGCAAATATCGAGGTCTTAGGATATAAAATATCCTCGAAACCATCCATAAAGTATCTGGGCATTCAAATCGACCATAGGCTGACTTTCAAATATCATCTGGATTATGGAGCGGAATAGGCTTTGAAGGCGACGTCAGCTCAATCACGCATTATGGCTAGTGTGGGAGGTCCCCGGCAGCGCCGCAGATGGCTAATAAGTAACGTAGTTAAATCAATACTACTCCATGCAGCTCCCATTTGGGCACCGGCAATGACCGTTAAAACATATAAGAACAATAAGTGCTTTTCGAACAGTCTCAAAACACGCAGCACTTGTACTCGCCGGAATGATCCCCCTGGATCTTCTCGCCACGAAGACAAAGTACAGCGGAGCCCAAACTGCAAGAAGAGAGGTGACGATGGAGAAGTGGCAGGAAAGATGGAGTGCTTCTACCAACGGCAGCTGGACAAGGCGCATCGTCCCGGACCTAAGTCTGTGGGTGAGTAGGAAGTACAGACAAACCGACTTCTACCTGACGCAAATACTGACAGGACACGGGTGCTTTAGGGCTTATTTGCATAGATTTAAATTCGAGACGGAACAAAACAATTAAGAACTCGTAACCCACATGGCTGCAGAAATCATGAAAACCTTGCGTCGCGCTGAAAGATTGCGCAATACAAATTCAAACTCTAGATGATAATCTAGACGGGGCCTTCATGCCATTTCCCCTCGTGAGGTAATACCTAGCGGTGGTTCCGCGAGAGGAAAACGGAGAGTAGGGAGCTTTTTAGTGGGTGAATGTTCCACACTTCGGCTTTATATGCTTTTCCCCCCTATAAAAAAAAAAAAAAAAAAAATACTACTGAAGCCGGTGTTCCACAAGACGGTGTACTTGGGTCCACAGTATGCGTCCTCTGCACAGCTGACATCCCCACCAGCAGTCGTCTAACAACTTCCACCTTTGCTGATGACACAGCTAGTTTCAGCCGTTCCAGATGCCCTATACAAGCAACAGCGCAACTTGCTCTCCATCTGCCCGACGTGGAAAAATGGCTCAAACTGATCAGACTGGCGAATTTAAATAAACGAACAAAAATGCAAGCAAGTAACCTTCACCCTAAACAGGCAACATTGTCCACCACTTATGCTTAGTAACACCGCAACACGTTGAAGCTACAAAAACACATCTTAAGCTGAAAGTCAATAACCTCCATTGTCTGATCAACGCTCACTTCTCACTTAGTCTGCACAACAAGGTCCTGCTCTATAACTCAGTTCTAAAACCAATTTGGACCTACGGCTCTCAGTAATGGGGAAACGCTAGCAACGGCAGTATTGACATCATCCAAAGAGCACAGTCCAAAATCGTGAGAACCATAACCGGAGCACCGAGGTGATAGGTTGCAAATGAAAACAAACATAGAGATTTACATATTCTACCAGTCAAGGAAGTAATAATGTAGCAAAAGGAAAAATACCTCAGCAAGCTTTCACCGCATCCCAATCACCTCGCTATAGGTCTGACAAGATTGTGCTGCCGATCCTGCGATCAAAATACAGTCTAACAGTAGACTGTTAGTTAAAGCATATTAATTAGACTTGCAAAGTTAATGTTAGTTTTTAAATCCAAAGAAAAGTTCCAATAAATAGGTGTGTTCTCGACGAGATCACAAACGAGACTGACAAGTTTTCTCACGATCTTTTTCAGCTAGATAAATCTGGTGATACCCAGATTTTAAGCCTAACGTTAGTGAAAAATTTGGTTCTTATTACCACTGCCATTTAGTCCTTTCTAATTAACAACCCACGACGGGCTATTGTAAGCAGGTCTTGATGGTCTTGTGCCACTTCAAAAATTGTGCGATCTCGTTGTTAAAGAAATCTGCTTCACCTGTAGGGTAAGGATATAGTTTTGAGTATACTGGTTTATGACAGAAATGTTGAACGGCAGTGCCTCGTTAAAGCCTTAATGCGCTCCAATATAATTTTTTTAAATTCGCCTCCTACAATATGAGAGACTTTTATGTTATCGACACGTGTGAAGTTTACGTTGTCGCAAAGGTAGTGTTTCAACATTTCCGTCTTGTTGCTGTAGGTTATGTTGTTACCCAGAAGATTCAAAGTCACACCAGCCTGCGTTAGCAGATTGAAACCTATTATAGCGTCGAATGTGTCGAGAGTGTCTAAAATGAAGAACTGGGCAACTATCCCAAAAATTTTCATTGAACATATTTGTTTAATTTTACTGAATCAATGTATGGAATTCGCACGTTTTTCGCCACATTTTTTATATGCAACATTATGACTGTCGATGACCGTTATCGATGACTCGTAAAACTGCTAACTCTGTTTTGCGTCTGTTAGTGCAACTCCAAAGTAAGCGATATTGATAGTTCCACTACTCATAATTCCTACTCATTTTGGAAAATCGATCGGTGTATTGCCGTGTTTTCCAACACAGCAAATTCTAAGTTGGCAAAGTCAATTGGACAAGTCATCAGTACCGAGCGTATGACGTCAACAAGTGGTTGTAAGTCGCAATTCACCATACTGCAGTTGGACGAACGTTTACAACGTTCTCCGATCCCGGAGAACAAGCTGGTGGACCTCATCATTGATGGCCTTAGGGACAACTCCTCCAAGATATTTATGCTGTACTCTGCTCAAACCGAATCTGAACTGAAGCCCCTTCTGGAGCGCTATGAGCGAATCCGTGTGCGGTCTGAAGACTGGAGACAGGCTGTTGCTGTGAGCCAATCAACCGTCGTCCCTGCCGCCAATGCCGTCCGTACTGATGTCTCTGTCGTTCATGCTGCCGCCCTCGCCGTTTGCACTGCTGCCTCTTTCGTTCATGCTGCCAGCAGCAAGTTATGTTCGGTGCACTAACTGCTCGTCATTTGGGCAATATAGGAGTCATTGCCTGAAACCGATAAGGCCTTTTTTGTACAAAACAAATATAAATCTTTATACATTCTGAAGCATGAAGTATGGAAAAATCAGATATTATCTTTGAATACCCTCAGAGGGGTATATTGCAAACCAGTACATTGGTGGAATGATGCGATTGCAGGAGCAAGACGACAGTATCTCTCAGCAAGGCGCCGACAACAACGAGCTAGAGGAAGACCAAGCTTTGTGCAGCTATTAGATGATTTATAGCTAAACGAGCTATACTAACAAAGACTAGCAGAAGAAGTAAAGCTCTTTGCTGAAAAAATTTTTGAGGCGAAGTAAACTGCCAGCCCTTTGGTACAGCGTACAAGGTAGTCATGGGGAATCTGTCTAGGCGCCCAATACCATCGGTGCCGGACCAGTTGTCTACCACTCTTCATCATGTAGCCAGGCCGGCACATGTAGTTCGAAAATATACAGACCCAACAGAAGTATCTAAGGCGGCCACCCAATTACAAGCTGACAAAGCCCCAGGCTCGGACGAAATCCCTACAAAGGTAATAAAAATTATTGCTGCAAGGCGTCCCAATCTGCTTGCAGAACTCTGCAACCTCTGCCTAAGACAACATACGGCTCCAAAAAGGTGAACTGCATCGTTTGGTATTGTTACCAAAAGGTAAAGGTGTCGTTGGCAAACTCCTCGAGAGGATCATCTGTTATAGACTAGAAGAGGAACTGGAGGAAAGGAACGGACTCTCGGACTGGCAATTCGGCTTTCGAAAAAAACGAAGCACCGTGGATGCCATCAGCGCGGTGGTGAATATAGCCAGCGAAGCCATAGAAGGTTAAATATGGAAAGGTGGAACAAAGAAGCACTGTCTTGTTCCTACTCTGGATGTACGGAATGCCTTTAACTCCGCAAGTTGGGCATCAATAATGAGAGCGCTGCAGAATCTTAGGATATCAGACTACATTATTAATTTGTTCCTTTACTACTTCCAGGATAGAGTACTGCTGTATGACACATCAGCCGGTCGAGTGAAACATAAAATCACTGGCGGTGTTCCCCAAGGATCAGTGTTGGGCCCAATACGTGATGTACGACAGTGTAATACGACTACCGACACATCATGGGATACGGATCGTTGAATTCGCTGATGACATAGCCATTGTAGCGGTAGATAAGGAGATTAGTAAGCTAGAAACAATCACAAACAGCACCATCAGACAAGTCATTGATTAGCTAGGAAACAACTCGCTTTCACTAGCCGCCCATAAAACAGAAGCAGTACTAAACAGCAGCAGAAACGTTGTAGAAACTGCAAATATCGAGGTCTTAGGATATAAAATATCCTCGAAACCATCCATAAAGTATCTGGGCATTCAAATCGACCATAGGCTGACTTTCAAATATCATCTGGATTATGGAGCGGAATAGGCTTTGAAGGCGACGTCAGCTCAATCACGCATTATGGCTAGTGTGGGAGGTCCCCGGCAGCGCCGCAGATGGCTAATAAGTAACGTAGTTAAATCAATACTACTCCATGCAGCTCCCATTTGGGCACCGGCAATGACCGTTAAAACATATAAGAACAATAAGTGCTTTTCGAACAGTCTCAAAACACGCAGCACTTGTACTCGCCGGAATGATCCCCCTGGATCTTCTCGCCACGAAGACAAAGTACAGCGGAGCCCAAACTGCAAGAAGAGAGGTGACGATGGAGAAGTGGCAGGAAAGATGGAGTGCTTCTACCAACGGCAGCTGGACAAGGCGCATCGTCCCGGACCTAAGTCTGTGGGTGAGTAGGAAGTACAGACAAACCGACTTCTACCTGACGCAAATACTGACAGGACACGGGTGCTTTAGGGCTTATTTGCATAGATTTAAATTCGAGACGGAACAAAACAATTAAGAACTCGTAACCCACATGGCTGCAGAAATCATGAAAACCTTGCGTCGCGCTGAAAGATTGCGCAATACAAATTCAAACTCTAGATGATAATCTAGACGGGGCCTTCATGCCATTTCCCCTCGTGAGGTAATACCTAGCGGTGGTTCCGCGAGAGGAAAACGGAGAGTAGGGAGCTTTTTAGTGGGTGAATGTTCCACACTTCGGCTTTATATGCTTTTCCCCCCTATAAAAAAAAAAAAAAAAAAAAATACTACTGAAGCCGGTGTTCCACAAGACGGTGTACTTGGGTCCACAGTATGCGTCCTCTGCACAGCTGACATCCCCACCAGCAGTCGTCTAACAACTTCCACCTTTGCTGATGACACAGCTAGTTTCAGCCGTTCCAGATGCCCTATACAAGCAACAGCGCAACTTGCTCTCCATCTGCCCGACGTGGAAAAATGGCTCAAACTGATCAGACTGGCGAATTTAAATAAACGAACAAAAATGCAAGCAAGTAACCTTCACCCTAAACAGGCAACATTGTCCACCACTTATGCTTAGTAACACCGCAACACGTTGAAGCTACAAAAACACATCTTAAGCTGAAAGTCAATAACCTCCATTGTCTGATCAACGCTCACTTCTCACTTAGTCTGCACAACAAGGTCCTGCTCTATAACTCAGTTCTAAAACCAATTTGGACCTACGGCTCTCAGTAATGGGGAAACGCTAGCAACGGCAGTATTGACATCATCCAAAGAGCACAGTCCAAAATCGTGAGAACCATAACCGGAGCACCGAGGTGATAGGTTGCAAATGAAAACAAACATAGAGATTTACATATTCTACCAGTCAAGGAAGTAATAATGTAGCAAAAGGAAAAATACCTCAGCAAGCTTTCACCGCATCCCAATCACCTCGCTATAGGTCTGACAAGATTGTACTGCCGATCCTGCGATCAAAATACAGTCTAACAGTAGACTGTTAGTTAAAGCATATTAATTAGACTTGCAAAGTTAATGTTAGTTTTTAAATCAAAAGAAAAGTTCCAATAAATAGATGTGTTCTCGACGAGATCACAAACGAGACTGACAAGTTTTCTCACGATCTTTTTCAGCTAGATAAATCTGGTGATACCCAGATTTTAAGCCTAACGTTAGTGAAAAATTTGGTTCTTATTACCACTGCCATTTAGTCCTTTCTAATTAACAACCCACGACGGGCTATTGTAAGCAGGTCTTGATGGTCTTGTGCCACTTCAAAAATTGTGCGATCTCGTTGTTAAAGAAATCTGCTTCACCTGTAGGGTAAGGATATAGTTTTGAGTATACTGGTTTATGACAGAAATGTTGAACGGCAGTGCCTCGTTAAAGCCTTAATGCGCTCCAATATAATTTTTTTAAATTCGCCTCCTACAATATGAGAGACTTTTATGTTATCGACACGTGTGAAGTTTACGTTGTCGCAAAGGTAGTGTTTCAACATTTCCGTCTTGTTGCTGTAGGTTATGTTGTTACCCAGAAGATTCAAAGTCACACCAGCCTGCGTTAGCAGATTGAAACCTATTATAGCGTCGAATGTGTCGAGAGTGTCTAAAATGAAGAACTGGGCAACTATCCCAAAAATTTTCATTGAACATATTTGTTTAATTTTACTGAATCAATGTATGGAATTCGCACGTTTTTCGCCACATTTTTTATATGCAACATTATGACTGTCGATGACCGTTATCGATGACTCGTAAAACTGCTAACTCTGTTTTGCGTCTGTTAGTGCAACTCCAAAGTAAGCGATATTGATAGTTCCACTACTCATAATTCCTACTCATTTTGGAAAATCGATCGGTGTATTGCCGTGTTTTCCAACACAGCAAATTCTAAGTTGGCAAAGTCAATTGGACAAGTCATCAGTACCGAGCGTATGACGTCAACAAGTGGTTGTAAGTCGCAATTCACCATACTGCAGTTGGACGAACGTTTACAACGTTCTCCGATCCCGGAGAACAAGCTGGTGGACCTCATCATTGATGGCCTTAGGGACAACTCCTCCAAGATATTTATGCTGTACTCTGCTCAAACCGAATCTGAACTGAAGCCCCTTCTGGAGCGCTATGAGCGAATCCGTGTGCGGTCTGAAGACTGGAGACAGGCTGTTGCTGTGAGCCAATCAACCGTCGTCCCTGCCGCCAATGCCGTCCGTACTGATGTCTCTGTCGTTCATGCTGCCGCCCTCGCCGTTTGCACTGCTGCCTCTTTCGTTCATGCTGCCAGCAGCAAGTTATGTTCGGTGCCCTAACTGCTCGTCATTTGGGCAATATTGGAGTCATTGCCTGAAACCGAAAAGGCCTTTTTTGTACAAAACAAATATAAATCTTTATACATTCTGAAGCATGAAGTATGGAAAAATCAGATATTATCTTTGAATACCCTCAGAGGGGTATATTGGGTTTGTGAAAAGTATGTAACAGGCAGAAGGAGGCGTTTCCGACCCTATAAAGTATATATACATGTTTTTGGCAAATATCTCAGTTAATATACCACCTAGGAACTCCAATTTTGGCATGAAGGTTGCTATTTGTAATATAAATATAATGCAATCAAAATTTATTAGATGCCACGCCCCCTTCGCCCACAATTGCGTTGAAACTTCGAATGCCTCTGGCTTACTTTTTCTTAACGTATAGTTTTGTAACTTTGTGTATAATTAGAGACAAATAATATCAAGCAATCCTGAATATTATATAAAAATCGGACTATAATTAAAAAAGTTTTTATACAACGAAAATCGATACTTTCAAGCAAGGCATACCCACGTGCATTGCACTGAGCTGTGCACAGAAGCAACGAAAACGAAAAACGTGTGAGCGAGATAGACATACAAATATGTGTGCATGTTAAGTTGTTGCAGCAGCTACTCCAATTTGAGCTCATATAATTGGAAACGAAGGTCAGAGGGTATTACACGGTCGGCATGCCCGACTGACAATTTCTTTCTTGTTATACCCTCTGAGGGGTATAATGGGTTTGTCTGAAGTATGTAACAGGCAGAAGGAGGCGTTTCCGACCCCATAAAGTATATATATTCTTGATCAGCATCAACAGCCGAGTCGATATAGCCATGTCTGTCTGTCCGTCTGTCTGTCTGTCCGTATGAACAAACAGATCTCAGAGATGGTAAGAGCTACAAGTTCAAACTTGGTCAGCATCGATCACATATTTAGTCAGGCAACACAAGAATCTTTTTTTTTTTTGATGCCACGCCCCATTCGCCCACAATAAGCCAAAAACTAGACATACCTCGGAAAAAATACATGTATTTTGCGAATATCTCGGTAACTATAATACCTAGTGACACTAATTTTGGCATGCAGGTTGCTATTTGCAATATAAATATAATGCCATCAAAATTTATTGGATGCCACGCCCCCTTCGCCCACAATTGCGTTGTAAATTTGCATGCCGCTGGCTCACTTATTTTTAAACGTATAGTATTGTAACTTAGTATATATCTGCAGACAAATAATATCAAACGATTGTAAAAATTTCATTAAAATCGGACTATAATTAAACAAGAAAGAAAATGACAGTCGGGCATGCCGACCGTGTAATACCCTCTGAGCTTCGTTTCCAATTATATGAATTCATTTTGGACTGCTTACAAGCAGTGCACTGAGTAAATTTTATACACACAAGCAGTGCACTAAGTTAGTTTTAGGTACACAAGCACTGCTTGTAAACACTGCAGCGTAAACAAAAGCAGTGCACTGCTATTGCGATAAAAATTTAAGTTTGCATAAAAAACTTTTTTAACTATAGTCCGATTTTGATGCAATTTTCAGTATTGCTTAGTATTATTTGTCTCTAATTATACACCAAGTTACAAAACTATACGTTAAGAAATAAGTGAGCCAGGGGCATTCGAAGTTTCAACGCAATTGTGGGCGAAGGGGGCGTGGCATCCAATAAATTTTGATGGCATTATATTTATATTGTAAATAGCAACCTGCATGCCAAAATTGGTGTCCCTACGTATTATAGTTACCGAGATATTCGCAAAAAACATGTATTTTTTCCGAGGTATGTCTGGTCTTTCGCTTATTGTGGGCGAATGGGGCGTGGCATCAAAAAAAAAAAAAAGATTATTGTATTGCCTGACTAAATATGTGATCGATACTGACCATGTTTGAACTTGTAGCTCTTACGATCTCTGAGATCTGTTTGTTCATACGGACAGACGGACAGACAGACAGACGGACAGACGGACATGGCTATATCGACTCGGCTGTTGATGCTGATCAAGAATATATATACTTTATGGGGTCGGAAATGACTCCTTCTGCCTGTTACATACTTCTGACAAACCCATTATACCCCTCAGAGGGTATAAAAAGTTTGTCATACAACGCAAATCGTTCCTTTCAAGCAAGGCATAACCACGTGCATTACACTGAGCTGTGCACACAAGCAACGAAAACGAAAAACGTGCGAGCGAGATACAAATATGTGTGCATGTTAAGTTCTTGCAGCAGCTACTCCAATTGGATGTAGTTCCAGCTGCGCCTGTTTGCGCCTCTGGAAATGAAAGCCATAAAACGAGTGCAGTCACGAGGCATACATATGGGTATAGCGCATGCCAATACTGTTGCTGTTGGTGTACCAGTTAGTTGATAAATACTACCACGTTTTATTTTACTTTTATTTTTAAGTATTGACCGTTTTCGAAAGTATCTATTTGGTGACAGGAAAAGGGTAAGGAATTAGAGTTTTATTTTCTTTTTTATGACTTTTGTTCTTCTTAATTGCTTTGAATGATGATGAATTGGTAATTCTTGTTTTGTTTTTTATCTTATTCAAATAAAATATCTATATGTTGACAGTAATTACACTTTTTGCGACAGTTAAATGTTAGATTCATAAGAGGAAGATCTGTTTTTTTATACCCTCTGAGGGGTATATTGGGTTTGTCAGAGGGCGATTTGTATGTAACAGGCAGAAGGAGGCGTGGCAGACCCCATAAAGTATATATATTCTTGATCAGCATCACAAGCCGAGTCGATTGAGCCATGTCCGTCTGTCCGTCCGTCTGTCCGTCTGTCTGTCCGTATGAACAAACAGAACTCAGAGATGGTAAGAGCTACAATATCCGTTTTAGTCAGTATCGACCACATATTTAGTCAGTCAATACGAGAATCTTTTTTTTTTGATGCCACGCCCCATTCGCCCACAATAAGCAAAAAACCAGACATACCCCGGAAAAAATACATGTTTTTTGCGAATATCTCGGTAACTATAACACCTAGGGACACCAATTATGGCATGCAGGTAGCTATTTGCTATATAAATATAATGCCATCAAAATTTATTGAATGCCACGCCCCCTTCGCCCACAATTGCGTTAAAACTTCGAATGCCGCTGGCTCACTTATTTCCTAACGTATAGTTTTGTAACTTGAAGTATACTTGGAGATAAATAATGTAAAACGATAGTGAAAATTTCATCAAAATCGGACTATAATTAAAAAAGTTTCTCAAACAACGAAAATCGTTTCTTTCAAGCAAGGCATAACCACGTGCATTGCACTGAGCTGTGCACACAAGCAACGAAAACGAAAAGCGAGTGAGCGAGACAGACAAACAAATATGTGTGCATGTAAAGTTCTTGCAGCAGCTACTCCGAATTAGAGCTTATATAATTGGACTAGAAGCTCAGAGGGTATTACACGGTCGGCATGCCCGACTGACATTTCTTTCTTGTTTTTCATATAGTTCTTGAAAATACCAATAATAGTTTGGAAATCTGAATTTTAACAGATATTAAAACTATTGTTGATGATAATTTTAAAGAAAATCGGACACCAATAGTAATTACTCACAAATAACCTAAAAAAAAGCACCCAAAAATCGGATTTAAAATATTGTGTAATACAGTTAAGAAATTTACTCATAACATCTTATAACACGATAAGATGGATAAAATTAGAATAACAACTCGTATTTCAGGTAAAAACAAGAAAGAAATGTCAGTCGGGCATGCCGACCGTGTAATACCCTCTGAACTTTGTTTCCAATTAGATGAGTTCAAATTGGAGTAGCTGCTGCAAGAACCTAACATGCACACATATTTGTATGTCTATCTCGCTCATACGTTTTTCGTTTTCGTTGCTTGTGTGCACAGCTCAGAGCAATGCACGTGGCTATGCCTTGCTTGAATGTAACGATTTTCGTTGTTTTAAAAACTTTTTTATTTATAGTCCGATTTTAATGAAATTTTCACAATCGTTTGATATTATTTTTCTGCAAAGAAATGTTAAGTTACAAAACTATACGTTTAGAAATAAGTGAGCCCGCCGCATGCAAAGTTACAACGCAATTGTGGGCGAAGGAGGCGTGGCATCCAACAAATTTTGATGACATTGTCTTCATATTGCAAACAGCAACCTGCATACCAAAATTGGTGTCCCTAGGTATTATAATTACCGAGATATTCGCCAAAAACATGTATTTTTTCCGAGGTATGTCTAGTTTTTCGCTTATTGTGGGCGAATGGGGCGTGGCATCAAAAAAAAAAAGATTCTTGTATAGCCTGACTAAATATGTGATCGATGCTGACCAAGTTTGAACTTGTAGCTCTTACCATTTCTGAGATCTGTTTGTTCATACGGACCGACAGACAGACAGACAGACGGACAGACGGACATGGCTATATCGACTCGGCTGTTGATGCTGATCAAGAATATATATACTTTATGGGGTCGGAAACGCCTCCTTCTGCCTGTTACATACTTCTGACAAACCCATTATACCCCTCAGAGTGTATAACAAGAAAGAAAATGTCAGTCGGGCATGCCGACCGTGTAATACCCTCTGAGCTTCGTTTCCAATTATATGAGTTCAAATTGGAGTAGCTGCTGCAAGAACTTAACATGCATACATATTTGTCTGTCTATCGTCTATAGTCCGATTTTGATGCGATTTTCAGGATAGTTTAATATTGTTTGTCTCCAAGTATACGCTAAGTTATAAAACTAAATGTTAAGAAATAAGTGAATCGCAGGCATGCGAAATTTCAATAAAGTTGTACTTTATTTGGGCGAAGAGGGCGTGGCATCAAAAAATTGAAACAAACTTGTATTGAGTGACTAAATATGTGGTATATGTGGTACAGACTAAAACGGATAATGTAGCTCCTACCATCTCTGAGATCTGTTTGTTCATACGGACAGACGGGCATGGCTATATCGACTCGGCTGTTGATGCTGATCAAGAATTATATACTTTATGGGATCTGCCACGTCTCCTTCTGCCTGTTACATACTTTTCACAAACCCAATATACCCCTCAGAGGGTATAAAAATTTAAAAAATGAAATACAAAGTTGGTTTCCTGGGAGATGTTACATAAATATAAAATTACTAAACCAACAGATCTTTACTTACTAAATTAATTTTAATTTCTTCGATTATGTTTCGATCGATATGCAATATTTACTAACAGTTTTTGCCAAAAGGACCAACTACTCAGTCTTGAGTCTTTTGATTGTTACATTGAGTTGGTCGTTTGTCTACAAAGTTAACGTTATATCCCTAATATGTAATACATTGTTTTATGTGGTTTTCAGGAATAGACGTGCAAAATTTTCTAGGACGCAGCATTCGAATTATTGAATAAAATGCATCTTCGTAATAGAGCAAAATAGCTTCTAGTCAAAAATTGAAGTACAGTGCTGTCTGGATATAGTTAACCCCTATATAGTTAACACCCCTAAATAGTGAACACCCAAAATAGTATGTTTTCTTAAAAATGTTGTTGATGATTAAAAAATTAAAATAATATATTACTGTTTAAACAAAGAAAACCAGATTTTGAGCACACAAATTTGAGTCTTTATAAAGTTTGCTACCTCGATACTGAGAACAGGCTGATCAAAAATTAGTTCACTATACCCAGACAGCAATGTATAAGGTTTATAGTTTCTAATATTATGAGTTCCTACTGAATGATATATGTACATATAACTTTCTGCATAAATATGTATATTAGTCCCGTGTCTACTGAAAAAATAAAATTTGCAGTTCATATTGTATACTATATAATTACCGATACACATATTAAATACTTCAAAACAATCTTCCGCCAGTTGAAAATGGGCAACATTCATTTGTGCAATTACGTAGGTATACTATGGAATAAGGGTGGTGAAACACACAAACACAAGTGAATAATAGGGGACCTCACCATCATCAATTTACAATAATGCAACAAAACAGTAACATTAGAACTGTAACACATTCCAGGAATTCATTTAATATAAATCTCTATTCCCAGGGGCACTTGTTCATTTGTGCTAAGACAAGCTAAGCAGAACCAATGTTTCACGCAGGAATGAGAGAAGTAAAAGGAAGAAGAAAGGAAGAAAACCCGTCTGTCAACATAAGTGGCGTTTCAACATAAAATTCGGTCGGACACCCCGTTGCGGGATCGTCTCTCTGATCTTAAACCGCGCGCTCAACTAAATTTTGCTGTGTTTAGAAACGACTAAAGTCGAGCGATCGGACTGCAGAAGACCATGTACTTATTCTAAAACAGTATCAAGTAGACAAATTAAGATGTTTTGAAAACCAATAATATGTTAAAATTTTCACCGATGTCGACCGCTCGTTTGCATATGTTTTATACGTTATCATATACAAAGAAAGAAATGTACATTGAAGCTCACCCAACAGTAATATACCCTGCCGTTTTCCATGATATTCTTAACATTATTCATAAAAACATGAATAGAGACAACAAAAAGTGTTCAACTCCCTACATTCGAAAATAGAGTGCCCGGCATATGTATTTTGACAAGACTTAAAGCTAGATCTACTTAAAATTTTAACTTACTTAACTTACTAAAAAATACATTCGCAGAGATTTCTGAAAAATTCTTTTTTTCAATCACTAATATTTTTTTGGAGAAACGATTTGCATCAAAACACATTTTATTTAAGCCCGGGGAAAATAGTTGTTTTGAAATAGTTTTGACCTTTACAAGAATTGAAAACTTTCCACAAGTACTTAATGGGTTAAGAAAAATTTTGTAATATTAAAACGGAATTTAGGTGACATATCCATTGATACCAAACTTATTTTCAAGTGAGTTTAAGTTATGAGTAGATTTATCTTTAAGTGGTGTTAAAACACTTAAGCCGGGCACTGTACATACCTTTCTGTCGACGGCATTCACGCTGGTATAGAAAAGAAAAGACAACAAGAAAGAAAAGTTATCTTTGGCACGCCAAAGATTGGATACCCTTAGATGGTATGATGTATTTGTTGGATCAGAATGAAATTTGGCTTGCGTATAATATTAGGTCATAAATGCTTATTGCGTAAATTTTGTTGCGGTTGCTTAAAAAACAAAAGTTTTTAAATCGAAGCATTTTTAACGGATTGTTTCTATGGAAATGGTAATCCGATCTGGTTTTGATTTTAACATATACATGTACTGCCTGCAGAGAGAATTCTCATGAGTACCAAATTGCATTAAGACAGCTTGAAAACAGAAGGACATGGCTATAATCGACTCTGCCACGTCTCCTTCAACGCGCTACAAAATTCGTGACTAAAACAATATACCCCTGCAACGTTTTTAAAATACTCGCTCATTGTAGTGTGCTTGACTGCCGGCTTCTAACATAAGTAAGTATGTACAGTCAAGGATATACAGCATTTCTAAATTACATAGAAACTACCATGCACTTGTTTATTTGCATGCGCAAATTGTGCACAAAAAATGTCAATATTTTTCGACCTGTATTCTAAATTTTGAAGAATTGGTGCTGAGTGTTCACTTATTTTGTTGACTGTCATATGTCATTTGAATGCCACATTCATAGATTATGAAGCTTCAATATTGTATATAGTCTAAACAGTTTTTCAGCAAAGTTATTCACAATAAACAAACATTTAAATTTATGACTTAAATGTTAAGAATGTATACTTAAGATTGAATTAAGAAATTTTTTGAAAATCACATTAACAACCATTTTAATTTGACTTCTTAAGTATAAAAGAAAGAGAGAAAGAATTCGAGTTTGTTTTATACATCTACGTACATACATATATAAAAAATTAATACCAATAAAAGGTATACAAATTTGCTGTCAACTAAGTAATTAACTATTACGACTTATGCAAAATAACATACAAAAATTCACTTGAATAACTAAATTCATAGTTTTTTTTTTGTCTGGCCTTTTCAGGAAGAAAAGAAAGAAATAATAGCACGACTTTAATAACATATTTTACTGATCGAAAAAATATATATAAAGTACCAAATTTATCTACGGGTAATTTTGTATTTATTGTTTGGAATTCACTATCCAGAATATATTTCATTCTTTTTGTAGACTTGCCATTTTTATTTATTGGGAAATTACGAAAAAAAAAAAAATAATAATAGCACCAATTATCTTTTTTCAAAAAAAACCCGTTATGTTTAGCAAAATTGAATTGCTTAAAAAGGTAGTGCTATTTCAGTTTTCGCATATATGTATGTAGTATAAGCAGTTCGTCTAATATTTTTTATATATTTTACTATAGTTTTTATTTAATTATACCCTCCATCCGTCTGTCTGTCTGTCCGTATACATGAGAGGATCTCAGAGATGGTAAGAACTACAAGTTCAAAGTTGGTCAACATTGATCAGATATTTATTTAGTCGATACAAGTTTGTTTCCTTTTATGAATGCCAGGCCCCTTCACCAATAAAAAATCAAAACGAGTTAAAAGTTTGCATGCCTTCAACTCACGTATTTGTTATTGTATGGCTTTGTAACTTTGCATATGTGTGGAGACAAACGATATTAAAGAATACTTAAAATTGCATCAAACTCGGACTATAATCAAGAAAGCTAACATACATACATACATAAAAGCTGTGCAATGCACAGCCACGTGCATCAAAGAAAGGTAACCTTTGGCACGCCAAACATTAGATTAGATTTTTTGTTTGATTGTTTACCAACCAATATTCCTATAGTAGTCTAGTAAATAGTATGGTAGTTCGTTTTGGTCAAATTTAGGTTTGCACGTACAAAATGACAGTAAATGCAATGCGTCAATTGTGTTAAGATTTCTCAAAATCTAATTATTTCCCTCTATTGCTTCATGCAGCTATACTTGAACGCTAGAACCACTTGCTGAAAGTCGCTTAAATGTTGTTGACAATTTTACTGTACTGGCTTAATACCAACAAGAAAAAAAATATCAGTCGGACATGCCGACCGTGTAATACCCTCTGAGCTTCGTGATGAACTGCATGAACTTAACATGCACACATATTTGTATGTCTATCTCGCTCGCGCAATGCAATGAACGTGGCTATGCCTTGCTTGGAAGTAACGATTTTCGTTGTATGACCAACTTTTTTAATTGAAATTTTCACTATCGTTTGATATTATTTGTCTCCTAGTATATGCAAAGTTACAAAACTATACGTTAAGAAATAAGTGAGCCGGCGGCACTCAAAATTACAACGCAATTCTGTTTTTTAGGGCGAAAGGGGTGTGGCATCCAAAAAATATTACGTCTAGCAACCTGCATGCCGAAATTTGTGGCCCTAGGTGTTATAGTTTCTGAGATATTCGCCAAAAACACATATTTTTTCCGAAGTATGTCTGGTTTTTCGTTTATTGTGGCCGAATGGGGCGTGGCATCGAAAAAAGGAAACAAACTTGTATTGAATGACTGGCTAAAACGGATATTGTAGCTCTTACCATTTCTGAGATCTGTTTGTTCATACGGACAGACGGACATGGCTACTTATATCGACACGGCTGTTGATGCTGATCAAGAATATATATACTTTACGGGGTCTGCCACTCCTCCTTTTGCCTGTTACATACTTTTCACAAACCCAATATACCTCTCAGAGGGAATATAAATCACAAATCGTAATTTTAGTTAATATAAATTTTTCTCATATCTAACTGTATATGTTGGTCAATTTGTTAATAGAGTGTAGGGCAATAAAATTGACATAATCTATGAGTTTGGTTAAACTATTTGCAAGAATATAAAAGTTTTTTTTAACGATCTTTGTATATTAGATTGCAGCTATGTATGTTATAGTCACATATATTACTTACGAACTTAATAAAAGTTGGTCGAAAAAAACACTCATTACCTATGAGCTTGATAACGATGTGTCAAAACTGTGTACATACTAAACTATTGGTTTTACTAAGAAGTCATTGCGGATTTTCTAATAGAAAGTAAATACATTTACGAATTTTAGCCGCTTCTCGTTCATTTATTCAATTTGTCCAATTGTTGACAGCAGTCATCCAAATTAATAGTTTGGTTCCTGGGAAGCAGCAGAAGTATACCACACTCTTCTTATCCTCATAAACTGACGGCGTATCTTTGATTAAAAAATGTCCCAAACCAAATTTGTCAAACCTATTTTGACACTATCTTTCTTTTAAGACTATTTATCCTTTACAGAATGTATCCTTTATAAAATAATAATAAAAGAAAATATAATGAAAATGCTTTCTATTAAATTTGACGACAAAAAAAAAACATAAACAAAATTGCGCGAACTTTAACTTAAATTAGATAGTCACAAGTCGTTAAAAAAAAATGAAATGTGTGAAAGATCCCCAATGACTTTTTGAGCAACTCAATATCTAACCTTGACCGCAAACCCCCTTAACGTGACATCTTCGCAAAATGCCGTTTCAGGAGATTTGGGTTTGGTCAGGGCGTGATTAGGTAATGAATGAGTCTAATACATACATACATATATTAAAGTTCAACAATTATTGACAACAAAAAATTAATAAAATGAATTAAAATTATCAAAATGAGATGCTGAGTGTACATATCGACTTTGCTGGTTTTCGAAAAAAATCTACTTTGAACACCTACGCAATTGCGTTAAAACTTTATATTAATAAAAGCCTAACTTATAAAGGCAATTTTAAAATTTTTGTTAAGAAATTTGGCAATTTCTGTGAAATTATATATATACGAACTTGAATAAAGCTTCTTCGCTTAGTACGTCTCAGACGTGCCGAAAAAAAAATACAGCGAAATAATGCTAAATAAGTATTGTAGAATCAAAGAGGCTGCTAGAAATGTACATATGTATTCATCAATGAACAATGCTTATTTAAATTAAGAACTACATACAGAAAATAATTTGGTTATACTAAAAAACATGTTATTGAATACAATTTATTACATTTTTTGGTTTGATTTAAAAATTAATTTGTCTTATCTTAAAACCTAATATAAAAAAAAAAAAAACAAAGAAAATTTCAGAAATTGTCGGGCATTCCGACCGTGTTATACCCTCTGAGCTTCTTTTCCAATTATAAGAGCTCAAATTGGAGTAGCTGCTGCAAAAACTTAACATGCACACATATTTTTTTTGTTTCAGAATCATTTGATATTATTCGCTCCAAGTATACGTTAAGTTACAAAACTATACGTGAAAAAATTAGTGAGCCGGAGGCATGCGAAGTTTCAACGAAATTGTGCTTCATATGGGTGAAGGAAGCGTGGCATCCAAAATAATCTTATGGCATTATCTTAATATTGCATATAGCAACCAGCATACCATAATATGTATGAGTCTCTAGGTGCCGTAGATACTGAGATATTCGCCCAAAACTCACAAACGGATATTGCAGCACTTAGCATCTTTGAGTTTTATTTGCTCATACGGCCTGACGGACAGGCGGTCAGACGGACATAACTATATCAACTCAGCTTGTGATGCTGATCAATAATACTTATGTATACTTTATGGGTTCTACCACGCCACCTTCTACCCGTTACATACTTTTAACAAACCCAATATACCCCTCAGAGGGTTTAAAAAATATGTTTTTCCTCCTGTTGGATAGAGCGCCTTCCGGGTATAACGACGTAAATCGTTGGTCCCTTGAGCGTCGTTATAACTGTATATGAATATTAAATGTGAAATAAATAATTTGTAATATAATTAATTACGTGCCAGTTAATTACTGTATAAATCTTCAGTTTAAAATAAGGATATGGGGATACAACAATATTGATGATCATTCTTTATCTTATTTGTTTGTGAATGGTCGTCTCATATTAAAATTTTGGTTTTATATTCACAACAAGAAAGAAATTGTCAGTCGGGCATGCCGACCGTGAAATACCCTCTGAGCTTAAGAAATAAGTGTCATGTCACGGCATGCAAAATTACAACCCATTTGTGCTTTTGGTGGGCGAAGGGGGCGTGGCATCCAAAAAATTTTGATGGCATTGTCTTTATATTGCATCTAGCAACCTGCGTGCCAAAATTGGTGTCCCTAGGTGTTATAGTTACCGAGATATTCGCCAAAAACATGTATTTTTTCCGAGGTATGTCTGGTTTTACGCTTATTGTGGGCGAATGGGGCGTGGCATCGAAAAAAAAAAAGATTCTTGTATTGACTGACTAAATATGTGGTCGATACTGACCAAAACGGATATTGTAGCTCTTACCATCTCTGAGATCTGTTTGTTCATACGGACAGACGGACAGACGCACAGACGGACAGACGGACAGACGGACATGGCTATATCGACTCGGCTTGTGATGCTGATCAAGAATATATATACTTTATGGGGTCGGAAACGCCTCCTTCTGCCTGTTACATACTCCTGACAAACCCATTATACCCCTCAGAGGGTATAAAAAGGACATTGGCTTATATTGGGTGGTGAAGAAGGCGTGACACGATGCGGCTTAAGTTTTTCTCAGATTTATATACACTATGAGCCTAAAGTTCAAACTTTAAAAGTTTCATGTCTGTATCTACATTTGTTTAATTTGTACCAAAATTGGCGGAATTGGGACGATTATACATTGGTTAAGGCGTTTACAAAACTATATCCGTTACTTTTTTTATATATATGCACTATTGGCGATTTGTCTAAAAATAGAGCTAGGAGCTTAATTTTTTTTGTAAGTGTTACTATTATTTTACTTTAATTTCGAATTATTTATATTCAATTGAACCACGCCTTGATTTTCCGCCTCTTTTCAGGTCGGAAATGCTATAAGCTTTTAAAAATTTCTTATAATTATTACGGGAAAAAATTAAATTAAAACAAAGCAAAGCAAAAAAAGAAATAATAATATTCTAACACGTTTTTTTTTAAATATGTCTTAACAATATTCAAAACATAAATAAACAAAAAGTTAGTATCAAAAGTTATAATTTTTGTTGAACGTAAAGGAAACATCAAGTGCATATTTTTTTCAAAAGGAACAAAAAAGAGCAGAAAAAGGAAACATCAAGTGCATATTTTTTTCAAAAGGAACAAAAAAGAGCAGAAAAAATGCATACTACAATAAACTAGACATATTGGTTAGTAACTTGCCATTTTTAGTTGCATGTTTTCATATGCACTTTTCAAGAAATACTCTTCGAAACAGTTATTAACTTATTAATTAAGTAAAACAAATGATAATTTGAGCACTTATAACTGCAGCAAATTTTTCGCGACAATTTATATAATTAAGAGCTTCAACGGATGAGTTGGGTTTGAAGGGTTGCCACAAAAAGAGATTTGCCACCCTGCAAAAATAAAAAATGTTTTCCAGCTAACTGAAGTGTTTACTATTAATAAATAAAAACATTTTCTTAATATTTCACCATAAATTTTATGACTTTATGCCACCCATTATGCGAAATCGCCCATAGTGATATGTAAGTATTGCTTATCAATATTAAACGCATTGTAAACACATGCGCGAACATCTTTGTACTTACATATGTATGCTATGTACCGCTTATATGCCATATAGTATATACCATTTGAACCGTGATTAATGATTTAAGGAATGTAAATTTGTATTCCAATTACTTTTTAACCGATATTGTTGTAATTTTCAGGATCGTTTACTAATAATATTTTGAAGATTTACGCTGACGTTAAACAAATTTCGGTTACTAGTTAATATAATGATAAATAGTAAAGGGGGCGTGATATCAAAAATTTAAAACTTTAACTTTTACTGCGCATATACACATATGTAAATACTATATTTGCGAAAAATTGTAGCTTCTAGCTCTTATCTAGATCTATTCATTCATTCTCACGAACAGACGCACATTGTTATATCGGGTCCGCTTTGGACGCTGACCGGGAAAATATTTCGGTTTTTGGGGACGGACACGCTTCCTTCTGCCTGTTGCTTATTTATATTAAACTTATTATGCACTCGACGTAGGATATCAAGTAATATTTCAATCTAGCTTGCAGTATAGACACTCCTTTATATTACGTTTTATTTGGTTCTTCCTATTGTCATTAAGATCTACATATTTACTTATACAGTCAGATACACAAATATATATTTTTTTTGTTTTTATTTCGCTATTGTTGATCAAGAATATAGAAAATAAATATATAAGTATAACGGAGAAGCGCACAGTCAACTTCGATTTTGACTTTTTCAACCAACAAAGCTTTTAAGTAGGCGTCTCAGATGTTCAGGTAAAATATATATTATTATCTTCGGTTACGCTTGACAAGGATTATCTGCTTACTTAGTGAGTAACCAGAGGTCACAAGAAAGCACCATTGCTAGGAGATTAAAGTATGTCGAGATATTTTTGGGTCTCGGATTAAACCGCACCCAGCTAGGCCAGTAAGTTAACTCATTCTCGAAATGCAATGGGTTGTAGTTGAGGCCATAAATGCATAATCCACCCTTTATGATCGCTTAACAGGAAAAGTCAAAGGATTGTGTGTGTAAATCCGAATGCGCACAGCTAAGCATCATTGTTCACCTCTTTTGGTTGAGTGTAAGAAACAGCAATATTAAACAAAGAATCAGGTAGCCCAAGTCACTATGCTGGCACATGGTCCGTTTCAAATAAAACTTTATTTTATTTCAGGTAACAGGAGAACACTCCGGTTAATCTATTTAATGCTTTAACCCGTTACTGTTTCCTAAATAATACACGATATGCAGCTTTATGTTAATTGGATTTAAGGGATTTTCAAATATAAATCTACTAGCAAATATATTTGGTCCGTTGGAAAGATTAACAACTAAATCTGGGGATTCCTTACACAATTGGTTTTGAGCTCTAGTACACATCACTTCTTTGTTATTACAATACAAAAATAAACAAAACTAGTAGAAATAGCTACAATCGAAAGAATCGATCTTTTACTTATTCTTTACAAATATAAGTATACAAATAACAAGTTATGTTTTAAAAACAAAAAATAATATTTACATACCGAGGTTGATTAATTTTCTTCGTTTCTAAATAAGTTTTGATTAAATATATAAAAATAATGCAGTAAACGTAATGTGAGTTATGAAAAAATTTTTTTTGAGAGCTAGACTGCTTTAAACTAGGCAAAACTCAATAGTAAATGTTTAAGGGAAGTTTAAAACTAGGCTAAAAATTGGCTTTTACTACATAATTTATAATATAAGTTAATATTTTTATGTCTTGTTGTTGCCTGCTTATTAATACATCTTTTAAGTTCACTTTGAAATTTTTAGTTCAGTGCTCCACTTGCAAATAAATCAGTCACCAACATGATAATTTTTTTCAAAAATATCTTCGTAACTGCATAAAATTCAAAAAAAAGAAATTTTATTTTCCGAGAAACGAAACATAATAGAATAATATGAAGGTTAGAACTGCAATAATATTAACAATAAATAACTCTGGATAGGACAAGATATTAACTTTCAAAAGGTATCAACTTTGGCAACAAGAAAGTATATTTATATATAAATGATATCGTATGTATGTATATTGAAATACATGTATTATCTACTCATATATAAGTATCTGTGCATGAGTTCAAACCTCCGTGCTAATTCAGTGCATCTCCACTTTTTGTTCACAATATTGATAGACTGAAAAAAAGAGACTGAACTCACGCGTAAGTATGTTTTGAAAAGAAAATGATTTGACTGTGGAATCGAATTGCAAGTTCAGCAAGGCTAGACAAATCGTCTCTGATAGGAGGACTCGCCTTAAGGAAAAATGTTAATATATGTACATTGCTCTTAAAAAACTTTTATATAATTATTTTTTTACAAAATAATTGAAATTTAAACTAATTTGCGTTACTCATGTCACTATCGAAAACTATTTATAGATTATCGATGGTGTCGATCTTTTCATCGATAGTTTTACACCTGTGTCACACATACAAATATGCACTAATATATCACTTAAAAGAGCACGATAAGCGGAAAATTGTATGTAACATACATACATTGTCATGTATGCATATTCCAATGCATTAAAAAAATTGACTATTTAATGCTCTGCTAAACTTAAAAAAAATTCTATTAATTAAATATAGGCTTCTATTTAATTTCGGAAATAATAAATAAACAATATGCGATAATGTCAAGTCCGGTAGTCCATCTCCCCATCCACATGTGCATCGTCTGCCGTCGGCACTTTTATAAGTACATTGCAATGTTTCAAGTTACGCCTCACAGTGAATGGACTCTTAAATTATGCGCTGATAGAAAGGTCTTGGTGTTTCTCTTTCTATATACATATATATGTATGTATGTTTTTACGAATGCATGCTACAGTTTGGCGACAGGAGATGGACCCGCGCAGTTTCTTCGGGAAGCCATCAGAAAAGTTTTCACTGACAAATTATCTTCCTCCTACAGCTGGAAGGGAACTGAAACTATGCCGAGTGACGAAAGGTGCTACCTTATTACATTAATAATATAAATATATATTTCTATTACTGACGAACAATATTAATATTTTTTTCTTTTAGACATTTGTCACGTTAAATACAAATGCACAGACAAGGATATGAACACCGTCCTTCAAAAGCATTTTGTACACGCAAAAGAATTTTTGATTTTTTTTTTTTCATTTTTATTTTTGTTATATTTGAATAAAAAATTTTATTGAATTTTATTTATATAAAATATTTCTTATTTTTGGGAAAGTAAATTATTTTAAAAACCATTCAGAAAAGAGTCGCGAATGACTGAAATATAGACTCAAAAAAGGGTCGCATATGTTAAAAAATAAGACATGAATATGACTCGAAACAGATTGTAAGGAGAGTCGCGGCTAGGGTATTTGTCTTCTCCAGACCAATTGGTCATTTATGATCTGAAAATGAACTCATTTATGAATATTTTAATCAGAAAGAGCACTCAAAAAACACTCGAGTATGATCGCAAATGCTTGGTGGGTTAAAGTTTGATCAAATTCATATGTTTATGGATATTGAACACAAAAGAAGCAGTAACAAAGTGTTGTTGGCTTATAAAAAAAATATACGGCTACAGTCCAGCACGCCGACTGTGAGATACTACGGCGTATTCAATATTATTTTATTATATACATATTTATATTCATATTGGTCAAAAAATATATTAAACAAGAAAGAAAATGTCAGTCGGGCATGCCGACCGTGTAATACACTCTGAGCTTCGCTTCCAATTATATGGCTATGCGCGTGGCTATGCCTTGCTTGAAAGTAACGATTTTCGTTGTAGGACAAACTTTTTTTTTCGATTTTTATGAACTTTTCACAATTGTTTGATATTATTTGTCTGTAAGTATATTCTAAGTTAAAAAACTATACGTTAAAAAATAAGTGAGCCAGCGGCATGTAAAGTTACAAAGAAATTGTGCTTTTGGTGGGCGAAGTGTAAGTTTGATTTGGATACTTCAACTGGGAAAAAAGTTTCTCATACTAAAGACATATCTTGCCTCTGATTTTTGTCAGATTACTTATATGGGATCTGCAGAGCTGTTAAAATGCTTTTTTAATACACACTTATGAACTAAATTTGTTTTTTTACTTTCCCACCCCTTTGGATCTTTCCAATAGCTCTACTGGATTTGATATGACCACAATAATCTTTGGAGGATGTTCCGGTGGGTTTGGCGGCCATTTTAATCAGAGCTGTTAAAAAAAGCATTCGAATATAAAATATATATTCGAATGCTTTTTTTAACATCTCTGGGTATTTGTGTGATATAGTTGTCCGATCTAAAATAAAATTTAGTGTCAGATTAAACTACCATACATATACTCGGCAAATTTGGTTAATTTATCTTGAAAAACAAAAAAATTAAAAAGAAGACAATTTAAATACATTTCTCAATTTTTATCATATTGAAATTATATGATATAGACATCCGATTTCAATAAAAATCGGTCAGTATATGTAAAGTACTCCTTATTCAAATACTTTTCGAGTTATAGGAATTGTGAAACCATTTCACACGTTTTGCGGGGCGGTGGAGGTCGTGGTAAAAATCCAAAGTAAACTTGTACTGCTTGCAGCATATATATGTATATATAAATTTATTTATAAATTTTATATTTTATATATACATATATATTTTTTTTTCTAAAACAAAATGATCCGAAATGACCTCCTCTCTCGTGTTATGCCATGAAACTGTTCTTCTGTATTTTAAAAGAACAGTGGTCATGCTAACTTTCTCTTTCCAAAAATTCGTAATCATCCGGACTTTGCAGTATGCTGCCATAATTCTGCAGGATAAAAGATTTCCCAATAAGACTATCGTCGGAAGGAAACGCATTACCGTTTGGGTACTTAGATATTGAGTTTGGCTCATCGAGCTGGTAATAGGAAGAGAGACAGCAGGCCCATTGTATGATACACATGACAGAGCCTCCTTCGTGACTCACTTGTTGGCAAACGTGCATTATTTTACCCCTTTCAGCATTGCGCACTCTACCAAAAATATGTTTGTTAATGAGTTAAACCACCATACAAAACTCAAAATGTAGATAGTCCAAACAGGCGGTTTTTTAATTGCAAATGCCTTTGCGAAGGTAGTGTCCCAGAAGCCGTCGGCAATGCCGAGCGTTTCGATCGAGAATAGAACAAGACCGCACGGCAGAAAGCGGCGCGCGATAGAGCAAAATAAAGTCAGTCTGTGACAAACAGCAGAACGCTGAGCACGGCCTGTGTCGCTTGTGCTTTCGATTTGTTAGCATGAATTTATGTGCATGCATACGAATACAAATTTTTATGCTGCAGTGCGGCCATAATTTTAATTCAAAAAAAGCGATTTTGGCAATAAAAATTGGTCTCAAAAACACTATTTTCTTGACTAAATTTGAGGGATTAATGTTTTTAGATTAATTCTAAACACTTATTCCATAGTTTATAATAAAAATATGTTCTTTTTTAAATTCACTTTAAATTCAAGTAAAAGCTAATTTGTTTTATTTCAATAGTCCAAACAGCACTTGCTGTTACCATTAAGTCCGTATCTTAAATAGAAATTAAATTTATTTATTTATGTGTATGCAGATCAAGTTTTATTTTGTTTGCTAAAAAAGCTATCTTTCGCTTTAAATTGAGTTAAGCATATGCTGCTTTCGTCACTAGCGCAGACTGCCATCCACAGTGACTCAAGTTTATCCCATTTCATTATTTGAATTTTAATATTTTTACCTGTCTACTTTTGCGTTTTGCCCGTACTGCAATGCTGGCCAGTTTATAAACCTCTAAGCTATGACTTTAGCGTATTTTTGGTGGTTTGTCAAGTAAAAAGCGTAAAGTCTCATTCAACTTCTCTGCTTAATTTTGTTAACGTTGTAAACAGTTGTATATCGGTTTGTTTTAATATTTCGAAATTGTCGAGCTGCCCGAAATATAAACCACAATAATTATTTTGCATGCACTTTTAACAAAGTAAAATTTTCACACCCTTTCTTTAACTATTTAACAAAATGTGTTTATTACCCCCAAAGAAATTACTAATAAATGGTGTCCATTTTTACATTTTATACGAAAAAAAAAGTTAAACTAAAAAAGGCTATACAAATTTTTTTAAAGCTAGAATTTCCGCAAACCGCTGTTTTCAAATTTTTTCCGCTATGACATTCAAAAATGAAGAACCGCTGATAATGCTATTGGATTGATTGAATTTGGCGACGCTCTTTTTTTTCCTTTCACTTCTCAGTATACATTTTTAAGTTTATTTTATAATTTTCAAAATAAAATAAGAATTTTTAATTTTTTTTTCTTTTAAATATAAAGTTTTTTAAAAACAAGCAATAACATTAAATATTGTTTTGCTTCTTCAATAACAATAAAAATTTGATAGTTGATATGGAAAAGTGGTGACTGCACTGGGAACCAAATGTTCTATCCCTAGGATAGCGAAAGGGCAACATAGTTAGATATGTATATGTACATTACAAATAATAAGGTTAATTAATTTTCATTCTTACTAAGGGCACGCAGACTTTTGTTGTCCCAATATTTGAGTATTTTGTATTCTTTTTTCTATAAAATTAATTTAAGAGCTAGTTTAAAATAGTACTGTTTTGCTCTTGTTATTTTGTAGATAACATATTATTTTATAGAACTGCATCAATAATTCAATTTTACAATATGTTGAGCAAGTTTAAGCGCTAATCTAGCAAGAATATTAAGAGTACGGGGACTTTACTGACACACTATACACATATAAATTTATTCATCAGAAGTGGCTGAATTGTTGGCTTTGTCACTGTCACTAGCTAAAAAATGTAAGTGAGCTTAGCATCAATGTCCCTATAAGAATGTATGCTTTCAAAATGTTTGTTTCAAAAGTTTATTTTCGGTGACGCATCTATGCATTGAATGCTTAGTGGTTAAACTCAAAGGAGCTTTCATCTATCTATAGAATGCTCCTCCAAAACTCCGTTCGCAAGTCTTTTTAGCTTGTTTGTCTTTGGTATGAACGGCACGTCCTTGGCTTTAATTGTCTTAAAATCGCTTTCCTTTAACAGTCGTCAGGCAGCGCTCATATATTGGATTTTTCGCAGACAAATTAAAAACATTTGAAGACTTTTGATAATAATTTTTTTTTGTTTCCGGTAGAGGACTTGGTTTTCAGTTTTTCTTGATTTACGCTGGGTGTCTAATCTGGTTAAGTTTTCTACTGTTTAATTCTTTCTAAACTTAATCGTTATTTAGTGCAAAATTTATCGCGACACCTCAAATTCGATTGCAATAACTTTTAATAAATTTATATTTTTTTAACTCACCCCACTCAATGCATACTCATTGCTTATGTAGTATATAATATGTACATAAGTGTGATATAAATAAATAATAAAAATATTAGACTCACTACATGCTCACGCACCGCAGCTTACTTAGTTTAATCCAGTTTCAGTTGAGCTCTCGATTAGTAGAATATGTGAGTAAGCGCCAATCACAAACAAATATCAGTGATTAACTGTGTTGACATTTTAGCTTATTAAAAGCTAGATCTACAGTAAGAAAAGTTAAAAAAAAATTATTTAAATGCTTAAAGCATTTACCAATTTGTATATATTTGCATTGCGAATACGAAAAATGAACTTGTTGCCATAAGTATGCAATAGATATATATTATATATACTTATATATTTGCAACAACTGTCAACATCCATGCATACTAGTGTTGGCAACTTTTTAGGGACTGGAAAAACTATATTATCATCTTAATCTTCGCTTTCATGCGGAATTATTCAACACGGGCTCTAAGTATCTACCAGTTATTGTAAAAAGCTTTTTATATGGTTTTGAAAAAAATGATTAATTATATAAAATTAGTTAGAGAAATAGCCAAAGCCATTTGTTTTCAAACTGTATAAATGTACTATTTGCTCCTTTGTACCGCATTAATCAAATACCAAGACGACGCTACTAGCCTAATTTTATTTTATTATGTTGGCGCACTCGTTCCTTGTTAAAAAGTAACTTGTCACAATATATTTTTACATCGGAAAAAGGCTTAATGTCTGTACAAGGACGATTCACCGTCTATTATTATAGAAGATAGGTGGGTTGATAAACTTAATCCTGATCATACTAGCCTATACACAATCCAAGTTTAACACGTCTAAGAACTGCAATTTCAGCGAAAATCGTATGGAAATATCGTCGAGTGACTGTAATAAATTTAGTAGAAGCTCTAAGCGTTTAATTGGGCAATGTAAGAATTATTTTGACTGAGATATTTTGGTTTAGAATGCGACATTCAGTGTTTTCGAATGGTTAAAGATAAAAATCCAACTGAAATTTATTTCTGAAATTAAATTGGTAAACGCATATCTTGTTGTAATTATATTTGGTAGACTATACTGAGTAGTAAAGTGTATTTTAAAACATAAAATTGTGATTTTCCAATCGAATCGCAAAATCTCTGCAGATGTTTATGTTTAGCCCCAAAATAACAAATTTAAAAAAGAGTTATAAAAATCTACTTTTGAGTTATTCATGGTGTTATTTATAAAAAAAACACAAAACAAAATCATGAAAAACCTGAACGAAAACAAACTAAAGTCAAAATATCTTTCCCCGTTTGATATTATAAAAGCGATGGTTAAAAAAGCATTCAGGAAAACAATCAATTCTATTAAGTCTTATTATTTTTATTCTGACAATGAGGTTCATCAACATTTTCAGAAGTGTACAATTTGTTGGTACCAATTAGGTTTAGGTTTTAATTAGATAGCATAGCAGCGGTCCCTCATACGGCTCGAGTGTACTTACTTATGTATGTATCAGCAGCCATCTAACCTAAGCTAACCTAGATGGCACTTAAAAATTATAGAAACATTTGCATATTAACCCTTATTAGAATGATCCCTTCAATAGTTTAATAGTTTAGAGACAAGGTACTTGGCAATGTCTGCAGTTATTTTAGCACTGTCTTTAATGGATACTCCAAATTTACATTTCTTTAAGTGTGTTTTTTTAAATTCTTAAATTTAGAGCAAATGCTTTGGTGTAATTTGAAAAGTAAATAAAAATCTGTGATTACGCTAAGTCCATTTGTCGTTCGCCGACGGCATTTTAATACAGCACAATGTAGTGCACTGACTCTGTTTTGGTAAAATCCATCCATATTCTAATGTGTGTCCATTTCTAAAAAGTATTCTTACTTTCCGTGCATATCTAAAAAGAAACTGGCTTTAACTATTTCAAAGTTACTTTTTATTTATCTAAGCCTTATTCTTAGGAAATTGAACACAATTTATACAAGGAAGAAAGGTTATCTATGATTTACAAAAGACTTGATACGCTGTAAATCGTAAAAGACGAATTCTTTGTGTTAAAGATTTTACAGAGTGTCATGGCTATATCCGCCCGTCTGTTGATGCTGATCAAGAATATTTAATGGGGTCTGGGCGCCTCTTTCACTGCGTTATAAGCGTCGCTATATAGTAACAATAAACACCTCTGTATACTCTTATAAAATTTAGCCAAATCGTTCCACCCATTCAAATGACAAGGTATTTCACAGAAATAGCGATTTATATTTATTCACACAAATTTTTTTTAGGATAACAATTATTACATAGTTTAATTTCTTATATTTGTGTGTATACTATATACTAGTCTACATAGAAATTTGTACAAACATGCAAAAAAAAAAATTTCGTATTCTATAAAAAAAAAAATGTATTTTTTCTTGTATTTGTCTTAAAATCTATTTTTTTTATATTTTATTTCTTTACCTACCAACAAAAAATTAAGTCTCTAGCAAAACAAAAACCATACGACAGAGGCTTACATTTTGGGATTGATTAGAATTGAGGTTTAAATTCAAATATTTACTTAGTATACGGAACATTATGGCGGTATCAACTTAAATTTCCCAAATAAAAATACTTTTTGACGTCGTAATGTCGCATGCACATATTTGTTCTTAAAACACTTTAGATCAATTTGTACTTAAGCTTAGGCCGTAGCATGAGTGTGATATGCAGCCCCCCAGGAGTTATGATGATGCTGAGCATGGTTATGGACAGCATGGTGATGTGTGTATCCATATCCTGCGCTGTTTGCTAACTCTGTCGGACAGTTGCTGACATACTCGGACTTCATGAGACCCATATCACCACAATATCCTCCATTTGGGTTATTACAGCTAATGCTGCTGCTATCGCATGCTCCGCTGGCCAGTTCAGACATGGTCACACCATATTCCGTTGCCAGCTTCGAGCCGCTCTGCATCGCAAGCGCCGCAAAGTGTTGCGCCTGTCCACTGTTGCTATTATAGTTGGAAATTGCCGCGGATACTACTGATATGGGCCTGGAGCTTTCACCTTGATCCGTACTCAGATTCTTGTTGTTGCTGCGGCTGATATTAGTCCAAGTATCATATCTACACTTGATTCCATCAATGGCCTCTGGGAAATCGCTCTGCTGGAGCGACTGAAACACTTGTGCGGTAGATAAATCAGTGGGGGTCGCCGCAGGGGTTATGACATTCTGCTGATAGCGGTTAATAGAAGGTGCACAACCATAACTATTTGGAGCCTCCGGTTGCTCCTGCTTCAACTGTTCGCCGACTAAAAGCATCGAAGTTGTAGCTTCCGTTGTTGTCTTACTTATTTGTGGAGTCTTATTCGATTTTTGCTGTTTTAAGGATGCTATCCGTCGCTTGGGTTCAGCAACCAATGCTTTTTTGGTGTTTTTGTCCTTGAAATGGGTTTTCTTATGCTTACTAAGATGATCACTACGGGAAAATTTCTTTGAACAAATTGGACATGCATATGGCCGATAATTTGTGTGTGTGCGACCATGGCGCTGTAGCTCATCAGAACGCGAAAAGCGTTTACCACACGTAAGACAAAGGAATGGACGTTCGCCGGTGTGCCAACGCAAATGGGTTTTAAGGTGTGATGCTTTGCCGTAAAGTCTTTCACAGCCTGGAATGTGACAAATATGCTGCTTTCGTCCGCGCTCATCAGGCCCGACGATTGGTGGTAATCCGGTCATTTCGTTGGTGCAGTTGGGGCAGGTGCATCGCACGGAACGGCGTTGCAGCTGAGTTTGAAAAGCGATATCATCAAAATTAAAGCTTGGGTAACTTTGTGATGACCACGGCTGATACAAGCGCTCCTGATGTGAGAACCATGCAGCCGATGCCGACGCTGCCACGCCAACCGTTGCCACATTCCCGTAGTAATTGGTGGCGTATTGCGCGTACGGAAATTGGGTTCTGCAAGCGAATCGGAAACAACGAAGAAAATAGTTAATTGCGAGTTAAACTCTGCATAAAGGAGTCGGTAGCGATGAATTCTACAAAAAATATTGGTAAAAGGAAAATAGACCGCCAATAAAATGGTAAAGAATTGTACCTACCTTGTCGGCAGTGTTGGGTAGGTAGCCGCATTCCAGCCATAAGCGGCGCTGGCAACCGCAGCGGCAGATGAGGAACAGACCGAGGGTGAGACACCTGCGGTCAACGGACTAGCAGATATGGAAGCGAAGGATTGCGCCGGAGATGGAAAAATTGTGGGTGAGGCTGATGTCGAAGAAGCTGCTGATTGCGATATGCTCGAATTCGCTGATGCACTCCCAGTAGATGATGCCAGCGGCGGATATTGAATTTCCATTTTCATTGGTGGCCCCACTTGCAGTGGTGTTAATGCAGTCGTTTGTTTTTCGTACAGAGAGGAAGCATTTGAGTTGCAGTTGGAGGTTGACGCGTTAATGAAATCATGGGTTCGTTTCTGTTGATCATTCTCCTCTGATGGTAATTGCAGCTGCTCCTGCTGCTGCTGGTGTTGTTGCAGCTCTGATGTCGGTTGCGCCAATGCAAAAGGATTCAAATAATTGCAGCCAGCGTCAATCATATTGACAATTGCAATTTCTGTTGATGAAATAGTTGCTGTTGATTTGATGGCTTTTGCTTTATATTTTCTGATGATTAGAACTTTTCGCACATTTCACTTTATTTACTTAAACTTTAATTTCGATATTTATTATTACACAACAGTAACTTTTTGTTGATTGCTATTGTTTTTTTTTCAATTCTTTTTTTCTTAATTCGGTTTTTCAACAATAGAAAATCGAATCTTTGGAACTTTGCTAATGCTTTCTATTTGTTTTAAAACACTGACATCGACGACAGCACTATTGTCAATATGTTGTTGTTGTTGTGCATATTGGAGATTATGAGTAGTTAAAAAAATTTCGTTTTATTTCATATACACTAAAGATTGGACACCTGAATTCACTGAGGGTCGCTGCCGCCGTATCGTTTAATAGCTAAAGTTCGCGCAAGGGGTTTCTTAGTTACTTAGTCAATTATTTTTTCTTGACTCAGTCGCTGCGCTTAAGATACAACCACCGGTAATTATTGTTGTCGACTGAATTACAAAACGGAGCGAGAGTCTAACGTACGAAACGAATCACTGACGGCGACAGCAGGCAGCGTCGACGGCGCATACAGATAATAGAGCTGTTCTCTTCTATCACATATAGTTTGTGCCTTGTTTGCTGGTGGTTGGTGCCTCCGACTGCCCGCTTTGTCTATTACCACAATGTGCACTCTTTGTCTCGCTCGTTCTCACTCACGTGCCCACTTTGGTCGCTGGTGTGGTTGCTGTGTTATGTTCTTGTTTCTTGTACTAACCGCAGGGGTTTTGTTTTAATTTCTATGTGTGGGTTTGTGTGTCAAAGCAATTGGCTGAGTATTATCCGTATGTGTTTGTGTATTTGTGTGTAAACATCAATCGCTCGTATTTCTTCACTCTAGTTCCAAGTTATGATGCTACAACACTCTGGTTTTTGGTTTTTGGTTTTTGGTTTTGAGGCTAACACCGTTTTTATGCAAGCAGAACATATTTCTTCGTATATGTATGTACATATAATACATACATACATATGTATGTATGTACATAAAAATGTAGCGTTTGCTACATTCTTATATGCAGATTGATACTCACATAATTGTGTGTATTTAAAAGTGTACATGCTTAACAGAACACTCGATGAGCAGTGCAGTCAAAATTAGACAAAAAATGTTTGATGCTCATACTCATTAGAGAGAAATTTTCAAATATTGAGAGTTGAGCATTTGCGAAAGTTCAGATAAAGTCATCATCTCCGAGCCATCAGATGCCTTTACATCCTTTCTTTTTCATATGTCTATATATATGTATATATGTATGCCCCGCTATGAAGGGGCTCTTTGAAGGTAATACATAGATCGATTCAAAATTCATGTATTGGATCAATTTCCTAAGTTTTCTAGATCGATTAAAAAGTCATGTATTGGATCCATTTCCTAAGTTTTCTAATCTCTCTTTTTGTTCCCATAATTTCGCATACGCAATACTGAATAATGTTAAAACAACATTATATTTTTGTTTTGAGTCTATCTGTTAAATACTTGGTGTCAAAGCAATAAATCGGCCAAGACAAAACATATTATGTATTATAACTTTACTTTATACATTTCTCATAACTTCCTTATTGCAGAAATAGTCAGCTGATAATAAATTAAATGGAAAAAGGATTTAGTCAAAGATAATTTAAATCGGTTATGCATTTTTCCAAATATTAGCGTTTTTGACCTGTATTTTTTTTAAATGTACACTATTGCTTTGCTTTGGCTTCATCAAATGGGACCATCCGGAGATATTGGATATTTAAAGATTGTGATACCATTTTGAAAAAACTTGTTCGAATGTGTGGCAGAAAAAAATTGTTAGATGTACTATTTTGTGGAATATGTTAACCTTTAAAAACTAACTATATATTGTTTTATCACATTTTTTTAAAACCATCGGTATCAAAATTTCTATTGGTCACTGCAGCCAAGCAATCTAACTTAAATAAATAAGAGTCATTCGATAGGTAATTGAGTCCACTTTAAAATTAGCAATCTACATAGGCTGTATTTTGAAAATGTTTTGTGCACATACAGCGAAATTTTCGTATTTTAGCGGTAAAGCTAAAAAAAAATTCAAAAAAAGTGGCTAAACAAACGGGATTTTTTACGTAACTTCATCAATAGTCCGATCTACTAAAAGCATGAAGAAGTTTTTGACTTACTGGACGGAACCTCCATGAAAAATTGCCTTATAACATTTCAGGCACACTTTAGCCCTCAAATTGTTAATCTGTTAGAGGAGTTTTTATATAGCTTATAAAATAGATGCCATATAAACGAGTGGTCGAAATCGGTTGTTAACACATCCTTCTTGACTAAAAAATTTCTTAAATTGCTACAATGCATTAGAATAGTTACATGGTATTCCATTTTAGTGACTTTAATATAAAGCATATTTTTTATATAATCTTATCTCTTATCTTAAATGTCAAAATGCGAAATATAAATTTGGTTTTTTTCTACAACCTTTGGACTTGTAACAAAAATTAAAACTTTTATCGAATCATTTTATTTTTATGTGTTTATGTAATTTATATATCAATATCAAAAAACCGACATTGCATTAGAAAGAGTTCAAATTTTTTTTATTATTTTAATAACAGATATAATTTTAAAAGTTTCTGTGCTCCAAAAGGTTAGGTTGTAACTGGCAGAAGGAAGTGTCTCCGAAGCACCTAACAAAATATTTAATGTTTGTTAATGTTGTTATATGTATATGTTTGTTAACTATATACATAAAATTTTTTTTAGGCTCTGCATCAGTCAATTAATTTTTTTCTGTTTGGTGTTCTAAAATGTAAAAAAATTTGTACACGCCAGTATTTTGCACATGAAAAAATTGCGTTTATATATGTGTTTGCAAACTAATTTTACAATATCTAATATCTAGTACAGGCGTTTGTAAAACTTCTTAAGTTCAGTTACAAAAGCATTCCAAGTTTTCTAACCTTTTTAAAAAAACTTCAGATTTTAATGAAGCACAAAACAAAAAATATATGAAAAAATATTAAGTGACACAATTATAATATTCTCTACAAGAGTAAAAATTATTTTAATACAATATCAATGCTTGTGGCCCGGGTTTAATGAAATTACTATATTTAAAGGGGCGTTACCCGACACCGCCTCAGCACCAGGTAAGAGAGGGAAATACTACTGCGAAGTGAATAGAGTCTATTAAGCTTGCTCTCTCTTTCTTTCTCTTGTACTTGTGTACTTGACACTTGTGTGTGTAGCTACTTGGCTTTGTCGTTAACTTTGTAAATATATAGGATGAATGTGTGCAAGTTGCTCCTCACAAAGAATGCCTTATAAATTTCTTCAAAACAAAACATAATCATTATTTAAAAAAATTGCATAATACCTAAAGCAAAAGGAGGAAACCCAAAAATAATACGTATTTTAAATCAGCATCAAAAGCGACGTCACCGACTATCTGACTAAATACTTACATCTCAGAGCTTATACGCTCTAAAACCAGGTCTGTAGGTCCATTGATACTGTACACAGATTTAAGATATTCTGCACACCACCTACAGGTTCTATGGATCGGTGATAAGTACATAAAAATAGTAATAGTAATTGTAATAGTAATAGCCGAATGCCATGCTATTTTTATGAACTACGTATTACGTTACTTAAAATAGTAAAATATTTCTTCACAAAGTTGATATCAGATTTTTTTCATGACATCATTTGTTTTGGATAAGAATTGGTTACAATCGAAACACATCAGTTTTTTTTAGGGTATCATTTGCAAGATATAGATTGAAAGAAATTAAACAAGATAAGATATTAGGTACTTTCGTTATTGATCTACACATTGCTTCTGCCATTCATTAGTTATTAAGAGTATGAATACATCTTCATAAAAAGTTTAATATTTATGTAATAAAATTTATGACAGAAATGTAATAACAAGTACTTCATAAATGTTTTACATCATGTAATGATGATGTAAAGTAGGTACTTGTTTAAATACCTGTCGAATACCATGAAACCTTTATATATTATACTTAAATGTAGGTGAAAAGTTTGGTCGAAATGGCCAGAGAACTAGCTTTGGTCCGGGGCACAAACAAACTAAGATACATGGATATTTCATCTAATTTATTCATCTAATTTTTTAAACACAGTTAAATGTATAAACAAAATTTTTTTCAAGCTGACGATATTTGAGCCGCTTCCCTTGGGTTATCTACAAATAGTTCAAAACTCAAACTAAAAAAATATATATATATTGACTGTGTCTCTACCAACAAAGCTATACTATAAAATGGGCGGTATACATACATAAATATGTATGCATGTAGTAATCAGATCCACACACTTTTTGAATGCACAAATAATGAAAACTTGAGAAAAAATTATTTTCAAACTTGTTGAATTTAAATCAATAAATAGAACCCCTCATCTCTTCTTTTAGGAGCATAGTTTAAGTTATAAGCTTGTTGGATGAAGTGCATGCAGATGTGAATCATATTAATTATCACAGTTTTTTAGAACAGTGCAATTAAAAGGACCAGTAGCATTGTATTCTCTGTGCCGCCAACACAATTGAGCCTTGTGGAAATATCCTTTTATAAATTAAGTTCCTTTCGAAATTTTTTTTCTTTTTTAAAGCGGGAAACACCAACTTTTGACTGATTTGAAATACTTATTAAGGCCGTATTAAATCTATGTAAGCTACAAATATGAATGAGTTATCATATCTACGTGTATACAGAATTAGTTACCGGAAGATCAACACACTGAGCTGCGTATGTGTTTTTATTCCCTCTACAATGTTTAGTTTGTTAACCTCAATGTCGTGTCTAAAAACAAATTTGCGACGAAATACTTTTTACGCAAGAAAAATGTTAAAAGGAAAAATAGAAGAGAAAATAGATTGTTATTAAAAAAATAACAAAATGTACCTCATTTGATTTTAGCTTTGAGCAAAAAACATTAAACAAAGAACATTCAATAATTTGTATTTTTGTTTATTACTTTCTATTCATGAAAAAGGATGTATTTTAATGGCTTTATGTTTTTTTTTTAGTTTTTATAATTTATTTACTTTATTTATAAAAATATGGAGTCTGTTTTTAAAAACTTAAATCGTAATATGAAATGAAACTAATAACAAATTTATTAAATACTTCATCTTACAAATGTATCTTAGACGAAAATTTCCTAAATTTTTGTTGCAGTTTCTAAAGCTGCTTCATATATCTTCGCCAATCGAAAGTGGTACACTTGCAATAATATCAACTCCATGAATTAACCTCTTGTGTACTGAACAGAGCATTTAAAACCATGGATATTCTTGTGCCCTTTTTAATGCGTATTCGCGATAGCTGCCGGTGTTGAATACCCGAAGGCAACACAAAACACATCGTGCCGAACCCCGTACTATTTTCATGTATATGGTGCATGTAAGTAAGTATGTATGTATATGTGATGTGTGATGGTCCGATTTGGACAAATAAGTAGCAACTAACTGCACCCAACCAATGCCCCACATGTAATTACACCAATTTTAACAAGAAAGAAAATTACAGTCGAGCCCGCCCGACCGTATAATACCTTCTGCCTTTTATTACAGATTATATGAACTCAAATCGGTATCCGGGTAAGAAATAAAAGTGCTCATATTTATGCAAGAATTTTTTTTCAATATACATACATAGTCTGATCGAAGTGCGATTTTCAGGATCACTTGACATTGTTTGGCTCTAACAGAAGTTGAAATTACAAAGCAATACGATTAGGAATACTTACATACAGTCTTTAATAAAAAGGCAGAGCTGTTAAAAAAAGCATTCGTTTTATATTCGAATGCTTTTTTTTAACAGCTCTGTAAAAAGGCATGAACTTTTGCATTGCATCAAAACATTTTTGATCAAATTTTGTTTCAGTTGTACCTTCAGTTGTGTCATGTCAAAATTGGTGTCACAATTACTGTGATAATCACCAAAGCATCTATATTTTCCACGGTAAGTTTATTTTTCACTTATAGAAGGCTAATAACAAAAACAAATTTGCAATATGTGTTAATACAGCTGTTAAAGCAAAAAGCAGCGCAAAAACTTTATGTGGTATAACACTTTTAACAAACTCAATACACCCTAAGCAAGGGTATACAGGTATACAGGTTAAAAGTACACTCGAGCTCACTCGACCGAAATATACCACTTTATTTTCCATGCCGCTCATCGAACTATTATTAAATAACAAAATGAGAATAGTTCAGATATTTTAAAAATTAACCATTTATTATACAGGACTCTTTCTTGCTTGCACGAATGCTTTTGTGTTCACAGTAGTGTTTACAAGCAGTGCACTACTTGTGCGACGGCCGCATTGCATCAGAAAATCAGTGCTATATGTGCTATCTGTGACAGTGCCCCTGCTGTTAATTCAAATTTTCGATGTATGATAAATTTCTTGATTAAATTACAAAACTATAGGTTAAACAAGTAAGGAAGATTACAGTCGAGCTTGCCCAACTGTAGAAGACCCTGAGCCAGTATTTTAAAAATAATACTTTGATTAAAAGAAAATTTAATTGAGCCAGTATCCAGATAATATTTTTTTGATTAAAAGAAATTTAAATTGAAGATACATGAATGAATAAATTTTAATACAACTCTACATCGTATCTATGAGTTGCATTTAGTTCAAAACATTAATTTAAAAAAAGCGATAGTTGTAAAAATAAAATATGGACAGTAATACTGTTTTCAGTTGTGGGCGGAGGGGCGTGACATTTAAAAAAGTGATTATTTTTCAAAAAAGTCAGGAATTAAAAAAAAAAAGTAAACTTTCTTGAGTTGAGAAAAAGTTTTCGCTACCGAGGATTGAACCCTAGATTCTCCTGCTCTTCGCAGGCGAGCACTTTACTCCCTACGCCACCACACTCTTTTGGGAGTGAAGGCTTAAATACATACTTAAGTAGAATTGAAAATAAATCATCGTCAAAAATTGTTCTTCGGAACTTTGGCCAAACAAATTATTTGCCGGAGAAGATGAACTTAGCTAATATTAACTAAATTTATCTGAACTGTTTTGATTATGTTTCGACTGATTTGGGTTTCTAAGCAAATTCTCTTTTCGAAATAAATAATTGGTCTACAAAATGTTAACAATACAGCTTTTAGTTCGCAATTTGTGGGCAAAGGGGGCGTGATATCCAACATTTTTAAAGCGGAATATGTTTATATGGTATCCAGTATCCTATATACCAATTTTGGTCTTTCTAGCATTTATATTAAGAAAGTCAAAAATCGAGATAGTCCCACTGTTTCTCTAATTGCGGGCAAAGGGGGCGTGGCATCCAAATTTGAAAATAAACTTGATCTGCGTAACAGAGCTACGAAGCTTCTGCAAAAAGAATGGAATCTCTAGCTATTATACTTGCTAAGAAACATTCGTTCATACAGACGGACAGACGGACAGACAGACAACTTTTCGCACAAAACCATTAGTCCCTTTTGCTCTTTTTCAAAGAGCTCAGGGTCTAAAAATACGTAAGTTAGAGGCATCCAAGTTTTTAATTTGTATTCTTTCTTATGGGTAAAGTTGTCGTAACAACTAAAAATTTTTGATGACATTGTCTTTTTTTTTGCATTTAGGCACTTGAATGCGAAGTTTGCTGTTCCCAGGTATTATAGTTACTGAGGTTTTTGCTAAAACATGTTTTTTGTTTTCCAAAGTATGTCTGCTTTTTCGCTTATTGTGGGCTAAAGGGGCGTGGCATCGACAAAAAAAAAAAAAACGATTCTTTTATTGACTGACTAAATATGTGTTCAACACTGACTAAAATGGATATTGTAGCTCTTACCATCTCTGAGTTCTCTTTATTCATAATGACAGACAGACAGATAGATATGGCTAAATCAAATCGGCATGTGATGTGGTCAAGAATATATATACTTTATTGTAATAAACATCGAAAATAACCGCGCCTCTATCAACCAAGCAACACTATAACATACGAAACTGGCGCATATGCAAGCTTCGGAGTTTCAACATCTGGAAACATATTTGATCTGCGTCACAATGCAATGAAGTTGCTGGCAAAAAAGTCTAGCCTTTATAGATGAGGTAATGGCTTTCATACAGACGGACACGGAGACAGACAGCCGATACATTAGTCCCAATGCTATTTAAAAAAAAAAACCCTGGGTCTAACTTTAATATTGCTTATTTATGATCATGTTACTGTACTTCGTTTTGAATAATTCAATTGAATTAAATAAAATACATAAATGTTTTTCTGTTTTAAAGTTGTTATGTATGTGTAAGTATGCATAGAAATTTATTTTACACATTTAAAATGTTAACTTTGTTCATCAAAAGTTTTTTAACGTAACAGAGAGGAGGAGGCATCACCTACCTCATAAGGTATACATATGTATACTTGAACATCACAAGCAGTCGAGACGATATAGCGATATAGGTCCTATAGACCTTTTTTTATAAATCCGTTTTTAACAAGATAAAGTATTTTTTATTATTCAAGGATCCTCGGACCTCGGAAAAATATTGGTTTTTTGTGAATATCTTGGTAACTAGAATACTTAGGGACACCAATTTCGGCATGCAGGTTGCTTGATGCAATATAAAGATAATGCCATCAACATTTTTTGGATGCCACGCCTCCTCGCCCACCAAAAGCACAATTACGTTGCAACTTTGCATGCCGCTAGCTCACTTATATTTTAACGAATAGTTTTGTTACTCAGCATATACTTGGAGACAAATAATATTAAACGATTGTGAAAATTTCATCAAAATTCGACTATAATTAAAAAAGTTTTTCATACAACGCAAATCGTTACTTTCAAGCAAGGCATAGCCACGTGCATTTCACTGAGCTCCGCACACAAGCAACGAAAACGAAAAACGTGTGAGCGAGATAGACATACAGACATGCAGCAGCTACTCTAGTTTGAACTCCTATAATTGAAAACGAAGCTCAGACGGTATTGCATGGTCGGCATGCCCGACTGACATATTCATTCTTGTTTTTTTTTTGTAATAACTGAAATAAATTCACAGAGTCTGTGTGAAGGATCAGGAGCGTTTTCCAGTCCAGCATGAGTTTCAGAGTATGGGGGTGCTATTCTACTAAACTAATAAGCCGTATTCAGCGCATCGTAGGCGCAAAGGTTTATTCAAAGTTCTCGATGTAGCCTAAAACACAGAATCGTATGTGCAAGCGCAGCTTTCTTAAAGTTGAGTAAAAGTATGGAGAGTTGAACAATGCAAGAGAGACAAGTATTAGGCTGGTCCCAAATATAAGAATGTAGGTATAACATAGGAATGTTGTCCTCATGTATAAGAACCGTGTCACCGGTTGAGATACTGGTTGCTGATTGGTCCACTTGTAACGTACGTTGAAGTAGTCTGTAACCTGTGTCGCCCAAAATATTATTTGATACCAGTTATCAAACGACAGCATTTCAAAGATTTTGGATGTTCATCTTATATATTGTGTTCATGCAATGCCCGCAAGGAGTCTTGAACTAGGAAGTTTCCAGGTGTCAGTGCACCCAAGTCACTTGGATCTGACGACAGTAGGGTGAGCGAGCGCGAGTTGAGAATGGCTTCTACTTCATCTGAGATTGTGGCCAACTCCTCAAATGTGCAGCGGTCATACATTAGGATACGCGTCATGGGTCCCTTGGCGCTTTGACTTCCGCCTCCTAGAGGCCGCCAAAGTGTGGTTCTCTGGGTGGGATGAAACGAAAGATTATAAATTCATTTGTGCAAAAACTAATCATTGATTGTCGATTTTCTTGCTTGAAGAAGTAGTTCCGTAGATCCTAAAATTAATTGTTTGCTACAGTGAAATTCGTGGCATTATCACAAAATATGTCATTTGTAAAAATGAATTTAGAAATTTTGGGTGTCTTGATATTTTTCTATTTTGGTGAATTTCATCTGTGAAGTGTTGTTGCTGCAGATTCCAAATAATGCGTTTAAATGCATTCTGTACTTCTTGAGGTGTCGGCAAGAGAGAAGACAGCTCAACGGGTTTCTGAAGCGCGCGGAACGCTGCATCCATGTAACAATTCGCTATCAACCACAATGCAAGATTATGCTTCTAAGTGTGTCGAGAAGATAGTTGCAATCCGTCGTAACCTTGAAGGCTGATATGCGCATCTCAAGTGTGATGACTTCAGGATCTGGTTCGTGACATTTGTCCTTTGGCCAAGATTGAGGGCTCTGCTTGCCGGCCCCGTAAACCAAATTGATTTGTTTAATTCGATGAGTTTACATCTCCAAGAAACTAGATCGGCGGACTTAATTGTGTTGGGGCGTGTCTCCAATGACAGTCCGGTGTGGCTTCTTGTATGTCAGAAACGCGGTTTCCAACAAAGGTCGATAGTGTCACAGAATGGTGCTGCATCCATTGAAGAACTATCGACAATTCTGTCCACAGACAGATTGGTTGTTTCAATGTGAAAATCCCTTTGATTTTCACTTAGGTGAAAATCCCTTTGATTTTCACGAAGAGTTGTGCCTGCAGGTGAGAAGCAGCGAGTTCCAATTTGTGTAGCGATAACTTACGAGTTGGTGCTACTCTGCACTTTGATGTCATCAGCTGAACATGAATCTTGCCGTCCGCTGCAACTGTGCGTGCGTAGATGCAGCATCCGTATGCACAAATGGAAGAGTCAGAAAATTTATGCAATTGCAGCTCTTTGGTGTTCGACTGCATACAGAATCGAGGTATTGCCAGCGACTCCAGTGAAGGAAGCGATGCAGTAAACGATTTCCAGGCTGGGCAAACTGTTTGCGGCACAGACTCATACCATTGCTATTTAAGTATCCACAGCTCCTGTAGAACGATCTTTCCAAGTACGATGACTGGCGTTACCAGTCCCAATGGATCAAAGAGTGAAGATGCTTCAGAAAAAATTGTCTTCTTAGTTATTGCATCAATGGAAAAGGCAAATAGCAATACGTCCTGACGCTAATTGCAAACTAAGCTCATTGTGCTTGTAACTGAGCCATCTTCTAGATTCAAATCCTTGATAGTGCTATCGTCGACAAAGTCCGGGTGGTTTGATTGTCATTTTGCTAGTTCAAACTTGCCCTTACCAAGTACCTCCACTGTGTCATGCCTACACAGAAAGTCATCCACAAAGAATGATGAATTTATAGATTGTGCACCAAATTTGAAAGTTTGCATGTGTAGATCAGCCAAATATGTCATACTGCGTATAGCGAGAAATGATGCTGTGGCCGTACCGTACGTGACTGTGTTTAGTTCATACGTATACATAGGTTTATCTGAGGAATCTGTCCAAAGAATGTATTAAAATATGCGGTCACGATGGTCCACCAATACTTGCCTGAACATTTTCACAACATCTGCAGTGAGTACATATTTGTAAGTTCGAAAGCGTAACAGAAGCGTATATTTGAATGGTCGGTCCAACCACTAACAAGTCATTAAGTGATCGATGCGATGAGGTTCGATTCGAGGCATTAAAGACAACTCTGAGCTTTGTTGAAGTGCTATTTGGCTTAAAGACGCAGTGATGTGGTATGTAATTGTGTGGGTCGCTAAGCCGTGCTGCGGACTGCGATTTAGGCGCCGTTCCAATGACTTAAATCTCAGCTTGGCTAACTCGTATGAAGATCCTAGATATCAAGGGTCATCCTTAAATGGTAGCCGAACAATAATTCGACCGTCTGCTTTTTAGACCCTAAGAAAGAGCAAAAGGGACTAATGGTTTTGTACGAAAAGTTGTCTGTCTGTATGAACGCCTGTTTCTCAGCAAGTAGACCCCATTCTTTTTGCAGAAGCGTCGTAGCTCTGTTACGCAGAACAAGTTTATTTTCAAATTTGGATGCCACGCCCCCTTTCCCCACAATTAGAGAAACAATGGAACTATCTCGATTTTTGACTTTTTTAATATGAATTGTAGAAAGACCAAAATTGGTATATAGGTTACTGGATACCATATAAACATATTCCGCTTAAAAAAAATTGGATACCACGCCCCCTTTGGCCACAAATTGCGAACTAAAAGCTGTATTGTCAACATTTTGTAAGCAAATTATTTTTTTCGAACAAATAAAAGCATAAACATAATTAAAATAATCTCTAAGCTAGAAAGATGACAGATTAGTGAAGATTTAAGTGTAGTTGAAGAATTACATACCACACGATAAGGGTTTCAATACGAATAACATTAAACTCGAAATGAGTTATGTATAGAATAGTTAGTATTACAGATTTGAAGTGAAAAAGGTTTAAAGTTTCCAGTAGGCCTGATCGAAACCGTAAAACTAATTTGGCTAATTAGTCCAGACGAATCAATGATCAGACAGAGAGGAAAGGTTAATTAGTAAAAGTATAGGGGGGCAACCTGATGTTAGGTTTCCAGTTAGGGGTCCTAAGAGCAAAAAAGCAGGAATTGTTTCTGTGCAAATTCCATTGGGGAGACCATATATGTACAAGACCCATGTTCAAGAATAGGACGTACAAGTGAAGTATAAAGAGTTTTAGTTATATAGCGATCGTTAAATTCTTTCGAAACCCAAGACACCAAACGCACGATTGGTGATAGAGGCAATATGCTTATCAAACTTATGGTTTGGATCCAAGACTACGACCGACTCAATTCTATCGAGATCTTTGCTATTTATAATATAATTTTTCAAAAGGGAACTCGCCTACTGAAGAACATTACTTTACATTTGCTATGATTAAGATTTAATAAATTTACTTTACACCATGTTTCAAAAATTGCAAGGTCACTTTGTAACATTGTACCAAGGTTGGACTCTTCAGCCGACACGCAAAGTTTAACAGCATCAGCACACGAGAATGATTTATTGCAGAGGGCAGAGTAAATAACAAGGGTCCAAGATGACTTCCTTAAGGTAAATCCAAAGTTACTTTAACAAGTTTATATACGGTACCATTTAAATAAACGATTTGGGTTCTAGAACTGAAGTAGTTAGAATGGAATGAAGTTATTTGGAAAACCTAGCAGATTGAGTCTATGTAGAAAAAGAAAGTGATTAACTGAGTAAAATGTCTTACTTAAATCAGTATAAATGACATCAGCCTTACTAAAATCAGTATAAATGACATCAGTCCACATTTTTTTTTTTTGGAAGCCTTGTATAATTAAATTCTAACAAGTTAGTGGTAGTAGACCTATATTTCACGAACCCATTTTGGCAGGGTAAAACCATAGATCTACAAAAATATTGCAATTGAGAAGTTATTAGTTTCTCAAATGCCTTTATAATTGCAGACAACTTTAAAATACCTCTATAGTTATTAACATTATTTTCATATCATTATGATGCTTTCCAAATATCTGGAAAGCTGGACGACTCTACGTACAATTTAAATCAGTTGTACAGTGGCTTCAAAAGACCTTCAGCACAGTACTTTAGGACGCAGCCTGACACTCCATCAGGTCCCGGTAAATATTTAGATAACTTAAAAACGAACTGTCTGTGATCACAGAAAAATGCAATTAGATTTATTTACAAGATATGTATAAGGCACCTACTACCACACTATCATAGACTACAGTAGAGGGAAGCGTTGATGATTTACGCTTTGCATTAACAAAGCTTCAAAACTGTTGTCCGCAGTCGCAAAAGATTATCCTGATAACGTTGGTTATTCATATTAGAGAAATGAGATCGTGTTAATATATATCTATAGAAATTTTCTATTTTTTAAATTTGTCTATTCGCTTGTGAACCATATAGGTTTTTTAGACATACATATAGGTTTATTAGACTTGACGCAAATGTCAAGTAATGAGTATAATGTAGAATCGAAAACATTGATTGCACTTTCCATGTCTCTACATATGTAAAGACGGGACCAGTCGGTCTTGGATAAGAGTAGGTTTAGTTAATTAAAATCAGCTTTCCGAAATTGACGAGTTCTCTCGAAAGATGTCTTACGAGAGATTGGTACCCCGTTAGATAAATCCATCAACACTTTCAGAATCGGATCGTAAGCATTTTCAGGATGGGATAAAGGAGAAGTACAGGAGACTGAAGAGTAGAATGAATTTAAAACAAAAACCAGATCAAGCATCCTTTTCAACGAATTTGGAATAGAGTTTATTTGGAACAATGACATTTCCAACAAATTCTTCAAAAAATCAGTCGTGAGAGTCGGGATTTAAAATCCAAGTAGTATTGGAGTTATTAAAATCTCCAAGTACCACCAGAAGACCATGATAATAGAGCATAGCAAAAATAGACTGTATAACAGATAAATTAGCTAGGTAAATAGAATTGTTGGAAGATGGAGAAATTTAGGAACAAGTTATATAAATGTTAATATTAGATAAGGTTTACAGCAACAAATTCTACATCTATACTACTATCAGTTAACACTATTTCCGAAGATAAATTAGCATCAACAGCTATAAGCACACTTCCCCCACGACGAGGGGTGCGATCATTTCTAGAAATGAAAAATTTATTAAATAAAACTTCAGTGTTAAGAATGTCGGGCCTTAATCATGTTTCAGAAAAGGCAACGTCATGAAAAGGAAAATCAAAACTATTAAGGTAAAAAGTACTAAGTTTACTACAAAGACCTTTTACATTATGATAAGCAAGTGAGAGGGAGGATGTTAGTTTTCTTTCGTTTCAGCTAATGTAAGAGGTTGAACAGAAGTTGAAGAAGTTAATACAACCAAAGACCGATGTCTTTTTTTAGCAGTGTATTCTTTTACAATTAAGTGGTCTGGCCAGAACTCTTTGCCACATATTTTGTGGAAATGTTTGGCAGTCACACTTATTTTGAAAGACGAAATTTCCCGAAAAAACGCAAACTTGAACTTTCTACAGTAACATTGGCTTTATATTTGGCCTGAATAAAAGCCTTGGCATCATAAAGATTTTATTTCAGGGGCAAGTCTAGAAACAAAGATTTGTTTTTTATTTAGTAGAACACCTACTAGCACCGTCTGTTCAATCACGGTAGTAACTTCAGCTGAACTTATGCCATTAATTGATCTAATTGATTCGGCCGGTATGTCAGTGCTAAAGGGATTATCAACCACAATAGTATTTTCAAACGGCGAAACAGGAACTTCTGCGGTATCAGCTGGTGCCATTTCTATGGGACAGTTGAGGTTCTAATCCCTGCTGACAACAGCATTTTGAGGAGGGGGTGAAAAATCTTTTTGAATAGGAACGGAAACAGTTGGTATGTGTGGAGGGGTGGAAATTTTATTTGGATCAATCAACATCCTAGTGTTAGGCTTTTTCCGCTTTGGAGAACCCTTCAAAACTTTTAAATTTTTGAAGTCATCATCCAAAGCGGCAAAACTATTCAGCAGAGATTTAAATCTGCCTAGCAGATCCCCAAAGCCTCTTTTGGTATGCCTCATGAAAGCCAAAATGTCCGTTTCCACTATCCATTTCTTACCATCTCAGAGTTCTGTTTGTCCATACGGACATGGCTATTTCGACTCGGTTGTTGATACTGATCAAGAATATATATACTTTATGGGGTCTGCCACGCCTCCTTCTGCCTGTTACATACAAATCGCCTCTGACAAACCCAATATACCCCTCCGAGGGTATAATGATGCAGCGTTCAAACAAGAAGAAAACTACCAAAAACCACCAGAAGCGGATGGAATCAGATGAACTAAATAAGACGTTTCATCATATGATGAAATAAACCTTGATTTTAAAGTGGGCGTAGCAGAAGGATCAGCAATCATGAACAAAAACAATGCAGACGAAGGAGGATGAAGGAAATTTGGAAAACTCGCATATTTTAATGCGCAGTAGCGAAATAAGTTTTTTTTTTTTTTTTTTTAGATCTTTAATTGACTCAGTAATTTATATAGTATAAATAGATAACATACATATGGGCATTTCCGCGGTCACTTACACGACTTTCGTGAGCAAAATAAAATTTTAAATGTTAAATATATCAAACACTATTAAATTTTTTACAATTCACCACTAATAATTTTTTTGTAGTATTTTGAGACTACTATAATTGGTAAAAAAAAAATTGAGAGCCTCCGGTTTTTATCTTTTGAGATAAAAGCCACAAGAGAGCGGTCACTCACGCGACTTCAAATAGACATGACTTTAGACATCATTGCTAATAATCGACAAACTCTGCGAATTGTGTGAAAATTTTAAACTTTAAATATTTTTGACATAAATAAGAAATATCAAGCTTTATTATTAGACTTATGATTTTTCAATATTTGGTCTGTCCTTTTTTTTCGAAGGATTCTTCTAGGTCACTCACGCGACGTCACTCACGCGACATTTTTTCCACTGCAGTTTTGTTTGCAGTTATATATACAATTATAGTCATTACATTAGTATTTAAGCTAAGAAGATGAAGAAAAAATACAAAAAGAGTTGTCCATGAGCTGCAAACGACTAAAAAATCTCTATATTACAGAAGAAATGAAATTAATTTATTTTAAATTCGTTTTTGCTTAACATTTATATACATAATTAATTAATATGACATTTTTGAGAATAAGCGGTGCACGCTATTTTTATTTTCATTTCAGTGTTGCATGAAGTAAAATGCTTTCGTTTGATGCCACTGATATTTTTGGCTGTTTCCCATTTTGCGTTCATTTTTTCAGAGACTTTTGCTATGTCATCTGTCAAAATGAAACATAGGTTAACCCCACTAATATTGTGTCGTGCACATTCATAAAACGAATAGGCATTTTGGAGAGCATCCTTTTTTGTTTTTTGAATCTGCCACACTTTCCTTTTTACAACTGCACCCACTCCATCAACTGCACCCTTGCCATGAGAGGTTGCGAAATAGTTCCATTCTAATTCTTCGCATCCAAAATGCACCAAAAAGTCAGGTAGGCTTTAAATTGACTGGAACTGCCATCAGAAAATATATAAACTTTTTTAAAAAGCTCGTGTTCCATTTGTATCATGTCCATAATTTTGGAGACAAAAGTGAAGACCGCATTTTTGTCGTGATTTAAATTTTCGCTTATTAAAGCATATGACTTCGTACTACCTTGCAACCATGCCACACATGTAAAAATGGTAACTTGTTTATAACTAAAATGGGAATCTTAATTGAGAGCTCGATATGCCTTGGATGCTGTTGGTAGAATATGGTTTTGCCTATGGCACTTGTACCAATCTCGGTTTTATATAATTCAAAAGCTTCTGCTATAGTCATAAGCATGTATCGTCTGGCAACTATTTGGCCATCGACAATAATTGTTTTTTTCCTCTCAGCAACTTGGACGGATATTTCATCTTTTAAATAAAACTTTTTGGCAACATCCAATTGATTTTGATTTCATCTTGTCTCTTGTGCAGCAATGATATTTTTGATTTCGTAGTATTTTTTATTTAATACATCCAGAACAATTTTTCGCCTTTCTGCATTTTTTGGCAGTGCCCTTTCTGCCTTCTTTACGGCCTTTCCAAGAGATTGCTTGCTCCAATGCTTATCACTTTTTTTGTTTTCCACTTGCCGATTAGCTCGAATCAATTTTACTCTCGATCTATCATATTCTCTCTTTCTTTTTAACTTGCTATCGACTTCTATTGGATTCTCTCGCAATTTTATTCTGTACTTTCGGGACAATTCTCTTTGTTTTTCTCTATATTCCAACAGTTTTTGAGGGTTATTTTTTATTTTGCCCATGTACCGCATTTGCTTTTCATTTTTTTTATTTATTTGTTGTTGGTCCATCTAAATTTTAATTATTAAAAGCTAACAATAACTAAGCAAAAATAATTTTTTTAGAAGGGATTTTACTTACGGTCACTCACGCGACAATTTTTCGCAATGAATAAAAAATTAATTGTTTGAAAAATACTTTATTTAATTTTTTTTTAATGATTGTTGAACCAATCTGACATAAACTACAAATTTGCATCCACTTTTATTAATAAATGCAAAAGTTTTGACGACTTATGCTGTTTTTCGGTCACTCACGCGACAAAAAAAGATCAGATTAAAGATAAACACAAATACCGTTAATTCGTGCTCTGTTGTCTCTCTTTGTTCTTCTTACCATAACTTCACTAATCTAAGTACAATTAAAGAAGAGAATCTCTACGGTAAGAGGACTCTAAATGTAGTAAATATTTTAACGAAATAAGCCTATAAAACGTGCCCAGTGCAAGATACTTACAAACTCAACTTCGCTTACAATTATTTTTTACATATGAACTTTTATTCACTCTGCAACTCTTTTTTCGCCTGTCACAACAAGGTCGATTGGCACCATTCCTGCGATGATTAGTGCTGCATCGTCAGAAATTGTGCAAAAGCCCGCGCACACCCGTAAAGCACAGAGCCGATGGGTTGAATGAATACTCCAGGTGTAGCTGCTCACTCGAATGCCGTCGGCCCAGATTGCTGCAGCATACGTGATGATGGAGCGTACCACGCTAGTAAGAAGCAGTCTTCGTTCCTGTTTGGGACCTCGTGAGTTTGGCATGATGCGGAATAAAGCTCGGCTGGTGTTAGCAGCTCTCTCCTGCACGTATGATAGGTGTTCCCGAAACGACAGTCTGGTGTCGATCATTACACCTAGGTAACGGATGGCACGTTTCGACTCTATCGTTTGAGCCCCAACCTGGATACGCGCCGTCTCTACTACTTTCCGTGAGGTCACCAAAACAGCCTCAGTCTTTTGAGCGGCTAATTCCAGACCCATTGAATCAAGCCATCTTGCAATGCGACGAATGGCTGCACTGCAAGTAAGCTCCACGCCAGACAAGAGTTTGCCGACCACAGTTAGTGCCACATCGTCAGCGTAGCATGTAAGTTGGCAGCCTGCCGGCAGCGTTAATCTCATCACTCCATCATACGATGTTCCAAAGAAGCGGGCCCAACACCGATCCTTGGGGGACGCCGGCTGACACGAAGTGGAAGCATACACCAGCTGCCGAGTTATAAAGCAGCACTCTCTCTTCGAAGTAGCTTCGTATTATTGTCCGTAGGTATCCAGGTATAGCCAGTTGGTCCAGTGCCTGCAGGATGCATTCCCATTTTATGGAGTTGAATGCATTCTTGATATCGAGAGTAACAATCAGGCAGTACTCCTTCTTACCGCCTTTCCAACGCGTGCCCTCTGATGCTCTCGCTGCTATCTCGACCACTCTGCCAATTGCATCAACCGTAGACAGTCCCTTTCTAAACCCGAATTGGTTTGGGGATAGGTTACCAGCTTCGATTATGGCTCTCTCCAGTCTCTCGTAGATGACACGCTCAAGAACTTTGCCCATTGAATCTATGAGTCATATTGGTCGATATGATGACGGGCTGTCAGGCGATCTACTAGGCTTCGGAATGACTGTGAGAAGCTGTATTTTCCACTGGGCCGGGAAGCAGCCTTTGTGGCTGACATGACATAGCCAATTTTACGGCGCGATTGGGGATTCCATCCGGGCCTGGCGATGAGATGGGTCGAGTCTTTCTTGCTTCGTATAGAATCTCTTCCACTGAAACTGCTTTAACCACGACAGATGTTACTATGCTTGCACTAGCGGGAAACAGTGCATCAACAATTGTTTTAAGTTGAACGGGGTCCGTTGGTGAATCGGTTTTACTAAGATGCAGGCGCTTTACGATCATTTTGTATGCTTTCCCCCATGGGTCGTGGTCAGCAGCGTCGTAGAGTTGAAGGAAACACTCGCGCTTGCTTATCTGGATTAGTTTTTTAAGCGAAAGCCTTGCCTCCCTGTATGCCACATAGAGTTCCGGCCAGTTATCTCTGCTTCTCTTATGTGCCCTAGTGTATTGCCTCTTGGCAGCAAGGCATGTGTTTCTGGCTCTGGCGATATCGGCATTCCACCAATATGTAGGTGGCTGCGAGCCCCTAAATGGTTTCCGGCGATTCATGCTAATGGCGCAAGTGTGCAGAATATGGTCTGTTAGTTGGGTAGCCATTTGCTGGGCAGACCCACTTAACTCCAGTGTTTCCATTGCGTTTATGAAGCTTGACATATGCAGAGTGCTTTCCTTAAAGGTTTGTCTCCATGGGATGTTAATGCTCCGGGTTAAGCTGCTTCTTTCCCCTAAAGAGAATAACAGTGCCTCGTGATCGCTAGCCGTATAGTGGTTCCCAAGACGCCAGCTAGCCTGTAAGGCAAGATTGCTAGAAACGAAGGTTAGATCGATGACCGATCCTGCGATTCCCCGATTGAATGTGTTTGTCGATCCCTGATTTAGGAGCACCAAATCCAATGTCGCAAAAGCCTCCAGAAGAATGCGACCCTTGGCAATGGCATCGGAGCTGCTGCTTCTGTTGATGTCGCTTCCCCATTCCTGTGCCCAGGCATTGAAGTCCTCCGCTATTTCATTTGGCAGGTGATCTCTTGCTTCGTTGGTCAGTTCATCAATAGCTTCAGCGAAACCATGTCGGCTCAGACTTGGAGGAAGGTAACAGCTGAATATCCAAAAGCGGCCCAGTTTGGCACGAACGAAATGTCTGTAGGCCCTGCAGGATGTTAATCTGGTTAGTGGTCTACAATACGACCAGATCGCAGCTTTCCCTGTCAGACTCTGCGTCCAGCAGCCGTCCTGCGGAACTCTGTATGGCTCGCTAAAGATGGCAATATCCGAGTTCATCTCGCGTACTATCTGCATGAGTAGATCGCTAGCGGCCGCACAATGATTAAGATTCAGTCGGTAAAAACTAATCATTCCTGCGTATGTTGGCTCGCACGGCAATGTTCGGGGCCAGAGGACTACTTGTGCTACCCGCTAGATGTTTCGATGGCTTACCAGCTGCTGCGCAGCGAAAGCATTTAGCTTCGTTTTTGCAGACGTTCGCTTTGTGGTCTTCTGCCCCGCAACGAAAGCATGACTTGCTCCTATCCACAGTACTGACGCATTTTGCAGCAATATGCCCCTGCTCTAAGCATTTGTAGCACCTTAGCAGAAGGTTCCTTTCCCTAATTCGACAGACAGACCAGGCAATCCTAATCTTGCCTGCGGCAACAAGCTTATTTGCTAAGCGTGCTGGAACGCTTAGGATCGCTCGCTGCGTTCCCCCGAAGGAAGAGTGTAGGCCCTTTATCGCGCTCATGTCCAATTCCACACCTATTTGTTCCCTGCATGCGTTAAGGATATCCTCTGCTGTTACCATTTCGTCTAAGTCCAGTACCTCAAGACGAGACCGTTGTGCGTTTCAATCTGTGGACATTTTCCCTTACACTCTTCAGTTTATCACTTGGGTTACGGGTGACCAAGTTCAGAGCTTCAGAGTATCTCATCTGACCTTTTGGTTCAATTATAATGGCGTCAGGACGCTGTCTCGGGTGCCGCGCATTCGATCTTCCTTTCACTTGAGTCCAGCCATTTGTGTGCAGATCTGTGTTACAAGACGTGGACTGTGAGAGGCCTGCTGGATGTGTTGTGACGCCTCTAGTACCTTTCTTTCTGGGTTTCTGGCCAGGTGCCTCCATCTGTCCATTCATCTGTGGGGACCACTGCGACGCCTGAGTGTGTTGTAAGACACTCACGTTGCTCTTGCAGCTAGCATTGAAGCTATGTAGCGCCGATTTTTGGAGGCTTAGCACTTTTAGTGCCAGATCCTTCATGTCCTTCTTTAAAAAACGCGCGTCCTTCAGGATTCAGATCACGTGCATCGCCTATATTGCTCGAGTCCCCAGAGAGGCCGCTGAAGTCAAAGGGATTGCTTTGCAGCCCTGGCGGTGCAGAGGATGGCAGTGAAAGCTCCTTTGGGTGCTGTAGTACCCGATGAGTCATAGACTAAATGCCATTTTTTTCCAATATTGCATTGGTGGACACAATATTGGGTTGCCACGCGCCTGTGGGAGTAAGCCACTGCTGTTGTGAAGAGCTTGGGATTCTCGATCGCTAGGCGAACGCGAGGTCTTCTTCTGCCTCCATATCCAAGGCGCCCGGGATTGAATCCGGTGACTCCGCGGACAAAAGTTGGGATGCCGTGTGTATTTTAATGCTATTAGCGGTCGGGCGCAATTTCAAAGTTTGGCGCGCAACTTATAACCGGTTGGTTAAAACCACCTATCTGGCAACTCTGTGCCGATATGTGCAGAAATGCACCTCTGTAGTTAAGCGCAGCTCTGTTCAACAGCTGTTTGGCAAGATGATTTGCACGATCCGAGTGAAATTGAGAGTTGTTATTGTTGGCACTCACGCTCCCTGCAGCAGAAAGGCGCCAAATAAGGACAACAACAAAACACAACTCATTCCCCACTGCGACCAAAATGTGCCGCGACAGCAGCCCTTCTGGAAAGCAGCGAAACAGATCCTCACTTGGGGTAAGTAGCAAGTCCAATACAGACTCGCTTTAAGGAAATCTACAATTCTTTCCAGGTTCGGCACGTAGATAACACGTCGCAAACCGGAGCAACCTAAAAACCATGACCGCACTTGCAAAGATATACTATGTGTAGCGAAATAAGTACGCTGATCAATATGTTAAGCATAAAGTTCGAAGAGAGTGAGTCGCAGAATATCGATAAAAATATAAGAGTATCGATCGATAGTTTTGCAAAGGTGGTGCCAGACTACGATGGAGTTGCCATTCCAGTTCAACAGTGGTTGAAAAATTTTGAGGAAAATGCAGAGTCATATCAGCTCACTGAAAGGCAAAAATATGTTAACGCTCGAAATAAGATGACAGGCACAACAAAATTATTTTTGGAAACTGTAACGGTTTCTAATTACGCAGACTTGTGTGCTCTGTTAATAGAGGAATTTGACAAGCAGCTAAGCAGTGCAGAAATTCACAAGCAGTTGAGAAGTCGCAAGAAGTTGCAAACGGAGAACTTTCACGACTTGTTACAGATGCGTAAGATAGCTGCTCTGGGTAATGTCAAAGAAGAATTTGTTATCAGCTACATTGTTGATGGACTAGAACTTCGAGAGGATTTGAAGTATCCGTTGTACAGTTCGACAACATTTAAGGAACTTAAGGCACGATACGAAATAGTTGACACAATGACCAAAAAACAGCCGAAGCAAACGCCGCCAAGTTGCACCCACAGTTGCTTCAACGGAATCAAATAACAAATGGAAAGCAGATGCATTGCTTCAATTGCGGATCAACAGATCATAAAAAAGTAAAATGTCGCGCGGACATTAAATGCTTCAAATGTAACGGCACTAGTCACATATCGTGATGAAGATAACACGAAGCTTTGGCGTTATGCAAACTGTGGTGAAGATAGCGATCTGGAGGAATCAAATGAGGCAGATGAAGATCAGGATGACCGAATAAAACATGCACATAACAGCATATGTCCAACGGTGTGGCATCCCTGTAATACTATGTCGATAGTATGGCAACCCTAGAATAAGAAGCAGTAAGAAGAAGATTGGAAGTGCAAGAAGCCAGACGTACACGCAGCAGAGCTAACCAGTCGTAAAGTAGTTAAAGCGGTGTAATTCCTTTAAAGACGTATTCACTTTTTCTTTGTTTAAGCCTCGTTCATTTTAATATTAATACAATAAATACACATTCATTGTTACATGTACGTACATAAGCCAAATTAGAACTCCAAACACATTGCACGGCACTTTGAACAGCATTGCCCCACGTTTGGGCGCCAAAATGTAGGATCAGCAGCGTTTTCCAGTCCAGCATTAGTTTCAGAGTATGAAGGTGCTGTTCTACTAAACTTATAAGCCGTATATTAAATTCAGCGCATCGTAGGCGCAAGCGTTAATTCAGAGTTCTCGATGTAGACTAAAATACAGAAACGTATGTGCAAGCGCAGCTTGCTTAAAGTTGAGTGAAAGTAAGGAGAGTTAAACAATGCAAGAGAGACAAGTATTAGGCTGATTCCAAATATTAGAATGTAGGTATAAAATTCAAAATTCAACTTAAACAAATATGAGTGATTTTGACCCAACAGTGTCTATGGGGGTATTATCTACACACTGACCAACTTTGGTTCGAATTTTTTAACAATATATCCGTTAAGCTTTAACAATATGTTTTTGATAATTACTTCTCCGTTTTTATAAATGTCTAAATCGAACTTACACATTATGTGTAAAGAAGTACTATACATTTGCTGACCGACTTTGATTAGAATTGGAGGACTATATCATATAATTTCAATATGAAAAAAATTAAAAAATGTACTAAATTTGTCTTCTTTCTACGGTTTTTTGTTTTTCAAGATAAATTAACTAAATTTGCAGTTTATATGTATGGTAGAGTAATCTGACACTGAACTTTATTTTGGATCGGACATTTATATCACACCCATTTGTTTTGAACTCATATAATTAGAAACAAAGCTCAGAGAGCATTTTTTTTTCAGTTTCTTGTTTGGATATGCATACCTTTTTTGAGATATTCAACGATGCATGTGAGTCGCCTTGACTTTGGTCAACAGTTTTATACGCTTGACAAAAACTGTAAAAGCTTTAAAGCTTTAGGCGTCATTCGTGCGTGTCCGTTTTAGTTTTTGGTGTGATTCTTCGGTGTGCTAGCCTGACGATTTAAATGTACACGTGGATAGTAACGTGTGATTGCACAAATTTGCACAAATATACAAAGATAATACCACATACACTCATCAGTTGTTCATGTCCCAAATCTTTGTCTCTGATTTACTCAAAACTGGATACCGGATACATACATTTTTTTGCCTTCGTAAGACACAGTCACATGAAGCTGATCTTACTGTAAATTTGCAGTATCATTTAAACTTTTTCTAACAATACGACGCATATACATACATACGCAACTCCGAGCGAATAAAGCACGAGTCTTTCAGACAATATTTGTTTTTGCGATAATTTTTAGATAAACAGTATCCCATTTTTCGCTGTAGCCGCTGCCTTAGGCTTTGTATCCACAATTAAATTTATTTGACAAACATGTTGCGTTTATTGATTTGTTTGCCTACATTGTCGAAAAATAAATGTGAGGATTATAAGAACAAAAATTTGAGGAATAAATCGTGGAAAAAGCTTCTCTCTAAATATCTCCTCTCCATTCAAACATGCATTACCATCAGGGACAAAATTTTACTACTTTCCGCGTCCACAAAACTTCAAATTTTTTCTTGAATGATATTTACCGAACACTGTTTGACTGTGGTTACGAAAACTGGTTTGTGTTTGGCGATTTGAGTGTGGATAAACAGCTATACACAACACATCAGTTGCAGCATCCCCCTACACTCGCACGCCCACACTCATGAGCTCATACACTGGACGAGTTCACAGGTTTAGTCCGGAATCCAGTGCATCAATGAAGGACGATTTAAACGTGAATCAACTGTCCGTTCCAGGCCGACCGTCAACCACGCCTGCTTCGAAATCGAGAAGTGTAAGCGTCCCTTCAATCGTTAATCATAATTCTTCCGCTATTGTTACTCTAAAAACTTCTGTTACCACTCCCCTTAGGTTCGGTACCCCAAAGCGAGACATTTCTGAGCTTCGAGCTTCCTCTGCACATACATGCAGACCCAAGAGAGCTATAGTTCAAATTCGACAAGCTCTCCTGGCTCATCCATTCCTAAATTCGTTCACTCAGTTCCACTCTGATCCGCTTTCCAGTCACAAAAATACTCAGCAAAAATATCGCTATTCGACTAGACTAGCTTCTGAGGAACTCAACCAATTCGAAGCTAGAGTCGGCCGCTTCCATGAAGATCCTCCGTAGGTTCGCACGCTTCTTATTCGATTAGAGCAAGCAAAATCCTTATGAAACGAAGTGAAAGCCACTTTTCTACGCACTATTAAGTCCTTCACTTCCAGTCCACGAGATGAGAGTCAAAAGGATTTGGCCACCGTTGAGGCATGGCACAACCAAAACCATCGTATTGATAAAAAACGATTAGTTATCACTAATCAGTTGCGAACCGTATTCAACATTCCAGTTCTTTCCCATGAATCTATTGAAGCACTTAAGAAACAGCACAAGGGTATTTGACTGACCTTTAACAGTCGAATGTGAGTATTGCAAACTGGGATAACATTTGGGCTTACTGGTGCGAATCCTAACTGCCAAAACTGACCCAAGCGCTGTGGGAGAAATCTATACCGAAGAAAACAATTTTACAGTCTTGGTCGGACTTCAACAATTTTCTCATCGATCGTTTGCGAACTCTTAAAGCTATTGATGAGCCTCCTGGTCCAAACGCAACACACCTGTCAACTGCTTTGTGAAATTTTGACGCTCGAAACAGGTTCGACTTATTCAAAACACAGGTTACGATAAAAACAGCCTGTGTGTACATGAATTGTGGAGCAAAAGGAATTCAGTTAACAGATTGCTTGAGTTCGTACAATTGCCTTATTTGAAAATCGCGTCATAATACTCTTCTTCATCAAGGTGTTCTATCTGATCCAGTGGGATTCTCCGGTCCAACTGTATCCTCTGCCCAACGGGATCCTCCACTCCAGCGGTACCCTCCACTCCAGAGGTATTTTCCGCTCCGGCGATATTCTCCGCCCCAGCGGTACTCTCCTCTGTAGCGCTTAGACATGCAACAATCACCTCCAGACTAGCTACGAGCCAGTCTGGTCTGTCTAATCTATTCAGGATCAGAAGGCACCTTCATTTCCGAGCGCATTTTCTACATGGTCAACTTATCTTTTCCGCGCAGGTCAGCGGCCTAAACGGTTTTGTCTCTGCCTATTCCCAGAAGATGTGCCAACTGAAACTCACGTCGCTGTTTATGTATTTACCATGCGTCGACAGATCAAGCTTTGCCTTTGTCTCAGTTGGCCAGCGCTATTCCGTCAATTCCAGATGCTATGCTCCAAGATCGCCCAAATCTCAAACTGGCTGATTCTCTATTCCATCTATACTCTGGGTTTTACCAGCCCAGTATCAAGTACGGCAGCCTCTTCCATCTGCTCTCATTGGTAGCTATATGATATGGTGGTCCGATCAGAATGAAATTTAGTTTGCACATAATATTGGGTACTAAAGGATTATTGCTAAAATCTTGTTGTGATTGCTTTAGAACACTAAAGTAATGCACATACGAACTATCTGCACGGAAAATACGCATAGGTACCAAATTTTAAAAGTGAGAAACAAGGTAGAATGGAAAAAGGCGGACAGATAGACGGAAACTGCCATATCGACATGATTGTTGATGCTGTACAAGTATATATATATGTATGTAGGATGTGGCTACCAGGTTGTATAAGGTCTGACCCTTTTGCAGTAATGAGAGTAGAGTGTGCGAGAGATCTAGCCTAGGTGCCAACGTCGAAGAGGAGAAGAAGATGAGTCAGTCTGTGAGTAGCATAAAGATCGTAAGGGTGATATAAGTAGAGTGGTTGCAACGCGTCATCAACAAGAAGCTGACAACATTAAATCCGATTTTGATGCAATTTTTAGGATCGTTTAATAATTTTTTTCTCCATGTGTACGCTGAGTTACAAAACTATAGGTTAATACAATACGTGATACGCAAGCATGTAATCTTTCAATAACTTGTTGTACTTAAGTTGGGCAAAGGGGGCCTGACATCCAAAAAATTTTATTGACATTATTTTTATTGCAACCAGCAACCTGCATGCCAAAATTGGTGTTCCTAGGTGCCGTAGTTACTGGGATATTCGTCAAAATGATGTATTTTTTACGAGGTATGTCTGGTTTTTCGCTTATTGTGGGCGAATGGGGCGTGGCATCAAAAAAAGGAAACAAACTTATATTGACTGGCTAAATATGTGGTCGATTCTGACCAAGTTTGAACTTTTAGCTATTGCCATTTCTGAGATACTGTCGTTCATACGGAGAGACAGACAGACGGACATGGCTATATCGACTCGGCTGTTGATGTTGATCAAGAATATATATACCTTATGGGGTCTGCCACACCTCCTTCTGCCTGTTACATACTTTTGACTAACCCAATATACTTCTCACAGGGTATAACTAGTAGGAACGGCTACAGTCGACCACGCCTACAGTGAAATATTATAGAGTATTCTAAAACAAAATCAAGTACTCAATGCGAGAAGTATTATAAACTAATAAGCTTAACATATTAATCACCTATTTGTGAGAAAAGGCGCGGTATTTCCAACTTTTAAAATTTTGTATATACGTTTGCTTATAATGTAGCTGACCGATTTCAACCAAAATTGCTCAGAAAATTACAAAAAAAATATTTTGCACCTATTCTGAAAGTTTGGTTTGAATACCTCAACAGACAAAAGTGATGTTTGTCAGATTACTTATATGTGAGGTATGTGATATAGTCGTCCGATCCATACAAAAGTTGTTTAGATAATATTACCATATACATACTCTGTGAAATTAGTTCAGTTATCTTGAAAAAAGTTAGGCAGAAAGACAAATTTAATACATTTTTCATCATGTAGAAAATACATGATATAGTCATCCGATTCCAACCAATATCTTAAAAAACCACAATGTATTAATGACAAAACACGTTTTTAAACTTTTATGATATGGCGGCTATATAGTTGTCCGATCCGAACAAAAGTTGATCAGTGTTTAGATAATACTACCATTCACATACTCTGTGAAAGTTGGGCAGAAAGACAAATTTAGTAAATATGTACTTAAATTTTCATCATGTAGAAAATATATGATATAGTCATCCGATTCTTACCAAAAAGAAAATCTGCACAGAAAAAGACGAAGAAAACGTTTAGTTTAGGTTAGGTTAGGTAATACGGACCGCTCAGCCAATGGCCAAGTTCACTCGGAGGCCATGGGGCCCATTGTGGTGTCCGTCAGCTGTTGGTGTAGATAAGGGATGGGGGGAATATAGGTGCTGGGTGGGGCCTTTGTTGGGATATAACGGGGATAAAACGACGTGTCTTTAGTTCCTGTGGCTGTTCCCAGTTACCCGGAACCAGCCTGAGGAATCAAGGAAGAGCACCAGATCCTCTAGTCGCGTATTTGCGAGGCTGTCCAAGTCTTCGTAGAAGGGTGCCCCGAGGAATCGGGATCTTCTTCTACTTAGCGCAGGACAGCAGCACAAGAGGTGTTGGATGCTTTCTTCCTCCTCCTCATCGCAGCAGCTGCGACAGAAGTCCTGTGACATTACACCGTACCTATGGGCCATACGGCCGATGGGGCTGTGTCCCGTAAGGACTCCTGTCAGCATCCTTATCCTACTCTTGTTAAAGTGTAGGAGTTGAGATGTTCGCTTCTGGTTATAGGATGGCCATAGCGCTTTCGATACCAGACAGCCTAGAGAGGCCGTCCAGCGTGTATTTGCCATGATTCTAGCACTACACTCTAGATGTGAGAGGATGTGCTGAAAGGGTCTGGGTATATCGCTTATTGCACAATTAGCCGGTAGCGCCGATCCTTCTCTAGCGCACTCGTCGGCCATTTCCTTGCCTGTCACACCAGAGTGACCTGGCACTCAAACGAGCCTGACAGAGTGCTGGTGGAGTTGGTTTAGCGCCCTGGCGGTGTTGCGAACAAGTTTACTTCTGGTTGTGTTGGAGTACAGAGCCTTGTTTGCTGCCTGGCTATCTACATAAACAGATATGCTTTGGGTATTAGTTTTGCCGACTGCCAGACAGTGTAGATTTCTGCCTGAAACACGCTGCACCAGTCCGGGAGACGGAATGAAAGTTGAGTGGGTGGTTCCTGTGAGTAGACCCCAGCCCCCGTTCCTTCATCTGTCTTGGATCCATCTGTGTAGATTGATAGTTCATTTCTCCTTAGCGGAGTTTCGAGCTGCCAATATTTCCTTTCGGGAATGACTGTGTTGAAAACGTCATCCCATTTGTATTCTTCTTCGCATCGATCACTTTCCCCTGGCATAACAGTTGCTCCGAAAGAGTTCAGTATACTGCCATGTCCTGTAGCACTAGGCTTGAGGAGTCCCAGTTCGAGTAGTCTCACTGCACTCCTCACTGCCGTGTACTTAAGGAAAATGTCGATCGGTATTAAATCGAGTATAACATCGAGGGCTGCCTGGGGAGTGGCTCGTGCAGGCAAGCCATCCTTTGCACCCTTTGAAGATTGCTTAGATGAGATTTGGTCAGAGCCGCCTCCCACCAGACCAATACTCCGACCAATGTTGTTCTGCCCACCGCAGGGTTAGGCACAGTGCGTTCTGAAGAAGCTCGCTTAGTGTGGGTAAGAATTTGCCCGTAGCCAATAGAGCTAAATCATCCACATATGCTGTCACTCTGCATCCTTCATCTTTTAGTTTGAAAAGCAGACTGTTCAGTACTAGGTTCCACAGCAAGGGGGATATGACTCACCCTTGGGGTGTTCCTCTCGTCGCTTTTCTCCTAATTGTAGCCACGCCGAGATGAGAATTGATCTTCCTGCAGCTGAGCATGTTTCTAAGCCATTGGGTGATCAATGGGTGCGAGCCTATGTTGACCAGTGCGGCCGTTATAGACTCTATCCTTACGTTGTTAAAGGCGCCCTCGATATCGAGTAATGCCGCCAACGTAAACTCTTTTCTCTTGAGGGCCACTTCAATATCACTCACCACCTCATGCAGTGCTGTCTCAACTGATTTACCTTTGAGATAGGCGTGTTGAGAGCTACTGAAAGTCTGAGGAGTGAGTTTTTCTCTTAGGTGTAGATTCAACAGTTGTTCTAGCGTTTTCAGTAAAAACGATGATAGACTGATGGGTCTGTAGACTTTGGGTGAGCAGTGGTTTATCTTTCCAGCTTTGGGAATGAATGCCACTCTCACTTCTCTTCAGCTTCGTGGGATATAACCCGAAAGGATTCATCCTCTGAAGATTCTTGTCAGCCACGGCAACAGATCATTGCACGCGGCTTGAAGCATAGCTGGTCTAATACCGTCCGGTCCCGCCGACTTGTGGGGTTTGAACGATTTGATGGCCTAGGCTATTTTTTCCTTGCTAATAATATTGTTGATGATGGTCTCATCACTCATAAGGTCGAATCCGCTGGTATCTGGTCGAGCATGAGACCATGGTCTTCACCCTCGACCTCTAGACACCCTGGGAAATGAGCCTTCATGAGAAGATCTAGAGACTCTTGGCTATTCTTGGCGTAGTTGCCTTCCTGGTCGCAAAGTAGACAAGGCTTGGTTGGATCTTTTGCCAGTATCCTTCGAAGTCTCGATGCATCGGTGGTGCTGACAAGATCCTCGCAGAACTTTGCCCAAGAGTCTCTCTTGGCTTTCCTACACATCTTTTTGAACATGTTGAAGCTCAGACGGTAGGCGGTCCAATCGCTATCAGTGTTCCTGTCTTTTGCCCTGTTAAAAAGTCTTCTCGTTTCCTTCCGTATCTGCCTCAGTTCCGTTGTCCACCAAGCTTGTCGCCTGGACTTTGGAACTCGACTGATGGGACAGGATTTGAGAAAGGCTTTACAGAGTCCATCCGTAACGGTTTGGGTTGCTTTCTCAAGCTGTCCCACTGGGTGGTTAAGCAAGAACTCCTTAGCATGTCTTGAGAATTTGACCCAATCCGTTCGTTTGGCATTTCTGAAGGGTGGTGCCTTATCTTGGGGCCACCTGATCTCAAAAAGTATCCTGTAGTGATCCGAGAAGGAGCACTCATCGGATACATGCCAGTTGTCTATGGTGAGGGAGTCACTATTGGTCGCTAAGGTTATGTCGATAACCACTGCTCGACTCTTGTTGCGGAAAGTGGGGTGACCACCCTGATTGCACACTACAAGACTCTAGAACAGTACGAATTCCAATAGGGACTCTCCTCGCTTGTTGATGCCTGTGCTTCCCCACAAAGTGTGGTGAGCGTTTGCATCGCAACCCAGGACCACATCGGTGCCTTCCTTCATCGCATGTTGAATGAGGGCCTTGATATTATCCGAGGGCGGTTCTTCTTCTTCATACGGTAGGTATGCTGAGGCCAGGTATAGGTTAGCCCCGTTCCTCCTTTCGCATAGTGCTACCGTCAAGTCGCTGCTGCTGTAACGAGAAGAAAAGAGAACGTTAAGTCCAGCTCTTACCACGATACAGGTTCTTGACTTACCCACAGTTTGTGGGACAAGGAGGTGATAGACCTGAAGAAAAAAACTTTATAATTATGAAACGATACTATTTTTAAACTGATGTCCTGGCAATTCGACTTTTGCTTAATATGTTATTCTTTATCACTTTGGCATAAGTTGCTTAGGGCAACAGCAAGCTAAAATAAGGAAATTATTGTTGTTTAATAAAGTTAATTAATTCCAAACTAACCAATATCGGTCAGTATATGTATATTACTATCTCACACGTACTGTGTAAGTTTCATTGCAATGTCTTAAAAAAACAACAATGTATTAATGCAAAAATCTTGTACTGCTTGCAGCAGAGACGGATATGCATACCAAGTTTGGTGGCTGTATCTCTAATAGTCTCCGAGATCTAGGTTTTCATGCAATTACATATGTATATGTATGTGCATGTTAAGTTCTTGCAGCAGCTACTCCAGTTTGAGCTCATATAGTTGAAAACGAAGCTCAGAGGGTATTACACGGTCGGCATGCCCGACAGAAAGTTTCTTTCTTGTTTGTAAGTCACTTTCTCTACATTACGCCATAAAAAAGAGGATTTTAAGCACACTTTTATTTCATCAGTTCGAGTTTCATGTGCACCACTTTGGCCTTGAAAGTTCTATTAAGAGCTTCAAAGGCAATATTGTAAAATTGGTAAGCTGCAGCCCACCAAACTTAGTTTGCGACCTATTTAAGTTCATTACTGCAGTGATATTGAGTATCAATAGATACTCATACTTTTTGTCGAGAATCGCCACTTGATATTTTGCTAACACATATTGCTACGTTTACAAAAAGTATCTAATAAAGCTATATCGATTATTCAACCTCCAATTAACATCCTAAATCTTGCATTAGATATCAATATTGCAATTTTATCTATGTATATATATAAAACTCTTTGTCCTCACTGACTGACTGATCACCGTTTGGCTAAACTACAAGAGCAACATGAATGAAATTTGCACGTAACGTAGCTCTCATATAGTCTTAGTATAAAAACTTTGCTGTTTTTTAAGATATCGCAACCACTCTCACAGGTAAAGTGTTTGTCATATAGATACATATGCCGACCGATTTGCCACTATATCATATACCTGTCATACGATGTAATAGTTGCAAAACAACGCTTAACATTACAATTTAATTTATTAAATATTACTAACAAATAATGTTATGCTTATGGTATTTAATTGCACTATTGCACTTGCACAATTAAAATTCTCTTTAGCCGGTTGTTTTGTTTTTTTTTTTGCAGCGATATATGTACATACATACATAGCTAAAGCTCTTTAAGATAAAATACATTGGCATGCGTTATCTTTAGTAGTATTGATGATAAAATGCGTTGAACATTGCGTACTGCAAAAAAAAATATGCTGTTCGAATTATTAGCGGTTAGGGCTCGTATGCATAATTCAAGTTCTACAAGTTAATTCTCTGACTCTCATTTCTGATAATATAAAGTTAAATCGGAGTATGTGCTGCAAGAAATTAACATGTATACGTGTTTATATGATTGTCTCGCTAGCACAACGTTTTTCGTTTAAGCTGCTTGTGTGACGGCAGCGGTACAGCAGAGCGCAGTGCCCGTTACAGTGAATGCTCTACTGCTCTAAAATTTGTGTTTTTCGATGTATGATAACTTTCTTTACTATAATCTGATTTTAATGCGCTTTTCAGGATCGTTTGGTATTGTTTGTCTTGAAACGAATATATGAGAAACAAAACTATACGTTAAGAAATATGTGGGCAACACATATTAAGAGCGAGAATGACATACAAAGCCATGGGCATGTTCAGTTCTGGAAACGCTTACTCAGATTTGAATTCATATACCTACACGCTTATGTATGTACGTAGCCTGCTGTACAGTGCCCGGCATAAATATTTTGACGAAATTTGAAGTTTAATTTTTTATTGTTTTTTTTTTTTCTAGAAGTTAATTTATTAAATCAAAAAGTTTGTTTTTATTTTTTGTTTTTTTTTCTTTTTTTTTTTGGCTTACTGTTGTTATATGCATCTTATACCAAAGTATTATAGTAAGAAAAATCTTAAGCTCAAAACAAGAACTAATACGAAAGATTGGATTAGGAAATTTTTAAAAAAAAATTTTTAAGAACCATTATAATTTGATTACTTAAATATGAAATAAAGTTTTGAATTTGTTTCATACATATACAAGAAAGAAAATGTCAGTCGGGCATGCCGACCGTGTAATACCCTCTGAGCTTCGTTTCCAATTATATGAATTCATTTTGGACTGCTTACAAGCAGTGCACTGAGTAAATTTTATACACACAAGCAGTGCACTGAGTAAGTTTTAGATACACAAACACTGCTTGTGCACTGCTTGTAAACTGTATTGTGATAAAAATTTAAGTTTGTATGACAAACTTTTTTATTTATAGTCCGATTTTGATGCAATTTTCACAATCGTTTGATATTATTTATTTGAAAATAAATGCTAAGTTACAAAACTATACGTTAAGAAATAAGTGAGCCAGAGGCATTCGAAGTTTCAACGCAATTGTGGGCGAAGGGGGCGTGGCATCTAATAAATTTTGGCGGCGTTATATTTATATTGGAAATAGCAATCTGCATGCCAAAATTGGTGTCCCTACGTATTATAGTTACCGAGATATTTGCCAAAAACATGTATTTTTTCCGAGGTATGTCTGGTTTTTCGCTTATTGTGGGCAAATGGGGCGTGGCATCAAAAAAAAGGAAACAAACTTGTATTGACTGACTAAATATGTGGTCGATACTGACCAAGTTTGAACTTGTAGCTCTTACCATCTCTGAAATCTTTTCGTTCATACGGGCAGACAGACAGACAGACGGACATGGCTATATCGACTCGGCTGTTGATGCTGACCAAGAATATATATACTTTATGGGGTCTGCCACGCCTCCTTCTGCCTGTTACATACTTCTGACAAACCCAATATACCCCTCAGAGGGTATAATAAAATATTAATACCTATAAAATGTACACAATTTTGCTGTCAATTAAACTGGAAAAAATCAAATTTAATAATGATACCGAAGCCAGGGAAAGATCACACAGTTCCTTCGTCTTACAGACCTGTAAGCCTGTTATAGTGCCTATCAAAGATTTTTGAGAACTGTCTGTTGTTCCTTATTAATCTATGCCAGAATCTTCACATCACAATTCCATTACACCAATTTGGTTTCCGTGAAAAGCACGAAAGTATTGAACAGGTCAATTGTATAACTTCAGAAATTCCTAGTGTTCTACAAGGCAAAGAGGGCCAACAGAATACGTTCTCTTCACAGCTCACACCCCCACTAGCAGTCGTCTAACAACTCCACCTTTGCTGATGACACAGTTATTCTCAGCCGCTCCAGATGGCCTATACAAGCAACAGCGCGACTTCTTCTGGCCGACGTGGAAAAATGGCTCAGACTGATCAGACTGGCGAATTAAAATAAACGAACAAAAATGCAAGCAAGTAACCTTCACCCTAAACAGGCAAGATTGACCACCGCTCATGCTTCCAAAACAAACGAAGTAAAGTACCTAGGAGTACACCTAAATAGAAGACTCACATGGCGCCAACACATTGAAGCTTAAAAAACATTAGCCTCCATTGACTGATCAACGCTCGCTCCTCACTCAATTTGGACTACAAGGTTCTGCTCTACAACTCAGTTCTAAAGCCAATCTGGACCTACGGCTCTCAGTTATATGGGAACGCTACCAACAGCAGCATAGACATGGTATGATCGAAATGAAAACGTACATAGAGATTTACATATTCTACCAGTCCACATTGGGGCATTTTCCCATTTTTTTGGAATTAAGTCTTTTTTTCAAGTTAGCTTAATAAACATTCTGATAATGCCAATACATCATGAATACTTCAATTATGTAAGTTGCATACCCAGAATGTTAAGTTAACAGTGCCCTGTTAAACTGAGAGCTCTTTAACAGAGTTGTTATAGACTACAAGCACATGTTAGCAATTTGAGCAACATTTTCTCCAAGTTTAACAATCATTTAAATTAAATACAAAGCCGTTTAGATTTTCAATTGCAATGGATAATATTCAGTGTGGTTTGTGCTTTGTGTTAATGCATGATTTTCTTCACAAGTTCATGTAATTTGTATTCTTTTGTGTGTTTTAGCAACCGTCCCCAAAAAAAAATTTTGTGATGAAAATTTATCTTTGGAAGACCACAACTTTTTTAAATCACGCTTAATCACAAAATGAGTACATACGTTTTGTAAAGCAATCAATTATGAATCGAAACTATTAAGCACAAAGTGCACTTATGTGCACTTTTCGCGCAATTTCAATTTTTAGTACGTAACCTTAAAATTTTCAGAGCAAATTCCTTTGAAATGCAAACAAATCAAAATAAGAATACGATTACTTTTAGTGTTATTTTAACTATTGGAGATGACTAAATAGTGTTAATTTACCATAAAAATCCTATCTATATGCACATTTTTATTACTTTAGCCAATATTTTTGCATTTATTTCAATATAGATATTACTTTTCATACCAAAATTAATGTTGTAAGCGATTATTCCTATTGGATATTTTTGATATAGCTTTTCGATCCTGATATATATTAAGGACAATGTCAGGAGCGAAATAACACTTACATTTGACTATATAAGCTGACAATATTAAAAACTATGACAGTTTTATCAAAAAAGTGAAATTTTACAAATTCATCATACAAAAACTATATGATAAAGTCAACCGATCTTGATGATTTTTGGACAGGACATTTTGATTATAATGACCCACGAAACCTGCAAGTTTGGTCTAAATATCTTTAAAAACAAAAAAGTAAGAACAGATATTATTAAGAAGGGGGGCGGTGCCACGCCCATTTTTCTCAGCAATAATGGATATTTATGTCATAAGTCGAATGCAAAAAACTAGAGAGTGATATCTTGCACGGTTCTTGAGTTATTAATTTATTCCATAAAAATGGGAAAATGCCCCAATGTGCAGTCAAGGAAGTAATAATGGAGCAAAAGGAAAAATACCTTAGCAAGCTTTCATCGAATCCTAATCACCTCGCTAGAGGCCTTACAAGATTGTAAGTATTCTTATTAAAAGAAAATATCCAATAAAAAATCCAATCGTTAAAAAAAAATACACTGGCATATACATATATTTTGACAGCATTTAAAGTTAAATCTATAATGAATGTAAGAATGAATGCAAGAATGTTTTTATTTATTTATTTATGTTTTTAAACTTTACAAAAGTGAATTTTTTTTATGAAAAGTGGGTTAACTATAAATTTGTAAAAAATCATATAAAATACATGCGAAGAGATTTTTGAAAAAATTTGTATTCACTAATTAATTTTTTTTTTAGAAACTTTGTGCATCAAAACTTTTTTATACCCTCTTCGGGGTATATTGGGTTTGCTAAAAATATGTCATAAACAGAGGTAGGCAATGCAGACCCCATAACGAACATATATTCTTGATCAACATCACAACAACAAACAGATCTCAGAGACGGTAAGAGCTACAAGCTCAAAGTTGGTCAGACATACCACGGAATAAATACATGTTTTTGTTGAATATCTTAGTTAATACATCACCTAGGGACACCAATCAATAGAACACCTAAAGACAATGCCATCAACATTTGTTTTTTTTTTATTTGCATAGAAACTTTTATTAAATAAGGTTATTTTGTTTCTAAGTAGAAAAAAACAATAGTTTACAAATGTTTAAACTAAATGACAAACTTTTTTTTGATAAATTTTTTATTTTATTTTGCTAAAATTTGTTTTCTATACAGAAGTGGTCAAAAATTATGACTCTGTCAATGACCCTTGGATGGTCAGCGTTCTTCTTGAAGGTTTTTTAAACTCGTACATTATTATATTTGTCTCGGCGCACAGTGGAGCTTCTGCCCGAATAGCGTGATAAACTAATTGTTTGACAAAGCTAAAATGACTTTAAATTAAAATATTTTTTTAATGAAATAAAAATTTTGTTTGCTTGATTGTCATAAAATTTTAGTTTAATAACGTTAAGTCTTCTCAATACTAAAGGTAATGTTAATGATTATTTTTTGCAATACCGTCCACAATTAGTGAATATATAAACATATATATTTACAGTAACCTCGAAATATGATAACAAATTATAATTTATTTATTTTTTTCAATGCTTTAATTTTTGATAAAAATAATTTAAATTGTAAAAGTAAAATATACGAAAAAATACTTTTAATTTTTTATTTAAAGTTAAAAAACATTTAGGCCTGTGCCCGAGAACTTGTCTATCAAATGTCTTTGTAATTTTGTATATCCTGTTAGTGGTCTAAAAGATTTTTTTTTGACAGTGAAAAAAGACCCACTGTCTGACATATTCGAATAATACTGACCAAAGCATGGCGCCATACAACAACAACAACAAAAGCTTTGTGAGCGAAAGTGTAGAAATTACAATGGAGACAAAAAAAAGTATTCGTTTCATAAATCATTGACAACGGAAGGGATTTCTAGCGAACCAGACATTTTAGGGATGGGATGTGTACAAACACTTTATTTGAAGCAGCTTGTTTGTATTTTTTATGAACTTGACGAACATCATTAAAATGAATTCTTGTGCTCAATATGTGTACACATATAAAAAAAACTAGTAGAAACGGCTACAGTCGAGCGAGCCGACTGCAATATACTACAGCGTATTCTAGAACAAAAATAAGTACTCAATATCTAATAAACTAATAAGCTTAACATGTTAAACACCTATTTGTGAGAAAAGGCGCGGTATTCCCAACATATAAAATTTTAATTGTAAATACGATTGATTATGATGTAGTTGACCGATTCCAACAACAATTGCTCAGAAGTTTCAAAAAAATATATTTTGCACCTACACACTGTGTAAGTTTGGTTAAATACCTCAACAGACAAAAAAGTTTCTTATACTAAAGACATATCTTGGCTTTGATGTTTGTCAGATTAGTTATATGGAAGGTACGTGATATAGTAGTCCGATCCATACAAAAGGTGGTCAGAAAATTTAAAAAAATGTTTTGCACGTGCTGTGTATGTTTGGTTTGGATACCTCAATAGACAATAAAGATTCTCAAACAAAAGCCATATCTTGGCTCTGATGTTTGTCAGATTACTTATATGGGAGCTATGTGATATAGTTGTCAGATCTAAACCAAAGTTTTTTTTAGATAATTCTACCATACACATACTCTGTGAAATTAGTTTAGTTATCTTTATAACAAACTAGTCGAAACGGTTACAGTCGAGCACGCCGACTGTGAGATACTACAGTGTAATTTAGAACAAAATCAAGTACCCAATGTAAAATGTTATAAACTAATAAGCTTTAAATGATAATGTTAATCACCTATTTGTGAGAAAAGGTGCGGTATTTCCAGCTTTTAACATTTTGTAAATACAATTGCTTTTAATGTAGCGATTTTAACCAAAACTGCTCAGAAAATAAAGAAAAAAATATTTTGCACTTAAGTTTGGTTTGAATACCTCAACAGACAAAAAAGTTTCTCATCCTAAAGACACTTCTTGGCTCTAATGTTTCTCAGATTACTTATATGGGAGCTATGTGATATGGTTGTCCGATCCTAATATTTTTTTAATGTTTGGTCAGAGTCAGAGTTTCATTGCAATATCTCAAAATACAACAATGTGTTAAGACAAAAACACATCATTAAACTTTTATGAGATGGCGGCTATATAGTTGTCCGATCTGAACCAAAGTCGGCCAGAATACATTAAGTGGAACCATGCACATATCTTCAATACTTTTCAAGTTATGGGAATGGCAAAACCGTGTTTCACGATTTGTGGGGCGGTGTGGGGCGTGGCTAAAATCTGAAATAAACTTGTACTGCTTGCAGCAAAAACGGATATATATACCAAGTTTGGCGCCTGTAGCTCTTATAGTCTCTGAGATCTAGGCTTTCATACAGACGGACGGACATGGCTATATCGACTCGGCTGTTAATGCTGATCAAGAATATATATACTTTATGGGCTCTGCCACGCATCTTTCTGCCTGTTACACACAAACCTCTTTGACAAACCCAATACACTACTTCGTACTCCGTACGCTGTAGAACAAAAATGAATAAAAAACAACTACTATTGTGAAAAATTTAATCTATTGGCGAAAAGTTAAAAGCTAGAGACTTAACATTATTTATGGACATTAGATTGGTTATATTGGTGAGGGAGTAAAAAGAACATTCAATGCATAGTTGTTTCGAAGAAATGGATTTATTTAACATAAGTATGATTTGAACAGCTAACGGCTTTGATTCTCATCGTCTGATAATTGCCATATCAACACTTTTGCTCCAAGAAGCGCACAGTGAAGCACAAAAAAGTTTCTTACACTAAAGACATATCATGGCTCTGATGTTTGTCAGATTATTTATATAGGAGGTATGTGTTAAATAAGTTCCGCTATCTTAAAAAACAATAAAGTAATATAGAAAGACAAATTTAGAACATTTTTTAGTTATCATATTTAAATTATATAATAGGCATCTGATTTCAACCGAAATCGATCAATATATGTATTTTACTACCTTACATATGTATACTGTATGAGTTTCATTGCAATATCTTAAAAAACAACTAGTAAGAACGGCCACAGTCGAGCGAGCCGACTGTAATATACTACAGCGTATTCTAGAGCAAGATCAAGTACTCAATGTGAGATGTCTTACAAACTAATAAGCCAACCATAGTAATAATTTATTAATGAGAAAAGGCGCAGTATTCTCAACATTTAAAATTTTGTAAATACGATTGCTTATAATGTGGTTGATCAATTCCAACTAAAACTGCTCAGAATATTAAAAAAAATATTTTGCAACTACTGTGTAAGTTTGGTTTGCAAACCTCAACAAACAAAAAAGTTTCTCATACTAAAGACATATCTTGGCTCTGGTTTTTGTCAGATTACTTATATGGGAGGTAAGTGATATAGTTGTCCGATCCGAACCAAAGTTGCTTAGATAATTCTACAATACACATACTCTGTGAAATTAGTTTAGTTAATTTAAAAACAAAAAAAGAAAGAAAATGTCAGTCGGGCATGCCGACCATGTAATACCCTCTGAGCTTCGTTTTCATTTATATGAGTTCAAATTGGAGTAGCTGTTGCAAGAACTTTACATACACATATTTGTATGTCTATCTCGCTCGCACGATTTTCGTTTTCGTTGCTTGTGTGCAGAGCTCAGTGCAATGCACGTGGCTATGCCTTGTTTAAATGTAACGATTTTCGTTGTTTGATAAACTATTTTAATTATGGTTTGATTTTGATGCAATCGTTTGATATTATTTGTCTGCAGGTATATACTAAGTTACAACACTATACATTAAGTGGGCGAAGGGGGCGTGGCATCCAATAAATTTTGATGGCATTATATTTATTTTGCAAATGGCAACCTGCATGCCAAAATTGGTGTCCCTAGGTATTATAGTTACCGAGATATTCGCAAAAAACATGTATTTTTTCCGAGGTATGTCTAGTTTATCGCTTATTGTGGGCGAATGGGGCGTGGCATCAAAAAAAAAAAAAAATCTTGTATTGACTGACTAAATATGTGATCGATACTGACCAAGTTTGAACTTGTAGCTCTTACCATGTCTGAGATCTGTTTGTTCATACGGACAGACGGACATGGCTATATCGACTCGGCTGTTGATGCTGATCAAGAATATATATACTTTATGGGGTCTGCCACGCCGCCTTCTGCCTGTTACATATTTCTGACAAAACCATTATACCCCTCAGAGGGTATAAAAAAACACAATTATTTAGGGCAAAAACACGAACCAAAGTCGGACAGGATGCATTAGGTGGTACCATGCACTGTGTGATTTTCGTTCAGATATCGTTAATACTTTTCGAGTTATACGAACTGCGAAAACGTTTTTCACGGGGGCAATGGGGGGCGTGGCAAAAATCCAAATCAAACTAAATATACATACCAAGTTTGGTGGCTGTAGCTTTTATAGTCTCCGAGATCTAGGTTTTCATATAGACTCGGCTGTTGATGCTGATCAAGAATATATATACTTTATGGTGTCTGCCACGCCTCCTTCTGCCTGTTACACACAAACCTGCTCTGACAAACCGAATACACTTCTTCGTACGCTGAAGTATAAAGAAACAAGAAAGAAAATGCCAGTCGGGCATGCCGACCGTGTAATACCTTCTGAGCTTCGTTTCAAATTATATGAGTTTAAATTGAAGTAGCTGCTGCAAGAACTTAACATGCACACATATTTGTATGTCTATCTCGCTCGCCCGATTTTCGTTTTCGTTGCTTGTGTGCAGAGCTCAGTGCAATGCACGTGGCAATGCCTTGCTTGAAAGTAACGAATATCGTTGTATGACAAACTTTTTTAATTATAGTCCGATTTTGATAAAATTTATACAATCGTCTTATGTTACTTATTTGTCTGCAAGTATACGCTAAGTTACAAAACTATACGTTAAGAGATAAGTGAGCCAGCGGCATGTTAAGTTACAAAGAAGTTGTGCTTTTGGTATGCGAAGGAGGCGTGGTATCCATTTTGATGGCATTATCTTTTTATTGCATCTAGTAACCTGCATGCCAAAATTTGAGTCCCTAGGCGTTATATTAACTGAGATATTTGCCAAAAACATATATATTTTCCGAGGTATATCTGGTTTTTCGCTTATTATGGGCGAATGGGACGTGGCATCAAAAAAAGGAAACAAACTTATATTGACTGACGAAATATGTGGTCGATACTGACTTAAACGAATATTGTAGCTCTTACCATCTCTGAGATCTGTTTGTTCATACGGACAGACGGCCAGACGGCCAGACGGACAGACGGACATGGCTATATCGACTCGGCTGTTGATGCTGATCAAGAATATATATACTTTATGGGGTCTGCCACGCCGCCTTCTGCCTGTTACATATTTCTGACAAAACCATTATACCCCTCAGAGGGTATACAAATTTTGAAATCTGACTACTATATCATACAACAATCGGTCAAAAATGAGTCCTATCTTAGAAAAATTCATCAAATCATATATGCTGGCGGTACGATAAGTACTTAGCCTCATCCCTGATGGTGCCAATATTGCAACAGAGACTTACTATCAGGAAGTACATTCTCATAGACGGCATCTTTTAGCCGAATCGGATCAGTTGACAGTGGTTCGTTTGGCCATGGTAATACATGGTAAGGGCAAGTTTGAACTAGCAAAATGGCATTCAGATCACCCGGACTTTGTCGACGATAGCACTATCAAGGATTTGAACCTAGAAGATGTTTCAGTTACCAGCACATTGGGCTTAGCTTGAAATCAATGTCAGGACGTTTTGCTATTTGCCTTACGACCAAAATGCTCCATTGATGCAATCACTAAGAGGACAATTTTATCTGTAGCATCTTTACTCTTTGATCCATTGGGACTGGTAGCGCCAGTCATCGTAATTGCAAAGATCGTTCTACAGGAGCTGTGCATACCCAATTGCAATGGGATGCGTCTGTGCCGCAAACACTTTGCCTAGCTTGGAAATCGTTTACATCATCGCTTTCTTCACTGGAGTCGCTAGCAATACCTCGATTCTGTATGCAGTCGAACACCAAGGAGTTGCAGTTGCATGGAATTTATGACGCTTCCATTTGTGCATACGGATGCTGCATATACGCACGGCAAAATCCGAGTTTCAAGGTCCAAGTTTACCTGATCACGTCAAAGTGCAGAGTAGCACCAACTCGTAAATTATCGCTACCAAAATTGGAACTCGTGCTGCCCACCTGTTGGCACAACTTTACGTGAAAATCAAAATAAATTTCACATTGAAACAACCAACCTATCTGTGGATCGTCTCGTCGATAGTTCTTCATTGGATACAGCAACATTCTGCGACACTACCAACCTTTGTTGGAAACCGCGTTTCTGACTTACAAGAAGCCACACCGGACTGTCAGTGAAGACACGTCCCAACACAATTAAATCTCGCCGATCTGGTTTCAAGGGGATGTGAACCCATCAAATTGAACGAATCAATCGGGTTTATGGGGCTGGCGTATCTGAAGCAGAGCCCCAACGCTTGGCCAAAGGACAAACGTCATGAAACAGATCCTGAAGTCATAACACTTGAGATGCGCAAATCAGCACTTACGGTTACGACGGATAGCAACTATCTACTCGACAAGAAGCATAATCTCGCATCGTCGTTGCTTGCGAATTATTGCATGGATGGTGCGCTTCACACACGCGCTTCAGAAACCCGTTAAGCTATCTACTCCCCCGCCGACACCTCAAGAACTACAGCGTGCATTTAATTGCATTATCTTGAATCTGCAGCAACAACACTTCGATGATGAAATTCACGCTTTGCACAAAAATAGACAAATATAAAGTTCCATTAAATTTCTAAATCCATTTTTACAGATTACAGACGGATACCTGCTATTAAAGGTTGGTGGCCGCCTCGAATTGGCAAATGCACCAGAGGTTCAGAAACATCCAATTCTACTTCCCAGTAAAGATGACTTCATTCGTCACTACGTGCAGTTCCTTCATGTACAACACTACCATGCTGGCTCAAAGGCACTTGTTGCACTACTTCGTCTTCAATTCTGGATCGTAAATGCTCGAGACCTGGCTCGCTCGTCCAGAAATGCGTGCACTATGCGCGCTACAAGCCAAGGCTGCAACAGCAACTCATGGGAAATTTGCTTATAGATCGATTGACTCCATCGAGACCTTTCGCTCACTGTGGAGTTGACTTTTGCGGACCACTCAACGTCTACCTTCGCATTCAGGGCAAGGTTTCTCGTAAGGCCTACATTGCCATATTCGTATGCTTCACCACCAAGTCCGTGCATATTGAGGTGGTATCTGATCTCTCAACGGATGCTTTCTTTGCCGCTTTGAGGTGCATGATTCCACGACATGGATTGCCTGTGGACATATTTTATGATAATGCCACGAATTTTACTATAGCAAGCAATCAATTTTAGGATCTACGGAACTACATCTTCAAGAAAGAAAATCAACAATCATTAATTAGTTTTAGCACAAATGAATTCAAAAACTTTCGTTTCATTCCACCCAGAGCAACACACTTCGGCGGCCTCTGGGAGGCGGCAGCTAAAAGCTCCAAGGGACTCATGAAGCGCAGCCTAATTAATGTCCGCTGCACGTATAAAAAATTGCACACAATCACAGCAGAAGTAGAAGCCATTCTCAACTCGCGCCCGGTCACCCCACTGTCGTCAGATCCAAGTGACTTAGGTGCTCTCACACCTGCTCATTTCCTAATTGGAGACTCCTTGCGAGCATTGCCTAAACACAATATAGAAGATGAACAACTGAAATCTTTGGAACGCTGGCGTTTGATAACTGGTATCAAACAATATTTTTGGCGACGCTGGCTTGCAGACTACTTCAATTAGCTAAACGTAAGTTACAAGTAAACCAAACCAGCACTCAGTATCTCTATCGGTGACATGATTCTCATACATAAGGACAACATACCTTCTCAAAAATGGTTAATGGGTCGCGTTACAGTTACTATTCCTGGACGAGATCAACGAGTACGAGTTGTAGATGTCCGCACTACCAAAGGCATAATCCGGAGACCAATTCACAAATTAGCTATTTTTCCTGTCTCTTGAAAGACTGTGTCATTCAAAGGGGCCGGGATGTTGGGTCAAATCACTCATATTTGTTTATGTGGAATTATACCTACATTCTTATATTTGGGACCACCCTAAACCTTGTCTCTCTTGCATTGTTCAACTCTCCATACTTTCACTCGACTTTAAGCAAGCTGCGCTTGCACATACGTTTCTGTGTTTTAGGCTACATCGAGAACTTTGAATAAACGGTGACGCCTACGATGCGCTGAATTCAATATACAGCTCATTAGTTTAGTAGAATAGCACCACCATACTATGAAACTCATGCTGGACTGGAGAACGCTCCTGATCCTACATATGTGATTTGACTTTTGAGCACGTTTCAACCAAAAGTCTTTTGAATTTAAATAAAATAAATATTTAAGCTCGTGAAAAAATAAAAATTTATTAAAACATATTATAAACCATGGGTAAAACGGCGGAGTTAGGTTTGGAGGTCAGATCGGTAATGTTACCAATGAGAGCTGTTTTGAGTATAATTCATAAAAAAAAAAAAAAGAATTTGTAAAGCTGCCCATCGATCAAAGACGAAAGAGACGGCCCGTTTGTCAAAAAGTGAGCCATGGTGGTGCGGCATAAAATGGGTTGGGGGATTTCATTTCCATCTTTGGTTCGATAAACTAAGGCCAATATCTGACCACCCTTAATAAAAATGCATTTTCTTCCGGAGATCGGCTCATCAGGCAGTCGTTTATTCTCCAGCAGGACAACGTTGCATGCCATAAAGCCCAGATAATAACCAACTTTTTGATGGATCTGGATATTCCAACGCTAAACTGGCTCCCCCAAAGTCCAGATCTAAATATCATATAAAACGTATGGACTCTTTTGAAAAACTAGAAAACAGTAGCGTTAAACAAAACCAGAGAGGAAACGATTTCTGAGCTCTTTTCCTTATGGGAAAAGATACCTCCAGAAATTCTTCAAAATTTAGTGGAAGCTAAAGGAGGTTATACATTTTACTAAATATGAGCTTGTTAAATTAATTTTGTTAAGCATAACAAATGTTTTTAAGTATGACAGAGCTTGTCTAAATAAAGGATGGCATACCTCTAAAATATAAAATGAACTATAATTTTGTTAAGTTTATTTGAAAAAAAAAAATGTTTTCCTATTTTTAAGTTTGTGTTAACCATACACAACGTGGGAAAATAAATAACAATTTCCCATAAAAAAAATTTAAACGTTAAACTACAAAATACGCAATTTTTTCTTCATCAAAATATTTGTGCCGCGTAGTGTATGTGAATCCTACTGCCATTTAATGTTGCTTTTAAAGATAGATGTTAAATAATAATTTAATATATTTTTATTCATATACTAAATTAACCAGCCCACTCTGATATTGAGAAAGGAAAACTTCTCGCTCTCAAAAGTTAGAGTTGCGCAAATCATAAAGTCCGATAAAAATTTAAAGATCGTTCGAAATTTTATGAAAATTTTTAATGAATGAAACTGTATTTTGCTTTATTAGTAGATTCACAGCTTCAAAATCATTTAGAGAATCCTCTGAGCAACTATTTTCATTAAAGCTTTTGTGTAAGCGAATACTCGAATTAGCGGATATTAGGATGACTGCGTTTTAAGGAATCAATTTGCGAAACAGGCTACACGCAATTTGAAAGTGCGCCAAACTGAAAGAAGGAGCGTGAATATCTTTATTCCTTGAATAATTGGAGAAACACAGCCCAAGCTATTGTAGGAAACTAAGTATCTAGGCGTAATACTGGATTCAAAGCTCTCCTAGAAGAGAAACTCAGAAGGGAAACTCAGAAGGCTTAGAATGGCACTAAAAGCCATTTTCGACTGCACAAATACCTTTATGCAACAACCGTAGTGGACCCATTCCGACCTACGGTGCATTGACCTGGTGGGAAACGGCTTTCACCAAATCCTTTTTACTCAATCTCCAAAAGATACAAAATTTGGCCTACCTGGGTGTAACAGAATGTATATGTTATAGCACCCAGGCAGTCCTCAAAAATGTGATTTCCTTGATTTCACATGTTGGCTGGCTAGGAAGAACTCAAATAATCTGAGAAAACAGACTCTTTGATTTTCCTCCAATCAAATTCCACCCAACCCTCCATACAAAACTTAGGTTCTGTACCCCCTACTCAAGTTAAATCTTACAGCTCACACTGGGCGAAATTGCCAAATAAGTGGCATAAAGTCGAAAATTTTGTGGAAGTAAATAATAATTATATTTCAGTATATTCAAACTAGAGTCTAAATAGGAAAAATCGATGATCGCTTTTGCAAAACATGCAACCCTGTCATTCTGATCAAGCTTTAAAGTCATGTGATTAGTCAGCTGATGCCTGCGACAAAATTGACGGGAAATTTTTATTCACTTTGAGCGCTTGGCAAATTCACACAAAAGAAAAATAAGATAATGTAAAAAATGGATTTTAGAGGCCAAGGTATGTAGAATGAATATAACAAAAAAATTTGGTGTTCAAATTTATTGTATTTTATATGTGTGTACTCTTTTGTATTGTCCAAAAAGATAGAAAACTAAACATATGTGTTTTTTTTCTGTGGAGTAAAAACTAACCTTCTGCGGGTTTCTGCTGTTATATTACTGTCACTAGCACATAAAAAATATTAAAATTGTTGTACTTTATATATAGTTCTCACACTTTCCTTTGTGATCACGTATACGCATTGTTGCCTTATATGGGCTATTGGGGTAGGCGTGGTCAAATGAACTTTAAATTTTGTTTTAATACTTAGAGTGCTATTCTTATCAAATATACCAAGCTTCAGATCGATTTCTGCGTTTTTCGACTTTATGCCATTATTTGGCAATTCCGTCCAAGGTGCAGCTGTCGGACATCAGAATGGGCCATTTGATCTGTAGGTGAACCCGGCCATTAGCGGCGAGTAGTCCTCACAGTCTTACCTATTACCTTTTTCAAAAAAATCTATCTAACTGTTCGTATGGCACTATTTATCATATCGGCAGGGACATACAGTTGGGGTACTTAAGTTGGGGACAAATGATATACGACACCGGAGCTCAATATCGGACAACTCTGAGTCACGGTTCTGCGTTAGCTGCCGTTTAATCTGTTTTGTTTACCAAAATAGGAGCGTTTATTTCTTTTGTTTTTGTTAGCTCTCTGTGTTTGTTCATTTGTTTTTGCTTGATCTTGCTCTCTGCTGCTTACCGCTCTTAGTGTGGTTCAAAGTGCAATTTGTTTGTGTAATTTGCACTCTACCGATACTCGGCTTTCCCGTATTTTGTATTTTCGCTCTCAACACAACGCAATTTCTCTCGCTTCTGCTTTTGCATTGAGCGGCAATTGAGTTACAGCTAAGTTGTTGTTGCTCCGCTACTCCAGGAAATTATTCTTGTTCACTAAATCCAATTAGTATCTCGCCCATCTCTTCCCAAAGAGATGGTGTTCTTGGCACGTCGGTGGTGCAAATAGCCAATGCTTTGACTACTGTTCCACCTCGTGTACCTAAGCCACTCCAGGTTGTTCCGCTTCCCACACCGAAAAAACAAGTTTTTGTCTCTAAGCTTTGTAATGATCAGTCTACGTATGATGTTAAAGCTGTGTATCCACACTCAAATTTGTATGACAAACGTGTTGCGTTTGAAGCAAATTTGAAAGTGGATAGTGTTGTTTGCAGTAATTTTCGTGTTTGAAGTGCGCGTTTGACGAAAATAGAAATGGTTCTATCTTCGAAGTGTTTGACAAAACTGAGTTGTGTTTGACAAACGCGTTTGTCATACAAATTTGAGTGTGGATAAACAGCTTAAGGTTTACATCCAAATCAAAATATTAGATACTGATATACCAGTAGAAAAATTTAATTTCAAATACCCTAGGGAAATATCGTTATTTAAGATATCATGTTCGGAAAAGTCTTTAGACTTAATTTGTCAAAAAAGTTTCTGGTCCGAACATATTTATGTATCGCAGTACAACGGTAGTACTACGAGAAAAAAGATCGGACTCCGATCGCTGGTGACGGTTTTACTACTTCAGTGTCGTCCCCAAGTAGTTTATCAAAAAACTAGATTTAAGTCTCTCCATTACTTAACAAAATGTACGTGGTCTTAATACTAAACTAACCAAATTATTTCTTGACAGTCATTCGTTTGAGTTTGATGTTATCTGTTTTACAGAAACCTGGCTTAATCCCTCTATATCAGACTCTTCAGTTCTTTCCCCTAAACATAACATATATAGATGCGATCTCATTTCTCGTGGAGGTGGTGTTCTGGCAGCCGTAGACTCTGGCTTAACTTTAGAACCCATTCTGGCCTCCAATAATCCCGACATTACATTTATTGGCGTTAAAATCTTTCTGAATAATTTTTCCCTCTACATATCATGTTCTCCTCAGTCTGATATTAATGTATTTCTACTTTCGCTTATACCCGACACCTCCAATGAGTTTATAGACGGTCTCTCAGAACTATCATTTGGACAAATCAATCCTGTTTGCAATAGCACCAACAGAACTCTTGACCTGGTTTTTGTGTTGGACCCATCCAACTGTTTTGTATCTAGGATTGATCTAATAGTATTGCCCGAAGATTTATTTCATCCCACTCTTTATTTATCTTTTGTGTTACCTTCTAAAGCGGTAAGGAAAACACCTGAGAAAAATCTGAAAATCTGCTGCATCAACAAAGCTAATTTCAACCAATTAAATTACCTCATTTCCAGTGCAGATTGATCATAGCTATTCTTGTGTTCCGATTTGGATAGTGCAATTGCTATTTTTATACCCTCTGAGGGGTATATTGGGTTTGTCAGAAGTATGTAACAGGCAGAAGGAGGCGTTTCCGACCCCATAAAGTATATATATTCTTGATCAGCGTCAACAGCCGAGTCGATATAGCCATGTCTGTCTGTCCGTCTGTCCGTCTGTCCGTCTGTCCGTCTGTGCGTCTGTCCGTATGAACAAACAGATCTCAGAGATGGTAAGAGCTACAATATCCGTTTTAGTCAGTATCGACCACAAATTTAGTCAGTCAATACAAGAATCTTTTTTTTTTTCGATGCCACGCCCCATTCGCCCACAATAATCGAAAAACCAGACATACCTCGCAAAAAAAATGTGTTTTTGGCGAATATCTCAAAAACTATAACACCTATAGACACCAATTTTGGCATGCAGGTTGCTATTTACAATATAAAGTCAATGCCATCAAAATTTTTTTGGATGCCACACCCCCTTCGCCCAAAAAACACACAATTCCGTTAAAATTTCGCATGCTTGCGATTCACTTATTTCCTAACGTATAGTTTTGCAACTTAGCGTATACTTGGAGACAAATAATATCAAACGATCCTGCAAATTACATTAAAATCGGACTATAATTAAAAAAGTTTCTTAAACAACGAAAATCGTTACATTCAAGCAAGGCATAACCACGTGCATTGCACTGAGCAAGCAACGAAAACGAAAAAGAGCGAGATAGACATACAAATATGTGTGCATGTTAAGTTCTTGCAGCAGTTCTTCTTGGAACTCATCTAATTAGAAACGAAGCTCAGAGGGTATTACTCGGTCGGCATGCCCGACTGACATTTTCTTTCTTGTTTATAATACTTTTAATTCTGTGTTTGACGTCTGCGTCACTTTAGTATCCACCACCTGCTCTATCAGGCCACCGTGGTTTTCTAAAGAGCTTTCTTATTTGAAAAACTTGAAATCCAAGCAATTCAAAAAATTTAAGAAATCGGGAAATCCTTTTGATTTCTGTCGCTATGAGATCATTCGCTCTAACTTTTTCGTTTGTTTTTTCATGTGTGCCTTTCCAGTTAATGATTTTTTCATATCATTTTCTACTTTTAAAAGCTTATTTTGTACGAAAAAAAATAGTATTATTTCATTTTTAAAATGTTTTTACTGGACATTTCTAACTTGGCTGTTTTTCTAAAGGATCCCCCTCTGTGGGGTTTTGCTCAGGATGTCAATGGCTAGAGTTATGGACTTTTTGTAGTTTTAAGTCAAGGAAATGAAGCAGAACATGGCTACGTCTGCTAAGTATGTTGTTACAGATGATGATCGGACCTTTCTTCAGTTTTGTTCAGTGAAGATGAAATAAGTGAAATTGCCCCTTCTGTGATCAAGGTGTCTAATGAGCTATCTAAACATTCCAAGACCAAAAAGAGGAGTAACTGCTCTCCCATTATTGTATCTGAGAAGAATGCATGCTTTCGGGATCCTCCTATATATGATGACATTTGCGATGTTGTGCTAGATGAGAGTGTCGGGATTTTTTCATATCTTAGTTCTCCTTTCTCTTCAATTGACGCCATCTTGAATCAAGGAATCCATTTGATGATGAGCGTTCTATGATAGTAATGAATGCCGAAGTTTCTCGTAAATCCTTGTCGCCAATTCCTCGTCCTGCTATTTCACCAACTCCTGCTACTATTTCTAATAATCGGCTTGCTTTATTAGAAAGTGATCATGGATGAAGACCAACAGTTGAGTCCCTCTTCACTCCTTAATCGCGCTCTTTTAAGAATCCAGATGATTATATTATGGAATATGTCGAGAACCCTTCAAAACCGGCTGTTATTATGACGGATCCTCGCCGCGCTGAGTCTTTTGTAAAAGTCTATTTTTAAGAGAAATTCGTTACAAAAAAAAAAAAAACAGAAGACTAATAAAATAAAATAAAAGAAAACACGAGGACGTATCGTTGTCAGTATGGCCGTGTCGGAGAATTGTGTGAATAGTGTTAGCGATGGGAAATATTAATTGCTGTATGCTGTGAGTGGCATCTAGGGTTGGCAACACCCTATTAGTTGAGTGTAGTCTGTGTACGTAGTGTTGAGAAGTGGAATTGAATAGAGCTACCAGATTGATCAGATTCTAGGTAAGCGTGATTTCAGCAATAGAAGTGAACATAAACACACGTGCACGGAATTCACGAAGCTCCAGCGCAGGAAACAAGATGGCAAATGCGACGCAGATTGTGTCAAATTGTGAAATAGAAGATGCTGATGACAACAATATACCTGACGACCCGACATATATTTTAAAATTATGCATACTTATTACTTATTAAATAATATCGTCTTTTTCTTCTTGTTCTATGTCATAAATATCAAAATCAGATTCCAAGTCATTTGGGAAGATCCTTTTTCTTGCTTTTTCTTTCTGTCTTCTTTGAACAGAAACTCTAAATTAATGAAACCAAGGAATCTTAAGCTCTGTGAAAAATGTCAGTCAGTCGTCTATAAGTAGGAAACTGTGGGACTATCTCAATATCAAACCTTTGATTGAACTTGATTAGAATTGGATTTTGCTATAGAAAACGCCGCAGTATCTAGCAGTCGGGCCACTCAATTCCTACTAGTTTAATTTTGGGTTGAAAAACAAATGAATTATAATTATTTGTTGAATTTGTGTATAAATGATGCTTTTTACTTGTTCTTAAGTTGTTAATCATAAAGTTTGACATTAATTTTCAAGTTATGCCGATATCTTAACTGAGAGTACAATGGAAAACTGGACCATTGCGCGACACAGCACCAGTTGCGAAGCATCTGCATGCTGGATATCCACCTATTCATTGCATCAACAATGCATGAGTGCAAGAGTGCTGAATTTTGTTTCTGGGTATTAGAAATGTTCAGTAGCAGAAAATGAAATACGAACAAGCAAAAATTGTAAATTTAAGGCATTGTTACTTTTTAAAAACCGTACAATTCAGTTTGAAATAAAATGTTGCTTATAGATTGGTTTATTTACTATTGAGTAACGTCGTTATTTTATACCAAAAAGTGAAAAGTGTTGAACAAGATTTTTATACTATAACGCACGAAGTACGAAGTAGTATTCTGGGTTTGTCAGAAGTAGTTTGTGTGTAACAGACAGAAGGAGGCGTGGCAGACCCCATAAAATATATATATTCTTGATCAGCATCAACAGCCGATATAGCCATGTCCGTCAGTCTTTCTGTCCGTATGAACGAAAGGGTCTCAGAGATGGTAAGAGCTACAAGTTCAATCATGGTAAGTATCGACCACATATTTAGTCAGTCAATACAAGTTTGTTTCCTTTTTTTGATGCCACGCCACATTCGCCCACAATTAGCGAAAAACCAGACAAACCTCATAATAAATACAAGTTTTTGGCAAATATCTCGGTAACTACAACATCTAGGGTCACCAATTTTGGCATGCAGGTTGCTATTTGCAATATAAAGACAATTTTTTGGATGCCACGCCTCATTCGCCCACCAAAAGCACCATTTCTTTGTAACTTTGCAAGCGGCTGGCTCACTTATTTCTTAACTTATAGTTTTGTAACTTAGTATATACTGCAGACAAATAATATCAAACGATTGTGAATTTCATTAAAATCGGACAATAATTAAAAAAGTTTGTCATACAAACTTAAATTTTTATCGCAACCGCAGTGCACTGCTTTCGTTTATGCTGTGTGTATAAAATATACGCAGTGCACTGCTTCTAAGCAGTCCAAAATGAACTCATATAATTGGAAACGAAGCTCAGAGGGTATTATACGGTCGGCATGCCCGACTGACATTTTCTTTCTTGTTATACTACCGTTTAATTTTGTTTGCGAATTTGTGCACATTCGGTTTGTTGAAACACTAAGTTTCAAAGTAAAATTCTTTTTTTTTTTTTTTTTTACTAATTTCATGTTTTGTCGAATGTCTCGGTAACTATAACACCTATGGGTATCAATTGGCATGCAATATAAAGATAATGTTATCAAAGTTTTTTGGAGGCCACACTCCCTTCGTCGAAAAAAAATGGAAACTTGGCATGCATCCAGATCACGTAATCTTCAACTAATAGTTTTGTAACTTCGCACTGAATAAATTTTTTTAATTTTTATTTTCTTTTCCCCAGTTTAAATTTAAATTTAAATTTAAAATATAATTTTAAACTTTTAAATAATGTTTTATATTGTAACTTTAATATTAAATATGTCGACTGATTATTGTCGGACATTAAATAAATAAAAATAAGAGACAAAAAAAAAACCAAACGATTCTGAAAATTGCCTTAAAATCGGACTATAATTAAACAAGTTGGTCATACAACGAAAATCGTTACTATCAGGCGAGGCATAACCACGTGTATGGCACTGAGCTCTGCACACAAATGTAAACATGGCTGTGTGAAAATGTTTCACACGAAAAATATGCTAGCTTTTATGGCCGTGTTATTGACCTAATTGAGTCAAAAAAAAGGCATAAGATAGACATGTGAATCATGTAGGTCAGTGGAAATGGACAAGCCCAAGTCCAAATGAAATGAAATTTCAACCCCTCCGCATATATTAATTCTTTCCGCTCCTGTTCAAAAAGATTTTTCACCACCTCCTTAAAGTGCTGTTGTCAGTAGGGACAAGAACGTCAACTGTCTCATAGAAGTTGCCCCTGCTGACATTAAAGAAATTTCTGTTTCACCGTTTTATAGTACTATTGTTGATGATAATCCCATACCGGCCGCATCAAATAGATCAATCAAGGGTATAACTTCAGCTGAAGTTACTGCCGTGATTGGACAGAAGGTGCTCGTAGGTGTTCCACCAATAAACAAACATTTGTTTCTAGACTTGCCCCTGATACTACATCTGATAATGTCAAGGCTTCTTCTGGAAATTTCGTCTTTCAAAATAAGTGTGACTGCCGAACATTTCCACAAAATATGTTGCAAAGAGTTCTGGCCAGACCACTTAATTGAAAAAGAATACAATAAAGAATTGGTCTCTGGTTGTATTAACTTCTTCAATTTCTGTTCAACCTCTTACATTACCTGAAACAAAAGAAATGTAAGAAGTCTATGTACTAAACTTAGTACTCTTTACCTAAGTAGTTTTGATTTTCCATTTTATGTCGTTGCCTTTTCTGAAACATGGTTAAGGCCCGACATTCTTAACACTGAAGTTTTATCTATTAAATTATCCATTTTTAGAAATGATTGCACCTCTCGTGGTGGGGAAGGTGTGCTTATAGCTGTTGATGCTGATTTATCTTCGGAAATAGTGTTAACCGATAGTAATATAGATGTAGAATCTGTTGCTGTAAAGTTAACCTTATCTTATATTAACATTTATATAACTTGTACCTTCATTCCTCCATCTTCCAATAATTCTATTTACCTAGCACATTTATCTGCTATAAAGTCTATTTCTTCTTTGGTCCCTGATCGTGATATTCTGGTAGTACTTGGAGATTTTAATATCTCCAATACTGCTTAGATTTCGAATCCCGCCTCTGCCGTGTTGACTCCCACGACTCAACATGATTTTTTTGAGGGTTTGTTGGAAATTTCTCTGTTCCAAATAAATTTATTCCGAATTCGCTGAGTGGGATGCTTGATCTGGTTTTTGTTTTGGATCCATCCTATCTGTCTGTCTCTAGTACTTCTTCTTTATCCCATCCTAAGGACCGTACCATCCGACTCTGGATGTGTTGATGGATTTACCTAACGGGGTAAGAATCTCTCGTAAGAGATCTTTCGAGAGAACTTGTCAGTTTCTGAAAGCTGATTTTAATAAACTAAATCTACTCTTATTTTATTAGACTGGCTGGTCTCGATTTCACAAAAGTAGAGACATGGAAACTTCAATCGACGTTTTCTATTCTACTTTAAACTTATTACTTGACATTTGCGTTCCGAAATATGTGTTATGTCGAAGCTTGTAACGCATTGAAAGAGGCGTGGTAAACCCCATAAAGTATACATATTCTTGATCAGCATCAACAGCTGAGTCAATAAAACCATGTCCGTCTGTTTCTATGCGAACTAGTCTCTTAGTTTTACGGTGAAATTTTCTGCACATGTATTCTCTTTGTAGGCAGTTTACATGCTAAAATCGGCCAGATCATATAGCTGCCATACGAACAATCGGTTGAAAAAACATTTTTTGAGTAATCTGAACCAAATTCGATCAATATGCGCTTAGTAAAGAAACTATTTTAAAACTTATAGACTATATTAATCCAGCCACTACACATTGAGGCAATTTCCTATTTTTTATACCCTTGTTGGGAATAAAGTCTATTTCTTAAGTTGATAATATTAATATTTTTCCGATGACAACAAATGAGGAATATTCTAAACATTTATTCTACATACCAAAAATCTTCAAATTACAGTGCTCTGTTAAGTAAACAGCATTTTAACAGAGGCGCTGCAATCGAAGAGAAAATGCTTGTACTGAGTTCATTATCAAGATTAGATTAAAGTGTCGACCACATTGAATCCATATGAGATTGGGGCAAAATTTGTGTTGGACTAAATTCGGTGATCTTTTTACTTTCCATTAGTATATAAACCTTTTAAAAAAAACTTTGTGTTTTATATTAAATTGTGCAATTTAAAAACTTGTCTCAAAATTACATTATTTATTTCCCTTCAAAATACCATTTCTATGCAAGTTTCGATTGTTTTGGTCAATATTTTTGCATATATTTTATAGTAGAAATTACTATTTCATACGAAAATCAGGTATGCAACAGATTATTCCTATTGGATATATATGATATAATGTTTTGATTCTGATATTTATTAAATTGAATGTCTGCAAGTTTAGTCAAGTTAGCTTTAAAAACAAAAAGTTATAACTGATATTATTTACAAGAAGGACGTTTTCACGCCCACTTTTCGCAGTATAAATGGATTTTAATATCATTAGTCGAATTCTGACACGGTTCTTGAGTTATTAATTAATTCCATATAAATGGGAAAATGCCCCATAGTGCACTGCTGAACCAAGTTATGTGCGTTTGTTTGGTTACTTTCATATTACTGATATTGCACAACACTTGAGATAGAAAGAGGTTAAAATTTAAAAAGATGCCAACAGACTGGCTTCAGTGAACTTCACTGTAAAGTGCAGTAGTGAAATATAGTATCGTTGCTTAACATACGGGCTTAAAAAAATGTATACAAAAATTTTTTAAATAGCACTCGGTTCCTCAACAGCAATAATTGAAGACAGCTGGAACATATTCCAAACAAGTGTGTGAAACCTCAAGGACGTAAACAGTGGTTAAAATGTAATAAAGTACGATGGGCACGCATAACCGTGACGAAAGTCTAAAAATTAAGATTGTAGTCGCAAAACAAATATACCCTACATTTCTATAGCTTCAATATTACAAAATAACAAATGAAAAACAACATGAGGGGTATATTGGGTTTGTAAAAAGTATTTAACAGGCAAAAGGTGGTGGGGCAGACCCTATTAAATATATATATTATTAAGCATCAACAGTCGACTCGATATAGCCATGTCCGTCTGTCTGTCCGTATTAACGCAAGGATCTCAGAGATGGTAAGATCTACAAGTTCTAAGTTGGTCAGTATCGACCACATATTTAGTCATTCCATACAAGTTTGTTTCATTTTTTCGATGGCATGCCCCATTCGGCCACAATAGGCGTAAAATCAGGCATGCCTCGGAAAAAATACATGTTTTGGCAAATATTTCAATAACTACAACACTTAGGGACACTTAGGACAATATAAATATATTTGCCATTAAATATTTTGGATGCCAAGCCTCCTTCGCCCAAATAAAGTACAACTTTATTGAAAGTTTACATGCTTGCGGATCACGTATTTCTTAACGTATAGTTTTGTAACTTAGCGTATACTTGAAGACAAATATTATCAAACGATCCTGAAAGTTGCATTAAAATCGAACTGTAATAATGTAAGATAACATACATTAAAGCTGTGCGCTGCAAGGCCGCGTCTATTGCACTGAGCACTGCTACAGCGGCAACGTCACGCAAGCAGCGAAACGAAATAAAACGAAAAGCCTTGTGCGAGCGAGATAGACATATAAATATGTGTGCATGTTAAGTTCTTGCAGCAACTACTCCTTTTTGAACTCATATAATTGGAAATTAAACTCAGAGGGCATTACACAGTCGGCATGCCCGACTGAAATTTTCTTTCTTGTTGAACTTCGCACTGAATAAGAGGCGAACAAACGATCCTGAAAATTGCATTAAAATCGGAATATAAATTAAAAAAAAGATGGCGAGGCATAGCCACGTGCATTGCACTAAGCTCTGCTACCTGTGTAGCAGTGTAAACGAAAAACGTTGTGCGAGCGAGACAGACACACTGATATGTGTGCATCAGAGAACTGCAGCGAGGCGCCGTACAAAAAATTCACCCTAAAATCACTGTGCGCTTTATGTATTAAAAACACCCTCAAAAGTATGGTTCGGTGTTTTTTGCGCTAATGTTCGATTAGGCGTTTTATGCTGCTGTGTAGCATAGAAGTTTTTGTGTATGGTAAGAAACCCATAGTCAAACTCATACTAAGACAAACCAAGTCCAATTTTTACTAGGAGAAGCAGACACACGAAAAACTAGTAGGAACGGCTACAGTCGATCGAGCCGACTGTAAGATACTACAGCGTATTCCACTCAATGTTATAGTGTAAGCATAATAATGAAACAAGGATTCACCAGGCAGAGAAGGAGCTTGTACGATAGGATAAAGGTTGGAAAAATCAGCAAAATTCGTAAGATTTATAGGTCTGACCTGGACGAGAGTCGAACTCCACCGGTACAAAGATTTTTTATGTTTACAATTATATTTATCTCTTACCAACGGCCCAAAATACAATTGCATAGTTTTTTTTAAATTTACGATCAAGTATTTACAATTAAAAAACAAGTAAGGATGATTACAGTCGAGCTTGCCCGACTGTAGAAGACCCTGAGCCAGTATTTTAAAAATAATACTTTGATTAAAAGAAAATTTAATTAAGCCAGTATCCAGATAATATTTTTTTGATAAAAAGAAAATTAAATATAAGATACATGAAGGAATGAATTTTAATACAAATCTACATCGTATCTATGAGTTGCATTTAGTTCAAAAAATTAATTTTAAAAAAAGCGATAGTTGAAAAAATAAAATATGGACAGTAATACTGTTTTCTCCTGTGGGCGGAGGGGCGTGGCATTGAAAAAAGTGATTTTTTTTTTCAAAAAAGTCAGGAATTTAAAAAAAAAGTAAATTTTCTTTAGTTGAGAAAAACTTTGCGCTACCGAGGATCGAACCATAGATCCCCTGCTATTCGCAGTCGAGCACTTTACTCCCTACGCCACCACAGTCTTTTGGGAGTGGAGGCTTAAATACATACTTAAGTAGAATTCAAAATAAAGCATCGTTAAATGATTTTCTTTGGAATTTTGGAAACTTAACTAATATTAACTAAATTTAATTGAACTGTTTTGATTATTTTTCGACTGATTTGTATTTTTAAGCAAACTTTCTTTTCGAAAAAAATAATTCGCCTACAAAATGTTAACTATACAGCATTTTGTTAGCAGTTTGTGGGCAAAGGGGGCGTGGTATCCATGCATACCAATTTTGGGCTTTCTAGCATTCATATTAAATAAGTCGAAAATCGCGATAGTCCCACTGTTTCTCTAATTGTGGGCAAAGGGGGCGTGGCATCCAAATTTGAAAATAAACTTGATCTGCGTAACAGAGCTACCAAGCTTCTGCAAAAAGAATGGAATCTCTAGCTGTTATACTTGCTGAGAAACAGGCGTTCATACAGACGGACAGACAGACAACTTTTCGCACAAAACCATTAGTCCCTTTTGCTCTTTTTCAAAGAGCTCAGGGTCTGAATAGCAATATGGATAGCAAATAAGTAATATTGCAAACATCAGAGCCAAGATTTGTATTTAGTATGGGAAACTTTTTTGTTTGTTGAGGTGTTTGGTCATGGATCGCAGACTACGAATATACACACTTATTGGCTGAATTCTCTACATAGTGGCCAGAATCACAAGTTGAATTTTCTTTTGATCAAAAATAAATAAAACTCATGGAAAAATCATTATTTTACAATTTTTTTTTTATCAAAAATAATTATTACGCAAATAAAAATTATGCAGATTGTATGCAAAAATCGGCCAAATCAGATACGTTGAAAATACATAGCATACAATTTTTTTTGTCTATTGAGCAATTTTACCTGCGTTGAAAATGTTTAATTTTTACTGATCTTTCTCGCTAAATTCCCTCTTGCTCTCTGTTTGAGCACGTGTTTCGTCCAGTTGCAGGCTTCTGTTCTTCTTTCTTAATAGTACACCAGTTAAGCCACATCAAAAGATAACCGATTGGCTGCCCTTTTGAAATTTTCTAAAACTAGGTCAATGATTGATATACTTCCACGAGAAATGATAAAATTGTTCATAAATTTAAATTAGCAGCTGTGCATTCGAAAATTTTAGAATAAACGGCAAGGGCAAATATAACGACAAGAAGATACAACTAAAACAGGAAAGTACATTTTTTTTTTTTAAACAATAATTAAGAGTTAAGATGTACACAATTATCTAGTTAACAATAGAAACAATAATTGTAGTGAAAATGAAATGACATATTATTATTTCTAACTCAAAAAAATTACAAAAAAAAATATTAACAAAACAAGAAAGAAATGTCAGTCGGGCATGCCGACCGTGTAATACCCTCTGAGCTTCGTTTCCAATTATATGAGTTCAAATTGGAGCTGCTGCAAGAACTTAACATGCACACATATTTGTATGTCTGTCTCGCTCGCACGTTTTTCGTTGCTTGAGTGCACAGCTCAGTGCAATGCACGTAGTTTTGCCTTGCTTGAAAGAAACGATTTGCGTTGTATGACAAACTTTTTTAATTATAGTCCGATTTTAATGAAATTTTCACAATCGTTTGATATTATTTGTCTGCAGGTATATACTAAGTTACAACACTATACGTTAAGAAATAAGTGAGCCAGCGGCATGCCAAGTTACAACGCAATTATGGGCGAAGGGGGCGTGGCATCCAATAAATTTTGATGGCATTATATTTATATTGCAAACAGTAACCTGCATGCCAAAATTGGTGTCCCTAGGTATTATAGTTACCGAGATATTCGCAAAAAACATGTATTTTTTCCGAGGTATGTCTAGTTTTTCGCTTATTGTGGGCGAATGGGGCGTGGCATCAAAAAAAAAAAGATTCTTGTATTGCCAGACTAAATATGTGATCGATGCTGACTAAAACGGATATTGTAGCTTTTACCATCTCTGAGATCTGTTTGTTCATACGGACAGACAGACAGACGGACAGACAGACAGACGGACAGACGGACAGACGGACATGGCTATATCGACTCGGCTGTTGATGCTGATCAAGAATATATATACTTTATGGGATCGGAAACGCCTCCTTCTGCCTGTTACATACTTCTGACAAACCCATTATACCCCTCAGAGGGTATAAAAAATTTTCAAAATGTATGTTGATTTAGTATTTTGACAAATGATATAAACTAAAAAAATTCTCTTGATTAATAAAAAATGTATCCTTCTAAGCCCTAATAACTCTTTGTAGGCGTCTGGATACCATTAACCAAGTATGAGCGAACCGAATCGATATTAGTGGCGATAACAATAGATTAGGCTACGATCTCTGCAGAGGCTTACATCTTGGATAATAAGTTGCTCAAAGAAGATTTTCTTGCCGGACAGGATGTACTCGTCAACGCCAAAGTTTTTGTTACCTTGGACGCTGGTCAACTAAATTTCGAACGCAAACATAACGTCTAGAGAGTCGACACCGTTCGCAATGAAAAATTTGTAAAGCTTTTGGATAATTTTACAATCGAGGGTGAAAAATCACGTATGCCAGTAATTTACCAGAATTTAACAGATTTTTTTCCGCTGGATTAGAAGGTATTAAAAAAACATACATGGTCGATGTCAAAATCGAACTCAAAAGTATCGAAGTAATTGCTCAATCTCCATACCACAATCCCTAAGGGAAACGTAAAGTCAGCAATGGCATGCTAGACGAATTTTTACAGCACGACATCATTTCGAAATCAACGTCCGTATTCGCGAGCCCGAAAGTGTTCATCAAAAAGCGATCACGTATGCATGTATCGACTATCGAAGTCAAACATCAAACACATCAAAAGCTAAAATTGTCCGGTCCCACATATCGAAGAATGTTTACAAGAAGCGAAACAATATTAATATTTCTTGTCGCTGACCTTCTAGCGGAACTTTAGTAGCAACTTACGTAAATGAAGACATAATCCATTGAAAATTTTAATTTAAAATATTTAACATATTTAAATTATATTAAAATAAAAAAAAAAGTAAATCGGAATCAAATGGATCCGAGTCACTAAAAGATTCTTTAAAGCTATTTAGCAATCCTAAATGAATAGGGTTTTGTCCAAATGTATTTCTTTGTAAGTGACTTTTGTTGTTTTAGAGAGAGTTGTTATATGTGGATCCGATGAAACAAGTAGTCCATTCTTAACATCTTCCATTGTATTACTCCTCTTGTCCTTACGGGAAGGGTTTAAGCGTATATTCATAAAATCCTTATTCCTGGCTTCAAGTGCTTCTTCGGCAAGTAAAATCATGGATATTTGTCGACATACATTTCAGCTGTTTCCATGGCATATGAGCTGAATGAATCAGTATTGACTTGATATCCACAAGCCATTACCCTTAATATAACACTAAACCTATATATTATAGCTTCGCTAACTTCAGTAATGTCGTCTACTAAATTTGGTTGGCTAAACAACCGTTTGTCAGTATTTCCATTGTTGGTATTGCCACTACTACCCATTGGAGTATCCACCAATAAGCCCAATTGCTTTCTAAGTTGGAATTGGATTTTAAATTTTCTAGCTTTAACCTTTGCCTTATCTTCACCTCGAGCTTGCCATTTTTTTATTGGGGTGCTTGAAGCAAATTGTAGAACGCATTCAAAAAATCATATCTCATCATCATGGTATATCTTCAAAAACGCTTAATGTTTTGTGATCCAGCATGGTTATGTGAAATTCGTACGAAATTGAATATATATTAGTAGATGTTCGTTGAATTTTTATACTACGGTGTACGAAGCACTGAACTTATTTCACAGAGTATGTGAACTGTAGTATTATCTAAACACTGACCAACTTTAAATCGGATCGGACAACTATATCCCGTACCTCCCATATAAGAAATCTTACAAACATCAGAGCCAAGATATGTCTTTAGTATGAGAAACTTTTTTGTTTGTTGAAGTATCTAAACCAAACTTCCACGATAGGTACATAATTTTTTTAAAAATTTTTCACCAACTTTCCGCTGTGTTCCCTGGGTACCGATTATATTTTTAATCGGAAACTAATTCGAGCGTCGAAATTAATATGTGCATGGTCTTTCAAAGTCGGCTTGCTCAGCAGCAAAAGTTCCTACCAGTTATTATTTTTAAAATCTCACATTGAGTACTTGATTTAGCTCTGTTACTACTAGTTTCTACTTGGTTTTTTACATGATCGCTCTCTGATCTAATTAAATCGCTTGTTTCCTTTTGGCAAATTAGTTTTAAAGGCCGACAACAGCGAGTTGAGAAATGTCGAGGGTTTTTCGACAAAACTTTTGATCTTGGGTGAATTTCTAATGGTACAAGGCAAATTGCAAAAAGGTATTGATCGAGCATATTGGTTTCACCATTTTCAAACTTTTTGCCTTTATGTTGCGTGTCCACTGCTTCCATCACAGCCCCATTTATGTACTGCAGTTAATTTGATTTTTTTATTATTTTCCAATAATTGATTATCAAAAACCGGCAAGTTCGCCTGTTTAATTCGACTAACGGTATGGTCGACTAAGCTCTGCAAAGTTGTTTCAGCTGAATAGTCTGAATATTTCAAGTTACTCGGATAGCACATAACCTGAGCTGAATGCAACCTTAGGTAACTCGGATATATATTAGCATTCCTCTCCTAAGCACTATATCGCATTAGCTTGAATGTGTGCTTCGTGTAGCCTACATTCATATATACTTGTGCGTCCAATGACCTTTTAATTTTTTGTCCTGCAGTCTCGCTTGCATTAAGCTCTGTAACGATTTTTGATGCGGTTCGCATTCCAGATTTATACAGGCTTGTGTTTGTTTCCACCATTAATTCATCGCACGTGGGTTCCTTTACCAGACTTGACTATTTTCTGGTCTGTACTTTATGGCAGAGATCCCCGAAATCCTTGTTGGGTCGACCCATGTCTGAATTTGACGTAAAACTATACAAAAAGAGCGCATCACCAAGCCATTTCGAATTTTTTTTTTCGAAGAGTGATTTGTTGTAATGGCATGCCATCCATTTTTCTGTAAGCCTGCTAACAAAGTTTGTTACTATACCCTCTGAGGGGTATATTGGGTTTGTCAGATGTATGTAACAGGCAGAAGAAGGCGTGGCAGACCCCATAAAGTATATATATTCTTGATCAGCATCAACAGCCGAGTCGATATAGCCATGTCCGTCTGTCTGTCTGTCCGTATGAACGAAAGGATCTCAGAGATGGTAAGAGCTACAAGTTCAAACTTGGTCAGTATCGACCACATATTTAGTCAGTCAATACAAGTTTGTTTCCTTTTTTTGATGCCACGCACCATTCGCCCACAATAAGCGAAAAACCAGACATACCTCGGAAAAAATACAGGTTTTTTACGAATATCTCGGTAACTATGGCACCTAGGGACACCAATTTTGGTATGCAGGTTGCTAGATGCAATATAAAGACAATGCCATCAAAATTTGTTGGATGCCACGCCTCCTTCGCCCACCAAACTTTGTAACTTTGCAAGCGGCTGGCTCACTTATTTCCAAACTTATAGTTTTGTAACTTAGCATTTAGTTGCAGACAAATAATATCTAAAGATTGTGAAAATTTCATTAAAATCGGACTATAATTAAAAAAGTTTGTCATACAAACTTATATTTTTATCGTGTTGACAAGCAGTGCTTGTGTATTTAAAACTTACTCAGTGCACTGCTTGTGTGTATAAAATTTAAGCAGTGCACTGCTTGTAAGCAGTCCAAAATGAACTCATAATTGGAAACGAAGCTCAGAGGGTATTACACGGTCGGCATGCCCGACTGACCTTTTCTTTCTTGTTTTGGATGCTACGTCTTCTTGGCCAACCCAAAGCACAATATCATTGTAACTTTATAGTTTTGTAACTTAGCGTATACATGAAGACAAATAATATCAAACGATTGTGAATTTCATCAAAATCGGACTATAATTAAAAAAAATTCTCATACAATGTAAATTGTTAACAGCAGTGCACTGTTTTCGTTTACGCTGCAGTGTTTACAAGCAGTGTACTGCTTGTGTGTTTAAAACTTACTCAATGCACTGCTCGTGTGTTCAAAGTGTACGCAGTGCACTGCTTGTAAGCAGTCCGAAATGAACTCATATATATGGATATAATTTCCTCGATTTCATTTTTTTTATAGGTTTCTGTTTTTTTAAAACAATGACTTTTTTTGTGACGATATTTTTTTTACCATGGATACATAATTGCTAATACTAGCTAGATGTTAGTATAAGGCTCAAAACCATACTTGATAAAACAACATACTTCAAACACATTTATTTTGCTACACATGAATAGACAGGTCACAAACATATATTTTTTATTTAATACATAGTTAAAGAAAATAAAAGTTATTGGGTCTGTTTGTTTTAACTTGTTTAAGTTAAAGATCAATCAACAAACATCAAAAAGTGCAACCTAATATATGCATGCCACGTGCTGAACATCTGTTCACTTTGAAAGCTCGCAGCTGATCAGGGGTGTATCGAAAAGCTCTCACGAAAGCTCTTTTAACCTTTGTCAAGTGTTGGTAATTTTTAAAATAAAACAAAACTATCGAATTTTTATAAAGTTAATTCTTGGGGCTCAGCGGCTACTTTCATAACTTACTCCTAGGATACTCGATCATTTCCGAACTGCTACGAAAACTACTACGCAATGGACAACCGTTCATATGGGAAAAATAGCAAGGCGTCGCAAGTTAAGCTGTCATCGAATCGTGAAAAGAAATTCTGCAGCTACAAATTGAAAGCATTAGCTGCTGTGGAATCTGTAGAAAGGTTATTTTAACAAGAAAGCAAATGTCAGTCGGGCATGCCGACCGTGTAATGCCCTCTGAGCTTCGTTTCCAATTACATGAGTTCAAATTGGAGTAGCTGTTGCAAGAACTTAACATGCACACATATTTGTATGTCTATCTCGCTCACACGTTTTTTGTTTTCGTTGCTTATGTGCACAGCTCAGTGCAATGCTCGTGGCTATGTCATGCTTAAAAGTAACGATTTTCGTTGTATGACAAACTTTTTTAGTTATAGTCCGATTTTAATGAAATTTTTACAATCTTTTGATATTATTTGTCTGCAAGTATATGCTAAGTTACAAAACTATACGGTAAGAAGTAAGAGAGCCAGCCGCTTGCAAAGTTACATAGAAATTGTGCTTTTGGTGGGTGAAGGAGGCGTGACATCGAAAAAATGTTTATGGCATTATCTTTATATTGCATCTAGCAACCTGCATGCCAAAATTGGAGTCCGTAGGTTTTATAGTTACCAAGATATTCGTACAAGACCTGTATTTTTTCCAAGTTAAGTCTAGTTTTTCGATTATTGTGGGCGAATGGGGCGTGGCATCGAAAAAAAAAGATTCTCGTGTTGCCTGACTAGATATGTGGTCGATACTGACTAAATTTTAGAGTCGCCGCTCGTTATCACGGAGGTCGCAGCTTCGAGTCCCAGTGCTGCCATTTCGCCGGCGCTGCTGCTGACATCTTAGCTAAAACAGAAATGATTACTCTTGCGACTCCTGTAGTTATCTCGACATGAATTCTTTCTCTTTCCATGCTTTTCGGTACAACTAGAAAATCCCAACCGTCCACTTGTTTGTACATCAGTTCATTTCGTAGATTGCTGCCAACTTTTCATCGTTCTTTTGGACTTTCAGTATGCGTGTGTGTACTTCTGATGAGAAAATCACTACTGGAAATTTGCTTAAGCTATCCACGTGCATCATTCTTGATCCTGAGCGATGCTCGATTTTGTACGCAAAATCTTGTAGATGCATTATCCATTGAATGACTTCCCGTGGCATGTCTTTTTTCACTGCTGTTTTAAATGCTGCGCAGTCCATAACCAGGACAAACTCGATTCCCATCAGATAATGTCGCAACTTCTTCGTAGCAAGATGGGCTGCTTTTACCTCCAGATAATAGCTATGCAGTTTTTCCTCCTGTGGGCTGGTCTTCTTGCTCCAGTAAAAAACAGGGTGCCAGTTATTTTCGTGTTCCCTGCAACAAAGTAGCGCCAAAACCATTCTTTAAAGCATCAATGTGCACCTGCGTCATCGCTGCGTGCTTGAATATCTTCAAAACAGGTTCATCCATCAGAGTCCTCTTAAGTTTCTCAATCCTTTTTCAACAACTGGGTCAACGGTTTTGCATAGTTGCGTAAAAACTTCCTATAATAGCCGGTTAGCCCCAAAAAAGCCTGCACACTCTGAATGTTTTTTGGCAACTGGAAGTTCTTAACCGCCTTTACTTTTTCATTTCATGGGCAAGCAACTCCGTTCTCAATTTGTAGGCTATACTGGCGTGCTTGTTACAGAACAGTTTTTAAATTTTCCAGATATTGATCAGCTGTAGAACCAAACACTACGATGCCGTCAACATAAATCTCCATGATTCCCGTGTTTCTGAGCGCTTGAAAAATATAGTTTATGAATCTTACGAAGACAGCTGGGGAATTACAGAATCCGAACGGTGCTTTGTTAAACTCAAATGCTGTGTACTTGCGACTTGCTTCTTCGATATCTACGTGAAAAATTTCGTTTTTGAGGTCTATGAATGTAAAATAATTGGCAAGCTGAAGCTTTTCCAAAAACCTCCTCGACGACTGGAATCGGAAATCTATACTTTAAAACAAGAGTGTTCAGCTTCCGATAATCTATGCATAGCCTGTGCGTTCCATCTTTCTTTTTAGTCAATACCACTCTGCTAGCCACGTTTGAACTTGGTTGTCGAACAATTCCCTGCTGCAACCACTCTTCGACTTGATTCTGGAAAGCTTTCTGTTCGCTTACTGATAAACGGCTAGGACTCTCTCGATATGCGATATTAGTGTCGTTTGGCAAAATTTTCAATTGGACGTTATTGGACAGCTTATCGGGTTATCAGTTGGTTTATAATCATCGATTAATTTGGTAACTGCTGCTTTATATTTCGGTTCGACTTCTACTTCGCCAGAGCTGCTTACCACGTTCAGGATATTATTGTTATCGATATTCTTCTGCTCTTCCGTCAGCTTAAAAGTATATCCGTTGGCATCGAACACCACGGTTAATTTTTGTAGAAAGTCATATCCAATCAGCACGTCTACCTCTAACTTCGTAACATATCTGCGTAGTTAGAAACCGTTCCGGTTTCCAAAAATAATTTTGCTGTACCTGACATCTTATTTCGAGCGTTAACATATTTTTGTCTTTCAGTGAGCTGATGTGCCTCTGCATTTTCGTCAACATTTTTCAACCACTGTTGTACTGGAATGGCAACTCCATCATAGTCTGGCACCACCTTTGCGAAACTAACGATCGATACTCTTTTATTTTTATCGATATTCTGCGATTTGCTCTCTTTGAAATTTATGCTCAACATTTCGGTAAGCGTACTTATTTTGCTACTGCGCATTACAATATGCGAGTTCTCCGAATTTTCTTCATCGACGCCTGTCTGTCGCCCTTCGTCTGCGTTGTTGTTGTTCATGCTTGCTGATCCATCTGCTACGTCCACTTTGAAATCACGGCTAATTTCATCATGTGATGTCTTCTTCTGTCACTGCTTGTTTTAATTTTTTTTTTCACTCAATATTGTTTTTGTTGTTTGTTCAGCGGTTGAGCCCCCATGTAACAATGAATGTGTATTTATTATGTTAATATTAAAATGAACAAGATTTAAAGAAGTGAATACGTCTTTAAAGGAATTACACCGCTTTAACTACTTTACGACTGATTAGGTCTGCTGCGTGTACGTCTGACTTCTTGCGCTTTCAATCTTCTTATACTACGTCTTATTCTAGGGTTGCCATACTATCAACATAGTATTACAGGGACGCTACACCGTTGGACATATGCTGTTATGTGCATGTTATATGTATGATATTAATTTTGTGATAAAAACATAAAATATAATAATATATAATAAATTATAAAAAAAAGTGGTGAACAAATATTTTTCGTTTTTAAAATGGCGTCAAAAATCCAAAGAACCAAAAATCTTTTGATTGGATATCTTGATATCACATCTAGATATATGACGTCTCATTCGACGCGTATTCATAAGTTCCACATAATAGAGGTGGCAAACTATCGATAGTCGGCACCATCGATAGTAGTCGATATTTTTTTTTAAACCATCGATAGTGGACGATAGTGCCATCGATAGTGCTCAAGATCAAACAATTGTATTTAAGTATTTAAAAACATGGTTTATTTAATGCTCAAAATTAAATAGCTTCAAAATTACTTCTTAGGACAACGTATACAATTTGCGTTCGTTCTTAAAGAGTTCTAAACGAAATGAACACAATGTATTCGGCTGACAAGCTTAAGCCGTGGTGTCATCCCGATGATCTGGATAGTTTCAGCGATGTCACTTTAAATAGTCAGAAAAACCGACTATTAACTTCCTTTTTGAAACAAACTACAGTTATGTCGCTTAAAATAATAAAAAATGACAATCTTTATTTCTTTGTAATAGAAGAACTTATATTTTCCATCTGTATAGTCGTCACACAAGTCTTGGATATAAAATCTAGGGAAATATCATGTGAAAAATGAGCCAATAGGAATTTGGCAAATCAGTTTTGATACCGTCTTTCAGCTTTATGCTTTACACATCACGTAACTTTCCAACAAACTGCGCTGAGTTTTTTCGTATACGGCAATACTAAAGCAATACATTGTTCTCAATAATTCCTATTTGTACGCTCCTATTAAAATTGACGCCATACAACAAATATAAGGAAAAATGCGCGCACTTTTTTTTCTAAAGCAAGCGAAAAGTGACTAATGAGTAGACTGCTCTATGTAAATATTTCTGGGCGAAAATTGAAAATGGGAATATTTATCATCAAAAATATTTTTATTATTATTTAAAGTATTCTACCTATTGTCGAAGCATTTTTTCTACTCCGAATGAAACACTTTCAAAACATGGTTTTTGAACGCTTCAATATCATCTTCTTGGTGTGAGGGAATAAAAAGAATTCATTGGGAGCTAAGTCAGGACTGTACGGCGGATGACCCATCAATTCGACGTTTTGGCCGGTCAAAAAAGGTTAGTTTGACCCAAATTTCTTTGAAGACTTTTGCCAAATAGTTTGTGGTGTACCACTCAGAATTGACCGTCCTTCGTTGCTCGAGCGGAACAGTCGGCACTTGACCAGTTTTGCCCAAGAAACAGGCGACCATTTCGAAGTGCTTCTTCCACGAACACCTTTCGTTAGATTTGGCTCGTCTTCAAAGACTTCAATGCTCTTTGGCACAACGTTGAGTGAGCGTCGGCCTCAATTGAATTCATTATACCAGTTTTGCACAGTACTATAGGATGGCGTTTCATCGGCATATTAAGATTTAAGTTCATCAATGCACTCTTGTCGTGATAATCCACTTCGAAAAAAAAAAGAAGACAGAATATGTCAGTCGGGCATGCCGATCGTGTAATACCCTCTGAACTTCGTTTCCAATAAGATGAGTTCAAATTGGAGTAGCTGCTGCAAGAACTTAACATGCACACATATTTGTATGTCTATCTCGCTCACACGTTTTTCGTTTTCGTTGCTTGTGTGCACAGTTCAGTGCAATGCACGTGACAATGCCTTGCTTGAACGTAATGATTTTCGTTGTTTGACTATTTTTTTTATTTATAGTCCGATTTTTACAATCGTTTGATATTATTTGTCTCCAAGTATAAACTAAGTTAATAAACTATACGCTAAAAAATAAGTGAGCCAGCGGCATGCAAAGTTACAATGCAATTGTGCTTTTGGTGGGCGAAGGAGGCGTGACATTCAAAAAATGTTGATGGCATTATCTTTATATTGCATCTAGCAACCTGCATGCCAAAATTGCTGTCACTAAGTATTCTAGTTACCTAGATATTCGCAAAAAACCTAAATTTTTTCCGAGGTATGTGTGGTTTTTCGCTTAATGTAGGCGAATTGGGCGTGGCATTGAAAAAACAGATTCTTGTATTGCCTGACTAAATATGTGGTCGATTCTGACTAAAACGAATATTGTAGCTCTTACCATCTCTGAGTTCTGTCTGTTCAGACAGACAGACGGAAATGGCTATATCGACTCGGCTGTTGATGCTGATCAAGAATTAGATACTTTATAGGATCTGCCACGACTCCTTCTGCCTGTTTTCACAAACCCAATAATGTTCACACGTTAATTTCTTTTTTTGCCGAGATGCATTTTTCAAGTCGCTTTAAAAAAAACAATTCGCGATTAAATAAAAACAATTATAAGTGATATTATGTTTAAAAATGTCAACCTTTTCAATGGAAATATTAGATTGCAACTGACAATCTGAGTTGTCATGGCTCCAGTCTATAAATATACATATGTACATGCCTTTTGTCTTTATTGTGTACAAAATGGCAAAAATTACAAATTCACTTTTATTTTTGATCGCAAAAAAAAAAAAACTCGCGTATGAAAAATTATAATTTTCTTAATCGATTCTTTTAATAAAAAAATAATTGATCTAACTGGTCATGGATTACAGGCTCGTATACTCGTATACATGCCTTTTGATTGAATTCTCTTCATAGCACTACGGCGAAAATGATCAATATTTTGGTATTAATTGTAATATTATAGCTAGAGATTTGAATTTTGAGCTAAAAATACAGATGATGATTATGTTGGACAGGTACACAATGAGATATAAATACTAAAAATAAATAATAGCAACTAATTTTAAATACCTCTGCTTTCGTCATCCATTTATTCACTTTATTCTGTTTTTTTCCACAATAAGCACGAATCGCATTAAAGGTTAAGTAAAATGTCCCGCGCTTTTTAGTGCTCTCTTTGTCAGGCCGAATAAATTATACCAATTTATTATTTATATCTTAATATTATTTAATTAAATTATATAGAACACCACCAGATATCGGTCGTGTGGTAGCACCTTGCTCACTACAAACGGACCTTTATAGCGAGGCTCCAATTTTCGGGAAGTTCCAGTACTGATTTTCATTTCATTTTCCATTTCATTTTCCACAACAATGAGACCACCAGTTTCATAAACAGTTGGCATCGGATTCTTGTCATCATATCGCTTTTTAGCTTCTGCTCGATGATCGTTGACTGTATACGTATAACTGTATGTAGTAGCTCGGCATCTGTCATTATCTCGGTGTTATTGCCCTTTAGAACATTCACTAACGTGTTCCGTAACACATCTCGTGGCAAAAGCTGAAATGAAAAACATTTAGTTGTCTTGTTTACTATGGTGTTGATGCTCCAATGTTTGGTAGCTGTGCTTTTTAGTGAACTTGGTCAAAGCGTTGACGATCACAAAAATATGTACGTTGCTTCTTGTTGCGGCTGCTCTCATACAAAAGTTTCATTCTTAAGGTTATAATGGCATTTCCAGTGACAAACTTCCGAAAATATCCACTTAATCCCAGGAACTGATGTTCTTCTCTCACGTTGGTTGAAGCTGGAAACTTTGAATTAGCTTGCGTCTTAACCTCACCTGGACGTAATCCTTCGGGTGTATCTGATGACCAAAGAAAGTAATTGTAAAACTCACATTATTCTGAATTAAGCGTTAAACCACATTCTCGCAATACTTTTAAGATAAGTCCAAGTTTCTCACACATCTCGTCGTAGTCATGGCTACCAACTAAGACTTCATGTACAGTGGTTCCAACGCCAAATCGGACAAGACCTTTTTATTATTTGAAGGTGTGTTTTCTTATGCAGTAAGTTACTTATATTCAGTTCTTATATTCATTTTATCCTAAATCTACAGGGTGGCTGATAAAAATTGCTTTAAGAAACTCAAATAACATTTTTTTCAGTGTATGGAATTATTTTTCTTTTATTCATATTAAAGTTCCTTAAATTTCATTAATTATAGTTTAATTAGTTTGAAAAATAATGGAATTTAAATGGCCCCCCTGCTCGTTGATGCATGTGCGGCATCTTATCAAAAAGTTGTTCATTACTGCTTGGAGAGTTGAGACAGGAATACTCGCAATTGTTTGTCGAATGGATTGCTTTAGTTCATTCAAATTGGTTGGTTTTGCTTTGTAGACTTCTTGTTTGCAATAACCCCACAAGAAAAAGTCAGGTGCAGTAAGGTCAGGCGACCTGGGAGGCCAACGGAATGTGGAGTTTCTTGATATCAGCCTATTGGGAAATTTTCGTCGCAATTCTGTCATAACAGGTCGGGCTATGTGAGGAGCTGCACCATCTTGCTGAAACCACACAGAGTTGAAAGAAATTCTCCTTCGGCGTAATTCTGGATAGAAAAACTCTCTCAACATGCTCAAGTAACGGTCTCCAGTTACCGTAACTGTGTGACCGTTTTCTTCGAAGAAGTAGGGCCCGACAATGCAGCGTGATGAAACTGCACACCAGACTGACACGAAGTGGATGCAATTCCGTCTCATGCAGTATCTGTGGGTTGGAAGCACTCCATATTCGACAATTTTGTTTGTTTATGTTGCCGTTTGAATCGAAATGGGCCTCGTCAGACATGAAAAGACATTTCAACATGTTTCCATCCTCTTCCACCATTTGAAGCATCTTCTGGCAAAATTCCAAGCGAATCGGCAAGTCTGCAGCATTCAGTTTGTTGACCATTTGAATTTTATATGGGAATAACTCCAAATCTTTATGCATGATTGACCGTAATGACTGTCTGCTTATACCCATTTGAGCAGATAAGCTTCTTGTCGAAACACGTGGATTGTCTTGTATGGCAGCAGCTACAGCAGCGATTGTTTCCACCGTCCGAACGGAAGGGTTTCGATGGTAAGGTCTTCTGTTGACTGTCCCATGCTCGGCAAAATTATTCACAAGCCTCATTATTGTCCATCTGCTCGGAGGATCGCCGCCAAACGAGTACCTGTATTCTCTTTGGACCGAAACTACGGACTCCAGTGCGTGATAGCGGCGGACAATCCAAATTCTCGTTTCAGTATCCCAGTTATCCATTTCTGTTAACTGTAAAAGTCAATCTGCAAAATAAAAAAAAAATTAACCAGATTCATTGAATAGATAAAAAGTTATTCAATATTTTTTGGAAGCGGTTTTCATCAGCCACCCTGTATAATGCCTTGTCTTTCTAAAACAACAACAAAAAATTTAAATTTCAAATCGTAACATTTTATTTATTTACAAAACAAATACCATGTCCGATTTCGAGCTTCAACGCCAAATCGAATAAAGAATACATTAATATAAAAACAATAAAAAAAAAAAACGAAAAACAACTGAAAACTTTAACAGTCAATTTTTGGTTGCAAAGCCTTTGTTTGCTATAACAGCCTGCAAACGATTAGGTATGGAATTGACCAAATTTTTGCATGTTAGTGGCTCTATGGAGTTCCACGCTTCAATTATTCCTTCTTTTAACTGTTTAAGGTTGCTATACCGGTTTTGGTATACCTTTCTGGCCAATATTTTCCAAAGGTTCTCTATAACATTGATGTCAGGGCTCTGGGCTGGCGTTTGAATCAATTTGGGGCAATTATGGATGAGCCTGAGCTTGGCTACCATCGACGTGTGCTTGGGATCATTATCTTGATAAAAAGCAAAGTCGTCAAGGATCCCCAATTTTTCTGCACTCTGCTTAACATTTTTTTTTAAATGTCGAGGTAGCTAAATTTGTCCATAACGCCATCTATAAAATGCAGACTCCCAACTCCAGCGCTCGATATGCTTTTCATCAGTAAATAACACCTTTAAATCACATAAATTATAAAAATAAATTATTTTAATGTAATATACAACCAACTTACATGGTTCCAAAAATCATTGGTTTTTAGCAAGTATTCTTTTGCAAATTTCACCCTGAACGCCTTGTTCTTAGGGCTTATAAACGGCTTCTTCTGGGCAACTCGACCATGAAAGTCAAGCCTATGCAAAGTATTGCGTATAGTGTTGTCACAAAAATCTTTTCCAAAGTTATTTTTCACCGACAACCTTAGCTCTTTAGGAGCCTTCGCGATTTGATAATAACCGCTGTTCAAGTCTAGCGATAAAAAATATTTGAACTTTTTAGCTTCTTGCAAACGCTCCTCTATATATGGGACTAGAAAGTTTTCCTTCTTTATGTTCTGGTTGAGACGGCGGTAGACGACACATTCTGCTTCCTAATTAGTACAATCGTGCTTGCGTTTTCTGATGAAAACGATCTGATTATGTCCTGCTGCAATAGCTCCTCAAACATGTTGACAATTGCACTTTTGGGCACTGGTATACGGTATGGTGCTTGCGAGATTACTTTTTGATCCTCAATTTTATTTGTCGCCTCGACAATGCTTGTTTTCCCGATTCCATTTAATCCACTTAAGAACACATCGGCGTACGACTCCAAAAGATTGTTCTGCTTGGCTTTATCATCTTCGTGTTCTACATTTTCCAGAAACTTCTGTCTTTGATGATCTGTCAGAATTGAAACTTTTTCAGCGTGCTTTTTGTCACAATTTATACTTTCATTTTTACCCTGTAATGTTAGATGCATTCTAACGTTGTCGTCCTGTCCGAGTAAAAAGTCTTCTTGTAGAAACTCGTCTTCGACGATATATACTAGTGCTGTTGTGATCCTGTCATCTATAGCTACATATGTCCACGATGATGGCTTCATCTAACATGCTTGATCCTCCACAAATGCCCTTTATTCTAATGGGACACTGACGATGCTTAGCAGCAATGTCTTGTGCAACTAACTTGCGAACGAGATTTGCTTGACACCCTATATCCAAGAAAGCGATGCACAAAGGTTGCGTCCATAGGCCAAAAATAAAAAAAGCAATATGTTGACGAAATGTGAACAAATTGTCTCACAAATGTGCAAAGTTAATCATGGCAAACCAGATTTTTCTGGAAATCTAACGGGACATTCTAAAAATAGATTGCAAAGCGTGAACACATGTTCAAATAAGCAGCGCAGCTGCGTTTAGTTAGCATTTCGTGAAAACAAAATTGCATTCAAAGTGGTCAAACGTTCGCTAGAGAGGTCCAAATTCGGATATTTTAAATGAATTTTCAAGTTGAAGGTATTTACTTTAATAAATTCATCTTGTGATATGTATTTCATTGATTTATTATTTGTTGTGTATTTTTATTGAAAATAAGTTTTTTTGTGAATTTGGTGAACGTAATTTTCATGTTTAAATAGACTTTTAGCTATGTTACCCCCCGATCCCCCCTTTATGAGTATTACCAGTGAATTTGTCAATGTTTTAAGGTAATAAAAATGTTAAGTAAAGCTGCTGATATTTGCCGATTTGTGTATGTTCATGAATAAACTCAAGCTGTCTTACTGTTTTCAAGGTCAAATTTGCGACGCAATCTGCTGCTCTTCCTTTGTTTTTGAGATGTTTCTTTTGTGTTCGTCATTTGTGGTTGTAGACAATTTTGCATATTATTTTTTCTCTCATTTTTATGTTATTATTTTCTAGGCGCTTCTGGTAACTTGTCCTCAAAAAGAACGAAACGTCGTCCGATAGCGCTGCTAGAAAAACATAATGAGTCTGCAGCTTTTGTTTTGCGCTCATCTGATTTTCCACCGATCCTGAAGTCGTCCGAATCAAATATTGAAAAGGTTTTATCGCTTTTAATTGACACTGAAATTACGAAACATCAATACTTGCTTATTCGGGAATTCGTAAATAGTGAAGCTTCTTGCAATATATTGCCAAGTTACGAGAAAATTCTCAAATTTAAAACATCAAGATATCCAAGTGACATTACAGTAGCTGAAACATATGCAGAAGTCAAGCTGCAGAGTCTACTAGACAACACCGCTTTAAGTATTTTACAGCTCCAAAAAACTTTAATTGAAAATTGTCTTGGTGAAACGGAGAACACATTAACATTAATTGGAAAATGGGGTTTTGATGGCAGTACTGGGCACAGTGAATACAAACAAAAGTTTTCAAACTGTAATGACGATCATAGAAGTCTATTTGTAACATCGTACGTCCCATTTCAGCTTATAACTGAAAGTGACTTCAAAATAATATGGAAAAATCCTAGACCATCATCTACACGCTATTGTAGGCCAGTCAGACTTCAATTTAAAAAGGAGACATCTACACTATCCGTTAAAGAAGAACTGTACTTTAAAAATAAAATAGAGAACTTAATGCCAACCGAATTTCAAATTCCCAATAAAAAATTGTTCATTAATCATAGCCTGCAACTTACTATGGTAGATGGTAAAGTGTGCAACGCGTTATATGCGGTACAAAACCCACCGAAATGAATGATTTAGAAAATTGTTTAGAAAAAAAGTTGAGAAAAAGTATTTTGAATTCGGCTTATCGCCACTTCATTCCTACATACGCTTTTTTGAGTACTTTTTGCACATTTCATACAAGTTGGAAATAAAAATTTGGCAAGCAAGATCAGCAGAACAAAAGCTTAAAGTACTGCAAAGAAAGGAACGAGTCCAAGCGGAATTTTGCGATAGAATGGGAATAATTGTTGATAAGCCAAGAGACGGAGGTAGAGGAAATTCCAACGATGGAAATACAGCCAGGAAATTTTTTGGTAACCCGAGTTTGGCATCTGATATTAGAGGCATTGATGAAGCAGTGATAACGCGATGCGCAACGATATTGCAAGCCTTAACATCAGGATATTCCATTAAGGGGTATAATGGGTTTGTCAGAAGTATGTAACAGGCAGAAGTAGGCGTGGCAGACCCCATAAAGTATATATATTCTTGATCAGCATCAACAGCCGAGTCGATGTAGCCATGTCCGTCTGTCTGTCTGTGCGTCTGTCCGTATGAACAAACAGATCTCAGAGATGGTAAGAGCTACAAGTTCAAACTTGGTCAGTATCGACCACATATTTAGTCAGTCAATACAAGTTTGTTTCCTTTTTTTGATGCCACGCCCCATTCGCCCACAATTAGCGAAAAACCAGACATATCTCAAAAAAAAAATACATGTTTTTGGCGAATATCTCGGTAACTATGGCACCTAGGGTCACCAATTTTGGCATGCAGTTTGCTATTTGCAATATAAAGACAATGCCATTAAAATTTTTTTGGATGCCACGCCTCCTTCGCCCACCCAAAGCACAATTGCGTTGTAACTTTGCAAACGGCGGGCTCACTTATTTCTTAACGTATAGTTTTGTAACTTGGCATTTATTTGCAGACAAATAATATCAAACGATTGAGAAAATTTCATTAAAATCGGACTATAAATAAAAAAGTTTCTCAAACAACGAAAATCGTTACATTCAAGCAAGGCATAACCACGTGCATTGCACTCAGCTGTGCACACAAGCAACGAAAACGAAAAACGTGTGAGCGAGATAGACATACAAATATGTGTGCATGTTAAGTTCTTGCGGCAGCTATTCCAATTAAAACTCATATAATTGGAAACGAAGCTCAGAGGGTATTACACGGTCGGCATGCCCGACTGACATTTCTTTCTTGTTACATGTCAATTGTTCGATTCAGACCAATGGTGCTCGTTTTCCAAACATAAGATTGTTTTCGAACTAACATACCAATGCTGATTTTAGCCAACATTGATCGGCATATGTATGTTAATACTAAAGATATGAATAATTTGTCAGATTGGTTGAATGTCTATAGAAACATTAATTTAATTCATACTTGAACCTTTAGCCTTAAACATGAATTTTACTCTCTTACAAGAAAAATTTCGATATTCAATTTATATGTTGTTTAAAAAATTTCATGTTTGCAGGAACTATTGTTTTTTCAGAACATTAATCAAGAGGTCGATAAGTGTGTCAGTGAGGAGAACGGATTATAGACTTTTCTAGGATTTACGTAAAATTATTCTTATGCTCAAAATATAAAAATAAAATATATTTAAAATATAAGAAACTCTTTTCACAAATGTAATATTAGATAGGGGAAAAGGGGCGTTGTTAAAAAATTGTCGTAAACTTGACTACTGAACTGTCGTGCACTTATAATGTGGCCACATTGTTTCGAAATTGTGTGATTAGAGATATTTTATATAGCATACAACTTCGCGACACGTCGTTCAGTGAGTGGAAGTTCTGGGATTGAATAGCCGTTTATATAATTTTTGCCTAACAAGCAGATTTTCACCCTTGTTGTTTGTGAATCTTTCTTTTAAAGTCACCCTTGCAGCATCTCGCTACCCACTGAGTATGTGGCTCGGGTTTTGTCATTAGTTTCAATTTATAATTTATTAACGTCAACATTGTTAAGGCCTGTATGCCTTGTAAAGTAAACCGAAGATTTTCAACTGCTTTTGAGAAGCGTACATGATGCGTTACCTCATTACGTACATGTGTGTGCATACTGTTTGGGGTGTTGATATTCTTGCCAATGACTTTTGACTTTAAGTGACCATCGAAGCGGATGCACTTTAATTTGACAACAATTGCGTAAATTGACTCGTCATGCTATTTGTCTTTCAGTTCTTATATCCTCTTCCAATTTACGGAAATAAAAACATGAGTATGTGTTTGTGTGTGTAAGCTACTCAACTTTCCATTTAAATGAATGCTTTTTTCAGTTATATGCAGACTTTAATGTGTTAAAGGTCACGTGCCATTCTTTTAAGACATTTTTAGATTTATCTATCAGCTTAAGAGTTAAAAGTGTCTGACCATGCGAGATTGCAATTGTCTAAGTGTGCTTGGCGAATGTGTATAATACGGAATTTAAAAGTAATAAACCATTAGGTAAAGCTACAGTTGTAGAATGTTTGCAGCTGATCAAAAATCTAAATAGGTTAGCGGGTAGGCTTAGAGTTTGACAATTTATTCATTAATATTAGTTCTCAAACTATGTATGTAAAACATAGACTTAAGCTGAGATTGTTCACTTTTTTGTTTTTGCTCTCAGTTACTCAAGGTTCTAGAGAGCAAAGTTTGCATCGTACAGTGAATCCACTATTCACTTTACTTAGTAAACTACAAAAGAAATCAATACAATTTAATATGAATTGTGAACAAAACTTATTTAGCTACACTATAATATATCACATATAAACAACTTCTTGACAACTCAATTTAGAGACAAAGCGCCACTTTAATAACCAACATTACTAATATCGATTTTATAACGAAATATTTTACAAGTTTTATTTTCAAAATCTAGAGTATCCTTATGAAACGTGATGAGTAAAAGTCAATTTTCTAAAACGCATAGTCAAATATATGTAGTTGACATGCGATAAGTATTAAAGTTATTTATGTTTTTTTGATATATCTGAAAAAAAAAAAAATATTGTTTTGTAAATTTAAACTACTTACGAAGTCCGATCTGATTAATATTTGGCACCCTCTGGGGATTTGGTACTAGAGCTGGAAACCACCGACAGTAAAATCGGGATACAGTTACATATTAATTCATTGATATCTTCGACCTTAAAAATTCAAGAATTTGGCCTAAAAATTATAAAAAAAAAAAATAAGGACTAATATTTGACATCAACACTTTCTCTGTCATTATGTTCATTTAAGCAATGATTGTTAAAGCTATCAATTGTTTTTCCAGACCAATTTGGTATTATTACTGCAAACGGCATGCCGCGGCAGTCCAAAAGAAAAAGTCAAAAACACAAGTGGTGTGTTTTGTGCTGTTATCGTAGTGATAAACTGGTCTGATCGTAATGGGAGACATCTTATTTGAAAGGTATTATGAATTCGCTTACTCAGATTAAAGAGTTTAAGAGATAGTTTTCGGAAAATTGACATTTGAACTTGGTTTTTTTAAATTCACAAAATTGCATGTGATGTATAGGTTGGGCAAAAACATCTGTTAATTGTCTGCAGATAGTTGGAGCTTATGAACACGCGTCGAATGATACCTCTTTTGTCTAGATCGGACCATTCAATCCGGGGTTTTTGGGAATTTTAGGTTTTCAACGCCATTTTGTAAACGATATGAAAATAGAAAAATCCGGATTTTTTTTGACCCGGACTAAATTTAGAACTCCAAAACTTTATAGAATCAGTTAAGCTTTAAAAACTCAAAAACATTTGTTCTGCCACTTTTTCGAAATACCGCTAGTTTAGCGGGAAAAAGCTATTAAAGTTAAAATTTCAAGAACTAGTCTCTCAGTTTTAAAGCTATCTTGATGAAATTTGGTACACATGCGTATTCTATCTGCAGACAGATCATATGTTAAAATCGGCCAGATCACTATATCATATAGCTGCCATAGGAACAACCGGTTGAAAACAATTATTTTTTTAGCAATCTCAGCTAAATTCACTCAATACGCGTTTAGTACCAAATTCCATGCGCAAACCAACTTTCATTCTGATCGGACCAATATATATCATATCGGCTGGAAATGTTTTCTGTCTACTGAGCGATTTTAGCCAACTTCAAACAATTCGCGTTTAGTCCCATATCCCATGTGCAAGCGAAATTTCATTCAGATCAGACTAGTATATCATAGCTGAAATTGAAACAATCGGCTGGAAGTGTTGTGTACTAAAATGTTTCCTGTCATTTGAGCTATTTTATCCAAATTCATTCCGATCGGACTACTGTATTATATAGCTGTCATAGGAACAATCGGCTGATAATACTTGGTTAGAAAAAGTTTTTTGTCCTTTAAGCAATCGCCACAAAATGTACGCATAAAGCATAAAGTACCTATTATTATGAGAAAACCCAATTTCTTTCTGATTCGACAAACGAATTTTGAAGATCAAAATTAGACACTGTGTACTGTAAATTCATACAGGGTTCTGCAAGAGTATCCAATCTTTGGCGTGTCAAAGATAACAATTCTTTCTTGTTTATTTTAAGTTCATAAGTAGTAGAGTGCAGCAACAAAACTATCTGTCTTGATGAAACTTGGTATAGATGTCAATATTCTTTGCACGTAGTTTCTATTTTAAATTTCACTTTATCATATAGCTCCTATCGGTTGAAAATAATTTGTATAACTTTTTTTTTTTGACTACTGAGCGATTTTAACCAATTTACGCGGTGTGAATTTGCTATCGTTTTATGTAGATCGAATATTATACAATATAGCTGCCATAGGAAAAATCCATTGTAAATACATAGTATGAAAAACTTGATAATGCACCTAATTCTTCGTGCAAACGGAAAGCGGTTGTATATACTGTGGAGCTCTGCAAGGGTATTATACTTGGGCGTGCCAAAGAAAATCTTTCTTTCTTGGAAGTAAGGAAGTGGTAAGCATCTAGGTTTGTTAAAAGTATGAAACAGTCAGAAGGAGTCGAGGCAGACTCCATAAAGTTAATCTATTCTTGAAAAACACTGCAGCCGAGTCGATATATCAACGTCCGTCTGTCTGCCCATATAAACGAAAAGACCGGAGATGGCAACGACGTACATAAGTTTTAATTTAGTCAGGCTGCATTTTTTACTGTTTTGTTTGCTTAAATTCGTTTAGAGACAGTGAAAAACTATCCTGAAAATCGTATTAGGATCAAACAATTATTAAGAAAGTTTTACATAAAACACAAACAAAGTTACACACACGCTCAATAACACAATTTAAACAACAAAACTTAAACTTAACCCTAAGCCAGACTCCTTCTGTCTGTTACATACATTTCCCAAACTTAGTATACCCTTGGCTGAGAAAATAATGAAGCAAGAAAGAAAGTACAGTCGAGTTCACCAGACCGCTGTATACCCCTTCCACTTCCATGGAATTATTTATAAGCTTGTTGGTTGAAGTGAATACAGATACGAGTATTCACCTTTCTTTTAATGCAAATTTTTATAATACATGTATGTATGTACATATATACACAATGGTTGGCGATTGAGCGGAAATATCATGTAATAAATTTTATTTTATGCGAATTTCTACTTTGTATTGGAACCGATCTTGATGAAATTTTTAAAATAGTTTAATTATTATATTTTGATGGCTTATACAAAGTTTATAAGTATACGATTAGGTTTACTTGTTCTATTTTGTCGTTACACCAAAAATTTTAAATAAACAACAGATACGTACATATATTTAAATAGAACACACATGTATATAGGATCTATGCGAAAAAATTTTGCTTCTACCTCTTACCATCTCTGAAATCATTTTGTTTACTCAGACAGACGGATGCTGCTAAATATTAACTGCTCCATTGATTTTGATAGAATATTTATAAGTTACTTTATAAGTTCTTACTTTATAAGTTCTTAAATACAGATAGAAAAAACTGCCAGTTGCACATTTTTAACGAACTTATTATACCCCCGACGGGTTATAACAACAGTCACAGTCTAACATACGAATTGATTGAATAATTACTATATTCAGGTTTATACACAAATTTTTTAATGCAAAATATTACAGGTATTCATTTGTACAATATATGCATTGTGTACACATACATACATGTTTGTAACATATGTATGTAATCATACGATGCACAATTGTGGTACCGAGAAAGTGCGTGCGGTCGAGTATGCTGGATACCGGTAAAACCATGTGCTGGCATTGCATTGAAATGGAGCAAACAAAAAAATTATAATTTAATTATATTAGCTTTTTATTAATAGTAAGTTTTTCATCTGATCTTAATAAACAAAATTTTAAAAAATAACTTTTTTCTAGACCTACGTTAAATTTGAAAAGTTTGCGATCTGAAACACTTCGTAGACTGCGATTGGTATATGAGCCACCATAACACCGTATAGCACACATCTCTGGAAACCTTTCGTTTATTCAGATAGACACTATTGATGGTGATCAAGAATTAATAACATTATTATGTCGAAGATACTTCCATAGTACTTGGGGAGTAAAAAGTATAAAATATTTCGTCCCCGAACTTGAAACTGAAATTGTAATGAGATTGATACCTTGTTTATGGTTGCCATATGAATTTAGTTTTGGATAGCAGTTCAATTCCAACAAGATTTTTAGTTGAAGTAAATGCAGCTCTCACTTCGACATAATTTTGGAAACAACTGAACATTCTTGCCGTTTTTTGGATTTTCAAAAATTAAATCGTTGTGGCGAACGCAATCATTGTTTTGCATGTCTCTTGACTATAACCAAATTTGGATATTTAAATTGACACCAAAAAAGTCGTGTGTATGTTTAATACAAATTAGTCAAACACTTACTTATTTCTATGGATTTTGTGCGGACTATTATGAGTATACTATTAAGCTGTTGAGGACAATTAAGAATACATTCATTTGATGTTGTATGTTAAACGCATTCTGATGTTTTCAGGGTTTTTCGAGCTGTGTGACATTGTAACGGGGACAAACCAGTCTGTCGGATGGTCACATTGACGGTTGGTCTGGCAATATGCCTTCAATCAAGCTGAAAAGCCAGAGTAATTTACATTTTCAAATTATTTCCATCAAAGGGACGAAAGTAATGTTGTGACGCTGATTATGGGGTAAATTCTTATCGGTGGTTGAAGGCGCTCAAATTACTAATAAACTGTCGAGCTGCGTCCACACACTAAACACACACAAATTTATGTACATACATTTTAAAATTAGGTGTACATAATATAGCCAATGAGTGATTTAGTTGAATTGCCAAGATTTGAATAAATTTTCCAATTGGCTGCGTTTTTGCATTATTATTAGACGAATGGTAGTTCTCATTCATCTCACTCATGTTGTCTGTCAACAGAAGGGTGTTTACAACAACGGCAATAAAAACACAAAGCAGACAATTAGTTGGTGGCTACAATTTTGACATTTTACTCATCTAATCTCTATTATACCCTTGCAGCGGGCTTGAACTTATCGTGAAGTTTATAAACTACAATTTTAAAGCTAAAGTGAAAATTTTGTATGGAAAAATTACCTTACTATCATAGAACTCTTCACCAAAAACAAAAAAAAGAAAGAAACTTTCAGTCAGGCATGCCGACCATGAATACTCTCTAAGCTTCTTTTTCAATTATATGAGCTCAAATTGGAAAAGCTGCTGCTAGAACTTAACATGCAACAGTGCAGAACTCAGTACAATGCACGTGGCCATGCCTCACTTGAAAGTAAAAATTTTCGTTTCGTTTCGATTTTTGAATCGTTGTAACATTGATCGTCTCTTACACAGTGTGAAGTTACAAAACTTTACGTTGAGTATTACGTGAGCTGGAGGCATGCAAACTTTCCCTTTTTTGGGCGAAGGGAGCGTGGCATCCAAAAAATTTGGATGGCATCGTCTTTATATTGCATCTAGCAACCTTCACGTCGAATTTGGTGTCCCTAGCTGTTATAGTTACTGAGTTATTCAACAAAAACATGTATTTTTTTCGAGCTATGGCTTTATTCATATGTACATATTGTAAGCGAATGTGGCGTGGCATCGAAAAATAATTCTTGTATTGCCTGACTGAATATGTGGTCGATACTGACTAAAATGGAGATTGTAGCTCTTGCCGTCTTTGAGATGTATTTGTACATACGGACAGACAGACGGACATTTCTCTATCGACTCGGTGGCGGTGCTGTTCAAGAATATATATACTTTATGGGATCAGCCACGACTCCTTCTGCCCGTTTCATATTTACTTTTAACAAATCTAAAAAACTCCTCAGAAATGGTAACAGCTACAACCGCTAATTCAGTCAGTCAATACAAAAATGTTTTATCACTAACCATAAAATGCATAGATGTGTCATCCCAAAGAAAGATTTGCACGCATTTGCTACAGCACTCATAGAACCCTATGAGGTATCGAAAGCTTTTATCGAACACCAAACAGCTGACAGCGGAACGCGATACATCAGCCAAAGCTGCATATGTATGTCGCTTGTGCTCTCGTTTTTTATACCCTCTGAGGGGTATATTGGGTTTGTGAAAAGTATGTAACAGGCTCAAGGAGGCGTTGCAGACCCCATAATGTAAATATATTCTTGATCAGCATCACAAGCCGAGTCGATATAGCCATGTCCGTCTGTGCGTCTGTCCGTATGAACAAACAGATCTCAGAGATGGTAAGAGCTACAAACTCCGTTTTAGTCAGTATCGACCACATATTAAGTCAGTCAATACAGGTTTGTTTCCTTTTTTTGATGCCACGCCCCATTCGCCCACCATAAGCAAAAAACCAGACACACCTCGGAAAAAATAGAGGTTTTTGGCGAATATCTCGGTAACTATAACACCTAGCAACCTGCATGGCAAAATTTTTGTCCCTAGGTGTTACATTAACTGAGATATTCGTTAAAACCATATATTTTTTCGTGGTATGTTTGGTTTTACGCCTATTGTGGGGGAATGGGGCGTGGCATAAAAAAAACAAGTAAGGAAGATTACAGTCGAGCTTGCCCGACTGTAGAAGACCCTGAGCCAGTATTTTAAAAATAATGCTTTGATTAAAAGAAAATTTAATTGAGGCCGTATCCAGATAATATTTTCTTGACTAAAAGAAAATTAAATTGAAGATACATGAGTGAATGAATTTTAATACAACTCTACATCGTATCTATGAGTTGCATTTAGTTCAAAACATTTAATTAAAAAAAGCGATAGTTGAAAAAATAAAATATGGATAGTAATACTGTTTTCTCCTGTGGGCGGAGGGGCGTGGCATTAAAAAAAGTGATTTTTTTTTTCAAAAAAGTCAGGAATTAAAAAAAAAAGTAAATTTACTTGAGTTGAGAAAAAGTTTGCGCTACCGAGGATCGAACCCTAGATCCCCTACTCTACGCTGGCGAGCACTTTACTCCCTACGCCACCACAGTCTTTTGGGAGTGGAGGCTTAAATGCATACTTAAGTAGAATTCAAAATAAATCATCGTCAAATGATTTTCTTTGGAATTTTGACCAAACAAATTTTTTGCCGATGAAGGTAAACTTAACTAATATTAACTAAATTTAATTGAACTGTTTTGATTATTTTTCGACTGATTTGTATTTTTAAGCAAACTTTCTTTTCGAAAAAAATAATTCGCCCACAAAATGTTAACTATACAGCATTTTGTTAGCAATATGGAATATGTTTATATGGTATCCAATATCATTCATATTAAAAAAGTCGAAAATCGAGATAGTCCTACTGTTTCTCTAATTGTGAACAAAGGTTGCGTGGCATCCAATTTTGAAAATAAACTTGATCTGCGTAACAGAGCTACGAAGCTTCTGCAAAAAGAATGAAATCTCTAGCTATTATTCTTGCTGAGAAACAGGCGTTCATACAGACAGACGGACAGACAGACAAATTTTCGCACAAAACCATTAGTCCCTTTTGCTCTTTTTCAAAGAGCTCAGGGTCTAAAAAGAAAAAAACTTGTATTGACTGACTAAATATGTGATCGATACTGACCAACTTTGAACTTGTAGCTTCTACCATCTCTGAGATCCTTTCGTTTATGCAGACAGACAGACGGACATGGTTAATTGATAGACATTTTAATAAAATTATATTACAGCTTGTAAGGTAAAAAGTTTTTCATAAAAAAATAAATATATTTGGGAAATGTAAATAAAACTAGTAGGAACGCGTACAGTCGAGCGAGCCAACTGTAAGATACTATTGCGTATTCTAGAGCAAAATCCAGTACCCAAATGAGATATGTCTTATAAACTATGAAACTTAATATATTAATCATCTATTTTCAAGCCAAGGGGCGCAAAAATGGCAATTTTAAATTTTGTAAATAAGATTGCTTATGATGTAGTTGTACGATTCCAACAGCATAGACGGATATACATACCAATCTGTAGCTCTCATAACACTCGATTGTGATTTGATTTTTCTGTGAGCTGAGCGTACGACACGCTCACAGAACGGTTGCTACTCGATGAGTGAGCGTTAAAAAAGCGGGTGCCACTCGATTAGTTAGCGTTAAAATAGCGGGTGCTACTCGATGAGTGAGCGTTAAAATGGCGGGTGCTACTCATTCAGTGATCGTACATTGACCCCGTGAAACTTGTTCTGTGAATACAAGTGTCCGACACTCGCTCTGTGAGAGTTGCGTTACTTTGTCTGTGATTGGGATGTGAGCGTAAGTTGGGCGTTGTGTTGTGCACTAAACGTATGCCTGCCACAACGCATGCAATAAAATTAGGAACGGTAAATAAGGCTCTCTCGCTCTCGCGCGTTGCAAGAAACGGCACACAAACCAGAAAAGGTCTTTGCTGGTGCGTCTCTTGGTAGTCGCGACTCAGTCTATGCGATTTTCATAAAATCGTCATTTGATACTTGTTTTGTGATTTTTTCTAATACTTGTTTTTGAACGTCGAAAACCAACGCTCACATTCCATTCATCCCTCACTGATTTTTCTGATACTTGCTTTTTTGGTGAACAAAATTTTCGCTCACATTCACATCAAGTGTCTGTGATTTTTGTGATACTTGATTTTTTGGTGGACAAAATTTTGGCTCACATTAAAATCATTCTATGACGCTCACTTGTTACTTGAACGATACTTGATTGAAAATGTAGAGCTACTATACTTGATTTGATTTTTTGTAGAAGTAAACAACAATACTCGAGTATACCCGTTGCAGTTCTTTGATGTCGCGAAACGCGAGTTAGTGTAATTATCAAGCATACCCTTAACAAGTACCGTTTCCTTTGCCCCGTTTGTCATTCTCCCACGTTACGTGTGGTTTGCTTTGTCTTCGATTTCGTTTGCTCAGCTTGATGCTCGAAATAAAGGAATACAGAATACTTCGGGTTTTGACGCCCCGCTCGTTCATTTAAAAGCAACTTTAGAGTACCAAATACATGAAAATTTTTAAATATTTGTAAAACTGCTGACAACAATATCACCCGTGTAACCTTTTTGTATTTATTTATTCATAATTACGTTTTTAACAAAAGCCTCATTCTTACATGGTAATGCATACTCGAAAAAAGAAGTCAGGCGACAAGACGTCGCGACGTTGACGCCTGCAGAACCAAAGCTTAAGTAGACGCTTGTAAAAGAAAAAGTGAAACAACCAATGTTTCACAACGAGACGAAACACAGGCCGAATATGAGTGTAAAGAAGAAAGAACACAGCTATGAGATGAAAATAATGGGCCAGTAAATTATTGCACAACAAGATTTTCCAGAGATGACCAATGCCGATGAGTGTCAGGATTATGAGGTATCAACCAATTATAACACAATGCTGCACCAATTCATTCAGTTGCTTACACAAAAAGTGCTGACAAATAGAGGGGCCAAGTTGAGAAGTGGTTCAGAATTATTAAACTCAAGGCGAGTACATATGGCTTGAATCAGAAGCAAATGTATGCTCAAGCTCGCGATAAATGACAAAGACATCTGAAATTTTTTGGAATCGTCAACTGTATTAAACATTGCGATATGAATTGAAGAAAGCGAAAAAAAGTATCATTGTTTCAATTAATTTAATTTAATTTCGTGATAGTATTGCAAAGCTGAAATGTGCTCTAAAAAGGGAAGTGTTTAAAAATGATAAAAAATTAACACAGTCGTAGTAGATGCACTTGCCAACACTAAAGCGGATAATTTTCTTGCGAAAAGTTAATTTTTCAATAAAAACCTAAGCAGCAACAGTACTGCGCTAAGAGGCTTGGCTGTTCGAGTGTAACACTTAACTCTTATACTACGTTATTCTTGGAATATGAATTAATGAATGAAGATGTATGTATTTGATCTTCACATATTTGATATTATCCTTTACTCATGTACGACAGAAGAAAGTTTTTAAATGTTGCGGATAGTATTGGATAAAGCAGCTGAGATGGGATTGAAAATAAAATGGAATAATATAAAATAATATTTTGAGCCATACACTAAAAGCCGGAAAGATCAAACCTGGAATGGATAGAATAAGATTATTAAAAAAAAAGTCCTGTACCACAAAATATATGATCTCTACAATCGATTTTGTGAAAGCGGAAGATGTCACCAGCATGTCATCATTGACAGAAGTCACCCAAAGATTGTACGCATTTAGAATCTTAATTTATGGTCATAGGTGGGCTTAATGTTCTCTTTTCCCCTTGTTACAGCAATATTGACTTGACAGTTGCACTGTGCGAAAGGAGGAATGGGGCCAACTTCAGCAGACCTACCGCACGACGAAGAACAACCGCGTTCAGATAGCATGAAGGCCCTCATTCAGTATGCTAACAAAAACAACGTGCAAGCTGAAATTATTGACATAACTTTAGTGAACTATGTAAAAATTAAAAAGGAAGTAAGCGAAAAGACTTACTAACAGGGCAAAAGTACGGAACTCTGATAGCGATTGGACTGCATATCGCCTTAGTTTCAATATGTTTAAAGACATGTGCAGGAAAGCTATGAGAGACTCTTGGGAAAAATTCTGCGAAGATCTTGTCAGTACCACCGATGCGTCTAGACTTCGAAGCCTACTGGCAAAAGATTCAGCCAAGCCTAGTCATCTCTATGACCAGGAAGGCCTCTACGCTAAAAACAGCCAAGAGTCCATATGTTCCTTATGAAGGCTCACTTTTCAGGGTGTCTAGAGGTCGATGATGATAACGATCTTGGCCAGACACCTCGAGGATTGGACCCCAGTGGCGGCAGGACAACTATTGATAAGATAATTAACGAGGAAAAGATAGTCTGGGCTAACATGTCGTTCAAACCCTACAAGTCAGCAGGGCCTGATGGAATCATACGAACTATGCCATGGCTGATTCCTCGATGTTGAAGGTCTCTTTTACCGTTCAAAATTCAATGAAATGGTAAAACTATTAGAAAGCGAAATCTTCGACAACTTTGAAAATGGACGGCAGGAGATGCGACAAGATGCATAACAGATATACAGGAGATGCGTACAAAAAATAATTTGATAGGAAACGCAAAAGTACGGATATAAGGTAAGAGACTTGGTGGCAAGTCGTCGAACACAGTTTATAGCGAGCAGTAATCCGGCCAGCGACTGGCCAGGACCTTACGAGATAACAAAGATTAAGCACAATAAGCGTTATGACGTTTCGATGAAAAAATCGTCATCTTGACAAAATGCAGCTTAAAAGAGCAAGTTCCCAATTTCGTGTCTAATTGGTGAACTAATTACTTGGTGAATTTTCCCGCCTTTTTGTCAGTAGTGAAAAAGTTACCAAAGTGTCACATTTGTTAAAAACTGTCAGTTGTTTTATTAAACACAGTGATGTTCTAAACAAAATAATCCTATAGGTTATAGAACGCAATGCCACCAAAATCGAAGGCTGAAAAACGCAAGTGCACGTTCACAAAGGAACACACAACAAAAATAAGAGTGATAATGTAAATTAATTTTTAAAATTTGCGAAATTTGTCAAGTGAATATTAGTGTAGCAAATAAAGGTGTGTATCATTTTGTGATTTTCTAAGTCAATGTCAGTGATTTTCTATGTGTTTATTACACTTTATGTAAGCTCTTTTGTGTAATATTTTTTTTAATATTTGTTTCATTTTATTGTTCCTTAGGCCAATCGACTCTAGTGCCGCATATCGGAGCACGAGAGCACAAAGTGAAAATTCGCTATACAACGTCGTCAATGTCAATGAACATCTTTGTCGTCTAAACGCATTCGGACGATGCGGTGAAGTGTTTGCTGTAGGGGGCACTTTGACCTTTCATAGGATTAAACACCATATGAGCTACAGGTCAACAGACTGCACAACAATTTTACTACGTTCCATGTTTAGCGACTCAAAAATCACCTCAAAAATATCTAGCGCTTGCACGAAGACCACGGCCATTATATACATCGTCCTGGCTCCATTTTCGCTTTCTCTAATGCGCGAGAAGCTAGCAGATATCCCATTTCTTGGAGTAGTCACCGATGAAAGTAATCATGGTAATACAAAGCTATTTTCCTTCTCGTGCAATACTTTCACTAATCTCGTGGCGTCCAAGATCGTCTTTTGGACATTCACAGCACAAAACAAGAAAGAAAATGTCGATTTTGATTAAATTCACAATCGTTTGATATTATTTGTCTGCAAGAATATGCTAAGTTGCAGAACTATACGTTGAGAAATAAGTGTGCCAGCGGCATGCAAAGTTACAAAAAAATTGTGTTTTTGGTGGGCGAACGAGGCGTGGCACTCCAAAAAATGATGGCATTATCTTTATATTGCCTGTATGCCAAAATTGAGGTATGTGTGGTTTTTCGCTTATTGTGGGCGAATGGAACGTGGCATTAAAAAAAGAAAACAAACTTGTATCGACTGATTAAATATGTGATCGATTCTGACCAAATTTAAACTAGTAGCTGTTACCATCTCTGAGATCTGTTTGGTTGGCTATATCGACTCGGCTGTTGATGTTGATCAAGAATATATATACTTTATAGGGTCTGCCACGCCTCCTTCTTCCTGTTACATACTTCTGACAAACCCAATATACCCCTCAGAGGGTATAAAAATTATTGCTTTTGTTGCAGTCAACACAAATACAAATTTTGGTGGACTTAACCGAAAATAATAGTAATTTAGTTGGCGTTGGCCAGTAAGATTTCATTTTACTACAAATTACGCATATAAAAACAAAAAGAATCTAATTCAATAATAACAAAATAATATATTCAATTGATTAATTCTGAAAAATAAAAATAAATAAAACACTTTCATATGAGTCCTTACTGTCTATTGTCGTAGTTCGGCTTTCTTTTAGAAAAAAACTGGTCCAATGTTGCACGTGTAGTTATTTTTCAATATTTAAGTTAAGGGCGAATGAACTCAAAGAGTTTTGCGACTTCGTAGACATCAAATTTAAGACACTGCTGAGCCACAGCAAAATCAATTGACTTATCTTAGGTTTGGTTAGGTTATGCGAATCGCTCAGCCTCTAAATGACCGAGTTTACTCGGAGGCCGTGGGGCCCATTGTAGTTTCCGTTCCGTCCGGTGCTAGCGCAATATTGAGGTGGGAAAGTTGGTACTGGGTGGGGCGTTTGTTGGAATTTAGCCGGAACCAACCTGTGGAGTTAAAGAAGAACACCAGATCCTCTAGTCACGAGTTGGCGAGATTGTGCAAGCCTTCGCAGAAGGGTCCTCCGAGGAATCGGGATCTTCCTCTACCAAGTTCAGGACAGTAACACTAAATGTGTTGAATGCTTTCCTCTTTCTACTCATTTCTACAGCTTGGGCAGCTGTCCTGTGACGGTACACGGTACCTTTGAACCAAACTGGGCCAGTGTCCCGTTAGCATTCCTATTACCATCCTTATGCTACTCTTGTTACATAATATGATATATTTTGGCCAGAGCGCTTTTGAGACCAGATAGCCAAAGGAGGCCGTCCCGCGTCTATCTGCCATGATTCTAGCAGTGCTCTCTAAATGCGAGAGAATATGCTAAATGGGTATGTGAATGTTGCTCATTGCGCAGCTAGCCGTTAGCGCCGATTCTTCTCTAGCACACTCTTCAAACATCCCGTTACCCCTCACACCTGTGTGGCCTGGCATTCAAACGAGCCTAACAAAGTGTTGTTGGTTTAGCGCCCTGTTGCGAAACAACAAGTAGTGTTGGAGGACAGTGTCTCAATTGCTGTTAGGCTTTCAATCAGATATCTCCCAAGGTGGATATAAGTTTTGTCGACTGTCAGACCGCGTAAATTTCTGTCTGGAACACACTACACCAATCCGGAAGAAGGAATGAAACTTGTGTGGGTCGTTCCTGTGAGTCGTTCCCAGCTAATGTACCTTCATCCGTCTTAGACCCGACTGTGTAAGTTAAGAGTTCGTTTCCTCTTAACAGAGTTTCAAGCTGCATATTTTTTCTTTCGGGAATGACGGTTTTGAAAACGTCATCTCATTTAAATTCCCTTTCACAGAGGTCACTTTTCCAAGACATAGCATTTGCTTCAACAGAGTTTAAGATACTGTCATGTCCTGTAGTGCTAGACTTGAGGAGTCTTAGTTCGAGTTGTCTCACCGCACTGCTCGCTGCCATGTACTTAAGGAAAATGCCGATCGAATTTAGTACAACATCGAGGGCTGCCTGGTGAGTGGAACGTATTCATCCTCACCCAGTTGTTAAAGTCTGAAGAGTAAGTTTGCATCCTCTGAAGATTCTTGTCAGCCATGGCAACAGATCATTGCACGCGGCTTGCAGCATAACTGGTCTAATACCGTCCGGTCCCTCAGACTTGTAGGGCTTGAACGATTTGATATGGATGGATGGTCTCGTCATTCATGGGGACCGAATTTCCAGGTGACTGGTCAAGGGTTAGACCATAGACTTTGTTCTTGACCACTAGACACCCTGGAAAGTGAGCCTTCATGAGAAGCTTTAGAGTTGTTGTCTTAAGTGTGTGAGCATGTTTGAATATTTGGGCCAGTCCATTCGTTTGGCGTTCCTGAAAGGTGGTTCCTTATCTTGGAGCCACCAGAATTCGAACAGTATCCTGTAGTGATCCTAGAAGGAGCACTCATCGGATACACGCCAGTTATCTATGGGGAGAGAGTCGCTATTGGTCGCTAAAGTCAAGTCAATAACTTCTGCTCGATTCTTGTTGTGGATGATGGGGTGATCACCCCAATTACCCCGATAAGGTCTTTCATGCTATCCGAGTGCGGTTCTTCTTCCTCATACGGTAGGTATGCTGAAGCCATGTATCCTTTCGCACTGTACTACCGTCAAGTCAATATTGCTGTAACGAGAGGAAAAGAGAACACTATGTTCAGCTCTTACCACGATACAGGTTCTTGACTTACCCACAATCTGTGGGGCAAGGAGGTGGTATCCGCGCACGTTTAGTCCAAACCCTTGGTTCCACTTGATCATTAGGTTTCCCTTTCAACGTTACTACCAACTTCGAGGAAGTAGGGGTATCCTCCCCGCTCGAAGTGGAAACGGTCGTCTTTCGGTTTCCCCAAGTCATAACCATGTGCATTGCAATGAGCTGTGCACACGAGTAACGAAAACGAAAAACGTGTGAGCGAGATAGACATACAAATATGTGTGCATATTAAGTTCTTGCAGCAGCTACTCCAATTTGAACTCATATAATTGGAAACGAAACTCAGAGGGTATTACACGGTTGGCATGCCCGACTGACATTTTCTTTCTTGTTTATTATAGTTTGACCTTGATGCGATTTTCGGGATCAAACAGCTTGCACAAGCATATAGAGGATTTGGAAATCATGCACTTCTAACATTGCTCTGCTACTATGCTACAAGAAAACTAGTGTTTAGGGAGACATTGGTGAATTTATCTTCCTTTCCAACCATGGTAACACGGAATTAATTTGGCGGTTAACAAATATAGAATTTTTTTTTTAAGTATTCCAATTTATATAGCGATGGACCACCTAAATAATCTCACTCAAATATAATTACGATCAATGAAAATTCATGAACATGAAGCTTAATGCTAAACATGACGCAATGCAATTTCGAATTCTTTACAAACAAATATTCCTATCAAACGTTCCAAAATTTGCTTTTCACTTAAATACACCAGTGTGCGCCGATAGTTTAAATAATATATATCGTCTAAATGTACTCACAATTTGTTAAAATCATATTTGACTCACAAAATCTATCAGTGCATGTTCGTTGGGCCCATCGAAGTGGGTGTGGATGTGCCGTTGCTAATAGATGTGTTTAGAGAAATAATATATCAGCTTAAACATTACTGTGCTGCTATTGCTGAATTATGTATTATGTTACTTAAATAATATTAATTTTCTATAAACTTACTTATCATCGCATTATAAGTATTACAATGAATTCACTCAACTACGTTTTTCCTCATGTGGTTTACTACAGTGGGTGTGTGCACTGACACATGTTCTTATAGCATCCTTATACCGACTTGGGCATACTCTTTGGATCTCTACGATCTTAGTGCGCTCTGTTTAACTCTAGCTTATGTCAGAGATGTAGTTATTCCTCTATTTTAGGCGTCTACGAAATCTTGCTCCACAAGATAAATCCTGTTTTTCTTTACTTGGGGTTTCCAGCCGTTAGTGCAACTGTACTGGCCTCCGCGGATACTCCCATAAATCAGCCGACCAATCGCTGAAAATTTGCACAATAGAAAGCGCGAAAGCGCGGGCTGGAGATAGGTCGGCCGAGCCACTTATCTGTTCTGCTTGCGCCCTTATGAGCTTGTCTCACGGCAAAAGTTGCTGTCCGCTTTTTAATACTCGGCTTTAAACATAACATGAGGTATTATATTGATATTCAAACAGACTTTATATTTCACGTTTGATTTTCTCTAGAGCTGCAGATAAAGGGAACGAGTTGTTCTTAAGCGGATGCCTACGTGCCAAAATTGCTTCCAGTGACAAAATAAGTAACTGTTCTTTTCCCATCAATAGCGCATCTCTATACGCCTACTATTGCATATGGGCATTTCCGCGAAAAGGTCAACCAAGAGTCCAAAAAAAAATTTCATTTCTTCTGTAATATAGAGTTTTTTTAGTCGTTTGCAGCTCATGGACAACTCTTTTTGTATTTTTTCTTTATCTTCTTAGCTTAAATACTAATGTAATGACTATAATTGTATATATAACTGCAAACAAAACTGCAGTGTGAACAATGTCGCGTGAGTGACGTCGCGTGAGTGACCTAGAAGAATCCTTCGCAAAAAAAGGACAGACCAAATATTGAAAAATCATAAGTCTAATAATAAAGCTTGATATTTCTTATTTATGTCAAAAATATTTAAAGTTTAAAATTTTCACACAATTCGCAGAGTTTGCCGATTATTAGCAATGATGTCTAAAGTCATGTATATTTGAAGTCGCGTGAGTGACCGCTCTTTTGTGGCTTTTATCTCAAAAGATAAAAACTGGAGGCTCTCAATTTTTTTACCAATTATAGTAGTCTCAAAATACTACAAAAAATTATTAGTGGTGAATTGTAAAAAATTTAATAGTGTTTGATATATTTAACATTTAAAATTTTATTTTGCTTACGAAAGTCGTGTAAGTGACCGCGGAAATGCCCATATGCGAGAAAGAGATCGCTACATGTTAAATGCTAACAGTTGATTATACTCTCTAATTCTGAATGCAGTGTGACCACACTAAATTATTGAATTAATAGTGGTACTCCCTCGAAACTGAATCCTACACCACAAATAATATTGCGAGAGGTTTCTCTCCTGCAATTATTCACTGAAAGAAAACAAAAGGGACAGTTTCCTAAGTTTTAGTGCATTGTTCTGAATTTGAATGTCCTTTAAATGATATCCGCCTATACTCTTGCCACTTTCATGTGATAAATTGTAATAGCTCGGGCTGACTTTATTCATAACCGTAGTCTTGATAGAGGCTGGAGCCAGCTTACTACTCAATTTCTTTGCAGCATTGCTTTGCGCACAGCTTCGCGCATGTACTATGTCACCTACTCTTAATTGTACACTTCTGCTTTGCAGAATGTATCTTATTGTATTAACTGAGTTAGCCCTTACATTTTTTTTAGCTTTCCTATGAGCAATCTAAAATAAATCTGGGGTTGTAACACCAACATCACCAGCGATCGAAATCCATTTCCTAAAGAATTCATAATCTTGTCCGTTCAGTATCATGGTATGTCCGAATCGTAAGAAATATGGCGAACATCCTTTACTGTGATATGAATTCGATCATAATGATCCCCTAATCTCGTCAAGTTTTGTGCCCCAATTTGTGTGATCTTTACCAATATAATCGCGTATAGCTGCGAAGACAGAACGATTTAAGCGTTCGCTTTCGTAAGCCTGTGGACCATGCCAAGGTGAGCTGAATCTGTAGGGTTATGGGCGTGGGATATAATCTCTCTTCACAATTTAATTGGCACCCAATGTTTCCAGGATTCTAATTGTTGAACGTTATCCCCTTTTAGGTGTTCTGTTCGCTTATATACAAAATCGTCTACTTTAAGGTCAGGTAATCTTTACTGACTCTCTCGAACTTTGTTAATAAGATCGATATATTCTTCAGAACGAAACTCTTTCGATTCTATGTTTATAATTGGACTTGAATCAGATAATTTGCTTACATTTATCCCATCTCGCCGGGGTAATGCGTCTGCGACGACATTTTGTGATTCGCTACGATGTTTAATAGTGAACGAAAATCCCTTTAACCGAATCGACTACCTAACTTTGCGTCCTGACAATATTTTTTGCTTCATGACCCATTAAAGGAAGGCACATTTCGGGAATCTAAACACAGGCGATCTTTTTCTCCACGACTAACTAACACGCAGTTACAACTCAAAGGAGTTTTCGATTCTTCCTTAACATCGAGAGCTAACATATTTTCAATTTCTACAAACATACTTTTCTAATCCTAATCCTTCTCTTTCGTAAAAGGGTAATTTACAAATAACAGCTTCTGGTCTTTTCTGTTAAGCGACGGTAAGCACAAGAGTCTGAAGTGCACATGCTTAATCGTAGTCTCGCCCAACATCGAGCTCTAAATTATCTTCGCTTGGATTACTTATTTTGTCTATCAAGCCGAATTCTCACCAGAATTCAATTCCTAAATAAACATCTTGTACGAGTCCTGGAATTATATAAAAATCGATACGACCTGTGTGACCGCGATAACTTATATCTAATGAAAGTCTTCCTATTACAGAACATCCAGAGTTATAGTTCTAATTGACCGCGAGCATCTACGAAACTTTGCATGTTCTACTTATTCTTTGGCAGCGCTGCTGAAAATAAAGCGATTGTCACTCCAGAATTTAGTAAAGCTACGTAAGGCTTATTAACTATCTTAATCTTAGTATACAGTCGATTATCTTAAATAAGAAATATTTTTGAGTTGAGTTTCGTTTGACTTTTTCGTGCGTTCTTCCAGAATCGTCTCATACGCAATGTTGAACGTGTGAGAAATGCATATTTCTCACAGGAGCTCACGTGTACAAAAATACGTTTACGAGCTTCAGCGTACTGCTCTACTAGAATCTGGCTGGTAAGTATTTGTCCTATCTGGTGGTTTACTTTCTGTGATAGTTCAGTGTTTACTCAGACTCTCGTCTAGACAAGACTCAGTCAGAGTACTCTGATCTGTTTTTAATATCCCTTATATCCATGTCTTAGTCTGCTTCCTCGAAATTTTTCAACCTCCTGTAATTCCTTTAAACTTAATTTTTCAACTCTGCATTATATTCGGAGCTTTTTCTGGATGAAGAGATACAGGGCTTCTTACAGATTCTCGAAGTAGCGGAACCAGATTACTATCATGATTTGACAGTGCGCTATCTACATTTCGATTGACTGATGAAGTTTGCTGAACAGACAAATTGCTAAGATTTCGCAATGCTGCCGGTTGCACAGCAGTGTCTATTTACAAACCCGATAACTGGGCTTCAATTAAAGCCCTTATGTCTCACATAAGTTGCTGTTGCTGAGCTGGCACTGCAGCTTACACTATACTGTTTACTTTTTCTATATTCTGAATTCTTGATGATTCTAGGGATGAATGTTCAACCCTAGGGTTGTTAGCATTCGATTGATTTCGATTCTGTGATCTTGTCGTCATTCCAGAATTCCAATGAATGTGTATTTATTATTAATATTAAAATGAACGAGGCTTAAACAAAGAAAAAGTGAATACGTCTTTAAAGGAATTACACCGCTTTAACTACTTTACGACTGATTAGCTCTGCTGCGTGTACGTCTGGCTTCTTGCACTTCCAATCTTCTTCTTACTGCTTCTTATTCTAGGGTTGCCATACTATCGACATAGTATTAGAGGAATGCCACACCGTTGAACATATGCTGTTATGTGCATGTTATATTCGGTCATCCTGATCTTCATCTGCCTCAGATGATCCCTCCAGATCGCTATGTTCACCACAGTTTGCATAACGCCAAAGCTTCATGTTATCTTCACAGGTTGACGTTTGATTCGGGCCTTGGAATTCAGCCGACTTCTTCACATCATACCTCCCGTTTAGTTTACTTTAGCAACTTCGTATGGACCAATAAATTTGTTGGCCAACTTCCTGCCAGTTACAAATTAAGTGATGAATCTGTTGACTCTGTTCAATTTGGCCGTTTCCTCTTGCGACTCCTGTAGTTGTTTCGACGTGATCAATCTTTTTATCATTGCAAAACTCTTTGAACTGTTTTGATGTAAATGCTAAACCTCTATCACTTATAATGCGCTGCGGATTTTCAAAGATTGTGACCCAAGAAGATTTTGTAGGATATATCCAGACATATTTGGAAAATCCGTCAACTACTGCAAACATATACTTGTAGTTCTTTGATGTAGGATCTAGAGATCCTAAATGATCCACGTGAAGTGTTGCGAGCGGCACTTCTCCTTTGTCGATACAGTGCAAAAAATCTTCCTGCTTACCCAGCTTCTGGTTGTGTGTGATGCATTGAATGCAATTAGCAATAAATTGTCCGATCATCTTGTCCGCATGTGGTATATAATACTCTTACTAAATAGAATGCTTAGTCTTTTGAACACCCATATGACCAAAATTGTGCGCTGTTTGAATTATATCTCTCTCCATGCGTTTCGGTACAACCAGCAAATCCTAACCGTCCACTTGTATGTACATCAGTTCATGCTTTATTTTAAAATCGGCATACGGCTTGTGTTGCAAAATTTCGTAAATGGCTGCCAACTTTTCTGTACTTTTGATGAGACAATCCGTAACCAGGACAAACTCGATTCCCATCAGATAATGTCGCAACTTCTTTGTAGCGAGATAGGCTGCTTTTACCTCAAGAAAATAGCTATGCAATTTTTCCTCTTGTGGGATGGTCTTCTTGCTCCAGTAAAAAAACAGGGTGCCACTTATTTTCGTATTCCTGCAACAAAGTAGCGCCAAAACCATCCTTTGATGCAGCAAAGTGCATCTGCGTCTTTGCTGCGTGCTTGAATATCTTCAAAACTGCTTCATCCATCAGAGTCTCCTTTATTTTTTCGATCGCCTGTATTTGAGGTCCTGCTATGATAAACTCGGCATCCTTTTTCAACAACTTGGTTCACGGTTTTGCTACGATGGCATAGTTGCAAATAAACTTGCGACTGTAAAATATTTGGCATGCTGCATTTTTTCCAAAACCTCCTCGACAACTGGAGCCGGAAATCTACTCTTTAAAACAACAGTGTTCAGCTTCCGATAATCTATGCACAGCCTGTGCGTTCCGTCTTTCTTTTTAGCCATTACCACTCTGCTAGCTACGTCTGAGCTTAATTGTCGAACAATTCCCTGCTGCAGCCGCTCTTCGACTTGATTCTGGACAACTTTTTGTTCGCTTACCGATAAACGGCTAGGACTCTCTCGAAATGCAAAATTTGTGTCGTTTGGCAAAATTTTCAGTTGGACGTTATTGGACAGCTTATCGGGTTATCAGTTGGTTTATAATCATCGATTAATTTGGTAACTGCTGCTTTATATTTTGGTTCGACTTCTACTTCGCCAGAGCTGCTTACCACGTTCAGGATATTATAGTTATCGATATTCTTCTGCTCTTCCGTCAGCTTAAAAGTATATCCGTTAGCATCGAACACCACGGTAAATTATTGTAGAAAGTCATATCCAATCAGCACGTCTACCTCCAACTTCGTATTTGCGATTACAAGGAATGTATGTTCTGTACTAGATCCATTCATCTCGACTTCAGCAGCAACTTCGCCTGATACCTCAGTAGCAGAGAACTGCAACGGGTATACTCGAGTATGATTGTTCACTTCCACAAAAAATCAAATCAATTCGAGTATAGTAGCTCTACATTTTCAATCGAGTATCGTTCACGTAACAAGTGAGCGTCATAGTATGAATTTAATGTGAGCGAAAATTTCGTTCAGAAAAAATCGAGTAGCACAAAAATCACAGACACGTGAGCGGAGTGTGAGCGAAAATTTCGTTCACCAAAAACTCGAGTAGCACAAAAATCTGTGAGGTATGAATGAAAACTGAGCGTTGGTTTTCAACGCTCACGAGCGAGTATCACAAAAATCGGTGAGGGATGAATGAAAACTGAGCGTTGGTTTTCAACGCTCACGAGCGAGTATCACAAAGAATCGCATAGGCTGAGTCGCAACGCACAAGCAAAGACCTTTTTGGTTTGTGTGCACTCTTCTTGTAATGTGCGAGAGCGAGAGAGCCGTATTTTATTGCATGCGTTGGTAGAAATATACATTCATATGCAAATACGACATACGTGCATGTGCAAAAGTATATGTATGTATGTATGGATATATGTCGAACGCTCACAGAGCCGGCATCGCTGCGTCGCGAACGCTCAAATTTCTATCACAGAGCGAGTATCGCGGGGTCAATTTACGATCACGTACGAGTAGCACAAGCTTTGTGTGAACGCTCACGCACCGAGTAGCATACGCATTTTGAACGCTCACTCATCGAGTAGCACTCGCTATTTTAACGCTCACTCATCGAGTAGCAACCGTTCTGTGAGCGTTTCGTACGCTCAGCTCACAGAAAAATCAAATCACAATCGAGTGTTTGCAACTTACGCTCAGAGTAAAAATTCATTACTCGTTGCAGTTCTCTGCTCCGTAGCAACATTTCCCAATCCAAACAGCTTAACGAAATAGTTCTGCAGTGGACGATCCGGAAAGATTTCTTCGAACTTACTTTGATTCATCACAGACACATCCGCACCAGTATCCACCATGCATTTGACATTCTTTTTGTTAATTATGAACTCTTTCATGCGATTGTCTTTCGATGTTTTCCAAACAACATTGACTTTTTGTTTCGATTCAGGACACTCCTTCGATATGTGACCAGCACCGTTACATTTGAAGCATTTAATGTCCGCGCGACATTCTGCTTTTTTATGATCTGTTGATCCGCAATTGAAACAATACATCTGCTTTCCTTTGTTATTTGATTCCGTTGAAGCAACTGTGGGTGCAACTTGGCGGCGTTTGCTTCGGCTGTTTTTAGTCATTGTGTCAAATATTTTGTATCGTGCATTAAGTTCCTTAAATGTTGTCGAACTGTACAACGGATACTTCAAATCCTCTCGAAGTTCTAGTCCATCAACAATGTAGCTGATAACAGATTCTTTTTCGACATTACCCAGAGCAGCAATCTTACGCATCTGTAACAAGTACTCGTGAAAGTTCTCCGCTTGCAGCATCTTGCGACTTCTCAACTGCTTGTGAATTTCTGCACTGCTTAGCTGCTTGTCGAATTCCTCTATTAACAGAGCACACATATCTGCGTAATTAGAAACCGTTCCGGTTTCCAAAAATAATTTTGCTGTACCTGTCATCTTATTTCGAGCGTTAACATATTTTTGCCTTTCAGTGAACTGAAATGCCTCTGCATTTTCCTCAACATTTTTCAACCACTGTTGAACTGGAATGGCAACTCCATCGTAGTCTGGCACCACCTTTGCAAAACTATCGATCGATACTCTTTTATTTTTATCGATATTCTGCGATTCGCTCTCTTCGAACTTTATGCTTAACATTTTGATCAGGGTACTTTTTTCGCTACTGCGCATTAAAATATGCGAGTTCTCCGAATTTCCCTTATCGGCGTCTGTCTGTCGCACTTCGCCTGCGTTGTTTTTGTTCATGATTGCTGATCCTTCTGCTACGTCCACATTGAAATCATGGTTTATTTCATCATGTGATGTAAACGTCTGATTTAGTTCATTTGATTGTTTGAACGCTGCATCATCTTCTTCTGTTTATTTTTTCACTCAATATTGTTTTTGTTGTTTGTTCAGCGGTTGAGCCCCCATGTAACAATGAATGTGTATTTATTGTATTAATATTAAAATGAACGAGGTTTAAACAAAGAAAAAGTGAATACGTCTTTAAAGGAATTACACCGATTTAACTATTTTACGACTGATTAGTTCTGCTGCGTATACGTCTGGCTTCTTGCACTTCCAATCTTCTTCTTACTGCTTCTTATTCTAGGGTTGCCATACTATCGACATAGTATTACAGGAATGCCACACCGTTAAACATATGCTGTTATGTGCATGTTATATACATGTAAGATAAAATTTATGCTCACATGGCGACACTGTTGCTTTTTCGCTTCCATTTAAGGGTCTTTCGCATATACTGCACGAAATATTTTTAGGATTTTAAACGACTGACAGATCCTTATTGCTGTGATGGACTGCCCTTCGTATAACTTTCTTTCAAATTTGCTTTGCCTAATATAGATATAACTTTAGGTCCATCTATACTTTGTTAACACTGTGCTTTAAATTTAAAACTGTTCTCTTTTATTAATCGTTGTCTATATTAAAAACTACTGGAACGGATTGTTGGTTTGCCAGGACTGCTATATCCGGGTCAATTGTCGAAGAACTTCCATCACTTGTATTTCCGCAAACTTACTAGCTCTGCTCTGTCAACCGTTAACCGTTATAGCGCAACTATCCGGCTCGTTTTGGGCGAGTAATGTTTAATTAATGCCTCGAATTACAGTCGAATTCCAAAACCATTTCCGAAAATAATTTACTATTACAGTTCTATCCCAACTATATTAATTATACCTCCACCTTGAAGACCTTGAAGAATACTATTGCTTGGCTGGCTCTTATCCTCTAACTGATTCCTCCAAGAGGGTGCCGGCTGGGCAATGGACATAACATCGTCCCGGAAGACCGGACGATTCAATGTCACCTGTCCTTCGAGCTAAGGCTGTGTCCAGAGTCCTATCATGCAGCGACATGATAGGGGCACTGAACCTGAGCCATGGCTATGAGGTAAGCCTGACATTAGGCATAAAACGTTAGGGGTGGCTACCTGAATAAATGAGTTTTCGGAGTTGTCCTTAGGGATGAATATGGAAGACGTTAATGAAGAAGAAAAAGTAACGGTGCAGGGGGTGGATAGTCCAGTACAGGCGTGTAGGGGTGCTAGCACAGGCCCCGAAGCGTCGTCATTTGGTGACTGTGACAGAGGGGTGGTGGGCCGCTTGGCCACCTCATTGCAGAAAGATACAAGTGACGGTCTGCCTCGAAGACAGGACGGTGTGGATCTGGAGCCAGGGATCACGGAAACAGAATTCGTGATCACCGGTCCATCCATGACGGAATTAGAGCTGGTGCAAGCACTAGCGCGAATGCCGTTGGAAGATGGATCACACTGACTGCAAACGAGCAAAAGTTGCGCAAGAAGCATGAGCAATCTGTTAAGAGGTACGAGAGATTTGTCGAACTTGGCAACACTCCTCGCAAAGTGTAAGACTGCAGAAGGAACAGGGGAACCGGAAGGCAACCGTTTCCACTTCGAGCGGGGAGGCCACCCCTACCCCCTCGAAGATGGTGGTAACGTCGGAAGGGAAACCTGGTGATCAAGTGGAGCCACTCGCGGGACTGAAGAAAACAGCTGCACGTGCCACGCTTTCTCAAAAAGAATGAACGGCTGCTCAAAAGGATAGCATCCACAGCACTAAAAGACAGAGGTAAGATGACTCTGTGAAGGCTTCTGAGAACAAGAGTCTGTGCCCGGAAAGGATTCTGGAAAGCCTCAGCTCGAAGCCCGAACTCCAGGCAGTCATCATAGACAGAAACCATCACAAAGGGAAACTTTTTGCCGAAAATTGGCTCGGTCTGGAAAAATCGAAAAACCAGTCACTGCATGATGCAATGACCCGGTCATTGAACCCGTAATTTCCGAGTTCGATGGCATCGAGGGCGCCAAGGTTAAGGCCTGTACCAATGAGGAATCCTTGCAGTTTCTTAAAGACACGATCCTCAATATCGGGGAACCTTGGCATGGTGCATAGATTGATGTCGTCCCTACAAACCAGGTTCCAGGTTTCATTAGGGTTTGGATTCCACCTCCAAATATGGAGGATCTAACCACCTTTAATCTGAAAAAGGGCCAGAACCTGGATTGTGCGACTGAAGACTGGGAGAACGTAAGAGGGCTGGCACGCGACAAAGGAAATGGCAAGGATCTCTGGATCAGTATTGGTCAAGAATCCAAAAACCACATCCTGCGGAAGCAATGCCGGCTAAAGATGGGAATGTGGTGCGTCAGAGCATTCGTTCCTGGGGCAGGACTCCAAGTGGTGCAGATTAATCTGCATCACTTGAGAGTCTCATCGGTTGACCTACTGCGGTTTATGGACAAGGGGAGGGTTGATGCGGCACTCATCCAGAACCCTGGGTAGTTAGTGATAGTGTTTGTGAACTGAACGCCCGCGGATATCACCTCCTTGTCCCACAGACTGTGGGTAAGTCAATAACCTGAATCGTGGTAAGAGCTGGACTTAACGTTCTCTTTTCCTCTCGTTACAAACGCTCACCACACTTTGTGGGGAAGCACGGATATCAACAAGCTAGGAAAGTCCCTATTGGAATTCGTACTGTTCTCGAGTCTTGAAGTGTGCAATCGGGGTAATCACCCCATTTTCCGCAACAAGTGTCAAGCAGAGGTTATCGACATAACCTAAGCGACTCCATCACCATAGACAACTGGCGTGTATCCGATGAGTGCTCCTTCTCGGATCACTACAGGATACTATTTGAGATTAGGTGGGTCCGAGATAAGAAACCACTTTTCAGGAACACCAAACGAACGGATTGGACCAAATTCTGAAGATATGCTAGGGAGCTCCTGCTCAACCACCCAGTGGGACAACTACGACACCCAGGTACACTTGAGAAACCAACCCATACCATTACGTATGGACTCTGTAAAGCCTTTCTCAATTCCTGTCCTATTGATCGAGCTCCAAAGTCAAGGTGGCAAGCATGGTGGACAACAGAACTGAGGCAGATACGGAAAGAAACGAGGAGACTCTGTAACAGGGCAAAAGACAGGAACACTGACAGCGATTGGATCGTCTAAGCAAGCTTCAACACTCTTGGCCAAAGTTCTGCGAAGATCTTCTCAGCACCATTGGTGCATTGAGACTTCGAAGCATACTGGCGAAGATCCAGCCAAGCCTTGTCTACTTTGCGACCAGAAATGCAACTACGCCAAGAATAGCCAAGAGTCCTGGATCTTCTCATGAAGGCTCACTTTCCAGGGTGTCTAGAGGTCGAGGATGAAGACCAGACACCTGAGGATTCGACCCTTATGAGTGGTGAGACCATCATCAACGATATTATAAACGAGGAATAAATAGCCTGGGCCATCAAATTGTTCAAACCCTATAAGTCGGCGGGACCGGACGATATTAGACCAGCTATGCTTCCAGCTGCGTGCAATGATCTGTTGCCGTGGCTGACAATAATCTTCAAAGGATGCATCCTTTAGGGTTATATCCCATGAAACTGGAGAGAAGTGAGAGTGGCATTCATTCCCAATGCTTAGTTGCAGGATGATCAACTCTCATCTCTGCACGGTCAATATTAGGAGAAAAGCCAGGAGAGGAACACCCCAAAGGAGACATATCCCCCTTGCGATGGAAACTAGTATTGAACAGTCTGCTTTACAGACTGAAAAATGAAGGATGCAGAGTGACAGCCTTTGCGGATGATCTAGCTCTATTGGTAACGGGCAAATTTTACCCACACTAAGCGAGTTTCTTTATAACGCACTGGGCCTAACCCAGCGGTGGGCAAAACAACATGGTCTGGGGGCAAATCCCAATAAGACTGAGGCGGTTCTATTCACTAAACGGTATAAAATACAGAGCTTTAGCCTTCCAATACTTGGAGGAACACAGCTCAAGTTATCTTAGGAGGGAAAATATTTGGGTGTAGTACTCGATTCAAAGCTCTCCTGGAAGAGAAACTCGGAGAAGATAATGAAAAAGCACTTCAAGCCTCTTTTATCTGTAAGAGGACCTTTGGGAAAAGGTGGGGACTACAGCCGTACATAATCCATTGGCAATACACGACTGTAGTTACCCCATCCTAGCCTACGGAGCATTGCGCTGGTGGGAAACGCCTCTGACCAAATCCCATCTAAGCAATCTTCATAAGGTGCAAAGAATGGCTTGCCTGGGTATAACAGGATGCATACGATCCACTCCCCAGGCAGCCCTCGATGTTACACTTGATTTGAAACCGATCGACATTTTCCTTAAGTACGTGGCAGCGAGAAGTGCGGTGAGACTATTCGAACTAGGACTTCTCAAGCCTGGTGCTACGGGACATGGCAGTATTCTATACTCTATTGGAGCTAATGATGTGCCAGGGGAAAGTGACCGATGTGAAGAGGAATTCAAATGGGATGACGTTTTTAATACCGTCATTCCCGATAGGAAAGATTGGCAGCTTTGCAGCAGGCTAATAGTATCACACCTAATAACATGTAACATAACATTGTCATCACTAAAAGATTAGCAGTGTCACCACTAAGTAGAGATAAACAATAGTTGTCTATCTCTAACACATAGAGATCTAGCTTTAAGCATATCAAAAAAGAAAAGATCATTCGGTTAAGTGACGGCAACATAGAAAGACGCAAGTTGTGAAATAAAGAATTAATTAAAAAGAAATATATAGCCGTCTACAATCTCAGAAGTGGGATAAAGCTCACACCACGGACATTAATATTAATGAAGTGTCAGTTGTTCAATTAAACAAGAAAGAAATGTCAGTCGGGCATGCCGACCGTGTAATACCCTCTGAGCTTCGTTTCCAATTATATGAGTTCCAATTTGAGTAGCTGCTGCAAGAACTTAACATGCACACATATTTGTATGTCTATCTCGCTCGCACAGTGCAATGCACGTGGCCATGCCTTTCTTGAGTGTAACGATTTTCGTTGTTTGAGAAACTTTTTTATTTATAGACCGATTTTAATGAAATTTTCACAATCGTTTGATATTATTTGTCTGCAAATAAATGCTAAGTTACAAAACTATACTTTAAGAAATAAGTGAGCCCGCCGCTTGTAAAGTTACAACGCAATGGTGCTTTTAGTGGGCGAAGGAGGTGTGGCATCCAAAAATTTTGATGGCATTGTCTTTATATTGCAAATAGCAACCTGCATGTCAAAATTGGTGTCCCTAGGTGTTATAGTTACCGAGATATTCGCCAAAAACATGTATTTTTTACGAGATATGTCTAGTTTTTCGATAATTGTGGGCGAATGGGGCGTGGCATCGAAAAAAAAAAGATTCTTGTATTGACTGACTAAATATGTGGTCGATACTGACTAAAACGGATATTGTAGCTCTTACCATCTCTGAGATCTGTTTGTTCATACGGACAGACGGACAGACGCACAGACGGACTGATCAAGAATATATATACTTTATGGGGTCTGCCACGCCTCCTTCTGCCTGTTACATACTTTTCACAAACCCAATATACCCCTCAGAGGGTATAAAAAGTGGCTTGCCGCTTTGGGCTTGCCAACCAGAGGTTGCAAGGCTGAACTCGTGGCTAGCATTTACGCTGTACCGGCAAGTGACTGTGGCAAAGCTCCAGAAGAAGAACATACTGGCGAGGAGGAGCAGGCAGAAACGATCTTAACAGAGATCTCGAGCAGAGGGGAAACTGTGCAGCAGCTAACTGCGCAGTTGTTAGCAGCAAAAACTTTACCGCAAAATTTACGCGCACCAACTGTCAGCGCTATGCAACAGCAGCAGTTAGAGCAGGACGACACGAGTCTGAGTGGTGAAATAGGCATCGGCGACAGCAATGCAGAACTTGTCGAGCGCGCCAACGACGCGCGCACTACCAACGCTGAGACCGGTGGTGAAATAGAAACAACTATTTTGAATGCAACTGCAGACAAGCCGCTCACGATAAATTGTGAGCTAACATCATCGCTATTCCAATTACGAAGGAGGTGCTTTCGGAATTTTCTGGAGAGGGATCTATCAACAATTGGATATCTCAATTGGAAAATATCTCGCAACTGTACCGTCTGGCTGACATGCAGAGAAAATTCCTGTGCATTGCCAAATTGAAAGGCAATGCGTTGCAATAGTTGCACGCAGACCCATCATGCATTGTGATGTCGTTGGATGAGCTGTTGGACCAAATCAAGGTCGCCTTTGGAGGAAAAATGTCTAACGCTGATATGAGTCGTAACTTTGAGCCGCGCATATGGAAGGAGTCTGAGAAGTTTGCAATGTACGAGAGCAAATTTCAACTCGCACGAGACATCAAGTTAGATGAGGACGAGCTCATAGAGGGAATCCCGGACTCGGTGTTACGCGCACAGGCAAAGGTTCAGTGCTTTGAGAATCCTGGTAAGCTTTATGCGAGCCTTTGCTGGAGTGAGCTTGACTCAAACTTTGATTAGTCGAAATATTTCAGGGGATAATTTCGCAAACAGTATGCTTTAAATAAGTATTTTGGATGAAGAAGAAGTTTCTTATAACAATCCGTTAATTATGAAACGCGAGAGAAGTTTGTAAAATTGTTAAAAGCAACATACGTAGACGCAAACAGATCGGCGAAACCAAAAACTATATGTAAAATTAATATAATGATTGAGGAAGCAAAACCTTTTAGTTGTTCACCGAGGTGATTGTCATACACTGAGAAAGAAAAGTTATGGATTATGCTAGACGAAAACCTTAGAGATGGCATCATACGACCCAGTTGTTCAGAGAATGCATTACAAACTGTTTTAGTAAAGAAACAAGCAGTCACACCTTTAGGTCAATTCGAATTCCTGAGAATGCCAATGAACCTAAAAACTGCATCGCAAGTTTTTTAGCGATTTTTTAACAGCATATTTGCAGATTAGATATGGGAAAATAAAGTTATCGTATATATGGACGATTGCCAGCAAGAATGTGCTCGAACATTTAGAAATCTTAAAAGAAGTTTTTATACGGGTAGTAGAAAACAGATTAGAATTGAGACTCGATAAATGTGAGTTTTTACAGGACAAAGTTAAATATTTGGGATTTCTGATATCAGAGGAAGGTGTTAAAGCAGACGATAAAGGTCTAGAGGCAGTTAAGAATTTTCCAATGCCTGATAAAACTCAGGCTGTACAAAGTTTTCTTGGTTTATGTTCATATTTCAAAAAATCCATTAAGGACTTTTCAACGATAGCAAAACCTTTATATGACTTATTACGCAAGGATAAAAAAAAATTAATTGTTTCTCATGCCCAAAAGAAAAATTGTTAGAGGCACCAGTACAATTTGTAAAGAGGACATATAGTTGCATTGCAATGCCAGTGCGATAGGATTTGGGACAGTATTGCTGCAGAAAAAAGAGGACAGTATTACACCCAATATTTTATTTTTCGAAGCGGACAACAGAAACGGAAGCGAAACATCACAGTTTTGAGCTTGAAACATTAGCCCTTATTGGTCCGCTTAGAAGATTTAGAATATATTTACAGGGAAAAAAGTTTAAAATCGTTACAGAATGCAATTCGTTAACACTAAGCAAAATAGATCTTAATCCAAGAACTGACAGATGGGCATTAGAAATGCAGGAATTCGATTATGAATTAGCACACAGAGCAGGAAAGCAAATGCAGCATGTAGATGCATTAAGTAGTTGCAATAACACCATTATGATAACAGAAGCAAATATTTTTGAAACCAAATTAAAAATAAGTCAAACGAGAGACAAAGAATTGCAGGAGATTAGAAAATTGTTAAAAGAAAATGAGCATAAATTGTTTGAAATGAGATATGAAGTTCTATTTAGAAAAACCAATGATGACAGAATATTATTTTATGTACCAGAAAGGATGGAAGAACACGTTTATTACAAATATCATGATGAGCTAGGACATGTTGAAAGAGACAAAATGTTTAGTGCAATAAGTAAAACCTAATGTTTTCCCAATATGAAAAAGAAAGTGGTAAAACATATTGAAAATTGTTTAAAGTGCATAGCATTTTCACCAAAGACTTGGAAAGGAGAAGGACTACTCCATAGTATTCCAAAAGGAAATAAACCCTTTTAGTTAATACACATCAACCAGTACGGACCAGTAGATACTCGTAACAGTCGATCCAAAAAGCACATTTTCGCAGTAGTTGATAGTTTTATAAAGCTTGTTAGCAGAGCTGTTAAAAAAGCATTCGAATATAAAATGGAAATGGTTTTAATGAATATATTATTTTAGTTAGGGAAAGTTGTTTTTTATTAGCAGAATTTGATCAATTTATGGAAGGTATGGTGTACCGTCACAGGTCTTCTGCCGCAGCTGTTGCGATGAGGAGGAGGAAGAAAGCATCCAACACCTCTTGTGCTACTGTCCTGCACTTAGTAGAAGAAGATCCCGATTCCTCGGGGTACCCTTCTACGAAGACCTGGACAGTCTCGCTAAAATGCGACTAGAGGATCTGGTTCTCTTCCTCGATTCCACAGGTTAGTTCTGGGCAACTGGAATCAACCAAAGGAACTAAAGACACGTCATTTCGTCCCCGATAAATCCCAACAAACGCTCCACCCAGTACCCATATTCCAACCCCATCCCTATATCTATACCAACAGTAGACGGACATCACAATGGGCCCCATGGCTTCCGAGTGGACTCGGCTGAGCGGTCCGTATGACCTAACCTAACCTAACCTTACTATCGCTTGTGTGACTCGCTTCGGTCGATCAACCCGTAGATACTCGAATTTGAATCGCTTTTCAGAACACGTGTTTCACAAACGTACACATAACCTCAACCATACAATATTGTGATAACTAAATTTAAAATATTTGTGGAATAACGGATAAAAATACTGAGCTTATTCGTAAGGAAAATTCTTCCCTCAAAAATTCTCCCATTGAGCTGACGTCATCTCAGATCCAAAAAAATACTTCCGACGACTATCGACTTCGCTACCCTATTCTTGATTAAATTAAATAGAATCACTCTTGTGTCGATGAAAATTGATGTTAGGCGCCACTTTATAATAATATGTAGCATTTAACTTAGTCAAACCAAACGGCTTGCATTAACGTATACATTTGGAGGTCGTGCACATCTAGCGTTTCTCTACTACTATTCCCGTAGGACATGGCGTGGTTTCTTTCTTCCTCCTTCTATGTACGAAGCACATACAAATAAATAAATAATAAATGCACCTACTTTCACCTAACATGTCAATCAAAAGACATTGTAATTCTGGGCTGTACCTACGGCTAAAACGATCAACAATTAGAGAAAAAAACTAGTGTTTAGGGCGACATTGGTGGAATTCGTCTTCCCTTCTATACCCTCCCAGCCATGGTTACACGGGATTATTTTTGGCAGTTACCCCTTAACAAATGTATTTATTTATTTAAGTATTCCAATTTATATAGCATGATAGGTACTCGCGATGGACCACCTAAATAATCTCACTCAAGCATAATTACGATTATGCGAATCAAATCAAAAACAAATATTCCTATCAAACGTTCCAAAATTTGCTTTTCATTTAAATACACCAGCGTGCGCCGATAGTTTAAATAAGATATATCGTATAAATGTACTCACAATTTGTTTAAATCATATTTGACTTACAAAATCCATCAGTGCATGTTCGTTGGGCCCATCGAAGTGGATGTGGTTGTGCCGTTGCTAATAGATGTGTATAGAGAAACGATATATCAGTTTAAACATTACTGCGCTGCTGTTGCTTACAATCGCATTTACAATAAACTAAGGAACGACAGAAAGTCAAATTAGTTTTCTAAATACAACTTATGTATTATGTTACTTAAATAATATTTATTTTCTATAAACTTATTTATCATCGCATTATATTATTATGAATTCACTCAACTACGTTTTTATACCCTCTGAGGGGTTTGTGAAAAGTATGTAACAGGCAAAAGGAGGCGTGGCAGACCCCATAAAGTATATATATTATTGATCAGCATCAACAGCCGAGTCGTCTGTCCGTCTGTCCGTATCAACAAACAGATCTCAGAGATGGTAAGAGCTACAATATCCGTTTTAGTCAGTATCGATCACATATTTAGTCAGTCAATACAAGTTTGTTTTCTTTTTTTGATGCCACGCCCCATTCGCCCACAATAAGCGAAAAACCACACATACCTCGGAAAAAATACATGTTTTTTGCGAATATCTCGGTAACTATAATACCTAGGGACACCAATTTTGGCATGCAGGTTGCTATTTGCAATATAAAGACAAAGCCATCAAAAATTTTTGGATGCCACGCCCCCTTCGCCCACCAAAAGCACAATTGCGTTGTAACTTTGCATGCCGTGACATGACACTTATTTCTTAACATAACGTTTTGTAACTTAAAATATATTTGAAGACAAATAATATCAAACGATTGTGAAAATTTCATCAAAATCGGACTATAAATAAAAAAGTTTCTCAAACAACGAAAATCGTTACATTCAAGCAAGTCATAGCCACGTGCATTGCACTGAGCTGTGCACACAAGCAACGAAAACGAAAATGTCTGAGCGAGATAGACATACAAATATGTGTGCATGTTAAGTTCTTGCAGCAGCTACTCCAATTTGAACTCATCTAATTGGAAACGAAGCTCAGAGGGTATTACAAGGTCGGCATGCCCGACTGACATTTTCTTTCTTGTTATACCCTCTGAGGGGTATAATGGGTTTGTCAGAAGTATGTAACAGGCAGAAGGAGGCGTGGCAGACCCCATAAAGTATATATATTCTTGATCAGCATCACAAGCCGAGTCGATATAGCCATGTCCGTCGGTCCGTATGAACAAACAGATCTCAGAGATGGTAAGAGCTACAATATCCGTTTTAGTCAGTATCGACCACATATTTAGTCAGTCAATACAGGTTTGTTTCCTTTTTTTGATGCCACGCCCCATTCGCCCACAATAAGCGAAAAACCAGACATACCTCGGGAAAAATACATGTTTTTGGCAAATATCTCAGTTAATATAACACCTAGGGACTCCAATTTCGGCATGCAGGTTACTAAATGCAATATAAAGATAATGCCATAAAAAATTTTTTCATGCCACGCCTCCGTCGCCCACAATTGCGTTGAAACTTCGAATGCCTCTGGCTCACTTATTTCTTAACGTATAGTGTTGTAACTTAGTATATATTTGCAAACAAATAATATCAAACGATTGTGAAAATTTCATCAAAATCGGACTATAATTAAAAAAGTTTGTCAAACAACGCAAATCGTTCCTTTCAAGCAAGGCATAGCCACGTGCATTGCACTGAGCTGTGCACACAAGCAACGAAACCGAAAAATGTGTGAGCGAGATAGACATACAAATATGTGTGCATGTTTAGTTCTTGCAGCAGCTACTAAAATTTGAACTCATCTAATTGGAAACGAAGCTCAGAGGGTATTACACGGTCGGCATGCCCGACTGACATTTTCTTTCTTGTTTTTCTTTTATATTTAAAGAAAATTATTAAGTTTACTGAGCTGCATTAAAAAACAAGTAAGGAAGATTACAGTCGAGCTTGCCCGACTGTAGAAGACCCTAAGCCAGTATTTTAAAAATAATTCTTTGATTAAAAGAAAATTTAATTGAGCCAGTATCCAGATAATATTAATATTAAATAATAATATTTTTATTAAAAGAAAATAAAATTGAAGATACATGAAGGAATGAATTTTAGTACAACTGTACATCGTATCTATGAGTTGCATTTAGTTCAAAACATTAATTTAAAAAAGCGATAATTTTAAAAATAAAATATTAACAGTAATCCTTTTTTCTCCTGTAGGCGGAGGGGCTTGGCATTTAAAAATGTGATATTTTTTTCAAAAAAGTCAGAAATTAAAAAAAAAAGTAAATTTTCTTTAGTTGAGAAAAAGTCTCTGCTACCGAGGATCGAACCCTAGATCCCCTCCCCTGCTCTTCGCAGGCGAGCACTTAACTCCCTACGCCGCCACACTCTTTTGGGAGTGGAGGCTTAAATACATACATAAGTAGAATTTAAAATAAATCATCGTCAAATGATTTTCTTTGGATGTTTGGCCAAACAAATTTTTTATTGAAGAAAGTAAACTCAACTAATATTAACTAAATTTAATTGAGTTGTTTTGATTATTTTTCGACTGATTTGTATTTTTAAGTAAACTTTCTTTTTGAAAAAAATAATTCTCCTACAAAATGTTAACTATACAGCTTTTTGTTAACAATTTGTGGTCAAAGGGGGCGTGGTATCCAAATTTTTTTCAAGCGGAATATGTTTATATGTTATCCAATATCATGCATACCAATTTTGGGCTCTCTAGCATTCATATTAAGAAAGTCAAAAATCAAGATAGTCCCACTGTTTCTCTAATTGTGGGCAAAGGGGGCGTGGCATCCAAATTTGAAAATAAACTTGATCTGCGTAACAGAGCTACTAAGCTTCTGCAAAATGAATGGAATCTCTAGCTATTATACTTACTGAGAAACAGGCGTTCATACAGACGGACAGACAGACAAATTTCACACAAAACTCTTAGTCCCTTTTGCAACTGTATGACTGTACATATACTTTGTATTTGTTGTGTGTTTTCAATGTTTGTGTTTTGATCGTCATATTAGTTTTACTTTAGATTTAATATTATAGTTTTCTTAATTTTATAATTTTGTTTTGTTCGTGCACACCATATCAATGTCAACTTTCAATGTCACCTATGTTTTATATGTAATGTTTATATGTAATGTTCATTTACTGATAAAGCGAAAAAATATACGATAACCTAAGCCGTAGATTTGCATCCGATGGTTACGAAGTTAAGCCAAGAAAAACTTGACTCTTTATTTAAAAAAATTGGAGAAATGTGGAGTAAAAGCAACAAAACTAAATTCAAAGTGATCGAAAAAAATTCGGATTGGTTTGCGCAATATGAATATGTAAAACACATTGTGTACCACTATATATGTAAAAAATCATCTATATTTAATGAACATCGAGGACGTCCTTAATTAAGTTTAATGGAGTGCTCAGAAAGAACCACGCGTCGACGGATAGCAGAATTAGCAGAACTCGATGTATCCGCTGCTGATGATTTGCGTTTTTCTTGAAGTCATTCGAATCCGTCGATTTGTCCAGCAAAAACCTGCGAAGTTATATCTCTAATAACAGAAGCCGGTTTGACGAAGCATCAATATTTATTACTTAGAATTTTCGTGAACAGTAAAATGTATGGTAATTTTCTACCATAGTACGATACTGCTGTGAAGAAAAAAAACAGTTATCCTGAAAAATTTACTATCAGCGAAACTCAGCCCGAAGTTGACCACCAAAATTTGTTAGACCATACCATTCGAGGATCCTTCAGCTACAAAATGAGGTAATAAATTAAATAGGTGAGGCATTAAATTGTCTTACCTTAATTGGTAAATGAGTTTAGGGGCAGAGCGAGTACAAGGAGCAAGTTAAAAATAATAATTTTGAAGAAAGTAACTTGTTTGTCACGTTCCATGTTCCGCTTGAACTTATAACAGTGTCACCAAATGATCCGAAAAACAGAAAAATTTGGAAAAACCCAATGCCAGCGTCTACCCGTTACTGTCGTTCAATTAGATTTTAATTTAAACAAGAAAGAATTGTCATCTTTGTCATCTCGCCAAAGATTGAATACCCTTTTAGAAACCTGTATGAATTTTCAATACATGGAGTCATACCGTCATCTACAAAATTTGTAACGAATACTAAAAATTATACAACAGTTTTACAAAATAGGTAATTCGAACCGATTTTCACCATGGAAGCTATATGATATAGTAGTTCGACCTAGATGAAATTCGGTTGGCATATGTAGAATGATTGCCAATTTGATTAACATTGCCCAATAGAGAAAAAAAGTTTTTGTACTAGGCACTTCCAGCCGATTGTTCTATAGCACCTATATGAAATAGTTGTCGGATCAGAATAAATTTTGGTTTGCTCATAATAATGCTTATTAGTATTAAACTTGTATTGAGTGAATTTAGTTCAGATTGCTCAAAAAAATATTTTTTCAACCGATTGTTCCTATGGCAGCTATATGATATAGTAATCCTATCTGGCCGATTTTAACATAAAACTGCCTGCAGGGAGAATACGCATGTGTACCAAATTTCATCAAAACAGCTTTAAAACTGTGACTAGTGACTAGTTCGCATAAAAACAGACGGACGGAAAGATAGATGGAAAGACGGGCATGGCTATAGCGACTAGGATGTTGATGCTGATTAAGAATATTTATACTTTGTGGGGTTTGCCACGCTTCCTTCAATGCGTTACAAACATCGTGACGAAAACAATATACCTTCTGCAAGGATATAAAAAGGCACATGAATGAGCTGTCAACAAAGTGTTTACACCTCTACTTTATGGCTGCATTGCCCAGTTTTAATTTTAATATTATCTAGCCTTTTACTGCCAAATTATTTATTTTGTGAACGTTAACGTTAACGTTTTCATGTCATCTTCGACTTGATGATGGAATGAGTAGTCTAATTTTTGGCAAGTCAGAAGCCGTATATGTCGTGTTAAATGGCTAAAAGCCCTTGGGCCATCGAAATTTAAATGCCAATATCTCAAAAAAATTGTTGGCCGATTCCAAACTTAATACTTATGTTATACTTAGTCTTTACAAACTTGAACTCTTTCTATTACTTAATTAAAGTTTGAAACCTTTAACTTATCTTTATAAATTTAATTGTCTCTTATCTTAGTTTAAATTTTCTCTTATTCTAAGTAAACTTACACTCGATTCATGAATTTCCATGCTCATTGTTAAAAAAAGTTTAGTTTTGTATTTACTTAAATGAAATATTCTTAATTTGAATTCAGGTTCTGGTATTAATTTTTTTATTTTATCGCTTTACTTAGATTTTGTATGTCCTACTGTGTTCAAAAAATAATACGCATTTTGAATTAAAATTTCCCGAGTTAACCTATTATTGCAAATGATTTTTTTTTTTAATTGTTAACACTCTATGTAAAATCTGAGCAAAATGTCATGTCAATGCTGTCAGTAATTTGCTCTCGGTTTTTTAATTTTGACGATTGTGAGCAGTGTTTCTATTAAATTTTACTTAAGTAATGAAATTCCCGCCGCTGAAACGTATCAAATACTACAAAAAACCGTTGGGTGACGAGACAATATCGCAGATAAAAGTTTACAAGTGGTATAAAGATTTCAAGAAAGGTAGAGAACGTGTTGGGGACTTAGAACACTCCGGACGATCATGGACGTCATAAATTGATGGGCAACACAAACAAATCAAGGAATTGGTGCTTGAAAATAGTCGATTAACAATTTGAAACCTTGACGACATGGTTGGAATAACAATTGGATTAGTGTAAGCAATTTTCAAGGATAATTTTAGCTTCAGAAAAGTCACATCGCGTTTAGCGCCAAAAATTTGAATTTTCTTCATGAGTTTTTGCTTAAAAACTCCATTCGCATCGCTCCACAACCACCGTATCGCCTGATTTAGCACATTGTGACTTTTGGCTGTTTCCGAAGCTCAAAAGACCACTCCGGGGAAATTGTTTTGAATCGATTGAAACGATCAAACGACTTTTTTGGATGTTTCGAACATTGAAAATAACTTTGGCATGATTGTGTTGCAGCCGGCGGGGATTCATTAAAGGTGAACTTTAGTATGCATTAAAACTATTTTTAATATTATTTATTTTCAAACATTTATAACTGAGACTTTTTGCAAAAAAAAACATTTAAAGCAAAATATGTTAGTGATACAGTAGTACAATTATACACTTATTACTTAAGTTATTTTTTAAATCCAGTTCAGGGACAGTACAATACAGGATCTGCAATACATGTTTTAAGAGTATTTTTGGAGTATACTTCAATTTTAAGTACATAAGATTTCAAAGCTGTAAAAACTTAATTCAAACTGCTTATTTAATTAAATAATCTTAACAACTTAAATCTGGATTAAGTTCAACTTATTGTATTAACTTGAGTTTCGACTTTAGTATTTTCGTTCTAAGTAAGAACTCAAATCCGAAAGTGCCTTTTGATCATGTAATTCTTGATTTTTATACTCTCTGCTAAAAGTAATTTAAATATTCAAAAGGCGTGACAGATCCCACAAAGTATGTAGATATTCTTGATAAGCATTACAAGTCGAGTCGATATAGTCATGTCCGTCTGTCTGCCTATCTATCAGCATTAACAAAAAGATCTGGTAAGAGCTACAAGTTTCAAATTTAGTAAGTAGTAATGTCAATTAATTCGTGTTTGTTCTATTTTTTTAAGCAAAGACCCATTTAATGTTTTTATCGAATATCTCAGTACCTTTGACACTTGGAGACACTAATTTTGGTTCCTGGACAAAATCATCGTAAATTTTTCGATACATAAATGTAAGTGTGCTGTGGTCATCTAATTCGCCCTTTACTGCACCTCATGCCTTCTCATCATTAAAATATTTATTAAATTTTAAAAATATGTAAATCCAACGATGTTTTTTTCTTTTATGCCCGCCTTCGGTTTTGGTCAATTTAAATTGAGAGTTTTCGAACAACTCATATTACACAGCTGTTTAACAATCACGTTAAAACCATAACATTGCCGAAGAAGCCAAATGCAAGTAACAAAAAAAGAATATTTTTATTTATCTCCCCTTTATATTCTGTACGCATTACCAGAAAAGTCTATTTTAAAGGAAATATAAATCATAATACAGAGATGATTTTTTAACGAAAACTAAAAACTGAAAGTCGTTAACTGAAAATACCACTGTAATAGAGAATCCAGACTCACTTCAAAGTATGTACTCGATTTTTAAGAACACTAGTAATATTCATAAGTAGAACATTTTATTAGCAAATTAAGAATTTCGTTTGATATAAAATTTTTAAAACATGTGCCTCTGTATGACAGAGGTATTGTAGTAGTCTGATTTTGTGAGCATAGCTTAAATATCTGCAACAAAAAGAGTTTTTTTTTTTAAATTTGTTTATAATATTGTAGGTGCATATTTGATATAGTAATCTGGTCTTATCAAAATTTCTAGTTTTTCCAAGGCGGTGATCAGTCAATGAGTGAATGAATGAATAACTAAAGGTTGTTCAAATTGAACGGAGTTCGTTCGGTATTGATTACAGGTATATGAGAGTTAACCGTAAACACATGACTTGAACATATATTTTCGGCCGATTGTTTTTATGGTTTAATGATATATATTATGATTTGGATAAAAGTTTGTATGTACATGTGATATGGTAGAATTTGCATATTGCGTGAATTTGGTTGTTTAACAACATTTTTAAAATAGTGATTCAACCTGAATGATCATAGCTTATGATCAGCATGCAGACAAAGTATGATCCTTTACCAAAATAGCTTAAAACTGAGAGACTGGTTCGCCTATTTACTTCGGTATGAGATTTCTCAGGTGGTTCATACTCTAACATAGAGATAATTTTAAAAACCTTAACCTTAAATCATGGTTAAATTTTATAAAATTATTTTTATGCTACAGCGTACAGAGTACGTAGTAGTATATTGAGTTTGTCCGTAGCGGTTTGTGTGTAACAGGCAGAAGGAAGTCTGGCAGGTCCCATAAAGTATATATATTCTTAATCAGCATCAACAGCCGAGTCGATATAGCCATGTCCGTCTGTCCGTCTCTCTGTATGAAAACTAAGATCTCAGAGACTATAAGAACTACGGTCACCAAACTTGGTATGTATATCCGTCTATATCCCTTACCTCCCATATAAGTAATCTGACAAACATTAGAGCCAAGACATGTCTTTAGTATGAGAATTTTTTTTGTCTGTTGAGTTATCTAACCAAACTTACACAGTAGGTGCAAAACATTTGTTTTCCAACTTTGGTTGGAATTGATCAACTACATTATAAGCAATCGTGGTTACAAAATTTTAAATGTTGGGAATACAACGCCTTTTCTCATAAATAGGTTATTATAATGTTTGGCTTTTTAGTTTATAAGACATCTCACATTGAGTACTTGATTTTGCTCTAGAATACGCTGTAGTATATTACAGTCGGTTCGCTTGCCTGTAGCCGTTCCTACTAGTTTTTGTTTTTTGATTTTGTAATCCATTCTTGAAACTGAAAACGCGTTCGCTGCTAATTGAAATTTGGCTAAACTGTTTCGATCATATCTTTTGAGTCCCTTATCCAATCGAAATGTAACCCGAAGGACACATATGGACAGATACGCTTGTCCAATCTTCAACTCATAGGTTTTAAGCTGATGGGCGTTTTGTAAGCTAAGGGGCTGTGAAATTTTAAAATACCTCACAGTATCCAAGAACTGCCATGACAAGCCTGTAGTCTCCAGCTATTATAGTCACTGAGATAAAGACAATGAACTTAAGCATTCTAAAAAAAAAGTAACTTTTAAGAAATTCAGTCATTGTTACGTAATTCTCCCTGCTACAGTTTCAGTAAATAATTGAACTCAACACCTAATAAAAAAAAAATATAGCATAAATTATCTTTTGAATAGTTCGGATTCTGCTTCGGGTACATTTTTGGTTCCGAGACGGTTTCCAAACTGAAATATGTCAAGTAGAATCTTTGTTTCATAGGTTATTTGGGAAAAACAAAATAGAAGATTTGTAAAATATGAACTTAGAGTTTTTTTTGAGAATTTTCTAAACATATAATACGCACATGTTATAATGACAAAAGAATAAATAAATAGTTATCTGTCATATACAGCAAATTAAGACTAATAAAATGTATTATAAAGAAAAATAAACAGAACTCATATCATGATACTTAACAATTCTGATTAATTAGTTTTATAACTTTCTACTTTTGTAAGCAAAAGTAAATGTAATACTTTAATCAAATAAATATCTGTGGCAAAAAAAAACAAGTATATTTGCAAAGTTATAACAAATTTCTTAGTTAAAATCTCTGCTTGTAACATTTCAAATCAATACAGGGTGGGCATTCACGTTTTTGTCTGTTCGTGGTCAGGACAACATGAAAGACAGACTGAGAGAGAGATAAAGAGAGCGAGCAATAGAATCAGTTTTGGCTCGAATAAGGAATTCCTATTATTAGTTACTGTTACAATTGTATTTATACGTTAAACTATAAGGTGGGACTTAGGATATATAACTAAATAGGGAACTACTAATCTCAATCTGCCAACGGGAAGTGGCTACTCAAGTTTCCAGTTTTTAACTGACAGTTGCGGGAGAACCGATTGCGCTACGTTGTCATTTAGCCGATTGTAGACAGCAGCTGAATAACTTATTTGAGTCATCAACTAAATTTTTTGCTAAAATACCTGCAGCAAAGAATTTTTACATAAAGGCCTATTAATTCCCATATTCGTAGATATTGTGTGTCATGATGTGATCGTGATTTAAGTTTGATGTTTCCAGTTTGTTAAAAAATACTGGAGTTAGTTTCATGCAATTTTTCAATTTGCTTTGTTTCTCATGGACAAAGGCGTCGTGGCATCCAAAAAATTGTGATGACATTATCTTTTTATTGCACCTGAAAATCTGCATGGCAAAATTGGTGTCAGATGTTAAAAAAAATACAGTGGCCAGAAAAATTTATTGACTTAGAGGAAGAAAAGTATCCATCTCCGACTCCATAAGCTCTATGAACACCAGGTTATCAGAGACCAATCAAGCTCACACAGTGTTTGTGTACCATTTTCTATAATCTGGAAAAATGTATTAAAATCGGACAACTACAATAGAATTCGATTATAATGACACTCAAGGGACCGATGATTTTATGTCGTTATACCCAGAAGACTCTTAAATCAAAAGGAGCAAAAATAAAAAAATTATTTTATTTATCGTTGCCATGTTTGTAATAGGTTTTATAATAAAACAAATTAATTTTTTAAATTAACCAAAAAAATTAACACATTCAGTTGAATGACATGATTTTTTTATAAAATTTCGTATACATTTAATGTAACAAAATTATTTTCTTTTTGTGGTTTTCCTTGTTAATCTTTGTTTAAATAATGATAAATTTTTTTTTATTTAGCAGTAATTTTTGACATAAAAAAGAATTTGGTTTTTTGGGCATTATTTCCGTTGTATTTTTTGAGCTGTGAAAAATATCGTCAGTACTTATAAGTAAAGACGTACTAATCAGAGGCCCTTCATATAAAATTGTATGGGGACCAACCAAATAATCGAGCTTTAGTCGCAATGACCGGACGAACGCTAAAAGCGAAGTCGTTATAACCAGTTTTCACTGTATCTAATTTTCTTAGCATTTTCTTAACACAAACAACATTTTACTGCTTATAATAAGTAATTGGTCCTTTAGAGCCGGCTCGCCCAACTGCAACAGTTTCTATTAGTTAAGCCCCTGATTGCTGGCATAACACCATAAACTGGAAACAAACTTTATTTGCAGCATTAGCTTTTATATAGACGGACTAGTGATAACTTTGAAATATTTTAAGTATGTCAGATAATACACATAAGATTACGCTGCACTTAACGGCGCTAGTAACTTGCTTGTAACTTGCTAGTATATTACATTCAAAGCCGATTTGGTTTAAATAAATACCAAACTATCCTTATGAACGATAGTCGACATTATAAATGAAAACAGAAGTCTAAAATACCTGCGTACGTTGTGTTGTGTGCTGATCCGTCGGCTAATAACTATGTATATTCTATTACTGAATTTATTTATATAATTTACATTTCACCATTAGAAGTACAATTTATTCTGTTAATTTTAATTGTTGTGTAGACTGTTCATAGCCTGTCAATAAATAAATAAATACTAAAACAAGAATGATAAGTGGATTAGAGCACTTCCGACAGTGTTATACCCTCGAGGAGAGTTGATTGGGGAAATAAAAGATAATATTTCTCCCTAATTGTTTTATCTTCTTTGCCAATGTTATGGTTCTAACGTGATTGTACAATAATTAAAATTAAGCAATACAAAGATGAGGCATTAATAGAAAAAAAAACAAGAAAGAAATTGTCAGTCGGGCATGCCGACCGTGTAATACCCTCTGAGCTTCGTTTCCAATTATATGAGTTCAAATTGGAGTAGCTGCTGCAAGAACTTAACATGTACACATATTTGTATGTCTATCTCGCTCACACGCTTTTCGTTTTCGTTGCTTGTGTGCACAGCTCAGTGCAATGTACATGGTTATGCCTTGCTTGAAAGTATCGATTTTCGTTGTTTGAGAAACTTTTTTAATTATGGTCCGATTTTGATGAAATTTTCACAATCGTTTGATATTATTTGTCTGCAGGTATATTCTAAGTTACAACACTATACTTTAAGAAATAAGTGAGCCCGCCGCTTGCGAAATTACAACTCAATTGAATTTTTGGAGGGCGAAGGAGGCGTGGCATCCAAAAAATTTTGATGCCATTATCTATATATTGCATCTAGCAACCTGCTTACCAAAATTGGTATCCCTAGGTGTTATAGTTACCGAGATATTCGCAAAAAAACCTGTATTTTTCCCGAGGTATGTCTGGTTTTTCGCTTATTGTGGGCGAATGGGGCGTGGCATCGGAAAAAAAAAAGATTCTTGTATTGACTGACTAAATATGTGGTTGATACTGACTAAAACGGATATTGTAGCTCTTACCATCTCTGAGATCTGTTTGTTCATACGGACAGACGGACAGACGCACAGACGCACAGACGCACAGACGCACAGACGGACAGACGGACAGACGGACATGGCTATATCGACTCGGCTGTTGATGCTGATCAAGAATATACATACTTTATGGGGTCGGAAACGCCTCCTTCTGCCTGTTACATACTTCTGACAAACCCAATATACCCCTCAGAGGGTATAAAAAATACTACTAAATTTTTTTTAGCAATGTACAATAAATACATCAGATTCAGTAAAGGGTGAACTAGATAAGCGCCGCAAGAACAAGACATTCTCATATATGGATGTATGTATCGAGTATTTGTCTTATTATGGGCTAATGGGGCGTGGCATCAACAATAAAATAAACTCGCATTAACTGACTACACTTGATGTGTAGCTCTTACTATCTGTGAGGTGTGTTCGTGCATACGGACAGGCGGACAGGCGGACATGGCTATATCGTCTAGGCTTGTGATGCTGATAAAGAATATATGTATATATACTTTGATATGATCTTTTATGCCTCCTTCGGCATGTTTCATAATTTAAAAAAAAACTTAATATACCCTTTACAGAGGGAATACAAAAAATAAAAAAATGTTCGCTGAGAAATCAGAATAGAGTTTGGCTGGCCTGTTTGCAATACCTCATATTTTTTTCGAAGAGTTATTGACATATTTTTAAAGAGACATTTCAATATTTCCGATCCAGCATCGACTTTTCAGATATTGGCTTTTGATTTTTTTTCAAAAATTGGTATATGTAATTGCATACGGGGAACTGGATGGGACCAGTAGACGATTCAGGCAATCTATTTAATTTTCTACTCTTACACCACATAAATTTAACTTACCACCGAGAGTAAAATATTTTTTTTTCCAATTTCAAAGGGTGTGACATCATCAAACAAAAACAAAAGATTTTTGTATTGCCTGACTAAAACGGATATTGTAGCTCTTGACATCTCTGAGTTCTCTTTGCTCATACGAACATGGGTATATCGACTCGGCTGCTGATGCTGACCGTCTCTCCCTATGAACAAACAGATCTCAGAGATGGTAAGAGCTACAACTTCCATTTTAGTCAGTATCGATCACATATTTAGTCAGGCAATACAAAAATCTTTTGTTTTTCGATAACAATACTCAACGAATAGTTTTGTTACTTCGCACATGATAACAGTAGAGTCATGTCCGTTTGTCTGCCAGTCCATATAAACTTACAGAACTCAAAAAATGTTAAGAGCTACAATATCCGTTTTAGTCAGAATCGACCACATACATATTTAGTCAGTCAATAATGAATCTTTTTTTTTGGATACCACGCCCCATTCGCTCACAATAAGCGAAAAACCAGACATACCTCGGAAAAATAAATGTTTTTGACGAATATCTCAGTAACCACTGCACCTAGGGAAACCAATTTTCGCATGTAGGTTGGTAGGTGAAATATAAAGATAATGGCATCAATATTTTTTGGATGCCACGCCCTTCTCCCAATTAAACCACAATTACGTTGAATTTTTGCATACCTACGACTTACTTATTTCTTAGTTTTGTAACTTAGTGTATACTGGGGGACAAATATTATTAAACGATAGTAAAAATTTTATCAAAATCGGACTATATAGCGAGACAGACATGCAAATATGTGCGCATGTTTAGTTCTTGCAGCAGCTATTTCAATTTGAACTCATATATAGATGGAAACAAAGCTCAGAGGGTATTACACGGTCGGCATGCCCGACTGACATTTTCTTTCTTGTTTTTATATTGTGTTGAGTGGTTAATTTGGTTACGCTAGACTACCCGAATCACCCACTGCGCTACGCGTCAAACGGAACTTTTTTTGTGTGACTAAATCAGGTCAACCAGTCCACATGCTTTGGGGATATTAATAATGAGAATGAGATGAAAATCTTATCAGTTTGTTTGAGTAGCCGTTTTTCCATGACATTTCGCCTGGGTACAATTCCTACGTATAGTCCTAGTCAAAATAGGCAGTATTCAGTAAATGCCGGGTAAGTTATCATAAGACAATAACTGTAAGGCTAGTCAAATTATTTTATGTATTCCTTTTAAAAAAATGTTCTTAAAAATAAAAGCATAAGAGGAAGCTATTCTAAAGGCAGCTAACTGATTATAGTATATAGGCTTTAATGCATCTAAAACATGCAGATTCACGCAGATTCCCTGCCGATTGAGCCAAGTCTCGAGGCAGCTATGAAAATTGTATTACACTAGCGAGTATCCCGTGGTTTTGCTTGCGGCTGAGCTTGATTTTAAATTGTAATTATTATAATTTGATCTCTTTAAAAATTACCAAATATGTTTGAATTGATATATGCAAATTGAGAATATGTCCATTTGAATTAACGATCTGTAACGCTGATAAATTTAAATGCTTTTGTTTAAAACAATAGTCAACTGGTAAGCTAAAAAATAAATTTAAATTGTAACTATTGTATAACTCAGAAAATTCGTTGTTAGATCCCAAGCAAGCCTTTGGATCTTGTCGACACGTCAGCTCTGCTTACATTAGCATTTTCTTCCGATACCTGTTGTCGGCTATTTCTGTATTTATACATTGATTTGCAACTACAATTCTACTGTCATTTTTGCACTTTCTGTCTTTTATGTAGAATCGGTTATTAGCAAACAACAAATAAACAACAAAATGCACACATTGTCTCTAGTAAAAGAGTGTCAAACAGATATTTTAATAACAATTGAGTTTTTTGCCATTTAAATTTTTGTTATACATATATAAAATTTGTGAAAGGCTTATTTGTTTCTATACGACAGTGTTATTCGATTTTGGTTAAAGTTTACGTGAATTTGTTAGACAATGCCATAAATATGATATGTAAGTTATGGATATCTCCCTAAAACAAAACGGGTTTTTATACTTTGACTTTCCGTCAAAAAATCATATTTTAGCTATAACAGATGGCTCACCTCTCAACATATTTTACTGCATTTTATCTACGTTACTTAACGATTGCCGTACACTTTTCATGTACGTACTATTACATTTTTTAACATGGTCAAGTATTTGATCTCTCAAATAATATGGTTTATCTTCGCCCTAACTTGATTACCTAGTTAGTTTTATATGGTATTACATAGTTTCTATAGAAAATTAGGTCCAATATTGGCGTTATTGTGACAATTTGCTATTAAAACATCACAAGAGCTCTCACATTTCAAATTTTATAATATTGAAGAAAAATAATCCATCTTATAACCGTCTGGCTCAAATGTAGCCTAGCCTACAACATTTATATTTGGTCAAAAGCTGTGAAATGTTCGTCAAAATATTAAATATACTGTTTAGTCCACAGTGTTGATCTATACACAATAATCAACAAAGCTTGTATTATTCGCAAATAATCTAGGGTCAATGCTTTGGCCAAATGAAATTTTGGGCTTTTTCCCCTTAAACAATGTTCCAAATGCAACAAAGGAAATTCTAACTAAGAAAAGTTAAATGCCAATCTATCAAAAAATTAATATGTCGCATGAACACAATATAAATTCCATACGAATAAGATATCATTTAATCATCTTGAAAAATGTTAGTAACTACGCTGTCCGTTTGCTTGTCTAAATGCATACAAAATAATGGGTGCGCAACCGTCATTATAATTGGAAACACTCTTAAATTAAATTTTGCTCTTCGGTAGCTATTATAAAGAGATGCCGTTTAAATTACTTTGATCGGTAGTTCATGTTAGGGACGAAAGCTAAATCTAAAAACACACGTTCAGTGAAGGTTATATCTTATTTGAAAGGTAAATCACACAAATATTTTTAAAAATACTGGAATTTGAATTTCGTTAGTTATATTGGCATTATTACATGTGGGGCATTGGTTGGGGTAAAAACCCGAATTCCCTTCATGCTGTCACTTCGTTGAACGGTATCTTTTTTTCCAAATCTATTTATCTGTTCCAGAGATATATAAAGCATTTTATGTTAATGACACCATAAATACTATATATATATACATATGTATGTAGGTCTGTCTATGCATTAAGCAGATTGGTTTAGATTTCTGTCAAGCTCACCTCCGTAAGTTTTAAAAAAAAAGGGCCACTAAATAAATCATTTCAAAATCACTTTTAAGTAAAAAAAGATTTCATCAAACTTAGACATTGAGCGCCTTTACTTCAGCAAGTTAATAACTTATCATGTATCACCCACAAATATTGATTAACTTCTGGTGAACGCTTTGCTGAAATTTCGTGCGACAGAATAAGAGCTTTACCTTTGCTTTACCAGTCAACACATTAATTTAGATATAGATAGCGACGCTACAATAGAGGTGGTAAGCAAATTAGCAAGTTAGAAGCAAAATTGTTACGCACTTACATACATTGGTTCCAACTCTTTAAAATATTATTGTTTAACGATCCTGAAAATTACATCAAGTTCTGTTAAAAAAAACAGAAGCGATTCACATAAGAAAATATGTTCATTAATTGTATTTACGCATGGTTCTATTGGCAGCAAGTGTGAGAGTGAAACAGAGCATACAATGCGCACTGCTTCTTTAGAACAGTTCAGCGACTTGGATATCGCATAAGTTATTCGCAATGTCAATGAGCAACGCTTGTAAAAATACCTGTACAAATTTACATTTATAAAAGTTTTTATTTTAGTCCTCTTTGACTAACGATGTTATGATTTAGCTGTGGTGGTGATGTTAGATGATCTATAGTAAGTTGAATCCTCTGAAAAAATGTTTTTTGCAGGAAAACGGAGTCAAAATTAACCCCTAAAGTCTTAAGTTTTATTTACAAACATCCTAATCAAATTTGCTTTATATCACACAGCTAGTATAAAAGTAGAATTATCATATAGTAGTATACCCTATTACCCAAAAAAAAAAATAAATATTCTGTATCAACATAAGCAGCCCAGCCGCTACAACAATGTCTGAGAGCTAGAACTAACAAATTCTCTAAGTAGGCTCATGCTTTAAAAACATATATTTTACCATTTTGCCATGTCAAAAACACTAGTTACTGTATTTAAAATACTCCAACAAATCTATCAACGAGTTTTCCTTCTGTCCTGAATGGGAAAACAATATCATATAACTGCAATGGCAATAATTTAATCTTAATAATACTGTTTTGAATAAAATTCATAAGCGTATTGAACAAATTTGTATGTTACTGTTCACTTTCAGTGACTGCATTTGGTCAAGTTAATTCTACCCATACAAACACAATTAAAAAAAAAAAAACACAAAAATATAGGTCAAATCAAATACTTATTAACTTAAAAAATAATTAAAACATATTTCGTATGTCTAACTCTATAATAGCTTAATCTTTATCTTTCTACTATAATCAATTGAAAATTTATGCGGTAGTTCAAAGTTATTATTTCACAAAAGTGACAATCGTGGTTCAAGTTGTATGTAACAAAATAAATTGTTCATCAATTAGCATAAATACTAAAGTTCTGGATACAACAACTGAAGTCCAAAACTCAAATATTTTTTAGCTTTAGCTTAAACCAAATTAACTAGGCTAAAAACGCTCTTTACTTTCGCTTTTGACTATGGCAATGCAATTACTAGGAGCTTTGAAAGCGAATTATTTTCATCTATGTTTTTGTATCTTCCTACCAGAACTGGATAGTGCTGAAATAAGAACTTATTAATATGTTACTGGTACAATACTTAAATATTATGGAAACAGACAGGCTAGGGGATGTTTAAAATTTTTTCCGTACACAGACAAAAAAATTTTGGCAAATCTGTCCGGAATTAGGCTGTAATAGTAACACTGCAATAATAATATCAGCAATATTACACAAAAAATAAATAATATGATAGTTTACATTTGAAAAAAAATAACACACGGGCAGTATTGTGGAATATTATACATACATACATATGTAGAAAACAAATTAATCTGGTCACTTTCTTTCAAAAGGTAGTTCATATACATATGAATACTTTCAATTGGTGAAATATTTGTCGAGATATTGGCATTTAAACTGGGTGTTTTAAATTAGTATTATTGGGGGTATTTGGGGCAATGGTTCGGCCAAAAATCTCCAAGCCTTTGAAAACCAAAAAAAAAAAAAACTAAGTGACAATTTATTAAAATGATTAATTTTAGTGGTTTAATGTATACTTTTGGCTGTAAATTGACAAGCTCGTTAAGGAGTATTTATTACACATGTATATCTTCCTTTTGATTAACTTATTTACGGTGCAAGTGAAATTTTGCAGACTAATTATACCAAGGCATTATCTCCTAACTTGATACAATAAAAAAAAAATGTATATAATTATAATACATAATAATAAAAATATATACCATGGTCAACGTTTTCTAACTGATTGGGAACTCTCCAAAACAATTAAAAGGAACCCTGATTTGCTTGCGGATTCTGAAGCTGTTCAAGCTTACACTATATAATATATGGTCATGTGTATGTCTGTTGTTTCTATTTGGAGCTATGCTCGAAATTGGACTTACAGACATTAATGGATAAATGAACTCTACTGTTGTTCCGGATTATGTGACATTCATTGTAATTATGTTAAATTCATTGTAACAAATAAAATATATCTTGCAATTCTCCAATTTTAGGCATTACAATATAGGAGAAAACGAAACTATGCCATTAGATTTAGCTGCGGACAGTTTTGGTGTTCGCACTCAATGGAATTCTACTGAAGGCATTTCGAATAGTTTGCTCTCCACTCACATATACATTGTATGTAGATAAGATAAGACCAAAAACGAATAGCAGCAAGAGAAAGACAAGGTGCGCTATCATGTTGACGCCCGTGCCCACCCTATTGTCATCTCGCTCCCGCATCGGCCATCGCTCTAATTATAGGTTGCGGCACACAATTCTTTGATTGGTCGATACAGTCGCGTCGCCGCACAGTACGCACATTGCGGGGCGTTGCCCAACATTTGTGTGTGTACGTACAAATGTACGTCCGTACGCTTGCATATTTGTGAATGAGGTTAAATGAAACAAACGACGGCGGCAGCTGTGGTCTTTGCTCCTAGTACATAATTATCAGGCACGGCCACAACTCCACTGATGATCGTACTATATTGTTATTCCCATTTCTTTGTATGTGTTATTATTGCTGTCTCCTTTGCACGCCCAAAAATCAAGAGCCAATGCTACGAGCGACTGCATGATGAATGGAAATGGAAAAACCGCTTGCCGCATGCCGCATGCCGCATGCCGCTTGCTGCTTGCTGCTTTAAGAGACCTGATAATTTTGCCTGTTTGTGCTGTCGTTGTGGCATTGGCTGTCTCAGTTTGTGAGCGCACTCCGTCAAAAATAAACGCACCAATACTATAACAATTGCAATCGCGCACTCTTCCACAACCGCTGCTGCTGCTGGGTGACTTGTTTTGACGCGCCCTCTGCTGCAGAAACTGAGCAACAACGGCGCCAATGCTTGACGTTGACGCAGCAGTCGACGTCAATGATTACACGAGCACGGGCCCAAGCTTTTTGTTTTCTCAGCCATCGCGAGAAACAGTTGCAAGCCTTTGAACGATCAGCGACAACGCCGAAAACTTCCGCGCGGATATATTTTGTTTGTTTGATATAGTACAGGTGCCTCTCCTTTTGTGTTTGTGAGGGTCGCCAAACATCTTCGCAGATGCCTTTGCAAACAACAACACCAACAACAACAACAACAATAATAATAATAATACAACTATAATACTAAATAATATCAAAGTATCAACAAGCAAATCCAAATCAAGCATTTATTGTTACAAGTGCGCACCCGTGTGTTTCATTTTTTTTATACTTTTGTATTATATTCTTGATTGATGGCCACATCCTTTATTTTAAAGTTTCAAGTTTCAAGTGAATGCAATTTTATTTCGTGTACTTTGGTCGATCAGTCGATCGGTCGATCAGTCGATCAACCTTAAATGCAGATATCTTGTTAGTGCTGTGAGAGTGTAAGTGCCGACGCCGACATTTTAAGAAACACAAGTATCAGCTAATTGGACATATGCCGAAAGCAGTAGCTACATATATGCAATCTGTAACATAGTTAGAGGTGAAATTGGACACCGCATCTCTTTTACTGACTAAAAAAGGCGAAATCTAAAATATTTAATTCCTCATATCGAAATCAAATAAAACACCTGCTGAACACAAGTGACAGTTAAGTGGATTAAGTCAACTAAATTTTGTTGTCTCATTTTTTTTTTAAGACTAGTTGTGAGACCTTAGTAAAATAAAAGATAATCGAAATAAATGGTGGTGTAATTATTACTTTGAATGAAATAAACAACCAATTTAAACATTGTACAAATTTTAATTACAACACCAACACCAACAATACCAATAAACGGCTGAAAGTGCAACATCTATAATGCTAACAGACGTAACTCCGACGGTCGGTCAATTATATGGCTCACAGATTCCAGCCATGGCGGGAATGAATATAACAAATATAGCTTCTCATCTACAAAAACCTCAAGTTGCTCCGGTAAGAAACACAAACGTAAGGCAAACTGCACCACTTATTAGATCCGAAAAATGTATTTAAAATACATTCGCTAATAGATAAGCAGATTTGTAAACAGGGCCGGATCTGAAAAGTCTTGAGTACAGTCACTTACTTTAATTATTTGAAATTTTATTAACATTTGACAAGTGTTATAAATGTTGTAAACTCTTAAATCTGTTAACTCAGAACTCATGATATGGAAAGTGCCTTTTGAATATGACGATATGGACTACAATTTCAAGTGATAAATTACATTCGTTTAAGATTCATTTATGTAAAGCATTACTATTTACATGATATTTTTATGTATTACTTTAAAATTTATATTAATAAACTAGTATTTACTGATCTTATCTTCGTCATATACAAACACATTAATCATTAACAAATTTGAACTACAGAAACATTTTAAAACTTTAGAGACAAAGTAACGCTTCTGTCAACAAATGTGGTCGAGTAAACATTTCTTGAAGGTCAACATGCCCCAATTTCATAGTTCATTTTTTAATCCTTGTCACACACAAGATTTTCATTTTATCTGGCGTGACGCCATCAGAAACTTAATTGACCAATGCTTCTGTGTTGACGAATGAGGTACCTTTCGACGCATATTCGGAATCGGATGTGCCAACTGACTGAGTTTAAAGGATGGGGAATTTTCCTACAACCAATTCACCACATGCCATCGAACCAAGTTAAACAAAAAAATTCCAACACCTTAACACTCCAAAGTGATATTTATTAATAGCTTACGAAGTTTATTTTAGACTCTATAATTTTTGGTATTATACGAAAACCGAATTTCGCAATTTTTCTAATTCTAACTCTTTTTGAGTCCATTGATTTACTCATTGATTCCCACCTTGAGGGAACTTAATGCAGGGGGATTAGCTTCGTTGTAAAATGATAAAAAGTGTAAAACTTTGTTCTTTTTGTATATGTGAACACATAACTCATAGATTATGTGTTTTGTATAGATATGCATGGACATGTTGACCGACTTTGCTTAGCCGCCATACGACATAATGTGTGAAAAGTTAAAAAAAAGCTTTTGCATTTCATATATTTTTATTCATATATCAAAAATAAACATTTATATTTGCCAAAAAAAAAAAAATATATATATATATATAATGTATTTTACGATTTGTGATTATTTATAAACCCTCTGAAGTGTATACTGGGTTTTTTAAGTCAGCGTGAGACCTTGGTTATATATATTTTAATGATCAGGACAATAATAATGCAGATAGAAAACAATAGATACCATTGACAGCTGATAACTTTAGATAATGTTCTAACAAAAAGAAAAGGTTATCTTTGGTACGACATATATTTGATACAATTGTGGAGTTCTATTAACGGTTATAGGCTGATCGTTCAAATGTATATTGTTGGAGTTCGTTTAAACATGCTAAATAAAAGTCATATATAATGAAAGCCAATGTGTTTAGACCAGCTCTGCAATGGGAAAATGGTAGTAAGTCCGTGTTGCGTGAATTTGGTTGCGATTACTCATTACTTTATCCTATTGTTCCGATCTGTTCGCTTAGAAACAGAGTGACAGGCAAACCGACGGACAGGCAAGGCAATGTCGACTCGGTTGTTAGGTCTTATAAAAATATATATACTCTATAATGTGTGGCCTACACATTGTGCAACAAGCTTTCTCTTTAAAGTTTTTAATTTTAGTAGAAAATTAAATTTCACTTCCTTGTTTGTTTTCCAATCGTGGTTATGTTTTCCCAAAACTTCTTCACAAACGCCCACATTCCACCCATATAATCTCATGTTTAAAGCTTTTTGATATTTATTTGAAATTTGTGTGGAAATATAGTATGGTATTCTAATGTGGTGTCCCATTACCTTCCTTTTGTAGGCGCGATGTTCCCCAATGCATAAAGGGGGATATTATTGCACAAATCCTTTAGAACCTCTTTGTCATTTGTTCAGGAGCTCTCTGTATGGATCAACCTGAGCCGCAAGCAATGTTGCGAGCATATGTACTTGCAAGTGTAAATATAAATTTGTTTCTATTAAATGACAATAAGAAATAATTTTAGATTTATGTTAAAGTGAACTAATTACCTTGTGTGTAATTAAACATAAACTTAGACATCGCAATGAGTCGTTTCGTTTTGCGTTGTTTCGAAGTTGCGTCGCTGCTCAATTAGCACTAATATTGCTAAATTTTCTTTTAAATAGCAATATTATCGTAGTCCTGGAACCTACCTTCACTTTGGGTTATTTCATATTGCTTTGCAATTTTTTTTGAACGTATTCCCAACGATAAGCGAGGTCTAAGTGTATTTACATATATGCATGCATGTTGCTCAGTTTTGATTTAACAAACTTTTGCTTTTTGCTATCAAAAATAAATAATACCTATGGCTTGTGCATTTCTTAGATTTTGACCAAAAATGTTGAAGAATTGACCTTGTTACATGTTTATCGTTAATGCAAGTGCAAGAAAAAAGTTGGAACTTCTTAACCTTTATATATTCCTTTGAATATCGTTGCGAAGGTCACTTTAATTTCATTCCGTTGCATAGTTCAAGAATCAATGACCTTTTCTGTTATGCATACGATTTTTCATAAAGACAACTTGAATGTAAAGACTTTTTGTAAAGAACATTTGTGAATTAATAAAATATTTCAATAACTAGCAATTTATTAAAGTAATAAATATATATTTTTTATAACATTTAATTTTGTTTAAAATTTACCATTTCTGTGTTTAATGAAGTTGTGTAACATCAAAACCACACTATACCATAGTACGATGTTGACGGCTTATGTGTAAACAGATATACACAATTTACGAGTTCATAAAAATATGTTCAGTTTCAAAGTAGGGTCTTTAACTCGGATCATAAATTTAATATCCTGCATCTCTACCATCATGACCACACTCTACCTGAGCTCCTTGCCAAATGTTCATAAGATACACACATTTCTATGAATATATATTATTACTATTTACCATACCATACCATTTCTGCACCGGTTCTGAACCAGACTTTTCTGAACCGGTTCGGACCTCGACCTGAGCTTCAACCAAATAGTTGCAAGAATTTACCGTCGAGCACTTACATTTGAATCAAAATAAATTCGGTTTAAAACAGAAAATAGTACATGAAGCAGTTACATAATGTTAATTTAATTTAAGCCAGGTTTTATCGAAATTTTGATCTTTTTTTGAAGCTGTAGTAGTAACATTTGCCTCGCAAATTGCTGAATTCTTGAAAACTGCGCACGATTCGATTTTAAAATGCATAAATTGATTGTCTTTGTCTCCGCAACTATAATAGCTAGAGACTCCAGACTTGGCATGCCGGTTTTCTGATACTACATGTACGCAATGTTCGGTTGTTTCAATTTTTAAATGTCTCGCCTCCTTCGTCCGCAAGTCCTCCACTATCTATGACTCATGTCTGAGTCTGTTGAGGCACTCAGATACCATAGGTGAACAATTTTAACTTAGTTTTTAGTAAAAGCTTAAATTTTATAAAAAAAAAAGTTAGAATAATGACGCCCGACTATCGTGTGCTCTTTAAAGTATTAATGCTTTTATGTACATACGTGTATGTTGCAAAGTGCAAAATTATTACAAAATGAAAAAAAAGTTGTTTATGAAATTGAACCAAGGTTCGAACCTGATTCGTTTGACATTTCTTCTTGTTATGCGCTCATGTTAAGTTTAAAGGGTATACTATCATGATAATGATCTTGATCAACATACGATAGTTTAGGCTTTATGCAGACGTGCGTATATCATAAACATTTATTTAGGAAAGACATTTTTGAATCCAACATTTCAGTGATGTGCGCTATATAATAATTGGAATAATAATATTAATAATTGCACGAAAATATGTTTTATATATTGTATTATATATCAATTTTAATTAATATGCACTTACTATCAATTTTTATATGTTAACCGTATTTTATTCCAACTCGAAATGTGCAGCCATTAGAACATCGATTTTAGTATGACAAACTTTTCTGCTAATTTAGCTAGCTGAATTGAATTTACAGAATTTACATTTACCTATAGCTAGTACAGAAAAAATTCCTTTCAATTCGAAAAACTTTTATATGTCACTATGTCGGCAGTCGACAGCTTCTAACTATATATTCACGTGAAAATAAACATAGGATACTGATCGCACTGGGTGATATCTCATTCAAAGAGATTTTAATATAGTTGCCATCTCAATGTTTTGAATCAATAAATTACTTTTTGAGATATTGACATTGAATTTCGTTCTTAAAAATAATATTATTGCTAGTAATCCCATTTTCTTAATGCAGTTCCCTATTTGTCTAGCTCGCACTAAATTACCTCATTATTCTAGTTTCGCAAGTTTTGGTTTTTCACACATGCAGTTATGAGATAACTCGGATTACATAATTATTAAATTTGTTCATGAAATAAACTTTTATTTAGCAACGCATTCTGTGCTGGTATTATCTTATATCTGATTTTCAGCTATCCGAAGAGTTATCATTTTCGGTGCCATTTGTATTGCAAATTCGTTGGCTTATAAAATGCGCTGTACCGATCAATTCTTAATCAAAACAAATAGTTTTATTTAAGAAATTCATTAAAAATCCCTGAACAAGCTATTTAATTTAGATACAAAAGTGGAAATTTGTATTATGTTCATGGTTAGAGCTAGAACATAAGCCTCTAGAATAGTATTGTTAAACGATAATAATTTCATCAAGATCTATAAAATAATGAAGAAGCAATTTACAAAAGAAAATATATTCATTATTTGTGAGAGTAAAACGGAGCACACAATGCTCACCCTTTCTATCGCACTGTCTATTTCGCTCCCCCACTTGGGTATATAAACAATGTTTATAAGCAACGCTTGTTTATGTACATATGTACATACTAATTTGTACTATTCACTTTAATTAACGAGGTTATAAGTGAGGTCCTGGTGGTAATGACTCTGCCCGGTGGAAAGTGAGTTCAGTATGTGACAAAGTCAGTACAGTCAACCAGCAGTACCGACATTTTCAGGTATTCGATGCAAATACTCAATTTCTTTCTGACTTGGCAGTTATAAATGCTGCTTGAAATATTTTGTTTGGTATTCTTAATTACTTTACTGTGCTTCAGACATAATCTGACTTTGCAGTAGTGTCCACTGACACAGTAGGTGACCGTGTTAGAAGAAACTTTTGAGTTTGAGCCAGATAGGGATTTCGCAATTTCTTACGAAATTTCCCGACTACGTCAATGTAAGAGCGAACGAAGGTTGTCAGTACAGGTTTGTGAAATTTAAATACATATGAAGTTCGAATTCAACCATTCCTTGAACATAGGATACGGCTTAAAACGTTGATAGTTTTAATAAACATTTTTTGTTAGTAATTTTTTTAATATAAACTCTTTTAACTATTTTCAAATTAATATTTGAGTCCTGAAGTTGAAAAACTAAAGGACTAAATTCAGTTTGTTGATGCAAATTAATATTTATTTTTCTTAAAAAATATTGAACAATATCTTTGATATCTCTTCAAATGCTTTGAAAACAATATTTTAGTGTCTTAATTAATAATTTTGGACCTCTTTACAAATATTTCTCAATTTTTATTATTTTAAATGGTAATAGTTCAATGAGGGTCGTGGAAAAGGTTGAGGTACATTACGGTAGAGTGGTATTTTGTGTTTAAGATTAGATCCCCCTCAAATTTGTTTTAATTAGACAGTGCTTTTGAATTCTATTTAATGTTCATAAAAACGCATATACCATACAAAGAACACCATAATATCTGATATGACTTTTCTTAGATCTTAAGATGAAACATCTAAATATGCATGATATATTTAATAAATAACCGATCATATTAGATACAAAATAAAATACCTACTACACTCATACGATCGAAAGCAGAAGCCAACAAAGGAAGAAAGGTACTGTCGACCGTTTAATACCCTATGCCTCTAATTCGAATTGAATTGAATCTGAATTTGAATTTACATATACTTTATTGCATAGGTTGTTGCAAAATCTCCCATTAATGGGACGCGTTCGGATACTACTCTCTAGTATTCGCCGCGTACCATATTACCTAGATAGCTGACGTTATGTTAGCTGAGATGATAATCGTCTTTGGTTGTTTGCTGGTTTCTCGGACTGACTACTCCGAGTAATTAGTGGAAACCGTGCAGCAGGTTGCAGATGTATTCACATGTATTCCAACGAGACAGATTAATAGTAAACCATTCTGTACTGAAATAACATTATTCAGTTATCCAAGGAGGATATGAAATCGCAAATTCAACACTCATATTTCCACTTTCAATAAAAAAGTATTTAGGAAATATTTTAAATACAATGTCCCACGGTAAATTATGAAAAGTGTTCGATTTGGTAATTTGAAGTGAGGCTTATACATTTTTAAAATGTTCATTAAGTAAGTGTCCAGATTGTCGGCATCTCATATAGCTACTGTCGCAGTAATATATTTGTGTTTAAATAAGTTTTTGTCCATATATTTTGGCGGTCAACAGATGCAAAATCATAAAATTTCGTAAAGTGTGGGAAACATTCATTGTAGCTAATTGGACTTATCTGGATTAGGTAAAATTTAGGATGCTCTGGTCCTTGTTAGTGTTAAGTGTGGAGCTTGTTTCGAGCAACAATTTACATTGCGGTATGCTTGTCAGGCGATACACGTATGTACATTTATTTGTATGTACATATGTATGCTTGTCGTGTGTTTCAAATCGCAAGACCGTAGCTTTCAAATTGTTTTAGTTGTAGGTAGTGGGCGATTTGTGGACGAAAAATGCGTTACATTTATAAATTTAAACAACCGACATTTGGGTGTAATATCTAGGAACCTACGTACATACAAAGTCCGGCAGCTTTAAGTTCAAAAAATAAAATATAATTAATATATTCTTTTGTACCACGCCTAAAAACTAAAAGCTAAAAAAACAAAAACGTCACAGACAATATACAGCTTTTACCGTTGAATGCACGCATGTATTGAACTTAAACGGATTTGGTTTTCATACCTTTTTATTTTATCAGCAAAGATTCGGATACTTGGTGTTATTACAAAAAATGCAGCATTACCACTAAAATGCTTATTAATACATTAATAAATTAATTTGATGTACTCTTAAAAATTATTAGTTTAAATTGGCAATCCATTTATCGTACCAAAAATTTTTGGTCTTTATGACCCGATGTAAGCTGCCTAAATAATAGTTCAAACTTAGCAGCTCATATGAAATTATTAAGTAAATTTTATTTCCAAGGCAAACCCAAATTATTTCAAAAGTATTTTGGCTCTGGGTTAAGGGTTAAACAAGAAAGCTCGGATTAAAACTACATTAACAAACTAGGGTGGACTACTGTCTAGATCAGCCAAGTCGATAAGGCCATCGCCGTCCATAAGAAGCAGTTACCATATTTGTAGGGAACAAAAATGAAGAGTTCTAAAAATTATGTTAAGTTTGCGTTAATTTGAGAAAACACAAAAAAAATGTAATTTTATTTAGGTAAAGGTAATTACATAATCACAGAGTGGAAAACATTATTTATTTACATATATCAAATATCTTTAAAATACATATATATATATTATTTAAATATTGGGTCAAAATAACTCAAAAAAATTCGACTGGGGATTTCCCATTTTTAATAAAAAAGCAAGAAAGAAAATGCCAGTCGGGCATGCCGACCGTGTAATACCCTCTGAGCTTCGTTTCCAATTAGATGAGTTCAAATTCGAGTGGCTGCTGCAAGAACTTAACATGCACACATATTTGTATGTTTATCTCGCTCACACGCTTTTCGTTTTCGTTGCTTGTGTGCAGAGCTCAGTGGCTATGCCTTGCTTGAAAGTATCGACTTTCGTTGTTTAATAAACGTTTTTAATTATAGTTTACAATCGTTTGATATTATTTGTCTACAAGTATATGCTAAGTTACAAAACTATACGTTTAGAAATAAGTGAGCCAACGGCTTGCAAAGTTACAAAGAAATTGTGCTTTTGGTGGGCGAAGGAGGCGTGGCATCCAAACAATTTTGATGGCGTTATATTTATATTGCATCTAGTAACCTGCATGCCAAAATTGGAGTCCTTAAATGTTATATTAACTGAGATATTTGCCAAAAACATGTATTTTTTCCGAGGTATATCTGGTTTTTCGCTTATTGTGGGCGAATGGGACGTGGCATAAAAAAAAGGAAACAAACTTGTATTGACTGACTAAATATGTGATCGATACTGACCAACCTTGCACTTGTATCTCTTACCATCTCTGAGATCTGTTTGTTCATACGGACAGACAGACAGACGGGCAGACGCACCGACGGGCATGGCTATATCGACTCGGCTGTTGATGCTGATCAAGAATATATATACTTTATGGGGTCTGCCACGCCTCCTTCTGCCTGTTACATACTTCTGACAAACCCAATATACCCCTCAGAGTGTATAAAAATGAGTCATGATATTGAAAATGGTAGTATATACATATGTTAAATATAACTTTGTTTGAGATGTTTTATCCCAAAAACTAAATTTTTTAAAGAAAAAAACATGATTTTTGACAAATTATTGTTGGTTTGCGGAGATACCACTACTCCACGATATACTTCACGAATTATGCCATTTGGAAAATGATTTTTAGCGAATAATGGGTGTAGCCTCTTTCAATGCATTACAAACTTCGTGATAAAAACAATATTCAAATAACAATATAAAAAGTCTGCTCTGCAAGGGCATCAAATCTGTGACTCTTTCCTGTGCCTTTCTTCTTAAAAAAAAAATGTTCAAATTGTCACATTTTTTAACAATAAGAATTTTAGCAAATACAAAGTTGGTTTTTTTTTAACATTGTAATAATATTGGAGTCTTAGATTTCTTACTATATATAATAAAATAGAACAGAGAATTTGTAGCTTCAAACCTAAAACTGGTTTTATTTTATTTTTTAGTTTTTTTAAAGTTTGGATATTAAATTTGGAATAAGATAATCCGACAGTCAAGAAGTAAGGAACAATGATTCCATCGGCCAATAATGCTCATCAAAAAGTTGCCTTTTGTCGATATAAAAGTGTTTCGAGTATCTCTTGATATTCTTCATCCCAAATGCGGCAATTAAGATTGTTGTTGTTGATTTCAAGCAGAAAAAAGTTTATACCTGTGCAAAATTTAAATTCGGCGCGAGTCCGTTTTCAGCAAGTCATATGCCCAAAATCATATTGAAACAATAATTTTTATTATCCATTAAAAAAACCTATTTTAAGTTAGAAATTTAAAATTTTCTGTATCAAATTTTGAACTATAAAAGTAGGTATGTCAATAAAACAATAATATGTAGTAGATTAAATCATATGTAGTAGTTCTTAAACATATTTTAATCCAGGCCCATAGTATAAAAGACGGCAAGGAAATTGACCTTTGAACGGAGCTTCACTTGGAACTAGTATCAAAAAGTGTTGTTATCGAGTCTAAACCTGATAGGCATGTATTTAACTATGTAGATGGACCAAGCAAGCTCTTATTAAAATTAATACCACATCAATCAATCATTTTACAACTGTGCTGTCGGTCAAGTTCAAAGCTGTATTTGTTATTGAAAGTCTAGAGCCTAGTTCAGCTAAACTATTCCAGAAGAGCACTATAATCTTATGGTCTCTTTAAGACAGTTACACATGCGCTTTGGTTTTAATTCAATGCGTTTAAAGTCGCGCTACGGAATCAAAAACAAAAAAAAAAAAAAAAAACAAAAAAAAAATGATAAATTACCAAGAGGAACGTAAATAATATTTTAGCTTGGAACAAAACATGTGTTGTAGGCTGCCCGAGAAGTAGACAGACCGCAATGGAAAAAACTTCAAAAGATTATTGAAATATGTTTGTGCCCAAGACGTGGCTGTTAAATTATTAAAAATCATGCAATGCTTTGCCGTTTTTCCCATCAACATTGCCACTCTTGGCTAGGGCTCTGCCCCAGTTCTCGCTTGCTCATCGCTCTGTTTGTCGGCATAATCACCATAACAAAGAAATTAAACATAAATATATTAACGATAATACAAATACTCAGTGAGCTCTCTGTGGCTTGTATGGACGGACTGTAATATGCGTACAGCTGCAAGAAAACCGCCGCGTCATTGACTAATTTGTTGTTTTTAACTCGCTTTGGCGCCAAGGTGTCGCTCATAGAAAAGGCAACAGTTGTCTGACAGCGGACAGCGCTGAATGGAATTTTAGTGAAATTATTAGAAACATAAAATCATATTAAATTACCGAGTTTCAGCAAACAGAATATGCATTTGGTATTAATTTTATTGATTCCTTTCGGCCAAAAGAAGAGCTCAGTGTATTATGTATTATAATTTAATCCAAATGATGTATTCACGGTCTTTAAATGCTTCCTTTAAACTAACATTTGAATGAGTAAGAAAAATCACATCATTGCACTCTAAAGCCAAAAGCAGAAGCTAAAAACACAATTGCAGTGCTAGTGCATACAGCAAGTGCAGTGTACATACGAACATCAACATGGTTTGTGTCATTCGATAGGAATCAATGCTAATTTAAACTATTTATTTAAACTATTTAGTCTAGGACAGCAACAAAGGTTTGTTTATATCATAGCATTAGGTAATAATATCATGGTATTGCTAGGTAATTATTGGTTGAATAGTTATCTATTTAATCATCGCATACAGTCCCCAAAATTTTATGATACAAACATAATTTATCTATCTAGTAACAAAAGAGTACACTTATTCAAATCCAAAAAAATGTTACATAATATCAATGTTACAATGTTACTTAAAGCTTCAGATTTATACCACATGACAGATTTATATAACATGACATAAATACTATGTCTATTAAAATTTACGACTTTTATTATTAAGCCATTAAGAGCACTTGGGTTTTTCTTGTTTTAATGACCGGGAAAATTAAAATATTAAATTTAATGATATAGTGGAAAAGCAATTGAGAAGTTGTCGAAAACAGAGCAGTTCAGATAAATATTATTCTAATAAATAAAGCTAAGGTCCAGACGGGAAAGAATTGAGGATTTTAGACTCTGCATTTGTAGTTAAATGGTTTATGTTTTCAATATATCAATATTGGCTGAGAAATTTTTTTGGCTGCCAAATCAATTTTCTGCCTAAACATATTCCCTGAGCTAATACATATTAACTACGTTTTTAAGATTTTATTTAAGAGCTCGGAGTATAAAATTTTCTTTTAATATCTGAACCGAAAAGAAAGCTGGCGACTTGTTTGCTAATACATAGATAAGACTAATTGTTTTCGCTGACTTCGTGTTCATCGCAAAGGCAAAAGATATTGGTTATTTTGCCCCAACATCCACATCAACATGCAACCGTTTCAAGTCTAACAAATGCTAATATCTAAACAAATATTTGACAGATCAAAAGTATTGATAGGCCATGCTAAAACTAAATGGAATTGCATATGAGACAACGAGATATCACTCATTGAGATCTGACCAGTCGATCTCCATATTCGCAAGTGGTTTTGGTTTCGACTGTCCAAAGTTGAACTGCTGACCACAGTGATCGGTGCTTTTATACCCTCTAAGAGGTATATTGGGTTTGTAAAAAGTATGTAACAGGCTGAAGGAGGCGTGGCAGATCCCATAAGGTATGTATATTATTGATCAGCATCAACAGCCGAGTCGATATAGCCATGTGCGTCTGTTCGTCTACAAGTCTACAGTACAACTTTATTTTCGATTTTTACCATGCCCTCCACCGCCCCCCCAAATCGTTAAAAACGATTTCACAACTCTCATAACTCGAAACTAATAAAGATATCTAAACAAAATTCACACAGTACCACTTAATGTATCCTGACCGACCTCGGCTCGGATCGTACAACTATATAGCCGCCATGTCATAAAAGTTTAAAAATGTGCTTTTGCGTTCTTACATTGTTGTTTTTAAGATATTTCAATGAAACTCACACAGTATGAGCAAGGTCGTACATATACTGACCGATTTTGTTTGAAATCGGATGACTATTTTTTATGATAAAAAATGGGATTTTGATAAGACTTGATTGATTAGATGACTGTATCATATATTTTATATATGATGAAAATTGAAAAACTTACTAAATCTGTCTTTTATGCTAACTTTTTTGTTTTTTAAGATAACTGAACTAAACTCGCAGAAAATGTGTATGGGAATATTATCTATACCCTGGCCAACTTTGGATTGGACAAATATATCACACAGATCCCATGTCTTTAGTATGAGAAACTTAGAACCATAGATGCAAAATATTTTTTTTTAATTTCGGACTTGTTTTTAATTGAAATCGGACAACTTCTTTATAAGCAATCGTATTTTACAAATCTTAAAAGTTGCGGTTTAAGCGCCCCATTGCTCACAAATAGCTGATTTATTTGTTAAGCTTCTTAGTTTAGAAGACATCTCACATTGAGTACTTGACTTTGCTCTAGAATACGCCGTAGTATCTTACAGTCGGCTCGCTTGACTATAGCAGTTCCTACTAGTCTTAAGTGTATTTAATATCTATCTATATCCGAATAAGTGGTTGCAATATCCAATTTTTAACTAAACTTCATTAGTATCAAAGGGCGTTCATGCATACAAAGTCTGTATTACAGACAACTTTGCACAACATTTAAGTTAACCATTTTGCTAATATCTGAAAAGTAGAAATTTTGGCATACAAGATGAACCTAAGCTGCAAATATATTAACGAGCTACATTATCAGCATCAACACCTTTGTTGATGGAACCATGGCCATCTAGACACACGGATTTTGTGATCAAAGGACAATGAATTGACTAGTGTAAAAATTGTACAAGTTCAATCCGTTACAGTACTAAACTCCAAAAATATTGCAAATCTTCCTTTCTGAGTAATGATAACAATTTTTTGTATTAACACCTAAAGGAGGATATTGTTTAGAGCATATCGTTTTTATTCAATGATGCGAAGGAGCAAGAGCAGCAACTTGCCCGTAACACTAATAGTGGGTGTTGCATATAATTTCGCTTCAACTTAATTGCAATTGCACGGTGTATCGGCACAATAATGTATTAATTATTATTGTTATGTTGACTATAACTTTCAAAATTGAACTATACATTAAATTATTTTTGATGCTGTTGCTGCCTTCCAGCTTATGTGCAGCATCAATCAATTTGCTCGATGATTTTAATCATGTTTGGGGTTCTTGGGATAATCGTAGCGTTCATCAGCCGCAAACCTGAACACTATCAACCCTATCTCAACTCGCGCTTTGTGCAAAATTTAAAGCCTGTTTGATTTGTACCAAAATCGATGAAGGTTCGAGTAGAATGTGACCTAAAACATATTTCCAAAGTATAAAATTAGATTTTTAGACATAATATATTGACTGTATTTTTGATATTCTTTTGTGTTCTGTCTATTGTGTGTTTTCAACTAAATGCATGTAATATGCATTTACTACTATTCCCATATACAAACCAAATTACATCGCACAGTGTTTTATGTAGTTACGAGTGAAACAATTTGTTAGAAATGCCTAGTATGACAAACTTTTTTTGCTTTTCAGTCATCTCAATCGAATTGACACAATATGCATTCATTACCTAACCAATCCGCATAAGTTTAATGTTGATCGGATCCATTTATCTAATAGCTGTCATTAGAGCAATCGGTTAAAAATACTTAGTACGACGAACAAAACTGGGCTCTGCAACGGTATTACATTATTGACATCCCAAAGGCAACTTTCTTTCGTGTTATGATTCAAACCGTTAGTTTAGTCAGAATAAAGTGAATGGTGTGTTTCAAACGAACAACTACTCTGATGATTGTATTTGAGGCATTGTTTTCCTTCGACAAGTAAGCCTGATCAAAAATTATGTTCTCCAACAAACTTATTCAAGCCAACTGTAATATTTGTGAATCTATTTTTCTTGAGAATTTTTGTTGATATATCGTATTCGATATTAATACTATATTGTGGCAAAAAGTCAAAAATTCATTTGGTCTAAACATTTTGTGACTTGTCGACCACCTATCTTATATCAATTTAGTGTAATATTTAGTATACATTACAGAACGGTATCGGCTTCAGTGTTCCCAGGTTTTGAATGTTGAAACAAGCTAGATTATACAAAAATATAAGCTAGAACAAGCTAAAAATTCTAAAAAAAAAAAAAAAAAAACAGACTAAAAATAAAACAACATAATAATTAGCAAATTTCTATACGTGTAATTAACTCTTTCAATTTGTTGTTAGTGTTATTCTCATATTTTTTATTGGAACGTATCAAAGGAATATATTTTTCTGACAATTCGTAATTATGATAACATTTGCCATGACAGCACAATTTAAGGTTTCAAAAGAAATTTTTTTGTATATATTAAGCAATTTAATATTTCTTAAATAAACCTTATATTTAATATTGAGTTTACGGACTTAATAGTCATTTTGTTTTTCTTTTGACTGATCCTCAGGTTCTTTGCGCAACCACTCCATGTATTCGGCCCATTTGGCCCATGCGTTCCGAAAATTTTGTTTGTTGTTAATTGTAGTTCTTCTTTCCAATATCACAATTTTGAACACTATCACCAGTTTTAAGAAAATTTACATATGTAGTGTGACCGAAATTTGTGAACGAAAATATTCCATAAATTAATACTTAAATTTCATGATATACCAAAATATGTATCACAAAAATACTTTTGGTTCGAATTGCCTTTAAAAATATGCATTGCATATAAAAAGGCTTAAATAAGCTAGATAGATAGATTTACGACTATAGGAACTATGAAAGTTTTCCAAGCTATTTTGTTTTTAAATGAGCCAGAACTAGGCTTAAATGGCAACACTAATCGGCTCGTCACAAAATGTTAAAAAAAATTTCATTTCACTATTGATAGAAATTTTGAATTGAATTGCTGTCCCTAAACTAATATTGCCGTTAAGTCGTATTTTGTATGATCGGCAAAAACCAAAAACCTGAATTCTTTTGCTTGATTCCAAAATTTGTGTTTTGGGTTCGCAACTGAATCTAGTATATATGTATGTACAATATGAATGTCAAACGCAGATTTCAGTTTAGAGAGTTTTGTTTTTAGAAATATTAAGCATGATTGACCTTTATTATTATTGGTTTGACAAAATATGAAATTTTCAGGAATTATAGTTTATTTTTTATGATTTGATATTTATACAGGTTGACAACTTTATGCTGTTTATCTTGCTTAAATAGCTCTGGGTCTAAAATAATCGAAGATAGGCACGATATAACTGCTATATCGAGGGGCTTAAGTTATGCCTGTTAAGTGACGACACATTTGCTGTAACGTTTTTATAAACAAAATATTTTTTCATTAAATTGTAAAAATTAATTAGACATGCGCTTTTGTCACTAAAGTAATTCTATATTTAAAAATGTTGTCATTTGAATATAATTTTTAAAATTGTTTTTCAAACACGAATGTTTCATTCAATTTTCGGGACTGCTGTTTCTAAAAATGAGAACAAAATATTGCTTTGGTACTCTTCATTTACACATGGTAGGCTCAAATAATTAAAAATTTAAAACTAAAAAGTTGAATAAACATTCTTTGATGGTTTTCTTCATAAAAAAGTAGAAATTTACATAGTAATAATTGTCTGTAATTGTCTGGCACCCAGGTTCAATAAGTAGTTTCTGTTTGGGATTGTTGTCTTTAATAAAGTAATGTTTAAGCTTTTCTGATTTTTTAAAATTTGTAAATGCAAGACTTTGAGCACTTTTCGTAATTCGACTCAAAAAATATCCATTCACTATTGGAGCATAAACGGACCAACATAACAAATTGCGTAGCTGTACTCTGTGAGATCCAGAAGGTCATACGAACTCGGCTGTTGATGTTGGTCACGTGCTTTGTACTTAAATTGGCAACACTTTCATATATTAACCGATCGGGGCTTACTCTTCACCAAACGTCTGTCCATTATAGCCCCCAAAAAAAACATCTTTTCGTAGGCATTATAATTCAACTTTAGTATGGTATTTAAAACGGGAGTGTTCAGCCGCAAGGACAGTTGCGGGTAAATTAGTAATTTATTCATCCTGTATACAAATAGAATATAGGGGTTTGGCTAGCTTTTTAATAAATTGCAAAAAGTTTGTTTTTTTTTTTTTGGAAAAATCTGTAAAAGCTTTAAACCTATTAAAAATATAGTTTTGGATTTTAAGTGAAAATGTCATGCCAAAATCATTGTGCTAAACAATGAATTATTTATATATCTCATATCTTATATATTTGTTACAAAAATAATATTATAGAAATATAGGAAGTTATAATTTAAAAATCTATTTTTAGAGCGTAAAGAATAATGTCAGGATTTATTACTGTCGGTTAAGCTCGGGTGCACTTTTTTCTTTGCAAATTAGAGACTTAAGTCAAGCTGCGTTTGTCCTATACGTGCATATATTGTTCAGTAAAATTTTATTAAAATCATAATGTTTATCTCTAATTTTTGGCTCAGGGTCTTATACAGTCGTGCTAGCTTGATTATAGCCTTTCATACTTGTTGAAACATTTCAAATTGCGTACTTGATATTGCTCATGAATAAGTACATGGTATCTTACAGTGGACTCCCTCGACTGTAGCCGTTCTTGCTAGTTGCAAATGAAGAAGTTCAAACAGATCGTTGTGCCTCGTTTCAGCTGTCGTTTTGATTTTTATAAATGTAATGCATCATTTGCATGCTTCGCTAAAATGTAACGCAGCGTTGCAATAATAACATTATCAGAATTGAAGAATTGGCCTTACAGTCAATGCGAGCCCTGAGAAGGAGAATTAGGAGACAGCGACTTCATTAAATTAAACTTTTCTGCAAAAGAGCGAACAACATATTTTCAAGAGAAGCAATTTATTGTTTTATTAACCTAAGGTATGAACTGGAGTTAATGTTTTTACTCTTTTAATCAGGTAATAATTAGCACATACAAAAATTATGGTGCTCGGCACGTCAAAGTTAAAGTCAAATGTAGTCCTAATGCTATTCACTTTTAGGTTATTTTCTTTAAACATAACTTTTGTAAAAAAAAATGAGTATGGACTTCACACTGGCATATCTGGCATTGCTATATACTTAAACATGCCTGTCTGTTTGTTAGAAAAAACAAGGAAGGTTACAGTAGAGCTTGTTCGACTGTAGAAGACCCTGAGTCAGTATTTTAAAAATAATATCTTGATTAAAAGAAAGTTTAATTAAGCAAGTATTAGATAATATTATTTTGATTATAAGAAAACTAAATTGAAGATACATGAATGAATGAATTTTAATACAACTTTACATCGTATTTCTGAGTTGCATTTAGTTGAAAACATTAATTTAATAAAAGCGATAGTTGTAACAAGAAAGCAAATGTCAGTCGGGCATGCCGACCGTGTAATACCCTCTGAGCTTCATTTCCAATTATGAGTTCATTTTGGACTGCTCACAAGCAGTGCACTGCTTGTGTGTATAAAATTTAAGCAGTGCACTGCTTGTGAGCAGTCCAAAATGAACTCATAATTGGAAATGAAGCTCAGAGGGTATTACACGGTCGGCATGCCCGACCTGCTTAAATTTTATACACACAAGCAGTGCACTGATTGAGTTTTAAATACACAAGCACTGCTTGTGCACTGATTATAAACACTGCAGCGTGAACGAAAGCAGTGAACTGCTATTGCGATAAAAATATAAGTTTGTATGACAAACATTTTTAATTATAGTCAGATTTTAATGAAATTTTCACAATCGTTTGATATTATTCGTCTGCAACTAAATGCTAAGTTACAAAACTATACGTTAGGAAATAAGTGAGCCAGCCGCTTGCAAAGTTACAAAGTTTGGTGGGCGAAGGAGGCGTGGCATTCAAAAAATTTTGATGGCATTGTCTTTGTATTGCAATTAGGAACCTACATACCAAAATTGGTGACCCTAAGTGTCATAGTTACCGAGATATTCGCCAAAAACATGCATTTTTTACGATGTATGTTTGGTTTTTCGCTAATTGTGGGCGTGGCATCAAAAAAAGGAAACAAACTTGTATTGACTGACTAAATATGTGGTCGATACTGACCAAGTTAGAACTTGTAGCTCTTACCATCTCTGAGATCCCTTCGTTCATACGGACAGACAGACGGACAGACAGACATGGCTATATCGACTCGGCTTTTGACGCTGATCAAGAATATATATACTTTATGGGGTCTGCCACGCCTCCTTCTGCCTGTTACATACTTTTTACAAACCCAATATACCCCTCAGAGGGTATAAAAATCAAATATGGATAGCAATACTATTTTTAATTGTGGGCGAAGGTGCGTGGCATTTAAAAAAGTGTTGTTATTCTGAAAAAAGTCAGAAAATTTAAAAAAAAAAAAAGTAAATTTTCTTTTGTTTCCGCTGCCGAGGATCGAACCCGAGAGCCCGCTCTTCTCGCAGGCGAGCACTTTACTCACTAAGCCACCACGCTCTTAGAAGAGTGAGGGCTTAAATAGATACTTAAGTAGAATTCAAAATAAATCATCTTCAAATGATTTTCTTTGGAATTTCTCCCGAACAAATTTATTGCCGAAGAAAGTGAACTTAAGTAATAGTAACTAAATTTTATTGAACTGTTTTTATTATTTTTCGACTGATTTGTATTTTTAAGCAAACTTTCTTTTCGAAATAAATAATTCGTCTACAAAATGTTAACTGTACAGCTTTTAGATCGCAGTTTGTGGGCAAAGGGGACGTGGTATTCGAAATTTTTAAAGCGTAATATGTTTATATCGTATCCAGTATCGTTCATACCAATTTTGGTCTTTCTAGCATTCATATTAAGAAAGTCAAAAATCGAGATAGTCCCACTGTTTCTCTAACTGTGGGCAATGGGGGCGTGGCTTCCAAGTTTGAAAATAAACTTGATCTGAGTAACAGAGCAACGAAGATTCTGCAAAAAGAATTTTAGCTATTATACTTTCTGAGAAACAGGCATTCATACAGACGGACAGTTGCAGAAAATTTTGATGGCATTGTCTTTATATTGCATCTAGCAACCTGCATGCCAAAACTGGAGTCTCTATTTGTATCTATGTATTTGTTCCGAGGTACGTCTGGTTTTTCGCTTATTGTGGGCGAACGGGGCGTGGCATCGAAAAAAAAAAGATTCTTGTGTTGACTGACTAAATATGTGATCGTTACTGACTAAAACGGATATTGTAGCTCTTTCTATCTCTGAAATCTGTTTGTTCATACGGACAGACAGACAGACGGACATGGCTATATCGACTCGGCTTGTGATGCTGATCAAGAATATACATACTTTATGGGGTTTTGCCACGCCTCCTTCTGCCATTACATACTTTTCACAAACTCAATATACCCTTCAGTGGATATAAAAACAAAAAAGTAAGCATAAAAGACTGATTTAGTGAATTTCTGACTCAGATAAACCTAGTATACTACTAGTACTTTGTACGCCGTGTATAAAAATGTTGGTAAATTTTTATATATACAATATTGTCTATTTTATCGTCTTGTATTTGTATGCTTACAAATTTATAGTATGTGTACTTTTACTAACCCCTTTATGTGTTTATTTGTAATTGTTCGCCAATTTGCGTCAAAATTGCATATTAACAGGACAACAATGGTGTAGACATGTCCTAAGAGCCTGCCTGTTAACCAGCCAATTTTCCTTTTCACCGTTTCACACAGGCTGACATCAACCCTGAAATATTTCGTCACAACTTCGATTTCAATTTCCATACCATCCATCAAATGCGCTGCCATTTGTCAGTTTCAATCTGTTTTCTTTTATTTAACTATATACAGAAGCAAGAACTGAATTTTTCATCCTTACGCTTAAACCGTCGCCTCCAGCTGCGAAGCTTGAATCACTTATTTGTGTATGTCCAACCAGCTAATTATTAATACAATACTGGTGACGGCAGTCTGAGCTACTGACGAAAACAGATCCCACACCGAACATAATAGCCGCATTGTGTGCTAGGCTGCAGGCTACTAAATATAGTGATATACACATGTGTATATCATACAAAACCTTTTAACAAGGCTACCACCTTAGCTTTTAGTGACGTGCTGAACTCTACACTATTTTAATGTAATTATAAAAACTTCCTGCATTTTTAATACCTATCGAATGGCACATACAAATTTTATATGAGTGAAATTTAGATTTTTTAGCTTAACAAACCGATTTTCATAACATTAACGACATAGTTTTAGAGCTTCCTAAGTCTTGGTCGCACTATTAAACCTAAAATTCCTTATATTCCTGATTTGGATTGTCCAAATAACTATAGTAGCAACTGGCTACTCCAAAGGTTTTACCACAGTAAAAGTTATCCATTCAATAATGCCAAATTCTCAAACAATTTAATTGTCAATTTAAAACTACTTTGATTGTGTGCATGCAGTGTGTATATAAAAATAATGTATACATATGTATTGTACATATACACAATATATGTATATGTATGTTCATATAACTGTAATAATTTGCATTCAATAAAAGTCTATATATGTACATTGGTCAACTAATTCATATGTTCAAGAGCGGCTTTGATGGTGAAGGTGCAGTTATTTTTTTTAAAGATCCCACTTGTGCAAATCAATTACAGGGTGTTGTTTTAAGTTCAAACAATTTTTAAATAATATTTATCAATAATTATTGTTTAAATTATTTTTAAGATCATATTCCGACCTTGTATCTTAAAAGTTAATGGGGTCTGCTAGGATTGTCAAAGGGCAAAATTAAATATATGTTTATTATTTTATTTTTCATGAAATTAAATATTTTCAGAATTTTTTTTAGTGAACCTTATTTTGCCAAGTTCTACTGGATAATTGACTGCCTCCAGCTGTCTTTCCCCACATGGTAAGTGGTCGTTCTCAGTCGCAACCCCGTCTCAGTTTAAGTCAATGTATCTTTCAAAGTCGTCAAAATGAGCATCGACATAAGCATCGATAGCTTCTCCGAATGTCTAAATATGTTGTTGCTCATAAATAAGCTGAAGATTTCATCTAAATGTATTAATTTTAAATTTGAACTAAAGACGTGGTACAAAACCCTGATCATGTTCTTTAAAATGGCACACTCATATACACATAGTTGACTTCTGTTCGATGGTAGATATTATCAAATGGTTATTTTTGCAAATATCAGCTAAAGAAATGTTTGCCAACGCACTTTTTAGAACTAAGTTTATTTCAATATTTTTGATTATTTATTTATCGATATAAACTGTTTACCAAACGTTTATATAATTTTACCGTCTATCAAATCAAGTCTTTAGTTATATTTAGCCATTTGTGGGCAAGGAGACTTACTAATCACCGCTTTAGCGAGGCCAAGATTAGTTATTTACACAACGTAAATCTTAGAAATTTATCAGGCAATAAGACGGCATTAATATCATTAAATTAAAATAAATTCTACAAATCCCATAAACACTCATGGTGTTTTCGATGTTATGCATATTCTCACTCACACATATAGCATATGTGTCTAAAAAAGTATTGTAATCTATGTAGTTGGCAGTCTACATTACCGACAAAATAGGAGACAAAAACAAATGAAACTTGGAGTGAAGTATTGATACTAGCGATACTCACTTTACAAGTAGAAATCGCAACAAACGATATCGCATTCGAAATGGTTAGATTAATTGTGGGACATGGATTGGTTAAATAACCTCATTCCTCAGTTCCTGAAAGCCTTATTTCTTCATAGCTGAGGAACCAATCCTGAACTACTAGGGATTTAATTCTATTGAAGCTATTACGAAGATGTGATGAAAGGCTTTCTTGTTTGTCTTGTAGCAGAAGTAATAAAAGCTCGAACATTTCGACTTTTGCTTCTTTGTATGCAAGTTTGCAAAGACTAGCAAATTTTACATTGTATTTAGATTTTGATCATAAATAAATAATGAATATTGAAGTTCCACAAATATCAGTATACATACAGTATACTTATACTTATCTCAGTTTTATTAAGATTTGTAATGTAAAAAATATTTAGCCGACCATACATTTAAAAAAAAAAATATATATATATATATTAAAGAATGGTAGAGTACGAGGTTTTTTGAAACCATTTTAAATTATTAATAACTATCAACAGAAACATTGCATTTCCAAAAAGTCTTAATCTAATCAATGCCCTGACTTATGAAATGTGCTGCATCGTCTGTAATAAAAAGTGTAAGGTTAAAGTATACATTTATGTCGTAAATAAATTTTTTTTAAAGTTTTTTCGACGTGCCGTGCGCCCTACAATATTTTTGTATTTTGGTATAATTTTTATTTTACTTTTGAATTATTATTCGCCACAAAATTGATATCATGTATTTTTATACTACAGCGTACGGAGTACGTAGTAGAAAATTGGGTTTGTCCGAAGCGGTTTGTGTGTAACCGGCAGAAGGAAGTCTGCAGACCCCATAAAGTATATATATTCTTGATCAGCACCAACAGCTGAGTCGACATAGACATGTTCGTCTGTCCGTCTGTATGGAAACCTAGATCTCGGAGACTATAAGAGCCACAGCCACCAAACTTGGTATGTATATCCGTCTTTGCTGCCAACAGTACAAGTTTATTTTGGATTTTTGCCACGCCACGCCCCAGCAAATCGTGAAAAACGATTTCGCAATTTCTATAACTCGAAAAGTATTAAAAATATGGGAACGAAATTTACACAGATGTACATGGTACCACTTAATGTCTCCTGGCCAACTCTGGTTCGGACTACTATATAGTCGCCATATCATAAAAGTTTAACAACGTGTTTTTGCATTAATACATTGTTATTTTTTAAGATATTGCAATGAAATTCATACAGTACGTGCAAGGTTGTAATATACAACCGATTTTGGTCGGAATCGGATGATTATGCCATATATTTTCTATATGATAAAAATTGAAAAATGTACTAAATTTGTCTTTCTGCCTAATATTTTTGATTTTCCAGATAACTAATTTCACAGAGTATGTGTATGATAGTATTATAAACACTTAACAACTTTGGTTTGGATCGGACAACTACAATACATAGCTCCCATATAAGTAATCTGACAAACATCAGAGCCAAGATATGTCTTTAGTATGAGAAACATTTTTGTCTGTTGAGGTATTCAAACCAAACTTTTACAGAAACTTTTTTGTTTGTTGAGGTTTCCAAACCAAGCTTACATAGTAGTTGCAAAATATTTTTGTTTTTAATATTCTGAGTAGTTTTGGTTGAAATTGATCAACTACATTATAAACAATCGTATTTACAAAATTTTAAATGTTGAGAATACTGCGTCTTTTCTCATAAATAGGTTATTACTATGCTTGGCTTATAAGTTTATAAGACATCTCACACTGAGTATTTGATTTTGCTCTAGAATACGCTGTAAATAGTATATTACAGTCGGCTCGCTCTACTGTAGCCGTTCCTACTAGTTTTTTATATGGTTAAGATGTAACAAGACAATGTTAAATCCAAATATCTTTCTTTCTAGAGCCGTTGAAATCGAAAGGGCTTTACTTGACACTCAACGGTTGACTCTTATCAACCCCTTATTAATTGCAACCAGAACTCAAGCAGCAGCCACCCACCCACGGAAAATTTGAGGCAGTTAGAGTGCAAATTAATTGCAATATGAGATAAATTAATTCTGCCCCTTTAGATAATTGAGCAGTCGATGGATAGGGATGTCGCAAGAAAGGGGTGGTATCCATTAAAAAAAACTGTCATTTGATCTTAATGAGCGTCCAGTTAATTATGCCATTTTACACTTAGTTTCGGCGAGGGCTAAGACTCTGAAGAGCACACCATTTGAAGTACTAGACCGTGCTTCAACAAAAAAATCATTGCTGATGGCACTGAGGCATTGGTTAAAGTAGTACCAACTGTTTAATGTAAAATAAACCATACTAAATTATTTAATTGACTAAAATTGGTTTTAACTTTTGACACATAATTTGGCATGTTCCTACAAAAATATTCTAAAAATAATATTTTCTATATAGCGTTTTAGCTTAAGACATAAGTTCTTAGAGCTCTACAGAGTCATGTAACTGGGCTTAGGTTAATTATGTCGGAAAATGTATATTTTGAGAGCGTGATTGATCTTTTTGAACAGCAAAAAAAATTTTGCATACTATATGCACACTTGTGCACGTTTTCGATGTTTGTCCAATTTTTAGTACATTTTCTTTTGCACATATACATACACAATATGTAATGTAGTTAATGCACATTTTCGGAAATTTTTTGGCATTGCTTTAAAATCAGGAAATAGGTACGTTATTTGCTACTCAATACTGGCCTAACTGTTACAAATTTCTGTTGTCTGATTTGAATAATACTTGGCATACATTTAGATAATTGCACTGGATACTGTATTACTACTTTATTTGCTACTCAAAACGCATATAGGGGCGGACTTAGAACCTTAGATCAACTACAGCCTTAATACTGCGGGTGCACATGTTAGTGTTTTTATTTATTCTGACCATTTTATTTGGAATTGGACAACAATATATGTATTGTACACACCTATCATATCATCAAACCGTTAAAAGTTTGTTGTTGGTAAAAAGCAGTCCTTTACCTTTCCCAACTTTGATTGAAATCGGACAACTGTATCATAAAGCTGTCATATGATCAATTTGTTAAAAATCAATGTTAAAAGTATTACAAATATTTTTGGAATAAAAAACTTTTTGAGCGATTCTCACACTTTACACTTTACACTTTACACTTTTATATTTAGTACACATTTGACAACTGTAATATATAGCTTTCATACGAACAATATATCGAAATCAGTGATTTTGAGATATATAAAACTTCGCAAAAAGCGTACTTAACATTGCTTTGGGTCGTGTACATGGTCTCTTTTAGTCGGCTATAGAGCGTGTAAGAGCATACTAAAGAGCATACTATATACTCAACATGTATTAGAAAGAACTCTGGCGACACCAATACAATGCACTACAAGGGATAATTTAGGACATTGTCTCGTACTAAAATGCCGTCGGCAAATCAAAGTTCATACAGACAATCAGACTTTACTTTAAAAAAGATTTTTAATTCACTTGTGATAAACTCAAACAAAAGCATATACTATACTTCAAAAAGATTGCGCACTAATTGAGGGTGGGTTACGTTGGATAAGCGCTCAACTCATTTAATCCAAAAAGGGCATCCGCTATGCGAAAATACGTAAAAGACACAAGTATGTGGGAGAGATACTGTATATCATATAACAACCCCTTAAAGAGGTTAAGAACTAAAGCGCATATTCACACCCAAAATAACTACTATCAATTTTGTGACGTAAAAAGTTATTCAAAGTTAAATTTTTTGTTTTATTCTTTAAAAATCGGTTAAATTTAACTCCTATTAGTTGCCAGAAAGTGACTGGATTTATTTATATCCCGTTACAATGGACAAATTTTTTAGTAACTAATTTCATTCCCAAAAATCGACTGGGACTGATAAGGCTTATTTTTTTTAATAATTCTATAAAATTATTTAATCGGGCTCCAATGTATATTACAGTGAAAGGCAATCTACCTATCGGATGAAAAAAGCAGTCGCTGGTATTTAAATTAAGTTTTTAAAATTGGCCATACTGCATGTGGTTGAGTCAAAAACACCATTCATTGGATGTAATCAGATGCTACTGGTATATACGTATTCTTTTTAATAGATGTTGAAATAGTATGATTATATTAACGACATGTCAGTAATCTTGTTAATTTGTTACTCGTATTTAAGATTAAGACTTTCAGCGAATGTTACCCTTTAAAAACTTACTTTCTACGAAAAATTACTTTATATCTCTAAAAAAAAAGTAAAATTTATTGCCGAGAGTAATGTTGCAAGTTTTAACTTGTTATGAAGCCCGCGATATCGATGATAACAAGTTGTTTATAAAAACAACTAAAAAATGAATATGTATGTAGTTTAAAATCTTCTTATCAAGATTTTTAATTTTAAGTCGTACTCATGAATTCCTTTTCTAAAAATTTCAGTATTCTAGATTCTAAAATGAAAAAATATTACAACCTATATATGAGTAGTAAATAACAATGAAATGAGAATACTCAGCTTTTTAGTTGAACCTTTAGTGACAGGTATAACGACGTTTTTTTATACCTCTGGAAAGGTTATTATTCACGATGTTTTGAACACATAGAAGGAGGCGCGGCAAGTTCAATAGAGTATTTATATATTTTTGATTACCATGTCACTTATGTTTCTATATTAACTACCTAAGCAGTTGTAAAACTATCTTGCACTATTTTTGCACTGATCCGTTAAAAACATATATCTACTACGTATTGCAGAAAACTGCTTGTGGCACTCTGGCTATAACAATTTATTTAAAACAAGAAAGAAATGTTATCTTCGGCACGCCAAAGATTGGACACCCTTACAAAATAAGGGTTTTACAAAATAAGTAGTCCGATCGGGATGAAATTTGGCAACCATATGAGAAATTATAGCAACTGAATTTATGTGAATTTGGATAAAATCGCTCATTTTCTATGAATACATTTTAGCACTAAGCATTTCCAGCCGATTGTTCGTATGGCATAGGAACTTACTACTTATATGATATAGTAATCCGGTTTTAATATATGTACTGCTTGCAGAGAGAATACGCATGTGTACCAAATTTCATCAAAATAGTTTTAAAACTGAGAGATTAGTTATTAGATTAGTTATATCGACTCGCCTGTTGATGCTGATCACGAATACGTATAAGTTTTGGGGTGCGCCACGCCCCCTTCAATGCGTTACACACTAAGTGACAAAAACACAATGGTCTCTGTAAAGGTATACAAACAAATACTTAAAATATGTATTATTGAAAATAATTAGAAATTGGCAAAAATTCATGTTTAACAGGCTCAATAAAACAACAAACAGTTGTAATTCATACATAAGTGGATAACAAAACCCATATTAAGTTACACACAGCCCAACAACACATTTAAAAGTACAAAAAACTAAACGTTACAGTAAAAAATGCATTATGTTCTGCGAGTTTTAGCACGAAGTCGGGTGCAAATGGCCAGCTAAATGTAACCAATTTAGATTCTTGAGTCAGCTAATACTACAAAAAATCTTATTAGTGGAATATTGGGGATCTCAGCTGAAAATTTTTTTTAAAAATTTTTAACATTTATGGAAATGTATATACGAATAATTTTTCAAGCAACTGTATATTTTTGTGAACATAAACTTTAAAACCGTTGCTAAATAATTTTAGTTCAAGTGAATATCTGAATTTTCAACATTCATATTGATATTATGCAAAATTTTATTGCATTCGTCTCTACTTAACTAATTTATTTTTGCTTTAATGCGAGAAAAAATAAAATAATTCATTTTCTTTTAAAGAAAATTTCGGAATAGAAATTGTTAAATTTGTAACCGAGTGATTTATTAGTCAAAACTAGAATGGCCAAATTATCCTGTTTGCTGCGTGCCCAAAGTAGGAGTTTTTAATTGATATTAATGATTCTAAGTTTAAAATTAGTAAGTTTTAGGTTTCTACGGACAGACATACTAAAAATATAAGTATACTTTGCACTTATTTGGTTTCAATTTTGATCGAGTCCAACCGTAATTATCACTGCTGCGGACTTGACTTGCTTCCACTTTATACCTAAGTCGACTTCAGAAAAGTAATAAGAAAACAAAAAAAAAAAAAAAAACAGCAATGGTAGCACCTAAAGTCAGCAGTATCCGCTTTGCGCTCACAAAAAAAAAAAAAAAAAAAATACAAATAATTGTGGAACTCCATTAATTTTTAAGATAGTTGCTGTTGTTTTAAGAGTCCCTTTTCAACTTAGTGCGTCATTATTAATGAGTTTTTTTGTTTGGCTTACTTCAAAGGCCAGGATAAGTTCCAAGGAACTGTAGGCTACTCTGAGGTGCACATATAATGTAGGTAAAGAAACTTCAAAACCTTCGCATTGAAAGTAAACCTACATAATATTTACCAACTTCAAGATTTTGCAAACTTCTGTGTGATTCCTTTTAATAAACTTCTTAGATAACTGATGGACGATGCACAACATTGACCTTCCTCTGAGAGTCGCTATCCCCATTTCGATCCACAATTTCTGTGGCTGTTCCCACGCTGCTGGCCAACCAACCAATATCAGAGCCATTAGTTTACATTTTACAAGCTAATGGCGACGGCTCAGCTGAGTTCTGAGTCAAAGCCTGACGCGACCTTTAGAAAATACTCCGGCCTAGAGGCACTGTTCTGGCTTTTGGGTAGCTGACAGGCCAAGTCACCGTGCAAGCCTCTAACAACTTTTGCCTGCCTGCTTGAAATCAAACCAATGAACTTTTTAATTGCCAATGAAACTTGGCATCGCCATCGTCTGAGCATCGTAACCTCTATCGCACACGGTATGCACAGATCACACCACTTAGTTAAGCCTCGTCCGAATGGCAGATCGCGTATTTGGGTAAGCCATCCCCTCTTTCCGAATACAAATTTGGCTCTGACTTTGGCTCCGATCTATGGTTTGACGGAAGCTAAATTTGTGCAATCGTTTATTTCTGAGCACAGTTAGGACTTCAGAGCCAAAGATCTTGGCATGAACACAAGTTTTTGGTCTGCCTTGCTTGGATGTGTAGCGGATTGTAACACCTTGACAGAAAGCTTAAAAATGTGGAGCAGACACACATTCTGATACACATACACACATACTGATTAATTTTATAATTATATGTATAATTTTATAAATAGATAGATGTTTGATTTGAAGAAAACGAAATATCTAATCGAAATGCATAAATATATTTTTTCAGGAGTAACGAAATTCCATATACAAAACACTAAAAATTAGCAAAAAAAAAAAAAAAAAAAAAAAAAACAGAAGAAATATAAAAACAATGTACCTTAAACAAGAATGGATTTACATATACTTGAAACGATTGAGTTTTATTGAATTGAAATTTATTTTAATCAAATCATTATTTACTGAAGACTGGCTTAGGGTCTTATGCAGTCGCTCAAGGTCGACTGCTGCCTTGCATAATTATAGGACTGCTTTGAAGAAACCGTAAAGATAAGTACGGTTGTGGTTACGTCAGACTGTGGTTTTTACCTCGTCGAGGGTATAATACGTTTGTTAAAAATGTGTACTACGCAGATCGAAGCATTTTCTACCCCACAAATTATATACATATATTCTTGAACAACAACAGTATAAAACTCTTTTACATTTAGTCTTTATATGTGCATTTAGGCAGTTCAAGTTTGTTTTCTTTTTTTGATCGTCGCCAGTCAGCAATAGCATTATTCACATGCATAACTTTAGCATGCATGCTTTTCCAACTTAGAGAGAACCTAGAAAATATAAGTATGATATTATACTTGAAATTTAGAAGAACCTAAGCTTTATTAGTTGAGATGCAAGCTCTGTTTGGACGTCCAATCTCTTAACCCTGAGACCCAGAGTGATATCTCACTGCAACCATTAAATATATACAAAAATTTATATTATACAAGATATATTTCAATAATTCAATTGTTCTGTGGATTTGAAGGTAGAAACAAGTTATATTTGTGGAGATCAATTTTTATTTTTTAGTTAGTTTTAGTTAATATAAGGGTCATTTTAAAATTGCGGGGTATATTACGGCCAGGTAAGCTCGACTATACTTCCTACTTTTTTTTTTATTATTATTTTTATTTCTTTTTTTTTTTGGTGGCATGCTGTTAATACCGACAAGTCCCTGACCTATTCTATTTGCCGTATCCATTTAACATTGTGTCCCTATTTCTCACTGTGGTTTTCTAACTCGCATTGTATCCGTATGTATGTATGTAGCCGAAACACCTGCTGTGAAAATAATTACACCGCCTCTGTTTGGCATATGTCGACAATCATACAAAAGGTGCTAAACCTGCAGCGCTATCATTGAATACGACTGCTGAGAACAGAGCTCACTTCTAAAGATCCAGACTCTTGTTACCAGAGCTACCTTATTACCAAGCATTTCTCGCTGAGCGATGCAAATTCGAATACCTTCGGGAATACTATTGTTGCTCTAAGCTTTTGGATAGGTTAAGACTCGATATTACAATACAATTTATGGAAAACACTGTGTACTTCTATATTATCCCGATAACAGTAATCCACTGAAATTACATTCTCATTAGTATCTGTCATGTGGCTTATTTAATAAAGGTTTAAGGTATTGAAGTAGTAAGTATATAATTGAAACGTTTATGCTTTTAGCACTTTAAAACGAAATACAGAAAGCCCTATGCCCTGTGCCTAGGCTGTGACGAGCTCACTTATATCGAAGATTTAATATTAAGAAGGAAAGCTAATAATAATACACTTATACTCTAGACGGAGTATACAAATATATAATTATCTAACAGGCAGAAGATATTTCTGATCCCATTCCGATCAATTCTGTGTATTATTTTTACTTTCGGTATTACCAAAGAAATTTTAGAAATGGAATAAGCTAGAAAAAAATTATATTTGTATGTGGGCTCCAAACAATCCGTGAAAATAAATATTTCCAAGCTTAGTTTTGGTGTATTTTTTACCGTATGTTGCTCAAATTGATCAAGCGTCTATGGAATTATAATATTCTTGTAGCCAATAAATTTCAACAAGATCGGTTCATAAACGAAAAGAAATGCTTATGAACACATAACAAGCAAATGCTGAGCTTTGTCCCCATAGTCTACTGTATAATACCTCCTGCATTTCATTATTATTATTGATTGGCGTGACTATTAAAAAGCAGTGCAGTGCAATATGATTTGTTTAAATATATCAATTAAAATTCGACTGCATTTCTTTTAAATTTTATTAAATGTTTCAGCAATATAATGCAGTAATTGTCGAAGGAGATCAGTACTCCTAAAAATCCTAGAACTAAATGAAGGATTGAAATGTATCAAACATTCAAATTCACAAATCTGTACTGACAAACATTCCAGCCCAATCTAACTACACCTTTATCAACGCCCCATGCAAGCTACTTCTAAAGAAAAAACCGAAATGTTTTTAAGCTTCGCCCATTTGAACCCAAATAATATATGACCGTCTATATTTTTTACCCCGATTGCATTTTTTAAATTGAAGCTTTAGATTGTAGTTGACTGCTCATCATTAATTATTTTCCAAGTGAAATTTATTTTCCTTGGTGGAATTTTTTTATTTGTAAGCTAATTCAAACAAAGATCTTTCTTACATAAATATCATAGTGGAGTCTACGTTAGGCAGTCAAAATTAACATATGGATCACTATAAGCTTATATAGTTATAATAAGGCAAATTATTTGAATTGGTCAAGTATTTTTGGAGATATAAGAATTTGTTGTTTGTTTTTATACCCTCTAAGGGTCCCATTGGGTTTGTGAAAAGTACATATGTAACAGGCAGATGGAGGCGTTGCATTCCCATAAAGTATACTTATATATATTTTTGATCAGCATCAACAACCTCGTCGACTTAGCCGTGTCGATCTGTCCGTATGAACGGAAGATCCGAACCAAGTTGGTCAGTACATATTCAATAGCCCCATACACATAAAATGTGAGTTTAGTTCAGTTATTTTAAAAACAAAAAAAGTTAGAAAGAAAGAGAAATTTAGCAATTTTTTCACTTTTTATCACACAATATGATATAGTCATCCTTTTACATACTGTGTGAGTCTCGTTGCGATATATAAAAAAACAACAATGTTATAAAGCAAAAACACATATTTCAACTATTATAATTTGGCGGCAATCCGAGCCGAACGAAAGTCGGTCAGAATACATAAGATACTAGTACCAAACACATACTGTGTGAGTTTCGTTTACTTTTCGAGTTAATGAAATTAGAAAATCGAATCTATCGACTCCGGTGTTGATGGTGATCATGAATATGACACGTCTTCTTCTGCATGTTACACACAAACAGCCTCTGTCAAACTTAATATAACATACTACTAGTACTTCCTACGCCGTCGTATATAAACTTAAGATGTAGTTTTTGGGATATCTCTACATATGTAGCTCACATAGTGTTTGTGTGACAGTATTATATGTATCCTGATCAATAAATTTTTCAAAAAACTTTATTAACAATTTTGACGACTTTCCATTAAATCTCTATAAGCTTTAATTTGGTTAATGTCAAACACTTTATAGCCCGTATATTCAACTAATTTTAATTGAAATGACTTTTTGTGACTTATAGTGTTTAAAAAAAAATTCGTAAAAAAAAAACTATTTGGCTCTTTAAAAACTCGCTTGGTTTTAGTTTCTTTATAGAAAACAGAAAATAAGTTTATGGGCAACTGCACACCGTAACTGACAATTCATATTGTTTTATTGATGATAGTAAATCATATCGAAAATCAACTGCTTAGCGAGCTTATTAATTTAGAAACGAAAGCGCAGATTCAATCTCAAAAATTATTGAAATCAATTAGATATCGAAATGTTTTATTATTTTTAATAAATTAGGATTTAGTATATACTAATAGTATACTTAGTAAAATGTCCCAGATGTACATAATTACTTCTGAATTTGTGCCTAACGTAAACTGCCGTAAACTGTGAAGACGCTATTTTAGCGTCCAGTTGTTCGACTAGGTCTCAAAACTCTTATTAATCCTACATATAAGATAAACTGTTCCATTTTTTGACGAAATTGAGAAATTGTGGTCAGTTTTGTGCAGTATTCTCTGTCGTAAACTGAGTACATATTTTCTTAAATTATAGTAAATTCTACAAAGAGTGTTTACAAATATGAATTTTTTAATATATCAGAACTTTTAAGAACATTTTAAAAAATTCCTACAACCGAGTTATTGTTAAAAAAAATTTAATTTATATTTAAAAACCTACCCTTGAGTAATGTCGGTGGATCCGTGCACAGTTCTATGACTAGTCTGTAAGGGTGGGTACTGTTGAACGGGGCGACCGTTTTTATATATAAAACCACACCATTTTATTAGGGCATGTCATTGGAACTGACCGGTCCGTGACATTAGCGTTGACTAGTCCATTGTCTAGTCGCGTTGTCTAACCTGCTTTTTAGGCCAAATGGATTGGTTCATGGTTATAGCCAGCTATTATGTTAATATTCAATTAAATAGAAATAGAAGAACTAAACCTATAAATTTTCAAGACTTATTTATTTGAACTCAATAATGTAGTTAATGCTACTTGATGTTTAAAGCAAAATTCTCAATTACATTATTGGCGGTGACCTTGGAAATTAGAGGTGGCAACTATCGATGGTCAAAACCATCGATATTCGGTGATTGTTTTTTTAAAACCATCGATAGCGAACGATAGCACTCTCGATAGTGTCTCGATTGTGTCCAAGACTAAGCAACTGTATTTAAGTATTTATAAACCTGGTTTATTTAAAAACAATGCTTCAACAAAAAAACTCTTCAAAATTGCCAAAAGTTAATTGAAATCCAAACAAATCAATTATAAACGAAAATTCAATTTAAATTCAAAACTAATCCACAGATTTTGATTTAGGAATAACAATATCTTGACTGACATAATTTATTCAACCTTTTATATAAAACAAATTTAAGTAAATCTCTTTGAAAATAGTTGATAAGTACGTTATGTTTATTACCTTTTGCAAGAAAGCAATCTTTTATTTTGTTTGATCATATATAAAACAATTTTCACGGCACTTAAAGATACTTCCTAACGTAAACGTCACCAAAAATTATCAGTGACACTATCGAAAACTATCGGTAGCGATGAACCATCGTAAGTGGGTCGACTCGACAGTGAACAACCATCGATAGTCTCGATAGTGCTATCGATTGTTTACAACCTCTATTGGAAATACGTAAAAGTTCACTGGGAGTTTTTCATTCCTGAAATGTTTAGCCAATTATATATTTATGATTGGTCCAATCTGGATGAAATTTGGCTTGCATATTGAATTCGGTACCAATGCACATTGTGTAAGCTTGGTTGAAATTGTTAACAAACACAATAGTTTTCATACTAAGTACATATTTCCAAATGACGTTTCGTAAGTGTAAGTCTGAGTATAAGTTGTCCGACCTGGATGGTTAGCACGTAGGATATGGTAATAACTGCACTCTAAGAAAGTATGGTTTTGCTTGCTCAAAAATTAAGTGATTCGATCTGGCTGATTAGGTTAAAATCAGAGCAGAGAAAATTTCATTAATGTACATAGCTTTAAATCTAAGAGACCAGCTTGCAATGAATCAGACGGACATGGCTCGACTTCTCTTGCGATGCTGATAAAATATATATTTATATATATACCCTTATCAAGGGTATTAAAATCCATTTATTCGAACCACAATCTATAACAACAAATAGCGAAGCATATTTTATCCCTGAGCTCATTGTAAAAGGCACTTATGAGTGTGTGTAGAAAGTTGTCTGTTTGCCCGTGTGTAAGAATGTCGGAGCAACAGAATCTATAATACGAAGAGACATTTTCCATTGGTGTCCACATAGTACAGTTGTCCGTCGGTACATAAGCGTCGATCTATGCAACTGTTAAAGAAGGTAACTAAAACAGTTGTAAACATCTAATCTATGATGAAGATTTCTCAAAAACCCATTGTGTTGTTGCCTACCATCGTACTATTATCAATTACGTATTTAAACATGGTTTCCTCAGAAAGTTTATTGTTGCAGTGGTTTTTGGCATTCTACCCCGCTGCAAAATAAAGTTTTACTTTTGTTTAAAAAACATACGTCGAAATTGCTGATAATCTTGCAATTTGTCTGAAATTGGATATCTGGTTGCCTTTTTTAGATGGACAACAAATGACTGTCTCCACAAAGAAGTAAAAAATTTGACTTTAACAATGTCTTAAAAAATATGTTTAAGTAAAGCAAAACTACTTACACTACTGAGAGTGTTAATTTATTGAAGGAAAAACTGTCTCCTAATTGCAGCAAAACTAAGAAAAAAAAAATCTGAATTGTGTCCATACTGCATTTTCAAGTAAGAAAGAAAAATAGTAAACATAGTTGATATTAAAAAAAAAAAAAGACAAAAAGTAATTGTTTTTGTAAAATTCACTATCCATTAAACATATGTTCTTTATCCACTGAGCATCGCTAGTTACAAATTACTAAAAATTAATTTCTATAAAAATGACATATCTGGTTAATATATATTTTGTGTGTTAAATACCAAAACCCCGTGGATTTTCAATGTATATTATGTACTAGTAATTATATCAATATTTTTACATACAAAAACATTAGTGACAGCACAGATCAAAAATTACTGAAAATAATAAATGATGTTTATAAAACATAAATCCGCATTTCTTGAGTTAAATTAAACTCAAACTTCAAAAAAAAAAAAAAATCGAAACTATATGCTAAAGAATTTTTATACCCTCTGAGGGGTATAATGGGTTTGTCAGAAGTATGTAACAGGCAGAAGGAGGCGTGGCAGACCCCATAAGGTATATATATTATTGATCAGCATCAACAGCCGAGTCGATATAGCCATGTCCGTCTGTCCGTCTGTCCTCCTGTCCGTCCGTATGAACGAAAGGATCTCAGAAATGGTAAGAGCTACAAGTTTAAACTTGGTCAGTATCGACCACATATTTAGTCAGTCAATACAAGTTTGTTTCCTTTTTTTGACGCCACGCCCCATTCGCCCACAATTAGCGAAAAACCAGACATACCTCATAAAAAATAGATGTTTTTTTACGAATATCTCGGTAACTATAACACCTAGGGTCACCAATTTTTACATGCAGGTTGCTATTTGCAATATAAAGACACTGCACTGCTTTCGTTTACGCTGCAGTGCTTACAAGCAGTGCACAAGCGGTGCTTGTGTATTTAAAACTTACTCAGTGCACTGCTTGTGTGTATAAAATTTAAGCAGTGCACTGCTTGTAAGCTGTCCAAAATGAACTCATATAATTGAAAACGAAGCTCAGAGGTTATTACACGGTCGGCATGCCCGACTGACATTTTCTTTCGTTTTTGTTTGATTATTTTTTTTATATCTGCGTTAGTTTCAAAGCCTAATTGTATTAGGGTTAACAATTGGAAACGAAATAAAATATGTCTAATGAATGCGGATTATATGAACATATTTAAATATCATGTAAATATGCGTTTGCTGTATCACCGAAATGTAAACATTAAAGTAGAAAAATTGTGATGAGTTTTTTCGTTGCGCTCTTATAATTTTAGGATCATCCCAACCTGCGCGGTACCCCACTGGCAATGCTAGCCGCTCAGTGCAACAAGTTGTCCACTAAATCACCACCACCACTTGCCGATGCTGCGGTTGGTAAGGGTTTTCATCCATGGAAAAAGAGCCCAAACTCTTCTGCGACGGACATAAGTGCCAGCGGCACATCTAGTGGCGGAGGCAGTGGTAGCGGTAACAGCAGTGTCAGTCAGCACTCACCATGTGCACATTTAGCAGTCAGCTCGTCCAACTCCAGTACAGGTGGAAGTGGAGGTGGAAGTAGCGGTCAGACATCATCCCGCAGCCTCTTATCTAGCACAGGCAGCTGTAGCACTATGGTGAACATAACTGCAAGGTAAGCAGAGCAACGGCGCACAGTGGTCTAAGTATAATTTGTAGATCATTGACCGCTGTGCGTTTCCCAGTTAACTAAACGATCTATACAACTTTTGAGTAATTAAAGTATATATCCCTACAGCCGCCCACATGCCACATCCTGTTCGGCCCTAGGAAGCTCGGCTGCTAGCTACGGCAGTGAAATATACTTTCCGAATACATCTTCAACGACAGCAAGCATGGTGACAGACAACCATCACATGCATCAGGGATTGTTAGGCAAAGTCGAAGGCACCGCTTTTGGATCTGTGTACTCCAGGCATCCTTACGACTGGCCTTTTAACGCGGTAACTGCCTCGGCGCATAAGGCCGCTGAAGCAGCAAGTGTCAACTCTGGATGGTGGGATATGCACAGTGCTGCAGCCGCCGGAAGCTGGTTGGATATGGGCAGTGCTGCAGCTGCTGGAATGCATTCAACAATGGCCAACTACGCAAGCGCCGCTGCCGCTGGTACAGATTACAGTTCAGCCTTGTCACACTCACTCTCGAATACTGCACATTTATTGGGCTCTGGGCAGCATTTGCTCCAGGACACTTATAAGAGCATATTACCGAGTCAGGGTGTGAGCGGCTTCTCTCTGCCCCACAGTTCGCCTTCATCCACAGCCACGGTAGTTTCTCCACAAACTTCTACCCCATCTACACCATCGCCCAGATCACAGCGACGGTACGCAGGGCGTGCAACATGTGATTGCCCAAACTGTCAGGAGGCAGAGCGCTTAGGTCCAGCTGGCGTGCATTTGCGTAAGAAAAACATTCACTCCTGCCACATACCAGGTTGTGGAAAGGTGTACGGCAAGACGTCGCATCTGAAAGCGCATTTGCGTTGGCACACCGGCGAGCGTCCATTTGTGTGCAACTGGTTGTTCTGCGGAAAGCGCTTTACGCGCTCCGACGAGTTGCAGCGGCACCTGAGGACGCACACTGGCGAAAAGCGGTTTGCTTGCCCTGTTTGCAATAAACGTTTTATGCGCAGCGACCATCTGGCAAAGCACGTTAAGACGCACAATGGCACGGCGCCGAATGGCAATAAAAAGTGTTCCTCAGAATCATGCAGTGACTCTGAGGAGGCTGCCAATCAGTCGGGTGAGTCTAACGGGCTGGGCGGCGCGTCCAGTGGCCAACAGATGGGCGTAGGTGGTGGCGGCGGGGGTGGCTCTGTAAGCTCTGGCAATAGAGCTGGAAGCCATCCCGGCACCCCAACTACGCTGCAAGCGCATAGCGCCTCAAGCACGTCCAGCACCCTGCTGGGCGGCGGTCTGCACCTGGTCACGCCGCACCAGATGGTCGCCGCGGGCGGCTCGCCGGTGATGCTGCATCAGCAGCACTCACATCAATCGACACATCACCAAGAGCAGGATCAGCATTTTTCTCAGCAACATTCGCATGCGCATGCACATCTACATCACCATCATCACCATCACATGGTTGGAGCAACAGCACCTAGTCCAGTACTGGATCACAGATTGGATCACAGTACTTTGGTGGATATTAAGCCACCAATGGTTTGAATCGGTAGAAATAAGATATTTGATCCAAAAGAAGATCCCATTGTTCTTCGGCAGCATGACATTCCACTTAAACAAGTCAAATGTTTGTTTGATAAAACAATACTTTTGTTCAGGTTGCTTAATATCGTTAACAAATAAGATGTATGTAATTTTTTGATATTTGGTTAAATGTATGCAACAAGTCAAAGATATTCTAACACGCAGCCTCTGGTTTTCAATTAAAGTCAGGACTTAGCATTTTAAATATGTGTATGTACTAGAGTTCGTTTCAGTAGATTAATTGCAATTAATCAAATAATTAATTTATAATTTTATCACACAATCGAGTTTTTCGAAATTCAGTTAATTTAATTTTTGTAGATATCTACATACATATATGAATGTGTGTTTTAAGCTAAACACATATATTTATATTTAATATAAACAATTTAAAATATTAAATATTGCTTTATTGTAAAGGAAGCCACACACTGTTTTAGCTTTCAACTGTAGTAAGTTTTTTTTTTTTTTTTTTTAAATATATATATTTTTTAGTGATATTGTAAGAAATTTAGCATATTCAAGGCAATCTGGAATGAGTATGATCAATGTTAATAATAAGCTTATTAAAGGGCGTAGGCAGGTTTTGTCGAAGGATAATCAATAAATAATTTTTTTTAAATATAAATAAAATATAAAAATCAATGTGAAAATTTTATAGTTAATATACATATTAAAATGACCTACTTACTGTCTTATTGATAAAGTATATTATTATATTTTCAGTCAATTTACAACGCGTAGAAATTACGCTTCTAATATTTTAATATTTTATGAAACTATATGGTCTGTAAAGCGACAGACAAACAGAAAGGAATATCAAAAAGTTTTCATCGATAAGACCGGAATTCATCGTTGCTGTAAAGATCACTAAAAAATTATTTAATATTATTAGACTCAAAAGAAATATTATAGAAAAAAGCCAAAATGCACTTTACCATATGCATTTGGTTAAGAGGTGTTTTAAACGACTATCCGTGACACTGACTCGTGTACAGAAAGATATGAAAATTTGGGAATTCCTTTTTCAATTATGGCAATTTTCCATATTCCCTGTCTGGATTCGTTGATAGCATTTTCAGCACTAGATAAAAGCGAGCATAGATAGAAAAAATTTTGAAAACAAATAATCAGCAATCAGATGCTATTTAAGAACTACTATGTGACTATTTTTTAGATATTTTCTATCAATAAATAATTTCACAGGTTATTATTTTGTATGACAATTTTTGAATTTTGCGGTTTATTGTATATAAATTTTAATAAAAATAAGTAATTAAGCATTTTCGTTAAAATTTTACCAAAAAAAAGGCAAAAGAAATAAACGGTATCTCTGAGACAAGAATTATGGAAGAATTGAGATGGAAATATTTAAAAAACTTTCTACTAATTTGGTATAGCTAAATTACAGTTTTTTTTAAACTAATTTTAAAGCATTTTTATTCCCCTTAATCAAAAACTTGGCTACGCCCTTAAACATTTACTTTACATTGTATGCTATGTAAACTGCATTTTTATTACACGTAATTTTTTAATTTGTTTATAATTTTGCAAACATATGAAAACCAAATTATGAAACACATAATTATATTAATATTTCTAGTCGAAAAAAAAACAAAAGCAAAAATTAATAAATTCAGCTGAAATTTAAATGAACAACTAAAAACATTAATGGAACACATAAATTGACACAAATGAAAATAACCCAACTAAGATAAAGGTATTTCAAATCAAATTGAGAATTTAATGTAAATAATACATACCTATGGAAAATATGAAATACTAGCATAGAACTTGTTTTACAATTCAATTAGTTTATCTCACCATAAAATGGTGGCCTATAGATTGTCATTTATGAAATCTGTTTATCAGTCAATAATTTAATATCAGAGCATTAAGCATTAAGAAAACACCATAAATATATATTCTTGTCCTAAATAATAAAGAGATAACCAAAGACAATGTGGAAAACTTCTACATGAGTATAGGTTATATTCTAAGCAAATATTAAGAGATCTCTGAATACGAATTATACTGGGGAAAAGGTTTTTTTTTTTTTTTTGTATTAGCGTAAGATCTTTCATTCAATAAAAAGAACTTATGTTAAAAACATTTGTGAAACAGACTGTGACTACAGCTAAAGCTTAGTAGATTCTGCTCTATTATTCAGTTCCACACAGAGACAAAAATTACGTTTTGAAAATTAGTTTTGATGATCTTGATTTACAAATTTTCGAATCATCAATTTATTCTTAATTTCAGTGCATTATAACCTAATCTAAGTGTGAGTTAACTTGAATCAAGTTTGAAAAGTTGGATTAAGATTAAGTTGTACCTAAATCGAAAATGACACATTTAATATCGACTTTATTATTTTTATTCTATGTGGGTAGGTAAGTTTTAATTTTTCCTTTTAATGCCCCATTTTCTACTATTCTTTTGCATTGAGGTAAATAACCTATTTTTTTTGTACTGATAATTTCGATAACTCGGGTTCGAGGAATAAAGCGAGTATCATATGTATATAAGAGACAAATCAGCATCAATATGTCCTATGTCCGCCCGTTAAAAAAAAGGATCGCAGAGATGGTAAGTGCTACGTGAACGGAAACAAGAAGTTTGTTTTAATTTTTTGATACAACGCTTTTTTAATCAGCAAACCATATTCAAAATACATATACATATACGTGTGTTTTGAAGTTACTCTTTACAATTGTATGCATATCGAGCATTCCCCACTCTGTTTTTTTTCGTTATGTTATACAATCAATAAGAGCAGAAAATTTGTGGAAACTGGCGCATGGTATGTTTACTTCTTTTTTTTCTTAACAAATTATAGGATCTCTATAATAAATCTGCATTCCACTTTTAGGCGATAGCCAGTTAACTGTTTAAATAAAATTTAGCTAAATTAGACGTTAAGAATACACAATACTTACTTTTAAACCGTAGTTAAAAAAAATCAATTTTATATAAAAAAAACCATTTTTTTTTTAAACTACATACTTAAATAAAATATTCAAATATATCTATATTTAAATTTGTACTAAAAATAAATGTTAATAAAAGAAAACACACTACGTAATTATTTTTGTTGTGGCTTCTAAAAATCACGTGCACTAAAATGCAAATTAAATATGAGTTGACAAATTATCAATTTATATCAATTGTCAACAATTTGTCAATTTTTGACGGATAAGGGAAATATAATATGTACTTGCATCTTTCTCTCAACATAGATACTGGCTGTGCAATCATTTAGCTGAGTCGCTGTCATAAAATATACTCTAACTTACAAATCATCACATGGGGGATGATGAGACTTACATTTTCGCATTGTCGAAAGATGAGGGTGGCAATCAGAATTCAGTTTGGAAAGCTGTAAAGTGGGCGTTAATGTAGGAGGTTCGGCCAACCTTGCCAATAACGACTTAAGCACATAAAGAGCTCATGAGTAGAAAAACGCTTAACGCTATTTGATTCGGTTTTACCAGTCATTTACTCGAGCTCATTCCCCCACTAAACCAGTCATTTGTTTGGGTGATTTAAATTTTATTACCATTGACTTGTTGCCTGAAACGTCACCAGACAATAAAGTTTGGGGGCATTGTTTTCATTAGGGATGGAAAAGAGATGGAATCAACAAATCGAGTGTGTTCAATTTGGTTTTGATTATATTTTTATGCAAATATTAAGCTCTGCTATTACTTTTTGATGTGGGACATAGTAAGTTATGTTAGAGTGGGAGTGCTTATGACATAAGGAGCTTTAGTTTTGAACACATAAGGTGTATTACAATTACAAAACTCTTCTCAGCAAAAAAACGATTAAGGGAACAACTATCGTCGGCATTACAGTGAGGAGCTTAACTTACTAGTTACGTCAGTCTTTAGGGGGCGAAAGTATATGCCACACAAGAAGCTCTGTGCGCTTACTTGCCGCTACTAACAATGCTACTATAATGTAAACCATCTTTACAAGGCTAGAAATTTATAATAATTTATAATTTACACACACGCACACATTCCGTCTACATAATCTCATGATGAGTGTATGTGTTCCTAATCAGACGGCGCACAGGCCTTTGCTCATTTTGCTTTGCAAAAATCATACATTTGAACCAATGAATTGTTTTGAAATATTTAAAAAGCATTTAACAGAAAACTTCTTAAGCTTTGAAATAAATGTTTGTCCAAGGTTGTGTCCTCTCATGGTGCTTTGTAATTGGAGGTCAAAGTTCAAATATATTTTCACGAATAGTTTGGCTGTAAGATTCCAATAAAAATATTTATTTTTTTACCTGAAATGAGAGTTGTTATTCTAATTTTATCCATCTTATCATGTAATAAGATGTTATGAGTAAATTTCTTAACTTTATTACACAAAATTTTAATTCCCATTGTTGTATGATTTTTTTTTAAATTATCAACAATACTTTTAATATCTGGTAAAATTAACATTTCCAAACTATTATTGGTATTTTCAAAAACTATATTTAAAAAAACTATTCGACTGAAAAAAAAAACAGTTCTTCCTCTTATGAAGCTAACATTTAAATGTCGCAAAAAATGTAATTGTTGTCAACATATAGATATTTTATTTTAATAAGATAAAAAACAAAACAAGAATTGCCAATTCATTATCATTCAAAGCAGTTAAGAAGAATAAAAGACATAAAAAACAAGAAAGAAAATGTCAATTTTAAATACACAATCACTGCAGCGTAAACGAAAGCGATAAAAATTTAAGTTTGTGTGACAAACTTTTTTAACAGGCAAAAGGAGGAGAGGCAGACCCCATAAAGTATATATATTCTTGATCAGCATCACAAGCCGAGTCGGTATAGCCATGTCCGTCTGTCCGTCTGTTTCTATGCGAACTAGTCTCTCAGTTTTAGAGCTATCTTGATGAAATTTGGTACACATGCGTATTCTCACTGCAGGCAGTTCACGTGTTAAAATCGGCCATATCAAATCACTATATCATATAGCTCCCATAGGAACTATCGGTTGAAAAACAAATTTTTTGTTTGACAATCTGAACCAAATTCACTTAGTACGCGTTTAGTACCAAATCCCATGTACAAACCAAGTTTCATATTGATCGGACTACTATATCATATAGCTGCCATAGGAACAATCGGCTGAAAATGCTTAGTACTAAAATGTTCAGTGTCTTTTGAGCAATCTGAACCAAATTTACTCAATACGCTTTTAGTGAAAAATCCCAAGTGCAAACTAAGTTTTATCCTAATCGGACTACTAAAAATGCTCGATGTTTTCTGTCTATTGACCGATTTTATTCAAAATCACTCACGCTTTTATTATAAAATCCCATGTACAAACCAAATTTCATCCCGATCGGACTACTATATCATAAAGCTGCCATAGGAACAATCAGCTGAAAATGCTTAGTACTAAAATGTTCAGTGTCTTTTGAGCAATCTGAACCAAATTTACTCAATACGCTTTTAGTAAAAAATCCCACGTGCAAACTAAGTTTTATCCCCATCGGACTACTATATCATATAGCTGCCATAGGAACAATCGGCTGAAAATGCTCGATGTTTTCTCTCTATTGACCGATTTTATTAAAAATCACTCATAATGCATCAATAATAAAATCCCTTGTACAAACCAAATTTCATCCCGATCGGACTACTATACTACTTTGGCGTGCCAAAGATAACATTTCTTTCTTGTTTATATTGTCACTGCTAAACCAGAATACACTTGAACACTTTTTTTACCTTCAACTAGTTGGAACGGCTACATTCGAACGAGCCAACTGTAAGATGATACAGCGCATTCTAGAACAAAATCAAGTCCTCATTGTGAGATGTTTTATAAACTAATAAGCTTAACATAATATATTGCACCTACTATGAAAGTTTGCTTTGGTTACCTCAACAAACAAAAAAGTTGTTTGTACTAAAGATATATCTTGTCTCTGATGTATGTGAGATTACTAGAGCTATATGATAAAGTTGTCCGATCCAAACCAAAGTTGGTCAGTGTCTAGATAATACTTTTATGATATGGCGGCTATATAGTTGTCCGATCCGAACCAATGTCGGTCAGTAAATTTCGTTCAGATATCTTTAATACTTTTCGAGTTAGAGGAATTGCGAAATTGATTTGCGGGGTCGGTGAGGGGCGTGGGAAAAATTCAAAATAAATTTGTACTGCTTGCGGCATAGACGGATATATATCTCACATATATCTCACAGATTGTATGCTTCGCTGGGTGTCTAGCGTACTTTGCCTGCAAAAAAATCCTACAGTTTAAATCAACTACCTTTGCCCTTTTCTCCATTTTAGGAAAAAAATAGTCTCGAATAATTTGCTTTATATTTTTTTGTGCTCTATGAGTTCTATTATGTTCCTGATAAATAATTTTGAGCGGCTCGTTTGCGTTAAAAACGTCAGTAACCATATTTTCGGTGTGTCGGAATCAAGTTTTGGGGAAAAGCTCAACTAACCGATCCTGAATTTTACCAAGAACTGACAATTCACACTTAATTGCATTAACTACTCCTAGTTTAACGCAGTCATGCACCTTGTTAATTAGGCTCTGGAAATGGGTAAAACTATAAAATGCCTTATTTTCTTGCCAAACAAAATGATAGTTCACTTAGACTTTCCCTGTTCAAGAGCTATTTGGTTGGCCCAGCAGTTGACTGGTCTGATTACGGATTCTATAGTATTTGAATAAGATCCCTCGCTATGAATTGTTGCCATTTCCCAACAGTTATCTTCTTCAGTATAATTTGAATATTGGCGAGATAATGCGTCCACAACTTGATATTCTTTTCCGGGATTATAGAGAAGTACGGCATCGCATTCTTTAATGAACGCTTATCTTTGTATTTTAGAATTCGAATTTTGATCCTATATGGCATAACTGAGGGGCTTGTGATCCGTATAGATTTTAAGTTCCTTTACTTCGTAAAGATAATTTCTTAACGTTTTGATAACCCATGCAATAGCGGCCAACCCAATGCATTTGAGGAAGCGTCGGTTGTCAGCTCAAAAGGCTTTCGAAAATTTGGATACGCGAGCATAACCTCCTCTGAGATCAAAATTTGCTTTAGTTTACTAAACGCATCTCGTAGACTGTCGTCCAATGAATTTACTAACTTTTTGCACAGCGATTCCTGGACACTAGTTAAAGGTTTTGCTATTTTTAACTAATCCTTTATAAATCGCCTATAGTAACCGAACAATCCTAAAAAGGATCGCAGAGATTTTAGCGTTCATGGTTCCGGAAAAACTTTGATTGCTTTCAATTTTAATTTCACTGCGACTAACTTCAAAACCCAGATACTCAACTTCTTCAAAAAATTTTGAATTCTCAAGCGATACTCTCATATTTGATATATAAAAGCTTAATATTATCAACTCCACATGTTTTATATGCTCCTCCATTGTTTTAGAAAAAAAACGACGTCACCAATATAAACAAAACAATATTTCGCGACATGCTCCCGCAGAACATCATCAATCGCTCTTTAAAACACACTGGGAGCATTTTTTAATCCAAAAGTGAGGCGACAAAACTCGAATTGTTCCACGCTCGATTTGGTGGAATCCTGATTTAAGGTCGAGCATTGTGAAAAAATTGGAATCGCTTAGATTGGATATGATAATTTCAATGTTTGGAATGGGATATGAGTCCTCAATATTTTTTATCCTTATTTATCTACAACCCACATTGGATTATTGTATGGGGATCTCGACGGTCTAGTGATACCATCGTTAAGTACCAATTGTATTTCATTATTAACAAACGATTTAACACTCATAGGATACGGATATAGTTTAGACTGTGTTGGCTCCTCGTCACGTCATTGGGATCTGTAAATACGCCGGATTTTTCCTTTATCATTTCATTAAAGAATTGCTTAATGGCAAACGGCACAGCTTCAGATCGAACCTGCAAATGACTAACATCCTGCCTACCAGAAACTGTATAGTTTCACTACCATAATCATGAGTGATAAGTTTAGTTTTGAAATTCAAAGTCGCATTAACTTTATTTAATAGATCGTCCCCTATAACGCCATCAAAAGATGTAAGATTTGGGAGAATAATTTTTATTCTACACTTATGAGTTATAAATTTAGTTCCATGTAAGGATTTTACAGAATTTTATCAGTCTGCCGAATACGTTCTAGTATAGGCAATGGTTCAATATAACTTCTCGATGCTTCCGTATCGAGTAGCAGCTTTACTTCTTTGCCCTTACATATCTAGATATTCATGGCAGGAGGGAACTGCAACAAAAAATTAACCTGATCTTCATCAATCTCGACTACTTCTTGTTCGCCACGATCGTTGTATGCCTTGTCAAGATCAGACTTTTCTTCACTCAGATGATTAATTCAATTAGTTCTCAAACTTTGATGATCAGGTGGATTTTTAAGTCATTGGTGAAAATTAGAATGTTGCCTTTGTCTAAAACTAGACGTAGAAGGGTCAACATCCATTGGTTCGTCCAAAGATTGAGTGACACCCGGCGTGATGTTACCTCTTAGCAATGTCTGGATGTCAGCGATGGGCCTATTGGTCTATGCTACAGCGGCGTTTGTGTCAGTAACTAAAGTCGTTTGCCTGTTAGAAAAAAGTGATTTGCGATAGCCTGTCCCTGAATCTCTGTTAGTGATTCTTTGAGTTAGTTGAGTTATGTGTAACAGACAGAAGGAGGCGTGGCAGACCCCATAAAGTATATATATTCTTGATCAGCATCAAGAACCGAGTCGATTTACCCATATTCGTCTGTATGAACACCTGAATCTCAGACTCTATGAGAGCTACAGCGACCAAACTTGGTATATAAATACCACAAGCAGTACAGGTTTATTTTGAATTTTTGCCATGCCCCCCCTACCGCCCCCGCAAATCGTGAAAAACTATTTCGCAATTCCTATAACTCGAAAAGTATTGAAGATATCTGAACCAATTTCACACAGTATGTACCTTTTACTGTATTCTGAATGACTTTGGTTGGGATTGGACAACTATATAGCTGCCATATCATAAAAGTTTAAAAATGTGTTTTCAGTATTACTGCACGATTGGAATCGGATGACTATATCATATATTTTTTATATGATAAAAATGGAAAAACTTCTTAAATCTTTCGTTTATGCTATCTTTTTTGTTTTATAAGATAGCTGAACTAAACAGAGTATATTTATGGGGATATTATCTATACACCGACAAACTTTGGTTCGGATCGGACAACTATACAGCTGCCATATGACCAAACATTAATAATATGTTTTTGATAATTACTTCTCCTATTTTAAAGATATCTGAATCAAACTCACACAGTATGTGCAAAATAGTAATATACCTATGTATACTGAACGATTTTTGATTAGAATCGAATGACTAAATCAAATATTTTCTATATAATAAAAATGAAAAAATCTACTCAATCTGTCATTATGCTAAAATTTTTTTTTTTTTTTTCAAAATAACTGAACTAATTTCACAGAATATGTGTATAGCGGTAACACTGATCTACTTAGGTTCGGATCGGACAACTATATCACACAGCTGCCATATAAGTAATCTGACATATATCAGAGCCAAGATATGTCTTTAGTATGAGAAACTTTTTTATCTGTTGAGGAATGCAAACCAAACTTACACAGTAGCATTTTTTTCCTGGCACAATTTAAACTTTTTTGCAGCCGGGCTTTCCGTTGGTACAGATTTTTCCGTTGGGCGCCAACTATTATATTTTGTGTTGTGGAGGCCTTATTTAGCTAAGATCCACAACAAGATTTACAGTAAGGTTGTTTTAAGTTTATTTAATGATTAACAACAGCAATTGCGTGTTGTTCTTCAGTGAGCTCTTTTTGATACTGAAGGTCACACGATGTAGTCCAAGAGATACACCTTGCCCATTGCACTATGGGCGATTTCGCATAATGGGTGGCATAATGTCATAAAATTAATGGTGAAATATTAAGAAAATGTCATTTATTAATAGTAAAAACTTCAGTTAGCTGGAAAACATATTTTATTTTTGCTGGGTGGCAACTCTCTTTTGTGTCAACCCTTCAAAACCAGCTCATCCGTTGAAGTTCTCAATTATATAAATTGTCGCGAAAAATTTTCTACTGTTGTAAGTGCTTAAATCATCATTTGTTTCATTTAAATGTGTAATATGGTTAGCAAAGCTCAAGGTATTTATAATCTATTATTTACGATAAATGTGTATAAATGTTCGTGCCGTTTTTAATGTACAGGGCTATTGTTGATAGTATTTTCAGCAAAAATTTAACAATTTCCATTCTTTTCCAGGGAGTATTTCCTTAAAAGTGCAAATGAAAACATGCAACTTAAATTAACGAGTTACTTAACAATATGTGTAGTTTATTGTAGTAAGCATTTTTTCTGCTCTTTTTTGTTTCTTTTGAAAAAAAATGCACTTGAAGTTTCCTTTACGTTCAGCAAAAATTATAACTTTTGATATTAATTTTTTGTTTATTTATGTTTGGAATATTATTAAGACATATTTTAAAAAATATGTTGAAATATTATTTTTCCTTTTTATGCTCTGCTTTGTTTTAATTTAATTTTTTTTCCATAATAATTATATAAAAAAAAAGAAAGAAAATGTCAGTCGGGCATGCCGACCGTGTAATACACTCTGAGCTTCGTTTCCAATTATATGAGTTCAAATTGAAGTAGCTGCTGCAAGAACTTAACATGCACACATATTTGTGTGTCTGTCTCGCTCGCACGTTTTTCGTTTTCGTTGCTTGTGTGCAGAGCTCAGTGCAATGCACGTGGCTATGCATTGCTTGAATGTAAAGATTTTTGTTGTATGTCAAACTTTTTTAATTATAGTCCGATTTATGAAATTTTCACAATCGTTTAATATTATTTGTCTCCAAGTATACGCTAAGTTACAAAACTACACGTTAAGAAATAAGTGAACCAGCGACATGCAAAGTTACAAAGAAACTGTACGTTTGGTGGGCGAATTTTGATGGCATTATCTATATTGGTGTCTTTAGGTGTTCTAGTTACCGAGAATTTCGCAAAAAATCAGTATTTTATTGTATTGACTGACTAAATATGTGGTCGATACTGACCAACTTTAAACTTGTAGCTCTTACCACCTCTGAGATTCTTTCGTTCATGCGGACAGACGGACATGGCTATATCGACTCGGCTATTTATGCTGATCAATAATAAATACACTTTATAGGGTCTGCCACGCCTCCTTCTACCTGTTACATTCTTTTCACGAACCCAGTATACCCCTGTAAGGGTATAAAAGTAAAGTCATTGGCAGGCACACTTTTTCAATGGCACAGAGGGTGTCTCTCCATGTTCACACATTGTTTTCATTAAGCAGAACTCAAAAATGTATTGCGCTTTGTAAATCAGTGCAGCCGCCGTTCCGGTACTATTGAATGAAGACTGTTCTGGTTTAGTTTATGCCCTTGCGGTGCGCATTATGTATGTGTCACGAGGTTTGTATCCCACTTAAGGAGACACAGCTTATATGGTCAAATCGGCCAAAAGGGATTAGTATCATATATTGGCACAATCACGAAAATAAATCTGTTTTTTAGTCAACTTAACTATAGTCTCGCATTTACTAGCATTTGCTTATGCAAACCAAATTTCTTTATTATCATAAGAATAATCGGTTAAAATATGTATATATATAGGTATGAAAGATCAAACACATTGTATGATTGTGTTGTACGTTGTATGCATATATGTTGTTCCGTAATTTATTAAATTTTAAGCAAATTAACTGGATATACATACATACATTTACAAATATTTAATAACAAGGAACCCATTCTCAAAACTTTATACGCATGTACTTATGTATGTACAACAAACACGGTTAAGCGAAAACTACTTTGAGTAGTCGGCAAGAGTATTAAATCTTCGGCGTTACAGAGATAATATTTGTTTCTTAAGTCTGTTTCATGCTTTCGACATCTGTTTGGGGTTGACACAATTATTTATGTTTATCGCGTGTTAAATACAAGCTATCAGCGTAAATATCGTAATTAAAAGCAATTTTATTATGGTAATGATTTATGTGCATTGAATGCTCTCATTTAAAATTATTTTTATACCCTCTAAGGGGTATATTGGGTTTTTGAAAAGTATGTAACAAGCAGAAGGAGTCGTGACAGACCTCATAAAGTATATATATTCTTGATCAGCATCAACAGCCAAATCGATATAGCCATGTCTGTCTGCCCGTATGAACAAAAAGATCTCAGAGATAATATATGCTAAAATTTGAAAGTTGGTCAGTATCAAACATATATTTTGTTGGTCAATACAAGTTTGTTTCCTTTTTTTGATGCCACGCCCCATTCGGGCACAATAAGCGTAAAACCAGACACTCCTCGAAAAAAAAACAACATATTTTTGGCGAATATCTCAGATACTATAACTCATGGGGACACGTAGGTGCGAGATGCAACATAAAGACAATTCCATCACATTATTTTGAATGCCACGCCCCCTTCGCCTACATAAAAACAAAGGCAGTTGAAAGTATTCATGCATTTAACTCACGTATTTGTTAAAGTGTAGTTTTGTAACTTAGCGTATACTTGGAGAAACGTAATATTAAACGATAGTCAAATTTCAAATCAAAATCGGACTATAATAAAAAAAAGTTGGTCATACAACGAAAATCGTTACTTTCAAGCAATGCATAGCAACATGCATTGCACTGAGCTCTGCTACAGCACTAGCGTCACACAGCAGCGAAAACGAAAAACGTTGTGCGAGCGATAATTGTTGAAAATGCTATTGTAAAAGTGCAATTATTTTAATGGAAAAATTTAAAGTTAGCCGAATTTTATCGTCTATATTTAAAGTAAATGAGTTTGTTATGGCTGTTCTTAGTGAGTTGGATATACCACCAGGAATCTGCATAAAAAGACTGTCTGTTGTTTTTTATGTGATAAACTGTACGGTTATTACGACTCAACTTGGACTGCTTGGGACAAAGAAAAAAAATCTTGATCCTCTTATACACAGAATTTTGGCCCATGCATATCAATTATTAAAGAGTTGTCAAAGAAGCACAGAAATTTAAAACAAGGATTATTAAAGGTTCAGATATACAAATACTCTAAAAATATCAAGGGTTAGTAAAAATAGAGATATTTTTAACATGATGGCAGCTTAATCAGATTAACTTATTTCACCGCATAGAAACAGATGGGCAGACGGTCATAGCTCAATCGACTCGGCTGTTGATGCTGATCAAGAATATATATACTTTGTGTGTTATTTTTAATATATGATAAATTTTTTGAATAAAATTCAATCTAAACGTGATTTTCAGGATAGTTTGATATTATATATTGATATAAAGAAACAAAACTATAGAATTAGAAATTCATGAGTCAGAAGGCAGGCAATTTATCAATTATTCTTGTTTCTTATAAGCAAAGAGGGCGTGGCATCCAAAAATTATGATGATCTTGTCACTACATGCCAGCATTGGTTTCTTAGGTGTTATAGATACTAAGATTTTCATCAAAATATGTAATTTTTTTTTAGATATGTTGATTATATTTCATAGATTGGACCAAACGGGGTGGCTTAAAAAAAAGAAACAAAGTTGTATTGACAGAATATGTATCGAGTCCATACTGACTAAAATTGAGATTGAAGGTCATACCATCTCTGAGATCTTTTCGTTCATACGGACAAACTGATGTACTTGACTTTTTTGAATCAGAAGTTAATTTCGATCAAGTATGCATATACTTTTTGGGGTCTGTCACGCCTGCTTCTGCCTGTTACGTACTTTCCACAAATCTAATATACTCCTCATAGGGTATAATAACAATAGCCATAATAGCTTTTGCAAATGTAGCCATACCTAAATTCAAACCAATTACACTTTCCACAAAGAAAGTATAATTTTTATAAATGCTTCGAATCAAATTTTATGTCTCATACCTGAATTTTTTGGCTAAGCGACTAATGTGGTTCATTACAAAATAAAAATTTATCAGCCCCCAACCATCAAACTAAAATAAAACTCGCTCAACTCACTCCGGCATCTCCACCATTACGAGCACAAAGTCCTACCAAAAATGACGTTACCATCTTGGCAAATGATTTCGAAAGGGCGTCCGACCACGTTGGGGTGCATGCAATACTGGATCAACATTTTCGGTGGGGGGTGGGTCGTAAAACCTTAAAGTGGATGAAGTCCTTTATGAAAACGAGTACTATTTGCGAAAGTGGAGAACACACTTCACAGCAGCATACCACAAGGATCGCCTTCCAATCATTTAATAAAATTATTTTAAAATACAAAAATATAATTCTCAATATATGCTGATGATGCTTCTTCAGCAAATGCAAACCCTAAACGACATTTCCAAAAAACACTTCATAGTTTTGCGAAATAATGCTATTGTTTTTATAGAAAAATTTAAAATAACTATGAGTTATTAACATTTAATTATTTAGTCATAGAACATTTAACTTTCCGTGAAATCCTTGGGCTGACAAATGGCTCATATTTAAAGAACATTGTAAGAACCAAAATAATCTTAAAAATTGAATCAACATAGTAAAGTTCTTTACATGCGAATCGCCCTATCATTCCCGCCACATCATAAAGCGGTGAGACGCAGTATTGGCGCATTCATAACGACATTCATCTAATATTAAAACAAGAAATAAATGTGGAGTCGTGCGCTCTCTACCTTGTAATACCCTCTGCTTCTCAATTCCGATTATATGAATTAAAATCGCAGAAATGATAGAGAACTAGTAGGAATGGCTACAGTAGAGTGAGCCTACTGTAAGATACTATAGCGTATTCTAGAACAAAATCAAGTACTCAATGTGAGATGTCTTATAAACTAATAAGCTAAACATATTAATCACCTATTTGTGGGAAAAGGCGCGGTATTTCCAACGCCAATATACGAAATATTAAAATATTAAACCCTGAGTTATTTAAAGAACGCAAAAGGGGGTAATGAACTTGTATGAAAGCTATATCTCAGAAGCTACATATAAAAGCTAGAAACTCAAATCTTTTGCCAGAAATTTCATTGTTCTATTACGCAGATCTAGTTTATTTTCTGTTTGGACATCATGCCCCTTTTCTCAAAAATAGAGAAAAAGTAAGACTATCTCGAGTGTTGGCTTTCTCAATATGAAAGCTAGAAGACCCAAATTCAGTGTGTAGGTCACAGGATACCATATAAACATATTTCATATTTAAAATTTTGAGTATCACGCCGTCTTTGCCCATAAATTAACAGCCGAGTCGATATAGCTATAACCGTCTGACCGTCTGTCTGTCTGCCCGTATTGTTTTTTCGCTTATTGTGGGCAAGTGGGGTGTGGCACCAAAAAAAAAAAAGATTCTTGCATTGCCTGACTAAATATGTGGTCGATACTGGCTAAAACGTAGATTTTAGCTCTTGCCAACTCTGGGTTCTGTTTGTGCACATGGCTGTATTGACTCGGCTGTTGTTGCTGATCAAGAATACATACTTTATGGGATCTGCCACGCCTCCTTCTGCCTGTTACATACAATTGACAAACCCAATATACCTCTCAGAGGGTATAAAAAGTTTAGTTAACATATAATATATAATACATACTTAGATACATATTAAAATTTAACCTGAGCCGCAAGCAAAGCAATGGTATTGCAATTTTAACTTTAAGCACAATAGCATGTTGCTGTTACGCTCAATAAGTTCGTTAATAAGTCATACTAATATTAATATTAACTGGTATTTATTTTAATTGCAGAACCCATCATTTTAATAAAATTTCACTACAGTCTTGAATGGTTGAGCGCACATTGACAACATGTGAATGAATGAATATGATGGAAACATTTTAGGCACTATGCGTAGAAGTAGTAAATGTAAATAAATTAGTGGCAACTGAAAACGCATGACAGCCTTTTTTTAAAGACGTTATACACATTTCAGTTAATAGTGCTGACTGACATCTGATTTGAGAAATGTACACGCAATCGCATGCATATTCTATTTCAGTTACAATATAAATATACTTGTAGTTGGTTAGTAGAGCCTACAATTGTATCATTTATCATGTTTTGAGTAGTTCGCACGCTTCATTGCTAACTGTTGGCATATACAACAATACCAAAAGGTACAGTTGAGAAGACACGATCTTATAATACCCTCTGTAATATCAGTATTCAAACATCACAGCATAAAATCATTGGAATACGAGTAATATAAGTTCTTAATAAAAATGCACTGAAAGTTTATGAAGACGTAAACGAAAATATTTATTCTCCCTTGTATATAACAGGCAGAAGGAGACTTGGCAGACCCAAAAAAGTATATATATATTCTTGATCAGCATCAACAACCAAGTCGATACAGCCATGTCCGTCTGCCTGTCTGCCCGTATGCACAAACAGAGCCCAGAGTTGGCAAGAGCTAAAATCTACGTTTTAGCCAGTATCGACCACATATTTAGTCAGGCAATGCAAGAATCTTTTTTTTTTTTTTTGGTGCCACACCCCACTTGCCTACAATAAGCGAAAATTATTATTTTAAATAATAATAATAATTAACGTGCCAAGTAAAACTGTTTTGATTTAAGTCCGATGTATATGAATATATGAACGTTATAGTGTCACGTCTTCTTATTTTTGTTACATACTTTTAACAAACTTGATGTACCCTTGGCAGAGGGTATTAAATCGTGCATGTAAGAACGAAAAGGGTTACATATGTTAAAGGCAAGGGTGGTTTTTAAAAACCGTAACCTCAAGACAGTAGGCACCAGAGCAACTGCATACTCATTTGCCGATGCATCAATTATTATGAGTATTTTCATTTTTTTTACAAATATGTACACACATGTTCCTGTGACACATCGTATCGGAAATATCAAGGACTAAGATGATAATCTGTTAGCTAAATGTGATACCATCCATTATTAGCCTCGGTATTATTCCTTTACCTGAGAGCATTTGAAGTGGTATCGAGTGTCACAACCGCCAGGACCAGTAACGCTCTTTGGTGCTCCGGTAAACAATACAAATATTGGATATCATCGGTTATACCTGTGCACGAGGCTTCTCCCACGCTTTGCAAAAATGTGTTTATTTTAAGAAGTGGGGACAAAGAAATAATTAAGTTGCTTCATATCGTTCGTACACTGTAGTCCAATTCATTGCCTGTTCCAATGTTGGAACGAAATCTAATAGTAAAGTTAGTAAAATAGAATTTTCACGCCACGGCTCGTGCTTATTGCGGCTTGAGATTTTTGTTGTAATGCGCCAGAGTAAATATTCGGATGTTTTTTTTTTTTTTTAATAACCTAGGCGACAAAAATTTATGTTAGTACGAAAGAATGAAAGTAATAGAAATAGGGATGAACTGCCTTTAATAGCAAATAAGAAACTTTATCTTAAGCACGTTAAAGATTTGGTTCCCTTTTAGAGTCCTGTGAACGGTGTTGGGCTTATCATATATTTTTAGAATTCGATTTAGCTTTGCTTAATCAACAGAAAAGTTTTAAGATGCAATTGGAAAATGTAGGATACAATAATTTGATTTTTACGTGTAATCTGCATGTGATAAACAAAAGTGTGGATGAAAAAAAGCGTATATTTTCTTTTGTAAATTGTGTTCATAGACTTTCAATTGATCTTGATAAAATTTTCAGAACTGTTTAACTATTATATTTTAAATGCTCAAGATTGTTAATATTGCGATACAAAAGGTAAGTGGCATAATATTAAAATATAAAATCAATCCTCACCTGCGTAAATACTTACATACCTCCAGTGAAATTTTGTTATTCATACTGCCAGTTAGAATGACATAGCCATATCGACCCGCTATTAATGTTGAGCAGGAATAATATATACATATGTACTTACATAATAAAGTCGGAAATTCCACCTTTTGCTTTAAAAAATGTATATAGTAAATTCATTGCCATTCACACAGTACATGTAAGGTAGTAATTTGCATATACTCACCGATTTTGATTGGAATCGGATGACTAATCATATGATTTCTATATGATAAAAATGATAAAAAAAAAACTTACTAAATCTGTCTTTTATGCTTACTTGTCTGCTTTTATACCCTCTGAGGGGTATATTGGGTTTGTGAAAAGTATGTAACAGGCAGAAGGAGGCGTGGCAGACCCCATAAAGTATATATATTCTTGTTCAGCATCAACAGCCAAGTCGATATAGCTATGTCCGTATGAACAAACAGATCCCAGAGATGGGTAAAAGCTACAATATCCGTTTTAGTCAATATCGAAAAAATATTCAGTCAGGCAATAGCGTACCAGACCTCCTTTCCCATAGCTCAACTATTCCATTTGGAGGGACAGCATATTTCGCAAGCTCCGATTTTGCGTGGCTCCATACATTTTGTATTGGGTTCAAATTGTGGTGGCCTTTAATGGACTGAAATCTTCGACCCGAAAGTCAGTTTTGAACCAAACATGATGTGTGCTTTGGGTCACTGTCTTGCTGAAACATACAGTTTTTAACAGCAAGACCCATACTGTCAATTACTTCCCAGAGATTTTGCAGTAGAACGCTGAGATATTGCTCCTTACGCATAACTTCATCAAAGCCAAGGGCCCAACTCAATTTTTATAAATTCACCCCAATACCATATTCATCCGCGACCGTGCTTGACGGTTTGCCGCACTCCATTGTATGCCTGAATTGTGGAATCTCTAGACCAATACCAGAACAGTCCGTCTGACTCAAAACGATTGATATTTACTTCATCTGACCAAATGACCTTATAAAAAAAAACATAAAAAAGTTTTTAAAAAATTATTTAAATTTTTAACTAAAACTTTTTTTTGTGACTTACAGAATCCCAATCAGCTACAGTCCAATTTTTATACGTTGCAACAAAATTATGTGTCGCTTTTTTATACTCTCTGAGGGGTATATTGGGTTTGTGAAAAGTATGTAACAGGCAGAAGGAGGCGTGGCAGACCCCATAAAGTACATATATTCTTGATCAGCATCACAAGCCGAATCGATATAGCCACGTCCGTCTATCCGTCTGTCCGTATGAACAAACATCTCAGAGATGGTAAGAGCTACAAGTGCAAAGTTGGTCAGTATCGACCACATATTTAGTCAGTCAATACAAGTTTGTTTTCTTTTTGTGATAACACGCCCCATTCTCCCACAATAAGCGAAAAACCACACATACCTCGGAAAAATATGTGTTTTTGGCGAATATCTAAAAAACTAGAACACCTAGGAACACATTTTGGCATGCAGCTTGCTATTTAAAATATAAAGACATTGGCATCAAAATTTTTTGGATGCCACGCCACTTTCGCCCACCAAAAGCACAATTGCGTTGTAACTTTGCATGCCAACGGCTCACTTATTTCATAATGTATAATTTTGTAACTTAGCATATATTTGTAGACAAATAATGTCAAACGATTGTAAAAATTTCATCAAAATCGGACGATAATTAAAAAGTTTGTCATACAACGCAAATCGTTACTTGCAAGCAAGGCATAGCCACGTGCATTGCACTGAGCTGTGCACACAAGCAACGAAAACGAAAAACTTGAGAGCGAGATAAACATACAAATATGTGTGCGTGTTAAGTTCTTGCCGCAGCTACTCCAATTTGAACTCATATAATTGGAAACGAAGCTCAGAGGGTATTACACGTCGGCATGCCCGACTGAAATTTTCTTTTTTGTTTTTATTTCTTTGGCCTTTAGCCCCAATTTGACTAGACTATGACGGTCTGTCCACTCACTGGCATTTAAATTTGGCAGTGCCGCTGCTTTTTCTGTTGTGAAGTCACAGTTGCCTGTCACCAAGTTGGCCACGTGGCGTGTGTCGCGGTCACTTAAAATTGGTTGTCGACCTCCTTGGTTAGCGGGTATGTTTTCCTGAATGTTTTTTTTTATTCGGTGCACTGACATATCGCTTGCACCGAATTTATCAGCCACTTTTCTGACAATAATGTAATTGTTTTATTTTTTTATTCACACTACTTGTCTGTATTGCATTACAAGTCGACTTAAAATTATCAAAGCTTAGCGACTTAAATGAAAACAAATAAGCATTAACGGTAAAAGGCTTTGAAACAACTGTATAAAGTTTTTGCATTGAGAGTGCATAACTACAACATTTGACTCTTCTTACTTTTTATACTACAGCGTCTGTTCCGTCTGTTCTTCCGTCTGTATGAAAACCTAGATCCCGGAGACTAAAAGAGCTACAGCCACCAAACTTGGTATGTATATCCGTCTATGCTGCAAGCAGTACAAGTTTATTTTGGATTTTTGCCACGCCCCCACCGCCCACGCAAATCGTGAAAAACGATTTCGTTATTTCTATAACTAAAAAAGTATTGAATATATCCTTTTTGAAATTTACCGACTTTGGTTCGGTTTGGACAACTATATAGTTGCCATATCATAAAAGTTTAAAAACGTGTTTATGCATTAATACATTGTTGTTTTTTAAGATATTGCAACGAAACTCACACAGTACGTGTAAGGTAGCAATATTTATATACTGACCGATTTTGGTTGAAATCGGATGACCATATCATATATTTTTTATATGTTGAAAATTGAATAATGTGCTAAATTTGTCTTTCTGATTAACTGTTTTGTTTTTCAAGATAACTGAACTAATTTCACAGAGTATGTGTATGGCAGTATTATCGAAACATTGACCAACTTTGGTTCGTAACGGACAACTATATCACATACCTCTCATATAAGTAATCTGACAAAAGTCAAAGCCAAGATCTATCTTTAGTATGAGAAACTTTTTCGTTTGTTGAGGTATCTAAGCTAAACTTACACAGTAGGTGCAAAACATTTTTTTTTAATTTTCTGAGCAGTTTTGTTTGGATTTACTCAACTTCTTCAAAAGCTTCGTATTTACAAAATTGTTAAATCTGCGAATACCGCGCCTTTTCTCTCAAATAGGTGATTAATATGTTAAGCTTATTATTTTAAAAGGCATCGCCCATTGAGTACTTGATTTTGTTATGGAATACGCTGGAGTATCTCACAGTCGACGTGCTCGACTTAAGCCGTTTCTACTAGCTTGTATTGTATTTCTCTTTTAGCTTAGCTAATGACTTCAAATGTGTAGAAAAGAGAGCTAAAAATAAGACTAAGATCTTAAGCATATATATAGTAACAAGAAAATGTCAGTCGGGCATTTCGATCGTAAAATATCCTCTGAGCTTCGTTTCTAATTATATAAGTTCAAATTGGAGTAGCTGCTGCAAGAACTTGACATGCACACATATTTGTATGTCTATCTCGTTTTTGATTTTGATTTTTGAAATGTTCACAATCGTTTGATATTATTTGTCTCCAAGTATACACTAAGTTACAAAGCTGTACGTTAAGAAATAAGTGAGCCAGCGGCATTCGAAGTTACAACGCGATAGTGCTATAGTGTTATATTTTCTGGGATATTCGCCAATAACACATATTTTTTCCGAGGTGTTTTTGGTTTTTCGCTTATTGTGGGCAAATGGGGCATGGCATCGAAAAAAAAAGATTCTTGTATTGACTGACTAAATATGTAGTCGATACTGACTAAAACGAATATTGTTGCTTTTACCATCTCTGGGATCTGTTTGTTCATACGGGCATGGCTATATCGAGTTGGCTGTTGATGCTGATCAAGAATATATATACTTTATGGGGTCTGCCACGCCTGCATCTGTTTGTTACATACTTTTTACAAGCCCAATATACCCTTCAGAGGGTATACAAATCATATTTAAAGGCAAGAAATTAAAAAAATTCCAAATAAAAGAGTAACTAATATTTTAATTGAACTGAATTTCAAAATGAAATAAAATGCCATTGGGAGACAGGCAGGACATTTTAAGGGAAACACGGAAACTAATAATAATAATCAGGCAGCTGTGAACAAAAATGAGGTACAGACCTGGTTTCAACAGGATGCGTGAAAACTGATCCTCGAGCATGATTTTGATAATTATATGTTGCACAGAAAGATGGGGAGATTTGATGCGGTATATCGGTGTTAGGTATAAAACATGTGCATCGCATTTCAATTGAGACTTGAATTTTATTTCAAAAAACGTCGTAGCGGCGCACATGCAATTGGCACCCCGCGCAGGATGCTTGAGTTACTTGGGTGCTGATGAAAGGACTTCCGGGACTAGGTCTATAATTATATTAGTGCGCTGTCCATACAATCGTCAATGTAAACATATGCGAACTCAGTACTCAGATGTAATTATAAGAGCACACCTTGATAAAGCTAAAAATATAATAAAAAAGAAAACTTTTGAGAAGTGACTAAAACGAGTTTTGATTGCTTGGACACAGTTTAAATTTGTATTTTTTAGACCATTTAATCTGCAAAGTAGAAAGGTCTATTAGGTTTGTCACGTATCGTCATTTCTATTAAATATATTTACTTTAAAAGTTTATTAAAATCATTATATGTGGCGGCTATATAACTGTCCCCCCATACATATGCTCTGTGAGTTTGGTTCAGTTATCTTAAAAACAAAAAAGTTAGAAGAAAATAAATATTTAGTTCATTTTTCAATTTTCATCGTAGAGAAAATATATGATATAGTCATCCGATTCTAATCAAAATCGGTCAGTATATATATATTACTACCTTACAGGTACTGGCAGAGTTTGAATCAGATATCTTTCAAAATGGAGAAGTAATTTTAAGAAACATATATAGGCTATATAGTTGTCCGATTCAAACCAAAGTTGGTCAGTGTATAGATAATATCCTTATACACATGCTCAGTGAGTTTGGTCTAGTTATCTTAAAAAAAAAGAAAGAAAGAACAATTTAATACATTTTTCAATTTCATCATCATATAAAAAATATATGATATAGTCATCCGATTCCAATCAAAATCGGTCAGTATATGTATATTACTACCTTACACTTACTGTGTGAGTTTCATTGCAATATCTTAAAAAACAACAATGTATTGATACAAAAACACATTTTTTTTTACTTTTAAAATATGGCGGCTATATAGTTGTCCGATCCTAACCAAAGACGTTTAGGATACATTAAGTGGTGCGATATAGAAATTGGAAATATTCAGTGTATCACATTATTATTCATAAAACATGTAATAAAAGCTTAAATCAAAAAATTGTAAATGGTAAGTAATAGATTGATTTGTTGCCTTTTCATATTAATTCTTATAAATATATAATATTTACCACAACTTGTATAATTCAACGTAAAAAAAACGCACCAAATTTCGAGTTACTTTAATATTCGGGTTTTTCTTAAAGAATTAAGAAAATCTGATTTTTAATTATTAATGGACTATCTTTAACACTTTGTATGATACCCATTATTAGAACCTGAGCTCTTTGAAAAAGAGCAAAAGGGACTAATGATTTTGTGCGAAAAGTTGTCTGTCTCCGTCTGTTCGTCTGTATGAACGCCTGTTTCTCAGAAAGTATAATAGATAGAGACTCTTTTCTTTTTTCAGAAGCTTTGATGCTCTGTTACGCAGATCGAGTTTATTTTCAAATTTGGAGCCCACGCCCCCTTTGCCCACAATTAGAGAAACAGTTGGACTATCTCGATTTTTCAATTCTTAATATGAATGCTAGAAAGACCAAAATTGGTATGCTGGATACTGGATACCATATAAATATATATTCCACATTCTGCTTTAAAAATTTTGGATACCACGCCCCTTTTGCCCACAAATTTCGAATTAAAAGCTGTATGGTTAACATTTTGTAGACCAATTATTTATTTCGAAAAGAATCAAACCAGTCGAAAAAAAATCTAAGCAGTTCCATTAAATTTAGTTAATATTAGTTAAGTTCACTTTTTTCAGCAAAAAATTTGTTTGGCCGAAATTCAAAGAAAATCGTTTGACGATGATTTATTTTGAATTCTACTTATGTATGTATTTAAGCCACCACTCCCAAAAGAGTGTGGTGGCGTAGGGAGTAAAGTGCGCGTCTGAGAAGAGCAGAAGAACTTTTTCTCAACTAAAGAAAATTTACTTTTTTTTATTTCCTGACATTTTCGAAAAAAAAATCACTTTTTTAAATGCCGCGACCTTCGCCCACAAGTAAAAACAGTATAGCTATCCATATTTTGTTTTAACAACTATCGCTGTTTTAAAATTAACGTTTTGAACTAAATGCACCTCATAGATGAGATGTAGAGTTGTATTAAAATTAGTACCTACAAATAAATTTTTAGTCAATAAATCAAAAAAATTTTATCTGGATACTGGCTCAATTAAATTTTCTTTTAATCAAAATATTTTTTTTATATACTCTAAGGGGTATATTGGATTCATCAGAAGTATGTAACAGGCAGAAGGAGGCGTGGCATAGACCATAAAATATATATATTCTTGATCAGCATCAACAGCCGAGTCGATATAGCCATGTCTGTCTGTCCGTTTGTGCGTCCGTATGATGAAACAGATTTCAGAGATGGTAAGAGCTACAAGTGCAAAGTTGGTCAGTATCGACCACATATTTAGTCAGTCAATACAAGTTTGTTTTCTTTTTGTGATAACACGCCCCATTCGCCCACAATAAGCGAAAAACCAGACATACCTCGGAAAAAATACATGTTTTTGGCAAATATCTCAGTTAATATAACACCTAGCGACTCCAATTTAAGCATGCAGGTTACTAGATGCAATATAGAGATAATGCCATCAAAATTTTTTGGATGCCACGCCTCCTTGGCCCACCCAAAGCACAACTTCTTTGTAACTTTGAATGCCGCTGGCTCACTTATTTCTAAACGTATAGTTTTGTAACTTAGCATATACTTGCAGACAAATAATATCAAACGATTGTGAAAATTTCATCAAAATCTGGCAATAATTAAAAAAGTTTGTCATACAACGAAAATCGTTACTTTCAAGCAAGGCATAGCCACGTGCATTTCACTGTGCGAGCGAGATAGACATACAAACATGTGTGCATGTATTGTATGGTTAGTGCTAAGACGTTTTGGCGTATTTTTATAATTTTTTTGGATATGTCCGTTGCCGATTTTGACCCATTCTTCTTGCAGTTGTTTCCTAAAATCGGCCAATAAGGATATTGGCTTTAATACATGTTTTATTTACGTTTAAACTTGCAGCAAAAAAAAAATCAAAATATTAATGTAATACACTGTAGTTGTTCTGCGTGCAGCATTATGAGCAAAGAGATGGTAAGAGCTGCAATCTACATTTAAGTCACTTTTTAGTCAGACAATACTATTTTCTTCCCCTTTTTGATGGCACGTCTCTTTCGTCCACAATAAGATATAAAATCAACATATAAGAAACAAAAATAATTGGAAACTTGCATGCCTTCTAACTCAAGTATTTCTAATCGTATAGCTTTGTAACTTTATAGTCGTTCAGAGACCAACAATGTCAAACGACCTTAAAATCGCATTAAGATCAGATTATAATCAAGAACCATATCACACATTGAAAAAGTAAATTCACAGCAGGGGTAGTGCCACGTGCGTAGCACTAAGCTCTGTGCAATGCAGACGCCACACGAGCAGTGCATACGAAAAACTTTGTGTGAACGAGACACACATACACACTCGTGTGCATGTAAAGTTCTTGTATCGCTTACTCCGATGTTAACTCATATTATTGGAAATGAAAGTCAGAGGGTAATACATAGATGCCTAACTGAATTTTTATTGTTAGGTACAAACTGCATGCAGAGAGAGTCCCAATTTGTACCTAATATTAATAATGACAACTTCATTAAAGAACTAGTAGGAACGGCTACAGTCCAGCGAGCCGACTGTAAGATACTGATACGTATTCTAGAGCAAAATTTAATACTCAATGTGAGATGTCTTATAAACTAATAAGCTTAATATTTCTATCACCTATTTGTGAGAAAAGGCGCAGTAGTCCCAACTTTTAAAATTTTTTACATGCGATTGCTTATGATGTAGTTGTTACCGCCATACACATACTCTGTGAAATTAGTTCAATTATTTTGAAAAAATAAAGTTACATTTAGACAGATTTAGTAGATTTTTCCATTTTTATCATATAGAAAATATTTGATTTAGTCATTCGATTCCAATCAAAAATCGTTCAGTTTGATTCAGATATCTTTAAAAACGGAGAATTAACTATCAAAAATCCGAACCAAAGTTTGTCGGTATATACATAGATATTACTCCCATACACATACTTTGTTTAGTTCAGTTATCTTATAAAACAAAAAAGTTAGCATAAAAGAAAGATTTAGGAAGTTTTTCCATTTTTATCATATAAAAAATATATGATATAGTCATCTGATTCCAATCGTGCAGTAATACTGAAAACACATTTTTATACCCTCTGAGGGGTATAATGGGTTTGTCAGAAGTATGTAACAGGCAGAAGGAGGCGTGGCAGACCCCATAAAGTATATATATTCTTGATCAGCATCAACAGCCGAGTCGATATAGCCATGTCCGTCTGTCTGTCTGTCCGTCTGTCCGTATGAACAAACAGATCTCAGAAATGGTAAGAGCTACAAGTTCAAACTTGGTCAGTATCGATCACATATTTAGTCAGGCAATACAAGAATCTTTTTTTTTTTTTTGATGCCACGCCCCATTCGCCCACAATTAGCGAAAAACTAGACATACCTCGGAAAAAATACATGTTTTTTGCGAATATCTCGGTAACTATAATACCGAGGGACACCAATTTTGGCATGAAGGTTGCTATTTGCAATATAAATGTAATGCCATCAAAATTTATTGAATGCCACGCCCTCTTCGCCCACAATTGCATTGAAACTTCGAGTGCCTCTGGTTCACTTATTTCTTAACGTATAGATTTGTAACTTAGGATATACTGAAAGACAAATAATATCAAACGATTGTGAGAATTTCATCAAAATCGGACTATAATTAAAAAAGTTTCTCAAACAACGAAAATCTTTCCTTTCAAGCAAGGCATGGCCACGTGCGTTGCACTGAGCTCTGCACACAAGCAACGAAAACGAAAAACGTGTGAGCGAGATAGACATTCAAATACGTGTGCATGTTAAGTTCTTGCAGCAGCTACTCCAATTTGAACTCATATAAATGAAAACGAAGCTCAGAGTGTATTACACGGTCGGCACGCCCGACTGGCATTTTCTTTCTTGTTAAACTTGTATGATATGGCGGTTTTATAGTTGTTCTATCCAAACCAAAGTCGGCCAGGACACATTAAATGGCACCATGCACATACTGTGTGAATTTCGTTCAGATATCTTCAATACCTTTCGAGTTATTGGAATTGTGAAACCGTTTCTTACGTTTTGCGGGGCGGTGGGGGGCGTGGCAAAAATCCAAATTAAACTTGTAGTGTTTGCAGCATTGACGGATGTACATACCAAATTTAGTGACTGTGGCTGGTAAAATCTCTGAGATCCAGGTGTTTATACAGGCGGATGGACATTGCTACATTGACTCGGCTGTTGATGCTGATCAAGAACATATGTTCTAATGGGGTCTGCCACGACTCCTTCCATAAGATATCTTAGAAACCTTTCGCAGCCTGCCTCGTGAAATTCAAAAAGTCCATTTTATACATTTTTAAAGATTTAATTAATGTTTAAGTGACGTAACTCAGAATATACAAACATACATACATATGAACAACAAATAATATAAATAAATAATCAACGTACTATTTGGTTGGTTTGTTCGTAATGAGCGATGTCTCATTTGAAAAGAACTTTATATAGTTATATTTATAAATATTAAGATCTTAAATATATTCCCGAGCTCGCGTCAAATGGTAACACTTTTATCTAAGTCAAAACTAGAGCGCCAATTAAATAACTTGACTAACAAATAAACTGCTGACAAAATGTAATAAGTATTAAAATTAAAATGGGTCAATCGCCAAAGAAATGTAATATTTACAAATCCACAAAAGTAATTGCAAGCACAAACAAATCAAACGGGGGTGTCGACCAAAACAAGTCCAACGGAATACCAACCACAAGAAAAGAGCAGAAGTGAGGCTAAGAGCGACCATGAAGTGCAGAGAGAAAGAGTATAGCTCAAAGAAAAATAACTTTAAGCGTAAGTAAAACATATAAAATAAACTTAAGAAAAAAAAAATAAATGGTAATTTATCGATTGACCTATTATCTTTTTATATTGGTACTTAAAAATAAATAATTCTTAATGCGTTTTTTAGGATTGTTTTATATTGCTTATCTCCAAACATATGTGAAATAACAAAACTTTGCATTAAGAAATATGTACTTACGTGAGTTAAAGTCAAGCAAATTTAAAATGATTTATTTTCGTTACTTATGAGCGAAGGTGGCGTGATATCCGAAAAATTTTGTAGACATTGTCATAGTCTTTATATTGTACCTAGCAAACTGTATGCCAAAAATGGTGTCTGAAGATGCCGTAGTTGCTGAGATATTCTATTTGCCGCTTATAGGGGCACAAAAAGAACAGACAGCAATGTCAAAATGGCTCTAACTTCCGAAAATATTAATCCAAGACGGAAAAAAGTTATAGAGCTTGTGCTCATGTGTCTGTTTAAAAAATAGATTTTTCTTAACTATCCGATTTCTAGCGATATTGAGTATCGTTTCATATTGTTTCTTCTATATAAAGTTACTAGCAGTATACATGTTTAAAATATAAAATATATTTTTAATGGATAGCCAATATTGCAAATTTAATTTCTTATTTTTATTAGTAATCCAAATCCATTAAAAAATTTTGCTGCATCGTATCTTGCTTTTAATACATATAGCGCGCATAGATACCAATCTAATGACTTGTTACATACATATATTTAAAACAACAAGAAATATTTTGGAAATGAGCTCTTCAAAAGTTTTAATAAATGCTTAACAATGTTTTTGCAAAATGTTTGCGCTTGTACTACCTTTAAGGTGTACTTCCTTTTTTTGAAGGAGTCATCTTCTTTATATTAGGCTACAAAAAAGAGAATTTCGAACACATTTTTATTTTATCGGCTTGACGAAATTCAACAGCTAATAAAAGTATAATGCCAACCATTAATCATCTATTGTCCATTATGTCCTTTAAAGTTCTATTAAGAGTTTTAAAGGTAACATTGTAAAATTAGTAAGCTGCAGCCCACCAAAATTAGTTTGCGACCTGTTAAAGTTCATTAGTGCAATGATATAGAGTGTCATATGGATACTCGTGCTCATTGGTATCGGTCAAATCAATGCTATTGCAAATCGTAGTGATGAATGTAGTGATGAAAGTAATTACATAATTCTATTATATAGCAGCTCTGTTGACTTGTTGCTGTTATTGTTCTATTAATAATGGAAAATTAAACAGCTGATTTTAGCTACATATGTATGTAGTATAGTGGATCACAGCTTATTTCAACTAACACCTTAAAAAAAGTTTAGGGGCCTATAAAACCTAAACTGTTGGGAATATCGAAAAAATTTAAATGTAGGTTGTAGGTGGCAAGTATTAACTAATAAAAACTTAATTCATTTATTTTTTTTAATTTTTTTTAATATTTAATAATCGAAAACTAAAAAATGACACAAATAGAATTCCTCAGCTTATTTCAATCACTTGTGAAATTACATAATTAAAGTTATTATATTATTATTTCACAGAGTATGTGTATGGTGGTATTATCTACACACTGACAAACTTTGTATCGGATCGGACAACTATATCACATACCTCCCATATAAGTAATCTGACAAAAATCAGAGCCAAGATATGTATGTCTTTAGTATGATCAACTTTTTTGTCTGTTGAGCTATCCATACCAAACTTACAAATTTTCAAACTTATAAATTTTCTGACTTTGTTTTAGAATACGCTGTAGTATCTCACAGTCGGCGTGCTAGACTGTAACCGTTTCTACTAGTTTATTTGATTGATGTCACGTTCCATTCTCCACAATAAGCGAAAAACTGAACGTACCTCAAAAGAAATACATGTTTTTGGCGAATTTCTCAGTAACTATGACACTTGAGGACACCAATTTTGCCTCCTATATACAATAAAAAGGCAATGGCTTAATCAATTTATCGATGATCAAACGGTCCTAAAAATCTACTATAGAGTTTTTCATACATCGAAATAATCAAGTATTGTTGCTAAATGGAACTGTACAAAGCAGTTGTAGAACTCTGCAGCTGTCAAAAAATCGATCTTTCAAATATTCCACATACTAATCTACTTATTAATCAAGCTATAAAGAGCTTCTAGAAAGGTTAGGGAACAACACTTGATTCATCGAAGCGTGCCTAATGAACTCAATGAATTAAAAAACGAATAGGGAAAATAAAACAGGAATTAAAAAAAATATATAGACTAATTTGTGTTACCTGGCGGTTTACTTGAGCAATAAATGTCAGAATTGCAATCAATTAAAAAGTTTGTAAAACACCACTAAAGATTAATACACAAACACATTAGGTGCGATTTGCAAATTAAATCTTCGCGTTTCATTTTGTTTGAATGCTGTTGTTACTGGTATTTTGTGTACTGCTTTTATTGAATCTGCTTTATCAATATTTACAACAAAGCTTTTGCGGTTCGACCACATGCTGTGGTTTTGTTGTTGATTAAAATGGCTGTTCTGAAGCCTTGAGGCCAGCCAAACAGCTAACTAAAAGGACAGACAGTGACGACGCGTTGGTTTGCCACAAAACCGATTGGATCAAGGACTTGCGCACACATGGCAATAATGCGGTAGCATTGACCATTGACAGGCATGACAATGGTAAGGCTGTGTCTATCAATGAAACCATTTGACAAATCGTCATTCAGTAAATTTGGAAAGTGACAAAGGGCGCAAAAAAATTGACATCTATTATTATATGTTTGGATTTACGAGCAGTGATTGTCCCCAAATTTCATTCATTTCAATACCAAAGAGGGTCGAGCTGAAAAGTGCTACACAATTGGTATCACTATGGGCAAATTTGTCTGCGCTGTACTCAATTAGAAGGCTGAAAAATTCCAGCAGCAAAAAAAAAAAAAAAAAGAATTATTAAATTCATCAATTGTGTAGCATGAACCCGGTCAAATGGCAACAAATTACAGACAATACACACCGAACAATTGGCAAGGCCGAACCGCATCCCCAGACGGTTTGCCGGTTACATGAAATTGACATTTATGCGTGTTATTGTTATTATTGTAAATGCCTCTGGCTATGAGATGACTTTCTCTATTCACAAGTCACGGACTCCCATTGTGAGCGTATCAATTGCTAAGTCAAACAATAACTTTTGTTAATATTCAATACGCAACTTTTATTTATTTCCTTTTTTCAATTTATACTATGCGAAGCTATGTTTATTTTTATTATTATTTTTTTTTTTCTGTCCGCAACGGTGTTCGGCAGTCATTCATGAGATCGTCCCTTTTGACTAATGTACACACATACATACATTGTCTATTGCTACTTTTAGCTTCCAGTATATTGTATATCACCTTAGTGCAAAAATTTATACAATTATCTGTGTCTGCGGCAGAAAAATGTAATAGATAATTTTCTGCACTAAAATATTGCGATAAATTATATCATATAGCATATCATTTTCAATGTTTATCTAAATATTACTGTAAGTGGCGTCGTGTGTGTATAAGTTTTTATATCCTCTGAAGGGTACATTGGGTTTAAAAAAAGTGTAACAAGCAGAAGAAACAGACCGCGAAAAGTATATGTATATATTCTTGATCAGCATCAATAGCGGAGTCGATATGCGATGTCCAGCTGTCCGTCTGTATGAACAAAGAGATCTAAAAATGGTAAAAGATAGATCAACATTTTTTCGTATTTAGGCTTATCACTGCGGGCGGCAGTGCTGGCGTTCGGCACTACTAAATACTCTCGAAAATGTCATCATAGTGATAGCCTGATCCAATCGCATTGGGATATCTTATTTGAACGGTATTTTTAATAGTATTATATAGATTTTGAATCAGTTAAACAGTTTTCAAGAAATTTACATTTGAATTAAGTTTTTAAAAATCATAGTATTGCGTTTGGTGTATTGGTCGAAGCAAAAACTCCCATTTGTTTGCACTTTATCGAAAAACAGCTTGTTCAGCGGGGAAAAGCTATAAAATATTAAAATTTCAATGGGTCATTGTAGCCAAACCACTTAGCATATATACAATATTGCTATGTCATTTGGTAGATATTTTAAATAGCTCTTCAATAAGGCGCATTACATGATGTAAATACAGTGCTGTCTGTGTATAGTGAACTAATTTTTGCACGGCCTGTTTCCTGTATTGAGGTTGTGCACTTTGTCAAGACTCAAATTTTTGTGCTCAAAAACTGGTTTTCTTTTTATACCCTCTGAGGGGTATATTGGGTTTGTAAAAAGTATGTAACAGGCAGAAGGAGGCGTGGCAGACCCCATAAAGTATATATATTCTTGATCAGCATCACAAGCCGAGTCGATGTAGCCATGTCCGTCTGTCTGTCTGTCCGTATGAACGAAAGGATCTCAGAGATGGTAAGAGCTACAATTTTAGTCAGAATCGATCACATATTTAGTCAGTCAATACAAGATTGTTTCCTTTTTTTGATGCCACGCCCCATTCGCCCACAATAAGCGAAAAACCAGACATACCTCGGAAAAAATACATGTTTTTGGCAAATATCTCAGTTAATATAACACCTAGGGACTTTAATTTTGGCATGAAGGTTGCTATTTGCAATATAAATATAATGCCATCAAAATTTATTAGATGCCACGCCCCCTTCGCCCACAATTGCGTTGAAACTTCGAATGTCTCTGGCTCACATATTTCTTAACGTATAGTTTTGTAACTTTGTGTATAATTAGAGACAAATAATATCAAGCAATCCTGAAAATTGCATCAAAATCGGACAATAATTAAAAAAGTTTTTGATACAACGAAAATCGATACTTTCAAGCATGGCATAGCCACGTGCATTGCACTGAGCTGTGCACACAAGCAACGAAAACGAAAAATGTGTGAGCGAGATAGACATACAGATATGTGTGCATGTTAAGTTCTTGCAGCAGCTACTTCAATTTAAACTCATATAATTGGAAACGAAGCTCAGAGGGTATTACACGGTCGGCATGCCCGACTGACAGTTTCTTTCTTGTTAAAATTGTACCAGATATAAGTTTTTTATTTAAAACAATAACTTTCTTTGTGGCGATATTTTCGCCAAGCCAAGTGGTATTAAGCATGCGCTTTGGGACCGACATATCACCTAAAAAGTGTAATAGACTTAACAGATGGTCCAGTGTTGCCAACACTTTGACTTAACAAAAGGATAGTTAAACTTAAAAAAAGGACAAAAAAGGGACAAATATTAAAAAAAAAACTATCAAATTTTTCTTATATAAAAAATAATTTTTTTCTGTAATCTTTATTTTACTCCAATGCGTATAATACGTCGCAAAAAATAATTTTTAGCGTCATCACTTCCTTGATCGTACGATGCACATTATTAGTCGATGGTAATTGTCAGGAACTGGGTAATTTTGGCAACATAACCCGTTTCGGCGTAATTCGAACTTAGAAGAATAATATTGAATTTATTTATAAATGTATGGATTTTTAGGTAGTAACCCGCCAGAACTGGATTCACGAAGAGGAATAGCTGAATTTACGTATTTAGGCACATCGCGTAAGCGAACGCCTCAGCAAACCTCAAAGCGAACGCTGAAGCAAACGCCGAAGCGAACGCCAAAGAAAACTTTTACGTTTGACGTTTGCCATTTAATATTTATTGTGATTTAATCTTGTGGCACGTGCGCATACATTTTTCGGTCTTGTTAAAAATGTGGTAAATATTATTGCGACTAGCATAATAAATTAATTATAGCATCAACAATAACCACAGTGGTATGTATTTAAATATACTTTCGTTGTTAATAGCCATAATTTCTATTAGTTATATTCTTTTTATATTCTTTAGTATTTACAGACAATATTTTACAAGACCAGAACATCTTAAAAGGTAATGTGCATTGCACTTCTATCGCATGGACAAAATAATTAAGAAATGTTTTCTATTTATTAGGTCAAAATAAAGTTGTTGGCAATGGAGTGGGTGAGCATATGGTTATATTAAACTAGTAGGAACGGCTATGGTCGAGCACGCTGACAGTGAGATACTACAGCGTATTCTAGAGCTAAATCAAGTAATCAATGTGAGATTTTAAAAATAAAAACTAGTAGGAACTTTTACAGCTGAGCAAGCCGACTGTGCTTCCGAATAAAAATATAAATCGGAACACAGCGGGGAGTTGGTGAAAAAATTTAAGAAAATATTATATACCTATCGTGTAAGTTTCGGTTGGATACCACAACAAACAGAAAAGTTTCTCATACTAAAGACATACATATCTTGGCTCTGATGCTTGTCAAATTACTTATATGGGAGGTATGTGATATAGTTTTCCAATCCTAACCAAAGTTGGTCAGTGTTTAGATAATACGACAATACACATACTTTGTGAAATTAGTTCAGTTATCTTGAAAAACAAAAAGTTGGACAAGAAGACAAATTTACAATTTTCAAATTTCATAATATAAAAAATATATGATATAGTCATCCGATTTTAACCAAAATCGGTCAGTATATGTATATTACCCTACACGTACTATGTCAGTTCCATTGCAATATCTTAAAAAACAACAAAAACACGTTTCCAAACTTTTATGATATGGCGGCTATATAGTTTTCCGATCCGAACCAAAGTCGGTCAAGATACATTAAGTGGTACCATGCACATACTGTGAAAATTTCGATCACATATCTTCAATACTTTTCGAGTTATAGAAATTGCGTGTTCGTTTTTCACGATTTTCGGGGGCGGTGGGGGGCGTGGCAAAAATCCAAAATATACTTGCACTGCTTGCAGCATGGACGGATATACATACCAAGTTTGGTGACTGTAGCTCTTATAGTCTCCGAGATCTAGGTTTTCATAAAGACGGACGGACAGACGGGCATGGCTATATCGACTCGGCTGTTGATGCTGATCAAGAATATATATACTTTATGGGGTCTGCCACGCCTCCTTCTGCCTGTTACACACAAACTGCTTCTGACAAACCCAGAATACTACTTCGTACCTCGTACGCCGTAGTATAAAAATTTTTAAGACAGTCCCAGGGATCTACATACATAAAAAGTTCCTTTAAAAATCTAGAGGAACTTGCCATAATTAACAAATAAATAAATGAGAGCAACGCCCGTTCCTATGTAAGTATACATTGTGATTGTGTTAAAATAAAATTTCAATTTATTATAATAATATTTCCATTTCATATGCAATCCCTGTAAATATTTAGTCTGGATCTGCTGAACACTATCCAAGAAATGCAATGAGGATGAACAAAAACCGGACTTGCAAGGTGAACTACATAGCTAATAATAATACAAATATATGAGTAATCTTAAATAATAATAGCTTAAATAATAATAGTAGTAATAATAATAGTAATTTAAGCAATAGTAGTAAAAATTATAAAAAAAAAGTAAGGAAGATTACAGTCGAGCTTGCGCGACTGTACAAGACCTTGAGCCAGTATTTTAAAAATAATACACATTGTTTCTCTAATTGGGGTCAAAGGGGGCGTGACATCCAAATTTGAAACTAAACTTGATCTGCGTAACAGAGCAGCGGAAAATCTGCAAAAAAAAAATGGAATCTCTAGCTATTATACTTTCTGAGAAACAGGCGTTTCTAAACTTAAATTTAATTAAACTAAAATAAATAAATAAGTTTTAATAAAATATAATTTTATGAATTTGTATTAATTATTTCTGGGCTAGTTTTCACCACTGTATTCATGCATTGCCTTCATATGATTCCACATACATATGTATGTATGAATCTGGGTTAGTTTTCACCCCTGCATTCATGCATTGCCTTCATATGATTTCACACATGAAACTGGGCTAGTTTTCACCCCTGAATTCATGCATTACCTTCATATGATTTCACACATGAAACTAAGCTAGTTTACACCACTGGGTTCATGCATTGACTTCATATGATTTCATATGTACATGAACCATTGCTATAATTCACCTCTTAACTAATGAAAGCACGCGTGAAATCACTCAAAATTCCCCTTCTCAATTCACGTCTGATATCAAGCACGCTCGGTAATCGAACGTGTCCCAACATGTGAAAAGTTATGATACATACAAAATTCATAGGTCGAAAGCCTGTGCTTGAAATTGTAGATTCATGCATAGACCTTACCAATCATGTGTGATTTCACGTATGAATGTTTTAGCTCAGAACCGTACTAAAGGGAAACCATCCGTATTGACAAAATTGAATTAAGCGTGCCAATATGCAACCTATTTATACCCTCTGAGTTCTTAATTTATGTTTGTTGCCTGCAGAGTCCGTATAATTGTTCACTTTAGTCCAGAAAGAAACTATGTTTTCTTGGCATGCTAAAAATTTCAAAAGGAATGGACAGATATTCGATATGTTTGATTTTGATTACTCGCTCAGAAAACACTCAAATATGTCTATCGAAATCAGAAAAACACTATAAATGCGATGCCACCTAGTTTTAACTGGCAAATTGTGCAAGCAATTTAAAATTAACAAAAAAGGACAAAAAAAAAAAATAAAAAATACAATGAAAAAGTCAATTTTTCCGGACAGGGGACGTTTTAAAATTTTTCCGGCAATTATAGTTTGAACAAGAAAGAAAATGTCAGTCGGGCATGCCGACCGTGTAATACCCTCTGAGCTTCGTTTTCATTTATATGAGTTCAAATTGGAGAAGCTGCTGCAAGAACTTAACATGTACACATTTTGTATTTCTATCTCGCTCACACGTTTCTCGTTTTCGTTGCTTGTGTGCACAGCTCAGTGCAATGCACGTGGTTATGCCTTGCTTGAAAGGAACGATTTGCGTTGTATGAAAAACTTTTTAAATTATGGTAATTTTGATGAAATTTACTCAATCGTTTGATATTATTTGTCTGCAGATATATACTAAGTTACAACACTATACGTTAAGAAATAAGTAAGCCCGCCGCTTGCAAAATTACAAGGAAGTTGTGCATTTTGTGGGCGAAGGAGGCGTGGCATCCAAAAATTTTTGATGGCATTATCTTTATATTGCATTTATTAACCTGCATGCCAAAATTGGAGTCCCTAGGTGTTATATTAACTGAGATATTTGCCAAAGACATATATTTTTCCCGAGGTATGTCTGGTTTTTCGCTTATTGTGGGCGAATGGGGCGTGGCATCAAAAAAAAGGAAACAAACTTGTATTGATTGACTAAATATGTGGTCGATACTGACTAAAACGGATATTGTAGCTCTTACCATCTCTGAGAATTGTTTGTTCATACGGACAGACGCACAGACGGACAGACGGACATGGCTATATCGACTCGGCTTGTGATGCTGATCAAGAATATATATACTTTATGGGGTCTGCCACGCCTCCTTCTGCCTGTTACATACTTCTGACAAACCCATTATACCCCTCAGAGGGTATAAAAAGGACAGCTTGGCAACACTAAGATGGTCGAAGATGGCTACCATTTTAAACACGTTAACACCACAAAGACTCACACGATACATAAATGTTAGCTGATCAGGAGTGTATCGAAAAGCTCTCACGAAAGCTTTTTTAACCTTTATCAAGTGTTGGAAATTGGAAAAAAAAAACAAAGCTAACGAATTTGTAAAAAGTAAATTTCAACGTATGTCACGCTAGATTGATCGGTTGGCCCACTGTGCGTTGGTGCATCTACTGAAAACAGAAACAACAAACAGTACACAGGGAGTAATCTTGAGTAATATGTGGCTCCTTTTGGAAAGCCAAATACTGTTGAATTGAGACAGATCATTTCTAAGTAACATTTCGATGTAAAACCCGTTAGGCAAATACCTGCACATTACATTTATTTTCCATTAAATAATAAAAAACAAGAAAGAAACTGTCAGTCGGGCATGCCGACCGTGTAATACCCTCTGAGCTTCGTTTCCAATTATATGAGTTCATTTTGCACTGCTTACAAGCAGTGCACTGCGTAAATTTTATACACACAAGCAGTGCACTGAGTAAGTTTTAAATACACGAGCACTGCTTGTAAACACTGCAACGTAAACGAAAGCAGTGCACTGCTATTGCGATAAAAATATAAGTTTGTATGCAAACTTTTTTAATTATAGTCCGATTTTAATGAAATTTTCACAATCGTTTGATATTATTTGTCTGCAACTAAATGCTAAGTTACAAAACTATACGTTAGAAAATAAGTGAGCCAGCCGCTTGCAAAGTTACAAAGTTTGGTGGGCGAAGGAGGCGTGGCATCCAAAAAATTTTGATGGCATTGTCTTTATATTAAAAATAGCAACCTGCGTGCCAAAATTGGTGTTCCTAGGTGCCGTAGTTACCGAGATATTCGCAAAAAACTTGTATTTTTCCGAGGTATGTCTGGTTTTTCGCTTATTGTGGGCGAATGGGGCGTGGCATCAAAAAAAGGAAACAAACTTGTATTGACTGACTAAATATGTGGTCGATACTGACCAACTTTGAACTTGTAGCTCTTACCATCTCTGAGATCCTTTCGTTCATACGGACAGACAGACAGACGGACAGACGGACATGGCTATATCGACTCGGCTGTTGATGCTGATCAAGAATATATATACTTTATGGGGTCTGTCACGCCTCCTTCTGCCTGTTACATACTTCTGACAAACCCAATATACCCCTCAGAGGGTATAACAAGTAAGAAAGATTACAGTCGAGCTTGCGCGACTGTAAAAGACCCTGTGCCAGTATTTTAATAATAATACTTTGAATTAAAGAAAATTTAATTGAGCAAGTATCCAGATAATATTTTTTTGATAAAAAGAAAATTTAATTGAAGATACATGAATGAATGAATTTTAATAGAACTCCACATCTTATCTGTAGTATACTACAGCGTATTCTAGAGCAAAATCAACTACTCAATGTGAAATGTCTTATAAACTAATAAGTCAAACATTGTTATAACCTATTTTTGTGAAAGGGCGCAGTATTCCCAACATTTAAAATTTTGTAAATACGAAAACCAACCAAAGCTGCTCAAAATATTTAACAAGAAAGAAAATGTCAGTCGGGCATGCCGACCGTGTAATACCCTCTGAGCTTCGTTTCCAATTATATGCATTCAAATTAAAATAGCTGTTGCAAGAACTTAACATGCACACATATTTGTATGTCTATCTCGCTCGCACGTTTTTCGTTTTCATTGCTTGTGTGCACAGCTCAGTGCAATGCACTAGGCAATGCCTTGCTTGAATGTAGCGATTTTCGTTGTTTGAGAAACTTTTTTATTTATAGTCCGATTTTAATGAAATTTTCACAATCGTTTGACATTATTTGTCTGCAAATAAATGCTAAGTTACAAAACTATACGTTTAGAAATAAGTGAGCCCGCCGCTTGCAAAGTTACAACGCACTTGTGCTTTGGGTGGGCGAAGGAGGCGTGGCATCCAAAAAATGTTGATGGCATTGTCTTTATATTAAAAATAGCAACCTGCGTGCCAAAATTGGTGTTCCTAGGTGCCGTAGTTACCGAGATATTCGCAAAAAACTTGTATTTTTCCGAGGTATGTCTGGTTTTTCGCTTATTGTGGGTGAATGGGGCGTGGCATCAAAAATAGGAAACAAACTTGTATTGACTGACTAAATATGTGGTCGATACTGACCAACTTTGAACTTGTAGCTCTTACCATCTCTGAGATCCTTTCGTTCATACGGACGGACATGGCTATATCGACTCGCTGATCAAGAATATATATACTTTATAATAAACTAGCTGCTGGCGGGAAATCTGGCATTTTATTAAAACAAATTGGCCTTTTATAGCATAAAAATTTTAAGAGCCAAATAGGTCTCTGTAATCAAAATCCTAGAGCATTTCAAGTTGCCTGCAAGTGAAATCGAAGAGCACGTTCTGCAGTACAGCAGCATACATCTCTTAAAATGGGAAAATACGGATTCCGTCGTGAAATTTTGGGCTGAAGTAGATAGATATGTGGATTCGGGAGTTAATCACCGATTTAAAGCATAAGCCTCTTTCGTGTTAAAGTTACTGTCGCTACCGTGGTCAAACGCGGAAGTTGAACGAGTGTTCAGCCAGATGAACATTGTTAAATATAAGCTGAGGTACTCAATGAACATTGGCGCACTCAATTCTATATTACACATACGGTAATTAATAATTTTAATACAATATTAAAAGCTTTAATTTATAAATGTTACCACAACTACGAAGTGCCTCCAAAGTATTTAAATCTCATTGGAACAAACAATTCGTATACTGCCAAGGAGCAAACCGACTTTTGGCAAATATCTCAGTTAATATAACACCTAGGGACTCCAATTTTGGCATGCGAGCTGCTAGATGCAATATAAAGATAATGCCATCAAAATTTTTTGGATGCCACGCCTCCTTCACCCACCAAAATCACAATTACATTGTAATTTTGCAAGCGGCTGGCTCACTTATTTCTTAACGTATAGTGTTGTAACTTAGTATATACCTGCAGACAAATAATATCAAACGATTGTTAAAATTTCATCAAAATCGGACCATAATTAAAAAAGTTTCTCAAACAACGAAAATCGTTACATTCAAGGAAGGCATAACCACGTACATTGCAGTGAGCTGTCCACATAAGCAACGACAACGAAAAACGTGCGAGCGAGACAGACATACAATGTGTACATGTTAAGTTCTTGCAGCAGCTACTCCAATTGGAACTCATATAATTGGAAACGAAGCTCAGAGGGTATTACACGGGCGGCATGCCCGCCTGACATTTTCTTTCTTGTTTTGAATTTGATTTAGCCGTTTCTTGCAGGTTTCAAAGGTTAATTTAGCATTTTCTTGCCCGGAAGAGTTGGCAGCACTGCATCCGTCCGCGTCAACAACTATCGATAATTTATCGACCACCCACCACTATGTCCAGTGTTGCCACTTTTCTGTACGTTTTTCACTCGCCTCAAAATTCGCCGTGAATCTTTGCCGTTATGAAATTTTCTTTTATGTCTCTGCACTGACGCATTTTTTCCACTCGAATTGACGCGTGCACCGTATTTCTATCTCGCTTGCACCGATTCACTACGACGCATCACATTCAACCGAATTACGTCCGGCTCGCGAAAATCATAAAAAAAAATTATCAAAGCCACGAGCCCCCAAACATTGCAGGAGATGATACTACAATGTGTTATTTTGGGATTGAAATATACTTTTATTGTTTAATGGAATATTGGTAGACTTAAAGGTAACGTGTAATAATTTTTTTATTTTTAAATTAAAAAATAATTCACTTGCAAATGCCCTAGAAATATATTGAGTATACCAAAATTATTATTATTACGAGGGCTGCTATATATATTTCTGGCCTAATAATGAAAATGCGAATATTTATCATCAAAAATTGTTTTATTGTTTTTCAAAGTATTCTCCAGCCTGATTTATACACTTTTGCATGCGCTCAAACCAATTGTCGAAGCACTTTTTCCACTCCGATTGAGACACCTCCAAAACATGGTTTTTGAACGCTTCAACAGCATCTTCTGGGCACGAAAATCGTTGACCACGCATTTTTTTCTTGATGTGCGGGAATAAAAAGAAGTCATTGAGTGCCAAGTCAGGGCTGTACGGCGGATGACCCATCAATTCGACGTTTTGGCCGGTCAAAAAGGCGCTGGTTTGAGCCGATGTGTGAGAGCTCGCGTTGTCATGGTGAAGAATGATTCGTCTTCTCTTGTTTGTTTTTCGAATTTCTCCGAAGACTTCAGGCAAACAAATTGTGGTGTACCACTCAGAATTGACCGTCCTTCGTTGCTCAAGCGGAACAGTCGCCACATGACCAGTTGCCGAAGAAACAGGCGACCATTTGCTTCGAAGTGCTTCTTCCACGAACAACTTTCGTTGGATTTGGCTCGTCTTCAAAGACCCACACGGTCGATTGTTGTTTTGTTTCGGGCTCATACGCATAGATCCAAGATTCGTCACCTGTGACGATCTTATGAACATCTTTTGAAGCACCGCGATCGTATTTTTTCAACATTTCTTTGCACCAATCGACACGAGCCTTTTTTTGAGCGATTGTCAAATTGTGCGGGATCCAACGACAACAAACCTTTTTTACGGTCAGGTGTTTATGTAATATCGAATGTATGCTGGTGGGAGAAATGCCCAAGGATGCCTCTATCTCCCGGTATGTCACATGACGATCTTGCATTATTAGTTCACGCACGGCATCAATATTCTCTGGTACAACGGACGTTTTTGGACGACCTTCACGGAATTCGTCGTTGAGCGAACTGCGACCACGATTAAATTCGTTATACCAGTTTTTCACGGTGCTATAGGATGGTGCTTGATCGCCATACAAAGACTTAAGTTCATCGATGCACTCTTGTCAGGATAATCCACGTCGAAAGTTGTGAAAAATGATCGCACGAAAATGCTCACGTGTCAATTCCATTTTTTTAACGGAATTGAATTGTTCAAAGCTCTGTAAGTTTAACAATTCACGATTAAATGACAACACGTTCTGAGTGATGTTATGCTAAAAATGTCAACCTTTCCAATGGAAATATCAGATTGCACCTGGCAACACTTATTGTTGCCTAGGCCAGAAATATATATAGCAGCCTACGTATTTAATGAAAGGTTCCTGGACGGGATGCGGGTGATCACGTGCAGAATAAAGAAGGCACGGGAGAGATTCCGACGAAGACGCATAGTGAGGAGGCGGGTGGTCGAAGCGATAGACCGTACCTCAAAGGGAGACCTGTGCATTTTCGTGGAAATTAGCCTTGAGGGACGCCGGGTACGAGGGTTGCTTGATTCCGGAGCATTCGTGAGTCTGTTAGGTCGTGGCTGTCGAGAACTCGTGTCCGAGTTAAATCTGTCAGTCAAACCCTATGTGTCGACTGTTCGCACCGCGTCTGGAGAAGATCGCTCCATCATAGGCCGTTTGGAGTGGCCTGTCGAGTACGGAGAAAGGAGAAAGGTAATAGTATTTTATTTGTGTCCCTACCTTGAGCAAAAAGCGTACTTTGGGATAGATTTTTGGAGAGTTTTTGAGCTTGCTCCTGAAGTGGTAGGTTTAGGAACACCAGTTGTGGATGCTGCCGTGCTTAGTCGGACGTTGTCGGAGCAAATAGCTCATTACGCGAATGAAGACGAAGAGATAAGTGAGCCAGGAGATTGGGAAGATTGAAGACCAGAAGTCAGCTCTGGAAAAAGTCAAATGCGAGTTTCTTTCGTTCGAAGTTGTAGGATTAGGAAAAACCGAAGTCGAAAGGCACAAGATCGAGCTATCCGAGGCTGCCCAGCCAGTGAAGGATCGACATTATCCGTTGTCCTTAGCAATGCAACAGGTGGTGTGGGATGAGGTCGACAAAATGTTGGCTCTTGGGGTTATCGAGGAGAGCCACAGTGGAGTAACCGCACCACAGTCGTGCGAAGGCCGGACAAAAACAGGTTCTGTCTCGATGCCCGTAAGCTCAACGCTTTGACGATCAAGGATGCATATCCACTACCTTGTATTGAAGGAATCCTATCACGGGTAGATCAGACGCACTACAGTTCGAGCGTCGATTTAAAATTCGCATTTTGGCAAATAGAGTTGGATGAAGAAAGTAAGGCTTTCACGGCGTTCACGGTGCCGGGTCGTCCGCTTTATCAGTTCGTCATGATGCCGTTCGGGTTATGCAACGCTGCTCAACGCTTATGTCGACTCATGGATAAAGTGATTCCGACAGAACTGAGATCCAATGTGTTTGTTTATCTGGATGATTTGCTCATAATTGCACCCGATTTCGAGACACATCAAATGTATTTGAAACGAGTTGTCGAGTGTTTGAAATCAGCGAACCTTACCATTGGTCTAAAGAAGTCGAAGTTCTGTTTCAAGTCATTAAAGTACTTGGGCTTTATCCTGGGAGGGGGTACGTTGCGCACAGATCCGGATAGGGTGACGGTAATAGAGCGGATCCCGGTACCGCGTTCTGTTCGGGAAGTTCGAGCTTTCTTGGGTACAGCGGGATGGTACAGGCGGTTCATCCGAAACTTGGCAACATTGACAGTTCCTCTCACAGACTCGTTAAAGCTTCAGAGAGGTAAGAAATTTTTTTTTTTTTACGAGAAAGCCATACAGTCTGTGCACGAATTGAAAAGGGCATTGACGACGGGTCCAGTTTTGGTCCATGCAAACTTTCAGAAGCGCTTATATGTCCAGTGTGACGCTTCACAGGCAGGTGTAGGGGCAGTTCTCTTTCAAATGGATGAGTCCGAGCAGGAAAGGCCTATCGCCTACTTCTCAGCTAAGGTAAATAAACACCAGCTGAACTTTTCGGTCACCGAAAAGGAGTGCCGGGCAGCGATAATAGCCATCCGGAAGTTCCGTCCATATATTGAGCTGATGCCTTTTACGGTGATAACAGATCATGCGAGTTTAAAGTGGTTGATGCAGCTGAAAGATCAGAAAGATCAGAGCAGAATTAAGAACTCCTACCAGATCTGAAGGTTGAAGATGGAGTAATCTTCAAACGTCTCACACCTGGCAAGCTGGACGACGAACTAGATGGTTCTGTATGAAAGTTTTGGGTGCCGGCGTCGATCACTCACGAATTAATTCGGAGAGCACACGAGGAGCCGACTTCAGCGCATGGTGGCGTAGCCAAAACCCTGCATGCTTTACAAAGGCAGTATTTTTGGCCCAAGCTGGCCGTGCAGGTGTCCAATTTTGTTAGAGACTGCGTAATGTGCAAGGAGGTTAAAGCGACCAATGTCAGAATGCAGGTAAAGATCGGGGCGGAAGTCGTAACTGAGAGACCCTTCCAAAAATTATATATCGATTTTTTGGGCAAGTACCCCAGGTCGAAGCAGGGCCACGCATGGATCTTCGTAGTGGTGGATCATTTCACCAAGTTCACCTTCTTAAAGGCCACGCGTGATGCGACGGCAAATAATGTAGTGCAGTTCTTGGTCCAGGAGGTATTTTGGAAGTTCGGGGTGCCAGAAACAATACACTCTGATAACGGTCGTCAGTTTACTGGTAAACTTTTTGAAGAGATGATTCAGGCTTACGGGGTGAAACATATGAAAACTGCTGTATACTCTCCTCAAAGCAACGCAGCCGAACGCGTGAATCGCTCAGCGGTGTCTGCGATCAGAGCGTATTTGGAAGATGATCACCGGGAGTGGGATATGTTCCTGCCCGAAATAGAGGTTGCGCTGCGGAACAGCGTGCATACCGTAACAGGGATGACACCTTTCTTCGCATTATTCGGTCAACACTTGATGCTAAATGGGACACAGTACGCCTTGGCACGGAAGCTGTTATCTCTTTGTGAACATGAGCTGAGCACACTGGGTAGAGCAGATAAGCAGAGGCTGATCCAAGAAAAGATCCAAGATAGCTTGCATAAGGCCTACGAGCGAAGCCAGTTGCGCTACAATAACCGGGCACGCGAGCTGCACTTAAATCCTGGGCAAGAGGTTTTTCGACGCAACTTCAAGTTGAGCAACTTTTCGAAGGCGTTCAACTCGAAATTTGCTAGGAAGTACTATAGAGCTCGCGTGGTGAAACCAGTGGGTACCAATATGTTCGAGCTTGAAGATGAGCAAGGCCGTACCATAGGAGTGTTCCATGCCAAGGATATTCGGGTGTTACGCGAATAAGCCCGGCTATATCGGGAGGTAGAGGCATAAGTGTGGGCGTGGGCCTACGTTGGGCGCAGCAGTAAGGGGCAACTCTTGGCTGTAGGTTTAGCCCTTTCTTTTGGGGCGGAAAGGTAACCCCATGCGTACGATGATTAGCACCGTGTCCTGCGGACAAGTACAAATCTTCGCGTGGTGTTGCATTTGGGGCTATCCGAATAACACGCTATCGATATATCGATAAATATTGAAAATAATATATCGAATATCGCCCGCGCTGCTAAGCCCAAATTAGAGTGGCCAGTTGGATAGGAAAAAGAGAAAGGAGAGAAGAGGATAACGCGTGTAGAAAGATCAGTCGGGGGTTATGTGCTGCGAAAAGTTATTAAGTGTAGCGAAAAATATAATAATATAAAAATAACACGTTAAAACCGCCATGACACGAACAAACGCACAAATACGCAAATACGCGACAAACACATAAACAGTCAGTGCACCCGACAACAACAACAAGAACAGTGAACAATTATTACAACTACACTACATACTTAGTGCAGGCACACACAACCTCAAAGTGCAACATAAGTGTAAAAAAACCCGACATATAAAACAAAAAAAAAATCAACGTGTGACAAAATAAAATACAAACACCATGTTTTGTTTCTACACGGACAAATATTTATTTATTTATAGAGAGCTGACTTTATAATGTTAAAATTATAGGCTAGCTTAGTTTACATGCATTGGCATCTGTGGCCTTCAGCACTGTGAGGTGAATTTATTTTACAGTTTATAATATAATTATGTTTACTTATTTGTAATTTATCATATACATATTTACAATATTTACAATAAGCCGTATTGTTTTTAGATTGAGTGGTACAGATTTGTGGATTTTAAATATTTTATGATTTTAGCAGTGTTTTGGGTAGGAGTGGCTAATTAGTCTAGTGGGTTAGTGTTTTTGAATATTTCTTGTCTATATGTTTTCAGGGAGTTGCAGTGGGTGAGTAAATGTTATTTTTATTTGGTCTCCTCGCGAGAGAGAGGTAGTTGGTTGTTTTTGAAAAAGTGGTAGCTGCTGAGTTTGTTGTGGTTGATTGATTGGTACCAGGTAGATGTTTCGTCGAAGTTGGGTTGCATTTTATTTTTATGTGTGTTTTTTATGTGTTTTAGGATGTCTTGTATGTTGAAGTTTTCTTTGAGTATGAGTGGCTGTTGTGCAGCGTTTTTTGCTGTAATGTCTGCTAATTCATTTTCCAGTATTCCCACATGCCCGGGAACCCAGAGCAGTTTGAATTTGGGGAAGGTTTTTTGCAGAATGCTTCTTGCGAGTGTGGTGTAGTGTTCGTTGTTGTTTGGGTTGCTTATTGCGTCTAGAGCTGATAGGAAATCTGAGCATATGCAGTATTTACCGCTTTTATTTTTAAATATCTTTAGTGCTTCTGTAATAGCAATTATTATTAAGCTGTGATCCGTCTGTGTAGATGTAGGTGTATTTAAGAGAATCTTGCGTTTTTTTTCTTGTAAATTCTGCGCGGTATACTTGTGGGCTTGTGGTTTTTTTTTGTTAAAGTTTCTTAGTGTTGTATCAAATTGTAGGCGGTGTGTATTCCAGGGTGGTGTAGATTGATTAGGTGGGGTTGTGGGTTGGGGGTGTAGGTTGTAGGCTCTGTTGTATTCGATTGTTCTGTCTATTGTTGATCTGTGTTGTGGTCGTCTGGGTGGTCGGTATGTTTTTAATATTTTAACGATTGGAGAGTTTTTTGCGGATATCAAAGATTTTATAAGATTGGTAGTTAGGAGATCCCGTCTGTTTTCTATGAAATCGGAGCGTGCTTCATAAAGGATGCTTTTTGTGGGAGTTGTTCCGTATGCTCCAAGGGCGATTCTGAAACCAGTGTTTATTGTTGAAATTATTGGGCGCATTGTTGTTTTTGAGCAATGTCCGTAGAAGGGAAGTGCGTAGTCTGCTTTTGAGGTCAGAATTGCTTTGGTAATGTTAAGAAGTGTGTAGGTGTTGCAGTTAAATTTCGGACATGACAGGCATTTTATTATATTGATTGTTTGTTTAAGATTGTGCGTGAGTTGTTCTGTGTGTGAGTTCCATCTGTGTTTGTTGTTGAAGTGGAGGCCAAGTATTTTTAGTGAAGTGACATTTTTGATTTGCGTGTTGCAGGTACTTAGGGTGCAGTTGCAGTTGTGTTTTCTGCAGACATGCATGTGTTTGCATTTCGTGGTAGAAAGCACGGCTCCGGAGTAGTCGAACCAATTTTGAATAGTTGTGAGGATGGGGACCAGATTTATGATAATGTTTTTCCTATTTTTAAGTCTTATTATCAGGTTGAAGTCATCCGCGTAGGCGCTTAAGTTTGTGTTTGGATGTTGGGTGAGCCTTTGGGCGAGCTTGTTGTAGGCTATTACGAAGAGGACTACTGAGAGTGGTGACCCCTGGGGTATGCCGTTCTGAATGGGGTGGAAAGGTGAGAAGTTTGTGTTGATGCGTGTAGCAATTTTCCTATTTCTCATAAAGTTCTTTATGTGATTTTGGGTCCCGTTTTCCATTCTGTGAGTTGGTCAAGGATTGAGTGGATTCCGATTCTGTCGAAGGCTTTTGCGAAGTCGAGTGATATTATCGATGTGTGATTTCTTCTGGAGATGGATCTTGCTATTAGGTGGTCTACTAGTAGTAGACTATCTATAGTAGATTTCCCTTCTTTGAAACCAGTTTGACTGATATGGATGAGTTTATCATTAGAGATAAACCACCACAGTCGCTTTGCGATTTTTTTATCTAGGACTTTCGATGGGCATGGGTTAAGTGATATGGGTCGGTAGGAATTTAGTGAGGGTTTGTCTGTGTGCGGTTTTGGAACTGAAATTATTATGGATTGGAGGATGTAGTTGTTAAGTATTTCGTTCTGTAGGTTGATTATTCTGGTTTTTGTTTTTATGTCCAGGTTTTTTAACATGGGGTAGTTTATTCTGTCCCGGTGTATTACTTTTTAAAGTATTTAGTGCTGCTGTAAACTCGATTAGTGTGATTTGTTTTTCTATCTCTAGTGCTCTTTTTGCGGGGTTGTGGCTTTGAACGTTAGTGAGTGAAGCTTGTTTTGCATGTATGAATGTGGTGGAAAAATTGTGATCGAGTGATGCATTTAAAAAGTTTGTGGAAAAAAGCTCGGCTATTTCTGATTTGTTGGTGGTGTGTTGGTTAGTGTTTGGATTAAGGATACTGTGGATGTGTTTCTGTGGGTTCAGTCCGCAGAAGCGCCTAATATTGTTCCAGATTGTTTTTGGGGGTGTGTCGGGTGCTATTGTTCCTGTAAATGTTTGGGTGCTGATTTTTTATACCCTCTGAGGGGTATATTGGGTTTGTCAGAAGTATGTAACAGGCAGAAGGAGGCGTGGCAGACCCCATAAAGTATATATATTCTTGATCAGCGTCAAAAGCCGAGTCGATATAGCCATGTCCGTCTGTCCGTCTGTCTGTCTGTCTGTCCGTATGAACGAAAGGATCTCAGAGATGGTAAGAGCTACAAGTTCAAACTTGGTCAGTATCGACCACATATTTAGTCAGTCAATACAAGTTTGTTTCCTTTTTTTGATACCACGCCCCATTCGCCCACAATAAGCGTAAAACCTGACATACCTCGGAAAAAATACATGTTTTTGGCTAATATCTCGGTAACTAAACCACTTAGGGTCACCAATTTTGGCATGCAGGTTGCTAATTGCAATATAAAGACAATGCCATCAGAATTTTATGGATGCCACGCCTCCTTCGCCCACAATTTTTTGTAACTTTGCAAGCGGCTGGCTCACTTATTTCCTAACGTATAGTATTGTAACTTAGCATTTAGTTGCAGACAAATAATAATAAAATAATAATTAAAAAAGTTTGTCATACAAACTTAAATTTTTATCGCAATAGCAGTGCACTGCTTTCGTTTACGCTGCAGTGTTTACAAGCAGTGCGCAAGCAGTGCTTGTGTATTTAAAACTTAATCAGTGCACTGCTTGTGTGTATAAAATCTTCGCTGTGCACTGCTTGTAAGCAGTGCAAAATGAACTCATATAATTTGAAACGAAGCTCAGAGGGTATTACACGGTCGGCAAGCCCGACTGACATTTTCTTTCTTGTTTTGATTGTTTAAGAGTTAGTCTGAATAGGGTATTAGTTTTTTTAAATTGTAATATGTTTTCTGTGGATATGTTTCTTTTAAGTATGTGCCATCTCTTCATTTTTTCGTCTCTCAATTTTTGTAGGTTTTTGTTCCACCAGGGTACGTTGTGAGGTTGAGACATGGGGTGTGTTTGGGGTATTGGCTTGTGTGCGCTAGTTATAATTATTTTGTGTATTGTGGCGGCTTCTTTGTTTATGTTTTTGCTTGTCTGTAGCTGTGAGCAGTACTCTTCTGTAAGTTTTGAGAATTGTTCCCAATTTGCTTTGCTGGATAGAAAGTGTTGTGGGTTTGTTGTGTTGGAGGTGAAGAGGGTTACTATAATCGGGAAATGGTCGCTGCCAAAGAGATCGTTTTCTATGTGCCATGTGCTGTCTAGATGCAATATTGGGCTGCTAAATGTAAGGTCAATGTTTGTTAATGTGTTGTGGGTGCTGAGGTGTGTCGGTGATCCGTCGTTGAGTAGGATATAGTTAGATTGTGTTAGAAAGTTTTCAAGTATTTTTGATTTACTGTTGTTTGTCTTTGATCCCCAGTTTTTGTGCCAGCTGTTGAAGTCACCTGTAACTAGAGTGGGTAAGTTCGATGTTTCTAGTACGTTTTGTAGGTTTTGTTTGCTAAAAGTTTTGTTTGGTGCTATGTACGCTGAGATCAGTCTGAACTTCAATTTGGAGGTGAGTTCAGCACATACTGCATCAAAGTCACCGTTAAGGTTTGTTTGGTGTGCTTGTACTGACTTGTGTATTAGGAGGGCTACGCCTCCGTAGCTAGGTGAGGTGTTCTTCGATATTATACTGTAGTTTATGGGTATGGGTATGTGGTGGGTCTGTGTTATGTGAGTTTCTTGTAGTGATATTATGTGCGGTGTGTGTTTTTTAATTAGTAATTGTAGTTCGTTGTAGTTGTTTAAATAGCCGTTTATGTTCCATTGTGCGATTTTAAAGGTCATTTTGGATGTAGCTGTGAGGGTATATGTTAATTACGGCGTGTGTGAGTTATATAGATTCGCTGTCGCTGTTGTTCTTGGTGTTTTTTTGTTTGTTGTGTTTTGCTTTTGTTAGGTTTGGTTTTGAGGCTTTAAGGTTAGTGGTTAGAGTATTGTTTTTTTCTTTGAGGAAAAGCCTTAGCTTAAGATCATCAGTTTTTTTCAGGCCAGTTCTTTTGAGTTGGTATCTAGGTCCAGGTCCATGTTTTCTGGATTGCTGTTGGTTATAGTGGTGTGAAGATGTGTGAGTGTTGAGAGCTCTTGATATGATGTGACTGACGAATGGTGATGACTCGTGCTGTGGGCGATGTTTCGGTTGTGTTTGCTGTTGTTGTGTTTGATGTTGTTGTGTTCGTGCTTGGTGTGTGTGGTGATGTGTTGGTTAGTGTTCTTGCAAAGCTGTTGGTTAGTTGCTGGTTGTGCCTAGTGTAGTATATGGCCAGTGCTGCTTTATGATCGACTTTTTCTGTAGTTTTTATTGCTGTTAATTCTTGCTGTTTGAGAAATGCTGGGCACTTGCGGTCGAGAGGGCTGTATTTTGCGTAATTTTCAGGGTTGTTCTTACAATTAAGACAATTTTTTGTGTTATTGCAGATCTCGTTTTCCATGGTATGTTTTTTTTCTGAGCAGTTTACGCAGGATTCGTCTGGGCTTTTGCAGGCTGGAGTTGGGTGGCCGAAGCGCAGGCATTTTTTAGTTTTTTTAGTTTAGTGTTTAACCAAAAAAAAATAATCGATAACATTTAAAGCAATCAACAACATCATATATACTAGACATCTGCATGAGTGCCAAAAAGCCGCATTAGAAACCAGAACTTTTATATTGAGTTGAGTGATTATGATTATGAGTTATGAGTATGAAAGCGAAATGCGTATAACAAAGTTAAGTAAGATCCCGCTATACTCAGCCGTACAACAATAATACAACGAAAAGTTTGACTGAGTATACATACAGTCAGCACAACATTTATTCGTACACTTATATTTTTTAACTTTAACTGCTACTTTGGGTCAAATATATGCTGAATTGAAATTTTGTTTATCCTATTAGTAAGATGCTGGAGAAAATGTTTCAATATATTATATGCACCAGATATAAAGCATGCAAATTTAAAAAAGTGCTGGAAAACTCGCACAACAATTATTCGTACACTTAATGCTTAACCTTTCCCAACACTTCTATTAACCGTTTTTATTTGAGTTTCTTTTTGAGTAACTCTTAGAATTTCCCAATACCATGCACATTTGCTAGAAGCGTTGCAAAATTTTAGTTTAAACACCATTAAAATCGCCAAAAATTAACAAAATGTGCCGAGGCAAGGATGTTTCACCTGAAATCCGCAAACTTATCCTCAAATTTTATTTGGAGAATCGGAGTCTTCGCGAAATTGGAAGATTAGTGGATAGGGCACACTCTACAGTGCAAAGTATAATAAAAACTTACATAGACACTGGTGAAATTCGCACAAATCACAAGAAAGCTGGCAGATCGAGCATATTAAATTAAAACGACAAGCGGATTTTGGTAGCTTCTGTGGCCAAAAATCCAAAAATTTCATCATCAGAGCTTCGTCAAGATGCTCATGATCATATGTTCATCGATGACAAAATGGATCAGCATGTGTTCAAGGCCTTTTTGGAGCAAAACCTGTACCCAAGTGGCATAAAACTAGGGCTTGATCCGAAAACTTTTATATTTCAACAAGTTAATGATCCAAAACACACGGCTTATAGGGTACAGGCGTGGCTCATTTACCATTGCAAGCAGTTGAAGAGCGCACCCCAGTCTCTGCATTTAAATCCGATTAAGCATGTTTGGAATTTGTTGGAGAAAAGGATCCGGAAACACAATTTCAACGCGCACTGTAGATACTGTGCGCTAGTATCAAAAACAACAGCACCAGGAAAGTCCCGCAATTGCCGGCGAGCGACAAAACGGCAATATCACGCCACTGGAAGCTGTCTATGCACAGCTAATCAGAGAGCGAGAGAACGACTGAAACTCAAAGAGTGACGACGCAAGCGCAGTAGCAACGCGCGAGAAGAGAGAGGGAGATCAGTTGTACTGCACTACAACTAGCCATCAGCAAGCAGCAGCCTAGCCCACGCACACACACGCAAAGGCACACGCATAGACGGAAAAAGGCACAGGCAATGTGCAAAAAAAAAACAACAACAAGGGAGAGCAGAACTGTTAAGCGCCGAACTGCCAGCAGCTTAGCACACGCACACATACGCAAAGACACACGCATAGACAGAAAAAGGCACAGGCAATGTGCAAAACAACAACGACACCAGCGTTAGAGCGACAAAATAATCTAATGCTTGCACAGCTCGAAGCAGAAGCGTAGGCAACGCTGTCTAACGGACTTACATACATGCAAGAAGAATACCGTTGCAATTTATGCAGCCGAGTGTTGCCCACATGTATGTCAAGGGCAAAACTACAAATGAGCAAAGCTGCAGCGGAGATTTTGGGTTCGACGCGCTATTAATTTTTGGCAATCGACAGTCGAGTGCGAGATTTCAAACGCGAGTGCAAGTAAAGAAAACATCGCCACGAGGACAACAGACGCCACGAGGACAACAGCAGCAACGAGGATACAGGACAACGAGGATACCACAGGACAACGAGGACCCCCACACGAAAGGATATAGAAGCAACGGACACTGGACATCAAATAAATAATTATTAGTGGTGAGCGATATATTTTGTGAGTCCCTGTACAATTAAGAATAGAAAGTGTGCTGATAGAAATAGTAAATAAATTTATAAAACTGAAATTGTGAACATAAATCAAAGTATAGCCAACATCAAATCATTTTGTGTTCGTATCCTCTTAAGTACACGCAGGCAACAACGACGCGCACATTTGCCGACTATCGTAGCGAAGACTCGATAGTTTGCAGGTGTGAAAAACCACGTGCTGCAAATTCTCTTCGCTTACACGTTTATATTTCGCCCCCGTGGTAACAATACTCACGCTTGCTAACTATCGTAGGGAAGACTCGATAGTTCGTAAGTATCGGTATATGGAAGCCACGCGTCACCAACTCAGCTCCGTCACTGCCGATTAAATCTACTGCAACTATCGCCGCCTCAGCCTATAGTTGGCAGTACTTATTTTTCAAATTCTTTCAGAGCCCAAGTGTAACACCCAGCCTTAGCATAGAACTACTCGTGGACGCGGTGCTTGGAATTGACTATCGTAGCGCAGACTCGATAATCAATTTCTAGGCATAAAACAGTGTGGACAACAGGAATCTCGGCCAGTAGTTAAAGCGCAGACTTAACCGTTGGTGCGAGGCCTTGAGTCTACACTAGTGCAACTCCCGATAGTCTGTCTGTCTCTCGGTCAATTGCGACCGTACTTGACTATCGTAGCATTGACTCGATAGTTAATTGCGGAACGCAAATTGGGTCAGGTATCGTGAATCTCACTTCAACAGCCGTAGCATTGACTCAGCTGTAGACCCGGGAAAACACGATCTCACCCACACTCCTTCATCGTATAACTCTAGAGCCCTCATCGTGCCACGGCCCCCGTAACTAATTGTCGTAGCATTGACTCGTTAATTAATTGCGGGATCCTAACTATCGTGCGCTCCGTGGTAACAGCCAAAGCCAAGACTCAGCTGTTGACCCGGAGTCACGATCCACGCCGATAGTTACCGTATGAGGCTCGCTCCGCACACAAGTATCGAAAGCCTTTAGATCCCAAAGCGAGCAAAGAACCACAAGGCCCAGCAGCTACAGAACTATCGACTCCAACCATCGTTTCGTCCCGACCAACTATCGTAACTCTATGCGATAGTCGCTGTTATCGGGAAAACTATTGAATATTCTACTAGCTGACTACTATAGCTGGCGGCCGGTCCCATCACCGTGTCGTCTTTCTCTCACCAGATATTCTTGCAATACTATAAATTTTCTGTAAAGAGCCCTGGCCAGACTGAGACATACCCCAGCCTGAGAAACTTCTTTACAAGTCCTTAAAAGCTGCTCTTATTGTTGAATGGGCCAAAATAGGTGCTAATGACACCCAAAATTTGGTCAAAAGCATGCAACGGCGTTTAAAAGCGGTCATTGATGCAAAGGGTGGACCAACAAAATATTAAATCTTTGTTTTTTTTTATAACATTTTTGAGTTTAAAGTTATGAATTTGCTCACTGTACGAATAATTTGTGTGCGTAAAATGTTCTAATTTTTGATTAGTTGTTAAGAAAACATGTTTATAACTGAATTTGTTTCTTTTTGTTTTTATAATAAACATTTAAAATGTTACCTTAATCATTACTAACAAAAATGAACATTTTAAATTGTACTTTTATATCATTAAGTAAGCAAATAACTTGAAAATTTCTGTTGTACGAATAAATGGTGTGCTGACTGTAAGTGTGGGGGTTTTTATATTAAAACACCACAATTGATATTATATAGAATTTAAGTTTGAATTATAATTATTATTTTATGTTTTGTTAAGATATTATTTGAATCAACAATAAGACATCACCGTCGTCGTTATTAGCGTCGTTCATCGTTTTCCTCCAGATAAGTCGTTCCTCATTAAATGCTTGTTCTAAACTCTCTTCTGTTCCACGCGTCGTTGGGGTCGTGCACATTGTTTCGTCGTTATCGTAGTTATCGTCGTGTATATCGATATCGCTAAAACAGCTGAGATCATGTTGGCCTTGCCAACCCGATCCCACATATGTTGACATCCACACAATAACTGTCGACCCATTTTTTTGTTGTCTGCAAATAAGTGTCATTCACTAACACAATAAAAAAGACTCAGATAGCAACTGATCTCTGAGCGAGACAGATATTTCTGTTTTCTTTTCGCTCAAGTCAAACACTGATCATTTTGTTGAGTTTAATGAAGCAAATTGTCTTTTGCGTATGTATGGGAAGCCAATGAATATTTCTGTTGAGTTTTTTAGTCAAACTGTCTTTTGCTGAGAGTCTTTGTGTGAGCGAAAATCGAATTAATCTTAAGCGACACTCACTTGAGAGCGTCACACGAATGAGTCAATGCAAAGCGGTTGACTAAAACTCATTCAAAACAAAACAAAGAGTGCCTCTCTGAGCGAGAGCGTGTCTGCACCAGAGAACTGCAACGAGTAATGAATTTTCAATCTGATTCGAATATTGATGTATACCCGTTGTGATTTATTCACATTTCCTGAGCGAAAAAAAATCATCCCTCATTCAACTGGTTATTCATGATTTATACTCGCTCTGAAAGTTTGTGCTTCACTCACTACTCGTGATTAAAATAAGGCAACACTCGCACCTTACTCTGAGTGTAAGTTGCAAGCACTCGATTGTGATTTGATTTTTCTGTTGGCTGAGCGTACGACACGCTCACAGAACGGTTGCTACTCGATGAGTGAGCGTTCAAAATGCGTGTGCTACTCGGTGCGTGAGCGTTCACACAAAGCGTGTGCTACTCGTACATGATCGTAAATTGACCCCGCGACACTCGCTCTGTGAATGAAATTTGAGCGTTCGACGCCCGCTCTGTGAGCGTCGCGCTACATAGTCTGTGAGCGTAAGATTATTGTGTTTGCCTGCCACATATGTGTATCCATACATACATACATATACTTTTTCACATCCACGTAAGTCGTATGCACATATGTATGTACAATGTATATTTCTACCAACGCATGCAATAAAAATAAGGAAAACGGTAAATTCGTCTCTCTCGCTCTCGCACATTACAAGAAGAGTGCACACAAACCAGAAAAGGTCTTTGCTTGTGCGTCGCATGGTAGTCGCGACTAAGTCTATGCGATTCTCATAAAATCGCCATTTGCTACTCGTTTGGTGAATTTTTGTGATACTCGCTCTGTGAGCGTTAAAAATCAACGCTCAGCTTTCATTCATCCCTCACTGATTTCTGTGATACTCGCTCGTGAGCGTTGAAAACCAACGCTCAGTTTTCATTCATCCCTCACAGATTTTTGTGCTACTCGAGTTTTTGGTGAACGAAATTTTCGCTCACACTCCGCTCACGTGTCTGTGATTTTTGTGCTACTCGATTTTTTGTGAACAAAATTTACGCTTACACTAAAATCACTTGTTACTTGAACGATACTCGATTGAAAATGTAGAGCTACTACACTCGAATTGATTTGATTTTTGTGGAAGTGAACAATCATACTCCAGTATACCCGTTGCAGTTCTCTGGTCTGCACAATCTCTTCGGTTATGTTACGAAGCAGAGCATATAAGAAAAAACGATCAACTCTCATTTGCGAGCTATGCACATATGTAAGTAATAATGTGAGAAACGGTTTCGAGTGTATTTGAATAGTAGACCGTTTGTTGTTGTTGTTTCTTTCTTACGACATATAAAAACTAATACAAACACAGCGATTCTTTTCGTGTTTTGTTTTATTCCCGCTACCGTTTATGCGACTACTGAGTTTCGGAGACGTAAGCGTAGAACATGAATACGCAGAATATATGTAGTGCAACACAGTTCGTCATACGCTGTATTTATTCTTACTCAAGTCGTTTTGTACTCAATCAATCGCTGAGTGCTTTTTACCTTCTCAATTCAACTCAATTGAAATATGCATACTCAATTTCACCTTTCATGTGAGTGAAACCGTGCAGATGTTTAATATATACTAATAGTAACTATATTAGCTAACTCAAAACAAGAAAGAAACAGTCAGTCGGGCATGCCGACCGTGTAATACCCTCTGAGCTTCGTTTCCAATATATGTGTATCAATTGGAGTAGCTGCTGCAAGAACTTAACATGCACACATATTTGTATGTCTGTCTCGCTCGCACGTTTTTCGTTTTCGTTGCTTGTGTGCACAGCTCAATGCAATGCACGTGGTTATGCCTTGCTTGAAAGGAACGATTTGCGTTGTATGACAAACTTTTTTAATTATAGTCCGATTTTAATGAAATTTTCACAATCGTTTGATATTATTTGTCTGCAGATATATACTAAGTTACAACACTATACGTTAAGAAATAAGTGAGCCAGCGGCATGCAAAGTTACAACGCAATTGTGGGCGAAGGGGGCGTGGCATCCAATAAATTTTGATGGCATTATATTTATATTACAAACAACAACCTGCATGCCAAAATTGTGTCCCTAGGTATTATAGTTACCGAGATATTCGCAAAAAACATGTATATTTTCCGAGGTATGTCTAGTTTTTCGCTTATTGTGGGCGAATGGGGCGTGGCATCAAAAAAAAAAAGATTTTTGTATTGCCTGACTAAATATGTGATCGATGCTGACCAAGTTTGAACTTGTAGCTCTTACCATCTCTGAGATCTGTTTGTTCATACGGACAGACAGACAGGCGGACAGACGGACATGGCTATATCGACTCGGCTGTTGATGCTGATCAAGAATATATTTACTTTATGGGGTCGGAAACGCCTCCTTCTGCCTGTTACATACTTCTGACAAACCCATTATACCCCTCAGAGAGTATAAAAAAAAAGACAAAGTCGTATATTTTGCAATAACTAAATTGTATTATAAGAATGAACAACAAATAACTCAGCAAGGTGTCTACCAGTAGCTTATTAAAATCTGTAGCTTAGTTGTAACTTAATAAAATTAATTATTGATTTGTCCTGGAAAACGCGCTACATATGTAACTTCACTAATTATGCTGGTGGTGAGGCCGATTAAGCGGAGATGGCGTTACATGAGAATTGGCAGCGAAATGAGCCGATGACTTCAGAAATGGGGTAAGCAGTTCCATGGGCAAGGGAAATATGATGGTTGAATTTTTTTCCGCTGAAATGCTGCTCAATGTTTGGAGATACCGCAGCTGCAAGGCCGACGGGCTGGCCGAGATAATCTCCGAGGCCTCCTTTAATGCACGTGATGATTTCATCTCTCCTTCAGCAGCAATGACCTTAGCACGTGCTTCACGTGCTGCTTCAGCCTCGGCAGCCATCGCACGTTGCAACGCTGTAGGAAGCGAGACATCCTTACTAAAAATAAAATTGTATTCATAAAGTATGCTACGAAATCTTTTTAAATAAAAATTTTTATTTATTTTGCCATATTTTTGAAACGCTATAAGTTTTGGAGTTAAATAAAAAGTTTTAGAAGAGTTATGTTTTTTGCTTATTAGGCGATCTTGAACGTGTTGACACTAACTAGGATTCCAGACATATGGTATACAAATCGCGTTTAAATCAGACTACCTTATATTTATAAAAATTTAAATGCACTGAGGTGTCTTACGTAAGAAAATTTATATAAAATAAGCTCTACAAAAGTACAAAAAAGTATAAATCAATTTATAAGCGACAACAAAAACATTACTAAACCGTGAGGCTGATGTCGGAGTGGCTGCTATAAGCGAAGTAATGCGAGCAACGATAAAGCGATTTATAACAGCTCTTTAGCGATTTAATGCTTTGACACTATTCTCGCTTCACCTGCACTTTGTCATATATTGGGCGATTACCTGTGAATTTGTATGCAGAGCTTTATCGTGCATTGTCGCTGAATATTATGATATCGCTTATCGCAGCCACTTTGACATTATTCTTAACGTAACCAATTGAGATTCTTAAAAGGTTAACTTGCAACTTAAAAAACAGACATCCAAAGTATTTATATTTTTGATCAGCATCACAAGCCGAGATAATATAGCCATTTTCATGTAGGAACTTTAATAATTTTGGCTGTGCTTGGGTTAGACTTCTATATGTTTTATGACGCATAAAATTATTGCAAAAAATTATGTTGAGACTGAATAAAAGCCATTTGGAGAGGATTATTTCGGTGAAGATTAGACATTCCAGCAGCATAATGTAAACAGCAAAGCTTACTTAGAAGTATTTAAAAACCCTTTAAGTTCTGATTTGGGAGTGATCAGTACGCAGCCCATACTGAAATCCGATAAAGAATCTTTGAAACGTTATGCCAACGGGAAGCAACTCGGAATCCGTCATCCCGAATTTAATACCATTGAGTTTCATCTACTATTAAATGAGTTTAAATCAAAAAATAAAAAAACGCTGCAAGATCTTAGAATGCACACATTTTTGTATGTCTGTCCAACTCGCACGTTTTTCATTTACACAGCTTGTGCGACAGCAGCGCTGAAAAGTATAAGTAAGTAAAGTAGGTAATACAAGTATGTATGTTATCTTTGTTGATTAAAATACGCCCATGAAGAAACTTTTAGAATCGATTGATATTGCTTGTCTCCAAACATATGTTTAGTTACAAAACTATAAATTAAGAAATACGTAAATAAAAAATTTAGTATCGGTATCTAATACAAGATTAAGAATGGGAATCGACGCATAAGTTCCGATAAAGCGATGTTTGATACATTTTGTTGTCTGTTGAATATCGGCAAGTGATAGTTTTTTCAGTAACATCGCTACAATATTATCAGAGACAAAGCATAACAATTTATGGTCTAATTATCTGAAGAAGATCTGAAGAGGCATTAAATAATATGGAATATCTTAGAGGAACTAGTTAAGGGAATAATAAAAATTATTGTGAGTAATTTCGAACATTCCCTTAAGTGAAAAAAAAAAAACAAAATTATGAATATCAGAAAATATTGGACTGCATTGAAGCTGGAAATAACTTCATTTTAAATGATTCTGGTGGTACAGGAAAAATATTTTTACTAAACTTATTGTTGGCTCTTTGGCTAAAGCCAAAATAAAAGTGTTGCCTTATCTGCTGCGTCCTCTGGAATAGCTGCAACATTGCTAACTAGAGGGGGGACAGTACATGCTGTATATAAATTACCATTTGATTTAATACATAAAGAAACTCCACATTGTGCAATTTGTAAGCAGTTTAATATGGCAATGGTCTTCAAATATTTTAAATTTATCGCTTGGAACGGATGTACTATAGAACATAAGGGTGCCTTTAAAGCTCTTAATTTAAAAGCCGGTGAGATAAAAGCGTGCTTAAAATCCTCATTTTTGTGACCTAGATGTAAGTACACCTATAAGGTAATACAAGTGCAGATATTTTTTCAAAAACATGCTAAACATTAGCGATGGAATTATTTAACATTTAGGGAAAATTTAATTAGTCCATTATATTTGGGAATTTTTATAACTACGTGGCAGACCCCACAAAGTATTTATATAATAATTGAGCAGCATCACTAGCCTAGTCGATATATCCATAACCGTCTGTCCGTCTGTTTACTTTGCAAACTAGTCTCTCTCTTGATGCGTATTCTCTCTATAGGCGACTCATATGATTAAATCGGATCACTATATCATATAGCTCCCATAGGAACAATCGGCTGGAAAGGTTTAGTACTAAAATGTTTTCTGTTTATTGCGCAATTTTATCCAAATTCACTCAATACGCGTTTAGTAACAAATCTCATGTGCAAACCAAATTTCATTCTGATCGGACTAATGTATCTTATAGCTGCCATAGGAACAATCGGCTAGAAATGCTTATTACTAAAAAGTTTTCTGTTTATTGAGCAATTTTATAAAAATGCATACACTATGCAGTTGCTACCATTTCCCAAATGGTTGCCAAATTTAATTCCAATTGGGCTACTATATCATATTGGAGAAACCACAAAATAAAAAAAAATAATAAAAAATGAGTAATATAAGTATATACACATTTTTTTAATCAATTTTAATTTTCACAATCTCTATCGCAAGCGAAGCTGCGGGTATATTGCTAGTTTACAGATAAAGCGAAAAAAGTTTACAATAATCTAAACATAGATTTGAGCCCGATGGTAACGAGAACATGGATAATTATGTGAAGAAAAAAATTGACTATTTTTTAAAAAAAATTTGGAGAAATGTGGAGTAAAAGCAACAAAACTAAATTCAAAGTGATCAGAAAAAAATTAGATTGGTTTGCGCAATATGAATGTGTAGTACACATTGTCTACCACTATATTTAAAAATCATATATATTGAATCAACATGGAGTGCTCAGAAAGAACCACGCGTCGATGTATAGCAGAATTAGCAGAACTCGATGTGTCCGCTGCTGATGATTTACGTTTATCTTGAAGTCATCCGAATCCGTCGATTTATATATCTCTAATAACAGAAGCCGGTTTGACGAAGCATCAATATTTATTATTTAGAATTTTCGTGAACAGTAAAATGTATGCTAATTTTCTACCATGGCACGATACTGTTGTGAAGGAAAAAAAAGAAGAAAGAAAATGTCAGTCGGGCATTCCGACCGTGTAATACCCTCTGAGCTTCGTTTCCAATTATATGAGTTCAAATTTTAGTAGCTGCTGCAAGAACTTAACATGCACACACAATCAGAGGTATTACACGGTCGGCATGCCCGACTGACATTTTCTTTCTTGTTTCGCCTTCTGCCTATTACATACATTTGACAAACCGAATATACCTCTCAGAGGGTATAAAAAAATGTATACTTGCTTACGCTCTTTAATAGGCACATATAAATATTCGTATTACAATATTGGACTTACTTGAGCTTATATAAAACAACTGATGTCCACTTACATTTCAACGCGTTCCACCTTAACTCCCCAGGGATCAGTAGCCTCGTCAAGTGACATTTGCATTGTATGCGAAATGGTCTCTCGTTCGGTGAGCAGCTCCGAGAGGTTACGAGTTCCGAGAACGTTACGAAGCGTGGTGGCAGCCAAAAGACGTGTAGAGTGGCTGTAGTTTGACACTTGAATAACTGCCTTTAAAGGATCACTAATGCGATAGTAAACGACTGCATCCACGGTGACAGTTACAGAGTCCTTGGAAAGTACCTCTTGTGGTGGAACGTCAAATGAGACAGTACGTAAATCTACCGGGTAATAGTCATCTACGCAAGGAAGCACAAAAAATACTCCCGGTCCACGGGCTCCTCCACTGCGCAGTCGACCCATGCGAAAGATGACAGCCCGCTCGTACTCAGAGACAACCTTGAAACATATGAACACCGAGATGGGAAACGTCAGAACCATGATCAGCACCGATATAGCCGTTGCTAAGAGCTCCACGCAGCCCATGTCATCATTCTCCGCTGAAAGACACAAGTAAGTTCTTTATTTTAGAAGGTCGAAAAAGAGATAGAAACTAAGATAACAAGATTACAAGAGAGACTCTACTTACAAAATTGCTCCAAAAATTTTCGTTAATCCGGCAGAAGTGCCGTTTGCAAATTTATAACCACTTGAGGGTATTATAAGTTTTTATACCCTCTGAGGGGTATATTGGGTTTGTCAACAGCATGTAACAGGCAGAAGGAGGCGTGGCAGACCCCATAAAGCATATATATTCTTGATCAGTATCAAAAGCCGAGTCTATATAGCCATGTCTGTCCATCCGTCCGTCCGTCTGTATAAAAACCTAGAACTCGGAGACTATAAGAGCTACAGCCACCAAACTTGGGATGTATGTATATCCGTCTATGCTGTAAGCAATACAAGTTTATTTTGGGTTTTTTTTTCTCTTTAACTATTTTTTTTTTAATCAAACTTACAGAGTATGTGTATGATAGTATTATCTAAACAAAATAAAAACTTTTTTGTCTGTTGGGGTATCCAAACCAAACTTACACAATAAGTGCAAAATATTTTTTTTTTAATTTTTTGAGCAATTTTGGTTGGAATCGGTCAACTACATTATAAGCAATCGTGTTTACAAAATTTTAAATGCTGGGAATACTGTGCCTTTTCTCACAAATGGGTTATTAATATGTAAGGCTTATTAGACATCTCACATTGAGTACTTGATATTGTTCTAGAATTCGCTGTAGTATATTACAGTCGGTTCGCTCGACTGTAGACGTTCCTACTAGTTTTGTTAACTTTTATGATATGGCGGCTATATAGGTGTCCAATCCGAAACAAAGTCGGTCAGTACACATTAAGGGGTACCATGCACGTACTGTGTGATTCAGATATCTTCATATACATATATACATTCCAAGTTTGGTGGCTGTAGCTCTTATAGTATCAAAGATCTAGGTTTTCATACAGACGGACGGACAGACGGACATTGCTATATCGACTCGGTTGTTGATGCTGATGAAAAATCAATATATATAAAACTATTTGTCCTCGCTGACTGACTGACTGATCACCGCCCCGGCCAAACTACAAGAGCTATATACATGACATTTGCTCACTACATAGCTCTCGTAACTTAATCGTGCAATAAGACGGCTTTTTTCAAAACATTGTGTGGAAGGGGGTGAATCTCGGGGTCAAAGGTCAAATAGTCTTCTTAATATGAAAAACTTTGTTGTCTTTTGAGACATCGCAAACAAACTCACAAGTTAAGTGTTTGCAACATACATATATACATATGCGGACCGATTTTGGTTCAGATCGGACAACCAAATCTTATAGCTCTTATTACATCGTATGACGATCTACTAAGTAGTTACAAAACAACACCTAGTTAGAAAATATTGGTCGTTTTTCGAGATATCGCAACCAAACTCTAAGTTTGACACATAGATATATAAGTCCATCAATTTTGGTTAAGATCGGACCACTATATCATATAGCTGTCATATGATATAATAGTTATAAAACAACTCTTAACACTAAAATTTAATTTTTGAAACAAATCTAACAAATAGTGTCATGCAATTTCAAAAACCTACATTGAAATTAAAATTCAATTTAGTCGGTTGGTTTTTTGTTTTTTTTTTTTTTTTTTTTTTAAACGATATACTTAGTATGTACATATGTAGTTCAAATCAGATGTTTAATTTTCCCTTATTAAGAGAACATCAACAGCAACAACTCAATAGCGCTGCTAAATAACATAATTCTGTAATATCACCACACAATATATAACAAGGAAGATTACAGGCGAGCTTGCCCGACTGTAGAATACCCTGAGCCAGTATTTAAAAAAAAAGCAAGTGAGGAAGACTGCAGTCGAGCTTGCCCGACTGTAGAAGATTCTGAGCCAGTATTAAAAAAAAAAATACTTTGATTAAAAGAAAAGAAAATTGAGCCGGTATCCAAATAATATTTTTTGATTAAAAGAATTTAACTTGAAGAAACATGAATAAATGAATTTTAATACAACTCTATATCGTATCTAAGAGTTGCATTTAGTTCAAAACATAAATTTAAAAAAAGCGATAGTTGTAAAAATAAAACCGTAATACTGTTTTCTCCTGTGGGCGAAGGGGCGTGGCATTTAAAAAGTGATTTTTTTCAAAAAAGTCAGGAATTAAAAAATGTAAATTTTCTTTAGTTGAGAAAAAGTTTCCGCTATCGAGGATCGAACCCTATTTTCTCCTACAATTCGCAGGCGAGCACTTTACTCCCTACGCCACCAAACTTTTTTGGGAGTGGAGGCTTAAACACATACATAAATAGAATTCAAAACAAATCATCGTTAAATGATTTTCTTTGGAATTTTGGCCAAACAAATTTATTGCCGAAGAAAGTGAACTTAACTAATATTAACTAAATTTAATTGAACTGTTTTGATTATTATACCGTCTGAGGGGTATAATGGGTTTGTCAGAAGTATGTGTGGCAACCCTGTCACACATCTAGTGTTCAACACCACTCGTAGAAGACGAGCAGAAAACCGCAGCCAACTTCACTTTTATTCTGAACCAGAAGAAGCGCCGCATTGTATATTTGAATAAATGATAGTTTAATTTATCCGTGTGTCTTTATTGCATCCACCAATATAGAGCACATCAAAGTGGTGACCCCGAATGCAGAATCACAGCTACAACCTCCGTTCAACAAGATTTCTAGCCACAAGCGCTCCAGAAATTTTTTTCGACGCCGACAACATGGCGACAACTGAAGAAGACCTTGTACACCAATTGAATGATCTTAAGCTACAATTTGATCAGCTGCAGTCATCAAGGCAACCAGCTACAATTACTTCGCAATGTGGACAACTACGGATCCCTAAGTTTAATAAAGCTAATCCTCAGCTTTGGTTCGCTCAGATCGAGCGTCTCTTCCATCTTCACAACGTAATCGCTGATGACCGCAAATTCGACACGATTATTGTGAATTTGGAAGAGGATATAATTATTAACTTAGAGGACCTCATTGCACAGCCGCCACAACCTCTATCCGAGAGCAATGCTAATGGATCCAAACTTTGCTTTTATCACATCAGATTCGGCGATGATGCTCGCAAGTGTCAGCTTACATGCCCACGTTACCAGCAATCGTCAAACTAGAGATGCTGCCGTTGACTCAGCTGGTAAACGGCAGCGCATGCACCACCGGCAATTTAAAAACCCAACACAACATATCACAAATTGGATTGGATCGGCGTCTACACATAAGGGACAGCTTGTCAAATCACCAATTCCTCATCGATTCCGGATCAGTGGTTTCGGTACTTCCTCGGAACATGGTGCCACGTGCACAAAAAAACGGCAGACTATACCTGTATGCCGCCAATCAAACCCCCATTAAAACCTACCTACCTACCTACACAGTCTGCAACTTGACCTCGGTCTGCAACGCTCATTTACCTGGTCATTCACAGTCGCAGATGTCCAATCACCTATAATAGGAGCAGATTTTCTCGCTTCAAACAAACTCCTAATAAATGTCAGTCAACAACGTTTGCTTGATGCCTCAAAGTCATCGCATTTTGGCATCCCAAGTTCAACAACTGATCTTTCGACATCTAAGGAGCTCAAGACGGTCAACTCTCCAGCTGCGGTCAAAACCATTGTGCACAGCGTCAGCAAACCAATTGTAACCGAGCGATCGCAAACTCATTCCGTACGTCATTTCATCGAAACTCGAGGAGCTCCTATAACCGAGCGTCCACGTCGTTTAGCGGGCGTCAAACTTGCTGAAGCGAAATCACAAATTAACTTGCTTATTGATACAGGAATTTGTCGATATTCCAAGAGCCCCTGGGCAAGCCCTCTTCACATGGTGGCAAAAAAGAATGGCCAATGGCGTGCTTGTGGCGATTACCGCAAACTAAACGCCATCACAGTTCCGGACCGTTATCCAATTCCGCACATCCAAGACTTTGCAGATCGCCTTCACAATGCCAAGATTTTTACGACGCTCGACCTAGAGAAGGCATACTATCAAATTCCAATGTCTCAGGAGGACATAGAAAAGACAGCAGTCTGCACTCCGTTTGGCCTGGTCGAATTCCTATATATGCCATTTGGACTCAAAAATGCAACGCAAACCTTTCAGCGATTTATTGACCAAATTTTTCGAGGAATTGATTACGTTTTTTGCTACGTTGACGACATTCTCATTATGTCCAACTCAGTTCAACAACATGAAGCGCACCTGCGTAATGTCCTCGGCATTTTGAAGAAACACGGTCTGGTAGTGAACAAAAACAAATGTCAGTTTTCTCAGCAAGAGGTACAATTCCTGGGTTATATAGTTAACAGCAACGGCATTAACCACCGGAGGATCGAATAAAAGCTGTATTGGATTTCCCTCAGCCTCAAACAATCTGCGAACTTGGTCGTTTTCTGGGAATTTTAAATTACTATCGTCGCTGCATCCCTCACGCCTCGCAAATACAGGCACCGCTTAATGATCTGACCCGAAACATGAAGAAGAACGACAAGCGGCCAATTGAGTGGACGCCTTTAGCTTTGAAAACCTTCTCGGAATGCAAAAAGAGCTTAGCAAATGCAGCAATCCTTGCTCATCCCGATCCCGACGCAGAACTCTGCTTGGTGTGCGACGCGTCGGACACGGCGATAGGACCAGTACTGGAGCAGGATACTGACCAGGGCTGGCACCCTCTTAGATTTTTTTCCAAGAAACTCACCAACACCGAACGTAACTATAGCACGTACGATCGTGAACTCCTGGCCATCTACGAAGCTATCAAACACTTCAAACACTTGGTTGATGCCAGACCATTTGTTATTAAAACTGACCATAAGCTGCTGGTATATGCTTTTTCACAGCGTCCAGAGAAGGCATCTCCCTGGCAATTGCGTCATCTAAACTACATCTCCCAATTTTCGACAGTTATCGTCCACTTAAGTGGAAGTGACAATGTGGTGGCCGACGCGTTCTCCAGGATTAACGCAATTTCTATGCCATCTTCACTCAACGCCAAAAGCATCGAGGAATCTCAAGCATCAGACAGCGAGTTATCAGCATTATTGAGTGGAACAACGTCCCTACAGCTGGTATCAATGGAACATAGCAAGGGAGTCCATGTTTACTGCGATGTGTCAACAGGCACAGAGCGACCTTATATTCCGCTGGCATTGCGGAATAGCGTTTTTCCCATATTCACGGTCTGTCACATCCCAGCGGCAGAGCTACACTGAAGCAAATTCGACGAAAATATGTGTGGCCGTCAATGTGTAAGGATGTTTTGTCATGGTCAAGGAATTGTCTTCCATGTCAAAGGGCAAAAATACATAAACACAACTCTCTACTTCCCGACAAAATTACCGTACCAGATCATCGTTTCGAACATGTCCACCTCGACGTCGTAATCATGCCATTAGTCGACGGCTATAGGTATTGCCTAACGATGATTGATCGTTTTTCTCGATGGCCTGAAGCAGTTCCTTTGCGAGACATGAGTGCGGAGACTGTATGCAGAGCTTTCTGGAATTGCTGGATAGCTCGATTTGGCTGTCCAAAAATCATAACAACAAACCAGGGTACCCAATTCGAGTCTGCTCTGTTCAAATCGCTTTCAAACATCGTGGGCAGCGACCATATCCACACGACACCATATCATCCGCAATCAAATGGCATGATCGAGCGCTGGCACAGATCTCTAAAAGCTTCCAACTGCACTTCTTGGTCTTCGAACCTGCATAAAGGAAGACCTTCGAGCCTCAGCTGCGGAGATGCTTTACGGGTGCACACTAAAGCTTCCCAACGAGTACTTTGCAGACATGGACTCAACCCCTAGACCTGCCGAGTTTGTGAGTGAATTCAGGACTAGCATGCAAGCTCTGAAGCCTATACCAACAGCACACCATATAAAACCCAAAATTTTTAAGCATAAGCACATACACGATTGCACTCACGTTTTTGTAAGGACTGATTCCGTCAAGCGACCGTTGGAACCACCTTACACTGGACCATTTCAAGTCATCGACAGGTCGTCAGATCGCGTTTATCGTGTTCAGATGTATGGCAAAGAGGCATCCATATCAATCGACAGACTGAAACCAGCATTCATCGAAAATGATGACACAGACGATAACGTGGAAAACTCTTCATTTGCCAATCATTTGAACACCAGAACCTACTCCCGCCGACTTGTCTAGGAGGGGAGTACTGTGGCAACCCTGTCACACATCTAGTGTTCAACACCACTCGTAGAAGACGAGCAGAAAACCGCAGCCAACTTCACTTTTATTCTGAACCAGAAGAAGCGCCGCATTGTATATTTGAATAAATGATAGTTTAATTTATCCGTGTGTCTTTATTGCATCCACCAATATAGAGCACACCAAATATGTAACAGGCAGAAGGAGGCGTGGCAGACCCCATAAAGTATATATATTCTTGATTAGCATCACCAGCCGAGTCGATATAGCCATGTCCGTCTGTCCCCCTGTCCGTCCGTATGAACGAAAGGATCTCAGAGATGGTAAGACCTACAAGTTCAAACTTGGTCAGTATCGACCACATATTTAGTCAGTCAATACAAGTTTGTTTCCTTTTTTTGACGCCACGCCCCATTCGCCCACAATAAGCGAAAAACCAGACATACCTCGGAAAAAATGCAGGTTTTTTGCGAATATCTCGGTAATTACGGCACCTAGGGACACCAATTTTGGCATGCAGGTTGCTAGATGCAATATAAAAACAATGGCATCAAAATTTTTTGGATGCAACGCCTCCTTCGCCCACCTTCTTTTTAAATTTGCAAGCGGCCGGCTCACTTATTTCTTAACGCATAGTTTTGTAACTTAGCATACACTTGCAGACAAATAATATCAAACGATTGTGAAAATTTCATTGAAATCGGACTATAAATAAAAAAGTTTGTCATACAAACTTATATTTTTATCGCAACAGCAGTGCACTGCTTTCGTTTACGCTACAGTGTTTATCAGCAGTGCACTGCTTGTGTGTATAAAATTTAAGCAGTGCACTGAGCAGTCCAAAATGAACTCATAATTGGAAACGAAGCTCAGAGGGTATTACACGGTTGGCATGCCCGACTGACATTTTCTTTCTTGTTTTTCTACTGATTTGTATTTTTAAGCAAACTTTCTTTTCGAAAAAAAATAATTCTGCTACAAAATGTTAACTATAAAGTTTTTTGTTAGCAATTTGTGGGCAAAGGGGGCGTGGTATCCAAATTTTTTTAGGCGGAATATGTTTATATGGTATCCAATACCATGCATAATAATTTTGGGCTTTCTAGCATTCATATTAAAAAAGTCAAAAATCGAGATAGTCCTACTGTTTCTCTAATTGTGGGCAAAGGGGGCGTGGCATCCAAATCTGAAAATAAACTTGATCTGCGTAACAGAGCTACGAAGCTTCTGCAAAAAGAATGGAATCTCTAGCTATTATACTTGCTGAGAAACAGGCGTTTTTACAGACGGACAGACAGACAAATTTCGCACAAAATCATTAGTCCCTTTTGCTCTTTTTCTAAGAGCTCAGGGTCTAAAAATGTTATTTATGTGTCGATATAACGATATTTGATACATTTTGTTGAAGAAGCTATATGTGTAGCAATACTCGCTGATATCTTTGACTCTTTTATGCCCTCTGAGGGGTATATCGGGTTTGTCAGAAGTATGTGACAGGCAGAAGGAGGCGTGGCAGACCCCATAAAGTATATATATTCTTGATCAGCATCACAAGCCGAGTCGATTTAGCCATGTCCGTCTGTCTGTCGGAATGAACAAACAGAGCTCAGAGATGGTAAGAGCTACAATATCCGTTTTAGTTAGTATCGACCACATATTTAGTCAGTCAATACAAGTTTGTTTCCTTTTTTTGATGCCACGCCCTATTCGCCCACTATAAGCGAAAAACTAGACATACCTCGGAAAAAAAACATGTTTTTTGCGAATATCTCGGTAACTATAATACCTAGGGACAATTTTGGCATGCAGGTTGCTTTTTGCAATATAAATATAATGCCATCAAAATTTATTGGATGCCACGCCCCCTTCGCCCACAATTGCGTTGAAACTTCGAATGTCTCTGGCTCACTTATTTCTTAACGTATAGTTTTGTAACTGGGTGTATAATTAGAGACAAATAATATTAAGCAATCCTGAAAATTGCATCGGACTATAATTAAAAAGATTGGTCGTACAACGAAAATCGTTATTCTCAAGCAAGGCATAGCCTCTTGCATTGCACTAAGCTCTGCCCACAAGCAACGACAACGAAAAACATTGTGCGAGCGAGAAAGACATACAAATATGTGTGCATGTTAAGTTGCAGCTACTCCAATTTATATATAATTTAAACTCATATTATTGGAAACAAAGCTCAGAGGGTATTACATGGTCGACATGCCCGACCGACATTTTCTTTCTTGTTTTTAAGTTATGTACAATCAAAACATTTATCCGTTGAATATCTTTAAGCAATCGATTTGCAGTAGCATCGATATGAGCGATACCAAGGAGCACGAGTATCCATATGATACTCTATAAGATTGCAGTAATGAACTTAAACAGATCGCAAACTAATTTAGGTGAGCTGCAGCTTACTAATTTTACAATGCTGCCTTTGAAGCTCTTAATAGAACTTTAAAGGACGTGCGGGACAATAAATCGTTAATGGTTGGCATTACACTTTTATTAGCTGGTGAATTTCGTCAAACCGATGAAATAAAAATCCCAATCATTCTAATATGTTTGGGAATTATTATAACAACTTTCAAAGAGCTCATTTCCAAAATATTTCTGATTGTTTTAAATATATGTAACAAGTTATTAGATTGGTATCTGAGCGCGCTATATTAACAGCAAGAAACGATGCAGCAAATTTGGCTGTGGATTTAGATTACAAATAAAATTCTCGTCATAAGTATGAAATTGAAGCCATAGTATTTATGGGTTGTGCTAAAGGAGAAACTGCATTCATTTCAAGGGACAAACATTAAAGTTGGCAGGACTAGACCTGAGAGATGATTGTTTTTCTTATGGTCAATTGTATATTGCTTGCTCAAGAGTTAGCTATCAGAGCGAGTTAATAATTGTTGCTCCTAATGCTCAGTTGTAAAAGATATCTATTGAAGAAACCACAAAATTTTGAAAAATAAGAAATATAATTTGCAATATTAATTAAAAATATGTTTTTTTATGCATGTATACATTTTTTTAATCATTCTTAATTTTCACAATCTCTAACGCAAGCGAAGCTGCGGGTATATTGCTTTAGGGGGTCTGCTACGCCTCCTTCTGCCTGTTCCACACAAACCTCTTCTGTGAAACACAGTTTACACCGCAGTATAAAAAGTCATACAACGACAGTCGTTACTTTCAGGCGAGACATAGCCACGAGCATTGCACTGAGCTCACACAAGCAGCGAAAACGAAAAACATTGCGCGAGCGAGACAGACATACAATTATGTGTGCATATTAGGTTCTCGCAGCTGTGAGGTGCCTGTCTGCAGGTCTCTGATGCAATATGTACATATGTATATACAAATAATTATATACAAAGTAGATTTATATACTGGATTTATACGTTTCAATGGTGGACAGGTAGAACTCTACGAACTAAAGCAAGAAACGTTTAGATAATATTTGTGTACATTAAAGCGAACAAGCAGTCGACTGTACAATAAACATAAATATATACATGAAAAAAATTGTTTTTTGTTTACCTTATAAGTTTCGGCAATGCGTATCACTGAAATAGATCGGCATCGCACAATGGCACATTCACCAGGCTCACGTGAAAGTATACCCGAAGTTTTTTTTGCTGCACAGGGTGATTTAAATGTATTTATCTTTATATGAAGTGAAATGAAATTTCGTAATTGATGAAATAGTGCATGTATTTTCTTATAAAGCATTTTTGGCATCCAAAAAAATTTTGATGATATGTCTTTATATTGCACCTGGGAACCTGCATGCAAAGATTGGTGTCCCTAAGTGTCATAGTATCTGAGAAATTCACAAAGAACATGTTTTATTTTTGAGGTATTTGTGGTTTTTCGCTTATTGTGGGCGAATGAAGCGTGGCATTGATAAATAGCAAGATTCTTGTATTGACTGACTAAATATGTGGTCGACACTGACTGAAATCTAGACTATAGCTCCTACCATCTTTAAGTTCTCTCTGTTCATACCGACAGACGGACATAGCTATATCGACTCGGCTGTTTATGCTTATCAATAATATATATTCTTTATGCGGTCTGCCATACCTCCTTCTGCCTGTTACATTCTTTTCACAAACCCAATATACCCCTCAGAAATAAATAAATTTAAGGCATTTCATTCAAATTGCCTAAATAATATTAAAATTAATCAATAAATATTTGGTTTGAATATACATACATGTGTACATTCACATCTGTTCTACGTTGCAGTAAGCATATAAGCATACACATTTGCATATTTATATCAAGTCTGTGATTTTTGTGATACTCGATTTTTTGTGAACAAAATTTACGCTTACATTAAAATCATACTATGACGATCACTTGTTACTTGAACGATATTTGATTGAAAATGTAGAAGTGAGCCATCATACTCGAGTATACCCATTGCAGTTATTTGGTGTGCAAGGGAGACAGACATATATGTACAAGCACGTGTGCATGTTAACTTATTGCAGCGTTTATCTTCGATTTTAATTCATATATTCAGAAATGAGTGTCAGAGGGTATAACACGGTCGGGCGTGGTAGACTGAATTCCTCTTTCTTGTTACTAATTATAAATCATCCATTGAATATCTCAGTAACAAAATAATCATTTCATTAAGGGAATGTTGTGTGGAAATTAAATAATCCAACAACTTAAAGTTTCGACGGATTAAAGATAGTCAATGAATGAGGACACAGAGTTTTATATTCATAGATAATTATTTTAAATATAATAAATTGTGATTACAGTAAGTTAATATAAAATTAAATTTATACGTAGTAAATCTTACAGGTTTTGAGCCCCTGATATGAATGTGTGTTGGAAATAATCTGAAGAGTTTGCTGCTGAGAGTGGTGTTGCTGTTGTGGTGCGCTTAATGTAATGGAATCCGGTTGGGTTTGCTTTTGTCTAGGAGTTGCTCCGACTTCGCTGATGTTAAGACGCGAGCGTTGCTGATGAGACGTAGCCAAATTCATTTAATATTTTCAATTATCAAATATAGCTGCCTTTGCTAATGTTTGCGCTTTAAACCTATTCCGAAGCACACTATATACTGTACGCGTTCAGTGTTTTTTTCAAAGTGATCGGCAGTTCAATAGAAGCCAAACGTCGCAACATTTGCTAGTCTTATTTTACTCGAATATGAGGAACAAAATTACCAGAGATACACACACAAACTATTAGAGTGGATCACAGACGCTAATATGCTCGCAGTTTTTTGTTTGTAGTCTCTATCACACTTGCTAGAATTGTTGAAAACGAACATTGAACATACATTCTGTATTCAGCTACTTTAGGAGCAAATGCAATAAAATTTGGCACGCACACTTCCATGAATTCCATTTAAATCAATTTGTTAAATAATTCAACATCATATTTCGAACTTAAAATTTTAAATAAAAATACAAAACTGTTTTTATACGAGTTAAAAATTAGCGTTGCATTGAAATCAAAGTTATTACTAATTTGTTTCTGTAATTTAAAAACAAGAAAGAAAATGTCAGTCGGGCATGCCGATCGTGTAATACCCTCTGAGCTTCGTTTCAAATTATATGAGTTCAAATTGGAGTAGTTTCTGCAAGAACTTAGCATGCACACATATTTGTATGTCTATCTCGCTCACACGTTTTTCGTTTTCGTTGCTTGTGTGCACAGCTCAGTGCAATGCACGTGGTAATGCCTTCCTTGATAGTAACGATTTTCGTTTTGTAATTATAGTCCGATTTTGATAAAATTTTCACAATCGCTTGATATTATTTGTCTTCAAATATATTCTAAGTTACAAAACGTTATGTTAAGAAATACATAAGTGGCATGTCACGGCATGCAAAGTTACAACGCAATTGTGCTTTTGGTGGGCGAAGGGGGCGTGGCATCCAGAAAATTTTGATGGCATTGTCTTTATATTGCATCTAGCAACCTGCATGCCAAAATAGGTGACCCTAGGTGTTATAGTTACCGAGATATTCGCCAAAAGCATGCATTTTTTCCGAGGTATGTCTGGTTTTTCGCTTATTGTGGGCGAATGGGGCGTGGCATCAAAAAAAGAAAACAAACTTGTATTGACTGACTAAATATGTGGTCGATACTAACTAAAACGGATATTGTAGCTCTTACCATCTCTGAGATCTGTTTGTTCATACGGACAGACGCACAGGCGGACAGACGGACATGGCTTTATCGACTCGGCTGTTGATGCTGATCAAGAATATATATACTTTATGGGGTCTGCCACGCCTTCTTCTGCCTGTTACATACAAATCGCCCTCTGACAAACCCAATATACCCCTCAGAGGGTATAATAAGTGAGCCAGCGTCATGCAAAGTAGCAAAGAAGTTGTGCTTTTGGTGGGCGAAGGAGGCGTGGCATCCAAAAAAATTTTGATGGAATATTCTATATATTGCATTAAGCAACCTGCATGCCAAAATTAGTGTCCCTAGGTGTTATAGTTACCGAGATGTTCGCAAAAAATCTATATTTTTTCCGAGATTTGTCTGGTTTTTCGCTTATTGTGGGCGAACGGTGCTTGGCATCGAAAACAAGAAAGAAATGTCAGTCGGGCATGCCGACCGTGTAATACCCTCTGAGCTTCGTTTCCAATTATATGAGTTCCAATTGGAGTAGCTGCTGCAAGAACTTAACATGCACACATATTTGTATGTCTATCTCGCTCACACGTTTTTCGTTTTCGTTGCTTGTGTGCACAGCGCAGTGCAATGCACGTGGCTATGCCTTGCTTGAAAGTGACGATTTTTGTTGTTCGACGAACTTTTTTAATAATAGTCCGATTTTGATAAAATTTTCATAATCGTTTGATATTATTTGTCTGTAAATAAATGCTAAGTTACAAAACTATACGTTAAGAAATAGGTGAGCCCGCCGCTTGCAAAGTTACAACGCAATTGTGATTTTTGTGGGCGAAGGAGGCGTGGCATCCAATAAATTTTAATGGCATTATATTAACATTGCAAACAGCAACCTGCATGCCAAAATTGGTGTCCCTAGGTATTATAGTTACCGAGATATTCGCAAAAAACCTGTATTTTTTCCGAGGTATGTCTGGTTTTACGCTTATTGTGGGCGAATGGGGCGTGGCATCAAAAAAAGGAAACAAACTTGTATTGACTGACTAAATATGTGGTCGATACTGACTAAAACGGATATTGTAGCTCTTACCATCTCTGAGATCTGTTTGTTCATACGGACAGACGGCCAGACGGACAGACAGACATGGCTATATCGACTCGGCTGTTGATGCTGATCAAGAATATATATACTTTATGGGGTCGGAAACGCCTCCTTCTGCCTGTTACATACTTCTGACAAACCCAATATACACCTCAGAGGGTATAAAAAACAAGAAAGAAACTGTCAGTCGGGCATGCCGACCGTGTAATACCCTCTGAGCTTCGTTTCCAATTAGATAAGTTCAAATTGGAGTAGCTGCTGCAAGAACTTAGCATGCACACATTTTTGTATGTCTATCTCGCTCACCCGTTTTCGTTTTCGTTGCTTGTGTGCACAGCTCAGTGCAATGCACGTGGTTATGCCTTGCTTGAATGTAACGATTTTCGTTCTTTAAGAAACTTTTTTAATAATAGTCCGATTTTAATGAAATTTTCACAATCGTTTGATATTATTTGTCTGCAGGTATATACTAAGTTACAACACTATACGTTAAGAAATAAGTGAGCCAGCGGCATGCAAAGTTACAACGCAATTGTGGGCGAAGGGGGCATCCAATAAATTTTGATGACATTATATTTACATTGCAAACAGCAACCTGCATGCCAAAATTGGTGTCCCTAGGTATTATAGTTACCGAGATATTCGCAAAAAACCTGTATTTTTTCCGAGGTATGTCTGGTTTTACGCTTATTGTGGGCGAATGGGGCGTGGCATCAAAAAAAGGAAACAAACTTGTATTGACTGACTAAATATGTGGTCGATACTGACTAAAACGGATATTGTAGCTCTTACCATCTCTGAGATCTGTTTGTTCATACGGACAGACGGCCAGACGGACAGACGGACAGACAGACATGGCTATATCGACTCGGCTGTTGATGCTGATCAAGAATATATATACTTTATGGGGTCTGCCACGCCTTCTTCTGCCTGTTACATACAAATCGCCCTCTGACAAACCCAATATACCCCTCAGAGGGTATAATAAGTGAGCCAGCGTCATGCAAAGTAGCAAAGAAGTTGTGCTTTTGGTGGGCGAAGGAGGCGTGGCATCCAAAAAAATTTTGATGGAATATTCTATATATTGCATTAAGCAACCTGCATGCCAAAATTAGTGTCCCTAGGTGTTATAGTTACCGAGATGTTCGCAAAAAATCTATATTTTTTCCGAGATTTGTCTGGTTTTTCGCTTATTGTGGGCGAACGGTGCTTGGCATCGAAAACAAGAAAGAAATGTCAGTCGGGCATGCCGACCGTGTAATACCCTCTGAGCTTCGTTTCCAATTAGATAAGTTCAAATTGGAGTAGCTGCTGCAAGAACTTAGCATGCACACATTTTTGTATGTCTATCTCGCTCACCCGTTTTCGTTTTCGTTGCTTGTGTGCACAGCTCAGTGCAATGCACGTGGTTATGCCTTGCTTGAATGTAACGATTTTCGTTCTTTAAGAAACTTTTTTAATAATAGTCCGATTTTAATGAAATTTTCACAATCGTTTGATATTATTTGTCTGCAGGTATATACTAAGTTACAACACTATACGTTAAGAAATAAGTGAGCCAGCGGCATGCAAAGTTACAACGCAATTGTGGGCGAAGGGGGCATCCAATAAATTTTGATGACATTATATTTACATTGCAAACAGCAACCTGCATGCCAAAATTGGTGTCCCTAGGTATTATAGTTACCGAGATATTAGCAAAAAACATGTTTTTTTTCCGAGGTATGTCTGGTTTTTCGCTTATTGTGGGCGAATGGGGCGTGGCATCAAAAAAAAAAAGATTCTTGTATTGCCTGACTAAATATGTGGTCGATACTGAACCAAGTTTGAACTTGTAGCTCTTACCATCTCTGAGATCTGTTTGTTCATACGGACAGACGGACAGACAGACAGACGGACATGGCTATATCGACTCGGCTGTTGATGCTGATCAAGAATATATATACTTTATGGGGTCTGCCACGCCTCCATCTGCCTGTTACTTCTGACAAACCCAATATACCCCTCAGAGGGTATAACAACGCAGACGAAGGGCGACAGATAGACGCCGATGAAGGAAATTCGGAGAATTCGTATATTTTAATGCGCAGTAGCGAAATAAGTACCCTGATCAAAATGTTAAGCATTAAGTTCGAAGAGAGCGAATCGCAGAATATCGATAAAAATATAAGAGTATCGATCGATAGTTTTGCAAAGGTGGTGCCAGACTACGATGGAGTTGCCATTCCAGTTCAACAGTGGTTGAAAAATTTTGAGGAAAATGCAGAGGCATATCAGCTCACTGAAAGACAAAAATATGTTAACGCTCGAAATAAGATGACAGGCACAGCAAAATTATTTTTGGAAACTGTAACAGTTTCTAATTACGCAGATTTGTGTGCTCTGTTAATACACTCGTAGGCATAAATATTTAGACAACACTTAAAGTTAAATCTACTTCAAATTAAAACTTACTGCAAAAGAAGTTTGGTATCAATGGATAGGTCACTTCAATTCCGTTTTAATAACACAAAATTTTTCTTAACCCATTGAGTACACGTGGAATATTTTCAATTCTTGCAAAGGTCTACTTTTTAAACTTTTTCCCCCGGGCAAAATCAAAAAATGTTTGAATGCAAAAAGATTCTCCAAAAGAATCTATTAGTGATGGAAAAAAATTTTTTTCAAAAATCTCTTTGCAAGTATTTTTTATGATTTTTTGAAATGTGCCAAAAGTGACTATTTTGATGAAAAGTAGGTAAAAATGGGTTAAATATCAATTTTCAAAAAATCATAAAAAATACTTGCAAAGAGATTTTTGAAAAAAATTTTTTTCCATCACTAATAGATTCTTTTGGAGAATCTTTTTGCATTCAAACATTTTTTGATTTTGCCCGGGGGAAAAAGTTTAAAAAGTAGACCTTTGCAAGAATTGAAAATATTCCACGAGTACTCAATGGGTTAAGAAAAATTTTGTGTTATTAAAACGGAATTGAAGTGACCTATCCATTGATACCAAACTTCTTTTGCAGTAAGTTTTAATTTGAAGTAGATTTAACTTTAAGTGTTGTCTAAATATTTATGCCTACGAGTGTAGAGGAATTCTTTCACGAGTACTTGTTACAGATGCGTAAGATTGCTGCACTGGGTAATGTCGAAGAAGAATCTGTTATCAGCTACATTGTTGATGAACTAGAACTTCGAGAGGATTTGAAGTATCCGTTGTACAGTTCGACAACATTTAAGGAACTTAAGGCACGATACGAAATAGTTGACACAATGACCAAAAACAGCCGAAGCAAACGCCGCCAAGTTGCACCCACAGTTGCTTCAACGGAATCAAATAACAAATGGAAAGCAGATGCATTGCTTCAATTGCGGATCAACAGATCATAAAAAAGCAGAATGTCGCGCGGACATTAAATGCTTCAATTACATTTGGTTACAAATCGAATGAGTGTCCTGAAACGAAACAAAAGGTCAATGTTGTTTGGAAAACATCGAAAGACAATCGCATGAAAGAGTTCATAATTAACAAAAAGAAAGTCAAATGCATGGTGGATACTGGTGCAGATGTGTCTGTGATGAAGCAAAGTAAGTTCGAGGAAATTTTTCCGGATCGTCCACTGCAGAAATGTTTCGTTAAGCTGTTTGGATTGGAAAATGTTGCTACGGAGGTATCAGGCGAAATTGCTGCTGAAGTCCAGGTGGATGGATCTAGTACAGAACATACATTCCTTGTAATCGCAAATACGAAGTTGGAGGTAGACGTGCTGATTGGCTATGACTTTCTACAAAAATTTACCGTGGTGTTCGATGCTAACGGATATACTTTTAAGCTGACGGAAGAGCAGAAGAATATCGATAACTATAATATCCTGAACGTGGTAAGCAGCACTGTCGAAGTAGAAGTCGAACCGAAATATAAAGCAGCAGTTACCAAATTAATCGATGATTATAAACCAACTGATAACCCGATAAGCTGTCCAATAACGTTGAAAATTTTGTCAAACGACACTACTATCGCATATCGAGAGAGTCCTAGCCGTATATCGATAAGCGAACAAAAAGTTGTCCAGAATCAAGTCGAAGAGTGGTTGCAGCAGGGAATTGTTCGACAATCAAGTTCAGACGTAGCTAGATGCGTAGTATTGGCTAAAAAGAAAGACGGAACGCATAGGCTGTGCATAGATTATCGGAAGCTAAAACAAGAGTTTTAAAGGATAGATTTCAGGTTCCAGTCGTCGAGGAGGTTTTGGTTTTGCCAAATATTTTACAGTCATGGACCTCAAAAACGGATTTTTTCACGTAGACATCGAAGAAAAAAGTCGCAAGTACTCAGTATTCGTCACTAAACAAGGCCTATTTGAGTTTAACAAAGCACCGTTCGGATACTGTAACTCCCCAGCTGTCTTCGTAAGATTCATAAACTACATTTTCCAAGCGCTCATAAACACGGGAATCATGGAGATTTATGTTGACGACATCGTAGTGTTTGGTCCTATAGCTGTTCAATGTCTGGAAAATTTATAAATAGTTCTGGAACAAGCACGTCAATATAGCCAACAAATCAAATGGTCAAAATGCGAATTTCTGAAGAAGACATGGGACATGAAATTGAGAACGGAGTTGTTTGGCCAGGAAAAGAAAAAGTAAAGGCGGTTAAAAACTTCCAGTTGCCAAAAATTATTAAAGGAGTGCAGGCTTTTTTAGGACTAAGCGGCTATTATAGGAAGTTTATTCGCAACTATGCCATCATAGCAAAACCGTTGACCCAGTTGTTGAAAAAGGATGCCGAGTTTATCATAGCAGGACCTCAAACACAAGCGATCTAAAAACTAAAGGAGACTCTGATAGATGAACCAGTTTTGAAGATATTCAAGCACGCAGCGAAGACGCAGATGCACATTGTTGCATCAAAGGAAAGTTTTGGCACTACTTTGTTGCAGGAATACGAAAATAAGTGGCACCCTGTTTTTTACTTAAGCAAGAAGACCAGCCCACAAGAGGAAAAATTGCATAGCTATTTTCTTAAGGTAAAAGCAGCCTATCTTGCTACAAAGAAGTTGTGACATTATCTGATGGGAATCGAGTTTGTCCTGGTTACGGATTGTCTCATCAGAAGTACACACACGCATACTGAAAGCCCAGAAGAACGATTAAAAGTTGGCAGCCATTTACGAAATTTTGCAACACAAGCCGTATGCCGATATTAAAATAAAGCATGAACTGAAGTACAAACAAGTGGACGGTTTGGATTTGCTGGTTGTACCGAAAAGCATGGAGAGAGAAATAATTCAAACAGCGCACAATTTTGGTCATATGGGTGTTCAAAAGACTAAGCATTCTACTCAGCAAGAGTATTAAATACCACATGCGGACAAGATGATCGGACAATTTATTGCTAATTGCATTCAATGCATCACACACAACCAGAAGCTGGGTAAGCAGGAAGATTTTTATACCCTCTGAGGGGTATATTGGGTTTGTGAAAAGTATGTAACAGGCAGAAGGAGGCGTGGCAGACCCCATAAAGTATATATATTCTTGATCAGCATCAACAGCCGAGTCGATATAGCCATGTCCGTCTGTCCGTCTGTGCGTCTGTCCGTCTGTCCGTATGAACAAACAGATCTCAGAGATGGTAAGAGCTACAATATCCGTTTTAGTCAGTATCGACTACATATTTAGTCAGTCAATACAAGAATGTTTTTTTTCGATGCCACGCCCCATTCACCCACAAAAAGCGTAAAACCAGACATACCTCGGAAAAAATACATGTTTTTGGCAAATATCTCAGTTAATATAACACCTAGGGACTCCAATTTTGTCATGCAGGTTACTAGATGCAATATAAAGATAATACCATAAACATTTTTTGGATGCCACGCCTCCTTCGCCCACAAAATGCACAACTTCCTTGTAACTTTGCAAGCGGCGGGCTCACTTATTTCTTAACGTATAGTGTTGTATCTTAGTATATATCTGCAGACAAATAATATCAAACGATTGCGAATTTCATCAAAATCGGACCATAATTAAAAAAGTTTTTCATACAACGCAAATCGTTCCTTTCAAGCGAGTCATAGCCACGTGCATTGCACTGAGCTCTGCACACAAGCAACGAAAACGAAAAACATGTGAGCGAGATAGAAATACAAAATGTGTGCATGTTAAGTTTTTGCAGCAGCTACTCCAATTTGAACTCATATAAATGAAAACGAAGCTCAGAGGGTATTACACGGTCGGCATGCCCGACTGACATTTTCTTTCTTGTTCTGTTTACTGTTTTCTCCTGTTGGCGGAGGGGCGTGGCATTTAAAAAAGTGATTTTTTTCCAAAAAAGTCAGGAATTAAAAAAAAGAGTAAATTTTCTTTAGTTGAGAAAAAGTTTCCGCTACCGAGGATCGAAACCTAGATCACTTGCTCTTCGCAGGCGAGCACTCTACTCCCTACGCCACCACACTCTTTTGGGAGTGGAGGCTTAAATACATACTTAAGTAGAATTCAAAATAAATCATCGTCAAATGATTTTCTTTGGAATTTTGGACAAACAAATTTTTTGCCGTTGAAAGTAAACTTAACTAATATTAACTAAATTTAATTGAACTGTTTTGATTATTTTTCGACTGATTTGTATTTTACAGCAAACTTTCTATTCGAAAAAAATAGTTCGCCTACAAAATGTTAACTATACAGCATTTTGTTACCAATTTGTGGGCAAATGGGGCGTGGTATCCAAATTTGAAAATAAACTTGACCTGCGTAACAGAGCTACGAAGATTCTGCAAAAAGAATGGAGGCTCTAGCTATTATACTTGCTGAGAAACAGGCGTTCATACAGACGAACAGACAGACAACTTTTCGCACAAAACCATTAGTCCCTTTTGCTCTTTTTCAAAGAGCTCAGGGTCTAAAAAGCGATAGTTGTAAAAATAAAATATGGACAGTAATACTGTTTTCTCCTGTGGGCGGAGGGACGTGGCATTTGAAAAAGTGATTTTTTTTTTCAAAAGTCAGGAATTAAAAAAAAAGTAAATTTTTTTTTAGTTGAGAAAAAGATTCCGCTACCGAGGATCGAACCCTAGATCCGCTGCTCTTCGCAGGCGAGCACTTTACTCCCTACGCCACCACATAATTAAGTAGAATTCAAAATAAATCATCGTCAAATGATTTTCTTTGAAATTTTGGACAAACAAATTTTTTGCCGAAGAAAGTAAACTTAACTAATATTAACTAAATTTAATTGAATTGTTTTGATTATTTTTCGACTGATTTGTATTTTTAAGCACACTTTCTTTGCGAAAAAAATAATTCGCCTACAAAATGTTAACTGTACAGCATTTTGTTAGCAATTTGTGGGCAAAGGGGGCGTGGTATCCAAATTTTTTAAGCGGAATATGTTTATATGGTATCCAATATCATGCATACGAATTTTGGGCTTTCTAGCATTCATATTAAAAATGTCAAAAATCGAGATAGTCCCACTGTTTCTCTAATTGTGGGCAAAGGGGGCGTGGCATCCAAATTCGAAAATAAACTTGATCTGCGTAACAGAGCTACGAAGATTCTGCAAAAAGAATGGAGGCTCTAGCTATTATACTTGCTGAGAAACAGGCGTTCATACAGACGGACAGACAGACAAATTTCGCACAAAACCATTAGTCCCTTTTGCTCTTTTTCAAAGAGCTCAGGGTATAAAAAGATTGATCACGTCGAAACAACTACAGGAGTCGCAAGAGGAAACGGCCAAATTGAAAGAGTCAACAGAGTCATCATTTCTGTTTTAGCTAAGATGTCAGCAGCAGAGCCGGCGAAATGGTACAGAGGTACAGCGTTGCATCAATTCAAGAATACACTCATCAACCAAGTTTACTCCATTTGAAGTCATGTTTGGATTAAAAATGAGAAACGAAGCAGATCCCGAACTAAACAAAATCCTGGAAGACGAATTGCTAGTGGGACTACAAGAAGAGCGTAACCGAATTAGAGCTGAGGCAAGAGACCAGATATTAGAAGCACAACAAAAATATAAGACCAACTTTGACAAGAAACAATTAGGCGACCTAGTAGCAATTAAGGTCAGTCAATTTGTAACTGGCAGTAAGTTGGCCAACAAATTTATTGGTCCATACGAAGTTGCTAAAGTAAAGCGAAACGGGAGGTACGATGTGAAGAAGTCTGCTGAATTCCAAGGCCCGAATCAAACGTCAACCTGTGAAGATAACATGAAGCTTTGGCGTTATGCAAACTGTGGTGAAGATAGCGATCTTGAGGAATAATCTGAGGCAGATGAAGATCATGATGACCGAATATAACATATACATAACAGCATATGTCCAACGGTGTGGCATCCCTGTAATACTATGTCGATAGTATGGCAACCCTAAAATAAGAAGCAGTAAGAAGAAGATTGGAAGTGCTAGAAGCCAGACGTACACGCAGCAGAGCTAATTAGTCGTAAAGTAGTTAAAGCGGTCTAATTCCTCTAAAGACGTATTCACTTTTTCTTTTTCGTTCATTTAATATTCATTCATTTAATATTAATACAATAAATACACATTCATTGTTACATATAATATAATTTATAATGACATGTAAACAAAACTATCAGTGAGACTATCGAAAACTATCGATAGCGAAGAACCATCGATAGTGGGTCGACTCGATAGTGAATAACCATCGATAGTCTCGATAGTGCTATCGATTGTTTACCACCTCTAACTTGCACAAAGATATGGGCGAGATACTAATTGGATTTATAGAATTACTCCCTAGAGTTGCAGAGCAATTTTACTCCGATGTCGAAGTAGTAAAAGATTGCGAAATTGCTTTTGACGCACTCGGCTGCGTTCTAGGATCCAAGTGGACAGTAGGGGGGTTCTCGCTATGACGCACAACAGAGCTGGACATTTTGTGTTTCGGCGGCTCATTTAGTAGACAATTTGGCGAACAAAGTTTCCATGTCAGAAAAAATTTTATTTGTCTAACTTAAAAGTTTAGTAATATCTTTAAACGAATCTTTTGTGCACTGCATAAATCTGCGGACCTGCACCTCTACGTCATGACAAGTATCACATCGCCAACGCAGACCATTATTTTTGTAAAGGCAGCCTTTATTCTTCACTGATAAGCCCGCACACTTTAAATAAAATGTACGACAGTGTCATTTACTTGACACGCTTTTATAAGTATATTGATTGGCATGAGATAAATATAGATTAAAACCCACAATGACAACAGAGAAAATTAATTAATAATGACGAAACACAAAAAAAAATCGACTTGACACAAAGAGAGTTAATGTATTAATGGATAAATGTGCAACGTAAATAGAATTAGTGGAAGATTGAGGAATGTATGAACAAGTTATATAAATTTTAATATTAGATAAAGTTAACTTTACAGCAATAATTTCTGCATTTTACTTCTTCTGAGGATAAATCAGCATCAACAGCTATAAGCACGCCTCCCCCACGACGAGGGGTGCGATCATTTCTAAAATTGGAAATTTTTTTGGACAAAACTTCAGTGTTAAAAATGTCAGGTCTTAACTACGTTTCAGAAAAGGCAACGACATAAAAAGAAAAATCAAAACTATTGAGGTAAAAAGTACAAAGTTTACTAAAAAGACCTCTTACATTCTGATAGGCAAGTGAGAGGGAGGATGTTAGTTCTTATTTGCTTCAGATAATGTAAGAGGCTGAACAGAAGTTGGAAAAGCTTATACAACCGGAGACCGATTTCTTTTTTTAGCAGTGTATTCTTTTACAATTATGTTGTTAATTCGTTAAGTAAGCTAATTGTTTTAAAATGGAAGATTTAACACTATCCAAAGAGCAATTGATACTCATCAATCATGTAAAGGTCAATTAGTAGAGTTATTCTAGTAGGTACATTGGTGTTAAGGTTATTTGATAAACTATCGTAGTCAAGCTGACACTGCAGTAAAGTACGGAATTAGAACTGGCCGGTGACTTCAGAGCTTTTTGGACCGGCAATTCAAATAGATCATTTCATGTTCACTTAAACTAAACCAAACCCGGAAAAAATACTTTTATTATAACGTTTAAACCCTTTACTCGAATCATTGGGAGGAATTGGGTTGCAGCTCGTTCATCGTCGAAGGATACCAACACACAAAAAGGATGTTTAGGTAGGCACCCTGCGGGTGCTCGACTTAACTGGCACCCGAGCAGGGACCACTTTCTCTGCAAAGTGGAACCTTCATTTAATTCTAAGTGCAAAAAAAAAATGAGACCAAAAGTAAACGTAATAAAATAAAAAATATGAGAAAAAAATGAAAGTGAAATAATATTTTCTGTGCTGTGCTCTGGGTGCTAATGTGCGCATGTGTAAAAATAAGTACAAATAAAAATAATAAATGAAGAAAACGATATGAAGCCCAAAAGTAAAGTGCAACCTCCCGCTGCGGTAGAGATGCTGTTCTTCGTGGTCAGCATTCTCCACGGGCGCATAGTGTTGTTTTGGGTTGACAGATAATACGTAGGCTGCTATATATATTTCTGGCCTAGGCAACAATAAGTGTTGCCAGGTGCAATCTGATATTTCCATTGGAAAGGTTGACATTTTTTAGCATAACATCACTCAGAACGTGTTGTCATTTAATCGTGAATTGTTAAACTTACAGAGCTTTGAACAATTCAATTCCGTTAAAAAAAAAAAAAAGAATTTGACACGTGAGCACTTTCGTGCGATCTTTTTTCACAACTTTCGAAGTGGATTATCCAGACAAGAGTGCATCGATGAACTTAAGTCTTTGTATGGCGATCATGCACCATCCTATAGCACCGTGAAAAACTGGTATAACGAATATAATCGTGGTCGCAGTTCGCTCAACGACGAATTCCGTAAAGGTCGTCCAAAAACGTCCGTTGTGCCAGAGAACATTGATGCCGTGCGTGAACTAATAATGCAAGATCGTCATGTGACATACCGGGAGATAGAGGCATCCTTGGGCATTTCTCCCACCAGCATACATTCGATATTACATAAACACCTGACCGTGAAAAAGGTTTGTTGTCGTTGGATCCCGCACAATTTGACAATCGCTCAAAAAAAGACTCGTGTCGATTGGTGCAAAGAAATTTTGAAAAAATACGATCGCGGTGCTTCAAAAGATGTTCATAAGATCGTCACAGGTGACGAATCTTGGATCTTTGCGTATGAGCCCGATACAAAACAACAATCGACCGTGAGGGTCTTCGAAGACGAGCCAAATTCAACGAAAGTTGTTCGTGGAAGAAGCACTTCGAAGCAAATGGTCGCTTGTTTCTTCAGCAAAACTGGTCATGTGGCGACTGTTCAGCTTGAGCAACGAAAGACGGTCAATTCTGAGTGGTACACCACAATTTGTTTGCCTGAAGTCTTCGGAGAAATTCGAAAAACAAACAAGAGAAGACGAATCATTCTTCACCATGACAATGCGAGCTCTCACACATCGGCTCAAACCAGCGCCTCTTTGACCGGCCAAAACGTCGAATTGATGGGTCATCCGCCGATTTTCGATTTTCAAAGATTTTCGTGCCCAGAAGATGCACCATGCTTTGGAGGTGTCGCAATCGGAGTGGAAAAAGTGCTTCGACAATTGGTTTGAGCGCATGCAAAAGTGTATAAATCAGGCTGGAGAATACCTTGAAAAACAATAAAATAATTTTGGATGATAAATATTCGCATTTTCATTATTAGGCCAGAAATATATATAGCAGCCCTCGTAAAGACTCAGTAACCTGCAACGGCGATCGGTTAACGTACATAGGTGTGGCCTACTCGCGAGCGCAAAAATCTGCAATCAGAAAAAAAGAATCAATAACTCGCTCCGGCGATCTGCCCACACCTTGCGTGTCTTATTAGAGAGTGCTTAAATTGTGTATAAAGTAAAAGAAATGATACGAGCAACTGTTTTTTTTTTTTTTTATTTAAGAATATTCGTATAAACGAAATAAGTGGCGTTTCGCAATCTACCGTAAGGGCTAATGGCAGCGAAATGCATTCGAAACTAGTAGGCACGGCTACAGTCGAGCGAGCCGACTGTAATATACTACAGCGTATTCAAGAGCAAAATCAAGTACTCAATGTGAGATGTTGCAAAAATCCAATATAAACTTGTACTGCTTCCAGCATAGACGGATATACATACCAAGTTTGGTGACCGTAGCTCTTATAATCTCCGAGACCTAGGTTTTCATTCATCGACTCGGCTGTTGATGCTGATCAGGAATATATACACTTTATGGGATCTGCCAGACTTCCTTCTGCCTGTCATCGCCCACCAAAAGCACAATTTCTTTGTAACTTTGCATGCCGCTGGCTCACTTAATTCTTAACGTGTAGTTTGTAACTTACCGTATACGTGGAGACAAATAATATCAAACGGTCCTGAAAATCGCATAAAAATCGGACTATAATTATGAAAATTTCTCATACAACGTAAATTTTTAACGCAACAGCAGTGCACTGCTTTCGTTTACGCTACAGTGTTTATCAGCAGTGTACTGCCTGTGTGTTTAAAATGTACGCAGTGCACTGCTTGTAAGCAGTCCGAAATGAACTTATATAAATGGAAATAAAACTCAGATGGTATTACGAGGGATGAGTGAAGCATTCTTTTTTCGTTTTATATTTTACTTACTCAAGCAAAAATATAGAGAAAAAAGAAAAACTCAAGTCGTATTTTGAAAAAAAAAAGAAAAAAAAAAAAAAGTAAGAAAGATTACAGTCGAGCTTGCGCGACTGTAGAAGACCCTGAGTCAGTATTTAAAAAAATTACACTTTGATTAAAAGAAAATTTAATTAAGCAAGTATCCAGATAATATTTTTTTGATTAAAAGAAAATTTATTGGTAGGTAACAAGAATGTAAATGAAATTTTAATACAACTCTACATCTCATCTATGAAATGCATTTAGTTCAAAACATTAACTTAAAAATGCGATAGTTGTAAAAAAGATAATATGAATAGCAAAACTGTTTTTACTTGTAGGCGAAGGTGCTTGGAATTTAAAAAAGTGTTGTTATTTTGAAAAAGTCAAGAAATAAAAAAAAATCAATTTTTTTTAGTTGAGAAAAAGTTTCCGCTAGCGAGGATCGAGCCCAAAACCCTGCTCTTCGCATGAGAGCACTTTACTCCCTACGCCAACACACTTTTATGGGAATGGAGCTTAAATACACACTTAAGTAGAATTCAAAATAAATCATCGACAAATGATTTTCTTTCGAATTTTGGTCAAACAAATTATCTGCCGAAGAAAAAGAACTGAACTATTATTAACTAAATGTAATTGAATTCATTTGAAACTGGTTATGAGCGTCGCAACCCGGCGGTGGATCAGCCACTGCCCTTGGTGCGTCCGCGCAACGAGTACGAGTTGAAGGAAACTTCGACCTTTTCAGACTGTGTCGAAGAGCTCCAGGTATTCGAGGGCTAGTCTGAAGCGTATATTTCTTGGATCAATAGGGCGGAGTCCATCTTGAATGATTATAAGATTGTCCAAAATAAGCCGTTGTTTAGGTCCATTGTCGTCCATATTAGGTAGAAGATAAGAGGTAGTGCGGACTTGGCGCTCATTTCTTATAATGTGCAGGACGATAATTGCCCGGAGGTCAAGCGCGTCTTGGCACTTCATTACGCTGACAAGCGAGATGTTCGCACCCTGGAGTTTTGCATTCATCCAGTCCCGTTCACTATAGGGAATTAAGCCACGGAATTGTGCACTCTGAAAGCTATACCTTAACCTTGAGCAACAAGCCAGGATGCATCCGGTGAGACAGATTGTTCAAATGAGAGACGGGCAAATTTTATGTCTCTCTCTAGTATACCATACATAGAAAATGGTACGAAAGACGGGGCTAAGCTACAATTTCTTGTACGCACCGGCGCAAACAAAAATTTCATCAGCCCCAAAAACGCCGACGGCAGCACAATACTGTCTACTCCTTTTTTTGTTCAGTCCGCTACGGGTCGCGTTAAGATCACGAACCGCCTTGTAGGCCAATTTTTCAAGCCAATCGGAAGCGAAACGGTTTGTACTTCCCGGATTAAGTTCCATCGACGCCATAATTGGCGACGATACTCTCAAAGATTTAAAACCTTTAATCGATAGGAAGACTGATCTCATAGTAAAAGCACCTGGAATCAAATTACCTCTTTTAGCTAGACGATCTTTGTACACACACTGTAGATGTGGATACACAGACTCTATAAAAGAAACGTTAAATTCACTAATTAACGAATACTCTTAGATTTTTGACCCACTCCCAGTGAGGCGGTAGACAAAAACTCGAACGAGCACTTCAGACCCAATTTACACGAAAAGCTACCCTTACCCAGCCAATATGAGGTCAGAGGTGGATAGGCAGATAAAAGGGCTTCTGAGCAAATGGATAATCAAACCATCAAAAAGCCCTTATAACTCCCCGGTTTGGGTAGTTCCCAATAAACCAAAGCCCAACGGCGAAAAACAATATCGCAAATACTTCTATTTTGGCTAGCCTCGGGAAAGCAAAATACTTTACTGCCCTTGACTTGATGTCAGCGTTTCACCAAATCTACATGAAGGAATCAGATACAAAGAATGCTCCTGCTATTTTTCAACGTATGATTGATGATGTCTTAAAAGAGTATATCGGCGAAAGTCATTGGAAAAATTTTCGATCTGTCGTTGACAACCTGAAGTAGGCAAGACTTCAGGTGAATTTGGAAAAGAAACATTTTTGATCAAGGCAGGTCGAATTTTTAGGTTTCGTGGTACCGCATCAGCGGAGGCAGTGACTAAGATGTAACCCCCTTCCAATGTTATGGAACTGAAGAGTTTCCTGGGTATGACATCATACTATAGGAAGTTCATCAAAGACTACGCCAAGGTAGCGAAACCATTGACAAACCTGACTCGAGGAGAAATCGTCGTCACAATCAAAGAAAGTCCCTATTGAACTCGATAGGGAAGCTCTAAAAACTTGGAATGATCCAAAAACCATCCTGTCTTCGTCGGAAGTGCTAGCATTTTCCGACTTCTCTAAACTATTTCACTTGACCACAGACAAGTCAAATTACGCCATAAGGGCAGTTCTTTCCCAGGTTGACCAAAACAAAGACCGCCCAAACTCCTACATCGCGAGAACACTAAGTAAGTCTGAGGATAGTTATGCCACCAACGAGAAAGATAGTCTGGGCACTAGATAACCTGCGGTTTTATTTGTATGGTGCGGGATCAATCAAAATTTGTACAGATCATATGATTGATGAGGTCTTAGGGAACAGGAATTCCAGCGCTAAATTTAAACGTTGGAAAGCTTGTGCTTGAAGAGTACAACTGCGAATTAATTTACAGGCCTGGGAAATCTAACATCGTCGCTGATGCTCTTTTACGTATCTTATCTAACGTGAACCACTTGGGCTCACACACAGCCACTGCATCCGAGTCGGATGTGGCAACTCTTTATAGTGCTCTCCAAGACGCTTCGAACTTGAATCCCCATTTTGAGGTTTTTTTTAATGTTTATCGGAACTAGTTAATTTTCGACCCCAATCAGTTGGAGTAATTAAGGAAACAGCTAAACAGCTAAACTAAATTCATGGAGTATATGTATTGTAGTATTATCTAAACACAGGCCAACTTTGGTTTGGATCGGACAGAGTAGGTGCAAAACATCTTTTTTTAAGAAATTTGATCTAAAAGACATCTCACATTGAGTACTTGATTTTGTTCTAGAATACGCTGTAGTATCTCACAGCCGACGTGCTCGACTGTAACCGATCGATAATTTCTTCTAAAACATTAAATAAACACACTATAAATAAAATTAAGTAACATAGTGGTACGGTTTTTCATTAGTTTTGTAAACTAGAACTTAGATAAAGATAAAAAAAAATAAATAAATAAACAACAATAAAACAAAAAATATTTATGTAGTCCCGATATTCCGTAGTGATGAAATAATAATCAATGAACACGATTAGTTTATACTATTTTAGTTTATTGTATTATATTTTGCCTTATTTATTTATTAACAATAGTTTTCAGTATATGTGTGGTTTTTTTTACTTGATAAGTTTCACGAATTGCTTCTGCGTGTGTATCTTATGAGATTTTGGCATTGACTACTTTTGTTCATTCATTGAGTTCACCTGCCTCAAATGGCTTAGTAACTAGTTCGTTCATTATGGTGTTTAATAATGGAGACTACTACGCGTCTCTCGTGAGTTTTCTAACACTTGCTCTTCTGGTTCAGATTCAAATCCTACATTCGGCCCTCCTGACGTAGGACTCGACCCGAATTCTTTCATAAACTTTGCAACAGTTGACGTCTTGTATGGACCTTCTCCCTCTCCCACTTTCTCTACATCATAATGTCTGTGTTTAAGCAATTTGACAACTTTGTAACATATGGTCCCAGCTACTTTCCCTTTAGCTTTAATCCCTCCCTATACTGAGTACGCCTAATAGCTACCAGATCTTTTACTTTATACTCCTTTTCTATCTTTCTTTTCTTATAAAATGTACGCAGGTTTTCTTCTTGCAGTGCTCTAATATTCTCGCGAGCTTCTGAACGTAATATATCGCGTTCTTCGTTTAACTAGTCTAGCAGTGATTGCTGCACCAAGTCTTTGAGTTTAATGTCATTAGTACAACGCATGTCAATTCCAGTTAATATATTAAATGGAGCACCCTTTGTACTCCTCGGTTCATTATTATTAATGGCTTGTTGCACGCTGTCTACATGCTTATACCATAGCCCTGGATTCTCAATGCTAAGTTTCGACAACATGGGTTCAACAATTCTATGCATTCGCTCCACCTGTCCGTTGCCGCGTGGCACTCCTGTCGTTATCAAGCAATGCTATATCTCACGTTGTTCACAATACTCCTTAAACATATTTGCTGTAAACGAAGTATCTCTGTATGACACAATTCTGAAAGGATTGCCAAAATTAACAGCCTGTCTCTATAAACAACTAATCACTTATTCCTTTACTACGAGTTGGATAAAGCCACACATACTTGGAAAAAGTATCAACGATTACTAAGATATGATTATATTGATTCTTGTAATCTCCATTGGTCCAACATTTTTTTTTGCCGAAAAATGTCCCTGTCTGTGTGCAATATTGATGACTTCTGTCTCCATTAGGCACTACAATCAGTTCTCGAGCAGGGTCTTTGAAAAGAATCTGATTTGATATATAAAAATTTTCATAAACCCCACTCTTAACGATTTTCTTTACAGCTTTCGTCCAATCATCGGACATCTAAGCTTCTCTCAATCTATGCACCAACGCATCTACGTGTCTCATTTTTATGTCCGACCTGTGATCTATTTCGTAATTAAAATTTTGAAGATACATGATCCATCTAGCTACTCTTAATGGCACTTCCTTCTTCTTCATGGTCTTAGCAAAAGTGTTACAATCTGTGATGATCTTGAATTTTATTCCCAAGACATATACTCGCCACTTGGTTGATGCACCTATCATTTTTTATTCTTCCAGTTCGTATGAGTGACATTTCTCCTCACAAGGCTTTTTTTTCTTACTTATGTACATTACAGGGTGTAACATCCCATCAACTGAATCTTTTTGCAGCAAAACAGCTCCAAACCCACGCATTGATGCATCAGTATGAATTTCTGTCTCAGCCTGTGGATTATAAAGATGCAACTCTGGTTTCTTCATCAACTCTGCTTTCAACTGGTTGAATGCTACCTCTTGCAACTCTTTGTATTCGAACTCAGAATCTTTTCGTTATAAATCAGACAATGGTTTGGCGACCTCTGCATACCCGTCAACAAATTTTCAGAAGTATGATGTCAAACCGAGAAAACGTTGAATTGCTTTCTTATCCCTAGGTATCGGAAAATTGGCCACAGCCTCAGATTTATTTTTTCTAGGTCTGATCGTACCGTTTTTCACAATGTACCCCGAAAATTGAACTCTTTTCATTTTGCATTTGCTCCAATTAATTCGTAGGCCATTTCTCTCTGCAACCTCTAATACTTTCCTTAATTTGCCGAATCCCTCCTCAACGTTAATTCTGGGGATGATTATGTCATCCAGCATCACCTTTCTGTATCAACTCACGCATGAGAGACATTATAAAACGCAAAAATAACTCTTCTTTAGTCAAGTATGTCAAATTTACATCAACTTCATTCTCTTCAGTGCTCATCATGCACGAGTTTCCAAATTCATCGAAACATTCTGCCAACGGCTCTTTACTTTTTAAGGTATCAGAATTACTATTCTCTTATCCTTCTGGAATTTTGCGAGTAAACTCTGTGTCGACTTCAGTAACATTTAAATTTACGTCTTTTAGAACAGTTCTGCCCAAAATTGCTTCAAATGCAATGTCTTCATCAGAGACGATATGAAACTCAATCAACATGTTGATTTCATCGATCTGCACAGGGTCTGTTACACTGCCAAATGTTACAATCTGACTTTTACCAATACACGTCAAACCTTTCTCAACACCTGTTAGCTTGTTAATTCCTATCCTTTTAAAAATATTTCTGCGCATCAAACAAGATCCCGTGTCAGCAAGACCTTTAAAACACACAAACTCTTTTTTCGGACAATCCTTTTGCATGTGATTCTCATATCCACACTTATATCATTTTTTATTTTTTGTCCGATGTCTTATTGTTGTCATTCTCATCTGAATTGGACTGTGATCCTGTCTTATTAAACGGCTTTACAGGGCCTCTCATCTTTTCGTATGCCTTAATCTTTATCTTAAACTGACTTATTGTCCTAGGTCAATAGAGTAGTGCTTTATTCTATCTAGAATCTGGTACACCATTTACAAAATATTCTACTTGGCTCTCATCTTCCAAATATATTGGTTTTGCGATCTCCATTAGAGCGTACAAATATTCTTGATTAGTTTCATTTTTATTGTGGTGACGTCTACTAAGTCTACGATGAATTTCTGCTGAAGATACTTTGACACCAAAATCATTGACCAGTGCAATTTTTCAATGGACTCGAGCTTCATTCTCAACACGATCTCCAGCATTTTTCTGACCCGAAGTATTTTCCGAAACTAACACAAAAATTGCTTAATTTTTCTCATGAACACTGTTCTGATAATTTTCCTCTTCATTTTCTAAGCCACAGTGAGCAATTAATCGGTGTTGTAGCTCCACTTTTTTTCCGCTTTATTGAGTTCCAAGTTCTATTAATTTTTCGCGCTAATCTGCCATTAACATTGCCAAAATCTCGTTTCTATTCATCTTTACAAGCTTCCTAATTAAATGTATCAAAACTTTTCAAATTCAATATGCAAATTTAAATATAAACAAAGATTTTTAAAATTGTGTAACGTGTAAGCTTTAACGTGTAAGCTTTACGTTACGATTTTCAAACTGTGAACAGTCACTTCCACTATATTAGTCTACGTTACAATGTTATTCATACAAAATTTTTCTTTTACAACGATCAGTAAGCTTCTTTCGATTCTCTGCAACTCACACATACCCATCAAGAAATAATTTTCGTCGTCGCACCAAACTTGTCTCACAAACTCGCCACCAGCTTCTCTCTCAGCTGCCTCTCTAGTCTGTGCGCGCACGTCTTTTACTTTATTTTTTTTATTTAAATTTAAATTTCTTGATTACTATGTTTTTATAGCCTACTGTTACTATTAATAATAACTTATACTATTTATTTAATTTTTAACAAAATATATACATATGTATGTACATACTTAAACCTAGATAATAGGGTAACTGAATGGGAAAAGGGGAAGATTAAAGGGTTCTGTGGGACAGCTCAGTTGGGTGAACTCTCTTGAGCCTCCTTCTCATCCTTTCTCCGTTGATACGTCTCGATCTTAGGAGCCTTTGCGTCAGCTGGTAAGGGTGATGTGCGAGTTTTTCCAAGTATGCAGCAGCTTGGCGATTGATCACATCTCCGATCCTCGGTACATGGAGCTCCTTGTCGATGTCGCTGTTGCGTATGTACCATGCCGCACCAGGAATTCTTCGTAATTCTTCTTTGGGACTGCACAACTCAAATTTTATTGAGGTTCGACTTTGCCGCTATGCCGTATACCTGGATACCATATCTCCAAATGGGTGCCAAAATGATTTTGAATATGAGAGTCTTGTTTTTTAACGATAGTGTATACCTGGCGTTAAGAAGCCAAGCCATACTGCTCGCCTTTGCCTTGAGACGCTTAACTGTATCAGTTATATGACGCTGGAAATTTAACCGTTTGTCCAGAGTGACTCCAAGATATTTGTGAGCATCCTTCTGGTCTAGGAGTTCACCATGTAAGAATACCCCGGGTGAGGTTTGTGCTCTGAGAGTGTATGTGACTTCTACACACTTATCAGGGTTTATGGCAATATTCCATCTACAGACCCAGTTCTCAAATTTTTTTAAGTAGATCTGTCTGCAAAGGTGGCAACAAGTAAATTGTTCTGGTCCGAGATCGGCATGTTGTCAGCTGGGTTGGTCCTAACACGCTACCCTGGGGTACACCAGCTCTGACCGTCTTTGCTTGAGAGGACACCCCGTCCGGCACAACTTTGAAGGATCGCTCATGAAGGAAGCTTTTCACAATGAGATAGAGCTGTGGATTGAGTAGCTCTTTAAGTTTATGCAGGAGCCCTGCGTGCCACACTCTATCAAATGCCTGCTGAATATCCATATAAGCTCCAACGACATACTCCTTCCGTGGAATCCATCAAGAATAAAGTTGACAACTCGGTGCAGTTGCTCGGGCGTGCCGTACCTGAGCCGAAAGCCAAACTGAAATTTTGGGATTGCCTTTTTGACTGCGCAGATTTCAAGAATCCTTTTTAAAATGCACCTCTCCAATATTTTGCCAAAAGCTGGCAGAAGGCTTATCGGGCGGTACAAATCTAGTTCATCTGCTGGCTTCCCACTTTTGTGTAACATGATGATGTTGGCTTTCTTCCAGGCGCCTGGGAAGTGTCCGAGTCGAAGAGCGGAGTTGAAAATCAACACAAGAAATGGCAAAGCTCTGCGAGGGAGCAGCTTGATAGAGCGATTATCAAACTGGTCCTCGCCTGGAGCCTTGTTATTGCGAAGCTCTTTGATTACCTTTTCCACCTCGGTAAAGGTGATAGGAGCTACAGGGAGGGCCATTTGCAACGGAGCTTCTAAAGATTCGGCTACTATCTGTACTCTTCGTGGCGACGATGTCTCAAACGGCTGGAATCTTTCTTCTAGACTGTTCGCGAACGCCTCGGCTCTATCCTGGGGGATCTTGCCCAAGAGCCGTCTTGGTTACGGACTGGAAATTTCGGCGAAACTTGCCTTTTGAACCTTCTCGAGAGCTTCCAGAGCGCAAACGTTGAACTTTCATCAGGAGTAGCTTTCTGCAGAAAGGCGTCTGTGGCTTCTCTTTTTAGTATGGCTAATACCTTTTTCACCCTGTTGGAGATGCGCACGTCTTTTCTGATTTCACATATGTATGCTCTCGTTGCTTTACTCGACTTTCAGCTCTCGTTCACTCGTTGGTTTTTTTTTTTTTCTTCTCCGTGCCTCTCTTGTTGCATGCACGTCACTGTTCTCGGCTTCTGCTTCTCTCGTCTTCCTCTTCTTCGACGCTAAACTCTAGCCGGTATTAGCATTTGCTTTTCTCGTCTTCGTCGTGCCTTTCTGCTGCATACAATCTGCAACTACCGTTACTTCTCGGAATTCGTCTGGCGCCTTGCAAGTTTCCGTTCTTAGGCTGTTCTAATTTTCGACACTATACACAACACGACCGCAAGCAATTCGTCATTTAGCATAGTTGTGAAATTCAAAAATCCAAAATTTGTAGTCCCGATATTCCGCAGTGATGCAATAATAATTAGCTTATATTATTTTAGTTTATTTTATTGTATTTTGCCATATTTATTAATTAGAAATAGATTTCAATATATGTGTGTTTATTTCACTTGATAAATTTCACGAATTGCTTCTGCGTATCTCGTGTATCCTAAGAGATCTTGGCATCGACTACTTTTGTTTATTCATTAAGTTCATCTGCCTCAAATGACTTAGTAACTAGTTCGTTCATAATAGTGTTTAATAATAGAGACCACTTCGAGTCCCTCGTGAGTTTTCTAACACTTGCTCTTCTAGTTGAGATTCAAATCCAACATTTATAATAACACTTAGGTAACAAGAACTTCCACTACAAAGACATATAAAATATTATATATTTTAATTTTAAATATTATATATTATATAAATTAAGTTTACACAATCCACCGCACCGGTTATCCCTCTACAACGAGGCTATGTATGACGGATCAACGGAACCTAGAACGCATACAGCACGTCGTGAACAAATTTTCGAACGAGGCCGCGGGGATTAATGATCAGAGGGTCAAGGCTTTGACCGACTATTACCTCCAATAAGCAACGGAGGGAATCACAAGAATAACGGGCTCGACACCACCCAAGCCAAGATCCATTAACTGGCTGGGATCAGCGTGGGTCGCTGGATCGCCAGATGCGTCAGACTGAAACTCCATCCTGAAGACACAAGACGACATCAAAAGGAACAACGATCAGCAAGTACGAATAAATTCGAAACTTTTCGACGCGACGCATGAGTCGCTCCATCGGCTAAATGTCGTAATAGGAAAACTCAATTAAATGGACGGGAACTTCCATGTAACGACAGCCGTGTTGCATGAGTCCATAATCTTTGCATACGAGGTCAACAAGATTACGTGGGCGTGTCAGCTGGCGAAAACCGGACAAAGTCGAAGCAATCTTGACGGAGGCTGTCGAATTCTTACGGACCACAATTCTCATAAACGGGACGCCCTTGATGTACATCTTGGCAATTCTTTAGGTAACGAGCAGAAGATATGATGTACCTTAAATACTTAAAAAAATTTTCCAACATGTCTACAGAAATTCTGATCTCCTATTTCACAGAGGCAATAATGGCCGTAATCTTCATGGCGGTACTCTACATCGTCAGGAGAAAAATCACGTCGACTAAAGGCATCCAGAAGCTATATAGTTCCACCTTGGGCCTAGAACCGCAACCTGCCGGCAGACCAACGACCAGGGCCTGATGATCTGTGGGACAGACATAGATCTTACGATGGGAAAGAGTTAACACTGGCTTTAAACCCTTTACTCGAATCATTGGGGGGACTTGGGTTGAAGCTCGTCCATCGTCGAAGGATACCAACATACAAAAAGGACATTTAGCTAACACAAGTCGGGCACCGGCAGGGTGCCTAGACTTAACTTACATTATACGATAAACAAAGCTTGACATCATCTGCATACAAGTTAAGCTGTCTAATCCCACGGACATAGTCCAAGTGGCGATCAGTTCCTTGTTAATACTAAAGGGAGGGTATCTGATCCCGCCGGACAGGGTCCAAGTGCCGATCAGTTCCCCGCTCATACTTACCTTGTATCGTTAAATGCAAAAGAATCATTTTGTAATAACGTTATAATAGGTTTATTCAATAGTTTGATCAAATGTGCTTTTAATCGCTCTCGTACGCCTTGGTAAAAAACTGCAACTACCTCCCCTGCCGTCCGCCAGCCGTTCTTCCTCGTGTTGGGTTGCTCGAGCGTGAGTGAACAAACAAAAGTTGTTCATGCGCGAGCGAACAAAAAAGAGTTGTTCATGAGCGAGCGAATAAAAAAGAGTTGTTCATGAGTGAGTGAACAGAAAAGAGTTGTTCACTTAGGTGAGCAAGTGAACATGTTTCCTCCAAACTGTTCTTTCTTGCTCACTCACTCTTTTCTGTTCCCATGCTCTTTGGTCACTCTTTTGCGCAATCTTGTTCACCAATAGGTCATTTTGCGTTGTTGTGTTATCGCAGAGCCCGCCGATATGCGAACGGAGTAAGGGGGAAAACAGTGTTTGTCGTTGGCTGGTGTTAACTTACATAATTAGGTGTTACTAATATATTATCGAAGATATATCGTTTATAAACAAGGTGAAAAGCAATGGGCCAAGATGACTATCTTGTGGTACCCCAAATGTTACTTAAATATATTTCGGAAAGACATTTTTAAATAGAATAATTTGTATTTTATTAGTAATGTAGTTTGAAATCCAACAAACATAGAAGGTTATTTGAAAAACCAAAAAGGTCAAGCTTATGAATGAGTAGATAGTTTTAACGGCCCCTTAATAACCGCCTTACATTCGTTTTGAGATTTTTTTAGCATTAAGTTATAGGGACACTGAAAGCATTTAAAATATATATTGGATTTATATATCTAGTTATAGGGCCACTGAAGGCATTTCATTATATTGAGGAGTTTTAGTATTAAGTTATAGGGCCACTGAAGGCCAACAGTATTAGAATTGTTTCTTAAATTTATCATTTGTTTATTATGTTCTCACTATATTACTATAATACTAGTGTTAATATTGTTTGGTTATTATTTAAAAACGATTCCCGCCCGAGCTCAATTGTGAATAATCGAACAGATACAAACCTGTGCGCAGCGCAACTCACCACGCGCAAAGCGAAAAAACCCCATGGTGAAGTTGCGCTGCGGAGGTTAAGCAAAAGCGCGAGCGACAGCTCACTTTGTGATAGGCAGCTGGAAAAGGGGTCGTCACGTGTCGGCACGAACACAGAGGAAAGAACTTGAGTAAAGGTTAGAGGGGCGCGGAAACCTTCGTAAGGAAGTGCAGCAGGGCACGCAGGGGAGCATAACAACACTGTTAGTCTTTAACCAATAGAATTAATTCCGTGCAAGATGCACGATGCTGGGAAAGATACACTGCACCACCCGGTAGGGCCCGTCATACTTAGGGGCCAATGTGGCCGCGAATCGTCAAATCGTCGGCCGCCATTCTCGCCTCCTTAGGTTTTAGTGCCTCCCCTGATCCTTGGAGGCATGCTGAAGACTGTTACGGACGACATCTCCTTCAAGCTCATCTCCTTCTCCATTGGACCCAGTTCATTTGTGGCCGACCCGGAAGTCACCTCGTCGTACAGTGCGGCGGGCAGGAGGGGCTCTCTACCTTGTACCAGAACGCTGGGCTGAATTCCGTAAAGTCTGCAATACTCGAATTCACCGCCAGTGCTATATCCGGTAGCAACTCGTCCCACAAGCTCCTTCCATGCACTGCGATATCATCATCTTCACTGCCCTATTTATCCGCTCCGTAGGATTCTCTTGTGGGCAGTAAGGCGCTGTGTATTGCACCGTCATCTTGTGTTCCTCAATCTGCGTGACTCCTTTAAACCTTTTGAATTGCGCCAGTTCGGTCTCAAAGGTCCCCTTCAACTTAGATTCCAAGTCCGCTGGCCACTGCTTCAACACTACGGGGGACTCCTCTTCCAAATCTCTTTACCTCAATTATTCGTATTCCGGAGGAAGCCACTATCCAAAACCTCAAAACTACGTCTCCGTTCTTCAAGACGTTTTCCGTAACATATTTCGCGCCCAGTTGCGCATCTTCCTGCACCAAGTTTTCCGACTTTGGGTATGGACGTGCCCTCGTCGTTCTCCGACGGCGCCGAGCGGTCGATCCCTTCACTGAAAGTGAGAAAACTTCTATCGGTGCACCATGCTCCACGGTGCACGGTGCTCCATGGTAGTCGCCGGCTTGCCACGCTGCTCCTTATCGCTCAATACTAGCTTCGACTGGCCGCAGCTTATCGTAGTGTCCATGATACTGAGGAAATCCATTCCCAGAATGGCATGATCCAACGTGGTGGGCATAATCAGCACCCGTAAAATCATCGAGTGCAACCTCCAGCTTTAGCGCTCTTGAGATATCCAACGTTGAACCATCCGCCAGGTAAATCCGCGCCTGCTCCTACAGTGACTCTCCTCGTTCACCCCACTTACTCAGCCAATCTTCACTCATAAATCTACTCGTCGCCCTTGTGTCAATCGTGCCCGCCATTTCCTGAGCAGCAGTCGCCACTCTTGCTACGATTCGGCCTCTTACTACCGCCAACGGGCAGTTTACTGCCGGGATTCCTGACCGCTGACGTCGCCTTCTTCCCGGACTGAGGGACGTCACTGGCCATTTCCTGCGCCCAAACGTCCAAAGCATTTCTGACTGCTTTTGCCTCATGTACCGCAAACTCGACAAAACACCACTCTGTCGTTCTGGCACTTTCTCGCGGAGTGTCCAGACTGTTCCAGGGTTTCAATGAACCTGAGCGGATCGGTCAGCCCGTCGTAACACATGCCCTTCTTCCGTACCTGATCAGCCACAGCCCTCAGTGACCGGGCATCCTGTTACGATGAATCCATCGGTGGTCTAACGACAGAGATTCGGGAAAGAGTCATCTCCGCGGCTCAGCCGGATGGAGTCGGGCTCGGTCCTTGGTTGAGGCCTATCGTCGGCCGACATGCCCATGGGGGAGAGCTCGCGGTATTTAGCGAACTGTGCCTCCAGCTCTGCCAAGCACGTTCAAACGTTTGTCGAGTGGCCGCCGGCTTGGATTTAAACGTCGAACTTTCGGCACAGATCGACCACCTGGCCTCCATCATCCAAGCCGAACTCGCGCGTCTTCGCAACTAGCTCCTCCTTGTGCCGGGAGTATACCCAGTTTACGCCCGCCCCGGGGTTTTTCGACTCACCTGGCTCCATTCATATATGCTTATGGCATTTACTTGCACAATTGCAATAACCTATATTGAAATTAAAATTCTATTTAGCCAATTGTTTTGGTTCTATTTTGCTGCGATACACATACATATATACATACTTCAAATCAGCTGTTTAATTTTTCCCTTATTTATAGAACAATAACAGCAACAACAGCGCTGCTAAATAAAATATGTAGTTCTGTTAAGCATATTGAGAAATTACAAGAAATTAATATATTCTTTAGTTTATTTAAAAAGTCATACCTAATATTTGCTCTACAATATCTATCCACATACATATGTATCACAGTTATATCAAACAATTATCGTATGATTATTGGTAAATCTCATTGAACATAATATCACTACATACAATATAAAAATGTAATATTGATGTATCGATAACGATATTTAATACTTTTTGTTAAACTATAAACATCAATTATCTATACTCCCTAATATCATTGAAACTTTTTTTTTGGGAATTGTTATAACAACTTTCGAAGAGCTCATTTCCAAAATATTTCTAGATGTTTTAAATATATGTAGCAAGTCATTAGATTGGTATCTGAGCGTGCTATATTAACAGCAAGAAACGATGCGGAAAACTTTGTATTGGATCTAGATTACAAATAAAATGCTCATCATGAGACAAACATTAAAGTTAGCAGAACTAAACCTGAAAGATGTTATTAAATACTAAAAACTACATGTCATTCAAGACTTGAAATATTACATTGTTTGAGCAATGATAAATACACATCAGTACACATACATAATTGTTGTATTGATCAGGACTTTCTTAGCGTTGTCAGTTGTGAAATATTCCTATTGGAGAAACCACAAAATAAAAAAGTTTTGAAAAATAAGGCTATCCATGCATCTTACTAATTTTACAATGTTGCCTTTGAAGCTCTTAATAGAACTTTAAAGGACGTGAGGGACAATAAATCGTTAATGGTTGGCATTACACTTTTATTAGCTGGTGAATTTCGTCAAACCGATAAAATAAAAATTCCAATCATTCTAATTTGTTTGGAAATTGTTTTAACAACTTACGAAGAGCTCATTTCCCAAATATTGCTAGATGTTTTAAATATATGTAACAAGTCATCAGATTGGTATCTAAGCGTACTATGTTAACAGCAAGAAACAATGCAGCAAACTTTGTAATGGATCTAGATTACAAATAAAATGCTTTTCATAAGACAAACATTGCCATTGAGAAAATACTAAGTAAAGGCACTTCGATCTGTAGAAGAACATAACTTCACGTTTAGAACTATTTAAATTTAAAAGATTCACTCGACACTAAGAAGAAAATGCGTCATGATCAGATTGCAGAAGACGATGAGAAAGAGGATCGTTATACGATAAACAAAACTTGACGTCATCAGCATACATAAGTGTGTGTGACTGAGATATATTTATAATAGAGGAACGTTTATAAATAATGATTTACAGAGTCAAAGGCTTTACTAAAATCCGTATAAATAACGTCAGCTTACATCCGTTTTTTGAATCCATCAATTAAAGTGATGTAAACTCTAAAAGGTTAGTGGTTGTTAATCTAGATTTTAAAAAGCCATAATGAGTTGGGGAAATGACTGAACGACAAAGGTGCTGAAGATGAGAAGTAATTATCTTTTCAAACAATTTTGGAATTTTCGATAGCTTTGAAATGCCCCTTTAGTTCCGAGCTTCCGATTTCAGTCGTTTTTTATGAAGTGGGATAATAAATTAATCTTTCCATACAAGTGGGAAAGATGAAAAATTAATTGATAAATTAAATAACATAAGCAATGGCTTACATAAGAACTCGGCATAATATTTTAGAACAGAGCCTTAACCAATTAAGATGTCGATAAAGAGAGATTTGAATGATTAGGAGGCTATAAATACAACTAGATCTCATTAAACTGTAGCGGTAGTTTTGATCGGTACTAAAATTACTAAACGAATATGTAGTTTAAAAAAAAGTCAGCAAATAAATTGGTTATTGAAAGATAAGTGTTCGCTTGAGTGTTATTGAAGCCAATGAAAGATGGCAGCTCAGCAGATTTCCGTTTGGAAGTGACAAATTTTGTAGAACTGTCTTGGATCTTCGAAGAAGAGCATCTTACAGCGGTATAAATATGCCTTATAACATCGCACGTTAAGCGTTAAAAATTTAGAACGAGTGATCTTATAGCGACAGAAATTTAGTGGATTTCCAGGTTTCTTGAATTTTTTGAAGTGCATGGATTTCAAGTTTTTCAAGTAAGAAAGTTCTCTTGAAAACCATGGTGACCTGATAGAGCTGGTGGTGGATACTAAAGGAACACAGATGTCAAACACAGAATTAAGAGTATTGTTTAAATAGCAATTGTATTATCCAAATCGGAACACAAGAATAGCTGTGACTGATCTGCACAGCAGAGGAGGTTATTTAATTGGTTGAAACAAGCTTTAATGAAGCAGCAGATAGGTAGAATTTGCTCAGATGCTGGCATTGCCGCTCTAGAACGTAAAATAAAAGTTAAATTAAGAATGGGATAAAATAAACCTTCGGGCAATACTAATGGATCAATCCTAGATACATAACACTTGGAAGCGTCCAAAACAAATACTAGGTCAATAGTCTAATTGGTCCTATTGCAAATTGATTTGTTCAAAAGATAGGTCTGAGAGACCGTCAATAAACTTATTGAAAGTATCAGGTATAAGCGAAAGCGAGTTATTTACAAAAAGCCATTTAATGTAGAGAATGTTAAGCTGGTGATCAGTCAGTTAGTCCGTTTGGACAAAGAGTTTTTTAAATAAAGATATATACTTGATTAGATTCAACAGCTGTTTTTTTATCTATGTCTGTTTGTCTGTTTTCCTGTTTCTAAGCGAACTAGTCTATCAGTTTTCTATCTATACGAATGAAGTTTGAATACTATTCTTTCTGCATAGCGAAGAAAATGTGTGGGTTCCTAAGAACACCGCCCTCGGCGATAAAGGCCCCCGATAACATCTTTATATCTGTTTACATAATGCTCTATCCTAAAATATGATAAAAAAGCAAACTTGTTCCCAAGCCAAGGTCTAGGCCTTAAGCCCATTACAGCCACACTTAATCACGCTTGTGTGAAAATATTAGCAACGCAATGAGACCTACTTAGTATACGTTCTATATTATAAAGTGTGTGTTTAATGGCCGGTCTCACCCGGCTGCCAAGTCTTGAAGGCGATCTGACAAATGGATAACCAAAAGCAAACATCCCAACTCCAACACTTAAACAAGAACAGGGTAATTATAGTAAAAAGAAGACAGCTTCCAACACATATTGTGCTACTTTTGGGAAAATCATTATAAATCGAAAACAGCTTCAGCGGAGCTACTGTTAGCCCTAAAGGCAGGCCCGCAGACATAGCTCTAATCCGGACTAAGGAGCAGTTATTGTATCGTGCTCTGCGGTTCATCAGGTTATCACCCCCTTTTACACTCACCTTTAATGCTCAATAAAATCTAAATCATAGGAGCTTCAGCTTTAAATTTTATTTTATACTGTGCATTCATTTTTCTTTAAATTAAAACAACTATGGCTACCGCAAAAATAAGAAATATTTTTTAATACATTTTTTTTTTTGAGAAAGATACAAAATAATGTAACAAAAATTTGGGCAAGAGGTTAGCGCCCCCTGCGTTAAATTCAATTTAATTTAGTTGATGTCCAATAATGGTATTTTATATCACCTGTATATTTAATTTTCATCAGTTTTAACAAATATTAATAGTGCGTAGTCCCGCTTTTACTTGAAATTACTTCAAAAATTTGATCCTTGATTCCATGACTTCACTGATCGGGCGGTGTAAATTGGAGCATTATCGTGCTGGAAAGTCCACAGCATGAAAGTCCATTAAAAAAGGTTTTGGAAATGCGGAAAGCTGTTTTAAACACGGTGTTATAATCCCGTGTTTTCATTCGCTATGTCAAAAAATTTGCTGCTTTATTTATCTGCTTGTGAAATTATTGCCGCCTTTGCAGTTTTTTCCAAAGCTTTCCTTATTTTTAAGAAAATTGGCAATTCTTTTTTCTGTGTCTTCCCGTCTGTAAAACCAGACAAAACCAGACATACCTCGGAAAAAATACAGAGTTTTTGCGAATATCTCGGTAACTATGGCACCTAGGGACACCAATTTTGGCATACAGGTTGCTAGATGCAATATAAAGACAATACCATCAAAATTTTTTGGATGCCACGCCTCCTTCGCCCACCCAAAGCACAATTGCGTTGTAACATTGTAAACGGGGGGCTCACTTATTTCTTAACGTATAGTTTTGTAACTTAGTATTTATTTGCAGACAAATAATATCAAACGATTGTGAAAATTTCATTAAAATCGTACTATAATTAAAAAAGTTTGTCATACAACGAAAATCGATACGTCAAGCAAGTCATAGCCACGTGCATTGCACTGAGCTGTGCAACGAACGAAAACGAAAAACGTGTGAGCGAGATAGACATACAAATATGTGTGCATGTTAAGTTCTTGCAGCAGCTACTCCAGTTGGAACTCATATAATTATAAACGAAGCTCAGAGGGTTTACACGGTCGGCATGCCCGACTGACATTTCTCTTTTGTTGGCTATGGCTTGGTTTGCCCTAGTAAGAAAATGGTGCGTTGTTTTTTGTCCTAGTAAAAATATGATGCGGTGTTTTTTGCCCTAGTAAGAATGTGATGCGGTGTTTTTTGTCATAGCAACCATATACAATGTGTTGCTTTGCCCTAGCAACAATTTACTATGGGTCGCTTTTCCATAAAGTAGATTTTATGTGTGTGTCATTGATACTTAAGACGATGAGACAGTATAAACACCCCAATGTTGTTGTTGAAATGCATTGATCGATTGTGCGCACGGAGATTCCACCGCCAAAAACTTATTTCTCGATGTTCTTTCTGCCACTGAGTTTAATGCCAATGCATATGTAAGTGCAACAGGTAGAAAAAAAACTATGTGATAAGGTTTGAGTTTGCAAAGCAAAGGTTGACATAAACAATACTGAATAGATAACAATGTTATTGCTTTAAATGAATTAATTCTAGATAATTATTTTAATCTTGATTTGATCAAACAATTTTTTTTACCTACATAAAAATGTTATTAAAATTTTTATTAGAAATAATGAGAAAGATCAGTTGATCTACTGACAAATGCAAGGGCATCAAATATTCGGAATGATAAATATTAATTTTATTTCTTGTTGGGTTCTCTAACTCCTACGACAAAAGCTAACCGTAAATATACGCACACAAAACATGGCAAAAAAAAAACCATAAAGAAAATCCGATCATGTAAAACTGACCCATGAGCACAGAAATGAGGGTGGGCTTGCCCTAGAAACCATTTACTATGCGTTTTTTGCCCCAGCAACCATTTACTATGCGTTGCTTTGCCCTAGTAAGAATATGATGCGGTGTTTTTTTCCCTAGTAAGAATATGATGCGGTGGTTTAGGTTAGTAAGAATTTTACTATGGCTTGCTTTGCCCTAGTGCGCATTTGACTATGGGTTCTTTACCATACTTAAAAATTTCTTTGATTGTCAGACCCTGCATCATAAAATGCCATATTTTTTTGAGGATGTTTTTGATACACATGGTAAAAAGCGCATAATAATTTTAGAGTAAATTTTTTTTTGCGGTGTCTCGCTGCAGCAGCTACTCGAATTTGTACTCAAATAATTGGAAACGAAGCTCTGAAGGTGTTACACGGTCGGCATGCCCGACTGGAATTTTCTTTCTTGTTTAAAAGTATGTAACAGCCAAAAATATATGTATATATTCTTGACCAGCATCATAAGCCAAGTCGATATTGTCATGTCCGTCTGTCTGTCCGTATGAACAAGCATATAGATATGATAAGAGCTACAAACTTTATTTTAGTCAGTGTGAACTCCACATTTGATTAGGAACACGAATTTTGGCATGAATGTACCAGAATACAACATAGAGATGTTATAAAAAATGTTTAGATGCCACACCCCCTTCGCCTAAAAGAAATAAAATTAATCATTGAACTTGCATGCCGTTTGTATATTAAGTTCTTGAAGCGCGTATCTCCAATTTTAATTTATATTATCTGAAATGGGAATCAATGGGTATGACACGATTTGGGGTGTATGTTTGAACTTTTCTTTCAAAATGGGAGTGCTGAAAGCAAAGCTGCGAGTATACATTGCTGTAAATTCTAATAATGAAGTCAACTATTGTTAGACTAAGGCTCAATTAAAGTTGTAAGTTATAGTCAAGGTCGCCAAAATTTACCCTTAGTGCAAAGACAAAAATAACATAATCAAAAGAATTGTTTAATTAGCAATGGTACTATTATAGTTTTTTATTTATTTACATTACCGGCATACATAAAATACCTTTGGAAACACAAAGTACACGATTGGAATGGTATTGTATGATTCCATAAATTGCTGATGTACCACATACAGCAATTGAATTTTTAGTAATTATTAGAGTTGTATATTGTTACGTATGTATGTATGGTTGTATATATAAAATGTGTGTATGACTATGTGTGTATATGTACAATAAATTTCCCATCAAACAAAAAATAATACAAATGCTTTCTTTTTAATGCAAATATAAATATCTCATTTAAACTAATAGGTATTCGGTGTTCTCTTAATTTAATGTCTTAATGCCTATATGAGTATGTGTGTAAGTTGTTTATTACTGATGTTATTGAGAAGCAACAACTTATCGCGAAAGTTTATGACTCGCATAAATAATCTCGAAACAAGTAAAGATGAGCTTTCAACTTTCAATTTTTTGCTTAATGAGTAAATGTTTCCTTTATTTTTAATTAGAAATTGTTTTCTTGCCACATTTAAATTATGTTAATAAATATTTGCATTCGTCATTTTATTTTACAAAAGCGTTACGCTTGCTATCTTGATTTTTTAGGCTTAAGATGTGCCAAATGGAGGTAGGGTCATTAAAAAGAATGCGTGTCAAAATTGAAGTATTTCAAAAGTTCTTAATAGGTTATCATCGGCTTAGTGTTGCTGGCGAAGCAGATGGTATACCGATGACGTTTGCAGAAACTGTACCAGGAGTTCCCATTACTAAACCTATAGTATGATCTGGATCCTTTTTCGACGTTATTGGCGATCGACTCAAAGGTTCGGTAGCTATTAAGTGTTGTACGGCCAAATTCATTGTTGGCGGCGGCGGTCCTGGGACCTTTCCGATACCTATTGCAGGTAATTGTGTTTGAGATGGTTGCGAAGGCGGTGGTACAGATGACGATGTCATAATATTTACACCTAGAGGTGGTTGCATTCGAAGATGTGTGGCAGGTGGACCCAGAGGACCCACCGAAGGCGGTGGAATAGGACTCGGTTCTTTACCTCTTAAATGAGCAGCAGACTGTGCTGCATAGATGTTTAAAACCTTCTGGCGTTCCTCAGCTTCATGACGAAAGGCAGCCTCCATTATGGGATTGTATCGCAAAATGGGTGCATAAGGGTCGCGGTATGGATCAATAGTCCATGTTGACGGACCGGACGGGGCAAAATGTGTGAGCGGCCCTCCTACACCTAATGTAGGAGGTATAATGCTGCGTGACAAATGAGATTGTGATGACGCTAACCCATGTGATGGCCCATGACGCCCAGTAACTACAAAATTATGATGGTGAGCTGCTGCTACGGCTGCATTTGCCTGAGCCGCGACCAGTGATGAGGAATGATACCTGGGGTCCCCAACTCCCGACGCCGCCGATACACGCATGAGCATCACTTCCTGTTCCTCTTTAGTGCGAGGATGTTCCTCTTTAATTCTAACCTCTGTGTTATGTTCACCAATGCTACGATGAGGTGAGCGATCCCGTAATGTAGACGACGCTGTAGCCTGCTTGTTACTCTCGATAATTCGTTGTTGCTGCAATAATCTATCGCGTTCAATCTCACGGCGTTCTATCTCACGTCGCTCACGTTCTTTCCGTTCGCGTTCCCGTTCTCTCTCTCGTTCTTGCTGTTCGCGCTTTAATTTTTCTTCTTTTTCTTTTCGTTCACGTTCTTCGCGTTCTCGTCTCTGTCGTTCACGGTCCCTCTGTTCTCGTTCTCGTATTTCTCGTTCACGTTCGCGTTCTTCTGCCTCGCGGCGGGCAGTTTCCAGAGATGGATCAGACTTAATAGCCCAACTGTTTGGACCGGCTGAACCTATCGGATGGTACGCCACAGATCGTGGAATAGTACTGGCTCTGAAAAATAAGTTATACACAATTTAACTTTAGCTTAAATATTAAAACTTAACAAATTAACGAAGTAATTTACAAATGACCAATATTGTACATTAATTTTTTATGAAAAAAAAAACTTATTTGAAAGAGCTACAGTCGAACGAGCTGACTTTGAAAGACCATGCAGTTATTGTATATCAATATTGAATGCTAATTATGAGATGTATTAAAAACAAAAAAGTTGTATATATATTAAAAAAAAAAAACCGCCTGGTCGTTTATAAGGCAACTACATCTGTTAGTTATTCGATTTTAGAAAAGGTTTCTGTATGTATGAGTGTATACAAATATCATTATAATTGTGTCATCAGCAAAAAACGGCAATAGGTTATTGATCCAATTGATCAATGGGCAACTCCAAATCTGGATCACATGAAAGCTGAGCAGGAAGAAATGAGACTTTCCAGATTTTCAATCGCTTGTTTTTATCTATATTTCATATATTTTTATATATATACTCACAATATTCTCTAAAAAAAAATCTAGTGTTATTGAACTTTTTTCTGTTTGCTGACGCGACAAATCGATCTGAGGTTTAACAGGCATACTGACTAACAAGGTGAATGCCTTATCAAAGGTATTTAGCTAAAATCGAACATTTTGCACACCTTATATTTTTTATTTAACATATGGCAATCTGTTTGTCGGATTTTTGAAAGCTAGATCGTCAAAGTTGATTAACGTAACACTTGTTAAAAAGTTGAGTTACTTACCTCCATGTATCTAAATGCCCACTTAATGAAATATCACGTCCAAAATGTGTCAGACCGCCAAATCCAAACGATCCCACATATCTGCCAAACGGTGATACTGATGTCCCTGTCAAAGTTTGTTCACAATTTATATTGGGCTTAGTTACAGATAATTGCTTTAAATACGGCATACCGATGTGGCCAGAAGGCGCTCCAATAAAACCCGTAGTTAGTGTTGAGTTTTCAAAAGATGATCTTCCGTACGTCGCAGCTGAAATCAGTTCCCCAGAACGATTAAGTAAGTGGGGCGACGTTGTATTTAAAGCTAACGAAGAAGAAGATTTCATGGAGAGTGTTGATGAGGATAAACTTGCTGTGGCTAGATTCCCATTATTAACTGAAGTAGTGGTGTTATTTGCGGAAATGCTACCGGTACCAGTAACACTGACTGCGACTCCCGTTGATCCAGACGTTCCCGGATTGGCACTGATACTACAGTTACCGTGACTTGCACTCAACATTGACGCTGTACATACTGATTTATCGGAATTTTGCTTATTTTGATGATAGTAAATTTCCCACGCGATTCGGACATGCATAGCATTCCAACGTCCAGTTTTCTAATCAATAAAAAAAATATATAAGATTAAATGAGTAATAAAATTTGTAGGCATAGCTGCTATAAATGTTTAACATATCACATAGTTCGGAAACTTGCAAAGGTTAATGATCGATGAAAGTATCTTAGTAAAAGGTAAAATATATCAAGTGTTTTATACACATACTGAATATGTGTATAAAGAGCAAATGAGCTTAAAGCAGTGGACGGTAGGCAACGCTTAGAAAGTATCATATTAAGTAAATAACACATAAGCGAATTTCGACTATAAAAAGGATCTTTAAGTTAACAGCCTAAAATAGGATACAACTTAATGAAGAAAAACGGAATTTCCATACTCTTGCTGTGTGCTTTATGTATTTGTCCCGATAATAAAGAACTGTGATCATTACAGCCTATGCACAGGGCATAAGGCTAAGCTCTGTTGCAGCGCTGCCGACACGTGTAGCGTAATTGGTCGTGTTACTTTGGCAAAGCTGTTTCGATTTTTGCTATTCAGTGTAAAGCAAGAAAAAGTTTAGAGCTTCGTGTCTGTATGCGCGCCGATGATTGATGATAAAGACTTGACAGACCCTTATAAAGTCAACATGTCTTTATGCCATCCAGTCTCTCAATAATATAGCCTCCATAAAAATAGTCACATGCTTGTCTTATTTTTGCACGCCAAATGGGACCAGGTATTGAAAAAAAAACATTTATTTTAAGCAATCTTAACCAATCGCTACAGCAGATCTTTGCTTAAAACTTTTGTTTCGTTGTTTGAAAAACTCTTAATTGTAGTATTACTGGATGCGATTTTCAGGATCTTTTGATGTTTATTGTCCCTAAACAAATGTAATGTTACAAAACTAAACGTTTAGAAATACGTAAGCTAGAAGGCATGCAAATTTTTAATTTGTATTATTTCTTAGAGACAAAGGGGTAGTGGCATCCGAAATATTATGAAGAGATTGTCATTAAATTGCACCTTCGAACCTGCATGCCAAAATTGGTGTCCCTAGGTGTTATACTTAGTTACAGATATTCGCATGTATTTTTTAGGAGGAGTCTCTGCTATCTCGCTCATTTTGGGAGAATGGGACTTGACATTAAAAAAGGGAAACAAACTTGTATTTGGTCGATACAGGCCAACTTTGAGCTTGCAGCTCTTAGTCTGTACTTTCGTACGTGCGGACAGACAAACGGACATGGCTATATTGAATCTGCTGTTGATGCTGTTCAAGAATATATGTACTTTATAAGGTCTGCCACACCTCCTTCTGCCATAAACAAACCTATAAACAAACTAATAGACCGCCCAGAGGGTATAAAAAAAACAACATTGAAAGAAAAACCTCTTCAGCAACCTTATTAGGGGATAACTTTTTTATTGCGTTAAAAAAATATTTTTTTATCTGAAGAATGTTAGGCTTATTAAGAAAGTCCTATCTCTTAAAGGTCAATAACAAATGTAATGCGAATACCAGTTTCCGAAAAGTTTAAATTTCCTAGTTATTCTGATAACTTAAAATCTTGTTAATCGATTAATATAAAATGTGGCACATGCATATAAAAGTTAGTACCAGAACGTACCCTTGAGCAAAATCAAGTACTCAATATGAGACGTTTTAAAGCAAAACTAGTAGGAACGGCTACAGCCGAGCGAGCCGACTGTGAGATACTACAGCATATTCTAGAACAAAATCAAGTACTCAATGTAAAATGTGTTATAAACTAATTAGCTGAACATATTAATCACCTTTTTGTGAGAAAAGGCGTGGTATTCCAAACTTTAAAAAAATTTTAAATATGATGATGCAGTTGACCGATTCCAACCAAAATTGCTCGGAAAATTAAAAAAAAAAATATTTTGCACCTACTGTAAAATTTTGGTTTGGATACCTCAACAAACAAAAAAGTTTCTCATACTAAAGACATATCTTGGCTCTGATGTTTGTCAGATTACTTATATGGGAGCTATATGATATAATTGTTCGATTCGAACCAAAGTTGGTCAGTGTTTATATAATAATACCATACACATACTCTGTGAAATTAGTTCAGTTATCTTAAAAAGACAAAAAAGTTGGCCAAAAAGACAAATTTAGTACATTATTCAATTCTCATCATATAGAAAATATATAATATAGTTTTCCAACCAAAATCGGTCAGTACATGTATATTACTACCCACACATACTGTGTGAGTGTCATTGCAATATCAATAAAAACGAAAAAATTATTAAAAAAAAAACATTTTATTTTATTTTGGTTCAATTATCTTAAAAAAGAAAAAAGTTGGACAAAAAGACAAATTTAGTACAATTTTGATCATATAGAAAATATATGATATAGTTTTCCGAGTCCAACCACAATCGGTCAGTATATGTATGTATATTACTACCCTACACGTACTGCAATATCTTAAAAAACAACAAATATTTAGGGCAAAAACACGTTTTTAAACTTTTATGATATGGCTGCTACATAGTTGTCCGATCCGAAACAAAGTCAGTCACGATACCTTAAGTGGTACCATACACATACTGTGTAAATTTAGTTCAGATATCTTCAATACTTTTCGAGTTATAGGAATTGCGAAATCGTGGCAAAAATCCAAAATAAACTTGTACTGCTTGCAGCATAGACGGATATACATACCAAGTTTGGCGGCTGTAGTTCTTATAGTCTCTGAGATCCTAGTTTTCATACAGGCAGATGGACAGACGGATATACGGACACGGACATGGCTATATCGACTCTGTGTTGATGCTGATCAAGAATATAAATGCTTTATGGGGTCTGCCACGCCTCCATCTGCCTGTTACACACAAACCTGCTCTGACAAACCCAATACACTACTTCATACCCCGTACGCTGTAGTATAAAAAAAACTTGCCTTACAAACATATTTTTCTTATTTATACTTATTATTTCATTAAGACTTGTTAGCTTTTATAAGATTTTTCATTGTCTAACAAATAAAAACTCCATAAAATAAAAAAAATACATGTTTTTTTTATTTTCTTGTCCGGATTTAATTTTTCGCTACTACCCACAACAACGAAGTGTGGATGATTTAATAAATCAGCTATTTAGCTACTGAAATTTCCACCGTGTCAGGCGATAGAGATAAAAAAAAAAATTATTATCTTCGTTAATTCTTCTTTTAATGGCATTAATAGCAAAATAGAAGCAGGTAATTTTTGGGCTGAGGTATAAGCAATATTGTTTATCTTAATCTATGTACATACATAAGTACATACATATGTACATATGCGATACGACTTTTAAGTTATTTTGGAAAAACTAAAAAAATTTTCTGTTAGGTGAATATTTCGGAGACGCCTAGAATAAAAGTTGTTTTGAGGTGAATCTCATAACTTGTTAACGGATCTTTTGAAACAAAAAAAGTTGATTTTAAAGTGGTAACCAAGAAAAAATTTTTTTGCAACATTTAAAATTGTAAAAGCTTAAAAGCTTCGTTTCATTTTATTTATAAATAAACGAGAAAATAATAAAATCTTATTGCCTACAAAATTAAATATTTAACAATGACAAATTAAAAATATATAAAAAACAAGTAAGGAAAATTACAGTCGAGCTTGCCCGACTGTAGAAGACCCTCAGCCAGTATATTAAAAATAATACTTTGGTTAAAAGAAAATTTAATTGAGCAAGTATCCAGATAATATGTTTTTGATTAAAAGAAAATTTAATTGAAGATACATGAATGAATGATTTTTAATACAACTCTACATCGAATTTATGAGTTGCATTTAGTTCAAAACATTAATTTTAAAAAAGCAGTGGTTGTAAAAATAAAATATGCATAGTAATACTGTTTTCACTTGTGGGCGGCGGGGCGTGGTATTTAAAAAAGTGTTTTTTTTTCCAAAAACTCAGGAAATAAAAAAAAGAGTCAATTTTCTTTAGTTGAGAAAAAGTTTCCGCTGCCGGGGATCGAGACCCTGCTTTTTGCAGGCGAGAACTTTACTCCCTACGCCACCACACTCATATGGAAGTGGAGACTTAAATACATACTTAAGTAGAATTCGTCGTCAAATGATTTTCTGTGGAATTTTGGCCAATCAAATTTTTTGCCGAAAAAAGTGAACGTTCCAACTTTTAAAATTTCGTAAATAAGATTGCTTATAATGTAGTAGTCCGATTCTAACTAATGTTGGTAAGAAAATTTAAAAAAATATTTTGCACCTACTGTGTTAATTTGGTTTGTATATCTCAACAGACAAAAAAGTTTCTCTTACCAAAGATATATCTTAGTTTTAATGTTTGTCAGATTACTTATATGAGAACTATGTAATACTGCTGTCCGAACCAAACCAAGCTGTGTGAGTTTCATTGGAATATCTTAAACAAGAAAGAAAATGTCAGTCGGGCATACCGACCGTGAAATACCCTCTGAGCTTCGTTTTCAATTATTTGAGTTCAAATTGAAGTAGCTGCTGCAAGAATTTGACATGAACACATATTTATGTGTCTGTCTCGCTCGCACAATGTTCGTTTTCGTTACTTGTGTGCACAGCTCAGTGCAATGCACTTGGCAATTTTCAGGATTGTTTAACATAATTTGTTTCTAAGTATACGCTAAGTGACAAGACTATACGTTAAGAAATACTTGATGTTTAATGATGTTTGTACTTTGTTTGGGCGGAGGAGACCACATTAGAAACCTGTATGCTAAAATTGGTGTTATAGTTTCTGAGATATTTCCCAAAAACATGTATTTTTTCCGAGGTATGTCTGGTTTATCGCTTATTGTGGGCGAATGGGGCGTGGTATAAAAAAAAAGGAAACAAACTTGTATTGACTGAATAAAATGTGTGGTCGATACTAACCAACTTTGAACTTGTAGCTCTTACTATCTCTGAGACCACGTGCATTGCACTGAGCTGTGCACACAAGCAACGAAAACGAAAAACGTGTGAGCGAGATAGACATACAAATATGTGTGCATGTTAAGTTCTTGCAGCAGCTACTCCAATTTGAACTCATCTAATTGGAAACGAAGCTCAGAGGGTATTACACGGTCGGCATGCCCGACTGACATTTTCTTTCTTGTATTTTTTTTAATAACTTGAAAGCAAAGGAAAGTTTGTCGAGCACGCCCAACAATGTAATACACTCTGACTCTTATTATGAGAATTGAATTCGGAGACAAGCACTGCAAAACCTCGACATTCACACGTCTTTGAATGTTTTTGTTTTGATCGCTCGTTGCCATTACGCTTAGGTGCAAATTATTCGTTATATAAATGACTTTCTAGATTAAAGTCTAAACCTAATACGATATTCGACATGGTTCGATATTGAATAACATATGAAGGCTTGTATGAAATACATGCTTTAAAAAGCATACAAGTTGAAAATATTTTCTTTTTCCTATGGGCGAAGAGGTCGTGACATTAAAAATTGATCATGACCTTGTCTCTGTATTATATTTAGGAACCTGCATGCCAAAATTGGTTTCCCTAAGAATTATAATATTTTAGATATTATTCATCAAAAACATGTATTTTTTTGAAGCATGTCTAGTTTTCCGCTCATTGTGGGCGAATGGCATAAAAAATATAAAACAAACCTGTATTGACTAACTAAATATCGAGTCCACACTGCAGTGTGGCTTGGCTATATTGACTTGGCTTGTAATGCTGACCAAGAATACATACACTTAATATGGTCTGCCACGCCTTCTTGTGCTTGTTACATACTTTTAGCAAACCCAATATGCCCTTCAGAGCGAATAAAAAGTAGAATCGGTGGTAAACACTGGGGCTTTCAATGCAATATCTTTACAAGCAACACAAGTTCATACAAAAACGAAATTAATCCTCTTCCACTCAAAAATTCGTAAAATGCCGAATTCTCGATGAAGTTAGTGTTTCACGTACTCAAATATTTATGTGGACCTAAATCAAATAAGATCAGTTGAAAACAGTTGACTTTGCAAGTGAATAAAATATTCGGCATCTTTTTAGGTTTTTAAAGTTTAGCAGTATGAATTAATAACAATTTTTGTGAAAGCAAGAACTTTTTTTCATTAAAATTGACATTTAAACTTGTTTGAACTTGTAAAAGGCTTTTGAATCATTGCAACAGCATTGTAAAACGCACTGCATCGTATAAACTGTGAGCCACTGTATACAGAACCTGCATACCAAATTAAATGCCTCTAAATAGCTAAACATATCGACACGATTAATTGTTGTTTTACTTTTAGCTAAGCCAAATATATTGAGAGTTTGGTTATTTCAAGTAAAATCGGAGAAAATCGGTTTTTGTATATAGAAACTTGCACCTTAATATTGGGTATATTTCTTACCTTTGGAGCAAAGGAGTTTAAATGGTTTGGAGGCATAAATGGCGTTGGCCCACCCAATCCAGGATGTAGAAGACCGGCCGGGCTATATCCGGTATATCCAGAAGGCAGTCCGATACTTCCACGGTAAAACTGGGGATCGACAGCGGGAACTTTGGGAATGTCTTTAAAAAGAGGTGGCGGAAAAATCTGTGATGAGGTTGGTGGTGTTTGTGGCATAATAGTGTTGGCGGCTGACATCGGTGTAGTAGACATTATTTGTGGATGCTGATGCAGGTGCGTGTGTTGGTGTTGATGGTGATGCAACTCTTGCCGCAAATATGTTGTTGAGGAAGAGGGCGGTGGTTGACTTGAACCAGACCGATCCAAAAAGCGACTATCAAGCTCACGACGCAAAAAGTCGGCCTGATCATCTAAATTAAGTAAAAAGCATTTATAAATTGAATGTGAGTATTATGAAACAATAACATTTTTGAGCACTTCATACTTTTGTTAGGCTGAAAGAGAGATTCTGCCGAAAATGGATGGGGTGTAGGTGTTACAGTACTTGACACTTTTGGTACAGTAGATTGCGTTGTACCCACAGTGGTGCCTGATGATGTTGTCGTTGTTGCTGTGGTCATCTTTGCAGTAACAGCTGATGTGTGAGAAGCCAAGGGTAAAAGAGCCATGGAGCTGCTGCTAATAGACGCGATAGAAGTAGGCGTAGTTGAAGATGAATGTGGCGGTGCAAGCGGTGTTGCAAAAAAGGTGGTCTGAATGTTGGCAATGGGCACGTGTCCATTTCCAACAGAGGAATGTACCGCGTGTGGGGAAATTGCATTTCCAGCAGCTTTTGATGGGGTTCCAGTGGTTCCACAGTTGAGCGATGTGTTTAATGGGCGCATGTTACCATTTGACACAATTGGAACTGATGATGAAATTGCTGAAGCGGGCAGAATTGAGGGGCTAAAATAAATTTTTAAATTTTTACTAGAACTTTAAAATATTGAAATGTCATACTTTAACCATAGCCCTGTCTTTGGAGAAAAGTTGGTCATGTTAGGTCCAGCAACTGCTTGAACCAAATTAGTAGCCGTTGACAGAGTAGTCGACAATGATGCAGTGCCACTACTACTCGTTGTAGAAGGCATGAGGTTGCAAAATTGTTGACCTAACGTAATGCTTTGAGGTGCAACCATTGATACACTCGGGCGACCGTTTAAGTTGCTAAATAAACATTATTAAACAAAAAAAAAAAAGAATAAAGTGGTTACAATAAATGGCGTATTTTTTGTATTTTCTTAATTGTAAACCAAATAATTAGCTGTTTTTTGCAATATACCTAAAATTTTAAAATATCTAATACCATGCGAAACTAGTCGCTTATTGAAACCAATATTTTTATACAATTAATTTTAATACAAGTACGTCTTCTGCTTGCACGACGTTTATACGCTTAAGCAGCTGCCCTAGAATATACTACCATTTTTCAAATCACAAAATTATGCATCTTAAACGATTCACTGCATCATAAAGTTTCCAAAGAAATATAGGAAGGACTATATATTTACATTTAGTGTTATTTTATTGGCATTTATGCCAATTTACGTGGCATTCGACGCATTTTTAGTGAATCTGCTTCAAATTTGAGTTGCTTATAAAAATATTACCGCTTGTTTAGTTTTAAGTAAAATGTTAAAAAAAAACTATTTAAATTTTTTTTTTGATATTATTTAAGTTAATCAAACGTATTTAAAAAATACAATGTATCCTGTAATTATTGTGTTGATTTTGTAATAGTATGCAAAAATAAGTCTTGAAACACATTACTGAAAACAAGAAATTACCATTAAAAAAATTAAATTCATTATCTCTAAAATAAAAGTGATTCCGCAATTAATTCACGAAGTCTAAAGGTCTTCATGACAAGGACATGTTATGAATAAGTCAATCGAGAATGACATTTATCGAAGCAAATACGAAAATATACTTTAAATACCTTTAATTAGATGATCTTTTGAAATAGTATAACATTGGAAGGTTCACAAAATGAAAATATACACTAATTAATTGAAATTCATATAATAAGAAGTATGGCTTGTATGATTGTATGATTTTGATGACATTTTAAAATATGTACAATTCAGAGCTAGTATTAGTATTATATTATATAATATAAGGTCTAAAATTACTTAAAATTATCCAAGGAAATGAATGAAATTTTAGCATATGGATGATATGATCATTTCTTGGGTATGCTCATCATTGCTAAGAAAAAAACATTTTTTTTAAATAGAAGTTTCAGCAGGATAATGACCATAATCCCATATCAATATTGCCCAAAAATATTTTGAATCACAAAAATGCTAATGTTTTGTAGGGATTTGCACAATTCCCAGATTCCAAATTCATTAAATTATCTTTAAATGAAAACATATCCTGTATCAAATTATAAAAAATTTTAGGAGAAAGATTAATTGTATCCTGGAAATAAAGTGACATTTCGTTTACTATTTAATTGTTTTTATTTGAAGGATTCAATAGGCATTAACCGCATCGAAGTGATGTGCCATAAGGGTGGAACCAGTAAATACCCATAAATAATTATTTAATTCTTGAAGTCAAATTTTATTTTCCCTGTGTTTATTATATCTGTTCTATTTTATCCATTCTTTTTCTTTCTGTTTTTGTTGCTTATAAAAAATAAATCTTTAATAATTTTTATACCCTCTGAGGGGTATAATAGGTTTGTCAGAAGTATGTAACAGGCAGAAGGAGGCGTGGCAGATCCCATAAAATATATATATTCTTGATCAGCATCAACAGCCGAGTCGATATAGCCATGTCCGTCTGTCCGTATGAACAAACAGATCGCAGAGATGGTAAGAGCTACAATATCCGTTTTAGTCAGTATCGACCACATATTTAGTCAGTCAATACAATTTTGTTTCCTTTTTTTGATGCCACGCCCCATTCGCCCACAATAAGCTAAAAACCAGACATACCTCGGAAAAAATACATGTTTTTGACAAGTATCTCGGTAACTATAATACCTACGGACACCAATTTTGGCATGCAGGTTGCTATTTGCAATATAAATATAATGCCAAAAAAATTTATTGGATGCCACGCCCCCTTCGCCCACAATTGCGTTCAAACTTCGAATGCTTCTGGCTCACTTATTTATTAACGTTTACTTTTGTAACTTGGTGTATAATTAGAGGCAAATAATATCAAACGATTGTGAATTTCATCAAAATCGGACTATAATTAAAAAAGTTTCCCAAACAACGAAAATCGTTCCTTTCAAGCAAGGCATAAACACGTGCATTGCACTGAGCTGTGCACACAAGCAACGAAAACGAAAAACGTGTGAGCGAGATAGACATACAAATATGTGTGCATGTTAAGTTCCTGCAGCAGCTACTCCAATTTGAACTCATCTAATTGGAAACGAAGCTCAGAGGGTATTACACGGTCGGCATGCCCGACTGACATTTCCTTTCTTGTTTTCATTGATATTCCATGTAGCTTTTTAATAGATAAAATCATTTGAAATAGCAATACTGCTGGTTCGCGCTTGCGTTTGTTTGTTTTGCGTAAATGAGTACAACTGTTCTGTTTATAAACCAAATTTTATGAAATTTACTTAGAAATCTGAAACAATTATTTTTTGGACCCTTCATTAATTGGAACAGTATAGCTTAAGCAATATAAAAACGTTAAACTTACGAATCCAATTAGGTTTTTTACTTATTGTTAGCGGTGTGAGCGTGGTATAAAAAAAAAAAATAAACTTGTTATGCCTGCAAAAATAAAGAGCTATACATGGAAAAGATTTTTTTTCAATCTCTTACATAGACAAACACCGCTATATCGTTCATACGGACAGGCGGTCAGGCGGCCAGACGGACATGGCTATATCGACCAGGCTTGTGGTGGGGTCTGCCACGCCTTCATCTGCCTGCTACATAGTTTTTACAAACCCAATATACCTCTCAAAAGGTATAAAAAGTTGGTCATACAACGAAAATCGTTACGAAAATCGAGGCATAGCCCCGTGCATTGCAATGAGCTCTGCTACAGCGCTAGCGTCACACAAGCAGCGTTAACGAAAAACATTGTACGAGCGAGACAGACATACAAATATGTGTGCATGTTAAGTTACTACAGCAGCTACTCCAATTTGAGCTTATACTATTGGAGACGAAGCACAGAGGGTATTACATGGTCGGCGTGCCCGATTGAAATTTTCTTTCATGTTTATTCCCTTCATGTTGTATATATTTTTTGTTTGTACTCTTTTAATTACGCCGCTTTTTGTTTTCGCGTTTTGTCAAAAATAAACTTAAGCATCTGTAGTTCAAACTCTTTTGTATTTTTAGAGAAATATTCTGTGATATGATGTGATGTGTGTGTTTAGGAATCAAATAGTAATGTTCTTAGACAAAAATGCAACGAATTGGAACCCAGGTACACGATAAAGACAGTTAAGCACGATGGAGGCAGCCTATTGTTTTGGGGTTGTTTTTAATGGCAAGATTTTGGTCCGACTGAATGAATTGACGGCATCATGGACAGATTTCTGTGTAATAAAATATTGAGTAGTCTTATGCTACCATATTCCTAAGATAATATGCCACTATTATGGCGATTCCAACAAGAACCCTTAATATTGCTTCCGAACTATTAGCAAATACTATTGTCTTTTTTGAATGGCCAATTCAATCCCCAGATCTCAATCCCATCGAGAACCTTTGCAAACACCTTAAAAGAGAAATTGTAAAGACGAGTTGCACCGATAGGACCCAGCTTTAGGAGAATAATCAAAAATAACGGTAAAACATTTCTGTGAATAAGTGTAGAAAGCTAATATCCTCTATGACCAAAAGAATCAACAAAATCGTTAAGAATAATGGCGAGACTACATAATATTTTATGAGTTTTCAATTAAAAAATTGTTGATCAACCTATTCTACTGTCCAACGAGATTTGGAGTATTTTGTGAACAATACAAAAACACGAAAGAAAATTTCAGTCGGGCATGCCGACTTTGTAATAACTTTGTAATTATATAAGCTCAAATTCGAGTAACTGCTGCAAGAACTTAACATGCACACATATTTGTGGGTCTTTTTCGCTCGCACAATGCTTTTCGCTTTATTTCGTTTTATTTTGTTTTCGCTGCTTGTGTGATGCTGCCGTTGTAGCAGAGCTTCAATGTATGTTAGGAGGCGTGGCATCCAAAATTTTTTCAAGGTATTATCTTTATATTGCATCTAGCAACTTGCATGGCAAAATTGGAGTCCCTAGGTGTTATATTAACTGAGATATTCGCCAACAACTTGTATTTTTTCCAAAGTATGTCTGGTTTTTCGCTTATTGTGGGCGATTGCGGCGTGGCATAAAAAAAAAATAAAAAAATTCTTGTATTGACTGACTAAATTTGTGATCGATACTGACCAACCTTGAACTTGTATCTCTTACCATCTCTGAGATCTGTTTGTTCATACGGGATCTGTTTGGCATCGAAAAAAGGAAACAAACTTGTATTTACTGACTAAATATGTGGTCGATACTGACTAAAACGGATATTGTAGCACTTACCATCTCTGAGTTCTGTTTGTTCATACGGACAGACAGACGGACATGGCTATATCGAATCGGCTGTTGATGCTGATCAAGAATATATATACTTTATGGGGTCTGACACGCTTCCTTCCGAAGAAGGTTTGCTGTTTTAATACTAAGATATGTCTATTTTTAAATAAAAGTTGTTTTGTTAAGTTTACTGAGAAAACATTCACATCATTATCTTTAATCTTCCGTCCATGAGTTAGTATACACTCAAATGCATTGCGCAAAAAAAGTAATGGCCTTAATGACCTAATTATTGTCCACATTGAGTATAAAAATTAAAATAATGTCATTCATGAGGCATACCAAAAAAGGCATTAGGGATCTGACATATTTAAATGCCTATTCAATAGTTTCTCCGCTTTCTATAATGATGTCCATTTGACAGTTTAAGCTTGTCGATTGATCGTGGTCATATACCTCCTATTTCCGCTTAAGCTCCAATAATTTTATATACCCGTTCTAAAGCTTCATATAGAATCTATCGGATTACGGTCTGTGATAGGTCGAAAAGTTTCGATAACACACAACTTGGAGTATCGGGCGAAGTAAGGTCGGCTAGTTAAATAGATCTGAGCAGTATCTTACAAGATGCCTTTCGTGAATCTTGCCTAATCGGAGAACTCTCTACACAAAAGAAAATTTTCAGCGAAATGTACAAAGTCACTTGGCAGGCAGACGAAGAATTTATTTATGACAAATGAGGTCTTGCTAAGAAGGTTCAATATACCCCTCAGATGGTATAAAAAAGATAAAGTGCGAGAGCGAGAAATCTATAGAAAGATACGTGAACAACTATGTTTAACAGCGAAAGTTGCACACATCGAAAAAGTTTTAATGTTTTATGTATTTAATATATTTAACTATTATTATAAGTATACTAATATTATATGTACCTGTAATTGGTGTCGCGATCTCGCCCAGGGCTCTCGCTTTTGGGTGAAGGATTTTTCTGGATCACAGATGATGTAGTTACAATAGGCGTATGTGTTGACGATGTTGGTATTGCTGTCATTAAATTTTGGATTGTTACAACTGAGGTGCTAGTATTTCCCATTGACGAATTGTTACTGCAGCGCAGGGATGACTGATGCTGTATTGGCGCAGGCGGTGTAAACTGTGAATATGAAGTCAGCAATTGTGGAAGGTGAGAAGGATATCCGGATTGTGAGAGGATTTGTGTTTGTGTAGGTTGTAGTAATTGCGGCGTAACCGGTACTGAAGTTATTGGTACTGATATTGTTGGTGTTGTGATAACTGGTCCTGCGGCTGAAACACTTAACGCGCCTGATGTGTATACTGATAAATGATGTGAATGAGTTGAGTTAATCATAGATACTGTCGTAGTCGGTGTAGCAGGCACCGCACCCAAACCCTGGCATGCATTATTGCTGGTCATTACAAAGCCTAGTGGTGTTAATGGGCGCAATCCAGAAATCCCATTGACATTGTGTTGCTGTGATGTAGTTGTACTTGTTATTGGTGCTTTAAGAGATGTCGTTATCGGCGGCTCACGACTGCTGCGAGTATCAGAGCGGTGGGGTGAAGATAATGTGTTTGGAGCCACTATTGGTAACATTGAAGGAAGGTATTGTCCATGTGAAATGCTATTAAATGGAGTATACAATGAGTAATTTGCATAAGGAGTACGGTACGGCGTCGCTTGAATTAGCATAGGTAGTCCTGCACTCAAATGTGGCATTGGTGGAGCTCCACTATGAAAAACTAATGGTGAGTTTGCAGCTCCACATGAAGTACTTCCAGTATTAAATGATGATTTTGGAATACTCGAGGCTGCTGTCGCAACGTAGTTGTTAGATGTAGTCGGTGGCAAATTAACAGGGATAGAAAGCACCTTGCTTCCCGACGGGGGAGCAACGCAAGATAATGACGCTGATGTCGCACAACTGACGGATGGATAGCCAGGGAGAAATCCGTTAGCAACTGTAGTGGAAGGCATTGAAAATAAACTTGTTGTGCTCTTTTGTAATTCTACGGGAACAGATGCAACGACTCCTCCTTCTTTGCTTAAAGTTGATTTATCATTTAATTTTCCACTGGCTGCAATTAAAACATTGGATGGTCGCTCGCTAACTGAACTTCCTTTTAACTGTGTCGCCGTAACTGGCGCCAAAGAAGTACCAGTTGGCATTGCATTTGCTGTTCTCTGTTCTACAACTTCTAGTCCCACTGATGTAACTATCTTTGTGCTCAAAATGACTTCTTGAGATGCAGAAGATGAAGTCGGTCTATGCGGGTATTGACCATATGTTGTGGCCATTTGTGAATCGCGATCGTTAGTTCCCTAGAAAATGACTTAAACAGTGAAAAAAGCATTATAACGTTAGATAAACCTTCTTTTAAACTTACTGTTGATTTGGTCATGTTAACATCCAGCAGAATTTTATCTGTACTTGACATTGGCTGTTGGTTATCACTATTCTCTGTAATAGAACTCGCTGATAAAGCTATATTTGTAGTACCAACGTTGTTTTGTAAACTATCCGAAGAACTGCTGCTACCACTCTTGTTTATAAAAGAAATTGACCCAATTACATTTTCGCAGCCTAATGTGTTTGACGCAGGGCGTATTTGTGTCTCTGACAGTTCCGTCAAAGATGTTATACTGTCCCCGGCCGCAGTATCCTTAAAAATTGTGTGCGCTTGGAAATATTCTGAGGCCTTGCTCGGAGAGGATTGACTTGGTGAAATATGCGGAACATGAGTTGGTTTCGAAGCAAAATCAAAAGCAATCAAGTGATCCGAATTCTGTAAGGAAAATAACAATAAAAATCATTTAATGCATTGACATTTAGCAAACGAAAAATAAAATATTTTATTCATAGAATAAATAGACCCCAATAACTTAACTTATAACTTTTTTATATACACTGAGTGAATATTTGAAAAGCCTCGAAAAAAAAATTTTTTTAGATTATATGGAATTTAGCTATTTTAATTCAAATTTTTTTAAAAGTATTCAGAAAAAACAATACAAAAAGTTGGTCGTCAGGGTTGGCCCCAAGTCAATGAAAGTTACTTAGAGTTATTGAGCACTTACAGTTACCAACATTTTTTTGTAACTTAAGTAGTGCAATACCTTTAATTGAAGATTAAATTTGATAAAGTACCTATGTATGTATATTTGGAGGAAAACTAAATAATGTAATGAATAAGGACTTTTATCGCATAATATTAAAGAAAAGATAGACCAGCACAGAAATTAGACTAAGTTAGTCGGATAAATCCATACAAAATCTAAGAGTTTGAGTGAAATATTAAAAGAAATATTTGTTTTTAAATCATGAAACCAGTTTTAAAGATGTTGATAATTTATAACTCCACACCAGTCCAATGATAATTTTGCAAGAACCGTATTGCACGGAGAAGTTATAAAAATTTTCTTTGAACTTGTGGTTTATTCTAAAATGGAACGTAGTATGAGTAAGAGTAAAAATACCCTTAGTTTTATTTCACGGGTATATTTTGAAGGGTCAAAAATCCGTATAAATGCCATCTGTTTACATTCCACTATGGTCACAAAGTCGGATTTTTTTGGCATAAAGTCCAATCACTAACCATACAAACTCGCATACTAACTAGCACCATAGTATGTGTGTTGAGAAATTAGTTTTCAAGGCCACATGTCGATGCTAGCTAAATTCAATATTTCAATTTTTAGTAAATCAGAGACAAAGAATAGGGACATAAATAAAGTAATGAGTGTATATGCTAGTGCATACACATATTTGCACCCATACATGCAAACAGAACGAGAGCACAAGCGAAACAGACTGTGCTCATCGTTTGACTGTGTAAATCAGACTGACAAAATCGTCTGGCTTTCGCTGCTGTATTTTCGCTTTTAAGGCGAATTGAAACGCTCGGACTCTGCTGTCGGCCGAGGGGGTTCTATGAGTCTGGGTACATTTGCAATCAAAAAATATGGGATTTGGTCTATCTATGTATCGTATGGTTAGTGGTTCAATTTTAAAGCTAGAGCTTTAAAATTTTCAAAAAATTTAATATAAAAATTAATATAGAATATTTGATTTTTTTTTGTTTGCTTTGGACCATGAGATCACGCTCTGCCATAGAACCCCAACAAAAAAAATACAACACATTTTAAGGTGTCGTCATGAAGTACATTTTAATTTTCATCGTTGATTAAAATAATTTTTTATTTTGTATTATTTTAAAAATTAAGTTTATATATGTGAATCATAAGAATACATGGGCCTATAAACAACATTATTGATCAGCTATTTATTCTGGAATGCGATTAAGGATCGATTTTATAAAAACAGGTTACCACTGACTTGTCTACAAATGATGTAGATGAAGATGAATCCGTAATTTTCTCATCCATATATATAGTGAACTGACTAACTAAACTTGACTCATTGCAAGTTACGGTGGCCTTTGGCAAATATTTTTTGAAATCATTGATTAAAATTCATATTTTTTCTTGCAACTGATTAAGCTTTGCTACACCGTTATTAAATTTTATCGATTTTTTGTAATGTCCGCCTGATAAAACGAGAATCATTGCTCTCATTGCTGTCGCAACCCTCCAGCAACATTGAACGGCGAACCCCACATTTGTCTGCAACATGTCAATTTTTTTAAAAAGGAGCAAATATTAGCAAGCGAAACTTAAATCACATTGCTTATATTTGCGAGCTCAAAACAAATAATACTCCACGAAACACGGTTGTATATGTTAAAATCTGCCGAAAAAGACACGAAAATTAATTGCACATATACAACGAAACATTCAAAATTACTAGAAACTAGCAATCAACATTGATTTTAAATACCTGAACAAAGATTTTGCATGTTTACAATTCTTTTTATTTTCTTATCAATCAACCATTATACAATTGCAAATTTTAACTAGTAAGAACGGCTACAGTCGAGCACGCCGACTGTGAGAGTATTCGATTTTATAATGATGATATACATATTTATATTCATCTTGGTCAGAAAACTTATAAAATAAAATATGTGTACCTACTGTATAAGTTTGGTTCGGATACTTCGACAGACAAAAAAATTACTCATATTAAAACAAGTAAGGAAGATTACAGTCGAGCTTGCCCGACTGTAGAAGACCCTGAGCCAGTATTTCAAAAATAATAATTTGGTTAAAAGAAAATTTAATTGAGCAAGTATACAGATAATATTTTTTTTATTTAAAAGAAAAATTAAATAAAATTCATTACATGAAGGGATGAATTTTAATACAACTCTACATCGTATCTATGAGTTTCATTTAGTTCAAAACATTAATTTAAAAAAAGCGATAGTTGTAAAAATAAAATATGGACAGTAATACTGTTTTCTCCTGTAGGCGGAGGGGCGTGGCTTTTAAAAAGGTGATTTTTTTTTCAAAAAAGTCTGGATTTAAAAAAAAAATAAATAAATTTTGTTTAGTTGAGAAAAAGTTGTCGCAACCGAGGATTGAACTGTAGATCTTTCTGCTCTTCGCAGGCGAGCACTCTACTCCCTACGCCACCACACTCTTTTGGGAGTGAAGGCTTAAATATATAATTAAGTAGAATTCAAAATAAATCATCGTCAAATGATTTTCTTTGGAATTTTGGCCAAACAAATTTTTTGCCGATGAAAGTAAACTTAACTAATATTAACTAAATATAATTGAACTGTTTTGATTATTTTTCGACTGATTTGTATTTTTAAGCAAACTTTCTATTCGAGAAAAATAATTTGCCTACAAAATGTTAACTATACAGCATTTTGTTACCAATTTGTGGGCAAAGGGGGCGTGGTAACCAAATTTTTTTAAGCGGAATATGTTTATATGGTATCCAATATCATGCATACCAAATTTGGTCTTTCTAACATTCATATTAAGAAAGAATGGAATCTCTAGCTATTATACTTGCTGAGAAACAGGCGTTCATGCAGACGGACAGACAGACAAATTTCGCACAAAACCATTAGTCCCTTTTGCTCTTTTTCAAAGAGCTCAGGGTCTAAACATAACTTGGCTCTGATTTTTGTTACATTACTTATATGAGAGCTGGGTGATACAGTTGTCCGATCCAAACCAAAGTTTAAAAAAATGTTTTGCATTTAACATACTGTGTGAGTTTGGTTCGAATACCTAGACATACAAAATAGTTTCTCATTCTAAAGACATATTTTGGCTTTGATGTTTGTCAGATTACTTATATGGGAGCTATGTGATATAGTTGTCCGATGGTTTACAGCGTACTTAGTACGAAGTAGTGTATTGGATTTGTCAGAGGTGGTTTGTGTGTAACATGCAGAAGGAGGCGTGGCAGACCCCATAATCTTGATCAGCATCAACAGACGAGTCGATATAGCCAAGTCCGTCTGTCTGTATGAACAAATAGAACTCAGAGATGGTAAGAGCTACAATATCCGTTTAAGTCTGTATCGACCACATATTTCGTCAGTCAATACAAGAATCTTTTTTTTTTCGATGCCACGCTCTATTCGCCCACAATAAGCGAAAAACCAGACATACCTCGGAAAAAATACAGGGTTTTTGCGAATATCTCGGTAACTATAACCTAGAGATACCAATTTTGACATGCAGGTTGCTAGATGTTATATAAAAATAATGTCATCAACATTTTGAACATTTCTTTTGAAAATGATTTTTACTTATCTATAGTATTTACAATTATATTTTTTTGCTATGGACACATACAAAATTTGATGCCAAAATATGTGACATTTTGCCCATAGTGCATTCTTTTAACCTTCACTACAAAAGAGTTCTATGAATAATGTCGACTTTCAAAAATGCTGCGATGTTCTTTTCGAAGCTTTTAGCGATTGCTGATAAGTGCTCGGAGAGTAAGAAACTTTTGAAAATTTCAAATAAAAAACACGATAATAATTATTTCTAAACCTAGATCTAGAACAGTCTATTAAAGTAGTCATGTAAGACATTCTAACTACGGATAAGCTAATTCTAAAGCTTCTTGGTATGATTTTGCGTTCATTGTTCAGTTGAACAAGGGTATAAAAACTAGTAAGAACGGCAGCCGTCGACTGTAAAACACTACGAGCTTATTCCAACGCAATTTGCGATTTTTTATCTTTCTTGATTATAGTCCGATTTTGATGCAATCGGATCGTTTCATATTATTTGTCACCAAGTATACGCTAAGTTACAAAACTAAACATTAAGAAATACGTGATCCCCAAGCATGTAAACTTTCAATAAAGTTGGACTTTATTTGGGCGAAGGGGGCGTGGCATCCAAAAAATCTTGAAGGCATTGCCTTTATATTGCATCTAACAACCTGTATGTTGGTGTTCCTAGGGCTTATATTAACTGAGATATTCGCTAAAAACAGACATCTTCAATACTATTCGAGTGTAATGATTTGTGAAATCGCTTCCCACGATTTGCGGGGGCGGAAAAGGGCGTGGCAAAAATCCAAAATAACTGCGAACTGCTAGCATGGCAGTACTGGGATATTCGCCAAAAAAATGTATTTTTTACGAGGTATGTCTAGCATGAAATAAAGGAAACAAACTTGTATTGACTGACTGAATATGTGGTCGATACTGACCAAGTTTGAACTTGTAGCTATTACCATCTCTGAGATCCTTTCGTTCGGCAGAAGGAGGCGTGGCGGACCCCATAAAGTATAGTATAAGCCGAGTCGATTTAGCCATGTCCGTCTGTCTGTCCGTATGAACAAACAGATCTCAGAGGTGGTAAGAGCTACAATATCCGTTTTAGTCAGTATCGACAACATATTTAGTCAGTCAATACAAGTTTGTTTCCTTTTTTCGCTGCCACGCCCCATTCGCCCCAATAAGCGTAAAATCAGACATACCTCGGAAAAAATACATGTTTTTAGCGAATATCTCAATTATTATAACACCTAGGGACATAAATTTTGGCATGCAGGTTGCTTTTTGCAATATAAAAACAATGCCATCAAAATTTTTTGGATGCCACGCCTCTTTCGCCCACCAAAATCACAATTACGTTGTAACTTTGCCTGCTGCTGGCTCTTATTTGTAACTTAGCATATACTTGAAAACAAATAATATTAAACGATTGAAAAAATTTCATCAAAATCGAACTATAATTAAAAAAGTTTCTCAAACAACGAAAAACGTTACATTCAAGCAAGGCATAACCACGTGCATTACACTGAGCTGTGCACACAAGCAACGAAAACGAAAAACGTGTGAGCGAGATAGATATACAAATATGTGTGCAAGTTCTTGCAGCAGCTACTCCAATTTGAACTCAACTAATTGGAAACGAAGCTCAGAGGGTATTACACGGTCGGCATGCCCGACTGACATTTTCTTTCTTGTTAAAATTAAGGAAGGCCCTACTGTGTGGCGTTAGACATTTTATATCAGTGATACAATTTGTATACTCTCTGAAGACTGCACTAGTAGGTATAAACATTTTTACAACATTTGATGTAAAATCTACTTAAAATAAAAACTTACTTCAAAATTAGTTTGGTATCAATGGATAGGTCACTTCAATTCCGGTTTAATAATATAAAATTTTTCTATACTAATTGAATACACGTGAAAAGTTTTTAATTCTTGCAAAGGTCTACTTTTTAAACTGTTTTCCCCGGGCTGAAACAAAAAATGTTTTGATGCAAAAAGCTTTTTCAAAAGAATCTATTAGTGATAGGAATTTTTTTTTTCAAAAATCAATTCGCACGTATTTTTTTATGATTTTTTTAAATGGGGCATAAGTGACTATTTAAATGAAAAGTGGGTTAAATATCAATTTAAAAAAAAGTTTATCAGGTGCAGTAAAGACCGATTAGGAGATAAGCGCAGCAAGTTCATGTGTGCGAACAGCATACATTAAGAAATACATGCTAGGCCTATAACAGTAAATCAGTGTTCTGCTGACTGTTTTATTTTTTTAATTTTTTTGGGGAGATAAAATTACTAATTTTAAAAACTTACGGCCAAAAAGACAAAAAAAATAAAAACTGTGGGACTATCTCGATTTTAAAAATTTTAAAATTTAGCATGTACATAGGTTACTAGATACCATATAAACACACTATATTGCGTATTGACACTAAGAGGAACCCAATGTATATATATTTCAATTTATAATATTATAAATACTGCCTGCTATGTAAATCATCATCATCGATCATGGAGACAGAATTTTCCTGCTTAAAATGCAGATCAACCGAAGCCACAAATAGAAAAGCAGGTAAACATGCTTCTATAAAGTTCAATAAAAACAACATTTGTATTACTAATTTTAAATTGCTGTTGTCTATGTAATATTTGTTCTTTTGATTTTCATATAAAAATTAAACACAGAACGCTCTCACCGAATGCAATTAAAAGATATTAAGAAAATTTCAAAATTAGAGGTTGATTTTAACCATTTGCTCTATTTCGATTATGCGTTCTGTAAGGGCGTGCTGTATTTTAGCAAATTTTATTGTCGTTTACTTATGTTATACCATGGAAAAAAAAATTTAAATAATAATTTAATTAAATTAAAATTTAAGATATTATTAAAGATTCCTGCTTACAGTTGCATCGCTATTTATCACATACTACTTCCGTTAATATTCCCTAAGGATTAGTTGTTATAACTTACCACATTTTCACCTTGAGATTTATCACACTAAAATAGAAACAGAGAGTTATTTCAAATAATGATATGGCAGACTAAAATGATTTAAAACTTACGATATTGGTTATTTTGCTATTGTCACTGCAGTGATCAGAAATCTGCGAAACAAAGTTCAGATAGTACAAAAAGTCAAAATTATTGCTTAAATAGTAACTCACATCAACAAAACTTTTATTTAGATCATTTTCTTTTTTCAGTAAAATGCTGCTCTCAACTGCATGCCCAGTGCCATTGGCCAAGTCTTGAATTTCAAGGGATACGCCCTCTTCAACTGCTGCTGTAACCTCCCCTTTGTTGATTTCAAAAGTATTTTTTTTCTGTAATTGTTGAAAATACGCATTACAAATTATGTGTTTTTGACCAAAAAAAATTAAACTTACTCTGTTTTTTTGACATGTGGATGATGAAAGCATAATACTATTATTGTTATTTACTGAAACTATGTCAGTGGATCTTGTGCCCTTTATGTTTACATAATCGACAACTTCATTATTTGGTTGATTAGCATTGTTACTGGACTTTTGAGTTTTTACACTGATACATCCACTTCCTGCAACGCTACATAAGTCCTTGTGGGCAACAACACTAACGCACTGTGGGGATTGTCGCGAGATTTCTGGTAGTTTTTCATTACCGTTCTCTAGTGAACATACACTGCTGATGGTTTGTACCGTCTCTGATATTGTTGCACTACAGTGATTGGTGCCAGAAGACTCAGTTTGCTCAATAGGACTTACATGTTGCCTACTACTGTTTTCACTTTGATTTGCATTGCTAATAACGCTGTTACTTTGATTGTTAGTAGTGCCAGTTAAACGCTGCTGTTGTTGTTGTTGTTGTTGTTGTTGTTGTGGTTGTTGTTGATATTGATCTCCTCTCCAAGCAACGTCAGCTTCTGAATCTGGTGCTGCACAAATACTTGCCAGTGGAACAGTGTATACTGAGTTGCTATTGTTATTGTTATTTGACATATTGCTGTTGGTTTTGTTACTGCTGTTAGATGTAACCACAATTGCACTCCCAATGGTAAGAGCACGTGCATGATGAGTGACTTCTTTCAGATTATTATTATTACTAGCGACTGATAAGCTGGAAAGGTTGGTAGAACGAAGAGGGTGGGCAAGAGGTTGTTGACCTGTATCGATAATTTTTGGCATTTTCATTTCCTCTATGCTATAGGTGCACGTCAACTCCTCCAGTGCAGAGAGACGTTTCTCTTTGCGTTTTTGACCCAATTTAATAGCGAACTAATATATATAGGATATTCATTAATAATAAATTAGTTTTAATTTGTGTAGAAACACTCACCTCTAGATCTTCATAGGTTTTGAACTCTAATATGGCAAATCCATCAATTATCTCCTCTTCAAGTACAGGTGATCTTGGTAACTTTCGGCGAACTGGAGGTGGTGGTCTTGGCGGAGGCTTATCACGAGGCAGCAGCAACGTCGATGACGATGATGTTGAAAGAAGATCTTCATCCAGTGACTCGCCTTCACTGTCACTTGGTGTGGCCATAAGACCGGAGTTACATTCGGGAGAATTTGGAGGATTTAAAAGCAACGATGCAATACTGTCTGTTGGTGGCAACAAATTATTACTACCATTGCTACTACTAGTAAAGTTTCCATTCGAATTGTTGCTATCTTCGCCCATGCTACCCGCACTGTTATGATGATATAACATACCATTACCAGGACCCAGTTGCACACTGTTGCTACCCATTATTACTCCAGGTGCAGTTGCGCCGCCGCCAATGATACTACCATTGTTGTTACCTCCTCCTCCTCCAGAAGTTGTAACCATACCAAGACTGACAGCCACCCCCAGTGATCCTCCAATTAAAGTTCCGCTCAATGCATTCGAATTACATCGGCTATCGCGCTCTGCCTGCAGGCGCTGAGCTCGCTCACGACGACGTTTCTGTTGGCGTTGCTGTTTTGTGTTTAGACTTATTTGCGAAGAATTATTGGAAGTATTGGTGCTATTGGTGCTATTAAAGTGCCCGTTAGTCGTCGCTGACAATACAGCTTGCGCTGTTAAGCACGTAGATGCTGCGACTGACTTGACAGGTGGCGTAGTCGAGAGATCTCCAGCAGTGGTAACACAATTGGCTACTGTCGCCGCTGCTGCAACGATCGAAAGCTCCGTGTCGGAGTCAAAATCACTTCCGCACAGTGTATTAGTTAGTGTCGATGGTGCTATCGTCGCGACGTCAGAGCTTGTGTGCAGAGGAGGCGTTGACGTTGACGTTGGCCTTATATCTGAAGTCGAAAATGGAGGCGGTGCGGGCAATAAGCAAGTCAATAAAGTTACATCACCTGTAGAGCCAGCAACCCTTAGATTTGGCGTTGGCGTTGGTGGTGGCAGGTTTAGGGACGTGGGCGTAGTATTTACTATAGTTGCAGTTGCAGTTGACAAAATTGAAGAAGGGACTGCAGTTACGACGTTAAATACTTGAGATGTATCTCGTTTACTAGTCTCATGCTGACTGCTTTGATTAGCACCGTCTGACGCTACGAATACCGGAGAAACATTTGAAGCTGAAACATCTATGACTTCCTGTGACGGCACTTGGAGATCGCTGCATACGTACGCTGTCTTGATTTCTGTCGATGCAGTTAGTTTTGTATTACGCGTGTCCATGTCAATGACGCATTTATATGGTGTTTTTTGGCTTATGTGCGTGCCTCTGTCTGTCTGTGACCTGTGTATCCACCAATCGTTAAATATGCCTCCGCTGCAATTGAAACTATTATTATCAAAGGCTAATCACAACGGAGCATCCATATTAATGATATCGCCGCCTGGGTATCACTGTCAACATTACCTTCTGACTGAAATTCAATAGAATTTGTTTTCGATATTGTTGTATTTGACATAAGCGTTTTATTGGTAGTCAGATTCTATCTGTCGAATATAAGGCAAAAATTCGTTGTAGTAATTAGATTGGTGTTAAAAGTAATAATAATAATTATTGCTTTCATCTTTTAATAATTGTTGTAGTCATTAATACGAATTTTCATTGATGTTTCACAGTTTTATTATTCAAATTTCCTTTAATATATATATTGAAATATAACTTTTAATAATTGATTCATATGGATTGTCAAAAATGTATGTACATATGTCTACATATATGTACATAAATGCGTATTGTGAGTAAATACATACATTTATAGGGTTATTGCCCATTTACCCGTTCCATACTCAACAAACATTGTTATACACTTTAAATCTAGCAGTCAAACATTTTACATTCTAAACGAAACAATATCTCAATTATATATTTACATAATTAATCATATTATTGAATTTGTTTTAATTGTTTTCACTGAGGGAATTTTATTTCATTTTTATATTGACTTATAATACATTTATTCTTACATATTCACTGATTATTTTTGTTATTGAATGACACGAAAAACTTTTATATATTCGTATAGACGCCAGATTTTTCCGTTTTTTTTTTTTTTTTTTTTTTAGTTTTCTTAATACTGTATTGTCGAAAGAGTTGATGTCGGCTAAGAGAGCGCCCGCGCGCTAGTTGCCTTGTATGTACATATACATATGTACGATGTATACAATGATTCTAGTATCAATTGCCATCTCGCTTGCACTTTTTAAAATTGTAGTCAACATGGTAGTGTTGTGTATGCAACAACAACCACAGCGCCGAAAACAGCAGTAGACAACACAGACTAATTTTAATGACTACAAATTATTTTTTGCACGAATCTCACTTTATTCACATATCGACAAATACACAAATGTATAGTGTTTGAAATATTCAATATTTTTTAAATGCCATAATGATGGACATATATTGCGTAAAAAGAATTTAACTATTCTCAAAATTATGGACCAAAAAACCGTACACGAAAACAGTGAACAAAAACTATCGATTTTTATGTTTATTATAAGGTCAACTGTTTCTCTTAAGATATTATCGATAGCAAATTTGATGTAAAATATATAACGTTTATACGAAGCAAGACTAATATAACTATCACGAAATGAAAAACTTCTACTAACAAGTGGTAAATTTTCATATATCCTTTAACTTTTGTATAAAAGAAAAGTAAATTAAATTTATTTATTATTTAAATACAAAAAGTTTTAATATGATATAACAGCAAAGTTGTGCGATAAATTTTAAGAATATAAATAATATTGGTACATATGTGGTATGTTACTCTCATTTTTTGATAATCCTGATCAGTTATCGATAATAATTTTCTGCAAGGCCGCGAAGTCCGAACATGCCCGGTAGCTGACAATTGTTAACGCTCCAACATTTAAATGGATTTTTGGGAATAATTAAAATGATTTCATTTAAATATTAAAAAATAAAACTCGATTATGAATTTGTTTCTTTTACTAGAAAAATTAACAAATATATAAACGGCATGCAGGTTGCTATTTGCAATATAAAGTAAATACCATCAAAATTTTTTTGGATACCACGCCCCCTTCGCCCAATTAAAGCACAATTGTGTTGAAACTTTGCATGCCTACGACTCACTGATTTTTTAACGTATAGTTTTGTAACTTAGCGTATACTTGAAGACAAATAATATCAAACCATCCTGAAAATTTTAAAATCGGACTATAATCAAAAAAGTTGGTCATACAACGAAAATCGTTACTTTCAAACAAGGCGTAGCCACGTGCATTGCACTGAGCTGTGCACACAAGCCACGAAAACGAAAAATATTGTGTGAGCGAGATAGATATACAAATATTTGTGCAGGCTAAGTTTTTGCAGCAGCTACTCCAATTTGAAGTCATATAATTGGAAACGAAGCTCAGAGGGTATTACACGGTCGGCATGCCCGACTGACATTATCATTTTTGTTTTAAGTTGTATTCTTTGAAAAAATTGAATGTTTTCGAAGTGATTAATAAAATAAAATAAAAAGACTGATGAATTGAACTCCAATTAAATTAATTTTATACCATTAATAGTTTAGCCAATATCTGACTTTGAAATTTCACGTTGCCTCTGCACGAAATAAGGTGTGAGCGACTGTTCATACTTTATAGGCTCTGCCACGCTTCCTTCATTTTTCATACAAATAATAAATTTTTTACATTCACCTCTATGAATGTGCATAACCTTTATTTATTTTATGCAATTTACACAACTTTACAATTAGTTATTCATTTTCTGTTGCATTATTTTCAGATTGAAACATTATAGCCAGTGTTGTTAAATAGCTGAAAAATCAGCAGAAATGAAAACGGTGCTATTATCGTAGAAACTCAACTTTTATTTAACATATTGTCATAATTTTATAAAAACCCATCAACTCATCGTTTTCAACATAACATTCTTTACCCAGTCTTTGTGTTCTGGCTTTGTAAGCCTCTCGTCTCGGCACTTTGGACTCTAGGTATCTTTACGCGTTTCATTATGCTGTTATTTTTAGATACAAGAGTGACGCTTGGCCTGACGTGTGTAGAAAATATTAAGTTTTTTTTGTGACCGATCGATGCAATGCATAATGCCAATTAGTGGGCAAAATTTCACTCGGAAAAATGAACGACTTTAACAAAGTAGCATTTTTCCGCTATTAATTCATATTTATGTTAGGTACTTCAGATTTTCAAAATACTTAGATTTGCAGCTTAGAGCTGTTTAACAATTTTTATAGCAATCGGCCTTAATAAATAGCCAGATCTAGCTACCAAACAGTTCATTCGGCAACACTGATTTTAAAATCAATCTGTACTCTTTTGATAGTAATATCAATAATATCGGTTGATCTTAATTTATGATTTTAGTCGATGAATGGGTGATCGATAGTTTTTATGAGCGGAATATCGATATCTCTAACTATACTTCAGTGGTGCGCAATCAGTTTTTTTCCCCGTCAAATCTGGCTTTTTTCAAAGTTATATTTCCAAATTAAGGTATGAACGATTTATGAACTAATCGGACCTTGAATGGAACTTGTTGAACTAAAATCAAGGACTCATTTCATTCATTTGGTAAATGGTTCAGCTAATTTATGTTTATATCACTTGCAATATACCCGCAACTTCGCTTGCGTTCGAGATTGTGAAAACTAAGAATGATAAAAAAGTGTTCATACTTAAAAAAATATATTTTTAATAAATAGCCGATATTGTAAGAATTATTAAGTCGCGCTCAGAGCTGCCAACTTTAATGTTTGCCTTATGAAGAGCATTTTATTTGTAATCTAGATCCATTCCAAAGTTTGCTACATCGTTACTAGCTGTTAATATAGCGCGCTCAGATACCAATCTAATGACTTGCTACATATATTTAAAACATCTAGAAATATTTGGAAATGAGCTCTTCGAAAGTTGTTACGACAATTCCCAAACATATTAAAATGATTGGGAGAAATATCTGCTCTTGTATTACCTTTAAGGTGTATTCGATTATTTTTGTAAGAGTTATCTTTTTTATATTAGGCAACAAACACGACAATTTTACCAAATATTTTGAATGTAACGTCAAAAAAATTCAGTTATTAGCGAGTATCGTTATTTGTTTTTTTGATAACACATGTTGCTACTTTAACAAAAAGTGTCTTATATCGTTATCAATATATCGATATTACATTTTTATATATTATGTATTGATATTATGTTCAATGCGATATACAAATAATGATTCGATATTTGTTTAATATAACTATGATACATATGTAGTTAGATATTGTAGAACATATATTAGGTGTAACTTTTTAAATAAACTAAAAAAAATAAATTATTTTCTAGTAATTTCTCAGTGTGCTTAACATATGTATCTATATAACAAACACTTAACCTGTGAGTTTGGTGGCGATATCTTAAGAAACAACAAAGTTATTCATACTAAGTCTATTTGACCTTTGACCTCGAAGTTCAATCCCTTCCACTCAAAATTTCACAAAAGCAGTCTTAATGCACGATGAAGTTATGAGAGCTACGTTATATGCAAATTTTATGCATGTAGCTCTTGTAGTGTGGTCAGGGCGGTGATCAGTTAGTCAGTGAGGACAAAGATTTTTATATATATAGATTAGAATAACAAAATTCAATTATTTTTGTTTTGCCTTAACAAAAACGAGAAAAAAAACCAATAATTGCTTAAATTACTCGCCAATAACATTAGAAATTTAAAAACTGAAATTCATAGAAGCGATTTCACTGGGATTCGAACCTGCGACCCCAGGGATAGCAAAAGGCGGCTCTACCAGCACGACCACGGCGAAACCTATGTTTTTACCGTCTAATTAGGTAGACATACACTCATATGTTGTTTACTACATGGACTGATAAGTCGTTAGAATTTGTATGAAGGTGGCAACCCTGGAAAAAGTTGTTAATTTTTATCGATAGGTTGAAAAAAATGGGAATCCCCGCAATAAATGAAAAGTTACAATTAATTAAGTTGCGCTACCTTAGCTTTGGATTGCAAAAATGGAAAAGGAAGATTTTCGAGTGCTCATAAAACATTGTTTTTTGATGGGAAAAAATGTCGCACAAACCAAAGAATGGTTGCAAAAATGTTATCCCGACTCTCATCCACCAAGAGCAACTATTTACTGGTGGTTTGCTGAATTTAAAAGAGGCCGCATGACCACCAAAGATGAACCCCGGCCAGGAAGACCAATAGAGGCTACGAGTTCAGAAAATGTTCGAAAAGTTCATGAAATCGTTATGAAAGATAGAAAATTTAATTAAGTGAAATAGTTGAATATGTAAACATTTCAAAAGAATGAGTTGGACATATTTTACATAACATCTTGGACATGAAAAAATGATCGGCGAGGTGGGTGCCGCGATTGCTCACAATTGTCCAAAAGCAACCAGCTCACACCTCGGTCAAAGCGATGACCAAAATTAAAGATTTGGGATTCGAATTGGTTTTTCACCCACCTTATTCGCCAGATTTAGCCCCCAGCAATTATTATTTATTCCCAAACTTGAAAAAGTGGCTACAGGGGAAAAGATTTTATTCAAATGATAAGGTCATATCGCAGACACAGTCGTATTTTGAGGACCTGGACGTTTGATATTTAAAAAAAGGCATCGAAATGTTAGAGAACCGTTATACTAAATGTATTTCCCAGAAAGGGTCCTATGTTGAAGAATAAATTCTATTTTGTACCAAAACAAATAGTTTTCACTAAAAATCTAACAACTTATCAGCACATGTAGTATGTTCCCTTTTCTGTGTCTCTGATTTGCCAGAAACTGAAACAGAAACTGCAAATAAAACGAGAGAACAAGGGAAACAGTTAGTGCGAAAACAAATGAAATTGGCAGTTGTGTTTTTTTTTTTTTTGTGAGTTAAAACGCTTGGGTTCTGCTGTTGGCCGAGGGGGTTCTGTGAGTCTGGGAACTCAAAAAATACGGTGTTTGTCCTATCTATGAATTGTATGGTTAGTGGTTTTATATATAAAGATTGGGGACGGCAGTCCGCGCTAGTGACAAAAGAAAAGCCAAAAGCAAACGCTAACGCAAACGTAAACTACAATATATTCTCGAAAATGTCATCATAATGAAAGGCTCGTCTGATCGAAATGGATAATATCTTATCTTGGAAGATATTTTTAATAGTATCAGTACTGCGATTTCGGGTTTCGAATCAGTTCAATAGTTTTGGAGATATTTCGTTTTTAAATTTTTCTCCCATTCTCTGTCTGCAGTTAGTTAGAACTTTTAAATATGATAAATAATTGATATCATATATTTTGCGAGTTGAATTAACGCTTTCGTCACTAAGAGGCTTTTTATATGATTTTGATAACCGATAATTAACATATTTGAACATTAAATTTTAGAGTCAGTACTATGTTATTTATTAAATAAGTTGGAAATATACTGAAAACACAAACTTTGCCAGAAGTGTGTGATTGCAAGGATTCTAAATGAATTAAAGAACCAAAAAAAAAAAATCAAACAAATTAAAATGAATTTATTTAATTTGATTTGTTTACACTGTAAACAGCTTGCCTGATGACTGTAATTTCTGTATAAAATAATTTAAAAATTATGACTCATTGAATTTTTTAAAAAGCAATATTTATTTATCATTAATTCTAGTTTATTTAGATCTTAACTTTAAAAAAACGTTCTTTTATAGGATTTTTCTCAAAACTAAAGGAAGAGAACTGTATTGAATGCTTCAAAAATGTCTAGCCATTATGTGTAAGTTGTAATAGCCTTGGTAGCGCTTCTACATCGTACGAATATCCTGGTCGAGTGTCTAGCCATGTTCTTCACTAAAATCTTCAAGATTAACAGGAAAATAGTTTAGATAATTCAGATAAAGAATGTACAACTTATTACTAATGTTACATCCAAATATTTGAACGTTACTTATTAATTATTTGACCTGTTTGGGATAGTCGGAACTTTTTTGTTTCCCAAAAAGTTTTGAGCAAGTTTTATATCCAATCAATTTCAATATATTTCTGAAGCAATTTTTGAAAGTTCCTGATCACCGACACGGTAATTTAAATCGCCTCTTTGCTTTAAGAGTCCTTAACTGGAACCCTAATATCCGGTTGCCTCCCTACCGTAGTAGACTTTCACTAATTAATCTTTCCTCTCTGTCTGATCGTAGAAACATGCTTAATGTAATGTTTATGCACAAACTAATAAATGGGGAAATTGATTCGTCTGTATTAATAAGTTTTGCAGCTCCGATCAGACCCACTAGAAATTTTCGTCTGCTATCACTTCAAAACTGTATTACTAACTATGCTATTCATAACCCATTTCCAATTTTATGCTCTTCCTATAATAATCATTTTCGTGTGGTATACCATTCGTCTTCTAATACCATTCGTCTTCTAGCTCTACACTGAAATCGTTACTTCTTTGTCGTCTGTCTAGCATATAGCTTGTTTTAGTAATGTTAGTTCTTAGTTACTAGATTATTACTTATTACTTTATTGTTTAGTGTTCTTGCGTCGATTTAATCTATTTATATATTAATTACGGTTCACGCGTCAACAAGCCCGTGCTTGGTGTCGTTTGGGCCACTTGAAAGTACATTTTATAATTAATATCCTAACGATTCTCCTCCAAAAAGTTCCAAGAAAAACAGTTTTTCCAGGCTCGTCCTATTTTCATGAAAAAATGCAGGTAATGTGACTGGGATACAAAGCGTGTAGATAAAAAAATGTTAAATAAATTATATAATATAGTATATCCACATGAAATTATGGCAACAGAAATGTTGAGTTGGTAGCAATACCCTGCCTTCAGAAGTGAGTTTAAGGGTTAAGATTGCCGTGAAAATTCTTAACTTCAAGAACAAAAAGAATCCACACCCTGATTTCAAACGCAGCCCGGTTAACTTTATTTCGCACTGAAGCACTGGCACAAATGATATATGGGGAGCCTTGTATACTTAAATGTTTCAACGAGGAGGCCCAACAAACGTACTCATTAAAGTATTGTTGTGTTAAGGCGGAGGTTCTACTACAGTTTGAGGTAGAGGCTTCGGTGGCATCTGAGATTAAGGAGGTGTATAAAACAGGTCCCAATATACTGCTTTGAGAAACACTAGCACTGATCGACTTCAATAAAAATCTTAAGTCTCTAATTTCAACAACAAATGCTCTCCCAAATGAAAACGATTTTAGAATGTTGAAAAGATTGGATGAAAGTAGTAGCATAAATAATACGGCCTGTTTGTCATCTAGAAAGACTCTAGTGCAATATTTACCATTAAAAAATGTTTTTAAAATATGGTAAACAACATTTATGCATTTGTTAAATTGTGTTATGATGACTTCTAAATTCAAATTGGTGACCATAAAGCTCAAATAATTTAGTGTTCATAAACCTGTGCAACAGAAATGTTTCAAACATCTTAGCGAACGTTGAATGGACACTTAAGGGGTGAAAAGAATCTGGCATGTGATGGTTAAACCCTCTTTTGGACTATAATAATTAGTGCCGTTTTCCATCGAAAAATGCGAGTCTACCATGGAATGGTAGACAGTTGTTAGAGGAGCGATAGCCTCCTTTAGAAGAGATTTTAAGCTTGCTCTTCATGTCGTTAATTCCAGGAGCCAAGCAGGGTTTAGGATGCTTTATTTGTTGGACTACTTCTGAAATGTTAATTGATGGAAGTGTAACTGCTGACCTAGAGACAACTTCAGTGAAATACCAAGTGATATTTAGCACATCTTCAGTTGCCAGATGGAAAGGAGTAAACCTTTCTACAAAGTCATTTGCAAACTCTTCAGTAATGTCAATGTCTGACTTGGACCAATTTCCATCTTTACAAAGAAAAAGGGAACTTCTCAGCGGTTGTCTTTGAGGACCCCGGGTACAGTTCCATAGAGCAAATTTTCCGTTTTGATTTGGATGAATTAATCACATATTTTCAGTAAATTAACTCACACTTTGCCTCATGGAGCGCTTATCGAAGCGGAATGGTAACTGTCTTAAGCTCAGTTAAATCTGAAGACTGCCCCGTATGCATCCAAAGACGTCGTAGTTCGCGTTTTTGTCCAATAAAAAAACATAATCTCAGTTTTTAAAAGTTTCAGTTTTTATACCCTCTGAGGGGTTATTGGGTTTGTTAAAAGTATGTGACAGGCTGAAGAAGGCGCGGCAGACCCCATAAAGTATATATATTCTTGTCAGCATCAACAGCTGAGACGAGTCCGTCTGTCCGTCTGTCTGTTCGTATGAACAAACAGAACTCAGAGATGGTAAGAGCTACAATATCCGTTTTAGTCAGTATTGACCACATATTCAGTCAGGCAATACAAGAATCTTTTTTTTTCGATGCCACACCTCATTCGCCCACAATAAGCGAAAAAACAAACACACCTCGGAAAAAATACAGGTTGAAAAATTGAGAATAAAGCGAAATAAAAAGAATTACAATTTCAATAATATCACAATTTTATTTGACAGACTTTAGTCGATCGCGGAAAGGCTTTGGTTGTGCGTGCGGCGATTTCGAAGTCAAAATTACAACTAATGCTCGCTACAGCTGCGCAGACGAACGCACGCAACGAAATTATTCGCTAACTTAAGTATAAGAGTAAATTATGCACTTCATTATGCTACTATACTACTTCATGATATTTCTCCTATGATATTTCTCTTAGACAATATACGTATATAATTATTTATATGACTCAACACGGGCTTTTTGCGTGGTTCACTTATTTCTTAACGTATAGTTTTGTGAGCATTTACTTGGAGACAAATATTATCAAATGATTGTAATTCATCATAATCGGACTATAATTAAAAAAGTTTTTCAACACAAGCAACGAAAACGAAAATCATTGTGCGAGCGAGACAGACACATGTAAGCATGTTAAGTTCTTGCAGCAGCTACTCCAATTTGAACTCATATATTGGGAAACTAAGCTCAGAAGGTATTACACGGTCGGCATGTCCGACTGACATTTTCTTTCTTGTTTTTTATTCTAATAGGCAAAGGGGTCGTGTCATTTAAAACATTTTGATGGCATCGTTTCTATATTGCAGCTAGAAACCGGCATGCCAAAATTGGTGTCCCAATTTTTTATACTTACTGAGATATTCGCCAAAACATATATTTTTTCCGAGGTGTGTCTTGTTTTTTGCTTTTTGTAGGCAATTGGGGCGTATCAATAAAAAGGGAAACAAAGTTGTATTGACTAACTTAATATGTGGTCGATACTGACTTAAATGAAGACTCAAGTTCTTGCCATTTCTAAGATCTGTTCGTTCATACCGACAAACAGACAGAAGGATAGGCGGACAATGCGACTCAGCTTGTTACGCTGATCAACAATATAGTACTTTATACTGGGGTCTGCCACGCCTCTTCTTCCTCTTACTTTGAACAAACCCAATATACCCTTTAGAGGGTATAAAAATACTACTGTGACTGTGAATGTCTACTAAATTTGGTCCGATTAAAAGTGGGTAATGAAGTTCACAGAAATCCAAAAATGTGGAAATTCTGTTGTTCATTAAGAAAAACGAGGATCCCCTCGGTTGACCTTCTATGGTTTATTTACAAAAAGAGGGTCGATGTGGCACTCATCCAGGAGTGGGTACCATCTTTTCGTCCCACAGACTGTGGGTAAGTCAGAAACATGTATCGTGGTAAGAGCTGGTCTTTATGTTCCCTTTTCCTTTCATTACATCAATAATGACTTGACGGTAGCACTGTGCGAAGGGAGGATCAGGGCTTACCTATACCTGGCTTCAACATACCTACCGTACGATGAAGAAGCACGGCTCTCGGAGAGCAACAAGGCCCTTATTCAGGATGCAACAAAAGAGGGCATATATAAAAACATATATAAGAGAGAAGAGTCCCTATTTGAATTCGAACTGTTCTCGACTCTTGCAGTGTATAATAGGAGGGTCCACCCCACTCTCCGCAACAACAGTCGAGCAGAGGTTATTGACATAATCCTAGGGATTGATAGCGACTCTCTCATTATAGACAACTGTCGCGTTTTCGGTGGGTGCTTTTTCTTGGATCACTACAGAATAGTGGTGACAAGGAACCACCTTTCAGAAACGCCAAACGAACGCACTGGGGCAAATTCAAAAGATACTATAAGGAGTCTCTGCAAAACCACCCAGTGGGGCAGCTAAGACACCTAGGCACACTTGAGAAAGCGACTTTTACCGTTAAGGATGGACTCTGTATAGCGTTTCTCCAATTCTGTTCTAACATTTAAGCTCCATAGTACAGGTGACAATTATGGTGGACAATGGAACTAAGACAGATACGCAGGAAACGAGAAGACTCCTCAAAGGCAATTACTTTAGAAATAGCCTTGAGTCCCTATAACTTCTCATGAAGGTTCACTTTCCAGGTTGTCCAGAGGTCGATGATGAGGACGATATCCTTACTCTTGACCAGACAGATGAGATCTCAAGCCCCCATGGGTGTCGAGATCATTATCGAAGAGATATTTAACGGGGAAAAAATAGTCTGGACTATCAAGTCGTTTAAACCCTAAAAGTGTGCAGGGCCGGACGGCATTAGGCTAGCTATGCTGCAAGCCGCGTGCAATGGTCTATATCCATGGATGATAAGAGTCTTCACAGGAAGTATCCTATCAGGCTATATTTCACGAAGTTCAAGAAAAGTAAGAGTTGCATTTAATTTCAAAGCTGGAATGATGAACCACTGCTCACCCAAGAGCTACAGACCTATCTGTCTATTATCGCTTTTACTAAAAATTATAGACTGGTGGATATGTATTTGAAAAAAAAATCTCACACCTCAGACTTTCAGCAGCTCTCAGCACTCCTACCTCAAAGATAAATCAGTTACCTACCAACCTGAAAGGTTGATCAATATGCTTAGTTGCAGGGTGATCAACTCAAAAATCTGCATGGCTACAAATAAAAGAAAAGCCGCGAGAGGAACACTCCAAAGTCTGCTTTAAGACTGGAAAGCTAAGGATGCAGGGTGAGCGCCTATGCGAATGATCAGGTTTTGATGGTAACGGGAAAATTCATGCCCACTCTCAGCGAGCTTCTTCCAAACGCACTGGACCTAACTTTATGGTGCGCCGAACAACAATGTCTAGGGTCAAAGCCTAATAAGATTAAAATGGTTCTCTTCACAAAAAGGTACAAAATACACAAGGGACTCAGCTTAAGTTGTCTAAGGAGGCAAAGTATCTGGGTGTAATACTCGATTACAAGCTTTCCTAGAAAAGATACTTAGAGAAAAACACTCTTCGTAAACAATACACTGGCTTTACATGGTTATTGTTAGATCCATCCTGACCTAAGGAGTACTGGTTTGGTGGGAAGCAGCCTTGACCAAATATCATTTAAGCAACCTCCAAAAGGTACAAACAATTGCTTGTTTGGGTATAACAGGATGTATACGCTTCCCCGAGGCAGCGCTCGATATTCTACTAGATCTGAAACCGATGAATATTTGAATAAAGTACATGGCAGCGAAGAGAATGCTCGAACTGAGACTCCTCAAGCCTAGTACTACAGGACATGGCTGCAGTCTTAACTCTGTAGGAGCAAATACTGTACATGGGGAATGTGTCTTCTGTGTGAAAAAATTTTAAGGGTGACTTTTTCAAAACCTTCCCCGATAGAATAGATTGGCAGTACGAAACTTCACTAAGGGGAAACGAATTAACAATATATACAAACGGATCTAAGATTGAGATTGGTACAGAAGCTGGCGTCTGCGTACAGATAGAAGTTGTCTCAAGAACCATATTTTTTCATGTCGACAGCCAGGCAGCAATCAAGGCTCTATCCTCAAAACTTCAAAAAGCAAACCCGTTTGAAATACGGTCAAGGCGCCAATCCAACTTCAACAACACTTGTTAGGCTTGTTTGCGTGTCGGGTCACACAGATCTGAAGGGTATTGAGATGGCCGACGAGTGTGATAGAGGAGGATTGGCAACATTCACAGACAGCCCTATTTACTATACCCTATCGCAATTATAGAGCATTGTTAGAATCGCGGCAGGTAGACGTTGGACGGCATCTTATGGCTGCCTATTTTCCAAGGCGCTCTGGTCATAATATATTCAGATGCGAAGATCCCAACTCCTACACATCAACAAATGTCAAATATGGATGCTGATAGAAGTCATAATTAGACACTGTCCTATCTGCCGAATGGCTCAAAGTTACGGTGTGTCGTCACATTCAACACTTCTTGTGTCCTTCACTAAGTAGAGGGAGATCCCGATTTCTCGGGGGACCCTCTGTGAAGATTTCGATCACACGTGTTTAAGGGAGCTGGCGAAGAGGGCGTTGTATCCAAAATATTAATTTGGCATTTATATTGCACTTGGGAACCTGCATGCCAGAATTGTCCTTAAGTGTTATTGTTACTGAGATATTCGCTAATTGTGGAGGAATGGGCGTGGCATCGAAAAAAAATTCTTGCAATGACTGACTAAATGCATGGTCGATACTGAATAAAATGGATATATTAGCACATACAGTCTCTGAGTTCTCTTCGTTCATACAGACAAACAGACGGACATGGCTTAATGGACTTTTTTTTCTCATGCTAATAAAGAATAAGTATACTTTATACTTTTTAACAAGTTGCCGCCGCTGACCATTGCAACTATAGCGCGCTGTTCCTTAACTTATGAAGCACGCGATAGCGAGGGTTGATTATTTATATATAAACTTATGAAATATCCTATATTATGTGTTATGTGTTACCAACTCCCCCTTCAAGTATAAGGCCGTCATCGGCCGACCGAATCCCGTCGACGACTTCTCGTAACTGCTTCACAGACTTTTTTGCGTCGATGATTCGCCAAAGAGTGAGGCCAATGCAGATTAAAGCACAGCATATGGCTTTAATGATGAATGCCACACGATAAGTTTGATCAGTTCCGGCGTCCTTCTTGAATTTCTGTAACACCTCCAAATTACGTTCATTCAAACGATGAAGGTAAGGGAGGCTGAGGACATCTTGGCTGGCAGTGATGTTCAGCAGGGGAGAATTGGCAATACCCGGGACTCTATTGCGTACGTTGTTGTGATTGTAAAACAGAGTCCCGTTAATTGCGACTCGGTCTCCGAACGTGATGAGATGCGTGCCTTGTACCTGGATCTCAGTGTCGTTGTCCACCTGAATCCTAGCGGACCCGTCGTTGAGGATGATGATTCCGTCATCTACATGGGTGATTATTTCCAGGTTGCTTGGCTGGATCTCGCAGTGTGCCGTGCCACCTGCATGGAGCTCTTTGGCACATGAACTCTCTAAAGCCAGACGACAAAATGTGGCTCCAGGTGAAGCGGCGCAACTCTGCAGTGTGTGGGTTTCTCCATCACATTCGGCTATGACGTTGTCGCTATATGAAGTTCTTGTGAACGATAGGATAAATCGTAATTTTTCTGCAAGACTTACGGACGCAACGGACATAAGATCCCCTATGGGAGTGTTGGTGCGTTTCTCTAGCCAAATTGATTGCAAATCTAAGTGGCCCAAAATGTTTGGGCTAATAATGTTAGCCTTCGCAAGAGTAATAGCAAGCATTAAATTTTGCAACTCCATCATCAGCATTCTGTTTCTAGACAGTAGTGTTTCAAATAAATGGCTAGTGTCAACTTGTGAGTTTTTGGCTATCTTGAGAATTTTATTGACAGTGATTGTTAACTGGTTAAGCTGGTCTTGAACTCTAGTGTTTATTTTTATTTGTCTATTGTTGGCATTTATTAGTTGCATTTCAGTGAATCTAGTCTGCTCTAAATAACCGGCATCGGGTGTACCCTTCACAAACTTCAGTATGGACCCTAGGAAATCTAAGCTTCTGGCGACTCTATGGTGTGTGCCTAACGCTTTCAATAGGTCTTGTAGATGTGCCGTGTCCACACTTAGAAGTTTTGTCATGTGGGATAGAGGGAACATGTCAATTAATTTGTTTTTAGCAACTTTTTTGTTCTTCTTTTTAAAGAGGTTTGCCCACCACAAAAAAATGTTTTATAAAAACTATGCCAAGTGGCTAAAAGTAAATTGAAAAACTATATCTAACTTATACGAGTTTGCCTAGTGGCTTAAAAAAGGTGTAAAAAATCAAGGGAGTCACCTTAGGTTGTCCTTGTGGACCACCCTCCCTCTAATGAGGACCTCGGTCTCCAGGTCTGCTTCCACGGCCTTCTCATCACATAAAGGTGTGAGTTTGTTTCCGAGCCGTCGGTTGGACTTGATCAAAACTTTGTCACCAACGTCGAAGACCCTATTCTGCCAATTTGCGTTCTCCCTAGCCCTGAGCGTCGTCTGAGCGTTTCTGATCTTTTTTTGTGGCTCATCTGGGTGCTCCTGAACCACATCAACTGGTCTTTGGTCGATGCCAGTAAAATGACTTCTACGGTGTCACTTATGCCTTTATCGATCTTTAGGCATCTGGCTAGCTCTAAAAGAGTGCTGTGAAAGCGCTCAACCTGTCCATTCGAGATGCTATGCAATGGTGGTGCATTTGAAATGCTGACCCCATAGTTGTTTGCGAGCATAGTCACGATGGTCTCTGAATTCAATGACGGTTCATTGTCACAGTAAATGGATCTGGCTTTTGGGAAAAAATTCATTAGTTGTATTCAAGCTGGCTTCAGATCCACAATGGTTCTTAAAGGGACCTGTTGGACGATAGCAAACTAAGAGAACTTATCGATGCAATTGAGAAAGTATTTCCTGTCAGTGGGAAAAATGTCTATGTGTAACATCTCTCCTACATGTGAGGGGATCGGTGTCTCCCCAAGCTCTTGTCTATCATATTTAGCCCTAGCACATGTTTTGCAATTTTGTACTATTTCATTGGCTATTTTTGCCATCTTTGGAAAGAAGTACTCCTGGAGTACCTGCTTAATATTTTCCTGTGCAGACCTATGGGCCCTATTATGCTCGGCTGTGAGGATTTCACTTCTTTCTCCAACCGCAAATACGTCCACTACGCGATTTTTGCAGTGCCAGAACTTTGTGGCCGGGTATCTTCGAACCAATGCATCTTGTATCATTGCAAGCGTGTGTAAATTACAGTGGAGAGCATTTACGCATTTGAGTGAAACTACATCTTCGAGCTCGTCTAGCAGCGATTCGATGCAATTATAGCTGATCAAGTAACGTTTCTTATTTCCAAAAGCAATAAAACTTCGTTTTAAGGGGAAACGCACCTCTTCTAGCACTATTTGGTTTTGAAAACAATTCAAGGGTTTGTCTGTTGTTTAAATGGTGTTGATGAGAGATACCTCACTGTGGATCGTTGCTGCGGAGGACTCAACTTCTTTTTCATTTACAGCGTTGAGCTGCTGTCTTGACAAGGCATCCGCAACCAGATTGTCCTTGCCAGGTTTATAAAAGATGCGTGCATTAGCGCGCTTTCCACCTTTTGATCTTCGCATTTGGATTGGTTTCCGAAATTGCGAAGGTCAAGGATTGATGGTCAGTAAAGATATTAATGTCTTTCACCCCATACAAATAGTGCCTTAACTTGGCAAGTGACCATACGATGGCCAATAACTCTTTCTCATTTGTTGCATAGTTAACCTCGCTGTCCTTCAATGTTCCTAAAATCATTGTTATAGGACGACCCTCTTGAGACAAAACTGCACCTATGCCGTGAGCCGAAGCATCGGTCGTTAGATCGAAGGGCTTCTTAAAATCGGGGTACCTGAGCATTACATTCTCGGATGACAAAATATCGCGCAACTTCTGAAACGCCCTTTGCTGCACTTCAGAGAATTGAAACTTTATATTTCTGGACCTATGCTTACTGACAGTTTCATTTTCACCCTTCAAGATATTCGAGATGGGTCCTGCTATTGCGGCGAAGTCCCTAATGAAATATCTGTAGTAACTTGCAAGGCCTAGAAATGATCTGACCTCGAACAGTGTTTTAGGTTCTGGATACTCCTGTATTGCCCTAACATTTTCAGGATCCGTCGTGGCGCCAGTGCTGGTGACTATGAAACCAAGAAAGTTCACGCTTTTCTTAAAAAAAACGCGACTTTTCGACGGAGACCCTCATGTTTGCTTCGTGTTCGACCCAATCCACGTGTTTAATGTGGGATTCCTCATCTTCTGAAAAGAAGATTAAGTCATCGACATGAACATAGCAAAATTTGCCAATCTGCTCTCGTAGTATGTCGTCAATGGTTCTTTGGAAGATGCTTGCTGCATTCTTTAATCCAAAGGGGAGTCTTTTGAACTCGTATTTCCCCCTGTTCACAGATAAAGATGTTTTTTCACGGTCGCGTTCAGCGAGTATGATCTGGTGATAACCAGACTTGAGGTCTAATGTTGAAAAGAATTTGGTTCTCCCCAAATTCCCCAATATCATTGATATATTTGGCATAGGGTATTTGTCAGGAACGGTTCTTTCGTTAAGTTTACGAAAGTCCATTACCAACCTCATTTTCCTATTGCCTGCTTCATCAGTGCCTTTCTTGTCTACTACCCATATTGGGTTATTGTAGGGAGAGACGGACTTTTAAATTGCTCATCTGTGGTCCTAATGGTAGCCACGACTGATGCAACGCCTCGTCTGGGTCTGCAAAGGCCTTTTGTCTGGTCTTTAGCATTTTCAAAAAGGAACTTCTAGCTAATGGGGATGCCTCTGCGCAATCTACATTTGTGAAATTTACATTTTTGCACGTTTGGAAGGTGATTTGTTCGACCTCCGTACCACACTTAAGTTATCCTGAAGCTAGACAAAGCGAAGCAGCTGCATGCATTAAGGCCTATAATCCCATCAAAAGTTGACAAGTCCGGCAGAATAAAAAAGATTGCCTTTAACCCAAACATTGAAACAAAGCATTTGTGTCTCGCCGTGAATGGAATGAATTTTTAAGGGGGACTCTACCGAGCGGACGCCTTTCAATCCTTCATGTGGCCGAATGAAATTCTTGGCCGCGCCCGTGTCTATGTGGGTCGCATGTGAGTCCCTGCTACTCTTCGTCTGATGACGGGTAGCAGGTATTTGGTCCTAGAAAATTGAGGGCATCAGAGTCATAACTAGCATCGTCATTGATTTGTGCCGCTGCGCTGGAAGCGGCATCAGCGTACGCCTCTGCCCCCTGTTCCGCGTCTTGCGTGACGTGATTCAACCTCAGCTGATTTCTCTGACCGCCTGTGCGGTCAAATGCGGGGTGCTTCCTATTCGCATAAGCAGAGGCCTGAGTGGGCTGAAAGACCCTTGAGAAGGAAGGATCGACCTCCATGGGCACCGGTGCACCATTATTATTGTGCTGCCTGCTGCTTCGTTGGTCAGTCTGCGCTTTTGCATGCGGCTTGCGCTCTTTGTCTTCTAGACTTCTTAGGAAATTAGCCGCGAATGCGTACCTTTCATGATTTGACTCGACTTCTTGCGCGAGAGTTAGCGCTGATCTCAGGGCTTTGCTGCAAAGAGCACATCTGTAAGACTGCGCTTGAGACCCGATATGAACACACGCAACGCATCGTCGCGGAATTTTTCACATAAGCCCTTTGCTAAAGCCGATTTATATGACATGTTAACTTTGTTAGTGAGAAGAGTGAGCTTCTTCTCTATCTCATCGTAATATTGAAGCAGGGACTGGCCACCTTGCCTCTAGGTACCTAATTCCTGTTCAATGACATAAATTGGTCTCTTGTCACTATATGTGAAATCTAGGCGATTTATTATGGCATCAAAATTCAATACAGTACCAAATGAGGCCAGCACCGCGTCTGCGGGGCCCCTAATCTTGCTTCTTATGATAATAACAGCCTGATAATGACGAGAACTGCCATTATGTGGTCGGAAGATCTCGTAAGCGACTAATGCTGCCTGCCTCCAAGATACATAAGATTCCTGTACTCCTGCAAACTCAGGTAAGCACTTGACGGCATCCAGCGGCTCGTCACAGTGAATGTCGTTGTTCAAATTTTAACTACGTTAAGTTTTGCTGATAGGTTCGAAACGAATAACACAAGTTTAGCAATTGGAGAGTAAGAGAGCATGTTTTAGAGGAATTAAGAACAGACTTTACTAAATTTCGGAATTGTTTTATTTTTGATCATGTGTGGCCCACGTTTTCGTTGATGATCACAACCATTCTGGTTCTGGCAATAATAGACACGAACCGAAGAGAGAGGGTTCCAATCGCTAAACTTCAAATCTCTAGAGTTACTATCATTGCCTTAACAAGGCTTTCGGTAGTGACCTCGCAACCAGCAGTTCGCCATAGCTTTGTTCTCAGCTGAGTAAAATGGCTGCAGATAAAATTTATATGGTCGGCGTTCCCAAAGCTGTTTCCACACCACATGCAGATAGGTGAATTGTCGCGCCCAAATACTGTCGGAATCCGTGTCTGCTAAGCAAATATGTGGAACAGAAATTAACTACTCCATGAGTTCTGGCCAGTCAGCGCTTAATGTCAGGAAGGTCACAATGCGTCCTAGGCCACTGCCATTCTGCAACGTTGTCCTCTTTTACCCTTTTACGTACATCAACTTTGCTAGCCCCGGTCAGGATATATTCTGCAGACGTTTTTTACCTGTTTTAAAAAAAATTAATTGATCAGAGACATGCGATAATTAAAGCCGCATCGTATGAAAGGCAGAGCAGATTCGCAAGCAGTACTTTAGGCCACAAATTGGTCACTCTGATGCCGTCGGCCATTGGACTAAAAATAGAAGTTACAAGTTTCTAGTCGGTCTGATCGGAACCGCAAAACTAATATGGCTAATAAATTCAGACCCATAAATTTCGCCATTTACGTATATTAGTTTGTCCATAAACATTTCACCAAGCATGGTTCTACGATAAGACAGAGACGAAAGATTAATTAGTTAAAGTCTACTACGGTAGGGAAGTAACCGGATGTTAGGGTTCCAGTTAAGGCCCCTTAGAGCAAAGAGCAGGAATTGTTTGTTCACAGATTCTATTCTGTCTTGGTGAATCTTGTATTGGGGAGACCATATTCAAGAATTGGACGTATGTATTAAGAGTGTATGAAGAGTTTTAGTTATATAGGAATCGTAGAATTTTTTCGACCAGCGCTTTATGAAGCCCATGACACCAAATGCACGATTGACGATAGAAGGAATGTGGCCATTAAACTTAAGTTTTGGATCCAAGAGGATACCCAAATCAATGAACGACTCAATTCTATCAAGATCTTTGCTATTAATAACACAATTTTTTATAAATGGAATTCGCCTGCTGATGGACGTTACGTTACATTTGCTATGATTAAGATTTAGTAAATTTACAATACACCATGTTTCAAAGTTAGAAAGGTCACTTTGTAACATGGTAATAAGGTTGGACTCTGCAGCCGATACGCAAAGTTTAACATCATCGGCATATATCAACACACACGAAAATAACTCAGTGCAGAAGGCAGGTCATTTATAAACAGAGTAAATAACAGGGTCCATAATGACTTCCTTGAGGTACACCAGAAATTATTTTAACAGATTTAGATGCTGTGCCATTAAAATAAACGTTTTGGGTTCTAGTACCTAAGTGACTGGATATAGTGACCACCCTACATAGTGAACACCCCTAAATAGTAAACACCCAAATTAGTGTGTTTTCTAACTAATGTTGTTATTGATTTAAAAAAACAAAAATGTATCGCTATTTAACCTAACATAACCTCGATACGGAGAACAGGCCGTGCAAAAATTAGTTCACTATACCCAGACAGCACTGTAGTTAGCTATACAAAAAATGAAGTTGCTTGAAAAACCCAGCAGATTGACTTTAGGTAACAAAAGAAAGGGATTAGCGGAGTCAAATGCCTTACTAAACTTTGTATAAATGACATCAGTCTGCAGTTTGTTTTGAAAGCCTAGTGAAAGCGGTACGGTGAGCCATAGATCTACAAAAATGTTGCAATTGAGAAGTTAGTAGTTTCTCAAATGCCTTCGGAATTGCTGACAACTTAGGAATACCTCTTTAGCTATTACTATATCATTCATTTCCATTCTTATGGAGAGGAATAATTCATGATGCTTTCCAAATATCGGGAAAGCTACACGACTCTACGGACAATTTAAATAAGTTACACAGAGGCTTTAAAAGTCCTTCAGCACAGTACTTGTGGAAGCATCCTGGTACTCCATTAGGTCTCTGTAAATATACGGGTTTTTTTTTTATTTAAAAGCCTTGACATCATCAAATGTAGTATTAGAAGCAAGCCTAGAAACAAAGATTTATTTCTTTGTTGTAACACCTATGAGCAACTACTGTTCGATCCTGGCAGAAACTTCGGTTGAAGCTATGCCATTGATTGATCTAATTGTCAGTATGTCGGTATGTCAGTACTGAAGGGATTATCAACCACTATTGTACTTTCAACGCCGAAACAGCAATTTCTTCGGTGTCAGCAGGAGCAACTTCCATGGGACAGTAAACGTTCCCTACTGACGACAGCACATTGAGAAGGCTTTGCATCGCACAGCTTTAATGTATGTTATCTTTCTTGATTATAGTCCGATTTTGATGCAATTTTCATATTTTTTTTTAATTGTTTCCAAGAATACGCTAAGTTACAAAACTATACGTTAAGAAATACGTGATACGCAAGCATGACAACTTTCCATGAAGTTGTACTATATTTGGGCGAAGGGGGCATGGCATCCAAAAAATTTTGATGCCATTGTGTTTATATTGCATCTAGCAACCTGAATGCCAAAATTGGTGTTCCTAGGTGCCGTAGTTACTGAGATATTCGCCAAAAACATGTATGTAATTATTTTTACGAGGTATGTCTGGTTTTACGCTTATTGCGGGCGAACTTCTGACAAACCCAATATACCCTTCAGTGGGTATAAAAACGTGACCACTTTCATTACGTAGCTCAAACACACACACAAATGCTAAGTTATATGTCTAAACAGTTATACATCATACAGCCAGACATATAAATTGAAAATTTACGCAATGCCATAAATTAAAACAAGAAAGAAAATGTCAGTCGGGCATGCCGACCGTGTAATACCCTCTGAGCTTCGTTTCCAATTGTATGAGCTCAAATTGGAGTAGCTGCTGCAAAAACTAAACATGCACACTTATTTGTGTGTTTGTCTCGCTCGCACAATGTTTTACGTTGACGCTTCTTGTTGCACAGCTCAGTGCAATGCACGTGGCTATGCCTTGCTTGAAAGTAACAATTTTCGTTGTATTACAAACTTTTTTAATTATAGTCCAATTTTGATAAAATTTTTACAATCGTTTGATATTATTTGTCTCCAATATGCTAAGTAACAAAACTATACGTTAAGAAATAAGTGAGCCAGCGGCATACAAAGTTTCAACGCAATTGTGCTTTTGGTGGGCAAAGGAGGCGTGGCATCTGAAAAATTTTGATGGCATTGTCTTTATATTGCATCCAGCAACCTGCATGCCGAAATTGGTGTCCCTAGGTGTTATAGTTACCGAGATATTCGCCAAAACATGTATTTTTCCAAGGTATGTCTGGTATAACGCTTATTGTGGGCGAATGGGGCGTGGCATCGGAAAAAAAAGATTCTTGTATTGACTGACTAAATATGTTGTCGATACTGACTAATACGGATATTGTAGCCCTTACCATCTCTGAGTTCTGTTTGTTTATACGGACAGACAGACGGACATGGCTAAATCGACTCGGCTTGTTATGCTGATCAAGAATATATATTCTTTATGGAATCTGCCAAGCCTCCTTCTGCCTGCTACATACTTTTTTACACCCCTCAGTAACTACACAATTTTATTTAACAAACATATATGAATTTGTAATGTAAATTAATTCAACATAAAACATCATAAGATTGATTTACAGCATGCAAATTGAATGACTATATAGTAAAAGCCAGTATCCAGTCTATAAACTTCGCTACGTCTGCATAGATTATATATTGTTTGCCACAACCGTGCTCTAATTTGTCGCTTTTTGATTTCCTGGGTAAAATAGGAAAAGAGGCCGAAACCGTCCCTCGAAGCATCCAACGGTTGTTCTTCATTATTATAAGACCGGCGCCGGATATGCCTGTATATATGCCAGTGACTCCGGGCCATTCCTGGCAATGGCCAATGGAGTCCGCAATGATATCGGCACAAAATGTTCGGTTCGAAGTAATGGCTCGGAAGTCAACATTTAATTTAAAACACACGTCGCTGGCAACGATTAAAGCCTTCAGTACCTTTGGTTTGCTGTTGATGCTATCAAATTCAGCATCTGATAAAGACGTATACATAGGTAAAGACTCGGACGTGGTTGTTTCATTTTTTTTATCGAAACTCCAACCAATTACAATACCTTGTTCCCCCACCATATATTCTGCACTGCTGGATCCTGACCATAAACATACAGGCCGAACAAATGTGTTAAACCTAAAATAATTTTTAAGGTAAATAATTGACGCAGATTAACAGGAAAAAGTTAATGATTACCGTACTTCTTCCTTGAGTATGAGGACAGCAATATCTGCATCGTAGTCTATCATTTGTTTATTGTAGTCGGAATGTACGTATATTTCATCCACTGGAGCTGCTAAAGATCCCTCCTCATTCCAGTTCTTTAAGTTATGCCTGCCTAAAAACACAAGCACTTCATTGGCGGTATATTGTTGATTGAACAGTTGGAAACAGTGTGCCGAGCTAACTACTACACGAGTAGAGATAAGAGTACCACAACACTGAAAGTCTAGCGACGTAAGGTTATTAACGTAGATTGCCGCTAGCCAAGGCCACGCTCCGCGTGTTATCGGAGTCAAAGTCCTAGTCCCAGGTTTCTTCCCTTTAATTGTAGTAATCGACTGAACTGGACCGTTTCCTTCTACATTGACATTATCTAAGAAGTTCTTCAAACCATCGTTGACGTACTCATCGGGCGAGGTAAAGGCTGGAAATTTGTTATGATTATCGCTGAGCTCAGATATGTTGGCAATATTGCCCACTGCACCCAATTCGGTAACTTCGGGAACTTTTTGCTGCAATCGTTTTGGCAATCGAAAATCAGGTTTTTTATCTGTTTTACCACAAATTTCTCCCGGCTCATAAAATGGTTCGCTAGAAAAGTGTTAAGACATAGTTTAATAGTTTAAAGTTTTAATAAAAAATAGTTTATATGCGTATAATTATATGAACACTAAATCCATAAAAATAGACAAAGATGCAATAACATAAAAAATAATTGTAGAGCGAATCTTAAGTGGATAACACATACAACTGTTTGCGGAATAACTAAGTTCCACCGTCAGTCCGTTAATCTGTTTGTTCATAACCTTAATCTTGCATTCCTCTAGTTAAGTATTTCTAAAGTATGACCTAAAAATGCAAGCGAGCCTCGCGGTCGACAAATGCTTTACAAGCATTGTTGAAAGTCTTATAGGCATACTTAATGCCTTTGAAAAGTGTCTCGAAACTTGCAATAAATTTATGAATGAGTACATACATACTATATGGAATGTTCAATCGTACCGAACTTTGTATTTAATATATAAATTACCATCTTGTTGCACAAAGTAAAATAAAAGGGGAAATTCTTCATCATTCGAAGACTTCGACGCTCACGCAAATCAGATGGAAAATTACAATATTGCGTGTATACGAATTACATTATGTATTGGGCTTGTGATGGATTAATTCCAAAGGTAGTTTAAATAGTTTTAATTTTCCATATTAATATTTCAATTCGGTCACATATTTTTTAAAGAAGAGATAAAGTGAGAGAGTTCTCAACCCTAAAAAAATATGAGAAATTCTTATTCTACTATTTTTTAGAAAATTCGCAAATTTTGCGACAAACAGTTCGAAATATTAAAGCTTTAATTAGCCAAACTATTTCATCTAGATGAAAATATATATAATAAAAAAGCTAAGATAATAAAACATAAAAGACATAAATTGCAGAAACTAATATGCATTTTGAAAAGAAATATAAATACTATTTTAAATAAAGTATTATTTGTACATTAATTAATAAAGTATTATTATTACAAGAGACTACAGCGTATTCGAGATGTGAGTTGTCTTCTAAACTATTAAGCCTAACATATTTTTCACCTATTTGTGAAAAAAGGCGCGGTATACCCAACTTTTAAAATTGGTTATATACGATGATGTAGTTGACCGATTCCAACCAAAATTGCTCAGAAAATTAAAAAATTTAAACGGACAAACAAGTTCCTCGCACTAAAGACATATCTTGTCTCTGATGCTTGTCAGATTACTTATTCGGTCCGAACCAAAGTCAATCAGTATACATTAATGCACATACTGTGCAAATTTTGCTCAGATATCTTCAATACTTTTCGAGTTATAGGAATTGCGAAATCGTTTTTCACGATTTGTGGGGGCGGTGGGGGGCGTGGCAAAAATCGAAAATAAACTGGTACTACGTACACCATAGACGGATTTACATACCATATTTGGTAGCTGTGGCTCTTAAACACAGGTGCTCATACAGACGGGAGGACGGACATGGCTATATTGACTCGGCTTTTAATGCTGATTAAAAATATATATACTTTATGGGGTCTGCCACGCCTTCATCTGCCTGTTACACACAAACCACTTCGAACAAACTCAATATACTGCTAGTACTTCGTACGCAGCAGTATTAAAACTACAAATTTGCGGAAAAGGTTTTGATATATAGATCTAGATTTTGTTATTGTCAATGAGAAAAAAATACCAAATTGTTAATATTGTTATACTGAGACGAACGAAAGACAATCAAATTTAAAACCGACCACGCTACAATCCAGATGCATACTTTTTAAACTGGATATGCGGCATAGGCTCAGGGTCAAACTCATGATTTGATGGCATCTTCTTACCAACTCCCATTCCTGATTCGATATGCTCAATAGGATCTATTAGACTTGATGACTTTTTATCTGGTACGAATGTAAACTTCCGAGTGTGCTCCAGTTGGATTTGCGTCATAAAAATACTATGATCTGAAAGAATTTAACGTATGTAAGTGCTTTTTGTATTTCCCGATGCGCATCATTTATGTATACCCGCAGATCCAAAACAAACTACCTGGTTGTTTATTGAAATAAGCACAATTTTGGGAGGGAAATTATGTTTTGGAAAGCGAATTTTGTAAAGCACCGGAAAGTGTTTTGTGAAGTGTCCCCTAGTTAACAGTTCTATTTCTCCAAAATAATTCTGAAAATTGTGTTTCTTTAGTTGTCTATTGTAATAAAATATTTTACTCACCGTCGTTGGCTTACCCCGCATAGAAAGAAGTACACGAATCTGCAGACTTTGTACCTCAAGATTTCGCACCGAGATTATACCAAACCACTCATTTCCATCGAATCTGTATTGAAAAATTTTTGGGCATGGACTAACTGGCATACCTTGTGCAAAAGGTTGACCAAGCTGCTCAAAGCATACAAGCAAAATGGTTATTATATCCACTCTCATGATTCGTAACACATTTACATAAGTATTGTAAATAAAAAAAAATTTTATCAAACAGATTACAGATGGAATCCCAGAAACTTTTGTCCTGTTCGTATAATACATATATGTAAATATATATATATATATTAAACTAACTTAAATATGTTTGGTGCGTTGTTTTGATTAACGTAAAATTTTTTGTTTTAAGTGATAAAAAAAAACAAATGGCACCTATTTAAAAGTTAGATTATTTTCATGCAAGCTAAACCATACATAACTGTAATTGAGCTGAATGCATAGTCGTTAAGTTGAATCAAATCGTTAAGAATAAGTTCAATTGAACAAATTTCCCAAGCAATGCACTATGGGCAATTTGGAGATTTTGGCGGATTAAAGTCTAAAAATAGAGCTAGGAGTTTAATTTTTTTTTGTCAGAGTTACTAATATTTTGCTTTAATTTCGGATTTTTTTTCAGTCAATTGTGTCCCGCCTTTATTTTCCGCCCCTTTATTAGCCCGGCAATGATACAAAAATTTCCATTTTTATTATAATTATTATGAAAAAAATTAAATTAAAACCAAAGCAAACAAAAAAAAAAAAAAAAATAATATTCTAACATGTTTCTGAGATATGTCTTAACAATATTCCAAACATAAATAAACAAAAAGTTAATATCAAAAGTTATAATTGTTGTCGAACGTAAAGGAAACTTCAAGTGAATTTTTTTCCAAAAGGAACAAAAAAGAGCAATAAACTAGACATATTGATTAGTAACTTGTCATTTTTAGTTGCTGGTTTTCATATACAAAAATACAATCAACAATAACCCTGTACTTTAAAAACACCACGAACATTCATGCACATTTATCGTAAATAATAGATTATAAATACCTTGAGCTTTGCTATCCATATTACACTTATTAATTTAAATGAAGCATATGATTATTTGAGCACTTACAACAGCAGAAAGTTTTTTGTGACAATTTATATAATTCAGAGTTTCAACGGAAGGGTTTTGAAGGGTTGCCACAAAATAGAGCTGCCACCCGGCAGCTAACTGAAGTGTTTACTATTAAAAAAAACATTTACTTAATATTTCAACATTAATTTTTTGACTTTATGCGAAATCGCCCATAGTGCGATGGAGGAAATTATCGCAGCAGTTCTTTTCATATCGATTGTAAACTGAACTTTTGACAACATGTTTTTTTTTCATGTTTTTGTCACGATGTTTGATATTGTATGTATATTCATGATCAGCATCAACAGCCGAGTCGATATAGCTATGACCGTCTGTCCGTCTGTTTTGTATTCGAACTAGTCTCTCAGTTTAAAAGCTATCTTGTTGAAATTTGGTACACATGAGTATTATCTCTGCAGGCAGTTCTTATGTTAAAATTACCAGTGCGTATCACTATTTCATATAGCTACCATAGGAACAATCGGTTGAAAAAATATTTTTGTGAGCAATCTGAACGAAATTCGTTTAATACGCGTTTAGTACCAAATCATATGTGCAAACCAGATTTCATTCTGATCGGACTACTATATCATACTGCTGCATGGAAACAATCGGCTGGAAAGACTTAGGACTAAAATGTTTCTTTTCTATAGACCGATTTTGACTAAATTCACATACTATGTAGTTGCTATAATTTTCCATATGGTTGCCAAATTTCATACCGATCGGGCTACTATATCATATAGCTTCCTAGTTAAAAATCGGTTAGAATTACTTATATGGTAAAACTGTTGTATTTTTTTTGTAAGTAATAAAATACAAATTTAAAAGATGAAAATATGGCACAGTGCACTGTAAATCCATACAGGGTTCTGCAAGGGTATCAAATCTTGCGTGCCAAAGATAATATTTCTTTGAGTAATTATTATTGGTGGCTGATTTTCTACAAAAATTTCGTCAACATCAGTTTTAATATCTAATAAACTAACACTTCCAATTCATCATTTCTATTTTCCAAATGCTTTCGTAAGCGCACGTTTTTAAACGGTGAAATAAGTTAATCTGATTAAATTGCCATCAAAAAATATTAAAAATATTTGTATTTGTATATCTGAACCTTTAATATTCCTTGTTTTTAAACTTCTTTACTTCTTCGACAACTCATTAATAATTGATATGCATAGGCCAAAATACTGTGTACCATAGGATCAAGTTTTTATTTCTCTTTGTCCTAAGTAGTCCAAGTTAAGTCGTTTTTGCTGCGTACCCAGCAAACTTTGCACTATTTATAATAACCGTACAGTTTATCACATAAAGAACAACAGCCAGCAACAGTTTCTGGTAGAATACTCAACTCATTAAGAACCACAACAAAATCATTTACATTAAATAGATACGGTAAAATTCGGCTAACTTAAAATTTTTCCAATAACATAATTGCACTTTTGCAATAACATTTCCAATTTTCAATTATCACGCACACAACGTTCTTTCGTTTTCGATGTATACATATTCTATTTTAATAACGCAAAAAAAAAAAAAAAAACAAAATTACATATTCTTTTTCATTCAAAACAGTTTTTGGTGTGCTCTATATTGGCAGATGCAAGAAAGACACACGGAAATATTTAAGTAGCATTTATTACTATTTTATTTGAATATACGATGCGGCGCTTTTTCCTGTTGAGAATAACGTGAAGTCGGCTGAGGTTTTTTGCTTGTCTTTTACGAGCAGTGTTGAACAATAGATGTGTGTCAGGGTTGCTACAGTACTCCCCTCCTAGACGTGAGAGCAATCGTTTATGTGCTTGTGCCTGAAAATTTTTGGGTTTTATATGGTGTGCTGTTGGAATTGGCTTCAGAGCTTGCATGCTAGTTCTGAGTTCACTCACAAACTCAGCAGATCTAGGGGTTGAATCCATGTCTGTAAAGTATTCGTTGGGAAGCTTAAGTGTGCATCCGTAAAGCATCTCCGCAGCTGAGGCTCGAAGGTCTTCCTTTATGCAGATTCGAAGACCAAGAAGTGCAGTTGGAAGCAGTTTTAGCCACGATGTATCAGGGTCGCACATCAACGCAGCATTTAGAGATCTGAGCCAGCGCTCGATCATATCATTTGATTGGAGATGATATGGTGCGGTGAATATGGTCGCTGCCCACGATGTTTGCAAGCGATTTGAACAGAGCAGACTCAAATTGGGTACCCTGGTCTGTTGCTATGACTTTCGGGCAACGAAAACGAGCTATCCAGCAATTCCAAATTCCCTGCATACAGTCTCCGCTCTCATGTCTCGCAAAGGAACTGCTTCAGGCCATCGAGAAAAACGATCAATCATTGTAAGGCAATATATATAACCGTCAACTAGTAGCATAACTGCAATGTCGAGGTGGACATGTTCGAAACGATAATCTGGTACGGTGATTTTGTCGGGAAGTAGAGAATTGTGCTTGTGTATTTTTGCTCCTCGACATGGAAGACAATTCCTTGATAAAACACCCTTACACATTGAAGGCCACACATATCTGCATCGAATTTGCTTCAGTGTAGGTCTGCCGCTGAGATGTGACAGTCCGTGAATGTGGAAAAACACGCTATTTAGCAATGCCTGTGGAATATAAGGTCGCTCTGAGCCTGTTGAAACATCGCAATAAATATGGACTCCCTTGCTGAGTTCCGTTGATACCAGCTGTAGAGACGTTGTTCCACTCAATAACGCTGATAGCTCGCTGTCTGATGCCTACGATTCCTCAATACTTTTGGCGCTCAGCAAAGATGGCATAGAAATTGCGTTAATCCTGGTGAACGTGCCCGCCACCACATTGTCACTTCCACTTAAGTGGACGATAACTGTCGAAAATTGGAAGATGTAGTTTAGATAACGCAATTGCCGGGGAGATGCCTTCTCTGGACTCTGTGAAAAAGCATATACCAGCAGCTTATGGTCAGTTTTAATAACAAATGGTCTGGCATCAACAAAGTGTTTAAAGTGTTTTATAGCTTCGTAGATGGCCAGGAGTTCACGATCGTACGTGCTATAGTTGCGTTCGGTGTTGGTGAGTTTTATTTTGAAAAAAAAAAAACCAAGAGGGTACCAGCCCTGGTCAGTGTGCTGCTTCAGTACTGCTCCTACCACCGTATCCGACGCGTCGCACACCAAGCTGAGTTCTGCGTCGGGATCGGGATGAGCAAGGATTGCTGCATTTGCTAAGCTTTTTTTTTGCATTCCGAGAAGGTTTTCAAAGCTAAAGGTGTCCACTCGATAGTAGTTTAAAATTCCCAGAAAACGACCAAGTTCGCAGGTTGTTTATGGCTGGGGGAAATCCAATACAGCTTTTATTCGATCCTCCGGTGGTTTAATGCCGTTGCTGTTGATAACATAACCCAGGAATTTTACCTCTTGCTGGGAAAACTGACATTTTTCTTTGTACACTACCAGACTATGCTTCGCCAAAATGCCGCGGACACTGCGAGGACATGTTGTTGAGCTGAATTGGACATATTGAGAATGTCGTCAACATAGCAAAACAACGTAATCATTTCCTCTAAAAATTTGTTCAATAAATCGCTGAAAGGTTTGCGTCGCATTTTTGAGTCCAAATGGCAATTATTGGAATTCGATCAGGCCAAACGGAGTGCAGACTGCTGTCTTCTCTATGTCCTCCGGAGACATGGGAATCTTGGCATTGTGAAGGCGATCTGCAAAATCTTGAATGTGCGGAATTTGATAACGGTCCGGTACTGTGATGGCGTTTAGTTTGCGGTAATCGCCACAAGCCCTCCATTGGCCATTGTTTTTTGCCACCATGTGAAGAGGGCTTGCCCATGGGCTCTTGGAAAATCGACAAATTCCTTTATCAATAAGCAAGTTAATTTGTGATTTTGCATCAGCAAGTTTATATATAGAAGCTCCTCGAGTTTCGATGAAATGACGTACGGAATGAGTTTGCGATCGCTCGGTTGCCATTGGTTTGTTAACGCTGTGCAAAATAGTTTCGACTGCAGCTGGAGAGTTGACCGTCTTGCGCTCCTGAGATGTCAAGAGATTAGCTGTTGAACTTGGGATGCAAAAATGTAATAACTTTAAGGCATCAAGCAAACGTTGCTGACTGACATCTAGAAGAAGTTGGTTTGCAGCGAGGAAATGTGCTCCTATTATAGGTGATTGGACGTCTGCGACAGTGAATGACCAGGTGAACGAGCGTTGCAGACCGAGGTCAAGTTGTAGACTGTGATTTCCGTAAGTTTTAATGGGGGTTTGATTGGCGGCATACAGGTAAAGTCTGTCATTGTTTTGTGCACGTGGCACCATGCACCGAGGAAGTACCGAAACCACTAATCCAGAATCGATGAGGAATTGGTAATTTGACAAGCTGTCCCTTATGTGTAGACGCTGATCCAATCCAATATGTGATATGTTGTGTTGGGTTTTTAAATTGCAGGTGGTGCATGCGCTGCCGTTTAGCAGCTGAGTCAACGGCAGCATCTCTAGTTTGACGATTGCTGGTAACGTGGGCATGTAGGCTGACACTTGCGAGCATCATCGCCGAATCTGATGTGATAAAAGCAAAGTTTGGATCCATTAGCATTGCTCTCGGATAGAGATTGTGGCGGCAACTTTGTTTGCTTTGAATTGTTTAGCTTGACTTACAACTTATCCACTTTTACGGAGAGTGTCCGCACAAGACTTGCAAGATCAGGTATGCTTGATCTGTTGTTGCTTAGTGCGTCTACATATTGTTGCTCTTGTTGCTTTGGAGAAGTTGATATAACAAAATTGCTATCTGCATCGCTAGCCTCAAGCATTTTATCTGCAATCTCTGCTAGCTTGTCAAGAGAATTCTCCTCTCTTACAGTAATACGTGGGCGAATAGATTTTGGTAGCTCAGACATAAATAAAGTGCGAATAATTGCGTCACAACCTGTGGTTGGTGCCAAACGTCGCATATGAGCTAATATGTCTGTCGGCTTTTTTCCAGTTGTCTCGCCGCCACGCACGAGAATCTTTAATTTTGAATCGGCTGATTCTGCAAACTTGTCAATCAGTCGCTCCTCCAAAGTATTGAAGTACTCAGTTACAGGCGGCTGTGCAATGAGGTCCTCTAAATTAATAATTATGTCCACTTCCAAATTCACTATAATTGTGTCGAATGTGCGGTCATCAGCAATGCGTGGTTGTGTACATTGTGAAATAGTTGTAGCTGGTTGATTTAATAACTGCAGCTGATCAAATTGTTGCTTCAGATCATGCAATTGGTGAACAAGGTCTTCATCGGTTGACACCATGATGTCGGCGTCGAAAAAAATTTCTGGAGCGCTTGTGGCTAGAAATCTTGTTGAACGTAGATTGTAGCTGTGATTTTTGCATTCGGGGTCACCACTTTGGTGTGCTCTATATTGGCAGATGCAAGAAAGACACACGGATATATTTAAGTATCATTTATTTCTATTTTATTTGAACATACGATGCGGCGCTTTTTCCTGTTGAGAATAGAGTGAAGTTGGCTGCGGTTTTTTGCTCGTCTGCTACGAGCAGTGTTGAACAATAGATGTGTGACAGGGTAGCCACAAGTTAAAACGTACAAAAACATAATAGGATCCAAAAGCTCCCATTTGCTGACTTTTTTAGTAGCCAAACAGACACTTGCGAATACGGTCAAAACTGATGCGGTATTTTTCAATTAACAGGTACAACTAGAAAGAAAAGGTCAGTCGGGCATGTCGACCCTGTAATACCCTCTGAGTGTCTGTCTCGTTGTTGGTTTTCGTTGCTTGTGTACGTGGCTGTCTCGCTTGAAAGTAACGATTTTCGTTGTATGACCAACTTTTTTGATTATGGTCCGATTTTAATGCAATTCTAAAAATCTTTTGATATTATTTGTGTCCAGGTATACGTTAAGTTGCGAAACTATACGTGAAGAAATATGTAAATCGCAGGCATGCGATATTTTAATGGAATAATGCTTTTTTTGGGTGAAGGGGGCGTGACATTCAATAAATGTGGATGGCGTTGTCTTTATATCGCATCTAGCAATATAACTAAATTTAATTGATGTCCCTAGGTGTTATAGTTACCGAGATATTCAACAAAAACATGTATTTTTTCCGAGGTATGTCTGGTTTTTGGCTTATTGTGGGCGAATGAGGCGTGGCATCAACATAAAATAGATTTTTGTATTGTCACACTTCTCCTTCAAATTGTCACTATTTGGCGGCCACTAAATAGACGGTATCTTCTTGCAATGGACCATGTTCCATCTGATTTTCCTTCCGTTTCCAAAAAGCTCCACTTCGTTTCCATTTGTTTCAACGACTTCATACTCCGCTGTGTCAAAGTTGGGCGTGAGTTTGGAACGAAATATAACGTTATTCAATAAGACTTGTTCTCCAACCTTTATATCAGACTCCTAGGCACCTCGAATCTTATCACCTGCAGCCTTTCCTTTTTGTTTGTTGACCACTTCTATGCTGTCTAGTGTTGTTCTATTCTTAATGTAGAGCCAGTAGTACCATGAGGTGTCGTATTGTGGGTTAATATGATTGTTTTTTGTGCAGCTCCCCTTTAATATGTCTTTATTTAACGCAGCAATCTTAAGCCGTTTTCCCAATGAACTGTTCATATTTTTCACTACCCTGTTGGCTTGCTGTCAATACGGAGGCGTCGTTGTCAAAGTAATGCCATTAGCTTCACAGAAGTTTTTGAATTGAGCACTGATGAACCGCCGGCCGTTGTCTGTCCTCATTGACTTTGGTATACCCAACTTGAAGACTTGCTTAAATGCCGTGATAATCGTTAAAGATAATATTGAACTGATGAATTTTATTTCTTGGTAGCGCGAAAACGAGTTTAAACTCCAGTCCCACAATGTAATTTTCGACAGCCCAAACTAATGCTAGGTCTTTTTCGGTCTGCGAGTTACGACTTTTTACCTCTAATAGACTCTTACTTGCGAAGCTGATGACCAGTTGTAACAAAACCAACCAACCGCCAAAAGCCACCGGACTTGCATCTGCTATCACTTGGGTGCGTCTGTCTGGGTCAAAATATGACAGATCTGGAAATCGAGCCAGCCGGTCCTTTAGGTCCGCAAACGCTTTGTCTTGATTACTTGACCATGTAAATTTGCTGTTTGCCTTAAGTAGTGCTCGTAGTAACTCTGTGATGTGCGAAAAATCTGGAACAAATTTTTCAACGTACGTCACCAATCCCAGGTAGCTTCTTAGTTCCTCTTTTGTCCCAGGCGGTCGAAAATCTAGAATTACCCTAACTTTCTCGGGATTCGTCGCAATGCCGTTACTCGACAAGAAATATTAGATCATTTGCCTCATACACTCACTTTTTTTGCTCAGCAGCACATCATTATATTCGCATAGTCTGAAAACTTCTTTTCAGGCTTTATCGGGCTCGGCTTCCGAATTCCCAAAAATTATAAAGTCATCCAAGTAGGTGCGTTCATTTTTGCAAGGTGCCAAGATCTCTGCCATTACACGTTGAAAAATTTCGGGTGCTAAATACATCCCAAAAAAGAGACGTTTGTATCGAAACAGGCCGTGATGTGTTACAAAAGTTGTTATTAATCGTCTCCTTGGCTGTGTTTCTTGTTTAGCTAAAATTTGTGAGAGACTTCATTGAAGAGCAAATGTTATTAACAAAAAAAGTCATTCTCAGATATAAAATTTATAAATTGAAAATAAATTTTAAATGTGAATAAAAAAAATGCATTCACAATATATCGATAGTTGATTTATTGATAACAAATTAGCAAATGAATTTATTATTTTTAGCTTGATTTTATAATAAGTTTATTAAGGGCGGGTGTCATATTCGGACACTTTCAATAATCGATTTTAAATGCTTGCATTGTGTTATTGTTTTTGTTTTTACCACTTATTTTCACCAACATTGTTTACGTGTTTACGTGATCGTATAAACTGTCGAATGAACAACTATACCTGGGATGTAATTCGTCCGTGAACTTTGCTGAGTAGTTCAATTGAATTTATTCTGAACGAAGCGATAAGTCTATTTTGCAGTTAGACTGTGACAAACCCAACACCGCAACGTGGTCAGCATTGGTAAAAAGAATGTGCAGCATGTCAACGGAATTAATAACAGAGTTAAAAAAGCTAATAAGCTTGGTATGTTGTTAAACTGGGCATACTTACAATTACCAATTTAAATAATTGTTCTCTCTTCGTAGGAAAGCCTAGCAACTGAACTGCTCGCAAAAATTCAATATATGAAACGAAAACAATGCTCGCCATATGTTGAATGTAATGATGCTGTCATCAAACTGCTGTCTGAGAATTCAAAACTGAAGCACCGTTTGGCTGTAATCAAACAAGTTAGTTGTATTAAATTTCTCGATGTTTGTAATAGTGTCGTTACTCTAAAAACATGCAATATGCGGAATTAGCAAAGTAATGTGAACATGTACATTTACACAGGTCATGAATTTCACATGCGCTTGTCCAAAACTTATTCTTGCTTTGCACCGAATAGGAAGAACAAAAGCAGCTTTGCAAAAACTTGCGACGACAGCTCTGCTAATATGGGGCACTTAATCGTTTTTATAGAGTTAATTAACTCAAGAACCAAGTCTAATTTGTTTTACGAAAGTTTTGAGCATTGGGATTTTGATATTAATATAAATTTGGGTTTAAGACTCAGTACGGGGACCCCTTCATAATATTACCTGGTATATTCTTGATTGGTATATTGCTTCTTCAACATAATTTTCAACACTATATTTTCAACAGAAGATTCACCCTGTTATCATAAAGTTGTATCTTAATTTTAAAACCTCTAGTTTTTAAGAGATTTATGCCAAAATACCCACGAAGAGTTGTAATAGATTTTATCTAAAATAAATATTGTGGACTCTGTTTAGCAAGTTGATCTCTATCGCTTAGTGGTTAATTAAGTGGTCATAAACAATAGTTAGCGTCACTTAATTAAAATTTCTAGTATCGTTAAATTAAGTAGTAGTTGTAAATCCTATTAAGAGATAAGTGATATTTTCGGATTTTTTAAAAGATATGAACAAACTGTAGACAATTATATATTTTCCATTTTTTCAATGGCCTTCGCCATCTTTCCGGCAACTTTATTATTTTACGTTCGTACAACTTCTGGCCTTTTTCTGCCAAAAACTGAACCAAGTGCCTCGTCATTATCGAAAGTTTTACCAGTTAATAAGTTCTGCAAAGACCGAAACAAATGATAGTCTGACGGTGCAAGGTAAAGGCTATATGATGGATGCATTAAAAGTTCCCAGCCAAGCTTTCTCAGTTTTTGGAGAGTGGCTAAAATGTATGAGGTCTAGCGTCCTGGTGGAATATGACACCTCTCGTTCATGGCCGTATTTAATTTGGCTAGTTGTAGGCAGTCGATTACAAAATTGGCCTTTGAAGTGGTTCATCATGATTGGACGCTGATCGTTTTAGATTAACGTTATTGTAAACAATTAACTTTTCATCTCCAGTTATGATTCCCTCAAAAACGAATCGAATTCATTGCGATGTGGAATTATGTTATGTTATATACATATGGTAAATAAATTTTTTCAATTCATGTGGTATGAAAATATCAAGCTATTTATTAGGCCAAGACGGCGTTCATTAAAACTATTTAACTTTTCTCTAATCTAACGCTTAGTTGCATGACGATCCGATTGATTAAAGCCTTAATATTGTCATCAACTTCATTTGACCGACCTTGAACTTGGCGTATCTTTCAGTGAAAAATCTACAAATCGAAATTTGGCAAACCAATTTTGATAGTTTTTTTAAGGCTTGTATGGTGATATACAAGGAAATAATTGAGCAATCTATGCCAAACTGGTCATTTGTGGGATTCATATTAAAATTGACTCCAAACAAAAAAAATATAAATAAAATTGCGCGCAGTTTTTATTAAAGCAACCTAAAATTTGACAATAGAACGTATTAAATAAGATTGGTACAAGCTGCTCAAGAAAATTGTCAAAGCCGTCTGTATAAAAAATCCGCAATGTCATCTTACGAAACTCAATAAAAAAGAAAATGTTGGATTATTAATCAAATTAGTTGGCGTCCAGTAAACTCCTTCGAAAAACTCTTGTTTTAATGATGTATGTATACATAATGCACGCAGCACGACGTCAGTTAAGTTTTTGATAAAAGGCTCCTCCGCCTACACATGTGAATCGTGAATATAAGCTCGACTGCACTTTTTTTCATGTAATATTTTTCCGCCAATCTTTTGACTTTATGCCACCTTCCTCAGAAAATCGTCCATAGTTCAATAATGTTCATACATTACTTACACATTTTTAGTAAATTTCAAAGTTAAAATAAATTTTTAAACATTTTTTCTAGAGTTATTTAAAAAAATAATTACATAAATAAATCAATACAAGTGAATAAAAAAGTTGAGTTTTGATTTCTGTAAAAAGTAGAGATTCTTAGCAAAAATGCAAGGGTCTTTGCATTAGTTAAAGCAAAATAATATTTTTATGTTCAGCATCGAAGAGTAATTATGTTTAACGTTTTACCTTTACAGGCGATATACGCAGAGAAGAAAATTGTTTCGGAAAATAAATTTGATGATACATTATTAATAACGCAACACTTAGAAAAAGTGTTTTCCATAGCAATTGGACGAGCCTATCCTGACTTCAGTAGTGTTCCAGTTATTATTGCACCAGTTAGCAATGCCGCTTCAAAATTTGGAGATTACCAGTGCAATAACGCAATGGGATTGGCTAAGAATATTAAAGAAACTGGCATTCACAAATCACCGCGTGAAATTGCTGTAGAGATTCAGAAATGTTGTCCGGATTCTCCAATAATAGAGAAATTGGAAGTGGCTGGTGCCGGCTTCATTAATGTCTTCCTCAGCAAGTAAATTTTGTCTTAGTGTTTTATATACTTGTGTTTAAATCGAATATTTTATTCCTACAGGACATATGCTGCAAATGCATTAACCAATATGCTGCGCGATGGAATCAGACCGCCCAGTGTACCTAAAAAGCGCGTTTTAGTAGACTTTTCTTCGCCCAACATTGCCAAACAAATGCATGTTGGGCACTTACGATCTACTATAATTGGCGAGTCAATATGCCGCCTTCTAGAGTTTTTACAGCATGACGTAATACGCATTAATCATCTGGGCGATTGGGGCACACAGTTTGGCATGCTGATTGCGCATTTAGAAGATCGATTTCCACATTTTCTAGTTGAAAGCCCTCCTATTGGAGACCTACAATCATTTTATAAAGAATCCAAAAAACGGTAAGTGATCTTGAATACAAAAGTTTAAAAGTTAGCAGGGAGCATTATACGGTGGAAAGTGCTGCACTGTACTTTTTTTTTTTGTTTCTTATATTTTTAAAAGATTGTAATACGCTTAATGAGTTAATTCCTTAATGTTGATTTACATTTAATAATTTCAGTTTCGATGATGATGAAAATTTCAAAAAACGTGCCTATAATCGCGTTGTAGCTCTTCAATCCGGTGATCCCAATTCTATTAAGGCATGGCAACTCATATGTGATGTTTCGCGACAAGAGTTCCAAACTATTTATAATAGATTAGACGTTACCATAAAAGAACGTGGCGAATCATTTTATCAATCGCGCATGATGACAATAGTAGAGTTCTTGCAAGAAAACAATTTCTTAGAACTAGACGAAGGGCGCAAAATTATGTGGCCGAACGCTGCAAAAAATGGAGTACCATTAACAATTGTCAAATCCGATGGTGGTTTTACATACGACACTTCTGACATGGCAGCTATTAGACACCGCATAGAAGAAGAACAAGTAGATTGGATTATCTATGTTGTCGATTCTGGACAAAGCAACCACTTTAATTTAATTTTTGAAGCTGCCAAGCGATGCGGTATTGTGAAACCAAATGAACATCGTGTTGATCATGTACAGTTTGGCGTAGTTCTAGGAGAAGATGGTAAAAAGTTTAAGACACGTTCGGGCGATACTGTGAAGTTGTCAGATTTATTAGACGAGGGAATGAAATGTTCATTGCAACAGTTGCGGGAAAGGGGTCGTGATCAGATACTTTCAACAAAAGAATTAAAAGACGCTCAAGAAGCAGTGGCTTACGGTTGTATCAAGTATGCGGACTTATCTCACAACCGTATTAGTGATTATGTGTTTTCATTCGAAAAAATGCTGGATGATCGTGGAAATACTGCAGTATATTTACTATACACATACACAAGAATTTGCTCGATTGCTCGAACTTCACGCGAAGATTTTGGCAATATTGCTTATATCTTAGATACAGTTAAATTAGAATTGGAACATGAAAAGGAGTGGAAATTAGCTAAAACATTACTCAAGTTTTACGACATATTGTTGAAGTGTTCAAGTGGCTTATATCTGCACTTTCTTTGTGAGTTTTGTTATGAAGTCTGCACTGTTTTTACTGAATTTTATGATAGTTGTTACTGCATTGAAAAAGACAAGACCGGTCGTATTGTTAAAGTTTATCACAGCAGAATTATTTTATGTGAGGCGACTGCTGCAGTACTGCGAAAGTGTTTTTATATCTTAGGATTGAAAACAGTTGCTAAAATTTAAATATGCTACACTTTTAATATAGCTTAACGGATACAAACCAACACACAATGTGTATAAAACTTGGAAATAAATGACAGCTGCCAATATAAATAAAAGTCCATTTAAAATTCACATTTATGTGTAATTAATTTATTTTACTAATCTCCAAATAAAAAAAAATATTTTTGTTTAAAACATTAAAAAAAAATTCAAAAATACATAAAAGTAATTTAAAATTCACATTTATGCGTAATTAATTTATTTTACTATTCTCCAAATAAAAAAAAAAAAATATTTTTGTTAAAAACATGGTAGGAACTATGTTTTTAATAATGTTTATTCGCCCGCAAAAAACTTGACATACCTCGGAAAAGTACATGATTTTGGCGTATATTTCAGTGGCATGCAATTTCATAGATACAATAAAGAGGCAATGTCATCGGCAATTTTTAGATGCCACGCACCACCCGTTAGCCATGAGAAATTAAAATAAATATTTGCATGCCTTTTAAATCAAGTATTTCTTATGGGTTCGATCTTCATAATCGTTAATTTTTACAAAACAATTACATTACATTTTTTTTTTAATTTGATGTCTTTTATTGTTAACGACTTTCAAACTTCTTCCTGGAATAGAGTTTAGCACTTATTGTAGAAGAGAAATGTCAAATCTCTCCCATTCATTTTCTTTAGTTCCTGAATGGTATTATGTGGCCTTTTTCCTAAGTGAAAGAATTTTTTTCTTGTCATTGTATTATATTAAAATCTAACTTTTTTTTTTTGGAGCATGCATGTTTTTGAACACATACATATAGCACATGTACATATTCCACAACGTCTTTTTGAACTTCAGAACGACGTTATCTTATGAAATAAGTATATGTGCATTCTGCTAATATGGTGTTTTAGGGCATGATCAAGCGTTCAAATGTACACAACACAAATTATCGCTTTAGAAAGTGAGTTAAACAATTTAAGCTGTATTTGAGTTCAACAATCTTGTTGTGCTTATACGTTAAAATGTCTTGTGGAGCACATTGCAAAGGTCTCATTATAGGACTGACCTCCATCGCAAAATCGGACAAGAATCGACTCTTTAAAGGGGTAATTATATTTGAGTAGGTGAGTTAAACATATATTTAATAATTTTTATCAATACTCCATACATTAATCATCATACAAAATAAAAAAAATCAGAATTTTCAATCCCACTTTTTTTTTATTTTAAGAAAAAAATATCACTATAAAGTTCATTCCCATAAGACCAACATCTGCTGCACTCTGCTATAAAAGATTAGGAGAGCAAATCCAGTGCAAATCTGGGATGCAACATTTAATTTCCTTGCCGCTAAACTTTTAATTCGTCTAATGATGATGACCAAAATATGCAACAACAGCAGAGAGGAAATGTATACAGTGCTCCAAGAGGCGTCACCAAAATTTTCGGAAATCTGTAAGCATCTTCCGAGGTTATTCTAGAATGATAACGCTTTCATACAGCCGGTGCTGTTAAACGGAGGTCTAAAGGGCAAAATGTTGAGTTGATCGAGCGTCCGCCGGACTTAAATATTATTAAATACATCTGCGAACTCTTGCCCCGGAAAGTATACGAAGGGAGAAGACAGTTATACTGACACTGGTAACTTAGTTGAACCAATTAAAAAGACTTGAACGAAAATTTCGCGTATTGAAATTGGAAAATATTACGAATCTCTTATTTCATATACAAAAATTATATAATTTATTGTTTAAGATAAGCCGTGTCTTAAAAATGAACTATGTATTATTTTTATACCCTTGCAGAGGGTATATTGTTTTTGTCACGATGTTTGTAACGCATTGAAGAAGGCGTTTCCGATCCCATAAAGTATGTATATTCTTGATCAGCATCAACAGCCGAGTCGATATAGCCTTGTCCGTCTGTTTCTATGCGAACTAGTCTCTCAGTTTAAGAGAGAGATCTTGATAAAATTTGGTACACATCAGTATTCTCTCTGCAGGCAGTTCAAATGTTAAAATCGGCCAGATCGGATCACAATATCATATAGCTGCCATAGGAACCATCTGTTGAAAAAATATTGTTTTGAGCAATCTGAACCAAATTCACTCAGTACGCGTTTAGTACCCAATTCCATGAACAAACCAAATTTCATCTCGATCGGACTATTATATCATATAGCTGCCATAGGAACAATCGGCTGATAATACTTGGTAAGAATATGTTTTGTGTCCTTTAAGCAATCGCCACAAAATTTACGCAACAAGCATTAAGTACCTACTATTATGAGAAAACTAAATTTCATTCTGATCCGACAACTTATTAATATAGGTGCTATATTTTGTAATTAATCACAAACGAATTTAGAAGATCAAAGTTAGACACTGTGTACCGTAAATTCATACAGGGTTTTGCAAGGATATTCAATCATTGGCGTGCCAAAGATAACATTTATTTCTTGTTTAGATATAGAATAAATAACCTGACGAGGCAAACGAAACTAGCCATTTTTTATTACTCATTTGAAAATATTAATAATAATCTAAAAAACATTAAATTTGCTGAACAAAAACTTTGTCGTTTATTGTTGATTAATTAATTGCATTAAAAATTGTTTCATTTTAATTGGGCTACATTTTGAAAAGCAATTATAATTTAAACTTAAACAAGAAAGAAAATTTCAGTTGGGCAATACCCTCTGAGCTTCGTTTCCAATTATATGAGTTCAAATTGCAAGAACTTAACATGCACACCAGAGAACTGCAACCTGCCACCGGCACTTAAAGTAGATTTTTGGAAATGTGTCGGCGCGACAACAGAAAACGAAGGTTGGTTGGTAAAAGGGGACACAAAAATTGAGACACAATATGTATTGAGTGTGTAGGGTGTTGCTGTATTTTTCATGTGAGTCTTCACTTGAGTCATTTTTTTTAGAATCTGCTAAGGGAAAAGAGTCGTTTAATGTGAAACGCAATAAATAAAGATACAAAATAATATTCAACTTAAAAACGTTCATTGCTTCAGTGAATGTTTCTTAAAATAATTAAAATCATTAAATCATTTCATACTTAAATTAATTTATTATTATTTTAATAACTTTTATATTTCCATAAGCTATTATTTGAAATTTTTAAAATAGGAATTGGGGAAATAATTAATTGTTGACGATTTTCTACTCTAACATGTTCTTTTTTTCGGTTATAACATTTTTCGCTCATTTAAACTACAATTTTCAGCATCGGTTGCTATTATTTGTCTCCGAGTATACGCTAAGTTACAGAACTGTACGTAAAGTAATAAGTGAGTTAGAGTTACAACGAAAATCGTTACTTTCAAGGAATTGCACTGAGCTGTGCACACAATTAACGAAAACGAAAAACGTGCGAACGAGATAGACACACAAATATGTGTGCATGTTAAGTTCTGCCAGCAGCTGCTCAAATTTGAACTCATATAATTGGAAACGAAGCTCAGAGGGTATTACACGGCATGCCCGACTGACATTTCCTTTCTTGTTTTCATTGATATTCCATGTAGCTTTTTAATAGATAAAATCATTTAAAATAGCAATACTGCTGGTTCGCGCTTGCGTTTGTTTGTTTTGCGTAAATGAGTACAACTGTTTGTATTACACGGTCGGCATGCCCGACTGACATTTTCTTTCTTGTTTTGTAACCGCCCGACACTATTGCACCCACATTGGTAAAAGTTGAGTTTGATCAACATTTTAGAATTTATCCTTGTCGCTTAGTCATGGTACAGGCACGGAAAAGGAATTTTTCTAAAACGTGTTTGAAAAACCGGGTTATACCACAGTGGTTCAGAACTACGGTCCAAGTGAGCAGTTGTGTTAGCACATCAGCAGCTACCTAACATACATACATATGTATTTTGATCCATAATTTCAGAAATTGCAATTTTTTTTCCCAAAATTGAAAGGCTGTTCTTTTAAAAAGAGATTATATTTCGCTTTAAGCTAGTGGCGACAAAAAGTAACTATGATAATGCCACATTTTTAAACTTTACCTCGTACATGGATTGATAAGTGATTAGATATTTTATGAAGGTGGTTTTATTAATAGGTTTATCAATTGTAAGCCTCTGTTTAAAAACACAAACCATACAATGATTGCAAAAATGTTATCCCGACTCTTGTCAACCAAGAACATATGAAACATGGATCCATTGCCACAGACCAGAATCAAATCGAAAGTCAGACGAGTGGCTTGCATGCATGTGGAGGAACAAATAAAGAAAGGAAGAAAAATGTTTTGTACCACTATGACAACGCACCAGCTCACACCTCCGTCAAGGCGACGGCCAAAATCAACGATTAGGGATTTAAATTGGTTCTTCACCCACCTAACCCACCAGATTTATGTTTCCGATGATTATTATTTGTTCCCAAATTTGCAAAGATAGCTAAAGGGGGAAAAATGGACTCAAAATATGAGGTCATCTCGCAAACAAAAGAGGTACAGAAATGTTAGAGAGCCCCTATACCAAATGTATTTCCCAGCTACAGATCATTGCTTTAAAGTGGCTTTGTTCCTGCTCTGGTGACTTGTTGACTTTTTTCATATTAAGATATTGTGGCTTAGTTTTTTATGATGTGAAGAAAGTAGGAGCGTTTTGTGAGCGAACAACGGTCACACGATGATGGATGAGGTCCTCAAATTCTTTGCTCTTGAACAGTCTCAGTAATTGTTTGTTTTTTTCCGCCACTTTTTTTTTTAAACTGGGCTCACCTTTGTTTTAGGCACTTGGCGGAAAGTTATAACGCTTTAAAAACGGCTTCGCATGTATATATGTATACATTTATATTTATTATCAGAAACAGCAGAGGAGTCTGATAACTATATCTTGTCAAAGCTTCGGCGTTCTAAAGGTAACTTTTTGTTCGCTGAAATATTTTAAAAATGATTTTTGGTTTGTTTTAAAGCTGGAACTACAAATTCCAATATTTCATCCCACGATGAATTAATGAGGTCTATGAGTGTTATGTGAAAAAAAAAGTTTACAGTTGTAGTGGCTTCATCAGAGCGTTGCTCAGTCAGTAATTTGCCAGTTAGTCAGTCTGTGTGCAATAGATGGGCATAATCGGGAAACAATATTTGAAAAAATGACATTTATTAACTTATATTGTAATCAGATATCTATGTATTCATATTTGACAATTATATATTAGAGCACTAACAACTTATTTGCAGCATTTTACAATACCGTATAAATAAAAGTACCCTAAGACTAACACACAAATATGGTAGTTGCAGTATGGCGTCACAACATAGTTAACCTTATGTTAGGTGAAGATGGGTACGACTACTTGCGTTTGAAAATATTACTGAGGCGTCGCTTAGGAGGCGAATTCTGCAAATGAACAACGGAAATTGTAAATGAAAAAAAAAAATAATTATTACCATAAAGGTTCAATTAAGTTGAAATAAATTTAAGAAAGCGTTTTTTTGCTTTTACATCATGACATTGCTAAAAAATAATGTATAAGCTTAGTAAAAGTAACAGAGCTAAGATCCTGCTTAAAGTGTCTAATTGAAAGAAAATTGGGATCAAAAATAATAGTGATATCGCGGCGAGCACAATAAGTAGATTTAAAATAATTGTATTACACCGACGAAATAAGAATGGCATTTGGTTGGACTTTTCACAGACAGCACTGGTAATCTTCATAGTAGTTACTTGAATCTGTGGCAGGCGATGCGACTGAATATGGCCCAAGCAATGGGTGGTCCAGGATTGACAAGAAGATGCGTTGGTTGTCCCACTGAAGCTGATTGTATCTGTTAAGTTATTTATGCTGTTGTCCAATTGGCCGGTTGGCAAGTGAGTTTTGTGTTGAACCGCTAAACTCGAATTTTTAAAAAGAGAAGAGGTATCAATCAGACAAGTACATAAGTGATTATTCTCTAGCTCTTGTTGCGTGATCGATCTATTGTCGTCGTTGGAGTTATATGGGGCGGCCTGCGCCTTTTGTATCCATAGCTGCTTCTCCGTCCAGTTGTAGTTTGATATCGATGAAATAGCTGCCGATCCTTTAAAGTTCACCTCTTCATCAAAATTTTGTTTCATAGTTGGATTTACTTTAGGCTCTATGTTGTCGACGGTAGGTTTCTCTAGCAGCATTGTGACATCCAAATTATTATGGTTAAAAGTAATATAATTATTGTTGTCTTCGTGGGCTAGAACTTTTACGTCATGATCTTCACAATCCATTTCATATTCAAACAAACGCCGAGTCTTATCGAAACATCCAAAGCGCCTCTGCTGCATTTTGCTGCGTTGACGTTGACGATTTGCTTGCTTCGCTACAATTGCTTTAGTCCGCGATCTGTTGTTTGCAAAGATATTTTCGTGCAGGCAGAAAGCAAAGCGTGAAGTTTTTTTGCGCTTGCATTCAACTAAGATATCCTTATTGTTAGATACAGCCGAGCCACATGAATGGGATGTTACGTCTGGTCGGTGGCGGCAAAGGCTCCACCTACGGCCTTGGTCGTTTTTCATGTTCAAAAAATCAGTGATAAACAAATGCAATACGCCACTCATTTCTTTTTGTTTGTCTTGATTATCAGATGATTGATCATCTAGTATATACTGATGATCTCTATAAGTTCCGCTCTTGCATGGCGTAGATGTACAAAAAGCACCAGCGGCACAAAACTGCAGATTATGATGCTGGGCATCCGACAAAAGATTATGATGTCGCGGCTGCTGTGAAGGAGCATACAGTTTTAAAATGTCTGATTGTGGTACTTTCCACATAAAGTCACAGAGACGGAAACGAGGACGACAACAAATACCCTGCCAATATGCTATGCCTTACATACAAGATACATCACAAAAAATAACAATATTATGTTTCTGCATAACATACCTCGTCGCGAGGCAATGAATTTCCGCCACCTATGCCACTACTGCCCATACTGAAGCGGGAAGTAAACATCTTGAATCGCGCTGGGGTTTTGGCTGAGCTAGTATTATCCGAAGATACGCGTAACGGTTCCCGCGGTGGCTCTAAGCTGCCAAAAGACAATCGACTACCATTCTTACTGGGTGTTGGAGGTCCCGGTCGCTTGTAGTGAGTTCCCAGAGATTTTTTCCGTGTACCGTTCCCTTCCTTAATAGTGAGTAAAGTGCTCATGCTATCATCCAGACAAAGTTGGACGTCCTATCGTGAGTTGAATAAATCAAATAAATAAAGTAAATAAATAAATTAATAAAAGTTGCGTTATGGCTGAAAATAACATTTCCTAAGCAATATCTTATCAACATTGAGTAGAAAGCAAAAACTATGAACATATATCATGAACCATTTGATTTTTAGTACTCGTGACCAAATTTACGCAATAAGCATTTAGTTTAGCAAATTCCATATGCAAATCAAATTTTATTTCGATTGGACAACTATATTATATAGCTGCCTCAGGAACTTTTTGTAAATATATTCTTGATCAGCATCAACACCCGAGTCGATATAGCCATGTTCGTCAGTCTGTACACAGTCTACAGCCAAACTAGGTATGTATATCGGTCTATGCTGCAAGCAGTACAAGTTTATTTTGGATTTTTGCCACGCGCCCCACCGTCCCCGCAAATCATGAAAAACGATTTCACAATTCCTATAACTCGAAAAGTATTAAAGATATCTGTACAAAATACCAAATGACCAACTTTGGTTCGAATCGAAAATCTATATCACATAGCTTCCATATAAGCAATCTGACAAACATCACAGCCAAGAAATGTCTTTAGTATGAGAAACTTTTTTATCTATTGAGCTATCTAAACCAAACTTACACAGTAGGTGCAAAACATTTTTTAAAATTTTCCGACCAGCTTTGGTTTGGATTTAACAACTACATCATAATCAATCGTATTTACAAAATTTTAAAAGTTGGAATTACCGAGCCTTTTCTCACAAATTGGTTATTAATATGTTAAGCTTATTAGTTTAAAAGACATCGAACATTGGTTACTTTATACTGCTCTAGAATACCCCGCAATATCTTACAGTCAGCTCGCTCGACTGTAGCCGTTCTTACTAGTTAGTACTTGGTTCGTGCATCTGAAGCATTTTTTCTAAAACATCCTAGCGGAACTAAAAACGAGTTCATTATTTGCCACGATAATGTGAATTTCTATCGCGTTTCAGTATCTAAATTGGTTAGTGTTGGTCTATTTATTTTAGGTGAAGATGGAACAGTCACCTGCTGTGGGCAATATTTCTTGTTGCAGTTGGTCAAAATTCAGATTTTTTAATATTTTTATACCCTCTAAGGGGTATATTAGGTTTGTCAGAAGTATATAACAGGCAGAGGGAGGCGTGGCAGACTCCATAAAGTATACACTAGTAGGCATAAATATTTAGACAACACCTTAAGTTAAATCTACTTAAAATTTAAACTTTCTGCAAAAGAATTTTGGTATCAATGGAAAGGTCACTTCAATTCCGTTTTAATAACACAAAATTTTTCTTAACCCATTGAGTACTCGTGGAATATTTTCAATTCTTGCAAAGGTCTACTTTTTAAACTTTTTCCCCCGGGCAAAATCAAAAAATGTTTGAATGCAAAAAGTTTCTCCAAAAGAATCTATTAGTTAAGGGAAATCAAAAATCTCTTTGCAAGTATTTTTTATGATTTTTTAAAAATTGATATTTAACCCATTTTTACCTACTTTTCATCAAAATAGTCACTTTTGGCACATTTCAAAAAAACTTTTGCATTCAAACATTTTTGATTTTGCCCGGGGGAAAAAGTTTAAAAAGTAGACCTTTGCAAGAATTGAAAATATTCTACGAGTACTCAATGGGTTAAAAAAAATGTTGTGTTATTAAAACGGAATTGAAGTTACCTTTCCATTGATACCAAACTTCTTTTGAAGAAAGTTGAAATTTTAAGTAGATTTAACTTCAAGTGTTGTCTAAATATTTATGCCTACTAGTGTATATATTCTTGATCAGCATCACAAGCCGAGTCAATTTAGCCATGTCCGTCTGTCTGTCTGTCCGTATGAACAAACAGAACTCAGAGATGGTAAGAGCTACAATATACGTTTTAGTCAGTATCGACCACATATTTAGTCAGTCAATACAAGAATCTTTTTTTTCTTTCGATGCCACGCCCCATTCGCCCACAATACCAATTTTGGCATGCAGGTTGCTAGATATTATATAAAGATTATGTCATCAACTTTTTTTGGATGCCACGCCCCCTTCGCCCACCAAAAGCACAATTGCGTTGTAACTTTGCATGCTGCTGGCTCACTTATTTCTTAACGTATAGTTTTCTAACTTAGCATATACTTGCAGACAAATATTATCAGAAAAATATTGTAAAAATTTCATTAAAATTGGACTATAATTAAAAAAGATTTTCATACACCGAAAATCGATGCGTTCAAGCAAGGCATAGCCACGTGCATTGCACTGAGCTCTACACACAAGCAACGAAAACGAAAAACGTGTGAGCGAGAGAGAAATACAAATATGTGTGCATGTTAAGTTCTTGCAGCAGCTACTCCAATTTGAACTCATAAATTTGAAAACGAAGCTCAGAGGGTATTACACGGTCGGCATGCCCGAGTGACATTTCTTTCTTGTTTTTTAACTGCGGCACTAAGAAAAGTATTATTGATTTTCGCTAATGTCCCTTTGATTTGAGCACAATCGTTGCGCTTGTTGTTGTCCCAAACTTCTAGCTACATTACACTGAAAAACACCCATATTTGGCTGCAACATTCAAATTAATTAAAAAAACTATCTTACCTTCAAATTGTCCTCCTGGGTGCATAAGTCATACTGTGCGGCATACGTGCTTTTTAAATGTGGCGGCTGCAACGAATTACGGTATTGCAGTTCTTCAGCGCTATGTTTTGGATCAGAGACATAATTGAACATTTTCATACTTTATTGCATTAATTTATGTACGTACGTTATATCCGGAACACGTCCTAGCCTTAGATCTGTTAGATAAGTGTTATTAAAGATCTCACCTTCTTCGTCTTCCATAGCGAGATTGCTGCTCAGGTTACCAGAAGGCACGATAGGGTTATATGGCTGCCATTCTTCCTCGGCCGAAAGAGTAGTTGTTGCCTGACCGGTCTTTTGTAAATGGCTTAGCTTAGAATTAAGTAAAGCATATTGTTTTTGCTGTTCTAAAATCCTTTCATTGAGTCGAACAATTTGATTTGAGAGTTTACGTGTGTGTTCCTCATATTTTATGTTCTGTAATAGTTTAAGGGGTTTCAATTGCATTAACATAAACATAGTTCACAGTTAAAATTTAAATATGCATGGAAACAATTAGTTATTATTATTCATACGATTTTAAGTAAAATATTTGCTATATTGTGCTTGTTATATATGTATACACCTAAGTCTAAGTAACAAGGTTTGAAAATTGAATAATTTTAATTTTTTTTCACGGTTTAATTTCATTTAGCACGATCTAAAATTTTATGTGCTCAAATTTTTTTTACACGGCTTCTTCTGGAAAAAAACTACCGTGTAAAAACAGACTTAGGTGTATATACCTTGGATACCTCGTAAACTATATATAACAAACACAATATAACTATATATATTCATATATATATTATTGGCCCGAGCCGAAATAGCTGTGTCCGTCTGTTCGTCTGGATAAATAAATGGTAAGAGCTACAAGCAAAAAGAATGTTTATTTTTTTGATGTCACGCCCATTTGCCTACAATGAGTGAAAAACCTCAAATACCTCAAAAAATTTTGTTGCTGAATTTATCAGTTACTATAAGACCTAGACATACAAATTGTGCGGTGCAGATTCCCAAGTACAACATAAACACAATATCATAATAAATTTTTTGACACATTGCCCCCTTTACCCCACAAAAAAAAATAGTTTTCAAATTGACGCCCCTTTTTATAGGATGTACTTCTTATCGTATAGTTTTGTATTTTAAAATTTATTTAGAAACAATAATCCTGAAAATCGAATTAAAATCAGACAATAACCAAGAAAGTCTTAAAGCTAATTTTATCCCGATCGGAGCGGTGATACGAACACTGTAATACTTATTTTTGTCGTTGAAATATTTTATGTACTCTCATTTTGTGTATGTTATTAAATAATAATTAGGGAAAAGGACGGCGTATATGATGTTAGGGCAAACTTGACTGTAGTTTCTTGTTTGTTTTTTTTTTTTGTTATTGATGATTGTTTTTAATATTGATTTTAAGTGTTTTTATTTTAAGTAGTTTTAAGAGTTATAAGTTTCAGTAGTGTATAGTCCCGTTAAGATATCCGTTTCTCGTAACCCAATTAAGAATTGAACATTATTATTTTTAGTGTAATTTAAAAATCTGTTGACGAAGCTTCTTTGATTCCCTAAAACGACTTAGGTTTAACTTAATAATGCTTTTTGGGGACTTTAAGTCTTCAATAACTTTTGGTAATTTATAATAAAAATGTATAATTAATTTTATGATAATAAATGTTAATATTAAAATAAATTTCACTTTTAGTTTTAAACAACTCAAAACAATAAACAATAAAAAAAATTTTTATTTGATGTGCAGTTACTAACCTGTGTACTTCGTTTTTCCAGTTCCGCGAGATTGCTGGCTGCATCGCGATCATGCTTTTCTTTCATTCGGGTTACTTCCTCCATATACAGAGTGCGCTAAGGTTAGTAGATTGTGTGATTTGAAACACGGCAAAGAACGCGCTTTTATCGAGATAGTGTTAGTAATGAAAAGCATGTGAAAGGGGACATACGGGCAACAAAAGCTATGATTTTAACTAAGGAATCTCCAAGAACATAAGAGTAAATTTTTTTGCCACGCTGTCACCATTTTACTTACTTATTCTTTTCCCCAAATTATACACATAGCTCCAAATAATATTTTTTTATTTAAGCTAGTCTATACAAATACATTTTTTGCAGAAACGTTCTAAATTCTAAATAGCATAAAAATCATATATGACCAATATGTCTAAAACTCAGTTGGGTTTCGAATTCTTAAATTTATTTGAAGTTTGTTGCTCAAAATAATAAAATATGTTACGACCATAAAGACCGCTAGCATAATCAAAAATTTCGAAAAAGTTATATTGAAAAATCTACAGTCTGGCGTGTTCTGGACTCGTTCTTCTTCTGAAAAAATTTGTTGTATAGTGTAGGATTTTGTTTGTCGGTCTGAACTGACTTTCCAAAAAAAGTCGACGAATTCTAAAATTGGGGACTTCGTTTTCGAATTAGTTTATTAATTGAATATGTATGAAGTCGGTTGGTAGTTATGGTAGGTTATAGAGGAGTAATAGAAAGAGAAAAGGAAGAGAAGAGGAAATAAGTATAAAATTTGTCTACTTTTAATGATTTCAATACAACGCACATTAATCAGTAAAATAATTTGGTAGGGAATAAGGAATGCGTGAAAATTTAAAATATACATACATATATTTTTAAGTACTTATCATATTATTATATAAATTGGGAACAGTGTTGAAGAAGTTATTGTTTGAAGCAAGAAAAAGTAAAAAAAATATTCCACGAATTAAGCAGAGGATATGTAAGAGGAACTGAGCTGACCCCACACCAAACAGTGATATTACAGTGATACATAGGGAACTTATGATATTTATGAAAACAAAAAGCTGAGTGCTATTTCTTGATTGTTTTTGTTTTTTTGAAACTACACCAAATCGGGTCGTTAGGTTTATATCTAAGAATGTGTACACATGACAAATTTCGTTACAAAAGCTCGATTTAGTTAAACAAACATTTCAGTATTAAGTATTTAAGTATAGTTAATAATATAAAAATCCGCTAACTGTCGTAAAACACCCTAATTGTCCAATATCAAGGTTGTGACGAAACATTTAACAATATTTACAAAACACAAGTAACATTAGGCATTCCAACCATTCCAATTAGAACAATTCTTTAAACTGCTTAATGTTAATCGTTCTCATAATATTGTTGTTCGAATTCAACGGATGTGATCGATTAGACTGAATATAAAGAGGTGGTCCAAAGTATTTAAACAAAAAGCATTTTTGCCTGCGTAAATTAAACCACTATATCATACGGACATTGAATAATCGGTTTGAAATAAACAGTATGAAAAAATTTACTGTATATCTCGATAATCGGACTTTTTCAAAGCTGCTGGCGCTGTATGGCATACTTTCAGTGTGTGCTCATAAAATTTTAACAAAATTACCAGAATTACAAATAATAAGTAGTATTTAAAGTTTACTACATGCTCTATTGACATGAATAATAGTTTGTGGCCAACACTTATTGAGCGAACTGTTTATCTCAATGCGAATGCGACATCAAACTTCTTAGCTAATCACTTTAAATTAATTTTATTTATTAAAAAATGTAAGAAAATGTCGGCATTGATTGAAACAACATTTTTAAATAAAATTTAAAATAAAAAGAAAAATTAAATGTCGCACAACATTTCTACTCACCATTTTCAGTTTCATTTTTTCTAGTTTACCCTCCATTTCAAGACGCTGATCTTTAAGTTTTTGCTCAAAATGACAAATTTCTGTTTTGGCATCACGATACTTTGCCTGCAGTATCTGACAGTCTAGTTCCAATTGCTGTGCTTTAGCACAATGCATAGAAATTTGTTCGTGCGATTTATGTAATGCGTCAGAAAGTTCTTTGCGATTTTCATGAATCTCTGTTAATTCGACATTGCATTCATGTAGTTCATCCTTTAAAATTTTAAGTTTTCGCTGATATTGAGCCTCTCTTTCCACGGTTTTTTCGCGATGCAATTCCAATTCTTTTATCTTTTCATCTAGTTTACACCGAGCCGATTCGTGAATAAGCCGAGTGCTGTTTAGCTCCAATAGCGCATCCGATAATTGTGACCTTGCTATATTCAACTGTTGAATCAAATTTGTGTTCTCTACTAGATCTGGCTGATCAGCATTGCTGTTATTTTTCAAGTTATTATCATCGGTTACGGATTGAAGCTGAATACTAAGCTCAGTTGTTCTTTTTTGATATTGCCGAATGTCTGAGTTTAGCCCTTCTACCTCTTGACTCAGTCGAAGATTATCCTTCTCTACATCGCTTAAATGCTGTTCGAGTGTACGCTGTCTCTTTTCCGCATTTTCACATGATTTTTCGAGTTGCATTATTTGATTTCGATTCGCTATGAGCTCTGCCTCTTTCGAAATACATTGACGTTCTAAAGTAAGCAATTTACTTTCGGCACAATTTGCTCGTTCTCTGTTCTGTTTCAGTAACATCTTTAAATTGTCCTTTTCATGTTGTAATATACGGATAAATTCTATTTTTTGTTCTTGTCCGAGTTTGCTCTCTACAACTTCACGTTGATTTTTTAAAAGAGCAGTTTGTTGCTCATCTAATTTAATAACCATTTTTTTAAGGCGCTTAGTTCCTAGGTCCACCTGTGCTTTGATTTTCTGCAGTTCTACCTCCCGTTTTGAAAGTGTATCTTTTATATCTTTTTCACTAACTATATACTGCGAATCTATTTGCTTTATTTGATTCTCCAAGTTCAAACATTTTTTTTCTTCCTTTGCAAGAAGTTTTTGAACATCAATCAGCTGTTCATCGCGTTGCTTCACCTGAAGTAGTTCTATTTGCAACTTTTTCTGTAACTCCATAATTAGCTTTTCTTTTTCCGCAATGAGTTGTTCCTGCATGTGACTCTGTTTTTCGAGTGCCTGTCGCATCGACTCGACTTGTTCTCCATGTTCCTTTTGCAGCTTCTCATACTCGATAATTTTCGAAATGTTAGTATTTAACTCGATTTTTAAATTTGTTTGCTGTATCTTTGCAGCTTTTAGATTTTTCTCAACATGCTCCTGTTCTAGCTTCTGCATACACAGTTCTTGTGTTGCAAACACTAAATTTTGCTTCAGTAAAAATATTTCATTGGGTAAATCCTTTGACTTTTTAGTTGTTGTCTTTTTCATATCTTCCAACTGTATTTTGTTATTTTGTACAACAATTCGTTTCCCCTCTGTGGGTTGAGTATAAAATTCTTGTAGGATCTCTTCAAGTCTTTGTTTAATCTGTATATTTTCAAGTTCCCTTTCACTTAAACTTTTAACAAAAGCCTGTAATTTATTTTGGATCTCGAATTGCTTTTTATTGTTAGCTGTTAACTCCATTACTAGTCTGATATTTTTACGATTATGCTTTTGATTTTGAATTACCAACTGACGCTTCAAAGATTTAATTTTCTCCGTGTGTAATGTTAAAGTTTCTATTTCACTATTAAAAATTTTATCCATACAACGGTTTAAGTTGCATAATTCGAAAAAATTTCTGTCAAATTGCAAAAACTCTTCATAATTTTTTTGTAGCTCTTGACGGGCGTTGGGTGAGTAACTTTTGAACTCATTTTCATATTGTTGTATATTCGTGCATTTTTTCATCAGATCGTTTTCCCTGTCTGCCCATTTGCAATTTAATCTATTTATTTCTAGCATAAGTTCATTGATTTTTTCTCCGTTAATAATATTTTGACGAATCATTGTGTTGTACTGTGCTTGAAATTCTTTTGCTCGTTGGTTCTCTTGCTCACAGTTAATAGACAATTGTTCCATGTGAAGTCGAATTAGATTCAGCAGTTCCGATTGCGAATCTTCAGCGGAAGAAGTTACTTCTAGTTGAAATTTTCGGGTGAGCTTTAATAGCTCTTTTGTAATACTTATCTTCTCCTGAGTATTTAGTGCAATCTCCTCCCGCAGCTGATCATTTTCTTGTTCTTTTTCGCGCAGTTGTTTGTCGATTACTGATGTTGCCAAATTTTCAGGAGTCGTATTCATGCTACTGTGCAATTGAGAAGTATCCAGAAGATCTGATGATGAGTTAAGAACCTCCCTACCATTTCGTAGTTCATTGCGTGTTTCTTGCAAACATTGCTGTAGCTCAATCTTGTCTCGCTGTAGAATTGCATTTTCCTTTTCCTTTTCGTTCAACAATTGCGTCGTAGACTGTAAGTTCAACTCCAGTTGAGTAAATCGATCCATCCAAAGGCCTACCCGCTCTTCTGATATATTTAACTGTATATTTGGAAAAAATTTTAAATGTTTTAATAAAAAGTAAGTAATCAAATAAAGCGGTTAATTTTTGTACGAATTGTTGCTAAAAGAAGGATATAAAACGCAAACTTACTATGACGGAAATAAGTTTGGGGCCTATCCCCAGGGCAAACAACGGACTACAAACAAAGCAGTGTTAGCAATGCCGAATGCACACATTGAAATACAGATGTATCTATCGTACTGGAATGGTGTCAATCTGAGAAAAACGTAGTGCCTATTCGCTAAGTATAGTTTCATTTATTAACTTCGGTCTTATCAAACAACCGACTGTTGAAAAGTTCGACGAATAGTATGACGCCTTAGCATACAATTTTGCCACTCGCTTTGGAACCACGAATATGGCCTTGAACGATTGCAGTTTACTGCTTTGCTTACGACATGGGTGACGTGTGGGGGATATTTAAAAAAGACCAATTCATTTGCCTTTTTGAAAGCATTAATGTCACTGCCCAAAAACTAAATAATTCCATCAGAAGTTTTCTTGTACCGTAACGAAGATTAAGAACTAGATTTAGTAATTAGATTCGTAAATATCATTTGGATATCACACTGCCTATCATGGCCACCATAACCATTCACATGAGATACAAATTTGTAACATTGATTAGCTAACATTTATTATTCAATAAATCAAATCAGGTTAACTCAGTTGTTAAGCATTCACGATGCTATTTTGCATGTTTTTAATGTCTACAAGATTATTACGAATTTTTTAAGTGTTCTTTAATGGAAACTCATCCAAATTGTTTCATTGTTCATCAATATTAATATACCTACGAAGTTTCGTATCTTATGTAAAAATATATAAGGAGCAAACAAGATTGTCACTTTATCAACAAATTATAAACCCTCAATACTTTTGGAATAGACATAAATTAAGCATTGTTTGATATGCACTTGGTAGTAGAATCTGAATTCATTGCTTCAATAAAATAGAAATATACTTATAAACTAATAAAACATCCGTTTCCATCTGACCAACCCTTTTGCTCTAACATATTAACGTGTTGAACAGCTATGTACGTATTTGTAGTTTCGTTTAATTTATTTTGTCACAATTTTATAGCGTCGGTCATTTACCTAATTTCCCAAAGAAATAAACTTACATATGTAATATATAACGACCCAAATGCTACCAGAGCTAACATTAGTTGCCTTAGGCATGATCTTGTTGTCATTGGAGCGAGTTTAAAACTATCTGTGGACATTAGTAAAAAATCTTTGGCATGCCAAATATATTATTTTACTTCAATTGTAATCAGATTATAATAATAAAATAATATATAAGTTTTTGGAACTTAAAACATACAAAAAATAAACCTACCTTTTTTACCACATTATCATGTTCGGCTCTTAGCTCCTGCAGTTGTTCGCCCTTCGCAGCAAGGTCTGCTTCATTTCTGCGAAGTTCCTTCATTAACCTCCTATTAAGCTGCAATTCAAGTAAAAATTATAATACAGTTAAACTCTAGGTACTCAGCACTGATTGACTGCTTCACGTACGATTTCAAATTCGCTTGGTGCATAATTATCCATTTTAAAGGTGTCCTCCTTATGCTCATTTTGTAGGGTGGCCTTCAGTTTAGATAACTGTATCTTTTTTACGGTATTCTCTGTTATTATGAAAAAAAAATAATTAAATGAGCTAGCAATTAAGAAAAACTATAAATCATAATCATATAACCTTTAGTAAGCGAATTAATTAAATTCTCATTTTCAAAAATTTGTTCTTCTAAAACAGTCTTTTCATAACGCTCCGTTTCCAATTGAGCCTGAATATTGATAAATTATTAGTTAGAGAAAATTAGCATAATATCTGTACTTATTTACTTACCCGCAATCCTAAGACCTCACGCGTCCGCTTTTCAAGAAGCTCTGTTTTTGGTGTTAGAGGGGTAAATGTTTGGTTTACGTTCTGTATTCTAAGGCTTTCTTGTTGCACCGGCATTTGCGACACGGGTCTTATATTCACAGTCGCCTCATTGTCAATTGTTATAGGATCCTTGTTATTGCTAACAGACAAACTGTTGATGTAATCAGTGCTATCGTGGACATTTTCGGCGGTGCTGGAAGAACTACCAGAGCCACAAGGCTTGGCGTTCAAACCCCCTAGTTGAGTGATATCCGAACCAAGCATCGGTGAAAAAGCAATAACACTCTTTTCAAAGTTACTTCCAACATTTATAATAGTCTGATGCAAATGGTTTCGTGTTAGACTAGGCCTATTAACAGTTTGTTGAAAAAATTCCGCAATGCACAGTTGAACAGTTTCTGGTAAATTTTCACAGATCTTATGAAAGTATTTTCTGGGATTCTGAACGCATGTATTATGCATGAGAAGTGTATACACATAAATTTTATCCGATGGCAAAACCCGTCCATCACAATCAAGATTCGGGATAAAGTCTGGATATACATCTGTAAACGGATTCTGATTAAAAAACAAATACACAAATTACTAAACTAAAACATACCTTTGATAAATACATTCAGCGGTCCCAAAGGAAACGGCTTACTCGAAAGTGACGAACAATGTCCAGTCGGTCGCTCAACATGAGCATGTTGTGCATATACTTCATAAAAGGCCTCAATGTCTGAATCTTCTATAGATGAAATGTTTTCTATAAAATTGCATTGTTTTACCTATAATTTAAAAACAATATTATTAACACTACAAATATTGATTTTGTATTTATCAGTCCCTAATGAAAACATACCCAATTCAAAAGTAGCAAATTCCAAACGCGAAGCTCCATTTTAACACAAAAACAAAAATACAAATAACATATATAACATCAAATATGCATTTACGTTGCTTTCGTATGCTGCACCTTCTTTAATGAGACTGGAAACTAAACAGCATAACCCAAGCGCTTGGAAATGAGCGCGCTTTGTACAAAAACGATACTAATTTTTCAATGAGTACTTTATCAAAATTACTCAGTTTTTTGCTTCGTTCAAAATAAGTTCGAATGATCGGTTCAGTAAAATTATTGAATGAACTAATTCATTTAGATACATTCATTTCCTTAAAATTTTCTTTTTCAATGGTCGGTTTGGTTCTTTTCGTCGTTCCGTTCAGTTTTTGAGTCGATCATTCAGCGTCAATAAATCAATAGATTTATATATGTATGTATGTAAGATGTACATTAAATTTTAGCGGCTGGCTTTTCGCTTACCTTTTCGCTACTAAAGCATTAACAATTGTATTGTTATGTGTCGAACAAAGCCTCTTTCGTTAATTGAACTAAAAGAACAACACTACTCTAAGCGTACAATGAACTATTATAAACATTTTTTAAAAATATGTTTATCTAATTTTAAAAACAAATTAAAAATAAATTACTCATTCATATTAGATTATTAATTAGTAAACTCATTTAATGTTAAATTAAATTAATTGATTATAATCTATTAAAATTTTCTCTGAGTTTATATGATTTATCAATTTTTATGTAAGCAACTGCTTGAACGTTTTTAATGCCTAATTCATACTTACCTCATATTCGAGGAATGACTGAGAAATATGCGAGAAATAAGACAGTGAATAACCTAAAGCATCCGGCATATTTTTGTGGCAGTTGTCAAAGTGGGAACAGTTTGTAATATGTATTCAAGTAATATAAATTATTGCAGTTGCTGAGGACCCGCTTATCAACAAATTAATAGCCAAAATAATAGTAGAAACAATTTAGCCAAAAAAAAAACAAGAATGAAAATTTCTGACGGGCATGCCGACCGTGTAATACCCTCTGAGCTTCTTTTCCAATTATATGAGTTCAAGTTGGAGTAACTGCAGCAAGAACTTAACATGCACACAAGAGACTGTCATTGAGTATGGATCGTCATAGTATGATTTTAATGTGAGTGTAAATTTTGTTCACAAAAATCGAGTAGCACAAAAATCACAGACACTCGAGCGGAGTGTGAGCGAAAATTATGTTCAGAAAAAATTGATTAGCACAAAAATCACAGACACTTGAGCAGATTGTGAGCGAAAATTTTGTTAACCAAAAAATCGAGTATCACAAAAATCAGTGAGAGATGAATGAAAACTGAGCGTTGGTTTTCGACGCTCACAGAGCGAGTATCACAAAAAATCACCAAACGAGTAGCAAATGACGATTTTACGAGAATCGCATAGACTGAGTGGCGACGCACAAGCAAAGACCTTTTTGGTTTGTGTGCACTCTTCTTGTAATGTGCGAGAGCGAGAGAGCCGAATTTACCGTTCTCCTTAATTTTATTGCATGCGTTGGTAGAAATGTACATACATATGTACATACGACTTATTGCATGTGCTAAAGTATATGTATGTATGCATGGATATATGTTTTTTGGTCGGGCGTCGAACGCTCAAATTTCATTCACAGAGCGAGTGTCGCGGGGCACACACTTTGTGAACGCTCACTCAACGAGTAGCACTCGCTTTTAAACCGCTCACTCAACGAGTAGCACCCGTTCTGTGAGCGTGTCGTACGCTCAGCTCACAGAAAAATCAAATCACAATCGAGTGCTTGAAACATACGCTCAGAGTAAGGTGTGAGTGTTGCCTTTTTTTAATCACGAGTAGTGAGTGAAGCACAAACTTTCAGAGTGAGTTTAAATCATGAATGAGAGAAATGTGAATAAATCACAACGAGTATAGATCCATATTCGGATCAGATTGAAAATTCATTACTCGTTGCAGTTCTCTGGTCACAACTCAACCCTCTGGGGGGTATAATGGGTTTGTCAGAAGTATGTAACAGGCAGAAGGAGGCGTGGCAGACCCCATAAAGTATATATATTTTTAATCAGCATCAACAGTTTTTTGCAAATATCTCAGTAAATATATCACCCATGCAGATTACGAGATGCAATATAAAGATAATGCCATCAAACTTTTTTTGGGTTCCACGCCTCCTTCGCCCAACAAAAGCACAATTACTTTGTAACTTTGCATGCCGCTGGCTTAGTTATTTCTTAACGTATAGTTTTGTAACTTAGCATATACTTGCAGATAAAGAATATCAAACGATTGTGAAAATTTCGGACTATAATTAAAAAAAGTTTTTATACAACGAAAATCGTTCGTTTCAAGTAAGGCATAGCCACGTGCATTGCACGAAAACGAAAAAGGTTTGAGCGAAATAGACATTCAAATATGTGCGCATATTAAGTTCTTGCAGCAGCTACTCCAATTTGAACTCATATAATTGGAGACGAAGCTCAGAGGGTATTACACGGTCGGCATGCCCGACTGACATTTTCTTTCTTGTTTAAGCATGTATACATTTTTTCAATCATTCTTAATTTTCACAATCTCTAACGCAATCTCAAGTTAGCAATTTTTAAAATTCAGTTTCAACTTTCCGTAGCCCCCAAGCCGGTGGGCGTGGAGACTTAAAATGTTGGCCTAAATTCTTCAAAAATTAATATAAAAATATTAAGAGTGAAAAAAAAAGTTTATTCCAAAGGAAAAAAGTTGGGGTCGAAAGGGTTAATGTTTATTATATCAGGAACATTGGAAGTTAGGAGAAGTATGTCTCTGTCGCAGCATGCATACATATGAGCACTAATTTTGTTGCATGCGGGGCTACACAAATCAGCTGGTACCGATATGTCGATAAAAACTTAAACAAAATATCGAATATCACCCGCCCGGCTAAGCCTTAAATGTAGCATGGCCAAGTGGTTAGAAAGGAATAGGGGAAAAGAGGAGTTAGAATGAGGAATAGAAAGGAAAGAAAATAAGAGAAGGATAACACGTGTTGGAAGTCAGTGTGTGCTGCGAGTGAGGAAACAAAAAATTTGGCGGAAAACATAACATTATAAAAATAAAATTCCCTCGACACTCGCGGACGCATACAACAACAATGTTACGCAATGTTCGGTCGGTGGACATTGCACACTGGGCGGAATTGCCAAATAAGTGGCGTAAAGTCGAAAATTTTGTGGAAGCAAATAATAATTGTATTTCTGTATATTCAAACTAGATTCCCTAAATAGGAAAAATCGATGATCGCTTTTACCCAACATGCCACATTTTGAAGGCCAAGGTATGTAGAATGGATAGAACAAAACAATTTGGTGTTCAAATGTATTATATTTTATATAAGTGTACTGTTTTGTATTGTCCAAAAAGCTAGAAAACTAAAAATATGTGTTCGTCTTCTGTGGAGTAAAAACTAACCTTCTGCGTGTTTCTGCGATATTTAATGTATGTGAAAAAAAAAGTGGAGAGTGTGTATAAAAAGTTAGTAATAATCTTGTTTGCGGCTTTTTGCGGCTTTGGCGGTATTTTGAACTTGTAGATCACATTGAGTTCTGTCATTCAACGCTGCTGGACGTATGGATCGACAGCGACCGTAACTCTGCCGTTCTTGCAAACTGGATATTTGGCCAATTGACTGAATGTTCGCTAACCAATGAAAGCATTAGTGAAATTAAAAGGAAAGTTAAAAGCTTTGAAATATACATTGCTTCGAATTTACAAAAGTGCAGCAGAAATATGCGCACATTCCGAATAAAACATTCATAGTGGCTATCAATGAGCTTTAAAATTGGATTGGACAATAAAGAATTTACAGACAGTCTTCGATAAGCTAAATTATGATGAAGCAGGGCCCCGTCTTAAAAGAAAACTAGCTGCCGATGTTGCAATGAACAATAAAAACGACACCAAACTTTTGATTCATGCCGCTACAATGGCAGCCAGAAAATCAAATGAAAGTGGCACCTCATTTGTGCTTAAAAATTTTAGCAATTCTGAATGCGATGCTACTGAAGCTAAAAGAAAGCAGAGCCAATACCTTTAACAACAAATGAAGTTTTGAAATTCTTGCTGGAAAACTCGATAAGCAAACGGTTATATAATGAAATTCGTCAAATAAGCAAACAGCATAATTGTGACATATATCCAAGCTACCAAAATGTCCAGGAAGCTAAATTGCAATTGAGACCTACGGGCTTAACCGTTACAGAAACTATGGCAAAAGTTACCTTGCAAGATTTGTTAAATCACACTGCTAGCCGCATCGTATTGTAGCAGGAATTATTTGCTAACTTAGAAATCGTTTCAAGTTTAAAATTACATGCGAGTTTCGGATACGATTTATCAACTGGACAAAGTATGTACAAAATAAGATTTGAAACGAACGAACCTGACGCTGTTGATCAATCTTTATTTGTAACTGCCGTGATACCTCTGAAGCTTATAGACGAAGCAGGAACAATTTTTTGGAATAATAGAATTCCACAGTCTGTAAGATTTTGCCGACCCCTCAAAATGGAATTCGCAAAGAACACAAAAGATCATATTCTTGCAGAAAAAAACGATTTGGACAGTCAAATAAAAAACTTGACTTCTTGTGTAGTACCAATTTCAAATGAAAGAAGGATCATTGTCTCGTACGACCTTTATATGACTTTAATAGATGGAAAAGTTTTAAGCGTTTTAACGGGCACAAAATCTAGCCAGTTGTGTTTGATTTGTGGTGCAGGCCCAAAACAATTTATGGAAACCTATAACACAAATTGTTTTAAACCAAACCCTCTGCAACTTCAATATGGAATAAGTCCACTTCACGCTTGGATACGCAATTTTGAATTGCTGCTTAAAATATCATACAGATTTGGGTTAAAAAAATGGTAAGTAAGAAACAAAAAGACAAATTAGAAATGATTGAAAAAAAAAAAAATATATACAAAGAAGATTGTGACAAGAAATGGGTTTGCATGTAGATAAGCCAAAATTGAATGGAAGTGGATACTCGAACGATGGCAATACTGCGAGAAAAGCATTTTTAAATACGAAGTTATTTGCATCAGTTTTAGAACTCGACTTGGAGTTACTTGAGAGTCTGCATACTATTCTAATAGCTATTAACTGCAATTTTGCAATCAACGCTTTAAAAATTCAAAACTTCTCAGATAAAACTATTATATCATACATGTTACATTATTCATGGTATTCGATGTCACCAACTCTCCATAAGATTTCAGTTCATGGATCACAAATAATAACTGCATCAGTAATGCCGGTGGAGTGTCTTGGAGAAAACGCGTCTGAAGCGAAAAATAAATTTTACAAGCGTGATCGGCTACTGTACGCTCGACACAATTCGCGGGTAAATAATATGATGGATGTATTCCAAAGATCTATGGACTCTTCAGATCCCCTTATCTCTAATATATCCATTAAGAAAAGGGGAGCCCGACATAAAAAAAAAACACGTATACGCATTGTTGCCTTATATTGGCTATTGGGGTAGGCATGGTCAAATGAACTTTAAATTTTGTTAGAGTGCTATTCTTATCAAATATACCAAGTTTCAGCTCGATATCTGCGTTATTCGACTTTATGCTACTTATTTGGCAATTCAGCCTTAAGGCAAATGAGCTAGCAAGGGTTGCCCCCGAAAAGACAAGCCGATTCGTAACAATTTCTTGGCCATTCGTTTGAGCAAGAAGTTTGTATTTTTGCTCGATATATCTTTCGTTAATAGCTTTTTTTTCTTCTAGCGTTGCCAGCATCAACTGCGGCTGCCTGAGAGCGTTTTGGGTGCTTACTGATTCCCTGTTATTGAAAATTGGCATCTGTTGTAGGATATCTTCAGTACATGGCATTCAGGCATGGACACAACGCTTTCATTGACGCAGACACATTTTAAATAAAACCACACGTTGCATTGGTCACACTGAACGCAATTCTCGGAACCATTATATTGTTTTTTTCACACTCCACACAAAGCCATGTCTATTTATTAAGTTAAATTGCTTGAACTTTTTATTTATAAAAAGTTTTTGTATAATTATCGTCGCTTTTATTTACAAAAATTTTAAACTTTTAGTTTTAGTTGTTTTATAAGAATTCGTGCGAGCCGTCATGATTGTGTATGCATACACTTTTTAGACCCTGAGCTCTTTGAAATAGAGCAAAAGGGATAGTCAATTTGTGCGAAAAGTTGTTTGTCTGTCCGTCTGTATAAACGACTGTTTCTCAGAAAGTATAATAGCTATCCATTTTTCGTTGCTCTGTTACGCAGATCAAGTTTATTTTCTAATTTGAATGCCACGTCCCCTTTGCCCACAATTAGAGAAACAGTGGGACTATCTCGATTTTTGACTTTCTTAAAATGAATGCTACATCTGCCAAATTTGGTATGCAGGATACTGGATACCATATAAACATTTTTCGTTTTAACAATTTTGGATACCACGCCCCCTTTGCCCACAAATTATGAACTAAAAGCTGTATAGTTAACATTTTGCAGACGAATTATTTATTTCGAAAATAAATTTTGCTTAAAAATACAAATCAGTCGAAAAATAATCAAAACAGTTCAATTAAATTTTTGGTTAATATTAGTTAAGTTCACTTTCTTCGGCAATAAATTTGTTTGGCCAAAATTCTAAAGAAAAACATTTGACGATGATTTATTTTGAATTCTACTTAAGTATGTATTTAAGCATTCACTCCCATAAGAGTGTGGTGGCGTAGGGAGTAAAGTGCTCGCCTGCGAAGAGCAGGGTCTTGGGTTCGATCCTCGGTAGCGGAAACCATTTCTAAACTAAAGAAAATTGACTTTTTTTTATACTACAGCGTACGGAGTACGTAGTAGTATATTGGGTTTGTCCGAAACGGTTGGTGTGTAACAGGCAGAAGGAAGTCTGGCAGACCCCATAAAGTATATATATTCTTGATCAGCATCAACAGTCGAGTCGATATAGCCATTTCCGTCTGTCCGTCCGTCTGTATAAACAGATCTCAGAGATGGTAAGAGCTACAATATCCGTTTTAGTCAGTATCGACCACATATTTAGTCAGTCAATACAAGTTTGTTTCCTTTTTTTGATGCCACGCGCCGTTCGCCCACAATAAGCGAAAAACCAGACATACCTCGGAAAAAATACATGTTTTTGGCAAGTATCTCAAAAACTATAACACCTAGGAACACAACTATTGGCATGCAGGTTGCTATTTGCAATATAAATATAATGCCATAAAAATTTATTGGATGCCACGCCCCCTTAGCCCACAATTGCGTTGAATCTTCGAATGCCTCTTGTGTATTTAAAACTTACTCAGTGCACTGCTTGTGTGTATAAAATTTACTCAGTGCACTGCTTGTAAGCAGTCCAAAATGTATTCATCTAATTGGAATCGAAGCTCAGAGGGTATTACACGGTCGGCATGCCCGACTGACATTTTCTTTCTTGTTTTCTCTACTATTTCTCCAAATTGTGAAATTAGCTTGAGTATGTAAATTATAAATTCATCAGTTTTTTAATTTAAAAAAAATTAATTTATTTCCTTCAGTTGGATTAGAACTAACTTAAGAGTGATTTATCATATTTAATAAAACCTATGTTATGCCGGTGTCGCTTCTGACGTTGCTGCGTCAGTTGCTACTGCTGATGTCGTGCTATGCAGCCATTGGTTGTTTTTGGCGAATATATCAGTAACTACGGTACGTAGCAACACCAATTTTGGCATGCAGGTTGCTAGATGCAATAAAAAGACAACTTCATTGAAAGTTCACATGCTTGCAGATCACATATGTCTTAACGTATAATTTTGTAACTTACAGTATACTTGGAGACAAATAATATCAAGCGATTCTGAAAATTGCATAAAAAACGTGCATTGCATAGAGTATAGCGGCAACGTCACGCAAGCAGTGAAAACGAAATATGTATAACAAAAGACATTGTGCGAGCGAGATAGACATACAAACATTTGGGCATGTTAAGTTATTGCAGCAACTACTCCAATTTGAACTCATGTAATTGGAAATAAAACTCAAAGTGTATTACACGATCGGCATGCCCGACTGAAATTTTCTTTCTTGTTTTGTTAAACTGCTGTATTTTTTGTAAGCATTCACAATCAAATATTGAAGATGAAAGTATGACACCGTGTTTTGTAAATTTGTACAGGATTCTGCAAGGGTATCAAATCTTTGGCGTGCCAAAGATAACATATGTACATATCTTTCCTGTTGGCATTCATTTGTGATCAGAGTTTTTACATTTTTGTAGTGAATGGCTAGTTTTATAATTTGAATTTTTAACGTTGAATTTGAAAACTATCGGTATTAAGTGCATTAGGTACGTACGAAAAAAGATTATTCAAAACATGTGCAGGGACGGATGACACAAATTCCGCATATTTAAATATACAGAAGAGAAACTCATTCGCGATACGGCGACACACGACACATATTAATATATAAAATAATAGTTAAATTAATAGGCACCCCTTGAGCATTTGCTAGTCTTTTTTTTTTTTTTTTTTAGATTTTCGGAGCAGAATATCGTAAGTCATAAAGGAGCTTTGATTTGGCTTGCTGATCATCTATTTTTGCTGCGGTTTCTTAAAGTAGTTCTTGCAGCTGTAGGACGAATAACCAGTCATCGACATCGTCCAGCGTTTTTGAAATTATAAGATGTGCTGTGTCCATCCCGTAAGCATTTTCGACAGGGGTGCGAATGAAAGCATCGACGTGTTCTATCCGTGTACATGGTCGATAAACAATCACTATGTCGAATTCCTGTGTGCGTAACCATCAGCGGGCAATTCGTGGGATGATCTCTCGTTTTTTTCATAATTGTACGTAGCGCGCTGCAGCCGGTAATAACTTTAATTTTCTTGCCGTGGCTATAATACTTAAACTTTTCTAGCGATTCCACTACGACGCATGCTTCCAATTCGTAGCTGTGGAATTTATTTTCATGGTCGGTCGTCGCACAGCTTCAAAATCCAATCGGCTTCAGTTGGTCGTCTTTGCGTTGCAACAAATCGCTTGCAAGGCCTACGGAGCTCGCTTCCGTATGCAATTGTTGTTCTCCGTCAAGACGATAATTGATATACACGGTTTCGATGAGAGCTTAACCTTCAACTCGTCGAAAACGATGATTTGCAATTTCTTATATTAACGGTTATCCTTTGCGTAGTAGTTTTCGTAGATGTTCGAAAATGATCGACTAGCTTTCGGGAGATTTTAGGATCTTATGGTATCCGCAGGTTGATCCAAGGACGAGAAATATTCATATCATTTCGCTTCTTTTAAACGTTATTCGATGTGGGAGACAGATGGTGCAAACTAGAGAAATGGCAAAAAATGTCGCGTCAGGTTTGGAAAAAAACAGAGGCGGCTGTTCAGTAGTGCGTCCCTGATGAACGAGAGTCTGGCCGATGAGCTATATTTGAAGAGTCCAAAATAGAATATCACGTTGCAATGCTTCGGAAATAAGCAAGTAACTGAATGGACCAGTCGTTTTAATATGGGCATATCAGATGTAAAGGGTTTCGCGATTTACGACTCGAAGGGCGTTTGAATAGTACGAAACTTAAAGTTACCCAAGCAGACAATTATCAGAAAGGACTTGCACATAAGACATCAGCACCTGAAAAACATACCGACTCAAGAATATTATGACATAGAACCGCAACCGCTGATTGACCTCGATAATGTACACTTGGGCATTCCAAAGAAAGTTAAGTTCACGGGCTGGAGCGGACCGGGAGTGGTGAAAACCAAACTTGGTTGGGTGATCTACGGCATATGTTGTGGTTTAGCCAACGACGGCGCGAATGGTGTGTATGATGACATCGACGTACTGGTTCGGAACTACATTACAGATGTATAAATGGTCGTGCGTAATGTGAAAACTCAGCTTCAAGAACATGAAGTAGAAAAAGCCAATGTAATTCTGGACACGACAACTAAACGTGATGGCGATCGTTTTGTAACTGGTTTGTTATGGCGGTAGGATAATGTCAACGCACCTGACAACAAAAAAATTATCATGTAGAAAGAGATGGCATTGGCAAGGAAATTTAACAAGGATAAAGGATACCGAGATCAGTACTGTCAACTGATGTTGAAGTATAAAAAGAAAGGGTAAATCAGGAAAGTCCAGGACTGCGATCCTAGGGGTAGCCATGGTAAGGAATAGTACTTGCCAAATTTTAAGTAAAAACCCAAATAAGCCGGAAGAAGTTAGTATTGTGTTTGACAGCCAAAGTAGATGGTGTGTCGCTTAACACATAAGTAGCTGTTGAAAGGACCTGATCAATGTCAACCGATGATCTATGTTTTTTGATAAGAGTTCCCAGATGGTACGGAACTTTACATAATAATGATTGTGTAGAATTACGTGTATTTTTAGATGTGAGTGAAAAGACCTACACAACATTGGGCTACTTTCATTATGGGAAAACCAAATGTGCGCCCAAGAGATTATTGACCGAACCAAGATTTGAAGAGCAAGCAGCAGTTGTGGCAATAAGTTTAAAAAATTCGATATTAGAGGAACACGACATACAACAACGAGGAGTTCGTATGTGGACGGATTGCGCGACCGTTCTGGCATTGATTAAGCCGTTCTGGCATTGATGGAAGCGAAACCCTACTTGGCACATCGAGTGAACAAGATCAATAGTAAGAGGAAGAAGTATGCAGAAGCGATGGATCTGAATTTTCACATGTATGACTGTATGAGCTATACATTTGGAAACAGCTAGAGACTTGACAGCAGATACAGGTATAGCTAAGAGTCATACACAACTTAATGAGACTTCGTGGCGTACTTGTGAGAACCAGATCAGACAATGGAATTAATCGTGTAGGAGCTGAGCGACTATTGAGGAACGAACTCAACGAGAAATCGGCTTCAGGATTAGCAAATAAAAAGGTTGAGTGGATTTTCAACTGGCCTCTGAATCTACATGCAGGTAGATGTTGGGAACGCTTGACACTCGCGCGTGAAGAGAGCTTTGGGATATGCTTTATTGGAAAAGCATTTTAAAGAGGACACACAGCTTACGCTGATGTGTGCAACTGAATATATAGTGAACTCGCGTCTTCTGACGTACATTGCCATAAATAGACCGACTGAGGATCCTTTAATTTCGAACCATTTCCTTTTAGGCACAAATAACCCCACATCCACAAGGAGAAGGTTACCAGCCCACGAAGAAGGACTGGCGAATCAAGCAGCAGCTCTCTCATTCGTTCTGGCGCATGTGGGTGAATAAGTACCTACCAGACTTGTGCCACTGCATCAACTGGTATCGTCCAATAGAGCTCATTGCTATAGACGACATCGTTCTTATCTGCGACGTCGCAGTGCATCGATCCCAATGGCAACAAGGCAGAGTTACTAAACCGATGGACACGTGAGATCTGCAAAGGTGAGGAACCACACAGGAGAACGTCGGCAGCAGCTTGTGTTTATGCTAAACTGATTAGATTCACGGTGGCGGGAAAGTTGTGCAGTCCCGATAGATTTAATTTGATTTAAGTCTTAAGCATTTAATTTCGTAGTGTTGAGCAACTGCAAAATTTTCGTATTTACCAATACTAAGAAAAATACGATCCTGAAAATTGCATCAAAATCAGACTATAATTAAACAAGTAAGAAAGTCAGTCGAGTATTCCGACCGCGTTACAAGCTCTGAGTTGTTATTTCCATTTATATGGGTTTATTTCGGACTGCTTACAAGCAGTAAACTGCGTAACTTTTAAACACACAAGCAATGCACTGAGTAACTTTTAAACACACAAGCAATGCACTGCTTGTAAACACTGCAGCGTAAACGAAAGCAGTGCGTTGATTTTGTTCGAATATGCGACTTTACTTTTTCTCCTTCTCTATAAACTTTACTAAGGTCGCAACAAAAGGTCGTTTCTGTGGTCGGGGACAATTTGCTGAGAAGTGTCCAACTTCATCACGATTACAGCATTTCAGCGACAACTTCATATCGGAATTAGCTTGAGTTTCTTTTTATAGTTTTATCTCCTCTCATTTGGCAGGAGAATCACAGACTTCGTTTCGATTGTAAAAATAGTAATCAGAAGCGTCTCTCATCTGCTTTATTGTCGTGAACGTATGGTTTGCGATGCTTTGCTGGAACTCGTAATATAATTGATTGATTCGCTCAGCTTATAACGATTTCCGAGAGATGTCATCAGAAAATAAAAATCAGTTATTGTCGCCTTTTGACGTCTGGTTGCGTTGGCCATTCCGTAGTTGCTTTCGGCATCATCTGTTGTTAAACCAAATTCACTGTAGAGATTATCAGAAAAGTTTGCCCACATTGTGTGCAGAATTTTTGACTAGTCGAGCCAGTTTATGACAAGTATAAATGCCGAATAGATATGCAATTTTAGCAATTGTGTTATATTTAAGAACTTTATAATTTTCAACAAGAAAGTAACTAGTCCTCACAAATATTTATATGAAATAAATTATTAAACTAGTAGGAACGGTTATAGTCGAGCAAGCCGACTGTGAGATCTTGCAGCGTATTCTAGAACAAAATCAAGTACTCAATGTGAGATGTCTTATAACTTAATAAGCTTAATATATTAATCACCTATTTGTGAGAAAAGGAGCGGTATTCCCAACTTTTAAAATTTTTTAAATACGATTGCCTATGATGTAGTTGACCGATTCCAACCAAAACTGCTGAAAATATTAAAAAAAATATTTTGCACCTACTGTGTAAGTTTGGTTTGGATACCTCATACAAAAGACAAATCTTGGCTGTGTGTTTGGCAGATTACCGATCCGAACCAAAGCTGGTCAGAAAATTTGGAAAAATGTTTTGCCCCTATTGTGTAAGTTTGGTTTAGATATCTCAAAGGGAAAAATTTAATATAACACTTTAATATATAACTTTAATATAAATATGTAAATATGTAAACAGACAAAATATAGTATAAGATCACACATACCATGTACATCTTAGAATCTAAAATACAAGCTTAAGGGCTTGGCTGCTATAGCTTTGTATCCTGTTAGACTTCATTTTAAACTTGTTAATAATAATACAAATATAAAGTTCGAAGTCTCTTACAGTCGGCTCGCGCGACTTATTATTTACATTTGTGTTTTGTCCTGCGTTTATGGTGAGGAGCCTGAAGCATTGCTGTAAGGTCTTATCAGCATGCGAACATAACGCAGGGAGCCTGTTGGACCCGGTTCAAATGTTTTCCATAGAATACCCTTGAAATAGCCAATCTCTTGTCCATACTTAGACTGAAATGTTCCAAACAGATTGCTGTCAAGAGAAAAACAACATGTTTAATATTTACTAGTATGTTAATATACCCGCAAGTTCGCTTGCGTTAGAGATTGTGAAAATTAAGAATGATAGAAAAAATGTATATATATTTTAACAAAATATATTTTTAATTAATAGCCAATATTGCAAATTATATTTTTTATTTTTCAAATTATTTTTTATTTTGTGGTTTCTCCAATAGGAATATTCCACAACTGACAATGCAAAGAAAGTCCTGATTAATACAGCAATTATGTGTACTGATGCTCAAATAAAACAATGTAATATTTTAAGTCTTTAATGACATGCAGTATGAAATCATCAGCTACTGAAATACTTCTCTATATACCACATTTTTATACCCTCTGAGTTTGTTTTTCCATTAGGAGCAAAAATTATGAAATCGCTTTCAGAGCTAACTTTTGAGCCAGCAATATAAAATTGACCATAAGAAAAACAGCCATCTCTCAGGTCTAGTCCTGCCAACTTTAATGTTTGTCCCTTGGAATGAATGTAGTTTTTCCTTTTAGCACGACCAATAAATACTATTGCTTCAATTTCATGCTTATGAAAACCATTTTATTTGTAATCTATATCTATATCTATCTATACCAATCTTATGACTTGTTACATATATTTAAAACATCTAGAAATATTTTTGGTATGAGCTCTTCGAAAGTTGTTTTAACAAATCCCAAACATATTAGAATGATTAAAATGCTTGGCAATATTTTTGCTAAAATATCTGCACTTGTACTACCTTTAAAATGTAAGTATTAGCCAATTTTTATACCCTCTGAGGGGTATAATGGGTTTGTCAGAAGCATTTAGCAGGCAGAAGTAGACGTGGCAGACCCCATAAAGAATATATATATTTTTGTTCGGCATCAACAGCCGAGTCGATATAGCCATGTCCCTCGGTCCGTCTGTCCGTCCGTATCTGTATGATATCCTAGATTTTGGCGACTAAGAGCTACAGGTATGTATACCAAACTTGGTATGTATATCCGTCTGTGTTGCAAGCAGTTCAAGTTTATTTTGTATTTTTGCCACGCTCCCACGAAATTTATACAGTATGTTCATGGTACCATTCAATGTATCCTGACTGACTTCGGTTTAAATCGGACAACTATATAGCCGCCATATCATAATAGATTAAAAACATGTTTTTGCATTAATATATTGTTGATTTCTAAGATATTGCAATGAAACTCACACAGTACGTGTAATGTAGTAATATACATATACTGACCGATTTTGATTATAATCGGATGACTAAATCATATATTTTCTATATGTTGAATATTTTAAAATGTACTGATTTTATTTTCTCTCTAATTTTTTGGTTTTTTTAAGATAACTGAACCAAATTTACAGAGTATGTGTATGGGGGTATTATCTATACACTGACCAATTTTGGATCGGATCGGACAACTATATAGCCGCCATATGACCAAACATTAAATTTTTTTTTAAATGTTTCTCCGTTCTTAAAGATATTTCAATGAAACTCACACACGTAGATAGTAATACATTACACTAAGCATAGTTCTACGATCAGATTAGGGCCCCTTAGAGCAAAGAGCAAGAATTGTTTCTGCACATATTCTATTCTGTCTTGATGAATGTTGTATTGGGGAGACCATATACAAGACACACATTAAAGAACAGGACGCACGAGTGAAATATAAAGAGTTTTAGTTATGTAGGGATCGTTGAATTCTTTCGACCATCGCTTTATGAAACCCAAGACACCAAATGCACGATTGGAAATAGAAGCAATGTGCCTAACAAACTTAAGTTTTAGATCCAAGGGGATACCCAAGTCTACGACCGACTCAATTCCATTAAGATCATTGCTATTTATAACATAATTTTTAAATAGGGAACTCGCCTGCTGAAGAACTTTACGTTACATTTGCTATGATTAAAATTTAATAAATTTACTTTACTCCACTTTGTAACATGGTACCAAGGTTGGACTCCTCAGTCGACACGCAAAGTTTAACATCATCGGCATACATCAACACACGAGAATGACTTATTGCAGAAAGCAGGGCGTTTATAAACAGAGTAAATAACAAGGATCCAAGATGACTTCCTTGAGGCACAGCCGAAGTTTCATTATCAGATTTAGATACTGCAAAGTTTAAATAAACGTTTTTATTTCTAGAACTTAAGTAGTAAGAAGCCCAAAGAATAAAGTTATTTGGGAAACCCAGCAGATTGAGTTTATGTAGCAAAAGAAAATGATTAACAGAGTCAAATGCCTTACTAAGATTCGTATAAATGACATCAGTGTGCAATTTGTTTTGAAAGCCTTGTATAATTATGGAAGTTAATTCTAACAAGTTAGTGGTAGTAGATCTATATTTCACGAACCCATGCTGGCAGGATGAAATCATATGTGTACAAAAATGTTGCAATTAAGAAGTTATTAGTTTCTTAAATGGCTTCCGAATTGCAGACATCTTTGAAAAACCTATATAGTTATTAATATTAGATTAATTTTCCTTTTTATGGAAAGGAATAATGTATGAGATGCTTTCCAAATATCGCGAAAGCTGAACGCCTCTACGGACAATTAAGATAAGTTACACAGAGGCTTCAAAATACCTTCAGCACAGTACTTTAGGACGCAGCCAAACACTCCATCAGGTCCCGGTAAATATACGTGATCACAGGCTCAAAAATGCAATTTGACTTATTTACACGATTTGGTTAAGGCATTGTAAAATGACAATGTTCAGTACTATAGGTCGCCTGAAAAAAATTTGGCAAATAAATCGGCAATTGCCTGATTTGAATTGGCTGTCATTCTATCATAGACCACAGTAGAAGAAACCGTTGATGATTTATGCTTCGCATTGACGAAGCTATAATACCGTTTCGGATTCCCTCGAAACTGTTGTTCACAGTCACTAAGGTAATCCTGATAACGTTGGTTATTCGTATTAGAGATGGTGCAATAATAGTTTCTTTAAATTTCCTAAAAAGTCTTGACTTTCTATTTTTTAAATTTGTCAATTCCCTTGTGAACCATAAACTTTTATTAGACATATGTACATGGAACACAGTTCGGAACGCAAATGTCAAGGAATGACTTTAAAGTAAATAGAAAACATCGATTGCACTTTCCATGTCTCTACATATGTAAAGCTGGTACCAGTAGGTCTGGGATAACAAAGATGTCTTACGAGAGATTGGTACCCCGTTAGGTATATCCATCAACACTTCCAGAGTCGGATGGTAAGGATCTCTACGATGGGATAAAGGAGAAGTACGGAAAACAGACAAATAGGATGGATCCTAAACAAAAACCAGATAAGGAATCCTACTCAACGAATTTGAAATAGAGTTTATTTGAAACAGAGATATTTCCAACGAATCCTCCCAAAAATTATGTTAAGTCGTGGTTGACAACACGGCAGAGTCGGGATTTGAAGTCCAAGTAGTATTGGAGATATTAAAATCTCCAAGAACCACCAGAATATCACGATCAGAGAGCATAGAAGAAATAGACTTTATAACAGAAAAACAGATAAAGGTAAATAAAGGAATCGGATGACGAAATCATATATTTTCTATTTGATGAAAATTTAAAAATGTACTAAATTTGTTTTTCTATATAACTGAACTAATTTCACAGAGTATGTGTATGGTAGTATTATCTAAACACTGACCAACTTTGGTTCGGATCGGATAGCTATATCACATATCTCTCATAAAGTAATCTGAAATATATCAGAGCCAAGATATGTAGTATCTTCAGTATGAAAAACTTTTTTGTCTGTTGAGGTATCCAAACCAAATATCACTGCAAGTGCAAAAAATTTGGTTTTTAATTTTCTGCGAAATTTTGGTTGGAATTGGTCAGCTACATCATAAGCAAGATGGAAATACCTCGTCTTTTCTCACAAATAGGTGATTAATATATTAAGCTTATTAGTTTATAAGACATCTCACATTGAGTTCTTGATTTTGTTCTGGAATACGCTATAGTATCTTACAGTCGGCTCGCTCGACTGTAGCCGTTCCTACTAGTTATTTCGTCGGTTGGACGAAATTCACCATCTAATAAAAGTGAATTGTCAACCATTAATGATCTTTTGTCCCTTATGTCCTTTAAAGTTATTTTTAGAGCTTCATAGGCAACATTGTAAAACAAGAAAGAAAATTTTAGTCGAGCATGCTGACCGTGTAATAATACCCTCTGAGTTTAATTTTCAATTATATGAGTTTAAATTGGAGTAGCTGCTGCAAGAACTTTACATGCACGCCTACTTGTGTGTCTGCCCCGCTCGCACAATGTTTTTCATTTTTCGTTTTATTTTGTTTTTGCCGGGTCGTTTAATTTTATTATTCTCCAAGCACACGCTAAGTTACAAGACTATACTTTAAGAAATCCAGAAGCATATAAACTCTTAAATGGCATTGCCTTTTTATTGCATCTAGCAACCTGCATGCCAAAATTGGTGTCCCTAAGTGCTATATACACCGAGATATTTGCAAAAAAAACTGTATTTTTTGCGAGGTACATATGTCTGTCTTTTCTCTTATTGTGGGCGAATGGGGCGTGGCATCAAGAAAAAAAAGATTCTTGTATTGCCTGACTGAATATATGGTCGATACTGACTAAAACGGAAAGTGCCATCTCTTACCATCTCTGAGTGGCTGGCTAAAATCCTCTAACTGAACCCTCCAAGAAGGTGCGGGATGAGCAATGGACATTGCATCGTCCCGGAAGACCGGACGATTCAATGTCACCTGTCGTTCGAGGCGATGCAGTGTCTAGCTAAGGCTGGGCCCAGAGTCCTATCATGCCGCAGCATGATAGGGGCACTGAACCTGAGCCATGGTTATGAGGTAAGCCTGACAGTAGGCACAAAACGTTAGGGATGGCTACCTGAATAAATTAGCCGAGGTTTTCGGAGCTGTCATAAGGGATGAATTATGGACATTAATGAAGAAAGAAAAGTTACGGTGCAGGTTGTGGATACTCCAGTACCGGCGTGTAGGGGTGCTAGCACAGGCCCCGAAGCGTCGTCATTTGGTGTCTGTGACAGTGGGGTGGTGGGCCGCTTGGCCCTTTCATTGCTGAAAGCTACAAGTGAAGGTCTGCCTCGAAGACAGGATGGTGTGGAAATATCGATAAACCAGGCTCTACATGATGCAATGACCCGCCCAGTGAATCCGTTCATTGCCGAGTTCGATGGCATCAAGTGGTACAAGGGTGCCTAGGTTGTGGCCTGTGCCAATGAGGAATCTTTGCAGTTCCTTAAAGACACGGTCCTCAACATCGTGGAACCTTGGCCTGGTGCAAAGATTGATGTCGTCCCCACAGATAAGGTTCTGGAACGCACTATCATTAAGGTTTGGATTCCACCTCTAATTATGAAGGATCTAACCACCCTTAATCTGATGAAGCGCCAGAACCTGGACTGTCCGAAGAGTGCTCCTTCTCAGATCACTACAGTATACTATTTGAGATCAGGTGGCCCAGAGATAAGGAACCTCCTTTCAGGAACGCCAAACGAACGGATTGGGTCAAATTCTCAAGACATGCTAGGGAGTTCCTGCTCAACCACCCAGTGGGACAGCTACGACACCCAGGTACACTTGAGAAAGCAACCCAAACCGTTACGGATGGACTCTGTAAAGCCTATTTCATATCCTGTCCCATCAATCGAGTTCCAAAGTCCAGGCGACAAGTTTGGTGGATAACGGAACTGAGGCAGATACGGAGGGAAACGAAGAGACTCTTTAACAGGGCAAATGACAGGAACACTGACAGCGATTGGACCGCCTATCGTTTGAGCTTCAACATGTTCAAAAAGATGTTAGGAAGGCTAAGAGAGACTCTTGGGCAAAGTTCTGCGAAGATCTTGTGTGCACCACCGGCTCATCAAGACTTCGTAGGATACTGACGAAAGATCCAGCCAAGCCTGGTCTACTTTGCGAGCAGGAAGGCAACTACGCCAAGAATTGCCAAGAGTCCCTGGATCTTCTTATGAAGGCTCACTTCCCAGAGTGTCTAGAGGTCGAGGATGAAGACCATGGTGTCACGTTCAACCAGACACCTGAGGATTCGACCCTTATGAGTGGTGAGACCATCACCATAAACGAGGAATAAATAGCCTGGGCCATCAAATTGTTCAAACCCTACAAGTCGGCGGGACCGGACGATATTAGACAAGCTATGCTTCAAGCCGCGTGCAATGATCTGTTGCTGAGTGACAAGAATCTTCAGAGAATGCATCCTTTCGGTTTATATCCCACGAAGCTGGAGAGAAGTGAGAGTGGCATTCATTCCCAAAGCTGGAAAGATAAACCCCTGCTCACCCAAAGACTACAGACCCATTAGTCTATCATCGTTTTTACTGAAAACGCTAGAACGACTGTTGGATCTACACCTAAGAAAAAAACTCACTCCTCAGACTTTCAGTTGCTCTCAACACGCCTATCTCAAAGGTAGATCTGTTGAGACAGCACTGCATGAGGTGGTGAGTAACATTGAATTGGCCCTCAAGAGAAAAGAGTTTGGCAGCATTCCTCGATATCGAGGGTGCCTTTAACAACGTAAGGATAGAGTCTATAATGGCCGCACTGGTCAAAAAAGGCTTGCACCCGTTGATCACCCACTGGCTTAGCAATATGCTCAGCTGCAGGATGATGAACTCTTATCTCGGCGCGGCCACAATCAGATGAAAAACCACGAGAGAAACACCCCATGGGGGAGTCATATCCCCCCTTCATTGCCGTGGAACCTAGTGTTGAACAGTCTGCTTTTCAGACTGGAAAATTAAGGATGCAGAGTGCAAATTCTTACCCACACTAAGCGAGCTTCTTCAAAACGCACTGGGCCTAACCCTGCGGTGGGCAGAACAGCATGGTCTGGGGGCAAACCCCAATGAGACTGAGGCGGTTCTATTCACTAAACGATATAAGATACAGAGCTTCAACCTTCCAATGCTTGGAGGAACACAGCTCGAGTTATCTAGGGAGGCAAGGTATTGGATGTAAGACTCGATTTAATGCTCTCCCGAAAGAGAAGCTCAGAGGAGAGGATGAAAAAAGCATTTCAAGTCTTTTTCATCGGTAAGAGAACCTTTGGGAAAAGGTGGGGACTAAAGCCGTACATAATCCATTGGCTATACACGGCTTTAGTTAAACCCATCCTAACCTACGGAGCATTGGTCTGGTGGGAAGCGGCTCTGACCAAATCCCATCTAAGAAATCTTCATAAAATCATGGCAGATAGACTCTGGACGGCCGCTTTGGGCTGCCTGTTCTCGAGCTCTCTGGCCATCCTACAATCAGAAGAGAACATCTTAACTCCTACACTTTAACAAGTAGGATAAGGATGCTGATAGGAGTCCTTACGGGACAATGCCCCATCGGCCGTATGGCCAGGACTTCTGCCGCATCTGCTGCATTGAGGAGGAGGAAGAAAGCATCCAACACCTCTTGTGCTGCTGTCCTGGTCTCCTCTTCTACTAAGAAGATCCCGTTTCCTCGGGGTACCCTTCTACGAAGACCTGGATAGTATCGCTAACATGCGACTAGAGGATCTGGTGCTCTTCCTTGATTCCACAGGTTGGTTCCGGGTAACTGGGATCAGCCAAAGTAACTAAGGACCCGTCGTTTCATCCCCGATAAATCCCAACAAACGCCCCACCCAGCACCTATATTTCCACCCCATCCATATATCTTTACCAACAGTAGACAGACATTACAATGGGTCCCATGGCCTCCAAGTGAACTCGGCCATTATAGGGCTGACCTTACCAAAAATAACCTACCATATCTGAGTTCTGTATGTTCATTCGGACACACAGACATATGGACGGACGGACGGACATGACTATATCGACTCGGCTGTTGATTCTGATCAAGAGTATGTTTACTTTATGGGGTCCGCCACGACTCCTTTTGCCTGTTACATACTTCTGGCAAACCCAACATACCCCTAATGTATAATTAGTAAGCTGCAACCCACCAAAATTAGTTTGCGACTTGTTTAACTTCATTACTGCAATGAGTTTCATATGGATACTCGTGCTCCTTGATATCGCTCAAATCGATGCTACTGCAAAACGATCGCTTAAAGATATTCAACGTACAAATTTTTTTAATGTAACGGAAAAAAGTCAAAGATATTAGCGAGTATTGATACTTGATATTTTGATATCATATATTGCCACTTAAACAAAAGGTATCAAATGTCGTTATATCGATACAAGTACAAGATTTAGATATCGATATTACGTTGTTATATATTATGTAGTGATATTATGTTCAATGCGAAATACAAAAAATGCATTGATATTTGTCCGATATAAATATTAGGTATGAGATTTTAAATAAACTGAAGAATGTATAAATTTCTAGTAATTTCTCAATGTGCTTTACAGAATTCTGTTATTTAGCAGCGCTGTCAAGTTATTGCTGTTATTGATCTATTAATAAGGGCAAATTAAACAGCTGATTTTAAAAAAACACAAATCAACCGGCTAAATAAAATTTTAATTTCAAATTGGTTTATTGAAATTGTGGAAGTAAATGCCATAAGCATAATATTATTTGTTAGTTTTGTTAAAAAAAATTGAATTTCAATGCGAAGTGTTGTTTTGCAACGATTATAGCATATGGCAGCAATATGATATAGTGGTTCGATCCGAATTAAAGTCGGTGGACATATATATATTTTTATCTAACCCTTATTCTAAAAGTTTGGTTACGATATCTCGAAAATTAACCAACTTTCTCAAATTAAGTGTTGTCTTGTAATTATTACATCGTATAACAGCTATATGATACAATGGTCCGATCTGAACCAAAATCGATTGATATATTTACATATATTTATGCCAAACACTTAACCTGTGAGATTGGTTGCGATATCTCAAGAAACAAAGTTTTTCATACTAAGACTATATGACATTTAACCACGAAATTCAACTCTTTCTACTCAAAATTTCGCAAAAAGCCGCCTTATTGCACGATGTTATAAGTTATGAGAGCTGCAAATTTCATACATGTAGCTTTTGTAGTTTGGCCAGGGCGATGATCAATCAGTAAGTCAGTCAGTTAGGACAAAGAGTTATATGTGTATATATATATATATATATATATATATATATATATGTATATATATACTCATATAACATATGTACACATATAACATATAATATAGATTATTTGCACTTTTTACTGATCCGTTTACATTATTTAAATAAAGTGGTATTTCAACCACAGCCCCTTTCTTCCATGTATAAATGAGTTCTCATGTGCACCAATTTTCAATTTACATTTTATTTACCTTTCAAAGCATTCTCGACCATACCACCAGGCACCCGCATGAGTTCGGGCGCAGTTCTGACCATTGTCGTCGTTGTCTTGGTCAAATGTGGTAAATTTTTTGCCGGCGTGATAGCGCAGTGAGTCACCTGCGTCTCCTCTATAAGGGCCCAACACATAGAGCAGATACTTTTCAGCTTCGCTGCCAATACTGAATTGATCATATAGCGCAAATCGTTCCTCACCCGCCTTATTACGTAATATTATTATCAACTCGTGATCACCATTGTTGGTAAGGTGATGTAATTTGTCCAAACCGATGAAAAATTCGGAATTAAGGGCACCAAAACCGGATTTATATGTCTGCCAATCTCGATTGAAATCTTCACTGCCATCAAATCGATAAGCGATTACTAGCCATCCACCATTGCGTATTTTTTGATCACAATATATATAAAATGGATCTATATCTGGTGCAATCCGAATGAGTAGCTGTCCATGTTTCTGGTCCCGGCAATTGGGCGGTATATGTTTCAAATCTTTTACAGGTGAAGTCATGATACTGGATTTCTCAAGTTGTGGTTTTAAGCTATAATTTATTTAAAATACAGAAGAAAATATTAGTTTCTATTATCAATAGTATTTTACAACGAAGTGCTATTTAAATTTTTTCCTGTGTGTCCTGTAGTATTAAATACTATAGTCGAAGATATGCTATATATATGAAGAATTTGTTTTTTTTTTATTTCCTTCGTCTTGATACACCATGTGGTGTATATCAACAAAGTCGCTGCTTTGTTTCAATATTTAATATACCCATACCAACCCATAACCAACATTTGTTTTCTTATTTATCAAATTTGAGAGAACAATATTTAAAAAGAAAAAAAAAAAACAGTGCGAAATCATTGAGTTACAGTGCACTAAGGGCGATGTTCCATGATAGGTGGCATAAAGTCATATAATTTATGATAAAACAAGAAAGAAAATGTCAGTCGGGCATGCCGACCGTAAAATACCCTCTGAGTTTCGTTTCAAATTATATGAGTTTGTTGCATCTGGGGCTACCCAGAGCGTTCTATATCGATATATCGATAAATATTTTAAATAATATATCGAATATCGCCCGCGCTGCTAAGCCTGGATGAGAGTGGCCAGGATAGAAAGGAAGAAAGGATAGAAAGGAAGAAAGGGGGAAAGAAAAAAAAAGGAAGAAGGAGAGAACGCGTGGACGAAGAATCGAGTCGGGGTTATGTGCTGCGGAAAAATTATAAGTGTAGCAGAAATATATAACCAAATACGAGGGCTGCTATATATATTTCTGGCCTAATAATGAAAATGCGAATATTTATCATCAAAAATTGTTTAATTGTTTTTCAAAGTATTCTCCAGCCTGATTTATACACTTTTGCATGCGCTCAAACCAATTGTCGAAGCACTTTTTCCACTCCGATTGAGACACCTCCAAAACATGGTTTTTGAACGCTTCAACAGCATCTTCTGGGCACGAAAATCGTTGACCACGCATTTTTTTCTTGATGTGCGGGAATAAAAAGAAGTCATTGGGTGCCAAGTCAGGGCTGTACGGCGGATAACCCATCAATTCGACGTTTTGGCCGGTCAAAAAGGCGCTGGTTTGAGCCGATGTGTGAGAGCTCGCGTTGTCATGGTGAAGAATGATTCGTCTTCTCTTGTTTGTTTTTCGAATTTCTCCGAAGACTTCAGGCAAACAAATTGTGGTGTACCACTCAGAATTGACCGTCCTTCGTTGCTCAAGCGGAACAGTCGCCACATGACCAGTTTTGCCGAAGAAACAGGCGACCATTTGCTTCGAAGTGCTTCTTCCACGAACAACTTTCGTTGGATTTGGCTCGTCTTCAAAGACCCACACGGTCGATTGTTGTTTTGTTGTTGTTTTTTACGGTCAGGTGTTTATGTAATATCGAATGTATGCTGGTGGGAGAAATGCCCAAGGATGCCTCTATCTCCCGGTATGTCACATGACGATCTTGCATTATTAGTTCACGCACGGCATCAGTATTCTCTGGTATAATGGACGTTTTTGGACGACCTTCACGGAATTCGTCGTTGAGCGAACTGCGACCACGATTAAATTCGTTATACCAGTTTTTCACGGTGCTATAGGATGGTGCTTGATCGCCATACAAAGACTTAAGTTCATCGATGCACTCTTGTCTGGATAATCCACGTCGAAAGTTGTGAAAAATGATCGCACGAAAATGCTCACGTGTCAATTCCATTTTTTTAACGGAATTGAATTGTTCAAAGCTCTGTAAGTTTAACAATTCACGATTAAATGACAACACGTTCTGAGTGATGTTATGCTAAAAAATGTCAACCTTTCCAATGGAAATATCAGATTGCACCTGGCAACACTTATTGTTGCCTAGGCCAGAAATATATATAGCAGCCTACGTATAAAATAACACGTTAAAACCGCCACCACACGCACAAACGCACAAATATGCAAATACGCGACAAACACATTAACAGTCAGTGTACCCGACAACAACAACAAGAACATTGAACAATTATTTCAACTACACTAAGTGCACACAACCTCAAACGTACTTAAAGTTATAATTGCACAGTTCACACAACAACAACAGTTAGTGGGTGAAACTGAAACGAAATTAAACAACTTTGAAAATATAATACCCACGACAAAGCTGAACCACTGTGCACGACAAACGAAATACACACTGTTCGCGGCAAATAAAACACAACCACAGTGCACCCAATCCAACGCGACATTAGTGCACAATTAATTGTTTGGCACAAAAAAACAACAACAATCAAGACATTAAGTGCACAGCTCAGTAAAACAATATTACATCAAACATCAGCAATAACAAAAACAACAACACCGACACCTAGACGACCCTACAACAATAACAGTACCAGCGACAGGGTCAACGACCGCACAGTGGGACACGTGAGCCGTATCGCCGCTAATTTGTTTTCGTGAAGTTTTGTTTTGTTTTGTGATGTTTATGTGTTAAATAAATGTTTGTTAATTAATTTAAATTGTTTAGTTGTTTAATTCTTTGATTAACATTCTTATTATTTATTTATTCAGTCACCGACTATCTCTCTTCGAGTGCGGACGTCAGTGTCTTATATACGGTCAGTGTTTTTTTGCTATTCTATTTTCCACTCGTTTTCGCATTCGCGCACTTGTGCCTATAACAAACGACAGAAAACTCCAATTCTCAGCGATGGCCCCTGGGCCTCCCAAACTTGGGGATAACCGCTTCGCCAGCCTTAGCGTTAGCCCCAGAGCCAAAAAAAAACGGTCCTATCAAAAGTTTCCAGAGCAATTCCCCGAACTGCCCGAAACTACCCAACAAAACCCAAGATTCCTAATACTAGCCTCTAAAAACCCCGACAAGCCCATCTCCGATTTCTCGTGCTTCGCAGTACACCGCGCTCTGAACATTATCAGTAAAGAAATCATCTCTATATCCTCACTACGTGATGGCAACCTGCTGATGCTGGTAAAGTCCAAGCAGGTCGCTGATAAATTTACAAAAGTTACTCATTTGCCTGGCATATGCGATATCGTGTGCAAACCACATGATTCTCTCAATTTTGTTAAAGGCACCATATATGCACCTTATCTCATTAATATTCCCGATGAAGAAATCGTTGAAGAGCTCAAGTCACAGAATGTTCATTCTGTTTTCAAGTTCTCCAGAACAACAGATGGCAAAGCAAAACCTACCGGAGTAATATTGATCACTTTTGATCTTTATAGCTTACCAAGTAAACTGGACATCTCTTGGCATTCTGTCAAGGTTAGGGAATATATTCCCAACCCCATGAGGTGCAAGACATGCCAACTATTGGGACATACAGCAAAACACTGCAAAAACCCAGCTACATGTGTATCATGTAATCTAGCTCCCCATCACCCAGAACCCTGCACTCGCACTTTCTGTGCTAACTGTAACGGCGATCACCCCGCTTCCTCCCCTTCATGCCCACAATATCAAAATCAGAGAGACCTCCTCAGAATAAAACAAGAAAGAAATGTCAGTCGGGCATGCCGACCGTGTAATACCCTCTGAGCTTCGTTTTCAATTATATGAGTTCCAATTGGAGTAGCTGCTGCAACATGCACACATATTTGTATGTCTATCTCGCTCACACGTTATTCGTTTTCGTTGCTTGTGTGCACGTGGCTATGCCTTGCTTGAATGTTTAAGAAACTTTTTTATTTATAGTCCGATTTTAATGAAATTTTCACAATCGTTTGATATTATTTGTCTGCAAATAAATTCTAAGTTACAAAACTATACGTTAAGAAATAAGTGAGCCCGCCGCTTGCAAAGTTACAACGCAATTTTGCTTGGGGTGGGCGAAGGAGGCGTGGCATCCAAAAAACTTTGATGGCATTGTCTTTATATTGCATCTAGCAACCTGCAAGCCAAAATTGGTGTCCCTAGGTGCCATAGTTACCGAGATATTCGCAAAAAACCTTTATTTTTTCCGAGGTATGTCTGGTTTTACGCTTATTGTGGGCGAATGGGGCGTGGCATCGAAAAAAAAAAAAGATTCTTGTATTGACTGACTAAATATGTGGTCGATACTGACTAAAACGGATATTGTAGCTCTTACCATCTCTGAGTTCTGTTTGTTCATACGGACAGACAGACGGACAGACGGACGGACAGACGGACATGGCTCAGTCGACTCGGCTTGTGATGCTGATCAAGAATATATATACTTTATGGGGTCTGCCACGCCTCCTTCTACCTGTTACATACTTCTGACAAACCCAATATACCCCTCAAAAGGTATAAAACAACAAAAAAATGCAGTATGCGAGAAGCACGCATAATACTAAAACAGCAACAACCAAAACTTAGCGCAATTCCGTTATCTTCATATGATGCTACCGCAGCAAACCAAACAATCACAGCCGCTACGGCGATCACAACAAACAACAAAACAACTGTAAATTGCGATAAGCAAGAAACTCTCCGAGAGCCCGTTAATACGTACTCTCACATCCCCCCGGCGGACCTCTCTGCCTCTAACACCACTGCACAAACATCTCTCTTTGACGAAAACACTCAAAAGCATATCGAAGAAACTCGCGCGCTTAGATTAGCAGCACAAGATCTAATAGAAAACCTAAATCAAACCAACACGATTAAACCCAACGAAATCACATACTCACAAGAATCCAATTCCCCCGTGCAAAATATATCCGATGATTCGGATACATCAATGGAAGAACTTGACTCATAGTCAGACCTCTAACCATTGATATTCCTCTTATATTGCAAACATAACACATATCTCTTAACTTTTACAATGTCTATTAAAATTTTACAATGGAACATAAGCGGCATTTTCAATAACTATAACGAACTCGCTCTATTAATAAAAGACCACTCGCCCGATGTTTTATGTTTGCAAGAGACTCACTTGCCCCAAAACTTCAATTTCATCTGTCCAAAAGCTTATGTTGGCTATTTTTACAATTTCCAACATAACACACAAGCTAAACAAGGGATCGGTGTGTTAATTAAAAAACACATTCCACATGAATACAAAACAGTATCCTCAAATCTGCTTTGTTCATTCCTCGAACTCAAGGTCCAAAACCCAATAACAATTTTAAACCTTTATATACACCCAAACCAACAGTTCTCGTCGTCCGATTTAGTCCAATTATCCAGCAATATCAACACTCCGATGTTGATTTTAGGCGATTTCAACCCTTGGAGTCCTCTATGGGGTTCACCTCAGTCCAACTCTCGTGGCAAAAAAATTGAACACACCCTCTCCATGACATCCTGGATGATACTCAATAATGGCTCACCCACCCATTTTTCGTCCCACAACTCCCTCACGCACGTCGACCTATCTTTAGTTTCTCCACAATTATACCACAAATGGACTATTGGACTATTTCAAATAGTCTTCACGGCAGTGACCACTTCCCTATCACAATTCAAATTATTTCCGAAAATAGACTTAACAAAACTAAACCTATCCCAAAATACAAAACTGACTTGGCAAACTGGCCCATTTTCGCGACAAAATGCGAATCACTCTTGGGAGAGCATAATCAAGACAGCCTAAACCAAGCAGTTGCCCGATTAACCAAATCCATACGTGGGGCAGCCAACGGCAGCATCCCCCAAACAAAAATTGTCGTTCACAGATCGTCAGTCCCTTGGTGGAATGCCGATCTCCAAAAACTCCGCACTGAAAAACAACAGTACTGGCATAATTATAGGCGTTGCATGTCAACAGATAACCTGCTTAGGTATAAGAATGCTAACGCAGTCTTTAAAAAGTCGGTACTTGCTGCAAAAAGAGACGCATTCGAAGCATTTACCTCCCGTATATCTCCATCTTCCTCCACCAAAAAAGTATGGGCCGATATAAAGACTCTTACGGGTGTTCCACCTACCCAAATTAAATTCTTACAACACGGAAATAAAGTGTTGAGCACTGAGGGCGATATCGCAGAGTCCTTTGCTCGCACATGGTCCGACTATTCCGCTGACTCCAATTTCTCACCCACATACATCGAAAAGAAAAATTCCTGTCTTTCCCAAATCCTATGTCCTCGCACACTGTCCACCACAGCAAAATTATTAGAGCTAGACTTCACCTTACTCGAACTAGAAACAGCTCTTCAGTACACCAAAGGCCGGACTCCTGGGTCAGACCGGATTTCTTATCCTATGTTAAAAAACCTCCCCGTTATGGCCAAGCGTAAACTTATAGAGATATACAACACTATGCTCGAAACCGGCACATATCCGCATATGTGGCGTTTAGCGACTATTATCCCCATACCTAAACCCAATAAACCTCCTCATAAATTAGATAGTTACCGCCCAATCTCTCTGCTTTCATGTCCATCAAAAACTATTGAGAAAATGATTGCTCGCCGTCTGATGTGGTTCATCGATAGACACAACCTACTTTCCCAAAATCAAGTCGCTTTTAAGCAACAACAGAACACCACCGATGCGATCCTTCGCATCCAACACTTCGTGTCAAACGCCCTTTCTACAAAAAATCATGTTACCATACTGGCAACAGATTTTGAAAGGGCGTTTGATCGCGTCGGATTGCATGCAGTATTATGCCGACTCGAGCAATGGGGTGTAGGTCCCAGGCTTTATAAGCTAATTAAAGCCTTCATGACTCAACGTACTTTCAAAGTCCGGGTCAACAACAACACATCGGCCACTTACAAATTGCACAACGGCATACCCCAGGGCTCACCTCTTTCGGTAGTCCTATTCACTATTGCATTCGACGAAGTAAACTCAATATTGCGTAGATTTAAAAATATTAACTCCTCACTATATGCCGATGACGCCATTATTTTTACTAAAGAAAAAAACATTAACACTGTTAACAACATTTTTAATAGACTTCTATCTGCCTTAGAGGTATGGGGCACCACATCTGGCGCCACCCTAGCAATTGAAAAATGTAAGCTTCTGCACATATGCCGGAAACATAATTGTAACCCACTTAATGTAACTTATAAAAACCGCAAAGTTAAACAAGAAAACTATTTAAAGATACTAGGCATCACCTTCGACTCAAAATTTACATATAAAGAGCATTGCCAAATTTTGAAAAAGCAATTAAGCAACAGATTAAAAATTATCAAATTTCTTAGTTCTAAGTTTAATCACACCCACACCACCACCCTCATAAACATTACCCGCTCACTCCTACTATCGAAAATTGATTACGGGCTGCCAATCTATGGCCTGGCGGCGGCCACCCACCTCAAACAAATAGCACCCATATATCATGCAGCGGTTCGTCGAGCAATCAATGCGTTCCCTACATCTCCAACCAGGTGCATTTTGGCGGAGGCTGGATTACCCAGCATTGAAGAAAGGATAAAGGAAAACACTTTAAAGCTGATACCAAAAATCTACTGCTCCCCCAACCCGTTATTAGTTAAGGACTTTACCAGCTCCTTGAAACAAAAGAAAACATACAAATGCATCTCCACTATCCGACGCTGCGCACTATACAGCAAAGAGCTAGATTTACTCCCTCCTAGGGTATTATCTCGTATGCATCTGGCCCCATCTTGGAGTGAAGTGCAACCAGGAATAAACACTTCCTTGCACAAGTTTAGCAAAAAAAGTACCAGCAGCCAAACATTCCAGCAACTATTTCGGATGGAAAAAGAAAAAATGGGCCCCGCCACAACATGGCTCTACACTGACGGGTCAAAAACTCAGGATATGACGTCGTTTGCAGTCGTGAACGAAAACAATGTGACACTTTCCTGCGGTCACCTCCCCCAATTCTGCTCAGTATTCACTGCTGAAGCATTGGCTATTTCGGAGGCCTGCTCATTAGCAATAAAAATCAAAGGAAAAACTATTATTTGTACCGACAGCATGTCATCGATCGCAGCACTATCAAACCCCTACCCCGTCGACCAAACCATCAGGAAAATATGCTGCATAATGGTAAGGCACCCAAAAATCACCATTCTCTGGGTCCCAGGACACAGGGGTATAACTGGCAACGAAACCGCTGACAGCGAAGCCCGGAATGTGCAATCAGCTCCAAGTCACCTTTTTTCGCCCCAGAACAAAAAGGATCTAGTCAATCTAGTATTGAGCAAGCACAACACTTCGAAGTTAACCCACTGGAGTAACTTCAATCACAGATATCTCGCTTTAAACCCGAATTGCACCAAAACCCAACTGCCAACTTTAGCTACCAGGAAGATCGCCACTACATTCACCCGTCTCCGCATAGGACGCAGCCAGCAAACCCATGGTCATCTACTCGCCGGGAAACCACCTCCGATATGCCATCAGTGCTCAGAGCCATGTACGATGAACCACATATTAAACGAATGCTTGCCAACGGCAAGCTACAAAATATCAATATTCAAAACAACTACCCTTTCCCCTCTACTCAACGACTGCTCCTTACAAAACATTAAAGCGCTAAATAAGTTTGTAAAGAAATTTGAATTCAAAATCTAATTATATATTAGTCAACTCGAGTCGAAGGCCTAGGTTAGCACTCGTTAATAAGTATTATGTTTAAGTATTACTATTAAACATAATTTTGTAAATAAATAAAATATCATTGCTCAAATAAAACAATGTAATATTTTAAGTCTTTAATGAGATGTAGTACGTATTTTTAGATGAAATTATCATCTACCGGAATACTTTTCTATATACCTTTTTTTTTACCCTGTGAATTTGTTCTTCCATCAGGGCAATTATTATTAAGTCGTTCTCAGAGCTAACTCTTGAGCAAGCAATATAAAATTGACCATAAGAAAAACAATCACCTCTCAGGTCTAGTCTTGCCAACTTTAATGTTTGTCCCTTGGAATGAATGCAAGTTCTTCTTTAGCACAACCAATAAATATTATCGAAAGTTGTTATAACAATTCCCGTACATATTAATGAATGCTAAGCACGTTTTTATTTAATCGGTTTAACGAAATTTACCAGCTAATAAAACTGTAATGTCAACCATTAATGATCTATTGTCCCATCTGTCCTTTAAAGTTCTATTAAGAGCTTTAAAGGCAACACTGTAAAATTAGTAAGCTGCAGCTCACCAAAATTAGTTTGCAACCTGTGTTTAAGTTCATTACTGCAATGTTATAGAGTGTCATATGGATACTCGTGCTCCTTGGTATCGCATAAATCGATGCTACTGCAAAACGATTGCTTAAAGATATTCAACGGACAAGTTTTTTGAATGTAGCGTAAAAAAATTTCAGATATTAGAAAGTATCGATACTTGATATTTTGACAAGACATGTTGTTACTTCAACAAAAGTATCAAAATTGTTATCGATACATCGATATTAAATTTTTATATATTATGTAGTGATATTATGTTCAATGCGATATACAAATAATGATACGATGTTTGTTTGACATGATATATAGATAGATATTGTAGAGCAAATATTAGGTATGACTTTTTAAATAAACAAAAGAATGTATTAATTTCTAAATGTACTTTACAGAATTCTGTTATTTAGCAGCGCTGTTGAGTTGTCATTGTTATTGTTCTATTAACAAGGGCAAATTAAACAGCTGATTTGAGCTATGTAAGTGTATCGTGGTCCGATTTTAACCAAAATCGGTAAATATCTACACATTAAACTCCTAATCTGAGAGTTTGATTGCGATATATCGAAAAACGACCAAATTTTTCTAACTAAGTGTTGTTTTGTAACTATTACGGCATATGTATCTATATGACAAACACTTAACCTGCGAGTTTGGTTGTGATATCTTAAGAAACAACAAAGGTTTTCATACTAAGACTATTTAACCTTTGATCACGAAATTAACCCCTTTCCACTCAAAATTTTGCAAAAAGCCGTCTTATTGCACGATGAAGTAGTTTGGCCAGGGCGGTGATCAGTTAGTGAGGACGAAGAGTTTTAAATATATAGATATATAGAATAGTAGCAAACAATAAAATAAAAAATCACAGTACAATCGTTTTTTACAAATTGTTCGACTTTGTAAATTAATTTTATTGATATTTCTGTTTTATATGCAAACTCCTTCAAATTTATAGAAAAGGCTTTTAAATACATATAATTATAATTTTATTTAATTTTGCAGACGAATAAGTGAGTGCAATATAGTTTTTGCATTAGATTTGGGTTGCATAGTAACATAGAGCCGATATAAATAGTTTGTGAAATTACTCAATTCCAATTATTAAAAATTTTTCATATTGCTCAAAAAATTATCCGTATGATTTCATACTCACATTCCTAATTGAATTGGTTGAACAGATGTTTGAGCTTCATACTGATTTATAATCTCGAATAATTCTTTAAGATCCAATTTAAGCGATTGTAGTTGGTCATTCACATACTGAATTCTAAATGAAAGATACTCTAAAATGAGCACAGCTTATAATTTTTATTTTGGCATATTTGATTGTCACTTACTGTGCCGTTATGCCTCTCAAAGCTGCGATTGGACAGTAGCTTGTCCTCTAGAAAATACATTTAGTGCATAGTGACATCAAGGCTAACAAAATGAAAACACCACTTACATTTTCAGCTAGCTGCGGTGGCATCGAATTTCTCATGATAATTGGCAAAGGTTTTGCAGGCATTTTTAATGTCGTCGTACTTAAGCAAGCTAACGCAGTGATTAGTGCCTCTAACGCCATTAAATTTGTACTTTAAGTGCAATTCTAGTAGAAGATTTAGCTTGTACCCGCTCGAAGCTCAGATTAACGACTGTAGTGTCATAAAACAATATTCAGACTGGTTCACAGTACGAAGCAACAAAAACCAGCTTATGCTTACTTAACAATGCAACATATCGCAATGCAACGCACCAGCAAGTCAGATAGCTGTTTAACATACTCGTTTACAATGTGCATTTATATTTAAGTTTAATTGCCGACCTTTAACTCTAGCTTGAAACAAAAGCAATAGTAAATCTGCTCAGTACAGATTTTCGTCTGAATAGAAGTATAATGTCTCAAGTGCTACAGTTGGACGCAGTTGTCACCATATTGACGTGTCTTACCACAACGAAAACAAATTTGGACAGTGAAACAATTTTTAATAACTCAGTAAGAAAATTTGTAAAATGTCAGTGGTACTTAAATATATTATCTACAAGATATCCATATACCCGCAGCTTCGCTTGCGTAAGAGTTTGTGAAAATTAAGAATGATAGAAAAAAATGTATATAAATAAAAAAAAAGAAATATTTTCGATGGATAGCCTTATTTTTCAAAATATTTTTATACCCTCTGAGGGGTATAATGGGTTTGTCAGAAGTATGTAACAGGCAGAAGGAGGCGTGGCAGACCCCATAAAGTATATATATTCTTGATCAGCATCACAAGCCGAGTCGATATAGCCATGTCCGTCTGTTTGTCCGTATGAACAAAGAGATGGTAAGAGCTACAATATGCGTTTTAGTCAGTATCGAGCACATATTTAGTCAGTCAATACAAGCTTCCTTTTTTTGATGCCACGCCCAATTCGCCCACAATAAGCGAAAAACCAGACATACCTCGGGAAAAATACAGGCTTTTGGTGACTATCTCAGTTAATATAACACCTAGGGACTCCAATTTTGGCATACAGGTTACTACGTGCAATATAAAGATAATGCCATCAAAAATTTTTGGATGCCACGCCTCCTTCGCCCACAAAATGCACAATTTCCTTGTAACTTTGCAAGCGGCGGGCTCACTTATTTCTTAACGTATAGTGTTGTAACTTAGTATATATCTGCAGACAAATAATATCAAACGATTGTGAAAATTTCATCAAAATCGGACCATAATTTAAAAAGTTCCTTTCAAGTAAGTCATAGCCACGTGCTTAGCACTGAGCTGTGCACACAAGCAACGAAAACGAAAAACGTGTGAGCGAGATAGAAATACAAAATGTGTACATGTTAAGTGTATTTTTGTAACGTGATGTTTTTTAGCGATTCTAACCTCAAACTTGTTGTGTTTCGTGGAATTAAACCATGTTGGATTGTCGTAAATTTTAACACCATGTTGTTCTTCAATATGTATATAATACGAGGATATAAATCTTATTTTCCCGTTTTTGCCCTCTTTCCTGAAAATTGATTTTTTCCAGACAACATTTGTATGAGTCACGCTGAAATGCTTGAATGTTGGCTGGCAAATAATCGGCAAGCCAAAGGCCTTGCTAATTTTGTTTATTCAAAAAGTTGTATATACGTTCAAGTTTTGTAGGATATATCGTCGCATTCCCGCGAAATGATCGTATGTAGAAAAATGTGATTTTACAGGAGAAGCTTTTTTTAATTTTCTCAAAGTAGAGTGGGTTTTTAGCAGCCATATTTTCATAAGATCTTATTTTATAGTTGTAATAACGAATGCTTGTTAATTTTTTTTTAAATATGGCCAATTGTGTTCACAGCAGCAATTTATTTAAACATACGATCATTTCGCGCGTCATGTTTTTGGTGCAAAACAATGTAAGTTCAACATACGATATGGGAAAATCCTTATTTATTTATTTAAAAAAAATTAAAATAAAATTTTGTTTTTGTTTTTATTAAACTTATGTAAGAAATTCATATAAATCATATTTTTCTGTATGAAATTAAAGTATATATGAAAATAAAAAAAAAATAAAATATTGCATAAGGCAAACATCTTCAGTTTTCATCTTCTTCATCGGTTTCATCTAAACAATCTACGATTGTTTTACAATTTTTAAGATTTACATATTCACTATGATATTTAGTAGGTATACTGTTAACATTGCATAGATTTTTTAAATCTAAAAACTTCTTTTCTGAAATGCTTAACTTGTTCTTGTATAAACTTTTAATATTTTGATTCAAGTTTGATATTTGAATAATTTTTTTTGTATTTGTGTTTTCAAAATATTCATAATTCAATTCCATTTCTCCGTTGTGCAAAATAGCTGTACGTAATTTGCTTAAATTTAATGTTTGATTTTTAAATAATGAATTGGCAAAACGATTCCAATTTTGGAAATCCTTGTACGTAAATTCAACGGATGGATGTGTTCTTGAATTTCTTATAAGAGTCGGCCATTCACTTGGCGCCCAAACTTTGCGATTTCTAATAAAAGATTCAATGGTGCTATGTACAGAGTCTACAGGCATCATTGTATGACCAGGAAGCAAATAGGTGACTTTAATTGTTTTCAAAAAAGTTGAAGTCTTTAAAAAATGTGCTAAGCCAGCCAGCACAGCCTTGTTATTATTTTGACAAGCACAACTTTCGCAATAAAGGCTTAGACTTGATGTTGTTTTTTTACTATCTAGAATAAGCAAATACTTTACAAGAGCTGAGCATATTTCATTACTGCCTCTTTTGCCATCAATTTCCCCCCACAAAAAGCAGTACCCATTTCGTGTACCATTTTCATACAGACTTAGATTGTAGTAGGAGTATTTGCGTGAGTAAAAAAGGGTTAAATTTTTGGAAAATGGAGTATGCAAAACCTTTTGCATATTAAAACTTGTGCAAAGAAATTCTTTCCTTATCTTACTTTCACTTTAGTCTTTTAGAAATAAATTTTTACTTAAATTTTTATTTTCTATGTGATTTTGAAATTGTTGTGAATTACGAAATTGTAGTTTTTCTTCAAACATCAACTAATACTTTTAATGAAGTGACACTTACATTTCACAATTATTGAAATACGATAGGGTAGCTAAAATCCACATATAAAAACATATTAACAGTTACAATGGCACAAAAACAATTAAGCTTCACATCATCACATCTAAATGGGAGCTCAAATACAATATAATATACATACACATTGAGTCCAAAAAGTATTGGCACACCAAAAAACTCTAAGTTTATGTCACTATAACTTGTGTCCTATCAGGGCTAGAGAAAAGAATATCATCAGGTTCTGTTTATGAGATGATTAATATTTATTTAACATAAAAAAACTTAAACTTTTCCATTTTCTTCCAATGAGTTTGGTAAATAACCAAAAATATGGCACAAATTCACGCCAAAAAAGTATTGGCACATTTCCTCTCTTCGTGGAACTCTTTTGCTCTCTTTTGATATTGCAACGGTAAAGTCCCGTTTTTTTTTTACATTCTATTTTAATATACTATTCTCTAATACGCAAACACATGTTTTGCGTTGATTTTTGTTTCGATTTCATCATAAAATTATCAATATGGGCAGAGGTGCAGAAATTTCGTTAGATGTCCGAAAATTAATAATAAAATTATATTGTCAAAATAAATCTTATCGGGAAATTTGCGAATTTGTCGACAGATCATTCTCGAGTGTGCGGAATGTTATTAAACACTACATTTCAACCGGAAAAATAGAACCAGAAAGCCGAGTTGGACGCCCAAAAAAATTTGATGCTCGTCAGGAAGGGATTATAGTGTCCACTGTAAATGGAAATCCAATGGGATCAGCTGTAAAACTTTGCCAGGAATTACAGCAGTCATTTAAAAAAAAATGTTGTCCACAAACAGTGCGTAATGTACTAAACAAGGCTGGTTACAATGGTAGAGTTCCAAGGCGAAAACCGTTTATTTCGAAAGTCAACAAAGCCAAGAGGCTTATATTTGCAAAAAATACGTTAATGAACCCGATTCCTTTTGGAACACTGTTATTTTCAGTGATGAGTCCAAATTTAACTTATTTGGATCTGATGGCAGTCAAAAAGTGTGGCAGAAGGCAAATAAAGAGCTGGAAGAAAAAAATTTAAAAAAAACAGTGAAGAACGGCGGCGGCAATGTCATGGTTTGGGGATGTTGTGCAGCATCTGGAGTTGGCCAGCTGGCTTTTATTGAAGGAAATATGGACAAACATGGATTCCTAAACGTCCTCAAAAAAAATTTGGTCCCTAGTGTGGAAAAATTGGGTCTAAATGGAAGCCAATGGTTGTTTCAACAAGACAATGACCCGAAACACTCGTCTTATCTAGTCCAGGAATGGCTGATATACCATTGCAAACAATTGAAAACACCTCCCCAATCACCCGATCTTAATCCTATTGAGCATGTCTGGTCGATTTTGGATAAAAAAATAAGGATGCACCACATAACATCCAAGGATTCGCTGAGAAATGCGATAAGCACAGAATGGGAGAAAATAACCAGCCAGGAGACAAGAAATCTAGTTGGAAGCATGAAGAGACGCCTTGAGGTAGTTATTTTGGCCAATGGTGGTTCAACATATTGTAGAAAAGTACTTACATCGTTTCTGGCAAATGACATTTTTTAATATTTGTTTCTCACAACTAAAGCAATTAATAATTTCACATTTATGCTTGCGACTTTATGCACTGAAACTCAACGTAACACTCATTATAGCTTTCACAGCATCACTTCTTATCTGCTTAATCAAAAAATATTAAAACGCCAAGGAATAACGGCACAAAAGAAAACGACCAAAAAATACGCAAAACAAATAGCTCAAAATTCGTTTATCTCGCCTTATTTTTGTACGTTTAAAGTAGTTAACAACCCTTAAAAAACAAGAAAGAAAATGTCAGTCGGGCATGCCGACCGTGTAATACCCTCTGAGCTTCTTTTCCAATTATATGAGTTCAAATCGGAGTTGCTGTTCCAAGAACTTAACATGCACACATATTTGTATGTCTGTCTCGCTCGCACGTTATTCGTTTTCGTTGCTTGTGTGCACAGCTCAGTGCAATGCACGTGGCTATGCCTTGCTTGAAAGTATCGATTTTCGTTGTAGGAAAAACTTTTTTATTTATAGTCAGATTTTTATGAAATTTTCACAATCGTTTGATATTCAATGTCTGCTGGTATATTCTAAGTTACAAAACTATAAGATAAGAAATAAGTGAATCGCATGCATGCAAAGTTACAAAGAAGTTGTGCTTTTTGTGGGCGAAGGAGGCGTGGCATCCAAAAATTTTGATGGCATTGTCTTTATATTGCAAATAGCAACCTGCGTGCCAAAATTGATGACCCTAGGGTTTATAGTTACCGAGATATTCGCCAAAAACATGTATTTTGTACGAGGTATGTCTGGTTTTTCGCTTATTGTGGGCGAATGGGGCGTGGCATCAAAAAAAGGAAACAAACTTGTATTGACTGACTAAATATGTGATCGATACTGACCAAGTTTGAACTTGTAGCTCTTACCATCTCTGAGATCTGTTTGTTCATACGGACAGACGCACAGACAGACAGACGGACATGGCTATATCGACTCGGCTGTTGATGCTGATCAAGAATATATATACTTTATGGGGTCTGCCACGCCTCCTTCTGCCTGTTACATACTTCTGACAAACCCAATATACCCCTCAGAGGGTATAAAAATTTATATGGACATACGATAATTTCGCGCGCACAGAAAAATGTTAGTAAACATACGATTAAATTGAAATTGTTTTTTTTCCGAAACTAAAGCGAACTCATTTGTAATTTTTTGCAAGTATGTGAGACAGACTTTTTCTAACCGTTCTGCATTAAAATCTCAATTTCGCAAAAAATCAACATACGATCATTTCGCGGGAATGCGACGATATGTACCGGATTTAAATATACTCGAAGGCGGCTTAGAGGGCGTGGTCCAATCGGACTTAACTTTTTCTCAGGCTTAACATATACTTTGACAATATTGCCTACAAAGTTTCAGGTCTGTAACTACATTTTTCGAATTTCTGCCAAAATTTATGGAATTTGGACCAGTGTGCACTGGTAGCTTTAGGAAAGAAAATTTTTCTCGTACTCGTACGCAGCGATTATCCTCAAAAGGACTACCAAATTGTTTTATTTTTTACACCATACGCAATAATGTACATTTAAAAAACGAAATTCTAATGTCAATTTCTCGAAACCAGTTTTACTGATTCGAACTCTGAGTAAGCAAATCTGATACTATTAAAAATACCTGTCAAATCAGACACTATGATCAGACCAGTTTATCACTATGATGACATTTTCGAGAATATACATGTAGTACATTACATGTACATGTCATGTACATATACTAGTAGTGCCGAACTCCAGCATATGTACTACACTGCGCTTGTGTCTTTGGATTTTTATTTCGCCACTGTCGTCGACTGCCGTACTGATAATACTTTCAATGCGATATATGTATACATAAATAATCGATATTTCACCGATATAAATGTGATAGATTGAGATAGTCTTATAGTTTTACAATTTAGGAGAATAGGCGTTCTGCATTAAAACGCTAATAACTTGACTTTTTTTTTTTTTGTTAAGTTTTCCAAATTAAAAATTTTGTATACATCTTCACCTAAACCATCAAATCCGCTTGGCAAGGCTAAATGCGTATATACATATACTCTGTGAATTTAGTTTAGTTATCTTAAAAACAAAGTTTGCATGAAGTAGAGATTTAGTAAATGTCATGAACATAACAGTATTTGTCAGTTTTGTTTCCAAATAAAATTTTAATGTGAAGTGTTGTTTTGCAACTATCATATCATATGACAGTGTATATGATACAGTGGTTTGATCTTAACCAAAATCGTTGGACACATATATTTATATATCAAACTTATGATCTGAGAGTTTGATTGCTATATCTCGAAAAACACCAAACTTGTTCTAACTAAGTATTGTTTTGTAACTATTACATCGTATGACAGCTATATGACTTAGTGTTCGATATAAAATCAGTCGACACATAAATATTTATGCCAAACACTTAACCTGTGAGTTTGGTTGCAATATCTCAAAAAACAGCAAAGTTTTTTTTAACTAAAACTTTTTGACCTTTGACCACGAAATTCCTTCCCTTCAACTCAAAATTTTGCATAAAGCCGTCTTATTGCACGATGAAGTTATGAGAGCTACGCTTTGCGCAAATTTCATGCTTGTAGCTCTGTTAGTTTGGCCGATCGGTGATCAGTCAGTAAGTCAGTCAGTCAGGACCAGGGATGCCAACTTAAAATTTAAAAATTACGTAGACTGCCTCTAAAATCTACGTGTTTTTACGCAGCACAATTTTGGTGAAATACGTAGATCTACGTATTTTTTTTTAAATTTAAAAGCAATAAAAGAAAATTAACAAAACTATATATATTTTTAAATGAAATTGTTATTAATTTCTGTTGACGTTTTAAAAAGAAAACTACATTGTTCAAATCGTTTATACACGTTAATGTAAAAATTTTATAAAATTGTATACATGTTTTTACTAAAGAATTTTAGGTGGTTGTCAGAATGTTCTGTTTTCCTTTAACCCACTTTTGTGTGAAGTAAACCTTTTAAAGTGTCCATTTCTAACATATTTCTATTATAAGTTTTAATCAAATTTATTTCAGAAAATAGTCGCTGAACGTTAGCACTGCTATGTGGCAAAATAGGCAAATTTTGAGTAAATTCCGTTAAGATCGGAAACATTTGGGTTGAATTTCCCTTTTTAACATTTGAAATATATCGCCAAAACACCAATAAACAATTTCATTTTATTATATAATTCATATTATACTGATATTAACCATAAATGTTAGTTCTTACGGTATTTTGCAATTTATTATAAAAATTACGTAGCTTTAGTCTCTTTACATGTAGACACGTAGATCTCCTTTAAAATACGAGATCTACATACTTAAAAAGACGGAGGGTTGGCATCCCTGGTTAGGACAAAGAGTTTTATATATAGTGCTGTCTGGGCATAGTGAATTATTTTTGCACGGCCTGTTCTCAGTATCAAGATTGTGTACTATATCAAACTCAAATTTGTGTGCTAAAAAAATCGTTTTCTTTGTTAAAAACAGGGATCGTAACGGTTATAACTTTTATCAATAAAAATCATTTTTAACGATTATTTTTAATTTTTATATTAAAAGTCAGCAAATAACTGTTATTTTTAATTTTTAATAATAAAAATTAAAAATAACTATTATTTTTAACTTTTATTATAAAAGTCTTTAATAACAGTTATTAAAGACTTTTAAAATAAAAATCAGTCAAAGACTTTTATTTTAATGACTTATAAATAAAAGTCTTTACGAAAATAAAAGTCTTGAAAAATGTAAATAAAAGTCTTTGATCTATATATCGAAGGCGAAGTTATACAGGATCATCCAAATTCGATTTTATTTTAGGTTTAAGCACTATTTATTGATATAACATCTTTTTTTTGTAATATCCTTTCAAGTGTTAGTAATTCAAATTAAAAAAAAACAAGTTGTGAATGTGTTTTACTCTTGTTTATTAGTTTTAATGAACATTATTTTTTTTAAGCTTTCTGCAGACATGTTGCTTCGTAGATCTGAAAGTACCAATTTCAGAGCAGAGAAAGATCTCTCTACGGATACTTGCGTTGCTGGTACGCTTTGCAGGAGTGCTGCCAGTTGGTACAAGTGGGGACATGAAAACTTTTTGTCTTCCCAATAAGACATAACATTTAAATTTATGTCAACAGCTTTTGGGTTGTAGTTTGATATTTCGGCGATAGCACTCTCCACGTCTTCGTCTTCACTCTGCTCGTCATTTGAGTCTACTTCGATGGTATTTAAGAAAGCGCTTAGCAACGAACAAGTGCTTTGGTTGATAGACTCCACTTCATTTTGCTTCGAAGTTGAAGGTGGAATTTTCTGCTTTTTAGTCTGTAACAAAAAATTATAATTTGGTTTTTTTAAACCACATTAAAGCTTTACTTACTTTTTCCGTTAAGCTATAAATTTGACGAATTGTCCGTTTCAAATGATTTCTTGCCATCATGATTTTAATTGGATTTGCGAGCAAGAGTCTGCGCAGCCTGGGATCCAAATATATTGTTGACACAATGACTTCGTTCTCCAGTAATTGGTCTTCGCGTTTTTGAATGCATTTCGCTAAAAGCTTGCTTTCGCTGTGTGACTGCGTCTGGACTGTTAGCTTCATTTCAAGCCATAGTTTGTAAAAATCCCCAAAAAACAACTGCTCTTTCTGCAATCTCTTTGTAGCGAGGAAAACAGGCTCAAGAATTTTTACAATACTGTCGATTTCGCCCCATTCATCCTGGGATAATGTTTTTTCCGAGAGATGAATGTCGCTAAACTCTCTTAATTGCAGTAATTTCTTTAGCATATGGATAGTTGAACACCATCGCGTCGGTGTGTCAATTTCAGGCTGCAACAGATTCTGGTTGGTAAGTAAATATCTTAAAAAGAAGAGAATTATAGAAAAATTAAAAAATTTTAATGTAAAATGTATTAACATACCGACTAGAAGGTGATCTTAGGGCTTTGGATAAGTTACGAGATTTTTCAATCACTTCCTTAGAATTGGATTCTTTAAAAAAGTCCTTAACGGCCAATTGCAGTGTATGTGCAGCACATTTAATTGATTGAATATTATGAGGCTTGAGCGATTCTTCCACGCCATCCATAAATTCAGTGTCCTCTTCTTCCTCCGCGTTTAGACACTCTACTGATTTAATCATGTTTTTCCCATTGTCCGTGGTCACGCAGTAGATTTGAGACTTATCTATGTCGAAGTCCTTTAAAATGTGCTCAACCTCTTTGCACAAGTTAGCTGCAGAATGCTTCTTATTAACTTCAATCATTCCAAGAGTGAAGACCTTAATCTGCTTATCACTGTACAGCTGGACATTGACACCCAGTATACTGCGATTAATTCTAGTAGCTGAATCAATTTTTAAGCACATTACCCTGTTTTTTAAAACAGATTGAATTTTGGCCTTTAGTGCATGGTACTCTTCATTAATGTACTCATGAATGTTTTTTGACGTAATAGGTGCCATTTCCAGTCCCTTAAAAATTTGATCGGTCAGAGTTTTGAACGCTTTTGAGTCCAAAAGTACGAAGGGCACTTTTTCGGCAGTGACCAGCTGGACGCATGCTTGCCTTACTTGCGCTTTGCCAATATGAAGAACGATTTTCTTCTTTTTTTCTGCTACTTCATCCGGTTCTTCATCCAGAGTCTGCCACTGTTCCATATGTCGCGATTTTAAATGGCGTTCCAGATTGGTAATATAATTACCTTTCAATATGACTTTACACACATTGCACTGCATATTAGAGGCTTCACCTTCGCACACTTCTTTAAAAAAATCGCGCACAACTTGCTTTTGTCGCCGTCCCATTGTATTGTTATAAAGTAATACTCAATAAAATTGTTACTCCAATTAATCAATTCAATTTAAGTTGCTATTACTAAATAGGACAATATGTATGTTTAAAAGCAAAAACCAATTGGGAATTATAAGCCACAATCTAAGCAAAAACAAAGGTACACCTTTTTTTATTTTAATAGTTTTTATAATAACTTTATTTATATAGATAAATAAAAAAAATATATTGGGTTAAAGGACATTTAAAAGGATATTACAAAAAAAAGATGTTATATCAATAAATAGTGCTTAAACCTAAAATAAAATCGAATTTGGATGATCCTGTATAACTTCGCCTTCGATATATAGATCAAAGACTTTTATTTACATTTTTCAAGACTTTTATTTTCGTAAAGACTTTTACTTATTAATAAAAGTCTCGGACTGATTTTTATTTTTTGATTTATATTTTAAAAGTCTTTGATAACCGTTATTAAAGACTTTTATAATAAAAGTTAAAAATAATAGTTATTTTCAATTTATATTATAAAAATTAAAAATAATAGTTAATTATAACTTTTATGATAAAAGTTATAAAATAAAAGTTTATTGCATATTTGAAAAGGTAACTCTATTATAAGTTCTGTGTTCTCCTTGGAAATTTTTTAGGACGTTTCCTTCATAAAGACTTTTTGTGAATCGATAACGGTTTTTTTCGATCCCTGGTTAAAAAAGCGATAATTTTTTTTTTTCAAATGACTTACGACATTTTCAAGAAAACACACTATTTAGGAGTGTTCACTAGTATATAGGGGCGCACTATACCCAGACAGCACTGAATATTTGTATGTATATAGAAACACTGCCCGTTTTAAATGCAGTATTTTTTATCGCATATTTTCATAACATTATAAACAATGTCAAATGATCCTGAAAATCGCATTAGGATCGGTCTTTATGGCTTCTGATGCTTTTACATTGCTATCAATTGTGGGCGAAGAGGGCTTAGTATCAAAAAGAAAAAACAATGGTTCTTACTTGACACAAAATTTACATTTTACAATTTTAACTTACATATCTAATTAAATCGATTTAAATTTTCTGTGTAGACTTCGGGTTCCTGTCCATTATTAGCACTGAATGGTCTTAACTCACGTATTCAGCAAATGTCTACAGATGTTGCAAACTTTAAAGAGCAAATTGGAAGACTTCAAGAGCAATTTGTGGACATTCATCGCTTGGCCCAATCAGGAACTTTTGGGCAGCCTTTAAAATTCACCCCACGAATGTTCGAAAATTTGATATAAAAAAATTAAAATGTCTCAGTAATAAATCAGTATATTATTTCAGACTTGATGCAGAACCTAAGTTTGCCGCTGAGCAATTTGTTGCAACTGTTCAAAGTGAAGTTGTACCCGAAGTCACGGCTAGCGAACCAGGCGCCCCACACAATTGTCTAAAACAGCAACACGGAGTTGTGCGTATTCGTCCACTGGCTAATTTGGAACCATTTTTTGTATTCTGTGATCAAAAAAATCGAGGTGGGGGATGGATTGTGGTAGCCAACCGCTATGATGGCAGTGAGGACTTCAGCCGTAAATGGGAGGATTATAAAATTGGATTTGGGTCTTTGACAACAGAGTTTTTTATAGGTCTGGAAAAATTGCATCAGATTAGCAGTAGTGAAGATTATGAATTGCTCGTGCTGTTAGAAAACCGCAAACAGGAGCTACGCTACGCATTATATGATCATTTCAGTATTGGCGCAGAATCGGAGCAGTATCGTCTGAATGTTTTGGGAAAATACCAAGGCGATGCTTCCGATGCACTGCGTCAACATATGGGAAAAAAGTTCACCACATTCGACAGACAAGACAGTGATAGCAATGTTAACTGCGCTGTTGCTCAATCGGCGGCGTTCTGGTACACTAACTCATGCATTTATAGGTAAGTAAAACAAAAATAAGTTATTTTAGTTTAATAAAAAAAGATCCTCTTCTACAGTAATCCGTTCGGCCTTTATCAGCGTTTGCTTGAGCGTGATGTGGATGGTTTTAAAGGCATATTATGGCGCGGTTTTCTTGACGGTCCCAAAGGATCTTTAAAACGGGTACAATTGCTGATTCGACCTCGTATTAAAAACGATGTCTAAATATACGATGGATTCTAGTATTTTCGCCTGCGTTTAATAAAATAAAATCATTATAAATTTAGAAAAATCAAGTAAGAAAGGTACAGCTAATGGATATACTGGAGGAAAACGAAAATTCTTTATTTATAATTTAGTTTAATAAAAATGGAAAGGGGTAAAGATTAACTGAACATATATTTTATATAACATTTTTTAACTGAATGATCACCGCATTAACAAACCAACAATCTATACATGTGTTGGACGGTCTTTTAGTTGTGTTTTGAGGTCAAAAAGTTCTGTTACGAAAAACTTCTTATACCCTTTTTATAGTGGGGTTTGTGAAAAGTATATAACAGACAGAAGGAGGCGTGGTAGACACCATAAAGAATAGATATTCTTGATCAGCATCAACAGCCGAGTCGATATAGCCATGTCCGTCTGTCCGTCCGTCTGTATGAAAACGTTGATCTCGGACTCTATAAGAGCTACAGCCACCAAACTTGGTATGTATATCCGTCTATGCTGCAAGCAGTACAAGTTTATTTTGCATTTTTTCCACGCCCCCTCCCGCCCCCACAAATCGTGAAAAACGAAAACGCAATTTCTATAACTCGAAAAGTATTGAAGATATCTAAATGAAATTTTCACATGTGCATGGTACCATTTATGTATCTTGACAGACTTTGGTGCGGATCGGACAACTATATAGCTGACATATCAAAAAAGTTTGAAAATGTGTTTTTGCCCCAAATATTTGTTGTTTTTTAAGATATTGCAGTACGTGTAGGGTAGTAATATACATACATATACTGACCGATTGTGGTTGGACTCGGAAAACTATATCATATATTTTCTATATGATGAAAATTGTACTAAATTTGTCTTTTTGTCCAACTTTTTTCTTTTTAAAGATAATTGAACCAAAATAAAATAAAATGTTTTTTTTTTTAATAATTTTTTCGTTTTTATTGATATTGCAATGACACTCACACAGTATGTGTGGGTAGTAATATACATATACTGACCGATTTTGCTTGGAAAACTATATTATATATTTTCTATATGATGAGAATTGAAAAATGTACTAAATTTGTCTTTTTGGCCAACTTTTTTGTTTTTTAAGATAATTGAACCAAACTTACAGAGTATATGTATTGTAGTATTATCTAAGCACTGACTAACTTTAGTTCTAACTTTAGTACCTCCCATATAAGTAATCTTACAAACATTAGAGCCAAGATGTGTGTTTAGTATGAGAAATGTTTTGTCTGTTGAAGTATCCAAACCAAACTTACACAGTAGGTGCAAAACATTTTTTTAAATTTTCTGATCAACTTTGGTTCGGATCGGACAACTATATCCCGTACATCCCATATAAGTAATCTTACAAACATCAGAGCCAAGTCATGTATTTAGTATGAGGAACTTCTTTGTCTGTTGAGTTATCCAAACCATACTTACACAGTAGTTGCAAAATATATATTTTTTTAATATTTTGAGCAGTTTTGGTTAGAATTGATCAACTACATTATAAGCAATCGTATTTACAAAATTTTAAATGTTGGGAATACTGCCTTTTCTCATAAATAGGTTATTACTATGTTTGGCTTATAAGTTTATAAGACATCTCACATTGAGTACTTGATTTTGCTCTAGAATACGCTGTAGTATATTACAGTCGGCTCACTCGACTGTAGCCGTTCCTACTATGTAGTTATAAGTATGGTTTTAAAGCCATAGTATTTACTGGTTGTGCTAAGAATAAACTGCATTCACTCCAAGGTGCAAACATTACACCAAGCAGGACAAGACCTAGGAGATGATTGTTTTTCGCATGGTTAATTTGAAGTTGATTGCTTAAGAGTGAGTTTTGAGAGCGACTTAATAACTCTTTCCACTGATGGGAAAACAAACTCAGAGGGTATAAAAATGTGGTCTATAAAGATATAGCTGATGATTTCATCCATAAATAATAAATAATTAAATTGTAATAGCTTGAATAAGAGATTCGATTAATACATCTTATACTTATTTATTCAAATTATTCTTATTGATATCGAGCAGACACGGAAGAAGAGAAGGAAAAATTTTCCATCTGTTGCAAAGTAGTATATCGATAGGTTTTCCATCTGTTGTAGAGTAGCTTTACTTTAGTTACATTACTTCACTTACTTACTTACTTTATATTACGAAACATTACGTTGTTTTATTTGAGCAATGATAAATACACATAAGTACACATATTTGTTGTATTAAACAGGACTTTTTTGCATTGTCAGTTGTGAAATAAACCTATTGGGGATACCATGAAATAAACAAAATTTCGCCAAATCTTTACCTTTTTTCTTATTCTATTCATTAAAATTATATATTTTCTAAATACATATAAAATTTATTTTAACCATTCTTAATTTTTATAATCTCTACCACAAACGAAGTTGCGGGTGTACTGCCAGTTCTATATATGTTTCCATTTAATTTAATTTTTTTATTTTGTTGTTCATTATTTTAATATTATAACTAGTTACATTTACCTCGTCGCCAATGAAGCAATCCAGGACTTCAATTATGGAACAACAAATTTGTTTCCAAAATATATTTACTTATATTCGCTCCGGTTGCCTCGAATGTCAGAGTAAATAATAGAATGAGTTATAGAGTTGAATCCCATATGAGCGTCGCATTCTGTCTTAGCGTCGTGGTGTTGATTTCTACAAAGGGTATATTATCCATTGTGGAAAAGCACAATAAAGATAAACATTGTTAAACATCATTATCAGATATATAAAATATAAGTTCAAGTGATTAGACAGGAAAAGGTATTATATAAACGCGCAGGCTCTTTTGTAGTGTTTTTTCTTGTTCGTTTTTGGTTGCTTTGATTTTTTTTCTGGTGCCACGTTAGTAAGGTGCAAAGTCGTTTGTGTAGTTAAAATTCATCCATTAGATTCTACTTTCTTACTGTCTTTATTTTCTTTAAGTGAAATAAATTTCAGCGGCCCTCTTAGTATACCATTATAATATTTTGATAGAAACCTCTGTATACCATTTTATTATAGAACTCAATATAGTCTCCTATACCAGTAATAGTCAAATACTAATAAGAGTTCATACCTGGTTTTTTTTAGCTTTAAAAGATAAATGGACTAAAATATCGCTACGAACATTTTCAGGACATTGAAATGCGGGAGGAAATCAAATACATAATTCCAACACCAAATGTAAAAGTTTTATCATATTCCAAGTTTATTAAATAAAGTTGATGAATATTTCACTGGGGTTTATCATGTAAACAATACCTGAACCGCTGTGCAGCCTCGCATTCCAAAGCCACTTCAGGCAATTTCGATATCCGGACCAAAAGTCGTATGATGTTGAGGTTTACATTCAAGCCAAAAAACAAGGCACTGATATTTTCGCAAAAATTTAATTTCTAATATTCAAAACGAATTTTATCATGTAAAATGTCTAAAGAAGGCGAGGTGTTTGATACCATTATCAAGATTCTTCTCGGTTTGAACATATATAAAAGGCTATCCGATGAAAAAAATAATAATATCGGTCAGCTATTCGATTCTTCCTCTTGAAAGGAAAATCGTGCAGTGAAATCAAAGAGCGGTTTTTTATTTCTAGGCTATCGGCGGATACAACTTACAAGTCTGTAGCTGCCTATATCGCTTGCAAGTCTTCTGCTAGGGTATCCATATCAAAATTTATATCAAAATGGAGATAAAATTAATTTATCTCCAAAAGGTCCAAAAAGTGCCTTGTCTAGTTGTAACAGAAAGCCTACCTCCCACTCCCCAGGCGGCCCTCTAGGTTCTACTAGATCTGAAACCGATTGACATTTTTCTGAGCCATATGTAAGCGAGGACTGCGGTGAAATACTCGAACTGAGACTCCTCTAGCCTAGCACTGCAGGAAATTACAGTATCCTAAACTTTGAAGGAGCAAATGCTATTCCTGGGGAAAGAGACTTCTGTCAACAGAAGATTTAATTGAGTGATGTTTTTGAAATATTCATTCCTAATAGAAAAGATTGTCAGTGTATTTCATGCAGAGATTTATGCGGTCTGGCAGTCGGTAAAACTGATATCCACCTTGTGAGATGTCTCAAGCAACACATCTTTTTAGTTCCTCTGCGCTCCGTAAATTTAATTCTTTTAAAAAAATGTTTCCCTTAAAATTTTGGCCACCACATATTATTGTACATGAATTTAAAGTACAAAATTGACCACGACCCATGCCAGTCAACTTCCCTACCAGTGGAATTGCCGCTCAAGCATCCATTATCTTAGCCTCAAAAAGTAGACCCAGACCAAATAATCATTCAATATCAGAATGTAAGAGGTCTCGGATCTAAGTTAAAAAGGTAAACTATATAATCTTTTGATTCAGACATTATTGCATTTTCAGAAACTTACCTTAAACCTAGAAAATCTGATAATGACATCATGTCCATGAATTTTAATATATTTATGCAAGATCGCCCAACTCGATGAGGACTTTTTACTTTCGTGAAGTTTTCCATTCGAGCAGAGTTTATAAGTATTTCCAAATGTTTTAGAGATTGTTGCCGTTTTGTCACTTTTTCGTCATGTGTATATATATACTCATTACATGCTCTTATAAACCTCACTAGTCTCAAATTTTTACATATATGCGACGTTTCAGTCACATTAAAAAAATTTCAGAATTAGTTAGTGAAAAAATATCTTTGTCATTTTAGGTGACTGTAATATGTAAAGACATCTTGGTCATATTCAAATGACTCTGAATATTTTATTCCCCCAGTTCAGCATGACTTTATAAATAGTTTAATTGATTTTCTATTTTTTTTCAAATCAATCCCATACCTAACAGTCTTATATTCACAAATTATATTTCTAGTGCCTTTGTCACTAGATCATACCCTTTAATTGTTCCAGAAGATTTCACTTGAGAAAAAAACTCACTCTTCAGACTTTCAGCAGCTCTCAAATTGCCTACCTCAAAGGTAGTACAGTTGAGACTGCACTGCATTAGGTGATGGGTGATATTAAGAGAAAAGAGTTTGCATTGGCGGCATTCCACAATATTGTCGGGGCCTTTAAAAATGTAAGGATTGAGTCGATAACGGCCGCACTGGTCAAAATCGGCGCACACCCGTCGATCACCCACTGGTTTAGTAATATGCTTAGTTGCAGGATGACCAACTTTCATCTCTGCGCGGATAAAATCAGAAAAAAGGCTACAGGAGCAACACACCAAGGATGAGTTATATCCTCCTTTTTGTGGAACCTAGCATTCAACAGTCTGCTTCTTAGACTGAAAAACGAAGGATACAGTGTGATAGCCTGTGCGGATGATCGGGCTCTAATGATAACGAGCAAATTCCAGCCTAAAAACAGCAAAATGTACTGGGTCTAACCTTACGGTGCCCAGAACACTTTCACAAAAAGATACAAGATCTCCTGGAAAAGAATCTCAGAGGAGAGGATAAAAAAGGCAGTTCAAGCCTTCTTCATCTGTAAGAAGACCTTTGGGAATAGATGCGGACTACAGCCGTACATAATCCATGGGCTTTACACAGCTGCAGAAAGCGCATCCTAACTTACTAAGCAGTTGCCTGGTGGGAAGCCGCTTTCACCATCCCATCTAAGCTATCTCCAAAAGGTCCAAAAAGTGCCTTGTCTAGTTGTAACAGAAAGCCTACCTCCCACTCCCCAGGCGGCCCTCTAGGTTCTACTAGATCTGAAACCGATTGACATTTTTCTGAGCCATATGTAAGCGAGGACTGCGGTGAAATACTCGAACTGAGACTCCTCTAGCCTAGCACTGCAGGAAATTACAGTATCCTAAACTTTGAAGGAGCAAATGCTATGCCTGGGGAAAGAGACTTCTGTCAACAGAAGATTTAATTGAGTGATGTTTTTGAAATATTCATTCCTAATAGAAAAGATTGTCAGTGTATTTCATGCAGAGATTTATGCGGTCTGGCAGTCGGTAAAACTGATATCCACCTTGTGAGATGTCTCAAGCAACACATCTTTTTATATCGATAGCCAGACACCAATCAAGGCTCTGTCCTCTAAACCAACACAAACAGCACTCCGTTAAGCTCGATTGGTAACCAGATCACACAGGTGTGATAGGTAACGATATTGACAATGAGTGTGCCAGAGGAGATCGGCGTTACCGGCTAGCTGCGCAATAAGCGACATTTTCAGACCCATTCAGCATATCCTTTCGCATTTTGAGAGCATAGCTAGAAGCATGGCAATATTATAAGAATAATAAGGATGCTAATAGGAGTTCTAACGGGGCACTGCCCCATCGGCCGCATGGCTTAAAGATACAGTGTACAGTCGCAGGTCTTCGGTCGCACCTGTGAAAATGTGGAAGATGAAAGCATTCAACACCTCTTGTTTTACTGTCCTGTATTTAGTAAAAGGAGATCCCCATTCCTCGGTGGAAGACCTGAACTGTCTCGCCAACACGTGGTGAGAGGATCCGGTGCTTTTCTTTGACTATAGAGATTGGTTCCTGCTAACCGGGATCAACTAAAGCTGCAAAAGACACATCGCTTCATCTCCAATAAATCCCAACAAACGCATCACCCAGTATCAACATTTTCAATAATGATCTATTTGCTAATTTTTTTTAATCCACCTGTCCTACTATGCCACTCACCAACACTTCCTATTCCAACTTCCAATTTTTTATCTGCTGCATTTGTAACATTTGTTGTATAGTTTCCTCAATTAATACTTTAAGATCTTCTTAATCTCCTAGGCCTGATAACATTCCTAGTTTCGTGCTTAAAGAGTGCTTTAGTTCGTTAATAAAAACCTATGTATATTTCAACTTTTTATTCAATCTTTAGATTCCACTATCTTTCCACCTAATGGACAGAACCTTTTAGTATCCCTCTGCATTAAAAATAGGGTACAAGTCGGATATATCCAATTACAGGGGAATAGCGAAATTATTAGCAATCCCTAATGTTTTTGATAAGATCATACCATCCACATTGCAGCCTCTCCACAAGTAGATATTATCTTCTGCCCAAAATGGCTTCATAAAGAGCAGGTCTACTTCGACCAATTTATTGGCCTTTTCCTTAATTAAATGCAAGCTGGTGTTATTTATACGGACTTCAGTAAAGTACTTGACTCTGTGAACCATGCTCTTCTTGTCTTAAACCTTATCTATTAATTTTCCATAGCCCTATATGTTATGGATACTTTTATACCCTCTGAGGAGTATATTGGGTTTGTCAGAAGTATGTAACAGGCAGAAGGAGGCGCGACAGACCCCATAAGGTATATATATTCTTGATCAGCATCAACAGCCGAGTCGATATAGCCATGTCCGTCTGGCCGTCTGTCCGTATGAACAAACAGATCTCAGAGATGGTAAGAGCTACAAGTTTAAAGTTGGTCAGTATCGACCACATATTTAGTCAGTCAATACAAGTTTATTTCCTTTTTTTGATGCCACGCCCCATTCGCCCACAATTAGCAAAAAACCAGACATACCTCGTAAGAAATACATGTTTTTGGTGAATATCTCGGTAACTATAACACCTAAGGTCACCAATTTTGGCATGCAGGTTGCTATTTGCAATATAAAGACATCATTAAAATCGAACTATAATTAAAAAAGTTTGTCATTCAAACTTAAATTGCTATCGCAATAGCAGTGCACTGCTTTTGTTTACGCTGCAGTGTTTACAAGCAGTGCTTGTCGATTTAAAACTTACTCAGTGCACTGCTTGTGTGTATATAATTTACGCAGTGCACTGCTTGTAAGCAGTGCAAAATGAACTCATATAATTGGAAACGAAGCTCAGAGGGTATTACACGGTCGGCATCTGACTGGGAGAATATGTCAAGATTGCTAAAATCTGTCATTTCGAAACCCGTTAACGTCACCTCTGGAGTACCCCAAGATAGTCACAAAGACCCTCTATATGTTATTTTTTGAAACCTATATTTTCATATAAGAAGCCTAAGAATCAATCATAAGATGTTGCAAGATGATTTGAACTCAATGCTCCATCGGTGCACTTCTAATCACTTGAAGCTAAATTTTCCCAAATGCCTGTTTATGACATTTAACAGGGTTACTCCAAATTAAGCTTGTTACTCGATTGGATATGGTCAGATGATAATCTCGGAGTTCTCTTTCTTCCATAAACTTATTGTGAGTGATATTAGCTCTCCAAGCTCTTTTAAAACCGCCCAGTTTTAATGTCCCAGTCAGATTTGCTAGGAGTTTTTGGCCATTGTTTTTATCTACATGCACTACTGATTACGCTTTGCACAATCGATTTAGGGTATTGTATGCTTATTATAATCTGCAACCTCTCTCTCCACCATCAAGCTGCTTTTTATACCCTCTGAGGGGTATATTGGGTTTGTCAGAAGTATGTAACAGGCAGAAGGAGGCGTTTCCGACCCCATAAAGTATATATATTCTTGATCAGCATCAACAGCCGAGTCGATATAGCCATGTCCGTCTGTCCGTCTGTGCGTCTGTCCGTCTGTCCGTATGAACAAACAGATCTCAGGTGTTATAGTTACCGAGATATTCGCCAAAAACATGTATTTTTTACGAGGTATGTCTGGTTTTTTGCTAATTGTGGGCGAATGGGGCGTGGCATCAAAAAAAGGATACAAACTTGTATTGACTGACTAAAAAAATATGTGGTCGATACTGACCAAGTTTGAACTTGTAGCTCTTACCATTTCTGAGATCCTTTCGTTCATACGGACAAACAGACATACGGACATGGCTATATCGACTCGGCTGTTGATGCTGATCATGAATATATATACTTTATGGGGTCTGCCAGGCTTCCTTCTGCCTGTTACATACTTCTGACAAGCCCAATATACCCCTCAGAGGGTATAAAAAAACAAAGAATTCTACTTAGTGTTTAAACAAACCGAATGTACGACACAAATCGCAAACAATATGAAACAAAATTGGAATAAAAACGATATTATTTACAAGAAATTACACGAAATTACGAAGCACAAAGACACGTCCATCAGCGAATGAGAGAGGGATCGATTAAATCGTTTTTCACGATTTGCGGGGGCGGTCAAAAATAAAACTGTACTGTGTGCAGCTTAGAGGGATATATACATATACCAAATTTGGTGGCTGCAGCTCTTATAGTCTCTGAGATCCAGGTGTTCATACAGTCGGATGGACAGACGGACATGGCTATATCGATTCGGCTGTTGATGCTGATCAAGAATACATATAATTTATGGAGTCTGCCACTCCTCCTACTTGAACAACTTGTCTATTACTTTTTAATTATATTTTAAAGCCTAAAATTATTAAACCACCTAACTTTATTATTGCTTTGAAAAGGTTATCGATCTTATTATCGTCAATGATTTATCCAGTGCCAATGCCAATGCCACTAAAAAAAATCGTTTTTTTTTGTTCAATTTTCCCTTTCAGTCCTAAACTTATTTGTTTGTAACTCTTTTTTAGCCAATCCGCATACCTTTCGAGGCAAATCAAATTTTCCCAAACAAGACACATGTTATGATAACCAAAGCTTTGAAGTTTTTTTAGCTACTAATAGATTTAATGAATTTTATACGCCTCCCGATCAAATGTCCAATGCCTTAACTGCATGAGTCTTCGTATGGCCTTAAGTTTTATATCCGATATAAAATCTTTGAAATATATGATTTAAAATATTACAGGAAAATCTCTGGGCTCAAAATATCTTATTCGGATGCTCTATTAAGAAAGGGTTGAAGATCCAATCTTTTTAATGATTCCCCTAGATTTAACTTATTTCGAAGTATATTATCAAATAACAAAGTTCTTTGGTGTTTTTATCGTATCAGAATCAGCTAGGTCTAATCTTTAAACTTTTCAATGTATAATAATCTATCATGTATCAGTTAAAAGTTTAAAGCTTAACTGCAATTTTAGATATTATGTTCACAAATAGCGAAACAGAGGGACATTCTTGTGCTTATATAATCTAGAAATAGCAAACCTGAATACCAAATTCACCATTTTTTAATTCTACAGGAACACTCGATTGGATGTATGTAGAAAGATATATGTTATTATGTTTATTAAGCATTCTTAGCCAATTTTGCAAAGGTTGCATATTCTACCATTTTCTATATGCAAATCAAAGTTGAGAAAAATTTTCATCTTGTTTTAAACAAATTTTTAAAAGTCAGTGTGAATTACTAATGTTATAGTTTGTACATATATTTTTGAAAATATTTATTTGAAGAAATAATGATATAATGTTTTAAAAAAGCAGTATAGTATTTATATATTATTGGTGTCAAAACAAAAAATGTTGAAAATATATTAATTAACTTTTTTTAATTAAATCTTTGCATCCAATATTTACAGAAGATATGTTTTGTATTTGTCTGTATAAAATAAGACTAGAAATTGTGTTCTTACTACGATCACTGGTGTCTCACGGAGATAACCAGTTTTGTTATGGTAAACTTGAGTATGTTGTTTTTGATGATTTATTGGTTTTTTTACTCAGTCGCCGACCACGTCCACGACGCGCCTTTTTTTGTCGCTCCACATGCGTCTCGGCACTGTAGCTTATTATCTCACTAACGGTGCTATTATTTTTTTTAAGTGTTACTGTTGTTTGTGATAGTTGATTGGTATTGCTGTTTTTACTAACTGTGCTACTTCTAGGCACCAAGTTATTGCTTACATTAGAGGGTATATCAGTTTTTTCTATTTGACTGTAATTGATTGTATTGTTGTTGACACTGATAGCGATAGGCAATAGTGATTCTGTAAGTTTATGGTTGAGTTTATCAGTTCCGCGTGGCAAATCATTACTGGGCACCTGCAACACGGATGTATGGCGCATAGAGAACTCCGAATCTGAATCGATGCTGCTTGTTTTGCTGTCCAGAGTATTATTTGCCTCTCCTTCCGGTATAGGCAGTTTTCTTAGAATGACCTTGTCAAGGTTAGCTATTGAAATGATTAGGGGTGAAGATTCATTGGATTCGGGACGAAGTAGGGGAACAATGGTTCTTACGTAGGTGCCTGAAGGAGTAAACTCATCATTTTCCGGCAGATTGGAGTTAGTTGTGGGCAACTCAACTCCCAAGAATCGCTCCGTGTTGGTCTCGAAATCCGCAACGTTGCTCTTATTTACATTAAGAAGCTTAGCCATGCGCGCCGAATCAAACAGCCCCTCCAAGGAGATAGTAGATGTTTCAAGGCCTTCACGTATAACCTCTGGTAATAGTGATTTACCATCACGTGTGTTATCGCTCCCACCATCAATCTCCGGCAGACTTTTAATATTGGGTTCAGTAGGCGTATAGTCGGCTACGGTACTATGGCCATCATTGATTTGAATATTACTACCGTCTACCACGTGTACATACTTTACTACACTAATCTCACCCAGCTGCTCAACATGTGGCAACGACTCAATATGCAAGTGATTAAATTCTTGATTAACCTTAGCCTTGCGTTGAGCGCTAGTCGCTTGTTTTGAGTTGATCTCAACAATGCGATTTATTTCGATTAGTTTATGCTTGGGCTTCACAGCGGTAATTCTGCTTCCCAACGTTCGACTTGCAGGAGTCTGATCTTCATCGGACACCCCATCGACTAATGTAAATACATGCAGTAATGTCGTTGACGGTGGCGGTGGTGAAGTTGTTGAGGCTGATGATGACAGTGTTTTGTCCTGTAGAAGTGAAGAGATGTTTGTGGCTTCATTATCATTTTCAGAAAACACGATTTGTGACTGTGCGGGGTTGTTTTCAGTTACAGTGTACATTGTGTCTGTTGCCTGTGTTATTTTTAAATTGATTGTTGGTGTGCTTGGTGTTGTAGTCACATAGCCCTGACTTTGTTGCTGCTGATCGTTGATTAATTCCGTTTCTACCTCTGTATCAGATTTATTAGCTACCTTTTGTTTGAGCAGTGTATGCTTCTTGCTTTGAATGTCGAAGATTTTCTTGTTGCGCGCATTAAGTGCGTCAATGTTTAAATTTTCGATTTGTGACTTATCACTAACAAGCTCTGTTGCTTCTGTTGAAGGGGCTGAGTATTTACGCTCATAGTTACGTGTGTTGCTTGGGATAAAAGGAGCTGGCTTTAAGGGTGTAAGAGGAGTAGTCTGTTCATAGTTCTTAGCCACTGGGCGTATAGTCAAATTTGACTTCCTACTGGCAGTCGTTGCTCCTGGTGGTTGGTTGATAATACGTGGACGATAGCTTGATACAAATCGATTGACTAGTGTGGTTGAAGAGTTATTGCTCGTATTAGCGTTCGGCTGGTGAATGCGTGAGTTGAATACTGCATTCCCAATACTTGCGTTGGCATGACTTGTGGCAATAGGATAGTGTGTTCGTGTATCTGGCTGCACGCGATTTTCTCTCGTGCGATAGCCAAGTGGTGAGTTTAACTTCGCCTCCAAGAGACTTTTGTCAAGCTGAAGTGTTTGATGTGAGTCTGATTCTCGACTTATTTGGCTTGTAAGTTTATAATTTTCTTCCGGCTCATCATCATCTGTGTCGTCTTCTGTGTCGTCTTCTGTGTCGTCTTCTATGTCGTCTTCTTCATCATCATCATACTCTTCAGTTTCTTGAACTTGTTGAGGTAGTTTTTTTTTTGGGAAAAATGGTCTAACCGTAACCTGAATGCTTTGTGGACGGGCGTTTAAGTTAGCCTGTGGCTGCTCCTGTTGATCTTCGTAATCATAATTTTTATCTTCATCGGGTAGCTCTTGTTTTAAGCGGATGATATTCGGCAACTTCGATTTTCTAGGATTGGAACGCAGAAAGGTCTCGTTTTTGTTTCGAACATTGGAGGTCGGCTTGGGTTTTATGGTTGAAGTGGCAGGCGAAGAATAATAGGGTCTCTTTGCTACTAGTTTCCGCCGAAAGAATGGACGTGGTGAAGACGAAGAAAATTCAATTGTTTTTTTTGAGGACTCTAGAATACTAGGGGTGTTCGTATTATCTAGCACCTTCTTTAGTCGATAATTAATAATGTCTTTCTCACTATTATTATGTCCCAAATTTTTATTTTTATCATCCTCTTCACTGATTATGTTTTTAAAGTTATTTTCTTTGCCACTGATGCCACCATCTATTAAGTCGTCATGTGCCTGTTGAACATTAAAGCGCTCGCTTTGTAGGTTAATCGGTCGTTGCTGCATGTGAGCCATCGTGAGTTGACCGACATCATGTTTTACATTTTGAGTCTTTCCATTTTTAGTTGTACTTTTCAGCCGATCTGTGTTTGGTTGGACTATTTCCCGTGGCATGGAAATTGGTTTGCCTAATACAGATGGCAAGGTCTCATCATTTAATTTTAACTTAATTGATTGGCTGGATTCCTTCTTCGTTGTACTAACAAGTCTGAGTTTGTGTACAATTTTACGAAAAGGTTTTCTTGCGACGCCTTCGCTGACTTCTAAATTTTGATCATGGTTGTTTTTATCATTGTTAGGGGCAGTGGCACTATTATTATTATTCACCCTTAAAGACGATTGCGGACGTCCATATTTGATTACGCGAATCCGCTTACGTATTGGTTTTGCTTCTGCTGTTTTTGCATTTGGTGTATCCATTTGACTGTCTGTTGTTGGAGTGATATCTTCATCTTCATGACTATCCTCCACGAATTTTGTATACTGATTGTCGACTATGGATAATTTAGTTACCTGAGCGCTGCTGGACGAATCAAGGGGTAAATAGCGTGTTGTTGATGTTACTGCTATTGGTATGCTGGTTGTTGCTGTAATCGATCTTGTCGCACTGTCTCTAGTACGGTCCAATTGATAATGATTCTGAAAACGTCGGTTAGAATTATCGTCAGTACCTATGTCTTTTAAGGCATTCGCACGCTCGTTATCTCCACTCTTACTATTATTTATATCCAACTCCTTTATATCATTCACTGTTCCTATCCTATTATCTCTAGCTATTATATTGTAATAAGAACTATTAGTGACTGTGACATTTTTAATGATTTTGGGAGAAATGTTTCTGATGTCGCTGCCGATAATTTTGTTAGTATATGTGTACTTAAATGGATTATTTAAAAAACCTGTGCTATAATTACGACTACTTATATTATAGTTGGTGATCACATTACCATTATTGTCAATGTTAAATTGTGTTACATTATTTTTGAATTTACCTACTTCCGTATCAGAATTTGTGATGTCTTTTAAATTGTGTTGTTGGTTCTTTTTAACAGATTGATTATTGTTCTGGGACTGCGATCGGACTCGATTTTTAGATATTTCTTTATTTGATTGTACACCGAGTTGACTGATAATTGGCTGCGTCTTCCTATACTTATTCTTGTTCCCATTTTCGTTATTGTGTTCATATTGCATTGTTATATTGCTCATATCAGTAGTGCTATTCATAGCATTATGTTTAATGTTTACTTTGTTTTCTTTGCTTTTGTTAAAATTACCCAAGAAATCAGTGTTTATTGCAGTTGCTTGGGCTCTGCTTAGTGAAAAACTTTTACGTTTGCTGCTAAAAGGCTCGTACCTTTTTAGTAAACTATTTTCGCGAGTAATAGTTGATCCTAGCTTTGCTGTTTTACTGTTTTGACTTGGTAATTTGGATTTCGCTGAATTTATGGATTCATTATAATTGTTAAAACTGTTTAGATCACTAGTTTCTTCTACCAATATTGCACTTGTTTTGCTTTTATCGAGATAATCACTTACTTCTGATGATTTGGGTTTCTCATTAACATCATAAACATTTGTTTGGTTTGTTATTATAATGGATGTTTCGACTCCGTCTATACTGTTATTTTTTTTGTGCTTAATAACGGATATATTATTGAAAAGTTGCTTATTGGTAGTGGCTTTTGGTAAATCAACAAAATTTGAAGTGTCATTAAATTCATTCATAGTCAGGTTTGTTCTAAATTCTTCATCATCCACTTCTGGCGCATTTAATTTTTTGATTATTACTTTAATAGCTGTATTGTTATTTTGTTTTACTTTTAAATCATTTTTTAACTTATTTGATCTATCCTCTTTTGCCCCCGAGTTACCTATACTGACCCGGGGGTGTTCAATAAAAAATGGTATGACTTAGTATTATTTTCTGAAACCTGTTTTTCTAAAGAATGAAAATTTGTCGCATTGTCACTAACATTAAAAACATCATGGATATTTTGACGTATGCTTATTGTATCGCTTTCACCGCCAGGCGAGGTGTGCAATTTATCTATATATGTTATGGGAGTGTCCTTTACGTACTGATAGTATTTGCGACGATGATATATTGGTAGCGATAACAAATGATCGCTTTTAGGCTCTTCCATACGCTCATTATTCAGCGTGTCTTCCTTTGGATTCAATTTTGGTGTTAAAGTGACAGTATTAAAGCTTAAAGTGCTATCAGATTTTAATTGAGCATTTCTGAAAAATTCATAAGATTCTGCAGCCGTTAACGTCGTATTTTTTGCAGTTTTTAAAGGTGACTTGAATGTATTAAAACTATGCAATGGTGCTTCACTTTGGCTGCTTATCATAGTCGACAGTTTTGAGGATGTGGCTGGGATTGGAGTAGTTGCTTGTTTGTGTTTCTTTAATTCTGTACGTTGAATGGCTTCTTCTATTTCAAGCTTCTCAGATTTTTTGATTGTTGAAGCGGTAGTAACTATTGTACGCTGTTCGTTATGATCAGCAATCTGGTGGACAAAGTCCACAGCTTCATTCTGATTGACAGACTTTGTACGGCTTTTGAATTGACTTTTAGGATTCTCTGCTATAGTTGGCTTCTTGCGCAATTCGCGGGACGAAAAATCTAAGGCCAACAATGAGGAAAGATCATTGCTTTTGAATTTCGCGGAGCCCCGATTGCGGGATACAACTCGTTGCATGACTCTAACGCGAGGTCCAGGAAGTGTTTGATTGTCCTGATCGATCTTAATATCATCGTCTTTTTTATTTTTTGTTGTGCTAAGATGTGTTCGAGAACTCAAATTGCTGGTATCCACAGTTCCTAGTGTATCTACTTCTTCGCTTTTTAATTCATTTTTTCCTGTATTGACATTTTCAATCTGTGTTTCTGTTATGGATACCATTTTGACCCGCTGGGATCGTTGCAGCTTATTAGAATTAACAAGCTTGTTTTTATCCGCAGCAAGAAGAGAAGAAAGATCGTTGTCTTTATGTGGTCGATACCTTCCTCTAACAGAACCGTGCGGTATAGGAGTTGAAGTAGATTTACTTAAATCAATTTCTTCGTTAACTTTTTTACGGGCAAGTGCGACTCGTGTGGGCGCTCTTATTGGCACCGTTGGTTTGCTCAATAATGTTAATGACGGCATCTCTAACCCATTTAATGTTTTTGTTTCAACGGCGCTTGTTACAAAGTTTGTTTTGGGATTCTCTTCATCGGAAGAATCTTTAGTTGTGGTCAAACTTGACAATAGTTCAGATATATAAGGCCTGCTACTAGCATCCTTATGTACTTTTTTGATTTCAGTATTTTTATCAACTGGTTGAATTGTTAAGTGTGACATTTGGTTTGTACTCAGAATGAAACTTTTATTGTCGCCTCCAAAGTTCATAATATCTGATAAATTATTAAATTTTAATGTTTCTAAGTCGCTCAGTTCATCATTTCTTGCTGTCTTACTATGTTCAGAACTAATAGTGGAAGCAGATGAAACAGTCCTGTTAAGATCTTTAATCACTTGTTTATTTTGTAGATTTTTTGCTGTGATACTGTCATTTTCAATTATTACATTTTGAACCTGACCATCTTCTGAATTTTTAATCATTGTCTCATTTGCGTCACTGATATCGTAGTTTGTATTATTTGAAGCTTGACTCTTGTTACCAGAATTACTGTCACGTTTCTCTGAGTTTACATTGCTAGAATATAAAGTTAGCGTTTCGTTATCGATACTTTCCATCGAATCAAGAGACTTAACCATGCCCTGTAAATTTTTTATATGTAATCGAGAGTCAGCCATCTTATCCCTAGATTTATTAATGCTATCATCTTTGGTCCTTAAACTAGAATTTCTAGATACATCATGCCTTAATGTAAGGTTACCATTACCAGCTACGTCTAAAATTACATCGTTGTGGAAGCGTGTTGGAGTTGTTTTAGTTTTGAGTGTCGATTGTTGTAGGATGTGTGTGCTAGGGTCCAACAACTTTTGACTATTAGTGGCACTCACCTTAAGTCTATCCATTTGTGAAATTTGCGTTTTAGCTATGTTTGTAATGTCATCAGCATAAGTCTCCTTATCATTATCGTTAAGAGTACTGCTTCTAGTTAAATTTGTTTGTGTTTTGGTGCTTACGGGACGTATACGACGTCTAGGATAACCAAAAGGCCGTGGATTAGATATATTTCCAATCGATTTGTTTTTAGTTCGGCTAACAGGTAGCTCGGTTGGGGAAGTTGTTTCAATATCACTATGTTCTGTTTTTAGCGGTTGCCTTCTACCAAAATATGTGTTTCGTGCGCTATTTAAACTAGGACTAATTCTGCGAAAGCCGATAGATTTGTCAAAATTTGAACTAGAATCATTGACTACGTTTGCGTTAGTTATTATTTCACTGCTATTGTTCGTATTTATGTGTCGGGGATCGGATGTAAACTTATTTTCGGTCTGAAACGTCACCTTACTTGTAACATTTTTCAAATGTTCTTTATTGCTGTCATCACTTTCCATTTTAACGTTGCTATGTTTGCTTTTTTCTATAATATTTTTGCTTGATAGTTCTGATTCGGTCGGCGTTGTCTTGGTTGTCGTTAAAGATGCCAATTGAATTGGGTTTTGAATTGTAACATTAGCAAAAGGAATATTAGATGCATCTTTTGTCTCATTTGATGTTGGTAGTGTATCACCATCAGTGTTTAAGATTGTAGGTTTTGCTTGAAAAGTGGATAAAATAGTTGGTGCAGGTATGGGTAAAGGAGTGGATTGAAAATGTGTTTCAATTCGCTTAGTGGTTTTGTTAGTGACAGTGTTCGATTTAGATAGTGTACTAAGAGATGCAGGTGTAGTTTTTAGAATGATATTAGTTTTCACAATGTTGCTGCTGTTGTTTCTGTTGGTTGTGATGGTGTCTGTACCGGTGTTAAATATTGCAGTCTCAGTGCTGGTGACTGTATCTGTTTCAGATGATGTGGTTATTGCTTCTTTTTCTGTTTTAGTGTTTGCCACTCTGCGGCTAATACTCTCGTAATTGCGTGCATTTTTTATGGCAGTAGTGTCATTATGATTTCTTTGTAACTTTACGTTTTTCCGCAGTGAACTATTTTTGTGATTTTCATCGCTTGTATTTATATCTTCCTCTATACCATCAGCGACCCCTCTATTGACTGAGCCATTGTTCGTCAAAGTAAAATTATTGTTTCTATAAGTAATTAGAGAAAAAATTAAAGGCTTGTAATAAGAACCGAAAAAAGAATTATAATGGTGATTATAATAATATAATGACTATAATTACCGAGCTGTTGTCAAATTTAATATTTCCGATCTTTCAGAATCTGTGAATTTGGAACTCTTCGAAGTACTTCCACGAGCTCGAGTCAGTGTAGCATACTGCTTAGCAAGAGTAAATCGCTTAGTTTCAATAGGTTCCGTGATCGTCTCATCAACCTCAATAGATGATGGCGTGGTAGGTCGAGTGCGACGCAAATTGGTGTACGACGGCGTGACAACACTTGATGAATGTCTAGCCATATAAGTTTTTTCAACATCATCTTCTTGACTTTCGTCGGTCTGATTTTCCGTGTAAGCTACGGTTGTCTGTTCCGTACGTGAGTCGCCTTGATTACGATTGATTGTTACATAAAGCTTGCGTTCCTTTAGGAAACCATTAACTTCGGAATTCTGCTCTATGCCTTCGTTTTGTGGACCTTGTCGGCTATTACCGCGCACCACGGATGAAAATTTTGATAAGGTATTTTGTGAATTATTATTGCTGGCATCTTCCAAATTGCTTGATGTTGTAGTTTCAGTGCCTTGAAGATTTGCAGAAATTCTGTGATTACGTGTATAAGAATTTAAGGTTTTAGGCCGATTTAAAACGCGATCATATAATGATTTACTAATGGTAGACGGTGTTGTTGGTTCATTACTGGCTATATTCTTCTTTAAAGTTATAGTATTATCCTTATTTTGCAATAAAAATTTTTCCAGTTGATCTACGCCACCTGCCTTTCGTATAAGATCAACAAGTTCTTTTATAACCTGTGGATCCTCTTCAGCACTTGAATTGCTAAGCAGTTGTTCATTATAGTTGTCCTCTTCTTTTTCAATCATGTCCTCTATTGGCACGGGAGCTTTCGTAGTACTAGTAGTCGTAATTGTGGGTCTAGTTCTAACTGGTCGAGACACAGGCGCTTTAGTTACACTTGTGGTACTGGTGGGTTGTGGTAACATTGAAGGTGTACTTGTCGACTGTTTTTGATTGTTGATGATTGTTGATCTATTAAAATTTAGTTGTTGAATATTATTATTTGTTAGAAATAACTGAGAATTACATACTTTTTTGGCTTGCATGGCACATTTCGAGCAAAATCACATGAATCTGCTGCGGGGTTAAAGTATAATCCGGAAGGACAAGTGAACTGGTGTGCTACAATGCCTAATCCAGATGCACCGTTATCCAAACACCAATAATATTTCTTGCAGTCACGAGGATGTTGGAAAAATCCCTCCTCTTCACATTTAAAGTCTGAACCAGGATCAGGAGTGGTTGGTGGCACTGGAGTGGTGGAACCACGTCCACCTGCTAGTCTTAAGGTACTACTAACCGGTGGAATAGTGGTTCCTAACGGCCGCCGTTCAGAGACTGTGCGTCTTGTGCTTCCCTCTGGTTTACTATTGTGCTGATCTTTTGAACCCAACAGCTTCTGTGAATGACTCTTTTTTGTGACCTCATTAGTATTAAGCCTGCAACAAAGAATAGAACAAAAATGCAGCTAATTACATAAGCTGTATACAGTTTGGCTGTAGTCAAAACTCACCCAACCTCTCCCATTGCCTCCTTGGCTGCCTCAATTAAGGGATAAGGTTTACCATTACATGTCCCACGAAAATCATCGTTGTCTATAGCCCAAAACATAATGCCACCCAGTCCATTTGCTACTACATAACTAGCCTTTTTGCGAACAATAGCTTCATCATCGTAACCGACCCACTGATTGCCTCTGTATGCATACGGGCCCATGACATTAGCATTAGGTTGTACAACAGTCCACTGTGGATCCTCCTTAAGGAACTGGCAAATCTATGCAAAATAAACATTTATTTAACTAATAATGTCTTTGAGATAGCTGCGCTTGAATAAACACCTCATAGTATGCCAAATAGCCCTTTTCTCTGGTAGCATCGCCCTGCTCACCAGGTCCTTCGGAAGGAGCACCGAGTTCATTGCTTTCCTCGTTGATAAGTGTATAAGATCGTCCATAGGTGGGGATTCCCAAAACTAGTTTATCGCGATCGGCTCCGGCCTTTAAATAATAATTTATTGAATAGTCCTGGAAAAAAAGATGCTTACTTTATTTTTTCTTAGAAAGGAAGTGTGAATTTCATCAGACACACACAATATTTAGCTCAGCGTCATAGTTATATTCAGAATCATCTTCGAAGGAATAAAGTGGAGCATGATGATTGACCGACGGTTCATGGGACGAATGGAAATCATAGGTCAGTACATTAAACCAATCAAGATATTTGTTCAGTTTGGGCACATCATATCCTCTTTCGATGTACTCAATGCCTGCTGGCACAGCCATTGTCAGGAGCAGCCTTGAACGTCCAGTCTTTTCCGCTTCGCGCTCAAACTCTGTCCTTAATTCCTGTACGAATTGCGCATAATTATCCCGGTCCCGCATCTTGCCGCCTTCGCGATGTGCTGGATATTCCCAATCCAAGTCTATGCCATCAAAATGATTCTGTCGCAAAAATTTTAGTATATTTTTTATAAATTGCTGACGCCGTTCGACACTAGCCATCAACGGTGAGAACCGTGAAGAGGCCTCGTTCCAGCCACCAATAGCAATCATTGTCTTTAACTGCTTGTTGTACGTTTTTAATCCGGTAAACTTTGCATAGCCGCCTAATAAATTCAAGTGGAAATACGAAGATAAAAGTGAAGTTAAATTAAAACAAGAAAGAAAATTTCAGTCGGGCTTGCCGACGTTGTAATACCCTCTGAGCTTCGTTTTCAAATATATGACCTCAAATTGGAGTAGCTGCTGCAAGAACTTAACATGCACACATATTTGTGTGTTTGTCTCGCTCGCACAATGTTTGTTGTTTTTGTTGCTTGTGTGCAGAGCTCAGTGCAATCCTTGTGGCTATGCCTCGCTTGAATTTTTGATGTATGACCAACTTTTTTTATTATAGTCCGATTTTTAGTAAATTTTCACTATGTTTTAATATTATTTGTCTTCAAGTATACGCTAAGTTACAAAACTATACGTTAAGAAATAAGTGAGTCGTAGACATGTGAAGTTCCAAGTCTGTTACATACTTTTGACAAACCCAGTATACTTCTCAGAGGGTATAAATATATGCCTTACTTCTAATAGACACTAGGAATGTTTGACTTACCCTGCTCTATATCTTGATACTTGTCAAATGGCTTCATTTGATTATCTTTAGTAAATCCACCAAATGCATAGACCAAATGTGTACATAAATATGGATTTATATTCTGCGGATTAAACTTGGCATTGCCCGGGCGATAAACACTCCAATTCGTGTAGTAACAAACCACTCTGCCATCACTGTTCGCGACTACATATGATCATTAGATTTTTAATTAAATAAGTATATTTATTGATTGCTACCTTACCATTTATACAACAGGCGATAACGTAGAGTAAAAATAGTGTTTGGCACGCCACTCGACGTCGAAACTATAAAAAAAAGTAATGAATTTAGTGGTGAAAAATTTCAAGTTCATGATTCTGATAAAGTTTAAAACAAAAAATTAAGCATTAAAGAGATTTAAAACAATCGACTCAACACTATAAATGTCATAAAAGTAATACACTTATCATTAATTAATTAGTATTATTTGGTCTACATGTATTAAGGACAAACTAAAACACAAATTGTTGGCATGACAAAATTATCTGTAACAAAACCGATTTTTGTCAGAACAGACTTTAGACCAAAATTAACTTAACTTTTTTAAGTAAGGTCTTGCAAAAGGTGTTATGTACGTGTAGTATGTACATGTATGTATGTATACGTAGCAAATTTTGTAATCAAATTTACCCAATTTGAATTTACTGCCATTTTACTTTTTGCAAACAACATTTTAACCTCATTGAATAAAAATTGGTTAAAATTAACTAAATTATCGCAAATGAATTTATTTCTATTCGCAAATATGGTTGTGATTACTAAAAACAAGAAATAAAATGTCAGTCGGGCATGCCGACCCTCTGAGCTTCGTTTCCTATTAAATGAGTACATTTTGGACTGCTTACAAGCAGTGCACTGCGTAAATTTTATACACACAAGCAGTGCACTGAGTAAGTTCTAAATACACAAGCATTGCTTGTGCACTGCTTGTAAACACTGCAGCGTAAACGAAAGCAGTGCACTGCTATTGCGATAAAAATTTAAGTTTGTATGACAAACTTTTTTAATTATAGTCCGATTTTAATGATATTTTCACAATCGTTTGATATTATTTGTCTTCAAGTAAATGCTAAGTTACAAAACTAAACGTTAAGAAATAAGTGAGCTAGCCGCTTGCAAAGTTACAAAGAAATTGTGCTTTTGGTGGGTGAAGGAGGCGTGGCATCCACCTTTATATTGCAAATAGCAACCTGCATGTCAAAATTGGTGACCCTAGGTGTTATAGTTACTGAGATATTCGCCAAAAACATATATTTTTTACGAGGTATGTCTGGTTTTTTGCTAATTGTGGGCGAATGGGGCGTGGCATCAATAAAAGGATACGAACTTGTATTGACGGACTAAATATGTGGTCGATACTGACCAAGTTTGAACTTGTAGCTCTTACTATCCCTGAGATCCTTTCGTTCATACGGACAGACAGACAGACGGACATGGCTATATCGACTCGGCTGTTGAAGCTGATCAAAAATATATACCCCTCAATATACCCCCCAATATACCCCTCAGAGGCTATAAAATTAGACAGAAAAGTTTTTCGTACTTAATATTTTCAATTGATCTGATCAGAGTGAAACTTGGTTTTCACGTAGAGTTTGGTACTAAATACATAGTACGTAAGTTTTGCTAAAATTAATAAAAAAGAAATACAAAGGTTTTGATGTAGTTGCCCGATCTATATAAAATATATCTAGCATATGGAAAATTATTGTAAACACTTAAGTACATAGTACATACAATACAATACATATTAGGTGAATTTAGACAATTTTAAGAGAGAATAAAGATTTTCGTACTAAGCACATTCTTACAATATAATATTAGCTTCTAAGTGCTTATTGAGTAAACTTGGTTGAACGAACTTTTTTATTTAAACTCCGATTTAAATGTAATTTTTTAGGATCGTTTAATACTGAATGTCAAAATTCGTGTTCCTAGATGTTATAGTAACTGAGACATTCGTCAAAAACATAGAGGGTTTTCACTAATTTTGTCATGCACTTTCCTAGATACAAAATAAAGACAACGACGTCTTACATTTTTAGATGCCACGCCCCTTTGCCCAAATAAAAATGAACAAATTGAAAATATGTATTTCTCAATGTATAGTTTTTTAACTTTTTACTCAATTTAAGACGGACAATATCACAATAACACTATCACAGACACATCCACAGATCATAGCACTTAGTTCCAGATGCAGGTGTCATCAAACAAGCACTGCACTGCTTGTAAGAGCTTGTAGGAACGGTTACAGTCGAGCACCGTGACTGTGAGATACTTCACCGTATTCTAGAACAAAATCAAGTACTCAATGTGAGATGTCTTATAAACTAATAAGCTTAACATATTAATCACCTATTTGTGAGACAAGGCGCGGTATTCCCAACTTTCAAAATTTTGTAAATACGATTGCTTATAATGTAGTTGATCAATTCCAACCATATCTTCTCAGAAAATTAAAAAAAAAAATATTTTGCACCTGCTGTAAAAGTTTGGTTTGAATACTTCAGCAGACAAAAAATCTTCTCCTACTAAAGACATGTCTTGGCTCTGATGTTTGTCAGATTATTAATATGGGAGGTATGTAATATAGTTGTCCGATCCAGACCAAAGTTGGTCAGTGCTTAGATAATACTACAATCCACATACTTTGTGAAATTAGTTCAGATATCTTGAAAAACAAAAAAGTATGGCAGAAAGACAAATTTTGTACATTTTTCAATTTTCATCATATAGAAAATATATGATATAGTCATCCGATTCCAACCAAAATCGGTCAGTATAAGTATATTACTACCCTACACGTACTGTGTGAGTTTCATTGCAATATCTTTAAAAACGAACGATTTTTTTAATGTTTGATTATATATAGTTGTCTAATCCGAATCAAAGCTGGTCAGTGTTGAGATAATACCCATATACACATACTCTGTAAGTATGGTTCAGTTATCTTAAAAAACAAAATATTAGAGAGAAAGAAATATTTAGTAAACTTTTTGCATCAAAACATTTTTTGTTTAAACGGGGGGGAAAATAAAAAACTAGACCTTTGTACGAATTGAAAGCTTTCCACGTGTTCTCAATGGGTTAAGAAAAATTTTGTATTATTAAAACTGAATTGAAGTGACCTATTCATTGATACCAAATTTCTTTTGAAGTAAGTGTAAATTTTAAGTAGATTTAACTTTAAGTAATGTCAAAAGACTTATGCTGAATTCACTTCCGCGCACGAAATAAACTACAAACCACAAAATAGCTTTTTGGATGACACAAATTAATGGGCTTAAAAATTATATATAATATTATATAAAAAAAAATATATAATCACAAACTTAAGCATTGGTATATCCTCAGCCAAAGGTATATTACGTTTATTGAATATATGCAATTAGAACAAGAAACCCTCTTGTTTTCGTTTTCAGTTACTTTTTTAAATTGAAACATATATATATATATATATACGTATATACATACTATTTTCGAAATTAAACTACTGTAGACACTAACTCTACTTAGAAGAAGAATGTCTGAACTTCTCAATAGTCAACAATTATTCTAAATTAGCACAGCATCAACTATGAGCATAGTTGAACTTTTTTATTGCATTTTAAAAATTGTATTTAATATTAATTTTTGTAAATATTTTTGGCTATATCTGTTCAATCGTAACTAAAGTTTTGAGTTTGTTAATACTACGTATAAGTTAATGTGTTGCGTCAACTAGTTTAATATTGCTCAATGAACGGAACAATTTTGATAGTAAATCAATATTGCATAAATTTTGTTGAGTTTTCCAACACATTTTGAACTTTTGATTGTTGCTTTTGGCTGCAATATGTATGATTTATGTATTCGATCTGACCGATTTTTATTTATAAACTGCAAACAGATAGATGACACACCTTTATATCATTTTAAGATAGTTTTTAAGCTGAGAGACTAGTTTAATGAAGACAGACAGGCTTACATGCTTTGTATTATACATATATGTATATCTTGTATATCGACTTATGAATGCCACATGCCATGGCTCTTGATTTGCTTTGCAGTTATTGTGACAAATACAAAGTACCATCTGCAAGGGAAGAAAAACAACAGGCACATTGGAGTTGCGCAAGCAAAATAAAACTTGTTTGCCCATTTGCTTATATTTATCAAGTTTCTTTCTTTTGTTGCTCGGTGGCTTACAACTTGTTTTGCTTAACGTTCCCACTTTTGAAGCGGGCAAAACTAGTTTCTTTGGTTATACAAAAACGCATCAACGTTTGATGTCAGCATTTAAGTATGTGGTGTTATGTGTACACTCATGGCGAAAATCTGATTATCGTCGGCCGGGAGAAGAATAAATGAGTGTATTAAAATGTACATCACGCATAGAAAACAAGAAACAAAAGTACGATAGAGCACGCCCCACTGTATAATACCCTCTGCCTCTCAATCCCAATTATATGAATTTAAATTGCCATCGCCATTATCACAATATTTGACAATAATTTGTATTTACTATGGGTGAAAAGATGTACGATGACAATTACATTATGTTGCATCTGTATGCCAAAATAGGTGTCACCAAGCGTCATAGTTACTGAGATATTCATCAAAAACATTGAGGTTTTTCAATAATTGCTCAATGGTCCTTATCACGCAAATTTTGGGCTTAATTAAATGAAAGAATATACGGACATGAAACTTACTAGACTTTAGGCTCATAATGTATACAAAAACAATTAAGAAAAAATTACAATCATTTTTATTGTTTACATCCATTTAATTTCTTTAAACAAAGAATTTTGACTTAAGTTAGCTGGAACATCATAAATTATGTTACAAGAGGAACTTATTTTCCTCAAAAGCTAGTTTTAGCGGATATCTACTTTAATATTCATTTATACATATGTATATTTGATTGATTGACTGATCACCGCCCTGGCCAAACTACACACAACGAAGCTCTCATAACATCATCGTGCAATATAACGGCTTTTTGCGAAATTTTAAGTGAAAGAGGGTGAATTTCGTGGTCAAAGGTCAAAAATAATGTTAAGGCTTATGTTATTCACCAATGTTCAATATTTTAAACAAAACTGACAAATAGCGTTATGCTTATGGCATTTACTTGCACAATTTAAATAACCTATATTGAAATTAAAATTCTATTTAGCCGGCTTTGTTTCTTTTTTTGCAGCGATACACATCTGCACATAGATCAAATTAGCTGTAATATGTATATGTATGTATGTTTAATGTAACATCGATATATCGATAACGATATTTGATACTTTTTGTTAGAGAAGCAACATGTGTTATCAAAATATAAAGTATCAAAACTCGCCAATATTTTATTACATTCCAAAAATTTGGTGAATTTCGCCAAAACGATGAAAAAAAAACGTGCTTAAAATTCTCTCTTTTTTTGCCTAATATAAAGAAAATGACTCTTACAAAATTTATCGAGTACACCTTAAAGGTTATACAAGTGCAGATATTTCTCCCAATCATTTTAATATGTTTGGGAATTGTTATAACAACTTTCGAAGAGCTCATTTCCAAAATATTTCTCGATATTTTTTTGATATACGTATGTATGTAACAAGTTATAAGACTGATATCTGAGCGCGCTATATTAAAAGCATGAAACTATGCAGCAAACTTAGTAATGGATCTGGATAACAAAAAAATGTTCTCCATAAGTATGGAATTGACGCCATAGTATTTATTGGTTGTGCTAAAGGAGAAACTGCATTCATTACAAGGGACAAACATTAAAGGACTAGACCTGAGAGACGATTGATTTTTTTATTGTCAATTTTATATAGCTTAGCTCTGAGAGCGACTTAATAATTCTTTCCCCTGATGAGAAGTATTGCAGTATCTGATGATTTCATCTATAACTAAATGCTAAATGTCATTAACGACTTAAAATACTACATTGTTTTATTTGAGCAATGATATATATATAAATAGTACACATAATTTTTGTATTGATCAGGACTTTGCATTTTCAGTTGTGAAATATTCTTATTGGACATTGTACATTTTTTCAATCATTCTTAATTTCACAATCTCTAACGCAAGCGAAGCTGCGGGTATATTCACATATATATATATATATATATATATATATATATACTTATTGTCTGTCCTTCCGTCTGTATGAAAACCTAGATATATAAATATATATATATATATTTATATATACATACATATACATATATATAGACATACATAGGTTTCGCCATGGTCGTGGTGGTAGAGTCGCTGCTCACTATCCCGTGGGTCTCATGTTCGACGCCCATGCGATCTGCGAGTCTAGGTTTTCATACAGATGGAAGGACAGACGGACATGGCTATATTGACTCGGCTGTTGATGCTGATCAAGAATATACATATATATTTTATGGGGTTTGCCACGCCTCCTTCTGCCTGTTACACAAAACTCCTCTGACAAACCCAATACACTACTATCAATACTTCTACAATACACTACATACTCCGTACGCTGTAGTATAAAAAAACGTTATTTCAAATGGAATTCGTACTCGCACTGCATTGATTGTGTTATAGTCAGATTACTCTCGCTTAAAAGCACTTTAACTATAATATTAAAATATAAAATTTTATGTAACATCTTTGACTATTTTTCGGTCGATATTAATTTTTAACGAAGCGAAGCTAGTATTCTTTTTACCAAATCTCATGTCTGTAGCTTTTTGTTGTGGGCGAAATAATACTATATTAGCCCGATCTTGACAAAAGTTTATACCAATCACATAATCTGTGAGTTTGATTACGAAATTTGTAAAAACAAAATTTTTTTTGCATACTAAAACGATTTCACTTTTGACAACGGAATAAACCCTCCTTCCACTCAATACTGTTTATGGGTTGGCCAAACCAGTGCTCAGTAAGTCAATCATCCTCAATGTCAACGAGTTTTACATTCCGTCATAATACGTTAAGCGAAAATTCTTGTATATTAAAGATTCAATACTTGAGTATCAAGTTATCGGTGTGTACTGTTAATTGTTCTTTACCGGTCTAAAAAAAATACTTAGTATATACATATATGTATGTATATAGAGAAAATATCTCATAAGAGGTTAACTTTAGTGTAAAACATTCTAGTAGAACGTTTCTCTCAAATTAGCTATTAGTTTTAATTTGACCGTGAGTGGCCTTGGCCATGGCCAAACTGGTCCAATAGTATTACGAAATGCTACCCTTTCCATCGAATTTTACACATTTTTTGATATCCAAATTAAAAAAAAAAAAAAAACAAGTATAACAAGAAACAAAATGTCAGTCGGGCATGCCGACCGCGTAATACCCTCTAAGCATCGTTTCCAACTATATGAGTTCAAATTGGAATAGTGCTGCTAGAACCTAACATGCACATGCATGTCTCGCTCGCACACAGTTTTTCGCTTTCGTTGCTTGTGTCCTCAGATTTTGACAGGACCGTTTGAAATTATTTATCTCCAAGTATACGCTAAGTTAGGAAACTATACGTTAAGAAATAGGTGAGCTGGAGGCATGCGAAATTTCAACGCTATTGTGCTTCATATGGACAAAAATTTTGAAAAATTGAAAAATTGTTCCCTTGTTGTTATAGTAACTGAAGCATGTATTTTTTCCCAGGTATGTCTGGTTTTTCGCTTATTGTGGGCGAATGGGGCGTGGCATCGAACAAAAAGATTCCTGAATTGACTGACTAAATATGTGGTCGATACTGACTAAAACCAAAATTGTAGCTCTTACCATCTCTGAGATCTGTTTGTTCATACGGACAGACGGACATGGGTAAATCGAATCGGATTGTGATGCTGATCAAGAATATATATACTTAATGGGGTCTGCCACGCCTCCTTCTGCCTTTTACATACTTTTGACAAACCCAATATACCCCTCAGACCACAAAAAAGTTTTTAAAAATTTTGTTTTTCTTTTGTACGCTATGTATGTACTTATTGGACTACCCTCGTACATCTGATCAATATGCTTTTTTGAATCTCATTGAATGGACCGCGACAAAGTGAAAGTGAAATAATTTGTGTATGTTATGGCATTTATTGGAAAAGAACAAACAACACAGAGTAAGGAGCTTTGTGTTAGTATTCATGTCTTAATTTATTTAAACAAGTGTGTAATCACTGTTGATGGCAGTCCTCGCTAATGACGAAAGGAAATGCTAAAAACTCAAGCGCGGTGTAGTGTGCTGGCGTTCGGCACTGCTATATATTCTCTAAATTTCGTAAAGTGATAGACTGGTCTGATTGTAATAGGAGATATTTTATTTGAAAGGTATTTTTAATAGTATCGGATTTGCTTACTCAGATCTCGAATCAGTTAAATAGTGTAATTCTTTGTTTGCAGTTAGTTGGAGCTTATGAATACGCGTACAATGATACCTCATTTGTCTAGTAGATCCAATCCAGCGATTTTGGGAATTTTAGGTTTTCGATGCCATTTTGAAAACGAGATGAAAATATGAAAATCGCGTTTGTTTGCGAGCCGGACTATATATAGAGCTCTACAACTTTAAAGAATGTGTTAAGCTTTATAAAGTACGAAACGTTTGTTTTACCACTTTTTCGAAATACTATATAAAGAGTTCAATTTTTAGTCGGTCGTTGTAGCCAAGCCACTAAACATATATAAAATATTATTTTATTATTATAAGCTCTGCAAGGGTATTATACTTTGGTGTGCCAAAGATAACCTTTCTTTATTGATTGTAAGGAAGTGGTAACAATCTAGTCCAGACTATGGATTCCTGGAGTTATTTTAGGTACCACAAGAAAAAAGCGATTTAAAATACATCATTATAACATCTAACATATATATTGGCATCCTACGTTAAACATAACGTAAAATAACCGTAAAAATGCATTGAATTATTCTTCAATGTGAACTTTCGAACTATACTGGATTGTTATCTATTTAATAATTGATAATACTTTCCAAAAACTAATGATATCATATAAAAAATCTCTTAACGAGGTATCTATCTAGTGACGAAAGCGCATATATTTATTTTATATATTTAAAATATATGATATCAATTTTGTGACCAAAAATAAAACAAAAATAAAATGAAAACTTTACTAAAATATACAAAAAAATGTTATGGCTCACGGCACGGCACGCTAAAAATATATGGTTTAACTAAGTTTAATTGTTTAATTATGTCGTAAATGTATTTAAGTATCAAAGTTTCTGCGACGTGCGGGGCGCCTTGTAAGCAACGAATTTTAAAATGCATTTGTTAAACCAAACATGGGTGGCAACTTGCCAATCACGCACGCATATACAAAATATATAGTACCATTTGTTTTCTACTTATTTTACTTTACTTTACTTAATTTAATTTATTAAATTTAGTTTCTCTAATCTAAAGAATTAAAATTTCATAAAGACAAACACCCGATTTCTGTTAAAAGTGCTATAAGAGAACTTTCAGATAATCCACAAAACAAATTTTATATACACATGTTTAATTTTATTTTAAAACTTTTAAACTCACCGGAAGCATATTGGTGCAAGTTTGCGATGATGCAAGGTGTATTCCCTGCTTTTAGTTGCTCGTTGTTGTTGTAATTATTATTGACGGAATTGATAATTTATCCAATAGTAACTTAAAGTTTTATTTTTTTATCGGGGCACTAAAACAGCTATTTTTGTTTGAAATAAATGGATGTAGAATTGTTGAAAAGTTATGTTAAGACTAACCCATACACATTGTTTATATTGTTGTTGTATTGTTAGACGTTATACTTTTTTGCAAGACAAACAGAAAAAACAACTAAAACAGCAGTTACCAAAACCAGTTCGATCAACACGTCCATGCATTTTCACTTAAAGCAGGCGTTTCACTTTCATTTTCATTCAAAAACTTAATTGTATCTAATTTGTTCTTTCGATTTTAATTTGTAATAATTTGTTGGCAATAAATATGTAAGCGTAAATAATATATATATTTGCAACGTAATTGAAGCAATAAATGAAAAAAAAAAAAATGTTGAATAGTTTGTACAAATCCGTTAAACCAACCGTACTGTTCAAGAGTTGCCGTTGCACTGAATTTGATTTGTGTTTAAAAGTGTAGGTCGGTCACTGGTAAATGCCGATGCCGAATTGTTGAAAGGGGTATTACAAGCGATGATCATAACATTCGGTTAAACTAAATATTATGTTTTTGGCATGGTTAACAATTTTTTATAAAATCGGACAGATATAAAGCTGCATTGTTTACAGGTAAAAGTGTAAAAATTCAGGAAACATTTTGAATGTTATTTCTATTTTAATAATAAAAAAAATAAATAATGTCTTTCTTTAAATTTGAATTTATTGCAAATTTTATAAAATGAAAATGAAGATTTAACTGATTTTATACTGCGGTGAAGAAAGCAGTATACAGAAGAGGTTTGTGTGTAACAGGCATGTCCGTCTGTCCGTCCGTCTGTATGAAAACCTAGATTTCAGAGACTATAAGAGCTACAGTCACCAAACTTGGTATGTATATCTGTCTATGCTGCAAGCAGTACAAGTTTATTTTGCATTTTTGCCACGCCCCCCACCACCCCCCGAAAATCGTGAAAAACGATCTGGTTCAGATCGATAACTATAAAGCCGCCATATCATAAGAATTTAAAATCGTGTTTTTGCATTAATACATTGTTATTTTTTAAGATATTGCAATTAAACTCACACATTACGTGTAAGGTGGTAATATACATATATTGACCGATTTTGATTGGAATCGGATGACTATATCATATATTTCTATATAATGAAAATTTAAAAATGCACTAAATTCGTCTTTCTGTCTTATTTTTTTGTTTTTTAAGATAACTGAACCAAATTCACAGAGTATGTTTATGGGGGTATTATCTTTACACTGACCACTTTTGTTCGGATCGGACAATTACATGACATAGCTCCCATATAAGTAATATGACGAACATCAGAGCCAAGATCTGTCTTTAGTAATCCTAAAAGTTTAAAAACGTGTTTTTGCCCTAAATAATCGTGTAATTTACATATATTGACCGATTTTAGTTGGAATTGGATGACTATATATCATATATTTTCTATGCATTGAAAATTGAAAAATTTACTAAATTTTTCTTTTTTTCTAATTTTTTTGTTTTGTAAGATAACTGAACCAAACTTTCTGAGTATGTGTATGAGGGTAGTATTTATACACTGACCAACTTTGGTTCGGATCGGACCACTATATAGCTGCCATATAACTAAACATTAAAAACTGTTTTATTAAATTATTTCTTCGTTTTTAAAGATATTCCAATGAAACTCATACAGTATACTGTATACACATACTGCAGTATGTGTCATCAAACTATGACTTATATTTTCTATATGATGAAAATTGAAAAATTAACTAAATTTATCTTTTTGTCCAACATTTTTGTTTTTCAAGATAACTGAACTAATTTCACAGAGTATGTGTATTGTATTTTTGTCTGTTGAGGTATCCAAACTAAACTTACACAATAGGTGCAAAACATTTTTTTAAATTTTCTGACCAACTTTGGTTCGGATCGGACAACTATATTACCTCCCATATAAGCCATCAGAGCCAAGACATGTCTTTAGTATGAGAAACTTTTTTGTCTGTTGAGGTATTCAAACCAAAATCACACAGCAGTTGCAAAATATATTTTTTTGATATTCTGAGCAGTTTTGGTTCGAATTGATCAACTACATTATAAGCAATCGTATTTACAAAATTTTAAATGTTGGGAATACTGCCTTTTCTCATAAACAGGTGATTACTATGTTTGGCTTATAAGTTTATAAGACATCTGACATTGAGTACTTGATTTTACTCTAGAATATGCTGTAGTATATTACAGTCTGCTGGCTGTACTAGTTTTTATTGCGTTAGCCCATTTTAAATGATTCCTCAAATTGTTTCTTGTAGTTAGTGTTCAAGCACAATTAAAATTGTGTTAGTCCTTTTTCAAAAAATAAGATTGCATTCCAATATTTATTAAATAATACTATAAAATCGGATATTTGCTAATAGCACAACAACAAAATACATTACCTGTATATATATAATTCTTTGTCCTCAATCAGGAACTAATCACTGCTCTGACGACCATGACTATGAAACTTTAACACGATATAGATCCGTTACGAATCGGCTGGTCTTTCCGGGGGCAACCCTGGCTAACTCATTCATCTCAGGGCTGGGTTGTTCACCAATGCCCACCGACCGTACAATCCACAATTTGCCAAAAACTTACTCTCCAACACTACTACAAAACACGACACAAATATTGGCTCAACACTACACTACGGTATCGATGTTTCCACCGCAACGTACCCACCCTACCTGTTGCGGCAACACTCAAAATGTAGCGTTGCGCCACCCAAAAACAATGGTAACGGCACTGCTACTCCATGGCTTTGTGATCCCCCTCCCTCAATAAATTTTCTACTCCATATTATTCATTTTTAAACAAATAAACAATTATACATTAACATTTCTAATATTTGATTTGATTTGATATTAAATTAATTTTGACATTTTCTTTTAAATTTTTATAAATGTTATGTTTTTATTAAAGTATTCTTTATCCATTTACGTATATGTATAGTGCTTAATGTGTTTATGTAACTGTGCAACGGGGTCTAAACCTGCCTAAGAGCTCTTGAGGGGGGTATTAGGGCCGAGACATATTCGCCAAAAATTAGGCAAAAATTAAAACTTAATAATATTCAAATAATAAAAACGGAAAAGAAAATAAATAATAACTAAAACATAATATTAGAAATGGTAAATTAAATAAATAATAAGTAAGTAAATAATAATGTCGACGACCCTGTCGCCGGTAATGTTGTTGTCGAAGGGTCGTTTAAGTGTTGGTGTTGTCGTTGTTGCTGTTGTTGCTGATGTTCACTGTTGTAGTTTATTGTGCACTTATTGTCTTTTTTTGTTGTTGCGTTTCACATTGTTTTTTGCATGTTGTTTTTGTCTTAGTGCACTGTGGGAATTGTTGTTGTTGGCACTAACGTTGTGTTGTTTTGGGTGCACTGTGGCTCTGTTTTATTTATCGTGCACAGTGTGCGGGTATTTTATTTTGTTTCATACACTTAATGTTGTTGCTGTTGGGTGAACAGTGTAAATGTAACTTTTATTGTGTGTTAGAGGTTGTGTGCACTAATAGTCGCTGTAATTGTTTTCGCCTTCTCACTGTTGTTGTCAAGTGCACTGACTGTTAATGTATTTGTCTCGTTTTAACTATAAATTTTATTTCTTTATATTTTCGCTACGCTACTTTAATTTTCATTTTCCGGATCATATAGCCCCGACTGACTTACTCCACGAGCTATCTTCTTCTCCCCTTTCGCTCTTCTTTCCCCCTATTTCTTCTTCATCACCTTACCACACTCCAACTCAGGCTTAGCCGAGCGGGCGACATTCGATATGTCCTTTAAAATGTTTATCGATTTATCGATATTGAACATTTTGGGTAGCCCCAGATGCAACACCACGCGAAGCTTTGTACTCGTCCGCAGAACGCGGTGCTAATCATCGCAAGCATGGGACGAAATCTACGGCCAAGAGTTGCCACCCCCCGCTTCTTCGCGCCCAACGTAGGCCCACGCACACTCCTATGCCTCTGCCTTCTAATCTAGCCGAGCACTTATTCACCATTCGTGTCTTTTTCATGGAAAACTCCTATAGGCCACCCTTGCTCATCCTCAAGTTCGAACATATTCGCACCCACTGGTTTTACAACGCGACCTCTATAGTAGTTCCTAGCAAACTTAGAGTTGAACGCCTTCAAAAAATAGCTCATCTCGAAGCTGCGTCGGAATACCTCTTGTCCAGGATGTAAATGCAGCTCGCGTGCCCGGTTATTGTAGCGCATCCGGCTTCGCTCGTAGGCTTTATATAAGTTTTTTTTGGATCTTTTTCTGAATCAGCCTCTGCTTGTCTGCTCTACCTAGTGTGCTTAGCTCATGTTCACAAAGAGATAACAGCTTCCGTGCCAAGGCGTACTGTGTCCCATTTAGCATCAAGTGCTGACAGAATAGAGCGAAGAATGGTGTCATCCTGGTTGCAGTATGCTGTATTTCGGGCAGAAACATATCCCACTCCCGGTGATCACCTTTCAAATACGCTCTTATCGCAGCCAGCACTGAGCTGTTCACGCGTTCTGCTGCGTTGATTTGAGGAGAGCATACAGCTGTTTTCATATGTCCCACCCCGCCACTACATTGTCTGAACCCTTACGATGCTCAATCCTGAAGTGCACGAGACCACCTGGTCAATCTTCCAGTCAGATCTTTAAGCTGCATCAACCACTTTAAACTCGCATGATCTGTTATCACCGTAAAAGGAAACAGCTTAATGTATGGACGGAACTTCCGGATGGCCATTATCGCTGCCAGGCACTCCTTTTCGGTGACCGAATAGTTCAGCTGGTGTTTATTCAGCTTAGCTGAGAAGAAGGCGATGGGCCTTTCCAGCTCGGACTCATCCTGTTGAAAAAGAACTGCCCCTACACCTGCCTGTGAAGCGTCACACTGGACACAGAAGCGCTTCTGAAAGTTTGCATGGACCAAAACTGGAGCAGTCGTCAATGCCCTTTTCAATTCGTGCACAGACTGTATGGCTTTCTCGTCCAAAACGAACTTCTTACCTCTCTGAAGCTTTAACGAGTCTGTGAGAGGAACTGCCAATGTTGCGAAGTTTCGGATGAACCGCCTGTACCATCCCGCTGTACCCAAGAAAGCTCGAACTTCCCGAACAGAACGTGGTACCGGGATCCGTTCTATTGCCGTCACCCTATCCGGATCTGTGCGCAACGTACCCCCTCCCAGGATAAAGCCCAAGTACTTTAATGACTTGAAATAGAACTTCGACTTCTTTAGACCAATGGTAAGGTTCGCTGATTTCAAACACTCGGCAACTAGTTTCAAATAGCGACATAAGCGTTGAGAAGCGTTGCATAACCCGAACGGCATCATGACGAACTGATAAAGCGGACGACCCGGCACCGTGAACGCCGTGAAAGCCTTACTTTCTTCATCCAACTCTATTTGCCAAAATGCGAATTTTAAATCGACGCTCGAAATGTAGTGCGTCTGATCTACCCGTTAAAGGATTCCTTCAAAGGTAGTGGATAGGCATCCTTGATCGTCAAAGCGTTGAGCTTACGGGCATCGAGACAGAACCTGTTTTTGTCCGGCCTTCGCACGACTGTGGTGCGGTTACTCCACTGTGGCTCTCCTCGATAACCCCAAGAGCCAACATTTTGTCGACCTCATCCCACAGCACCTGTTGCATTGCTGGGGACAACGGATAATGTCGATCCTTCACTGGCTGGGCAGCCTCGGAGAGCTCGATCTTGTGCCTTTAGGTTAGGGTATACGGACTGCTAAGCCTTACAAAGGCCGAGTTCACTCGTAGGCCATGGGGTCCATTGTGATGTCCGTCTACTATTGGTATAGGAATAAGGATGGGGTGGGAATGTATGTACTGCGTGGGGCGTTTGTTAGGATTTATCGGGGATGAGACGAGATGTCTTTAGCTGCTTTGGCTGATCCCAGTTACCCACCACCAGATCCTCTAGTCGCTTATTGGCGAGACTGCCCAGTCTTCGTAGAAGGGTACCTTGAGGAATCGGGATCTTCTTCTACTTAGTGCAGGACTGCAGCATAAGAGGTGTTGAATGCTTTCTTCTTCTTCCTCATTACCACAGATGCGTCAGAAGTCCTGTGACGGTAAACCATAACTTTGAGCCATACGGTCGATGGGGCAGTGTCCCGTTAGGACTTCTATCAGCAGCCTTATCCTACTTTTGTTAAAGTGTAGGAGTTGGGATGTTCGCTTCTGATTGTATGATGGCCAGAGCGAGCCGTCCAGCGTCTATCTGCCATGATTCTAGCACTGCTCTCTAAATTTGAGCGCCGATCCGTCTTTAGCACACTCGTCATCCATTTTGTTGCCCATCACACCTGTGTTACCTGGCACCCAAACGAGCCTAACAGAGTGTTTTTGAAGTTGGTTTAGCGCCCTGACTGTGTTGCGAACAAGTTTACTTCTTATGGTGTTGGAGGACATAAATAGATATGTTTCTTGAGAAATCTTCCAAGGTGGATATTAGTTTTGCCGACTGCCAGACCGCGTAGATTTCTGACTGAAACACACCAGTCCGGATGATGGAATGAAAGTTGCGAGGGTGGTTAATGTGAGGAGACCTCAGCCACTATACCTTCTTCGGTCTTAGATCCGTCTATGTAGATTAAAAGTTCGTTTCCCCTTAACGAAGTTTTAAACTACCAATCTTTTCTATCGGGAATGACGGTGTTAAAAACGTCATCTCATTTAAATTCCTCTTCACAGCGGTCACTTTCCCCTGGGACCGAATTTACTCGTAAAGAGTTTAGAATACTATCATGTCCTATAGTGCTAGGCTTGAGGAGTCTTAGTTCGAGTAGTCTCACTGCACTTCTTGCTGCCATGTACTCAAGGAAAATGTCGATCGGCCCCAAATCTAGTATGACATCGAGTGCTGCCTGGGGAGTGTATCGTATGCATCCTGTTACACCCAGGCAAGCCATTTGCACCTTTTAGAGATTTCTTAGATGGGATTTGGTCTGAGCCGCTTCTCACCAGACCACTGCTCCGTAGGTAAGGATGGGTCTTACTACAGCCGTGTAAAGCCAATGGATTATTTATGGCTGTAGTCTCCACCTTTTCCCAAAGGTGTTCATACAGATGAAAAAGACTTGAAGTGCTTTTTTCATCCTCTTCTCTGAGTTTCTCTTCTAGGAGAGCTTTGAATCTCTTCCGGACACAGCCTTTTGCTCTCTTTTGGAGCTGTGGATGCTACCCTTTTTCGCAACCGTTCTTTCTTTTTGAGAAAATGTGGCTGGTGCGGCTGTTTTTCTCATTCCTGCGGGTGGCTCCACTTGATCATCAGATTTCCCTTTCGACGTTACCACCATTTCAAGGGGGTAGGGGTGGCCTCCTCGCTCGTAGTGGAAACGGTCGCCTTCCGGTTCCCCTGTTCCTTCTGTACTCTTGCTCTTTGCGAGAATGTTAAAGTGTTGCCGTAGTTTTTGCTCGTTCGCTGTCAGGAACTTTAGGAACTTGAGGGAGTTCTTTTACCCCCTCCACTTCTTGAGCTTGTTCTCAGCTGCGTTTGCCAAGACACCTTCGGGCACTTGAAGCTTCGATCACTTCCACAGTCTCCATGTTCTGTGGTCCATCTTTCAACGGCATTCGAGCTAGTGCTTGCACTATCTCTAATTTTGTCACGGACGGTCCTGTGAACACGAATTCTGTTTCCGTGAACCCTGGCTCCCGATCCACACTGCCCTGTCTTTGAGGCAGACCTTCACTTATAGCTTTCTGCAATGAGGTGGCCGAGCGGCCTACCACTCTACTGTCACAGTCACCAAATGACGACGCTTCTTGACCTGTGCTAGCACCCCTACACGCCGGTACTGGAGTATTCACCCCCAGCACCGTCACTTTTTCTTCTTTATTTACGTCTTCCATGCTTCATCCCTAAGGACAACTGTGAAAAACCTCGGCTCATTTGTTCAGGTAGACACCCCTAGCGTTTGATGCCTACCTCATAACCATGGCTCAGGTTCAGTACCTCTACCATGCCACGGCATGATAGGACTCTGAACCCAGCCTTAGCTAGACACTGCAGCGCCTCGAAGGACAGGTGACATTGAATCGTCCGGTCTTCCGAGACGATGCAATGTCCATTGCCCAGCCGGCACCTTCGTGGAGGGTTCAGTTAGAGGATTTTTCTCAGCCTATTGAAAGATTAATGTTCGCTTAAGTGTTATTGAAACCAATAGATTCCCCTTTGGAATTGACAAATTTGAAGAATTTTTCGGATTTTCAGAGAAGAGCACCTTACAGCGGTGTAAATATGCCTTATAACATCGCGTTTTAAGCGGTAAAAAAAAGTTAGAACGAGTGATCTCATAGCGAAAGAAATCGAGAGGGTTTCCAGATTTCTTGAATTTTTTGAATTTCTTGGACTTCAAGTTTTTCAAATAAGAAAGTTCCTTAAAAAACTATGTGTGGGTGTGGATTTATCTCAGGTGTTTGCCTTACCGCTCTAGAAAGTAAAACAAAAGATAAATTAAGAGTGGGATAAAAAAAATCTTCGTGCAATACTATTGGATCAATCCTGGATACATAACAGCTGGAAGGATCCAACATAAATACCAGGTCAAGAGTCGTGTTGATGCTATTGCAAACAGTATTGATTTGTCCAAAAGATAGCTCTGACACGCCGTCAATAAATTCGTTGGAGGTGTCAGGTAAAAGAGAAAGTGAGTCGTTGACAACGAGCCGTTTTATGTAGGGAATGTTAAAATCACCAATGACAATGAAGAAGTCGTTATCTGATAGATAGAAGTGCCTCTATGTCTTACCTGCAAAGACAGGTGGGGTAAACAAATGCATTCTCGGCTGGATCATGCAAGAAACGGAAAAAATGGCCCTAAAATGGACGCAGCATCGTTGTGATCGAAGGCGGCTGGAGTTTCATGTCATTGCAAGGGAGATCTTTAACAAATATCACGGGCTACATCCAAATGACAATTATATGAAAGTTTTAGAAAACACTTGGTCTTATGTAACGCAAAATATTCATGTGGTTTCAGAAAAACTATCAAAATGCTCTCCATCATTCATTCTGTTTAAAAAAAAATATACGGCGTGAGGGTGGTATGTAAAACTGGACTAACGGCCTAGTTTCCAACTTACTGAACACAGCATATCCAGTCTAGCTAATATAAACAGATATCTCCAAGCTACACAAGCTTATTTGGTACATGCCCATCTTTATAACTACAAATCCAAAGAAGCCCATAAATGTTCGATAAGCTTTAGATTCAGCTACATTTTGTCGAGACCAGGCATAAAGAACTTTTTTCTTCCTAAACCGGATTTTATAACTCCTCATCCAGATGTTCTCTTGTCATTTCGACTTGGTATCAGCTGTACACTATTAAGGTTTTTGAATTCCCTACAAGGCTGTCGGTTGTGCAATGGAGACTGAACCGTCCAAGGAGACTAGACGATTCAAGAGTCTTATCATGTCATAACATGGTAAAGATTCTGAACCTGAGCTATTGTTGGTTGGTTGTCATAAAGCGCTAGGGGTAGCAACTTAAACAAATAAGCCTTTTAAGGATGATCCAAAAGAGATGGAATATGGGGGTCTCTAAAGGATCATAAATAAATGAATCTTTCCATAAAAGTGGTAAAGATGAAGAATTAATTAATAAATTGAATAACATAAGCAATGTCTTACATAAAGACTCGGCACAATATTTCAGAATAGATGTTTTGAATATGTAGTTTGAAAAAAGTCCGCAAATAAATTGGCTATTGAAAGATTAGGTTCGGCCAGCCTTACAATAGCCGAATTCACTCAAAGGCCATGGGGCACATTGTGATGTCCATCTACTGTTGATATAGGAATAAGGATGGAGTGGTAATGTAAGTACTGGGTGGGGTGTTTGCTGGGATTTATCGGGGATGAGACAATGTGTCTTTAGCTGCTTTGGCTGATCCCAGTTAATCAGAACCAACCTGTGGAGACGAGGAAGAGCACCAGATCCTCAAGTCGCGTGTTGGCGAGACTGTCTATGTCTTCGAAGAAGGGTACCCGTTGGTGTCCCGTTGGGAACCCTATCAGCATCCTTATCATACTCTTGTTAAAGTGTACTAGTTGGGATGTTCGCTTCTGGTTGTATGGTGGCCAGAGTGCCTTCGAGACCAGACAGCCCAAGGAGGCCGTCCAGCGTCTATCTGCCATGATTCTAGCACTGCTCTCTAAATTTGAGCGCCGATCCGTCTTTAGCACACTCGTCATCCATTTTGTTGCCCATCACACCTGTGTTACCTGGCACCCAAACGAGCCTAACAGAGTGTTTTTGAAGTTGGTTTAGCGCCCTGACTGTGTTGCGAACAAGTTTACTTCTTATGGTGTTGGAGGACATAAATAGATATGTTTCTTGAGAAATCTTCCAAGGTGGATATTAGTTTTGCCGACTGCCAGACCGCGTAGATTTCTGCCTGAAACACACCAGTCCGGATGATGGAATGAAAGTTGCGAGGGTGGTTAATGTGAGGAGACCTCAGCCACTATACCTTCTTCGGTCTTAGATCCGTCTATGTAGATTAAAAGTTCGTTTCCCCTTAACGAAGTTTTAAACTACCAATCTTTTCTATCGATAATGACGGTGTTAAAAACGTCATCTCATTTAAATTCCTCTTCACAGCGGTCACTTTCCCCTGGGACAGAATTTACTCGTAAAGAGTTTAGAATACTATCATGTCCTATAGTGCTAGGCTTGAGGAGTCTTAGTTCGAGTAGTCTCACTGCACTTCTTGCTGCCATGTACTCAAGGAAAATGTCGATCGGCCCCAAATCTAGTATGACATCGAGGGCTGCCTGGGGAGTGTATCGTATGCATCCTGTTACACCCAGGCAAGCCATTTGCACCTTTTAGAGATTTCTTAGATGGGATTTGGTCTGAGCCGCTTCTCACCAGACCACTGCTCCGTAGGTAAGGATGGGTCTTACTACAGCCGTGTAAAGCCAATGGATTATTTATGGCTGTAGTCTCCACCTTTTCCCAAAGGTGTTCATACAGATGAAAAAGACTTGAAGTGCTTTTTTCATCCTCTTCTCTGAGTTTCTCTTCTAGGAGAGCTTTGAATCTCTTCCGGACACAGCCTTTTGCTCTCTTTTGGAGCTGTGGATGCTACCCTTTTTCGCAACCGTTCTTTCTTTTTGAGAAAATGTGGCTGGTGCGGCTGTTTTTCTCATTCCTGCGGGTGGCTCCACTTGATCATCAGATTTCCCTTTCGACGTTACCACCATTTCAAGGGGGTAGGGGTGGCCTCCTCGCTCGTAGTGGAAACGGTCGCCTTCCGGTTCCCCTGTTCCTTCTGTACTCTTGCTCTTTGCGAGAATGTTAAAGTGTTGCCGTAGTTTTTGCTCGTTCGCTGTCAGGAACTTTAGGAACTTGAGGGAGTTCTTTTACCCCCTCCACTTCTTGAGCTTGTTCTCAGCTGCGTTTGCCAAGACACCTTCGGGCACTTGAAGCTTCGATCACTTCCACAGTCTCCATGTTCTGTGGTCCATCTTTCAACGGCATTCGAGCTAGTGCTTGCACTATCTCTAATTTTGTCACGGACGGTCCTGTGAACACGAATTCTGTTTCCGTGAACCCTGGCTCCCGATCCACACTGCCCTGTCTTTGAGGCAGACCTTCACTTATAGCTTTCTGCAATGAGGTGGCCGAGCGGCCTACCACTCTACTGTCACAGTCGCCAAATGACGACGCTTCTTGACCTGTGCTAGCACCCCTACACGCCGGTACTGGAGTATTCACCCCCAGCACCGTCACTTTTTCTTCTTTATTTACGTCTTCCATGCTTCATCCCTAAGGACAACTGTGAAAAACCTCGGCTCATTTGTTCAGGTAGACACCCCTAGCGTTTGATGCCTACCTCATAACCATGGCTCAGGTTCAGTACCTCTACCATGCCACGGCATGATAGGACTCTGAACCCAGCCTTAGCTAGACACTGCAGCGCCTCGAAGGACAGGTGACATTGAATCGTCCGGTCTTCCGAGACGATGCAATGTCCATTGCCCAGCCGGCACCTTCGTGGAGGGTTCAGTTAGAGGATTTTTCTCAGCCTATTGAAAGATTAATGTTCGTTTAAGTGTTATTGAAACCAATAGATTCCCCTTTGGAATTGACAAATTTGAAGAATTTTTCGGATTTTCAGAGAAGAGCACCTTACAGCGGTGTAAATATGCCTTATAACATCGCGTTTTAAGCGGTAAAAAAAAGTTAGAACGAGTGATCTCATAGCGAAAGAAATCGAGAGGGTTTCCAGATTTCTTGAATTTTTTGAATTCCTTGGACTTCAAGTTTTTCAAATAAGAAAGTTCCTTAAAAAACTATGGTGGCCTGATAGAGCAGGTGGTGGATATAAAGAAACACAGACGTCAAACACAGAATTTACAGTATTGTAAAAAATAGCAATTGTACTATCCAAATCGGAACACAAGAATAGCTGTGACCAATCTGCACAGGAGAGGAGGTAAATTAAATTTGCTTTGTTAAAGCAGCGGAGAAGTGGATTTATCTCAGGTGTTTGCCTTACCGCTCTAGAAAGTAAAACAAAAGATAAATTAAGAGTGGGATAAAAAAATCTTCGTGCAATACTATTGGATCAATCCTGGATACATAACAGCTGGAAGGATCCAACATAAATACCAGGTCAAGAGTCGTGTTGATGCTATTGCAAGCAGTATTGATTTGTCCAAAAGATAGCTCTGACACGCCGTCAATAAATTCGTTGGAGGTGTCAGGTAAAAGAGAAAGTGAGTCGTTGACAACGAGCCGTTTTATGTAGGGAATGTTAAAATCACCAATGACAATGAAGAAGTCGTTATCTGATAGATAGAAGTGCCTCTATGTCTTACCTGCAAAGACAGGTGGGGTAAACAAATGCATTCTCGGCTGGATCATGCAAGAAACGGAAAAAATGGCCCTAAAATGGACGCAGCATCGTTGTGATCGAAGGCGGCTGGAGTTTCACGTCATTGCAAGGGAGATCTTTAACAAATATCACGGGCTACATCCAAATGACAATTATATGAAAGTTTTAGAAAACACTTGGTCTTTTGTAACGCAAAATATTCATGTGGTTTCAGAAAAACTATCAAAATGCTCTCCATCATTCATTCTGTCTAAAAAAAAATATACGGCGTGAGGGTGGTATGTAAAACTGGACTAACGGCCTAGTTTCCAACTTACTGAACATAGCATATGGGCATTTCCGCGAAAAGGTCAACCAAGAGTCAAAAAAAAAATTTCATTTCTTCTGTAATATAGAGTTTTTTTAGTCGTTTGCAGCTCATGGACAACTCTTTTTGTATTTTTTCTTTATCTTCTTAGCTTAAATACTAATGTAATGACTATAATTGTATATATAACTGCAAACAAAACTGCAGTGTGAACAATGTCGCGTGAGTGACGTCGCGTGAGTGACCTAGAAGAATCCTTCGCAAAAAAAGGACAGACCAAATATTGAAAAATCATAAGTCTAATAATAAAGCTTGATATTTCTTATTTATGTCAAAAATATTTAAAGTTTAAAATTTTCACACAATTCGCAGAGTTTGCCGATTATTAGCAATGATGTCTAAAGTCATGTATATTTGAAGTCGCGTGAGTGACCGCTCTTTTGTGGCTTTTATCTCAAAAGATAAAAACTGGAGGCTCTCAATTTTTTTACCAATTATAGTAGTCTCAAAATACTACAAAAAATTATTAGTGGTGAATTGTAAAAAGGTTAATAGTGTTTGATATATTTAACATTTAAAATTTTATTTTGCTTACGAAAGTCGTGTAAGTGACCGCGGAAATGCCCATATCCAGTCTAGCTAATATAAACAGATATCTCCAAGCTACACAAGCTTATTTGGTACATGCCCATCTTTATAACTACAAATCCAAAGAAGCCCATAAATGTTCGATAAGCTTTAGATTCAGCTACATTTTGTCGAGACCAGGCATAAAGAACTTTTTCTTCCTGAACCGGATTTTATAACTCCTTATCCAGATGTTCTATTGTCATTTCGACTTGGTATCGGCTGTACACTATTAAGGTTTTTGAATTCTCTACAAGGCTGTCGGTTGTGCAAGGGGACTGAATCGTCCAATATCGTTTTCCTTCCGAGGCGATGTGGTGTCTAGCCAAGGATGCTCAAGAGTCTTATAATGTCATGGCATTGTAAGATACTGAACCTGAGCTATTGTAAGTTGGTTGTCTTAAAGCGCTAGGGGTAGCAACTTAAATAAATAAGCCGTTTAAGGATGATCCAAAAGGGATGGAATATGGAGGTCTCTAAAGGATCAAATGTAACGGAGCAAAGATTGAATACGCCAGTGGTATGAGAAACTTAACAAGCTCAGCAAGCAAGCAAACAAAAACTCGAGCAGACGCCGAATCCTTTACGGGCGGGAGAAATGTTTCACATCGACGTATTTTCTACGGACCTCAAACTGTTTCTTACCTGCATCGACAAGCATTCCAAGTTCGCTATCGTTCAGCACATAATATCCCGCACTATAGCAGATTTGATATCACCATTGTTAACGATCATTAACGTTTTCCCGAAAACCAAACAGATATACTGCGACAGCGAGCCAGCACTTAAATCGGAGACCATGACATCCTTATTGTTAAACAACTATGGGATCAGAGTAGCTAACGCACAGTACATCAAACGGTCAGGTTGAGCGCTTCCATAGCACCCTCACAGAAATAGTCAGGTGCCTCAAGTTACAAAAGGCAATAAACAGTACGGTCGAACTCATACTGCAGGCTACCAAGAACAGTCTGAATAGGGTATTTGATGTCGGCGAAAAGGTACTTTTCAAAACAAACCGGAGGTTAGGAAGCAAACTTACTCCGCTTTGTAATGAGGAAAAGGTAGAGGCGGACTTGGGCACAACGATCCTCATTAAGGGGAGGGTGGTCCATAAGGACAACCTCCACTGAATTTGTAGTTGTAGTTTGTAGTTTTAAGAACATTTTTTACAACACTTACTTCATACCATAAGTTTTACGGAATGATACTGACATTACTGGTAACAGTGACGACATGAATGAAGGACTACTCGCACACGAACTACATACCTATCACGGACGGAAACATAGTTGTTTGGGACGACAGTGACTTTTTACGGCATGCTACCAACCTTTCAGAATTTGTACGAATGATCGACGAGACCAGAAAATTATTGGATATATTTCCACAGTCCCATATGCGGAAACTGTTGGAAGTGGACACCGAGCCCTGTTGTCCGCTCTCGAAGTGCATCATCGCAACGCAAGAAGCCTTGACTTCTTGGGAACAGAACTTAAAGTAGTTGCAGGCACCCCGGACGCACTAGACTTTAAGAGCATTAGAACGACGGAAGCTCAGCTGGTTAGCTCCAACCACAGGCAGATAGAAATCAATTCCAAAACTCAGGTACTTACCGTCACGGAGAACAGAATACTTAAAATTGCAAAAAATAGCAGGCAGATACCGCCCACTTATATGAAACATTATTGATAAGAAATCGAATTCTCATTAACGAAATTAGTAACCTTATGTTAACAATCACACTTGCAAAATCTGGTATTATCAATCCAAACATATTATACCATGCTGATCTTAAGTTCGTTCTTATGAATGAACTCACAGGGAATACAATAACCGACTTGTTAGATGTATCTAGCATTATGATATATAAATCTTCCAATACAGTTAAAATTTTCATTGGATACCATAAAATAAGTAAGCACACAACAATACCATCCTGCAGCTATTGGACAAAGTAGTAGCGAAATGCGGAAGACAAGTCTTGTCAATCAGAAATTGCGAACCCACCACCACAACTACATTCTGTGAGCCGAACGAAACCTGTGCTCAGAGCTTACACTCTGGAGGTTTGGCGCACTGTGCAACACATCCTAGTCACTTGGATCCCGTTACAATGGTCGACGATGTCATCATCATCATCAATGATCGGCTTGCTATCGTAGTGTTCGACGACAATCCAGAAACCATTTCAACTGGAACCCAGCTAATTACGTTCAACAACTATTCGATAGTTAAAGGAACCAGATACGTAAACCGGAACAACGTACAGGAACGGTTCCCAGGAATTGCAGCCTCACCCCTAATGAATATCACGGGGCACATCAAGACGCTAAGCCTCCCATATCTTCATCGATTGAGTGAAGAAAACCTGCGCCACAATTTGTGGATCGATTGCCCTCTGTCAATAAATTGTGTAGATGCTGAAAACTTACAACTTGTCCAGGGACGATCAGTCTTTGGAGGGGGGAGTAGTTAACCGTGGACACCCTGTACCCACAGAACGAAAAGATTATGCCCGAGAAATCTGTATGAACTAAGCTGAATCAGCGTTATCAATGGTCAGCAAGCAAGCTTGAGGTCTGGGCCTCGGGTTCAACGTCATCTTCGGTCTGCAGAGCTGAGTTAGCGTCTTGCAATGTAGTTGCAAAAACATCCGTTGTGTAATTCAATACCCTACACGAGGCGCTAACGTTGCAGTTTCTTGGCGCAGCTAACATGCGCCAGCGACGTCAGTATCAACGCTGCCGGCAATCATAGGTTAGATATTCAGTATTCATTTTTTGTACTTTTAGATTGTAATTGAATTTAATCAGAGGCAGATCGAACGAATAAATATCGCTCTACAAAATCTCGCTTAGTGCCCTTGAATTACTAATAATTTAATATATGTAAACCGATTTTGGTTAAGATCGGTCCACTATGTAACATATATTAAAATTTAATATTTTAAACAAAACTGACAAATGGTTTTATGCTTATGGCATTTACTTGCACAATTTCAATAGCCTATATTGAAATTAAAATTCTAGCTAGTCGATTGTTTTGTTTCTTTTTACCAGCGATACACATATGTACATATTTTACATCAGCTGATTAATTTTCCCTTACAATAACAGCAACAACTCATCAGAGGTGCTAAATAACAGAATTCTATTAAGCACATTGGGAAATTATAAGAAACTAATATATTCTTTAGTTTATTTAAAAAGTCATACTTAATATTTGTTTTACAATATTTATCTAAGTATATATCACAGTTATATCGAACAAATATCGTATCATTATTGGTATATCGCATAATAATATAAAAAAATGTAATATCAATGTATCGATAACAATATTTGATACTTTTTTTAAAGTAGGAACATGTGTTATAAAAATATCAAGTATCGATACTCGCTAGTATCTGACTTTTTATACCCTCTGAGGGGTATAATGGGTTTGTCAGAAGTATGTAACAGGCAGAAGGAGGCGTTTCCGACCCCATAAAGTATATATATTCTTGATCAGCATCAACAGCCGAGTCGATATAGCCATGTCCGTCTGTGCGTCTGTCCGTATGAACGAAAGGATCTCAGAGATGGTAAGAGCTACAAGTTCAAACTTGGTCAGTATCGATCACATATTTAGTCAGTCAATACAAGAATCTTTTTTTTTTGATGCCACTCCCCATTCGCCCACAATAAGCGAAAAACCAGACATACCTCGGAAAAAGTACATGTTTTTTGCGAATATCTGGGTAACTATAATACCTAGGGACACCAATTTTGGCATGTAGGTTGCTATTTACAATATAAATATAATGCCATCAAAATTTATTGGATGCCACGCCCCCTTCGCCAACAATTGCTTTGAAACTTCGAATGCCTCTGGCTCACTTATTTCTTAACGTATAGTTTTGTAACTTGGTGTATAATTAGAGACAAATAATATTAAGCAATACTGAAAATTGCATCAAAATCGGACTATAATTAAAAGTTATTTAAAAGTTTTTCATACAAACTTAAATTTTTATCGCAATAGCAGTGCACTGCTTTTGTTTACGCTACAGTGTTTACAAACAGTGCGCAAGCAGTGCTTGTGTATCTAAAACTTACTCAGTGCACTGCTTGTGTGTATAAAATTTACTCAGTGCACTGCTTGTAAGCAGTCCAAAATGAATTCATATAATTGGAAACTAAGCTCAGAGGGTATTACACGGTCGGCATGCCCGACTGACATTTTCTTTCCTGTTTTTTTACGTTACAATAAAAAATTTTTGTGAATTTCGCCAAAACTATGATATAAAAACGTGCTTAAAATTCTCTTTTTTTTTGCTTTATATAAAGAAGTTGACTCCTACAACAATAATTGAGTACACCTTATGTGACAAGTCATTAGATTAGTATCTGAGCGCACTATTTTAACAGCAAGCAGCGAGAAACTTTGTAATGGATCTAGACTACAAATAAAATGCTCATAAGTATGAAATTGAAGCCATAGTATTTATTGGTTGTGCTAAAGGAGAAACTGCATTCATTCCAATGAGCAAATGAGTTGGCAGGACTAAACCTGAGAGATGATTGTTACTCTTATGGTCAATTTCTTCATTGCTGGCTCAAGAGTTAGCTCAAAGAGCGACTTAATAATTCTTGTCCCTGTTGGAAAAACAAACTCAGAGGGTATAAAAATGTGGTGTATAGAGAAGTATTTAAGTATCTGATAATTTCATCTATAAATAAATGTGATATGCCATTAATGACTTAAAATATTACATAGTTTTATTCGAGCAATTATAAATACAAATCAGTACAAATATGTGTTGTATTGATCAGAACTTTTTTTGCATTGTCAGTTGTGAAATGTTCCTATTGGAGAAACCACAAAATAAAAATTTCAAAAATTGGAAATATAATTTGCAATATTGGCTATCCATTAAAAATATATTCTAACACTAATAATATCGATATCAATCAGTATAGATATCTATAGAGCGTTTAATTCAAATAATTAATCTCACCGCCGACATATGCATTTTATGCTTTTCAAACCTCATCGATTATAAACTGGAGAAGTCAATTGAAGTGGTCGATGTATGGACGATCGTGGCGTGGCTTTTGAAAATTGAAACTTACAATTGCGCATAGTATCCAAGAACCGACATGCCAAATTTGGTGTCTCTGTTATAGGTAATGAGATAAATAAGTCAATTTTTGCATTCTAAAAGAAGTGCTTCTCACTGCTAAACTCCATAAAATTTAACAGGAAATTATAGGTGTATTATTTGGTGTGGCAACGCTGCCATGCCGATAACTGAGAGCGGTCGTGAAGAGGCGGAGATCGATGATTCGGAGCAGAACAGCTGATGAAACGAGATGCGTTTTAATTAATGTTGATTAATATAAATTGTAAAAGAGTTAATAAAACATTTATAAAGAACCCAAAACACGAGTTGTTACATTGCCAACAAGAATAACTCATTGAATAGGGAAAAGCCGGAATTAAGCTGATTAAAAAGGAATTGGAAATTTGCAACTTTTGCAGCGGCGGTGAAAATAAGTAATTTTTTTTGGCGGGACAAACATGTGTGAATGAAAAAATGATACAAATGTATCATAATAGCACAAATCGTACACATGTACCAGAAGGGTGCATGAACTTAAATGACTGAAACATGTTACAATTTAATTGGACATTTTGCCATGCACTGTAAACATGAAGAAATCATCAGACATGGCAGGAAACTCCAACGAAGCATCAATGATCAATTGGTTCGGCAGGAAACGATGACAACATTATATGTAACATCGGAGGTGAGACAATCGAAATGATAATCAATTCAGAATCGCCAGCAAACTGGCTTTGTGTGTTAAGCATCGGAAGGTCTTGTGTAGTAACAACGATCTTATGTGGATTATGAGATCTCAAGCGTAGACAGATTTAAAGCATATGCAACTGTTGATCGACTCAAGTTTCTTAAAGACTTGAAAGCTTCAGTAATTGTGGAAAGGAACGAAGAGTTGATTGCTACGTTTTACGTTACAGAAAAAAAAATAGTCAATCTCTCCTGGGAAAGGATAAAGTGGCAGATAAATTAAACGAGGCCTTTGATCAGAACATATTAGAACCTGTAAAAGGTCCAAAGGCATGTTTCTCTCCTGTTGTCATTGAATTCAAGGAAGGTGGTAAAATTAGGTGATGTGTCGTTATGCGGTTTGCAAACAGGGCTATCCAACGAGAAAATTATCCACTACCAACCCTTGAAACTTTTGTGATAAAGCCCAGGGGTGATCTTCAAGGCTGGACCTCAAGAATGCATACTATCAGTTAGAACTTCATGAGTCTAGCCGCGATATAACAACTTTCGTAACACATCACGGCCTGTTTCGATACAAACGTCTCCTTTTTGGGATGTATGTATTTAGCACCCGAAATTTTTCAACGTGTAATGGCAGAGATCTTGGCTTCTTGCAAAAATGAACGCAATTACTTGGATGACTTTATAATTTTTGGGAATTCGGAAGCCGAGCCCGATAAAGCCTTAAAAAAAGTTTTCAGACTATGCGAAGATATTGATGTGCTGCTGAGCAAAAGTAAGTGCGTGTATAAGGCAAATGAACTGATCTTTTTGGGACACATCTTGTCGAGTAACGGCATTGCGACGGATTCCGAAAAAGTTAGGGTGATTCTAGATTTTCGACCGCCTGGGACAAAAGAGGAACTAAGAAGCTACCTGGGATTGGTGACGTACGTTGGAAAATTTGTTCCAGATTTTTCGCACATCACAAAGCCACTACGAGCACTATTTAAGGCAAACAGCAAATTTACATGGTCAAGTAATCAAGACAAAGCGGTTGGCTCGTATTCGAGATCTGTCATATTTTGACCCAAACAGACGCACCCAAGTGATAGCAGATGCAAGTCCGGTGGCTTTTGGCGGTTGGTTGGTTTTGTTACAACTGGTCATCAGCTTCGCAAGTAAGAGTCTATCAGAGGTCAAAAGTCGTAACTCGCAGACCGAAAAAGAAAGCCTAGCGTTAGTTTGGGCTGTCGAAAAATTCTTCTATTACATTGTGGGACTGTTGTTTAAACTCGATTCCGATCAAAAACCACTGAAGGCAATATTTAAATCGACATCAATAGCCCCAGCAAGAATCGAACGTTGGCTTTTGAGACTACAGGCGTTAAAATTTAATGTTGAGTATCAATATCAATATCAAGACTTTGTAAAATACAGTCATGCATCTTTTGATGAAGGAGGCGTCTATAATATCTGTCTGATTGTTTTTAATGCTACACCAAAGGCAATTTCAATACCAGAAATAGCAAAAGCAAGCGCTGTTGAGCGAGAAATATCAGCCGATGTGTCACAACTTAAGGGCGATAAATGAAAAGAGGATCTATCTATTATTATCCGTTTCGTGCTGAATTGTTGAAAGTGGGTAGCAATCTGTTACGCGGTACCCGTATAATAAAACCAGAAGTTCAACGCCAGAGGGTTTTAGAATTAGGCCACGAATGCCAACCCGGCGAATATGCCATGAAGCATCGGAGGAGAGCGATGGTGTGGTGGCCACGTTTGGACAAGGATGTCGAAGACTACGTCAAAATGTGCAAAGGCTGCTGTCCCTGTAAAAGGAAAAGGAAAAAAATTCATATTAACCTACAATACGACACCTCATGATACTACTGGCTCAACACTTTCGGAACTTTTATGTTCAATAGAACAGTACGAGACAAACTTCCGGACATTCGAGACATCATAGAAGAGTAGGTAGACAGCTCCGCAAGAGATAACAATCTGGTCAACAAACAAAAAGGAAAGGCTGCAGGTGATAAAATTAAAGGTGCTTAGGAGTCTGATATAAATGTTGGAGACCAAGTCTTATTGAATAACGTTATATTTCCTTCCAAACTCACGCCCAACTTTGACACAGCGGAGTACGAAGTCGTTAAAAGAAATGGCAACGAAGTAGAGCATTTTGGAAAAGGAAGGAAAACCCGACGGAACGTGGTTCATTACAAGAAGATACCGTCGATTTAGTAGCCACAAAATAATAACAATTCGATGGAGCCACACCTTTCCTTGCAATGCTGCCATGCCGATAAGTGACGGCGATCGATAGCTCGGAGCAGAACAGCTGATCAAACGAGACGCGTGTTTATTGATGGCGATTAATAAAAATAGTAAGAGTAAATAAAACGTTTATAAAGAACCCAAACATTTGATTTGTTACATACTGTATTAAAGAATATTAAGACTATTAAGAAGTCTCCAAGTTTTGTGCAAAACAATTAATCTGCTCATATTGAGAAACAGTTTATGTTTTGGGTTTTTTTAGTCACAGTTTAATCAAAGGTAAGTTTAAAAAAAAAACAAAAACGTTAATAATTTATATATGAGACAGCCACATGCAGAGACTAGGATTGACTCGAAAGTGAAAGTTTAATAATATACGCAGTAAATAATTTATACAAAATACTAAACTTGATTTTGTTGCAATGTATTTTTATTGGTCGTTTTAAAATTAATACATCTTCCAAGTAGAACTAATAAATATATAATCAAGTATGCCATCTTCAAATTCATTAACAAGAAAAAAAAAAACAAAAAAGTTTTTTACCAAAAATTGTAATGCAAAAATGTTAAAATTGACGAGCTCCATAATAACCAATAAACGAATAGAAGCCACTTTTCAAAACATCGAGACTGTATTCGGAATTTTGAATTTTGCATCGAGCTTCGTGAAAGCCCTATTATGCGACAATTAAACATTTTTTTGAACTTTGACTTCAATTTAAATTTTTTTGAAGTCAAAGAAAAAACTGTTTTCTTTTTCATACTCATATGTAATAATAAATAATAAATTTAATAAATTTATTTGTACTCAGCAATTGTTTTTCAGCCGTCAACTGTTTTATCGTCACTCTTTGTCTTAGCGCTTAGAGATCACACAACGGTAACTAAAGACATTGTCATCATTGGAAAGTGTAGTTGAATTTGATAGCGTTTACTAAAATGTTGCAAAATCGCGCTTTAGTCATAAATTATGCACTTTAATGACAATACACAATTTAAATTAGGATACTATTAAATATTTTATGCTTTTGCTTAATACAATTCAGTTGCAATTTTTAAAGGCAGTTTAAGAGGTCAACCTTTTAAGTTCTGAGCATAAAACAAAATCGCGATGGTAGTTTTTGCTCCTTTGGGTTTAATTTTTTCATGCGTTCCATTCTTCTGTTACATTTTTTGGGTAAAGTTGTCACTTAGAAAATAGACATATAAGCGAGCGAACACAGTCAAATGCCAGTCCAAATGAAAGAACAAGAGAAAGTAAAGAAAAAGGAACAAGATAATAATGAAAAACCAGACACAATCAGTGCTCAAAGTCAAGATCAAGAAACTGTTCCAACTAAGCAAGAAAGCGAGTCGCAAACTCTACCGCCAACTGATAAAACTAAACTTACAGTGAACGATCCTCGATTCAACGACTTTAAACATGGTGATGGTGAAGGAAATGTGGCTAAAATCGAAACGCTAAATCGTTCTATACCTGATAAACGAAATTATGTATGCACGATTCCTGAGAGATATAAATTTGATCTAGTTGATACGATTGATGGATACGTTGTATATGAGCCAAGCACATGCCGAATTAATTCACAGACTCCGCATAGTCTCGTTTATGCAGACTAAGTATATAAAGCAAGCAATGAAATGTTCAAATATTCGAGAGTTTTCGTGAAACATTCAGTTAAGCAAGATTTTTTCATTAAATCAGGTGGGGCCCTAAAGCTACATAATAATATTCCGTTGCCTGTAGAAGGTTTACAAGATTTAGGCTCAGTCAACCATTCTATAAGCTATGTTCAACACTTAAATGGAATACTTGATTTATTAAGTTCAATAGTCATGGATAATAGAATTTTACATAATGTTAAACTGATAACTTTAACGAGTGATCCAGCATTTGATGTCATTAAACAGACGATAACTTCTCCAACGCGTCCCTCTCTAGTATTAGCTTCGAAGTATACTTAAATAACATGGTTGCGAAAACTCATTATTACCATGATTGAAAATAATTCATTAGATTACTCTTACGGTAAAATGCGCAGTGACATGTGTATTGCTGAATGGTTTGCATGGAATACTGATCAATTTTATGCCTTTATATTAAACACTAACGCTTACTATCTACGCAGAGATGTTGATATTGTTGATAGAGTTAGTAGTATTATGCTTTAAAAGATGTTCAGATAACTGTCGCTCCTATGCTTGGTATTACGCCATATAATTGCTTCGATCCAAAGACTTTAGCGCACGTCGTATTCATGTCGGCCTTCATCCATGAATCTTTCAGCGAGTATGCCATAGCAGACAACTATTCTTACTTTCATGCTGCAAACATCTTTACGTGTGATGATGCTTTCAGAATAGTGCAATCACGAAACGACAATATGATGAATAAAAGAACAATAATGGACTTTATTAACGAAAGAGCTTTAATAGTTGGATTTGAGGCCATTGATATGCTCCACGACCTTGAAATTTCACCAGTCTTCGCCATTCTTAATTGTCATTCTATAGCTAAACTAACAGGCCATGAGCAATCTGTTGTATTATTAATAGAAATATATATCTTTCAGGTTACATTTCCAAATAACTTTAATCGTATTAATGGCATTATTCAAGGCCCGTTGATTGATTGCTTCAAGTATATTTGTCATGAGGAAATAATTTCGTTGATTAGGCAAGCCGGTTATGTTTATTCAATAAGAGAGAATCGTGTTGTTACTTATCCTGGAAGCAAAATTATTTGGAATAATAATGATCATTATCTTGGCCCTTTGTATCCTATATTATTTGGTGATCTACAGGCTTATAACGTTCCCACAATAAAAAGCATTATGACGTTGATAAGTCCGTCATCATTACATCCCTTTCAAATACGACAAAGATGGTGGCTCAACAGAATTTTCTGAAAATTTCAGTCTATTTGTCAACAAGGTAAGAGATTCTTTACCTCAGCAAGAAATCATTTAGCATCAACTAGCGGTCCAATCACAAGCATACTCGATTTCTTATACCTTTTACCAAGGACGTTTGAGGATTTTGATTCTACCATGTGCACTATAGTTCCTATGCATTATGCCGCGCGTGCTAACACTCTGTTCAATTTTGGCGATGATTTTTGCGGCACATCGTAATTCGAAAAAGACAGACTATTGTTTATTATCAGATGGTAACACTGCGTTTAATTTATATCGGAAAAACAGTGGATTGAGCTCTAATACGATACGAATTCCAACGAGCATTGTATTGCAACTATATGGTCATGGGAGTTCAGTACTAATGCGACGTCAAGGAGGTACAAGTGAGAGTATAGCTTACAGCCGAACGTGTGAAAATATCGTAATCCCTGATGAATCGATTTATGCGGCACAAGCAGACTTATAATTTTTGGAAAGAGCCATGATTCCGGTAAGTATAACATTAATTATATTCTCAGACAAAATTCTCATTGATGTAGCGTAGAAAAAAAGATTGAGACAGCTCATAAAGACCAAAAGTACATTAAATGGAGTGAGCAGATTTTTATCAGATAAACTCGGCGCGGATATATCAGGTTTAGGTGTAGTATATCGACAGTATAATAGTGTCACATGCGTTTCACCAGTGTGCGTCAATCCACTTATACGCCGTATTTCAGATGACTTCAGATCGCCAATCAACTTTGACCCTAGCGTTGATAGCGAATATCTCAGTACACACATCGTGCCTTTGTCTAACGTAATGATTGAAAGGATGAAAATAGGGCTAAAATTTGTTATGAGCAGTCCTCTCTTCAAAGTCAAAACCGGCCTGAGAATAATGCGTTTGAATTTACCAACAGCCAGATTACAAACTACCCGTACCTCTAGACGCCAGTCGTCTGGCATATTCTAAAGGGTTATTCCAGTCATCGCCAAGTGGTTTTGTGAGGCAATATTTACTTAAACTTGACGGTGTCATCTATGATCAGATAAAAGATTGGCCCTTAATACATCTTAAAATTCCAGATTTATGTGATGTCACTCAGCAACACAGGGGGCTTATGATAAATGCAGTGAATAGTGATAAGTTATTTATAGACGTGCCAAATCAAGTCTTTATCCCTGATATTCAGTTATCTTTGGTTGACACACACCGAATCCCTCAAGAGATTCTAACGAATGGATATAATTCTATTATGATAATTCCATTTGTAGATACTACTGGTGTCATCATACAACCCGGACTATCATCAGGTTTTGAAAATGCTGATCAATATGTCTTCCCTTTACATGTAATAACGGACGATTACGCTATAGGTAGTCTTGATTGCGCCGCTGACAGCATGCCGCCGCGTTCCACAGTTCTTTACATTATCATCAATAACTGTAATCAAAATAATAATATGTATAGCATATTAATTTAACATTTTGTATTTTAACTTTAATTGTCAATATTCGTCACTTTTTATCTTTTAATGTATGTTTCTATTATATATGCAAATGTTAAATAGATAACCTACTCAAAGCTGGCAAAGAATAACAGAAAGAATTCAAATTACGAAAGCTGCTGACTGCTGTTGTATAAAACTCTGGTAATCTGGTATCAAGAGACTAACATATTCAAGACTCTATATATTTCCCAGTGGTACTTTATAATTTCTCAAGATAATCTATTGTAAAACAAGAATCAAGGAACCTTAAACTTTACCAAATATATTAAATGATTTACTAACTACACTTGATGTAATAAAACTATTAGTAAGTTATTTCAAAACCTTTTTTGCGTACAAACACAGAGTTATTTCTTAAATAATCTTGTCATTGATAATGACTCTGCCACTAGCAAGTATGGTCTCAGATTTAAAAGTTTGAAGTTTGATTACAGTTATTGGTGATAATGTAAAAAACTGTGGAACTCGGCGGCATGCTGCCTTAAAAAATTGCAACTGAATTATATTAAGCAAAAGCATAAAATATTTAATAGTATCCTAATTTATATGGTGTATTGTCATTAAAGTGCATAATTTATGACTAAAGCGCGATTTTGCAACATTTTAGTAAACGCTATCAAATTCAACAGCACTTTCCAATGATGACAATGTCTTTAGTTACCGTTGTGTGATCTCTAAGCGCTAAGACAAAGAGTGACGATAAAACAGTTGTCGGCTGAAAAACAATTGCTGAGTACAAATAAATTTATTAGAATAAGTATGAAATAGAAAACAGTTTTTTCTTTGACTTCAAAAAAATTTAAATTGAAGTCAAAGTCCAAAAAAATAATAATATGTATAGGCATATTAATTTAACATTTTGTATTTTAACTTTAATTGTCAATATTCGTCACTTTTTATCTTTTAATGTATGTTTCTATTATACATGCAAATGTTAAATAGATAACCTAGTCAAAGATGACAAAGAATAACAGACAAAATTCAAATTACGAAAGCTGCTGACTGCTGTTGTATAAAACTCTGGTAATAGGACATATCAAGAGACTAACATACTAAAGACTATATATTTCTCAGTGGTACTTTATAATTTCTCAAGATAATATATTATAAAACAAGAATCAAGGAACCTTAAACTTTACCAAATATATTAAATGCTATACTAACTACACTTGATGTAATAAAATTATTCGTAAGTTATTTTAAAACCTTTTTTGCGTACAAACACAAAGTTATTTCTTAAATATTCTTGTCATTAATAATGACTCTGCCACTAGCAAGTATGGTCTCAGATTTAGAAGTTTGAAGACGCTTTTCGCAGTAAAGACTGCCAACTGGCATTGCCATAGAGGCAGCTAGGCTTTTTGTAACATTTAAGAAGCGCAGGTCAGACGTTGATTCAATATAAGGCATCATAGATGAAGCGTTCCTATCAGCGCTTATTTGTCGTGAAAGCGAAAGCTGATGATCCATTTTACGCGCCGTCGACGCTTTATTTCGATCTGTAATTGGAAACTTATTCTTTGTACAGCTCAAATCGAGCTCCAATGTATAAAAACGTCCCCGCGTGTACTGGCTATTGTTATTTACCGAATAAAAGCATTTTCTGTTAGCTGTTGACTCCTGAACATTTGATGTTGAGACTGACTGTTGTTGGCTAATGGCACAAATGTTGTTTTGATAAATATTTACTACGGAGGGGCTGGTATCTGCAGCACCTGTAGTTAGCGTTCCTGTGCCACTGCTTTCGGTCTCATGCGGCACATTAGAGCCAAGTTTCGATCCTGTGGAAACTTCATCACGTAATTTGTTTAGTTCCAAACATGGTGATTGCTCCATAAGTAGATGTTCCCAGCTGGTCTCATATACGCTTGCTAGCTGTGCCGCCGGTTTCGGCTTCAGTAGCGTCTTATGTGAGACAATCGTTGTGTTCGCCAATGCGCCAGTTGTTGTTGTTGTGGTTGTTGCTATGGTTGTTCTTAATAAAGTTGATGCCAACGCTGATGATTGACGAAGCGGTGAGCAAATTAAGCCAAGAGTTGATTCAAGTTGATCTCCGACAGGCTGCTTGCGGGAACTTATAATGATTTGAGGCTCTACGTAAAATGTATCAAAGTCGAGATCGAGAAAGAGTTCCTGTAAAAAGCGCCGAGCACTCATACGATAACTGCTACTGCCAAGCGCCTGACACGATTCAGAATATAAGCAAATATCCTGGAAAGCATGTGGATGTTTTTGTTTAAGTTCAAGCAATGCCATTTTCGACTGCTTTGCACTGACCGGGTTAGCTAGGCGCCGCACACCATTTAATATGGAAGCAATCAACTTATCTGGCAGACCTTTATCGATCTGTGTGGTTTCTGGCGAGTTGGAGTTCATGTCCTTTAGCTGTACTGTACCGCCGAAAAGCTTGCAATTACATGCTAATGCTTGACTTGCCTTCATACCAGCAAGCGCAGCCTCTGGGCTGCTACATACATTACAAAGGCTCGACATGTTCGTGTCCTCAGCATGTTTGTGCGACTGCAGCCACCGCTGACGACACAACCGCGTGCAATACATGCATTTTTTTTGGGTATGCTGCCATTTAGGGGGCTTACGACTAGCCGATGGCAAAGCTTCGGATTGCGAAGTAATTATAGAAGACTCGTCTTCTTCATTTTTAGTAGAATCCTTTAGAGTCGTTGAGTGCTGCAGGAGTACATTTGTATTATGAAATGACGATAAATCTGGGTCGATCATATCACATGAAACATAAGTACTATTTAAGTTACGCATTGGAAACAATTCAAGAGAATTTTTGGGCAAACATATGCCCGCATAGCACGGACCTTGTAGATCATTTGTTTGAAAAAATCTTGGTGAATTTTGTGGAGCTAACGGCACCAGCAAATCCTCCGACGAAAGACGTCTGTAAAAACGAAAGATAAAAATTAATTATAATTATTAACAATTAATTATATTAAAAAATATATATATGATTAACGTTTATAATATTTGCCAGTTTTTGTAATTATACAATTAAGTTAATTATTGACATAAAATACTGATTTAAAAAACACAATTATAATGTTCAAGCTCTAAAATAGAACGTAAAAATTGAACTGATTTTGCATAAATCAATTCTACCCCTAAGTAAGCTGTGTTCATTAGCATCGTTCACATTTGACAGAAAACTTCTTAAGCTTTGAAGTGAATGTTTCAAAGTTTTAATATATTTTCATCCATAGTTTAGCTGTTAGATTTCATCAAAAATAATATTTTTTTTTCACGAATTGAGATTTTAATATAATTTTATCCATCTTATCATATTATTAGATTTTATGAGTAAATTTCTTTACTTAATTACACAAAATTTTAATACAGATTTTTTAATGGATTTTTATACCCTCTATGTAGCCAAAGGGCATGTAGTAGGAGATTCTTGGTGATGGAGCATTTTATTACACAAAAACGATTCAAATTTTAATATTTCTTGTTTCGCTAAGATGTTTTATGCTTTCCAAAGCTATTGAAAATAAAAGTTTCCCCCAAACAGGACGTTTTGCCTATTTAGAAAACTCTGTATCAAATAAGCTGTGAGCTGTAAATTGGGTGTTTTATCGTAATGTGTCTCGCGTCTTGATGGCATTGTCTTTATATTGCAAATAAGAACCTGCATGCCAAAATTGGTGACCCTAGGTGTTATAGTTACCGAGATATTCGCCAAAAATACATATTTTCTCCGAGGTATGTCTGGTTTTTCGCTAATTGTGGGCGAATGGGGCGTGGCATCAAAAAAAGGAAACAAACTTGTATTGACTGACTAAATATGTGATCGATACTGACCAAGTTTGAACTTGTAGCTCTTACCATCTCTGAGATCCTTTAGTTCATACGGACATACAGACAGACGGACAGAGGGACAGAAAAAAATACAGGTTTTTTGCGAATATCTCGGTAACTACGGCACTTAGGGACACCAAGGTTGCACGCAGGTTGCTAGATGCAATATAAAGACAATGCCATCAATTTATTTGGATGCCACGCCGCCTTCGCCCACCAAAAGCACAATTACGTTGTAATTTCGCAAGCGGCTGGCTCACTTATTTCTTAACGTATAGTTTTGTAACTTAGCATATACTTGTAGACAAATAGTATCAAATGATTGTGAAAATTTTATCAAAATCGGACTATAATTAAAAAAGTTATTGATACAACGAAAATCGATACTTTCAAGCAAGGCATAGCCACGTGCATTACACTGAACTGTGTACACAAGCAACGAAAACGAAAAACGTGCGAGCGAGATAGACACACAAATATGTGGGCAAGTTAAGTTCTTAAACCAGCTACTCCAATTTCAACTCATATAATTGGAAACGAAGCTCAGAGGGTATTATACGGTCGGCATGCCCGACTGACATTTTCTTTCTTGTTTGTTTTAGCCCGGGGGAAAAAGTTTAAAAATTAGACCTTTGCAAGAATTGAAAATATTCCACGTGTGCTCAATGGGTTAAGAAGCATTATGTATTATTAAAACGGAATTGAAGTGAAAAGATGTCGATTCTGAGAAGTGCGAAAAAGCCGAAGAAGGAAAATGAAAAGACAAATGTGAGTCTAGATGAAACGTTTGAAATGGATTCCAGAAATAAGGCTATGGTTCCCAATGAAGAGGAACATGATTTGGTAAAATGCCTATTAAAACAAATAAAGCAACTAACCACACAAATGACAACGATGCAGCAGAGTCAAGCAGATCAGATGAATGAGATGAAGATGAACATAGAAGAACTGCAAGCATCGCAAAAACAGATAGAGAAGACACACAAATGGTGGCGTCTACATACGCAGGCATTGATTCAGAAATTTCGGACGCATTCAACAATCCAACACACATTGACAAAGAAGAGGCACACAACGAAGGTAACAACAACGAAGGCCCAACAGTCACACAAGGTGGCTCAAGTCATGCTCAGAATGTTATAAGAAAGGGCATCGGAATGGAAGCTGGACAGCAGGCATTGGCTATGGCTGAAGGCGGCATGCACGGCATGTCAATCTATGGAGCTAGTATGAGACGTGGAACTTCATATGCACATGGTCCGCTTGATGGAAGCGGCATTTATGATAACGTATCGGGGCTGGGTTTTCTGGGTTGCGATCAGGCAGACTTATCTACACAGGCTCATAGAACAAATGAAGACGAACAAAATAGAGTGCATATGAATTCAGTGAGTATGGCGCGAGGATTACCATTGCATAAACTGATAGATTTGCCAGAAACGGGAAACGCTGAAAATTGGCCCGTATTTTTCACTATGAGAATCTTCCGCAGCGTATGGCTATGCAAATTTAGAAAACTTGCTCAGACTTTAAAAGAGTTTGAAGGGACCGGCTAAAGAGAAACTAAAAGGATAGTAGAAAATTTGATAGTATTTCTACAGTCAGCAAAAGCAATTCAACATTTGCACAATCCTGTGCTCTTGGAGCAACTTATGGAGAAGATGCCTATGACCAAGCTGATCCATTGGGTGGAATATGCAACATCTATTTTGAAAGTAACCGATAAACATAACTGGCGATGGGTTCCAACAAATTTGAATGTTGCGGACATAGCTACAAGAGCACAGTATAGTTTAAACTATACTCCCAATGGCTTGTGGACCACAGGTCCCAAATTTCTCCAAAGAGATGAATCATTTTGGCGCGAGCAGAAAAGAGACTTTGAGAGCAATAGTTCAACGGAGCGCCGTAGGAACGTAATGATGGTGTCAACAATTCCCTTTATTGATTTATGTTTTTCAATTATATGCGTTTGAAACGCACAGTAGGTTGGATGTTAAGGTTCACAGATCGCTCACAAATGAAAGGAACAGTAAATGAACTCAAAGAGCTGACATCTATGCAATTAGATAAAGCTGAATCCATTTTATGCAAGTTAGCCCAACATCAAGAATTTACACAAGAAGTACATGACTTGGAGAAGCATGGAGTCGTATCAAAGAACAGCGATATCTATAGATTATCACCAACTTTGAACAAGCAGGGTGTACTTGTAGTGCACGGAAGATTGGAGTATGCTACAGCCATGTCCAAAGATGCTCGAAAACCCATAATTTTACCCAAACAACATTTAATAACAAAATTAATTGTACAGCGTTAAGAAAAATCGTTTTTCAAAGGCAGTATCGAAAGATTGGAAAAGCGTTTGAATGATTGTATCTTCCTATAAGGGGACTATGTTGATGAGTAAAAACGAATTTTGGCAAAAAAAAGTGTTTCAATTAATTAGTCGCACACATTATTGAACAAAGTGTTATTGCATCTACCAACATGCATGCCAAAATTTATGTCGCTATGTATGTGTTAAAAAAAATAATGAGATATTTACCAAAACCATGGTTTTTCCGAGGAATGTCTGAGTTCCTGTTTTAAAATAGAGTTTGTGCTCTAACAATCTCTAAGATCCTTTCGTTCATGCAGACAGACGGACATGGCTATATATGGCAATATACCCCTCAGAGGGTATAAAAACCTTCTGCAAGCACTTATTTGTGAAAGACCTTCTTCAGGAGCAATATCATGTAAGCAAAACAGTAATATCAAGTACTTTTCAAGATACTTAGTGAAATGTCCAACCAAACGTGGTAAATATGAAGAATATACCTAATGTGTGAGTTTAGCTCGATCCCTTTACAAGTATAGACAATAACAACGAATAATTTTAGAACTTGGCTGAGATATATATGATTTAGAATATATATACAAAATAAGTTTTATATATAAATTGTGACAGCTTTATATGGCGTATCCATGTTTACAAATCTGGTAAGGATAAAGAAAATTTTTATTTTAAACACAAGTTTAGTCTCATAAGATTTTAAAAAGATTTCTTTAAAACTGTGGGCTCAAAAAAGCTTCAATTGCTCGCTGGGTAGACGGATGACAAATTATATAATAATTAAATAAATAAATAAATAAATAATAAAAAAATAAAAACTAAATAGTGCTTTTGTCATGCAAAAGTTATAAAACTAAAGTTAAACTAACGGAAAATTGTATACTTACGTAAACACATTGAGTTCAGTCAGACGGTCTAAATTTCGTACATTGATTCGATGATTTGCTTCGCTCCAGGAGTATTTTCGTAGTTGAACATCATCGTGATCGACAAAATCAATTAAGTCGTAAAGCTCAGCAACCGAGTCTGAGAACACCGGACGACTGTGGGCGCGAAGCGAACGCAGCGTTGCATAACCTTTAATGGTTTGCGGACTAACTTCGGATGGCAAACAATTTGTATCTAACAAAGAGGTGCGACGCAGAAGATTTGCTGTTTGTTTATGCGGTAACTCAATTATGTTAGACATGCTTGGAATTGGACTTAAAGTAAATTGTTGAATGTCGCTTATATATGCAGCACTGGTACCAGCTGTTCTACCAGTTACCGATTCACAGCTACTAACTCCTGAAGTATTTGAGTCTGTGCAAGAATTGTAGCGTATGCGATGTGGATAATGCATTGGATGGAATGCAACGGCTGGCGTACTGGCTCCACCGCCAAGAAGACTAATTGCATCTGTCGTTTTAGATTCAGATAGCGACCTCTGATGCTTGCCCTGACGTATATTGCTTCCCTCCGGAAGCGTCTTTGATTTGGCAGCCACTCCGATGATAGTTTGAGGCCGATCACAAGGAAGCTGCTTTAAAAAAAAAACCAACAGGTTATATTCATGTGTGAAATTCAAGGCTGCAAGTCTCCAAAATTTTAAGGCAATCAATTGTCGAATAAGCCAACAGTGAAAAAAAGTTATTCTGGAGCAATATTCTTATAGATACAACAAAATTAAGTGTTTGACAAGAGAGTTGACAAATTCCGAACAAACTTGGTCAAAATATGAAAAATAATACTATACACATATAAACTTTGGACATTTCGATCATATGGCACCTTTAAAGAAGTTTATTAATATCGTTAAGGTTCTATTCTAGAAATGTCATTCGTTTTTAAATTCAGTCTTCTACGAATAAACACATCTTTTTGCTGAATTCTCTACATGGTGTCCAGAATTACAAGTTGAGTTTTATTTTTGATAAAAAATAAAAAATAAAACTCATGGAATAATGATTGATTTATATTTTTTGATCATAAATAATTATCATTTATTGAGTCGTAAAATAAAGCTCAAAATTAAATGTAACTAATAAAAATAAAAAATTATCATTATGTTGTATTTTTTAAAATAAAACTTATAATGCTTACGGTCCCTGGTTTTTATTCTATATAGTCCATTAGTCTTGATGAGAAGAACTTCCAAAGTGGTAAAAATAAACCCAAAATACAAACGAAATGCCTCACAATTAACATACTAGTCTATCCAAATACGTTGTTTCTTTTGTTGCCCTTTGCAATCATTTTCATAAAATGGATATAGATGGACCTTGAATTATGACCACCAATGGGATCTTTTTAAATAAGTTTTCAAAATTCATGTGAAAAATACCGTTTTTACTATAGGTACCTTTTAAAAAAATGTCTAAAACTGTAGTAGTTTTTGATCTTACAAGAAAACTATTTTTAATTTGGGAGTCATTGTAAGAGACGTCAAAAATTTCTTTCTAATCTAGTAGTCATGGAGTATTTTTCCCCAACTTTTGAAGAAATATCCTAAGGTTTTCCTAAAATTAAGCTACATGTGATAAATTTGGCACCAATTTTCAAATTTAATTTTTTACCATAGGTAACTAGGTTAATAAAGTGATTTTCTTAATTCTCAAATCCTCTAACATATGCATGTATTATGTAATGCATAATACGTGCTGCTGGTTGTGCTGTCTTATTTTTGCACGGCCTGTTCTCAGGTGTGTTCACAAAATAGGTGGGTCACTATACCCTGACAGTACTCTATATCTTTAATGTATCGTACAATCAGATATAGTTGTTCAAGCTAAAGACAAATATATTATAAGGAACCCAAATAATACAATTCACAAACTTAATAATTAAAATCTTGATCTTAACATATTATATACAAAAATCACCAAACAAAATGCCCTACGAGCAAAACTCGACTAAAGCATGCCCTCTTCACCTAAATATTGATTATATGAATTTAACTAGACATCCAGGTACAACATATAGCCATTGCAATCAAATAAGTTTTTTCAAATAGACCTACATATCTATTATTTTTTCTCCTTTATTTGTTTCATCTTTGTCAATTTTATGGTTTGGACGTGATTGCTAAACGTCATTAGTTGATTGCAATATTGTAATATCCCAATTATGATTGACTAAAACAAAGAGGAAGCATTTATAGCAAAAAAAAAAAAGATAGAAAATTTCAGTCGGGCATGCCGACCGTGTAATACCCTCCGAGATTCATTTATAATTATATGAGTTCAAAGTGGAGTAACTGCTAGAATAACTTTACATTCACACGTATTTGTATGTCTATCCCTCTCGCACATCGCTTTTCGTTTTCGTAGCCGGTGTGAAAGCTGCGCTGCTGCAAGAACTTTACATGCACACATTTGTATGTCTGTCTCGCTAGCACAATGCTATTCGTTTATGCTGCTTGCGTGAAGTTAGCGCTGCAGCCGAGCAGTAAGCGCTGCAGCCGTGCCATGCACGTGGCTGTGCACCGCACAGCTTGAATGTATGATATCTTTATTGATTATAATCCGATTTGTCCAATGTAATTTTCAGAATCGTTTGATATTATTAGTCTTCAAGTATACGCTAAGATACTAAATGCTATTGGGACTTAAATAATTGTTTCAGCATCAAAAAAACTATTTGTTGTTTAAATAAACATTTGTTGTTAATTAGCTTACTTTTCACATTCTTTTGTATTTAAAGACACAAATTTATGTCCACATGAACATGCAATAAAAATTAATGTTTGAAAAAATTATATATATAGCTTTTACCTTCTCTGAGATCGTTTCGTTCGTACGGACAGACGATCATGGCTATATCGACTCGGCTGTTGATACTGATCAAAAATATATATACTTTATGTGGTCTGCCACGCCTCCTTCTACCTGTTACACACTTTCACAAACCCAATATACCCCTCAAATGGTATAAAAATCGGACAAAATTAAGCGACGCACAGTGGGGCTTTTCCTCATTTTACGTTGCAAAATTCATTTCCTTTGAACCAATAAATTGATTAAAAAAATTTAGAAAATATTTGACAGAAAACTTCGAAAGCTTTGAAATTAATGTTTTTCCAAGGTTATAGCCTTTCATGGTGCTTTACAGTTTAACGTCAAAGTTCAAAAATATTGTCATGCATAGTTTGGCTGTAATACTCAAATAAAATAATTTTTGTTAGCTCAGATGAGAGTTGTTATTCTATTTTAAAAATTTTAATTTCGACTTTTGAGTGCTTTTTTAGAAAATTTGTGAGTATTTACTATTGGTGTCCGATTTTCTTCCAAATTATCATCAACAATAGTTTTATTATAATTGAATAATATAAAATATAATATTTGATAAAATTCACATTTCCAAACTATTGCTATTTTCGAAATCGATTCGTGAACGCACGTATCTAAACGATGAAATAAGAGGTTCTGATTATTCTGCCAACATGTTAAAAATATATCTACTTTGTCTAACTCTTGAAATATTTTGAGTATTTGTGTATCTGAACCTTTTATAGTTCTTGTTTTTAAATTTCTGAGCTTCTTCGGACAACTCTTCAAATGGTAAGCATTGTGTACCGTTTATCACATATAGAACAAAAGCCAGCATATTTATGCAGCTTTCTAATGGATAACCAACTTATTAAGAACAGGAACATGATAAAATTCAAATAACCTTGAATTGCAATAACATAATTGCCCTTTTACAACAACATTTTCCAGAACTATATTAAAAAAGCTATTCGACTGCAAACAAAACAGTGCTTTCTCTTATAAAGCTAACATTTTACTGTCGCAAAAAGTGTAATTGTTGTCAATATATAGGGATATTTTATTTTAATAAGGTAAAAATCAAAACAAGAATTACAAATTCATTACAATTTAAAGCAGTTAAAACCTACCCTTATCCTGTAGTCAAATAGAATTCAGTATTTATCAACTAACTGGTACACAAATAGTAACCGTAATGGCATGCGCTATTTTTTACCCATATGCCTGCCTCGTTAGCTTCATTTGTGACTTCACTCGTTTTATGGCTCTTATTCCCAATGGCGCCAAATGGGCACACTGGGACTATACCCTTTTAACTAAAGGTATTCTGGCTTTGACTATTTTTGGTTCTATTCTATCAAAGTTGAAAAATAGCAAAAATTTAGTATATTTTTGGAACATTATTGTGTGTAGAGTATTAAGTTGACAATAAAAAATTATACTGCGTTTTTCTCTACACTAACATACATAGATGAAATCAAAAGACTCATGATCGATTGTTCCATTCGCCAAATAATCAATGTGAAAGTATCAAATTTTCGTTAAAATTCACAGTTTTCATGAATTACTAAAAGTAGTGCCTAGCTTGAGGGGCCGTAGCACCCATAATCTTGGACCGATTTCAAAAATCTTTTGGAGAGTTCTCTATCGATTTCGTATTTTATTTTTGTCGTACGCTTCTGTCAAAAAATGATTTTTGCCTAGCTTTTCGGGCAGAGGCGACAGTGTGCGACGTTCCAAATATGTCCGAATACTCACTTCTATTGTTGTTCGAACGCTGCCTGTCGTAGTAGTGCTGTTAACGTCATGCACTTTCTGACTGTTGCAACTACTTCCAAACAGCAAGTTCCAATAGCTGTCAGTATAATAGGAGTTATCGAGCTGATCATCGAAGCCTGTATAGTTGTACGGTGACATATCCTCGTAGTGATGCCGCGCCGGTGAATACTGCGATAAGATCCAATTCTCTGGCTGATGTACCGGCCACATTGTGTTTCGATCGTGACGTACGCTAAGCCAATCTATTAATTCAAAAAATCGTTGGAAGTTAATAGCCTTCCTGATAAGACTTATTTGTATATACTAAAAAACACAAATAACACAAATATTCTTAATCAGAAGTAATTACCGGGTCAATAAAAATAGTAATGTACATCATTCTGTATGAATTACTATATCTCAGAATCTATATGAGTTATAATGGTCTGTTCTATAAGTAAATCAATTTTTTTTTAAATTTTTTTTATATAAAGCCAAGCGTTTGGACTGACTTCTAAAACCAGGGAGTGGGCTCTCTTTGTTTTGACACCTATTCTTACTTGGGGAATTAATTTATAGGGATCTGCATACTCTCCTCAATATAACGGATCGAGACCTGTCAAAGCAAGATTCTACGTAGAATTGTTAATGCTCCACTTTAAGTGCGAAACAACACTCTCAATTAGGATGTTGGTGTTAAAGCAACATGCAAAAAAATAAACACTTTTTTTGACAAGTGTCGGTGAAGATTATTAACCCACGCCACCACCTTAGCAACAAGGCTAGCAAGACCTCCTTTTAGAAGGATTGATTTTGGAATTTTATTATATTGACAGATGGAGAGATATTGTATGACATCATTTTCTGTATCCCGAATAAAATTTGTTGGAATGGTAACATTTTTTTAAATACTTATTTTTAATGTTTTTTCACAAATCATTAAATACATAAATGTTTCATGTAGAGAAAAACAGCGACAAAACGAAAAGCCTAGTTGCTGCTTTTGAAGGTATAAGTACTGAATTAGGCGGCCCTTTTGCAAATGTCGCTGTGGTCACATTGGTAGAATGACCGGTTGTTATTCTACGGGTGGCAGAAGTTTAATACTCTCTGAGGGGTGTAATGAGTTTGCGAAAAATATGTAACTAGCAAAAGGAGATGTTTCAGATCTCATAAAGTATATATATTCTTGATCAACATCACAAGCCGAGTCGATATAGCCAGGTTCGTCTGTCTCTCTCTTATCCTCTTTCCGTATACACAAAAGGATCTCAGAGGCAGTAAGAGCTCCAATCTTCATTTTAGTCAGTATGAACTCCATATTAAGTCAGTCCATTCGTCCACAATGAGTGATAAACTAGACATACCTCGAAAAAAATACATATTTTCGATAATATCTCAGTAAGAAGGGACTCCAACTGTCAACAATGACAGCATAATTTGTGGATGACCCCTGCTCTCACGAGTAACAAAAATAATTGAAAATCTGCAAAACTTCTACCTCACAATTTGTTTAACGTTGAAATTTTATATTCGTTTCGAGACAATTAATATCGCAATATCCATAAATTCGCATTTAGATCGGATTAAAACGTAAATTTATAGTGGAGGCGTACCCATAGTGCCTAGCACTTTTTGAGTCAGAGCAAAATGCTGCGGGCTTACTGGCTTTAATTACATAACTTACTTAGTTTGAAAAGCAAGTTAGCACCCGCTTGTGTTCCCGCTATTAAGCCCAGACCACTGAAACAAGCAGCTCGCACCGAATATACTTCGCATTTTGTCACAAGATGTAAGAGCTTTTCATACAGCCTAAAAAGAAAAATAATTTCTTCATGTGTAACAACTAACTGTATAATAGCTTACCTTGCACCTAGTTCTACAAAGTACTGAATACCATTGGAGTGCGTTGAAGCGTGACAAAGAGCCCAAATGGACGCCTTTAATTCAAGGCATTCGACATCATTGCTGCACTTTCCGCTAGTAAGTACTTCAAGGAGGTGTGGTAAATCGGCGTGCTTAATAAGAGCTGTCATGCCTTGAGTCGTTTGCACCATTTGTCCATATAAATGCGAAGCTATATTTGGCGAAACTGATTGCGTTTTCTGATTGCAATTGCGCCGGGAGTAATAACCGTCCTCGTTGCGCACATGCAGCGTTAGACTGGAGTGTGTATCGGCCTCAACAAGTAACACATAGCGTTTATTGAAGCCATTTTTCCAATATTGAATCTCATCTGCTATATGTGCCTTGGTGCTATTTAAACCACGTGATAGTGAGTAAAATCGCGACATAAGAAGTCGTCCAACATCGCCTAACTGCCTTAAATTCGGCCAAAGACTAACAATTTCCTCCAGATAATATTTGTCATGACAGGCCTCTTCTAGCACATCCATGGCAGCCAGTACAATACTACGGTCAGCATCATTAGTTTGCTGTATGATTAGCGGCAGACCCCAGATCTCAAAATGTGGCAATCGCGCTCGTAACAGTACCGTTAGAAACTGAGTGGCATATAATCTTCCACTTCGTGTTTTAGCCAGTGTTAATGCTTTTTCAAGCACTTGGCGCGGCAACTTCTCATAGCTGTAGTTAAGCCCAGAAACAATAAGCTTTACATAACATACATGATCGCTGTGCCGTACTAGCGTAATCAAACTAGAAAAAAAGTTGCTTTATTTATAAATACGTATGATTTTATTGCTGGTACTCACTATTCAAACACAGTTGTGTTTTTAAGCACCTCGATGCCTTTACTACTGCGACACATTCTTCCAATGTAGAGAAAATACAACTGACACATAGTATTGTTCATATGCTGTGGACTAAACAAACAATCATGGGCACGGCTTGAAGTCGTCACTACAAGAAGATGTTGACTAATGTCCGAAAAATAGTCAGTAATGTAGCGCATGTACTCGAGCTGCAATATATCAACATAAACATTCACAAATAAGAAAACAAAATAAAAAAATAATAATGCATAAATGATTACCTCGGAACTGTTAAGTAAAACATCAATAAGATTAATGCCAGCATTCACGAAAGCTGGCATTGTATGACCAAGAGCAAGATCCTGATGAGAGAAACGATTATTACTTGGTTTAAAGAAGTCTACTAGGCGTTTTAGAAACTTGTTCAGGAATTTTCCAGGCGAAAAGTCAAGCTTCCGTATAAAATTTGACTGAAAGAAAGAAAAAAAACAATTATACGTATTTTTATTATCTTTTTTTTCGAATGTACAATATTCTATTTTGAAAATAGTATTTTCTACATTTATTTCTTATTATAATGAAACAACTAAAGTAAGCTCGACTATTTATAAGAAAAAACAATTTTTCATATCTTTTAAGTTCTGCACATTATTCCACATTCAACATTAAAAAAACAAGAAAGAAAATGTCAGTCGGGCATGCCGACCGTGTAATACCCTCTGAGCTTCGTTTCCAATTATGAGTTCATTTTGGACTGCTTACAAGCAGTGCACTGCTTAAATTTTATACACACAAGCAGTGCACTGAGTAAGTTTTAAATCGACAAGCACTGCTTGTGCACTGCTTGTAAACACTGCAGCGTAAACAAAAGCAGTGCACTGCTATATGACAAACTTTTTTAATTATAGTCCGATTTTAATGAAATTTTCACAATCGTTTGATATTATTTGTCTGCAACTAAATGCTAAGTTACAAAACTATACGTTAGGAAATAAGTGAGCCAGCCGCTTGCAAAGTTACAAAGTTTGGTGGGCGAAGGAGGCGTGGCATCCAAAAAATTTTTATGGCATTGTCTTTGTATTGCAAATAGGAACCTACATACCAAAATTGGTGACCCTAAGTGTCATACTTACCAAGATATTCGCCAAAAACATGTATTTTTTATGAGGTATGTCTGGTTTTTCGCTAATTGAGGGCGAATGGGGCGTGGCATCAAAAAAAGAAAACAAACTTGTATTGACTGACTAAATATGTGATCGATACTGACCAAGTTTGAACTTGTAGCTCTTACCATCTCTGAGATCCTTTCGTTCATACGGACGGACAGACGGACATGGCTATATCGACTCGGCTTTTGACGCTGATCAAGAATATATATACTTTATGGGGTCTGCCACGCCTCCTTCTGCCTGTTACATACTTCTGACAAACCCAATATACCCCTCAGAGGGTATAATAATATCATCTGTCCAAGGTCAAAACTTTTTCATTGTGCTTTATTAATTAAGGTGAAAGCTCAAAAATATTTTCACGCATATTTTAGACGTAAACTTCCAATAAAAAATATGTTATTTTTTCAATACAAATAAGAGTTTAAATTTAAATTATATCACCCTTTTCATATCCTTAAATAATTTTAATACAGATTCTTGGGTGCATTTATTTATTTTTTTTTTTGAGTATTTATTAGTTGCGGTCTATTTTCATACAGATTAAAACTTATCATCAACTTTAACATCAATATCTAATAAATTCAATATTTCCACACTCTTATTACTTTTTGTTCACGTGTCTAAGCGATAAAATAAGTGAATCCGCTGACGCTTCCAATATGTTTTAAGGACTTATATTTTGCCGTGTAAATTTTCCACCACTTCTCATTTCTTTGTTGTATTTCCATTGTATGTATTTCTGTATTCGTGTTTTGGGCAATCAGTTTTAAGTCCCAAAGGGTATTTGTAATTTTAAACTTTTTCATCAAATATTGTAAAATAAAAATCCAAGGACTCCTTTATTTAAAATATTTAACAAGAAAGAAAATGTCAGTCGGGCATACCGACCGTGTAATACCCTCTGAGCTCGTTTCCAATTAGATGAGTTCAAATTGGAGTAGCTGCTGCAAGAACTTAACATGCACACATACTTGTGTGTCTGTCTCGCTCACACGTTTTTTGTTTTCGTTGTTTGCAATGCAAACGTGCAATGCACGTCGTTATGCCTTGCTTGAATGTAACGATTTTCGTTGTTTGAAAAACTTTTTTAATTATAGTCCGATTTTGATGAAATTTTCACAATCGTTTGATATTATTTGTCTGCAGGTATGTACTAAGTTACAACACTATACCACTAACCATACAATACATAGATAGACCAAATCCCATATTTTTTGATTGCAAATGTACCCAGACTCAAAGAACCCCCTCGGCCGACAGCAGAATCCGAGCGTTTCAATTCGCCTTAAAAGCGAAAATACAGCAGCGAAAGCCAGACGATTTTGTCAAAAATCAGTCTGTCTTACACAGTCAAACGATGAGCACAGTCTGTCTCGCTTGTGCTCTCGTTCTGTTTGCATGTAAGGGTGCTAATATATGTATTCACTCGCATCATAGTGTGTGTGTGTTGAGCATGCATATTTCAAGGCCACATTTCGATGCTAGCTCAATTCAATTTTTCAGTTTTTAGCAAATCAGACACAAAGGGACAAAACACCTAATGCGTGTATGTGTTCCTAATTAGACGACAGCGAGCAGCCATAATCAGACGCCGCTACGGTACATAGCTGAAAAGCCGGTGAACAGCTTCAGGAATCAGATTGTGTCGGTGAAAAAGCTCGCCATATGATTAATATTACCAATAATAATACCAATTGTCAACCCAAACGTGGTGAATGCTATCCATTGCGAATGCTCTCATTTGCAACACGAACTCGTGAGTAGGTTCCCCACTACCAAATTTTGGCACTGCAAGAACTTTGTCGCAGACTTCTTCGATAGAGGGGAAAAAAGAGAAAAGCAAACAAGTCATGACCGATTGTTACTTCCCGAAGATGACAAAACTAGAAGGAAAAATACGAAAGACACCCTATGAAACAAGAACTCGGGCAGACGCCGATTCCTTCACGGGCGGAGAAATGCTTCACATCGACGTGTTTTCTACGAACCGCAAACTGTTTCTTACCTGCATCGACAAGCATTCCAAGTTCGCTATCGTTCAGCACATAATATACAATATACAATAACATAATATCCCGCACTATAGAAGATTTGATACCAGCATTGTTAACGATCATTAACGTTTTCCCGAAAACCAAACAGATATACTGCGACAACGAGCCGGCACTTAAGTCGGAGACCATTACATCCTTATTGTTAAACAACTATGGGATCAGAGTAGCTAACGCTCCCCCCTTGCACAGTAAATCAAACGGTCAGGTTGCACGCTTCCATAGCACCCTCACAGAAATAGTCAGGTGCCTCAAGTTACAAAAGGGAATAAGCAATACAGTCAAACTAATACTGCAGGCTACCATCAAATATAACAGGTCAATACATTCAGTTATCCAGAAGAAGCCCATAGATACTTTGCAAGACGTTTCGCAAGGAACCCAGCAGATAGTCAGGGAAAGAATAGAAAAAGAGCAATTAATGTAAAATGCTTAACCAAAACAGGTAGAATAGGGTATTTGATGTCGGCGAATTTGTAGTTGTAGTTTGTAGTTTTAAGAACATTTTTTACAACACTTACTTAAGAATTATTCCATGCCCTAGGTTTTACGAACCGATACTTAGGTACAGATCAACTTACTTACCGACACAGTGAACAGAATACTTAAAATTGCAAAAAATTAGCAGGCAGATACGGCCCACTTATATGAAACATTATTGATAAGAAATATAATCCTCATTAACGAAATTAGTAACCTTATGTTGACAATCACACTTGAAAAATCTGGTATTATCAATCAATGAGTGAACTCACAGGGAATATAATAACCGACTTGTTAGATGTATTTAACATTAAGATATTTAAATCTTCCAATATAGTTAAAGTTATCATCAGATATCCTAGAATTAGTAAGCTTTGCGGAAAGTTACTATTTTTCCAGCCGCACACAACAATACCATCCTGCAGCTATTAGACAACGTAGTAGCGGAATGCGAAAGACAAGTCTTGTCAATCAAAAATTGCGAACCAACCACCACAACTACATTCTGTGAGCCAGCACCGAACGAAACCTGTGTTCGACGACAATCCTGAAACCATCTCAACTGGAACTCAGCTAATTACGTTCAACAACTATGTGAAAGTTAACGGAACCAGATACGTGAACCGGAACAACGTACAGGAACCGTTCCCAGGAAATGCAGCCTCACCACTGTTGAATATCACGGGGCACATCACTACGCTAAGCCTCCCATACCTTCATCGTTTGAGTGAAGAACCTAAGACATCCTCGGGATGAGAAGCAATGGCACGTACGGAACCAAATCCATGTTAACATTCGGAATGGGAATATTAGCCTGCGCAACAATTTGTGGACCCATTGCCCTCTGCCAATACGTGAAGAAGAGGCGGAATTCTCGACTTACAACTTACAACGTGACCAGGGACGATCAGTCTTTGGAGGGGGGAGTAGTTAACCGTGGACACTCGAATAAATATCGCTCTACAAAATCTTGCTTAGTGCCAGTGAATTATTAATAATACCTCGGGGAACTATTCTAATAATAACTTGTATATAGGGACAGGAAAAAATTGTTCGATACTTTGGTATTGAGTATATTCTTTATTGATACCCACAGTGAATCACATTAATATTCGGTTTATCAGTATCACTGCTCCACGGATTAATTTTTGTGTTTTGCGGTTTATTGTTAATATTAGCTTAATAATACCGTTTGGTTGCTAATTTTTTGTAAAAACATGTTGGTCACATGTACCTTATTTGGAAATAACCATGCCATTTGTGGCTATTCCGAGTAGCCACATGGTTTTATTTTACAGCTTAGCTAAAAACCCGAATATTAAAGTTACGCAAAATTTGGTTTTTTTTTTTGTTTTCGCAGAATTATAAGAGTTGTGTTAAATATTATTTATTTATAATAACTTATATGAAAAGGTAATAAATCAATCTTTAACATATCATTTAAAATTTTTTAATTTAAGCTTGTATTACGTGTTTTATTTACGCTTGAAGTTGCAGAAAAAAAAAACCAAATATTAATGTTATTCACTGTATATTTTAAAATTGATACTTTTGTTTCGATATTTGTACTTAACAAGTATCTCTTGAGCGGTATCGAGTGAAAAAAATTGCGCGGGATTACGTGAACCGAGCCACAAATTGCGACGCCACTTGTCGAGTCATAAAAGTGAATTATTATTTAAGTAAATTTGATTTAAAGTTAAAGTAAAGGCTTGACAAGCTGCTGTTTTTAGCTGGTTTCACAGAGGAGGAGATGGATATTTACAAATAATGTTGTAATATTGGGAAAATTAAGAAAAAAATTAAGACAAAATATTCTGAAGCGAAATAAGTAACTGGGACAAATTCATTATTTGTATGTCAAAACTTAAAAAAAAAAAAAACAAAAATTTGTAAACTTTAAAAATATCTTAAATAGAACACCCTTTGTTGTTCAACACCTTCACTATCCGTCTGGCATTGAATTGACCAAGTTTTGGAGCATTTGTATATCCAATTTCTCCCATTCTCGTATAATGGCTTCTTTTAACTCGTTTAGAGTTGAAAATTGGCATAAACCCGTTGAGACAAGATGCCCCAAAGATTTTCAATCGGGTTTAGGTCAGGGCTGCGTACTGGCCACTCTAAAGCAGGAATTTGGGAATCTTTAAAAAAAGCCTTAAAGAGCCTTGCGGTATGGATGGGTGCATTATACTTCTGGAAAATCCAGGTATCACCAAATTGATCCTTTCCAAATTGCACTAATACACTCTCCAAGAGCTCCACATAATTTTGTGCAGTTATTTTATGCGTTATAAAGCACATGGGTGTCTTTCCATTGAAGCCGAACGCAGCCCATATCATAAGAGATCCTCCGTGGAAATTTCTGGACACGTGGACTTTTTTTGGGCATCGTAAATCGCGGTAAAAATAGCGGTAGCCATCAGGGCCGTCTAAATTAAACTTTTTCTCGTCGCTAAAAATTATATTTTTCCATTCAGTATTCCAAAATTAATATTTGATTGCAAACTGCAATCGAGCAGCTTTGTGCCTAGGCAATAGTTCCGGTTTTAACAGTTTTTTTTCATACGAAACATTCTCGGAACACTTTAAAATTTGTTGCACACGTCTCGTAGATATCGGTAGAGACAAATTGCTCCGTATTTGGGATGCACTGATATTTTCCTTGACCGCTAGAGTTTTTATTAGCCTTTTTTCCCGGTTGTCAACCAAGGGTGGGCGCCCAGAGCGGAGTTGTTTCCCATGATTTTCAGGGTTCTTTATTAATTTTTCCACCGTATTCTTGTTTCTGCCAACCTTGTCTGCAATTTTGCGTATTGACATCCCCGAATCACGCAGTGCCAAGATTCTTCCACGCTCGATATCCGTTAACGACCAAAACCTGACATTTCTTAACAAAAAAGCAATTAGGAGCAGTTATAAGTAATGAATTTACTTAAAACTTACTTATTTTTGTTTATTTTAATATTCTGAACAGAATTAAATATGAAAAGTTCAAATTCCACGTGGTCAACCAGTCGCAAATTAAAACAAGCTAATCTGTCCCATTTACTTATTTCGTTCGAAAAACTCAACATCGTCGTCTATAAATAAACATAACGGAAAAACCTTGCGGTACTTTTTCGAAATTTTTTGCCTACCGCACAAGCACACTATAAGCCAAATATAGTGGAAAGGGAGAAACCCAAGAATTGCATCTTACGGTTAATACAGGGTGGCAAAGCTTTGTCCCATTTACTTATTTCGGGCACTTTATTACATCGTATGAGAGCTTTATGATACAGTGGTCCTATCTGAATCAAAATCAGTCGGCATATGTACTTATATGACAAACACTTAACTTTAAGGAGTTTGGTTGTGATATCTTAAAAAACAACAAAGTTTTTCATACTAAGACTATTTGACCTTTGACCACGAAATTCATCCCCATCCCCGTCTTGAAGTTATGATGCATTTATGAGAGCTACGTTGTGTGCAAATTTCATGCATGTTGCTCTTGTAGTTTGCCCAGGGCGGTGATTGTAAGTCAGTCAGTCAGTAAGGACAAAGACTTTTATATATATAGATTTGTTTTTGTAGAGTATGAGCAAATTTTAAATAGATAACAATCTAACATAGATCGATGGTTCACAATGGTAAATAACTATTAAATTTTACGCTAAAGTATTGGATGTTAGATGCTATTATAGATTTTAAATATTATTATGATGAATGTTCATTAGAGGACTACATGAGTTTACTCCTCACGTACATATGGAAAATTGAATGAACTCAAATTGCTAAACACACAATGAATTTAATGTGTATTATTATGAATACATATGCCTACAGCTTTGACACAATAAGTAAGGTACAAAACGGAATGAAAGTTTTGATAAACCGGACAACATTCGAATTATTCGAGTTGTTCGTTCCAAGGAAAGTAAGCACACGTTCCTCTAAGGAGGAGACGGATATGGCTCGATCGGACGTGGCTATATCGTCTCGGCTTGTGATGCAAATCGTTGCCACATTTGAATGTACGCAAAACACAATTTCATATTGACTCGCCCACCCATCCATACATTTAGTTTGATTTTGTTTCGAAAGTTGTGCTTCCGAATGATGCCTTTACTCATTTCATATATGTATGTATTTCGACTACTCATTCAGATTTACTAAATTCAAATTGAACAATGTTCACTTGAATATGCGTTTTACTTGGGGTATCTAAAATTACTTCACGAATTCGTAGTCTGAACTAGATTGTTACCACTTTGTTTATGAACAAGAAAGTGCTTCGCAAATGAAATTCGGTATTTTATATATATTCCGACTAATAAAAAAATAAATAAGCTTTTAATACTAAGTAATTACAACATTTTATTCCTATGGAAGCTATAAAATATAATAGTTCTATCTGGATGAAATGATAGGAAATGTCTACTACGTGAATTTGGTTAAAATTCTCTATAGTCGATTTATATTTTTTATAGAATATAAAAAATTTAAAGGTTTTCCGCTATATATTTTCAAAAAACTCAAATATATAAAAACGAGAAAGAAAATTGCAGTCGAGTATTCCAATCGTGTAGTACCCTCTGAGCACTAACCATACAATACATAGATAGGCCAAATCAAGTATTTTTTGATTGCAAACGTAGGCAAGTGTAGACTTCCCTCGGCCGACAGCGGAACCCGAGCGTTTTAATTCACCATCAATTCACTATAAGCAACGCGATTCAGTCACACATCTGTCTGTTTTACAGTCAAACGATGAGCACAGTCTGCCTCGCTTGTGCTCTCGTTTTGTTTGCATGTAAGGGTGCTAATATATGTATTCACTCGCATTATTCATTCATAATTCATTCATAAATTTTGGGGTTTTATCTGATTTCTTAAAAAACTATTTTCCAAATTATCAATTAAGGAAGAAAAAGTTTTAAATGTTTTCGACGGTTGGGCCCTGCGCCCCGAGTACGAAACGTATGACGAAGCAAATCTGCACAGAGATTAGCCGTCAGCCTCGAACACTTAAAGCTGAGTAGGCTCAGATTTCAAGGGTTTACACGAAAAAACATCACATGTTTAAATATTAGTATAAATTTAAAAGATAGGAATGCTGTTCAATTTAATTGTTTAAAATTGTTTGATACTTACTTTGAGTATAGTGGTGATAACCTCCCAATCCCATGCATTGTCATCCGACTGGGTTAACACATGCGAAGTTGCCAACAGCCCATTAAAAGCGCGAAAGCTGTCTATATTAAAAACCTGTGGTAAAAACTTTCTTTTTAGCCTAAAGCTAGAACGAAAAGAGCTAGAAGCTTGCGAATTTGACTCGTCATTGGCAGAAACAGAATCCAAAATAGGGTTATGCAGACTGCTGGTGCATCGAAAAGAATGTGTGAGCTGCGTCGATGAGGAAACAGCCATAACGGCAGCCGCTGCACCAGCTGTATCCAGTAGGTGAAATGCAGTTGTTCGATCCTGTCCATTAATGTTGTGGCGAAATAGACGTGTTTGAATCAACGCACCGCCCTGTACAATCTCATCAAGAAAGAGACTACAAGATGCTGGCCGTTGGCGTAACATCTTTTGATAGTCTTGCAGAGCGGTCACAGCCGCATTTGCCTGCTGATTTCCTTGTGTTGCATGACTAACAAGTGTTGGCAACGCCTGGCTAGTGCTGCATATGTCCGGCGGCAAATGAGTATGCATTAACTGCATTATTTTTCCAATTAAAATCGTTGAACGTACCGATACAAACTGATCGTTGCCGACTGTTACTTCGACCAGAGCATTAAGCAGCCCTGTCTCGAGAAAACAATAGAGTAAAAGGGCTAAATGCTGTTCGACTATATTAGGAGCTCGTGCCGCTAAATCAGGCAATATGGAACGTCCCTCAGACGACACAAAACCATTGTTTAAAAGCCACATGTCCTGAAAATCGGATGGATCAACCATTTGCAATGCGGTGGCATAATCATCGGTCCAGCTATGTTGCGGCACTGCTAACAGCTCGTACAGCAAGTCTAATATTGCTTTCTATAAGTTCCGAAATAATTCATGTAAAGAAAAGAGATGTGAGATAAATTAGAACTACAATTAATTAACCGATTGATGTGCTAGGTGATGTGCCTTTTAAAAACCAGTCTTACAGTCTTATACAATACGATACTGACTAAAATGACCATGTCAATGTTGACTTTAAGATTCCTTACATTAAATGGCCCGTTGTCAATTACTTACTTTCGCTTATACCCCCAAATAACTTATTGATGTTCTCTCAGAGCTATATTCCAAATCAATTCTGTTTGCAACAGCACCAATAGGACTCTTAACCTAGTATTTGTGGTGGACACTTCCAAATGCTTTGTATCGGGGATTGGTCTATTAGTATTGCCTAAAGATTTATTTCATCCCACTCTCTATTTATTTCTTATTTTACCTTCCATAGCGGTAGGCCCAACATTCGAGGAAACTTTTGCTGTGTTAAGCTTGTGTAAGCCATTGCACAATATATTCAATTTATCTATTATGGAAATGTTAATATATTGTCACACTTTATAAAAAAGGTCTCAAACCGCTCAGAACTAGAGGATTATTTCAAAGCTATCGACAATTCCATTTGTTCTTAACTGTGTTACCTTAGTCACTTGTACAATAGTAAGCTGACGTCAAGCTTTGTTTATTGTATACTTATACTTAGATCATAAGCTGAAATTCGACAAACACATTGAAATAACGGCAAATAAATAAAGAATTTGACGATCTATACATAACTCCCCTTCTATATGAAACTCTCGTTCGTTCTATTCTTATGTTGTGTTCATGTATTTGGGCACCTCAATACAAATCTCACCGTGCTCAATTGAAATCAGTCTAAAAACAGTTTTTAATTTTTACTCTTCGGGCTTGAACTGGAATTCGGATACTCAGTTGCCATCTTATTCAAGTAGACTGCTATTACGTAATCTTCCCTCTCTCACTAACCGTATTTTGTATTATTTATTTTAATGTACCTACTAGAATAAGTTTTACAAAACTTAAAATGAGATAAATAATCGCTTACAAAGGCGAAGGATGCTGTATAAGGGAGATAGCCCGTAAGATGGGCAGGAGCCACAGGCTAATCCAAAATTTTTTAAGGGATTCTGAATCTTAGGGATCTTATAAGCTCAGAGGAGGGCTATCAATACTTTCCAGCCGAGATAAGACAAAAATTATTAATAATTCCAACAATGCCACACGGAGTTTGCGTAGCCTACAGGGTGTTGTTGACAAAAATGTTAGTCGTACCACCGTTTGGAGGACATTAAAATGTTCCAAATTTATTAAAAATGAAGTAAATGAGTTACGAGCGTAGGAACATGAACACCAATAATCGCTGGTCAAATTCTTATGGCGTGTATTAGCTCAACTGGTGTTGAGTTGTTGCTGTTATTGTTCTATTAATAAGGAAAATTAAACAGCTGGTTTGAACTATATACATATGTATACATCGCTGCAAAAAAAAAAAAAAAAAAAAAAAAAAAAAAAAAACCGGCAAAATAGAACTTTAATTTCATTATAGGTTATTGAAATTGGGCAAGTAAATGCCATAAGCATAACATTATTTGTCAGTTTTGTTTAAAAAATTAGATATTAATATATTATATATTATATATAGTGGTCCGATCTTAACCATATTTATCTATATGTCAAACTTATAATCTGAGAGTTGGTTGCGATATCTTAATAAACAACAAAGTTTTTCTAAACTATACAAAAAGCCGCCTTATTGCATGATGAATGAAGTTATGAGAGCTACGTTGTGTGCAAATTTCATGCATGTTTGGCCTGGACGGTGATTGTAAGTCAGCCAGTCTGTCAGTCAGTCAGTGAGGACAAAGAGTTTTATATATATAATAGAGCACTTCATGAATGCTAGAAAATTGGGATTCGGACACAATGCTCAAATTGAATTGAGTGAATGTGAATTAGTTGTCAAATGAATGTAGAATGAGTGAGTTCTCTAAGGCATCATTCAGACGCACAACTGTCAAAACGAAAAATTACGAAATGAATGAGTGAGTAGACGAGTCTATGTGAAGTTGTGTTTTGAGTCCATTCGAATGCCAAAACAAAATTTTTTTTTATTATTGTGCTTTATTGTGTGCGTAATGGAAACGATTTAAATTCTAAACACAAACACATGGATTTTTTTACATATGCAGTAATTTTAAATTTTTTCTTTATATTATTTAATATACATATTACAAGTATTTATGCTTTTAATTCATGTTGACATTTAAAAACATAATTTTATTTATGTTGTTAGTATTAAGTCAGTTTGTTTAATTTAATTTTGAGATTCCATGCCCTACTAATTTGCTCATTTAATTACCAACAATTTGTTCTCTAATACATAAATCATCGCAATCATCATCTTATCAAAAAAAGTTTCCTTTTTCCATTTTAACTTCAAACATTTGCTTGCTAAGCAAGCCTTGCTTCTTCTAAATCTAACGATATTATACACAGAATGTACAAGCAACAACTCGAATGATTCGAATGATTTCAGGCCTGTCCAAATTTTACAACTTAACTCATTGTGTTAAAGGTGTATATTATGAGTTGACACTTGCACTCATATTGTAACTCATTAAATTCTTTTTGTGTTTGACACTTACTCATCTCAACTCAATTCGAATACATTCAATCTGACGTATGTTATGAGTAGACTCATGCAGTGCTCTAATATATAAATTGTAACCTTAATGAAATTAATATAGTTTTATTTGTTATTAAAAATCTAAATGTACGAAATTCTGGAGATGAAGGTGCCGGGTAAGAGGAAATTGTACTGTTTTTGATAATTTGTAAAAATTCTAAGCAGCATTCCGAATTATTTAAATGAATTATTTAACGACGGTATCGAATTCGATTTTGATTAAAATTTGTCAGAAAGAATTTGGCGATTGCCAATTGCAATCAAATACAGTTTTGTCGATAGACGACAGTAAGAAGCTCGCCGAAGAGGTCGTCAATTGCAAGGAGCGAAAAGAATAATCAGGAGGATGCAGTGTCTTAAGTACTTATTAGATGGAAATAGAAAATATGTACGAGGTGTGTTCAAAAAGTATCGCGAATTTTGAATTTTCGCGGGTTACGTATATTCGAATTTAGATTTTTTTTGTGGCTTTATGTTGGTACTCATGTCTCTCACTTATGCCGACAAGCTCGGCCATTTTGAATGTTCACTTAATTGTTGACAGCTGCTTTGCTTGCACGTGTGTTGGATCGTCTTCGATTTTTACCTATTCAAAAAAATGGATCAAAGAAAAGTGAAAAACATAATTTAGTGCGCGGATGCTTTTAATGCTGGAACACATCTCGTTACTTAATTTTTAATAAATTTGGAACATTTTAATGTCCTCCACACGGTGGTACGACTAACATTTTTGTCAAAAACACCCTGTAGGCTACGCAAACTCCGTGTTGCATTGCTGGAAATATTTATAAATTTTTGTCTTATCTCGGCTGGAAAGTATTAATGGCCTCCTCTGGGCTAATAGGATCCTTATGATTCAGAATCCCTTAAAAAATTTTGGATTAGCCTGTGGCTCCTGCCCATCCCTTATCTCCCTTATACAGCATCCTTCGCCTTTGTAAGCGATTATTTAACGCATTTTAAGTTTTGTAAAACTTTTTCCACTCAAAATAGATTATTTAATATTATATTTATCCAAAACATTAACCAGATAATTAAGATCCTCCCGCTTGCACTCACAAAACTCATTTAAAGCATTGGCGTTATAAATGTGAAACAGCGTAAAAACAGATTTCTCGCAAAAGCAAAAGTACCGTTATCTGAACAAAGTCCAAACTTTGTGTGCAATGTTGTTCCATCCTAACAGATATTTCATTAGTACATCATAGTCGCGAAAAATGTACAGTTACAGCATTAAAGCACAAATATGGGTGGCGTTATAAATATGAAACGTACTTTATATTTATGTTTGGTTTCTATTTTGTTCTACTTGTGAATAATTGTCCATCCGCAAATAACACAGACCCTCTAGTAAATAAATTATGTTAGTTATGGTAAAGTAAACTAATTATTTTGTTATAAAATATACATTTAAAAATGTGCTTTGCAATTGTTTTTTGTTCATATGTTTTCTGTTTAAGGGTCTTTTAAGTATCCAATACTTGTATTTTATTGATGGCGTATGGACGTACAACTTTTAAAATTACGTTTAACATTGTTGTTATAAGTTTTAAGTTGTTTTTATAGACCTGTAGGACTATTTTTGTCGCATATTAACATACAAGCCCCTTTTAATAATTTTTGAATTGCTCTTACTAGTTATTCGTTTTTTTACATACGAAGTTAAAGAGAAATTGATTGTTATCAATTTTAAAGTTTTTTTTTCCATATTACTTGAAAATTTGTATGAACCTAAACCACCGAGTGAGTGGTGAATTTCGTGGTCAAAGGTCAAATAGTTTAGTATATTAGTTCAAATCGGACCACTATATCATATAGCTGTCATACGATGTAATAGTTACAAAACAACAATTAGTTAGAACAAGTAAGAAATTCGGTCAAGTATCCCGACGGCGTAATACCCTCTGAGTTTTATTTCCATTTATACTTATGAGTTCATTTTGGACTGTTTACAAGCAGTGCACTGATTAAATTTTGAACACACACACACAAGCAGTGCGCTGAGTAAGAAACATACAAGCAGTGCACTGCTTGTAAACACTGCAGCGTAAACGAAAGCAGTGCACTGCTGTTGCGTTTAAAATTTACTTTGTAACAGTAATTTTCATAATTATAGTCCGATTTTAATGCAATTTTCAGGATCGTTTAATATTATCCAAGTATACGCTAAGTTACAAAACTACACGTTAAGAAATAAGTGAGCCAGCGACATTCAAAGTTACAACGAAATTGTGCTTTTGGTGGGCGAAGGAGGCATCCAAAAAATGTTGAAGGCATTATCTTTATATTGCATCAAGCAAACTGCCTGCCAAAATTGGTGTCCCTAAGTGTTATAGTTATCCAGATATTAGTGAAAAACATGTATTTATCTGAGGTATGTGTGGTTTTACGCTTATTGTGGGCGAATGGGGCGTGGCATAAAAAAAAGGAAACAAAGCATTTACTTGCAGACCAATAATATTAAACGGTTGTAAAAATTTCATTAAAATCGGACTACAATTAAAAAAGTTTCTTAAACAACGAAAATCGTTACTTTCAAGCAAGGCATAGCCACGTGCATTGCACTGAGCTGTGCACACAAGCAACGAAAACGAAAAAAGTGTGGGCGAGATAGACATACAAATATGTGTGCATGTTAAGTTCTTGCAGCAGCTACTCCAATTTGAGCTCATCTAATTGGAATCGAAGCTGAGAGGGTATTACACGGTCGGCATGCCCGACTGACATTTTCTTTCTTGTTAAAATATATGTATGTGTCAAGTCATTAGATTACCAATAAAATGCTCATCAGAAGTATGGAATCGAAGCCACAGTATTTAATGGTTGTGCTAAAAGAGAAACTGCATTCATTCCAAAGAGCAAATATTAAAGTTGGCAGGACTAGACCTGAGAGATGATTGTTTTTCTTATGGTCAGTTTTATATTGTCGGCTCAAGAGTTAACTCTGAAAGCGACTTAATAATTCTTGCCTCTGATGAAAAAACAAACTCAGAGGGTAATAATAATAATTTAATCTATAAATAAATACTACATGTCATTAAATACTTAAAATATTACATTGTTTTATTTGAGCAATGATAAATACACATCAGTACAAATAATTGTTGTATTGATCAGGACCAGAGAACTGCGACGAGTAATGAATTTTCAATCTGATCCGAATATTGATTTATACCCGTTGTGATTTATTCGCATTTTCTGAGCAAACAAAAATCATCTCTCATTCAACTGATTATTCATGATTTATACTCGCTCTGAAAGTTTGTGCTTCAATCACTACTCGTGATTTTAAAATGGCAACACTCGCACCTTACTCTGAGCGTAAGTTGCAAACACTCGATTGTGATTTGATTTTTCTGTAAGCTGAGCGTACGACACGCTCACAGAACGGGTGCTACTCGATGAGTGAGCGTTAAAAAAGGGGGTGCTACTCGATGAGTGAGCGTTAAAATAGCGAGTGCTACTCGATGAGTGAGCGTTCAAATTGCGTGTGCGACTCGTGCAGTGATCGTACATTGACCCCACGACACGCTCTGTGAATGAAATTTGAGCGTTCGGCGCCCGCTCTCTGAGCGTCGCGCTACTTAGTCTGTGAGCGTAAGATTATTGTGAGTCAAACGTTTGCCTGCCACATATGTGTATCCATACATACATACATATACTTTTGCACATGCAAGTAAGTCGTACGTACATATGTATGTATATATATTTCTACCAACGCATGCAATAAAATTAAGGAAAACGGTAAATTCGGCTCTCTCGCACATTACAAGAAGAGTGCACACAAACCAAAAAGGTCTTTGCTTGTGCGTCGCGATTCTCATAAATAGTCATTTGCTACTCGTTTGGTGAATTTTTGTAATACTCGCTCTGTGAGCATCTGATTTTTGTGATACTCGCTCTGTGAGCGTCGAAAACCAACGCTCAGTTTTTATTCATCCCTCACTGATTTTTGTGCTACTTGATTTTTTGGTGAACAAAATTTTCGATCACACTCTGCTCAAGTGTCTGTTATTCTTGTGCTACTCGATTTTTTGTAAACAGAATTTTCGCTCACACTCCGCTCGAGTGTCTGTGATTTTTGTGCTACTCCATTTTTTGTCAACAAAACTTACGCTCACATTAAAATCATACTATGACGCTCAGTTGCTACTTGAACGATACTCGATTGAAAATGTAGAGCTACTACACTCGATTTGATTTGATTTTTTGTAGAAGTGAACAATCATACTCGAATATACCCGTGGCAGTTCTCTGATCAGGGCTTTCTTTGCATTGCGAGTTGTGAAATGTTCCTATTGATGAAACCACAAAATAAAAAAAATTTTGAAAAATAAGAAATATAATTTGCAATATTGGCTATCCATTTAAAATATTTTTAAGCATTTATACATTTTTTTCAATCATTCTTAATTTTCACAATCTCTAACGCAAGCGAAGCTGCGGGTATATTGCTTGTATTTATATATATTTATATATACAGTCAACTCTCGTTAATTCAAGCCTGCGATATTTCGAAAGTCTTATTATTTAAAAGTAATTAGAACGAAAATAAAATATATTGACAGACGTCTATTTTAAGTTAAGGAGTGATAGCAGCATTGAAGGAATCTAAATTGTGTACTGAATTATTAAACTATTCATTTCATTTACTCTTAAGCAAAAACTAAAGCTTACGGAACGTCTAAATTTATAATTAAGAATTAAGAAAAAAGTAAGAAATATAATAAGCTGAATTTTGTCGACTTAATTAACAAGAAAAAAAAAAAACCTAAAACAAGTAACTTCCCAAAAGTCAAAATTTAATTAAATTAATTTGTTAAGTTAGTCCCCGAGTTTGGAATTTGAAAAGGAAACTGAAGCATAATAATTTTTTGATAGTTTTGTGTAATTATGGAAGCTTATAATATACACAATTATAGTATAAATGATCTGATTTTGTAAAACTCAATCTAAAGTTAAACAAAAAAAATGCATTAAAAAGATCTGCGCCCAGCACCTGCTCTTATTGAGTATAGGAGAATGAAGTTCCTAATCACCGATCGACCATCAGACATAACAATTAATTAATCATTATATTGTAGAGCTTTAAAAGAACAATGTCAACACTGTGGTGCGTGCTTGCGAGCCCAGCTACAACACGAATGAGCTGGAGGCCCAAGGCATCACGGTAAAGGATCTAGCGTTCGATAATGGCACCTTTTCGCCGCAACAGGTCGTCGACGAGTGTTTTGAGGTTTTGAAGAATAAATATCAGCTGACCCCCGACGCTTGTGTAGTCGTTTATTGTGTTGCTGGTTTGGGACGTTCCCCCGCTTTGGTCATTGCAACGGCGCGGTAAATTGAACTTATATGATCACACAGTTGATAATTCGTAATATGTCAAGAGTCCTCCGAATTTCGAATTAGCAAGAGTCGGCAGTACATTCACACTAGTCGGCATAGATATCTTGACATAAATCTTTTGGTAACTATTTAAGCTGTATATTAAGAACTTTCAAAAGATGCGTAGAACAACAAAACGGTTAATACCTGTTTTTTATGATGTTTTCGCATTGCATTCTCTTTCTACTGATAAGATGCTCGCAACCATAGTAACTGTGACTTTTAACGAAAATTTTATACTTTTACATTGAATATTGGCGAATGCAACCACCGATCACGAACCTTTTGATTTCATCTATGTATGTTAGTATAGAGTAAAACGCAGTATAATTTTTTATTGTCAACTTAATACTCTGCACACAATAACGTTCCAAAAATATACTACATTTTTGCTATTTTTCAACTTTGATAGAATAGAACCAAAAATAGTCAGAGCCAGAATACCTTTAGTTAAAAGGGTATAGTCCCAGTGTGCCCATTTGGAGCCATTGGAAATGAGAGCCATAAAACGAGTGAAGTCACGATTGAAACTCACGAGGCAGGCATATGGGTAAAAAATAGCGCATGCCATTACGGTTACTATTTGTGTACCAGTTAGTTGATAAATACTGAATTATTATAATATAATTACTACCACGCTCTATTTGAATTTTGTTTTCAAGTTTCGACCGTTTTCAAAAAATTCTATTTGGCTACATTTCTATTGGAAAAGGGTAGGAAATGGGAATTGTCTGGTTTTTCGCTAATTGTGGGCGAATGGGGCGTGGCATCAAAAAAAGGAAACAAACTTGTATTGACTGACTAAATATGTGGTCGATACTGACCAACTTTGCACTTGTAGCTCTTACCACCTCTGAGATCTTTTTGGTTATAAAAACAGACGGCCAGACGGACATGGCTATATCGACTCGACTGTTGATGCTGATCAAGAATATATATACTTTATGGGGTCTGCCACGCCTCCTTCTGCCTGTTACATACTTCTGACAAACCCAGTATACCCCTCAGAGGGTATAAATATTTACATTTCCTTAACAAATTTCCTTTAAATAGGTTTTTAGAGAACAGCATTACGCATGTGAGTTTTGGAATTTTAACATGTTATCCCATTGTTTTGAAAAATATTGTTGCAATTATAATATGCTATACCAGCTATATAAAATTTACAGGTCAAATTTATTTGACTATTAGCAAAATTACCAATTGACCTTGTTGTGAATTTCAAAAAGTCGAAAAATCAATGTTTCTTAAGATAAAATAATTTAACTTCAAAGTCAGTTATGAAGTAAGTATGATTAAATGATTAAAGTTTTCATACTCACTCGAACATCAGTCTCATTTAAATATAGAGCATCGACAATTGCTTTGAAACCAGAAGCATTGCTCGGATCACAGAATTCTAGAGTTCCAGTCCAACTGCGCAACACTGATAATATAGCCAGTCGACAGCTGGTATACCGAAGGTCACGAACATCTCTAAAAAGGGGTAAGTAAATAACTTAAATACTCAGCAAGATCAGAATTATTAGTTAAGTACTTGTTTTTTTCCGTATTTCCAAATTGATAGTTTAAGTCGCAATAAGGCGCCGCCAGGCAGTCAAGCCGCACACCGCAAATGTTGCGGATCTGTGGCCTATCAAGTAGATGAAGCAGTACACCGCAAAGGCTTTCGACAATGCGTGGATTGTGACATTCAAGCACATTGCGAGTAATAGAAGTTACACCTCCACACATAATAAGCATTCCAGGGTTTAGCACAGCAAATTCGGCAAGCGTTGCTAGGCAAGCACGCAACAAATTATCATTGTCCTCAATGCCGCTATCAGCTAGTGATACAAGGCATCTAGTCACAACCGGACTGATATCTTCAGGCGACAAAGCCAACATTTTACGAACAAGCTTCAGCGCCTGCACGCGCTCATCGTCATTCTTAAGCATTAAATCGATAGACCGACATAACAGATGCTGAAGCTGTAGCGAATTAAATGTTTTGATGTCTTTAGGTGTGCAGAGCGTATATCGAATCGTGCGGAGTGCTGCAGCACGCACCTGTGTAAATGTGTGTACCCAGGAAGCACTTAAGCTAAAAGTAAATGTCAGAGTTTAAATATCATCAAAATATTTAGCGCCAATGATGACATTTGGTTGTAGCCTACCAGTATAGGAGCTCCTCAGTACTGAATCGCAAATTGTTGTGCGGCGAGCCTGTAGATGCCGCTAAGCAAAGCGAAGCTAACGCATTGAGCAGAAACAGACGCTTCGTGTCTCGCGTCTCTTCCAGACAGAGCATGGAATAGATATCATACGCATTTTCTGCTGCCGATTTTTTTGAATCCAAACGATAAAAGTCCTCGGGATCTTGTGAAACTGAAAGTATGTCAAGAAAAACATTTAGTAAATTACTGCATTCGTTAATAAATGACATGACATGACAACGTTGGCCACAAGGCAAAAAGATCGCTTTATCAGTATAATAAAAGTTAAATTTTTTATATTGCAACAATTTTTTTTCAAAAAACATTTGACCTAGAAATTTAGTGTTGAATATATTAAAGCGAAATTATACTGCAAAATATTAATACGTTAGATAAATTTTTATACGCAAAGATAAGAACATGAAAATACACACATGTGTGACTGATCTTGTCATACCGATCAGGAATACACATTCGTTAAGAAAACTGTCCAATCCCATTTTTATAGGCGAAAAATTTTAGAATGCAGTGAATGTCATTGAAAATATTTCAGCAGCTTTTGCATTTCAATTTGTTAGTTAAATTTTTATAAACTAATACCAAGTTATGGTTTTAATCAATTATATTAAAGATCACCTTTGTACGATGTTTAAAAATCTGGTAATTCAAAAAATTGGGATAAAAAGGAGATATTACTCGATATTGTATAGTTGATTATTTGGTTTAAATTTTTTGTAGATTTTTAGGAATTTTTATACCCTCTGAGGGGTATATTGGGTTTGTCAGAGGCGATTTGTATGCAACAGGCAGAAGGAGGCGTGGCAGACCCCATAAAGTATATATATTCTTGATCAGCATCAACAGCCGAGTCGATATAGCCATGTCCGTCTGTCCGTCCGTATGATCGAAAGGATCTCAGAGATGGTAAGAGCTACAAGTTCAAACTTGGTCAGTATCGACCAAGTTTGTTTGCTTTTTTTGATGCCATGCCCCATTCGCCCACAATAAGTGAAAAACCAGACATACCTCGGAAAAAATACAGGTTTTTTGCGAATATCTCGGTAACTACGGCACCTAGGGACAAATTTTTTGGATGCCACGCCTCCTTCGCCCACCAAAAGCACCATTTCTTTGTAACTTTGAAAGCGGCTGGCTCAATTATTTCATAACATATAGTTTTGTAACTTAGCATATACTTGCAGACAAATAATATCAAACGATTGTGAATGATTGTTCGATTTCATCAAAATCGGACTATAATTAAAAAAGTTTGTCATACAACGAAAATCGATACTTTTAAGCAAGGCATAGCCACGTGCATTGCACTGAACTGTGCACACAAGCAACGAAGCGAGATAGACACACAAATATGTGTGCATGTTAAGTTCTTCCAGCAGCTACTCCAATTCGAACTCATATAATTGGAAACGAAGCTCAGAGGGTATTATACGGTCGGCATGCCCGACTGACATTATCTTTCTTGTTCACAACAGATTTACAATTGTCACAAGAGTTGTTTCAAAGATTTTGTTACTTTTATATTGTTTAGAAATGGAATTTGCAAATAGAGTTCAAATAGGTATAAACTAATTAGAAATTAACATAATTAACATTGAATAGCAATGCAATATTAAAAGTAATAAAAAAAAAAATTGTACTGTCTTAAATAATGTCAGAATTCCAACGAATAAGAAGTCGACTGCCACAGATGAAAGGTTAATAATGCGATAAGCTTAGGAAACTTACAGGAAGCTGGAAATAAACTTTTAAAAATACTTCCTATAATGACTCATTATGGTTGTAGAAACATTTAAAAAGATAACCTAATACAAAGAGCCGAAAAATTTTTAACTGGAAAAGTTACATGCAAGCTACATATATGCAGACAACGACCCAAAACGCACCGCACTATAAACTCTTCAAAAGTAATAGAAAACTCCGCCTCAGATTCCTGATAAGAATGTAATCGAACATATTCTGGCAGATTCTCAAGATAAAATTTTAAATCATAAAATTTTGAACAAGGATCACAAGAAGGCGATTATTGAGGATTTTAACAAAATAAGTTGGGGAACTAGTACAAATCTGGTAATTCCATGCAAAAAAGTGTTAAGACTCTTCTTAATGTTAAAAGCAAATTAAACATATACTACATTGGTATTACGTATGTACATATTTTAGTTTTGACTTTCTACCCAAAAACGTTAACTTTACGGTTTGGGGAAATTTTAAAATATTTTTTTGGTTAAGCTCTCTCTAAAATATATTTTATTTTTTGGGAAAAACACAATAACATCTTATAGAATCTATGCTGTTTTTTGATATTTATTTGTATGTCAAAACTTTTTTTCTTTTAGTCAGTAAAATAAAAAATAAAATATGATATAGTTGATCAGAATGAAAATTGTCGCCTTCGCTCGAAAAGCTAGGCAAAAATCATTGTTTTTACAGAAGCGCACGAAAAAAACTGAATATGGAATCGATAGAGAACTATTCAAGGATTATGAACCCAAAAAATTTAAATCGGACCAAGATTATGGGTGCTACAGCCCCTCAAGGTAGGCACTAATTTTAGTAATTTATGAAAACTGAATTTTAACGAAAATTTGCTAATTTCATATTGAATATTTGGCGAATGAAATCACCGATCATGAATCTTTACCTTTTTATCTTTGATGGAATAATTCTATTCAAAAATAGTCAGAGCCGTACTATATACAATTGATAGGTTGAATATCAACAAATCAAGTATATATTGTGCCAATGTGCCCATTGCGCCACTGGAAATAAGAGCCACAAAACGAGTGAAGGCATATGGGCAAAAAAGAGCGTATTCCTATATAGTTGTTATTTCCAGTTAGTTGATAAATACTGAACTATTACAATATAATTACTACCACGCTCTATTTGAATTTTGTTTTCACGTTTCGACCGTTTTCAAAAAATTCTATTTGGCTACAGGAAAAGGGTAGGAAATGAGAGTTGTAGGTTCTTTTATGTCTTTTGTTCTTTTTAACTGCTTTCAATGGTAATGAATTGGTAATTCTTGTTTTGTTTTTTACCTTTTTAAAATAAAATATCTATATATTGATAACAATTACATTATTATAGGATAGATTTTATAGAAAATATATTAGGTATAACTTTTTAAATAAATTAAAAAATGTATTAATATCTAGTAATTTCTTAACGTGCTCAACAGAATGTTCTTCAAAATACCAAAGAGATCCCAAGCTGTTATTAAGCAGCTATGTTGAGTTATTGCCCTGTTAATAAAAGCAAATTAAACAGCTGATTTTAACCATGTATGTATGCATATCACATATGTATTTGTCAGTTTTGTTCAAAAAATAAAATTCCAAGTTTAAGTGTTATTTTACTACGATTATAGCATATGACAGCTATGTATATGATACAGTGGTTCGATCTGAATTAAAATCGGTGGACATATGTATATATATGCCAAGCACTTAACCTGTGAGATTTGTTGCGATATCTCAAAAAACAACAGTTTTTATTCTAAGACTTTTTGACCTTTGAACACGAAATTCATCCCCTTCCACTCAAAAATTTACAAAAAGCCGCCTTATTTTAGTTTGGCCAGGGCTGTGATCAGTTACTACGTCAGTTAGGACAAAGAGTTATATACGTATATAGACGTACATTCATACATTTATGTACTTTTATTTGATATACATATTTATATATGAACATATGTTATACTTTCTTATGAGCCTGTGAGCAGCCTACTTCGCCTGAGCACATGTGTTCATCGTTAGTTGACATAATCGTCCTAACGCTATACTTAAAAAAAATTAAATTCACTTTAGACCACACCTAGCACTAGGAGAATAAAAATAAATGTTTTTGGCGACAGTGGCGCACTTTATGCTTTCATTATTTGCCAAATATCAAAGTGATTCGAAGCGTCATCACTTTTGGCAGAATAGACTTTTTACTTTAACCGCATTAGTAACTGAAATTTAAAACAATACGATTATTGACTTAAAGTAGGTACGATAGTTAAAAATTAGGAATGAAATCACCCGTTAATTCCCGAATGACAGTAAATTTATTAGTTTATTTCAAAGACCTATTCACTTTATCCTACTCTGAGCGAAACAACAACTCATAATTATTTAGCTTGGCACAGCAACAGTTATGTACCTTTAATGCGTAATTGTAATTTTCTTCTCTTTTTACCAGAACGCCAACTGGAATGTAGGGAGGCCATAACTTTTGAAATCTTAAATACACGACGTATGTAATCCAATAGCAATTTTAAAAAAGCACTCGAGGATATAAAATCATTTCGTCCTAAACTTCACTTATGCCGCATCCGCCTACTTCATAAATTTCATTAACATTTTTGGCAGTACTTATTTTGAAAGTTAAAACACAAAAACGGTAAATTAAACGCTTGACACAAGTTTTGGATTTTTACACATTGAAGTCGATTATTTACATTTTTACTTCCACTCATATTTATATTTGGATAAACTAAATGTAAAATTGACAACCAAGTCTGTTTTGTTTAGGGATGGGATTTTGTGTTGTTTTGCCTTCAGAAAAAGTTCAATTGAACTATTCACTAAGTGAACGAGCGAACTATGTCCCTGGTTGTAGGTCATATGGTTCAGTAGCTTATTCGTTCAGAATTCTTATTCAGTCCTATTCTAAGTAATTCAGTATTCCGTTCCTTCAGCGAAATTGTAGTTCGTTTGGTACACTTAAGCATTCTTGTCAGGTTTTGAACGTTGAAATAAGCTAGATTTCACAAAAATTCAAGCTAAAAAAATAAAAACAGGTCAAAAATAAAACACGAAAATAAACTAATTTCTAATCGTATAATTAACTCATCCAATTTGTTGTTAGCTTTATCATCATATTTTTCATTGGAGCGTATCAAAGCAATATATTTTTCAACAATTCGTAATTCATATCATTTGCCATAATGGCACAATTCACATATGTAAAATTCAAAAGAAAATTATTAGTATTTACCAAACAAATAAATATTTCTTAAACATATATTATATTATAGTCGTTATGCTGCGAAGCTTGATAAGATAATTATAAGTGCTTCTTTGTTGCTGCATGTACGTCGTAAAGTTTGGCGATAACTGTGCACCTGCGAAAACTGTAGTAAGCTTTTGACTGATCCTCAGGAACCTTGCGCAACCACTCCTTGCATTCGTCCCACTTGGTCCATGCGTCCCGAAAATGTTGTATATAGTGAATTTTAGACATTCTTTTCAATTTCACAATTTCGAATAATGTTGGGTTGCTCATGAGTGAGTGAACAAAACAGAGTTGTTCACTTAGGTAGCAAGTGAACTTGTTCCTTCCAAACTTTTCTTTTTTGTTCACTCGCTCTTTTTTGCACACTTGTTCTTCGGTCACTCTTTTGTTTATTCTTGTTCACCAAACAGCATTTTGCGTTCCGGGGCTAGGTCATTCTGCGATGTTGCTCATAGTTGCGTTTATTTCACAATTTCGTTTTGCTGCCAAACTTTTTTACTCTTTAAAAATTCAATATGAAGCTAATACGAATACATTGTGAAAAATTAGGGACTGGAGGATCTCCTAAATGTTAATTAAATAGACGTTTTCCTATGAGTGGAAGTAAAAGTGGTTTAGTTTTTGCTATTTTTTTACTTTTGGTTATAAATTAAAAATATTTCAGTCTTGAAATATATATTGTATCGTATTTGTGCCAAGATCTGCAGTGCTTCGGGATCCGTGCATTAACAGCGAACGTATGAACAATTTGAGTGAGTGAATGAGCAACTGAGCAAGAGAGTGAGCATCTGAACAGAGAGCTATCTGAGTGAGTTGACTCTTTTCGTAAAAAAGTACAAGTGAACATGTTCACCTCAGTGAGTCGTGTTTACCCAACACTATTTTCGAGCAATATCATCATTCTTAAAAAAAATTACATATGAAATGTCACACTTCAAGTGTGACCGAAACTTGTCAACGAAAATCTACATATGTAAAACTCACTGACTGACTGACTTACAATCACCGCCCAGGCCAAACCACAAGAGCTATATGCATAAAATTTGCACACAACGTAGCTCTCATGACTTCATCGTGCAATTAGACGACTTTTTGGGAAATTTTGAGTGAAAGGGTGCGAATTTCGTGGTCAAAGGTCACTTAGTCTTAGTATAAAACCTTTGTTGTTTCTTAAGATATCGCAACCAAACTCACAAGTTAAGTGTTTGTCAAATAGATACATGTGCCGACCGATTTCGGTTCAGATTGGACCACTATTTCAAAAAGCTGTCATACGATGTAATAGTTACAAAACAACAATTAGTTAGAAAAAGTTGGTCTTTTTTCGAGATATCGCAACCAACCTCTCACATTATAAGTTTGACATGAAGATATATATATACACCGATTTTGGTTTAGATTGCATCACTATATCATATAGCTGCCATATTCATTAAAATTTAATTGTTTTAGGGAAAATAAAACAAATAATGTTGTGCTTATGCCATTTAATTGCACAATTTCATTAACCTTTATTGAAATTAAAATTCTATTTGTTGTTGTGTTGTTGTTGTTTTGTTTCTTTTCAAGTAGTTCAAACCAGTTGTTTAATTTTCCTTATTAATAGAACAATAACTTAACAGCGCTGCTAAATGACAGAATTCTGTTAATCACGTTGAGAAATTGGTAGAAATTAATATATTCTTTAGTTTATTTAAAAAGTCAGCCCTAAGGTTTGTTTTACAATATCTTTCTATGTATCAAAGTTATATCAAGCAAAAATCGTATCATTACTTGTATTTCGCATTAAACAATTTATCACTACATAATATATATATAAATATAATGCCGATGTATCGACAACGACATTTGATACTTTTTGTTAAAGCAGCAACATGTGTTATCAAAATATTAAGTATCGATACTAGCTAATATCTATTTTTATATCCTTTAAGGGGTATATTGGGTTTGTCAAAAGTATGTAACAGGCAAAAAAATGCGGTGCAGACCCCATAAAGTATATATATTCTTGATCAGCATCAACAGCCGAGTCGATATAGCCATGTCCGTCTGTCTGTCTGTCTGTCCGTATGAACAAACAGAACTCAGAGATGGTAAGAGTTACAATATGGCGGCCCCCTCAATGACCGCCTTACAATCGTTTGTTTTGTAGTGTATACGATTTTTAGTGTTAAGTATAGTGTAGGGATAGAATTAGGGCCATTGAAGGCGCTGTCAGCATTTTCAGTATTTTCTCAGTATTAAGGAACATTTTTGAATTCCCGGCTAGAGCCATTAAAGGCTGCCATTATTATTATTATGATTATTATTATTATAATTAAAGCACTAGTTCGTAAGGCCAATGCACATTGGGATGAAATGCCTTTATTTTAGCCACAACTAAAAAAGTCCGTGTTAATATATCAATAATGTTACAATTATTTCAAGCTAAGAAAAGTCCCTAGACATCGAAAATATTTAATTGGTATTTTATTGTGGAGCCCTTGTCTTCCACCAGCCTTTTAAAGTCAGCTGTTCTTGCCACGTGGTGCGTGCAAGCTTGCTGATTAGAAAAGTTTCTTAATTTTATCGTTCTCGTATTTTTAAACAGTTTGACCAATAAAAATACATTTAAATGGAAAATGTTTCGCATGGTATGTAGAAAATATTGTAAATATTTCAATAGATGCGAGCATGGTTGCTATTCGTCGTGGTGAATTACTAGAAGTTTGGCTGGATACAAAGCGCAATGTCAACGCGACTTTGGACTGGGTTTGCGTCGAAGTAATTCCAAATGATTTTCCACAAAACGATTTGAAGCTGATTAAAAACAAAATAAAAAACTTTATTGTTCAAATTAAAAGACTGCTGAACAAAGCACACAGAAATATTCGTCGCTTCAAAGAAGACAATGCTAGCTGCCTTGCATCAGGGCTAATATTTTATTCAAAAGATGATTGTAATCGCAATCTTGGTGGACGACCTCGGGTCTCTTTTTACGGCATAAAGGAAGATTTGCTTCCGATCTTGCAAAGGAAAATTTAACACTTCTACTTATTGAAGTGTGTATATAGTGTTGAAGACGAGATTATAAGTATACCATATTTTGATTTTGATTTAGAAGAATAACGTTTATATTAATACAAGTTTATGTACTTATTTTCAAGTTTTCGCTTTGGATAAAAAAATGAAGAAAAAAATATAACAACATTAATATTAATTTTTTATATACTGCAGTTCTATTATGTGGGCAGCAAGGAAGGCAAGGTTGCAGTGTAAAAAAAAATTCGAAATTCACAAATAATATAAGCAGCAAATTCTCCAAGTTTCAACTTTCTAGCTTTAAAATTACGGTTGTGGCCAAAATAAAGGCATTTCATCCCAATGTGCAATGGAGGTCATAATCAGATTAGTTGATTTATTTTACTATTATTATTAAGTTGATTCGATTTGTAACTATTCGATTGTCGCATGCGCTCGTTGGCGAATAATTGCAAGCACGCAACCCTGCGAGCAGCGCAGTTAACCACGCGTAAAGCGACAAAATCGTTGGTGAAGCTGCGCTGCCGAGGGTAAGCGCGACGCGAGCGCGAGCGACAAATCAGTTTGTGATCGGCTGCAAGGAAGAGTGGACGTCGCGAGTTGGCACGTACCACCACCACTAAGACAGAGTGAGTAGAGGTTAAGTCGGGAAGGGGCGTGAGGTCGCCCAATTGTAACACCGCTTAGTATTAATAAACGTATTGAACTGAAACCCAACCCCGAGTATTCATTGTTAAACTTAACACCTAATACTAGTAGCAAAAGAGACGAGGACCCGACCCCGTCGCCGCGTGAGTAATCCCGGCAACATAACATTAACCAACGCAGCAAAAGAGACGAGGATACGATCCCGTCGCCGTGTGAACAATCCCTGCAGTAGTATATTAACAAAAGTAGAAAATAGACGAGGATCTTATCCCGTCGCCGAGTGAAACAATCCCGGCATCCCTGGTTCTGCCAAGAATGGTCGAAGCATGCATGCGGTTACACCCGTGCTGCTCCCTATCTTGCAGGCTTATCCCGCCGCAGTGGCGCGGGCGTAGTATTGCATGTATGTTTGTCGTGTTCGTCTCTAACCCAACTTAACGTGTTTCCTCCCCCTTAGGACAGCGTCTCAGCAGACAACAAATTTTCTTGTTGGTTCGAGCCCTGGGTAGACTGAGATCTGTACCCCGGCAAAGAACCATCCGTACAAGTGGCGCCAGAGCAGGGACGCTGCAGACACAAGGGGCGTGTATATTTCTTAAATTAAAAAGTAAACAAGTAGTGAGCATCGCGACAAAACGTAACGGCGCGCCCTCACACACACGCACAGCTGCAGTGTCGCTGACGAGAGCGAACAGCAAGAGTGCACACGTGTGCACAGTGGTCCTCAGGCCAGTGAAAAGTGAGCGAAATGCGCAGCTACCAAAAACTGAGTTCACAGTGAGTCACGGGTAGGCGAAACGTGCCGGAAAAGCAAGAGAACAGTGAAAACAAGTGCACAGTGGGCCAGAGGCCAATAAAACGCGCGCGAAAAATGCACTGAGTGAATGTGAACGAACAGACGAGAGTGCACAGTGGGCCGGAGGCCAATAAATAGTGATCGAAACGCGTAGTGAGTACAGTGGGCCGAAGGTAGGCCATACTTGAGTTAAAGTGTACAAAACGAACAATAAGGAAAACTAAATAAACGAAAGTGTGTGCACAGTGGGCCATAGGCCAATGAATAAGGAAAACTAAATAAACGAAAGTGTGTGCACAGTGGGCCATGGGCCTGTGAATAAGGAAAACAAAGAAAAACACAAACAAAACCTCGTGCGAAGCGCGTCGTGCAGACAGTGGGACAAAGTGACTAAAACAAAACAAATAAATAAAATAAAATAATTTTTGTTTATTTATTTATTTTTTTTTTCTGTGAAAATAAAAATCAAAAAGAGAGAAACAACCTGCAATCGAGACCAGGCCTTAGACAATATGGAGCCAGGTGAGTCAAAAAACCCCGGGGTGGGCGTGAGATGGGTGCATTCCCGTCGCAAAGAGGAGTTAGTGGCAATGATGCGCGAGTTCGGCTTGGATGATGGGGGCCAAGTGGTGGACCTGCGGCGTAGGCTCGCCGCCTTCATCCAAGCCGGTTGCCACTCAGCAGGCGGAACTGGAGGCTCAGTTCGCCAAACGCCGCGAGCTCTCCCCTATGGGTACGTTGTCCGATGAGAGACCCCTGCCGGATCTGCGCGATTCACGGCTTTACAAGCCCGTGCAACCACCCTCGTGGAAGCCATCCATTGCGGAGGCGAAAGTCCTGCCCGAGATCCGGTTGGCGGGTGTCCACCCGGCTGCGTTGAGCGCCCCGGAAATAACTCGTCCCCGAATCTCAATCAGGGATAAACTCCCAATGGATTCTTCAGATCACGATGCCCGTTCGCTGAGGGTTGCGGCCGACCAGGTGCGGAAGTGGGGCATGTGCTATGACAGGCAGGCCGATCCGCTCGGGTTCATTAAAACCTTGGAGCAGCCCGCCATCACGTACGGCATTGACCTTGAGCACATGCCCGGAGCCGTAAGCGAGGTGCTATATGGGAAGGCCGCCACGTGGTTTCTCACGAGTGGTCTGAGAAACACGTCGTGGGCACTTTTCAGAAAAGAATTCCTCGAGTTATTTTTGCCCCTCCGATATTTCGAGCGCCTTGAGGACCAGATCCGTTCTCGGTGCCAACGACGCGGCGAGAAATTCAAGGATTACTTAGTGGAAGTCAGGTTGTTGATGCGGCACGCCGGGTATAGCGCCGCCCAGGAGCTATATCGTGTCTACGAGAACACCTCTCCCGAATGCCGAATGTACGTTCGGAGACACGACTTCTCGTCTCTGGCACAGCTCACCCAGATGGTAGCGGAGTTCGAGAATGTACAGGACCAGGAGTGGGAGTATACAAGGCGCACTGACGCCATGAGAGGCGTACCCGTCTCGAACCAGGCAGGCACGACGGAGCCGAAGAACCGGCCGTATAACCCATTCCGTTCCGCTCAGGGTGAGCCGCGGGCACAAAGACCGCCTGAATAGGCACGAACGCACCCGACGACTGATGCAACGAACCGCATGATGAAGCTGGATGCGAGCTCGGTATTTGATGCGCGCAGGGCTTGCCACCGTTGCGCACAGACCGGACTCTTCGCCAGTGAGTGTCAAAACGACAGGGTGGTGTTCTGTCGAGTCTGCGGCACACGAGGCAAGAGCAGCCAGGAGTGCTGTGAGCGTTTTGGTGCGGGAAAATATAATGGCGTCCCTCAGTCAGGGAAGGGGGCGACGTCGGTCAAGGATCCCGGCAGTAAACCAACAGCTGATAGTCGAAGTCGGCCGAATCGTCGCGAGAGTGGTGATCGCCGATACGGAGATGGCGGCCACGATCGACACTGGGGCGACAAGGAGCTTCGTAAGCGAGGATTGGGCGAACAAGTGGGGCACGATCAGCTGTGGCCAGTCGAAGCTGGAATTAAGGGCGGCAGAGAGCCAGCAGTATGGAGAGTCGGCGCTTGTTAAGGAGGAGCGCGGGCCGATAGAAGTTGTCCCACCTTCAGGGGAGGGATCGAGCGCTCGGAGCGGCCGAAGGAAAACGAAGACTCGACCAGGGGCTTACTTTAGAAAAGGTAACAGAGGACGGAAACGGAGTTTCGAGGTCCGAGATGGCGGCTTCCTCCGGAGTACGTATAATAGGGGTTAAAGAAACAGGAGAGGGGCTCCCTGTGGTAGAGAGCAATGGCCAGCGGGCCTGAAGCCCGAACTGAAGGAGTTCTTGGAGACAGAACTTGCGCAGTTAGAGAAGCTAGAAGGAGTCACGCTCATCGCGGAACACAGGATCCGGATGCGCGACGATAAGCCGCTAAAGCAGCGATATTTCCCGAAGAATACTGCGATGCAAAGGGTGATCGACGAGCAGTTAGATGAGCTGATCCGGGCAGGCGCAATCGAGAAGTCGTGGAGTCTACATAGCGCACCCATAGTCTTGGTGAAGAAGAAGACTGGGAAGTGGCGTATGTGCATCGACTTTCGCCAACTCAACGCGCACTCAATTCCCGATGCTTATCCCGTCCCTCGGATCAACTACATCCTGGAGAGGTTACGTCACGCACGCTTCATATCGACGTTGGAACTGAAGCACGGTTATTGGCTGATCCCGATGGCGGCAGACAGCAAGGAATGTACGGCGTTCACAGTACCAGGACGAGAACTTTTCCAGTGGCGAGTGCCTTTGCCTATCTGGACGACATCGTGGTGATAGAGGCCACAAAGGAGGAACACGTGGAGAACCTACGAGAGGTCTTCCGTCGACTACGAGCAGCAAACCTGAGACTTAATCGTTAGAAATGTAGTTTTTTTCAGGAGAGATTGGCGTATCTTGGGCACGTGGTCAGTGGCGAGGGTATCTGCACCGATCCGGATAAGGTAGAGGCCATCAGAAGTCTTCCCCCACAATCTGAAGACGTTGCGGCAATGCTTGGGCGTGGCTTCCTGGTACCGGCGTTTCGTCCCGAACTTCGCGACATTGGTGGAACCGATGACATCCCTTCTGAAGAAAGGTCAGAAGTGGGCCTGGGGTGAGAAGCAGGAGGCGGCCTTGCAGGAGCTTAAGGAGAAGTTGACCTCGACCCCCGTTCTTGCATGTCCCGACTTCTCTGCAAGATTCATGCTGCAAACCGACGCCAGCGACTATGGACTCGGTGCAGTACTGACGCAGACGATTGAGGAGGAAGAGAAGGTCATCGCATACGCGAGTAGGAAGCTGTTGAAGGCAGAAGCGAACTACTCGGCAACCGAAAAGGAATGCCTGGCGATAGTTTGGGCGATCAGGAAGCTGCGTTGCTACTTGGAGGGATACCGATTTGAGGTGGTAACCGACCATTTGGCTCTCAAATGGTTGAGCTCGATCGAAAGCCCCTCTGGCAGGATCGCTCGATGGGCATTGGAGTTGCAGCAGTTCCAGTTCGATGTTCGGTATCGCCGAGGTAAGTTGAACGTGGTTGCAGATGCGCTTTCCCGACAGCGCTTGGAAGCGTGCCAACAGGCAGTCGTGATCGAGGCGCAGTGTAAATGGCTGACAAGATTGAGAGAGCACGAGCCGAAGAAGTTCGCGGATTACGTAGGGGAGAATGGGAACGTGTACCGGAATCTTGGGCGGAGGATAGACGACGAGGACTACATCCCGTGGAAGCTGTGTGTCCCGAAGGAACAAAGGCAACGAGTACTACAAGAGTGATATGACACTACCACGGCCAACACCAAGGCGTGAGGAAGACGGTTTCTAGGTTGGCACAACGATACCGGGAATGTTTCGGGATGCAGCTTTCCACGTGAAGTGTTGCGAAACATGACAGAGGTTCAAGACGGAGCAGCGGAAGCCGGTGGGCCGGATGTTAACGCGGCGGAGCCGATGGCAGTGGTGTGCGCGGACTTCGTGGGACCCCTCCCTCGCTTGAAAAGCGGCAACATGATGCTGCTCGTCTTCCACGATGCCTTCTCAAAGTGGGTGGAACTGATCCCCCTCAAGAGGGCGACGGCAGCATTGTTGGAAAGGGCGTTTCGCGAGAGGATCTTGTGCATTTTCGGCGTACCGAAGACATTCGTTCGTTACTTCCGGAAATAGCCTTGGCGGTGAACTCCAGTATCGCGGATTCTACAGGGTTCAGCCCGGCGTTCCTGATACAGGGAAGAGAGCCCCGCCTCCCCGCAGCATTGTACGACGAGGTCACCCGGTTCGGCCACGAGCGAGTTGAGCCCACATGAGAAGGAGGAGCGGCTAAAAGAGATCTTCGACGTCGTCCGCAGCAGCCTTCAGCGTGCGTCCAAGGATCAGGGGAGGTATTACAACCTCAGGAGAGTAGCGGTCGAAAGTCGGCTCTATGGTGCTGTTGAGGCAACACCAGTTGTCTAACGCTACGGAGGGATTCGCGGCCAACAACAACAACAACAACAACAACAACAACAACAACAACAACAACAACAACAACAACAACAACAACAACAACAACAACAACAACAACAACAACAACAACAACAACAACAACAACAACAACAACAACAACAACAACAACAACAACAACAACAACAACAACAACAACAACAACAACAACAACAACAACAACAACAACAACAACAACAACAACAACAACAACAACAACAACAACAACAACAACAACAACAACAACAACAACAACAACAACAACAACAACAACAACAACAACAACAACAACAACAACAACAACAACAACAACAACAACAACAACAACAACAACAACAACAACAACAACAACAACAACAACAACAACAACAACAACAACAACAACAACAACAACAACAACAACAACAACAACAACAACAACAACAACAACAACAACAACAACAACAACAACAACAACAACAACAACAACAACAACAACAACAACAACAACAACAACAACAACAACAACAACAACAACAACAACAACAACAACAACAACAACAACAACAACAACAACAACAACAACAACAACAACAACAACAACAACAACAACAACAACAACAACAACAACAACAACAACAACAACAACAACAACAACAACAACAACAACAACAACAACAACAACAACAACAACAACAACAACAACAACAACAACAACAACAACAACAACAACAACAACAACAACAACAACAACAACAACAACAACAACAACAACAACAACAACAACAACAACAACAACAACAACAACAACAACAACAACAACAACAACAACAACAACAACAACAACAACAACAACAACAACAACAACAACAACAACAACAACAACAACAACAACAACAACAACAACAACAACAACAACAACAACAACAACAACAACAACAACAACAACAACAACAACAACAACAACAACAACAACAACAACAACAACAACAACAACAACAACAACAACAACAACAACAACAACAACAACAACAACAACAACAACAACAACAACAACAACAACAACAACAACAACAACAACAACAACAACAACAACAACAACAACAACAACAACAACAACAACAACAACAACAACAACAACAACAACAACAACAACAACAACAACAACAACAACAACAACAACAACAACAACAACAACAACAACAACAACAACAACAACAACAACAACAACAACAACAACAACAACAACAACAACAACAACAACAACAACAACAACAACAACAACAACAACAACAACAACAACAACAACAAGGAAGAGTGGCACGTACCACCACCACTAAGACAGAGTGAGTAGTGTGAGAGGTTAAGTCGGGAAGGGGCGTGACGATCCCGTCGCCGTGTGAACAATCCCTGCAGTAGTATATTAACAAAAGTAGAAAATAGACGAGGATCTTATCCCGACGCCGAGTGAAACAATCCCGGCATCCCTGGTTCTGCCAAGAATGGTCGAAGCATGCATGCGGTTACACCCGTGCTGCTCCCGCACTTGCAGGCTTATCCCGCCGCAGTGGCGCGGGCGTAGTATTGCATGTATGTTTGTCGTGTTCGTCTCTAACCCAACTTAACGTGTTTCCTCCCCCTTAGGACAGCGTCTCAGCAGACAACAAATTTTCTTGTTGTTACTGTTCACCAAAAATTCATTATTGACTTGTTTACTAAAGTCTTCTTTTGCACCTTTAACAGCTTCGTTGCTCGACCTGGCATCCCCACTTTGTTGATTTTGGACAAAGCGACTTACATCGTGGGGGCGAGCTATCTGGGGAAAGAATTTCCGGAGGAAATCGACCATTATCGGAGAAGTTTGCTGTCATTACCAGTGGAACCAGGAAAGGAGTGGAGACTGCCCTCCAAGAACAAGCATCAGTGGACAATCAGAACAATGCCGCATGGTGTCCGGCGATGAGACTGCCAACCACCCAGGACATAAGCTGGCGAAGTTACCATTGGTTTGAAGGCGAGTCCTTCAAGTTGGCCGGAATGTTGGACCATATACTTGTATATTTAGTAAGCATAAGAGAAAACCAACGAATTGTAAGAATTATGAAATGAACATATTGAATTTGCCTATATTGTAATCTATTTCTCTTATACTTAAGCTAGCATGTAAGTCTTCGTATGTTTGTATGCAACGGCACAGCTGTTGTGCCAGTCAGTCGGCATTAACTTTCGCTTGGAACGCACGCACGCCACCAAATTCCTTTCTGCGACTGACTAAGTTCTAAATTTATTATAAGTGTAATTGAAATTGCAATTTGTTATTCATTTTTGATTTCTCGATTTTTCACCATCCGCTCACACAATTTACTTAGCCTACATCTGCACAGTGCACAACCTTCATTGGAAACTAAATAAAAAATAAAATAACTCTTTATAATTTGTTTTATTGATTTTTTTGTTTTATTCACTAAATACGCAAAAAAAAGGTAAATGTAAAACGAAAAAAAAAATGAATTTAAAAAAATAAATAAGTTTCAGAAAATGAAATTTTTCAACAATTTAAGTATTTGTATCGCTGGTTTATGTTAAACCGTATTCGATCTATCGTTAAGTATTTTTTTAGTACCGATATTACTATTAAGAACCTATCGAAATGATAGTTTGAAACAGAAGGGAGATTTTTCTCTCTCTTCTTCCGGTGATGCTTCAAGAGAACAGATGTGTCTGCTCGATAGCAGTTAGAATAATCTGAATAAATAATAGAGCACTGCATGAGTCTACTCATAACATACGTCAGATTGAATGTATTCGAATTGAGTTGAGATGAGTTGAGATGAGTAAGTGTCAAACACACAATGAATTTAATGAGTATCAATATGAGTGGAAGTGTCAACTCATAATATACACCTTTAACACAATGAGTTAAGTTGTAAATTTTTGACAGGCGTGAAATCATTCGAATCATTCGAGTTGTTGCTTGTACATTCTGTGTATAATATTGTTAGATTTAGAAGAAGCAAGGCTTGCTTAGCAAGCAAATGTTTGAAATTAAAATGGAAAAAGGAAACTTTTTTTGATAAGATGATGATTGCGATGATTTATGTATTAGAGAACAAATTGTTGGTAATTAAATGAGCAAATTAGTGGGGCATGGAATCTCAAAATTAAATTAAACAATCTGACTAAATACTAACAACATAAATAAAATTATGTTTTTAAATGCCAACATGAATTAAATGCATAAATACTTGTAATACGTATATTAAAGAATATAAAGAAAAAATTAAAAATTACTGCATATGTAAAAAAATCCATGTGTTTGTGTTTAGAATCTAAATCGTTTCCATTACGCACACAATAAAGCACAATAAAAAAAAAAAATTTTTGTTTTGGCATTCGAATGGACTTAAAACACAACTTCACATAGACTCGTCTACTCACTCATTCATTTCGTAATTTTTCGTTTTGACAGTTGTGCGTCTGAATGATGCCTTAGAGAACTCACTCATTCTACATTCATTTGACAACTAATTCACATTCACTCAATTCAATTTGAGCATTGTGCATTCGAATCCCAATTTTCTGGCATTCATGCAGTGCTCTAATATATATAAACCTCTGGCTGACGCCAACGCGTTCCGAGAAAATCGATGCGTTGATTGCTGGAACTGATCTTTGGCTCGTGAATGCCATCGTTCACCTTGCTTTCGACAATATCAATGGCAAATATATCCAACTGGCATAGTCCATTGATTGCTCTTATCTCGTTGACCTTATGACCTCCACGCAGCGTCTCTGCACTGACCACAATCATTTGCAAATTGGGATCACTTTGTGTTGGTCCAAACGGATCATCGATGGGCACAATATCATATTGGAGTGTATTGTCAATGTCCATGAGGAATTCTCGCAAAAGTTCAATCCTTTGCTCCACCGGTAATATGAATTCTGGCAGTACTTTGTCTAAAAAAAAGAGTTTGTATTCAAATAAAATAAAGCAAATTAATATCAAGCTTGAAATTGGTATCGCTCAAATTTTGGCAAAGTTATCGTTATCGCAACTCTCTCTCTCTCTCTCTCTGTCTCTACAAACTTGCTTACTTTTAGTCATGGCCGCTGTGGTGACGCCAACAACAAGACGATTGCGTGCACGGAGCACCGCTTGGGTGAGGAATATCTTGTGGCCAATATGAATGCGATCAAATGTTCCGCCAATAACAACATTCGGATAGACTTTATAGCTGGAATTAACGCTCTTCTCCTTGGGCAACTGCAACTGCAAGCCTGTGCTGCTCGAGTCCTCCTCCAAGTAAATTGTGGGCTTGCTTACATTCAGCGCTTGCCGCAATCTATCACAGAGTTCTGGCTGATGTGCGTCCGAAAATATGATGTCCACTGGTTTGCAAAGCTTTAAATTCCGTCCGTCCTGCAGTTGCTGTTCTTGTTCTTGCTTGAGCGGCGTCAGTAGAACCCGCAGATCCAACTTGGGGCCCACATAACTGCCGCTATCCGCATACAGTTGGGAAACAAGGCGACTCCAAGCAGCAGGTGCCGGCGTAGTCGTCGTTGGTGTGAACGAAGCGATGTTTAAGTGTATGTACAGCGAATTAACGTATTTCTCAATGCTATGTAAGGATTTACCCAGTTGCTTAATATTTGACACGACCAGCAATCCCGTAGAAGCCATGTTTGAACGTAGTTAATCCAGTGGAAAGTAATGCCTCTTGTACTTTGAACTTGGATTGTTGATCAACTCGAAATGGCAATCATACAGTGTTGCCAGATTTTCGAGAGGCACCATAAACTAGATTGAGGAAAAAAATAAGCTAGAATAAGCTACAAATAAAAAAAATTAAAAAAAAGCTGAAAAATAAGCTAACCATAAAAACACCAAAATAATTTATTTTTTAATTTTATGAAATAGCAGCTGTAACTGGATTGTTGATCATGGATTGTTGTTGAACTTGCATTGTTGATCAACTAGAAATGGCAATCGTACAGTGTTGCCAGATTTTGAGAGGCACCATTAGCTAGATTGAGGAAAAAAATAAGCTAGAATAAGCTAAAAATTAAAAAAAAAAAATTTTAAAAAAAAGCTGAATAAGCTAACCATAAAAACACCAAAATAATTTATTTTTTAATTTTATGAAAGACAGGAATTTATTTCATCAACTTCATTTATTGATTCCGCAAATTTGGCGGATGACTTAATTTCTTTCAGGTACTTTTTTGGCAAATTGTAATTATGACAACATTTGCCATGACATCACAGTCCATACCTAAAACATTCAAACGCATATACTTATTATATATTAAACAATTTAACATATCAAAAACAAACCCTATGCTTAATATTGCGTTCAAACTTTTTAAGCACATTTTGTTGCGCAAATTAGTTTTCACAATATTCATTTGGCTGAATACTCTTTCAACCGCAGCATTTGACCATGGCAACGAAAGAATGTGCACAGTAAATAACGCCAGTTTCTCGAAAACTTTGTTTTGGCCAGCATCCTTATAAACTAATACTTCTGACCAAAACTCTATGGCAACTCTATGGAAGTGTTCCAATAAAGAAATCATTTTCTCTGGCAACACTGCAATCGTATGGTCTTGCTATCGACATAATACAGTTATGTTATCGATAATCAACTGGCTTCGCAAGCCGAAAGTGCTAGGCATTGTTCAACTAAAATTAGTGCAGTCCAGTTATTAGTCCAGTTAGACAAATTTTCCGTCGCTGCATATAGCTTTAAATATTCTTTCTTTTAATTGTTTCGTGTAATATTATATATGTATATTTTGTTTTATTTGTGTAGATTTACTTTTTGATTTTCAAATACAACAGCTGTTATTCGCGTCTTTTTGAAAACGCAAAGACTAACTTAACTTTCAAATATAAATATAAATAGTTTTTAACAACAACTTTTTAACAATTTGAGGCAAACAAAATGGAATATCGTCAATCGATGTTTAAGGCAAAAACATCGGTGCTAAGTCCACGCGATGACAACAAAATAAGAAAAGAGCATCAACGCGTTGCACGTAAAAAATGGCGCGAAGAATGCTATCAAAGCAATCGGCAAATGGATGATGAATGTCCAAGTCCAACGGAAGTCCAACCAATGGAAAACGTAGCCGACGTAGTGAAGGCGTCGCCGCCACCCACTCAAGCAGCTGGCCAAGAAAATCAGCAGCCAAAAACTCCTGGCAATGCAGCAGCCAACAACAAGTCATTAAAGTCGCGCAAAGAAAATTATTTAGAGCGTTATGTCAAATGGAAGACGGCAAACAATCAAAAGGCAGCTGGACATAGAGGAGAGAAGGCAGCGCTGCCAACAGCTGCAGCGCTGCCAACAGCTGCTGAAGTGTTTGTGCCGCACAAGCGTACCTCCATTTATATGATTGTTGATCCCAAGACAAGCAAGCCACAACCGCAAACAGCTGCAGTGACAAAGAAGGAGTTAAACAAAGTTGTCTCAAAACATGCATTATCAGCTGCCAATCCAATCCAATCCACGCTTAAAACCACAACGAAGACTGTAACTGTAACTGATGATGCTTTGAAGCCGCCTACAAGTAATCCAGTTGATACAGTGGCTATTAAGAAAGCTGCAACTGCAACAATGTCAAAACCAAAGCCATCAGCTACTACAGTAAATCCTACAGCATTAAAGCCCAAACCATCACCAATTACACTAAAGACTACAACAATAAAGCCAAAACCAACCCCCACTACTCTAAAGACTACAACAATTGCCAAGAAAGCACTGGCACAATCCGTGGCAACTAAGCAGCAGCAGGCAATCACAGCCACAGCCACAACAGGAAAACCTTGGTTCTTATCCGGCGCAGCCAGTAAGCCAGCGCTGCAATCTGCATCAACAACAGGCACAGTTTCCATTTCCACATCAGCAGCTGCTGCTGTCAGGCCAGCAAAGCCAGCAGCGTTCATTAAGAAACCATTGGTAGCTGCAGTCACAAACAGACCCATAAATCTAAAATCTCAACCATTTGACAAGCCCGTAGTAAAACCTATACGTGGACAAGGGGCAGCAAGGGGCACAGTGGGAGCAGCCAAAGCTAGTGGCGGTGCTGCAGCCAAATTCAAATTAAAACCCTCAAGAAGTCAAGCTTTTAATGATCTGTCCAAACCAAACATGAAGATTAAAAAACAAGTTGTGTCGAACAACAGCAAACAGAAGAAGATGATGGACAAGATACCCAACTTTAGAAATGAATTGCTGCAAATAGCTACAGAAGATCCACAACCGGATTCGCCCATTGATTTGGCCAACATTGAGAATCCATTCCATGCACAGGCCACATCCACGCACTGCAAATCAAATAACACCAGTCGGAATCTTTTGGAGGTATATAAGGATATTACAAATCTCAGTCCCATCTGTGTTACGGAGAATGCGGCGGAGAAGCGTCCAATTGGTTCGTCTTGCAAGAGGAAATTTAATTTTGTACGCTACACGGGAGATCTTGGAAGTCTGAAGTCACCAGAAAGTCAACTAGAGGAGGAGCCGGTCACTATGATGCCAGCTGCAATAGAAAGCTGGTATATATTTATGCCATATAAGTATCATTGAAATCAAAGTAGTACATATATTTAATATATTTATTAAATAATTTATTAAATAAGTATAATAAGCATTATTGGAATCTCTTATTCAGGCTATTGTAACTCAGAAGTGGGATATCTACTAGAATATCATGATATTTCAACGCCCTGACTAACGACTGAAGCTCCGCTGAATCGATAGCCTGCTGCTATGGCTGTCGTTTTGCCTGCCAATTAGCCTGCAGCTATTTCTGTTGCCATGCCTGCCGTCTCCACTGCTGTCCAACACGCAGCTATTTCTGCTGCTATACCTGCCGTCTCATCTGCTGTCCAACACTCAGCTAATTTAGCTGCCATGCCTGCTGTCTCGCCTGCCGTTTAACACGCGGGCGTTATTACCACCCCGTCTACCGCCTTGCCCTACCTGCGGCCACGCTTGGTGTGCAAATTGCTGACCGGAATTGACAACACATGTACATACGTCCGCCGCCCAACCTCCTGTGGTACCTCTTCAGATTGGCGTACCAGCCAGGACCCAGGCGAATACCGTTGCTTCGCCTGCTGCACTATTGTCCGCTGTCTCAACTGCTGCCATGCCTTCCGTTGCCTTACGATAACTCCAGTAACTGCTCTCTTGTTCGAATTGGATGAGCAATTGGCTACATTACGCAAACAAAAAGTGCTAATAGAGCTCCAGCAGCAAATTCTAAGTTTGCAAAGTCAATTGGACAAGTCCCCCTTCTGAAACGTTATGAGCGACTCCGTGTGCTGTCTGCAGCCTCGATATAGTCTGTTGCTGTGAGCCAATCAACCGTCATTCATGCTGCCCCCCCCCCTGTCGTACGCTATGCTACATCTGCCGTTCATGACGGTAACGCTCCGACAACACAGAAGTGTCTGCTCGATAGCAAAATAAAATCTGCGTTGATAAACATAAATAAATCTAATCGAGTCTCTCATTTAGGACATTAAAATATACGCACCTAAGTGTTTTAGAACTAAAGGAAACAACAGAAAATATGTTCGGGCCAAAAGCTTTTTTGACAAATTAAATAAAAAGTCTTATTCGGGCAAGATATCTTAAGCAACGAAATTTCGCAAGGGCAGTTATAATAAAATTTTTCCACGGGGATACCATTGTCTTGTATTTGAGCATAAACCTAAACATCGTACGAAGACTGATCTTTATGAAGTCTAGAAAAAAAACTTGTTTTATATGTTTGGTTAGATTGGAGGGGCATGGGTACTCGAGGTAGCCCAGTAGTCAAGGGATTGGCTACTTGAATAGCGGGCATAATAAGAACTCGATCTCTTATTGCCTATAGTAACAGAGTAGATTGACTCCAATTTAAGAGTAGAGAAATTGGAGAATTGTTTTCGACGTACATGGCTGCGGGCTCAGATCAGAGAGATCAATAGGGAGGTTCTCGCTATGGCGCGAAACAAAGTTGTACTTTTTACGTTCCGGCGGCTCTATTAATAGAGCCGAATTAACGAATAAAGTCTCCATGTTCGAAAGCATAGAAGTTTCCTTTTTAAAAAGCTTAGTAAGGTCTTTAAAGGACTCTATAGTGCGCCTTATGCGGAACTGCACCTCTATGTCACGACAAGCTTCACAGTGCCAAAGTGGATCATTCTTTTTATCTAAACAGTCTAAACTTTCACAGTCAAGCCGCACATTTCTGTCTTGCCTTATTAACTTGACACTTTTTCGAGAAACAGACTTTGTTCGCCATTATAGGGTATTAACAATCTGGTATCACAAAAGAAGTTGTGAATACCTCAGAAACACAAACATAGGAAACAAGATAGATCTGCAAAAACAGCAAAAGAGGTGTTTAGTGTATTATACAATACTTCAACTACTGAGCATACCTGGTATTGAAATCATTGAAACGGGCTATTCACCTGGCTCCTTGCAGTCATTGAAGATTAAAAGCATCGAATTGGTTCCTTTGGCAAGGAAGGTGCTACCTTGCCTTCCGTTGAGTGTCTTCTTACAGGTAAGACTTTGTATACCCTCTGGGGTTTGTGAAAGGTATGTACCAGACAGAAGGAGGCGTGGCAGACCCCATAAAGTATATATATTCTTGATCAGCATCACAAGCAGAGTCGGTTTGGCCATGTCCGTCTGTCCGCCCATCTGTCCGTCTGTCTGTCTGTCCGTATGAACAAAGAGAACTCAGAGAGGTAAAAGCTACAATATCCGTTTTAGTCAGTAACAGAGAACTGCAACGAGTAATGAATTTTCAATCTGATTCGAATATTGATGTATACCCGTTGTGATTTATTCACATTTCCTGAGCGAAAAAAAATCATCCCTCATTCAACTGATTATTCATGATTTATACTCGCTCTGAAAGTTTGTGCTTCACTCACTACTCGTGATTAAAATAAGGCAACACTCGCACCTTACTCTGAGCGTAAGTTGCAAACACTCGATTGTGATTTGACTTTTTTGTGAGCTGGGCGTACGCCACGCTCACAGAACGGTTGCTACTCGATGAGTGAGCGTTAAAAAAGCGAGTGCTACTCGATGAGTGAGCGTTAAAATAGCGAGTGCTACTCGATGAGTGAGCGTTCAAAATGCGTGTGCGTCTCGGTGCGTGAGCGTTCAAAATGCGTATGATACTCGTACGTGATCGTACATTGACCCCGCGATACTTGCTCTGTGAATGAAATTTGAGCGTTCGCGACGCAGCGATGCCGGCTCTGTGAGCGTTCGCGACGCAGCGACGCCGGCTCTGTGAGCGTTCGACATATATCCATACATACATACATATACTTTTGCACATGCACGTATGTCGTATGTGCATATGTATGTATATTTCTACGAACGCATGCCATAAAATACGGCTCTCTCGCTCTCGCACATTACAAGAAGAGTGCACACAAACTAAAAAGGTCTTTGCTTGTGCGTCGCGACTCAGCCTATGCGATTCTTTGTGATACTCGCTCGTGAGCGTTGAAAACCAACGCTCAGCTTTCATTCATTCCTCACTGATTTCTGTGATACTCGCTCGTGAGCGTTGAAAACCAACGCTCAGCTTTCATTCATTCCTCACTGATTTCTATGATACTCGCTCGTGAGCGTTGAAAACCAACGCTCAGTTTTCATTCATCCCTCACAGATTTTTGTGCTACTCGAGTTTTTGGTGAACGAAATTTTCGCTCACACTCCGCTCACGTGTCTGTGATTTTTGTGCTACTCGATTTTTTCTGAACGAAATTTTCGCTCACACTCCGCTCGAGTGTCTGTGATTTTTGTGCTACTCGATTTTTTGTGAACAAAATTTACGCTCACATTAAATTCATACTATGACGCTCACTTGTTACGTGAACGATACTCGATTGAAAATGTAGAGCTACTATACTCGAATTGATTTGATTTTTTGTAGAAGTGAACAATCATACTCGAGTATACCCGTTGCAGTTCTCTGGTCAGTAACGACCACATATTTAGTCAGTCAATACAATAATCTTTTTTTCTCGATGCCACGCCCCATTAATATCTCGGTAACTATGGCACCTAGGGACACCAATTGTGGCATGCAGGTTTCTTGATGCAACATAAAGACAATGCCATCAAAATTTTTTGATGATTTTGATGCCACGCCTCCATCGCCCACCAAAAGCACAATTTCTTTGTAACTTTGCATGCGGCTGGCTCACTTATTTCTTAACGTATAGTTTTGTAACTTAGCATTTAATTCCAGACAAATAATATCAAACGATTGTGATTGTGAAATTTTATTAAAATCGGACTATAAATAGAAAAGTTTCTCAAACAACGAAAATCGTTACTGTCAAGCAAGGCATAACCACGTGCATTGCACTGAGCTGTGAACGTGTGAGCGAGATAGACATACAAATATGTGTGCAGGTTAAGTTGAACTCATATAATTGGAAACGAAGCTCAGAGGGTCTTACACGGTAGGCATGCCCGACTGACATTTCTTTCTTGTTTTTTTACACGAAAATGTGATTTTACACATGACAAGGCTTGGCCTCACGTTGATAGACCCGTTTAAACCATCTGCAAACGCTGAAATGGGAAGTTTTTTTCCACTCGCCATACACTCCAGATATTGCGCCATCCGATCATAACTTGTTTCGTTCGATGGCACATTGTCAGACTGACCAGCAGTTCCAGTCAAATGAAGACAACGAGAAATGGCTTGATCCGTGGATCGCCTCAAAAACTGGATTTAAAATAAGTTTATATTAGTTAAAAATGAATATGCTTAGCCAAAGCACACCCCAATAATAAATATTGTGCCTATAATAAATTTGTATTACATAAGATAAAAAATTTCGTCTACTTCAAAAATTCGTATACTTTTCAAATCTAAAAACTTACATAGAGAGTAATTTATAATTATTGCAAAAATAGCAAAAATTTTTTTCGGAGCTCTTTCATACGTATATTTACAGCAATTTCGCATTACTAATTATACCCTCTGAGGGGTATATTGGGTTTGTCAGAGGCGATTTGTATGTAACAGGCAGAAGGAGGCGTGGCAGACCCCATAAAGTATATATATTCTTGATCAGCATCAACAGCCGAGTCGATATAGCCATGTCCGTCTGTCCGTCCGTATGAACGAAAGGATCTCAAAAATGGTAAAAGCTACAAGTTCAAACTTGGTCAGTATCGACCACATATTTAGTCAGTCAATACAAGTTTGTTTCCTTTTTTTTGATGCCACGCCCCATTCGCCCACAATAAGCGAAAAACTAGACATATCTCGAAAAAATACAGGTTTTTTGCGAATATTTCGGTAACAACGGCAGCTAGGAACACCAATTTTGGCACGCCAAAATTGCTATTTGCAATATAAAGACAATGCCATCAACATTTTTTGGATGCCACGCCTCCTTCGCCCACCCAAAGCACAATTGCGTTGTAACTTTGCAAGCGGCGGGCTCACTTATTTCTAAACGTATATTTTGTAACTTAGCATTTATTTGCAGACAAATAATATCAAACGATTGTGAAAATTTCATTAAAATCGGACTATAAATAAAAAAGTTTCTTAAACAACGAAAATCGTTACATTCAAGCAAGGCATAGCCACGTGCATTGCTCTGAGCTGTGCACACAAGCAACGAAAACAAAAACGTGCGAGCGAGATAGACATACAAATATGTGTGCATGTCAGTGTTGCCGTTTTGTCCTTTTTGCGGACAGATTTGTCCTTTTTTTAAGTGTAGCTGCCGGAAAAATTTCGAAACGTCCCCTGTCCGGAAAAAATGCCTTTTTTATTTTATTTTATCCTTTTTTTATCCTTTTTTAATTTTTGTCAGTTGCATATATTATTTGCTATTTTCAACTAGATGGCATCGCTTTGATAATGATTTTTAGGCTTCAGCAATCATTTTTCAATGCTATGCAACTCTGTTTTATATGCAACCCTGTTATACATGTGTAATCAAAATCAAATTTATCGAACATCGTTTACTTGTTTGTAAATTTCAAAGTTTGAACATGCCGAAAGACGCTTACAAACAAAAATTTCGAGATTCTTGGATGAAAGAATCCGTCTTAAAGAATTGGATGTGTCGAGATGCCAAGGATCCGGATAAGGCATACTGCAAATACTGCAAGTGCAGTTTAAACCCCAAAATTGACCAGATCCGTGCTCATGGTCACACCAAGAAGCACATTCAAAATGCAGAGCCTTTCGCGCAGGTTAACAAAATCGCGTTTGAACCTCTATCGAGCAACATTACTTGTCGTCAGGAGGCTGCTCTTGCATTGTTTTGTGCTCAACATTGTGCTATAAACCCTCAAGAAAAGGATGTTGACGATGCTGGGTTTGACGAAGTTTTAAATAATTTAATCGAAATCGAATAAATTCATTAAAACTTTATGTTTTAGTATAGAAAATTCGTTTGTCCTATTTTTTTGTCCTTAAACAAAAAATCTGTCCATTTTTTGTCCTTTTTTTGAGCTTAACCATCCGTTTTTTGTGTGTCAGCGTCGGCAACACTGGTGCATGTTAAGTTCTTGCAACAGCTATTCCAATTTGAACTTATATAATTGGAAACGAAACTCAGAGGGTATTACACGGCCGGCATGCCCGACTGACATTTCTTTCTTGTTTTAAACTACACCAATTCAAGTTTGTGGATTTGAAAGTTACAATAAAAAAAAAAAACAAAATAAACCGTTTGTTTGTTAATTTTTTTTTTAAATCTTAAATAAGTTAAATGAAATAAAAAATTTGTTATATTTAACATGATAATCTTTTTTATATTGTAATCATTTCTTTTTTAAATAACCGAGATAAGCGAAATGGAACAAGTATCCTGAAATTGTAATACCCTCTGAGATTGATTTTAAATTATGTGAGTTTATATCCGATTAACGCTTCAAGAATTTAACATGCAGAAGTGTTTAAAGGTTTATCTCGTGGCAACAAAATAGGAAAACCAACTCGTATTGACTTGATGCTGATAAGAAATATATACATACATATACTTTATGGGTTCTGATACATCTATTTCTGTCTGTTACATTCTTTTTACAAACTCCAATAAATCCCTCAGAGGGTATTAAAACTGAACCCAAAAATGTGGTCGGGTGACCATTATCCCATATATTGCTTAAAATCCGTAAAAATCGTTTTTTAAAAATCAATTTTATTCATATATGTACATAGATATAAAAACTCACTTACGCTTTTTCTAAAACACATTTTTCTTAAAAATAAATTAAAGAATTTCAGCTAAAATAGTTTGATTTAATAAAACAAGCATTTAATGATAAATAAATGAGTGTATGTTGCCAAACATTGCCGGAAACTTTAGTGTCAAATCAATTTAACTACAATCCTATATAATGCTATAAAATTCAGTACCTTTTTAAACTGCAATTATTACTTTTGAAATGTAGCTTGTTGAAATGTAAACATGTCAAATTAAAAATATTTGTTAATGCATTAATTTTGTAGTTGTAAGTGCAATGTATTGTGTGTCAATTCTGTACAAATGGACTGTTGTCGAACAAAAATGGAGGGAACGTGACTAAAAGCAATTAGATCAACGCTGTTATTAATTTTGCCTTTAAGTTGACAAACTTCTCACTGGTAGCTGCAACTCTCTGAAAAAAAATTATAATTTGAATTTTAATTCACAAATTTGTATAAAATATATTTACTTACCAAAATTAAATCTTGTACAAGATTGGCGAGTCCCCGATTGGCCAATACCACGAGACGCGTCACAGGGCCAGGTATGCCTTCAGTGTAACCATCCACTAAACGTGAGCTATCACTGCCAGGATCCGCGTCGTCTGTGACACTGCTACTAGTACCACCGCCTACGCTATTGCCTGCCTCATCACCTTGCTGCGTCTGTACACTGCCCGAAAATAGCTGAAAAAAGGTAATGTTAGCTAAGATGATGCTAATATTCTTATTTTCAATTTACTTACGCGCACTGCATCAAGCAAAAAGTTGCCCGATCCGCCTCCTATACTGTTGCCATTTGGCGAGGCGCCGCCACCACCGCTTGATCCGCCAGCCAGTCCAGCTCCACCGAAGCTCAGAAATCTTTTAAATAGATTACTTATATGGTGTTCAAAATCATTATTAAAAAGAAATTAAAATTAAAAAAAGTTTACAATTAGTTAATCGCTAAAATTTAATTTCAATTACGCTTTGAGACTTTGAGGTGTTATCACCTCTTGACAGTGTCAACCCAGCAGTGAGTCCGAACGACTACTGTCAGAGGTCATGACCAAACCCAGCTGTCAATGTTACAAAGTCCAAGGTGAGGATGATGGACAGTGTTGTTGAATGCGCTGCACAGTGGACGGTTCCCTACATCAGGCTCACAATAAGTCCAAAAATACATTTTCGAATTTGTTTAATATTATTTTGAATTTTGATAATAAACATCCTAATGATTTTCATATTATACCCTCTGAAGGGTATATTGGGTTTGTGAAAAGTATGTAACAGGCAGAAAGAGGCGTGGCAGACTCCATAAAGTATATATATTCTTGATCAGCATCAACAGCCGAGTCGATATAGTCATGTCCGACTTGCACACTGTGCAAGTTCAGCGCTCCCTCAAATTTAAACTCATATAATTGGGAATAAAAATCAGAGGGTATTGCAAAGTCGGGAAGCCCGAATGAATTTTTCTTTCTTGTTTTAAGGAGAGTTTCCAGTTAAACTAAATTGAAGTGAATGCTGTCAAAGTGTTATAAAATAGTTTTGATGTGTTGACTCTCTTGCAAACACGCACGATTACGAATTTCAGTAAAGCCTTTAGTTAAGTAAAAACTACTATCATGGACCTCTCACTATTTAAAAAAAAAATATTTTTTAAAACGCATATATTTTCGAAAGATCTTGAATATTGCATGGTAATCAACTTGGCAGTTACCTTTTTGCTTCGATCATAAAAATTTTTCTTTGGTCATATCTTAATCATACCTACAAATTAACACTGATGATATCAACATTTGTTTATCCTACAAAGTACCTTTAACGTAAAGCATTTAGCAAACAAATCTAAATACATTTCCTTCGAATTTTGAAATATTGAAAATGTAAAATAATGAGATTCCTAACATTATTATCTCAATGACATTATTTTGTAATGTTCCAATAATTTTAAAAATTCATAAAATATGCTGCGGCGATCCGTAAGCAATTAAATTTACTTGTTCGAACCATTCTTTCGTGGGGTAACCTCAATACGAAACCATTTTTTTTAATATTATGTCTTACTATCCTATTTTCATATTCGGCTAGCGATTGTGAAATGTAATAAATTATTACAAAATCAATTTCACAATTTACAGCTGATTTCGTTAATTTTTTAATTGTGACCAGATTTATAATTACACACACTGGACACACCGAGCAGCTCGTAGGAAACAGCGGTCAACAGCTGATCGCGAATTCTTAAGATAGTCAAAGCACGTTTGTTGAGACATGGTTCATGTTTTTATTAGAATGTCTGGAAAAGTACATGGTTTGTTACTTACCTTTTGTTTCGATCATCCAGGTCAACCGAATCTTCTGCAGAGTCAAGAGTCAGCTCATCGATTGCTGGAGACTTTGATTCCGATACCTGTAGGTCATTGGTACTCAAACTTTTGACGTCAGTACCAGTATTTACCGCGGGAGCCTCATTATTAAAACTTAGCTGGATGGGCTTACTGGACGCATCTGCAACAGTCGCACTGGCTGATTGGGAAACAGCTGCGGCAGCTGCTTCTGCTTCTTTCACCTGGCGAGCTACTCTTATGGTTTCCTCGAGTTGTTTGTTAATGGCCGATAAATCGATTTTTGCATTGGAATCGCCGATCTGTGATAAGAACAGGGTTGCCCATGGGATTGACCGCACGTTTTTTGAAAAGGTTTTGATTTGTATTGCAACAATTTAAAGTTTTTGGAATTTATTTTGTGCATTTAAAATTTTAAAAAATATATAGATGTAAAAAAATGTATACGTTTTTGGATTCCGTGACGTAGAGTTGGATATAATGTTAGTTCGTTAATGCGTCCGTGTCACAAAATTTATTTTTGTAAGAAACGAGGTGAGTTTATGATGTAGTGAAGACGATAAGTCGAGTAAAAATGACAAAGTGCATCAAAGTGTTAGTATTCCGTATTTTAAATTAAATGAATTTAAGTTAAGTATGGATAGTTGCGGAATTGTGATTATTTTCCCATGTTTTTTTTAACATTGGAATTATTGATTAGTGATAAATTTATGCACGTGCACACATGTATTTATCAATGTTATTTTAATACAATTTTCGATATTTATAAAACGTAATTTAATTTTGTTCATTTGATTTTCAATTGGAGTTTGGAAGATTTATGTCAATTAAATTTCGATTTCAAATATTTTGTTGATTTGTTGAAATTAGTGTTTATTATAGTTTTTAGTTAATTGCACAAAACGAATCGGTTTAATGGAACATGAAAATAAAAAGAAAAGGTTTTAAAGTAAACAAAGAGAATAGAAAGCAGATAGACATCTACCTATGTGCAATCAATACCTAACACATAACCCCTATTAAAAGTTTTTTAAGGGAGAGGTAAGGTCTTAAGTGCGAAAAACACATATTTTCCTACATTTATTTAACATAATTAATAATGTTGTTTTACCTTTAAAACATAAATAATAATAAACAAGAAAATGTCAGTCGGACAAGCCGACCGTGTAATACCCTCTGAGCTTTGTTTCCAATTATATAAGCTCGAATTGGAGTTGCTGCTGCAAGAGCTTAACATGCACACATATTTGTATGTCTATCTCCCTCGCACAATGTTTTTCGTTTTCGTTGCTTGTGTGCAGAGCTCAGTGCAATGCACGTGGCTATGCCTTGCTTGAAAGTAATGATTTTCGTTGTATGACCAACTTTCTTATTTATAGTATAATTTGGTGGGCGAAGGAGGCGTGGCACCCAAAAAATTTTGATGGCAATAAATTTATATTGCATCTAGTATTTTGCATGCATCGGAGTCCCTAGGTGTTAAATTAACTGAGATATTTCCCAAAAATAATGTATTTTTTCCGAGGTATGTCTGGTTTTTCGCTTATTGTGGGCGAACGGGGCGTAGCATCAACAAAAAAAAAAGATTCTTGTATTGACTGACTGAATATGTGGTCGATACGGACTAAAATGGAGATTGTAGCTTTTATCATCTCTGAGTTCTGTTTGTTCATACGGACAGAAGGACAGACAGACGGACATTGCTAAATCGACTCGGCTTGTGATGCTAATCAAAAATATATATATGCTTTATGGGGTCTGCCATGCCTCCTTCTGTCCGTTACATACTTGTCACAAACCCAATATACTCCTCAGAGGGTATAAAAATCGTAAATAAAAAAATTATTAAATTAATTCCTGACTGACTGTATCCGGAGTGAGACGAGCACTAGAACTCGCTGCCGTATCTTTTGAACCAAAATAATCTTGTAAGTGCACTTAGACTTTGATGTTTTCAAAATTCGTTATGATGTTCGCGGCTTATTTTTGAGGCACCTTCGGTGATATTAAAAGTGTTGATATTTTTAGCTGTATTTTTTCAAACTTACTTTACTGTAGTCCAAAATGATAGAATTAATTTTTCCACATTTAAAACGTGTGTTTGTACCAATGTATCAGTAAAAAACTTTTTCAGCTTTCACAGCTGAGATATTATATAGATATCAGAAAATTTATACTAATATGTGTGTGTGTTTTATGAGGGCTAATTTAATTTTGCTAAAAATTTAAAATAGTATCTTGTAACACATATTCAGAACCACAGATGTAACCTTTTTTTTGTGTTTGGAAAAAAAATAGTAACATAGCAGTTGCTTGAACATAAAAATTTGAACAGAAGTCCACTCAGAGATAGTAAAGAACTGGTGGAAAAAGAAAATCAAATGATATTGTAGGTGACATTGTCATTTAAGTGCATAGAAAAAGGGTATAATAGCTCAAACATAATTTAGGAAAAATCAGAATATCAGCCATAATATACATACATATGTATATGATTATATATTTTTTTCAAAGTAAAATTTTTCAGAAAGGTTTTGTAGTTATTAGTTTTTTGTTAAAATTTTAAATAATCTTAGGCTGCCGAATAACTTCCATGTGGACCAATAAGTATTGGATCAAGCAATTTCATTATCCTGGAAGACCGGGTGAAGTATTACCTCTTGCGTATGCACAGCTACCAATTGTAAAGACACATCCCAATCGTCATAAGTGTACGATGTCCTGGCGCTCAGTTGGCTCAAAAAAAAACGGTCTCTCAATTAAAAGAGATGTGTCAGCTTTTATAGAGACAGAATGCGAGAAATATAAGAATCTGCTCCACACTGCTCCGGAAGCAGCTCCTATTAAGTAACACATATGTAAATATGTGATGTATTTCATTTTTTTCCGTTAACCTCTGACTAAAGCAGTCGTGTAGATATGGTGAATGTGAATATATAATTCTAAAATAATATTACAAAATAATGAATTACTACTGAAACAATAAATATTTTAAAGTCAGGGCCAGTTAAATAGACTAGATCCATATAAAATGATATGTAAATATGTGTATGATAGTTCTATTAAATGACAGTACTTATTATATTAAAATTACAATTAAAAAAACAATTGTGCAAAGCGCAGTCGGTGGTGCATGTACGTTGAATATGAGGCCTTCTGAAAATCTGAATAGTTTATATCACCAACTATATCTTAATGGAGAAAAATGATTCCAGTAATGTTATAGTGAATCAAAAGGCTAAAGCATTGAAAAACATCTGGTTCAATGGACTGGCTGGAAGTTTGAGTAAAATTAAACTCAAGACCAAATATAAACTAAACATTTTATTTACAGAGGAGAGCATACTCATGGACAATATTAAAGAGTGCAACCAACTAGGGAAGTATATAGTTATTTAATGTCAAAAATTCTTAAAATCTTCAGACTAGCGTTAAATAAACCAAGATTACCTATGACCTTACCTACAAAGAATTTCGTTTTAGCTGATTTAGACATACTTGTTGAGTTCTACATGTGAGATTTGAAGATAACCATGAAAGAAAGGTCGAAAAAGGAAAACCTACTTGTTAATTTTGAAGAAATGACATCAGAGGTAAATTCTAGCCAATTAGTGGAAGGCTGTCAAGTACTCTTTACGAAGCAATGTGCAGCAAGGGATAATATCGACTTGTAGATATGTTGCAATGTGGATGCTACAATCTTTCCAAAAAGCTTAAAGACTAGAGATAGACTACAAACTATCAGAACTAAAACACATTTAATGCATGCAATTAAGAATGTTAAGAATTGTCAGGACGCAAATAGTAAGAAGACTTTAAAATTTTATTTGAAGAAATGACATGACTTTGCTTTGACCATTTTAAAAAGATTTTACATCATGCTTGAATTAGATTGAAATATTAGTTTTCCTTGCAGTCCTTATGGTGCTCGATATGAAAGATTATTAGATTTGGTAGAATATGAGCGAAATGGTCTAAAGCAACAGAATTTTCGCTAACGGTTTACAAATTACAGCAAGGTAACAAGGTAAGGAAAATCTATTATGAGGGTTCCTGCAAACTCTTATACAGGTATTCATCATAGGAATTATAATTAGAGAGATTCTAATCAAATTTATCCTTAAAATATTTTAAAAGTTCATTTAAACACGCTGAAACTATTTGTATCATTAATATTTTGAAGTTTTAGTGAAATTCAAGCTAGCTTGAGTGAAACGGACTTTGCAACACTTTTAGGGAAACCGAGGTCGAAAAGAGAATTAAAACTGTTGTAGAAAAATCGACAGCTATGATCATATCGTTTGTTTGTGAAATTACAAGAATCTGCTGATTAAGCGGGCTGACAAAAGAAAATTAAGGTAAAAAATAATTGTGAGTTTTAGCCGACTTTGAGGTCAATTAGTCGATATGACTATTTATACAACAACAAAACAGTGCACAAAGCACTTGCCAGAAGGCAAGGAGCAAGGCTAGGTAAACTAGTTTCAAGAGAGGCCAATCTCTATCATCAGTACCATTTTGCTGACTTCTCCACAATCCAAGCTCTGAGTCAAGTTTAAGCAGCTATAACCGTTTGAGAATTATAGTGCCCAAAAATGACAAAAAAGCTGGACCGCCGAGTTTGCCCTCTGTGTACTGTTTAGTTGTTGCTGTTCTGAGTTGATGTCCAACGGCACATACGGCTCAGAATGATCTTCAAGCGCTAAATAGAAGGTTTTAGATATGTGTAAATAGTGTAGTATTTAAGGGTATTCGATGTATTTTTATGTTTAATTAAAGCGCTCTCCTTTTAAGCGAGCGTAGTAAAATATCCAGTCTTGGACTAAAACAAAGATTTTTTGTTTATTAAAACCTAAGGTTAAAATAAGAAATAGCGGCAGATCATCAAATCATAAAAATTACCCAAAAAGAAGCATATCTCCATCAAACTTCAAACAGAGCTCTCCAAACAGAAAAATAATGAATAAAGGAACCTTACATAATGAACAAGTACCTTGAACAGCTAGACTCGGAAAGATGTTGCCCAAGCAACCTGTCATGCAGAGTCAACTGAAACTGAAGAATACAACAATTTAACAATTTGTGTATTAAAGAGATTGTTGACCGACTAGCAATAGTTAATACACACTTATCACCCATTATACAAGCTCCTGAGTTACAGGTGAGCTAAGTCAGAAAAGCTCAACGCCAACACAATATGGAAATCGCCTAGAGAAACCGTGCAACGTGGAGTTCAGAGGGCTTTATTTCTTGTTAAATTCATACATTTTTTGAGTACATGTCATTCCGAATCGGGGATGGGAATATCTAAAGTAAACAGTCAAATATTTGTATTTCCAATTTCTTACGTTGCTCTAACTGTGGCTGTTCGTGTGTATTTAATTATGCCCCCACATGCAAAAATGAAGTTTTAAAAAAAACACAAATGTCATTAAGAAAAATATGAAACCGATTAAAAATATAAGTCTGTTTAGATAAAACTATAAAAGCCACCTTTCAAATGAGATATCATCAATTGCGATCACACAATCCGATCATTATGTTTATTTTCTATAGATAGTCGCAGGAAGCACAGCTTTCTCATCGCCCAAATATATTAGAATATTATGCTTGTATGTAAAATGTACATGCAGTAAACCTATATCAGCAATATGAGACTTAAAAATATAAGAAAGTTTTCTTTATATTTAACACCGGTTCGACCGATCGTTCATATGGCAGCTATATAACTTTGTTTTCGGAGATATTGAAAAGTTGTAAAATAAATGGTCAATAAACAAAATTAATTGAGTTTGTTAAAAAAATATGTAGTATAAGTATGTACATACATATGCATGTATTCATAAATATCATAAACCAAATCTTAAATGTCTTATTGAAAGGAAAGACAGCTTGAGAGGATGAAGCAGTTATGTAGATAGAATAGGAAAGAGTGGAACAGAGAAAAACTAAGAGGTATGTGTAGAATTGTGAGAAGATAAAGCAAGAGCGAGACAGAGATAAGCTTGAAAGAGAAATCGGTAAATTACAAAAAAAATAATGTCAGTAATAGTGACAATTTTTTTGTGTTCATGTTAGAATGTATCGAAAACAAATAAAAAAGAAACATAATAAATATATAACAGCATTGCGATACAATATATAGTAAAACTTTATATTTTTTATATATACATATTCATTGTATATGCTTAAAATTGTTTTTACAATTAGGACTTGCAGGGTTGTTATTGTAGCGTTTGTTTTTTCTTGTCGCATTTCCAATTCTTGCAGCTGTTTTGAAAATACGGAACAAAATTTAAAATGTGTTATTTTTTATCTGGGATAAAATGAATAAATACAGTCATTTAAGCATATTACACCCACATTTTATTTACGACGAACAACCATCGTGGTGCTGTTGTCTTTATGATCTGCATCAACTTCGTTGTCATCATCGGGTTCAAAAGTGGGCAGCTCAATTGTCACTCGTGTCCCGCTATTGACATTTTTTGAACTGCTATCGGCGCTGCTATCGCTAGTATTAGTAGTGGCAATGCTACTACTTTCGTCGTCGTCATCAAAGTCAGCGTCAAAGGTGGTGCGTGCTGCATTTGCGGAATTTCCTTGAATGGCGGTTCGGAGAACTGTCGGGCCCAAGGATCGCAAAAGCTTGGATATGATACGATTTGCTTGCTCGTCAACTTGCTGCAAAAACCATGTTTCGATGAGATGCCGGATTCGGAACGGTTTACAGTAAATAGTTGAGTATTGACCAGTATGTAGTGCGCGTGCATCAGGTACATTATAAAAAATGGACTGATTGAGTCTACCTTATTGTTGCTTATTTTAAAATAGAACATTAATTTTAGGGCCTAAAAATTAAGTATTTTATAATCTTTATATTGTTGGGTAAATGCTAAAAATGGCCAAATCCACTAGGTGGCCGACCTCAAATATCTTTCACATACTATATACAAATGGACATGTATTTAATAATAAGTAACGTAAAATAAGACTATTGTCAATGCTCAAAAGTTATTGTTTGTATCTTGATTAAGGAGAAATTAAGTCCAATAAAACTCAAAGCACTAAAATAGAAATATGTTTGTATATCAAAACATATGTAAGTAGGAAATAATTAATTATATTTAGTAGAATGAAGTATAAAATTATCATCAGAGATAGTTTTGAGTTGCGAAAGCACTCAAACTAAAAAAAGTTTTAACACTTTTATACCCTCTGAGGGGTATACTGGGTTTGTGAAAAGTATGTAACAGGCAGACGGTGACGTGACAGACCCCATAAAGTATATATGTTCTGGATCAGTATCACAAGCCGAGTTGATTGAACCATGTCCGTCTGCGCGTTTGTCCGTCTGTCTGTCCGTATGAACAAACAGAACTCAGAGATAGAAAGAGCAACAAGTTCAAAGTTGGTCAGTATCGATCACATATTCAGACATCTTTTTTTTTGTTGATGCCACGCCCCATTCGCCCCAATAAGCGAAAACCCGCACTGGATAAGAGACAAACAATATCAAACGACAATGAAAATTGCATTAAAATCGGACTATAATTAAAAAAGTTAGTCATACAACAAAAATCGTTGGTTTCAAGCGAGGCATAGCAACGTGTATTGCACACAAGCAGCGAAAACGAAAAACACAAGTTCTTGCAGCGATTACTTCAACTTGTACTCATATTATTGAAAATAAACTCAAATGGTATTACACGGTCGGGATGCAATCAATTTTTAAAAACCTCTTTTCTTTATTAGAGGAAAGGTCGAAAACACCATCTCATTTCAATAAAAAAATTAAAATTAATTTAAAACAAAAAATGAAACAAATTCCGCAGCTTTTTTCAACCAACTAACAAATTAAATTCTAAAACTAACAAATTATATAAAAAAAAATTATGTGTCAAAAAGATTTACAATGGTAGTTGATCACAAGGGTGGACATACTAAATATTAAATATATATTTTTTTATTTAATTTGTCAGTTTTAGAATTTAATTTGACTTGAAAATATAAAACGGAAACTCGACGTTTATCCCTCACAAAAATCTCGTACAGGGTTTTTCCCGTGGTAAACGGGCGTGATTGGTCAAATGCAAAACAGACGATCACACGAACGTTTGCATAAAAACGAAAGTTTGATTCACAGCAAGGTCGGGTTTGATTCAAAATTTCGTATTTGTTGCAGTACTCTCATATGTAATTAGACAGACAACACAATGTACTAGTGTAGCTTAACGAACAACCTTGTGAATATAATAATATCATTAATCCACAGATAGCTAATAATATCATTACAGATAGCTAATAATATCATTACAGATAGCTGAGGCTAGTTTAATCTGTTTCTCTTACAGATATTTTCATAATTTACTAGTTTCTGGTCTTACAAATTAAATTATGAAAAAATGTAAATGTGTTTTAGAAATGCGAAACACTTATCTAAACTCTGCACATACAATAGCCGCATGGACATGTGAACTAAAGGACTCGACTTTTATTGCATATGTGTCATTCCTATTTATTGATGTTCATAATTTCTGAAATTAAATAAATGCATTTATCCAAAATTCAATTTCTCGTAGCAATGTGTTCCAAGATCTGTTTACGATAAAACAAAATAGGAACGGCTACAGTCGAGCACGCCGACTGTGAGATAATACGGCGTATTCGATAATTTATAATTATATACATATTTATATTCATATTGGTCAGAAAATTTATTAAAAAAAGTATGTTGCATCTACTGTGTAAGTTTGGTTTTGATACCTCAACAGACAAAACATTTCTCGTACTAAAGACATATCTTGGCTCTATTGTTTGTCAGATTACTTATATGAGAGCTATGTGATATAGTTGTCCGATCCGAACCAAAGTTGGTCAGTGTTTAGATAACACTACCATACACATACTGTGTGAGTTAAGTTCAGTTATCTTGAAAAACAAAATTAGAAGCATAGACAAATTTAGTACATTTTTCAGTTTTTATCATATTTAATTTATATGATATAGACATCCAATTTTAATCAAAATCGGTCAGTATATTTATAGTACTACTTTACACATACTGCGAACCTAAAATTTTTTATATTAGCAATAAAATCTGTAAAAATCATTTAACAAAAAGGAAGTGAACAAATGTATATACATATTTTTGAATTTTACATTTTTAATACTACTAGGTGTTGGCAGATTGGTGATAAAATCGTCTCTTAGTATCCGTTCGTGATGAGCTGGCGGGTGCGAACCAGGTACACAAATACTCCAAAGAAATTTATTTGTATCCCACTTTTTCAATGGTGTTTTAAGTTCTACCATATTTAAATGATTCTTTTAATGAATTTTGACTGTCATATGGGCCAACAATTGTCAATAGATTCCATAGCAGGTCTGCTGTCTGACCAATTTAATTAAGTAATGCCCATATCGTTATTTAGTTTTGTAATCTAATAAATCATAGAAGTGGTTAGAAGGCTGGAGTTAATGGGCTTAATTACAGAACGAGTCCAATGGCAAGGAGCAGAGTCATCTTGGACAATTGGATTTTCTTCTCTCTATAATTGATTCTTAACTGGGTACAATGCCCTTAAATACTTGGCTGAATATATCACTTCCGACCAATTCGATTCTGTCTAGTATGCCTTACTTTTAGCACATTCCAAACATTCTCTTCTGCAGTTTTGCAGCAATTTTGATGAATTTTCTTTAAAATAATTGGATTTCTCTTGGATTTTGTCTTCTATTTCTTTATTTATACTTTCTATTTCTCCAGTCTCATGATCCATTGATCCCTTTTGAGCTAAATATAGTAGCATTTGTATACGAATGACTTAAAAGACACATACAAAAAAAAACAAGAAAGAATATGTCAGTCGGGCATGCCGACCGTGTAATACCCTCTGAGCTTCGTTTCCAATTATATGAGCTCTAATTTGGAGTAGCTGCTGCAAAAACTTAACATGCACACATATTTGTATGTCTATATCGCTCGCACAGTGCAATGCACGTGACTATGCCTTGCTTGAAAGTAACGATCTTCGTTGTATGACAAACTTTTTTAATTATCGTCTGATTTTGATGAAATTTTCACAATCGTTTGATATTATTTGTCAGCAAGTATATGCTAAGTTACAAAACTATACGTTAAGAAATAAGTGGGCCAGCAGCAAGCGAAGTTACAACGTAATTGTGATTTTGGTGGGCGAAGGAGGCGTGGCATCCAAAAAATTTTGATGACATTATCTTTATATTGTATCTAGTAATCTACTTGCCAAAATTGAAGTCCCTAGGTGTTATATTAACTGAGATATTAGCCAAAAACATGTATTTTTTCCGAGGTATGTCTAGTTTTTCGCTTATTGTGGGCGAATGGGGCGTGGCATCAAAAAAAGGAAACAAACTTGTCGATACTGACCAACTTTGAACTTCTAGCTCTTACCATCTCTGAGATCTGTTTGTTCATACGGACAGACGCACAGACGGACAGACGGACAGACGGACATGGCTATATTAACTCGGCTGTTGATGCTGATCAAGAATATATATACTTTATGGGGTCTGCCACGCCTCCTTTCATTAAAATCGGACTATAAATAAAAAAGTTTCTTAAACAACGAAAATCGTTACATTCAAGCAAGGCATAGCCACGTGCATTGCACTGAGCTGTGCACACAAGCAACGAAAACGAAAAACGTGTGAGCGAGATAGACATAGAAATATGTGTGCATGTTAAGTTCTTGCGGCAGCTACTCCAATTGGAACTCATATAATTGGAAACGAAGCTCAGAGGGTATTACACGCTCGGCATGTCCGACTGACATTTCTTTCTTGTTTTAAAATGCAACCCTGTCATTTTAATCATGCTTCAAAGTCAGGTAATTAGTCAGCTAATGAGAAGAAATTGGCGGGAAATATTTATTCACTTTGAGCGTTTGGCAAATGCACACTTAACAAAAATAAAATATTGGAAAAAGTTAATTTTAGAGGTCAGGGTATGTAGATTGAAACATCTAAAACAAATTTAACTATTTTGTGTTAAAATTCGTTATATGTTTAATATTTATATTGGTTAGTATTGTAAAAAAAATTAAAGAAATCCAAGCCAATGTATGTCAAAATATAGTAGAAAGTGTGTTTTAAAAATCAGTAATAACCTTGTTTGCGGCTCTTGTGATACTTTCAACTTGTACGAACGCTGTGGATCGACACTGACCGCAACTTTAACGCCCTTGCAAACTGGATATTTGGCCAATCGGCGGAATATTTGCTAACTGATGATAACATAAGTGAAATAATATAGAAAATAAGAAGTTTTGAAATGTATATTGCTTCAAATCTGCAATAATAATTGCATTAGTGATGCCGGTAGGCTGTTTTGGGGAAATGAATGTTACATGCATGACACGCTAGACACAATTCTCAAGTAAATAATATGCTAGGTGTATTCCAAAGATCTAAAAACTTTTAAGATTCTCTCATTCCAAGTTCGCAGCTCGTCATAAAGAACAACCCTTCCGCAAGAATAATTTTCTATTAAAATTTTCCCAAAAATTATTCAGTCTTTTACTTATGATTACAGTTTTTATGATAACTCGGATGATTCGAAAAGAGACAATATAAATATATATTCATTTGAATTAGCTTTACAAAACAACTAAAAATTTTAAAATAAATTGTTAGAATGGGTAAATAGTAGAATAAATTAATATATATAAGACCTGTCATTACGTAAGAATTGAATCATAATAACAATTTATTATCCAAAAATATATTTTACTTTTTAATTACTACCAGTATTACACTAATACTACAAACAAAATTTATCTATTATCTTATAATTTTAGATCTCTTCTAGCGTTATTATTAGGAAGTTAGTCAGCAGAGCTGTTAAAAAAAGCATTCGAATATATATTTTATATTCGAATGCTTTTTTTTAACAGCTCTGATTATAATTCGATCTTGCTGTAATTTTCAGGATCATTAAATAGTGTTTTTTTCCCCAAATATACATATGCTAAGTTACAAAACTATACAAAAGTGTACTATAAGTTTTTCAAATATTTCTTATTCGTGAAAGAGGCGTGGCATCCAAAAAGTGTTTATGGCATTGACTTTATATTGCATTTAGCAACCTGTATGCAAAAATTAGCGTCCTTCGGTTTTATGTTTCTGAGACTGAGGCTATATTGACTCGGCTGTAAAAGCTGATCAATAATATATATATTTTATGGAGTATGCCACGCCTTCTTCCGCCTGTTACATACTTTTAACAAACCAAATATACCCGTCAGAGGGTATAAAAACAAAAAAAAAGCAAAACCCTAAAAAATTGCACCTATTTTAACCGGAAAAATATGTTTTAAAAGTTGCCAGTTGAATTTCGGAAGTAAGTTCCAGGAGCAACACGGAAAAGGACGGGGTATATTACTATTGGGTGAGCTCGTACTGAGCTGTGAGCTGTACTTTGCTTTCTTGTGATACCCTCTGAGGTATGGGTTTATTGAAAGTATGTAACAGGTAGAAGGAGGCGTGGCTGATCCCATAAAGTATATATATTCTTGATCAGCATCAACAACCGAGTCGATTTAGCCATGTTCGTCTGTCTGTCCTTATGAACGAAGAAAACTCAGAATATCTCAGTAACTACGGCACCTAAAGACACCAGTTTTGGAACGCAGGTTGCTAGATACAATATAAAGTCAATGTCAATTTTTGGATGCCACTCCCCTTCGCCCATTAGAAATATTTGAAAAAATTTAAAGTTCGCATCCCTCTAACTCACGTGCATTGCACTGAGCTCTTAAATACAAATTTCTTTAATAGCAAATTTAGTTATCACTCAACAAAACAGTCGACTTTTAAAAATGCTAGCTCTTTAAAATATCAAAACAGCCCATTTTGCTTTCTAAGAATTATTTGAAGTTTTGTGTTTGACACATTTACCATATAGACTAGAAGCAATAAAATTGACGAACAACCGCGTATCTATTGCTATCTCACGCTCTTTGTTTATTTTTTTTACCATTTCATTTTATTCAAAAAGTTTGAAACATTTTTAACAGTTCAAAAGTCTGAGCTATTGAACTTGCTTGTCAAAACTTATCTGTACACACCCTTTTTGACTGGTACTAAATGTTTGAGTCTGATAATGGACTTGTTCCTCTATGCACATACCAACTAAAAATGCACATTTTTAGTGTTATTCCATATAGTTTTATTTGTGGTCTTAATTGAACTTAGCTTTTATATATTATAGTGTTGTATGCCTTCAATGGACTTACAAAACTTTAGTGAAACTAGCAAATGTCACATAATTTATATGTAACATAGTAATAGATAATTAACTGCCATAGGAACGATGGGTCGATTTATTATTGAAAAATTTCTATTATTTTGAGATTTGGTGTTACATATATAATTTATTTCTGCCAAATTTCGTAACTGACGGACAGCTATATTATATAGGGACAAATGGTCAGAAACGGATGTGTTCGTGTGGAGGAAAAGTTCGAGTACAAATTCCAAATCAACCAATTCGTTTCTTTTAATATTGACATTGGAATTAATACATAGTAACATTGTTTTCGTGTGATTTGGTGTTTAATAACATTTTGTTATAATGTCATAGCAAACACTGGGACTTTTATATTTTAAGCTTTACTACTTAAATTTATTAAAAAAAGATAAAAATAAATAAAACTAATGTTAGCTCACAAATTAAGACTATTAGAAATAAGATATTAAAACCAGATAAAAGCCAGTATTACTTAAATATATGTATATTCTTTTTTTTGTAATTTGAACGAATGTAATTTTTTGTTTTCGTTTAAATAGACTTGCTCTTGATATGCTTAGATATATAATTTTAATATAAATTGGGAGTTTCCAACACACAAGCACAGACACAAGGATGTACTAAAAAATTGGCGGGGTTAAAAATCCTAACATTATTGATATAAAATATATTTTTTTCTTTTTGTGCTTATTTAGACAATTAAGTTTTAAGCCAGAAGTTTTAGCACAGTTTTCAGATATCTTTTTTAATTGGTTGATATTTTGTTTGTTCCATATGTAAAACCTCTCCCAATACCAGTTAGTCCCTTAGAATAAATACAATTTCGTTAGTTTTGCTATTAAAGCATCCTATTAGAACTCATAGATATTAACTAAATGAGTTTCAATTGTTAAATTTTTGTCATCCGTGGAAATTCGTGACGTTGGTATAATTCGTTTTTGATTGTTTGGGTTTCATTCCCTATTAATCATACACCAGCATTAATTTCGTTATATTGTTGCTGACTGTTGTTGGCATCACTGTTGTTTCTGTGAACGGTACGTTTGTTGTTAAATTATCTCTGGTTGTAATAAAATAATTTGTAGAATTTAATAAACGATTAATATCGGATATAATTGTAATCAACTGAGGTTCATCGATTATATTATTTTTGTCTTTGTAGTTGGGAAACTTAGTGGAGGTAGTGATAGATAAAGTGGTGGATTCTAATTGGGAGTTATCGGTGAATGTTGTAAAACTTGCGTTTTGAGTTGTTGCTGTTGCCTTTTTTGCAGGATTTCTTATTGAGATAGTTGGCTTAAACTCAATTCCAATTTCATTTGTTCCTGTAGTAGTCGTTGGCAGACTAGGGCTAGGATTGGGGGTGGTGGTGGTTTTTGTTGTTGATGATGTTGATTTTATTTTTGATTCGCTATTTTTCGCACTCACTTTGTCCGTTAAAGTTTCTTCCGGCTCTGGTGAAAATGGTGGCAAATCGAAATTTACCTTCGAGCTGCTAGTTGATGCATTTGAAACTTGGCTAGGTATCGGAGAGCCGACGGCAATATTATTTTTGTCATTGTTATCATCAAAATCGTCGTCATCAAATTCTGCATCAAAGCTAGAAGGAGTGGTAGTGTCATCCCCTGTACGTCCCCGATTTCCCGACAGAATGTTATTCAGCAGACCTGGACCGGCGACGCGTATTACTTGTGCTATAATGCGATTAACAATTGAGTCGATTTCCTAGGAGGAAGACAGAGAGATATGCAGAAAATCTGTACACAGAATCGCTTCCGTCATCTGCCATGATTTTAGATGATGTAGATTTTTCTTGTTCTTTAATTTGTTATGTTTCCTCTCTTGTTGAATTGCAGTAGTATTCAATTTGATAATGACGTCCATGGTTTGTAGTGATGCAAGTATTTGACTTTAGTAATGGCTGTGGTGCACTTTGGCTAACATCTGTGGTTGATTGTTTATGATGTACTCAATTGGTGTATTATGTTCAGGAACTTAATGATTAGCCAATTAATTGATGATTGTTTGAATTAGTTTTGTATTGTTAAGCACCTGAATTTGTTAATGGCGAATAAATTAACGTGCCTAGGACATGTTTAAAATTTTTGGGTCTAGCTTTCTACACATAGTGTAATGTAATATGCACGAAAGGTGGGGGATATATAGTGCTATAGTTAAGGATTTATTGTGTTTTTACTACAAACATTTCGAATACCGAAGACCTATAAAGACATTGAAGCAGGTACTGGCATGCAGCGTGTATAGGAAATGGGGTTTTTAACTAGTTGCCAGAATTTTAACTTCAGGTTATCAGTTCTCTTTTATCTCGCTTGCAATATCCTTATCGGGCTGAAAATTGATGAGTTCTTCGGGTAAGCTTTCATAATCCTTGACGGGTGGCAGTGTTAAATCATTATCATCAGCATCAACCATGAATTTAGGTTCTCTCCGCCCAATTTCCGGATTTAGAACCGTGCCCAAGATGAACGGCCCCACACGTTGTAGAATATTATTGACTAGACGATTAATTTGCATATTGATTTCCTATGAAATGTTCAGGCAATACAAAATAACAATAACAACAAAGGAGCAACAAAATGCTCCAAATAGCTAATTAATTAGTTTTTGGGGGAGTTTTTAATTATCTATTTATAAAAAAAGTAAAGTTTTCACCTCATCTAATTTAGATATATGTATTGTAAGATATTGAAGAGTTGTGTGTAGCTTACCTTTGTTATATCCGGAAAGAGCTCGCGTAGTAGCCCAATCGTTCTCTTGTTTCGATCAGCTATCAATTGTTCTTGATCTCTGGCTCCAAGCGTCAAGACATCGATTTCCTATAAAACATTATGTCAAGATAATATTAACGTTTAAAATAAATTAAGCTAAAATTGAGAAGGTGAATTTACTTTTGTGGCAATGTCAAAGTTTTGTGGTAAAAAAAAGTAAATATACATTCTAAGAACATCATATTTCTTTAAATATAGATCCCATAACTTCTTCGTGTAATAAGACAAAGGGAATTCATTTCATGGTCAAGAGAATAGACCAAAACAAGGCAACTATGACGATTGACTCCTTCTTGTATGAACAGATATATAATGCAAACGGAAGTGATTTGAAGGTGAAGCTTCGATGAGATAGGAGGGAGAGAGAGTGAGAGAAAAAGAGAGAGAGAGAGTGAGAGAGAAAAAAAGAGGCTGCAGTTAAATGATTGTGTTCGTTATAATTAAAACATAATACCTAAAAACAAAGGCGAATAATAAAGTTTCATTGGCACTAATATGGAATGATGCTAGGGAAATGTCATTTATGAAGAGAATAAGAAATAGAGGGTCTAAGTGACTGTCTACTGGTACCCTAAAAGCGATATTAACGGACTTCATCATGGATGATATGTACGATATGAAGACACTCAATAAAATAAAGTAAAAGGGAAGCCAATTTCGTTAAGTTTTAAGAGAAAAAGACTTTGGTTCACATAGTTAAATACTTTGCAGAAGTTTGTATAAATGACATCAGTTCGAATTTTATAAAAATTATAAGAAGGTTAATTCCAGTAACTTTACCTATCTATACCCTTTGGAGACTCATAAAGAATAGTACATATATTCTGGATCAGCATCACAAGCCGAGTCAATATAGCCATGTGCTTTTGTTCATTTTATCGAAAGAACCTCAGAAATGGTAAGAGCCAATTTAGTCAGTATGGTCTATATATTTAGTTAGTAAATACAAAAAAGATTTAGTTTTTTCGACGCCATCTTTTAGAATAGTATAGTGTATTCAGGCAGATTTCTACGCAGTGTTGCAGTCAGCAAAACTAATATCCACTTTGGGCAATGCTCCAAAAAAACATATGTATCTGTTTTTATCGACAGCCATCCAGCGATCAAGGCTCTATCCTCAAATGAACAAAAAAGTAAACTTGTTTGCAGCACGGTCAAGGCACTAAATCAATAACACTTAGTTAAGCTCTTCAGGGTACCAGGTCTTACAGTTGTGTCGAAAACCGAGATAGCCGATAAGTGTGCAAGAGGAGGATTGGTCTCCGACTAACTGCGCAATAAGCGATACCAGAAACCGATCGAGCGTGCTTTCTCAAATCTAGAGAGCATTTCAAGAGCCATGGCAGACAGACATTGGACGGTATAACTTGGCTGTCAAGTCTCCTAGGCGCGTGTGCAAAAAATCAAACATCCAAACTCCTACACTTTAACAAGAGCAGGACAGGAATGCTGACAGAAGTCCAAGGGTACGGTGTACCGTCACTAGACTTCTGACGCATCTGTGAAAATGAGAAAGAACAACAAAGCATCCAACACCACTTGTCTTACTGTCCCGCAGTTGGTGAGGTGAGATCTCGATTCTTTGGGAGACACTTATACGAAGACCAGGACAGTTCCACTAACATGAAACAAGAGTATCTTGAGCTCTTGAGCAAAAAAGATACCTCGATTTTCTCCCATTCAAATCCCAATAACCGCTCCAACCAGTACTCAATTTACCTTCCAACGAATTCTGTTTCACTCCAATTTTATCTAGGCTTACCACGTTATGCGGCTATATTCGGCAGCCCATCAATTACCCGACTACTCGTGGGTAAAAAAAACTGATAAATAATTTAAACCACTCTAAGAAGACCGCTACTTCACCGCTATGCCTGAAGGACAGAACCCAAGACCTCGCTATAGACACTGGTAAGCCAACTGAACTTAGTCAAATTCTAAAAACATGACTGATTAAGCAACTACATACGGAATGTAAAATCTAGACTGGATCTTCTTGAAACTTCTGTATTAAATTAACACATTTACTTTCTCCAAATTCAGCTTTGCTGTGCGCCATAGCGAATATCTTCTACCTTGAATCCAAGCCCGCAGCCAAGTACTTCGAAAGCAATTCCTCAATCTTTTACTACTTCTATATCCGAGTTAAACTGCTCTGCTATTCTAGGGAATAAATCTATAAGTCCTATTAGTATGTCGCCTATCTCTTTACAAAGACCAATGTTTTGACTACTGTACCACCCCGTGTACACAAATTACTCCAGGCTGTTCCGCTCCCCAAACCGGAGAAACAAGTTTTTGTCTCTAGGCTTTGTAAAGATCAGTCTTCGAATAATGTTAAGGTTTACATCCATAACAAAATACAAGATAATGATATACAAGTGGAAAAATTGAATTTTTATATATATCTTTGACTTAGTTTGTCAAAATAGTTTTTGGTCCGAACATATTTATGTATCGCAGTACAATGGTAATACTACGAGAAAAAAAAGATCGGACTTTAATCGCTGGTGACGGCCCTACTATTTCCGCGTCGTCCCCAAGAAGTTTGCCAAAAAAACTAGACTTAACTCTCTCCATTACTTACCAGAATGTACGTGGTCTCAATACCAAACTAGCTAGATTATTTCTTGACCCTCTATATCGGACTCTTCTATTCTTTCCTCTAGATATAATGTCAAAAGAGTAGTGCAATCCCTTTTCACAGTCCTTTTAAGACCCAGAGCTCTTTGAAAAAGAGCAAAAGGGACTAATGTTTTGTGCGAAAAGTTGTCTGTCTGTCCGTCTGTATGAACGCCTGTTTCTCAGCAAGTATAATAGCTAGAGATTCCATTCTTTTTGCAGAAGCTTCATTGCTCTGTTACGCAGATCAAGTTTATTTTCAAATTTGGATGCCACGCCCTTTTTGCCCACATTTAAAGAAACAGTGGGACTATCTCGACTTTTGACTTTCTTAATATGAATGCTAGAAAGACCAAATTTGGTATGCAGGATTCTGGATACCATATAAACATATTCCGCTTAAAAAATTGTGGATACCACGCCCCCTTTGCCCACAAAATGCGAACTAAAAGCATTATAGCTAACATTTTTTAGACGAATTATTTATTTCGCAAATAAAGTGTGCTTAAAAATATAAATCAGTCAGAAAAATAATCTAAACTGTTCAATTATATTTAGTTAATATTATTAAAGTTCACTTTCTTCGGCAAAAAATTTTTTTGGCCAAAACTCCAAAGAAAATCATTTGACGATGATTTTATTTTGAATTCTACTTAAGTATGTATTTAAGCCTTCACTCCCAAAAGAGTGTGGTGGCGTAGGGAGTAAAGTGCTCGCCTGCGAAGAGCAGGAGGATTTAGGGTTCGATCCTCAATAGCGGAAACTTTTTCTCAACTAAACAAAATTTACTTTTTTTTTAATCCCTGATTTTTTGTTAAGAAATCACTTTTTTAAATGCTACGCCCCTCCGCCCACAAGTGAAAACAGTATTACTGTCCGTATTTTGTTTTTACAACTATCGCTTTTTATACCCTCTGAGGGGTATATTGGGTTTGTGAAAAGTATGTAACAGGCAGAAGGAGGCGTGGCAGACCCCATAAAGTATATATATTATTGATCAGCATCAACAGCCGAGTCGATATAGCCATGTCCGTCTGTGCGTCTGTCCGTATGAACAAACAGATCTCAGAGATGGTAAGAGCTACAAGTTCAAACTTGGTCAGTATCGATCACATATTTAGTCAGGCAATACAAGAATCTTTTTTTTTTGTTGATGCCACGCCCCATTCGCTCACAATAAGCGAAAAACCAGACATACCTCGGAAAAAATACATGTTTTTTGCGAATATCTCGGTAACTATAATACCTAGGGACACCAATTTAGGCATGCAGGTTACTATTTACAATATAAATATAATGCCATCAAAATTTATTGCATGCCACGCTCCCTTCGCCCATAATTGCGTTGAAACTTTGAATGCATCTGGCTCACTTATTTCTTAACGTATAGTTTTGTAATTGCATCAAAATCGGACTATAATTAAAAAAGTTTGTCATACAAACTTAAATTTTTATCGCAATAGCAGTGCACTGCTTTTGTTTATGCTGCAGTGTTTACAAGCAGTGCGCAAGCTTGTGTATATAAAATTTACTCAGTGCACTGCTTGTAAGCAGTCCAAAATGAATTCATAAAATTGGAAACGAAACTCAGAGGGTATTACACGGTCGGCATGCCCGACTGACATTTTCTTTCTTGTTTTAATTTAATGTTTTGAACTATATGCAACTCATAGATACGATGTAGAGTTTTATTAAAATTCATTCACTCATGTATCTTCAAGTTTATTTTATTTTAATCAAGAAAATATTATCTGGATACTGGCTCAATTAAATTTTTTTTTAATCAAAGCATTATTTTTAAAATACTGGCTTAGGGTCTTCTACAGTCGGGCAAGCTGGACTGTAATCTTCCTTACTTGTTTTAATTTAATGTTTTGAACTAAATGCAACTCATAGAGAGTTGTATTAAAATTCATTCACTCATGTATCTTCAATTTAATTTTCTTTTAATCAAGAAAACATTATCTGGATACTGGCTCAATTAAATTTTTTTTAATCAAAGCTTTTTTTTTAAAATACTGGCTCAGGGTCTTCTACAGTCGGGCAAGCTGTAATCTTCCTTACTTGTTTGAGGTGAGCTTTTCACCAGAAAAAAAGATGTATGTAGGTCGCTTGGTGCTAAATCTAAGTCTGAGTGCATAAAAATCTCCCAACTGAGCTCACGGAGCTTCGCACCAGTTATCAATATCGTATTTGGCCTGACGTTATCCTGATAAAGACAGAGTGGTTCGTCTTTAAACTCAAAATTTCCGAAGCGGATATCAGGTCCATACACGCTGCTCAAATTTTCAGCCGCCATTATCGAAGATAAACTGAAAAATGTAAAGTATTTTTTCTTTGCAGGGTTTCATGTTTAACACGTGCTCAAACGCAAAAAAAGCAAATCTTTACAGCGCCATCTATTTATGTTGTAAACCAATTTAACAAAAATTTTAATCAATTTAAAACATTACTTAATCTTCCCTCTCTCACTAACCATAGGACTATGCGTGGAGTTGTATTTTTGTATAATTTATTTCACGGTTAAATTGACTCTGCACCAAATAGAATAACTCGTAACGTTAATACATTGTCTCTTTAGCATTGTAACTCTAATCGGTCTCTACATGAACCATTTAGAATCCTGTGTTTTAACTGCTCTTTGGATTGTATTAAATCTTCCTTTCAAACACACTTAGATAACTTAACAAACATAATTAATATACCAAATAGTTTTAGTATGAAAAACTTTGATGTTTTTTTAAGATCGGACCACTGTATTATATAACTGTCATAATATATATTAAATGCAAACATTAAAGTGCACGGTCGGCATGCCCGACTGGCATTGTCTTTCTTGTTGTATTTTTCGTCACAAAATTGATATCACATATTTTGTGTGTTGAATATATGCGCTTTCGTCACTAGATAGATACCTCGTTAAGAGAATTTTTATATGATATCATCAGTTTTTGAGAAGTATGATCAATTATTAAAAAGATAACAATCCAACAAAGTTCGATAGTTCACATTTGAGAATAATTCAATTAACTTTACGTTAATATTACCTTAAGTTTAATGTTAGATGCAAATATAGATGTAAGATGTTATAATGATGTATTTTAAATCGGCTTTTCTTGTGGTACCTAAAATAACTCCAAAAGTCCGTATTCTGGACTAGATTGTTACCACTTCCTTACAAACAAGAAAGAAAGGTTATATTTGGCACGCCAAAGTATAAAACCCGTGCATAGCATATTCAACCGCTTGTTTCTATAGCAGCAATATATGTAATATTTATAACATATAATGATACTGTAATGCTAAGTTTTACCTTGTTGAAAATGTATTTTAAATACCTACCAAATGACATATCAATATTTTATATTTCTGTGGGTTGGCTTCAATGACCTATTGAAATTTGAAATTTGTATAGTTTATTCCCTCTAAACTAGCGATATTTCGAAAATGTAGTACAACAAACGTGTCTAAGTTTTTAAACTCAACACACTCTATAAAGTTTTAGAGCTCTGTACTTAGTCCGGGCCGCAAACAGACTAACGAGATTAATTTTTTCATATCGTTTTCTAAATGGCGTCGAAAACCTAAAATTCATAGGATAGGATGGTCTGATCTAGACAAATGAGGTATCATTCGACGCGTATGCATAAGCTCCAACTAACTTCAGACAAAGAACTGGAGTTTTTTCCCCAAGACACCACATGCAATAATGTGAATTTAAAAAACAAAATTTAAATGTCAATTTCTCGAAAACTATTTAACTGGTTCGAAATCTGAGTAAAACAAGAAAGAAACTGTCAGTCGTGCATGCCGACCGTGAAATACCCTCTGAGTTTCGTTTCCAATTATATGAGTTCAAATTGGAGTAGCTGCTGCAAGAACTTAACATGCACACATATTTGTATGTCTATCTCGCTCGCACGTTTTTCGTTTTTGTTGCTTGTGCGCACAGCTCAGTGCAATGCACGTGGTTATGCCTTGCTTGAAAGTAACGACTTTCGTTGTATGACAAACTTTTTTATTTAAAGTCCGATTTTAATGAAATTTTCACAATCGTTTGATATTATTTGTTTTCAAATATATTCTAAGTTACAAAACGTTATGTTAAGAAATAAGTGTCATGTCATGGCATGTTTTTCAGTTAGGGTTTGTCAGAAGTATGTAACAGGCAGAAGGAGGCGTGGCAGACCCCATAAAGTATATATATTTTGATCAGCATCACAAGCCGAGTCGATATAGCCATGTCCGTCTGTCCGTCTGTGCGTCTGTCCGTATGAACAAACAGATCTCAGAGATGGTAAGAGCTACAATATCCGTTTTGGTCAGTATCGACCACATATTTAGACAGTCAATACAAGTTTGTTTCCTTTTTTCGATGCCACGCCCCATTCGCCCACAATAAGCGAAATACCAGACATACCTCGGAAAAAATACATGTTTTTGGCAAATATCTCGGTAACTATAATACCTAGGGACACCAATTTTGGCGTTGCTGGATGCAATATAAAGATAATGCCATCAAAATTTTTTGGATGCCACGCCTCCCTCGCCCACCAGAAGCACAATTTCTTTGTATCTATGCATGCCGCAGGCTCACATATTTCGTAACGTATAGTTTTGTAACTTAGCATATATTTGCAGACAAATAATATGAAACGATTGCGAAAATTTCATCAAAATCGGACAATAATTACAAAAGTTTGTCATACAACGAAAATCGATACTTTCAAGCAAGGCATTGCCACGTGCATTGCACTGCGCTGTGCACACAAGCAACGAAAACGAAAAATGTGTGAACGAGATAGACATACAGATATGTGTGCATGTTAAGTTCTTGCAGCAGCTACTTCAATTTAAACTCATATAGTTGGAAACGAAGCTCAGAAGGTATTACACGGTCGGCATGTCCGACTGACAATTTCTTTCTTGTTTTTTAATAAGGGAGTGAACTATGAAGTCAGCGCCTATATCTAGTCTGCAGCAAAGTATATTTTATTTGGCATAGTGGTGCACAATGTGGTAAGTTTATTGTACAAAAAATAAAGACTAATTTCTTGTTTGTGACTTACCTTTCCATTTGTTAGTGATATTTGCAGTAGATCCAATTCCTGATTGCCAACTCGCTGTGGTAGGGGAGAAGCGTCTATAAGGCAAACAGTGCTGCAGGCGATCAACAACACGATAAAATGCGTATTTAAGTGTCTCATTTTTGTTGTCTACTTTATTCCACTGGAAAAGGGAATATCCGTATAAGTGCCATGTAACGAAATTAAAAAGCAAATTGTGATATTAATAACGTTTTTCATATTAAACACCTATTTTAACTGATCCATTATAAAGTGCGCGAAATAAGTAAATGGGACAAAGATTTGGCACTCTGTATTAACCGTAAGATGCAATTCTTGGGTTTCTCTCTTCCCACTATATTTCGCTTATAGTGTGCTTGTGCGGTAGGCAAAAAATTTCGAAAAAGTACCGCAAGGTTTTTCCGTTATGTTTATTTATAGATGACAATGTTGAGTTTTTCGAACGAAATAAGTAAATGGGACAGATTAGTTTGTTTTAATTTGCGACTGGTTGACCACGTGGAATTTGAACTTTTCATATTGAATTCTGATCAGAATATTAAAATAAACAAAAATAAGTAAGTTTAAAGTAAATTGATTACTTATAACAGCTCCTAATTGCTTTTTTTGTTAAGAAATGTCAAGTTTTGGTCGTTTAACGGATATCGATCGTGGAAGAATCTTGGCACTGCGTGATTCGGGGATATCAATACGCAAAATTGTAGATAAGGTTGGCAGAAACAAGAATACGGTAAATAAATTTTTTTTTTTATATTTTCACCAACTTTGGTTCGGATCGGACAACTATCGGTATCGATACTTGCTAATATCTTTGACATTTTTTTACATTACATTAACAAAATTTGTCAGTTTAATATCTTTAAACGATCGTTTTGCAGTAGCATCGATTTGAGCGATACCAAGGTACACGATTATCCATATGACATTGTATATCATTGCAGTAATGAACTTTAACAGGTCGCAAACAAATTTTGGTGGGCTGCAGCTAACTTATTTTACAATGTTGCCTTTGAAGCTTTTAATAGAATTTTAAAGAACATAAGAGACAAAACGGTTGGCATTACATTTTTATTAACTGATGAACTTCGCCAAAACGATGAAATAAAAAGTGCAGATATTGCTCCCAATCATTCTAATATGTTTGGGAATTGTGATAACAACTTTCGAAGAGATCATTTCTAAAATATTTCTGTATGTTTTAAATATTTGTAGCAAGTCATTAGGCTGGTATCTGACCGCGCTGTATTAACATCAAGAAACGATGCAGCAGACTTTGTAAAGGATCTGGATTACAAATAAAATGCTCTTCATAAGTATGGAATTGAAGCCATAGTATTAATTGGTTGTGCTAAAGGAGAAACTGCATTCATTTCAAGGAACAAACATTAATTCGTAATTTTTATATTCGTTTAGAGACAAACGATATCAAAAGATCCTGAAAATCATATAAAGATCGGAATATAATCAAAAAAGTTTTTTCTTCATTGAAAAACGTAAATTTAAACTCAAAGTCAAAGCAAGAGTAAAAGCCAGATAAATATGGGGAAACAAACATAAAAATGTACATATGCATGTCAAGTTTTGCAGCGCCTATCTATCTATCTCACAATCGGGAATAAGAGGCAAAGGGTATTACTTTTGTTTTTTTTTTTTTTTGTGTTTCAGTATCATTAGTCGAAAAACAATTTCCCCTTAGTTTTTTTACTTTTGCAGAGGGTATATTGTTTTTGTCACTATATTTGTACGCATTGAAGGACGCATGGCCGACAACACAAAGTATATATATTCTTGATCAGCATCAACAGCCGAGTCGATAAAGGCATATCCGTCTGTCGGTCTATTTCAAGCCAAATAGTCTCTCGGTTTTGAAGCTATCTTTATGAAATTTGGTACTCTTGCGTATTCTCTCTGCAGGCAGTTCATATGTTAAAATCGACCAGATCGGATCACTGTATCATATAACTGCCACAGGAACAATCGGTTGAAAAAATATATCTATCTATTGAGCGATTTTATTTAAATTCACGCTTTTAGTAACAAATCCTATGTGCAAATTACATTTCATCCTAATTGGACTATATATATAGGTGCTATAGGAACAATCGGTTGAAAATACTTAGTTTTTATTTTGATTTCTGTCTTTTGACGGATTTTAACCAAATTTACATAATGTGCAGCTGCTATAATTTTTCTTATGGTTGCCAATTTTAATCCCAATCGGACTACTACATCATATAGCTGCCATAGGTACAATCGACTGAAAATAATTGGAAAGAAAAACTTTTATGTTCTTTAAACAAACCGAATTTTATTCTGATCCGACAACTATTTCGTATATGTGCTATTGGAACAATCGGCTTTAAGTGCCTAGTACAAAAATCTTTATTGAGCGATGTTAATCAAATTTGCAACCATTCTAATTAACCAAATTTCATCCCATTTGGACTAATATTCCATATAGCTCCCATGATAAAAATTGATTAGAATTACTTATGTCGTTAAACTGTTTTATCTTTTTTAAGTAATCACAAACAAATTTTGAAGATGAAAGTATGACACCGTGAACTGTAAATTCATACTGGGCTTTGCATAACACTTCATTCTTGTTATACCCTCTGAGGGGTATATTGGGTTTGTGAAAAGTATGTAACAGGCAGTAGGAGGCGTGACAGACCCCATAAAATATATATATTCTTGATCAGCATCAACAGCCAAGTCGATATAGCCATGTCCGTCTGTGCGTCTGTCCGTATGAACAAACAGATCTCAGAGATGGTAAGAGCTACAATATCCGTTTTAATCAGTATCGACTACATATTTAGTCAGTCAACACGAGAATCTTTTTTTTTCGATGCCACGCCCCATTCGTCCATAATAAGCGATAAACCAGACATACCTCGGAAAAACACAGGTTTTTTGCGAATATCTCGGTAACTATTACACCTTGGGAGACCAATTGTGGCACGCAGGTTGCTTGATCCAATATAAAGATAATGCCATTAACATTTTTTGGATGCTACGCCTCCTTCGCGTACTAAAAGCACAAATGCTTTGTAACTTTGCATGTCGCTGGCTCACTTATTTCTTAACATATAGTTTTGTAACTTAGCATATACTTGCAGACAAAGAACATCAAACTATTGTGATTTCATCAAAATCGGACTATAGTTAAAAAATTTTGTCATACAACACAAATCGTTCCTTTCAAGCAAGGCATAGCCACGTGCATTGCACTATGCGAGCGAGATAGACATACAAATACTTATCTATGTGTGCGGGTTAAGTTCTTGGAGCAGCTACTCCAATTTGAACTCATATAATTGGAAACGAAGCTCAGAGGGTGTAACACGGTCGGCATGCCCGACTGACATTTTCTTTCTTGTTTTTTTTCTGCCGATAATTATCTGCATTAATTGTGATCTCGGTAAGCCTTTAGTAAAGATAAATTACAAGGTCAAGCATTAAATAATTTACAAATAGTAAACAATTATTAATATTATCCGGAATATGTTCGCATATGTATTTGTAATTGCTTGTTAAATGATGTGTATATTGAATATCAACGATATAAGCTATTACATAAGCTTTTTGTTAACAAATTTTAGCATATTGACACTTAACTTATGACTTCTTCAATAAAGGTAATAATACAAAGGAATTTTTTGCCTAAAATGATTCTTGCAATTAGTCAATCGCACAATAAATGCTGAACTCTAGTAGTTCAAATTATACATTGTTAAAAACATTAAAAACAGCAAAAAGATGATGACCCTTGTGTAAATTGATTATTTGTTGTGATCATTGCGACACGGCATTTATCTCTGTTATGTAGGGCATATGCTCAAAATGAATGGAAATGAACCAACAACGAAAAAATGGGAAAAGAGAGACAAGAGGGCGAAAGTAAATCTTAATGAGTGGTGCAGAAAGGGAGAGTAACGATTGCCATCAATGCCTTGATGGTGTAGAGTGTTGTGTGAGCCGCCAAACCGGCCACAACAGATACAGCTAACAGCCGGCATGGTTATGTCATCTGCAAACCTTGTTCACAGTAGTTTTTTGTGTTTGTTTTTATATTTTAGCTTGCCTAAAGGTCATAGCCAACTTTTTTTCTCCTGTGTAACTAAAAAAGGGGTCACCTTAAATTTAAGAGAGCTTTTATATAAGGCCATTTTAAAAGAATTACAATTCATGGTCAAATTCTTAAAATTTATAACAAACCTGTAGCCCTTGAACATTGTCGCTAAAAACACAAATTTTGTATTATGTATTTATCGAGTTATTGGATGATTTTAAAAAACAGACCACGATAAAAATAAAAAAAAAACAAAAAAAAAAAAACGGGTATAAAAATAAATATATTATATTGTATTCTGAATTAATGTAAATGCTTACGATTGTAACTTTAATAGTATTTTTAATGTATTTGTTCAAGATTAGTACACTCCGACTGTTTTTATAAATACACAGATCTCAAGGTTAGAGCGGGGAACACCAAAAAAATTTAATTAAATTGAAGACTTTATAAGTTTAGTATACTTGATAATATTAATACGCATTGTTAGGGTGAAGAATTCTTTCAGCCTGACACAGCTTACATATTTGTCATTTTCTAATTTATTCCATATATATTGTAAGTATATATTATATATAAATATGTATTTATATACATATGTACTTTAAATTTGAGAAGAAAAGTAAATGATTTAATGGATGACCTTTTGCCATTATCTATTTGCTCATTAATTATTATAGTTGTTATAATTGTTTAGAAAGATACAGATAAGTTGGATATATTTTCTCAGTTCGTGACTATAATTGAATTTTTGTTATTTTAAGTTCATTAAAACGGTTACAGTTGATACATTTTTTGAAGCGGACGTGTCACATACGGACATATAAATACATTTGTTAAACCAATTCACCTATTCACATTCACATATTTTTACTAGGTCAAAGTTGCGTCTCTAATTACTGCGTTTATAGTAAACTTGGTCTTACAGTTTCGAGTAGACATCTCTTTTGAAATATATGAAAATACACATTCGATACTAATGCGATGCAGAAAGATGAGTATTAAGATTTAAACGCATCACCTGCCATGAAGTTTAAAATTGCGAGGATAACATATGTTAAGAGGCGTATTGAAATAAAAAACTACTCCCAAATGGAAAAAGAGTATCCACACCGAACACGGCTTTGTTGGTTATGCTAATTATTATAAACACATCCTTAATAAGATTCTTCCTTTTCGCTGCATACATGGTTCAAGTACAACATGCTTAGGTAAAAATTATTTATTTAAATAAAAACAACTAAGCAGATGCACTAAACCATTAGTTTTGAAGTCACATAAGATAATTAATATAAATATAGTTTGATTTTATGTGGTGTTTGTTTTAAATAACTCCATAGGTTGATTTTTTTTGCATATGAAGTAGTAAGTAAAGTTGTTTCCACGTACAGATATTAAGTGGTGATATTTCGTCTTAATTTTGATATATGTATCTATGTATGTACTATTATATAACTAAAATTAAAGTGTATCCTCACGTTAAAGGCGATGACGTCTAGTTTCGGAACGATTTCGAGCACGCTTTGATTGTGTTTTATATGTAAATTATTTTTGTATTGGATAAAGTTATCTAAATTATTTAGTGTGTGAATCTTTGGGCGACTGTTTTTAGCTTGACGGTATTGGCTGGTAGGCTTGCAATTGGTTACTAACGTTATTTTAACATACACTAGCGACTAAAACTCGAACAAAGCTTCGAAGCGTACAACTGGCTGCGACGCCGACTGCAAGCGTTGAGCAGCAGCTTACGCTAAGTTGGAAGCAGCAAACGATAAACAGCTAGCGAAGCAGCAGCAGACGCCTAAAAGTCAGCTTAGCAGCTGCAGACGCTGAACAGCTTGCCAAACAGCAAACTGAGCAGCTTTTGTATCTGCTCTTGTTGCTTTGAGGCGCTTACACCTTGACTGTAACGTTGCGCTCAAAAACTATACATATTAAGCACGAACGTAGGCCAAAGCCAGAGCCAAATTTGAGAAAAAGCTTTGAGTATAACTTCAATCACATGTTGAGTGAAAATGAATTGAGGCGTTTGTCGTAATGGTAGTACTTTGTATTGTGTCAAAACCAGAAACAAACAGACTACAGCAGTACACTGAATTGTTACTGCAATTTTACATATAGTACACACACATTCAATAAACGACCAGTGTTTCCCAAGTGATAATTGTTATGTTTTAATTGTTCATTACGATTTAAGTATTCTGTGTTCTTTTTGATTTTGAAAATTTTTGGAAAATAAAAATTCTTCATAGAGTTTTAAATTGGTTGTCTCATGACCTTCATATTAAATTGATTAGCAAAAGTATTAAGATACTGATTTTTTTTTTTTAATAAATAAACAAAAGTAAATTTTAAGATATAAAAGTATAGTTCCTTATTTAATTTCAAACTCTGAGCTTTAGAATAGCGAACAAAAAAAGCGGTTCTCTTTTTTGTATATTTTTCAAACTTGTTTAGTATATTCATATGGCAGCTATCTAAAAACTACTTCGATCAGAATGAAATTTGTTTTGCAGGTAAACTTTGGTTATGGTAGTCTTATTTCGATGAAATTTGGTAAGCCTTTGCAGGGAGATTGATAGTTTATGCATATTGCGTAAATTTGGCTAACATTTTCATACCAAGTATTGGTTTGCACATGGAATTTGGCATCAAATGCTTATTGTGTAAGTTTGTATTCCTTTACTAAAAAAAACGAAGAAGTTTTTTAATAAGTATTTCCAAGCGATTGTTAATATAGCGGCTATATAATGTAGAATTTTGATGAGGGACTAGTTCGCATAAAAACAAAAAGATAATCCACTGTTGATGTTGATCAAGAATAAATATGCTAGTGGGGTCTGAGCATGAAAACTATACAAAAATTGGGTTATCAGGATTGAGCACCCTAATAGAAATTATGATACCCAAACAAAGGATATACTGTAAGTAAGGGAAGTAAAGGATATATATTCGGATCGCATTTCAACATAATACAGCTGTCATTGAAACAATCAATTGAATATCTGTACCTAATATGAGCAAAAAAGAAACAAGAAAAAAAATTGCAGTCGGACATGACGACCGTATAATATCCTCTGAGCTTCGTTTCCAATTATTTGAGCTCAAACTAGAATAGATGCTGCAAGAACATGCACACATAAATATTTGTGTGTCTGTCTCGGTCGCACAATGTTTTTCGTTTTCGTTCCTTGTGTGCTGAGCTCAGTGCAATGCAAGTGACTGTGCATCGCGTAGCTTCTATGTATGTTATCTTTCTGGATTAATGTCCGATTTTGATGCAATTTTCAGGATCGTTTGATATTATTTATCTCTAAATATACACTAAGTTACAAAACTATACGATAAGAAAAAAGTGAGCCAGAGCCATGCGAAGTTTCAACGCGATTGTGCTTTTTTTTTAGCGAAGGGGGCGTGGCATCCAAAAAATTGATGGCATTATCTTTATATTGCATCTAGCAACCTGCATGATTTGGTGTCCCTGGGTGTCGTAGATACTGAGATATTCGCCAAAAACATGTATTTTTCTGAGGTATGTCTGGTATTTTACTTAACATATTGTGGGCGAATATGTGGTCAATACTGACAAAAAACGGATATTGAAGCTCTTACCATCTCTGAGTTCTGTTTGTTCATATGGACAGACAGACGGACGAACAGACGGTTAGACGGACATGGCTATATTGACTCGGCTGTTGATGCAGAGAATATACATATGTACTTTATGGGTCTGCCATACCTTCTTCTGTCTTTTACATACTTTTAACTAGCCCAATATACCCCTCATACTACCCCGTATACTTCCCTCTGCAACAAGAATAACCTAAGCTTACATATTTCGATTTACAATATAGACAAGAAAGAAAATTGTAGTCAGGCATCTCGGGCGACTAATACCCTCTGAGCATCGTTTCCAATTATATGAGTTCAAATTGGAGTACCTGCTGCAAAAACTTAACATGCACATGTTTCGCTTGCACGTTTTTTTTATACCCTCTGAGGGGTATATTGGGTTTGTCAGATGTATGTAACAGGCAGAGGGAGGCGCGGCAGACCCCATAAAGTATATATATTCTTGATCAGCATCAACAGCCGAGTCGATATAGCCATGTCCGTTTGTCCGTATGAACGAAAGGATCTCAGAGATGGTAAGAGCTACAAGTTAGTCAGTCAATACAAGTTTGTTTCCTTTTTTTGATAACATGCCCCTTTCATCCACAATAAGCGAAAAACCAGACATGCCTCGGAAAAAATACAGTTTTTTGCGAATGTATCGGTAACTACGGCACCTAGGGACACCAATTTTGGCATGCAGGTTGCTAGATGCAATATAAAGACAATGCCATCAAAACTTTTTGGATGCCACGCCTCCTTCGCCCACCAAAAGCACCATTTCTTTGTAACTTTGCAAGCAGCTGGCTCAATTATTTCTTAACGTATAGTTTAGTAACTTAGCATATACTTGCAGACAAATAATATCAAACGATTGTGGATTTCATCAAAATCTGATCATAATTAAAAAAGTTGGTCATACAACAAAAGTCGTTACTATCAAGCAAGGCATAGCCACGTGCATTGCACTGAGCCGTGCACACAAGTAACGAAAACGAAAAACGGTGAGCGAGATAGACATACAAATATGTGTGCAGGTTAAGTTCTTGCAGCATCTACTCCAATTTGAACTCATACAATTGGAAACGAAGCTCAGAGGGTATTACGCGGTCGGTATGCCCGACTGACATTTTCTTTCTTGTTATACCCTCTGAGGGGTATATTGGGTTTGTCAGAAGTATGTAACAGGCAGAAGGAGGCGTTTCCGACCCCATAAAGTATATATATTCTTGATCAGCATCAACAGCCGAGTCGATATAGCCATGTCCGTCTGTCCCTCTGTCCGTCTGTCTGTCTGTCCGTATGAACGAAAGGATCTCAGAGATGGTAAGACCTACAAGTTCAAACTTGGTCAGTATCGACCACATATTTAGTCAGTCAATACAAGTTTGTTTCCTTTTTTTGATGCCACGCCCTATTCGCCCACAAAAAGCGAAAAACCAGACATACCTCGGGAAAAATACATGTTTTTGGCAAATATCTCAGTTAATATAATACCTAGGGACTCCAATTTTGGCATGCGGGTTACTAGATGCAATATAAAGATAATGCCATCAACAATTTTTGGATGCCACGCCTCCTTCGCCCACAAAATGCACAATTTCCTTGTAACTTTGCAAGCGGCGGGCTCACTTATTTCTTAACGTATAGTGTTGTTACTTAGTATATATCTGCAGACAAATAATATCAAACGATTGTGAAAATTTCATCAAAATCGGACCATAATTAAAAAAGTTTCTCAAACAACGAAAATCGTTTCATTCAAGCAAGGCATAGCCACGTGCGTTGCACTGAGCTGTGCACACAAGCAACGAAAACGAAAAACGTGCGAGCGAGGTAGAAATACAAAATGTGTGCATGTTAAGTTCTTGCAGCAGCTAATCCAATTGGAACTCATATAATTGGAAACGAAGCTCAGAGGGTATTACACTGTCGGCATGCCCGACTGACAGTTTCTTTCTTGTTTTTTTTTTTGAGTTATTTTGCAGCGCTAATTATTTTTATTATTTAATTAATATTAGCTTTGGGCTTTATATTGTAATATAGCCCAAAAGAAAGTGACATAAAGCCCTGCGGGAAATGTGACACTATTTTTTGTGTCAGAACGCCCACGGGCGTTATGAAAGTGGGAGTTATCACATGTACCCAAACCAGACATGACTCGGAAAAAATAAATGTTTTCTGCAAATATCTTAGTGACATTAAAATCGGACTACAATTAAAAAAGTTGCTCATACAACGGAAATCGTTACTTTCAGGCGAGACATAGCCACGTGCATTGCACTGAGCTCTGCTCCTGCGCTAGCGTCACAAAACCAGCGAAAACGGATAACGTGCAAATGCATGTTAAGTTCTTGCAGCAGTTACTCCAATGCGAACTGATATAATTGATATATTGATATAATTTTCTTTCTTGTTTCAAGAGCGGTTACGTTTTCTTGTTTCTCCCAATCCGCGACGATTTATATGCGTGCCACGCCTTAAAAGTAAACAAAAACTACACTGCTACGTACCATTGGCAACATCGGCCAGTCGTTGCCTTGTTCCGATGCACTGGCGGCACAAAGTTTCCTTCATCTAACTTGTGTGTAAATACACGTTGTTGTTGCCCTTTTCTGGTGTCTTTCGGTAGAACAGCTGTTTATGAAGAGCTGCCTATAGAGCTGCATAATACGTGATCGGCACAGGGTTGCCAGATAGTCGGAATCAGCCAAACGGTTATTAGTTGCGCCCAAAATTTAAATTTAAGCAGCATCACAAAAAATTCAAATTTGCGGGCTAATTTCCACCTAGTTACGGAAGTTAGACGTAATTTGAAATTCCGGTGGGCCTTGGAGACAGAAGAAAACTTGGTTTTTGGGTTCTTGAAGATTCAACGTTCACCCCCAAGCAGAGGTCTTGGCGAACGACCCTTCCGAGAAAACAGGACAGGGACATCTCGAAGCGACCGTTATTAATATTACCTCAAGAGCCCTCTTGTCCACTTCAGCACCGGTAGTGCTACCAGACAATCCTTTGACTTCAGTGGAGTCTCTATGGACATTAGTAATTCAAGCGGAGTCAGATCACGTGACTTGCGCACGTCGTTGGCAGAGAAATCCATAGAATTGTAAAAGATGCTAAGGATTGCGCGATATCTTAATAAAGATATGAAGGAGTTAGCTTTAAAAAAATGTTAGTCTTTAAAAGTCAGCTCTTCCCAGCTTTAACATGAGTAACAAAAGTAACGAGCGTGTCACACAACAACCGATTGCGCAGAATACCCAAGAGACGCAGTGGTCACCACAGCAAAAAGTCAGAATTTTCCAATCTATAAAGCAGATATAAAAGTGCAAAAAAAGGAGTAAGGGGCCCTGTCACCAGTCATGCACACCACCATCATCCCTCGATTGACTTTGAGACGAATGCAAATGGATGGACCAAAGTAAGGACTAGATCGAGTGTGCGGCAACCTAAACTGCGACCGGATGCAATTATCAGTGAGCCAAGAAAAGAGATGTCTTACGCCGAAATTTTGAGCCTTTTCACTGAAAATAAAGAATACAAATTTAAAAATGTCGGCGAGAACGTTCATCGTGTGAAACGAACATCCAGCGGTGCTCTGGTGGCAGGTACCCGGCGTCCACTTGAAACTGGAAGATAGCATTGGCACTGTCCTTGTAGATAAGGTGAAAGCAAGACGCTCACTCAGCGATCGCGACAAGGGTCATTGACTTAAGTGAGATGGCCAACGCAGAGGATCTACTTAATGCATGCAAAGAGTAATTAGATATTACGATTGAGCGGAATGTAAGAAACTCAAGCGATGATTAGATTCTATCATCAATCATGATTAGATTGAATCTAAACCATTGTGCGGCTTCTTGTGATCCTACACAGTATGCTTGTGATCTATACTCGGCAATTGGTATTATAAGTGAGCTATAGTGTTATAGAATCCCAAAACATAGATACTGGACTCAGAGCTCATCAGGAAAGGACGTGATTTGTACCAGTAGTAGATCACTTGTTTGCGCCAAGCTGGGTAATCTATGGATTTTTAGTTGATATCTCCCACAAAGCAGCATAGAAGCAGTAGTACCGATGCCATCGCAAAGGGTTGCATACTTCTTGAAGCGTTCGCGAATCTCGATATCGTTCTTCTGAACCAAGGCTCTACTAACACCTTCAACCGCGGAGCCGCGGGATCAGTTATTGTTTTCGAGCCATGAGGCTCTGGTGTTCTTTTGGTTGTGGTGTCCAGCATCGTAACAGTGGTCATGTCCGTCTAACCGTCTGTCCGTATGAACAAACAGATCTCAGTGATGGTAAGAGCTACAATATCCGTTTTAGTCAGTATGGACCACATATTTAGTCAGTTAATACAAGAATCTTTTTTTTTCCGATGCCTCGCCCCATTCGACCACAATATGCGAAAAACCAGACATACCTCGGAAAAAATATGTGTTTTTGGCGAATATTTCTAAGAAACTTTAACACCTATGGACACCAATTTAGGCATGCAGTTTGCTATGTATAAGACAAAGACAATGTCATCAACATTTTTTGTATGACACGCCCCGTTCGCCCGAATAAAATGGAACCACTAACCATACAAAACATATATAGCCCAAGTCCCATATTTTTTGATTGCAAATATACCCAGACTCATAGAACCCCGTCAGCCGACAGCAGAACCCGATCGTTTCAATTCGCCTCAAAAGCGAAAATACAGCAGCGAAAGCCAGGCAATTTTGTCACACATCAGTCTGTTTTACACAGTCAAACGATGAGCACAGTCTGTTTGTTTCTTATTGTGGTCTTTCGCTTATTGTGGGTGAATGGGGCGTGGCATCGAAAAAAAAAACAAGATTCTTGTATTGCCTGACTGAATATGTGGTCGATATTGACTAAAACGAATATTGTAGCTCTTACCATTTCTGAGATCTGTTTGCTTATACGGACATGGCTATATCGACTTACTTACTTTTCATACTTTTCACAAACCCAGTATACCCCTCAGAGGGTAAAAAAATTATATTGTAATAGAAATAAATATACTTTATTGGGTCGAAGACTTGGGTATTCTCTTGGATCCAAAACTTAAGTTTGATAGTCATAATGCTTCTATCACCAATCGTGTATTTGGTGTCTTGTTTCATAACGCGCTGGTCGAAAGAATTTAATGATCCCAATATAACTAAAACACTTTATACTTCACTTGTATCTCCTATTCTTGAAAATGGGTTCTTGTTCTTTACTCTAAGGGGCCTTTACTGGAACCCTTACATCGGGTTGCCTCCCTACCGTATAATAACCTTTATCTTGTGGTATGTAATTCTTCAACTACCACTTCATTAAAATCTTCACTCCTTTCTCATCTTTCTAGCTTATAGATTATTTTAATTATGTTTATGCTAAGTAACAAGTATTTGTATTTGTTTAATGTTTACTGTTAGCGGCTTTCGTCGTTTTATTGATTTAAATTAATAACGGTTCGCGCGGCAACAAGCCCGTGCTTGGTGCCGTGTGGGTCACTTGAAAGTACTGCGTATAGTACCACATCAACGTCCAATAATAAATTGTTGAAACGCAGTGGACAAGAGTGGCTGGTGATTCCAGTGCAGATCTGGCGACCACAAGATCGCTGATCGTAAGAGCGAAGCCAAATGCTACCACTGTGTCGATGCCGGCAAGCCACACATCAACATAGCTAACAGCTCCAGATGCCCAAATCAGGACAAGCACCTGTAAAGACTAGAATCGCAATGCATTGCGATCTGCTCACCCACGTGTTCACGTACGTGAACATCCACCGGATGATGGATCCTGGACTCAAAGCAGGACAGAAAAAGCTGCAATATGGGCCTGCGGTAGACCACTTTTACGCCTCTCATCTTGCTATGCCTCGACGCATTTTGTTTGGACTAAAGTGGTTCATTTTTGGATCTACTGCTATGTGCCACCAAGCATATGTCGTCAGTCATTCGTGGCAACAATGGATGAAATGATTATAGACGCCAGAGAGCATACTCCAACTGTAATTGCAGGAGACTTCAATGCTTGGGCGCAGGAGTGGCGTAGCGATACCTCAAAAAGCAGCAGCTCTGACGCCATCGCTGAGAGACATGTCCTTCTAGAGAATTTTTGGATATTGTTCTATTGAATCAAGGCAAAAATTATGCTTTTAGTAGAGGTGGATCTGGGTCTATAACCGATTTGACGTTCGTCACGAGTCGTTCTTGCCTCTGGTTACATGGCGTTTATGCAATCGTCACTGCAAGTGATCACGGGACTTTAATTTTCACAATCGGTGACAGAAATGGATGCAACGCAGGCACAACCCCACAATCTTCGTAGAGATGATAATAGATCTGGCAGCACTTGGTTCAGCATAGCCGACCGCCGCACGTCTCTCAGGTCACCTATCACTTGCATGCGATGCCAGTATAACCAAAAGGAAACCATTCAGGGGAGCACACAACCAACATACTGGAGGTACAGGGAGATAGCTGAAGCGAGAAGACCTGTCACGCGATTAGAAGACGCTACATTCGCGCGCGCAAAAGGAACAAGTTTGCTGGAAATCGCTAAAAAAAAAAAAAAAAAAGCTATTCAGAGGAGAAATCTAGAATGCTTTCTGCAATTTTTAGACTCGGCAGGACATGACACATAGGAGATAGCATATCGTATCGTCGTGAAGAGACTTCACATCAGCAACGCAGATGCACTATCCGATCCGCACAGATCAAAACTGTAGGCACTGTTTGCAATGGTGTTCCACAAGGATCCGTAATTGACCCCCTACAGGGACACAGGGTATTGCTAACTGGTTTCACAAGATGCGACTGGATCTAGCTGAGCAGAAGATTGAGGCTGTACTTGTGAGCTCTCGATGGTGTGGGTGTGCAGGTAAAGATGCAGAACACATCATCTTTGCTTCGTCTCGTTGGCTGAGAAACGACCTATTGAGCTCTGATGCTGCTACTAACGCGAACCACCATTATAGAGGAGATGGTCAGAGACGAGAAGGTTTGGTCAGCACTTAACACATCCGCTACTGCAGCAATGATAAAACTAGGCAGATGCGAGCGTCGAAGGAAGGAATCAGTCTAAGAAATAGTATTTACCTAAATGTAGTCAAGATAAAGATGTTGATAAATTAATTAAAATAAAAAAAACACACATACATGCACTGTGTATGTCTTTTTATACACTCTGAGGGGTATATTTGAAATGTGAATAGTATGTAACAAGCAGAAGGAGGCGTGGCAGACCCCATAAGGTCGAGTCGATATAACCATGTCCGTCTGACAGTCTGTTTGTTCGTATGAGCATACGGACCTCAGAGATAGTAAGAGCGACAATCTCCATTTTTATCAGTATCGACCACATATTTTCTCAGGCAATATAATAATCTTTTTTTTTTTTCGATACCAAGCCCCATTACTCCACAATGAGCGTAAAACCTCGGAAAAAATACGTGAAATATAAAATAATGAAAATTGCATTAAAATCGGACTATAATTAAAAATAGTTGGTCATACAACGAAAATCGTAAGCTCTTCTACTGCGCTAGCGTCACAAATGAAGCGGAAACAAAAAACATTGTGCGAGCGAGACAGACATACTAATATATGTGCATCTTAAGCCCTTGCAGCAATTACTCAAATGTAAACTGATATTATTGGAAACGAAGCTCAGTGGGTATTAAACAATCGGCATGCCCGACTGAAATTTTCTTTCTTGTTTCAAGTTCGGTTACGTTTTCTAGTTGCTCCCAATCCGCGACGATTTATAGACTGGTAAGACTTTTTGTTGTCAACAGAAACAAATTTCCACCTCACTCAAAAAAAGATTCACGTTTACGGGTTAATTTCCACCTAATTACAGAAGCTAGAGGTAATTTGAAATTCTGATGCGCCTTAAATATAGAGACAGAAGAAAACTTGGCTTTTAGGAGGCTCTTGAAGATTCAACGTTCTTTCCCCAGCAGTGGCTTACTTCCATAGGTGTGTGGCAAGATAATCTTGCCTTGGCGAACGACCATTCCGAGAAAACAGGAGAGGGAGCTGCTCTTAACTCGAATAGTTATTCTTCAAAAGTCAGCTCTTAACAGCTTTAACATGAGAAACAAAAGCAGCGAGCGTGTCACACAACAAAAAATTAGTAAGGGGCCCTGTCTCCAGTCATGTACGCCAGAACTATCCCTCTTGCGCCAAAATGTTGAACCTTGTCACTCGAAATAAAGACGACAAATTCATTTAATTAATTTTATGACCAACTTTGGGTTGGATCGGACAACTATATTACATAGATCCCATATAAGTAAACAAACATCAGAGTCAAGATATATATTTAGTATGAGAAACTTTTTTGTCCGTTGAGGTATCCAAACCAAACCTACACAGTAGGTGAAAAATATTTTTAAAATTTTCTGACCATTTTTGGGTGGAATTGGACAACTACATCAAAAACAATCATAATAAGAAAATTTTTAAAGTTGAAATTACCTTTCTCACAAATAGGTGATTAATATCTTAAGTTTATTAGTTTATAACACATCTCACATTTTTTAAATTTTCTAAATAATTGAATGTATTTGGCATTCATCGGACCATTAAAAAGTGACATTCTTTTTAAATAATCGTGTTATGTGCCGTGAATAATCGGCAGTAATTGCAAAATGCAATTAATCTACTAATGGCTATCAGTGTCTGTAGAGACTGGATATTTTTTAATGACGTCATACTTTTATACCCTCTGAGGGGTATATTGAGTTTGTGAAAAGTATGTAACAGGCAGAAGGAGGCTTGGCAGACCCCATAAAGTATATATATTCTTGATCAGCATCACAAGCCGAGTCGATATAGCCATGTCCGTCTGTGCGTCTGTCCGTCTGTCTGTATGAACAAACATATCTCAGAGATGGTAAGAGCTACAATATCCGTTTTAGTCAGTATCGACCACATATTTAGTCAGTCAATACAAGAATCTTTTTTTTTTCGATGTCACGACCCATTCGAATACAATAAGCGTAAAGCCAAACATACCTCGGAAAAATACAGGTTTTTAGAGAATATCTCGGTAACTACGGCATCTAGGGACACCAATTTTGGCATGCAGATTGCCAAATGCAATATAAAGACAATGCTATCAAAATTTTTTGGATGCTACGCCTCCTTCGCCCACCCAAAGCACCATTGCGTTGTTACTTTGCAAGCGGCAAGCTCACTTATTTCTAAACGTATAGTTTTGTAACTTAGCATTTATTTGCAGACAAATAATATCAAACGATTGTAAAAATTTCATTAAAATCGGACTATAAATAAAAAAGGTTTTCCAACAACGAAAATCGTTACATTCAAGCAAGGCATAGCCACGTGCATTGCACTGAGCTGTGCACACAAGCAACGAAAACGAAAAACGTGTGAGCGATATAGACACACAAATATGTATATTGGAACTCATATAATTGGAAACGAAGCTCAGAGGGTATTACACGGTCGGCATGCCCGACTGACATTTCTTTCTTGTTTATCTTCAGGCAAGTTGCCTTGATCAGTGCATTTGTGGCTTAGAAAGGTCCTTTGGTGCATGAAAAAAGTGAATTTTTCTGGATGTAATTTAAGGTTGTGTTTCCCACACAAATCAGAATCATTTAAGTATTTCATATTTGTGTGCGTTGGATATTCTATAGTATTTACTGTATACTGGATTATTTTCCTTCAATCTTAGTTCCTACTTAAAGAAATAATTTGTTGTTATTGATTTGGTTTAGAGTCCGAATATTTCTGTATACTATGTGCATAACTCTTTGAGTTTTGTTTAAAATTGTGGCGGAATGTTTTTTGTTAGTTTTTTCATGACATCTTTAATTTATTTATTTATTTATTTAATATCAGGCTATGGGCAGTAGACACAACCATTAAAAATTGATTTAAACTAAGAATGTAATATTTAAAATTAAAGTTATAATACAAAATAAATTTAAATTTAAACTGGGAAAAAATAAAAATTTAAAATTTAAATTGGGGAAACCCTAGAAGAACCCAATCAGATCGGTAGAATAAATATGTTGTTAGTTTGTTAGGGTAGTTAGGTGAGTTAGAATAGAAGATTTAATACAATCCAAAGAGCAGTTGGAACTTATTACTCTGTATAGATTGTTTTAATTTGCACACAAGTTTCTAATTGGTTCATGAAGAGCAGTTAGAGTTACAATGGTCAAGAGACAGTTGGTTAAAGTTAATAGTAATTATAGTAGGTATGTTACATTGATGTTAGGTTTGTTCAATAAACTAACACAGTCAATCTGACCCTGAAGTAAATTATATAAGAATTTAACACCAAGCATAGTTCTACGGTTAGTAAGAGAGGGAAGATTGATTAATAGCAGTCTACTTAAAAAAGATAGCAACTGTGTATCTAAATTCCAGTTCAAGCCCCGAAGACCAAAAATTAAAAATTGTTTTTGGACTGATTCCAAACGAGCACGGTGAGATTCGTATTGAGGCGACCAAATACACGAACCGTACACAAGAATGGGACGAACGAGAGATGTGTATAGAAGGCGAGTAATGTATGGATCATTTAATTCTCTGGACCATCGCTTAATAAACCCAAGAACTCCCATAGCCTTGTTGGCCGTAATTTCATCGTGTTTGTCGAATTTCAGTTTACGATCTAAGTGTATGCCTAGATCATTTACAAAGTTTGTACTGCTGCTTACACATTTCAAAATAGTCCTATTGAGAAAATACTGTGAGTAAAGGCACTGTGATCTGTAGAAGGACATTACTTTACATTTAGAATTATTTAACTTTAAAAGATTCATTGGACACCAAGAAGAAAATGCGTCAAGATCATTTTGCAGAAGGCGGTGAGAGTGTGGATCGTTATACGATAAACAAAGCTAACATCATCAGTATACATAAGAATGTGTGACTGAGATATAATTAATGGATTATTGTTTATAAACAAGGTGAAGAGCGATAGGCCAAGATGACTACCTTGTGGTACCCCAGATGTTACGTTAAAAGGTTCCGAAAATAAATATTTTAAAAATAACACGTTTTCTTCTATTAGTAAGGTAGTTCAAAATCGAATAGATAAGGTTATTTGGCAAACCAGAAAGATCAAGCATATGGATGAGTAGAGAGTGATTTACAGAGTCAAAGGCTTTACTAAAATCCGTATAAATAACGTCAGTTTGCATCCTTTTTTATCCACTAATTACAAGTGATGTAAACTCTAAAAGTTCTGAGATTCCGATTTGAGATTTTTTTAAGGAGTGGGATTATATATGAATCATTCCATACAAGTGGGAAAGATGAAGAATTAATTGCTTTTTTTAACAGATCTGATTTTAATACACACTTATGAACTAAATTTGTTTTTTTACTTTCCCACCCCTTTGGGACTTTCCAATAGCTCTACTGGATTTGTTATGACCCCAATAATCTGTGGAGGATGTTCCGGTGGGTTTGGCGGCCATTTTAATCAGAGCTGTTAAAAAAAGCATTCGAATATAAAATATACATGATAAATAAAGAGAAAAATTATTCAGAGAAATTCAAACGGCAATAATTCGATGTCGAGATTTGAGGCCAGAATGGTTTCTGAAGTTAAGCCAGAGTCTACGGCTACCAGAACACCACCTCCACGAGAAATGCAAACACATCTATATATTTTATATTAAGAGGAAAAGACAGAAGAGTCTGATATAAAAGGATTGACCCAGGTTTCTGTAAAACAGATAACATCAAAATCAAAATAATGACTGTCAAGAAATAATCTGGTTAGTTTTGTATTGAGACTACATACACACTGGTAAGTAATACAGAGAGTTAAATCTAGTTTTTTGACCAACTACTTGGAAATGGCGCGGAAGAAGTGGAACCGTCACCAGCGATCGGAGTCCGATTTTTTTTTATCGTAGTATTACCATTGTTCTGCGATGCATAAATATGTCAAAACAATAATCAGTCAAAACATTGACTATTTGCACCACCGGCGTGACAAGAACAACATCGTTTTGCGAAGAGATGGGCGAGATACTAATTGAATTTATAGAATTATTTCCTAGAGTAGCAGAGCTGTTTAATTTCGATGTAGGGGTAGTAAAAGATTACGGAATTGCTTTTGACTTACTTGGCTGCGGGTTAGAATCCAAGGACAGTAGGGGGGTTCTCGCTATGGCGCAAAACAAAGCTGCATTTGTTGTGTTTCAGCGGCTCATTTAATAGAGCCGAATTGCCGATCAAAGTTTCCATGTCCGAAAATATATTAGTTGCCTTACTAAAAAGAGGAGTAGAGGAGCTGTTTAACTCCGATGTAGGAGTTGTCAAAGATTTAAGAGTGGCTTTTGACGTACTTAGCTGCGGGCTAGGATCAAAGGGGACAGTAGGGTTGTTCTCGCTATGGCGCACAACAGAGCTAGACTTTTTGCGTTTCGGCGGCTAGTTTAGTAGAGCCGAATTGCCAAACAAAGTTTCAATGTCCGAAAAAATATTGTTTGCCTTTTACGTTCTCGCTAGACCGCGTTCACGTTACTTGTGTTGTTAGTGTTGGCCGGTAATAATTTCTCTCTTGTTTTTATTTTCGGCCATCGCTTTCGCGTGTTGTATGCATTGTGTTGTTGTCGTAAGTACAAATCAGCATCTGTTTTAGCTTTTGTTGTTTTCTTTTTTACTTGTAACTATTTTTTATTTTTGGTAGTGTTTTGCATATGCAAAAATACCCTATAATGTACAAATGTCTGTTACTCGGGCAAATGCAAAATTGAGTATCATTTGCTGCTGGCTGTGTAAAATGTTTCACACGAATAATGTGCTGGCCTTAACGGCCGTGTTATTGACCTAATTAAGGCCAGATTTAAATCTTCAAAATAAGTGTGACTGCCGAATATTTCAAGAAAATATGTTGCAAAGAGTTCTGACAAGACCACTTAATTGTATAAGAATACACTGCTAATAAAAGGAATTTGTTTCCGGTTGTATTAACTTCAACTGTTGTTCAGCCTCTTACAATATCTAAAACGAAAAAACACTAACATCAGCCTATCAGAATGTAAGAGGTCTTTGTAGTAAATTTAGTACTCTTTACCTAAATAGATTTGATTTTCTTTTTCATGGCGAGTGCTTATAGTTGTTGATGCTGATTGATCTTCGGAAATAGTGTCAATTGATAGTAATATTTTTTTTTTTTTTTTTTTTTTTTTGAGTAGTTCTTTGTCGTATTTAAGATCTGTCCTGAAGGACGGAAGGGATACGGCATCTTATTCCCATTGCATGTCCAGTGTGTGAACCCTCTTCAGGCGGCTGATAGTCAGGCTGCTGTCCAATAAGCTGAGGGCCAGTGTATTTGGGTGGCTTTGTAGTCTGGTAGTGTACCTCTTGCTGGCCTTGGTAATCTCATCCCGAACCCTGGGAACTCTAAGATGCTCATGTATTTCTGCGTTGCTGTGGTATATATGTGCATCCGAGATTATGCGCAGGGCTTTCTTCTGGAATCTTTGTATGATCCTACGATTACCCTCGCTAGCAGTACCCCATAGTTGTATACCATTTGTCCACGTGGGCTTTATAATTGCTTTGTATACGAGTAGTTTTGTTTTTAAGCTCATTTTTGAGCGCCTTCCTACTAACCAGTACAGCTTTCTGATTTTTTCCTCGCATTGCCGTCTTTTCTTTAAGATGTGTTCACGCCAGGTAAGCCTTTTATCTATTGTCATATCTAGATACTTTGGCGTTGAACTGGCCGGAATAATGCAGCCATCAAGGTGCACTGGGGGGCAGCTACCAGATCTTAACGTAAATGTGGTGTGGGTTGACTTCGGCATTTACAACAATGTTCCACCTTTGGAGCCACTTATCAAGTAGGTCCGGCTGCCGTTGGGAAACATCAGACGCCTCCTGTGGTGTGTTTGCTGTTACCAGAAACGCCATGTCGTCAGCATATGTGGCGGTGAGGAGCCTCCGGTCGTGTAAAATTGGCAAGTCAGCTGTGTATGTGGTGTATAACAGTGGCCCTAGGTACTCCCGCTCTAATGGCCAATTGTTGGGCTCACCTGTAGACTGGCAGTTAAATCCTCTGCGCTGGATGCATTCAAACAATGCTCGGCCTTTCGGATTTCTGATCCTGGAGCCCCACCACGGGTGTTTGGCATTAAATCCCCGCCGATTAAAAATCTCGTTCCAAGGTTATCTAGCAACTGTTGAAATTCGTTGACTCCAACTCGGTGTTTAAGCGGTACGTAGGCCACGGCTATGTTGAGGTCTTCAAGTAGGCTGGTAAGTCTGTTTTGGGCACATTTTACCTAGACCTCGATGACAGGAGGCAGTTCAATATATTTAATGTCGTTCTTTATCAGAACTGCAGCTCCTCCACGAGCATTGCCGTTTGGATGGTTAGCCGGGACGAGATCATATGGATCGCGGTTAATGGCGTTGTGGGAATATCTAACGTTGTGTCCAAGCTTGGCCAGTGATGTTTTGATATTTTCCGTGTCAGTTGTCGAGTGCAGACCCTTGATCACAATGCGATATGCGCGCTCGTCAAGTGATTGGAAAGTTTGGTAGCGCTTGTTATGGAGGTGTCTTTAAGGCAGTGTAGCTTTCCTTGTCAGGCATCATAACTCTTATTTTACCATTCCTGCCGGCCTTGTAAGTGAACTCGGGTTATGGGTTAGTTTTTCATAAATTACTCAAAAATACTGATTATCCTTCAGGAATTCGATAAAAATCAAAAATTTAAAAATAATTTTGGAAATGCATAGATTATGCAAAAATAATAGCTTTGGTATACTAGATATATTTCTAGCGTTGAATAAAACTCAGCTCATGCTGATGCACGAAACGAATAACTCCACTCGTCTTCATGTATTACCGTTTTAATTTTGTTTTTGAGAATGCTCGCGATTGCAGGTTGAAATTGTGTTCATTTCAATATAGTTTAATTTTGTCATCTCAGCGCTATGGCCTTCCTTGTTTTCCTGAGCTAATAAACAGCGTATTCCATACAACCTAGCATCGCAAAGGAGAAGAAAATGTTCACCAAAATCTGGAGCTTTTAAAAAGGGGGGTGATGTCAATTTAGCTTTTAGAATGGAAAATGCCTCATTGGCCTCTTGGTTCCAAACCAGTGACTTATTCTTTTTCAAAAGTTCCGTGAGAGCAAAAATGATAGTTGCATAACTGTCGACGAACTGTCGATACGATCCAGTAAGACCTAAACATCTTCTGAGCTGTTTCACAGTTTTTGGGATCGGGAAATTGTTGATTGCCATAATTTTGGTAGGATCAGTGCTAAGAGTACCATTTCCAATAATAAAACCTAAATAATTAATTTTAACATGCAAAACTTAGATTTCGCTACATTTATGGTAAGTTTTGCGTTGCGTAAATACAGGGCTACATCTTGCAACAAAGACATGTGAGAAGATCGTCCAAGTAGACGAATACTCTAGTTCTCAGATGAGCTAGGATAACCTGATCCATAAGTCTGCAAAAGGTTTATGGAACATTATATAATCCGAAGGGCATTACTTTATATTGATAAGTTTAAGAATGGTGAATGCAGTATATTCTCTAGATTTATTCTCAAGTGGTATTTGTCAGAAGGCGTGCTTCATATCCAACCTGTGATATACCAAGCGGGAGGTAATCTACTTTATATGCCGTCTATATGTGGCAAAGGGAATGCATTATTTCGGGTGTGACTATTAACGATACGAGAATCAAGACAAAGTTTACACTTATCTTCTTTCTTAACCAGAACACTTGGGTTCTTCAATTTATTCTAAAGCTATCATTTTGTTTACTTCTACAAACATCAATGCTTCAATCACCTGAGAAACAGACCAATGTCGCTGTTTCACTGACTTGGGGTGTGCAGTTAATGCACTATGGAGAAAAAGTCCGAAAATTTGCCATAAGTTCAAATTAATGGTTGGATTCTAAACACTCAGAATAAGATAAAAATAATAAGTTTTAAAATATTTTGAAGTTCATTCAAAGTCAGCTGTTTTACAGCAGCTCTGTGAAAATAAAAAGCGCTCGAAATTTTACTCAACTTTTAGGGCGATTGGTGCTTATAGTGCAAATAACAGAAAAAAGTGAATAAATGGATAACGAATGGAAAGGTGGTTAGTTGTTATTAGTGATTTTTAGTATTTATGTCTCATTGTGTACTTGCCCAACGTATTTTTAATGTGTATTTATGGCACAAAACTAACAAATCTTTTTCTGTGGAATAATACTATAGAGGCACGCAGAGTCACGCAGAAATTTTCTATATCCGATTGTGGAACTTTTGGGTTTTGCTGTTACTTCCAGACAGTTTATATTTCCAACTAGTAGGTACAGCTACAGGCGTGCGATCCGACTGTAAGATACTGCAGAGTGTTCTAGAGCACAATAAAGTACTCAATGTTAGATGTATTTTTAAACTAATAAGCTTAGCATATAATCATCTATTTGTGAGAAAATCCCAACTTTTTGTAATTTTGTAAATACGATAGCTAATGAAGTAGTTATCCGATCTAAACCAAACTTGGTCAGAAAAAAAATCACTAACTTAGGCGAACCGAAGTATATTACAATAAAACGAAATGACAACAACACCACTTAAAAAGTTTCACCGTTTTTAATAAAGAAAACAAAAGATTACGCTTGCAATGGGGAAGTCGAGACATGCAAAAAAAAAAACAAAAGACGGCTCACTCTTGATCAAAACAAACAAGAAAGAAATGTCAGTCGGGCATGCCGACCGTGTAATACCCTCTGAGCTTTGATTCCAATTATATGAATTCCAATTGCAGTAGCTACTGCAAGAACTTAACATGCACACATATTTGTATGTCTATCTCGCTCGCACATTTTTCGTTTTCGTCGCTTGTGTGCACAGCGAGTGGCTATGCCTTGCTTGAATGTAACGATTTTCGTTATTTAAGAAACTTTTTTTATTTATAATGCGATTTAAATGAAATTTTCACAATCGTTTAATATTATTTGTCTGCAAATAAATGCTAAGTTACAAAACTATACTTTTAGAAATAAGTGAGCTTGCCGCTTGCAAAGTAACAACGCAATGGTGCTTTGGGTGGGCGAAGGAGGCGTAGCATCCAAAAAATTTTGATAGCATTGTCTTTATATTGCATTTGGCAATCTGCATGCCAAAATTGGTGTCCCTAGATGCCATAGTTACCGAGATATTCTCTAAAAACCTGTATTTTTTCCGAGGTATGTCTGGTTTTTCGCTTATTGTGCTCGAATGAGGCGTGGCATCAATAAAAAAAAGAGATTCTTGTATTGACTGACTAAATATGTGGTCGATACTGACTACAACGGATATTGTAGCTCTTACCATCTCTGAGATCTGTTTGTTCATACGGACAGACTGACAGACGGACATGGCTATATCGACTCGGCTGTTGATGCTGATCAAGAATATATATACTTTATGGGGTCTGCCACGCCTCCTTCTGCCTGTTACATACAAATCGCCTCTGACAAACCCAATATACCCCTCAGAGGGTATAAAAAATACAAACAATCATAAACAGCGGAATAAGAACGGCCCTTGGCGCATACAGGACAACACCGGTTAACAACTTACTGGTAGAAACCAACACTCCACACATCACCCACAGATTTAACCTTCTTACCAGCAAAACAGTCAAGAACCTAATTTTTTCAAACAATTCACCAATACACACTATGGTAAACAAGCCATACATTTACATATACACACAAAAAATCAACTAAGCAATTTCAAGACAATAAACATCTGTCTCACCCACAACATCCCTTTTAAATCCACTAAAATAATAAAAACAAATATACCCCCTGGTTCCTTAAACACAATACCATAGACATAACCTTACACCAATACACAAAAAACACCACCAACCCTCTCGTGTTTCAAAAACACTTTTTAGAATTCAAAGACGAACACACCCAATACCACTTTATTTACTCCGACGGATCCAAGTCCGCCCACAACACCTCATTTTCCATCACTTCTTTCTTCATACACATAAATTCTCACAGCAGAAACAATAAGGTACGTTTCATATTTATATTGTTACCCTCATTATTGCTTTATTGCTGTAACGGTACATTTTTCGTAACTGTAATGTACTAGTGAAATATCTGTTGGGATACAACAACAATGCACACGAAGTTTGGACTTTGTTCAGATAACGGTACTTTTGTTTTTGCGAGAAATCTATTTTAAGCCTGTTTAATATTTATAACGTCACTTACAATTAGTGCGCTTATTATTTTTTTATTTAATTTTAACAAAACTATTATTTATTTGAAAAAAAAAAAATTAAATTTGACTTCCATGTTTTGAAATAATTTTAAAAACGCGATTATACTTAATAACAAATTCGTAATGGTTTGAGGTTCAATTTCCATCCAAGCTTGTTCAATGGCACATTTTAGCTCTTCAACTGTGTAGAATTGCCGATTTTCCTTGTACACCTTGCGTACCAAGATAACCCAAAGGTTCTCAATGTGGTTGAGATCAGATGATCTTGCTGGCCAGTCCATAACATCGATATTTTTGGTAAAAAACCAGGATTTTGTTTCCCTACTGACGTGAATTGCAGCGTTATCTTGCTAGAAAATCCAGTCTTTACCCCCATTTTCATCCAAAAATGGTATGAGACTGTTTTCCAAAACTGCAATGTAGTCTGCACTCTTCATCCTTGAGGAAACAAACTGAAGCTTTAAACATCCTACAGCAAAAAATGCTCCCCAAACCATCACATTTCCTCCTCCAAAATTTCGTTTGGAAAAATAGAGAGGCTCTTTTCGCAGATCATGCCAATAACGCCGAAAACCATCAGGTCCATCTAAATTCCATTTTTTTTCATCCGAGAAAATTACCTAAAATTTATATTTTTATAAGAAAAAAATTATTGAATAATGTTGTATGGCTTACTGATGACCATTCTGTGCTCATGTTTCTGCGTCCAAATTCGATGCGTGCGAGCTTGTGCTCAGCTTTCAGGCCCGGAACACATCTCATTTGCTAATTTTTAATTGTATTGGAACCCATCAATGTCCGCCAAACTGTGGTGCGACTTACTTTTTTGACCACAACAGTTTGCAACTCGCGTAAACTTTTTAAGCTATTACTGGCATCCTTCGTCCTTGTAGGCGATTATTTTGCCTTTTTCTAGCTCAGTTAAGCTTTCTCCGCGTGGCATTTTATTTTATTTATTAATTTTAGCAGTTTTTCTCAAAATTAGAGCTGATCTTTTCGCTTGCGCTTATAAATACGAAACAGGCTAAAAATAGATTTCTCGCAAAAACAAAAGTACCGTTATCTGAACAAAGTCCAAACTTCGTGTGCATTGTTGTTGCATCCCAACAGATATTTCACTAGTACATTGCAGTTACGAAAAATGTACCGTTACAGCAATAAAGCAATAATGAGGGTGACGTTATAAATATGAAACGTACCTTAGCCATCTTCGAAGCTCTTAAAACAGTATCACAACAAAACGGCAATTGGATCATTTGCTCTGATTCACTATCCTCTCTAATGTCAATACAAAACATAGAAAACCTCAGCAACTACCCAAAAACGATTAGAACACTACTAACAAGACACCAAAACAGAGTAAAACTAAAGTGGATCCCGAGCCACACTAACATAAAAGGGATTGATTTCGCAGACCAACACGCCAAAAAATCATTTACTACTATCCCCTAAGTTTAAAACTTTAAGCTAGTGTTAATAAATAAATAAAAAAAAAATAAAAAAAAAAATATGTTTTGCACCTTCTGAGTAAGTTTGTCAGATTACCTATATAGGAGGTATGTGATATAGTTATCCGATTCAAACAGTTGGTTAGTGTTTAGATAGTACTACCATAGACGTACTCTGTGAAATTAGTTCAGTTATCAAACAACAAGAAAGAAATTGTCAGTCGGGCATGCCGACCGTGTAATACCCTCTGAGCTTCGTTTCTAATTATATGAGTTCAAATTGGAGTAGCTGCTGCAAGAACTTAACATGCACACATATTTGTATGTCTATCTCGCTCGCACGTTTTTCGTTTTCGTTGCTTGTGTGCACAGCTCAGTGCAATGCACGTGGCTATGCCTTGCTTGAAAGTATCGATTTTGATTGTTTAGGAAACTTTTTTAATTATAGTCCGATTTTGATGAAATTTTCACAATCGTTTTATATTATTTGTCTTCAAATATATTCTAAGTTACAAAACGTTATGTTAAGAAATAAGTGTCATGTCACGGCATGCAAAGTTACAACCCAATTGTGCTTCTGGAGGGCGAAGGGGGCGTGGTATCCAAAAAATGTTGATGGCATTGTCTTTATATTACATCTAGCAATCTGCGCGCCAAAATTGGTATCCCTAGGTGTTATAGTTACCGAGATATTCGCCAAAAACATGTATTTTTTCCGAGGTATGTCTGGTTTTTCGCTTATTGTGGGCGAACAGGGCGTGGCATCGAAAAAAAAAAAGATTCTTGTATTGACTGACTAAATATGTGGTCGATACTGACTAAAACGGATATTGTAGCTCTTTCCATCTCTGAGATCTGTTTGTTCATACGGACAGACGCACAGACGCACAGACGGACAGACGGACAGACGGACATGGCTATATCGACTCGGCTGTTGATGCTGATCAAGAATATATATACTTTATGGGGTCGGAAACGCCTCCTTCTGCCTGTTACATACTTCTGACAAACCCAATATACCCCTCAGAGGGTATAAAAAAGTTAGACAGAAAGACAAATTTAGTACATTTTTCAATGTTCAGCATATAGAAATTATATGATATAGTCATCCGATTCTAATCAAAATAGGTCAGTATATGTATATTACTACCTTGCACGTTCTGTGTGAGTTTCATTGCAATATCTTTAAAAACGAAGAAATAATTTTAAAAGAAACTTTTTTTTAGTGTTTGGTCATATGGCGGCTATATAGTTACCCGATCCGATCCAAACTTGGTCAGGGTATAGATAATGATCCCATACACATACTCTGTAAGTTTGGTTTAATTATCTTAAAAAAGTTAGAGATACAAATTTTAGTACATTTTTTAATTTTTAACATATGATATAGTTATTCCAATCAAAATAGTATATGTATAATAATACGTTACACATACTGTGTGAGTTTCATTGCAATATTTTAAGAAACAAGATAGAAAATGCCAGTCGGGCATGCCGACCATGTAATACCCTCTGAGCTTTGTTTCCAATTATATGAGTTCAAATTGGAGTAGCTGCTGCAAGAACTTAACATTCACGCATATTTGTATGTCTATCTCGCTCACACGCTTTTCGTTTTCGTTGCTTGTGTGCACAGTTCAGTGCAATGCACGTGGCTATGACTTGCTTGAAAGGAACGATTTTCGTTGTATGAAAAAAAAGGACAATCGCAAATCTGCCTTGCCGCACAAGGCACCACACGTGCTGCATCTGGTTATGTACACGAAGCCACTATTGTTCCCACTACGTCGGTAGTTACATTCTCGGTACCTTCAGCTTCAGCTGCTTGTTACGTGACTACTTGTTCATCTGGAGGAGTTTATTCATTTGGCAACCAGCCAATAACGGTCAGCAGCACAAGTCAATTAACTGGATCAACAAGCCTGCAGTTATCTGGAACTAGTCGCCCACTACCACAACCTAATAAAAATGTTAACATGCCTGTGTTCCAGCCGGCATCAGTCACCTGGCAGAAAAACCCGCCAAAAAAAATGAAGATCACCTGACTCACCCAAAACTGTGAACAAAAGACCTACGCTACCTGCAAGAAATCGGTTTGCCGCTCTTGCAAATCTAGAGCTTAGTCAAACAGACGTTGACCCCGACATGGATGTTCTCCAGAACGAAACCGACAAAGATGGAGAGACACAGACCCAAATATCATCGGAAAAAAAACCGCCAAAGCCCAGCCAAATCACAGTACTGGCCGTCAGTGATGTACCAGCCCTGGAGAGTCTTCTTAATTCGGCGGTTACTGCTGACTAATACGAATTTAAGGTTGCTCGCAATGCACTTCTGCCTCCCTGAGGACAGAGCCTTTAGAGTGGTGGTATGCAACTTGGCTGCATCTACCCCTACCGAGCAAATTAAAGCTGCATTCACCTCCCAAGGGCACACTGTTACAAATATGTACAATCCGAAGTCAAAATCGCTGATTGAGGACGCCTCTGAAACTGCTCCATCCAAAGCTCCAGGCCAGAATGTCTGGTTTATAGATCTACAAAAGGCCCATAACAATCGGGAGGCTCTAAAGATCAACAAAGTCGGCCGGCAAAGGGTAAGACTGGAGATGCCGAGAAAGAACATTGACATGCGTCAATGTTACCGTTGCTTTGGATTTGACCATACCAAAAATTATTGCACCAAGGAGCCCAGATGCGGTAGATGCAGTAAGCCTCACTGGACTGGTTCTAGCCTGTGCCAGGCAAAAACTTATGACGACCTGGTGTGCGTTAATTGTCAAGGGAACCACGAAGCGAATAATAAGAGCTGCAGAATATACGTCCAACGGTTAAAAAGCCGTAAAACCGGAGTCAATACTGGTCCCGTGATGCGCGAAGGCTACTCTCAGCCCACGCGTACTAACAAGCAGCAGGTAATCCCATCTTCAATTGTGCGACATGGTCTGTCGTACGCAGATGCGTCAAGTGTAGGGCAACAGGGCATACGATTTGATAGGGATACCTCACATCAACATAGGAGTTCCCTTTTTAATACAAGCTAACAGGGTACTGACCAACTCCAACAACGTGTGGCAAATCCAAAGCAACCACAGCAGCATGATCGTACGGCATGTGATGGCTCACTAGCACAGATTATAATTTCCATGCAGCAGACCATTCGGGTCTTCAAAAAACCATCGCTGAGTTATTAGAGGAGATCAAGGAACTCAGAGGTTCTAAGCCGGAGAAGCAGCACAAATAATGCCACTGTGCTGCGCCTCGGTACCTGGAACGCTCGTAGTATCATCCCAAATACTAATGAGCTTAAGGTGTTTCTGATCAAGCACGAAATCGACATCATGCTTATCTCAGAGACTTTCTTACACGAAGGTTCCTACTTCAACATGGCAGATTACACATGTTATCGAGCAGATTACCCTGGAGGGCGTCCAAGAAGCGGAGCATGTGTGCTAATCAGGCAAGGATTAGTACACTATCACCAACAACTAATCATGACTAATCACGTACAGATGGCAGCTGTAATCGTATCGACTAATTTAGGTGAAATTGCTGTGGCTGCTGCGTACCTTCCACCAGGTTTGCTTGGAGTACCTCTGAGTTAAGCAATCTTCTTGATCAGTTTGGTCAAAAATTTATCGTCGGAGGCGACTTCAACACAAAACATCGACTCTGGGGCAGTATTACGGCAAACGCTAGAGGCACTGCCCTTCATGGCTGGCTTACCAGCAGTGCAACACCAGTGCTAGCCACAGGTAGACCCACCTACTACCCGTATAGCAGGAGGGATACGCCCACGTGCATCGACTTCTACATGTACAAGGGTATAGCTAGCAGTCTTCTCTCGGTGCGAGAATAGTATGAACTTTCATCAGATCACTTGCCCCTGGTTGCTTCTCTATCAACGTCGCCTCAGCGATCTACTCCAACGACGAGGCTTGTTTCTCCTGGTTCCAACATTAGACTCTTCCAAGACGAGATGAACAACGCTTTTAATCTTAACACGGAGTTAAACACGCCAGAAGAGGTCGACAAAGCTGTCGAAACATTTATCAACAAGGCTAAGATCGCTGCTCTTACTGTGGCCTCAGCTGGTGCAACTCCCTATAGAGACGGACCCAGCAACCTCACTCTCTCTCCGGAAGCAGTTGGCCTCCTAACGATCAAGAAGCGCCTCAGACGCGAGTTCATCAGAACCAATGCCCGGCGATCGATAGACTGTATGGAAGGATCTCCAACAGGGTGAAAAAGATATTAGCCATACTAAAAAGAGAAGCCACAGACGCCTTTCTGGAGAAAGCTACTCCTGATGAAAGTTCAACGTTTGCACTCTGGAAGCTCACGAGAAGGTTAAAAAGGCAAGTTTCGCCGACATTTCCAGTCCGTAACCAAGACGGCTCTTGGGCAAGATCCCCCCAGGATAGAGCCGACTCGTTCGCGAACAATCTAGAAGAAAGATTCCAGCCGTTTGAGACATCGTCGCCACGAAGAGTACAGATAGTAGCCGAATATTTAGAAGCTCCGTTGCAAATGGCCCTCCCTGTAGCTCCTATCACCCTTACCGAGGTGGAAAAGCTAATCAAAGAGCTTCGCAATAACAAGGCTCCAGGCGAGGACCAGTTTGATAATCGCTCTATCAAGCTGCACCCTCGCAGAGCTTTGCTATTTCTTGTGTTGATTTTTAACTCCGCTCTTCGACTCGGACACTTCCCAGGCGTCTGCTACATGCAGTGGGAAGCCAGCAGATGAACTAGATTCGTACCGCCCGATAAGCCTTCTGGCAGCTTTTGGTAAAATATTGGAGAGGTGCATTTTAAGAAGAATTCTTGAAACCTGCGCAGTCAAAAAGGCAATTCCAAAATTTCAGTTTGGCTTTAGGCTCAGGCACGGCACGCTCGAGCAACTGCACCGAGTTGTCAACTTTATTCTTGATGGATTCCACGGAAAGAAGTATGTCGTTGGAGCTTATCTGGATATTCAGCAGGCATTTGATAGAGTGTGGCACGTAGGACTCCTGCATAAACTTAAAGAGCTACTCAATCCTTAGCTCTATCTCATTGTGAAAAGCTTCCTTCATGAGCGATCCTTCCTTGTCCAGGACGGGGTGTCCTCTCAAGCAAAGACGGTCAGAGCTGGTGTGCCCCAGGGTAGCGTGTTAGGACCAACCCTCTACAGCCTATATACGCACGACATGCCTTCAGCTGACAACATGCCGATCTCGGACCAGAACAATTTACTTGTTGCCACCTTTGCAGACGACACTGCGGTTCTGGCCAGAGACAATTGCGTCTTCGCTGCTACAGATCTCCTCCAGATCTACTTAAAAAAACTTGAGAACTGGGCCTGTAGATGGAATACTGCCATAAACCCTGATAAGTGTGTAGAATTCACATACACTCTCAGAGCACAAACCTCACCCGGGGTATTCTTACATGGTGAACTCCTAGACCAGAAGGATGCTCACAAATATCTTGGAGTCACTCTGGACAAACGGTTAAATTTCCAGCGCCATATAACTGATACAGTTAAGCGTCTCAAGGCAAAGGCGAGCAGTATGGCTTGGCTTCTTAACGTCAGGAATACACTATCGTTAAAAAACAAGACTCTCATATACAAAATCATTTTGGCACCCATTTGGAGATATGGTATCTTTGTATACGGCATAGCGGCAAAGTCCAACCTCAATAAAATTCGAGTTGTGCAGTCCCAAATCTTACGAAGAATTACTGGTGCGGCATCGTACATACGCAACAGCGACATCGATAAGGAGCTCCATGTACCGAGGATCGGAGATGTGATCAATCGCCAAGCTCCTGCATACTTGGAAAACTCGCACATCACCCTAACCAGTTGGCGCAAAAGCTCCTAAGATGGAGATGGCTCAAGAGAGTTCAGCAAACTGAGCTGTCCCACAGAACCCTTTAATCTTTCCCCTTTCCCATTCAGTTACCCTATTATCTAGGTTTAAGTATGTACATATGTATATATTTTGTTGAAAATTAAATATTCCACTATAGTATAAGTTATTATTAATAGTAACAGTAGGCTATAAAAACATAGTAATAAAGAAATTAAAAAAAAAAAAAAGTTTTTTGAAAAACTTTTTTAATTATAGTCAGATTTTGATGAAATTTTCACAATCGTTTGATATTATTTGAATGCAAAAAAATGCTAAGTTACAAAACTATACATTAAGAAATAAGTGAGTCAGCCGTAAGCAAAGTTACAACTCAATTGAGCTTTTGGTGGGCGAAGGAGGCGTGGCATCCAAACATTTTTGATGGCATTAGCTATATATTGCATCTAGCAACCTGCTTGCCAAAATTGGTGTCCCTAGGTGTTATAGTTACCGAGATATTCGCAAAAAACCTGTATTTTTCCGAGGTATGTCTGGTTTTTCGCTTACTGTGCTCGAATGCGGCGTGGCATCTATAAAAAAAGAGATTCTTGTATTGACTGACTAAATATGTGGTCGATACTGACTAAAACGGATATTGTAGCTCTTACCATCTCTGAGAGCTGTTTGTTCACACGGACAGACGGACATGGCTATATCGACTCTGCTGTTGATGCTGATCAAGAATATACATATATACTTTATGGGGTCTGCCACGCCTCCTTCTGCCTGTTACATACAAATCGCCTGTAACAAATCAATATACCCCGCAAAGAAAATTTCACTCTAAGCCCACATGCCGATTACCACGAAATTTATAACCGCGTGCAGAGTTCCAAGCAATCTTTGGAAGATTTTGGCATGGATCTGCAATATTAGAACGTACAGTCTTGGGTGAGCTGCCCAGCGCCACCTATAACAGCATAATGGTGCAATGGTTAATCGAAGGTATTCGATAGACATCCTACCATGCCTACGACTCTTCATGAAGCACCCAACATAGCTCGCCTCATCGAAGCTCAATGTCGACGACGACCAGTTGGCGCTGTTCTTAACAAGGCTGATACGATATTAGAGGTAACACAGCCCTCTCAAAACCATAACTCAAATCGCGCAAGTAGAGCCTATCAAACTACTCTTACGTTATCTTCGGAAAACTTGCTTGGACCAGCATCACCACCACCGACCGTCGCTTGCCATATCTCGAAGTGAGCTTTCCGCTGTAAATGCAATCGTAATTCGGGCCGGTGACTAATTATAACGAAGACGAAGCCGCCTGTTTCCCAAAATGGAAACGCCTCCGACCGAAAAGATTGCTCTCGAGGCATATTTTCATCTCATTTTGAAAATGGCATCAAAAACTTAAAATTCCAAAATTTCTGGTTGGATGGTTCGATCTTGACAAGTCAAGTACCATTCGGCGCGTATTCATAAGTGCCTACTAACTCCACACAAAGAACGGCAGTATTTGCCCCAACCAATACACCACATGTAATAATGTAAATCAAAAAGACTTATTTGAAATGTCAATAACTCAAAAACTATTTAACTCATTTAAAATCTGACTACTATTTAACTCATTCAAAACCTTTCGAATAAGATGTTACCCGATCAGACCAGTCGATCACAACGATAACATATAGTAATGCCGACCGCCAGCACTGCGCTTGTTTTTGGCTTTTTGTTTTTTTTTTTTTGTCACTAGCGCAAACTATCCGCAGTTATTATTTACGTTTTTCTCTTACGATTTGTAATAGCCTGAATAAGAGATTCGATTAATGCTTATTCTATTTATTTATTTAGATTATTTTTATTGCTATCGAGCGGACACATCTGTCTTCAGGAAGCATCACCGGAAGAAAAGAGGGAAAAGTCTTCCATTTGTTTCAGAGAAGCATTTCGATAGATTCTTAAAAATAACTTCTATACCTAAAAAATGCTAAACGAGAGATGGAATTTGGTTTAATATAAACCATCGATTTAATACTTTACAAATTTAATTATTAGAAGCAGCAAAAGAGAAGTGGTAAAGGGGAAAAAAAAGACTGATCAACGTGCCAAAAAATGTAAGGTATCGATAGTAAAGCTATCGATATCTCTTACGTAAGAGTTGCTGACCTACTGTTAAATAATAATAGTGCGTTAACAGACGCAAAGCGGAGCTACCCGGTGGCGCTGGGCTGAATGTGGTCGGTCGAAATAATGCATTATGTACGAGCCACAATGGAATTCATTACCTATGAGATTTTTTTCAGTGCATTTGTAATTGACATAATAAAAACAACTACTCGCACGACAGCGCCGAACGCTACCAGCTCACCCATAGGCAAGTTTGCGAGCCCGCTGTCTTATTAGGAACACAGCTGTTTATGTCCCTATTCTTTGTCTCTGATTTGCTAACAACTGAAAAATTGAATTGGATTAGCATTGATATGTGGCCTTGAAAAATAAATTCTTAGCACACACACTAAGATGCTAGCCCATACACGTATTGGCACGCATACATGCAAACAGAACGAGAGCACAAGCGACATAGAACGTGCTCATCGTTTGACTGTTAGTCGCAGACTAAAGCTTGCTCCGAATTGCGTTCGATATCAGCCTTCTGATGTTGGACAAGAGCTATCGATAACTCTGTGGGTTTCATGAGTGCTGTTGCAAATGAGTGCATATGTTTCTTCAGGATGGCAAATCTATGTATTGTATGGTTAGTGCCCCTACTCTTCAAAAGATTTTCGTCATTCGGCATTTGCATTTTTTGTGTTGTGTGTGGCACACGTTTTTTGTTCAGTTTTTTGTTTATGCCTATTCCTTTTGTGTGTGTAGTGTTAATATCTGTAAACACGAATACATAATTGCATCTGTGTGATGCCTTTCGTTACTTTTCTGAATTTATCGAGTTGTGTGGACATCATTTTAATATTATAATTAATATTTAATAATATTAATTATTATTTTAATTTATGTAGTGAATTTTAATATTATATTTGTGAAATTGGCTTGTTGCTTTACTTGGTATGTATAAATCATCTAAATTTTTTTTTCAATGTCAACAAATTAATAATGTTTAATTATCAGATGCTAATTTAACCTAAGTCTGGACGAACAAGAGCTACATCGCAATGATTTACAACTGCTTTCGTGTACAAAAACGGCGGCTGGCAAAACAAAAAATAATAAAGAAAATGTTTTTATATAAATACAAATGTAAATATTATAATGTAATGTGAAGACTATAGTCTCATGCTCGATCAGATACCAGCGGATTCGACCTTTATGAGTGACCATCATCAATGACATTATTAGCGAGGAAAACAAAGCCTGGGCCATCAAATCTTTAAAGCCCCACAAGTCGGCGGGATCGGACGGTATTAGTCCAGCTATGCTTCAAGCCGCGTGCAATGATCTGTTGCCGTGGCTGATAAGAATCTTCAGAGGATGCATCCTCTCGGGTTATATCCCACGAAGCTGGAGAGAAGTGAGAGTGGCATTTATTCCCAAAGCTGGAAAGATAAACCACTGCTCACCCAAAGACTACAGACCCATCAGTCTATCATCGTTTTTAATGAAAACGCTAGAATGATTGTTGGATCTACACCTAAGAGAAAAACTCACTCCTCAGACTTTCAGTAGCTCTCAACACGCCTATCTCAAAGGTAGATCAGTTGAGACAGCACTGCATGAGGTGGTGAGTGATATTGAAGTGGCCCTCAAGAGAAAAGAGTTTACGTTGGCGGCATTCCTCGATATCGAGGGTGCCTTTAACAACGTAAGGATAGAGTCTATAACGGCCGCACTGGTCAACATAGGCTCGCACCCGTAGTTCACTCAATGGCTTAGCAATATGCTCAGCTGCAGGATGATCAATTCTCATCTCGGCGTGGCTACAATTAGGATGAAAAGCGACGAGAGGAACACCCCAAGGGGGAGTCATATCCCCTTGCTGTGGAACCTAGTACTGAACAGTCTGCTTTTCCAACTGAAAGATGAAGGATGCAGAGTGACAGCATATGCGGATGATCTAGCTCTATTGGTTGCGGGCAAATTCTTTGCCTGGTCTGGTGGGAAACGGCTCTGACCAAATCCCATCTAAGCAATCATCATAGGGTGCAAAGGATGGCTTGCCTGGGCGTGACAGGATGCACACGATCCACTCCCCAGGCAGCGCTCGATGTTATACTCGATTTGAAACCGATCGACATTTTCCTAAAGTACGCGGCAGTGAGGAGTGCAGTGAGACTACTTGAACTAGGACTCCTCAAGCCTAGTGCTACAGGACATGGCAGTATTCTAAACTCTTTTGGAGCAACTGTTATGCCAGGGGAAAGTGCGCTAGAGAAGGATCGGCGCTATCGGCTAATTGTGCAATAAGCGATATACACAGACCCTTTCAGCACATCCTCTCACATCTAGAGGGCAGTGCTAGAATCATGGCGAATACACGCTGGACGGCCTCTCTGGGCTGTCTAGTCTCAAAAGCGCTATGGCCATTCTATAACCAGAAGCGAACTTCTCAACTTCTACACTTTAACAAGAGGATAAGGATGCTGACAGAAGTCTTTACGGGACACTGCCCTATCGGCCGTATGGCCCATAGGTACGGTGTACCATCACAGGACTTCTGTCGCAGCTGCTGCGATGAGGAGGAGGAAGAAAGCATCCAACACCTCTTGTGCTGCTGTCCTGCATTCAGTAGGAGAAGTTCCCGATTCCTCGGGGCACCCTTAGATCATCTGCAAAGCGCGTGGAGTTGGTTTTCCTATCAAAGCATGGCACACTTTCCCCCCGTAGCTTCTTCCAATAGCCTTTATTAGCCAGAGATCTGTACCCCGGCGGAGATCGTTACTTAACTTGTTTACGAAGGGGATTTTGCTTGGAACCCTTAAGGTTATGTTAACGCCAATTGACTACAAGAACACAAAGCATCGGTCGTGTTAATAAATAGTGATGATGATTTTATTCTGAAAAAAAAATACATGTTATCATAAACTTAAAAGTATAAATTAATAATTACCGAGTGACTGCTTCCTATCCCGCACGCATTCATTTTCGAAAACTTAACAGCAATAATCGATACTTAATTCTAACAAAATTACTTATCCATACCAATCGTCCCACGATAGATATATATTGATTTTATAGAGTATATAATCGAATCTAGTGTTGTGGAAACACTGTTCGTGCATATTTCTGTGTTCCGGTATTGTTTAGATCGGACAGACGCAACTGCTGTTCAGCGATTATACAAATTAAAGAGAAAACTACCTATCTTTAATATTAATCGTAACATTTTGCTTTTTTACAAATTCTAGTATAATTATTGATTTTATATGCCACTCTATACTTCTTATTAAGCTAAACATCCTTGGTTTTCCAAGTTCTCTTCTTCGTTGCTCTTTAAACTACTTTAATAACAGAACGCAACGTGTTATTTAAAAAAATAAATTATTTTTCGAATTTTAAAATTATTAAACGTTACATTTGGAGTACCGCCAGGTAGTCGTATTGGTCCATTGCCTTTCACTTTGTTTATAAATGATATACAACATTGTTACAGCGTTCCATAAACTTATTGATTGTGAACTAAAAATCACTGCACCTTTCTTTAAAATATTTTCCTAATGGGTCTATATTGAAAGGTAGGACAATTGTAATAGTTCAGTAAATGACCTGAGTATCTTTTAATTTTTGATTCGATGTCGAGTAAGCAGAACTAAAGCTGTGTCACTGCGGTCCTCGCTAGTGACAAGCCAGAAACACAAGCGCAGTGTAGTGTGCTGGCGGTCGGCACTGATATACATATATTCTCAAAAGTTTCATCATTGTTATCGGCTTGTTTAATCTCATTTAAATGGTATTTATAATAGTTTCAATACTGTGCATTCAAATTTCGATATATTGTGTGTGATGTATTTGTTAGGGGAAAAATTCACATTCATTGCTTGCAATCAGTTTCATTTTGTCTAGATCGGAATATTCAATTAAGCGATATTAAATTTAAAATTAGAAAAGTAATTTATATTTAAATTAAATTGGTTAATAATGTAAATTCATTAGAGATCGAAAAAAAATAATTTCAGTAATGAGTACTGCCTCCCTTGTTTGAAATAACTTTATATTTTCGGGCTTTCATAGAATGATACAGGGAGTCAAGGTAGCTTAGGGAAATCTCGCTTCAAGCACGTTTAATTGCATCCGTCAGTGCTTCCATATCTTCGTATTGAATTCCTCCCCCATAAACTTTGCGTGCAAGCCAGCCCCGTACATTTTCAATAATGTTGAGGTGTGGAGAATACGGTGGCCAAGTCATGATATTTACGTTTTGACTGGCAATAAAGGACTTCACTACTCGAGCGTTCTGAATCGGGGCATTATCTTGTTGAAAAATCTATGGGATTGGTCCGAAGAGAAAATTAAGCTTTGGAAACACGGATTCCAATAGTGTTTTATATATATAAACTTATTCCAGGGCACCATAAAAAGTGATGGCACCCCACACCATAACTTCACCTTCTCTGCTGTGATGACAGCCTAAATACAGCTCATCCTTTCTCAAATCATGAAAATAATATTGAAATCCATCAGGTTCGTCAAAATTAAAACGTTTTCAGATTGAACAGCCCACGTCATGTATTCTTTCGCATATTGAAGCCGTTTATCTTTTCGTATAGCACTTAAAGGCGGTTTTTTCTTCATTTTTATACTCTTAAGATGTTGAGCACTTCTGAATGTGCGCTAAAAAGTACAACGAAAATCGGTACTATCAAGCAAGGCATAGCCACGTGCATTGCACTGTGCGAGCGAGATAGACATACAAATATGTGTGCATGTTAAGTTCTTGCAGCAGCTATGTTACTCCAATTTGAACTCATATAATTGGAAACGAAGCTCAGAGGGTATTACACGGTCGGCCTGTCCGACTGACATTTTCTTTCTTTTTTAATTATAGTCCGATTTTGATGAATGGTTTGATATTATTTGTCTTCAAGTATACGCTAAGTTACAAAACTATGTGTTAAGAATTAAGTGAGCCAGAGGCATGCGAAGTTTCAACGCGATTGTGCTTTTGTCTTTATAGTCCAATTTTGATGAAATTTTCACTATATTATTTGTCTCCAAGTATTTTTATTGATTCGGCTATTGATGCTGGACAAGAATATATATACTGCCACGCCTCCTTCTGCCTGTTACATACTTTTGGCGAACCCAATATACCCTTCAGAGGGTATAAAAACTTTCCATGAGTACTTAATGGGTTAAGGAAAATTTTGTTTTATTAAAATGGAATTTAAGTGACCTATTCATTGATATCAAACATTTTTTGAAATTATAAGTAGATTAAACTTCAAATGATGTCAAAATATTTATGCCGGGCACTGTAATTAGCGGTTGTAGCTTTTTGAGATTTGTTCATTTTAAGGACAGATAGACAGTCATAGTTCTATAGGCTCCTCGGATTGTGTTGCTGCCTCGCCACCCTCGGAATGATACATACTATTCAGAAACTTAACATGCCTTTAGCAAATATTATATCCAGAACATTGTATTTTCATTTGTTAAAATATATTTCGAATTTTATGCGATTTTTAGGACTGTTAATAAGATGCTTATACTCAAAGTTGTCAAACAAAAATGGTCCCCTTTATAAAGAGTTTGACAAACAAATTCTCCGCTCACTGCGACCTTGAGAACAGTCCAGCGAAGGCATGTGACACTCCAACAGAAGCACCCAATGATGCATTAACCAACATTTCCACTGCGTTGTTCACAAATTGTGAAGAAATCGGCCTAAAGGGTCCCATGTTCTCCTTTTTCTTATGGTGTACTATATCAATGCTTTCCTGATGCCTCTCGGTTTCCAATTCAGAAGTGGGTCTTAACTTTGATTCAAAAAAACCATTGAAAAAATTTTTTGTAAATGTAAATGGCTGTGGTGGTCCATCGTCCTCCGGATCCTAGAAAGATAAAATAATATTATTAAAAGACATCGGTCTGTTATATACCCCTTGTATAAATCTTATATGAAAACATCTTATTTTTTTTCAATGTATATGATTTCTGTAGATATGAAAGAATGCTCCTTATAAAATTTAGGCAAATAAATATGGGGAAGTAAATGTTAGTTTTATCTATTGGAATTTATTTAACTAAGAAACAGTAATTTGGTGAATTAAAAAAATATTTCGGAAGGGTTAGTCAACAAAATTCTAACAACCATGTATAGAGAAAACACAGACCGACAAAGGGACCCTTATGACTATTCAAAATGTGGCTACGTTATTTTTTTAAAACATTACTAAAATTTTTAAACATATATTAAACAAACAATAAAGACCAAGAGAGTTAATTTCATATGCTTTGTGACTCTATGAAATTAATGAAAGACGTAAGAATAAGTAAGTAATAACGTTAGAATAAATTGGTTAGTTTAAAAATAAGAAATATAAATACTGCGCTAAGTGATGCAAGTATAGTGCCAAAAAAGTGACCAAAAAACTGTCCATTGTTGATCTACGGAGAAAAAAAAAATATTATAAAATACGTTAAATGATAATATCAGGTTCTTACAGCTCCCCCTCCACCAGATAGGCCATCAAAAGCAATGCCAACGTATTCACCCAGAACGACACCAAAGTTTTTATTACCAGATAACAAACCAGCAAGTAACGATGTGGCTGTTCCTATCAAAGCTTCAATGTCCAAGCCACCAGGCTGTAAAACATAAAATTATTATGTAAATACTCAAAATAGAATAACATGTAACCTATTTTTTATAAACTTACTCCAAACAGCGTTGATATGACACCAGTCAGGGCACCAATTAAAGCACCAACATCCGAACCACCGTCACCCTGTTATTCAAATAACTAAAAACTCGGTATGTTCGTTATTATGGTATTAAAACTTACGCCACTTAAGCTGCCAATGATTCCAGCAAGGCCACCACTGCTAACATCTCCAGTATTATTGTCATATTCACCAAGCTCTAAAATATCATCCTCATTTTTCTGATTGTCATTAGTTTTCATTTTAAGAGTCGGTTCCATCTTTGGTGGGTCAAAATAAAAATTTTGTATGTATTTTCAATACATATAATATAAAATGTCATTGTGCGCTGAGCAACATACTACTACGAAGCATATACAATAAAAAAAAGTTTCTAAACGAGGTATCTATCTAGTGACGAAAGCGTATATTAAACTCACAAAATATATACACCAACTATTAATATAAGTTTGGCTTGGATACTTCAACAGACAGAAAAGTTTCTCATACTAAAGACCTATCTTTGCTCACAACACATACTCTATAAGTTTAGTTAAGTTATCTTGAAAAACCAAAAAGTTAGAAAGAAAGACAAATTCAGTAAATTTTTCAGTTTTTATCTTATTTAAATTATATAACTAGCAATATACCGTCAGATTCGCTTGCGTTAGAGATTGTGAAAATAAAGAATCATTGAAAAAATTTAAACATGTTTAAAAAAATATATTTTAATGGATAACTAATATTGAAAATTATATTTCTTATTTTTCAAATTTTTTTTTAATTTTGTGGTTTTTCCAATAGGAATATTTCTCAACTGATAATGCAATGAAAGTCCTGATCAATACAACAATTATGAGTAATGATGTGTATTTATCATTGCTCAATTAAAACAATGTAATATTTTAAGTGTTTAATAACATGTGGTATTTATTGATAGATGAAATCATCAGCTACTGAAATACTTCTCTATATACCACATTTTTATACCCTATGGGTTTGTTTTTCATTCAGGGACAAGAATTATTAAGTCGCTCTCAGAGTTAACTCTTGAGTAAGCAATATAAAGTTGACCATAAGAAAAACCATCATCTCTTAGGTCTAATCCTGCCAAATTTAATTTTTGTCTTATGAAGAGCGTTTTATTTGTAATCTAGATTCATTACAAAATTTGCTGCATCGTTTCTTGCTGTTAATATAGCGCGATCAGATACCAAGCTAATGACTTGCTTCATATATTTAAAACATCTAAAAATATATTGGAAATGAGCTCTTCGAAAGTTGTTTTAACAATTCCCAAACATATTAGAATGATTGGGAAAATATCTGCACTTGTACTACCTTTAAGGTGTACTTGCATATTTTTGTAAGAGACATCTTCTTTATATTAGACACCAAAAAAGAGAATTTTAAACACGTTTTTATTTCATCGTTTGGTCGAAATTCACTAGCTAATAAAAGTGTAATGCCAACCATTTTGTCCCTTTGTCCTTTAAAGATCTATTAAGAGCTGTAAAGGCAACATTGTAAAATTAGCAAGATGTTTAGGTTTATTACTGCAATGACACAAAGTGTCATATGGATACTTGCTCCAAAACAATCGCTTGAACAAATATTTTGGATGTAACGTAAAAAATAATGTCAAAGATATAAGCGAGTATCGATACTTGTTACTTTGATAACATGAGTTACGATTGACGTTCGCACAATGAGACTCAGTTAGTGAGAGAATGACTGAAAAACTTAAAGTTAGCGGGTTTCACATTATTTTGCCCTGTAGATTAAAAAAAGTACATTTTTTTCAAACAACAATTTATATTTATTTGCCAATATTTTTAGCTGTTTTATTTTTATGTAGTACTATTATACATAATACACTGCGCGTCATAGGTAAGTCGCACTCGTACTTGCATTCTAATTTGAACTATTCCTTTTTATTTTAAACTTAACATTAAAGGTGTATATTATGAGTTGACACTTGCACTCATATTGATACTCATTAAATTCATTGTGTGTTTGACACTTACTCATCTCAACTCAATTCAAATACATTCTTTATTTAGCTGAGATCCACAAAAAAGATTTACAATCAGGTTGTTTAAAGTTTAATTAATATTTAATAATTGTTCAGTGAGTTCTTTTTGATACTGAAGGTCAAGCGATCTACTCCAAGAGATAAAGCATGCCCATTGTTAAGCTTTTGCATCCACGCCAATAATCAAACGCCACGTCAGCAACCACATGGAGCATTGTGTTATCAGCTCAGAATAGCTTCGAGTGATAATTTTTAAGCCTCTGTATCACATGTTTAGTTAAAACTTTGGAGTTACAAAGCTTTACATGATAACTTCGATGTTTGGAATGGGATATGAGTCCTTAATAGTTTTTGCAGTGAACTTTCTAAAACTGTACCCAGACTCATAGAACCCCCTCGACCGACAGCAGAATCCGAGCGTTTCAATTCGCCTTAAAAGCGAAAATATAGCAGCGAAAACCAATCGTCTGGTTGTCAACCATCAGTCAGTTTTACACAGTCAAACGATGAGCACAGTCTGTTTCGCTTGTGCTCTCGGTCTATTTGCATGGATGGGTGCTAATTCGTGTATGAGTTTACATCATAGTGTGGATTGAGCAAGCAGATTTCAAGACCAATTCGACTCTTCAGTTTTTTGCAAATCAGAGTCAAAGATCACACAAGAAGGGGTCATAAACAACAGATGTGTGTATGTGTACCCAATTAGAAGGCGCGCACATAGGTTACGCCGTGGTCGGTCTGGTAGACTTGCCGCTCACTATCCCGGGGGTTGCAGGTTCGAATCCCAGTACGGTCGCTATTATGACTTTCATTTTTAAATATTTAATGACATTTATTAGTAATTAATTAACACTTATTGCATTTTTTTATTTTTTCTTAAAAAAAAACGCGAAAAAGCAATAATTGTTTTAAATACTCTTCAAAAACAATAGAAATTTAAAAATTTGTCCTATCTATGTATTGTATGGTTAGTGATATAACAACACATTGGACAATTTGACAATAAAACACCTTTAGTACATAGTAATATCTTTCATAATTTGTTTAATATTTGTTTTTTATACCCTCTGAGGTGTATATTGGGCTTGTCAGAAGTATGTAACAGGCAGGAGAAGGCGTGGCAGACCCCATAAAGAACATATATTCTTGATCAGCATCAACAGCCGAGTCGATATAGCCTTGTCCGTCTGTCCGTATAAATAAACAGAACTCAGAGATGGTAAGAGCTACAATATCCGTTTTAGTCAGTAACGACCACATATTTAGTCAGTCAATACAAGTTTGTTTCCTTTTTATTGATGCCACACCGCATTCGAGCACAATAAGCAAAATACCAGACATACCTCGGAAAAATTCATGTTTTTGTCAAATATTTCAGTTAATATAACACCTAGGGACTCCAATTTTGCCATGCAGATATTACTAGATGCAATATAAAGATAGTGCCATTAAAATTTGTTGGATGCCACGCCTCCTTCGCCCACCAAAAGCACAACTTCTTTTTAACTTTGCATGCCGCTGGATCACTTATTTCTTTAAGTATAGTTTTGTAACTTAGCATATACTTGCAGACAAATAATATCAATCGATTTCATCAAAATCGGACGATAATTAAAAAAGTTTGTCGAACAACGAAAATCGTTACTTTCAAGCAAGGCACAGCCCCGTGCAATGCACTGAGCTCTGCACACAAGCAACGAAAACGAAAAACTTGTGAGCGAGATAGACATACAATACAATTATTCTAAAATAAATATAACCAATAGTGTCCCATTGTTTCTGTATTTTGGGAAATGACATCTGAAATCTGCAGAGCCTATCTATCATATAAAAAACCTCTTAACGAGGTATCTATCTCGTGAAGAAAGCTCATATATTTAACTCACAAAATATATGATATCAGTTTTATGACGAAAAATAATACAAAAATAAAATAAAAGCTTTACCAAAATAAAAAAAATTGTAAGGCGTTAGTAAAAAATGATATTTTTGTTCGAATGCATTAGACAATTTTTCGTTGTCTTTTAGGAGTGAAAAGTATACATCAATTATGAGCCGCAAGCAAATCTGCGGGCTTATTTGCTATTACTCTATAAAACGTATACTCAAATAAGATAACCTCATAAAAGAGCTTTTATATGATAGCATACTTAAGTAAGTCATATTAAGTTAAATACTTACATCAATGACTGTAGAAGTATTATCAATATCATCATTTATCTCTTGTAGAATATTGTTTTTATCAATTTTCTGATTTTTCTGGAAAAGTTTCCTGTTTATTAATTGATTAAAATAAGTAAATCTATTTGATACTTGCCTCTATGAGTAAGGATTTGATAAGGTGCATTCCCATTTCGTTGTTTTCTTGTTTATTTTGCTTAGTATTCACCGCTCGTTTATTGTTAACCTTGTAGATTGCCTTTATAAGAGGACCTTCAACAGTTGCCTGTTTCAAAATTTGATAAAGTGCGTTGTCAATCTTTGTATCCAAGACAACTTTCATTTGAGGAATCTGCTTTAATATGTGAAGCCGCAAAAGCTCCAGTCGCTTACACAGTTCAGGTTGCCCTGTGGATTTCTTCTCTTGCAACACCTGAACTTCGAAATTTTGTCGTTCGTGTATATTCAAGATCTCTTGGCAAAACTGCTCATTACTCTTGGAGTTACCCAATACATCAATGGCATTATTTAGCATGTAAAGTGCACCTTTGTCACGTGCTAGTTCCTGTTCGAGCTTATAAATTTCGGAAAGCAACTGATTATTCTGTTTTTTATCGATGTGATGAACGAGCTTCTTTATTCGGCGCACCATTTGATGTTCCATTTGTCGTTCTGCCTGACGAGCTCCATTTAAAATTCCTAAGGAGATCAAAAAACGCAAGTCCTGGGAAGGTAAGCTTTGCTCCAGTCGTCGAAAAGCGGTAATAGCACGCAAACACAAAGACTTTAACATCTTTTCACGAGAGAGTTCGCTAATACATCCGCCAATATATCCACAGATCAGCAAAAGCCACACTAGCGACTGATACCTCATTATATTATGCACGGTTTCGATAAAACATCAGAACTGTGGCCATAATTGCAGTTAACTTATATATAAATCATTTGCTCTGTTCGCATAAAACTTTACCTTACTACTCCATCTAATTTATTTTCTGCTTAGTTGCGTTTGGGCACCGCCTCTATAATTCAATCCGTCCTTGCTTCAGTGCATTTTTGATTGTGCATTACGTAACAACTTACAAACCCTAAGTTGACCAATAGTTCACGTCTTAAATGTTCAGCTTAACAAATACATTGGTTTCCTTAATAAAGAAGTGCGGCAGACTATAGTTGAGCTAGCGAGATTATATAAATTTAATAATATATATAAAGTCAACCCGGTTTAAGGCGAAATCTCAAGTATTTTAGATTTTCTGAAGCTTAATCAGAAAATTTTAAAACGACCTGTCGAACTCATACTACATTAAAAACAAAATGTATTCGGTTCGATAAAAACGTATGCACTAAATATGTTTAAAGTATTTATTTTATTTATGCTATAATACATATTGAGCATTAAGTTTAAAATGTATCTATTTGAAGAATTCCGTTAAATAAATTCTTTATATTCTTTGACATTTTAGAAACAGCGCAGGATTTACACGCTTTGATTATCTCAGGAAGTATAACCGAATGCTGGTTTTGAGGAACTGTACTTAAATTTTAGTTAATAGGCTTTCCTAAAGTCCGAGCTCCTGAGAAAATAACAAAAAGGCTCATATGGACTTATATAACAAGATAGAAAATGTTAGTCGGGCATGCCGACCGTGTAATACCCTCTGAGCTTCGTTTCCAATTATAAGAGTTCAAATTGGAGTAGCTGCTGCAAGAACTTAACATGCACACATATTTGTATGTCTATCTCGCTCGCACAATGTTTTTCGTTTTCGTTGCTTGTGTGCACAGCTCAGTGCAATGCACGTGGCTATGCCTTGCTTGATAGTAACGACTTTTGTTGTATGACCAACTTTTTTAATTACAGTCGGATTTTGAAAAAATTGAAAGTATACGCTAAGTTACAAATATACGTTAACTATACGTTAAGAAACAGGTGAGCCAGTGGCATGCAAAGTTACTACACAATTGTGCTTTAATTGGACAATTGGAAGGAGACGTGGCATCCAAAAAATTTCATGGCGTTATCTTTACATTATATTATCTTTATATTGCATCTAGCAACCTGCATGCCAAAATAGGTGTGCCTAGGTGTTATACTTACCGAGATATTCACAAAAAAAATGTATTTTTTTATCGAGGTACATATGTCTGGTTTTTCGCTTATTGTGGGCGAATGGGGCGATGCAACGAAAAAAAAGATTTTTGTATTGCCTGACTGAATATGTGGTCGATACTGACTAAAACGGATATTGTAGCTCTTACCATCTCTGCGTTTTTTGTGTGTTAATAAGGGCAGACAGACAGACGGATATGGCTTTATCGACTCGGCTGTTTATGCTGATCAAGAATATGTATATATACTTTATGGGGTCTGGGTGGGGGGGTGGTGGATGTTTGGCAAAAATTCGAAAAATGTAGTTGCAGACCTGAAACTTTGTGGGCAGTATTGTCATAGTATATGTTAAGCCTGAGAAAAAGTTAAGTCCGATTGGACCACGCCCCCTACGCCGCCTCATATAAGTTAGTGTCCTTGAAAGTTTTAAATTCGAGTATATTTAAATCCGGTACATTTATCCTACAAAACTTGAACGTATATACAAATTTTTGAATAAACAAAATTACCAAGGCCTTTTGCTTGCCGATTATTTGCCAGCCAACATTCAAGCATTTCAGCGTGACTCATACAAATTTTGTCTGGAAAAAGTCAATTTTCGGGAAAACAGGCAAATAAGATTAATATCCTCGAATTATATACATATTGAAGAATAACATGGTGTTAATAATTACGACAATCCAACATAGTTTTATTCCACGAAAAAATCAAATTTAAGGGAAGAATCGCTAAAAACATCACTTTACAAAAACATATATAAAAAAAGACTTTAATAGTATTATTTTTTGCCCATGTTTTTGCTAGTAGAATATAAGTTATTTACTATTTTACAAGTTTAATTTTGTATTTTAGGACATTTTCTTTTTGGATAGTAATTTCTTCTGAATTTTGCGTTATTTTTATGATTTTATTAGTAATGTTACTTAATTCATAAATTTTTTCGTTTACTAATCAATTAAAATTAACAAAAATGAAAGTAACAAAAATAATAATAATTTTGTAGTTTTAGTGACCTTTTATTTGATAAATTGTGAGTTATAGCCGGATTTGAGGTCAATTAGTCGATATGACTATTTATACAACAACAAACAGTGCACAAAGCACTTGTCAAAAGGTAAGGAGCAAGGCTTGGTATACTAGTTTCAGGAGATGCCAATCTCTATCATTAGTACCATTTGGCTGACTAACTCCACATTCCAAGCTCTGACTCAAGTTTGTCAGTTTGTAAGTCTGTCTCACTCGCACGTTTTTCGTTTTCGTTGCTTGTGTGCACAGCTCAGTGCATTGCACGTGGTTAAGCCTTGCTCGAAAGTAACGATTTTTGTTGTTTGAAAAACTTTTTTAATTATAGTCCGATTTTGATGAAATTTTCACAATCGTTTGATATTATTTGTCTGCAAGTATATACTAAGTTACAACACTATACGTTAAGAAATAAGTGAGCCAGCGGCATGCAAAGTTACAACGCAATTGTGGGCGAAGGGGGCGTGGCATCCAATAAATTTTGAAGGCATTATATTTATATTGCAAACAGCAACCTGCATGCCAAAATTTTTTGATGTCACGCCCCATTCGCCCACAATTAGCGAAAAACCAGACATACCTCGCAAAAATTACATGTTTGGCGAATATCTCGGTAACTATAACACCTAGGGTCGCCAATTTTGGCATGCAGGTTGCTATTTGCAATATAAAGACAATGACATTACAATTTTTTGGATGCCACGCCTCCTTCGCCCACCAAATGCACAACTTCTTTGTAACTTTGCAAGCGGCTGGCTCACTTATTTCTTAACGTATAGTTTTGTAACTTAGCATTTACTTGCAGTCAATTAATATCAAACGATTTTGAATATCATTAATTTCACTATAATTAAAAAAGTTGGTCATACAACAAAAATCGTTACTTTCAATCAAGGCATAGCCACATACACTTGAACACTTCATTTAACGGGACACAATACAAAAAGGTAGGGCATGATTAAGATCTTTTTGTAAATGTAATGTTAACTGATTTTTCTCTATATTCGTATATTCCATTTTTTGGCCCAGAGATCAAAATTGGTAACATATCTTTGCAATCCTGTTGTCTAGAAGAGACACTGAAACATATGGCAGCTGTATCACCCGCATAAGGTACAACTAAGTCAATGGAACTAGTTTGAACTGTTATGCCATGAGTGAATATGTTCAATAGTGTCGGACTCAAAACACTACCTTAAGGAACACTTGCTCTGATAGGCTCAAGCGAAGAAACACATCCTTTAACGTCAACAGAAAACTTCTTTTAGAAAGCCAAGATTATAAAATGTAAAATAATGGCACTGATAAACTTTGTTTTAGTTTGACGAGTAACCACATGCCATGCCACACTGGATTAAACGCCTACTGAATATCAATGAAGACAGCCGCGCCTGAAGTATTAAACTCACTACGCGATGAAGCTGCTCAATTGTGCCGGAATCCAAACTGGAAATCCGGGATAATGTCCAGCTCCTCGAGCTCACTTCGTATTTTTCAAGCAATTAGTCTTTTAAAAATGTTTCCAAATGTAGGAAGAAGATTAATAGGGCGGTAAGAACTAGTGCAGTTAGAAGGCTTTTCAGGGTCATAATTATCTTCTTCCTGTCATTTGGATAATATCCGAGTCTGAAATATGCATTCATAATATTGACATTGAGATCGATACTATCCGCCAATACTATCAAAGCCAGGGGCTTTGCGTGGCTTTAATTCAGCTATTACCAACTTAATTTGGTCCAACGAAAAAGAAGAAATTTCCGAAGTCCTTACCAACTCAGTCCGTAATTCGCGGTTTACTAAATGAACCGATACAGCCGGGGAAACGGAAAGTGGTGAACCGTTTTTCCAAATCTTTGGCAAAGAGCTCTGCCTTTTCCAGATGAGACTTACACCAACCATTGTCACCCTAAATAGTATAACTATTTTTGGGCTGCCGTTTGATATTCTTAGTTAGTTTCCAAAGATTATGGTCTAAACCTTCATTTGGACCCGCATCTGCAAATCCTCAAAAAATATCGAGCGAGCCTCAGAGAGGGATAACCTTCTACGTGCCGCTAGACGTTTCCAATCTCTATTATCTGACGGAGTACCAAATCGAATCCACCTTTTTCGAATCCTCGTTTTCTCAAAAATTAGCTCTCTGATCGTATTGTTGATATAATTCGCAGGCCCTGAGGACCCCGGAGAGCAAGTTTGACCCGTCGCCTACAGGGCTGCCTCTTTAATTAGTTTAGTAATGCTGGAAATAGACTTGTCATAGACTTGTCATGCGACTCGGACAAGACCGATTACATTCTCATAACATATCATTAGCATTCCAGTCTCCAGCAATAACAAATCGTGACACCAGTGAGCGTATAATTATGTCAAAAGCCGTTACCGAGAGTAAATCCGGATGTTCAGAAGGGCGCATTTAGGTAGCAGCAACAACAAAATATCCATAATCACTCACCTTGACACCGACAATTTGGCCATGGTTGAAACGGTGAAAAACAACCGGGTAATGATCTATTACCGACTTTATAAAGCAAGCTTCGGCAAAACCACAATCACCTGATTGATTAAATAAATAGCTAACTGCCAAGTTAATAGAGTAACGCCATTTGACCAAATCATTTAACTATTCAGCTAAGAGTTCGATACTCCTACACAAGTTTCCAAGATGCGGAACAACTGGGCAACGGTTCTTGAATGGGTTCTTGAAATAAAAGGTATTCCATGTGGGATCGCAAAACAGGGAATAACCTCTCTTCGTTTGCTTGGTCAGCAATGAGTGTTTTATGAACCGTAAGACGATCCTGGGCGAGTGGAGACTTAATTGACTCATTAGATGTGTGCTTGATAACAGGCACCTGTGGTAAAGCTTTTGGCGCAGCTTAAAAGTTTGAGCTGGTCAAAGTCTGCCCATTTTTAGTAACTACAGCAAATAATAAATTCTTCGACACTGAAACAGCCGAAGTTGAAGATAATTTCCTCGACACTGGAACAGCCGAAGTTGAAGTTGTACCAGCGTTTGAGCGATACTGCGCCTTGACCCGTTAAAATTTTAAGCAACCCCTAGAATTTGCCGGGTGATTCTCCTTTATGGCCGACGTCAAGAAAGGCCATGTTTAATTCCTTTTTTGATGTTCCATAGTAATCCATAATCCTTTAACATCACATCGAAATCCCCTTTCCTCTTTGAGTTGCCAGGAGTGCCAATTTATATCAGGCTTAGAGTTCAGCCACTTAGTCAGAGCTCTGTATGTGTCAGAGTCAGGCAATTAATCCTTGCACAGTTATTAGATATATTTTTCAAGGAAAAATTGTAGCCACAGATTTGTATAACATTACTCTTTGAAGACGTAAAGTCTGTTATGTTACTAATAACGATTGGAGGTTTAAAAACTCGTGGCTGAGAACCAATCTTAATTACAGGTTCCTCAGAGGGCTCCACGTCATCAATTGAACAATCTGAATCTTTAATAAAAGCAAACCTGTGGCTTGACCGTCAAAATTTGCTTTGGAATATTCAATTCCGGAGACTCAATTATAGTATGGTCACTCACATCTATTGCGGTATCATGGTAAGACAAACTGTTATTAGCACCTGAGGATGGAGTGTCGAGATTAGAAAGAATCCCAGTTTCAGCATTAACATTCATTTCACTATCTTCTTCCATAGGAGCATCGAAAAACGTAGCATTTTTTTCAGTAACTGATATAGGGATAGGAGTGGTTACCCCTCTTCTTGGTCTTGTTATCGACAAACTTATCATTTTACCAACAACTGATATAGGGGAGTGGTTATCCCTCTTCTTGGCCTTGTTTGGGTCGTTTGATTTCGATTTGGGTGTAACCTTAATTACAGACGGAGCCAATTGAGGAAATTCATCATGACTGGCACTAATAGATGAAAAATCCGACGAATCCATCTTTAATTTTTTTCTTTTTCGGCATCTTCAAAAAAAAAAAACCCCACAGGGGAAAAACCATAAGAAAAATCAAAAATTAAAATAAAATTATTCGGATCCGAAACAAAAACAGGACTTGGAAAAAATTAATTTTTTGAGCCAAATTTTCACACAAAAAATATTTTATTTCTGGGAGCGAGACAATCTGGTGTGTTCACTATGAAAGCACAAACGAGACTGAATTTTAGTTAAAAATATTAAACAAAAATTCTTAAAATAAAAATTTGAAAAGAATAGGAGTTCGGGATATTTTTTGCGAAGAATGGCGAAAAACTAGGGAAGCTCCACTCTCAGTTGCTTTCCGAAAGTTAGACGGCAATTGTTTAAGATCCGTAGTGAAGCCATGATGAACAAGAAAGAAAATGCCAGTCGGGCATGCCGACCGTGTAATACCCTCTGAGCTTCGTTTCCAATTATATGAGTTCAAATTGGAGTAGCTGCTGTAAGAACTCAACATGCACACATATTTGTATGTCTATCTCGCTCGCACTGGTGCACGTGGTTATGCCTTGCTTGAAAGTAACGATTTTGGTTGACAAACTTTTTATACCCTCTGAGGGGTATAATGGGTTTGTCAGAAGTATGTAACAGGCAGAAGGAGGCGTTTCCGACCCCATAAAGTATATATATTCTTGATCAGCATCAACAGCCGAGTCGATATAGCCATGTCCGTCTGTCCGTCTGTCTGTCCGTATGAACAAACAGATCTCAGAGATGGTAAGAGCTACAAGTTCAAACTTGGTCAGCATCGATCACATATTTAGTCAGGCAATACAAGAATCTTTTTTTTTTTGATGCCACGCCCCATTCGCCCACAATAAGCGAAAAATTAGACATACCTCGAAAAAAATACATGTATTTTGCGAATATCTCATTAACTATAATACCTAGGGACACCAATTTTGGCATGCAGGTTGTTGTTTGCAATATAAATATAATGTCATCAAAATTTATTGGATGCCACGCCCTCTTCGCCCACAATTGCGTTGTAACTTTGCATGCCGCTGGCTCACTTATTTCTTAACGTATAGTGTTGTAACTTAGTATATATCTGCAGACAAATAATATCAAACGATTGTAAAAATTCCATTAAAATCGGACTATAATTAAAAAAGTTTGTCATACAACGCAAATCGTTCCTTTCAAGCAAGGCGTAACCACGTGCATTGCACTGAGCTGTGCACACAAGCAACGTAAACGAAAAACGTGCGAGCGAGACAGACATACAAATATGTGTGCATGTTACGTTCTTGCAGCAGCTACTCCAATTGGAACTCATATATTGGAAACGAAGCTCAGAGGGTATTACACGGTCGGCATGCCCGACTGACAGTTTCTTTCTTGTTTAATTATGGTCCGATTTTGATGCAATTTTCACAATCGTTTGATATTAATTGTCTCCCAGTATATCCTAAGTTACAAAACCATACATTAAGATATAAGTGAGCCAGCAGCAGGCAAAGTTACAACGTAATTGTGATTTTCGTTATTATATTATATTTATTCTGCATCAAGCAACCTGCATTGGTGTCCTTAGGTGTTATAGTTACCGAGATATTCGCCAAACACTTATTTCTTAACATAAGGTTTTGTAACTTAGAATATATTTGAAGACAAATAATATCAAACGATTGTGAAAATTGCATCAAAATCGGACTATAAATAAAAAAGTTTCTCAAACAACGCAAATTGTTACATTCAAGCAAGGCATAACCACGTGCATTACACTGAGCTCTGTACACAATCAACGAAAACGAAAAATGTGTGAGCGAGATGGACATACAAATATGTGTGCATGTTAAGTTCTTGCAGCAGCTACTCCAATTTAAGCAGTATTTTTTTAAGGGTATTTCACGGTCGGCATGCCCGACTGACAATTTCTTTCTTGTTTTGCTTGTGGTGGGCGAAGGAGGCGTGGCTTCCTAAAAATTTTGATGGCATTTTCTTTATATTGCATCTAGTAATCTGCATGCCAAAATTGGTGGCCCTAGGTGTTATTTTAACTGAGATATTTGCCAAAAACATGTATTTTTCCGAGGTGTGTCTGGTTTTTCGCTTATTGTGGACGAATGGGGCGTGACAGACGCACAGACCAACATATGGACAGACGGACATGGCTATATCGACTCGGCTTGTGATGCTGATCAAGAATATATATATTTTATGGGGTCTGCCACGCCTCCTTCTGCCTGTTACATATTTTTCACAAACCCAATATACCCCTCAAAGGGTATAACAACCGAAATTGTCTTTTTAAGGTATTCTTTATTCGTGCGAAGCTGCCTATAAGCGTTTTGTTGTTAAAAAAAAGGTCACAATGATATTGCAAAAATAGAAATAATCAGTTGAATGTGACCGTACTTGCTCCTGTTCACCCTATTGGCGTGAACATACCGCCCCCCTTGCAACAAGTTTCTATAGCCGCGCCTGGCTGTAGAGTGGATGGGGATGGCGGTCAACACCCGATACGGGTTCACCCATCATCACAATAATGGTTGCTGTGTTCCGTAGTACTGGATTGAAGGTTAGTGCGTTCGTGGGATTGGTGGAATCATTAATGCTAGTGATTTGCGCAGATAACGTGTTATACAGAGACTGGATAAGGTGGAACATGCGTTCGGAAATAAAGGTGCCTTCAGCCGTATGCTCGGCTGGTATTCTTGTATTCTTCTATCGGAGCTGGCATGAGCGTATCTGGCATGAGCGTAACTTAATTCTATGCAGTTCAAGAAGATTCTTCTTGAACTTTTCCACTATGCTTTTCCATTGGTATTGACAATTGCATACGCCACAGCGCAGAATTATTTTGGTTACACTATTATCCAAGTGATACTGGAAAGTTTCCAACGTCTTGTGACATGCTACATCCTTTTAATATAAATAAAAAACGCTCTAAATAGTACATCCCGCCATTAGCAAATCGTTGAGCGAGTGTTACGATTTTGTCTTACAAGATGCGTCAATCACCACTCGAAGTTTGGTTAAACTTCTTTCCGAACTTAAAACACTGGTGTGGAATGACATAGTCCTGGTGGAACTCCAGTACCTAGGACAGAAGTGTGCCCAAGTTCGAAATTTTCTTTCCTGAAACTCGTTTACATTTCTTTGAGTTTCAAATCTTTAGAAACATTCGTTCATCGGCTATTTCTACTCACGATCCCAGCAAGTGGGAACTAGTCCTGAAAGGCATTTATGTGGGTTGGTGTTGCCACCTACCCTTTAAAATATCGATGACACCCTAGACAAACGAAATGCAACGATGACACGATACGATATCGATAAGACGAAGATCCGATAGCCGAAAACGGATTGAAGAACGAGAGTTCTCTGCCGAGAGTGAGGCAAGAAAGTTCGCTAGCTAGTGCGAAGAAAACGACGACGACGTCTAACCTGCCTGAGTGGCTAGTTGGAGTAAAGTGTTAACCTGCTGTGTGCGTTAAGAGTTAAAGTCATTGAGTTGCCTGTGTGGCTAGTTTTCGTACTAATTTAAGTTCAATCTAATCATTTAAACTTTAATAAACAATATTATAATAAAAATCCCACATTTATTGTACCCAACTCGACTCAGGTTCTTTAATGCCTGAGGATAATTGGCATCAGAGAATTGGTATGCTCTTATGGTACCTAAAGCCTAGGAGGCAAATATGATATTATATGGCTAAGCTTTACAATATTTAACATGGAGCTATCAAAGTTGACCAAACTTTCGAACAGACTAATAATTTTCTATATTCGGTGTGCTTACCACTGAATTTAAGCAACTGAAGTCTGGGCAGAAGAGAACGGGAGAAACTGGAGTTGCGTCCTCTGACATTTGGTACGCATTAAGAGCAGCCATATATGAAGAGTGGGCAAGAATGCATGTTTCTTTAAGCATCTTTGCTATTGTTATCTGGACTTATTACATTGATTTCTGACTGCAGATCCATTGCATTAGAAATATATAAATTAAGAATATCTAGCCGGCACTGTATCTCAAATTTGCTTGGAGTAACAATTTTATTGATAAGTGAACCACTCTGTCGCTCTATGTCAATCTCAACTTTTTCCAATTTAGTAAACACTATCGCATATTCATCGAAGAAGATGGAATGTGACAAATAAAAACAAATATGAATGCGACAAATAAAAACAAGAAAGAAAATGTCAGTCGGGCATGCCGACCGTGTAATACCCTCTGAGCTTCGTATCCAATTATATGAGTTCGAATTGGAGTAACTGCTGCAAGAACTTAACATGCACACATATTTGTGTGTCTATCTCGCTCTCACGTTTTTCGTTGCTTGTGGGCACAGTTCAGTGCAATGCACGTGGCTATGCCTTACTTGAAAGTATCGATTTTCGTTGTAGGATCAACTTTTTTAATTATAGTCCGATTTTGGTGAAATTTTCACATTCGTTTGATATTATTTGTCTGCAAGTATATGCTAAGTTAAAAAAATATACGTTATGAAATAATTGAGTCAGCCGCTTGCAAAGTTACAAAGATATGGTGCTTTTGGTGGGCGAAGGAGGCGTGGCATCCAAAAAAATTTAATGGCATTGTCTTTATATTGCATCTAGCAACCTGCATGCCAAAATTGGAGTCCCTAGGTGTTATATTAACTGAGATATTTGCCAAAAACAAGTATTTTTTCCGAGGTATGTCTGGTTTTCCGCTTTTTGTGGGCGAATGGGGCGTGGCATCAAAAAAAGGAAACAGTCTTGTATTGACTGACTAAATATGTGGTCGATACTGACCAACTTTGAACTTGTAAACCCAAATACCCCTCAGAGGGTATAAAAAAAACCAGAAGCAAGCAGCTCTTTGACACAGCATCAAGAAACATACTTATGAACTTAATATATAATAAATTTATATAAATACACAGAACCAAAAAAGTTTTGGCACACCAAAAATATCACCCCATCTCAATTGAAAACGTATGGTCATTGTTGTATAAGAATGCACCAATTAATATCGAAGAATTGCCAAGGAAATGAGGAATGAAAACAAGTATGGAAGATTACAGTCGAGTTTGCGCGACGGTAGGACCCTGAGCCAGTATTTTAAAAATAATACTTTGATCAAAAGAAAATTTAATTGAGAAAGTATCCAGATAATATTTTTTGAGTAAAAGAAAATTAAATTGAAGATACATGAATAAATGAATTTTAATACAACTCTACCTCTTATCTTTGAGGTACATTTAGTTCAAAACATTAATTTAAAAAAAGCAATATTGTAAACATAAAATATGGATAGCAATACTGTTTTTACTTATGGGCGAAGGTGCGTGGTATTAAAAAAGTGTTTTTTTTTTTAAACTCAGGAAATAAAAAAAAAAGTAAATTTCTCGAAACCGAGACCCTGCCCTTCACAGGCGAGTACTTTACTCCCTACGCCACACTCTTTTGGGACATTCATGCCAGTTGTCTGAAAAATAAAATAGTGTTTCCGAACTTCTAGGGTCTGTATGTCGTAATGGAGCAGCTCAAATTTGGTGTGCCAAATATAACCTTTCATGTTTGTAAGGAAATGGTAACAATCTAGTCCAGACTTCGGATTCCTAGAGTGACGAAAGCGCATCTATTTAACTCACAAAATATAATATCAATTTGGTGACCAAAATATTACAAAAATAAAATGAAAACTTTACTAAAATATAAAAAAATGGTAAGGGTCCCGACATTTATATGATATAAAATGTTATGAAATTATATAAATTAACAGCAAAAATTAAATATTTTAGTCCGATTCAGAACTTTAATCTATAGAAATTAAAATGTTATGAAAATATATGAAATAACAGAAATAAATAAAGGTTTAAATCCGATTCATAACTACTATCATTTGAACTATTAGTAAAAGCAACTTTTACTGCTGAAAGTTATCATTACGACCTTCATTCCTTTTGGAGTAAAGTTCAGTGTTGCCAGGTTTTGAACGTTGAAATAAGCTAGATTTTACAAAAACATAAGCTAAAATAAGCTAAATATTCTAAAAAAAACAGGCTAAAAATAAAACAACACGAAAATAAATAAATTTCAAAACGTATTATTAACTCATACAATTCGTTATTGGTGTTATCATCATATTTTTTATTGGAACGTATCAAAGATATGTATTTTTCTGGCAATTCGTAACTATGGCAAGATTTGCGATGACGGCAAAATCCATATTTTTAAAATTTAAAAAAATAATTATTTGTATTGTTTTTTTTTTCGACTCTTCCTGACGTACTTTGCGCAACCACTTCTTGAATTCGTCCCATTTAGCCCATGTGTCTCGAAAATTTAGTTTGTAGTGAATTTTAGGCATTCTTTTCAAATTCACAATTTCGACCACTATCACCATTAAGAAAATTTACATATGTAGTGTGACCGAAACTTGTCAACAAAAATATTCATTGGCATTTAGAGACACCAATTTTTGCGTGCTGCCTAGATGATATACGAGGTGTGTTCAAAAAAGTATCGCGAATTTTGTGTTTTTTCAAAAATTATTTATTTATTTATGAATATATATTTGTTCCCCTTCAAAGTAATCCCCGTGAGATATTATACACTTGTGCCAACGGTTTCTCCAATCTTCGAAGCACTTCAAAAAATCATTTTTTTTAATCTTGTTCAGCTTCTCCTTCAATGCCGTCTTCATCTCGTCAAGCGTAGTGTAACGTCGTCCTTTCATGGGCCTCTTCAGTTTAGGGAACAAAAAAGTCATAGGGGGCCAGATCTGGGGAATACGGTGGCTGCGGCATCATTAGTGTATTGTTTTTGGGCTGTAGCTTCTCCGTATGTCACAGTCAACATTCGGAATGCATCCGCGCACTTAATTTGTTCGTTTTTCACACAAAATTTGATACAGGTTCTTTGATCCATTTTTTTGAATAGGTAAAAATCGAAGACGATCCAAACATTCAAAATGGCTGAGCTTGTCGGCATAAGTGAGAGACATAAGTACCAACATAACACAACAAAAAAATCGAAATTCGAATATACGTAACCCGCGAAAATTAAAAATACTTACATTTGAACACACCTCGTATTAAGACGTTTTTAGCACTGAGCATTCCTGTAGCGCTGCCGTCATACAAGCAGCGTAAGCGATAAGTTTGCGCAAGCGAGACAGACGTACAAACACGTGGGCATGTTAAGCTTTTGCAGCACTTACTCCAATTCAACTCATATAATTGGAAATGAAAGCCAGAGAGTATTACACGGTCGGGTGTGCCCGACTGAACTTTTCTGTCCGACTTTAAGATTCCTGGCCCTAAAAAGTTTAAGAAAAAAAACTTTTTTGTCTTTTAAGATACATAAACCAAACTTACCCAGTATTTGTGTAGTATATACATATGTACATACATATGTATATGTCCTGACCACCTTTTAGTGGAATCGGACAACTATATCACATAATTTTCATATTTAAAATTTTTCATTTACTAAGTACCTATGTATAATTCTTAATTTTTATCAAAAAAAAAAAAGGAAATCTCCCGTAAAAATGAAAACATAGGAATCAAATGTAATTTTTATGAATATACATATATTTTTCCAATTTGTACTATGTATGTCATACATACATATGTAAGTGGCGGGTAGCATTGCATGTATTTAAACAAGACCGTTCTGTGCTAAAATAGGGCTGTTTGTTTCATATTGAAAGTGTACTTACGCGCTGGGTTAAGAAGTATGCTCGAAAATCAGTTTCACAAATTTATCAATTTAAGGACAAAATCACAAATAAAATAATTCAAATTCCTGACGAAATATTTAATGCTTTAAAAAATAGTATTGCAAGTTCTTAACTAGATTTAGTATATGACACATTTTGGGCTATGAATTGGAGCTTTCGTCCCTAAATTGATAGCTCAGGTGATAGGTAAGATTTGATACTATTACATGCGGTAATTGACAAAGACTTGGTTGAATTAAAAAAAATAAGTTAAAACAAAACACAGTTTCAGGAACACTCGAAACGTGTAATAACAATTACCACAGTAAGAGCTTACAATGCTGTTTTTTCTGCTTGCTGCAGCTTTTGGGTATAACTTTTGCAGTTTTTTGAGCGGTTTATTTTTCAAAATTTTGCTCAAAACGTGTTTACAATATTTTTCCTCAGCCAGCATTATAGCAGACATCAGCGCCACCGCCAGCTTGGATGTAGCGCTGAAGCCAACGTCAACGCTGACGTTGCCCTGCGTATTGATAATAATGTTGCTTAAGGTGGCAAAGTAAGCGAGCGCGAAATAACATTTATTTCGTTTGTGTCAGTTTTTCGTTTTATGCAGTCGTACATATTCATGTATACAAATACAGGTACATACATACATACATACATACATGCATGCATGAACGTGTACCAATAAAAGTATGTTATTTTTCCACTCAAATGTACATGTAGTTGTATTTTTGGTTGATGGTTAACTAAGAGCTCGCGAACGTCGACGTTGACTGCAAAAGCTCATCCGCTCAGTCATGAGCATGAAACCAATTTTTGGCCACTGGTAAATCATTGAAGAAACTTTCGACTGTAGTCATTTGTTTAAAGTTAGTGAACGTGCTAGTGTCGCAAATCTGGGGCAGCTACTCCGAATTTTTTACTAGTGTTTAACTTGGTAAATGTTATTGCAGCTATTTTGTGTTACTACTGTTTTGATTGGAATTGTCCCATTGACTCGTTCAGTACAATTTACATAATTGGTGCCCTTTGGTAGCATTGATTTGACAGCTTACCAAGTGAAGGTTAAGTTGTTTATGTGCTATGGGTGACACCAAAATATTTAAAGTTAGCCTGTTTTTATGTTCATTTTGTTATTTTCCATATAACAGATCAGGCGAAACAATAGGATAAAAACATAAAAAAAAAATAAGATGATGTTTACTATAACTTGCATTAAAGCGCTGTTGGTATTGGCTACAACCCAACTGACGTTATCGGCACCAGCGGAGTCCATGAATGCAGCTATACTGCCGGACAGCATTGACTCTGGCGAGTTGAACCCCATTAATGAAAAGGTAATGTAGATAACAATCAATGAAGGCAAACACTTTTAAGGAAATGCAACTACCCAACTATTATTCCAATTGAATATCAAACTTTGCTTTGTCTCACCCTAATTGAAAGAGAAAAATAAGTCTATTGTTATTTTTATATCCTTAGACGAGGGTATATGAAGTTAGATAAACCATGTAAGGTTGTGTGGCAGGTCCTATACAGTATAAGCAAACATATCTGTGCATACATATTATATTATCATAAATACATATGTATATGCATAACATAGAGTTGATATACATATATATGTGGCTATATACGCATGTCTGTCCGAGATCTCAGAGATTGTATGATGGTATGTGCATACTTCACCTAGTCAGTAAAATCGAGTTTGTTCTAATTTTTTATTTTTTTTTGATAATACGCGCCTTGAGCACACAAATCTATACATGCTCCGAAAAAATTTAGCTTTTGGCGAATATCTTAATAACTGAGATTAGGGGAGACCACTTTTGTCATGCAGGTTCAAAATGCCAATGTAATTATATATTTTTTTGATATCACGCCCCGTTCGCACAAAAGAAATAAAAACATTTCTTTACAATAGCTTTGAAACTAAAAATTAGTTTAGAAATAAAAAATTACCGACAATCCTGAAAATTGCATTAAACTTGAATTAGGAGATTACTGGTTATACTTGACATTACCTATTCGAAAAGAGAAGTGGTGAAAAACAGAATTTAAAATTCTAATTTGATTATTGTCCTGATCATGTAATCTACAAAAATTTAGTTCTGTTGATTTTTGCATTGCCTGTTTATTTTATAAATACTTTACTTTGCCTTTTTAAGCCTTTTTTTAGTTATCACCGTGGATGGCAAACCGCAACCGAAATTTATGAAATTTTACGGTTACATAATTGTTAATATATTTTCTTTCATCATTTGCTCTTTAGCAAAAAATTTTGGTCTGTTCTCCGCCCCATAAAAATCTCAAAGCTTAACTTTAACACCAACACCAAGATTTTCAAACACGGCACGAAAATTCCAAAGCTTCGTTTCCTTTGAATATCATAGATCTCTTAATAATGTAGCAAGAACCATATAAAACAAGAAAGAAAATGTCAGTCGGGCATGCCGACCGTGTAATACCCTCTGAGCTTCGTTTCCAATTATATGAGTTTAAATTGGAGTAGCTGCTGCAAGAACTTAACATGCACACATATTTGTATGTCTATCTCGCTCGCACAGTGCAATTCATGTGGCTGTGCCTTGCTTGAAAGTAACTATTTTCGTTGTATGACCAACTTTTAATTATAGTCCGATATTGATGAAATTTTTAATATCGTTTGATATTATTTGTCTGCAAGTATACGCTAAGTTACAAAAGTATACGTTAAGAAATAAGTAAGCCAGCCGCTTGCAAAGTTACAAAAAAACTGTGCTTTTGGTGGGCGAAGGCGGCGTGGCATCCAAAAAATGTTGATGGCATTATCTTTATATTGCATCTCGTAACCTGCGTGCCAAAATTGGTGTCCCTAGGTGTTATATTAACTGAGATATTTGCCAAAAACATGTATTTTTTCCAAGGTATGTCTGGTTTTTCGCTTATTGTGGGCAAATAGGACGTGGCATTGGAAAATAAAAAAGATTCTTGTATTGACTGACTAACTATGTGATCGATGATGACTAAAACGGATATTGTAGCTCTTTCCCTCTCTGAGATCTGTTTGTTCATATGGACAGACGGACATGGCTATATTGATTCGGCTGTTGAAGCTGATCAAAAATATATATACTTTATGAGGTCTGCCACGCCTTCTTCTGCCTGTTACATACTTTTGACAAAACCCAATATACCCCTCAGAGGGTATAAAAAGTGTAAATGCTCTGCACGGCACTCAAAATGCATAAGGTTTAATTTTATATATCGCAAATGTATTTCTTTTGAACTTTTTGCGAAGAGCTTTTCGCTATAACTTTAAAAATGTAAAGAAAATACGCCAAAAATACTTTAAATGCCGTTTTTACATCTCAAGTTAAGCTAGTTTTTGAGTAAAAGACATTTTTAATACCTGTCGGACGGCATATAAAAAGTTGCTGTGGCTTTTCGGCAATAGCCAATTGAAGCTTTGACCATTTCTACCTATCTAGCTTTATCGGTAGAACCAAAGTTCCTTAGTTTGGAAAGATCAAGACAACTGCAAAAGTTTTAGGGCGCTACATTTGGTCCAGGTCAGCAATATCTGCAGCTTTTATTTAAAATGACATCATATACCTAAAATGCAAAATATTTGATCTGGCTGCATTCAAGGAATGGGGGTTTATGCAACAACTAATGTTCCACATGCAACACCAAAATTATTAAACACAAGGTGCGAATGCCAATATCTCGAAAATTATGTTATCTATCATACCTGAGATATCACCCGGTGCGGGCACACAAACTCGTTTGAAATCGAAAAATAATATATTATCTGGCTAAAAATAAATGTACAAATTTGATTGGTCGTTTTTCACGGAATCTGCCCCACATACAATTCAATATGCAAAGAGCAATTTAAATAGCTGACCTTGAGGTAAAACTTTACGCTTACGCGCACGCAGAGTAGGCGACCAAACTTGTTAACGACCTATGTTACTATTTCATCATCTTAAACCATGCACACACACCTCGACAACGCCTTGCTCGCTCATGCTCGTCGGAACTTTTCTTTCTTGTTTGCGAAGATGCAATTGAATGCACTTTATATATTAGGTTTATTTATTTATTTTATTTATTTATTGAAAGTTAACAATGAATTATTAACCTACATGATAATGAGCACTAGCTGCCAGGGCTATCAGCTTGATGGTAATTATTGGGTAGTAAGTATAAGATTTTGCTAGAGTTTGTTGGCAAAACCTGCTTTAGAAATAAAGTTAAGTATTGAGTTTATATTTTCTTGTTTGGGGTATCAGTAATACGGATGGGGGAGTTGGGAGGTTGCTGCGAAGTGGCTGCAGTTTGGCGCATGTGTCCAAGATGTGCTGGGTAGTTAAAGGAGTGGTGTTACAATGTGGGCAGCTGGGAGCGGTGAGTCCCTTTATGATGTGTTGATGAGTCGTGGCTGTGTGTCCAATGCGTAATCGCGTGAATATTCTATTGCTGGGTGTATTGGAGCTAGAAGGGTATTTCAGAGCTACACCCTGTTGTTTTCTTTCTTATTTGCGAAGATGCAATTGAATGCACTTTATATTTTAGGTTTACTTATTATACCTTCAACCAAAAGTATATAAAGTTTTTAAAAAGTAAGTTAAAGGCACAAAGAGACATGACAGACTCTTTAAAGTTTATGGATATATCTTGATGAACATCATAAGGTGATATAGCCATGTCCGTATATCGGACAGATACCAAAAATGATAAAAGATATAAGCGAAAATTAAGTTAGTGTGGCCTCGATACTGAGGACATATTGGGTTTGCGAAAGTATGTAACAGGCCGAGTCGATATAGCCATGTCCGTCTGTTCGTCTGGTGTCCCTAGGTGTTATAGTTACTTATATATTTGCAAAAAACCTGTATTTTTTTCCGAGGTATGTCTGGTTTTTCGCTTATTGTGGGCGAATGGAGCGTGGCATCGAAAATAAAGATTCTTGTATTGACTTACTAAATATATGGTCGATAATGACTAAATGGATATTGTAGGTCTTTCTCTCTCTGAGATCTGTTTGTTCATACGGATAGACAGACTGACGGACATGGCTATATCGACTCGGCTGTTGATGCTGATCAGGAATATATATACTTTATGGGGTTTGCCAAGCCTCCTTCTGCCTGTTACATACTTTTGACAAGCCCAATATACCCATCAGAGGGTATAAAAATCTTTGATTTTGGTGAGTATTTCAGTAACTATTACACTTGGAGACACCCCTTTCGCCATACAGGTTCATAAAGACAACGTAACCGTAAATTTTTCGATGTCATCCCATAAAAAATGAAAACAATTACCAAACTTGAATACCTTTTTAAATAATTTACTTCTTTTCGTATAGTTCAAAAACTTCTTACTTGTTTATACACTGCAATGTCAAACGATTCTGAAAACGGCTTGGGATCGGACTATAACAAAGAAAAATTTACATTTAATTTATTTTAAATTATATAGCAAAAATTTCAACTTTTACTTTTTTATGCATTCTAAAACATGTGTATATCCATAAACCGATGGATGTAAAATTGTTTTGTTGAGATCCTAGTTAAAATAAAACCAAATACAACAGTGGTATAAAAATTAAAAATTTTATACCTAACTTACATTTTTTTTTTTCTGATATATCCTGAACTAATGCTATACATAAAGTACCTTGTTTTTGGCTCCTTATTATTAAAATTTTATCTCTGAAAATATTTGATTGTGAGTTTGTCACATAAATATCGATCTATATCAAAGTCCAGTTATCAAAAACATAAATCATACACAACACATATACATAGATAACTCTTTGTTCTCACTAACTGATCACTGTCCTGAACAAAATACAAGAGCTATATACAAATCTCGACATACTTTGTTTAAAATCAGACTACTAATATTAAATGTTATAGATAATGCCATTAAAATTTTTTGGTTGCCACGCCCTTGTCCCTATAGGCAGCACACAATCATTGAATGTATAACTCACGTATTTCTAAACGAAAAGTTTTGTAACTTAGCGTAAACTCGGAGACAAATAATATCAAACGATCCTGAAAAAAGATAACAAGATTATGTACATACAAGCTGTGCGGTGCACCGCCTCGTTTTACCTCGGAAAAATACAAGTTTTTGGCGAATAAGTATCTCGGTAATTACGACACTTAGGGACACCAGTTTCGGCATGCAGGTTGCTAAATACAAGATAAAGACAATGTCAGCATAATTTTTGGAATTTTATTCCTCCTTTGCCCACAAGAAAAAAACCCAATATACCCCTCAGAGGGTATAATAAGAAAGAAAATTTCAATCGGGCATGCCGACTGTGTAATACCCTCTGAGCTTCGTTTCCAAATATTGGAGTAGCTGTTGCGAGAACAACGTTTTCCATTTTCGTTGCTTGTGTGAAGAGCTCAGTGAAATGCACGTCACGTGCTGCAAAATCTATCTACGATCTACGTATCTACGTATAGAGCTCCCAAATCTACGTATTTTTTTTAAATTGTACAAAAAAAAATTTTAGCAAATTTTTTTTAGATATAAACAAGAATTAAAATGTTTAATTTAAAAGTAAACGAGTAATTTGCAATTTACCATCACTAACAGTGTGCTAGCAGCAGGCTTTAGTCAAGATGTTGCCTAATGTTGCCAGAAAGAACAGGCTGGCAACGATATTCATTATTCTCAGCTGTGCAGCACATGTAAATTTTTGTCGCGATAAAAAGTTCCTAAAGTTTGGTTGTTTTTATATTGATCTCAAATGGAAAACTACTCTTCTATAAGCAGTGAAAGCGTTAAGGAGCAATCCACCACTTCCACAAAGAAACGGAAACGCCACTATGACATGAAATATTCGGATAGTTGGGAGCACGACAAAAAATATTGCGGCTGGCTGAAAAGAAGCGTCAAAGGTAGCAATTTTTTCTTTTGCAAAATTTGCAAAATAGACTTAAAATGTGGTGCAGGTACAAGAGTTCTAGATAATTATGTAAATTATAAACTTATATGTAAACAAATATGGCATATATATAATTAAAATACCCTTTATAATTGGCTTTGTTTGACTTAAAAAAAAATACGTAGATCTACGTAATTGACCAAATTTTGGCTACGTAAAAATACGTAGATTTTTAGTTCAAGCTACGTATAAAAAAAAATTTCATTTTGCAGCACTGTGCACGTGGCTATGCCTGGCCTGAAAGAAAGGATTTTCGTTGTATGACCGACTTTATATACCCTCTGAGGGGTATATTGGGTTTGTCAGAAGTATGTAACAGACAGAAGGAGGCGTGACAGACCCCATAAAGTATATATATTCTTGATCAGCATTAACAGCCGAGTCGATATAGCCATGTCCGTCTGTCTGTCCGCATGAACGAAAGGATCTCAGAGATGGCAAGAGCTACAAGTTCAAACTTGGTCAGTATCGACCACATATTTAGTCAGTCAATACAAGTTTGTTTCCTTTTTTTGATGCCACGCCCCCTTCGCCCACAATTAGCTAAAAACCAGACATACCTCGTAAAAAATACATGTTTTTGGGAAGTATCTCGGTAACTACGGCACCTAGGGACTCCAATTTTGGCATGCAGGTTACGATATTCAACATAAAGATGAAGTCATCAAAATTTTTTGGATGCCACGCCTCCATCGCCCACCCAAAGCACAACTGCGTTGTAACTTTGCATGCGGCTGGCTCACTTATTTCTTAACGTATAGTTTTGTAACTTAGCATATACTTGTAGACAAATAATATCAAACGATTGTGAATGATTGTGATGAATTTTATTAAAATCGGACTATAATTAAAAAAGTTTGAAATACAAACTTAAATTTTTACCGCAATAGCAGTGCACTGCTTTCGTTTACGCTGCAGTGTTTACAAGCAGTGCACAAGAAGTGCACAAGCAGTGCTTGTGTATTTAAAACTTACTCAGTGCACTGCTTGTGTGTATAAAATTTACGCAGTGCACTGCTTGTAAGCAGTCCAAAATAACCCACATAATTGGAAACGAAGCTCAGAGGGTATTACACGGTCGGCATGCCCAAATGACATTTTCTTTCTTGTTTAATCATAATTTTTTAATGGAAAAAAGGAAATAAACTTGTATTGACTGACTAAATATGTGATCGATACTGATCATCTTTGAGCTTGTGGCCCTTACCATCTCTGAGATCTGTTTGTTACGGGCTGACGGCCAGACGGACATGGCTATATCGACTCGGTTGTTGATACTGAGTATACAGTTATACTTTACTAGCAATATACCCGCAGGTTCGCTTACGTTAGAGAATGTGAAAATTAAAAAATGATTGAAAAAATGTATATATACTTAAAAAAAATATATTTTTAATAGATAGCCAGTATTGTAAATTATATTTCTTACTTTTAAAATTTTTTTTTTATTTTGTGGTTTCTTCAATAGGAATATTTCACAATTGTCAATGTAAAGAAAGTCCTGATCAATACAACAATTATGTGTAATGATGTGTATTTATCATTGCTCAAATAAAACAATGTAATATTTTAAGTGTTTAATAACATGTGGTATTTATTAATAGATGAAATCATCAGCTACTAAAATACTTCTCTGTATACCACATTTTCATACCCTCTGGGTTTGTTTTTCATTTAGGGGCAAGAATTATTAAGTCGCTCTCAGAGTTAACTCTTGAGTAAGCAATATAAAGTTGACCTTAAGAAAAACCATCATCTCTTATGTCTAGTCCTGCCAAATTTAATTTTTGTCTTATGAAGAGCATTTTATTTGTAATCTAGATTCATTACAAAATTTGCTGCATCGTTTCTTGCTGTTAATATAGCGCGATCAGATACCAATCTAATGACTTGCTTCATATATTAAAAACGTCTAAAAATATATTGGAAATGAAATCTTCGAAAGTTGTTTTAACAATTCCCAAAAATATTAGAATGTTTGGGAAAATATCTACCTTTAATATTTTTGTAAGAGACATCTTCTTTGTATTAGACACCAAAAAAGAGAATTTTAAGAACGTTTTTATTTCATCGTTTTGACGAAATTCACTAGCTAATAAAAGTGTAATGCCAACCATTTTGTCCCTTTGTCCTTTAAAGATCTATTAAGAGCTGTAAAGGCAACATTGTAAAATTAGCAAGATGCAGCTCACCAAAATTAGTTTGCGACCTGTTTAGGTTTATTACTGCAATGACATAAAGTGTCATATAGATACTCGTGCTCCTTGGTATCGCTCAAATCGATGCTAGTGCAAAACAATCGCTTAAAGATATTCAACAAACAAATTTTTTTAATGTAACGTAAAAAAAATGTCAAAGATATTAGCGAGTATCGATGCTTGTTACTTTGATAACATGTGTTACGATTGACGTTCGCACAATGAGACTCAGTTAGTGAGAGAATGATTGAAAAACTTAAAGTTAACGGGTTTCACATATTTTTGCCCTGTAGATTAAAAAAAAGTACATTTTTTTCAAACAAAAATTTATATTTATTTGCCAATATTTTTTGCTGTTTTATTTTTATGTAGTATTATACATAGGTAAGACGCACTCGTACTTGCATTGCAATTTGAACTTTACCTTTTTATTTTAAAAGAATTAAAAAAAACCTGGTTTTTAAATGATACTTAAAGAATACTTTTTGAGGAAGTGTAGTAATTTGCGAAAATGAGGTTTTTAAATAGTTTCCTAAAGCTTTGTCAAATTAGGTACTTTTCTCCAGTAGTAGAATAGACGCACTATAACTAATTAATTATTTAAAGAAAAGTTACTTGTATTAAAATTTAATTGTTAAATTATGTAAACCTTATATTCATTAGAAATCGAAAAAAAAAAACAAGAAAGAAAATGTCAGTCGGGCATGCCGACCGTGTAATACCCTCTGAGCTTCGTTTTCAATTATATGAGTTGAAATTGGAGTAGCTGCTGCAAGAACTTAACATGCACATCAGAGAACTGCAACAGGTATACTGGAGTGTGATTGTTCACTTCTACAAAAAATAAAATCAAGTATAGTAGCTCTACATTTTCAATCAAGTATCGTTCAAGTAACAAGTGAGCGTCATAGTATGATTTTAATGTAAGCGAAAATTTTGTTCACCAAAAAATCAAGTATCACAAAAATCACAGACACTTGATCTGAATGTGAGCGGAAATTTTGTTCACCAAAAAAGCAAGTATCAGAAAAAATTACAAAACAAGTATCAAATGACGATTTTATGGGAATCGCATAGACTGAGTCGCGACTACCAAGCGACGCACATGCGTAGACCTTTTCTGGGTTTTGTGCACGCTTCTTGCAATGTGCGAGAGCAAGAGAGCCATATTTACCGTTCCTAAGTTTATTGCATGCGTTGCGGCAGGCATACGTCTAACGTACAATAAACTTACGCTCAAAGAGCGAGTGTCGGACGTTCAAATTTCAATCACAGAACGAGTGTCACGGGGTCAATGTATGATCACTGAATGAGTAGCACCCGCTTTTGAACGCTCACTGAATGAGTAGCAACCGCATTTTGAACGCTCATGGAATGAGTAGCACTTGTTCTGTGAGCGTGTCGTATGCTCAGCTCACAGAAAAATCAAATCACAATTAAAAGTTAGCAGCTTACGCTCAGAGTAAGGTGCAAGTGTTGCTTTTTTTAATCACGAGTAGTGATTAAAGCAAAAACTTTCAGAGCGAGTACGAAGCATGAATAATCAGTTGAATGAAGGATGATTTTTTTTCGCTCAAGAAATGTGAATAAATCACAACGGGTATAGATCAATATTAGGATCAGATTAAAAATTCATTACTTGTTGCAGTTCTCTGATGCACACATATTTGTATGTATGTATATCTCGCTCGCACAATGTGTTTCATTTTCATTGCTTGTGTGCAGAGCTCAGTGCAATGCACATGGCTATGCCTTACTTGAAAGTAACGATTTTCGTTGTATGACGTTTTTAATTATAATCCGATTTCGATGAAATGGATAGTAAGAGCTACAATATCCGTTTCAGGTAGTATCGACCACATGTTTATTCAGTCAATACAAGAATTATTGTTTTTTCGATGCCACGCCACATTTTCCCACAATAAGCGTAAACCAGACATACCTCGGAAAAAAATAGAGATTTTTGGCGAATATCTCCACCAATTTTGGTATGCAGGTTGGTAGATGCAATATAAAGATAATGCCATAAAAATTTTTTGGATGCCACGCATCTTTTGCCCACCAAAAGCATAATTTCGTTGTAACTTTGCATCCCTGCGATTCACTTATTTCTTAACGTATGGTTTTGCAACTTAGCGTATACTTGGAGACAAGTAATGCAAAACGATCCTGAAAATTGCATTTAAATTGGGCTATAATCAAATAACTTTGTCATACAACAAAAATCGTTACTTTCAAGAAAGGCATAGCCACGTGCATTGCACTGAGCTCTGCACACAAGCAACGAAAACAAAAAATATTGTGCGAGCGAGATAGACATACAAATATGTGTGCATGTTAAGTTCTTGAAGCAGCTATTCCAATGTGAACTCATATAATTGGAAACGAAGCTCAGAGGGTATTATACGGTCGGCATACCCGACTGACATTATCTTTCTTGTTAATAATGTTGAGGTCTGGAGAATATGATCAAGTCATTTACGTTTTGAATGGCAATAAAGGACTTCACTACTCGAGCGTTATGAATCAGGACATTATCTTGTTGGGAAATCCATGGGATTGGTTCGAAAATATCATTTACCTTTGGAAATGCGAATTCCAATAATGCTTTAAAGCGCTCGCCGTTCATTTTCTGATCAATAAAAATGAATTCCAGTGTACCATAAAAAATGATGACACCTCACACCATAACTCCACCTTCTCTACTGTGATGACGCCCTAAATACAGCTCATCCTTTCTCAAGTCATTGAAATCCATCAGGCCCAATCCAAAATTAATACGTTTTTTATTCGTAAAGACCACCGAACGCCAATCATTTAATTAAGTGTCAGATTGAACCGTCCACATACTTAATTTTAGCTGCTGACTTGGTCGAATTAGAAGCGATTCGAACTATTTTGCATGCAGCTCGTGGGGTAAGTGCCTTTTTTTTGTCCTTTAAAGTACTTTCCATATGATTTCGGATCTTTTAAATATCTCAACACTTCTAAAGCTGCGTTTTAGCTGTTTGGCAATATTTCTATTCGATTGACCCTTTTTTTGAAACTCAGTCAGACAGCGTGGTAGACCCCATAAAGCATATACATATATTCTTGATCAGCATCATCAGCTGGATCTCAGAGACTATAAGAGCTACAGCCACCAAATTTGGTATGTTCATTCGTCTATGCAGCAATCAGTACAAGTTTATTTTGGATTTTTGCCAAGCCACCCATCGCCCCCGAAAATCGTGAAAAACGATTTCACAATTCCTATAACTCGCAATAGTATTGAATATATCTAAACGAAACTTACATGGTACTACTTAATGTATTATGACCGACTTTGGTTCCGATCGGACAACTATATTACAACCATATGTTTTTGCATTAATACATTGTTGTTTTTTAAGATATTGCAACAAAACTCACACAGTACGTGTAGTACTATACATATACTTGCCTTAAAAATATCTGAATCAAACTAACAGTGTATGTGTAAAGTAGTAATATTCAGATACATTATTTTATTTGAATCGGATGACTATATCATATAATTTCCATATGATTAGTATAGTATTAGTATTATCTAAACACTGACTTTTTTCGGTTCGAATAACTATATCACGTAGCCCCCTTATAAGTAATCTGACAAACATCAGAGCCAAAACCTGTCTTTAGAATAAGATAATTTTTTATCTGCTAAAAATAAGATTTATAATCGGTGGTTTAATTCGACAAATATTCAATGTGAAAGTAGGATATTTTCGCTAAAATTTGTTCAAATAAGGCCTACTTTGAGGGGCTATAGCATCCATAATCTCTTGTCGTTTTAAAAATTCTTTTGGATTCATAATCCTTAGAGGGTTCTCTATCGATTTCAAATTGCACTTTTGTCATACGCTTCTGTCAAATTTTTTGCCACGCTTTTCGGGCAGAGGCGCCACTCTGCGTCGTCTGTGTGTAAAATTTCCAATGACTTCTTGGGCAATCCAAGATTTTGAATAGATGAAATTATTATGTGACATTCGTGACATTAATGTAGACCGACAGTCGACAACTCGCAAAAAGTAGAACAAATTACTAGTAACGTTTAAGTGACGAGACATTTTCTATTTTTACTTTAATGTAATGACAACATTGGTAAGCAAACATAATAATTTGGGTGATCACTATTTAGGGATGTTCACTAAATACCCAGACAGCACTGTATTTCGATGTATGATTACTTTCTCGATTATAATCTGATCATTATGTTGGATTTCAGATATTTTAGGACAGTTAGTTATTATTTGTATTTGAACAAATTTAATGAAACGAAACTATTGGTTAATAAATACGCGAACAAAAGGCATCCAAATTTTCAATTTGATTTGTATTTAATGGGCAAAGCGGGCGTGGCATCAAAAAAAGTTTGATGCTTTTGTTTTTTGTTTTTTTTTTTTGCATCTAGGAACCTGCATGCCGTAGTTACTTCCTCGCTAAAAACATGTATTTTTCCCGAGCTGGTCTGGTTTTTCGCTTATTGTGGGTGATTGAGGCGTGGCATCAATAAAAAATAAAAGGAAAAAAACTTGTAATGACTGACTAAAATGGTATTGTAACTCATACAATCTCTGATATCCTTTTTTTTCATAAGGACAGACAGACGGACATGACTATATTAACTCGGCTTGTATGCTGATCAAGAATATATATACTTTGTGCCACGAGTTCTTCACCTGAGGGAAAAATGTAAGGCACTCGATTCGTTACGCAAAAAGCACAAGGTTTAATTATATATGTAGTTCATGTACTTGTTTTAAAGTTTTTGCCGCTCGGCTTAAATATATTTTAAATTTTATTATAGATGTTATTTTATTTTTCTAATTGTTTTCATCACAAATTTATTCTCATATATTGTGTGAGTCATTAGATAGATTCCGCTTTAAAAGGTTCTTTATATGATATCATTAGAATTTTGGGAGTATGATTAATTATTAAATAGATAAAAATCCAACATAGATTTTTTGTTGACGTTGATGAAAAATTTAACTAAATAATACTTGCAGTACCTAAAATTACTTTACGAATTCGTAATCTAATAGTCGGATCTGGATAAAATGATAGCAAAGGCATACTCCGTGAATTAAGTTAAGATCGCTCAATAGTCAAAAAATATTTTCTACAAAGTATTTTCAACCGATTGTTCCCAAAGGTGCTATATGATATAGTGATCCAATCTGGTCGATTTTAGCATACGAACTGCGCATAAGGAAAATAGACTTTTGTTTCAAATTTCGTAAAGATAGATTTAAATCTGATAGACTAGTTCGCATAGAAACAAACAAACAAAGGTATGTGTGATATACCAAAATTTGCGGAATTTTTTTTTTGTTTATAATATGTTTCAGTGCTGTCTGGGTATAGTGAACCAACTATTGCACGGCCTGTTCTCAGCATCGAGGGTGTGTTAGGAAAACACACTAATTTGGGTGTTCACTATTTAGGGGTGTTTATTATGTATACAAATCTGAATGCGAAATATTGAAACCATAAAATATATCCTTCAAACAAGAAATTCATCCGGCACGCCGATCACTATGATGACATTTTCGAAAATATGTACACAGTAGTGCCGACCGCCAGCACACTACTCTGCGCGTGTGTTTTTGTATAGTAAAATATTTCCTCACAAAATTAATATTATAAATTTTTGAGTTGAATATTGATGTCTCCAGACATGAGCAAAAAGTAATAAAAGTTAAAGATAAATACCAATACCATAGTTCTTATTTGAAAATAGTAATTTATTTTATTCTGAATGCTAATGACTCTAACTATTATTAGGAATAATGCGAATTAGTATAGCTATCCATGAATATGAAATATTTAATCATGGTTTTAGATTATATTACCAAGTTAGAGTTACAATTTTAATGAATTTAACGTTATGTTTTAGTATATGGTATAAATTTCAAAATAACACATATAATTACATAAAGATAATTCATGAAATCAACGTCCACAATATCAGAATTGGACTGTATTACTTTATCAGGGTCCATGATCACAGTTTGCATCTACAGTATTTGTCTTGACAAAACACCCAATTTGGAGAATCACATATTTCCAATGTCACCTTGACAATTTTTTTGTGTTCTCTTTTTTTGATTTTCTAGGGGTTGTTAAGTTCCGATCTTGAACGGAACAAAAGAAAACTGCCTGATGCTACATTTGAGGCAAAAAATGCAGTACTCGGATTTGTATTTGGAGTAAGTAAAATGTACATAAAAATGTATTAAGTAACTAAATGTTTCAATGTATCCATTGCAGAAGATTGACAACTTTCTGGACACAAAGACTCGTGTTATTGAACAGCTGGATCGCTCCAATGTTGAGAAAAATAAACAATGGGATATTAAAGCACCAATACCAATTAAAGATTTTCAGACTCTGATCACTGCAGTCGTCTCTCCGAAGATACGTTCGATCGGAAATATTGCCAATGACTTGACCACTGGCGTTCTAACCACAATAACTGCTTTCAGTGGTTCCTCTTCGGGTAATGGAAATAACAATGCCGGTCTGGGAAATGTTGTTTCCAAGTTTTTAAGTTTTTCGGGACCCATACTACAAGGTTCGTCTGGTGGTGTAAATGGTATCGCAGGAGCCACAACGCCAGCACCTGACTCTGATGAGGCAGGCTATTAAACTTACTTAGCTATCCGACAAGTATACTCAATCGTTGGATATGGATATTTCACTGTATAATTCATTCATGCATACCTTCAGCAACAGACGGATTTTATCTGTTATCCTCTTATCATTTATTGGCAAATCAATTGTTTTCGATTTTATTGTTATTGAACTAGTACTTAGAAAAATGTTTTGTAAATATTGGCAAATGTATGATTAAAACTTACGATTGTAAATGATTATAAAATCTAAAACTATATTTTGAATTACCATATGAATATCTCATTATACATTTTATCTTAGAGGTAATAAGAGCTAAAAGCTAATTTATTATACAAACATTTTTAGGTTTTTGCGGTGTGCCGAATTCTTTTGAATTTTTATATACTTATATTATTAAAATAGTAATTTATTTCGTCATAAATTAATACCAAAGGTTATTGGTTTTAAATTTGCGCTTTCGTCCCTTAATAAAATCCCCGTTAGGGTCAAAATCGACTCGCTTTTCATAATCCAACATATGTACATTTTACTATAATATATAAATATCGGCAAGAATAATAACTCTGTAGATAATTGAATACATGTTATTTTCAGAAGTTTTTCGAATACATGCCATTTAACTGCATTACATTACATTTCAAATGTGTCTCTATGTTTGATCTTATTATCTGTCAAAATGGTTTGGCTAGAATGGCTCATGAAAGTTTGAATATTTTAAGCTTTAGACATTCATTTGGATTCATAACCCTTAGAGAGTTTTCTATCGATTTCAAATTGCACTTTTGTCATACGCTTCTGTCAAATTTTTTGCCACGCTTTTCGGGCAGAGGCGCCACTCTGCGTCGTCTGTGTGTAAAATTTCCAATGACTTCTTGGGCAATCCAATATTTTGAATAGATGAAATTATTATGTGACATTCGTGACATTAATGTAGACCGACAGTCGACAACTCGCAAAAAGTAAAACAAATTACTAGTAACTTTAAGTGACGAGACATTTTCTATTTTTACTTTAATGTAATGACAACATTGGTAAGAAAACATAATAATTTGGGTGATCACTATTAAGGGATGTTCACTAAATAGGGAGGTCACTATACCAATACAGCACTGTAATTCGATATATGATTACTTTCTCGATTATAATCCAATCTTTATGTTGGATTTCAGATATTTTAGGACAGTTAGTTATTGTTTGTATTTAAACAAATTTAAAGAAACGAAACTTTTGGTTAATGAATACGCGAACAAAACGCATCCAAATTTTCAATTTGATTTGTATCTAATGGGCGAAGGGGGCGTGGCTTCAAAAAAAGTTTGATGCTTTTGTTTTTTGTTTTTTTTTTTGCATCTTGGAACCTGCATGCCGTAGTTACTTCCTCGCTAAAAACATGTATTTTTCCCGAGCTGGTCTGGTTTTTCGCTTATTGTGGGTGATTGAGGCGTGGCATCAATAAAAAATAAAAGGAAAGAAACTTGTAATGGCTGACTAAAATGGATATTGTAACTCATACAATCTCTGATATCCTTTTTTTCATAGGGACAGACAGACGGACATGACTATATTAACTCGGCTTGTATGCTGATCAAGAATATATATACTTTGTGCCACGAGTTCTTCACCTGAGGGAAAAATGTAAGGCACTCGATTCGTTACGCAAAAAGCACAAGGTTTAATTATATATGTAGTTCATGTACTTGTTTTAAAGTTTTTGCCGCTCGGCTTAAATATATTTTAAATTTTATTATAGATGTTATTTTATTTTTCTAATTGTTTTCATCACAAATTTATTCTCATATATTTTGTGAGTTGAATATACGCTTTCGTCATTAGATAGGTTCCGCGTTAAGAGGTTCTTTGTATGATATCATTAGTTCTTTGGGAGTATGAGCAATTATTAAATAGATAACAATCCAACATAGATTGTTTGTTGACGTTGATGAAAAATTTAATTAAATGTTACTTGTAGTACCTAAAATTACTTCACGAATCCGTAATCTAATAGTCGCCAAAATTGCGGTTTTTCGAAAAAGTGGTAGAAAAAATATTTCTTAGTTTTAAAGGGCTAAAATGCCCAAAAAAGTTTAAAAACTCTGTCTTTGTCCGACCTTACATGCAGACAATCAAACAACCTTACAAAATTTCCGCAACGTAGTTTTTGTCGTAAATTTATATCTCCTATTTAAAAAGAAATCATTCACCTCAAAAATTTATAGCACATTTCATATATACCATATATTCACGACAAGTCACGTTTTTGTCGTTTCTATTATATTCCGTTCACAGTGATAATTATTGATCTACCACCCTGTTTGAAAAATAACGCACTAATCGCCATGCGAAAAATGATAGCAGAAATATACATGGTTAGATTAGGTTAGGGTATACGGACCGCTAAGCCTTACAAAGGCCGAGTTCACTCGTAGGCCATGGGGTCCATTGTGATGTCCGTCTACTATTGGTATAGGAATAAGGATGGGGTGGGAATGTAGGTACTGCGTGGGGCGTTTGTTGGGATTTATCGGGGATGAGACGAGATGTCTTGAACTGCTTTGGCTGATCCCAGTTACCCACCACCAGATCCTCTAGTCGCTTATTGACGAGACTGCCTAGTTTTCGTAGAAGGGTACCTTGAGGAATCGGGATCTTCTTCTACTTAGTGCAGGACTGCAGCATAAGAGGTGTTGAATGCTTTCTTCTTCTTCCTCATTACCACAGATGCGGCAGAAGTCCTGTGACGGCAAACCAGAACTTTGAGACATACGGTCGATGGGGCAGTGTCCCGTTAGGACTTCTATCAGCAGCCTTATCCTACTACCCAAGGAGGCCATCCAGCATCTATCTGCCATGATTCTAGCACTGCTCTCTAAATGTGAGAGGATGTGCTGAAAGGGTCTGTGGATATCGCTCATTGCACAGCTAGCCGGTAGCGCCGATACTTCTCTAGAACACTCGTCGACCAATTCGTTGCCCATCACACCTGTGTGACCTGGCACCCAAACGAGCCGAACAGAGTGTTGGTGGTTTAGCGCCCTGACTGTGTTGCGAACAATTTTACTTCTTGTGGTGTTGGAGGACACAGCCTTAATTGTTGTCTGGCTACGACATCCGTCTTTGTAGATTAATAGTTCGTTCCCCCATAAAGGAGTTTCAAACTGCCAATCTTTTTATCGAGAATGATGGTATTAAAAACGACATGTCATTTAAATTCCTCTTCATAGCGATCACTTTCCCCTGCCATAGCATTTACTCCAAAAGAGTTTAGAAAACTGCCATGTCCTATTGTGCTAGGCTTGAGGATTCTTAGTTCGAGTAGTCTCACCGCACTCCTCGCTGCCATGTACTTAAGGAAAATATCGATCGGTTTAAAATCTAGGATAACATCGAGGGCGGCCTGGGGAGTGGATGCATCCAGTTACACCAAGGCAAGCCATTCTTTGCATCTTATGAAGATTGCTTAGGTAAGGATGGGCCTTACTACAGGCGTGTAAAGGCAATGAATTTTGTTCGGCTGTAGTCCCCACATTTTCCCAAAGGTCCTCTTACGGAAGAAAAAGGCTTGAAGTGCTTTTTTATCCTCTCCTCTGATTTTCTATTCCAGAAGATCTTTGAATCGAGTATTACACCCAAATACTTTGTCTCCTTAGATAACTTGAGCTGTGTCCCTCCAACCATTGGAAGATTAAAGATCTGTATTTTATACCGTTTAGTAAATAGAACCATTTCAGTCTTATTAGAGTTTGCCCCCCAGACAATGTTGTTCTCCAAACCTCAAGGTTAGGTCAAGTGCGTTTTAAAGAAGCTGACTTAGTGTGGGTAGGAATTGCCCGTTACCAAAAGAGCCAGATCATCCTCATAGGCTGTCACCCTGCATCGTTAATTTTTCAGAGGATGTGCAGTGATGAGAGTTGATCATCCTGCAACTAAGCATATTGCTAAGCCAGTGGATGATCAACAGGTGTAAGCCGATTTTGACCAGTGCGGCCGTTATAGACTCAATCCTTACGGTGTTAAGGCACCCTCGATATCGAGGAATGCCGCCAACGTAAACTCTTTTCTCTTGAGGGCCAATTCAATGTCACTCACCACCTCATGCAGTGCTGTCTCAATTGATCTGCCTTTGAGATAGGCGTGTTGAGAGCTACTGAAAGTCTGAGGAGTGAGTTTTTCTCTTAAGTGTAGATCTAACAGTCATTCTAGCCTTTTCAATAAAAACGATGATAGACTGATGGGTCTATAGTCTTTAAGTGAGCAGTGGTTTATCTTTCCAGCTTTGGGAATGAATGCCACTCTCACTTCTCTTCAGCTTCGTGGGTGATCCGAGTAGGAGTACTCATCGGATACCGCCAGTTGTCTATATGAAGGAGTCGCCATTGGTCGCTAAAGATATGTCAATAACCTCTGCTTAACTCTTGTCGCACACTACAAGACTCGAGAACAGTACGAATTCCGATAAGGACTCTCCTCTCTTGTTTATATTATTGCTCCCCTACAAGGTGTGGTGAGCGTTTGCATCGCATCCTAGGACCACATCGGTGCCCTCCTATATCGCATGGGGGACCCTCGAGTGATGCAGATTAATCTACACCACTTGGAGTCTGTTCGGTTGACCTAACATCCGTCTCCGCTCCTCCTCCAGAAACGAATGCTCTGACGCACCCCATTCCTATCTTTAGCCGGCATTGCTTCCGCAGGAAGCTGTCGCCTGCCAGCCCTCTTACGCTCGCCCAGTCTTCAGTCGCACAGTCTTCGTTCTGGCACTTTATCAGATTAAAGGTGGTTAAATCCTCCATAATTGGAGGTGGAATCCAAACCTTAATGATTGTGCGTTCCGGAACCTGGTCTCTCGGGACGACATCAATTTTTGGACCAGGCCAAAAATCCCCCATGGTGAGAACCGTGTCTTTAAGGAACTGCAAAAATTTCTCATTGGCACAGGCCACAACCTTGGCGCCCTTGAACCACTTGATGCCATCGATGTGCCAATTTTCAGCAGAAAGTTTTATTTCAGGGTGGTTTCTGTCGGTGACGACTGCCTGGAGTTCGGGCTTCAAGCTGAGACAGAGTCATCTGACCTTTTTCTCTTAGAACTGTGGATGCTACCCTTTTTCGCAGCCGTTCTTTCTTTTTGAAAAAGTGTGGCTGGTGCCACTGTTTTCCTCAGTCCCGCGGGTGGCTCCACTTGATCATCAGGTTTCGCTTTCGACATTACCACCATCTTCGAGAGGGTATGGGTGGCCTCTTCGCTCGAAGTGGAAACGGTCGCCTTCCGGTTCCCTTTTCCTTCTGCACTCTTGCACTTTGCAAGGAGGTTAGAGTATTGCCGAGTTCGGCAAGTTTGTTTTACCTCTTCAGGAATTGCTCATACTTCTTACACAGCTTTTGCTCGTTCACATTCAGTGTACCAGTGTCGGGGAGTTCAAGCTCCTTTAGTAACTTGAGGGAGCTCTTATACCCCTTCCACTTCTTGCGCTTGTGCTCAGCTGCGCCTGTCAGGACACCTTCGGGCACAGTTGGAGCCTCGATCACTTCCGCAGTCTCCATGTTCTGTGGTCCATCTCCCAACGGCATTCGAGCTAGTGCTTGCACCAACTCTAATTCCGTCATGGATGGACCGGTGAATACGAATTGGGTTTTCGTGATCCCTGGCTCCAGATCCACACCGTCCTGTCTTCGAGCTGGACCTTCACTTGTAGCTTTCTGCAATGAGGGGGCCAAGCGGCCCACCACCCCACTGTCACCAAATGACGACGCTTCAGGGCCGGTGATAGCACCCCTGCACGCTGGTACTGGAGCATCCACCCCCTGCACCGTAACTTTTTCTTCTTCATAAACGTCTTCCATTTTTAAATCATTTATTCAGGTAGCCACCCCTAACGTTTTATGCCTACCGTCAGGCTTACATCATAACCATGGTTCAGGCTCAGTATCTCTGAACCCAGCATTAGGTAGACACTGCATCGCCTTGAAGGACAGGTGACATTGACGTGACGTCCGGTCGTCCGGGACGATGCAATTTTCATTGCGCAGCCGACACCCTCGTGGAGGGTTCAGTTAGAGGATTTTTCGCAAGCTAGAAAGACACATAAGATACAGACATTAAGCATGACATGGTACACATTATGTTTAAAGTATATTTAACGACTTGGAAAAATTTTTGACCAATCGGACCAAGCCATAAAAACAAAATCAAAACATTCAACTGAGTCATCTTCGTCATCTTTATTTACAGAATTATTTAATAAATGAATTTTTGGTAGTTTAAAAGTTCCATAACCTAGTAGCGGTTGTTTTTAATTAATAAAAAAAGAAAAAAAAATTCTGAAAACTTGAGGATCCGAAGAATCTAGCGCCTTTAAGAAAACGTCAGTCATATTATTCAGACGCCTATTTTTTATCTATCTACAAATAAGTCAATATTTTCTTCATAATTACTCAATCAATATAAGATTTGATTATTTGATGTCTTGACCCATTCGCCCACAATAGGCGAAAAACTAAACATACTTCGGGAAAAAATACATGTAGTTATATACACATACTGACTGATTTTAATTGGAGTCGGATAACTATATCATATAATTTTTATATGATAAAAATTAAGATACTCACTAAATGTGCCTTTTGTGCTAACTTTACATTATCTATACACTGTGTAAAAATGAACTATACATATACTTACCCATTTTGATTGGAATAAGATGTCTATATCATATAATTTAAATATGGTATAAACTGAAAAATGTGCTAAGTTTGTCTTTCTTTCTAAATTTTTTGATTTGAAGATAACTGAACTAAACACAGAGTATGTGCATGGCAGTACTACAAAAACACCGACCAACTTTGGTTCGGATCGGACAAGTATATCACATAGCTCCCATATATGTAATCTGACAAACATCAGAGACAAGATCTGCCTTTAGTATGAGAAACTTTTTTGTCTGTTGAGGTATCCAAGCCAAACTTACACAGTAGGTGCAACATAGTTAGTTAAAATTGGGAATGCGACAGAGGAGCACATTGCGAAGTAGTTGTAGCTGGTAAGTTGTTTCACATCATGCAATCGGTATACATACAACGTCTTCGTCGGTGGCTGGCATGTTGTCGGCGGCAAACAAAATTTCTGGAGCTCTAGGGCTAGGAATTTTATTAAATGTAAATTGTAGCTGTGAATTAGTATTCGGGTTCACCACTTTAGTGTGTGATCGATATTGGTAGATGCAAGATTTAAGGATTTTTAGACCTAACGCTTGTCCATCGTCAAGGTTTGGCATTTACGCTAATTAGCAATCATCACTCACATGAATGGTAAAGTTGAGTATTCGAATTGAGTTAAATTGAGTGGGTAAAAAGCACGCAGCGATTGATTGAGTATGAGTATTGGTATAAGTTGCTACTCATACAAAACGACTTGAGTAAGAATGATTGCAGCGTATGACGGAATGAGAAGTTCGACAAAGCTATAAACATTCGAATATTTCGAGTTGAACTATACATATGCTTCGTATTTATGTTCTACGCTTGCGTCGCCTAAACTCAGCAATCGCAAAAATGGAAGGAGAAAAACTACTAAACACAAAAAGAAACGCTGTGTTTGTATTAGTTTTCATTTATTCGTAAGAAATAAACAACAACAACAAACGGTTTACTATTCGAATACACTCGAAGCCGTTTCTGACATAACTATACTCAGTCACACTCTTCGTTGTAGTATTGTGCGGCTGAATATAGTGGGATCTTACTCAACTTAGTTATACGCATTTTGCTTTGCACTCATAATCACTCAACTCAATATAGAAGTTGTGTATTCGAATTTCGAATGCGGCTTTTTTGGCACTCATGTAGATGTTTTGTAACAATAACAATATCACATGTTTTGCGAAATGTTTTTATATCCCAAAGCTTTATATCCTGTATATAAATCTATATATCTGTCCATATGAACGAAAGGATTTTAGAGATGGTAACAGCTACAAGTTCAGTATCGACCACATATTTAGTCAGTCAAGTTTGTTTCCTTTTTTTGATGCCAATAATGAGGCCAATAAACAAAAAATACAGGTTTTTTTAGGAATAACTCGGTAACTTTAACACATAAGAACACCATGCAGGTTGCTGGATGCAATATAAAGATAATGCCATCAAAATTTTTTGGATGCCACGGCTCCTTCGCCCACCAAAAGCACAATTTCGTTGTAACTTTGCATGCCTGCAATTCACTTATTTCTTAACGGATATGTAGTTTTGCAACTCAGCGTATGCTTGGAGACAAATAATATCAAACGATTGTGCAAATTTCATCAAAATCGGACTATAATTAAAAAAGTTGGTCATACAACGAAAATCGTTACTTTCAAGCAAGGCATAGCCACGTGTAATGCACTGAGCTCTGCACACAAACAACGAAAACGAAAAACATTGTGCGAGCGAGATAGACATACAAATATGTGCGCATGTTAAGCTCTTGCAGCAGCTACTCCAATTTGAACTCATCTAATTGGAATCGAAGCTCAGAGGGTATTACACGGTCGGCATGCCGACTGACATTTTCTTTCTTGTTTATAATACTGTTAATTCTGTGTTTGACGTCTGCGTCCCTTTAGTATCCACCACCTGTTTAGGCACTGTTTTGGAATGTCTAAACAGCACTACACACGTTGTAAATGATTTAGGTATACACTTAGATCGTAAACTCAAATTCGACAGACTTAACATCAATGTACCTACTAGAATTACTCGTAACTCGTGAGCATTGTAACTCTAATTGGTCTCTTCATGAACCATTTAGAATCCTGTGTGCAGATTATAACAATCTGTACGGAGTGATTAGTTTCAACTGTTCTTTAGATTGTATTTTAACACACTTAAATAACTTACCAAACTAATCAAAATAACTAATCTACAGGTCAGATTGGGTTTTTTTCTGGGTTTTCCCCAATCATTATTTCAATAAATGTTGGGCCTTAACTTTTAATTTTAACTTTCTTTTCCCCAGTTTAAATTTAAATTTAATTCAAATTTAAAATATAATTTTAAACCTTTAAATTATTTTTATATTGTAACTTTAATTTTAAATATGTCGACTGATCATAGTCTGACATTTAAATAAATAAATAAATAAATAAAAAAAGAGTTCATTTTGGACTGCTAACAAGCAGTGCACTGAGTAAATTTTATACATACAAGCAGTGCACTGAGTAAGTTTTAAATACACAAGCAATACTTGTGCACTGCTTGTAGGCACCGTAGCGTTAACGAAAGCAGTGCACTGCTATTGCGATAAAAACTTAAATTTGTATGACAAACTTTTTTAATTATAGTCCGATTTTAATGAAATTGATATTATTTGTCTGCAAGTAAATGCTAAGTTACAAAACTATACGTTAAGAAATAAGGGAGCCAGCCGCTTGCAAAGTTACAAAGAAATTGTGCTTTTGGTGGGCAAAGGAGGCGTGGCATCCAAAAATTTTTGATGTCATTGTCTTTACATTGCAAATAGCAACCTGCGTGCCAAAATTGGTGACCCTAGGTGTTATAGTTACCAAGATATTCGCCAAAAACAAGTATTTTTTTTACGAGGTATGTCTGGTTTTTTTGCTAATTGTGGGCGAATGGGGCGTGGCATCAAAAAAAGGAAACAAACTTGTATTGACTGACCAATATACCCCTCAGAGGGTATAACAATAAAATAAAAAAAATTGCCGTATAGGTAATGAAATAATATATTTTTTTTTACGATTTTGAATACCAAACCTCGCTGTTTTTATACCCTCTGAGGGGTATAATGGGTTTGTCAGAAGTATGTAACAGGCAGAAGGAGGCGTGGCAGACCCCATAAAGTATATATATTCTTGATCAGCATCAACAGCCGAGTCGATATAGCCATGTCCAGACGGTCCGTCTGTCCCCCTGTCCGTCCGTATGAACGAAAGGATCTCAGAGATGGTAAGAGCTACAAGTTCAAACTTGGTCAGTATCGACCACATATTTAGTCAGTCAATACAAGTTTGTTTCCTTTTTTTGATGCCACGCCCCATTCGCCCACAATAAGCGAAAAACCAGACATACCTCGGAAAAAATACATGTTTTTTGTGAATATCTCGGTAACTACGGCACCTAGGGACACCAATTTTGGCATGCACGTTGCTAGATGCAATATAAAAACAATGGCATCAAAATTTTTTGGATGCCACGCCTCCTTCGCCCACCTTCTTTGTAACTTTTGCAAGCGGCTGGCTCACTTATTTCTTAACGTATAGTTTTGTTACTTAGCATTTAGTTGCAGACAAATAATATCAAACGATTGTGAAAATTTCATTAAAATCGGACTATAATTAAAAAAGTTTGTCATACAAACTTATATTTTTATCGCAATAGCAGTGCACTGCTTTCGTTTACGCTGCAGTGTTTACAAGCAGTGCACAAGCAGTGCTTGTGTATTTAAAACTCAATCAGTGCACTGCTTGTGTGTATAAAATTTAAGCAGTGCACTACTTGTAAGCAGTCCAAAATGAACTCATAATTTGAAACGAAGCTCAGAGGGTATTACACGGTCGGCATGCCCGACTGACATTTTCTTTCTTGTTTAAACCAGTAATTAATATCATTAAGTTGCGTGCTTGAAATTGCTCTAAAATAATTACGTAGTTTTTTTTCATCTGCGTTAAGGATAAAAGTTAAACTTTATTTACCATGCTGAACAGTAAGATAAGCTTTCTTTTAGTGTGATAGCATAATTCAACTATTTTAAATCTATGGTCTTTTATTTACTCGAATTCTTGTAGAATCAACGTCATGTACGTGCTGGACTTAAAGACCTAAGCGATTCGCCGGAATTGGATCGCAATAATGTGTCATTTGAACTTCCCGATGAACTATTTTCCAAAACCTTTCGAACTGTTACTCAAGTTTCTCAAGCGATAAGCCGGTTAATAATGGTAAGTGTTTATTAATAATGGTAAAATGTAAAACAGAAAACAAATACAGTGCTGGCTTAAATATTTTAACAACACTTGAAGTTAAATCTACTAATAATTTAAACTTAATACAAAAAAAGTTTGGTATTAATGCATAAGTCACTTGAATTAACAATTGAACAATCTATTAAGTACTCGTGGAAAATATTCAATTCTGGCAACGGTCTACTTTTAAAACTTTTTTTTCCGGGCTTAAACAAAAAATGTTTTGATGCAAAAAGTTTCTCCAAAAGAATATATAATGGAAAATTCGAAATTGAAATTTATACATGAATTATGAAGGTATCGGCAGAAACAGTTATCATATGTGGAAAGATAAAAGAGAGAAAAAATTTGTATACTATGCATTGTACATAATAAAATCAAGAAAGAAAATTTCAGTCGAGCATGCCGACCGAGTAATACCCTCTGAGTTTTATTCCCAATTATATAAGTTCAAATTTGAGTAGTTGCTTCAAGAACTTGACATGCACACGCATTTGTATGTCAATCTCGCTCGCACAATGTTTTTCATTTACTTCTATTGTGTGCTGTCAGCGCTGTATGTTATCTTTCTTGCTTATAATCCGATTTTGATGCAATTTTCAGGATAGTTTGATATTATTTGTCTCTAAGTAGACGCTAAGTTACAAAACTATACGTTAAGAAATACGTGATCCGCAAGCATGTAAACTTTTATCTAGCAACCTGCATGCCAAAATTGGTGTTTCTAGGGTTTTTATTAACTGAGATATTCGCCATATTTATTTTTTCCGAGGTGTGTCTGGTTTTTCGCTTATTGTGGGCGAATGGGGCGTGGCATCAAAAACAGGAAACAAACTTGTACTTATATGTGGTCGATACTGACCAACATTGATCTTTACCATCTCTGAGATCCTTTCGTTCTTACGGACAGACAGGCAGACAGACATATCGACTGGGCTGTTGATGATGATCAAGAATATATATACTTTATGAGATTTGCTACTCGTTCTACCTCCTGTTACATACTTTTCACAACCCCAATATAACCCTCAGAGGGTATAAAAAGGAAACCCTAATTTGAGACGATGAACAATTTATTAAGATAATTATTTCTTTTAATTTCTTTCAAGAACTCCGCTCGTCGTTACTCGCGCTTTGTGTTGTTCTTTAAGCCTGTGTTTGGCGATGCTTTAATAGTCAAGGGCTATGAGGAACCAACAACTTTAAAGACAAGGAGCACTGACATGACAGCAACCGAGGATGCGATAAACAGGAATAAAGTCTAAAATTAACTTTTTAAATTCAAAAAAGAAACATTTATTGTTTTGTCGTATTTTAAGAAATTTAATATATATGTCGGAGCTAGAGTTCTTTGATGGACAGTGTTGAGTAACACTGTTGTATTAGTGTGGCGGTATTTCTCACTGCACGAAGTCTGTTTAATTTATAATAAATGGTTTAATCCAATTGAATCCTAAAATAAATAGTTAAGCAAATATGTCAGACCTCAACCAAACGGACGACCGGACATCAAAAGTGGGATCGGTTCAACTGGCTACGATTTCCGTGGATCAGTGGCGCCTCATCATTGACTTGCAAAACCATAACCTATTCGAATTGATGAAAAAAAATGCTTTCCCAGGCATCAAGTGGAGCGAATTTAAGGAACTGTTTCTTCACAGATATGAAAACGAGAAGACACCGGCAGCCATGTTTTTCAACATGTTGAACACTTATCCGTCCAATAACGAGAGCCTTGCGTTATTTGCCAGCCGCTTAGTAACATCTCTAACTACTTCCTGGATGAGGGAGAGTTTAAAAGAGATTGCCGTTTTAATCGTGCTTGCTCAAATGGCCAATATCGATAGCTGTTTGCACCCAGTCGTCTTCACGTAAAAAATAAAAGAAGCGATCTACATTCTGAGGTAAAGGCATTTATTCTTAGCAAAACTTCGCACGTCTGACGAGAACGACTATTTCGGACCGGAGGCTAAAAAGAGAAAAATGTTGCTAGCATTATGTCACTTTTGTGGAAAACCGGGACATAAAGTGGCAGAATGCAGGATTAAGATGCGACAGATAATGAACGAGGCTAGAACATCGGGAGGAAAAAATAGCCTTAACTGTGTTAAGTGTGGTCAGCCGGGACATTTTACGAATAAATGTTCACATGGAGGAAGTAAACAGTAAGTTGTGCAACAGAAGATGGTAAATCAATTTTTCATATCGGAGCCAGTAGGAAATATGAGGTGAAGACGAGGTGAAGTATTCCAACTGTTTCGACTCAGAGTGTTCACTCATCAAAAAGAAGGTCAGCGGTAAGCTATCTGGGAAAAGGATTCATAATATTGTGATGTTAAAAGGCTCAAATATTAAGTTGTCATGCCAGAAAAGTTTGTCAAAACTAAATCTGTCAACCTTTGCTTACAAACCGGTTCATTGGTTTGACACGACCTTACGGATCTCGACACTGGATTACAAGAAACTGAAAAAGAAACATTAATTAAGTTGCTGGTGAATTACACCAAGGCTTTTGTACATAAAAAACCATCTACGCGAGTTACCACAGGAGAAATGAAGATTCGACTAGCAGACCCTAGTAGACTCAGTTCTGAGGAGAGGCAAATAGTTTGCGGCAAGCTGAACGTTTTGCTTCAAAATGATATCATCCGTCCTAGTCGCTCTCCTTTCACAAGCCCCATTTTGTTAATGAAAAAGAAAGATGGTTCAAATCGCTTATGTGTAGATTATAGAGAATTGAAATCAAACACTATCGCAGATACATACCCTTTGCCACTCGTAAGTGACCAAACTGCTTGACTACGGCGCGCAAACTAATTTACCAGTTTGGATATTACCAGTGGATTTCATCAGATTTCGATTCACACAGATTCAATAGAATACACCGCATATCTATGAATGGCATTTGGGCTTAAAAACGAGCCCTCTTTTCGTGCGATCATTTTTCACAACTTTCGACGTGGATTATCCAGACAAGAGTGCATCGATGAACTTAAGTCTTTGTATGGCGATGAAGCACCATCCTATAGCACCGTGAAAGCTGGTATAACGAATTTAATCGTGGTCGCAGTTCGCTCAACGACGAATTCCGTGAAGGTCGCCCAAAAACGTCCGTTGTGCCAGAGAACATTGATGCCGTGCGTGAACTATTAATGCAAGATCGTCATGTGACATACCGGGAGATAGAGGCATCCTTGGGCATTTCTCCCACCAGCATACATTCGATATTACATAAACACCTGACCGTAAAAAAGGTTTGTTGTCGTTGGATCCCGCACAATTTGACAATCTCTCAAAAAAGGCTCGTGTCAATTGGTGCAAAGAAATGTTGAAAAAATACGATCGCGGTGCTTCAAAAGATGTTCATAAGATCGTCACAGGGGACGAATCTTGGATCTATGCGTATGAGCCCGAAACAATACAAAAATCGACCGTGTGGGTCTTCGAAGACAAGCCAAATCCAACGAAAGTTGTTCGTGGAAGAAGCACTTCGAAGCAAATGGTCGCCTGTTTCTTCGGCAAAACTGGTCATGTGGCGACTGTTCCGCTTGAGCAACGAAGGACGGTCAATTCTGAGTGGTACACCACAATTTGTTTGCCTGAAGTCTTCGGAGAAATTCGAAAAACAAACAAGAGAAGACGAATCATTCTTCACCATGACAACGCGAGCTCTCACACATCGGCTCAAACCAGCGCCTTTTTGACCGGCCAAAACGTCGAATTGATGGGTCATCCGCCGTACAGCCCTGACTTGGCACCCAAAGACTTCTTTTTATTCCCGCACATCAAGAAAAAAATGCGTGGTCAACGATTTTCATGCCCAGAAGATGCTGTTGAAGCGTTCAAAAACCATGTTTTGGAGGTGTCTCAATCGAAATGGAAAAAGTGTTTCGACAATTGGTTTTAGCGCATGCAAAAGTGTATAAATCAGGCTGGAGAATACTTTGAAAAACAAGAAAGAAAATGTCAGTCGGGCATGCCGACCGTGTAATACCCTCTGAGCTTCGTTTCCAATTATATGAATTCATTTTGGACTGCTTACAAGCAGTGCACTGAGTAAATTTTATACACACAAGCAGTGCACTGAGTAAGTTTTAGATACACAAGCACTGCTTGCGCACTGTTTGTAAACACTGCAGCGTAAGCAAAAGCAGTGCACTGCTATTGCGATAAAAATTTAAGTTTGTATGAAAAACTTTTTTAATTATAGTCCGATTTTGATGCAATTTATTGCTTAACATTATTTGTCTCTAATTATACACCAAGTTACAAAACTATACGTTAAGAAATAAGTGAGCCAGAGGCATTCGAAGTTTCAAAGCAATTGTGGGCGAAGGGGGCGTGGCATCCAATAAATTTGATTTGATGGCATTATATTTATATTGTAAATAGCAACCTACATGCCAAAATTGGTGTCCCTACGTATTATAGTTACCCAGATATTCGCAAAAAACCTGTATTTTTTCCGAGGTATGTCTGGTTTTTCGCTTATTGTGGGCGAATGGGTTGTGGCATCAAAAAAAAAAAAGATTCTTGTATTGCCTGACTAAATATGTGATCGATACTGACCAAGTTTGAACTTGTAGCTCTTACCATCTCTGAGATCCTTTCGTTCATACGGACAGACGCACAGACGGACAGACGGACATGGCTATATCGACTCGGCTGTTGATTCTGATCAAGAATATATATACTTTATGGGGTCTGCCACGCCTCCTTCTGCCTGTTAGATACAAATCGCCTCTGACAAACCCAATATACCCCTCAGACGGTATAAAAACAACAAAACACAAAAATAAACGCTGTGTTTGTATAAGATTTCGTTCATGTGTCGTAAGAAAGAAACAACAACAACAAACGGTTTACTACTCGAATATATTCGAAATCGTTTCTCACATTATTACTTATACTCAGTCTTACTCTTCGTTGTAGTATTGTGCGGCTGAGTATAGCGGGATCTTACTCAACTCAGTTATAGGCATTTTGCTTTGCACTCATAATCACTCAACTCAAAATATAAGTTGTGTATTCGAATGCGCTTTTTTTTGCGACTCATGCAGAAATCTAGTCTATACGGACGATATCATGATCGTCTCTCCAACAGATTACAAAGGTTGAAAATAGTATTAGATGTCCTTACGAATGCGGGATTTGTATTTAATATTACCAAATGTAGTTGTTCAGTATTTAGGTTACGAAGTGCTAGCGGGGGAAATTCGTCCAAATCCAAGAAAAAAAATTACCTTAAGCTCCTTGCCAACACCAAATTCGGTTACGGGATTGCGACAGTTCATCGGCCTTCCTTCTTATCTTCGCAAGTTTGTTCCGGGCTTTTCATAAAGAATGAAACCTCCCCTCTATTTTCTAACTTCACAAAAGGGTAACAATGATTGGAATGATGATCTAAAAAAAATTAGATAGAAAATAGAAACCATTCGCACAAATTAACATGTTTTAGTAATCTTCGATCCCAAATACCCGATCTCATGATTTTGGTGCAATTCTCTTGCATCTCATTGAAAGCGATCTCTCATACTATACTAAGACGACCACTTCTGCTGAATCTAAGTACCATTCATACGAACTCGAAACTTTGACGGTAGTTGTGTCTGTAAAACACTTCCGCACTATTTACAGACTGCAACTCGTTGAAAGCGTCACGTACAAAAATCGACCCTACCCCTAGAGTTCACCGGTGGTGGTTTGTAATCGTTCAACTTTGACATCCAATCTAGCGGAAATTTCAAGTAATTGGGAATTAGCAGAACAACGTTTAGACTCCGAGATTAATGAAGTAGTTAACAAACTTAATTCCAATGAGTTAGCGGAAGATATGACCAAAACATATGACTTAAGAAAGGGTATATTGCAACAAAAGATTTAAAGAAATGGTAGATCACGATGCTTGCCATGCGCTTTTAGGTGGTCAATGGTAAATCATGCACCTTGAATGGCAAAAGGCCCTTCTCAAGACTTACCAAAAATATCTAAGTACGTTCGCAAATTTGTGGACAATTCAATAATTTGTAAGATTGCCAAGTCACCCACTGGGAAGATACAGGATGAACTTCATCCTATACCGAAAGTTAGTATTCCTTGGCACACCATTCATATCGATATCACTGGAAAATTGAGCTGCAAAAGTGATTTAAAGGAATATACTATCGGTCAAACTGACTAATTTACAAATTTCGTATATCTCTATCATACTGTGAAATTGGATACAACTAGTTGCTTTAAGCTATGAGGTCTTCCATTTCACTTTTTCGGGTTTCCAGTTGCATTATAGCCAATCAGGGTTGGTATTTCACAAGCTCAAAGTTTTTAAAATTTTGTTCTTCACAAAATATTAAACTACATCTCATCTCCACAGGCTCGAGTCGCGCAAACGGGCAAGTCGAACGTGTGACGAGTAACCTGAAAAATCTATTTTACAGCTGTTGAATGAAGTGAAAAATCTTCACAAGGTTCCCTCGGAGACATGCAACTTGCGTTGAATTGTAGGTCAATCGTATAACAGAGGCAAGTTCTATAGAGATGCTAATCGGCCAGACTAAACTGGACGCTAAATATAGAGGACCATTTGTAGTTCCCGAAGTTTTAGATGGAGACAGGTATACTTTTAATTCCTTAAAGGGAAACAGATCGTTCATGTCTTGCCATGAAAGCATTAGGAAGATTCCAGACGGTTATATCCCAAGAAGAACGATGGTTATCCGTCCAGGAAGAACGATGGCTATCCGTTCAGCACGAACGATGGTTGTCCCTTTTAAAACGAACGGTTAGTTATATTGTGTATGCTGTCCGTCTGCGAGAGACGAAGATTTGCCTTAGCTAAGGACTACAGAGCTTCTTAATATTGGACGCTACACAAGGACGTGTATTCGTCAGACTGGTCGTGTCGGACTGAAAGTGCTTTTATGGAGTAACACTGTTGTATAGACGTTTAACAAGACTATTAGCGTGGCGAAATTACGATAAGTATCGCCAGTGTGATTTTGTCTGAAGTGGTATATCGATATGAAAGTGAGCGTCACTTTTTGGAAACAAGAAAGACGAAGGAGACAGCGACTCACTACACGAAGTCTGTTAAACTTAAAATAAAAGGTTTTATTTTATTGAAGCGTGTAAATAAATAGTTAAGCAAGTATGTCAGACCTCAACCAAACAGGCCACCCGACTTATACATATATTGTTGGGTCAAATCACTCATATTTGTTTAAGTGGAATTTTACCAACATTCTTTTATTTGGGTCCACCCTAAACCTTGTCTCTCTTGCATTGGAAAACTCTCCCATCTTACACTCATTCGCCTAACTTTAAGCAAGCTGCGCTTGCTCATACGTTTCTATTTTTAGTCTAACACGAGAACTTTGAATAAACGGTTGCGCCTACGATGCGCTGAATTTAATATACGGCTCACTAGTTTAGTAGAACAGCACCCCCATACTCTGAAACTCATGCTGGACTGGAAAACGCTCCTGATCCTACATTTTGGCGCCCAACGTGGGGCAGTGCTGTTCAAAATTCCGTGCAACGTATTTAAAGTTAAAATTTGACTTATGTACATAAATATTTTGCATAAATATATATGTACATAAGCAGGAATGTTCCAGCATACAAGGTGCTAACTGTGCATACATTCGCCTTGCCTTGCTATTCGCACCGCCGAGACACCGTTCATTCGCTTCGCTTTGCTTGACTTCGCTGTCGCTCTGTGACCCCCCCGCCGTCGCATCACCGAGTCATCTCTTTCGTTTCGTCATTTTCTTTCGCAGCAACTGCAGCTTCTGCTTAGCAATCGTCATACTCAACGCCACTTCGCTGTCCCTACGATCCCCCCGCGATCACAGCAGCGAATTACGGATACTTCGCTTTGCCATCATATTAGTTAAACGTTTGGACAAATCACATTCGTCTAAGCAGAAATAAGTGCAGCTGCATACAAAACGCACTCAAATACATACAAAGGCACCAACTGCGCGACATATCATAACGGCAACAACAGTTAAGTGGAAGTCGTCTCTTACATTGCTTTTCTACGTCTAGTATTCTGCACGCGACATTAAGTTCAGTTTTAGTAAATTTTGCCACTTGCATTGTTCGTCGATCTAATAAATATTTCACGTAATTTGAATTAACTGTGGCAGTGAATTTGATCAATGCTTATTCAAATATAAACATAAGGTTATTGTTGGTCAAATCATGTCTTTGTAGAGCCTCAAATTACAGCGCGCAAATACTCGCCGGAATATTAGCCGCATTCGTAATGTCGTTGATCATAAATTAAGAGAAGGAAAATCTGCGCCAATTCAAGCTGAATTAAAGTGCCGCCTGGAAATTTTGGATGCTTACTTTAAGCAAGCAATGGCTTTACAGACTCAAATTGAAAAAGAATGTCCAACCGATACAGGACGCACCGAACTGGAGGAACTGTATGTAGATATAAAGGTTTGCATTACAGAACAACTTACAGAAGAGATGCACGAATCAACTTTCGCTGCGGCATCGGGGCCTACATTTTCATCGTCTGCCAAGTTGCCCAGACTTACGCTACCCACATTTGATGGCAATTATGCGGACTACAAGAATTTTAGTGCACTATTCAATAAAATGGTGGATCAACAGAACAGCTTATCAAACATCGAGAAGTTTAATCAGTTGATCAGCTGCTTAAGGGGAGCAGCATTGGAAACGGTAAAGGCATTTCAGATCACATCTGAAAACTATCGAAAGGCACTTGATCGTTTGAATCAACGCTACGACAATCCAACCTTAGTCTTTTTGGATAATATCTCGTCGTTGTTTATGCTCAAGTGTGCGTCAAGGTCCAATAGTTAAGAAATTCGAAGTTTGATTGACAACTCTACAGCATTGTACAACTCGCTAAAATCACTCGGCAACGAATCACATATAGCGCAGGCAAAGTTGATAGCCATTGTCATGGATAAGATGGATATGGAAACTAAGCGCAAATGGAACGAATCATTGGATTATTCCAAGCTACCCACGTGGGGTTTGTGAGTACAGGTAGTTGAGAGGCATTGCCAATATTTGGAATCATGCGGTAAGTCCGAATCGAGCCAGACTCGATCTGCGACAGCTAGTAAACCACGAAGCCAGACAACCACGCGACACGGTTTGTCCTTTAATTGCTCAACTCACTCATGCCCTCTTTGTCTCAGTTCAGAACATCGAGTTTCACGTTGCAGTAGGCTTCAGGAGATGTCGGTTGCAGAGCGCTACGAAGCAGCCAAGCGACTTGCTCTGTGCCTAAACTGTCTTGGCAAGGGCCACCAGGCAGCCAAGTGTGCCTCTAACCAAAGATGTCGGTTCTGCTCGAGACTTCATCACAGCTTACTACATAGTGAGGCATCTGCGACTAGGTCACCATCTACACTACCCATCGTTTCGAATTCAAACGATGTTGTCACACATACACACACCAATCGAACAGACCAAGTCATCCTAGCAACGGCCCTTGTCAAGGTCATGGATGCATCTGGAAACTACAGGATCGGACGAGCTCTATTGGATTCCTGCTCACAGGTGAACTTCATCTCAGAACAGTTCGCACAATCACTACGCTTGCCAAAGGTCAAACGGCAAATGCGAATCAGTAGCATTGGCGAATCACACACATACATCAAGTTTGGCACTTCGGTCACAATCAAGTCACGTTTGGAGGATTTTAAGATGCCCATTGATTTCTGCGTGACGTCACACATTGCATATCAGCCGGATTCGGACATCGACATTTCGTCTTGGAACATACCCAAAAACACACCCTTAGCTGATGAGCAATTTCACAAAAATCGGCATATCGATTTACTTATTGGAACTGAAACCTTTTTTAAAATTCTTGCAGTGGGACAAATCAAATTGGGTCCCTGCCTTCCTACGCTACAGAAAACGCTACTTGGATGGATTGTGTCTGGACGCTATGAAGGAACGCAGCAACAGACACACTGCTACTCGCTCTCACAGGAGGTGTCAATCAACAACAATTTGGAACGGCTCTGGCATATTGAAGACTTAAGCAAACCAATCAACAAGTTCACACCTGAGCAACTGCAGTGTGAACAAATGTTTACTCGATCTGTACGCCAACAAGCAGATGGTAGAATTATTGTTCGGCTACCATTTAAGGATGATCCAAGATATCTAGGATTTTCATACGAGTCAGCTAAGTATAGATTTGAGTCATTGGAACGGCGCTTAAATCGCAATCCGCAGCTAAAGGCATCATATACCGAATTTCTGCGCGAATATGAAGATCTGGGACACATGAGTTTGGTGAACTCACCAAGGCTTGACGAGCCACACAATTACATACCACATCACTGCGTCTTTAAGCCAAATAGCACTTCAACGAAGCTCAGAGTTGTCTTCGATGCCTCAAATCGAACCTCATCGCAACGATCACTCAATGATTTGTTAATGGTTGGACCGACCATTCAAACGGAGCTACATACGCTTCTGCTACGCTTTCGAACAAACAAATATGTACTCACTGCAGATGTTGTGAAAATGTTCAGGCAAGTATTGGTTGACTATCGTGACCGCAAATTTCAATACATTTTTTGGAGAGATTCCTCAGATAAACCACTGCAGACTTATGAACTAAACACAGTCACGTATGGTACGGCAACATCACCATATCTCGCTATACGCAGTATGACATATTTGGCTGATCTACATATGCAAACTCACAAATTTGGTGCACAAGCTATAAATTCATCATTCTACGTGGATGACTTTATGTGTGGGAATGACACAGTGGAAGGCCTGCAACAACTCAAGGCAGAGGTTATCGAGGTACTTGGCAAAGGCAAGTTTGAACTAGCAAAATGGCATTCAAGCCACCCGGACTTTGTCGACGACAGCACTATCAAGGATTTGAATATAGAAGATGGTTCAGTTCCAAGCACATTGGGCTTAGCTTGGAATCAATGTCAGGACGTATTGCTATTTGCCTTTCGACCGAAATGCTCCATTGATGTAATCACTAAGAGGACAATTTTATCTGTAGCATCTTCACTCTTCGATCCATTGGGACAGGTAGCGCCAGTCATCGTGATTGCAAAGATCATTCTACAGGAGCTGTGGATACTCAAACTGCAATGGGATGAGTCTGTGCCGCAAACACTTTGCCAAGCTTGGAAATCGTTTACTGCATTACTTTCTTCACTGAAGTCGCTAGCAATACCTCGATTATGTATGCAGTCGAACACCAAGGAGTTGCAGTTGCATGGATTCTGTGACGCTTCCATTCGTGCATACGGATGCTGCATCTACGCACGCACAGTTGCACCGGATGGCAAGGTTCAAGTTCACATGATCACGTCAAAGTGCAGAGTAGCACCAACTCGTAAGTTATCGCTACCAAAATTGGAACACGCTGCTGCCCACCTGCTGGCATAACTCTACGTGAAAATAAAGGGAATGTGAACCTATTGAATTAAACGAATCAATCTGGTTTATGGGGCCGGCGTATCTGAAGCAGAGCCCTAACGCTTGGCCAAAGGACAAACGTCATGAACCAGATCCTGAAGTCATAACACTTGAGATGCGGAAGTCAGCCGTCAAGGTTACGACGGATAGCAACTATCTACTCGACACTCTTAGAAACATAAGCTCGCATCGTCGTTGCTTGCGAATTGTTGCTTGGATGCTGCGCTTCACACACGCGCTTCAGAAACCCGTTGAGCTGTCTACTCATCGCCGACACCTCAAGAACTACAGCGTGCATTTAATTGCATTATCTGGAATTTGCAACAACAACACTTCGCCGATGAAATTCACGCTTTGCACAAAAATAGCCAAATATCAAGTCACATTAAATTTCTTAATCCATTTTTACAGATTACAGACGGATACCTACTATTGAAGGTTGGTGGCCGCCTCGAATTGGCAAATGCACCAGAGGTTCAGAAACATCCAATCCTACTTCCCAGTAAAGATGACTTCGTTCGTCACTACGTGCAGTTCCTTCATGTACAACACTACCATGCTGGCTCAAAGGCACTTGTTGCACTACTTCGTCTTCAATTCTGGATCGTAAATGCTCGAGACCTGGCTCGCTCTATTGTAAAGAAATGCGTGCACTGTGTGCGCTACAAGCCAAGGCTGCAACAGCAACTCATGGGAAATTTGCCTGTAGAGCGATTGACTCCATCAAGACCTTTCGCTCACTGTGGAGTTGACTTATGCGGACCAGTCAACGTCTACCTTCGCATTCAGGGCAAGTCACCTCGTAAGGCCTACATTGCCATATTCGTATGCTTCGCCACCAAGGCCGTGCATATTAAAGTGGTATCTGATCTCTCAACGGATGCTTTCTTAGCCGCTTTGAGGCGCATGATTGCACGACGTGGACTGCCTGTGGACATATTTTGCGATAATGCCACGAATTTCACTGGAGCAAGCAATCAATTAAAGGATCTACGGAACTACTTCTTCAAAAAGAAAATCAACAATCATTAATTAGTTTTTGCACAAATGAATTCATAAACTTTCGTTTCATTCCACCCAGAGCACCACACTTCGGCGGCCTCTGCGAGGCGGCAGTTAAAAGCGCCAAGGGACTCATGACGCGAAGCCTAATGAATGCACGCTGCACGTTTGAGGAATTAGTCACAATCACAGCGGAAGTAGAAGCCATTCTCAACTCGCGCCCGCTCACCCCACTGTCATCAGATCCAAGTGACTTGGGTGCTCTCACACCTGCTCATTTTCTAATTGGAGACTCCTTGCGAGCATTGCCTAAACACAATTTAGAAGATGAACAACTGAAATCTTTGGACCGCTGGCGTTTGATAACTGGTATCAAACAACATTTTTGGCGACGCTGGTTAGCAGACTACTTCAATGAGCTGAACGTACGTTACAAGTGGACCAAACCAGCACCCAGTATCTCTATCGGTGACATGGTTCTCATACATGAGGACAACATACCTTCTCAGAAATGGATAATGGGTCGCGTTACAGCTACATTTCCTGGACGAGATCGCCGAGTACGAGTTGTAGATGTCCGCACTACCAAGGGCATAATCCGGAGACCAATTCACAAATTATTCTTTATTATTATTCTTCCTGTCTCTTGAAAGACTGCGTCATTCAATGGGGCCGGGATGTTGGGTCAAATCACTCATATTTGTTTAAGTGGAATTTTACCTTCATTCTTATATTTGGGTCCACCCTAAACCTTGTCTCTCTTGCATTGTAAAACTGCGCTTGCTCATACGTTTCTATTTTTAGTCTAACACGAGAACTTTGAATAAACGGTTGCGCCTACGATGCGCTGCATTCAATATACGGCTCATTAGTTTAGTAGAACAGCACCCCCATACTCTGAAACTCATGCTGGACTGGAAAACGCTCCTGATCCTACATATATATTTAGGCAGCTGTAGCGAGAGTCAGTTGTTATATGTTATTGGTCTCGAAATTACCGCACGCATAACAAAGCCTTTCCGCGTTCGACCAAAATCTCTAAATAAATTGTAATCTACATGAAATTGCAATTTTTATTATTTCGCTTAATTCTTGATATTTTGTTGGCTCCCGACCAGACACTCTCGACCGCGTTTTGTCGGTCAATAGTCTTTGTAAATTGTGCGTGTCTGTTCTGTTGTACTTGTACTACATTGTTGTTGCTGCTGCCATCTTTGTCCGGAGTTGGAGATCGCTAGTTGGACGAACCTGGACATTTTAAGCCAGTCAACCCCCCGTACCCAGCTGCCCAGAATCGAGCCCTCGAGCGACTCTTCTGATGAGAGCTGTTACTCTCTTTGAGTGCATTTGAGAAGACGAACGTTTGAGAACGTTCGACGAGTTAGTTCTCGACCAAACGTGAGTTTGGTTCGTTTTCTCAAATGCACTCAAAGAGAGTAACAGCAGTGACCAGTGGCAGACTCAATTGTGTTCGTGAGGCTTCCGCTTATCCTGTTGGAGGCTCAGTGTGGAAATAGCGCATTTACGATGCCTTCAAGCTGCGCTTGGTGAGAAGGCGCTACTGTTTTTGTTGGCGCTCAGGCGTTTGACTACCAACCTATTGGCTCTTCCCCATGGATCCTGGTCGGCAGAACCACAGAGCTGCAAAAAGCACTCACGCTTGCTGGATGTGATTGCTTTCTTCAGCGCACGTCTGCCAACGCGATTCATTTCGCCTCCGAGCCCTTGTGTGTTGCCTCCTCGAAGACATGCATATTCCTCCCGTGCTCTCAATATCCTTATTCCACCAATAAGTCGATACTTTGGGGCCTTCTTCTTCCTCATGCTAGCGTCGTATGCGATCTGAACATCGTTTGAAAGCTGGTTAGCCATGTTTTGCGCCGAGTCTGACGCCTCAAAGTTGCTCATTTATTAAAAATTATTTCCAATATATGACAAATATTTTAGCCAGGTCGGATAACTATATCATGTGACAAAGATCAAAAAAATATTATTTTTTGTCCAATCTCAACCAAATTCTTACAGTATGCATACAATGTCATTTTATATGCCCAAACCAAATTTCATTCAGATCGGACTACAATATCATATAGCTGTTATTGGCCATGTCTCCGTACAAGCTGATCTATTTTACTGTACATAGCGTCAAACAAAATAAATAAAAGTGGATATAAATTTTAGAACAAAATATGTATTTTCCCGAATAAAAAAAAAACATTACAATAAGTAAATTAGGAAAAGCAATAATATAAAAACTAAGTCAGAAAAAAAAATAAATAAGAGGGATCTAACAAACCAGAAACAGATTTTAATATAGTTGATTTTGGTTTTTTAGGTAGTTGTCTTTGTTCTATAATGATTGAATCTGATCTTGAAATTAATTTGTTAATAACATCTGGAAAGTGTGTTTTTTTTATTTCCTTATTATTGGACTCGGCAGCTTCTTCTGATAGCTCTCCAATCGACACTAATGCATTCTGTATTACGGCAGAACCATGTATTAATACCTTATTTACGGTCGCCGGTATACAATACCATAGATAAGCAGTTATTAAATCTTTTGCAGTATTCGGTGCATAATTTTTAAGTTTCTCTGCATTGATATTATATCCAGATCCGATGACTTGCAATATAGTTTCACATTTATGAATTAATCCCTTATCAATACCTTTAATTTTTAAGCTCATTGCTACATTTGCAAACAATTTCCTAGTTATATTATCATCGTTGAAAGATCCCCTGCCTCCATCTCTAGGGTTTTCTACAATTATTCCCATCTGTTCCCTAAATTCCTTTTTAAATTTTTGTTTTTTTTTTTTCGCTAGTACAGAAATCTTTATTTCTGCATCTCCTTCTTGCAACATTTTGGCCTCTAATTTAAATGAAATGTGCAAGAAGTGTTCAAAGAAGCGTATTTAAGAGTGTAGTGGAAACAGACCAAATTTATTAAAAAAAATTTTCAACTTCTTTACTCAAACATTTTCCGTCGACGATCATTTCTTTTGGCTGTGCTCAGCATATATAACACTTTGTCGACGATGATTCAAATAGGGCGTTGCACACTTTCCCATTTACCACAGCAAGATGCAAACTATGGGTAATCAAAATTCTTCTATTGAATATGGATATTCCGGTTGGTCTAAATTATTTTTTCTCTTAAATATTATTCTTCTTTAATCGACAGTTTGGTCGTCTCTTTTATAAATTGAAACTTATTTGGGCGACAGTAACAAGTAGAAGATGGTCGGGGGATTTTCCAAATTATTTGACCATATTATATATATTTGAGCAACAAGCTGCAGAGGAACAAACAAGCTCCTGTCGTCCAACTCAGCGTTTGAAAACTTTTGTTTGTATTCGCTGTATCCGGTACTTCCATCATATCCCCATTTAGTTAGTTCTGTCGGATACACTGACAATACATTTTGGCTCAGACTTTCATTGCGTAATGCAGAAACAGTGATTTTAACAATTTCGACCAGTTGAGCTATACGCCGACGCTTTTATATTGTGGAAGACTCTATAACATTGAATTTTCTTCTAGTAAGGCGTTGTTTTCAAAATTTTGTTTTCCATCAGCAATTACATCTCATAATGGTATCCGCAGTGATTCATCGTTGTAGGATTTCCGCTACATAGTCCGATCCTTGAATGAGTTGGTGTGCTCACTTAAAGAGAGAATTATCGCCTCGTGGTCACTTGCAGTGTAGTGATTACACAGCCTCCATGTAGCTGACGGCGAGATATAACTAGATACAAATACTATTTCGATTACCGATCCTTCGCCTTCGCTATTGGTTGTGTTTGCGTTGCCTCTTTAAAGCAGAACAACATCTTATGTTGCAAATGCCGTCACTTAATAATGGCATCAGAGCTGCTACCCCTGAAAAAAAAAACGCTTCCTCACCTGCAGCAAGGCTCTGACTGGGCGGAAGGTAGCAGCTATAGATCCAGATACCTCCTACTTTGGCCCTGACAAAGTGTCTTGATGCCTCACATGATGATGGCCCTAAAAGGGGATAACCACAAGACTATATAATATCCTTTCGTGATTAGGATTGAACCCAACAGCCGTAATTCTGCCTTCTGTATAATTCGCTGTTGATGGCCACGTTCATCTTAAGTTCCCGTACCGACTGTGTTAGCAGATCACTAGCAGTCACGCAATGATTTAGATTCATCGGACACCTTCGGCTAGCTGCTATATTATTATTTTGTTTCTCACTTCCAACGAAGTAAGAGCATTTGGCATTGCGACAGTCACTAATTTTATGTCCGTTGCTACCACAGCGGAAACACAAGCCGCTTCCATAGAATTTGCTGGTACCCTTTCCTACTATGTGGCCCGTTTCCCAGCATTTGTTACATTTTGTTGGGACGTTGCGCTCCCTGATAAGGCAGATTGACCAAGCGTCACCTATTTTGCCAGCGGTAAGGAATTTCTTAGCCAGCATGGACGATACGCTTTTTACGGCGTCTGCTGCAAGTATTACTTTTATTTGCTCGTTACATGCAGTTCTGACATCATCAGCCATTTCATCCAGACCGAGTCATCTGAGTGAGTGCTCGCGCTTCTAGTTTGTCTTCCAGAACTGCCTCGATGTTTTCATGAATACGCTGAGTTGTTCCCAGAACTCTTTCAGCTATAGCAACATCCAACCTTTGGCTGTGTGCTTAACTCTGCGTACATTTTCTCCAATGCTGTTTAATTCCACGTTCTTATTACAAGTGACCAAGTTAAGCATTTTGGCATGCGTCATTGCCCCAGTGATCCACGCGCTGCTTAACACCGGCGGAGAGTCCACTGGGCCAGATTTCAACTCAGGTGCGTGCACGCGGTACTAGTTGTCGCAATGAGCGAAAACTCTTATTTATACTTTCAGGTATTTCACTTGTTAATGGTCTTAAAGACGGAGCTCGAGAAAAACACAACGGCACTTGTTAAAGTACTATGCTGTGTATTGAGTGTGTAGGGTGTTGCGGTGTTTCTTAAGTGGCAAGTTTTTTTAGAACCTGCTGAAGAAAAAAGACGTTTAATGTGAAACGCAATAAATGAAAAATACAAAATAATATTCAACTAAAAAACGTTCGTTGCTTTAGTGCGTGTTTCTTAAAAAGTAGTAGTACAATAAAAAAATAAAAACCAAAACTTTTTCCGTGTCATTAGTACTTTTTCGCTCGACTGTTCCAACTTAATGCAAACAGCAGAGCCTAAAGAAATGCAAGACGACTTATCAGAAGCAAAGGCAGGTATGGGACTAGACCCAGCAGGACCCAGTCGTCCAAAAGTTAACCAATCATCAATTAGCACACCAATAGCAACACCTGAACTTAGGAACGTAATCGAGAATATGATTAGGGATACGCTCCAAGGAGGCGAACTAATCCGAAGAGCATTAGGGGCAGAAGGGGAATAACAGCTAGGAGACATCCCATATGTAGCGCCTCCCCTAGGTTCTGAATTAGAGAAAGTACCGGACGTAACACGTCTAATCAGGGGGTTCTCAGGAGACCAAATTTCTTTCGGATCTTGGAAAAAAAACATAGATAGAATCATGGCCATGTTCGTTGGTCAGGAACGTACGCATAAGTACTACCTGCTTACTCTGGCTATACGAACAAAGATTGTTGGCGAAGCAGAAACAGTGTTGGAATCCTACAACACCCTAATGAACTGAAAAGCCATCTCAAAATGTTTAACAGAACATTATGCCGATAAGCGAGATCTAAAGACTCTCGAGTACCATCTGTTCTCGTTGACTCAAGGCAAATTGTCTACTATGGAATTTTATCAAGCAGTTTACCACCAACTGTCGCTGATACTCAATCATGTGGGCGTGCAGGAAGACTCCCCTGATTCCATAAGAGCCTTGACGAACGGTTCCACCTAGGCAGTTCGTTAACCAGACCAACGTTAACCAACGCCAGGCAAGCACCATCGAAACCAATGTATAATAACTAACAGGGCCAATGGAGAAGCTTCGATCCAAGACTTTACCACTTGCCACGACCAGACATTTACAAACACTTAACACTCCCACCAAATGCTAACCAAACCAGACTTTTTTCGCAACCAGCACAACAATCCTTCGTGCCACAACAACCACTTCCGTATAGACCACTGTACTCAGCGCCTCCGCGCCCTCTAGCCCCGAAGCCAGAACCAAGACCTGTTCCAATGGAAGTCGACGGTTCTATTAGATCGGCTAGGATAAATTACATGAATCGACCTCAGACGAACAATTTCGCGGGCAAACGCCCACCTGCACTTTCCAGACCATCTCCAAAGGTCCAACGACAATTCCACATTAATACCGGCGAACCGGTTGAACAGGCTGAAGAGGAACAAGTCGAAACAAACGCTCAGGGCGAGCACGATACAAGCGCTGGTACAGACGTATACGCATACTATGCGGACGAACAAAGCTACTACGCTATTATGGAATCCGAAGGATTTCCGGGGCCATACGACAATATGGAACAACCACAATATACCGCCTCAGAAATCGAAACCACTGACAAGTCAAATGTCAATTTTTTAGCTTAAACCGTTCCTCTCTACCATATTATCTATGCAGAACGAGGGACGGAGAACACTTAAAATTCTTAATCGACACCGGATCTAACCAGAATTATATCCAACCTTCCCAGTCAGTTAACAATATAAAAATACATACCGATCATATGTACGAAAGCCAAAGAACCATAATAAGTAGCCTTGCGGAAAACTATAAAACGCTTTTCGCAGAACCAAATGAAAAACTGACCTACTCCACCAAAGTAGTTGGAAAAATAGGAACATCTACGGACAGAGCAATACATTCAAAGCATTACCCATACCCCGTATCACTGAAATACGAAATCGAAAAACAGCTAAAAGAGATGTTGGATGACGGTGTTATCAGACCGTCTCGCTCCCCTTACAACGCACCAGTCTCGGTCGTACCCAAGAAGGCTGACGACTCGGGCAAGAGGAAGTATAGAATCGTTATAGATTACCGCAAATTGAACGCGGAAACAATCTCCGATCGTTATCCCAAGCCCGAAATAGGAGAAATTATTGCCCAATTAGGGGACAACAAGTTTTTCACGGTACTCGATCCGAAAAGCGGATTTCATCAAATCTTGCTAAGAGAAGAGGATACTGAAAAAACAGCATTTGCCGTCAACGGAGGGACGTACGAATTTACTCGACTATCCTTCGGTCTCAAAAATTCACATTCTATCTTTCAAAGAGTCTTGGAAGACATTCTCAGAGATCATATTGGGAAAATTTGTTACGTCTACATAGACGACATCATCATTTTCAGTAAATCAGAAAGAGAGCATGCCCATCATTTAGGACAGGTATTCGCAACATTACAGAATGCTAATATGAAAACGGCGTCAAGACTAACTCAGAAAAGGTGAAGGCAATTGCCAATTTTCCCACACCCACATCTCTAAAAGAACTGAGATCCTTCTTAGACCTGTCCGAATACTATCGACGATTCATAAGAGACTACGCTAAGTTAGCAATTCCTCTTACCACACTTCTCAGAGAAGAAGTGGTCGCTTGTCGACAAAAGTATCAGATAGAATCGACATTCACCTAAACAAAGAAGCAATCGATGATTTTACCAAGTTGAAAAGAACACTTAGCTCTGAGGACGTCAAAAAAAATTTCCATCTGACAACAGATGCATCAAATTTCGCAATTGGGGCAGTGCTCGAACAAGAAGGCAAGCCCATTACTTTTATATCTCGTACTTTGACAAAAACGGAAGAAAATTACGCTGTAAACGAGAAAGAAATGTTAGCAATCGGATGGGAATTGCAAAATTTAAGAACATACCTATACGGTACTGCAAAGGTCATCATCTGTACTGACCACCAGCCCCTCAAATTCGCACTCAGCAATAAGAATCACAACGGGAAATTAAAACGTTGGAAAAGTTACTTGGAGGAGTTTAAGATACAAACCAGGTACTTCTAACGTGGTCGCAGATGCATTATCTAGAAACCCGGCAAAACAAGAGGTGAACACACTATCTTCTTCAGCCACCATCCATAGTGACGATAACTCATCGCACCACATTATATATTCAGTAGAGAGTCCGATCAACGTTTTCAAGAATCAACTTTTCTTGATCACAGAAGACACCTTATCGTGTAACTTCGAGATTCCATTCCATTTCCACAGACATATAGTAAAAAGACCAGTATACACAGAAAACGACCTAATAGAAATCATGAAACAGAGATTAGACCCAAAAACATTAACAGAAATTCGCACCTCCGAAAATAATATGGGAAAAATCCAAAATAGTATTTATCCACTCCACTTTTCTTCATACAAAACAAAATTTAGGTAGAAGACGCCAATCCTTAGAAAGCGAACAAAACGTCATAATTGCCTCAAAACATAAAAGAGCGCACCGTAACGCCAAAGAAAACAAAGAACATTTTTATTTTTCCCCCAAATGCAATAAAAGGTTAACGCAATAGCCAAACATGCTTAACATGCAAAGAGTCAAAATACGACAGTCACCCACAGAATGGTACCATCCAAGCATCGCCCATCCCACAATACCCCGGACAAGTGATTCACATCGACATTTACATAACAGAAAAACTAAACGTTTTAACGGGTATTGACAAATTTTCCAAGTACGCCCAAGTTAAAACTCTGAAATCTAGGGCCTCCGAAGATATAATGATCCCATTAAGAGAAATGTGAATAGCATTCGGAATGCCTAAAATGTTGTTAATGGACAACGAAAGAGCATTAAATTCAGCAGGTATTAAGTTCATGCTAGAAAACTAATTCAATATATCTGTCTATACGACCCCTCCGTATTCCTCAACCAGTAATGGCCAAGTGGAACGATTTCACTCCATCGTGACCGAAATTCTAAGATGATTCTAAAAAGACTATGTGGAACTCATATTCGCAGATCTATTATTCAAAGCGGTTCAGAAGTACAATCAATCAATACATTCAGTAGCAAAAGAAAAACCCATAGACTTATTTTTTAGAAGCAATATACCCAACGAGCCAGAAGCGATAGAAAAGAAAAGGGAAGAGATTAGAAACAAAATACAGGGAACAGAAGTCACAGACCTCAACTACCACAATAAAGACAGAACCATACCCAAGTCATACAAGATAGGAGACGAAGTTTATGTCAAGATCAATAAAAGATTGGGCTCGAAAACTTCGCCAAGATGCATAATATAAATAGTAGCAGAGAATAGGAATACGACTATTATAATACGGTCGGGGAAAATAGTCCATAAAAGTAACATAAAAACATAAAATCATGCCACGGAACGGCAACCATATTAGACTATTCAAATTCCCAGCTGATAACAATAAATATCGGACCACCAACTATCCAAAACGGTAATTTTAAAATCGTCCTCGTCTTCAATCTACAAAAATACAAAAAAGCCCTCGAATCACTTGAATCCTCCATGAAATCATCCTTACCCAGCCACCTCATCCCGTTCATCAACTTCGAATTAACACAAAAAAACGATGACTTAAACAGACTAAAACCGAAAAATGCCAGGGTTAGGAGAGCTGTAAATATGCTCGGCTCTGCGTGGAAATGGTTGGCCGGAAGCCCGGATCATCACGACCACGAAATCATAATAAAAAAGATAAACGAACAACTAGAAAATAATAATAATCAGGTAATAATAAACAGACATTTTAAAGACAAAATTATTGAAATAAAAGAAAGTACCAACGCCATTCTTAAAATATCCAGAGAAAATCAAACTATAAATACTATCGAAATGGAAACATCAAAATATAAGCTCAAAATTTTTAAAGAAGAATTAACAAATATGATTTATGCCATCAATTGGGCAAAAACAAATACAATCAATTCCATACTTTTGTCAAACTTAGAAACCCAATTAATCGAAAAATTGGTACAAAGCTCCGACAATTTATTTACTAACATTGAAGAAATATTAGAGTTTGCAAAAATTACAGTAGCATCAAACTGAAAAGACATCCTCTATATAATAAGCTTACCCATTGTAGAAGATACGTAAGACATGCAAAAAAAAAATGTTGTTAAAACCAATAAAAAAAGGAAATTTAATAAATAAGATCAAAGATAACAAGATAAAAAAGGAAATTTAATAAACAATTAAGATCAAGTAAACTTCGGCCTTAACGAACTTTTCGAGACTATTAATGATAAGACCATTTGCAAAATAGAAAACTTAGTAGACTTAAGCAATAACACCTGCGAAGCCGCGCTCCTGGAAGCAAAGCAGCCCAAATAGCCAACACATCCCGGAGCACGAAGAAATCGTACCCGGCACCATCCTGTTAAACGACTTCGAGGGAACAGTCCCCATAGATTTAGAAAAATTACAATTACGAGGAACCTACCTTATACAGTCAAAAAACGCATCAATTAACGTCAAAGGAAACCCCTATACAATAACAGAATACAGCAACGTCGAACCTTTACCACCACTACTACAGATCATCGGGAACAGAAGCGAAGTGCAAGAAGTCCTATCCCTAGAGATAATAAAGGAACTCAATTTTAATAATACGGCCAAGATACAACTTCTGAAGGAAGATCAAAAAACAACCTCAATATTTAACGCCAGCATCTATACCCTGCTATTGATAACCATATTCATATTGGCAGACAAATCACTAAAACCAAAAACAGCGAAACTGCACATCAATCCAACAAACAACGTAACAACACGCCAAAACGAAGTTCAACTAGCGACCGAGGATGTCCACACTTAAAGGGGGAGGAGTTAAGGCCACACTTGCCAAAAGCCAGCGTCTGTGCATGCCCGGTACTAATGCACCGGGTACTAGGTCAGCATAAAAACCGAATAAATAAATCATGTGGGAACGACGCGTCGCGACGGTCAGCGCCTTACATAAGGCTCCACCGTAGGACCAAGTACTGGACACCCGACACCTAAATATGCAACGGCAGCAGCGACAACGGCAACAGCGACAACGGCAGCGGCAGAAGCTTCTTTAATAATTACTTTTGATTGTTTAAGTTAGTTCTAATTGGAATGTAATAAAGGCCTGTTGGCTATAATTTTTAAAGGCTAAAAACCTTAAACAAATTAATTTGTATGTCTAATAAACCTATACGGTTCACAAGGGAATTAAAAAAAATTTAAATAATAAAAAGTCAAGACTTTCTAACAAAGTTAAAGAAACTGGCTCCTCTTTAAATTTCTCTCGATTTATTATAGTCCGATTTCATTTTTCTAATATGAATAACCAACGTTATCACGATTACCTTTGTGACTGTGGACAACATTTCGCTGGAATCTGAAACGGCTTCGTTCATGCGAAGCGTAAGTCATCGTCGCTTCCCTCAAAACATGCAATTTCCGATTTATTTTTCGACTTTTTTCAGACCACTTGTAATACTGAACATTGTCATTTTGCAATGCCTTATCCATGTCATGTAAATACATCAAATTGCATCAATTGCATCGAATCGGCTGATTTTATTGACAAGGCTCGACGAATTGTGAAGCTTTTAAGAACGCCGGCGTACAGGTAATTTTATTTACTTGTTAATCAAGTTTTTCCATATTAAATTTCAATTTTAATGTAGGTGTATTTGTATATTTCAATTTAATTATAATATGCCTTTTTTTCTAGTGTATTTGATTTCGGAGGACTCATTGCCACAACCAGTGCTAGATGTTGCTACTCGTTGGAATTCAACGTACACTATGTTGAACAAGCTGCAACAATTTGAAAACTTTTGCTAAAGACGCCTCAAAAGTTCTATGCAACTAACGGTAACTGAGTGGGATGACATTAAGCGATTTGTAAATACCCTGAAACCGGTGTTCCTTGCCACGGAAAAACTGCAAAGCACCCAACTCTTCATGGGTGATTTTTACAAGCTATGGATGGAGCTATAGCTCACTGTTGCTGAAGAACATCTGAAAGCCAGATTTTGAGCCAGTGCATCGTGGAAAGGGAGCAGAGCCTATTGGGGAGCGATGCAATCCTCTGCAGCACCTACTTGGACCCCAGGATAAGACGGCTATTATTGCAAAATCCAATAAACCTGATGCTTGCCAGAGCAAAACTTAAGAATCTTATTTTGCAGTTACACAATTTAAACGAAAAGGTTAGTATTTATGTCAATTATACATTTATAACATATTAAAATATATATTTAATTTCAGACTAATCCAACAACACCGCCTTCCTCAAGCAAAACAAACACATCAGCGGCGATCGAAGCGAGTAAATCATTGCTCTCGCAAAATTCAAATACCTTTTCGCTTTTGAACGATTTCTTGCAAACTATTGAGGTGACATCTAAAAGATGAAACAGAAGACAGCTTGGAAGCGAAGCAAATTTATAATTAAATTAATAATTAATAAAGCGTATAATGAAATTGAAGGCTATAGCCCAAAGTCGATTTGTTTGACCTTCAATGTTATAGAGTATTGGGAGGAAAAACGATTCGACTATCCCAAAGTAGTGCACTCGGTTCCTGCAACACAAGTGAGTGTTGAAAGTTCGTTCTCGGCCCTTAAAATGATGCTCACGGACCAGAGATGCAACCTCGCTGAAGAGTTTTTGTCGAAATTGCTTTTTGTAAAATTAAATAATAAATGACACCATATCCTTGACCAAATTTTATTAATTAATTAATTTTTTTTGAGAATTAATTTAAAAAAATTAATTCTCGTAGGGGGGTTTGGGGGGTGCTAGATAGACAAGAATATTCAGTCAAATTGGTGAAAAGTCTTTTACAGAAGCCGTATGTTACTGTTGAGTTTTATTTTGAGCGAAAAAAATAAAAATCATTTTTAATCATTATTTTTGATTTTTTTTTTTGTCCAAATATAATCATTATGGTTAAGTTCTTTAGAAATTACTCAAAAATTATGATTATTTTTTTAAAATTCGATAAAAATCAGAAATTTAAAAATCATTTCAGAAATGCGTAGATTATGTAATAATAATAACTTTGGAATACTAGATATATTTCTAGGGTATTTTCAAGTGAATGATTTTTTTATTTAAAAATAAAAAAATAATCATTGTTTACGGTCCCTGCTAATTTTAGTAAGGCATTTGACTCTGTTAATTAGTTTATTTTGCTATATAAACTCAATCTGATGGGTTTTCCAAATAATTTTATTCTTTGGGTTTCTAACTACTTAAGTTATAGAAATAAAAACGTTTATTTAAATGGTACAGTATCTAAATCTGTTAATGTAACTTCGGGTGTACCTCAAGGAAGTCATCGTGAACCCTTGTTATTTGCTCTGTTTATAAATGACCTACCTTCCGCAATAAGTCACTCTCGTGTGTTGATGTATGCCGATGATGTTAAACTTTGCGTGCCGGCTGAGGAGTCCAACCTTGGTACCATGTTACAAAGTGACCATGCTAATTTTGAAACATGGAGTGAAGTAAATTTATTAAATTTTAATCATAGCAAATGTAACGTAATGTCCTTCAGCAGGTGAGTTCCCTTTTTAAAAATTATTAAATATTATTAATAGCAAAGATCTTAATGGAATGGAGTCGGTCGTAGACTTGGTTATACTCTTGGATCCAAAACTTTAGTTTGATAGGCACATTGCTTCTATTGCCAATCTTGCATTTGGTGTCTTGGGTTTCATAAAGAGCTGGTCGAAAGAATTCAACGATCCCTACATAACTAAAACTTTTTATACTTCACTCGTACGTCCTATTCTTGAATGTGTGTCTTGTATATTTGTCTCCCCAATACAAGATTCATCAAGACAGAATAGAATCTGTGCAAAACATTTCTTGCTCTTTTCTCAAAGGGGCCTTAACTGGAACCCTAACATCCGGTTGCCTCCTTATCGTAGTAGACTCTACCTTATCAATCTTTCCTCTCTGTCTGATCGTAAAACCATGCTTGGTGTAATGTTTATGCACAAACTAATAAATGGGTAAATTGATTTGACTGAATTAATTAGTCAAATTAGTTTTGCTGTTCCGATCAGACCAACCAGAAATTTTCGACCCCTGTCACTTCAAATCTGTACTACTAACTATTCTATTCATATTCATATGTATAGTTTCGTCAAATCAATCCTGTTTGAGAAAAATCAAAAAAATCCGCTGCTTCAACAAAGCTAATTGCAACCAATTAAATTAACTCCTCTCCTGTGCAGATTGGTCACAGCTATTCTTGTGTTCCGATTTGGACAGTGCAGTTGCTATTTTTATACCCTCTGAGGGGTATATTGGGTTTGTCAGAAGTATGTAACAGGCAGAAGAAGGGGTGGCAGACCCCATAAAGTATATATATTCTTGATCAGCATCAACAGCCGAGTCGATATAGCAATGTTCGTCTGTCTGTCTGTCCGTATGAACAAACAGATCTCAGAGATGATAAGAGCTACAATATCCGTTTTAGTCAGTATCGACCACATATTTAGTCAGTCAATACAAGTTTGTTTCCTTTTTTCTATGCCACACCCCATTCGCCCACAAAAAGCAAAAAACCAGATATACCTCGGAAAAATACATGTTTTTTGCGAATATCTCTGTAACTATAAAACCTAAAAATACCAATTTTGGCATGCAGGTTGCTAGATACAATATAAAGACAATGCCATCAAAATTTTTTGGATGCCACGCCTCCTTCGCCCACCAAAATCACAAATACCTTGTAACTTTGCCTGCTGCTGGCTCACTTATTTCTTAACGTATTGGTTTGTAACTTATCATATACTTGCAGACAAATAATATCAAACGATTGTGATTTATCAAAATCGGACAATAATTAAAAAAGTTTTTCATACAACGAAAATCGTTTCTTTCAAGCAAGTCATAGTCACGTGCATTGCACTGAGCTGTGCACACAAGCAACGAAAACGAAAAACGTGCTAGCGAGATAGACATACAAATATGTGTGCAGGTTAAGTTCTTGCAGCAGCTACTCCAATTTTAACTCAAACACATAATTGGAAACGAAGCTCAGAGGGTATTATTACACGGTCGGCATTCTCGACTGACATTTTCTTTCTTGTTCTACCTGTATATCAATATAATGTATTTTGTTTTGGATGTAAACCTTAACATCATACGAAGACTGATCATTACAAAGCCTAGAGACAAAAACTTGTTTTTTCGGTTTGGGAAGTGGATCAGCCTGGAGTGGCTTAGGTACATGAGGTGGAACAGTAGTCAAAGCATTGGCTATTTTTACCACCGGCGTGACATGAACACCATTTCTTTGGGAAGAGATGGGCGATATACTAACTGGATTTAAGGAACTAGAAACATTTCCTAGAGTAGCGGAGCAGTTTAACTCCGATGTAGGAGTTGTCAGAGATTTAAGAATGGCTTTTGACGTACATGGCTGAGGGCTAGGATCCAAGGGAACAGTAGGGGAGTTCTCGCTATGGCGCACAACAGAGCTGGACTTTTTGCGTTTCGGCAGCTCATTTAGTAGAGACGAATTGCCAAACAAAGCTTTCATGTCCAAAAAAATATTATTTGTCTCACTTAAAAGTTAAGTAAGGTCTTTAATGGACTCTCTGCTGAGCTCCATAAACCTGCGGACGTGTAACTCTATGTCACGACAAGTATCACATCGCCAACGCAGACCATTATTTTTGTCAAGATAGTCTTTAATCTTCACTGTCAAGCCCGCACATTTTAAATGAAATGTACGACAGCAGAAGAAACAGGAATAATAATCTTGTTTAGCGTCATGTACTTGACATGCTTTTGAAAAGCAGACAATGTTCGCCATTATAGTGTATTAATTAGTTGGCACAACGGATATGGGTGAAATACCAGAGTGAATTAAAGAGAGAGTAAAACAACATTATTCAAAAGATCAACTTAGCTGCAACACAACTGCCGCTCAATGCAAAAGCAGAAGCGAGAGAAGTTGCGTTGTGTTGAGAGCGAAAATACGAAATACGGGAGAGCCGATTATCGGTAGAGCGCAAACTACTCAAACAAAATGCACACTTGCACTTTGAACCACACTAAGAGCGTTAAGCAGCATAGAGCAAGAACAAGCAAAAACAAATGAACAAGCACAGAGAGCCAACAAAAACAAAAGAAAAAAACGCGCCTATTTTGCAAAAAAAAAAAATTAAACACAACTATTAACACAGAGAAAATAATTGACGGAGCACAAAAAAACACGTCTTCACACAAAGAGAGTTAGTGAGTTATGATTTGTAATTGATTTGTTTGTAATTTTTATTACGATCGAATATAAATGATAGTGTACTTCATATTAAACATCCTCATCGCTGGTTTGGGTACACAAAACCTGTTCTTGCCACCAGTCGTGAACTTCATAAACTGCGTTAGCTTGGTTGTTGAATGGTAACGGCTTACCACTTCCTCCTATTAATTGGCTTATCATAGCGGATGGACTACTCATCACTCCGTGATGATGTTGATGATAATCTCCATAACCATGCAAGATTGCCGTTGCTGCGATAGTCGGATAAATTGTCGGGTATTGAAATTGACCAATTTCACTGTTGAGTTGGGAAAAAATTGTAGAAGACTTTGACTCGCGCTGCTTGCCCATTAGCGTAAACTGTGGAAGCGTTGTCACCGAATTCTTTTTACGTTGCTGACTACTAATGTGCAGTCGTTCCTTATCACTTAATGTAGTGCGCTGTTGAGGATCGCTAGAAGTGGGTGCCAGAAATTTTCGACCAGCCGAACTACCTGTCGAATCACTTCGAATAAGGACATTATTGCGTTTGCCCAATGACATAACATGTCGAACATTAGAAACGTGAACATCAGAATACGGCAGCGCTATGCCGCTACTGCTTGCGTCCCTTTCATCATTTTCTGTAGAGCTTAATGTGGGTGAAAAAGCGTCGCTAGTGGGCAAACAGGTGCCGGCTACCGTTCCACTTATTGTACTAATGGCTGATTTTTCTATGATTCCACTCGGTATCTTCTCTTCTTGCACATGAAGACGCATTAAAGGTTGTTCGTTGGTGGCGCGAAGCCCAGCTATCAGAGAGTTTTGTTGCTTCTAAAAGACAAATATTTAGTAAAAATTATAAAACAATAAAAATTTTGTCGTACGCTGGCATTTTGGGCGCGAATTTTCTTAAGACAGCCTTCCAGCCAAGTACGTATCGTCATCTTGGCAACTTCCTCCTCAACAAGGTACTCAAATTCTTCACGAGCCAAAAGTTCCTCCAGCTGAAGTGCTTTGCGAATATCAACAGAGCGATATGATAACATGCTAGATATGAATTACTTGAAATAATTATTATTTGTTTGTATGCAATGCTTAATAGAAAAACCTACTTTATAACATCGTGAAACGTAACGTCTTCACCATTATGAAGCTTGTCTAGCTCGTAGCACATATACTTAAAAAGCAAGCGGTCCTTTTGCGGATCGCACTCTAAACGACCTTTTAAAAGTCGCAAAATGAATTTGACCCTTCTTACGGGAATAACTCCACGCTGATGTATATCTACGATGTTCCAAGTGTTTTGAAAATTGCGTATGTCAGCATAGGATAGTAAGGCATCCTCTTCATTTGAGTAGAATAGGGAAAAATTTTCCATAATAATAGCTAAGAAAAAAGTCATGACAGTATTTAAAACTCATGAACTATATGTTTTTGCAACTTACCCACAAGCAGATTTAGGACAATGTACGTAATTATCACGTAAAAAGTGCAAAAATATATCAAACTTGCAGTAAAGTTTCCACAATCAGTTTCCCAGTAATTTTCCCCCAGGGTGCAATATGGTGGCTGCACCATGCAATCGTGCATAATTTTATTCCAATCTTCTCCAGTGACAATGCGAAATAACATGGCAACACCAGTCACCGGAGATCCGAAATTTGCTCGTCTTCCTATACCTTCACCATATTTTACGGTACCTGCAAGCAACACAAGAATTTATTTTTAAATTTCCGTTTATAATCGTTTAACTTACCAAATAGTATAGTCCCAGCTAATGCATAGAAAAAAACTAAAAGAAACATTCCAAATATGATGAAGAAGGACTTGCACACGGATACTCCCACCGTAAGCATGAGCATCTTGAGCGTGGTATGCTTGCCAGTAATAGTAAAAAATCGTAGAATAACTACCATAAAACCAAAGAAGTAAGATAAATCGTTCTACAATAAAAGATTTGTAAACGAAGAGAATAAATATGAAAGTATTGCAGATATATTCAAAGTTATATTCTTAGCATTAACCAGTTATGAAAGATGTAAGATTTTAAGTCATACCCTTAAAATTGTTTGAAGTATAATCCAGATTACTCCTGCAACAGTGACAAGTAAATCGTATCGATTTCGTCTGGACTGCCAATATCCCCGAGGCGTAAAGGCAATATTTTTCATGACTACTTCAATCACAAATACAAATGTGAGAACAGCGCTCACAATTACTAAACGTTCTGTGTGAACTTCTCCCTTTATCCACTGCAAATCAATAAAGCGATTGTATTAATTAAATTAAATTGATTGTGGTAGCCATGTCGACTTGTTAGTCTCACCGTTATAGACAGCAACATACTGTTTATCAAAACCACTACAGCAATTACTCGCTTAAAAATAATGTGCTGTGTAATATCGTAAGTAAATGCACGAATCTTTCGACCGTCTGGGCGCGGAGGTAGGTGAAGTGGCTGAGCGATTTTAAGCCGCTTCTTTAGGTCACACCATCGACGCTGATCGACAGTCAGCAAAGCTGTTCCCTTGTTCTCAGAGTAGTTGGCAATGACAACACCCACAAACAGAGTTAAGCCAATCATACATCCCAAAAATATATATATATGGATGTAAATGGCATGAATCTAAAATAATATTTAATCACATCAGAAAGTTATTAATTGAGTGGATTGACTAGAATTACCGGTCCGACAGCTTTGATCAATACATCACGCACATCCAACCATCCCTTAAATGATAGCACCTCAAACAAAGTCAGCATGGCATCGCCAATATTGTCAAAATTAAATCGTCGAGGATTGGCCCAAACTCGTGGCACTAGCATGGCCGGGTAAGACTCATCTGGTCCCGGTGTCAGTTTCATTTTCGTCACAAAGACGCGGCGCATAAATACGCCAACACAATCCTTACGATTAATTATTGTAGGATCATTACAGCGCGCTAAGCGTCCTCCGTAAAGCTGTACACCATAGCTAGCAAAAATGAACATAAGCAAAATGAGTAGTGTGGATACCAACAAGATTTCTTTAAATCCTCGGCACAACTCATATACCACTTTTCTCATATGAGGAACTAATGTAAATATTCGCAGCGGACGCACGCAACGCAGAATCATAAGCAGCTGGGCTGCCGAGCTTGTCGGTATATTGTGTGGCATCCAACAGAGAAACGAAGTCGATACTATATAAATGAAAACGTCCAGTGCTGCAGCTACATCCTTAATGTAAGCTTTTGGTGTAAAGAACAATCCATCAGCCAAAATTTTTAAAGCAAGTTCTAGACTCATAAATATCACAAAGCCGTATTCAGCGACCTGAAGCGTTGGGTGATCCATTAAACGATAACTGGGAGTTTCAAACATCATTGAAATGCACGACAGGGTGGTGGCAAAAATCATTACCCAGTCCAAATAGGTCACAAGGCCGAGAAAATTACTAAGAAATTCAATGTATTTTAAAAATATATGAAATTGTCAATATCCATGATTTGCCACTTACTGCAAGCTTTTGTACTGCACTTTTCGCTCTTTTCCGGTAAGCGGATCTTTAAGCCTCGCATCGTACCGAGCATGCACAATTTTTTGACATATCTTACGAAAGCGACTTTCTCTCGGAACCAAAAATAGTGGTGTGTCAAAGAAAGGATGATTCTCTCGTAAATCCTCCTCACGCTGGTTTCGTCGCATCTCTGCTTGTTGTCTTTTCGCTTGAAGCAGCTTGATATCCAAATCATGGGGTCTTGCCCTACCAGAGTTGGCACGTGGAGCAGCTGCGATGTCCCCATTTTCCATCAGATGTTCATAGGTCTGCTTAAGCTTAATTGAGCCAGAACGTACGCTGCGGCGTATGGAGCGAGAGCCAAATCTGTGAATTTGTTGCGCAAACAAATCAAAAGGATCAGGCCATTTACGGCGAGAGGTACATACTTTTTTTGATCGACCCTCCAAGGCTTCGAATGTGTTATAGTACCCTGCGATTTAAGACCACCCTTGTTACCCACCACTGGTAACATGGCTGAATCGCCCAACATAAGACGCTGATTGTTGCTATCGCTGCATATAAGAAATATTTGATTATTAAATCGTACATACTGCATTATAAACATAGTATTTACTTAATTATGTGAGTAATCGCCAGTTTTCGAAGACTGCTTCCAGCGGCTCTCACCTTGGCAGTCTTGTTCATAATACGCACTGGTTTTTGCTTCCGAAAGACAACATTAGATTCCCAACACTCGGTCATAGGTCGCTTGCTGTTTTCAACCAGTAGTGGATCATCCGTTTCCAATTCAATGACAAAATGCTTCATAAAACTTTCGCGCACCTTAGGCAGTATAAAATCGTTGGGAATGCGATGCAGAATTGTCATTTGTGGAGAGTCGGGGAATTTTTCAAAAATTCGCAGCCGAAAGGGGAGAGTCTCCTTGATTTCAGCACTTTGTTCACGAAACTTTAATTGTTTTAGTTTTTTAATATCTTCATCTAGCTCTAAGTTATCCAAAATAACCGCCACAAAAAGACTGAGCACAATAAGTGTAACAAAAAGATGGTAAAGTATAAAATATACGGCAACTAGTGGCGTAAGTGTTTTACTGGTGCGTATCATGGTCTCATCCATTACTTCTACCCATGCCTCTTGCGTGAGAATCTGAAACATGCTCATGAAGGCCTCAGGGAATGACTCAAACTTGGTAAAATCGCACAAGAAGCAAAACAGTTGCATTGATATGCTTGAACTTATGATTAGTAAACACATGGTGAATATGATCAGTGAGCCCAACTTTTTTCCCGGCCCAAATATTTTGTAAACAAAACCTTCCAGCATGGGTGAAGCTTTAATTAGTCTCACTACTCTGAGAACTTGAAAATATGTGAAACCGGAGAGATAGAAGACAGGAATCGTGTGAACTGTAGTACCCGCTGCCAAAAGCAACTCAAACTTGTGTATGGAGTGCTTATAGTACCCACGCCAACCTAAACAATAAATCTTGAAAAGGGTCTCGAGGTCAAGCAAACATGTAAAAGCAACTTCAATGTAGTAGTATTTCTCGTAGAATATGTGACGTGGTCTTCCATCATGCTTAAAAGCCATTGTCGCAGTAACAATACCATTGGCAAGGATAACCGTCATAACTAACATTCTGAAGTATGGAGACCGTAAAATGGCATGGCAAGTATCTGGAGCCAAGCCACCATGTTTGTTGTCATCAATCGTAACCAATCTCCAGCCCGAATCATTACCGCTTAATATCTGAGAAGCGGCTGTTTTCTGTATATGACCTCTTGCTCCCCACATCTGCTGGAACTGAACTCGTATCTCATTGAAGGTTTCTGTTATAACAGCTATGAAAACGTTTTTTACTAGCCAGGCCAAAAAAAATATCATTGTACTGAAGTAAAATGCAGCACGCCATGCTGGCAGCGAATCTATTGCACGGTACATAATGAAGACCCAGCCCTCTTGCGAAGCAGCCTGATATACTGTAAAAATACTGGTAGCTATGTCCTCAAATCCATTAAATCCAATCACATAGCTGCTCAAGAAATCCATTTTCATACAGCGCATGCCTGGAGAGCATTGATAGCCCGAATCGGGATCCATCGAACAGAATGTGTCTGGTATGGCAAGCGAGTTGATTGTCAATATACTGGTATGAAAAAGTCGGTATTAAATGATAAGTTTTAATTTTTATGAGACTCACTTACGGCCTGCCCAATAAATCGTACTCTGAATGGTTCATCACGCAGTGATTCTTAAGCTCTCCAAAGAACTGTACTCCCAGAAGTCCATACAATGACATGAAGAATAAGAAGAATAATGTCACATTATAGATTTGCTGGCTCGAACGCCTTAAAATAAAAAACGATTCTGTTAAATTATGTTGTGTTAAGTGCTAAAACATAAAACATACTTGAAAATCTGATTAATACGACTCTTGGGCATGCTAAACTTAAGAAAAACGCGTAGAAAGCGTATCATAATAAGTGGACGCGGTGCTCGCATTATAGAAAGGTAGGAAAATCTGCAAGAACAAAATATTTATGTAGAAAGTGTAATAAATTGTGCAACAATTACATTAGGTGTGGTAGGTATACTTTAATAGCAACTTACTTTGGCACAATTTCAAGTACTTCGAAAATTTGAAGTATGATGGAGACCCATAGGAAGCTAACCATTGATGCATCAAATTGACACCAATGATCTTTCAGATAAGGCACCTCTCCCTGAAATGTATGTGAATTATTTTTGATTGTCCAGAATAAATAAATGGACTCGACTTACGTGCAACACTCCACGAATGTGCATTTTGGCAATCATTTCAGCCGTAAATAAAACTGTTACGGCTGTGTCCGAAATAAAAGTAATGTACTGTAATGATGGGTGGCGTTCAAAAGTTTTGGGTGTGTTCAGTGAAACGGAAGCCAGAGAGACCAATGCACACAATCGCATTAGCCGTCGTACCCACAATTTGTTTACCCACTCAATGTCGGCGCTCTCATTTAACGATTCTTCTGGTCCATAATCTGCTAAAAACGGTTCTCCTCCCTTTAAACTTTGTTTTCGTCCCAACATGATTTTGTTCCCGATACCAGTCGCTATGCCCAGCCCTATTGGAGGTACTCCTGTAATCGCAGCGCTGCCCACAGTGCTACTTATACCTCCGCAGATTCCCATGCCGGCGGTTGCGGTGCCACCTCCTAGGCTGCCAATGCCTCCCAATATGTTGAGACCACCAGTAACACCTCCCACAGGGCAGACGTTTGATCCTGCTCCATTGGTATGTGCGTTGCTGCCACTTTGACTGCATATGACCGTCGTAGGAGCTGTCAATATTCCCATTGATGCTCCTTGGGGCTGCATTCTGAAGGCAGTAGTGCTACTTTTACCACTGACGCTACCTGAATCTAAAATGTTCGTTGGACTGTTAAGAGTGTCAGCCGCATTTTGGTGTGTACCCAGCCAAATGCAAGGACTGCTGACCAGTGCCGAGTTAAAAAATAAGGGACCGGCGTGCTGCTGGGAAATCCGCAAATGTGAGTGCTGACTCTGATAGGAACTTGTCAGTGAGAGCTGATGTTGATGTATAGTTAGGCTATTTCCGCTGGAGGAGCTGGTGCTAGCCGTTGCTGTCGTCGTAATGTCACTTGAAGAATGAAAGCTGACGCCACCGCCGGCGCGTTTATTTCTTGCAGCTGCACCCAAACGACGAACCTGCAAGTGGTCAAACATTCAAACAGAGCAGAGCAGAACAGTCACTGCATCTGAACACGAAATTACTTTAATGTATAATTGACATTTAAAACCAAAGCGCATTAATATAAATTAGGAAAGATAGAACTGCTGCGTTCTTTCTTAGAACTTACAAATAAAGTTAATAATATAAATTTCATTCGATATATAAAATAAAATATTAGACTGTTTAAGTCGTGCGTGTAACAAACTAAGACAGAGAGTACATAAAAGAAATAGAAAAACGAGGTTCATTAAGGAACAAAAGAGTATATTTGACAAACAAATACTTCTGATATTAATTTAGCGACACATTTTGTTATTCTTCGAAAAAAAAATTATATAAAAATGAAAATGAGACGACAATAAACAAGTGCGGTACAGTTTTATTCATTTTCGTGAGACTGCCTTCATGATAAAGAGTTGTTCCTCCAGATAAATCTCACATGCATTAGAGTCAAAGTTGATATTCAAATTAAGTTAAATGATATACAGTTGGCCTATTAACAATATTAAAATACGTTATGTTTTTATTTTTAAATCAAAATATCATTTACTGCGATTGAAAAATGGTTCCAAAACCTATGTTTAAGCTGTTGGACCTGAGAACTGTAACGGGTATACTCGGTATGATTGAAGGAACAAACATTAAAGTTGTTGGGATTAGACCTGAGAGATGATTGTTTTTCTTATGGACAATTTTATATTGCTGGCTCCAGATTTATCTCTAAGAGCGACTTAATAATTCTTGCTCCTGATGGAAAAATAAACTCAGAGGGTATAAAAATGTGGTATATAGAGAAGTATTTCAGTAGCTGATAATTTCATCTATAAATAAATACTACATGTCATTAAAGACTTAAAATATTACATTGTTTTATTTGAGCAATGATAAATACACATTACTACACATAATTGTTGTATTGATCAGGACTTTCTTTGCTTTGTCAGTAGTGAAATATTCCTATTGGAGAAACCACAAAATGAAACATTTAAAAAATAAGAAATTTAATTTGCAATATTGGCTATCCATTAAAATAATATAAATTTTTTTTAAACATGTATACATTTTTTTAATCATTCTCAGTTTTCACAATCTCTAACGCAAAAGAAGCTGCGAGTAAATTGCTGGTTTAATATGTTCTTGATCATCATCAACTGCCTAGTTGATGTAGCCACGTCCGCCTGTCCGCCTTTCTGTCTGTCCGTATGAACATACCGAACTCAGAGATGGTAAGAGCTACAATCTCAATATTTAGTCAGGCAATTCAAGAATCATTTTTTTCGATGCCAAGCCCCATTCGCCCACAATAAGCGAAACAAGAAAGAAAATGTCAGTCGGGCACGCCGACCGTGTAATACCCTCTGAGCTTCGTTCCAATTATGAGTTCATTTTGGACTGCTTACAAGCAGTGCACTGCTTAAATTTTATACACACAAGCAGTGCACTGAGCGAGTTTTAAATACACAAGCACTGCTTGTGCACTGCGTGTAAACACTGCAGCGCAAACGAAAGCAGTGCACTGCTATTGCGATAAAAAATATAAGTTTGTATGGCAAACTTTTTTAATTAAAGTCAGATTTTAATGAAATTTTCACAATCGTTTGATATTATTTGTCTGCAAGTATATGCCAAGTTACAAAACTATACGTTAAAAAATAAGTGAGTCAGCCGCTTGCAAAGTTACAAAAAATTGTGGGCGAAGGAGGCGTGGCATCCAAAAAATTTTTATGGCATTGTCTGTATATTGCAATTAGCAACCTGCATGCCAAAATTGGTGACCCTAAGTGGTATAGTTACCGAGATATTATCCAAAAACATGTATTTTTTACGATGTCTGGTTTTTCGCTAATTGTGGGCGAATGGGGCGTGGCATCAAAAAAAGGAAACAAACTTGTATTGACTGACTAAATATGTGGTCGATACTGACCAAGTTTGAACTTGCAGCTCTTACCATCTCTGAGATCCTTTCGTTCATACGGACAGACAGACGGACAGACGGACATGGCTATATCGACTCGGCTGTTGATGCTGATCAAGAATATATATACTTTATGGGGCTGCCACGCCTCCTTCTGCCTGTTACATACTTCTGACAAACCCAATATACCCCTCAAAAGGTGTAAAAAGAGACATACCTCGGAAAAAATATGTGCTTTTGGCGAATATCTCAGAAACTATAACACCTAGGAAAACCAATTTTGGCATGCATGAGTTCATGAGTTCTAATCACCGCTTTAACAAGTCATAAGAAATATAATTATAAAATTTTTACCGTGCATAAGTTGTATAGTTTTATAACTAAAGAAATCGTCGCGAAGGAACAAAGCTACTTAATTATCATTATGCCGCATTTATTTACAATAAAATTGCAATAACGAAAAACATTTTAAAAATTATCATTAAACTTCAGTAATGGCCGATAAACATCATCTGGTTGAGCCTTCCACGAGGGATGGGCAATGGACTCTGCATATCCCCGTGCGACTGTCACTTGACCTCCGAAGTAATTCAGTGTTAAGCTTAGGCCTTAACAAATGAACCAAAGAAGTTAATACGTATGTCATGAAACATCGCCATACAAAATCAACTTGAGCTGGGGTGCCAGCCCAAAGCAGGCCAGAACAGTTGTTCAGGTGCTGGCATCCAAATCAAGCCGATCCGCCCAAGTGCATTGTCAGACTCAGTTTGATAGATAGCTCCCCTCGTACTAAAAGGTCCAACCGTTCCAAAAAAGCACCTTCTCCAAGAAAGAAGATAAGCCAGAGGCACCCATGAGGCACCTTTTACCGTGCTGGGTGGTTCGATGGCAATAAAATCCTTGAATGTTTCGACGAAACTATACTCAGCTGGTTGAGTAAAAGAGTTCCGCAATCGGGAGAAGGGTGGCGTCAGAGAGAATATACCGTCCCTTCTAAAGGCGAAGGTACTCTTTTCCATCGCTATTCAAGGGGATCGGGCTCTGAAACTGCTGAGCTAGACATTTTTTCATGTCGTCTCTATTGCAGACGGTAGTCTGCATATAATAAATTGCATCAAAATCGGACTATAATTATGAAAATTTATCATACAACCTAAATTTTTGACGCAACAGCAGTGCACTGCTTTCGTTTACGCTGCAGTGTTTACAAGCAGTGCACTGCTTGTGTGTTTAAAACTTACTCAGTGCACTGCTTGTGAGTTTAAAATTTACGAAGGGCACTGCTTGTAAGCAGTCCGAACTGAACTCATAGAAATGAAATTAAAACTCAGAGGGTATTAGACGGTCGGGATACTCGACTTAATTTCGCACTCGTTTCTTCTGTTAATCTGTGGAAATTGTATTATTTTATAAACCTGCATAAAATTTTTAAATTTAACAATAATTTGACCAAGTAACAGCGTGATTTGTGCAACTGAGTAAAGAGTACGGTGATGTTAGTTACATACTGCATATCTCTCGCACCAATGGACATTGTTAAATGCCAGGCGCCAATTTGCATCACGGAGACGTACATATGTACAGTGGCTCACAGCTTATTTGATACAGTAATTGCTTTGCTTAAAGACGTTTATTATCGGAACTAAAAGGTATATTGTATAAGTAGAAAAATCAAAGGACGGTTCTTTCAAAAAACTATTTGTCTGAGTACACGTAAAATAACCAATTTAAGGTAAGAGTTTATTTCATACAACGTCATTTATTTAAGCAAATCGTCCTGTTTGAGGGTATGTTTGTTTAAACTAATATTGCTTGTATTTGACGATTCTGGAATTTGGATTGACTTTTTCAAAATAGTTATTCCATAACACATTATCAGCACTGCAATAATGGGTAATTCAGCATATTAATGAAGAAAAGAGTCCAAAGTTGTAGAACTTGACTATTTAGGTGCCAGAAGTAAACAATTGAGTCTTCAAACACTAATACTATTTGGAAAATAAGGAAAAAAGTACCAATTTTAATTTTTTTAAAGCATTTGTAATTGTTAAAATAAAAACGACTTCTCACAAACTGTGGTCAACTTTGGAACGCCTCTTCCCTTCTAATCATCAAATGATTTTCATCTTTCGTGTTTTGCATTTTTCGTTTTGGTGTGGCAAACGATTTTCGTAATATTTTACTTGTGAAACTGGCTTGTTGCTCTACTCGGTATGTATAAATCATCTTAATTTTATTTTCAATGTCAACAAATTAATAATGTTTAATTTACAGATGCTATTATAACCTGAGACAGGACAAACAAGAGCTGCATCGCAATTATTCTGCTTTCGTGTACAAAAAGGACGACTGGTAAAACCAAAAATTTACAATAAGCCTAAAACTAATAATAACTAGTAGGAACGGCTGCAGTCGAGCGAGCCGACTGTAAGATACTACAGCCTATTCTAGACCAAAATCAAGTACTCAATGTTAGATTTCTTATAATATAACAAGCTTAACATATTAATCGTCCTTTTGTGATATACCGCGGTATTCCCAACTTTTAAAATTTTTTAAATGCGATGATGTAGCTAGCTATGAGCAATATGATATAGTTGTCTGATCCGAACCAAAGTTGGTCAGTGTTTAGATAATACTTCCATACACATACTCTGTGAAATTAGTACAGTTATCTTGAAAAAAAAAAATTAGAGAGAAATAAAAATGTGGTACATTTTTCAATTTTCATCACACAGATTCATCACAAGAAATACCTGTTCCGCAGTCATGTAAACTTTCAATTAGGTTGTACTTAATTTGGGCGAAGGTGCCGTGGCATCCGAAAATTTTTGATGGCATTGTCTTTATATTGCATCTAGCAACCTGCATGCCAAAACTGGTGTTCCTAAATACTTAGATATTCACCAAAAACATGTATTTTTTCCGAGGTATGTCTGGCTTTTCGCTTATTGTGGGCGAATGGGGCGTGGCAACAAAAGAAGGAAACAACCTTGTATTGACTGACTAAATATGTGATCGATGCAGACCAACTTTGAACTTGTAGCTCTTACTATCTCTGAGATCCTTTCGTTCATACGGATCGACAGACATGCGGATAGACGGACATGGCTTTATCGACTCGGCTGTTGATGCTGATCAAGAATATATATAGAAATGTATGATTTATAAAAGTACAATAATGTCCGCGTTGTTGTTCTTATCCATGTTGTTGGTGATTGTACTCGTAGCAAAAATCCAGCAATTTTAATTGTCCGCGGAGTTCGTAAAAAATTCCCATTAAGTCATGCAACAAAAAATGACTAGTTAATAACTAAAGTGTTTTGTTTGTTGGAGTACAAACTACACTTTAGTTTTTCAGCTACCAGTAGTCGTTATATAAGACAACAGTAAAAACAAATTAATTATCTCAAACTACAATTAAAACAAACGTATATTTTTATTTTAACTTTAAATATGTAGTTATATCTTTTGGAAGTTCATTCTTTGTCGCAGTGTACATAACATTACAGGTGGTATATTTATCCATAATATTAATTAAAATTAAAAGATATACTTTAATAATATATACTTGATATAGATAACTAATTCAAAGTCTGTATTAAAATCGACAAAACGACAATAATACATTGGAGTTCTTGTCACAAAAAATCAGAACTCATGGTAAAGAAGGGGTCAAAGAGGTGAAGGTGAGGTCAAACTAACAATAAAACAATATGCTAAAATCTAACTGAGTGTAAGTTAAGTTTCAAGTTTTTAATAACTTATGGCAAAGTATCGAATTTGTTACTCATAGTGCCTTGCAGGAAAGTGAATTTACGATTTTTCATTTGGAAACTTTTTCTTTTGCGAAGTTTACACACTAAACTAAGTAGATATGCTAGATTTACGTTTCGGCAAATTATTTGTATGTACATATGTACATACCAACATATATGTATGTGTGTTTCTATTCTTATATATATATATATTTTTTTTTTAAATATATTTACATCTGCCAGTGCATTAAAATTCGGTACTTATTTCCAGAAATTCCATTTCTTATGTTTATGGAAATGGACACTTACATATATATGCATGTACATACACATGTGTGTATGGATGTACGTAAAAATAAAAAAACATACAAATGTATGTTTATTCATACATACATGAATGAATAATAAGCAACAATCTAATAAAACTGATGGATAACAGCTGATAATTTTTACCAATATGTGTATACATGTTCTTTATACATTAATACGTTATCTTTTATTTATATAACTTACCAGATATATTTATTTAAAGCTCATATTGTTCTTTAAAAAATATAGTTGACATTCGCTTATCTCAATGCTTAACTCATTAGTCGAAAGCTCGTAAGTAATTGTATTAATTACTACATGCAGTGTATAAACTTCACAGAAAAACTAAGATGTTTATTTTAGTTGTTTGTTAAAAAAAAATTCAAGTTTGATCATTATTTTTGTAAACATTTTAGATTTTTTATAAAGCTCTTTAAAATTTCAGAGGATACACTTGGTAAACAATCAAACAATGAATACAAACTAAAACTTAAACATGTGACATACCCCCAGAAAAAAACAACTGGCACTGGTCGGCGTTTGCGCAATGAATTCATCCTGTAGCAAGTCGATGATAACTATAACTGGGAAACAGCGACAAGCGCTTTGTGGAAAAAGTGAGTTTGTTCAATGGGCGTCATGGCTTCTTGCAAAAAAAGTACTAGCCTGGAATATCCGGACAATGATACAACATACCGAAAATGCCAGGAGTTAAAGGCGAGTCCTAAAAATTATGCAAATTTGCGCATTCATTATTGTTTTGTTTCTTTTATAACTAACTGAAAATAGATGGAACGTTGGATTCAGATGCACTACCAAATTAAGCAACGGGAACAAGCGCTGGTAATTGCCCATCATAGAGAACTTTTCTATTGGCTAAGTGGGTTTTACCTAAGCACTTTGTACGGCTGTGCTAGTTATTATCAGCGAGTTAAGCGCCCCACAGCGTTAGCGCCTTTGCTGCCCCTTACTTTTATTATGGGATACTACACAGACTGGGCTTACGGCAGTAAATTGCATCGAATTTATGGTGATTTACAAATTATTGAATCTGTATTGGTTGTTATATAATTTTTGTAATTTAGCCGAAGCAAATATGATAATGGAACATGAACAGGAGCTGCTGCATTGGCCAGGGGGTCTGCCCACTGTCGCTAGCATTGACGAAGCTCGAGTTGAAATTGAAATCGAAAAGAAAATGCACCCGCACCATATGTAGATGCCAGGAGCTAAATTTACATAAATATGGGCTTCGCAGGGCTGCCACCACGATAGTGAAACGGCATATAACATAGCTTAAATAAATAGAAAAGGTTATCAATACAGCGGTTGTAAACTGATCGATTCTATTTCATATATAAACTTTTGCATAACATTTAAAATTTTGAAATTTATTCCAAACCTTCATCTTGTTAATCTTTATATTGATATTACATATGTATTTTTGCTGCATAAAGTTGATCAAACTTTGTTCAGTTTTTGCAAAACCCTTTCTCAAATTTTTGTTGACCTTTTTAATTTTAATTTCTTTTCAATCTGGAGTATGTATAATACTAATTATCAAACAAAAAAGTTGCCCTGCAGCTATATTTAAGTAACCAATATAAATATAATCATTATAAATTTTTTTTTACTTAAAAAGTTATTTTATTTTGAGATGGTTGGCTTCGTTTTCGTGAAATCCAACTCAACGAGGTTTTGAGCCATGGCGGTTGAGGCCTTCGTCTAATAGTAGATAGTATATGTATGTTTACATTGTGGATTAAAGACAATTGCTTAAAATAAATAGTTAATAATTTGCTTTTATGAACAGTCTTCATATTAATAAAATTATGTGGAAAAAAATCTTCGTAGATACTAGCACATCTGACCCAGCTTAATGATGAAAAAGAAAAGAAAAAAATTAAACATAAAAGAAGTGTTAAGTCAAGCACAACCGACCCTTGCTAAGGGCGAATAAGGCGTAGCATTAAATTAAAAAACATTCTTATGTTGACTGTCCAAATATTAAGTCCACACTGACTAAATTGGCACTTGTATCTGTATCTATCTATATCTGTAATCCATTCGTTTACGCGGACAGAAAAACCATTATGTAGACTCTGCTTGTAATGCTGATCAAAATTATGCAGTGGCTCTATCGTAAAATCGGACAAGAATTTTCGATTTATTTAAAGGGTAAATATATTTGAGTAGGTGAGTTAAACATATATTTAGTAATTTTTGTTAATACTTCATACACTTATCTTTATACAAAATAAAAAAAACCAGAATCTTCAATCCCAACTTTTTTATTTATTTTATTTTTTTTAAACATCACTTTAAGAGGTGCAACGAATAATCGGACAAGCCACAATTAACTGGAAAAAACTCCGTAAACTTGCGTTTTTTACCTACTACGTTAGTTTTTTTTATACATATTTATATTCATATTAGTCAGAAAATTTATTTAAAAAAATATGTTGCACCTACTGTGTAAGTTTTGTTTGGATACTTCAACACTGTCCAAAACGAACCAAAGTCGGTCAGTACACATACATATACTCTGTGAGTTTAGTTATCTTGAAAAACAAAGAGTTTGATTCAGATATATTTAAAAATTGAGAAGTAATTTTCAAAAACATATTTTAAATGTTTGGTCATATGGCGGCTATATCGTTGTCCGATCCGAATCAATCTTGGTCAGTGTATAGATAATACCCACTACCTCAGTGAGTTTGGTTCAGTTATCTCAAAAAACAAAAAAGTTGGCGCAAGTGGCAGATTTAGAGAGTTTCTCAATTTCATCAAGTACAAATTATATGATATAGTCATCCGATTCCAACCAAAATCGGTCAGTATATGTGTATTACTGCCTTACACATTCTGTCGACTTTCATTGCAATATCTTCAAAAACAATAATGTATTAAAGCAAAAACACATTTTTGAACTTTTATGACATGGCATGATATGGACAACTAAATAGCCGTCCGATCCGAAACAAACATATATATATATATTTTTTCTAAGCTTTTCCCGCCATACTAGCGTAAATTGGTTGCCCCATTGGTCAAAAAACACAAGTCGACAGATTTACATAATAAGTCAGCAAAGCGACACAGAAATGTCCAAACTTTTCAAGCGCATCTCGATTTCATCACAAATCTAACGGTAAGTTTTAAAAAAAGCTTTACAAAACAGAACATGTGTTCACATATTGCAAGGTAAACAAACGCAACGAAAGTAGAAGAGCAGGCAAAAAAATATCACGGTTTTGTTTTTAAACCAGTTGTTTGTAAGAGTAATAGAATTTAAAGCTGATGGTATATTTTTGTTGTTAAAATTTAAATTAATGTCATTATAGCCTCTGAGGGGTATATTGGGTTTGTCAGAAGTATGTAACAGGCAGAAGGAGTCGTGACAGACCCCATAAAGTGTATATATTCTTGATCAGCATCAACAGCCGAGTCGATATAGCCATGTCCGTCTGTCTGTCTGTCCGTATGAACGAAAGGATCTCAGAGATGGTAAGAGCTACAAGTTCAAACTTGGTCAGTATCGACCACATATTTAGTCAGTCAATACAAGTTTGTTTCCTTTTCTTTGATGCCACGCCCCATTCGCCCACAATAAGCGAAAAACCAAACTTACCTCGTAAAAAATACATGTTTTTGGCGAATATCTCGGTAACTATAACACCTAGGTTTTTATGCAGGTTGCTATTTGCAATATAAATATAATGCCATCAAAATTTTTTGGATGCCACGCCCCCTTCGCCCACAAAAAGCACAATATCTTTGTAACTTTGCAAGCGCCTGGCTCACTTATTTCTTAACGTATAGTTTTGTACCTTAGCATTTACTTGACAGACAAATAATATCAAACGATTGTGAAAATTTCATTAAAATCGGACTATAATTAAAAAAGTTTGTCATACAAACTTAAATTTTTATCGCAATAGCAGTGCACTGCTTTCGTTTACGCTGCAGTGTTTACAAGCAGTGCTTGTGTATTTAAAACTTACTCAGTGCACTGCTTGTGTGTATAAAATTTACGCAGTGCACTGCTTGTAAGCAGTCCAAAATGAACTCATATAATTAGAAACGAAGCTCAGAGGGTATTACACGGCCGGCATGTCCGACTGACATTTTCTTTGGAAACGTCCCCTGCCCGGAAAAAATGCCTTTTTTATTTTATTTCATCCTTTTTTTATCCTTTTTTAATTTTTGTGAGCTGCATATATTATTTGCTATTATCAACTAGATAGCATCGCTTTGATAATGATTTTTAGGCTTCAGCAATCATTTTTCAATGCTATGCAACTCTGTTTTATATCCAACCCTGTTTATACATACATGTGTAATCGAAATCAAATTTATCGAATATCGTTTACTTGTTTGTAAATTTCTAAGTTTGACCATGCCGAAAGACGCTTACAAACAAAAATTTCGAGATTCTTGGATGAAAGAATCCGAGTTAAAGAATTGGATGTGTCGAGATGCCAAGAATCCGGATAAGGCATACTGCAAATACTGCAAGTGCAGTTTAAACCCCAAAATTGACCAGATCCGTGCTCATGGTCACACCAAAAAGCACATTCAAAATATTCCTTTTCAGATTGCCAAATAACTTTGAGATTTTGAAAAAAATCGATGCATTTTCGGTTGAAAATATTTTGAGAGCAAATAAAGAGCCAATAGTCAAAATATGGGAGTTATTTTCAGTAAATGGCGATGAAATTGAAACAATTTTATGGACAAATGGACAAATACAGATGATACCGTCTCGTTTTGGACTGAGGTCAAAAATTATATGGATTCCGCAGGTAACAAACAATTTCAAAATTTAGCTTTGTTTGCTTCAAATTTACTTTCCTTGCCATGGTCAAATGCAGAAGTCGAGCGGGTTTTTAGGCAAGTGAATTTGGTCAAAACAACCTTACGAAACAGGCTTCACATCGACACACTGAACTCGATTTTGGCTATTAGGTAAGTATTTATTTTTTTAAATAGTTATATTGTAAAAAAAAATATATTTCCTTCTATTATTCAGGTTTGGTTTACGTAGAAGCGGGACATGTTGCCATAATTATCAACTTCCTGATAATTATCTCCGCCTAATTGGAACTAATCTTCAAGAAAAGTATGTTGACGATGCTGGGCTTGACGAAGTTTTAAATAATTTAATCGAAATCGAATAAATTTATTAAAACTTTTTGTTTTAGTATGGAAAATTCGTTTATCCTATTTTTTTGCCCTTTAAAAAAAAATCTGTCCGTTTTTTGTCCTTTTTTTTGAGCTTAACCATCCGTTTTTTGTGTATCAGCGTCGGCAACACTGCTCGGGTGTCTGGTCGAGCGTGAGACCATAGTCTTCATCCTCGACCTCTAGACACCCTGGAAAGTGAGCCTACATTAAAAACTCCAGAGACTCTTGGCTATTCCTGGTCACAGAGAAAACCAGGATTGGCCGGATCTTTTGCCAGTAGCCTTCGAAGTCAGAATGCATCGGTGGTGCTGACAAGATCTTCGCAGAACTTTGCTCAAGAGTCTCTATTAATTTTCCTACACATCTTTTTGAACATGTTAAAACTAGTGCGATAGGCAGTCCAGTCTTTATCAGAGTTCCTGTCCCTTGCCCTGTTAAAGAGTCTCCTAGTTTCCTTCCGTATCTGTCATGGTTCCACTTGGAGCTGGACTGATAGGGCAAGATTTGAGAAAGGCTTTACAGGGTCCATCCGAAACGGTTTGGGTTGCTTTCTCAATTGTGCCTGGGTGGGACAGCTACGATCCCGCTGGGTGGTTTCGCAGGAGCTTTCTAGCATGTCTTGAGGACTTGGCACAGTTCGTTCCTGAAAGGTGGTTCCTTATATTGGGGCCACCAGAGCTCGAGAAGGAGCACACGCCAGTTGTCTATGGTGAGGGCGACGCTATTAGTCGCTTAAGTTATGTCAATAATTTCTGATCGACTCCAGTTGCGGAAGGTGGGGTGATCACCCTAATTGCATAAAACGAGATTCGAGAACAGTGCGAATATCCTCTTGTTGATATTTGTACTCTCCCACAGAGTGTGGTGAGCGTTGGCATCGGACACTAGGACCAGTGTTGCCAGGTTTTGAAAATTGAAATAGGCTAGATTTCACAAAAATATAGGCTATAATACTTATTAGGTCTCTAAAATTGCTTTCAAGCGAACGAAGCGGGACGCAAAATCCCGAAGTATTCCATTTTGCTTTTTTTAAAGCATCAAGGTGAGAAAACGAAATCGAAGGCAAAGCAAACCACACGAAGCATGGGAGAATGAGAAACGGAACTTCTCTATAGGACGCTTGATAATGCAAGAACCCGCGAGTCGCGACATGTATGTATGTATGTATACGTGTATGTATGTACGTTTTTTTTTTTTTAATTCAGTGTTTAGTGGGGCAGGTAAAAAATTACCTCACCGTGTTTCCATAGAATCCATGGCTCCAAGTTCTTGATGAGTTGCTCGGTTCACCGGTCGTTACTCGCCCTTTCCCAATCGAGTTACCAGTTGGATAGGCTGGTGCTACAAGCGTCCGATTTTATTTGGCACGGGGCTTTCTGAGCGTCGCCGTCTGCCTTAGCTGCGTAAGTCTTGCAAGCTTCTTAAAGCAGGAGTTTGAGTTTCCTATATCGTTCGAAAGGCACTACTGACCTTAATCGCACAAATCCTGTAGGTGGACTCCAGGCCGCGAACGTATGAGCTATTGTGGATGGCCTTTTCCAGACCTAAGCACACAACTGTATAATTGTGTGCAACTATACCGTGGACCACCGTGGTTGGACAAGAGCCTGGAGAGCCTTTGATTTGTTATGGCTGCCTTCTTTTGTTTGTAGAATAGTTGATCTTTAAACGTGATACGCGTATCTATGTGCACGCCGAGATACCGAACAGAACTTTTGGATTCTATCGTCGCTCTGTTCAGTCTTAATGTTGCAGTTTCTACTATCTTTTGACCGCTTATCAGGACCGCCTCCGTCTTGTGATCAGCCAGCCTCAGACCGACTCCTCCGTGCCATGATTTCACCTTTCTGATGGTTTCCATTCCGAGGTACTCTGCTTCGAGAAGCCGATATCATTAGTGAAACCGACTGTTTTGACGTTGCTATTTAGGTCGAGTCGCAACTCTCCATCATACAATATGTTCCATAGAGTGGGTCCCAATATGGAGCCTTTTGGGACACGTGCCGTGATTGTGTAGACTCCTGTGCCGCTATATGTGTCGAACTCAAGGGTTCTATCACCTAGTCAGGTGACTAGGATAGTCACCTAGTATTCGAGTTGGGTACCCGGGAACTGCGAAGTTGTCTAGTGCGTTAATGATTTTAATCCATCTAGCCGAGTTAAAAGCATTCTTTACGTCTATCGTGATTAGGCAGTAGTTTTTTGCGCATCCTTTCCACCTGGTTCCTGATATTGCCGACTCCGCGTTTTTGTCACCAGCATAATGGCGTCAAGCGTGGACCCTGCCTTTCGAAATCCGAATTGGCTATCGGAAAGGTCTCCACCTAAGTGGATAGCATAGGATGGTGCATAGGATGTTTTTCAATAGTTTTTCCACGGAGTCCAGTAGGCAAATTGGTCTGAATGTTGACAGGTCGTCCAATAGTACCATCGTTTCGAAAACATGCTGAGAAGAGTGTGGAGCTAGCTTGACGGCTTTATTGGGGATGCCATCTGGCATCCGGCGCCATCCGGCGCTTTGTCATCAGGTAGACTCTTAACGGCCTGTACCACTTGTTCTATAGAGATCGACTCGAGGGGCTCGTTATACAAGGTCGAATGTTCATGCGAGTGCTCTGCTGTTGATTGCTCGGGAAAAAGGGTGGATATGATAGCCTCAAGCCGAGACCTATGAGTGGGCGTGCAATGCTGAAAGCCGCCAGTTTTTTTCATCAATATTTTACTCACAAGGCTTATATGTATGTACAATGTACATACACCAGTAGGCGTATATATTTTGACAGCATATTTCAGCTGTTCGAATTTGTATGTAGTATGTACATACATACATATGTACTTACATGTATGTATGTTGTTACTTATGTACACATATCAGGCTGATATTATCAGCTAACCCACAAACTCCAAGTGTAAAAGAACCACAAGAATATACAACAGCATATACATACATACATATATTAATAAAATAACTTTTGTTTCTAATTATATTACGTACGACAATGTTGTTAGAAAACGATCTTGGTCAAGACGCGGTGAATGAGCTCAAACGGTATCCAAACCAGGACTAACTGCCAGGAAGGCTTTGCTGTGCGTTTGGTGGGATTGGAAGGGAATCATCTACCATGAGCTGCTTCCATATAGACAAACCCTTAACTCAGACCTCTATTGTCAACAATTAGACCTTTTGACGAAAGCAATTGACAAAAAGCGACCAGAATTGGCCAATAGAAAAGGAATTGTCTTTCACCAGGATAAGGCTAGACCACACACATCTATAATGACGCTCAACAAACTTAGGGAGCTCGGATGGGAAGTTTAAATGCATCCACCGTATAGTCCGGATCTAGCACTAAGTGACTATCACCTTTTTTTGTCCTTACAAAATTTTCTTGTAGGTAAAAAAATTAATTCAAAAGAGGACTGCGAAACTAGGTTGGTCAAGTTTTTTAACAGCAAGGACCAGAGCTTTTTTGAGCGGGGAATTTTAAAGTTGTCCTTAAAATGACAACAAGTCAATGAACAAAACGGCATATATGTATTTGAATTAAATCAGACTGTCCAAACCGTAATAAATGAATTTTGAAAATAATATATAAATAATGCATTACTTTTCCCCAACCTAATATTTTGTCGATCATTAATTATTATATCAATAACATTTATTTTTTGTTTAAGTTTACATATACACACATATGTAAACATTCCATTTAAAATCATACAGTCGCAACTTCTCCTTCAATTGCGAGACTTAATTTTATGTTTTCTCTATTCCACATATTTTACAAACTGTTGTCCGAAATTTCTAACAACAAACAAAACCAAAAAAAATAAAATAAATAAAAGTACTGTCCCCAGTAGGAATGCCAACCCTCCGTCTTTTTACGTAAATCTCCGTATTTTACTTAGCTACGTGTCTACGTGTAAAGAGACTAAAAGTACGTACTTAAAAAAAAAAATGCAAAATACCCCAAGAACTAATATTTATGGTTAATATCACCATAATGTAAATTGTATCAATAAATTGAAATTGTTTATTGGTGTTTTGGCGTTATATATCAATTGTTAAAAAGGGAAATTCAACCCAGATGTTTCCGCTCTTGACTATTTTCCGATATAAATTTAATTAAAACTAATAATAGAAATAAGTTAGAAACGGAGACTTTAAAAGGTTTACTTTACACAAAAAGTGGGTTAAAGGAAAACTAACAGCCTTCTGACAACCACCTAAAATACTTTAATAAAAAATTTTGTAAAGTTTTGTAATTGTAATGTAATTTTTTTTTAAAACATCAACAGAAATTAATAACAATGAAGTACAAAGACAGTTAATTTAAAATTTTATTGTTTAATTAATTTTTTTTTTGTTTGTTTATTTGTTTTTTTTTTTAAAAAACCAGAAAAAAATGTCAGTCGGGCATGCTGACCGTGTAATACCCTCTGAGCTTCGTTTCCAATTATATGAGTTCATTTTGCACCGCTTACAAGGAGTGCACTGCGTAAATTTTATACACACAAGAAGTGCACTGAGTAAGTTTTAAATACACAAGCACCGCTTGTGCACTGCTTGTAAACACTGTAGCGTAAACGAAAGCAGTGCACTGCTATTGCGATAAAAATTTAAGTTTGTATGACAAACTTTTTTAATTATGGTCCGATTTTAATAAATTTTCACAATCGTTTGATATTATTTGTCTGTCAAGTAAATGCTAAGTTACAAAACTATACGTTAAGAAATAAGTGAGCCAGTCGCTTGCAAAGTTACAAAGAAATTGTGCTTTTGGTGGGCGAAGGAGGCGTGGCATCCCTAAAATTTCGATGGCATTGTCTTTATATTGCAAATAGCAATCTGTATGCCAAAATTGGTGACCCTAGGTGTTAAAGTTACCGAAATATTCGCCAAAAACATGTATTTTTTACGAGGTATGTTTGGTTTTTTGCTAATTGACTGTCTAAATCTGTGGTCGATACTGACCAAGTTGGAACTTGTAGGTCTTATCATCTCTGAGATCCTTTCGTTCATACGGACAGACAGACAGATGGACAGACGGACATGGCTGTATCGACTCGGCTGTTGATGCTGATCAAGAATATATATACTTTATGGGGTCTGCCACGCCTCCTTCTGCCCATTACATACTTCTGACAAACCTTATATACCCCTCAGAGGATATAAAAATAAGTACATAGATCTACGTATTTCAGCAAAATTGTGCTACGGAAAAACACGTAGCCAGCCCACGTTATTTTCAAATTTTGAGTTGGCGTCCCTGGTCCCCAGGAAGATTTGACTCCAATCGATAACTTTTCATTGGCTGTTTATTTGAACTACTAATGAACTGGTCACACTAAGTAAATCACCCTGTGATTTCAATAACAATTACTAAGTAATAAAACCATAACAAACAAATAATTTTAAATTTATATTATTTTATTATGATTGATTAGATTTTATTAAATATTGATTTAGTTGTTATTTCGTTAAAAAATTTTGTTTCTCATTCGATATCTTTGTATTCCTTCGAGTTGTTTTGTTTATTATTATTTTTATTTCGCTTTACGTTTGTTGTGAATCCACTTTTCCAATTGGTGTTATTTAAATTATTAGCGCCAAGATCAAATAATTTGTGACATACGCATTATTTACTGTGTTCCAATTCCATCATTCCAACTGGTATTAACTATCCTGTTGTACAGTATATAATAGTGGCACATTTTTCATTTTTTTTCTTTGACGTGTCCAATTTGTGTCATTCTTCGTTCAGTTTCTTCTTAAAAGTGGAAACATAGTATGTCAGATCGATCAAGTACGAAGCAACCAACTGTGTCACGTGTAGTTAAACGAAGTTTCTCTGCATCTTCAATTTCTTCTGCAAAGCATTTAAATCCTGTTGCTTCTGCATTACCAAAACGCTAGGCCCAGCGCAGTTCGATTGTCACCAAGTCCTTTAGAAAGGATCAACTTCGACGTGCATTATGTCGCTATCCGATTTTATCTCCTCTGAGGACATGTTAATCATATTCGAGTCACCCATTAATGTTCCTGAATCCTCTGTAAGTGATTCCACTATTCAAGAGGAGGAGTTCCAAACGCTTATGCTCCAGAGCTATCGCGTTAAGTCTTTTTGGGGGAAAGCAGAAACTGACTATGAAGTGCATTCCAAGGAACTTAATCTGCGCGTATTTGAGCGTTGTACCGCTCGGCTGACTTGACAAATCAAGTTATTTTCGGAGTCTAGCACACCAGCCGCTCCTACTTCCGCAGCATTCCTATCCTTAGGAAGCTGCCGCCGTCCTCCTATTGATACCGAAGATTTCCATGCTGACTACATACACTGGCCAACTTTCCGAAACCTTTTTACGGCCATATAAATTAACAATGCAAGGTTGACTCCTGTAGAAAAGTTTTACCACCTTAATACAAAGACAGCTGTCGATGCAAACGCGATAGTCACGGAGTGTACTCTCACCGATGGTTTTGCATCCGCTTGGTGAGCGTTGTGTGACCACTTCGAGAATAAGCGGCTCTTAGTCAACAGTAAGCTTAAGGTACTTTTCAATTTGGCCAAGCTATCCATCGAATCGGGTCCAGCACTGCGTGAGCTGCATAGCGCTATTAAAAGGTGCATAACAACGATTAAACACTCACAGATCTCTACAAAGAATTGGGATTGCATCCTTGTTTTTTGTGCACCTCAAAGTTAACCAATCGACCCAGATCTCTTCGGGAGCATTTCTAGTTCAACAAACCAGATATTCCAGCTTGGCAGGATGTGAGTCACTTCCTTAGCGAGCATTCTCGTGCTCTTGGGGCTATGGAAGGCGACAAACCCTCCACTGCATTCCAACATTCCCATTTCAAGCCCCGGAATGCGCCGGGATCCAAAATGATCAATTCCTTTGAAACACAAGTGAACACGAAAATCAAAAGTGCGAGTTGTCCGCAAAACAAAATCATCCAGTAAGTTTTTGCCCTCGTTTCAGTCAAATGCCTATCTTGGAACAAGATTCTGATATCGGCGGTACGACTTCATCAAGTATTCAGTCCACTCCAATTCAATCCACAAATATCCAAACGCACTTCGCAAGGTGTTCTACTTGGTACGGCGGTAATTGACTCAGGGTCAGGATAAACCTTCCTTTCCAACCAGTCGAAACACAAGTATCTGGTTTAAATCAAACTGTTTCAGCTCAAGCTCTGAAACTTTGCATTTTGAGCATTGACTCCTCTGCACAACCAAGGTTTTAAACACTTGTTGAAACCTCTGCCTACGTTCTTTCAAGTTTGGCAGGGGATCTGCCTTCTTATCCGATACCAAAAAATTTCTTTAGTGATATGCCTAACATTCAGTTAGCCGATCCCTCATTCTACCAGAGCTCGCAAAAAATGTTTTAATAGGAGCTGATATCCTTTCGTCCGTCATTCTAGGTGGCTCCCACCCGAATATTTGCGGATCACATCTTGGCCAAGAAACTGTTTTCAGCTGGTTCAATTTGTAAAACCCTTCCGAAATCTATCTCATCATTCCTGGCACAAGTTTCATCTCCAGAAAATCAATCACTCCAAGGTCTTTATTCCAAGTTCGAAGATGTGAAAAATACACATACATACAAAACTTTGCTCTGACAAATATATGTTTTGTCCGTTCAGAGATCCAGAGCATATCACTCTGGGGCATACCAGAACAATATATCTTGCCCAATTCATCAAAGAGTCTACTCGTCAGAAATATCCCGCAGTACACTTCTGTGCTAACAGGATTTCTGGAGCTAGATCACGTAAGACCTATAGCGGTAAGCAAACCAGCTAACAGTAATTTCTCTGCCTCCTCAAGCTGTCTGGAAAAAGGATAGCACTTGTACAAAATTTCGGATCGTTTTAAACGCGTCTTGTTTATCCTTAAATTGCAAGAGCCTCAACGATATTCTTCATTCCGGACGACTCTTACAATTCGATCACCCAAAGAAGATCCTTCAACTGAGATGTAAGTTCAACGACAATATTCCAAAGGTGTATCGACAAATCTTTGTCGAGTATGCATAAACAAATTTATTTTCGAAAAATGGTCGACTGGTTCTACACTCACTCTATAAACACACGCCATGCTGATAAATAAAGTTAAGTGCGGAATAAAGTAAAGTTTAAAATTTAAAATAAAGTGTTTTACTTGCTGCCTTTACCACTTCATCGTTTTGGACATCTCCTCGACATTAATAGTAACTTTCATGTAATAAGACTGTTTGTAAAAACGGATACAGTCAAGCGGAAAGATTTTTAATCACCTATTTGTGAGCAAAGGAGCGGGGTATTAAAAATTGTAAACATACAATATCTAGTTACTTACATATATCATATTGCAAAGGTTTGGCAACGATTTGCATTTAAGCGCTAATAACACAGCTTTTCAAAAAATTTTCATATTAAAAACTTTATATACATTTTCACCATACATTATATACATTTAACATAAAGCCATACAGCAATGCTTATTCTTGGTCTGGATCACACTCACTTAAGGGAGTAAATGAAAGGAGTGCAGAGAAAGAATCATATACATCATCTACCAAACTGGATAGTTTTCGGCCCTTCTAGCGAATTCTTAAAGATACCACCACCGATGTCATGACACTTAGCAGTATCGCAAGAAGGTGCTGTGCTGAAAATGGTGAGCGACTACCTCGAGATGGAGGATACCACGGTGAGAGTGGGGCAAAGATACGAAACTGAACTGCTATGGAGAAGTGCTGCCAAAGAATTATGAGATGGCGCACAGGAGGCTTATCGCAAATAAAAGGAAAATGAAACGAGATGTACAATTCGCACAAGCGATTTATGAACGAATATGTCAGCAAAGGATTTGCTTGACGTTTGGACCACCACGTGGTGGAGATGAACAATGTCAATAGGACGCAGTATGATGACATTCGGCGTGGCTTGTTGTGCAGCATTTAAAGACCATAAATGTACCGTAGTATCAACAGATAGACCAGCGAGCAGTTAAAGCCAACAAAGAAAAACGTTACTGGGATTATTACGTGAATAGCTCCCTACGGAAACATAATTCATTGCTGTGTCGAAAGAGTTAAAAAAGAGCCCTTAACAAAAAGAGTTCCTGAGCCTGATGATGTCTATACTCGATCCCTTGGGATTCTAATGCTGTTTTGTGATTACTGCTGAAGGATATTTGGTGACCACAAGTCAAATGGGACGAGCCTTTATCATATGGAATTCGCTCTTCCTTTTTAAAGTAGTGCAGAGATTGATACCGTGAAAAAATTTCGATGTCCGCGATTATATTTCGGCCAATGAGAAATAGGAGATACGCAGCAACACGTTTTCATAGATCTGCGTTTGCCGCAGTGTCGAATATGAGTCCACTCATAACATACCTCAAAGTAAATGTATTCGAATTGAAATGAGATGACTGAGTCTCAAACACACAACGAATTTAATGAGTATCAATATGACCGCATATTTCAACTCAAAACATACATCAAAATCCGTCCGATTTCACTTTATAAACTCTGGTATGGTGGACAGCGATGAAAAAGAATACATATCTGACTCTAACAGAGAGAACTCGGTACCAGGCTCCACTCTACGCTTGCATTCGCCCCCGTAGACAACCCAGTAAAACTGCGGAAGCCAAGTCAGCCCAGCACCCAGTGTCACTGGGCGGTCTGTCACTACAGGGCTACGGGCATTACATTAAGAGAGCGCAACATAATCGGATTCTCTACTAATAATCCGCCTAGTGGTCAGAAACTAAGTCCAACGTGAACCCGAAGACTAAAAAGCAAGCCTTTCATTCCGAGTATCTCAATATTTACACGAACGGCTCATATACGAGGGGTGTTCAAAAAGTATCGCGAACTTTGTGTTTTTTTCAAAAATTATTTATTTATTCATGAATATCTATTTTGTCCCCTTCAAAGTAATCCCCATGAGATATTATACACTTGTGCCAACGGTTCTTCCAATCTTTGAAGCACTTCAAAAATCATTTTTTTTTTATCTTGTTCAATTCCTCCTTCAATGCCGTCTTTATCTCGTCAAGCGTAACGTTGTCGTTTCATGGGCCTCTTCTTTTTAGGGAACAAGAAAAAGACACAGGGGGCCAGATCTGGGGAATACGGTGGCTGCGGCATCATTAGTGTATTGTTTTTGGCCAAAAAGTCGCGCACAAGCAACGATGTGAGAGCAGGGGCGTTATCGTAGTGCAAAAGCCAATTTTTGTTCTTCCACAAATCCGGGCGTTTCTGGCGGATTGCTTCGCGCAAATTGCGCATAACTTGCAGGTAATATTCCTTATTGACCGTTCTACCCTGTGGCAAGAACTCATGATGCACCACGCCCCTGCAATCGAAGAAAACTGTCAGCAAAACTTTCACATTCGAGCGAACTTGGCGCGCTTTTTTCGGTGGGCACGCTCTTCGTCGTTCACATCTTCTCGGCCTTCTGAAAATATTTTGTACCACCGATAAATGTTGCTTCGGTCCAAGGTAGCTTCTCCGTGCCACAGTCAACATTCGGAATGCATCCGCGCACTTAATTTCGTTTTTCACACAAAATTTGACACAGGTTCTTTGATCCATTTTTCTGAATAGGTAAAAATCGAAGACGATTTAAAACACGTGCAAGCACAGCAGCTGTCAACAATTAAGTGAACATTCAAAATGGCCGAGCTTGTCGGCATAAGTGAGAGACATGAGTACCAACATAACGCCACAAAAAAAATCTAAATTCGAATATACGTAACCCGCGAAAATTGAAAATTCGCGATACTTTTTGAACACACCTCGAATGCCCTGCAGAGTGAATCTCGTATAAGCTGTCGAACTACTGCAGCATCTACCAATCGAATGTTTTTGCAAGGTTTAACAGTATCAATATTTTGGTGGTCCGCCAGGCAGACATGCATTGCTTCAGTCCTAAGTTTTAGAAAAGTTACGGAAGGAGGGAAGCGCTAGATGCCAAATGCACGTACGAACAACAACACTTCTACTAGAAATACCTATAAAATAAGTGAACCTAAAATGGAAACTATTTTTCTTCGTTTTTAGTAAAGTGCGCCAATAATTGTGTTCAATTCAATAAATGACTCTTTTAATATTTTGAAATGATTTAAAATTATGTTTGTTTTTAACATTATTGGAGTATACGAGAAAATTAGTATACCCTTGCAGGGGTATATTGTTTTTGTCAGTTTGTAATACATTGAAGGCGGCGTTGCAGACCCCATAATGTACATATGTATACATATTCTTGATCAGCATCACAAGCCGAGTCGATTTAGCCATGTCCGTCTGTCCGTCTGTTCGTATAAACAATCAGAACTCAGAGATGGTAAGTGCTACAATATCCATTTTGGTCAGTACCGATTACATATTTAGTCAGTCAAAACAAGAATCTTTTTTTTTCGATGCCACGCCCCATTCGCACACAATATGCGTAAAACCAGACATACCTCGGGAAAAATACAAGTTTTTTGCGAATATATCGGTAACTATGGCACCTAGGGACACCAATTTTGGCGTGCAGGTTACTAGATGCAATATAAAGACAATGCTATTACGTTGTAGCTTTGCCAGCTGCTGACTCACTTATTTCTTACCGTATAGGTTTGTAACTTAGCATATACTTGCAGACGATAATATCAAACGATTGTGAAAATTTCATCAAAATCGGACTATAATTACAAAAGTTTGTAATACAACGCAAATCGTTCCTTTCAAGCAAGGCATAGCCACGTGCATTGCACTGAGCTGTGCACACAAGCAACGAAAACGAACAACGTGTGAGCGAGATAGACATACAAATATGTGTGCATGTTAAGTTCTTGGAGCATCTACTCCAATTTAAACTCATATAATTGGAAACGAAGCTCAGAGGGTATTACATTTTCATTCTTGTTTTCACATAATTTCGACCACTTTAAAATTATCATACATTGCTTTAGTAAGTATAATAATTCAACTATTAAAACACCTACTTATTTATAAATGGTCATAATCAAACAAATACTTTTTTACAAAGTCTAACACAGAAGGGTTACCATTGACTTAACGGTGGTGATTATGCTCCTCATTTAGTTTCTCGGTAATAACCTGAGATAAATACTTTTCGATTCTCATAAACATAAAATATAGATTAGAATTAGGCATACAAAAAACTATTATTTGCAACTGTATAAAACTCCCTAAAAAATTATAAAAATTATAGTAAGCTTGCAAGACTATAAGAACAAATTTTATAAATATGTGTTAAAATTTTTATTAAATTACTTCAGTGTAAAAATTAAAATGACACATTTAATTCATATGTAAATTTCACATAGTAATTTCTTCCTTACTTGTATTCTTGCAATTATCTTAACCATAAATATAAAACAGTATGCATTTTGTTTTATACTTATGCATGTAATATTCTATGTTCTATATATAATTTTTTTATCGTAGGCTGTAATTAGTACACAAGTAGGCATAAATATTTAGACAACAAAAATCATAAAAATACTTACGAAGAGATTTTTGAAAATTTTTTTTTTCCATCACTAATAGATTCTTTTGGAGAAACTTTTTGCATTCAAACATTTTTTGATTTTGCCCGGGGAAAAAGTTTAAAAAGTAGACCTTTGCAAAAATTGAAAATATTCCACGAGTACTCAATGGGTTAAGAAAAATTTTGTGTTATTAAAACGGAATTGAAGTGACTTATCCATTGATACCAAACTTTTTTTGCAGGAAGTTTAAATTTTAAGTAGATTTAACTTTAAGTGTTGTCTAAATATTTATGCCTCCTAGTGTAAGTAACTGCAATTTTTTTGTTTTACATATCCACTATTCATCCTTGCCTTTTGGTTGTTTTCAATGTCAGCTTCAGTAATCTGTATATACATATATGTTTATTATTTATATATTCGAGAACCATTATTTACTGATCACAAAAATTTTAATTTTGTCTTAGAAAAGCCCAAGTATTATTTATGTGACGTAAGAGACTGCATTTTAAGTAGAATTAAAATCAAAAAAAGGCTGTTCAATGTTAAAGAACGCATTTTTTGGTTCTTAATGGAAACCAATCTTTTAAGGAAATTCTGTTATTTTTGAAGCAGTACGTGCAGCTGCTCAAAAGAGTTCGGAAAAGGTCCCATTAATACAGCAGACTTGCAAACACGTATTACTTTAATGTTTGTGGTTGTATTAAGAACAAAAATATTCAAATTAGACGTTACAGTCTGATTATATAAGAAGTTTAAAAACTAGATCTGCATTTTTTATTTGTCTAAAATAATTTGAGGTGATAAATATTTTAATAAATGTTGGCTGGTCGAGAGCTGTTTGCTATTTTGATAAATACGAATTTAAGTCGAATTTATTCGACCGTCGTAATCAAAAGTACATTCTATTAAATATCTGTACAAGTGTGCCCAATCGTCGGTTTTCGGTAGAGTTGTGTTGTTGAGGTGGTACTGATATAAACTTTGTTGCATGTGTTAGTGTAGTTTTCATTACACTGCAGATAAGTTTTCATGGTTTATTATTAACATCTTACTATAGTTATGTAAAAAACACCGATTTTCATTCAGGATGCTTTTTTTCAAATTAAACTGAATTATAATTCATGTTTACAAAATATCGGCTGATTTTCCAGTCTAATTCAAATATATTGGAAATTATCAGGCAACCTATTTTTTCTTGATTATTTTTATACCCTCTGAGGGATATATTGGGTTTGTGAAAAGTATGTAACAGGCAAAAGGAGGCTTGGCAGGCCCCATAAAGTATATATATTCTTGATCAGCATCAACAGCCAAGTCGATATAGCCATGTACGTCTGTCTGTCTGTCCATCTGTTCGTATTAACAAACAGAACTCACAGATGGTAAGAGCTACAATATCCGTTTTAGCCAGAACCGATTACATATTTAGTCAGTCAATGCAAGAATCTTTTTTTTTGTCGATGCCACGCCCCATTCGCCCACAATAAGCGAAAAACCAGACACCTCGGAAAAAATATGTGTTTTTGGCGAATATCCCGGTAAATATAACACCTATGGACACCAATTTTGGCATGCAGGTTGCTAGATGCAATATAACGATAATGCCATCAATATTTTTTGGATGCCACGCCTCCTTCGTCCACCTAAATCAAAATTTTGTTGTAACTTTGCATGCCGCTGGCTCACTTATTGCTTAACGTATAGTTTTGTAACTTAGCATATACTTGCTGACAAATAATACCAAACGATTGTGAAAATTTTATCAAAATGGGACTATAATTAAAAAAAAGTTCGTCATACAACGAAAATCGTTACTTTCAAGCAAGGCATAGCCACGTGCAAGCAACGATTACGAAAAACGTGCGAGCGAGATAGACATACAAATATGTGTTAAGTTCTTGCAGCAGCTACTCCAATTTGAACTCACATAATTGGAAACGAAGCTCAGAGGGTATTACACGGTCGGCATGCCCGACTGACATTTTCCTTTTTTGTTTTTGATTGTGTATCCAGGGCAAAGAAGAAGAATGCAATACATTTTTTGAGCATCAAAGTGGAGAAAATAATAAATGAATTTTAAGTTTGTTTTTGATTAAAAAACTAAAAGAATATAATTAAGCGTTTACACAAAAACTTAACTTTCACTCGTTAATGTATTTAAAATTTTATTTTCAGTTTGATTTACTTGACTACTTTTTACATAATTAAAAATCCTGTTTATTGAGAGTATGGGTTTTAATGCTTGTCGTGTATTGTCACTATTGTAGGATTTGCACGGAGAGACCTGTGAGTTTACGGATCTCTCTATCGTGCTGGGAATTATTGATTCAATTTCTTATACAACAGTGGCAACTCATTAAATTTAAACTACAAGAAATCATATGTTAAATTGTTTTAATCGAAGACAGTCGAATTATATTAGCAAAGACAAAACACATAAATAAAAATCAGTCCTCGACCCACCCAACATATGTTTAAAAATACAGTGCTGTGTGGGTATAGTGAACACCCAAATTAGTGTGTTTTCTTACTAATGTTATTAATTTTTTTTTCTACTTAAGCAAAGAAAACGAGTTTTTGAGCCACAAATTTAAGTCTTGATATAGTACACAATCTCGATATAGAGAACAGGCCGTGCAAAAATTAGTTCACAATACCCAGACAGCTCTGTAATTACAAAAGTCGTAAGCACGTTAGTTTACTTAATGAATAGTATTAATGGTAGTGTAATTTTTCATATAATAAAACTAACAAGCTCCTTGGTTATTCTATGATTTGAATAGATTGGATATTAAATGGCTGCTCAGCGGATAACAAAATGTATTAATTTGCTTGTCAGGTGACTAAATGAATTAATTTCTTGTCAATATCAGTACACAGAATCTTAAAGTTGTTTTATTTCGCAACAATTCAACCGATGTAAAAGGAGCTTTAACGACATCGACCATTTAAACAACCCTACGTTAAACTATTAAATGACTTATCCGTTTACCCTATTTTGACTTGAAATTAAATCGCACAATTCCTCATGGCTGTTAACTATTTTTAGCTGAACACCACTTGGCTTGAAATACTTTGCTTCTGGTAGGCACAATTTTATTTATTTTATTTATATGTAGTTTTTTTTTCAAAATATGAAGCTACACTTATCCTTACATTTATCTTATATTTTGTTTAGATTATTTAAATCAATATTTGTTATTTCTAATTGTAACACAATCTTTATTAACATTTTAAAACAGTTCTCAATCCTTCATTTTCATATTATTGTTACATTTTACCCTTTTATCAGTATTTTTATTTGTTAGTGTTCATTTATATTTATGTTTGTTGTGTTTTTTTTTTGTGTATTATGCAATTAGGATGATAAATATATAAATTTTGTTTAGACTCCTTTAATTTTGACATGCTGTATATTGTTTTGATTACTAACAAGAAAATGCTTTTTTTGCTTTTATAGTACAACTAAAAGTTTACATATATAAATACATATAAGTTCGTTATATATGTAGTTCTATTTTAGGCTTAGTACCTACATATACATACGAAAACAGAGCTATTTTACAATTGCAATACATTATTTTATTTAAATATAGAACTTTTTTATTATTGTTTTTGTCCGTGCAAAAAGCCAGTTAAACCTAACTCATCTACACATTCCAAACATTCCGCTATGTCCGGATCGGATTTAGGGAAATGTGCATGAATGATAACTTTGCGGCAATAAACATATATACAGATTCGACATGCCATGTGGATACCCAGCTAATTGGCTAGCCAGCAGCCATTGGGGATGGATGGTGGACATGGTGGGCGGTTTTATTTTTGTTTCGTACTTTGCAAGTTTGCATTTATTTTGTGCATGTTTTGCATCATTATTTTATGTTTGTTTTTCTTTTTTTATATGTTTTGATATTGATTTGTGAAACAATGCATTCTAATCAATATATTATTATTTATATAGCGGTGGATCATCGTTCGATTCATGTTTAAATGAATAGTTTTAGAAATACAAATACATTTACCCTAAAGTTATGTAAGTATGTATATAGAGAAACAACATTGAAACTTCTACGCATGATGCGTGCTGCTGTTTTTTTAAATTTGTTATGTGTGTTCTTTTGTTGTGGTTGTTAAGTCATTTAAAAAAATATATATTTGATGTCTCCTTTCAAGTTAACTTTTAGTCGATGTGAATATTTTAATTTTTCCGACCAGGCTTTGTTAAAGCCAAAGTACTTGTAGCTCAGCCTATAAATCCAATCATACTATCAAAACTCAATAGTTTACCAAAAAAAAAGTATCTGCTTTAGTTTAAGCTTAGCGATTACAATAAAGTAAATATAACTAATTTAAATTCACTATACATAAGTTGCCATACTCTAATAGTTTAACAAAAAAAAAAAATAATAATAATAACAATAAAATTTAATGAATATTTTTCTTTTGTTTTTGTAATGTAAGAATTCATCGCTGTTAAACATAAATTTTTAGAAATTTGCTTTTATTTTTTAAAGAAATCAGTGCATATTTATGTTTTTACATTTAAATATATAAAAGTCATAAAAACTAGTATGAAATACTACATTTGGAAGAGCCCAACTGTAAGACATCTTGTTCTTTTTTTGTAAAAAAAAAAAAAAACACATAAACAACCCAATAAACATCCTGCAATCTTAGTAATGTAGCTTCAATGATTTTTTCGTAAGCAGATCAAAGTCGTATCGTGAACAAAAATTTAGAATAAATCTGGATACAGACTGCAATATAAATTAAGTGCAGGAAAATTTAAGGTGTTGATTTAAATCTGGTCGATATTTGATTGGCGAATTCAGTTTGAGGGGCAGAAGGTGGCGTTCGAAAATTCTAAAGCGATCTTAGGGTATGCTTAGGTAAACAAAAAACCTATTCTAAACTCTAGTTCTTACTGTCTCTGAGATCTGCGTGTCAGACAGACACGAGTTTTTTAATTTGGCTGTTGATGCTCATCAAGATAAAATGTAGTTTATGTTTTACTACCAGGCCTTCTTAGAAAAATTTTATCAACAAAATTAAACTTTTTAAGTACAGGAAAAACAAACATTACACACAAAATCATATTTTAATTAACTTTGAGATCAATTAAACGTATTTTTATATGCATATAAAAATTTACGTTAATGACAGTTTAAGCAAACAACCGCAACAAAGAGAACAACGGAGCATAGCTCATCAGATTACATCGCGGCACAACAGGACCAGTAGGCGACAGAAATTCTAATTTGGCTGTAACGCGCTTAAAATGCATGATACAGTGCAAAATGTACAACTGGAGGATTGTCTCATATTAGGCAACATACAATGCTGTTAGTGAATTATGATAATATTTAAGCTGAGTACGGGCTTAAATGAAAAGATAAGTGAGTGCATTGAATATGCTTGAACAGATTCAGAGATAGAATGCAATCTGTTTATGTATAACTTTTTATGTTCTTAATGACATAAATACACGAATATAAGAATAAGCAAGACTATAATATGACTCAACAATTATTTGCACACTTTATATGTCAAGTCGTTTTGCTCAATTGGTCTTACTTATGTGAGTAGGAACTCACAATCGTGACTGTCGATGCGAATGTTATTGAATTTATTGAATTTATTGGTGCTGTTGCGCCTGTACATGCAGCTGGTAGTTGTTCTTGGGCTAGACCTGCGCATTTATAGATTCATCAATTGGGAGAAATAAAATGCTACTAAGCCGTTGATGGTGCGGTGATGTTGCCGATTGCTTAACTAGAGGCGAAATTGTTTCCTGACTGTCTTGCGGCGTTGCCAAGCTGGGGTTTTCGTCTGTGGCTGGTGTATTTTTGCTAATTATGTTGAAGTTAGCAGTACTGTTGTTTTTTTTGTTGCTGGTGTTGATGCTAATATAGTTGGTAGTTGATTTGCTGCTGCTATTGTTGCCGATGCTTTTGCTAATGGTGTTGTTTCTACTTAAAGTTTTGTAGCTGTATTCACCAGATTGTCCATTTTTGAATTTCGCAGACAAAATAGTTTCTTCCTCATGAAGCTCATGCTATTCTTTTATCAGGCGATATATGTGGTGCGTGGTGCCGCTATTTTGTGCCGCCACTTCAAAGACATACGCAATACATAGCAATGTCTCTTCTGTTTCACGCGCTCGCATTACCTATTTCAACCAAGTAAAACAGACATTAAAAAAAAAGCGTGAGTAATGCTAGGGCGTAAAACTTAAGAATCATCCAAATGTACTCACTTGTAGTATTGTAAAGTTTTCGAGCACACTATTCATCATGTAGCGTTCAGGTAAATTCTTCAATTTTTGTATGAAATTAATCATATACTCGCACATCGGTGACCGTTGAATACGATACATGTAACGATTATTTTCCAGGCGTGAGTACTCTTTTTCAACTTTTTCCACAACCTGTTTACCAAAAGAGCAAACAATTGTGGAACAAACGAGTTCAATGTTCTCATTGCTTTCATACCTGTAATTAAATCGATGATGAATATTTATATTTTTATGATTACATACATATATGCAGATATGTTGCATATTATATATATATTTATGATTACATATATGCATATATGTCTTATAATTACAACGACACAATAAGAAACTGATTTAATATTTTTAACTAAAATTTAAACACAATTTTTATGTGAAAAATAGGCTTTCCTAATGTCTAAGCAATCAACACGTGCATCAAGCACAAAATAGGGATCAGAACGACTAAAACTCTTACGACACACGCAAAATCTGATTTAAGGAGAAACATCATAGGCCACTAAAAAACACCATCGCATATTTTTTATAACCGCAACAGCTTTTTTGAACGCATACCAATAGTGCACGAAACAGGCAGCACTAAAGTTCTCTGAGATATGTATATGTATATGTAAATATGTATATTGCAGTCTGATAAACTTACTGACTTGTAACGCCATAGAAATCGCCCGTTTCGCTACCGTTTGTTATGTCCGTGTTGAGATCTGCCCAACATTTCACAAGGTAAAACGCATTCTGTGGACCTTTTTCGTAAAGATCTTTGAGACCACCGGATTTCTCTGGGAATTTGTCAAATATTTGTCGAATGTCAACAGTCTGTTATGTAAATTAAATATGTTAAAAATATATATATTCATAATATGTCCTTTGCAGGATATGCTCACCTCAAGTAACGGATCGGAGAAAGATGGCTTGCCGCCCAGCTGTACAAAAAGATGTCGGTGGTACTGGTAAGGGTCATCAATGGAAAATAAAATATCAACAAAGTTTGTTTGAGTTACGAAAAGGCTTTTCACAGTTTGGTTAAAAAAGTTAAGTATACTCACGATCTCATCCCTCTGAATTTCCATAAAGGCCGTGAACTCGAGTAAGCGGAATTTTTGCGTGGCTATTGCACGCCCCTCCCATGGCAACTGTGCAGGCGGGATACCTGCCTCTATTTCTGTGGACACTGCCGTCGAGGGTTTGCCAGGGGTGTATGGCGGTTGAGCAAACGGTTTAATGCTGTAGTCATAAAAACTATTGGTCAATGCAAATGCGTTGTTTTTTATTTGGCTTAAATAAGGCTATGAAACTTACTCTTGCGACGTACTTGGCTGCAGACCTGGTTGCCAAAATTGCTAAATAGAAACATATTGTGAATTTATTTTACAATAAGTATTTAGTAATAAAAACAGTTTATTTTTAACTTACAACTTTGATTTTGGCTTGGATTTCACGAAGTTTTCTTCGGGCGAGAACTTGGATATGGGAGCTCACTTGCTTACGGGTTCTCGTTTTGCCGGTACGCAATTTGATGTACCGAGCAATCAGCTCGTTACGGCCTGTAACAATAGACAAATATATGTATGTATAATTACAAATTTTTGAATTAAAACGAAAATAAATATGCAGCACGTTATTTCTTGACGTCATTAAAATTAATTTCTTTACAAATAATAATTTGACACACCTTTCAAAAAATATATGTATATACATATAATAAAATCATATATTGAATAAGCCACAATAAAATTTGTATGCAATTTTTATATCCTCTGAGGGGTATGTTGGGTTTGTTAAAAGTATGTAACAGGCAGAAGGAGGCGTAGCAGATCCCATAAAACATTAGCAGCCGAGTCGACATAGCCATGTCCCTCTATCTGTCTGTCCGTATGAACGAACAGAACTCAAAAATGGTAATTATTAACCACATATTATGTCAGGCAACACAAGAATCATTTTTTCGATGCCACGCCCCATTCGTCCACAATAAGCGAAAAAACCAAAAACACCTCGGAACAAATACATGTTTTGTCAAATATCTCAGTAACTATAACAGCTAGGATGATGCCATCCAAATTTTTGGATGACAAGCCCCCATCGGACAAAAAAAAGGGAAAGTTTGCATGCCTCCAGCTCACTTAATACTCAACGTATAGTTTTTTAAGTTAGCACTGGATAAGAGAAGACCAATATCAAACGATCCTGAAGATATCATTGAAATCGAACTATAATTAAAGTTGGTCATACAACGAATGTCGTTACACAAGCAGCGTTAACAAAAAAGGTTGTACTTAGTCTGTGACTGGGACGTAAGCTTAAGTTTATTGTGCGTTAAACGTATGCCTGCCACAAAATATGACAATTTAACAATATTATTATCGAAAAAACGCAATAAACTTGCACCAGGAGCAGAGAACAACTTAGTATTTTTAAACTCTTTTCACAAAAATTTTACCTAAGCATTAATTATATTTTTAAAGTATTATTTTAATATTTAGAACCTAAATTCATAATTTTTTGTTTTTTTTTTTACTACAGAGAATTTTGTAAAACTTTAGTTTGAAGTAATAATAAATACGAAATACTTTAATTAAAAAAATTAAATTGTTTTCAATCTAAACATACACACATCCATACATTCATACATATACTTTTGCATATGCACGTACGTGTACGTCGCTTAGTAGTCGTGATAATTGTCATTTGACACTCGTTTTGTGATTTTTTGTGATACCCGCTTTTTGAGCGTCGAAACAAAATTTACGCTCACATTGAAATCACTCTATGATGCTCACTTGTTACTTGAACGATACTTGGTTAAAAATGTAGAGCTTCTATACTCGATTTGATTTGCATTTTCGTAGAAGTGAACAATTATACTTGAGTATACCCGTTGCAGTTCTCTGGTGTGCATGCTAAGTTCTTGCGGCAGTTACTCCAATGCGAACTCATATAATTGGAAACGAAACTCAGCGGGTTTTACACGGTCGGCATGCCCGACTGAAATTTTCGTTCTGGTGGCAACCAAAAAATTGATGCTATTATCTTTATATTGCATCTAATAATCTGCATGCTAAAATTGGTGGCCCTAGGTGTTATATTAACTGAGATATTTGCCAAAAACATGTATTTTTTCCGAGGTATGTCTGGTTTTTCGTTTTTTGTGGGCGAATGGGGAGTGGCACCAAAGAAAGGAAACAAACTTGTATTGACTGACTAAATATGTGGTCGATACTGACCAACTTTGAACTTGTAGCGCTTACCATCTCTGAGATCTGTTTGTTCATACGGACAGACAGACAGACGGACAGACGGACATGGCTATATCGACTCGGCTGCTGATGCTGATCAAGAATATATATACTTTATGGGGTCTGCCAAGCCTCCTTCTGCCTGTTACATACTTCTGACAAACCCAATACACCCCTCAGAGGGTATAAAAAATGATTTATTTATTGAATGACCAAATATGTAGTCCATGCTGACTAAAATGGAGATTGAAGCTCCTACCATCACTAAACTCTGTTCGTTTATACGGACAGATGGACAGGAAGGCAGACGGACATGGCTATATCGACTGTTGATGCCGATTAAGGATATATATACTTATATGGAGTCTACACGCCACTTTCTGCCTTTTACATACTTTTAACAAATCCATATACCTTTCGGAGGGTATAAAAATTACAAAGTTTTTAATACTAAAACGAAATTCCACTCAAATTATAGTTTTTATACTCACCATACATTTTACCCTCATCTGATAATATAATTTTCCTTCGTCCACATGGTGGATATATTGAAAGTGCTTCTTGAAAACTTTGTTCAATGTCCGGACTCCAGACACCTTCAGCATCAGCAGATGATAAATCTTTTTCATCCTGTAATCAAAATATAATAAGTCAAAATTTTAAGGCGAAAGTTAAAGTTGTGCAATATCATTAATATAGATGCTCCAAATGAATCTGACGCGAGCTTCAGGTGTTTGTGCTTTTCTTTTTGGTTAACCAGTACTTACTACATACAAGTGTGTCCTATCTATTTTTAGATATACAAATATAGTTATTTGAATATCTTTGTCAAAATTTGCACTTATTGGTACCCGACGACGAACTGTAACTTATTTGTGAAAATCATTCATTCCGTTCCAGAGCGGAAAAGTCTAAAATACGTTGCTAATTTCAAATGTTCACTGAAAGCAAAACATTTTACTGAAAAAATAAGATATACATATACATGTTTCCAACATATAGTCACTTAACTCCTAAATGTCCCTTAAAAGTCACCAATGTGACTTACAAACTTCAAATGAAAAGGTAAAAAAAATTTTACATTTTTTGTTTATTTTGTTTTGCTCAAGATGACTCAAAAGATTTACTTCCGATTGACCTAAAGTTGTATGCAAAAAATTTGATGTTAAGTATTATTTTTAGAACACTCTCATAAAATAAAAGTGTTTTTTTTTAGTTTTATGTTTATGTAAAACCCACTTTCGTATTTAACTTTAAACAAAAAAAAACATAGTTTAATAAATTCCGATTCCACAGCGATTTACAAATACTTTTCTTTTATAAATATTAATTTTACGTTTCTGGCTTAATCCACTTTGTGGAGAGTCTATTTTTAAAAACAAAAAAAAAACCTTTTTTTTAACAAGACGAAAGCACAATTCAACAATTTAATTAAAGCTTAATTAATTTAGCAATACTGGTTGTTATTTTAAAATGTAAATTCAGTTGTTTGCTTTCAGGGGTTGGATACCTTTACATAGCGCCACCATGCCATTATAGTTATCGGAAACTGACAACTAAGTTATTTAATAAAAAAAAAAAAGAAAAATTATTACTCAAATTTTCTAATTTGGTGAGAATTGATAAAAAAAACAACACTTAACATTATTTTTCATAAAAGAAAACTTAGGGTTTATACAAAACCCATTAAATAACTTAAGGTTATACCATTCAGAGTGATCTCAACCGCAATTGAATATTTCACTGCCTATTATTCTTAGTATTGCAAATCACTTTGGCGAGCTTTAAGAGTCACTAAAGACTTTCTGATAAGCATAAATACTTGAATACACATTCTTCTGATACTAAGTTAATAGTAAAACAAAAATTTTGTTTTTAAACTTAAATATTTCAACAGGGATTTCCCCCTCTTGTGAACTATGTTCCATACTTCAATATGTCACCAGACACACCGGCTGGACCTTACTATGATCGATTAAAGATCGCGTAGAAGCAAGAACTCATTATTCAAGAAAACCACTATATTTAAGTTCTAAGTCTAAAAATTATCTACCAGTTTCTTATTAACACTAATATTTATTTGTAGGACAAGTAGTTTCTAAACAGTCTGCAAATAAATTGACTATGAAAAGATCGATGTTGATTTAATAAGTGTTCAAGCTAAAAAAATGTCAATTCTGAAATAAATTTTTTCATTTGACTATATTGGAAAACGTATGAAAGTATTTCTTATCTAAATTACATATTTTTTTTATTGTTGGCATTTAAAGTTAAAAAAAACCAAATTGGTCTGATGGAAAATTTTAAACATACTAAAGGAACACAGCTCTCAAATAAAGAATTTAAAGTATTTAATGACACTTTAGATCAATATGAACTCTAATTGTAATTGTTGGGTTAAGATTAGAATTGTTTAATTATGATTAGTATAGTAGAAATGTGTAGGCATTTGTAGGGAATCAACTATGAATACAGATTTGTTGAATGCGTCCAGTTTAAATACTACTATTTATTCAGTTCTAATGTGAAAACGCATACAAATTTGAATATAGCTTATTTTCAATTTCTGTAGATACTGTACATTTCTTTGTAAAATTTTAGGTATAATTGGTAAGCTATATTTTTTTAAAACTAGCTTATTTCAATGCTCGAAATCTGGCAAAACTGTAGCCTACAAAGAACCGTAGTCAATTACCACAAAAGCGTAACGCGTCAATCAAAAATGAGAAACGCAGAAGCAAATTAGTATTTGATAGACAACAGTTCAACATAAAACTTTATTCGATGAAGTCAATAATTGTCACTTAGTGCAACTTTTTAAAATACTTACATCGCTCATGTCGCCAACATCCAAGTTTTTACTGTCCACCATGCTGCCATTTGTGTCTGCCGATCCAAGTGGACCCGGAGGACCGGCATTTACAGATGCCCACGGAGACGGTATTGTGCCTGGTCCGACTGCAATAAAGAAATTTTGTTAGCTGTCATTATTACGATTAAACCACTACTGTTATTAGTTATTGTTAAAACTATACCAAAATCGAAAATTAATTGTTACATCGCTTATAGCTTTGCAGAGTACATTGTTTTTGCCACGAATTGTGTAGTGCATTGAATAGTCATGACAAACCCCATAAAATATATGTATATATTCTTAATCACCATCAACAGGCGAGTCGATATAATCATGTCTGTCTGTCCGTCTGTTTCTATGCAGACTAGTCTCTCCGTTTAAAAGCTATCTTGATCTTTGTGTTCTTTCTGTATGCAGCTCATATCGGACCACTGTGTGATTTACTTATCAAAGGAACAATCGGAAGAAAATACTTGGTACAAACAACTTTTTTGTTTTTCAGCAATCTCAATCAATTCTGTGCGATTTGTATTTTAGTACCGAATTCCACATGTACAACAAATTGTATCCAGATCGGATCAGTCTACCAGATAGGTTTAGTTATAAGACGTGCGAAATAAGTAAGCAGTACACTATAATTATTAAATTTTCTGATATAAATAGTAGAAACAAAATTATATGGCATGCAGCCTTGCGTTGGGAACTTGTAGGTATTGAACGGTTTTTTTTTCTATGAAACACGTTCCAAAACATGCAGCATTCAGATCAGGTAGCAAATTCAGTAAAAATCTGGGATGCAATATTTTTTCTATTACTGCTTCAAATTCGCCCACAATCTTACTGTCTACCGAAGTTAAACGGTCAATGGAAGGATTAGAGACAAAAAAGTTACGATATTAATTTAAAAAACAAACTTATTGGTGAATTAGTAACATAAACTATCGAAATTAAATGCAAACAGCTGAAAAAATTCTGGTGTGTACCACTTAATTATTTCCTTCTAGACTTCTTTCTTACTACGCTAACATTTTCTTCGAAATAACGGAATCTAATGTTAAATCATTTGTGTTGTAATTTTAAAGAATATTTTAATAAAATATTGAATTTGAAAATGTTGTTTGACTCAAGTACAATCCCTAATAAAATAAGACGGTGGTATACAAGACCAGCCCGTTTTGTTTTGTTTTGACCACATGTGATTCAACTTTGTTTGCAAAATTGTTGTTCGTTACTCAAAAGAATTACTTATCTCAATAAACGTAAAATAAATCGCATCACGAAATGTCGCCAGCACGAGTGATAAGTGATAAGTGATAAAGTTTTCCCATAATAAACGAATAAAATTAAAATTATTTTGAAAAAGCCCCAAAGGAGCTCTTCAATTCAATATCAAAATTCAATTTGACAGTTAAAATACGCCAAAAGTTTTACTGCAGTATCAAAATGTTTGCTTTGCACAAAAAAAAATATTTGGCCGACTTTTCATTGAACACAGAATAAGTAAAACTAGTAGCCGGTAAATTAGCACATTGAACACTTATACATCGAATACTTTTTTGATCAATAGCAACGCATCCGTATACTTTTGTGTCTTAAATACCTTAAAGATGTGCCAATATTAAGAACGTGGAACGAATTTCGAGCCGTTGTTAAAAGCTGTGCACAAATATACATAAAAAATAATATCTCAATTTTGTTGAAGTAAAAATTCAACTGATGCTAAAGATATTAACAGAATCCTCCGAAACCGAATGATACGAAAGTAAATAATAATTAGCAAGCACGACTGTTTCATTGAAACACCCAATGAAAACTAAAAGGCTTTTCTATTTTCATTAATGGTTGCTTTTTATTTTGAATGCTACGTGCTCGTACTCTAAGGGATGGTTATATGCGCGACAGGATGCAATCTCGGTTCAGGCTCTCACACACATTAAAGGGACATCGACCAAAAATACCAACAGCAAAGGCAAAGTAGACTGCTGCTCAGCGTGCGTCATGGTATATAAGAATCGGAAAAATTCCATGAACATCCAGCAAAGAAAAATTATTTCAAATAATTTTTTTAGCGACCTCGACCCCTCTTCTTTTCGTTTCCATCCCTTCCTTAACACAAGCGCGAGCCATATATATACCGACTGTAAATATTCGAAGCCCGAGGTCTGATAACAATAAACAACTATACATTAGAGTTCAGATAGATCGGGGGTACTTATATGAGCATTTGTACACGTATGTACATATGGGTATTTGGTATGGGTAAGACGCACACAGCAACCCTAATTTTAATGGTCAACTTTTAAACAATAGTGCATAAAGCGGGTGTATTTCCCGGCTTAGGGTTGCTTCTGCATAGACCATATTTTTAGGGGTGTCTGTGTATTTTTCCATAATTTCACACAGTCAGAGTACTTACACTCAATGAAAACTGTATTGGTACCTTAATCATTCCTTGATTTTGTCGCTTGTACTATCTTTATTTAAATAAAAAGATTAAATGAAATCATACTATGAAGTGTCAAATAAGTAATAAGATAAACTAACAGTTGTTTTTAAATTAGAAAACACTTGCAGAGGATCGAATATTTATTCTTACTAATATTTAAAGACAATGAAAACGAGCATGTCCATTTAAATATTAATATAATTTAAATTATTAAATATTAATTTTGAATTATATCATTGTATCAAAATAAGTTAAAAATATAATTCTTGTTTTAACAATATGTTAAAATAAATACAGTGCATTTCATGTCCCACATTAGGTTAACATTTGCAATATGAATGTCGGCAAAAATTATAATTCTTCAATTAACCGTATAATAAGATATTGAATGATTTTAACACTAGATATTTCACTTTCTATTTGTCTAGTTTGAATTGAGAAATGTGATTTATCTGCTGTGCATTTTTTCAAGTGTGGCTGACATATTTTGTTGATGTCTTCCAGTAATTATAAATTGGAAAGAATATGTGATATACCAAACTTTGTGAAATTATATTGTCAAAAATTCTTAGCAAATTAATTTTAACCTTTTCTCTACATATCTTAAAAAAAAAAAAAAAACAAAATATGTAAGAGGAAAATTATACTCGTTTTAAAGGAATTTTAAAATCGAATATCATATTTATATGTGTATTTCCATATAGTCCGATTTAAACAAATATTTCATTCGACGCTAAGTAGCAACTGATTGCATCCATGGATGCATGCAATAAAGATTGATTACATTTACTATGGGATATCTACACTTGCGATCTGATTAGCCGAACCCTATGTTGTTTTTTTATGTATTTTTTATACATACAAAAAAAGTAAACAAAAAAGCACATAACACTGCGTTTGTGTCTTTGGCTTGTGTTTTTGTCCCTAACATGAACTGCCGTCCACAGTGATAATGCATAGACTTTTCAATTTTCGCTTGCTTCCACTTGTAATCGTAAACAGCTGTAAGCCAACGTTTTGTATCAATGGTGGTGGCGATGTGGTGCCAGAGCTACACCACGTTGTAGAAGTTGTTCTGGTGGTGGTGCAGGATCAGTCACACAACTTGAATTGAAAATAAGCTCACAATGCATAAGGTTATGTGCAGCTCTTTAAAGGCTGCATTGGACTACATTAAATATACTGCTCAGTATGAAATAAAAACAAAAAAAGATAAAAAGTACAGTCGAGCACGCTCGACCGTACAATACCCTCTGGCACTCATTTACGATTGAATGAATTCAAATCGGTATCCAGGTATCACAACGTTGTTATAAAATAAGTTAATCAGGTGCAGTAAGGGCGCGTATAAATATAAATTTTTTGCGTTTGACATTGTCTCTAAACAAGTTTTAAACGACAAATCTACACGATATGAAAGAGCGAAAGGGGCTTGCTATCAAAACATGTATAATGCTATTGCCTTTTTATTGTATCTAGGGATCTGTATGCAAAAATTAGTGTCGTTCATTATCATAGTTAATTGTATACTAGTATTGTCTGACTATGTATAGAGTTCACACTAAGTAAATCGCTCATACGGACAGACAAGCCGACAATTTAATACCTACTCGTCTGTTTCCTACTTTTAACAACTCCAATGTAATGGCAGAGGCTATAGCAAGTAAGAAAGTTTTAGATTATTTAAAGTCATTCTTTATCCTCTATACCCCCTAAGGTCATACAATTCACACTAACAGATTGCCAGTACATTAGTACTTTAAAGATTTTATAGAACTCCGCAACTATAAACAACTTTACTAAATAACAGTAAAAGTAAAATAGCTTAACTTTATGTTAATCGAATAAAATAATCTGACAGCGCTATCAAAATTAAATAAATGTACAGTTAAGGTCAGATCGGGTTATTCAAATTCATGAACTGGAGTTTTATCTTTTAAAAATTAACTGGTAGATAACGAGCTTGCTTGACATTGTATCGCGGGCTCGTTCGCGTCTTATTGATTTGGTGTAAGCATGTGTACTTAGAAATGTATAAACTACACAATTTAAGACCAACAATTTTTTTCAAAATTGAACCAAAATTTGAATGGTGCTTGGTAAATTGGCTCAGCCCGACATTTTGTTAAGATACTCGCAAAAGAATAGAGGTGTGAATTATTTAACACAATAGAATTAACCACAAAATTATAATGGTTATTTCAGATACAAAATCTGTTTTCAAATTACTTTGCGAAACGCCGTTAAAAAAAATGCAATATGCAAATTGGTTAATAAACAATCACTGTGAACCACGCCAAATCATCAATTTTATTCCTTTTTCACCAGGTATGAAATTTTAAATACTTTTATGTGAAAACTATTTATTAACAAAATAATGTGTACTTTTTGGACCGCACTATAAAATAGACAATCAAGTCTCAGAAAATGACTAATCATAATGAAAACATTCTTATTTGGGTTCTAAGAGATCACACAAACTAAACTGAAATATTGCCTATCTCTAATTCATATCAATTCTAACAAATTGCAACTCAATACAAGTCATCGTAGATTTTTAATCTGTCACAAATCTTATTTAATGATTTTGAAGCAAGAAGGCAAGTGAACTGGTCCACTTATTTGCGATGGTGACGGTAAAATTAGAAACAAGAATTGCACTCTTGGCAAATATTATTTTATTTCATTTCGATCAATAGCATTTGCCTTATCGATCATTTTTAAGAGGTTCGACCCGCTGCTTATTCTGACGGTGCTGTGACAAATTACCAAGTTGAGGGTATAATAATTGACTAGTAGGAGAAGCTGGATCGAAGGGCATCAACCGTCCGAAATAGACGTGTCGCAGCAAATGAAACTGACAGATGACCTCCTTCAGGTACATATTGTGTAATCCGTTGTAAACCTTATTCCACGACGAAACGCTCGCAATACTCCACAGTTGACTGGAGTGCGTGGCGAAGGAATGTTGCTTTGTATCGGCAATAAAAGCCACACAGTCAGCAAGTTGGTAATGCTTGCGCCAATGAGTGAATACTTTAGGATCAAGTAGCTGGTTTGGCTGAAAGGGGGGATCATAGCAAAGTTGGGCGGCACCCCACAAAAATGAAACAAACTGATAATCATCCAGTGAGTAAGCGCCTTGAAATCCCGCAGGTTTAAGTCCGAACTGCATCTGCAGTTGGCGTACACAGTTTAAATAGCGATGGAAGAGCATTAATGCGGCAGCAGGCTCATCCGATGGTGGCAATACATTTGATCGAAAGAGAGCACATAAAAAAAACAGAAAGCTTAGCTCATGCCCAGTGCCATAGTCCAAACGAGTCTGATTGCCAAATGAACACGCCAGATACTGGCCCAGCTCACCTACGTGCTCGCACATGCTGGGCGGTACTGCCTGCTCCACTAAGCTGAAAATGCCACGGAGCATGAGACGTGACCAGTTGCGGTACGATTCAACCGTGCTTGGTCGCTTTGTTGCGGAGTACTGATAAGACTTGTCACTAGATGAGCATTTCGGCGATTTTAGCAGTTGGATAAGTTGGTCAAAAATATTGCACAGACTTCGCATCGTTGGGCTAACTGGATAATTGCCTTCATATAGCTGACGTATACCCTGGATTGCAGTGCTAGTCCTGCTAATGTAGGCAATCAATTCATGATAGGCTATTGAGTTATGCCATAAAACAGTGTCGGATTCCTTGTGCACACGTTGGACCGCTCCATATATTGGTTTTCCAAAGAACTTAGACACCTTAACTTCCGTTTGGTTGCAATAAAGACTTTTACGTTTAGAAGTAAGATTATTCATAATTGAGAATTTTATTAATTTGTCGTAGTGCAAAATATGAATTCCGAAGTTTAACAACTTACAAATCTGATATTATAAATAAGAAATCTTTAATCCCAGCAGCTTATAAAAGCAGGATACTCCACTTTGGTTTGAAGGTCAATTGCGCGAAAAGATTTGTTTACAAATAGCAAAAGAAACAAGAAAGAAAATGTCAGTTGGGCATGCCGACCGTGTAATACCCTCTGAGCTTCGTTTCCATTTATATGAGTTCAAATTGGAGTAGTAACATGCACAAATATTTGCACACATATTTAATAGAAATATATTTTTATATATTTACGTTTTTTTATATATCACGTTTTTCGTCTTCGTTGCTTGTGTGCACAGCTCAGTGCAATGCACGTGGCTATGCCTGGCTTGAAAGGAACGATTTGCGTTGTATGACAAACTTTTTTAATTATAGTCCGATTTTGATGAAATTTTCAAAATTTTTCACAATTGTTTGCTTCTATTTGTCTGCAAGTATATGCTAAGTTACAAAACTATACGTTAAAATAAATAGGTGAGCCAGCGGCTTGCAAAGTTACAAAGAAATTGTGCTTTTGGTGGGCGAAGCAGGCGTGGCATCCAAAAAATGTTGATGGCATTATCTTTATATTACATCTAATAACCTGCATGCCAAAATTGGAGTCCCTAGGTGTTATATTAACTGAGATATTAGCCAAAATTATGTATTTTTTCCGAGGTATGTCTGGTTTTTCGCTTATTGTGGGCGAATGGGGCGTGACATCAAAAAAAGGAAACAAACATGTATTGACTGACTAAATATGTGATCGATACTGACCAAGTTTGAGCTTGTAGCTCTTACCATCCCTTCGTTCATTCGGACAGACAGACAGACAGACAGACAGACGGACAGACGGGCAGACGGACATGGCTATATCGACTCGGCTGTTGATGCTGATCAAGAATATATATACTTTATGGGGTCTGCCACGCCTCCTTCTGCCTGTTACATACTTCTGACAAACCCAATATACCCTTCAGAGGGTATAAAAAATTAGCTTAGAACTTACACAGGACGCTGTGATCAAGAGATCCAAAGATACCCTTTTATTGTTTTTCTGAGAAATTACGAAAACCATGTGTATTGAATGTTTACAAATTTTTAATTTTTAGTAGAGCAGTAGTCAGTGCAGCGTTTCGAAAGACGAAACGCTGTTCGATTCGCTGTTGCGTGCTATATAATGTTGAAACTAAACGGCTGACGGTCAGTCAAGAATTAGTGTCTATTTATATATACAGTGCTGTCTGGGTATAGTGATCCGCCTAAATAGTGAACACCTAAAAGTAAGTTATTTAAGTCTTTAAAATGTGCACAACCTCGATACAGAGAACAGGCCGTGCAAAAATTAGTTCACTATACCCAGACAGCACTGTAATATTTATTTTTATCGCATAATTTTGCTGCTCGCTCACTAATTATTTGCAATTATAGAGATCGTGATTTATAAGTAAGGGTGGATTGTATTTGGGAAGCGCTTTGAACTCTTGTTTTTTTTTTTTACAACAAAGCAGCGTATGGGGTGCAAGAACAGTCGATTGCAATTTGATTTTTAATAGAATACAGCTCTTTTGCTATATTTATTTTCACATGAATTTACTTTTCAACAAGTTATTTTTGCTGAAGGAGTTCAATGTTAGACACGAATGTAGCCAAAAACACAAACGGAGTAATGGCCAATATATGTATATACATACTTATGTATATACGCAATGGGTTTTAAATAGATATATAAATGAGTTAGACGGCTACGAGCAGCGGATAAATAGCGCTAACTTAATTACTAGTCGAGGATATCATTAATTTGTATGTTTGTGATAATGGAAAGCTAACTCTTAAGTTCTTCAAAGGGAATAATTCCCGTAGTTTTGGTAGAACCTAACGGAGAGTAAGGCTAAGTTCTGAGGTACGGTGCTTAAGATAATTTTTGACCCAAATAACAAACAAGAATGATGGAAGTCACAGGTTGAAGAAAGTATTTCCGACCCATATCATGAAGTCATGTTCCAGTTGACAAATAATCGGTCAGTTAAAAGTTTTATATGTTTATGCCATAGTTAAAGTAGAAAAGGTAATAATATCGAGAAAATTATGTACTTCCTTCTTCAGGTTTGACAACTATTGCGAAGTGCAATTTGCTATAGCTTCCCAAATTAAAGGGGTTCTGTTTTGCAGTTTGTGTTTTCCATGTAGATAGTTAATATTAAATTTGTGTATGTTTAAGTATATAAGTGTTTTATTGTTGAATCCGTAAGCCCATTTCACTTGATTTATTTCAGACCTGAAAACGCTTAACTCGCAAGAACACACTCTGATGCGTATTCCTTATTACATCCACCATGCACAGCCTTATATGAATTATAAAAACGTAATATATATATAGTGACCTCCCTATTTAATGAACATCCCTAAATAGTGAACTCCCAAATTATTGTGTTTTCTTACCAATGTTGTTAATGATTATTTTAATTAAAATATAGCGTTGTTTAAACAATTAAAAACTGTGTTTTGAGCGAGCAAATTTGAGTCTTGATAACAACCTCGATACATAGAAAAGGCCGTGCAAAAATTAGTTCCCATATACCCAGACAGCACTGTCTTTAAACCGTTAGTTTAGCCAAAGTTGGACCAACAAAATATTAATACAGTCGACTCTCTTTAAATCAAAATTCGAGGGACGCCTAAAATTTTTCCAACTATTGAGTGTTTGAAATATTAAATAGTTCGAAAAAATAAAACTGCAAATTAACATGTGTTGAATTAATGTATGTTGTAATTTATCTTTGAAAAGAACTCAATTATACGCATTTGCTTCGAAGCACACTGCTGCTTTTCAGACTTTTTAAGGAGAAAAAGTGCCTGACATGCTTTATCATCAGATTCATTTCGTAGAAAAAATCTTTGTATGTTATCGAATGAGGCTTTTGCTAATTTAACTGACACCTCTGCCAAAGGCTCTAAAGTATCGTCTTCAGTTTCATCGTTGCTCTTTTCATTCGTATCTGTCGCAGACAAAATTTCCTCTTTTCAGCAATCGTCAAACATATTTCTTAGGACTAAAATTTAATACCAATTTTTAATCTGTATACCAACTAGGCGGTTCGTGCAGAAGCGTGCGTCAAAATGTGTCAGCGTTTTATAGGTAACAGTTTTGAATGAAAAATGAATTGGTAACTCTTGTGTTGTTTTTTTACTATATTAAAATAAAATATGTATATATTGACAGCCATTACACCTATTGCGAAAGTCTAATGTTAGCTTTATAAGAGGAAGCCATGTTTTTTGTTCAGTCGAATAGTAGTTTTTAATATACATAGTTAATGAAAATGTTATTGTAAAAGAGCAATTACATATGTTATGACAAAATTCAAAGTTATTGAATTTTATCATAACCCTCAAATGTAAATGATTTTGTTATGCCTGGCTGGTTGTTGTTATAGATATAATAAACTGTACGGAAATTATAAATTTGCTGAGTTTGCATTTAATCTGCTTAACTTTTGACTGTGTTGTACCAAAAACAAAAGCTTGATCCTACGGTACACAGGATTTTGGCCCATGCAATGGACTTAATTAATGTTTACATACATATTGAAGAGCTGTCCGAAGAAGCTCAAAATTTTAAAAACTAGAACTATAAATGCTTTAGATACACAAATATTCTAAAAATTTTAAGGGATAATCAAAATAGAGATCCTTTCAACATGGTGTCCTAATCATATCCACTTATTTCATCGCTTAGCCACGTGCGCTTACGAATCGATTTCGAAACAAGCAATAGTAGATATTAAAACTATTGATGATAATTTTAAAGAAAATCGGACACCAATATTAAATACTAAAAAATCTGAATTAAAATTTTGTTTAGTCAAGTTGAGAAATTTACTCATACATCTAATAAAATGATAAGATGGATAAAATTAGAATAACAACTCTCATTTGCAGTAAAAAAAAAATATTTTTATTGGAATCTTACAGCCAAACTATGCACGAAAATATTTTTGAATTTTGACCTTTAAATATATAACACACCATAAGAGGCAGACATTCACAGACAGACATTCACATTAAAGATTAAAAAGTTTTCTGTCAAATGCCTTTTCAATTTTTAAATCAATTCGTTGGTTTGAAGAATATGATTTTTGCAACGTAAAATTAGAAAAAGGCCCCACCGTGCGTCGTAACAAAGATTTTTTCAATCGAATTACCGAGTGCATAAAAATAGACATATTTCGAAATATAAATACATTTTATACAGGAATCGTAAAAACTTTAAATTAATGACAGGCTCGAAATATCGCTGGTTTGAATTAACGAGAATCGACTGTATATTGCTGAAGTTAATTTTTACATTAAGTTTAAACTTTATTTTCTATGTTTTGTACTTTTTGGGCTCACTATACACATGTATGTACATATTTAATTTTGGCTTGTCCGATTATTCGTTGCCTCTCTAAAAGTAAGTCTTTTTTTTTTTTAAATATTATATAGTCGTACACGTGTCGACTAAATTTAATTAAGATCATACTACTTAAACTTACTATATAATAGTTGCAAAACTTGGGTAAAACCTATTTTATTTTGCTAATATCGTAATAAAAGTCACAGATTATACTAATGCCACTGCACTACATATTCTGCCTAAGCTTGATCAAAATCACATTGCTCTATCAGATAGAAACACATGTTAAAAAAAAATTGTTCTTTATATTATATCTATGTATATATGTAAAACTCTTTATCCTCACTGACTGACTGACTGACTTACAATCACCGCCTTGGCCAAACTACAAGGGCTACATGCATTAAATTTGCACACAACGTAGCTCTCATAACTTCATCGTGCAATAAGACTGCTTTTTGAGAAATTTTGAGTGGAAGGGGGTGAGCTTCGTAGTCAAAGGTCAAATAGTCTTACTATAAGAATTTGTTCTTTCTTAAGATATCGCAACCAAACTCACAGGTTAAGTGTTTGTCATATAGATACATATGCCGCCCGATTTTGGTTAAGATCGGACCACTATATCATATAGCTGCCATATGATATAATAGTTTCAAGACAACTCTAAAATTTAATTTTTTAAACAAAACTGACAAATAATGTTATGCTTATGGCATTTACTTGCACAATTTCAATAAACTATATTGAAATTAAAACTCTATTTAGCCGGTTATCTTGTTTATTTTTTTGCAGCGATATAAATACATAGCTAAAATCGGTTGTTAAATTTGCCCTTATTAGTAGAACAATAACAGCAACAACTCAACAGCGCTGCTAAATAACAGAATTCTGTTAAGCACTGTGAGTAATTACTAGAAAATATATATATTTTTTAGTTTATTTAAAAAGTCATACCTAATATTTGTTTTACAATATCTATCTTTGTATCACAGTTATATTAAACAAATATCGTATCATTATTGGTATATCACATTGAACATAATATCACTACATCTATATATAAAAATGTAATATCGATGTATCTATAAGGATATTTGATACTTTTTGTTAAAATAGCAACATGTGTTATCAAAATATCAAGTATCGATACTCGCTAATATCTTCGACAGCTTTATTACGTTACATTCAAAAAATTTGTCCGTTGAAGATCTTTAAGCGTTCGATTTGCAGTAGCATCGATATGAGCGATACCAAGGAGCACGAGTATCCATTTGACACTCTTAATCATTACAATAACGAACTTAAACAGGTCGCAAATTAATTTTGTTGGGCTGCAGCTTACTAATTATACCCTCTGAGGGGTATATTGGGTTTGTCAGAAGTATGTAACAGGCAGAAGGAGGCGTGGCAGACCCCATAAAGTATATATATTCTTGATCAGCGTCAACAGCCGAGTCGATATAGCCATGTCCGTCTGTCTGTCTGTCCGTATGAACGAAAGGATCTTAGAGATGGTAAGAGCTACAAGTTCAAACTTGGTCAGTATCGACCACATATTTAGTCAGTCAATACATGTTTGTTTCCATTTTTTCATGCCACGCCCCATTCGCCCACAATAAGCGAAAAACCAGACATACCTCGAAAAAAAAAATACAGGTTTTTTGCGAATATCTCGGTAACTATAACACCTAGGGACACCAATTTTGGCATGCAGTTTAATAGATGTAATATAAAGATAATGTCATCCAAATTTTTTGGATGCCACGCCTCCTTCGCCCACCAAAAAACACAATTTCTTTGTAACTTTGCAAGCGGCTTATACACTAATTTCTTAACGTATAGTTTTCTAACTTAGCATTTATTTGCAGACAAATAATATCAAACGATTGTGAAAATTTCATCAAAATCGGACTATAATTAAAAAAATTTACCATACAACGCAAATCGTTCCTTTCAAGGAAGGCATAGCCACGTGCATTGCACTTAGCTGTGCACTCCAGCAACGAAAACGAAAAACGTGTGAGCGAGATAGACATACAAATATGTGCGCATGTTAAGTTCTTGCAGCAGATACTACAATTTGAACTTATCTAATTGGAATCGAAGCTCAGAGGGTATTACATGGTCGGCATGCCCGACTGACATTTTCCTTCTTGTTTTACAATGTTGCCTTTGAAGCTGTTAATAGAACTTTAAAGGACATAAGGGACAAAATGGTTGGATTACACTTTTATTAGCTGATGTATTTTGACAAAACGACAATATATTTCTAAATGTTTTAGATATGTATATGTAGCAAGTTATTAGATTGGTATCTGAGAGCGCTATATTAAGAACAAGAAACGATGCAGTAAACTTTTTAATGGATCTAAATTACAAATAAAACGCTCTTCATAAGACGAAAATTAAATTTAGCAGGACTAGACCTAAGAGATGATTGTTTTTTATATTTTTGTATTGCTGGGTCAAGAGTTAACTCTGAGAGCGACTTAATAATTCTTTCTCCTGATGAAAAAACAAACTCAGAGGGTATAAAAATGTGGTATATAGAGAAGTATTTCAGTAGCTGATAATTTAATCTATAAATAAATACTACATGTCATTAAAGACTTAAAATATTACATTGTTTTATTTGAGCAATGATAAATACACATTAGTACACATAGTTGTTGTATTGATCAGGACTTCCTTTGCATTGTCAGTTGTGAAATGTTCCAATAAAAACATTTTGAAAAATAAGAAATATAATTTGCAATATTGGCTATCCATTAAAAATATATTTTTTTAAGCATTTATACATTTTATAAAACTATACGTTATAAAACTATACGATAAGAAATTTATTATTTATCAAGCATGTATGTATGTTTGACAATTATTTTTATTTCTCATGTACAAAGAACATATAAATCTTGTGTAAAAAAGCCCACGTTTCAAAGTTGTTGTCTCTATGTAACATATGCGCTAAAAATATAGAATTTTGTCGAGCTTTGCGCTTATTGTGGACAAACGGAGCATGTTATCTAAAACAAAAACAAAAAAAACAAACAAACTTGCATAGACTGAATAATGAATGTGAAGTCCCCACTGACTAAATCGACCGTTATAACTCCTACCATCTCTAAGATTGTTTTTATTTATATGGAAAGAAAGACGGATTGTGATGCTGATTTATATTTATTGAGATTTGCTATGGCTTCTTCTGCCAGCTACATAAAAAATTTAAAAAAAAAAAAAACAAAAAAAAATATATATATATATATATAAAGAGTATTTAATATATTTCTGAACAACTAGTCTGCAATAACAATAATATGTAAATTATATGGGTATACTCTTAAGTTCATAGGAAACTCAGTGGGCTCCATTAAAATTTACGAAAAAAAAATACTTTGTAATCTTTGCTTCATGGCTTGAGCCTAGAGCCCAAAAACGCACGTGTCATTTTTTTTTCTATCTCTTATCGCAGGATTATGCTTTAGATAATCTTATATTTTCACAAAATTTACTTTGGTCTGCCCGTTTTACAGAATACAAACAATTTCACCAATGTATTAGAATAACTTAAAGCAGATCTTTTGTCTCAAATGAGTTGTAACTGTAATAAGTCTACACATAAACCATTTTGAAAAGCTTTGTTTCCGCTTTGGACGCCACTAAAACTGAAATTTTAACATGTTCCAACTAACCTAACAAGACATGAAAAAAATCGAATGGATTTAATGTGTTGTATATTATTATTAATTTTATTACATATGTATGTCAACTTTTTACCATTTAATTTCAACTATTAAAACAAAAAAAAAACAAAAACAAAAAAAAAAAAGCCATCGATAGCGATATACATTTATACATTCGATTATTTTGCACATATGTATGTATGTGAGTAATCGATTGTGTTAATCAAAAACTGGTTAACCAAATGAATATTGCTTAAGAAACACTAATACAAATAGCATGTGTACAACAAAAAAAAAAAAAAAAAAAAAAAGATTTGAAAAGTAACATACATACATACATACATATGTATGTAACTACGAGACATCCTAGCTTTGCTAACGGTGTAGTAACTCACCTCAACACTAAATCCCCACATATGCATATGCATGTACATACATATGTACATTGTAAAATTGTATCTTTAAATTGTTAGTTTTTTTTTGTTGTATGTATGTGATTGTGATTGTGAGCGAAGGGGGTGTGGCAAAAAGAGCACAAAAAGTCTACTAACCTACACACATATGTATGTATATGTACATATGTGCATACGTATACATACAATGTACATACATATGTATGTATGTAGATGCGCTTAATGTTTATTATAACGTGAATAATCCTTTTCATTAAACATACACACACACACAGGTACATCGCTAAACCGACTCTGATCTTGATGCTGTTCAAGAGTATACAATACATATGTACATATGTACGAATATACATATAGGGTAGAGTATCTGAAGATCGAAACAAACAACAGCAAAATTCATGATATTTTTAGTCAAGTACACAACAATATAATCACGAAATACATACAATATTTTTTGAAAACACAAAAGTAGATACATAATATACATATTTATAAACATGGCAAAAAAAATAAATAAATAAATATAACATATACTACATATAAAACAACGTACACACACACAATTAAGCGCATAAATCCACACACAGACTGGGCGTGGGTTGACTTAAAATGACGACACCGAAATTCGAATTCGCGGAAACACGCAACGCGCAGAAGCGAGAGAAACTCATCGACTGAATCTCAATCAATACAAAGAAAGACGATCATAGCTCGCTCGCTCGGCCTGACGGTCAACTTGTTTTGGCTCTCTCTCTCGCTGCTGCTGCTGCTGCTGCTGCTGTTGCCAGTTTGACTGGCTAGCTCAATGCTGCCTGGCTAAATGGTTCTGACTGTTTTTTCTTTTTTTTTTTTTTTTTTTTTTTGCTAACACAACCGATGACAACCGCACATTGTGATCAAGTCCCAACGCAATACAAGTCACTAATACATATAATATAATCACATGGTTACATACATACATACTGCAGCAAGCGTTCAGCGTTCTCTTCTCATTCTTTTTTCTGTCTGTTGATATATGTATGTGTGACAAATACAGCGTTGAGGCATGGTGAAATTATTTACAAGGTTACCTACTCGCTCTATCCAGGGGTCTTATTAATTTCACCACCATAAGAGAAATAGAGATGGATATATTGTCTTACACGCATCGGTCCACAAAGTTATCTACAAGACAATGTCTTATAAAGAGGCACAAGTGCGTGAATACACCACCTTGTTACAAAATTTCACTATTAGTCAAGCTACATACATACATATGTACATACACTACTGCCTCTTGCCGTTCATTCACTTTGTGCTCGATTTTGCTCACTTGTTGATGGCACACGACTACGGTTATGTTTTATGTACATATGTACATACATACATTTGTTAGCAAAAGCTACATACGTACATACATATAAGTTTTCGTAGTGGAACTGTAATGTAATGAGAGGAAAATACTAAATTTTGAATCCCATTCTATGAGGCAGGTTCAGGCATAATATCTTTTAATGTAATATTCCTGTATGTACAATAAGTTAAATTTATGGGTCAGCATGAATTTTCAAATATACTTATGACAGTGGACAGTATGTATATGGTAGGTTAGACGCAGACAAAATAATACCCTTAATTTAAAAATCGTAGGACATGAAAATATAGAATATACATACATATACTATCTACATGTATACATATGTATTTTATTTTATAAAATGCCTTGTATCGATTAAAGAGAATGATTTAACTACTAAAAATATTTTTCGTTTGATTTTACATGAATTAATAAATACTTATACGCTGAAAAACCAAGATACCATTCAACTGATTAAAATTGCTTTTTATTTTTTCCATTATCAATAAATTTTCCTATGGTCAAAAACCTGTCTTATTAACTTGTTACTCAACCTCTGGGAAAATCATGAGTCAATAGTTATTGGTCTCAATCTTACAAATATTGTTACGGTTAAGAATTTTGTTTAAACTTAGTTGATAATAACACTAACTACTAGTGCTGTAAAATCATCGATGGTATTATCGATAGTATCGATTGAGTTGCATTTGTGTGATTTATCGATTACTTTTTCGATAGTTCAATCATTTAAAAGCATAGGGTACAATCGCTTTGTTGACGGTTTCTCTTTATTTAATAATAAGCTCTCAAAAATAGAAAGCTATAGAAGTTGGCGCCATATTTATGTTAATCTATATTACTTATAAAATGAAATTACGTTACACAATCTCATAAAATTTATCAAAGTTGTTTTATTTTAATTTTTTGTATAGTTAGTTACCAATAGTTTTGCAATCGATACATTTAATAGTTCCATTGAAAAATAATATTACTAAATATTTAAATATTTTGCCATTCAACTGTACTTTCTGTATATCATTTAATTAAAAGAATTGGAATTTTTCTTGAAATTTTTTTTATATTTTTAATAAAATTCATTATATAATAATAAGTAGCAATGGTTTGTCACCAAAAATAATGACTATATAACATTTTACTAAAATCACGTAATAAATGTTGAACAATTTTTATGGGGTAAACATAAATCAAGTTTTAGAGTTTAATTTTTGTTTAATTTCAATTTAAGCTATGTACATATATATGTATACAAATTACCATTCGGGTACGATATTACACATTGCGATACGACCAACCGATCCTCGATAGCTATTAGTCGGCAGACCAGCACACTCAACTGCGTTTGTGGCTGTCTTTTGCTTTCGTCCCTAAAGTGGACTGATGTCCATAGTTGTTTGTGTGTTCTCCAAAGTGAACGAATGAACCTCACTGGTTCTTCTTGGGCCAGTTCCATTCAACATTTATCGCGGAACAATTAATCGTTTTTTTTTAGCTTAGCATCAGTGCTGCCAACTCTTCCGGGCAAGAAAATACTAAATTAAATTCAAAAATAGCCAGAAAAATAGCCATTTTAGTTTTAATCAAAAATATCATCCTTTATTAATAATACATCAGTACTTTCGTCCGGCATTTAACTGAATTGAGCACTTTCACATTATGTTCACTGAATTTTCTTGAATGGGTGGCAATGTACAAATACAAGGCTGCTTCTTCTTGGTTTGTTTTAGGCGGCACATTCGAAAAACACATTATTTTATTTTTTTTTGAAAAGCAGTTCGATGGAGGCTCATGTTTATTTGTTTTGCATGTCCCTACAAATCGTAAAGTTTAGCAACTATGCTAGATTTGCAATATCTGAAATAACACTTGTTTTCGTCCTTTGGATCTATAGTTAGACAATCCTTGAACGATGAATCTATTGAATTTTCGGCATTCTATTGTTGGGTTTCTGTCGCGTCTTTAGCCAATCGAACAATTTCAGGCCAGTTTGATTTTAAAAAGGCCAGATCTGGCCGGTAAAGGGCTAAGTTGGCAGCACTGCTTAGCATGTGCTCTCATTTTTATAGTTCAATCTAAAGCTGGCAAACTATCGATATTGCAGATATTAGATACTACCGATAATATCGTTTTTAACTCAAGGACTGAACTTGAGATAAATTAAACATTTAGACAGACTTGTTATTATACTGTTCATAAAATATGTGCAGTCTTCTAGACCTTCTGCTGTCTCAAGGCTGACATAGGAATATCGTCACGGATATATTATAAGAAACTTGGGTTGTAGCACTGTCAAATGGAACAAGTAGGTGTGACAGGTCCGATAGAAAGTCCACTTCGTCCATAGGAAATGGTTGCGGTGCTTTTGACGTAAAATCGGTCTATCATTTTATAAGCGCTGTTCCATCGAGTGGGAAGTTCCTGCTTCAGATTTTATTTTTTTTTTCACAATTTTGGTAGTCTTTCAGCTTTTTATATGAAATGGAACTGGTTTTAAAATATGTCGCAGTTTGTTTTTACATTTAGTTAGAATATCAGCTAAGCACAATAGCTTGAGGTAGCCCTGCTCTACTAGCCTAATTGAATAAGCAAAGCAGGGTATATTCCATTATTTTAATTAGTTCGCACGTTTTAAGTATAAAACTGGCACTATCAATAATGACAAAAACCATCGATTGGCTGTCGAAGAAAGGTTCGATAAATAAATATTCGATACCTCGATAGTTTATCAGCTTTAGTTCAATTAGAGAAAGCAATTAAGTGTTTACAGCTTAGAAGTAGTGTTGGGTAAACTCGACTCACTGAGGTGAACATGTTCACTTCTTTTTTTGAGAAAAGTCAACTCACTCAGATTGCTCACTTGTTCAGTTGCTCACTCACTTGCTCAGTTGATCAAGAATAAGCAAAAGAGTGACCGAAGAGCAAGTGAGCAAAAAAGAGCAAGTGAACAAAAAAGAATAAGTGAGCAAAAAAGGGCAGTCTGGAAGGAACATGTTCACTTGCCCACCTAAGTGAACAACTCTATTTGGTCACTCACTCATGAGCAACTTAACACTACTTAGGAGAGAAGTGTGCCCTTCAACAAAGGTTCTGAAAAACATAATACATTTTAAAAAAAATCTGAAATTGTAGTGCCTTGGTTAACGCCTAAGTCGAGGAAGTCTTTGGGCAATGTAACATACATAATAAAAAAATAAATGTCCCTGAATAACAACTGCCAAATAACATAGTATTTGAAATTAATTGCAACTATGGACGACTCGGTCATTATTAACGATGCGTTTTATTCTATTACACTAGCAATCAAACTTGACTCTTAATAATAATCCAACAGCAGCAATACTTTATTAGGCTTGTTTGTGTACCTGATCAGACAGGAGTGCGCGGAAATAAGATAACTAAAACGACATGTCGCGACCCAGAGTTGCAGCTTCCGTCTAGCTGGGCGATAAATTAATACTGAAGGACTATATAGAGAACTAGCATCTAGCAACCTGCTTGGCAAAATTGGTGTCCCTAGGTACCGTAGTTACTGAGATATTCGGCAAAAACATGTATTTTTTCGAGGTATGTCTGGTTTTACGCTTATTGTGGGCGAATGGGGCGTGGCATCGAAACAAAAAACGGATTCTTGTACTGCCTGACTGAATATGTGGTCGATACTGACTAAAGCGGATATTGTAGCTCTTACCATCTCTGAGATCTGTTCATTTGTTCATACGGACAGACGTACAGACGGATAGCAGGACATGGCTATATCGACTCGTCTGTTTGTGCTGATCAAGAATACTTTTCATACACCCAATATACCCCTCAGAGCGTATAAAAATAATAAGAATGGCTCTGCGGAGAAAATGGGTTTGTGGATAAAGAAGTAGAAGTCTGTAAGAACTGAGTTGCAATCGGCTGTTTTAGCTTTAAGTTTATTTCGCCAAAGGAAGAAATTGACTCTGTACAGATTCAATTCAAACTTGATTGCGATTTTTAACCCAGTGACTAGCTAAATAATGAGTATTCCTGTTAAATTTCATAAGCATGTACTTCGATTGGTCAATATAAACCAAAAGAAGATCATCGATTACAGAGTCAAATTATCTATTAGTCTGAAACCAGCATCTGCTGACAACTAATTGAAGAGGTTTAAAGGGTGTGAATGTTCTTGACTGACCAGGTAGATCATCTTTATTCTGGTCGAGAAGTAGGTAGAACTGCTCAAAAATCGGTTGGGCAGAGGCCAGTCAATGATTTAAAAAGCTGGAGAATCCTCCCAACCTTGACATAGCCGAGGTGTCGCTTTTCTATATGGTAAAAAAGACAAGCTGGAAACAGTTTCTCTCGTTAAACTTACAATCCGAAACATTGACTTTAAAATTAACAGTTTAAATTTTAATTAAATGGTAAAATTTTATAATAACCAAAGAAAACTGGGGAAAAATATTGGCCCAACATTTGTTAATACGATTGAGGAAGACACCCAGATCACTGCCCTCGTCAGTGTGGCTGTAATCAAGGAGCAAAGTTGTTCAGTGCCGACCGTCGACACGCAGGTGCGTACCCATTTCTTGATCGAACTCTGTCGTAATGCAGGCTGGTTACAGGAAGTTGTAGTATTCCGCAAAAAGTCCCGGAGGCAATTGGTGTTTGCCAGACCAAATGGGAGCGAACATATGTAGGTTTAAAAGAAGCGCCACGTTCTAATTTGGTTGATAGACCAAAGTTGCACGTCAACTTTTCCTCGAGTGGTACACAAAAGGAGAATGACTTACTGGTTTTTGTGCAATGCACTGGTGCACGCCACAAAAATAGCTGCCAACAAAGTTATGTTAGAGCAGATGGTTGAAGATGATCAACTAGTTACTCTCAGTTTTCACCATGGCTCACAATTGAAAGGTCTAGAGCACCAGTGCGCAGAAGCGGCCTAATCGCAGTGGAGGTGCGAACAGAAGGCTGCGAAGCCACTCCATAGAGGCATCGAGACTTGGCATTAGACTAGAAGACTCCACCGAATAAGAGCAATAGTATCACAGCTTCTAATCGAACTCAGCTAAAGTAGGTTGCAGTTACATCTCAAAACATAGAGGGTCCCAATTCTAAGCAGTAAAGCACGTCAAGCAAAGGGCGACAACATTTGTATAGGAGGATTTGAGAAGACGCGATCACAGTAGGTGGCTACTCAGACATTCTTAAACTGCTTGAAACACGTGGAGATGTCCACAGAGTGTGGGAAAGTGCAACGGGGCCTTCTGCTACTTCCAAGTGAGAATCAAGTCCAGCATTACCTTTGAACTGCAGAAGGTTGATAAAACACTGGGTTAGCGTGCGATCGTCAAACACTGACATAGATGACCCAGACAAATGTTCGCGAAGCTAGTTTTCTTCAAAGCCAACTGCCACAGAACCATTTGTATTCCAAAAGGCAAGGTGAACTTTAAAACGAAATGGTCGTCGTAATCGGCACTACGAAGATTCAGAGATCCAGATGACATGGAGGAGCAGATACTTCACTGTCACGTTGAAGAAGGTGAACACTGATGTTCCGCAGGGTTCCGTCCTTCGACCGCTCTTGTGGATTATAATTTAAGACGGCGAGCAACGATTGCCTCTTCCAGCAGACTTGCACATATTTGGATTTGTCGACGGTGTGGCCACCGTTTTCGTAGCTAAAAAAGTGAAGGACTCTGTACAACCTCTACATGAGGTACGTCCACGAATGACTATCGTTAGCAGAGCTGGAAGTGATTGCCTAAAAACTGAGGCCTTCCTGATTAGCAGAAGGTGGAGACTCTGCATATCATCGTTGGCAATACTTCTATCACGAGCAAGAAGGTAAATATAGCCCAAAGAGGCTATGTTGGTTATAGGAGGCATGATTAGTATTTCTAAGCTAATTCTAAAAACAGACGGCACGCGTAACACCAAAAGAGTGCAATAATAAGATACCTGGTGTCTGTGATGCATTGATTAGTCGGCGGAACCGCAGGAATCGGGAATTCAGAATCAAACCCCTTATTAAGTATTTATGACGTCTGCTGTCATAACGTAATGTATTTTTTTAATTTGAGGACATCTTTTAGGGGTTTAAAAACTACGTTAATTACTATTAATTAGCATACTACCTGTATTGTAAAATTCGGCTTACAATTAAAATAGTTATGTAAATTAACAAATTAAAATTTTTTTTAATACCGTCTGAGGGGTATATTGGGTTTCTTAAAAGAATGTAACAGGCAGAAAAAGACGTGGCAGATCCCATAAAGTATATACATATATTCTTGATCACATTAGTTTCACATGCCGGGTCAATATAGCCATGTCCGTCTGTATGTCCGTTTGTACGAAATTATCTCAGAAATGGTAACAGCTGTGTAGAAGCGCCAATTAAGTCAGTATGGACTTCATACTTATGCAGTCAATACAAGTTTGTTTTATTTTTTTGATGTTACCCTCCACCGCCCATAATAAACGAAAAACTTGAAGTATTTGCCTCGTATACATACATAAATACATGTTTTTAACAAATGTCTCAGTAATTATGTCAAATAGGAAAGCCAATGTTGGCATAAAGGATCCCAAATACAACATAAGGGCAATGCTATAAAAATTTTTCGGTACCACGCCCCATTCGCCCAAAAGGAAAATAATCATTATCAAACTTGCATGTATAGTTTTATAAATTAACATTCGTTTAGGCACACAAAGTTGCATTAAGAGAAGATATATATTTACAGTAAAGTTATTACTTAAAATGTAAGTTTGTATGACAAACTTTTTTATTTATAATTTATAAAAAGGAAACAAACTTGTATTGACTGACTAAATATGTGGTCGATACAGACCAAGTTTGAACTTGTAGCTCTTACCATCTCTGAGATCCTTTCGTTCATACGGACAGACAAACAGACAGACAGACGGACATGGCTATATCGACTCGGCTGTTGATGCTGATCAAGAATCCTTCTGCCTGTTACATACAAATCGCCTCTGACAAACCCAATATACCCCTCAGAGGGTATAAAAATATAAATTCAAACTGGGGAAAAGAAAATAAAAATTAAAATTTTAAGATCCAACATTCGTTGGAAAACGATTGGGGAAAGCCCGGAAAACCCAATCAGACCGGTTAGTTGTTGTTAGTTTGTTAAGTTAGCTGTGTTAGAATAGAAGATTTAATGCTATCCAAAAAGCAGTTAAAACTTTTCGATCTATACAGATTGTAATAATCTGCACACACGATTTTTAATAATTTATGTAGAGACCAGTTAGACCAATGCTCAAGAGAGAGAGAGAGAGAGATAGAGAGAGAGAGAGATACGTGTGACTGAGATATTGTTGATGGAAAATCGTTTATAAACAAATTAAAGGGCAAAGGGCCAAGGTGATTATCTTGTGGTACTCCAGATGTAACGTTAATGGGTTTCGAAAAGGCATTTCTGAAATTAATATGTTGAGTTTTGTTATTTAGGTAGCTCGAAATCCAAAATAGAGGGTTATTTGGAAAATCAGATAGGTCAGTGTCAAAGATTTTACTAAAATCCGTATAGATAACGTCAGCTCACTAAAAATTCACTAATTACAAGTGATGTAAACTTTAAAAAGTTAGTGGTTGTTGATCTAGATTTTACAAAGCAATGCTGAGTTGGGGAAATGACTATGCAACAAAGGTGCTGAAGATGGGCAGTAAATATCTTTTCAAACAATTTTGGAAATGCCGATAGTCTTGAAATGTCTTTATAGTTCTGAGATTTTGATTTGAGTCCTTTATCATAGAATGGCATAATTTATGATTCTTTTCATACAAGTAATATTTTAGAACAGAGCTAGGCACACCGTCTAAACCCGACGAATGTATGAGTTTAATGAATTTAAGATCTCGAAGAAGAAAGACCTTAGTGATAAGGGGGCTATTAATACAATAAGATTATTTAAACTATAAGGGTAATTTTGATCGGTACAAAAATTACTAATTCAATATGTAGTTGGAAATTGTCAGCAAATTGGCCATTGGATTAGTGTTCGCTTGAATGTTATTAAAACTAATAGAAGATGGCAGTTCAGCTGATTTCCGTTTGGAATTCACAAATTTATAGAATTGTTTAGGATCTTCAGAGAAGAGTGTCTACTAACGTTGTAAGTATAATTTAAGATAAATTTGGAGTGGGATGAAATGAATCTTCGGGCAATACTAATGGATCAATCCTCGATACAAAACAGTATGAAGGGTCCAGCACAAACACCAGGTTAAGAGACCTGTTAGTTCTATTGCAAACAGGATTGAATTGTCCAACTGATAGTTCTGAGAGACCATCAATAAACTCGATGGAGGTATCAGGTATAAGCGAAAGTGAGTCAATGACATCGAACCATTTAATGTAGGGAATGTTTAAGTCACCAATCAGCTATCGACTTAACGTCGATCAAATGATTGTTAAATATTTTAATATCGGACTGAGGAGGTATGCATGAACATTATAAATAGAGAGAAAAATGAGTAAAACAAATTTTAGAGTCAATAAATTTAATTTCGGAATTATTGAAGGCCAAAAAGGGTTCCGAAGTTAAGCAAGAGTTTACGGCTACCATAACACCACGTTCACGAGAAATGCGATCGCATCTAGAAAAGAACAGAAGAGTATCATATAGAGGGATTAAGCCAGGTCTTCTTTCCTCCTTTGCAAAATAATAGACATATTGTAGTTAAGCAACTCCATATTGCTGGTATTTTGGCGCAGTAACAATCGACAATGAAGTACAAGCAAGAAATTCAGTCGAGTATCCAAACCGTGTAATATCCTCTGAGTTTTATTTCCAATTATACGAGTTCATATCGGACTACGCACTGTAAGACTCAAATATGGACAAGTATTAGTATGTCTTTCATACTCACACTCATGTGTGAAAAACTTTCATAATTACAGTATGATTTTTATGCGATTTTCAGGATCGTTTGATATTGTTATTATGTTATTTGGCTCCAAAAATTAAAATTAATTTAAAATCCAGTGCCTTGTATTCCAAAACTGGAAAAATTGTACAGGTTGCTCTATGTGCATATGTTTGCTAGATATTTTTGGTAAGATACTGGAAATATTCATATGTATCCGCACAGCGTGCAGTAGAGGGCAAAAGATGGGCTGAAGGTGCAAAAAAAATACAGCCTAGTGTGCAATTTTTTAAAGCTCTCATAGCGAGAAATTTTTAGCGCAGCTCGTCCAAGTGATAGTCATATATTTCCAAGACAGACTCCTATCGTATGAGACGTATGATGGATAACGCCAGGACAATCACCTTTCGTATGAGATAAATGAAGAACAACGCCAGCTAAATATTAAGCCTCAGACCAAATTATCGAAATGTCTTGGATGATGACGTTTTTCAGCTTAACCTTTCGAACGCTAGCAAACCTATACGGAAGATCGACCCCAGCAGAATCCACCGGCACAGGTAGAAAAACTTATCTGGCTTATGTCGCAGCTGCTTCAAAGCAACACTTCCAGGATTTCGAAAAACTTATCTGTGATCACTGTGTAAACGAAACAATCGAAGACGCTGAGAACATATTTCAGCGTCCTCTCTTCACAAAAGAACGCGCACAATCCGCACATGATCGAACCTGTGTAGACGGATATCACCAACCATTACAGAGTTGCTTTCTGTACGCAAGGTATTGCTTAAAAGTTCGGATAAGAAAAATGCAAATAAACTTAATTACAACAAATTTACTAATGAAAATTCGTTTTAGTTTAATTTCGACGCAATATGCCTTGCTTTGCCCACACAATTAATTTAGTTGTGCAGGACTGCCTGAAATTAGATTGTTTGGCCTTTTTATTAACTAAATGCAAAAGCACTGTAGCGTATTTTAAAAGCAGTTCAGTCGCTTACAAAAAGTTAAAAGACTATCAAAGTACAGAAAAAAAATATAGTCTTAAACAAGAAGTCCCTACACGATGGAACAGCGCATACCATATGATACAGAGAATTTTACAGACGCATGAGGCAATAGGCAAAGTATTTCTAACCACTTCAAAAGCACCTCAGCCATTTACTCTGGACGAATTGGAACTCCTGTCGGACTTATCGCTTTTGCTCGCTCCATTTGACACTGCCACCAATCAGGTCTCTAAAGATGGAGTGACAATATCATTATGTATACCGGTAACTTGTGGTCTTTTGCACAATTTAGAGCCCATGAAGTCAAATCTTAAGACAAGCGAGGGTCTAGAAGCTTGCATATTTTTAAAGAACAACATTTTAAAGAGAATGTCAAAATATGAGGAGCGTTCGTTGCCGCGAATTGGAACATTAATTGACCCAAGATTTAAAAAACAAGGCTTCCGTTGTCCTTCCAATGTTGTTCATGCCGAAAAGCTTTTGGAAAATGAGATAACACTCCTTAAAAATCCATCCAAAGATTCCCTTCTCCCTGTAGCAGAGCCACCAACACCAACTCAACATCGCCAAACGCTATTTCAATTTGTCCAAAAAAATATTGAAGATTTACCACGAACAAAAAGGGCAGACGTCATTGTGGAGTTTCGGCAATATTTCAATAAAAAGCATTGTTCTGAGGACGTGGAGTCTTTAAAATATTGGAAGGTTGCTATAAAAATTTGGACTATTCTTAGGAGAATATATAAATAGCGTTCTTTTAATTGCAGTATAGTGAAGCCGGAATAAAATCTCTTGTGCCAAAATTTTTATGTGTGCCCGCAACATCAACCGAATCGGAGCGCATGTTTAGTAAGGCTGGACTTATTACATCCAATCGTCGGGCTTCTCTTAAGGCGAAACACGTTGACATGCTCCTATTTTTGCAGAAAAACTCGTGGATAGTTTTTTGTTCATTATAAACTCTTGAAATTATTTGATCTCAAAAATAATTTTAAATTAACCAAATGAAAAATGGAAATGTTAAGTTTTTAGTTTTTAAGATCTCTAAAGATCTCTTTTATTCCAAGTTGAATAAGTTATGTTATTATTTTTACAAGTTTAATCAGACGTTAAATAAATGGAAAATGAATAAAATTAATATGTGAAATGATTTTAGCAAACGGATTTCAGACAATTTGTTAAAAAAAAAATTAGCATAAAATTTTGGTATGAATTAATATTCTTGAATAAAAACCGATACTATCGATAGTATCGAATTTTTCCTTCCAAACTATCGAAAATATCGAATGGCGCGACTATCGATAGTTTGCCAGCACTACACTGCAGATCTTGACACAAATAATATACAACATATATGTATCTCAAGATTGAAATATTTTTAATTTACAACCAAAAATAAAAAAATAACAAAAACTAAACAGTTTTTACATCCACTCATAGGAAAACGTATATTAAATTAATATTAAGGAGACCCTATGGAGATCCATCTAAGTGAACAACTCTTGTTTTATTCACTCACTCATGAGCAACCCAACGCTAGTCTGTGACAAACAGTCAAACGATGAGCATGGCCGGTCGCTTGTGCTCTGGTTCTATTTACATCTATGCGTTGGCATCATAGTGTGCCTGTTGAATATGAAGTCCTACAACAGTGCACTTCGTTGTTATTTAATTTCAATTTTTCAGCCTTTTGCAAATCAGCAACAACAAAGGGGACGATTTACCACTGATGAGTGTATGTGTGGACATAGGTTTCGCCTTGATCGTGGTGGTAGAGTCGCCGCTCATTATCCCGGGGGTCTAAGGTTCGAGTCCCAGTGCGGTCACTGCTACAAATATCAGATGTACAAAGGCATATATGTACATACATACTTATGTACATACATTTTATTATTATATAAGAAGGTACAGAGACACTTACCCCTGATTGAATCTAAAATTTTGGTGCTTATACAGATACAGATATTTGTCTAAAAAGTACATATACTGCCGTTGAAGTCAATAATCTACAATTTAAATCACGTACACACAGTAACCAACACGCAATTTTCAATGCCTTTTTTGGTTGTTAAATTGTTTCTTAAACATCTTCTAATTTCCTGTTTGAATGAAATTGCTTTGATTAAGCCGAACGGACGATGTTTTTCGGGTTGTTGCATACCTCACACAAAGTTATCAGCCCCGATTGCCCTTTATATACTGGGCTAAAAAACAAAAATGCGTGCTTTAATGCCCAAACTGTTCGGCGCGAAGGCAGTCAAAAGACGTAACACATGTGTACATAGTTTATAAACGTCGGATTGAAATTCACAGACTGGCTGGCTATAAAGCATTTTAACATTTATTGGGTTTGTTACCGAAGAAATGCGGCAGGAATAGCCAAAGGAAACTTATCAGATGCTGCATGGAATTTTTTTCTTTTTCTTTAAAGTAAAGAATTGTTGGAATTCCTGGACGTTTAAAAAAGGGATGCTGAGTATGTATGTACCTATGTACATATGTACATACATACATAAATATGTACGTCTAGAGATACAGAAAAATGCTGTTGGCAGCAATTCAACAGAATGAAAAGCTGGCGCGGAGTAAGTGAGCGATAAATAAAATATATGTACATAGACATGTACATATATATATATATATATATACATAGATTGTAAATTTCTGTATGTACATACATAGATGTTGGTATTTTTTACAAATTATAAAGTAAAAGTTTATTTTGAGTCAAGCTTTTTAGTTTTGCTAAACGGGCTTTAGGAAACTCTAAAGCAGCGACATTTTATACGCTTGCTTATATGTACATATGTATATAATTTAATTATTTGTATTTACATGTACAGTGCTGTCTGGGCATATTAAACTTATTGTTTCACGGCCTTTTCTCTGTATCAGGGGTTTTTAATTGATCAAGACTGTTTAAACAGCGGTATATTTTAGTTTAAAAAATCATTAACAACATTGGTAAGAAAGCACAATAGTTTGCGTGTTCACTATTTAACTATACCCAGACTGCACTGTATTTCGGATCGGTCTAAAGATATCTTAACCTATTTGGTTTGATTGTTGGCTTGTATAGAGTATTTGTCGTACTCTTTTTATGTACTAAATATTACTTTTCTAAAAATAAAAAAAATTTCGTCGCAAAATTGGGTATAGCTTTTAAATTTGCTGAACTTGTGGACCTTGAAAAACTACTATATTTACACAAAAAAAAAGGCTAGTTTCTTTTTCCAAAATGGCTAGAAAAGACGAAAAAGTTATTTTATATTATTATTATATATTATTTGTATGTGTCATTTGACAGATATAACTTTATACAGATTATTTACTTTACTTTGCAAGATCATTAAGTATTGTGAAAACTTTTTAATGTTTAGTAACTTCATATTAGAGACAATATCAAAAGATCCTGAAAATCGCAATGCAACCGGATTAAAGTTATTATCAGTGCATAGTGCACTGATTTCTACTGCAGCTCTGCCGTCACACGTGCAGCGTAAATGGTTCGGTTGTTATTCAGTCTGTTATCTTTGATTTCTTGTTTATGCATTAAATGTTACTCTACTTAAAATAGTAAAAAGTTTCGTCACGAAATTGATATTGATTTTCTTTAAATTTGTTTGAAAAAGAGAATTTTTGGTGGGAAATAGCAAGAAAAGTTCGATACTTCAAATGGCGTTGGCCAAACTTTTTCACTATTTAATTCAAAAGTGTATATTTTTCACGTTTTTCTGTTCGTATTTCACTTGGTGCTTAATCGCTTGGTGCTAAGTCTGGACTATAAGGGCGATACATAAGAACCTCCCAAACGAGCTCACTACATAAATTTTTTTCCCCAAAATTTATTTATAATTATTTATTTGTAATCTCAATTTGCAAAACTGTTGACAGCATTTCCGAAATTGTTGGAAAAAAATCAGTACTGGCTAATTTTTTACCCATCTTTCGTAATCCTCTTCTGATATCTGTTTTTGACTGACAGTTAAGATGTAAACAGATTTGACACTAATATTAAAAAGAATATGCAATAAAAACTTATTGCTAATTTTGCTATTCAATTAATTAATTATTATTATTAAATTATTTTAAATTAATTAAAATAGTAATTTATTACTTATAATAGATATATAATTGAAATAGTTGTATAATACAATAAAAGAGATATACATATGTACATAAAGGGTTTTAAAGTAGCTCATCGCGACGTGAAACTTTAAAACGAGTACTTTAAAACACTGGCAAAATTTTAAACTTTTATATTTCCCGTCATATGTTTACGCTGTTGCTGTCGCATTTGCGAATTGTTTAGTGTGACTTAGTGACTTTAAGTTTAGAATGGCTTTAAAATCACCTTTGCCCATGCAAAAAAAAAAAAAAAAAACAAGAAAGAAAATTTCAGTCGGGAATGGCGACCATATGGGAAATGATAGCAACTGGATATTATGTGAATTTGGCTAAATCGCTCAAAAGACAGAAAATATTTTAGTACTAAGCGTTTCCAGAGACTCTTCCAATGGCAGCTATATAATATAGTGGTCCGATTTGCAAAAAGAATTTGGTACTAAACGTGTACTGAGTGTATTTCCTTAAGATTGTTAAAAGAAATATTTTTTGAACCGATTGTTCCTATGACAGCTATATGATATATTGGTCCGATCAAGCCGATTTAACATATGAACTGCCTGCAGAGAAAATACGCATGTATCCAAATTTCATTAAGATAGCTTTAAAATTGAGAGACTACTTCGCATAGAAACAGACAGACAGATGGTCAGACCGACATGGCTATATCGACTCGGCTGTTGATGCTGATCAAGAATATATATACTTTATGGGATCTGCCACGCCTCCTTCTGCCTGTTACATACAAACTTAAATTTTTATCGCAATAGCAGTGCACTGCTTTCGTTTACGCTGCAGTGTTTACAAGCAGTGCAGGGGTCTGAGGGGTATATTGGGTTTGTCAGAAGTATGTAACAGGGAGAAGGAGGCGTGGCAGACCCCATAAAGTATATATATTCTTGATCAGCATCAACAGCCGAGTCGATATAGCCATGTCCGTCTGTCCGTCTGTGCGTCTGTCCGTATGAACAAACAGATCTCAGAGATGGTAAGAGCTACAAGTTCAAACTTGGTCAGTATCGATCACATATTTAGTCAGGCAATACAAGAATCTTTTTTTTTTGATGCCACGCCCCATTCGCCCACAATAAGCGAAAAACCAGACATACCTCGGAAAAAATACATGTTTTTTGCGAATATCTCGGTAACTATAATACCTAGGGACACCAATTTTGGCATGCAGGTTGCTACTTACAATATAAATATAATGCCATCAAAATTTATTGGATGCCACGCCCCCTTCGCCAACAATTGCGTTGAAACTTCGAATGCCTCTGGTTCACTTATTTCTTAACGTATAGTTTTGTAACTTGGTGTATAATTGGAGACAAATAATATTAAGCAATAATGAAAATTGCATCAAAATCGGACTATAATTAAAAAAGTTTTTCATTCAAACTAAAAATTTTATCGCAATAGCAGTGCACTCCTTTTGTTTACGCTGCAGTGTTTACAAGCAGTGCGCAAGCAGTGCTTGTGTATCTAAAACTTACTCAGTGCACTGCTTGTGTGTATAAAATTTACTCAGTGCACTGCTTGTAAGCAGTCCAAAATGAATTCATATAATTGGAAACGAAGCTCAGAGGGTATTACATGGTCGGCATGCCCGACTGACATTTTCTTTCTTGTTTTTTTTTTTTTAGATTTCAGCAAAACAGCAACAAAGCGATAAGCAAAGTCTCAACTGGTGAATATATGTATGTATGTATATCTATTAATTTTGGCATTGCTCTTTAAATTGTAGCTTGGGTTAATGTCGGGCAGGATATGGATAATACTAATATATACATAGTATGTCTTAAGAACAGAAAATTTATTATAAGAGCAAGCACATAATGTGTTTGGTTGAGATATCTTAAAAAAGTTGAAAGGAATGTTTTCACACGGATTGTGGTTCAATATTAACCGCACTCAAAAACAGAGTTATGGAGAGATATATAATATAATAATATAATATAATAACATATATATAATAGCCTAGTTATGCATGGTTATTCAGATTGTTTAGGTCAACTTTTAATAATTATGATCTAAGATCATAATTGATCCAGATCGATAATGGCATTGTTAGACCCATTGAAGCAATCTAAAACATTACCATTAAGAGAAAACTATGAAGAAAATGGATGTGATCTGTAGAAAACCACGGTTTTGCATCTTAAACTATTCAAATTTAATAGGTTAACTTGGAATTAAATAAAAAATGGAGATCGTTTTGCAAAAGGCTGTAGAAGAGGAACGATTAACAATAACAAAGACTTGATATCATCAACGCATATAAATACGTGGGACTGAGGTATAAGCAATAAAAAATTATTAAACAAAATAATGAGCGATAGGTCAAGATGGCTACCTTGCGGTAATCCAGTTGTTTAGTAATTTGACGTCCAACGACGAGAATTGTTTGGAAACAGAAGAAGGTCAATCTTGTGTAAAATTAGAGAGCCAATTTCTGAGTTAAAGGCTTAACTATTGTCCGGATAAAGCCTTTAAGCCCGTCAATCATAAGAGATGTGAACTCCGGTTGTCAGTTGTTGATCTGAACTTAAAAGAGTCATGCTGAGTGGAGCAAATAATTGATCGACATAGGTGTTGAAAATGAGAGGTAATTACCTATTCCATCAATTTAAGAATTGTCTATAGCTTTTAAGTATCCCTATGGAAACTACCGAAACTACAGGAGTGTGTATTGGATCATAAAAAAGCTATGTTCAGTGATCAGCGGACTCTAAGTACAATTAAAACAAATAAAACTATAAGGATAGTATCAATCGTTGTTATAATTACTGATTGCATACTATATGTTGCTTAAAAAAAGACGCCAAAAAAATTGACTATGAAAAGATTGGTATTTGTCTAATCGTTTTTGAAAACCCTACAGATTTGAAATTGATAAATTTGTAGATCTGCTTACGATTTTTAAAGAACTACATCTGTCAAAACTGTATCTAGACTTTTTAGATCGGTTTCTGTACTTTTCGTTAGCCTACAAAACGGCGCGTTCCCACAAAGCTGATATTTTAAGCGATAAATATTTTGACATTTTTCTAGTTTTTTAGTTAGTTATAAACATTTTTAAACTAACGTTATGGAAAATTACCGGGTATATTATGGTCGATCTACTGTACTTTTATATACCCTTGCAGAGGGTATTATGTTTTTGTAACGAAGCTTGTAAAGCGTTAAAGAGAGCGTGGCAGACCCCATAAAGTATATTTTCTTGATTAGCATTATGCGAACTAGTCTCTTAGTTTTAAAGATACAGCCGCTTAAAAATACTAAGTACGGAAAACTTTTCCGTTTTTTTTGTAGTCGAATCCAAAATAAGTACTTATATAGTACTAATATGTATGTGTAAACCAACTTACATTTGGATCAAATCAGAAATACACACGAGGTGTGTTCAAAAAGTATCGCGAATTTTGAATTTTCGCGGGTTACGTATATTCGAATTTCGATTTTTTTGTGGCGTTATGTTGGTACTCATGTCTCTCACTTATGCCGATAAGCTCGGCCATTTTGAATGTTCACTTAATTGTTGACAGCTGCTTTGCTTGCACGTGTTTTGGATCAACTTAGATTTTTACCTATTCAAAAAAATCGACCAAAGAACCTGTATCAAATTTTGTGTGAAAAACGAAATTAGGTGCGCGGATGCATTCCGAATGTTGACTGTGGCATACGGAGAAGCTACCTTGGACCGAAGCAACGTTTATCGGTGGTACAAAATGTTCTCAGAAGACCGAGAAGATGTACAAAAATTGGCTTTTGCACTACGATAACGCCCCTGCTCACACATCGTTGTTTGAGCGCGACTTTTTGGCCAAAAACAATACACTAATGATGTCGCAGCCACCGTATTCCCCAGATCTGGCCCCTGTGACTTTTTCTTGTTCCCTAAACTGAAGAGGCTCATGAAAGAACGACGTTACGCTATGCTTGACAATATAAAGACGGCATCAAAGGAGGAGCTGAACAAGATAAAAAAAAAATATGATTTTTTGAAGTGCTTCGAAGATTGGAAAAACCGTTGGCACAAGTAATTAATATATCATGGGGATTACTTTGAAGGGGACAAAATAGATATTCATGAATAAATAATTTTTGAAAAAACACAAAACTCGCGGTACTTTTTGAACACACCTTGTATGAAGCTACCATAGTAACAATCGGTTTGTATTATCTTTGTATGACAAAATGTATAATACTGTAAATTCATACAGGGCTTTACAAGGGTATTTAATTTTGAGACTGCCGAAGATAACATATCTCTTTGTAAAGCAATTTCAATGAAATTTGGTATATTCAATTAACGAGACTAATTATGTATGAGTATAAAAACTACTCTAAATACTTGTGCACTTAAAAATCTACAGTAAAATCCAATTAAATAGACTCCGCTTATAATGTTCGACCGGATTGCGACGAAAGTTCGATGACTTGGTTGGTCACCATACAAATTTATATGAAAGAGCATTCGCTTAGTACGTCTCCGCTTTTAGCGACTAGCTACTTATGCCGAAAAAAAAAAACTGCGAAATAATGCCAAAAAAAAGTAAGCGTCAAACGCGGCTGTTAGAAATGTAATTTAATGTTAGAAATGGCATTACATGAAATACTAAAATCAAGAACTTCTGCTATCCACTGTAAAAGCCTGTGAGCTTGAGCCCTGTACCTAAAATTTCTGCAAGAGTTTTATTAGTTAACAAATGTTAGATTAGCACTAACAGCTTAGTCAAAATCGCAATAAGCGCCTTTCTATAAGATCGAGTAGTATTTAATTAATATACTTAGGAACTTGAATCAAGCTTAAATATCTAAATAAAACTTATACATTGTATATAGAAAACTAGAATATGAAGCAAACTGACTGTAAAAGTCCATGTACTTATTATGGAGCAATATCAGGTACGATTATTGTTATGTTTCAAAGTTCTAAAAGTATTTGCCAAAAACTATTATACAAATATAGCTTCCACTTAGAAATCAAATCGATTTTGGCCAGGATATATCTTCTATTTATATAAAACTCTTTGTCCTCACTGACTGATTTACAATCGCCGCCCAGGCCAAACTACAAGAGCTACATGCATGAAGTTTGCACACAACGTACCATTTATTTACACCATTTCAATAACCTACATTAAAATTAAAATTTTATTTAGCCGGCTGTTTTGTTTCTTTTTTGCAGCGATACACATACATATGTATGTACATAGTTCAAATTAGCTGTTTATTTTTCCCTTATTAATAGAACGGTAGCAGCAACAACTGAACAGCGGTGCTAAATAACAGAATTCTGTTAAGCACATTGAGAAATTAATATATTTCTTAGTTAATTTAAAAATTCATACCTAATATATGTTCTACAATATATATCTACATATGTATGACAGTTATATCAAACAAATATCGTATCATTATTTGTATATCGCATTGAACATGATATCACTACATAATATATAAAAATGTAATATCGATGTATCGATAACGAAATTTGATACTTTTTGTTAAAATAGCATGTGTTATCAAAATATCAAGTATCGACACTCGCTAATATCTGACCTTTTTTTAAGTTACTTTCAAAATATTTTGTGAATTTCGTCAAAACGATGAAATAAAAACGTGCTTAAAATTCTCTTTTTTGTTGTCGACGATGACTCTTACAAAAATAATCGAGTACACATTAAAGTTATACAAGTGCAGATATTTCTATTGTGTTTGGGAATTGTTATAACAACTTTCGAAGAGCTCCTTTTTTACATTTTTCTAGATTTTTTTAAATATATGTATATGTCAAGTCATTAGATTACAAATAAAATGCTCATCATAAGTATGGAACTGAAGTCACAGTATTTAATGGTTATGCTAATGGAGAAACTGCATTCATTCTAAAGAGCAAACATTAAAGTTGGCATGAATAGCATTGTGAAATGTTCCAATAAAAAAATTTTGAAAAATAATTTGCAATATTGCCTATCCATTAAAAAAATATTTCTTGTTAAGCATTTATACATATTGTCAATCATTCTTATTTTTCACAATATTGCTAGTAAAATAATATTTTACACTTACTGTTTAAGTCAAATTGAGGCTTTCAAACTAAAAAGCTTTTAGTGATATGACACATACAGTTATCAGAATTGAGCCAAAGTTGGTTAGGATATACGTCAAATATGTCTTTATTTTTAGCATTTTGGAAATTGTGTTTAGACGATTTGAGAGGTAGTTGGAGCCATACATAAACTCTCATATGCGAACTTTAGCGGCTCTCACAGTCTCTGAGGTCCAGGTGTTCCTAAAGTTAAAGGAGCATTGCTATATTGAATTTTGATTTCTATTGCCTGTTATACAATAAAACTCTTCTGACAGACCTAATAGACCACAGTACTTTAAATGGTCAAAAAACTTGATTTTTTTATTTTTAATATTTTGCTTAAATTAAATTAAACTAAATGTTTTTTTACTTACTTTTGTATAGAAATTTGGAATAATCACAATCCATATTAATATTGCCGCTGTGTGTGTGTGTTTGTGTTTGTTTTACTGTAGTAGTGGCTAATGTTGATATTCCAGATGCTGCTGCCGGCTTGATGATTCGTTAATATAGACATGAAGCTTCCTTTAGGGGCTGTTGTATTTAATTACACACTACATTTATACTGTTTTTAGTTGCAATCAATTCACTTCAAATAAATAATAAACTAAAAAAAACAAGTCAAAAAATATCTACTGTATATAAATTGCGGTGACCGATGACGTTAGCGCAAACAGAGCTGACACAAAAATTTGTACATACATAGATTGCCATTGGAAGAGGAGCAGAATTCTTAAATAGAGAAATTTGCTCTTTGAATGTTTTATTTTATATATTTTGTTTTACAAAAGTTGTAGTTTTGTTGACACTGTTGTTGTTCAATATTATTATTGTGCTGCTGCCTGTTGCATTTTAAAGCTACTTAATCACGCCTATCTATTTATTTATGGCATTATAACTTTTTGGCTGTTTTCATTGTTTATGCTGTTCTTTTTCACTTATTCGCCGGTGTATTGTTGTTCGCTGGTAAGACGATTGTTTACGTAAGTACAGTAGAATCTAGTCATAACGACTGCGCTTATAGCGTTCCTCCGGTTATTGCTACAAAAATTCAATGACCATTCAAGCTAATAAGAAAATAAAAATAATTTTCCGTATATAACGCCGGTCCCTATGTACATGTATGTACATATGTACATACATTATGTACATTATCACAACGAAATACCAAACTACTGCATATTGCCGGTTCAAATGGTGCATTGTTGAAATGTACGTACATACATACATACATATAATCGCGGGCGGGAGTGTCAGTCATTTGTTATTCGTGAACATAGTATATTTAATAAAAAATAGTGCGTTAACTTTAGGACGCTGTTAATGCTTTTACCGCTGTTGCTGGGCATTTTGTTGTAGCTGCCGTTGTGACAGGGCTTTTTGGAATCTCTGATTGGATTTCAGCAACAGTTGTGCTAACTTTATTACCTCAAATACACAATCTGGTGTTCTACAAAAATATACAACCACAATAAAAAAAAAACAACTAATTCACAAAGAAATCGATTGATTTAGAAAATAAAAAAGTTTTGCGTCAATTTCACACGATGTTATTTTACATGAAGAACAAATTTGTACATATGTATGTACATACATAAAGACATTTACTTTTGAATGCATATATATACATACATACATAAAATAATAATTTGCTACGCAGCCGTTGCGAATTAAATTGAATTTTGTTCCGTTTATACTATTTTGAATTGCGATTAAAGACGTGTGAGTTTGCGAATTCGTAAATTTGTATGCACATATGTACATACATATGTCTGTACAAATGTAGATATATCTACATGCATGTACATATGTATGTATATTTATGTCTTAATAATGATTCTAGTTGCGATGCGGTTTTCTCACATACTCGTTGAGGGTTTACGTTACAGTTTTTCTAATACAAGTCGATCAAATTCTTTGACAGAAGTCTAAGATTTGTTCTTATTTAGTTTTATTTTAATAAAGAAGAATATTTTCTGTGCTGTCAAATATTTTTTACTTTCTGATTTTAATTTAATTTATTAACTATGTATGTTTGTATGTGCTGCGCGCGCTTATTTTTATATGCAGTACGTGACGCCAGCACAACCGACGTTATAAACAAAACTAACAGTACGAAATTAGCTCGAAAAGTATTTCAGGCAAAAATTAAAACTAAAAAAGAGCTCATTGCGCGCGAGCGAGCCGTGTTGTAAAATTGCCAACCTACCCAAACACGCATACACATTTTCGCGCAAGTAACACTCACAACAGAGACCACGAATCATGCCCGAAGACTGAGCCCCAACAATTTGTTGAATATGCGCGCTACACACATTTATTCACACACAACCACAGGCAGATACAGTGAACGTACTCACTGAGTTGGTCCCCTTTGCTGAATAGGCTGGACTACAACAGCAAGTTATACGAAGACAGAGAAAGATATCATGAGAGAAAGAGAGAATAACTTTGAACGAGAAATAGCTTGAGAGAGAATGCTCTTGTAGTTCAATTCGAAGAGAGAGAGAGAGAGAGAGTAAAGTATGAACAGCGCATGAATCAGCTTCCGGTATTGCTATTTACTGCTTATATCGTTGTTTTCTTGCTACGGTTGATGTTCTTGTTGAGGTGAAATGCTGAATGAGTTGATGCCATGTCAGTCGTTTTGAGCGCTTTTCTGCAACATATTCTATTGCATATATGTATGTATGTACATATGTACATACATGTACACGCTCGAACATAAGAAAGACTCTGTCGGCAGTTCTGTTTTTCTAAAAGTATCCACACATTTCTGTATGTATACTGCGATTATGCGGTACCCGATTCGATAGCAAACGTTGCTAAAACTATCTACTAACTATAATTTATAAAACAATAAGAATGATACAGTCGACTGTAAGATGATAAGTTTCCGCTTCTTTGGATGAATTTTAACAAATCCAAATACATGCCCTAGTATTACGCAAGAATCTTTTTATAAGCGAGAAAAATAAAAAGTGTCGCCTAAAATTTGCCCTGAAGCACTTTCACAAGGTAATTGGTTTCTGAAAAAGTATCCTACTTTGTAATGAGTGCAAAATTAATGTGTTTGGGTCGTGTCGACCCCCATATGTTATAATATAGCATTGCGTAGTCTACATTATGGTTTGGGCATGTGAGTCATGCTCCTGATGGTAAGGCACATAGTTTCTGGGTTACATGACTTGGCCAAGTCTTTCTGAGCATCATTGAGCCAGTAGCCTTGGGAGAAAGTAAACATAAAGGAGGACTATAGATTTTAAAAAGATAATGACCCGGAACACACGGCGGGAACTGTATCAACTTGGCTGATCTGAAACATTCCGCATGTTACGAAACCACCAGCCCAGTCATAAATATTGTTAAAAATTTGTTGTCGATTTTGGAAAAAAAGTCAAAATAACGCAAAATGTCGATCAATTCGAACCTTAAGACTGCTATTAGTTATGGAAGGGTCAAAATGACTCCAAATTTGACCCGAAAGCTGGTGGAGTCCATGCCAAAATGGTATTTGACCACAAGGGTAGACATACCCAATATAAAATGTATTTTTTTTTTATAATTTGTTAGTTTTAGAATTTAATTTGTTAACTGATTGAAATAAGCTGTAGAATTAAATTTGTAATTTTTCGTTTTTAATTATTATTAAATATAAATAATATATCTCAAAAATAAATGGATTAATTGTTTATTAGTGTAGACATCACACTTACAACAAGCATTTAAATTTTTTTGATATTCTCAACAGTTAAGGTTTTATAGGTCCCTAACATTTTTTTTAAGGTGCTGGTTGAAGTAAGCTGTGAACCACTGCACACTGGTCCAAATGCCAAAAATTTTGGCATAAATTCAAATTTTTGTTTGAAGTTTTGTAAAAATAGTATTTTATTCTAATAGAATATTAACTAGGGCATTTAAAAAGCATAATAGTATATTTGAAATCGAAGCCCTGCGTATTTGTGGAGCCTTGGAAGTGAGCTGATCATTTATCGCAAACTTTGATTGTGAATGCTTTGTAAATAAGAGCACATTTGAAACTGGAGTATTTTAGGTAATTTTCGAATATTTAATCAAATTAAAATGGAATACGAAGTTGAAGGTATTTATAAAATAAGTGCATCACGCAATACTTGTTTTATGTTGTGTGTATTTTTTTATATGTGATTTTGTAAAATGATGTTTTAAGCGATTCTAACCTCAAACTTGTTGTGTTTCGTGAAATTGGATATGTTGGATTGTCGTGGACTGTAATTATTAACACCATGTTGTTCATCAATATGTATGTATATAATACGAGGATATTAATCTTATTTGCCAGTTTTTGTTCGTTATCCTGAAAATTGACTTTTTCCAGACAACATTTATATGAGCCACGCTGAAATGCTTGAATTTTGGCTGTCCAATAATCTGCAAGCCAAAGGCCTTGCTAATTTTTATACCCTCTGAGGGGTATATTGGGTTTGTCAGAAGTATGTAACAGGCAGAATGAGAATAAAGTATATATATTCTTGATCAGCATCAACAGCCGAGTCGATATAGCCATTTCCGTCGGTCTGTCCGTATGAACTCAGAGATGGTAAGAGCTACAATATTCGTTTTAGTCAGTATCGACCACATATTCAGTCAGGCAATACAATTATCTTTTTTTCTTTCGATGTCACGCCTCCTTCGCCCACCAAAAGCACAACTACGTTGTAACTTTGCATGCCGCTGACTCACTAGTTTCTTAACGTACAGTTTTGTAACTTAGCACATACTTGGAATCAAATAATATCAAACAATGTGAAAATTTCATCAAAATCGGGCTATAATTAAAGAAGATTGTCATACAACGAAAATCGTTCCTTTCAAGCAAGGCATAGCCACGTGCATGGCACTAAGCTCTGCACACAAGCAACGAAAACGAAAAACGTGCGAGCGAGACAGATATACAAATATGTGTGCATGTTAAGTTCCTGCAGCAGCTACTCCAATTTAAACTCATATAATTGGAAACGAAGCTCAGATGGTATTACATGGTCGGCATGCCCGACTGACATGTTCTTTCTTGTTTTTATTCAAAAAGTTGTGATCCAATCGGACTTACCTTTTTCTCAGGCTTAACAAATACTATCACAATATTGCCTACAAAGTTTCAGGTCTGCAACTACATTTTTCGAATTTCTGCCAAAGTTTATGGCATTTGGACTAGTGTGCACTGTATGTAAAGCAAAAATGGAAATCTGCTGTCGACTATGCAAGATCTAAGGGGAACCATTACTTATACATAGATTTTCATACGTTTGTTCTATATGTATATATATGTATATATATATAAATATCACTGCGGACTGTAGTTCGCGCTAGTGAAGAAAGAAAAAGCCAAAAACACAAGCTCAGTGTAGTTCTTCACTACTATATATTCTTAAAAATGTCAACATAGTGATAGACTGGTCTGATCGCAAAGGGATATCTTATTTGAAAGGTATTTTGAATAGTATTAGATTTGCTTACTTAAATTTCGAATTAATTAATTAGTTTTTGAGAAATTGACATTTGAATTTTGTTTTTTGAGTTCACATTATTGCGTGTGGTGTATTGGTTGGGGCAAAAGCTTCCATTCTTTGTTTGCAGTTAGTTGAAGCTTATGAATACGCGTCAAGTGATACCTTATTTGTCTAGATCGGACCATTCCATCTTGAAATTTATGGAATTTTCGACGCCATTTTGAAAATGAGATGAAAAATAAAAATCGCGTTTGTTTGTTTGTGACCCGAAGTAAATGTGTGAAGCTTTAAAAACTAAGAAAAGCTTGCTCTACCACTTTTTCGAAAAACCGCTAGTTTAGCGGGAAAAGCTACAAAATATTGCAATTTTAACAGGTCATTGTAGCCAAACCACTTAATATATATATAAAATATTAGTATATCATTTGGTAGGTATTAAAAATATCATGTCAACAACTGAGCATTACTGGACTGTACGTTTTTAAAATTTTTTATATTTTAGTATAGTTTTTATTTTATTTATTTATTATTTTTCGTCACAAAATTTATATCACATATTTTGTGAGTTAAATATATGCGCTTTCGTCACTAGATAGATACCTCGCTAAGAGGTTTTAATATGATACTAGCAATATACCCGCAGCTTCGCTTGCGTTAGAGATTATGAAAATTAAGAATGATTGAAGAAATGTATAAATGCTTAAAAAAATATATTTTTAATGGATAGCTAATATTGCAAATTATATTTCTTATTTTTTAAATTCTTTTTCATTTTGTGGTTTCTCCAATAGGAATATTTCCCAACTGACAATGCACAGAAAGTTTTGAACAATGCAACAATTATGTGTACTAATGTGTATTTATCATTGCTCAAATAAAACAATGTAATATTTTAAGTCTTTAATGACATGTAGTATTTATTTATAGGTGAAATTATCAGCTACAGAAATACTTCTCTGGATACCATATTTTTATACATTCTGAGTTTATTTTTCCATCAAGGGCAAGAATTATTAAGTCGCTCTCAGAGTTAACTTGTGAGCAGGCAAACCATAAGAAAAACAATCATCTATCAGGTTAAGTCGTGCCAACTTAAATGTTTGTCCCTTGGAATGAATGCAGTTTCTCTTTTAGCACAACCAATTACATAGTATTGCTTCACTTCCGTACTTATGAAGAGCATTTTATTTGTAATCTAGATCCATTACAAAGTTAGCTATGTATATCGCTTCTAGCTTCTTGCTTCGCTTCTTGCTCTCAGATACCAATCTAATGACTTGTTACAAATATTTAAAACATCTAGAAATATTTTGGAAATGAGCTCTTCGAAAGTTGTTATAACAATTCCGAAACATATTAGAAAATATATCGAAAAGCTTAACAATGTTTTTGCAAAAATATCTGCACTTGTACTACCTTTAAGGTGTACTCGCAATTTTTTTTTTTTAATATTAGGCAACAAAAAAGAGAATTTTATGCACGTTTTTTTATTTCATCGGTTTGAAGAAATACACCAGCTAATAAAAGTGTAATGTAATTATGTCCTTTAAAGTTATATTAAATGCTTCAAAGGCAACATTGTAAAATTAGTAAGCTGCAGCCCAACAAAATTAGTTTGGACAAATTTTTAAAATGTAACGTAAAAAAGATCCAAAGATATTAGAGAGTATCGATACTTGATATTTTGATAACACATGTTGCTACTTCAACAAAAAGTATCAAATATCGTTATATCGATACATTTATATTATATCTTTACATATTATGCAGTGATATTTCAGAACTCTGTTATTTAGTAGCACTGTTGACTTGTTGCTCCTATTATTCTATTAACAAGGGCAAATTAAAAAGCTGATTTTAGCTATGTATGTATATCGGTGCAAAAAAAAAAAAAAAAACAAAACAACCGGCTAATAGAATTTCAATATAGGTTATTGAAATTGTGCAAGTAAATGCCATAAGCATAACATTATTTGTCAGTTTTGTTTAAAAAACTAAATTTTAATGTTAAGAGTTGTTTTGCAACTATTATATCATATGACAGATATATGATTTAGTAGTCCGATCTTAACCAAAATCGGGCGGCATATGTATCTATATGACAAACAGGTAACCTGTGAGTTTGGTTGCGATATCTTAAGAAAGAACAAAGTCTTCATAGTAAGATTATTTGACCTTTGACTACGTTGTGTGCAAATTTCATGCATATATCCCATGTAGTTTGACCAAGGCGGTGTTTGTAAGTCAGTCAGTGAGGACAAAGAGTTTTATATATGTATATAATGAATATTAAGAAATAGTTTGATTGCAAAGTAAGCAATGCAGAATAAACAACATGTTGGCAGTGTACAAAATATAATAGAAATAATATTATAACAATATTATGTTATTTTTATTATTATTTTATAATATTCTCCCACACGATGCCATAAGAGTTTGGTACCATCATGTAGTCATGCACAGAACACAACGATAGGTCAGTCAGCTGATTGTTCAAACATTAAACAACCAGGCATACAGAGAAAAGAAACAAGAAAATGTCAGTCAGGGCATGCCGACCGTGTAATGAAAACAATAAAAACGTACAGTCGAGCACTCTCGACCGTATAATACCCTGTGTTTCTCATTCCGGATTTTATGAATTAAAATCGGTATTCATGTAACACAACGAGTAAAGTCAATTCAATAAAATAAGTTATATAGAGTAGTCGTTTCTGATAATGCGTTGAGAGTAATGGGGTAGATAAAATAAAATATTTCTCCTAGTATTTGTCTACTTCATCAATGTTATTGTTTTAATATGATTGCCAAAAATCTGTGTTACGTGATATGTTTTGAATTTTCCATTTATTATTGACATTATTATTTGCTAAAAAATGCAAATCGATCGAAAAATAATCAAGAAACCAATATCATATCATATGAAGGAAAAATTTAATCGGGCATCCTGACCGTATAATACCCTTCGACTTTTATTTTCAATTATTTAAGTTCAAATTGTAGTACTTGCTGCAAGAACTTAACACGTGTTTTTACGTTTGTTTGTCGTTTACACTGCTCGTGTGACAACAGCGCTGCTGCAGAGCCAGTGCAATGCATGTGGTTTTGGCTCTGCATAAAATATTATATTTCGATTGTATGTACACTAGTCGGCATAATTATTTTGACAAAATACTTTTGCGTTTTGCTTTTGAATGGCACCATAAAAAAAAAGATTTTTATTCACATAATATATTAAGTTAACACAAACTTAAAAATAGTCAATGAAATAATTTTTGTTTTAAACTAGAAATACATATAGCAATCCATTTTAGTTTTAAAGTATGGCATAATTATTTTGACACGATTTGAACTAAAAAGATAAAAAAATTTAAACTCAATAAGAGTAATAGAAAGGAGTAATACTTAATTAAACGTATAACCTCCTTTAGCTTTAATGACTTTTTTAAGACGTCTTGGCACCGAATCAACCAAGCTTTAAAGAATTTCTGGAGATATTCCTTCCCATAGTTAAGTGAGCTCAGAAATGGTCTCTTCTCTAGTTTTAATCAACGAAACTGTTTTTTTTTTTTTGCATTTCAAAAAAGACCAGACGTTTTCCATAATATTTAAGTCTGGACTTTGAAAAGTCCAGTTCAAAACGTTAACAACAACATTCCCCAAAAAAATGGTTATCACATAGGCTTTGTGCCATGGGTATCCTGATACAAAATAAACAACTCACCAATAAGCCGATCTCCGGAAGGAAATGCATTATCATTTAGGGTGGTCAAATATTGACTTTGGTTCTTATATCCGTTTATAGGACCGAAGTCACCCAACCCATCATATGCAACGCATCCCCGAACATAACTGAGCCTCCATCATGGCTCACTTTTTGGCAAATGGGTCGTCTCTATTTTCCTTGTTCGCTGGGCAACCTCTCAAAAAATTTGGTTTTGGATGAGTCATGCTCCAAAGAGCTTTCATCCGTCCATAAAATTGTTCTCCAGAACTCTTTTGACTTGTGCATGTGTTCTTTTGAGAAGGCCAGTCTCTTTATCTTATTTGCCTTCGATATAAATGGCACGTCCTTGGTCGTGATTGTTTTGAATTCTGCTTCCTTTAAGCGTCGGTGGATGGTTCTTTCACTGATCGGAGCTTTGGCTGTCGAATAGCCCTGCTGCTTGTCGAAGCTTCAGAAGCACATTTTCTTGGTTTTGAACATAATTTTTGCACCGTTACGGAACTCAGCAATGCCATCATCAAAATAACAAGAAAGAAAATTTCAGTCGGACATGCCGATCGTGTAACACCCTCTGAGATTCGTTTCCAATTATATGATTTCAAATTGGAATAACTGCTGCAAGAACTTAACATGCACACATGTTCGTCTTTCTGTCTCGCTCGCACAATATTTTTCGTTTTCGCTGCTTGTGTGCAGAGCTTAGTGCAATGCACGTGGCTATGCCTCGATTGAAAGTAATGATTTTCGTTGTATCGTTGATCTTGATGCAATTTTCAGTATCGTTTTCAGTATTGTTTGTCTCCACACTATACGTAAGTTGAAGGCATTATGATTTTGTGCTACTTATGGGCGAAGGAGGCGTGGCATCCAAAAAATGTTGATGGCATTATCTTCATACTGCATCTAACAATCTGCATGCCGATATTGGTGGCCCTAGGTGTCATAGTTACCGAGATATTGTGGGCGAAGGGGCGTGTCATCGAAAAAAAATATCCTTGTATTGACTGACTAAATATGTGGTCGATACTGACCATTGTAGCTCTTACCATCTCTGAGTTCTCTTCGTTCATACGGACAGATGGACGGACATGGATAAATCGACTCGGCTGTTATTGCTGATCACGCCTCCTTCTTGATTTTAATCCGATCTTAATGCGATTTTCACGTTAGTTTAATATTGTCTGTTTCTAAACAAATGTTTCTATACGTTAAAAAATACGTGAGTTAGTGACATGTAAATTTTAAATAGGTTTTGTTTCTTATGGATGGGGGAGGCGTGTCATCCACAAAAATATCATGTCATTGTCGTTGTCAAGGATTGCGATGTATCGCTCTTTGAATTTATATGTTGTACACGATCTTTTTTATTTATTTGTAACTAAAAATTTTACCTATGGTTTATAACATAATTAATAACATCAAATTCATAAAATAAATAATTTTTTCACTTATTTCACAAAAAAATCAACCCAATAATCCAACTTAATATTCAACTGGAGTTTCCGAAGCAGTATTTCTGCATACAAAATAGTATACAAAGGGACCATTGAAGGTTCTGAAAGAAATTATAGAATTTGCAGCGTAATGTTTCTGCGAGGTTTTCAAAGAAACGATTGAGAACGCAGCGAAAGTTTGAGTAGGGAATTAACAATTCCCTACCGAAAGTCGCGGCCTAGCCAATGTAAAAGCGAATGAGAAATTTACATGAAGAAGTAGTAGTACAAATTGTGATATATTCTCTGATATATTATCCAAAAACAAACAAAATATATAAAATAAAAATATCCCCCAAACAGGACGTTTTGTTTACTTAGAAAACTTTGTATCAAATAAGCTGTGACTTTCATTTTGGGCATTTCACCATAATGTGATTTGTGCACTCGCACGCCAAATGAAAGAACGGTTCCTTAATTTTACTACTTAAGAAATACATCCACCATTCTGCGTTTAAAATTTATCAATAAACCTTCTAGTTCCGATAATAAACTTTAAAAAAAAAAAATTACTGTATCAATTAAGGTGTTAGGCACTGAAGTAATGCCATGACGTACATGTATATGTACATATCAGAGAACTGCAACGAGTAATGAATTTTCAATCTGATCCGAATATTGATGTATACCCGTTGTGATTTATTCACATTTCCTGAGCGAAAAAAATCATCTCTTATTCAACTGATTATTCATGATTTATACTCGCTCTGAAAGTTTGTGCTTCACTCACTACTCGTGATTAAAAAAAGGCAACACACGCACCTTACTCTGAGCGTAAGTTGCAAACACTCGATTGTGATTTTTCTGTGAGCTGAGCGTACGACACGCTCACAGAACGGTTGCTACTCGATGAGTGAGCGTTAAAAAAGCGGGTGCTACTCGATGAGTGAGCGTTAAAATAGCGGGTGCTACTCGATGAGTGAACGTTCAAAATGCGTGTGCTACTCGTACGTGATCGTACATTGACCGCGCGATACTCGCTCTGTGAATGAAATTTGAGCGTTCGACGCCCGCTCTGTGAGCGTCGCGCTACATAGTCCGTGAGCGTTAGATTATTTCGAGTTAAACGTTTGCCTGCACATATGTGTATCCATACATACATACATATACTTTTGTACATCCACGTAAGTCGTATGCACATATGTATGTATGTATATTTCTACCAACGCATGCAATAAAATTAAGGAAAACGGTAAATACGGCTCTCTCGCTCTCGCACATTACAAGAAGAGTGCACACAAACCAAAAAGGTCTTTGCTTGTGCGTCGCGACTCAGTCTATGCGATTCTCATAAAATCGTCATTTGCTAATCGTTTGGTGATTTTGTGTGATACTCGCTCTGTGAGCGTCGAAAACCAACGCTCAGTTTTCATTCATCCCTCACAGATTTTTGTGCTACTCGAGTTTTTGGTGAACGAAATTTTCGCTCACACTCCGCTCACGTGTCTGTGATTTTTGTGCTACTCGATTTTTTGTGAACAAAATTTTCGCTCACACTCCGCTCGAGTGTCTGTGATTTTTGTGCTACTCGATTTTTTGTGAACAAAATTTACGCTCACAATAAAATCATACTATGACGCTCACTTGTTACTTGAACGATACTCGATTGAAAATGTAGAGCTACTACACTCGAATTGATTTGATTTTTTGTAGAAGTGAACAATCATACTCGAGTATACCCGTTGCAGTTCTCTGGTGGATATTTAATTTTTGAGTTGAAGTCGATGTCTTAACAAAATGCAATCCTCGCAGAGCTACCAAACCAAAAAACATTTGCATATCGCAATAAATGCAGGCTTAATCTGTGCAATAAGAATGACAATGAGTGTTTTTAAGTTTCCACTGAAGTTAAAAATTGATTTCTGATTGCATTTAATAATTATTATTGTGTGCCAAAACATTGAAAAGACAAAAAAAAAAAAAAAAGCCCAACGAATTTAATTCTCCGATTATATTGTTTTGCTGCTCATCAGAGAACTGAAGCGGTGGTTGTTTTGTGTGCCATATGCATACGCGCGAAAATTTCGGTTGAGGTTTTACACACACAATTTGCTATCTCTACAGCCACATAAAGCCAATGCGGTTAAACATAAATTTGTTCAACCATGAATACCGTCACAACATTCTTGGACACCTTTTCTTGACCAGAATGTTTACGCTAACACATTGGTTAATATATTTGGACACAACAATTGCAGAATGTTCACAGTTCATCTTCCAAAATTATACTTACTAAACATAATTGTAAGACCAACAGAGAGTCCAGAATACAGAATAAGATAAGAAACACTTTAGAAGTATAAATAGATCTGAAACATGATAATGTAAAATCGTTTTTCTCTTAATTCTCAATGTATATATAAAAGACTAATACTCTAAGGAAATAAATTCGGTCCATATTCTGACTTCAACTCCTGCTGTTATGTTTATTTTTCTAATTTTTATGTATTTTTTGACTCACGACGAGCTCGACCACGTTTCTCCTGACGGCCCAAAATACTGACCAACAGATCCCACAAAGCTCTGCGCCCAGATTGACTTTGCAGTTACCAGAAATATATCACTAAATCTGATATGTGCTGTCCTGATAAACCTACTCCAATAATATTGGACCAATATCCAGAACACACAAACTCACCCGAGAAGCTGACTTCTTAAAAAACATACTGGCTTAAATACAAAAAATATATAAGTTTACACATTGAGCTTAATCCACGTCTAGCTGTTGGAGCTGGCATTGATATCTTTAATATTACTCTGGAGTCCGTATTCGTTTCTGCAGATGTCATCTCAACGCCCCAAATAGCAAAGCCAATATACAATTAAAAGAGGACAAATGTACAAAATAAATAGCTCGTTCTTGTAAAGCGACGCTGACGACGAGAATGGCAATCCAACCGATCGCTATCGGCAATGCAGAAGTTAAAAGACGCTACAATCAAACTCACTAAAGTGATAAAACAGGAAGAAGAACATACTCAACTTAGTTATATCGAGTAACTATCAACAATGAGTACGAGAAACTCACTGTGGAGAGTGCACCCAACTCTTAGCCCACCGTCTGTAACAGTGATGCCGATAAGAACCCAAGCAGACGGGTGGGCTCGCAGCGATATAGAAAGAGCCAATACAGCTTCCACACCATCCAGTTGGGTTCCGCCCGAACCCGAAAAAATCTCCTGATTGTGACCTAATAAGCCCAAAGATGATCATTGAGCTTCCTTATTGTGCCATCCATATCATTGCCCAGCTCGTCACTTCCCAGAGAGTTAAAAAAATCAATTATAATAATGATACCGAAACCATGGAAAGACCAAACAGTTCCCTCGTCTTACAGACCTATAAGCCTGTTATCGTCCCTTTCAAAGCTTTTTAAGAAGTGTCTGCTGATCCATATTAATCTAAGTAAGTTGTACTAATACTGCATTGTCCGACGACCATACTATTGAAGTCGATGTTCCACAAGACAGCGTATATGGGTCAACACTGTACGTCCTTTTCCTGACATCTCACCAGCAGTCGTCTAACAACTTCCACCTTTGCTGGTGACACAGCTATTCTTAGCCACTACAGATGCCCTTTGCAAACAACAAAGCAACTAGGTCTTCATTAGGCCGACGTAGAAAAATGACTATCAGACTGGCGAATTAAAATAAACGAACAAAAATGCAAGCATGTAACCTTCACCATAATCAGCCAAGATTGTTTACCGCTCATACTATATAATACCGCACTTCCAAAAGCAAACGATACAACGTACCTATGAGGACACCTTTATAGAAGACTTACATGACGGCGACAAATTGAAGCTAAAAAATCACACCTAGAATAGAAGAAAATAATAATAGCATCCTAATCACTTCGCTTAAGACCTTACAAGACTGTGCAGCCGACCCCGCCTAAGTCGCAACGACCAACCCAGCGATGACCTTTACGGACGCGCGTTCAGAATACAGTCCAACAGTGGACTGTTAGTTAAAGTATATTAATAAGATTTGCAAACTTATTGTTAATTTTCCAAATATAAGAAAAGATCCAATAAGTAATACAAGCATTAAAAAAAAGTCTGGTGGTTTTGCCGCACTACATAAAAATATTTAGGATTGTTTTTAATGTGGTGGGTTCTGGACTTTAGCTTGTGTGATGTGTATTTATCATTGCTCAAATAAAACAATGTAATGATTTGAGCCTTTAAGCTACTGTAAACTTCTCTACGTACTGCGTTTCTTGTTTTCCCATCAGATGCAAGAATTATTAACTAACTTACCAACGCGAACTTTCACTGAAAATTAAAGTCTCTTAAATAGAAATGGTTGGTTAGTAGAAATAAATGTATTTTTGGAATAAATATAGTTTCTCCATTAGCACACCCAGTAAATACTATGGTTTCAATTTTAATTTAATTGTAATCTAGTTCCATGCAAAAGTTCGCTTCATCGCTTCTTCTTGTTAAAATAGCTCGCTCAGATAAACAGTCTAATGTCCTGTTACAGATATTTGAAATATTTATTTATTTTTATTAAAGCGAGTAGCAATGTTTATGCAAAAATTTCTGTACCAAGCATGGGCTTGTTGGCGCGCAAACCGTTATTAATTTAAATAAATTTAACAACGGAAGTAGTGAACACTGAACATTAAACGTGTACAAATTCTAGTTGCTTAGCATAGACATAATTAAAACAAGAAAGAAATGTTACAGTACACGGTGTCATACTTTCATGTTTAAAATTTGTTTATGATTACCTACAAAAAATACAACAGTTTTAGAAAATAAGTAATTTTAACCGATTTTTACGATGATATAGTAAAATTGGATGAAATTTGGTTAGCATATGTAGAATGATTGCAAATTTGGTTAACATCGCTTAATAAATAGAAAATATCTTTATACTAGATACTTAAAGCCGATTGGGCCTATAGCACCCTATATGATATAGTTGTCGGATCAGTATGAAATTTGGTTTGTTCATAATAGTAGGCACTTAATGCTTATTGCGTAAATTTTGTGGCGATTCCTTAAAGGACATACAACTTTTTCTTACCAAGAATTTTCAGCCGATTGTTCCTATATGATACAGTAGTCCGATCGGAATGAAATTTGGCAATTATAGCAACTTGGGGAATGATAGCAACTGCATATTAAGTGAATTTAGTTAAAATTGATCAAAAGACAGATCGATTAGAATGAAATTTAATTTGCACATGGGATTTGTTGCTAAACGCGTATTGAGTGAATTGTGATAAAATCGCTCAATAGACAGAAAGCATTTTAGTACTAAGCTTTTCCAACCGATTGTTTCTATGGCAGCTATATGATATAGTGGTCCGATCAGAATGAACGCGTATTAAGTGAGTTTGGATAAATCGGTCAATAGACAGGATGAAATTTGGTTTGCACATGGGATTTGATACTAAACATATATTAAGTGAATTTGGTTCAGAGTGCTCATAAAAGTATTTTTTCAACCGATTGTCCTATGGCAGCTATATTATATAGTGATCTGATCTGGCCGATTTTAACAAATGAACTGCCTGCAGAGAGGATACAAATGTGTACCAATTCATCAACATAGCTTTAAAGCCAAGAGACTAGTTCGCATAGAAACAGACGGACAGGCGGGCATGGCTATATCGACTCGGCTGATGATGCTGATCATGAGTATATATACTTTGTGGGTCGGCAACGCCTCCTTAAATGCTTTACAAACATCGTGACAACAACGATATACCCTCTTTAAGGGTATAATAATCTATAAACTAGAAAGATAAGAGAGAAGTGAAGATTAAGATAAGAGGCTATTATACGAGGAACATAAAATTCGAAATGGGTTATGTTTACGTACAAGTAAAGTTTAAAGAGTATGTATAAGTTATATAGGGATAGTTGAATTCTTTCGACCAGCGCTTTATAAAACCCAAGACACCAAATGCACGATTGACGATAGAAGCAATATGAAGCAAACTTTAGTTTTGGATCCAAGAGGATACTCGGATCAACAACCGAGTTAATTCTATCAAAATCTTTGCTATTTATAATATAGTTACGTTACATTTGCTATGATTAAGATTAACAAATTTACTTTACACCATGTTTCAAAATTAGCAAGGTCACTTTGTAACGTGGTATCAAGGTTGGACTCTTTAACCGACACACAAAGTTTAACATCATCGGCATACATCAACATACGTGAAAGACTTATTGCAGACGGCAGGTCATTTATAAACAGAGTTAATAACAAGGGTACAAGATGACTTCCTTGAGGTACACTAGAAGTTTCTTTAACAGACTTTTTTAGAGCAATGTGCAATGTACAATGTAAATAAAATTATCGGAAGATGGAGGAATGTGGGAACAAGTTATATAAATATATAAAAGTACACTACCACCCGTCTTTACTGTAGATAAAATTTGCTAAAATTTCGGAATTAAGTTAAGTAAGATCCCGCTATACTCAGCCGCTCAATACTACAACGAAGAGTATGACTGAGTATAAGTAATGTGAGAAACGGTTTCGAATATATTCGAGTAGTAAACCGTTTGTTGTTGTTGTTTCTTTCTTACGACATATAAACGAAAACCAATACAAACACAGCGTTTCTTATTGTGTTTTGTTGTTTTCTCCCTTCCATTTTTGCGACTGCTGAGTTTCGACCACGTAGAAAATAAACACTCAGAATATGTACTACTGCAACTCAAATAACTCGAATATTTTTAGCTTTGCCAAACTTCTCATTTCGTCATACGCTGTATTCATTCTCACTCAAGTCGTTTTGTATGAGAAGCAACTTGTTCTAATACTCATACTCAATCAATCGCTGATGGAACACTTTATTTAAATGATAAAATTTTCCGAAGATATGAAAATTCAAATTTTTGCACGTTAACATTGGCTGTAGAATTGGCCTTGACATCATCAGATGAAAAAAGATATTTTGCAAGCTTTTATTTTATCGGGAAACTCCTGGGAGGGTTTGACGAAAGTCACCACCTAATAAAACTGTTATGCCAACTACTAGTTAACTTTCGTCCCTTATGTCGTTCATGTTCTATTAAGAGCTGCAAATGCACCCTTATGGGCCATAATACATTTAGCAGCTGCATTTTTTGTTGTTGCTGTGGCAACATTGTAAAATAGGTAAGCTGCAGCTCATCAGAATTAGTTTGCGATCCGTTTAAATTTATTACTGCAATGATCTAGCGTAAATCACATCGTGATATTTTCGGGTATCCGGGTGCAATATATCGGTATCATCATATAGATACTCGTGCTTCTTGGTATCTCTCCTATCGATTCTACTGCTACAAAACATACTCCGCTTTAAAAACATTTTGTAAAAGCTAACATTTTGTAGACGAATTATTTATTTTGAAAACAAAGTTTGCTTAAAAATACAAATCCGTCGAAAAATAATCAAAATAGTTTAATTAAATTTAGTTTGTTTAGTTTTGTTCATACGGACAGACAGACAGACAGAATGGCTAATGGACATAGCTATATCGACTCGGCTGTTGATGCTGATCAAGAATATATGTATATAGTTTATGGGGTCTGCCAAACCGAATATACCCCTAAGACGGTATAATAATGCGTCGCTATTTGGTCTATGTAAATGTGTTACATAGATAGATATTGTAGAATATGAGTAGGTATGATTTTTTGAATAAACTTAGGAATGTAATACGTTCTACCTATTTCTCAATTAAATTAACAGATAAATATCAAAAGAAATCCCATGATGTTATTTAGCAGCGTTGTTGACCTGTTATTGCTCTGTTAATAAGGCAAATTAAGCAGCTGATTTTATGTACACTGACGAGCAAAACTGTAACACGAGTTCAATATTCTCGCTTCAAAGGTCTGTATTTTCTCTTCTACTTAATGCATGCTTCAGATATTAGTCTCATTTTGTTAGTGCAATATTTGACTATGTTTTCTCCAAATTTGAAGTCATTAGCTAAGCTGGAAGAGAAATGCAATGTAAAAAAGTAAGAAGAGTCAAGTGTTACAGTTATGCACTCTCAATGCAAAAACTTAATGCAGTTGTTTTAAAGCTTTTTTTACCGTTAAAGCTTATTTGTTTGCACTTAACTCGCTAAGCTTTGATCATTTTAAGTCGATTTGCAATGAAATGCAGACATGAGTACAAATGTATATCGCCGCAAATTTTTTATTTTAATATAGGTGAATATCTCTTTCTATGGTACTGTATTTTCTCTTAATATTTACTTGACATAAGTGGATCTGCCGAATCCATTTTTCTATAAATAGCATTAGTCATGTTGTTGAATTAGCTATGTATTTTAGCATGAACTTTATGATCGATTTTGTAGAAATTGTTCCATGCTGTTGCAGGGTTTCACCTTCAGATCCTAATGACGAATTCATTATTTATCATGCTAATGCTCTTTTTAGCCGAATTCAAACAACAGAACAGGTTATTATTGGCCTACTTACCTATAATAGATGGATTTCGTAATCTTTAAATTTATCATGCTATGCGACACTGTGATCAATTTTATTGATTTTTTATAAAGTACGCCTGATTAAAGCGGAATCATGTTGTCTACAGCAACAAGGAGCAAGGAGTTTTTTTCATTTTCAAGTAAATTTACATGTTCCAGACAAATAAGAGATTCGCCGTCATTAAGACACCTTTAGCCAACTCTTAGTGTTCTTACTTGCGCACTCAAGCACGCTCAGAACAATTAACATTCTACAAAACAAGACTGCATATACTGTATATATTTATTTCTTTGAGTTTAATTATTCTGATTATCATCTGCGCAATGGCGGCAGATTGAATGTCAAATCAATACTAAACTTACGAAAAATCTATTCTTACAATAAATCCCGAACTTTGTCGCATTGCCGAACGATGGGGAAAAAAGCTCTCTTGCATTTTTTACAAGTGTCGCTTCCCACGATCACGGACTGGAGGGTTAGGTGTCTGAAAGCATGGCCAGCATTCTGAATCGCTTTATCGCAGCATACAGCTTTTGTAGCATGTGTGTTTTTGTTGTTTAAATTACTGTTTTTTTTTATAACGATTCCTATTTTTACGTATTTGCTCTCATTTTCACTTAAACTTAGAAAAAAAAGTCAATTTATCAAAGGCCGATGATGACATATCATCTTTTGAAAGCCAAATATAAAATCTATGGGCATGCGAAGAAAATTTGCTGAATGGAAATTCGAAAGGTTGCAAAATAAGAATTATTAATACAGAGTTAATGTTAAGCAATAGTTAAAATTTGCTACGGCTTTACTTGCATCCAAGCACATTGTTAAGCCAGTGGGTGATCAACGGGTGTGAGCCGATTTTTACCATAGCAGCTATTAGCAACTCAATCCTTACAATGTTATGGACACTTTTAATATCGAGAAATGCCACTGGCAGAATCTCTTTTTTCTGTAGGACTGTTACTATGTCACTCACGGCCTCATGCAATACAGTCTCGACTAATCTCCCTTTGAGATAGGCGTGGCAGCTCTCAAAGTCCAAGGAGTTAGTTTTTCTCTCAAGTGAAGATAAAGCAGTCGTTCTATCGTTATCAGTATAAAAGATGGATGACTGAAGGGTCTATCATCCTTCAGGCTGTTCGTGGCTTGCTGCATAGCTGTTTTAATGCCTGCAGACTAATAGGGTTCGTTCTAACGTTTTCAATAGATTGATGGGTTTATATTCTTTGATTGAGCAGTGGTTTATCTTTCTCGCTTTGGGAATGAATTCCACTCTCACTTTTTTTCAGTTTCGTGGGATATAACCCGAAAGGATGCATCCTCTGACGATTCTTGTCAGCCATGGCAATATATCACTGCACACGGCTTGAAGCATTGCTGGTCTAATACCGTCCGGTCCCGCCGACTTGTAGGGTTTGAACGATTTGATGGCCCAGGCTATTTTTTCCTCATGTATTATATCATTGATGACGGTCTAGCCACCCATGAGGGACGTGTCCCTAGGTGTCTGGTCAAGAGTGAGACTACAGTCTTGGTCCTTGACCTCTAGACACCCTGGAAAGTGAGACTTCATGAGAAGCTCTAGAGACTCTTGGTTATTTCTAATTGCCTTTCTGGTCACTGAATAGAGCATCCGCTCTACAGAGTCCATCTGTAAACGTTTGAGTAGCTTTCTCAAGTGTGCCAAGGTGTTTTTCACTGGCGGGGTCTGCAGAGACTCAGCGTATCTTGAGAATTTGTCCCAATCCGTTCGTTTGACATTCCTGAAATGTACTTCCTTGTCTTGGAGCCACCTAGTTTCGCACACTATCCTGTAGTGATTCGAGAAGAAGCACTTCTGAAAGATTCGCTATTAGTCACTCAGTTTATGTCAATAACCTCTGCACGACTCTTGTTGCGGAAGCATTTAAATTACACTCTAGAGGCACATTCTTCAATACCGCGGGAGGCTTAACTTGATCGCCGGATTCTCCTTTCGACGTTACCACTATCTTCGAGGGTGTATGGGTTTTCTCACTGCTCGAAGTAAAAATGGTAGTCTTCAGGTGTTCTCAGTTCCATTTGCACTCTGGCACTTTGCCCAGTCCGGCAAGTCTCTCGTACATGCTCATGCGATTTTCGCAGCTTCAGCTTTTTCGTGGTCAGCTTTTTTAAGTCGCGATTTTCTTTTGAGAAACTTGAAAGAACTCTTCTACCTCGTCCACCGTTTTACGTCTGGTCTCCGATGCGCCTGCCAGTGCTTGAACTAGCTCCAGTTCTGGCACAGAAGGTCCTGAGAACACGAATTCTATACCCGAGGTTTTTAGCTCCATATCAACGCCGTCCTGTCTCCAAAGCAGACCATCGTTTGAAGCTTTCTGCAATGTGGTCCACCTCCCCACTATCACAGTCACAGATTTGAAAATTTTGAACCTAATAAAACTTCCACCAATCATTCCCTAAGAGGGGAGGGTTCAGCAGAAGGATTTTTGCCAGTCACAATAAGCAAAAAACCAGATATACATAGGTACGTCAGAGAAAACTCTTTGGCAAGTGGGGCCTCCAACTATGGCATGCAGGTTAATAAATGCAATATAAAGACAAAAGAATTAAAAAATTTAGGGTGCCACGCAACTTGCGCTCATAAGAAACAAAACAAGTTGAAAGCTTACATACCTTCAACTCGTGTGCTTTTAAAAGAATAGTTTTTTAATTCGCTTAAAAACACACAATATCAAACTATCCTGAAAATTTCATGAAGCCCAGACTATAATCAAGAAAGCTAATATGCATTAAAGTATAAGCGCTGCAAAGTAAAGTGTATCTGCTGCAGCGCTTCCGTAACACATGCAGCATAAACGAAAAACGTTGTGCGAGTGACATAGACATACATACATGTCTGCATGTTAAGTTCTTGCAGCGGTTACTCCAATTTGAGCTTATACATATAATTGGAAATGAAAGTCTAAAAACTCTTTAAGAGGATTATAACTTCATCGACGAAAGCTTATATTAAAGTGCAAAATTTCGACCATCAGTTTTGTGACGAAATAATTTGATATTTTGATAGTGAAATATTTAGTATATAAAAATTGTAGAATAAAAAAGAAATGTTATCTATGACAGGCCAAAGATTTGACACCCAACTGAGCCCACTACGGGTTCATAGAATATTTTTATACCGTCTGAGGAGTATATTGGGTTTGTGAAAAGTATGTAACATGTAGAAGGCGTTGATCAGCATCACATGGGACAGACAAACAGATCTCAGAGACGATAAGAGCTACAAGTTCAAAGATGTTTAGTTTCGATGACATATTTTGTCAGTCAATACAAAAATCTTTTTTATTTTTTTTTTTTTTTTGTGATGCCACGCCCCATTCACCCATAATAGGCGTAACACCAGACATACCACGAAAAAAATACATGTTGGCGAATATCTCAGAAACTATTACACCTAGGGGCAAAAATTTTTTAATGCAGATTGATAGATGCAATATAAATATATTGGCATGATTTTGGATCCCACGCCCCCTTCGCCCAAATAAAGTCGCAGAGTTTTGTAACTTCGCGCTATATAAGAGACGAACAATATCAAACGATCCTGAAGATTGCAATAAAATCGGACAATATTTAAAGTTGGTCATACAATGAAAATCGTTACTTTTATACGAGGCACTGCAGCAAAACATTGTGAGAGCGAGACAGACACTCAAATAGGTGTGCATGTTAAGTTCTTGCAGCGGTTTCGGCTATATTACCTCTTTAAGACTCGAGCCTCCTGACCGTGATGATCTCTTATTTATACATGGGGAACGGCAATAGAGGATATGGCAGTTGCGCTACCTTATCGTGGTAGACGGAGAGTTCAACGGAGTCGTGCTTGTCCTCTTCATCCCCAGTAGGTGCAGGCAGGTTAAGAATACCTCAGACCCGAAGTTGTGGAAATTATCCTAGTGCAGAATGATGTGGAGTTGTCTTTCTTACGCATTAAGACCACCGGTGAGTCACTAGCATATGAGTGAATGACGCCTTACTTCTCCATGTTGGTTATTAGGTACTTGACTTTTGTCTGGAAAGCAAGCAGCTAGTGATAAGGCAGTTCATTCATAGGTTTTGTCTTTACCGTATCAATCGTATACCGGGTCACATCGGTCAGTGTCTGCAGTATGTGTGGTAGAGACTGGGTCAGCACTTGTTAGTAAGCGCAGCAGTGCAGAGCGCGCTAAATATCCAAGCCAATTATCCTTTCGTAGATGTGGTCCTGTTTGTGTCAGCTTTAGAATTGACTAGTTATTAAGATACGAACGAAAGTTTTCGAGCGTGGTGGCTTCACTCACTCGACGCGTATTGTGTCATTGGAAGTGTTGCGAAACCACTGGTGAAAACCCTTTATTATGTTAAGCACGACGGCAATTGGCCGTCGTCGGTGCTTAGCGAAGAGTCTCAGGTATGCAGGATGGGATAATAATTTGATCGGGAATCTCATGGATGCCGTCGTTGAACCCTTGTAGCAATATGCTGGTCTAGGAGAAGCTGGTCAACTCGCCCAAGACTGCGCGGCCTAAAAATGTAAAAGTGGCAAAATCTTCTGATTTTATCTATTACCATCTCTGACATCCTTTCGTTCATACGGACAGACAGACAGTCGGATAGGGCTATATCGACTCGGCTTGTTATACTAATCAAAAATACATATATTTTATGGAGTCTGCCACGCCTTCTGCTGCCTGCTTCATATGTACTTCTAACAAACTCAATAGTATACCATTCACAAGATATAAACAAAATTTTCAATTTAGACTTTCAAAATCGTTTAATATATAATATTTAATATATGTCGTCAATGTATTTTTTGTGACCTTCCGTTCGCCTTATATTTTTTTAACATTTATATCATTTACTGATCGTTTAATTTCATGATGTACAATGTTAGGAAGCTATTTTAAATACCTACCAAACGACATACATACATATTTGCTTATGTATATGTATTTTGTTAAATGGTGAAATTTGCCTTTTTTTAGCTTCTTTCCGCCAAACTAGCGGTTTTCGAAAAAGTGGTGGAAAATATGTTTCTTAATTTTTTAAGCTTATCACATTCTATAAAGTTTTGGAACTCTATATTTAGTCCTATACTAACAAACAAGATTTTCATCTCGTTTTCAAAATGGCGTCAATCTTAAAGTCCTAAATTCTAAAAATGTTTGGATTGAATCTAGACAAATGAGGTATCACTCGACGAGTATCTAAACAAAAAGATGAATTTAAAAAACGAAATTGATATACCAATAACTTGAAAACTAATTGACTGATTCGAAATCTAAATACTCAGAATTAAAACTATTTAAAATACCTTTTAAAAAAAGATATCACCACTATGATGATAATTTAGAGAATATACATATATATGTATGTTGTTGGCTTTTTTTCGACACTAGCGGGGACTGCCGTCCGCAGTAATAGTAGTGCCGACTGCGCTTGTGTAGTAGCTTTTGCTTTTGTCACTAGAGTGGACTGGTGTCTGCAGTGATATTTAATATAGCTATTTTTCTATAATGGGGTCCCAAACTATGGGACATTTGCTCTGAAAGCAAATAATCATTGTATCAAAATAAACTAGGTACGTGCGGATTAGGAACACTCAATAATATATATGTATATATATTTGCAAATCGGAAAATTGTTGCAATTTGTTCTCTTTTGACAACTGTCACAGAAATATGGCGGATCCCATATGATGGCATTGTGATTTACAATTTAACATCTTGCAAATGTCCCAATTGTTCCTCGAATATATACTCATTGTAAATTTTACTTAAATTAGTGCTGGGTTGCTCATGAGTGAACAAAAAAATTTGTTCATTTAGGTGAGCAAGTAAACATGTTCCTTCCAAAGTGATCATTTTTTTCTCACTTGATCACTTGTATTTCGGTCACTCTTTTTCTTATTCATGTTTACCAAAGGGAATTTTTCGTTCCAAGGCTAGGACATTCTGCGATGTTGCTACAAATATTTCAATCTTCAAGATCATTCAGGATCTGCAGTGATTCGGGATCCGCTCATAAACAGTGAACGTATAAGCAATCTAAGTGAGTGAGTGAATGAGCATCTGAGCAAGGGAGTGAGCAACTGAACATGTGATCAATTTGAGTGAGGTGACTCTTCTCGAAAAAAAAGAAAAAGTTAAGATGTTTACATAACATTGATTACAATTTTGTAGTAAATGGCTAATTTTCAGAGTCGAATTGGAAAATTTACTGCTATTAATAGAAAAGGTACGTGCGGAGATGGAACAAAAAAAGATGCTGGAACAAATGGCATTATCTTGGAACAGAAAGAACCAATTTTAAAATTTCAAATATTTAAATAATAAATCTTTTTTTTTAAATTCAGCATTTGGTATAGATATACACATCTTGATATCCGATTTATACAAGTTGGTGTATCAGTAATCCTTAATTGTGAGGTCTCTTTTTCGTAAGTACTTTTTCGCAAATGGAATTCAAAAGCTTTTATATATGGGCATTAAATAAGAACGAGTTTCTTGGCAGTGTCAATGTTGAGTATTTTTAGTTTTGTATATTATACATGATATTTAATTCGTAATGATTGAAAAAAGAACGTAATATAAAAAAACTTTGATGTTTTTACCTTAACAAAATTGTTTTTTTTTTCAATAAACTGCAGTGTGTAAAGTATTTTGTGACAAACTGTAATTTTTTAGGCAAGCCGACTCTAATAAATAGTATTACACACTTAAACTAGAAAACTATCGATGGTGGTGGAATTTTATTTAACTAAATTTTGCTTCAGTTAACTTAATTTTTCTCAAAGAAATGGGAATCACTTTTAATCTAATCTTTTAATTTAATAAAGCAATTTGAAATTATTGTTATAAAATTATTTTTTCATTTCATTTCCATGTTTTTAAAAAGTAATAAGTAAAAATATAAAACATCAAATTAGATCGACTCTTTCTTTATAATGAACAATAAAATTACATACAAAAAAAATTAATACCTAACTAGAATTTTCGTGCATTCATTGTAAAAAAATGAATATTAACATATCTCGCTTTGAGCGAAGCCCTTCGGATGTTAATTAAAAGTCCAGCCTTACTGAAAATATTCTTAGACTCCGAAGATGTACTTGAACACATAAAAACAGTGACATGATTACAAAAAAACTATCGACAAAGATGCGAAAATGTAGAGCATTATATTATATTATGGGCGATAGTTTTTATCCTTTCAACTAATTCTATCTCTAGGACATTTTCTCATTAAAAATTAGCTGCTTTACTTGGACCGATGCTTCTTGTCCATTTGGAGCTATTTTCAATATAACTTTGAAGTTATCGGCACTAAAATTCAGTTTTTAATTTATGCAATTAAAAAAAAAACAAAAATATTAACCAAAACCTGGAAATTCAGATTAATGTTTCTTCTTAACTCACTAACTCATAAAATATTCACACTTTCATAACACGTTAACTCTTATCCGATTGTTCGATGGAGTCGCGGTATGTACGCACCAGGGATGCCAACTCAAAATTTGAAAATTACGTAGGCTTGCACCAAAATCTACGTGTTTTTCCGTAGCACAATTTAGCTGAAATACTTTTTTTAATTTGAAAACAATAAAAAAATGAATAAAACAAATTTTTAAATTAAGTGTCTTTGTACTTCATTGTTTTTAATTTCTGTTGACGTTTTAAAAACAAAATTGCATTGTTCAAATTGTTTATACACATTTATGTACAAGTTTTACAAAAATGTATAAATTTTTTTTATTAAAGTATTTTAGGTGGTTAGCAGAAGGCTCTAAGTTTTCCTTTAACCCACTTTTTGTGTGAAGTAAACCTTTTAAAGTGTCAGTTTCTAACTTATTTCCATTATTAGTTTTAATTAAGTTTATTTCGGGAAAGAGTCGTTCAACATTAGCACTGCTTCGTGGCAAAATAAGCAAATTTTGAGTAAATTCCGTCATGATCGGAAACATCTAGGTTGAATTTCCCATTTTAACATTTGAAAACGTAAAGTACGTAGTTTTAGTCTCTTTACTCGTAGACACCTTTAAAATACGAAGATCTACGTAAAAGACGAAGGGTTGGCATCCCTGGTACGCATAATATTTCAGTTGAAAAATATATATTGTATATGTGTGCATCCATATGTACATATGTTGTTTTTCAAAATGATACAATAAATGTTAACTGTTTTTGACCAAATAAACAAACAAAAAAAATGTATTCAACTAGTTTTTTACTCTATTCCTCTTGTCTCTATTTAAGATAATATTTTTTTTAACCGAACTATTTTGTAAGTCTTGACCTATGTAGTTATATTAAAATTATACAATTCTCACAATTTATTTAAAATACCGTTCGCAATGTATTTCATATTTAAAGTTCACTAAACTTTCAAGTTGCTAGCTGAATTTACTAACTTTAATTGCGTGTGTAGCAATACAGTGTCTGTAGACCATATGATTAAAATTATTGCTTGTTTTGTATTTTGGTTTGAAAAATTAGAATTTTTATCTAAAACTGTTTTGATTAAAGATTTACTAATTTAAAAAAAATATACGATGTTTACTAGCATCATTAATGTGTGCTAAAAATTCAAGAAAATACCACGTACCACAAACTTATTTCGAGAAAAAAACGTTGAAAGCATTAGCATTTGGTATCAGCATAAAAAACGCATTAAAAAAAAAGATTTTCTTAAATTTAATACTGGTGTTATCACGACGTTATCACAAAAACAAATATTTCCTAACTTTGCCCAGGTATCACTTCTTTTCCAACTGCATAAAGCCAACTGCATAAATGCGCAAAAGGCTGTTTCGTCAAAAACTTAAAGGCAAAAACTAATATTTAGCACTTTTATGGAATCCCCGTACTATTTTATTTCCACATTATGCAAAATTTGTGTAAATGCATATCGATATCGATTGACTCTCAACACTTCGGACTTCGATAACTTTGGCATTTTCTCAAAAAAAAGCAACACTTGTCATCCAAAAAAATGCTGCAATTTATCCTGTGTCACGAAAAAATGATCGTGTTTTTTATTATACCATTGTTAATGCAATTTTTGAGCGTAGTATTTGGAGAGGCCAGCGTGGTTACACCTGGAATACTCCCGTGCTTAAATTGCACATCAGTGCAAAAACCTGTCAATAGCAGCAGTGTTGCATCCTCTTTAGTTACAGGTATAGTGTATCACTATAATATTCGTTTTATTTTTATTTTTAGCTTCAAACAGAAGTAAAACTTATAGAACTAGTTAAAATAAATATTATTAAAAAAGAACATTACAACTTCAGTTATTACGTTTTAGCAGAGGTGCATACATGCAGACACATAGTATGTACAAAACTATTATATTGACAACAAATAAGGAAAATAAACAAAAGTAAGAACTGTGTTTTTTTTTCTTAAATAACTAATGAATTCTTTTAACGGCAATGATATAGTATAGTAGTATTGTATTTGAAATAGTATATAGTATTGTATTTGAAATGACAAGCATTATTGTCAATGTGTCGCTTAGACGATTCAGCATGTTTAATTTAGTTGGTGTATTTTTCGGTAAAGGGTCTGAAATATAAATTTTTCTTAAAATCCTTATTTCATATTCATCATTAATAATGACACCAATAAATGCATGCACATGTATACATATACGTAAATAAGGCTGAGCACATGGGCCTGAGGCCATTCTGGGACGGTCGATGACATGTCCCGGAATTCTAGGACGGATGGCAACCCAATATATGCAAATATATTGTGGATATTCGGAGTTGTCAACCGAATACTAAAGTTAAGATATATTTTTTAGAATTTATTCATGTATGTACATATGTATATCATCTGACAAAGGTAAATTAGGTTTAATAAAGGTATGCAACAGGTAGAAGGAGATGTGTAACCAAAAGAAGCAAAATAATTTTTTTATGTTTATTTTATGGTTGCCATGTTCGTAGTAGGGTTTAAAATGAAGCGAATTTTTTTTTAATTTAACCGAAATGTTTAATAAATTTAACTCAACAACATGGCTTATTCATTAAAAATAATAAGATTAATTTCTTAATGTGTATGTATTCATATAAGTTTGTATTGGGCCTAATTATATCATCGAATTTTCGTCGCAATAAACGGACGAAGGCTATAAGCGGATTCTACTGTATATTCTCTATAGTCAGTATTGACTCAATATATTATTCAGTTAATAAAATGATTACTTTCTATTTGTGATGCCGCGCCCCGCAATGATGGAAAAATAGAGATAAACTTCGAAAAAATCCATGTTTTTGGCGAAAATCTCAGGAACAAGTATGTTGCACAGCTGTTTATCATTTACGTATACCATTTGCGTATATCATTTGTACAATAACATTTGCAAATAAAGGAGAACTATTTTCCCCTTTAAACACTCGGCGCATTACCAGAAAGGTAAATTTTGAAACCTATTTTATCGCAGTGACTACACTTTGTGACAATTTGTGACACTTAGTTACACATTTTAATTCATATAATCGGAAATGAGAAGCAGAGGATATTGTACTATCGAGCGTTGTCGACTATACATTTCTATTTTTGTATTTGTATAATTCCAAAGTTGGTTTAATTATAATACTACTTACATATACGTATATATGCACCTCTATGAAAACGGACTTATTCTAGCTATATTTTCCTTTTTATTTTAAATAGTTTTATTTTCATTCGAAGATGAAAATAAGAAACAAAACGAATATTAATGTGATACATTGTAATCTGATTGAAACTGTTAAAAACAAAACAAATATAGGCAAGGAAAGGTCGAACATGGTCAGCAGCCGAGTTTCAAGTCCTTTTGGAACAACGCGCAAGGTTGAGACTGGAGTGAAAACAGTCGCGTCACTAGAACCTCTAACAATTTCAACCATACAATCACACCCAGTAATCAATTCAACATCGATATCAACAGCGGGCATTGCGAATAAGCAATCAACAAAAACTAAATCAGAAACACCGCTAGCAGTGATCACATCACATGAGAATGTCCATAACAATAAAAACAACACGACGTCCGCAGACTATGGCATAATCAATGCTACCATGAACAGCTCTCCGGCCAATTTCTCGATGACTACAACGAAAATATTCCCAACTACAATTAGTGCCTTAAAACCCAACATTACAAAAAGCATGGACATTTTAATATCAGGTGAACATAATCAACAACTGGATTTAGTTGCTGTTGACAGATTTAGCATCGATGCATCTATTAAGTTGGATTCAAGGGTCAATATGAATAATGACGATAATGAGTATATTGTACCAATCGTAACTGTAATGCTAGCCATGCCACTACCTATTGTTATATTCATTATTATATATAGGCGTTTTCGAGATCTTTGGACCACACGCCATTACAGACGCATGGATTTTCTCGTTGACGGCATGTACAACGATTGACGAAAGTGCTAACATACAAACTATTGTGATGCAAATTATTCGGAAATTAGCAGCACGGATTGCGATTGCTGCCATATCTTTGCGCAGGCAAAAAAAAAGTTGTTTAACTTATCAATTATGCAGATAATATGTTGCTTATTAAAGTTTCCATTGTTTTTAAAAAGTATAAAATGCAAAAAGTATTGAGCATAAAAATTAAATTTGGGTACGTATTGGAACACCATGGTAATGTGTACGGAACATTGCTGTTAAATAATACGAGATTTTAAACAGACTATGTACCTTAAGCTTCACAGGCCAACTTTAACCGCGCAAGGAATTGGAATGAATTTAAAAAATTAAATTTAAAAAGAGCGTTATTGAAGATCACAATAGATGACAGCATGAGGTGAATTTGTATTTGTCTTACTCATTTTGCAATTGCAGAGGGCACATTGGATTTGTTGCTATGATTCTAACAAATTGTGGGAGGCATAGCGGACATAATATGCATTTGCTATACTACAATAATATCAATATTTATTAAAAGTAGTAAAATAGGAAATAGTTAAAATACACCAGATTTGATCACTATATCATATATCTGCCATAAGAAAAATCGGTTAAAAAAGTATATCTTTGAGCAGTTTGAGCCAAATTTACTAAATACGCGTTTAGAACCAAATCCCACGTGCAAACCAAATTTCATTCTTATCGGACCATTATATCATATAGCTCTAGTACTAAAATGTTGTCTGTATATTGAGCGATTTTATCCAAATTCACTCAATACGCGTGTAGTACCAAATTCACTGAATACGCGTTTAAACTTGATTAAATTTGATTTCAAAGTGGGGAATAGAAAACAAAAATTATAAATTTTAAGGTCCATCGTTAAAAAACGATTTTGGAAAATCCAAAAAATATAAACTTATCTGACTGGTAGATTAATGTTTGTTAGTTTGATAAGCTAGCTAAGTGTGTTAGAATGGAAGATTTAATGCTATCCAAAGAGCTGCTGAAACTTATCGACCTGTACAGATTGTTATAATCTGCACACAGGAGACCAATTAGAGCTACAATGCTCAAGAGACATAGAAATTAAGTTACGAGTTATTTTAGTAGGTACATTGATGTTAAGTTTGTTTTATAAACTAGCAGTCAATCTGACCCTAAAGTAAGTGTTTCCTAGATCATTTACAAAGTTCGTAGTGCTGTTTAGACATTCCAAAACAGTGCCTTTAAGAAAATACTGGGAATAAAGGCACTGTGATCTGTAGAAGGACATAACTTTACATTTAGAATTATTTAAATTTAATGGATTTTCTCGACACCAAGAAGAAAATGCGCCAAAATCAGTTTGCAGAAGACGGCGAGAAAGAGGTTCGTTATACGATGAGCAAAACTTAACATCAGCATTCATAAGTATGTGTGACTGAGATAATATTAATGGAAGATCGTTTATAAACAAGGTGAAAAGCAATGGGCCTTGTAGTACCCCAGATTTTACGCTAATATGTTAGGTTTCGAAAATTTATTTTTAAAAATAACACGTGTTATATTAGTAAGGTAGTTCCTAATTCAACATTGAAGGTTATTTGGAAAACCAGAAAGGTCAAGCTTATGAATGAGTAAAGAGTGATTTAAAGAGTCAAAGGCTTTACTAAAGTCCGTATAATTAACGTCAGTTTGCCTTCTTTTTTCTAATCCACTAATTACAAGAGATGTAAACTTTAAAACGATTGTACGAGGGCTGCTATATATATTTCTGGCCTAATAATGAAAATGCGAATATTTATCATCAAAAATTGTTTTATTGTTTTTTAAAGTATTCTCCAGCCTGATTTATACACTTTTGCATGCGCTCAAACCAATTGTCGAAGCACTTTTTCCACTCCGATTGAGACACCTCCAAAACATGGTTTTTGAACGCTTCAACAGCATCTTCTGGGCACGAAAATCGTTGACCACGCATTTTTTTCTTGATGTGCGGGAATAAAAATAAGTCATTGGGTGCCAAGTCAGGGCTGTACGGCGGATGACCCATCAATTCGACGTTTTGGCCGGTCAAAAAGGCGCTGGTTTGAGCCGATGTGTGAGAGCTCGCGTTCTCATGGTGAAGAATGATTCGTCTTCTCTTGTTTGTTTTTCGAATTTCTCCGAAGACTTCAGGCAAACAAATTGTGGTGTACCACTCAGAATTGACCGTCCTTCGTTGCTCAAGCGGAACAGTCGCCACATGACCAGTTTTGCCGAAGAAACAGGCGACCATTTGCTTCGAAGTGCTTCTTCCACGAACAACTTTCGTTGGATTTGGCTCGTCTTCAAAGACCCACACGGTCGATTGTTGTTTGTTTCGGGCTCATACGCATAGATCCAAGATTCGTCACCTGTGACGATCTTATGAACATTTTTTGAAGCACCGCGATCGTATTTTTTCAACATTTCTTTGCACCAATCGACACGAGCCTTTTTTTGAGCGATTGTCAAATTGTGCGGGATCCAACGACAACAAACCTTTTTTACGGTCAGGTGTTTATGTAATATCGAATGTATGCTGGTGGGAGAAATGCCCAAGGATGCCTCTATCTCCCGGTATGTCACATGACGATCTTGCATTATTAGTTCACGCACGGCATCAATATTCTCTGGTACAACGGACGTTTTTGGACGACCTTCACGGAATTCGTCATTGAGCGAACTGCGACCACGATTAAATTCGTTATACCAGTTTTTCACGGTGCTATAGGATGGTGCTTGATCGCCATACAAAGACTTAAGTTCATCGATGCACTCTTGTCTGGATAATCCACGTCGAAAGTTGTGAAAAATGATCGAACGAAAATGCTCACGTGTCAATTCCATTTTTTTAACGGAATTGAATTGTTCAAAGCTCTGTAAGTTTAACAATTCACGATTAAATGACAACACGTTCTGAGTGATGTTATGCTAAAAATTGTCAACCTTTCCAATGGAAATATCAGATTGCACCTGGCAACAATTATTATTGCCTAGGCCAGAAATATATATAGCAGCCTACGTATTGCATGCAAATTTCATAATTATTAATGTTTTTATTGCATATATTTATTGGGATGTCTAACAAATACTGTCCGTGAGACGTACATATCTAAAGTTTAAAATATAGGATTATTTTACACTGAAAATACACAGAAATTTTTCTAATAAACAATTTTAAAGTGAAAATGATGATTGGACTCGGTTGAACACAAATGGTCCAATTCTCAAGTTTTAATAAAACACAACTCCATCCGAAATGGTATTTTTTAAACTACAGAACACCTTTCGCTTTTATTTATTTATTTTTTTTTTTATTTTGAGGAAAATTATTTGGTTTTGATTTTATAATGTTTTAAGATAAAATACTGTTTTCGCTCACGTTTATTTTTTTTTAAGTTGCCAGGGGGTCCTAAAATATCTTTACTTTAGACTACATTTCTGATTAGAAACAAAAATTAATGTATTTAAATGATTATACAAATAAATGAAACCCATGTGAGTATTACTTTATTAACATTATTTTTACTTTATTATTATTCCGTCGCAAAATTAATATCAGAAAGCGATGATCTCGTTATGGGGTTTTCAAATGGTAAGCGTTTCATTTCTCGTACTTAACAGCTTGTTTAATTGTAAACTATCGATTGCCGTATGAATCATCGACTAATCTCTATTTTGTAAAACAATCGATATCTCAATATCGATGGCTTTTCAACCCCAATTCCAGCTCTACCTTTACTATGCCATTAACCAAAGACCTTTAGTTCACTTTTGTTAATAGTTCAATCTACTTTCAACGATTCGGCGAAACTCTATACCAAATTACTAGCGCAAACGACAATTTTGTTTTGTTATGTTCACACTAACAAATATGTCACAATTATGTCGCATATGTCTTCGTCATTTGTGGCAGATTGACGAACTTCAGAATTTATCAGTGGAAAATCCTAACTCTTTTCGGAACAAATACAGTTTTAACTTACAGCCCCATATGGCCAACATTTTAAAACAGTTTTTTGCCATTGACATGTTTCAACAACCAAACACCTTTCCGCAGAAAATTTGCGTATTGTGCTACAATTCCATTGAATACTTTCAACAATTGTGTACTGTAGCCGAACAGAGTAATAAAGTGTTGATGCGACTGGCTACCTCAATTGATAAGACGGATCGCGCGATGCCAGCTACAGCTGTTCATGCTGATGCTAATGAACTCTTGGTTGGTATACGTACATACATGCAATGAGTAATGGTTCACCAGTAATTTAATAGTTCACAAAAAATTATTGATTTTACAATTAGAGAGTTGCTGTCCAGTGTGTTTCTCTTGTAGCATTGTGACGTTTTGCAGATTTTCACTAAAATTTAATTAAACTAGTTTAAAAGGGTCGGCAGCAAGATAAAAAAGTTTAAATGTAAAAAGAGCAGTCAATGTATGATCTTAATTTTATTTGTTACCACACCTTAATAAAGCATCAATTGAATACATGAGTGCGATGTGCTACACACGTACATAAGTATGCATATTTATGTACATATACTTATGTTCCGTTTATATACTTTGGCATTTAGAAGAGTCCTAATAATTTTTGGCATTGAGTCTAAGAAGTTTAAACAAGATTTAGGACCTTTTTGTTCCACACCACTGTGGTCAAAAAGTCGGATTTATTGGCATAAAGTCCAATTACTAGCCATAAAATACATAGATTGGACAGTTCGAGTATTTTGTGAATGCTAACGTAGTCAGACTTACAGCGCCACTTCTGCTGTCGGCAGAAACCGAGTGTTTTAATTTAGCACAAACCAAAAGTAGTCGAGCTCGCCGACTGTAAGATACTACGGAGTATTCTAAAGCAAAATGATGTACTGAATGTGACATGCACTACAAACTACTAGCAATATACCCTCAGCTTCACCAGCGTTAGAGATTGTAAAAATGAAGAATGATTGAAAAAATGTTATATATATTAAAATAAAAAAAATGTTTAATGGGCAGTCAGTATTGCAAATAATATTTCTTATTTCCACACTAACCAAGAGGTAAAAAATTCAGCGAAATTTGTTTTTATTTTCTGGTAGCCCAATAGGTATATTTCACAACTGACAATGCAATGAAAGTCCTGATCAATACAACAATTATATGTACTGATGTGTATTTATTATTATTCAAATAAAACAATATAGATGAAATCATCAGTTACTGTAATACTATATTTTTATACCCTCTGAGGGGTATATTGGGTTTGTCAGAGGCGATTTGTATGTAACAGGCAGAAGGAGGCGTGGCAGACCCCATAAAGTATATATATTCTTGATCAGCATCAACAGCCGAGTCGATATAACCACGTCCGTCTGTCTGTCCGTATGAACGAAAGGATCTCAGAGACGGTAAGAGCTACAAGTTCAAACTTGGTCAATATCGACCACATATTTAGTCAGTCAATACAAGTTTGTTTCCTTTTTTTGATGCCACGCCCCATTCGCCCACAATAAGCGAAAAACCAGACATACCTCGGAAAAAATACAGGTTTTTTGCGAATATCTCGGCAACTACGGCACTTAGGGACACAAATTTTGGCATGCAAGTTGCTAGATGCAATATAAAGACAATGCCATAATTTCGCAAGCGGCTGGCTCACTTATTTCTTATCGTATAGTTTTGTAACTTAGCATAAACTTGTAGAGAAATAATATCAAACGATTGTGAAAATTTCATCAAAATCGGTCTATAATTAAAAAAGTTTGTCATACAACGAAAATCGATACTTTCAAGCAAGGCATAACCACGTGCATTGCACTGAGCTCTGCACACAAGCAACGAAAACGAAAAACGTGCGAGCGAGATAGACACACAAATATGTGTGCATGTTAAGTTCTTGAAGCAGCTACTCCAATTTGAACTCATATAATTGGAAATGAAGCTCAGAGGGTATTACACAGTCGGCATGCCCGACTGACATTTTCTTTCTTGTTTGTTTTACCATCAGGCGTAAGAACTGTGAAGTCGGTCTCAGAGCTAGCATGTAATATAAAATTGCCCACAAAAAAAAAAAAAATCATCTTTCAGTTCTTTTCCTGCCAGCTTTAATATTTTACCCTTGGAATGAATATAGTTTCTCCTCTAGCACACAACCAGTAAATACTATGGCTTCAATTCCAAACTTATGTATAAAGATCTTTTATTTGTAATCTGGTTCGATTGCTTATAAATAAATTCGCTCAGATAACCAATATGTTGACTTGTTGTAGATATTTGAAAACATTTCGAAATATTCTTGATATAAGCTCTTCGAAAGCTGTTTTACAATTTTCAAACATATTAGAATGATTAAAATCCTTAACCATGTAAGCTATAGTATGTCAATGATATTAGCGAGTATCGATACTTGATATTTTGATAACACATATGGCTACTTCAACAAAAAATATCAAATATCGTTAAATCGATTATTATAGATTATTAGATATTGAAACTAAATTTTTATATATTATGTAATGATATTATGTTCAATGCGATATAATAAGAACGCGTAGAACTAATATTACGTATGACTTTGAAAATAAACTAATGAATGTATTAATTTCTGAATGTGCTTAACAGAATGTTGTTCGAAATATCGAAAGCATCCCAAGTTGTTATTTTGCAGCGCTATTAAGTTATTGCTCAGTTAATAAGGGCAAATTAAACAGCTGATTTTTATATATATATATTTTTATATATATCGGTGCAAAAAAAGAAACAAAACAACCGGCTAGGTACAATTTTTATTTCAATACAGGTTATTGAAATTGCGCAATTAAATGCCATAAGCATAACATTGTTTGTCAGTTTTGTTGAAAAAATAAAATTTTAATATTAAGTGTTGTTTTGCAACTATCCGATCTTAACCAAAATCGGTAGACATATCTATCAATACATCAAACTCATAATCTCAGAGTTTGGGTGCGATATATCGAAAAACAACCAGCTTCTTCTAACTAAGTTTTGTTTTGTAACTATTACATCGTATGACAACTATTTGATAAAGTGGTCTGATCTAAATCTAAATCGATCGGCATATGTATCTATATGACAAACACTTAATTTGTGAGAGTGGTTGCGATATTTTAAACAAGAAAGGAAATGTCAACCGGGCATGTCGACCGTGTAATACCCTCTGAGCTTCGTTTCCAATTACATATATGAATTCAAATTGGAGTAGCTGCTGCTTGCACAATGTTTTTTGTCGACATATTTTGGAATACATGTTTTTGCCAAATATCTCAGTTAATATAACACCTAGGGACTCCAATTTTGGCGTGCAGGTTACTAGATGCAATAAAGATAATGCCATCAAAATTTTTTGGATACCACGCCACTTTCGCCTACCAAAAGCACAATTTCCTTGTAACTTTGCATGCCGCTGACTCACTTATTTCTTAACGTATAGTTTTGTAACTTAGAGCATTTCATCAAAATCGGACTATAATTATGAAAATTTCTCATACAACGTAAATTTTAAACGCAATAGCAGTGCACTGCTTTCGTTTACGCTGCAGTGTTTACAAGCAGTGCACTGCTTGTGTGTATAAAACTTACTCAGTGCACTGCTTGTAAGCAGTCCGAAATGAATTCATATTAATGGAAATAAAACTCAGAGGGTATTACGCGGTCGGATACGGTCGGGATACTCGACTGAATTTCTTACATGTTTTTATGTCTAAAATGTTCCCTTGTGGGTCATTTTTAAGTTGCTTTTTATTAGCCACCAAATATTTTAAATTGGGCTTAGATCTAAATTATTTAATGACCAATCTAAAACCTCCATTTGATTATTTCCAGCCAATTTTTGGCTCGTTTAGCTGTTTGCAATGATGCTCTGTCCTGCTGAAAATCGAATTCACCGCCATCTGCCAGTTTTGGTATTGATGACAGCAAACTATCTTCTAAAATATAATGTATTTTTCACCATTAACCGTCCCTTCAATGAAATGCAGTTTTCCTAGTCCTTTGGGAGACATACATACATCCTCATACCATAGGGCTTGCAGGAAACTTTACTGTTTCTTTAAGGCAGTCTTTATGGTATGATTATGCCCTCTTACGGATGACGCGTTTTCTCGCATCGCGACACAAACATCAAATTTAGCTTAATCGCTAAATATGATGGTATCCCATTGCCTATGAGTCCAAGACATCCTTTTCCCAGCCCGTTGCAAACGCTTCTTTGTTTGACGAAGCGTACCCAAGGGTTTCTCCTTAGCCTACGAGTAAGATAAGTTATTGGGTACGATGCATAGGTAAAATCAAAACCTACTTTATAAAAACTACATCCAATATTTTTATACCCTCTGAGGGGTATATTGGGTTTGTCAGAAGTATGTAACAGGCAGAAGGAGGCGTGGCAGACCCCATAAAGTATATATATTCTTGATCAGCATCAACAGCCGAGTCGATATAGCCATGTCCGTCTGTCCGTCTGTCCGTCTGTCTGTCTGTCTGTCTGTCTGTCCGTCTGTCCGTATGAACAAACAGATCTCAGAGATGGTAAGAGCTACAAGTTCAAACTTGGTCAGTATCGATCACATATTTAGTCAGGCAATTCAAGAATCTTTTTTTTTTTTGATGCCACGCCCCATTCGCCCACAATAAGCGAAAAACCAGACATACCTCGGAAAAAATACATGTTTTTTGCGAATATCTCGGTAACTATAATACCTAGGGACACCAATTTTGGCATGCAGGTTGCTGTTTGCAAAATAAATATAATGCCATTAAAATTTATTGGATGTCACGCCCCCTTCGCCCACAATTGCCTTGTAACTTTGCATGCCGCTGGCTCACTTATTTCTTAACGTATAGTTTTGTAACGTAGTATATACTTGCAGACAAATAATATCAAACGATTGTGAAAATTTCATTAAAATCGGACTATAATTAAAAAAGTTTCTTAAACAACGAAACTCGATACTTTCAAGCAATGCATAACCACGTGCATTGCACTGAGCTGGGCACACAAGCAACGAAAACGAAAAACGTGCGAGCGAGACAGACATACAAATATGTGTCCATGTTAAGTTCTTGCAGCAACTCCAATTTGAACTCACATAATTGGAAACGAAGCTCAGAGGGTATTACACGGTCGGCATGCCCGACTGACAGTTTCTTTCTTGTTAAATGTAGTCGCGTCCATTCTCGCTTTAAAGTTTTGCCAATTTTCTGCCACCACTCAAATCTAAATAGTGATTCTGTTACCGTGATGCTTTTGTCTTGCTCTTTTTTGGAGATAAGGGTAAGCTTACACGAAGCGTTCATATTACTATAGTGGTCATTTTTTGTTATTTTTTAAGTCCAACGTTTGAATAAATTACTCATATTGTTGTTGTTGTTAGAAATAGAGCAAAACTTTTTTTCATCGTTAAGAGAATAAAATTTTCTTTAAGACAAAATACATTGGTTTGCGTTATCTTTAGTAGTATTGATAATATTGAGTGTTGGACATTGCGCATTGAAAAAAAATAGTATTGCATGCCGTTCCAATTGCTCCTTGCTCCCATACATTTTTTGATATTGATGTAAATAAAATCTTCATCTTAGTTTTGCTTACTACTTAGTTTCTCGGCTTATACTGAATTACAAGAACCGAATTAGCATTGCCGAAATTATACGAGCGTTTACGCTGTACGTGTGACTGCACCGCTGCATCAGAGCTCAGCAGTGCATCTGCTTTAATATAAATTTTTCGATGCAAACATTCTATATTATTATGCAAATTTAATGCAACTTTCCGGATCGTTACAAAACAACGATAAGATGTGCTTGCTTTAAAATCATGCAAATTTTAAAATTATTATTCGTCTTTTGGGTAAAGGGAGAGAGGAATAAAAAATTTGAGAGGACATTGTCTTTATGTTGTTTATCTTGGAACCAGCATGCCGAATTTGGTGCAGTAGTAGTATTAGTTTATGAGATAATCGCCAAAAACATTTCTTTTTTCCGAGATGTGTCTAGTTTTTCGCTTATAATGAGCGAATGGGACGTAGAATCAAAAATAAAAGTCATGTATTGACAAAATATCGAGCTCACATTCACTGAACTGGCGCTTATGGCTCTTACCATCTATATGCATCTCTGAGACCTGTTTGTTCTTATGCTCAGTCAAACAGACGGACATAGCTATATAGATATGTATTTAAATCGTATAGTTTTCTAACTGCAAATGGGAATCGGAGTGTTGTGAGGTTTGGAGACCTATAAAACATCGAAAGAAGTTGGGTTATGAAATATAAGGTAGTTCAATGGCTCAGTGTGCTTAATTGCTACGACATGCTATAAGGTTGAAAAACTCGTGTGGGAACAAATTATGTATTGCTATTCATTGCAATTGTATACAAGTTGAGTAACACGCAACATACCCAAATACAAATTCAGATAAAATAATCGGAAAAATTAAATTGCTGGTGTGCCAAAATGTTCGGCTCATTGTATAAACATGTTTTTATTTAAGTCAGTTTGTTTAAGGGTTTTACAGTGTACGCTTGAGAAAAAGAAGACTATGGAAGGCGGAATACAGCAAAAGCACAATTCAGAATTTGATACAGATCTAGACCATTCTGGTGCAAACGAGGATGGTAACATTGTGGACCATGATATACAAACAGAAATTCGCATGAACTACGATTTGGCCGATATTTCGTCCGTCAAGAAACGCAAATTACTTATTTGTCAGCAGTGTGGCAAGCAGGTATATAAGCTGCCCTACTTGGAGGCACATATACGTAGTGTGCACGAGGGTCACCCAAAACCGTTTCTCTGTCACAACTGCGATAAAGCTTTTACACGATATGAGCAACTAAGATCACATATGCGCAATGTGCATCCGGTGTCAAACGGCGCTTCAACCGAGGAGCTGAGACTGATCTGTGTACAGTGCAATCGTAGGTATAGTACTAAAAATTCCCTGGGTGAGCATTTGAAGCGACATGCTCAAGAAAAACTGCATATTTGTGAGCACTGCGGCGTTGCAAAAGTAACACGAACCGAACTTCTCACCCATATACGCATACACAATCCCGACTGGGAAAAGTTTAAGTGCAAGCAATGTCCCCAGCTGTTTCGACATAAGAGCGCCATTAATAGACACGTGCAAGTTGTGCACGAGGGACAGCGGCGGTTCCAGTGCAGCCAATGTCAGAAGCGATTCGGTACACACGCCTCTCAGCTACGACACGAACGCTTGCACATAGAAGCATTTTAAAAAAACAAAAGCTAACTATACACTATTAATTCCAATTTAGTGCCCAAATGCCAAAATGTGTACCATATTTTCAGATGAAGTGTAAACTACATTCTTTAGTTAAGGAAGCAGGATTGGCTGGATCCAAAAGTTATTGGAACATGGATTGTTTAAATCTTAATCATCGTTTATGGTACGGTTCGAGGCATACGATATAGGAATCATTTCAATATGTTCTTTTTAGAATGAATTGTATTTGAGTAAATTACATTTAAAATTTTCCAAAAATAAATAAAATTAGTCTGTATTGAAAACCTAAACTTTAACGAGCGCCCGAGCATATTCCGTTGCAAATAAAAAAGATTTTGTTTTGAGACGGGTCAAAAAAATGTGAAAGATTGTAGTTATATCTGCGCCAAGGGTATACTAGTTGTGGCAGACCCCATAAAGTATATATACTACTATCAATATACCCTCAGCATGGCCTGCATTAGAGATTGTAAAAATGAAGAATGATTGAAAAAATGTTATATATATATTTAAAATAAATGTTTAATGGGCAGTCAATATTGCAAATAATATTTCTTATTTCCACACCACCCAAGAGGTAATAAATTCAGCAAAATATGCCCAATAGGTATATTTCACAACTGACAATGCAATGAAAGTCCTGATCAATACAAAAATTATGTGTACTGATACTGTAATACTTCTCTATATACCACATTTTTATACCCTCTGAGGGGTATATTAGGTTTGTCAGAGGCGATTTGTATGTAACAGGCAGAAGGAGGCGTGGCAGACCCATAAAGTATATATATTCTTGATCAGCATCAACAGCCGAGTCGATATAGCCATGTCCGTCTGTCTGTCTGTCTGTCCGTATGAACGAAAGGATCTCAGAGATGGTAAGAGCTACAAGTTCGAACTTGGTCAATATCGACCACATATTTAGTCAGTCAATACAAGTTTGTTTCCTTTTTTTGATGCCACGCCCCATTCGCCCACAATTAGCGAAAGAGCAGACATACCTTGGAAAAAATACAGGTTTTTTGCGAATATCTCGGAAACTATAACACCTAGGGTCACCAATTTTGCCATGCAGGTTGCTATTTGCAATCTAAATATAATGCCATCAACATTTATTGGATGCCACGCCCCCTTCGCCCACAATTGCGTTGAAACTTCTAATGCCTCTGGCTCACTTATATCTTAACGTATAGCAACTTGGTGTATAATTAGGGACAAATAATATCAAGCAATCCTGAAAATTGCATCAAAATCGGACTATAATTAAAAAAGTTTGTCATACAAGCTTAAATTTTTATCGCAATAGCAGTGCACTGCTTTCGTTTACGCTGCAGTGTTTACAAGCAGTGCACAAGCAGTATAAAATTTACTCAGTGCACTGCTTGTAAGCAGTCCAAAATGCACTCATATAATTGGATACGAAGCTCAGAGGGTATTACACGGTCGGCATGCCCGACTGACATTTTCTTTCTTGTTTGTTTTAACATCGGCGGTAAGAACTAAGTCGCTCTCAGAGTTAACTCTTTAGCATGCAATATAAAATTGCCCACAAAAAAAAACAATCATCTTTCAGTTCTTGTCCTGCCAGCTTTTATATTTGCCCCTTGGAATGAATATAATTTCTCCTCTAGCACACAACCAGTAAATACTATGGCTTGAATTCCAGACTTATAAAGATCTTTTGTTTGTAATCTGGTTCGATTGCAAAATTTGCTGAACCGTTTCTTACTTATAAATAAATTCGCTCAGATAACCAATATGTTGACTTGTTGTAGATATTTGAAAAATTTCGAAATATTCCTGATATAAGCTCTTCAAAAGCGGTTTTACAATTCCCAAACATATTAGAATGATTAAAATCATTAACCATGTAAGCCATAGTATATTCAGCGGATGCATTTGTTGTTCTTGCTGTGGCAACATTGTAAAATTGGTAACCTGCAGCCCGCCAAAATTAGTTTCTGACCTGTTGAAGTTCATTACTGCAATGATATAGAGTATTATGTAGATACTCATGCTCCTTGGTGTCGCTCGTATCGATGCAACTGAAAATCGATCACTTAAAGATATTCAAGGGACAATTTTTATACCCTCTGTGGGGTATATTGGGTTTGTCAGAAGTATGTAACAGGCAGAAGAAGGCGTGGCAGACCCCATAAAGTATATATATGCTTGATCAGCATCAACAGCCGAGTCGATATAACCATGTCCGTCTGTACGTCTGTACGTCTGTCCGTATGAACAAACAGATCTCAGAGATGGTAAGAGCTACAAGTTTAAGCTTGGTCAGTATCGACCACATATTTAGTCAGTCAATACAAGTGTAGGATCAGGAGCGTTTTCCAGTCCAGCATGAGTTTCAGAGTATGGGGGTGCTGTTCTACTAAACTAATGAGCCGTATATTAAATTCAGCGCATCGTAGGCGCAACCGTTTATTCAAAGTTCTCGTGTTAGACTAAAAATAGAAACATATGAGCAAGCGCAGCTTGCTTAAAGTTAGGCGAATAAGTGTAAGATGGGAGAGTTGAACAATGCAAGAGAGACAAGGTTTAGGGTGGACCCAAATATAAGAATGTAGTATAATTCCACTTAAACAAATATGAGTGATTTGGCCCAACATCCCGGCCCCATTGAATGACGCAGTCTTTCAAGAGACAGGAAGAATAGCTAATTTGTGAATTGGTCTCCGGATTATGCCCTTGGTAGTGCGGACATCTACAACTCGTACTCGTTGATCTCGTCCAGGAATTGTAGCTGTAACGCGATCCATTATCCATTTCTGAGAAGGTATGTTGTCCTCATGTATGAGAACCATGTCACCGATAGAGATACTGGCTTCTGGTTTCGTCCATTTGTTACGTACGTTCAGCTCATTGAAGTAGTCTGCTAACCAGCGTCGCCAAAAATTTTGTTTGATACCAGTTATCAAACGCCAGCGGCCCAAAGAATTCAGTTGTTCATCTTCTATATTGTGTTTAGGCAATGCTCGCAAGGAGTCTCCAATTAGAAAATGAGCAGGTGTGTGAGCACCCAAGTCACTTGGATCTGATGACAGTGGGGTTTTGTGGGCACGAGTTGAGAATGGCTTCTACTTCCGCTGTGATTGTGGCTAATTCCACAAACAGGCAGCGGACATTTATTAGGCTGCGCGTCATGAGTCCCTTGGCGCTTTTAACTGCCGCCTCCCAGAGGCCGCCAAAGTGTGGTGCTCTGGGTGGAATGAAACGAAAGTTTATGAATTCATTTGTGCAAAAACTAATTATAGATTGTTGATTTTCTTTCTTGAAGAAGTAGTTCCGTAGATCCTTTAATTGATTGCTTGCTCCAGTGAAATTCGTGGCATTATCGCAAAATATATCTACAGGCAGTCCACGTCGAGCAATCATGCGCCTCAAAACGGCTAAGAAAGCATCCGTTTAGAGATCAGATACCACTTCAATATGCACGGCCTTGGTGGCGAAGCATACGAATATGGCAATGTAGGCCTTACGAGGAGCCTTGCCCTGAATGCGAAGGTAGACGTTGACTGGTCCGCAAAAGTCAACTCCACAGTGAGCGAAAGGTCTTGATGGAGTCAATCGCTCTACAGGCAAATATCCCATTAGTTGCTGTTGCGGATGCGGCCTTGGCTTGTAGCGCACACAGTGCACGCATTTCCTTACAATAGAGCGAGCCAGGTCTCGAGCATTTACGATCCAGAATTGAAGACGAAGTAGTGCAACAAGTGCCTTTGAGCCAGCATGGTAGTGTTGTACATGAAGGAACTGCACGTAGTGACGAACGAAGTCATCATTACTGGGAAGTAGGATTGGATGTTTCTGAATCTCTGGTGCATTTGCCAATTCGAGGCGGCCACCAACCTTCAATAGTAGGTATCCGTCTGTAATCTGTAAAATTGGATTAAGAAATTTAATGTGACTTGATATTTGCCTATTTTTGTGAAAAGCGTGAATTTCATCAGCGAAGTGCTGTTGCTGCAGATTCCAGATAATGCAATTCAATGCACTCTGTAGTTCTTGAGGTGTCGGCGATGAGTAGACAGCTCAACGGGTTTCTGAAGCGCGTGTGAGCGCTGCATCTAAGCAACAATTCGCAAGCAACAACCATGCAAGCTTATGCTTCTAAGAGTGTCGAGGAGATAGTTGCTATCCGTCGTAACCTTGACGGCTGACTTCCGCATCTCAAGTGTTATGAATTCAGGATCTGGTTTATGACGTTTGTCCTTTGGCCAAGCGTTGGGACTCTGCTTCAGATACGCCGGCCCCATAAACCAGATTGATTCGTTCAATTCGATGGGCTCACATCCCCTAAAAACTAGATCGGCGGGATTCAGTTGTGTTGGGATGTGTCTCCACTGGCAGTCCCGTGTGGCTTTTTGTATGTCAGAAACGCCGTTTCCAACAAAGGTTGATAGTGTCGCGGAATGTTACTGTATCCAATGAAGAACTATCGACGAGTCGTTTCATAGATATGTTGGTGGTTTTAATGTGAAAATTCCTTTGATTTTCACGTAGAGTTGTGACAGCAGGTGGGCTGCAGCAAGTTCCAACTTTCTCAGCGATAACTAACGAGTTGGTGCTACTCTTCATTTTGACGTGATCATGTGAACTTGAACCTTGCCGTCCGCTGCAACTGTGAGTTCGTTCGACTGCATACAGAATCGAGGTATTGTTAGTGACTCCTGTGAAGAAAGCGATGCAGTAAACGATTTCCAAGCTACGCAAAGTGTTTGCAGCACAGACTCATCCCATTGCACTTTGAGTATCCACAGCTCCTGTAGGTTGATCTTTGCAATCACGATGACTGGCGTTACCAGTCCCAATGGATCAATGGATCAGCGATTGCATCAATGGAGCATTTTGGTCGAAAGGCAAATAGCAATACGTCCTGACGTTGATTCCAAGCTAAGCCCAATGTGCTTGTAACTGAACCATCTTCTAGATTCAAATCCTCACCCTTACTAAGTGCCTCGATGACCTCTGCCTTAAGTTGTTGCAGGCCTTCCACTGTGTCATGCCCACACAAAAAGTCATCCACGTAGAATGATGAATTTATAGCTTGGGCACCAAATTTGTAAGTTGGCATGTGTAGATCAGCCAAATATGTCATACTGCGTATAGCGAGATATGGTGTTGTGACCGTACCGTACGTGCCTGTATTTAGTTCATACGTCTACAGTGGTTTATCTGGAAGAGCAGGAGCAGGGTATTGTTAATCTACCATAAGAAAATGAGTCTTTTCCAAATGATGATATTCAAATAACAGATACCTTTGATATATTTTTTTGAATTTAAATTGTTCCTTGTTGACGTATTTTTAGAATTTCGGAATTTCCTCATCGATCCTGGTTCTAATCAGAACTAAATCCAACCATCATTTGCAAGAAACCCAAAAAAAAATCCAGACGCATTCTATGCAAATACAATTACTAGACCGATAGCTAACATTAAAAATACACCGAAAACATTTTTCATACTATTTATATTAAAAACATGGTATATTAGTCAACGATACTACGAAACAACTTAACGTTGTTATAGATGTGCGAAATGATATTCTTCCCAACACTAAAATTAAAAAAAAAAACATATTAATTAAACAATTAACAACATAAAAGTCCGAACCGAACATATATCCGAAAGCCAAAAAAAGACAATAGACCAACTAGCTCAGAATTTCAAAACACTCTTTGCAGAACCAAACCAAAAACTGACTATTACAACTAACGAGGTAGGCGAAATTCGACTAAACACTGTTCAACCTGTCCACAGTAAGCATTACCCTTACCCAGTCTCAATTAGGCAAGAGGTATAAAATCAGATCAACGAAATGCTTATTGATGAAAATATTCAACCCTCAAGATCACCAAACAACGTTACCAAAAAGGCAGACACCTCAGGGAAGAAATACCGTTTAGTAATAGATTACCGTAAACTCAATTTTATTATGATTTCCGATCGATACAGAAATTTGAGATTTAATAGCCCAACTAGGAGACAACAAATTCTTCAAAGTCCTCGGTCTTTAAAGTGGCTTTCAACATTCTCAACATGAATTCACACCCTTCGATCTATAGAATTCTCCTTTGTCCTTCCAAAGAACCTTAGATGATATTTTAAGAGATCACTTTGAAAAAAATTGGTATGTCAACATTGATGACACACATTTTTTCAATAAATTCGAAGATTAAATTCAAGCAAGTCTTCACGACTCTTAGAAAATGGATAAATGCTAGTTTTTTTTTTTAAATAAGAATACTTTCCTACGTTTCATTATCTCAGATAAAGGAGTAAAAACTAATTCAGATAAAGTTCGAGCAATTTTAAAATGCCCAAACCTAAAACATTCTTAGGACTTTTAGGATTCTGTTGAAAATTCATTAGGGATTTCGCCAAACTAGCAAAACCACTCACTACTCTTCTCAGAGGTAAAGATGGCCGTATTTCAACAAAAGTATCGGACATAGTACAGGTAAACATGGACGATCAAGCAACAGATGCGTTCAACAAAATCAAGCAAAACACTTTGTTCAAACGAAGTTATACCCTAATTTTCCAAAGGAATTTCATTTAACAACTGACGCATTCAATCTCGCATTTGGAGCCGTACTTAAGCAAGAAGGTAGATCTATTAAATTTATATCACGGACGTTCTCTAAAAGAGAAGAAAATGATGCAATTAACGACAAGGAAATATTTGGCCGTTGAAGTAGTACTAAACGCAGTACTTTCAAGTGGACCATACGACACCAAGCGCGGGCTTGTTAACGCGCGAACCGTTATTAATTAATATAAATACAACGACGAAAGTCGCGAACAATAAACATTAAACAAATACAAATACTAGTTACTAAGCATAAACATAATTAAACTAATTTATAAACTAGAAAGATGACTAAGAAGTGAAGATTTTAGAGTAGTGGTAGTTGAAGAATTACATACCACACGATAAAGGTTATTATATGAAGAACATAAAACTCGAAACGGGTTATGAATAGAATAGTTAGAAGTACAGATTTGAAGTGACAGTGGTTGAAAGTTTCTAGTGGGTCTGAACTGAACAGCAAAACTAATTTGGCTCATTAATTCAGACGAATCAATTTCACCATTTATTAGTTTGTTCATAAATATTACACCAAGCATGGTTCTACGATCAGACAGAAAGGAAAGATTGGTAAGTAAGAGTCTACTACGATAGGGAAGCAACCGGATGTTAGGGTTCCAGTAAAGGCCCCTTAGGGCAAAGAGCAAGAATTGTTTTTGCACAGATTCTATTCTGTCTTGAAGAATCTATTATTGGGGAGACCATATACAAGACCCGTATTCAAGAATAGGACGTACGATTGAAGAAAAAGAGTTTTAGTTATGTAGGGATCGTTGAATTCTTTCGACCAGCGACCAGCGACACCAAATGCACGGTTGGCAATAGAATGTTAGATATAGTTTGGACTTTACAAAGCCTCCGAATCGATCTATACGGTACAGCCAAAGTCTTTAAATTTTACCTACCATCAACCCATTACTTTTGCTCTGAGTAACAAAAATCACAACGAAAAATTTAAACGTTGGAAAAGTTAAGTTAAATTCGAAAAATTTAGCTACGAACTCAAATACAAACCAGGAACCACTAATGTAGTAGCAGACGCATTACGAAGAAACCCAGTAACTGAAATCAATACTACCGAAGCCTCAGTCATGAGCAACGAAAGCATGTCGCACAACTTGATTCCCTCAATTAAGGTCCCCATTAACGTGTTTAAGATCCAACTTTTTGTATTAATTGAAGAATAATCCGATTATCAATTTCAAATACCAACTCCCCACGCTCCACATGCACATTGTAAAATCTTAAAAAAAAAGATAATCATGGAAGAACTCTTAGAGTTTGCTAAATGTTAAAACTAACAACTAATGGAAAGAAATTAGTTTACATAATAAGCTTTCCAATAATAATTACAGACAAATTTAAAACTCTTAAAGTTAAAGCAGTAATAAATGTTAAAATTGTTTATGACATAAATTTCGAAAATTTAAAAATAGAGATAAGTAGTTAAACCTAAGTAATGATACCTGTCTACATGCCTTTATTAATCTTAAGAAACCCGAATGCAAAATAATAAACAACCAACATGTTCCGCACTTCGAAGAAATTCTTCCGGGTACCCTTATGTTGAATGAACTCAAGTGTTATCCCTACAAATGGTGAAATGGAAAAGAAATCACACAAAATTACTGAAGAGACACTGAAACAAAGAGACAGTGCAGGCTACTATACGGCACTCAGTATTCTAATTTAAATTATAATGGATTTATCCATCGAACTCGTCAAAAGAATCAGAAGAAAAACTCCAAACAACAAACAAACGATTACCGACAACACACAAGCAGGAGTTTATGTAGCAACCGAGGACGGTCGCATTTAAAGGGAGAAAAGTTAACACCTTGTATGTCAAAAGCTAAAGAAACGTAAGAGCCAAAACAGGCTGACCGAACATTATCAGCAGTCCACCGTGTGACCGGGGACAGTAACTGGGCACCCAAAAATGCATTACCCATTGGGCGCAGACTACAGAGGAAACAAAGCTAGAACCACGTGCGCTGATTGCACACTCTTTAGGCCATTGACAGTGGGACCAGCGGATGCAAGACGACACCTTACGAATTGCGCAACATATGCAACTCCAACAACGGTAACATTAACCAATCATCAACCAATAGCAGCATACCACGACATCAGCGGTAGCAACAGGCGCAGCAGCATAACATAAATATAAGCAGCATAATATAAATCGATAAGAGTACCAAAATATACTAATTCTCACACAAAGTCACTCGTTGTGTGTTTCTTACCCACTCACTTCAAATTGAATATACATAATTTTACTCATCATATGAGTGAAACCATGCAGATGTTTAATATCGATAAATGTGAAATAGCATTCTTGTGCACAAAAGTTAGTAGAAAATATATATCATAAATATATTGTACATTAAAAGAAACCCCAAACACATTGAATCCGTGCCCCTTTTTGTGTCCCTTTTGTACATGTATATATGCATGTATGTACTGTGCATCATCAGATTAGAGTCCCTTTTTACACTCACCTCGCAATAAAATCTAAACCAGCTGAAGATCTAGCTCTAAAATTTTCTAAATATTGTTCTACATCCATTTCTCTCTAAAATAAATCAGTTCTATTCAATCCTCTAATATGCAGACATATTTTGCCGACAGCTGTCCTTCATCGGTGACTGATTTTTGACATCTGGGAGCTGCAGAGCTAACATTTATTTCCTTTGAATCAACCTGCATTTTCAATTAGTATGAACCCAAGTTTCCGGGCTTAATACAGACTGATTCCGTTCACGCCCATAATATGTGCCACTTCACTATCGGTTCTCCTACAAATTCGGAGCTGCATATCGAAGCTTCGGTTCTAGTTCTTCTCAATTTGGTAAACAAGCTTCCGTCAAGTCCAATATCAACTGATATCATTAAGAATCTGCCAAATGTCCAGTTGCCTTATCCTTACTTTTACAAAAGTTTGCAAGCTAATATTTTTATTCGTCCTCCGTAATTTTTACTTGCATCATCACGCTGTATTCAAGCACTCGTGTTCATCCTCAACTGACAAAAGCCTAAGTGATATCCTTTATCCAGGCGCCACACTTCAATCCGACCTCACGGTGCAAACCCTCAAATGGCGTTTCTTAAGATATGTGTTTAATGCAGATATTTCAAATGTTGGGATGAATGGGATGTCCAAAGGGTATTCCTCTCGACCATCTGCTACGTGCTTATTTCCCAGAGCTCGAAGACACGAGCACGGCCAAAACGCTGGGCATTCCTTGGAAAGCTCATTCCACTGAATTGTTATTCAACAATATTGATAGTGTCTCGGATTTCTTCAATATAATTTGTTTTAAATAGATTACTTTTGTGCACACCGAACATTGTCAATATTAATGTTCTAATTTGCATGCTAATACTAACGCATCTACATAGTACACAACCCATTCGCTCACACACACTAAACTTAGCCTATATTATATATACAGTGGGTAAAATTCATTGGACACTAAGTGGAAAAAAAAATAATAAATGAAATAAAACAAAATGCTATTATTATTATTATTTTTTTAAATTTATTTGTTTATCCACTAATTAGAACAAAACAAAAAAATATTTTTTTTAATAAATAAATAAAAAAAATTTTTTACAAAGAATAAGGAATCAATTATTTCTTTTTATCTATATATAAAAAAGGAAGTGAAAAAAAAATAAACAAAATGGGGACAATATATATTTTTGTGTTAATTTATTATTCTAAGAATTTTTGAATTTTTTTTTCGTTTATTGATATACTCTTGTGTTGCCGTCCAATTTACTATCCTGACAAAAATGTTTCCGTGTGTTTTCTTTTCTTTAACGGATAGAGCATAGTATGTCTTATCGATCACACAAAAAGCTATTATCCGCTCCAGCTATCCGATCAATTAAACAAATCCCTTCCGCCTCATCCAGCGCTTCACAAAAGGCTTCTACTTCAACGCGAACAGCCGCATCCACTACAATTTTGACGCAATCCGTAAAAAAAAAACCGGCGTGTCTCTGCCCAAATTCATCTCCTCTGCAGACAAACTAATTTGGTTTGAATCCCTCACTCAAGCTCCGGAGAAGAGGCCAACAACGGATAGGTGGATTCAATGGAGCTAATATTCAACCAGTGTTACACTGTGTTTGAAAGGAGCACAGTTCGACTTAACGGGTAAGTAAAATTATTGTCCACACCTCCCACTCAGTCAGCTCCCACCTCCGCAGCGTTTCCTTCGGCAGGGAACTGCCGGTTTTCCCCAATCGATACAGAAGTCTTTCATTGAGATTATCTGCGCTGACCGACTTTCTGTGATCTGTTTACGGCAATTTACATCAACAATATCAGGTTGATGCTAGTTGAGAAACTTTACCATCTTAACGCCAAGACGGCAGGAGGTGCGAACACCATTGTATCCGACTGTCCTTTCACAAATGATGGGTTCCATCCGCTTGGGGTCGTTTTTGCGAACGCTACGGAAGTAAGCAGTTTTTAGTAAACAGTCAATTTAAAATTATTTTCATCCTGTCAAAGGTAACCTCTGAAATTCTAGCTTGGCGAGAAGTAAGTCACTTCCTGAGTGAACGTTCCCGCGCACATGACTCACTGGAAGATGACAATTCAAATCCTCTATTCCAGCCGTCTAGTCCAAAGCCAAAAGTCATCTCGGTTCCCAAACGGATAAATTCCTTTGAGGAACAAGTGAGCACTAAAAATTAAATGCCACTTGTGCTCCAAAGAAAACAACCCAGTGCGAGTATGTTATCGGTTCCTCCAAATGTCCACTTCTGTTCAACCCGCTTACGTGCAGACATATTTTGCTGCTAATCTGCAGGGTGTCCTTCTAGGTACGGCGGTGATAGATGTATGCCATTAGGAAGCTACATACTCTGTCCGTGCGTTAATCGACTCAGGATCAGAAGAAACTTTCACCTATGAGCGATCATTCCGTAAAATTAACTTGCCCTCCCAATCTGTACGAACCAAAGTTTCCGGGCTTATCGAATCCGTATCCGATAAAACCCAAAAAATGTATAATTTTACGCTTAGTTCCCCTACAAAATCGAGGCTCCATATTGAAGCTTTGGCTCTAGTTCTTCTAACTTAGTTCTAATTTAGCAGGCAAGTTAACTCCCAATCCAATTTCAACAAATATCATAAAGGGTCTGCCAAATATCCAGTTGGCTGAACCTTACTTCTACAAGAATTCTCAAGTCGATGTTCTCATAGGCGATGATATTCTTTCGTCTATAATATTAGGGGCTCGACTCTGAATATTTGTGGATCTTTGTTGGGCCAAGAAACCGTGATTGGTTGAATCCTCACAGGGCCAATCTCGAGGTTTGCTCAGAAAAGGGTCTCCTCATTCTCTACCAGAGTGTCGTTTAGTAAAAATACAAGACTTGACAATCTCCTCTCCAAATTTTGGGAGGTGGAGAATATTGCGTCCAATTTGCCAAAAAAAAAAGCTGATTCCACCACTTCGTCCGAACCATAAAAAGGGATCACTGAGGCAAATATGTAGTCACTTAACCTTTCCGAGAGCCAGACAATATCGACCTCGATCATTCCAGATCAATTGCGCTGGCTCAATTCTTCAAAAACGAGAGTCGACTGTCAAGGAACTTTCCACTCAAAGAGCAGTACAACTCTGTGCTGCAGAAATACAAGGGTCTCGATCCCATGAGACCTGTAGCCCCAAAGGACGCAGCTCTACGCAGTCTTTACTTGTCTCATCACGTTGTGTTCATGCAGCACCACCACAAAGGTACGAGTCGTATTCAATGCCTTGTGTTCGTCCCCAAATGGCAAAAACCCAAATGATATCATTCATTTAGGCCCCACACTTCAATCTGACCTCACGGTCAAATGTTCAAATCACGTTACTTTAGATATGTGTTAATTGCAGATATCACAAAAATGTATCGCCAAATCCTCGTCGACTCCAGACACCGCCATTCCAACACATTCTATTCCGCACAACTGACGGCGGCATCCAAGATGAGCTGAGTACTGTCACCTTTGGCGTGAACTGTGCCCCATTTCTGGCACTAAGAGTACTTCTGCAAATTGCTCATGATATATATGAGCAATTTTCCCTTGCCAGTGAAGTCATTTTCGACTTTATGTACCTCGTTGACGGCCTTGCGAGGGCTCATACCACCGAGGGGCTTGAGCAATCAATACCGAAGTTTCGGACATCTTTGGACAGTGCCACTTTCCCCTTATGAAGTGGACTTCCAATTTGAAGGGATGTCTAAAGGATATTCCTCTCGAGCATCGGCTAGGTGCTGATTTCAGCTCGAAGACTCTAGCACGGCGAAAAGGCAAATGTTGGCAAGATCATTCCGATGAATTCTTCTATTCCCCTGCAGAATTTCCGCATAAACCTAACATTCCAAACGAGAAGTCCTGTTTCAAATTGCCAAACTCTTTGTGCCAACCGGCTGGCTGGCTCCATTTGTCATCCGGGCAATAATGTTTATGCAGGAAATTTGGTTGAGAAAATTGGAATGTGATTAACAATTGCATGCAGATTTGTGGAGCAAATGGGTAGAGTTCCTTCAGAGTTATCCTACTGTGAAGGAACTGCGTATACCGAGATGGATTCAGTTTCGGCCAAACTCGAAGGTCCAGTATAACGGTTTCTACGACACGTTAGTGCTTTCGGCGCAGCAGTGTACATCCGGATCGAATGCGGTCAAAGCATCTCCCTCAATCTATTCACTGTCAAGACCAGAGTCTCTCCTACCAAATCCTTGTCGATGTCGCGATTGAAGTTATCCAGGGCTGATTTGTTAGCTGAACTTTCTTTAGCTCTTTTTCATGAGCTCCCGGGGAAGAATTCTGAATTGCACTCTGGGCAGATTCGACAATAGTCTTGGCATGGCTCAATAAATCACCCTGTAAGTGGACAACATTCGTCGCTAATCGGGTGGCGAAAATAGTCCACTTAAGTGATGCTGAAAAGTGTTCACATGTGCGATCAGCGCACAACCCTGCTGATCAAGCAAGTAGGGGATTCCCGGTTCGGGATTTGATATCCAGCAGCCTTTGGGGGTATAGACCTGAATGGCTCGAACTACCCAGTGAACAGTGGGCAACGGTATTCGAACCTATTCCTGAGACTGAAATCGAGCTGCATACTGTTCACTGCAATATAGCGAAGACCCCACATTCAGTTTCCTGGACAGGTTCTCCGAATTCAACAGAGCCCTTCGAGTGACTGCCTATCTACTCCGATTTAATTAGCGATGCAAAGGCACATGCCAATTTCCACCTGAGCTCAGCTCTTGCGAATTGTCCGAGGTTCAAGATCGCTTGATAAGACTAGGGCAACAAACGGAGTACTCCACAGAATTTCGATGTGCACGTGTGACCCAGCCAGTTCCGGTTTCTAGTCCTCTCTAGAATCCTAACCCGTTCCTGGACAAAAGGGCATCCTAGGAGCCGGCAGACATGTCCGCACCTCGCATTCTTTGAACTTTACCTCACTTACGGCAGTTTTGATGTTCGATTTGATCGATGTTTTGCGTTTTTGAGTGGTTGTTTCCAAATCGATAAAAAAGTTTTAATAATATTTATGCCTAGTGACTGGGCTGGTGGTTTTATAACATGTGGACAGTTCCAGTTACACCCATCCTAACCTACAGAGCAGTGGTCTGGTTGGAAGCCGCTTTGACCAAATCGTATCTTAGCAATATTCAAATGTGCAAAGGATGACTTGCCAGGATGTAACAGGATGCATACACTCCACCCCCAATGCAGCCCTCAAAATACTAGTTCTGAAACCGATTGCGTTTTCCTAAAGTACATGGCAACGAGTAGTGCGGTGAGATTGTTTGAACTGAGTCTCCTCAAGCCAAGTACTACAGGACATAGCTGCATCTCAAACTCTGCAGGCAAATGCTTAAATGGGGAAAAATTCTCCTGATAGAAAAGATTGGCAGTACGAAACTCCGCTAAAGGGAAACCAACTATCAATATATACAGACGGATCAAATACTGAGAAAGTTTCAAGGGTCTACTCACAGGAATCATTAACACAATTTTCATTGCATCTTCCTGACTAGTATAATTCAGGCAGAGATCTAAACAGAGTGTCAGTCGCCAAAACTAGTATCCATCTTGAGAAATGTGTCAAAGAATATATCTGTTTATATCTGTGCTAAACCAACTCAAACAACACTCTGTTAGGCTCGTCTGGTTACTGGATCATAAAGGTGTGATGGGTAATAAGATGGCCGACGAGTGTGCTAGAGAAGGATAATCATGAATCAATGAGTGATATTCACAGACCTCTTCAGCATATCTTCGTACATTAAGAGAACATAGAAAAAATAACTGGAGATAGACGTTGGACGACCCCACTTGGCTGTCTGGTTTCCCAAGCGCTCTGGCCATCATATATCGAGAAAAGAATATCCCAACTCCTACGCTTAAACAAGAGTATGCTAGGGGTGCTGATTGGAGTCCTGACGGGACACTGTCACTTTGGCCGCATGTCTCAAAGGTACGGTGTATTAACAGGACTTTTGCCGCAGTCGTGGAAATGAGGACGAAGAAGAAAGTATTCAACACCTCTTGTGATACTCTTCTGCATTTGGTAGAAGAAGATCCCGATTCCTCGGGGGATCCATTATCGAAGATCTGGATAGTCCTTCCAACAAACAGATGATATGGATATCTTTCACTCCACAGTTTGCTTCCAACGTACCGTACAATGGGCAATATGGTGTCCAGGTGAACTCGGCCAACAGTGGCTGGGCGTTCCGACTAAGCTGAGTTAGAACAATTTTTAAAATTTATATCTATGTACGATACGGCTAAGAACGTGATTGTGTGCTTTTGGACTTTGAATATGGTTGCGACTGTAAAATAATCAGCAACAGCAACACTCTGCATTAATAAGTTGCAAGTTGAGTGCATAAAATTGAGGTACAATGATCATACCGTTACACACAACAAAGCGCAAATGAGGAATAAAACGAAATATCCCTCTGAGGGGTATATTGGGTTTGTCAGAGGAAATTTGTATGTAACAGGCAGAAGGAGGCGTGGCAGACCCCATAAAGTATATATATTCTTGATCAGCATCAACAGCCGAGTCGATATAGCCATGTCCGTCTGTCCGTCTGTACGTCTGTCCGTCTGTCCGTATGAACAAACAGATCTCAGAGATTGTAAGAGCTACAAGTTCAAACTTAGTCAGTATCGACCACATATTTAGTCAGTCAATACAAGAATCTTTTTTTTTTTTGATGCCACGCCCCATTCGCCCACAATAAGCGAAAAACCAGACATACCTCGAAAAAAATAGAGGTTTTTGGCGAATATCACGGTAACTATCACACCTAGGGTCACCAATTTTGGAATGCAGTTTGCTATTTGCAATATAAAGACAATGCTATCAAAATTTTTTGGATGCCACGCCTCCTTCGCCCACCCAAAGCACAATTGCGTTGTAACTTTGCAAGCGGCGGGCTCACTTATTTCTAAACGTATAGGTTTGTAACTTAGCATTTATTTGCAGACAAATAATATCAAACGATTGTGAACATTTCATTGAAATCGGACTATAAATAAAAAAGTTTCTCAAACAACGAAAATCGTTACATTCAAGTAAGGCATAACCACGTGCATTGCACTGAGCTGCAGTGTTGCCATATTGGCTTATTTTAAGCTGGATTTAGCTTATTTTAAAATTAAATAGCTTGGAAAATAATTAAAATGCTTATAGCTTGAAATATAGCTTATTTTAAATTTCGTATAGCTTATTTCGGCTTAAAAAAAATGTAGAACAAAACAAGTTTTGTTTTTTGATTGTATTGTAAGTTTTGGTAATTTTTATCGATAAATCGGACAAAAATCATATGTGTTGTTTGTATTTTGGTTTTTTTTCCTTTATAAATTTCGGTCACTCTGCATTATTTTGCATATTAACTTTGAAAAAATGAATTTAAGGAGTGATGAATTTAAGCGATGAATTTAAGGAGTGGCTACGCAAAGTGCCAACTGACTCCACAAAAGCGTACTGCTGCTTTTGTAAGGCATCGATTGGGGCCAAGTTGTGCGAATTACGGCAGCATGCTGAAACTAAAAAGCATATTGCGTCCATTGCAAGCTTGGCACAAACTAACAAAATACCTTTTGTTAGAAAGTCTACCAAAACAGAGGAGCAGGAGGCTGCACTTTGTTTGTACATTGCTGAACACTCGGCCATAGCACCTATCGACCATTTATCCCAACTGTGTGTCGAACAGTTTAAAGCGTGTTTAATATATAATAAGTATATGCGTTTGAATGTTATAGATATGGACTGCGACGTCATGGCAAATGTTTTCATATGGTGTTTTTATGGTTAGCTTATTTTTTAGCTTTTTACTTTAATTTTTAGCTTATTCTAGCTTATTTTTTCCTCAGTCTAGCTTATGGTGCCTCTCAAAATCTGGCAACACTGCTGAGTTGTGCACACAATCAACGAAAACGAAAAACGTGTGAGCGAGATAGACATACGAATATGTGTGCATGTTAAGTTCTTGCAGCAGCTACTCCAATTGGAACTCATATAATTGGAAACGAAGCTCAAAGGGTATTACACGGTCGGCATGCCCGACTGACATTTCTTTCTTGTTTTAATTGAAAAATATAGACATCAGCTTTTTGTTCTTTTTGTTTGCATTAAATAAATAAGAAAATTACAGAATACCCAAAATACTATACCTGGAATGTTTTAAAAATTGACTTGTCTCGTTAAGTTTGTAGAGAAAGGTAATATTATATTGAAACTAATAGGAATTTTTGTTAGTTTATTTTATTTGTTATTTTATTGTCCTTGTATTGTGTTTGTTTTAATTACAAATATCTCTGTTCGATAACAACATTTCATATATTATTGCAGATTATATTGTTAGGCTTATGTAAGTTTGCGTGTTTATAGTTTCAATTAATTCAAATAATATAAAATCATATGTTACCAAAGTTTTCCAATTCAATGGTTGTGAATAATACATACTACATAGTTCGCATTTGAAAAATGTTTATGTAGGAAACAATTAAATAAATTACTATTATTATTATATTATTTTGCTTATAATGATAATGATATAATTATAAAAAAAAAATTTGAAAATTTAACTTTGCAATACTTTTACTTAATAGAATCTGAAAATTATTATTCTTTTTATTATTTTTATTTTTTTTTTAATATTTAGATTAGAGAAATTTAAACTAATATATTTTGTTTGCCTATCGGAAAAACAACTTTCTGTTTCAATAACATTAGTATTTTAGTGTTTCATACATATTAAACGGAGTAGCTTTATTAGGTTATGAAATAAAAAAAATTATACATTCAATGAAGCAACTGCAAATTTATGTGTAGTTTTTAATATAACTCTGCTGGTGGAGGTGCATATCCGGTTTTAAGCTGTGGTGGACAAAATTCGGTCCATATTTTCTTCGCATATAACAACATTGTTTATTTTTTGAAATTATTTCCATGTTTATCACTTAAATGACTTTACTTAATGCAATGGTCACGATAACAAAAAATTTCTTCGCAATTGAAATAATGCTCTCGAAAAAGAGTATTAAAAAAAAATAAATCATTTTCGACGCAAGTTACCAGAAACTACCCTTAAAAATATTATGTAACTGATCGATTAGTTCCGTTTGATCGTTCAGAAAAAAAGACGTCTTTCATTTTTTATGTAAGAATTCAAGATATAATTTTTAACTTTAACCTACACAGGAAACTGATGGCAATGACTCGGCAAAATAATTAAAAACAAGCCTGAAATACATTTTTCAAGTATGGAATTCAGTATTTAATTCAAATTATCAGAATATTTGCTTAAAGCAAAATCGAAAATACCCTTCGTCGCTTTCGGTAAAACCGAAGCTGCTTTCAACTGAGTAAAAGTTTTTAGCTCTATTATAAAAATATTAAAAAAATTTTGCCAGTAAAGATCTACACCCTAACTATTCATGTCGAAAATTTTAAATATATAAATCATCAAGAGTTTCAAATAATATATTTATGTTAAAAAAAGGATTCAAAAAACATTACTGTCATTACAAAGTTTTAAATCAACGGTAAACTAAATTTTGGGTTGATATGAGAATATTCGGCACTATGGTTATACATAATTTTCAGGTTTAAACTTAAGCTTTTCCAGTGTTGAATTTAGTTCAAGCATTTTAGAATCAGTGTTAATTGCAGAATGTCTGAATCAAGTATTTTCGCACTGTAGTAAAGAAAGTACGAGATTATTATGCTTCCGACGTCGTTGTATATTTTGCACTGAAAAATATCGATTAACAATTAAAGTAATCGGAATTGATTACAGTATTTCGAAAACAACATTTTTGCAAGGTCTGCATTGTATATGTTCGGCGCTTTTCTTTTTCAGCCAGCTGATTACAATTTATGTCAGCTAATCTCAATGAAATGTATGTACAGAATCTTTACGTCCTATAACGTTTCTATAACAAAACAACACACATAAAGCGGCTGTTTTAATTTTTACAACCAAATCTACAATGTTGTTTTTGCATATCAATCTAAAAATGATTAATTTTATAGTATTGCTACCCTTTTGATAACATTGTCAAGCTATTATAAATTAATTATTTTATGTTACGACTCTTATTCGTTTCATTAAAAGGTTAAATTTTAATAAGTTATTTATTAAAAATGTTAAAAAAGTAGTAAGGAAATGCTGTTTGGGTTGTATAAGTTAACGGAACATTCTAAGATTTATGATCTTATGACATTTATGTTCAACAAGTTAATTTATGTAAAGAAAAAAAATCGACTAAAGAGGTTTCCGCCTACCACTTTTGTCCTGGCTGATGTAATTGCTCTTCAGCTTGGTAAGTGGTATGACGAGTATTCATATACTCGCTTTGTGTTTGGGACAGGATGAGATTAACAGGCTGTGCTTCTGTGACCTGTAGCTGCTGAATTACAAAAATAAATCGGATAGAAGCATATTAAAATTATTATTATTTTTTTATTTAAACATTACTTATTGATTTTACCTGCCGCATGGCTGTTGGTGAACCTTCTGGAGAAGAAATCTCAATCCTGTCAGGGGCAGTCCAGTGCTCAGTAAACTCACTTGCTGAGCGGGCAAGCGATGGATGACTAATGGATCGATGGAAGGAGGGCCTGTCTTCATCGTCGGAGTACTGCATGCGGTAATTCGAGCTGGCGTCGCTTACATTGTCTAGATGGTCTATCTGTGCTCTTCCAAAGTTAATAGTTACTTCGGACATCGATCGAAAATCATTGTGATCCATTTGATTAGAGCTGCGTGAACTGCGGCGTGAACGTTGCATATTAAACAAGCCCGGTCCAAATGCTACACCAGGTCCACCATGTTGTGACATCGTTAAATCGTTTCGTATGGTTCGTACACTTGACCCGCCATCGCTGTCGTACTCGTAAAGTGTAGGTAAAGAACTGCGTCTTGAACGATTATCCCATGGCTGTGATACTACTTTCTTTCCACGTTTGGGTGAGAGCTCGCCGATTTCAATATTGTCATCCCTGGGCGGTGCTAGTATCCGTATAATAACATCCCAAGTCTGAGGCTCAAACATTTGCTCATAACGGTAACGGATTCGCTCGAAGTCTTCTCGAAGCACCGCTTCCGTCAGCATTGTGCGCATTAAAGACTGAGTGGTAATGATTTCCTTCCACTTGGCTTTATCGTCGTAGCTAATATTGTTAACGGAACTGGTGTCCTCAACTACATTATATAACTCAGGCTCCTCCAAAACACGTATAAGCACATCCCAGTTAGGTACGTTCTTATCTACCGGTGGAATCTCAATTGGTTTAATGTTTCCTACTAACTCTGGGCTGGTCAACTTAAGTTGGTTATCGCAAATTTGCATCGATGGCTCAGATAAAGGTAAGTTTAACTCGGAGCGCTCCAGCTTAGGTGTCAATGTAAGGCCTGAAGTACTAGAAATATCCGAGAATTTTTCCCACTTTTGTTGCTCCTGTTCGTTTGGATACTTGCGCACCCTTATGTTAAATTTCGGGTCGACAATTTCTGTGGGAGGTGGTGGCAATGGTTTACTCTTGAATTCAGTTACAAGCCGCCTATGACTCTCAATATCTTCAATGGTCTTCTTCTCAATAACTGTGTGTAAATAGACGTCGTCAACGGTATGCAAGGAGACTGGCAGTGGCTTTGGCAAGACCTTCGGTTCTAATGCCATATAATCGTTTGCGAAGTAGTGCATGGATTCTATCGGGCGACTTATGTCAACAACTTCGGAGCATGGAGCCTCAGATGATAAATCTGTAATTTCACTAGGAGCTGGTCCGTCTGTGTAGTCGGACCAGGTTTCTGGCCTTTCGTTAACCAACTCATGAAGCGTTCGAGTGTACACGGAAAACTTTGGTTCGGAAACGGGTGGCGCTGAATGCAACTCTGGTACATAGGTAAATTGTGACTGCATGGTCCCCTCTTGCGGTGGCAATGAGTCCAAAGTTATTACACTCTCTCGATCTTCAAACACCTCCATAATGGTTGACAAATTATTTCGATCGTGTCGTACGGTGCAAACGCTTTCGGTGTCAGAGTTGACCGGCGATATACCTGCAAGCGGTGAATTTTTTACACGCACCTGGACATCGAACTTAGGCGATATACACTTTACATCTTGTATTGACGAGTTTTGTTGCATAGCGGGAGCCACAACTGAGTTGGTGGCGGATAATTCCTGTGTCGGGGCATAGTGGTCACTATATATGCTTGAAGTTTCGTGAACGAAGGCGCGATTTTCACAGCTTCCTGCCGAGCTGAATGGCAATGATCGCGTGTCAATCTCTTCAATTTCCGAATGTGACTCACTAGGATAGTCCGAAGGAATAAGTGCTCCTTCGCTACCAGAAGAGCTGTACACGGCTTGGAGTGCCGCATGGGCGCGGGGTATTTTCACACCTTCAAAAACACTAATGTTGCCTACGCTGCTACCACTTAATTTTGTTATTTCTGAGCCGCTTCCCATACTTATGGGCAGACGGCGCAATACCGGAATAGACCGGCTACGCAGACAGTAGTATGAGACGGCCAAGCCCAATAAAAGTAGTGTTAAAAACATGATCGCACAAATTATCATTAATATCTGTATACTCTTCAGGGGCGGTTGAAGTACGGCACTCGTGGCAATAGGATTCAATCTGAAAAAATATAGATGAGGTACTTGATAGGATGCTTAGAATCCCAGTCTTTTACTACGTACATAGGTGCTGGCAGTGCGGGAGGCAACGATGGTACTGGCGGCGGGTACCGGCAAACTATTGTGATAATCTCATCGCCATCCATCTCCAAATTGGCATGGAACCGAACAATAATGTTGTTGGTAAAAACACGTGTGGGATTCTAATAAAAAGATTTCATGTTCGAATAATTTTTGCTGTTTTATTTATATATTAAATAATACTATTGCTCTAAAGGATAATATAAAAAAAAAAAAATAGTCCCGGAAAAATACTGATCAACGCATTAAGTTAAAAACTTTTCAGTAAAACATGACTTTATGAAGATTCTATTGATATGCTACCACCTACACGAATTATTTATCATTTCTATAGCAATGGGTGATAACGTATTTAAAATGTAGTCAATAGAGATTTATATACTACAAATAAGTGAAGTATTTTTTTATGGTTGGAAAACACAATCAGCCATAGAAAACAGTTAAAACTTCGTAGTAAGTATTATACTGTTAACATTTAACCCATTTATATATTACCCTGACTAAAGATAGAGTTCTGTGGGATATACTAACCTATAAAAACTAAGAATTCTTTGTTTTAGTATTTGACTTGGTAAGAATATTAAATACATTTTTTATTTTTTAGGGAAACTTAAATTAAAAGACTACTGCAATGTAAGTTATTTCATCGAGGTAGACGTGTATGGCTTTAATTGTTACAAATACCTTCGATTCGTTACAAACCTCGTGACAAAAAATATGCCCTCTGAATGGATATAAAAATATTCCATATATTATTTTAAAAATAATTAAAACAGTTTATAAATACCTAAAGCCTAAAAATAATTGTAAACAAAATTTTTTAAAATCTTTTAAGGCTTTCTTGGTAAAATTTTTAACTTATGCATAATCTTTTTAAACAAAATTCACAGAGTATGTAGTAGAAGATCCTATGTATATGCAAACCAATCTTTATCCAATTATTTTTATTATTTAATTTTACACATCCTCCAGGGTAATTTTATTTTCATGATAGTGTGGTTCTGATAGAAGGGTACGGTTTTTCTTAGAGATCCGAATATAAATTAACACAATGGATGAGATATTAAAGTTAATAATAATATTATAAATTTAATGATTTTTAAACTATTTTAAATTGCCATTATGGAAAATTATATGATGTATTACTTCATTTGTTGTTTGAGAGTAAATTGATAAAATTTTAAGGGATTTAAGTGCAGACTGATTTGGAGCACAGGCAATTTAAGATAAGCAACAGCATTATGTGCATTAAGGACTTACTTGTACAGTACCACATCCTTTAAGAGGCAACTCCAGACGATAACTAAGTGCGCCCTTACCACTGACTCGACAGGCACTACTGCGATCATAGTCGGCTTGAATGATGCCATGAAACGCGTCGTCGAATTTTAAATCAACCTGTTGTTTAAAAATTAAGCGTACCTATTTATTTGAACACAGGTCATATTCTTTGACATACCTGCATTGAACCAGCTGCGCAGTTGAGAGCAGCCTTGGTGCGATTCAGAAATATTAGGGGACTTATGTCATCCAGTTTTGTTACCTGTAAAAATATAGTAATGGAATTAAAATGATAAGTCAATCCTTGAAAACTAAATTCATTAATCTTGTACTGTAGTTTGACCACCGTCATAAGTTTATGTAAAATGTGTTACAGGCGAAAAAAAATATAACCGATGCAATATAGAGTATATATTCGTTGTAAATATTCTTAATCTGCATTGTTATTTGAAAATTACATTTTATTGAGTTACAATTATTGAAAATAACATAACCAAACAAAAATTAAAAATTAAATATTAATTTAATAAAAAATGGCTTTGGATATACAGGAATATTGCATTTTACGATAAATAACAAAAATCAGTGCCCGAAATACAATGAATCAGCGGAAATTGATTCTAACTTAATTGAAAGATTTACTATCGTGTTGTACATTCTCGTAGACGGATACTATTAGACGAATCGGGCGCGTATTTTTCAAGATTGTATAAATATACTGCCTACTACATACTTTTAACAAGCTAAGTATACTGTTGACGGAAGTATAACAACAATAAGTCGTAATAAAAAATCTTTTCGACTTAATATTCGGCGGGCTGACAAACTTGGCGGTGGCCGAGCTGGTAGCGATGTCGCCAGCTGTGCATGAGATCGAAAGTTCGAATCCCAGCCTGGTTAGTTACCATTGATCCTAGTTTTTCAAAATTTCCAATGTTATTGGCAAGTAATAAAAACAATTATTGTTTTTTTTGTCTCTTTTTTGTAAAGACAAAATAAAAATTGGGAATTTAAAAATGAAATTAATAGTAGCGACAACACTGGGATGCGGAACCGAGCGGCGAGTCTACCAGCTTGACCAAGGCGAAACCTATGTCCGTGACGTCTAATTAGGTACACATACACTCATCAGTTGTTTATGTCCCTATTCTTTGCCTCTGTTTTGATAAAAACTGAAAAATTAAATTGAGCTAGCATAGACACTTGACCTTGAAACGTGCATTCTCAACACACACTTTATAATGCGAGCGCACACACATATTAGCACCCATTCATGCAAACAAAACGAGAGCACAAGCGAAACAGACTGTGCTCATCGTTTGACTGTGAAAATAAATTAAATAAACGTTTTGTTAGATTATAATTTTGTTCACTTTATAATTAAATATCCTAACCCTAACTTAGTATGAAATTCTGAACTTACCATACTTTCAAAGGTTGAATTTTGAAAACCTACAACATATTAGCGACGCGACCTATCCATTGATACCAAACTTATTTTGAAATGTTTAAATTATAAGTAGATGGATCTTTAAATGTTGTCAAAATACTTATGCCGGGCATATGGTATAGTGGTCTGATCTTAATCAATGTTGATCGACATATAGTATATGTTCATAAACATGTATATTAATACCCATCAAATAATCTGCGATATTTTTTGGAAGTTTTTTATACAGAAACTATTTTAAAGCTTATTTAATCATATTTAGCTAGCACACAAACAAAACTTCTTTTTAAAGCATATACTTAGGTCAGAATTCGATAACTACAATAACTTGTTACAATGCATTTATAATTGTATGATAATAATTAAATAAAAATGAACCGACTAATAAACTTACTTTTCCATCCAGCGTTGTTTCCTTTGGCAGGCCGATTGTAGAATAGTTACCGCTATCGCCATGTTGTACGTAATTCGATTGGGCGGCTGCTTTATTCATACAAATGAGTAACAGGAACGCAGTGATTGGTATGCTCCGCAAACCTCTGGTCGGTATTGACCATGGAACCGACTTCATTATTTTTGAAGATATCTAAAGAAAATTAAATTGCAAAAAAAAATAATAATATCAAAGAAGAGGTACAAATAATTAATTCAAATACCGTTTAGTAAAAGCAGTTAACGGAGTAGGATGTTTAAAGATTCTCACACAGAAACACACCAGCAGGGATGCCAGCCCTCCGTCTTTTTACGTAAATCTCCGTATTTTAAATGAGATCTAAGTGTAAAGAGATTAAAAGTATGTACTTTTTTAAAAAAAAATTGCAAAATACCATAAGAACTATTTATTTATGGTTAATATCAATATAATATGAATTATATAAATAAAATAATTGTTTTTTGGTGTTTTGGCGTTATATTTAAAATGTTGATAAGTTAAATTCAACCCAGATGTTTTCGATCTTGACGGAGTTTACTCAAAATTTGCTTATTTTGTCTCATAGCAGTGCTAATGTTGAGCGACTATTTTTTGAAATAAATTTATTTAAAACTAATAATAAAAATAAGTTAGAAATTGACACTTTAAAAGGTTTACTTTGCAAAATAGTGGGTGAAAGGAAAGCGTAGAGCCTTCTGACAACCACCTAAAATATGGTATAATATATAAACATGTTGAACAATGTAATTTTCTCTTAAAAGCGTCAACAGAAATTAAAAACAATGAAGTACAAAGACAGTTAAACTAAAAACTTATTGTTTTATTCATTTTTTTATTGCTTTTAAATTTAAAAAAAGTACGGAGATCAACGTATTTTGGCAAAATTGTGCTACGGAAAAACACGTAGATTTTGGAGCCAGCCTACGTAATTTTCAAATTTTTAGTTGGCATCCTTGCAAACCAGCAGTATAGAATGCTGCTACTAACTATTTATACACATTCAGTGTATTACATTAATATTCGTTTTTATACTGCGGCGTACATTGTACTAGCAGTTTACTGGGTCAAAAAAAGTTTGTGTGTAACAGGCAGAAGAAGCGTGGCAGACCCTGTAAAGATTTAAATACTTGATCAGTATAAACAGCCGGGTCGATACAGCCATTTCCATCTGTCTGTCAGTCTGTATGAAAAACCTGTACCTGAATGTACTAAGTTTGTTTTTCTTTCTAATTTTTTTGAAACTTTTTTGTCAGTTGAGGTATTCAAATTCACACAGTAGGTGCAAAACATTTTTTTTTTATTTTTTGACTAACTTTGGTTTGGATCAGACAACTACATCATAAGCAATCATATTTACAAAATTTAAGAAGTTGGGAGATCCGCGCTTTTCTCACAAATAGGTGATTAATATGTTAAGCTAATTAGGTTATAAGACATCTCACGTTGAGTGCTTAATTTTTCTCTAGAATACGCCGCAGTAGCCGTTCTTACGAGTTTGTTTTTTAACTTTCAGCGTGAATAAAACATATTAAAGAAGCTTCAATAAAAAAAAGTTAATCAACAACTAACAAAATAGTATTTTTTTTATGGTGTATTTTATTTTTGAAAGTGTCTCCTAGACGCATTGACATATTTTTATAATTTTTTATATACACCCATTGCCGATTTTGACCCACACTTATTGCAGTTCAGTCTCAAGATCGACTATTAAGGATATCGGAGTCGCGACGCGTCGCTTGAACGCGGCGGTCCAAATCACTTCAATTTGTAAAGAACGAAAATTCAAGCAAGGCATAACCACGTGCATTGCACTGAGCTGTGCACACAAGCAACGAAAACATACAATAACCATCTCTGAGATCCTTACAAATATGTGTGCATGTTAAGTTCTTGCAGCAGCTACTCCAGTTTAAACTCATCTAATTGGAAACGAAGCTCAGAGGCTATAACACGGTCGGCATGCCCTACTGACATTTTCTTTCTTGTTATACCCTCTGAGGGGTATATTGGGTTTTTGAAAAGTATGTAACAGGCAGAAGGAGGCGTGACAGACCCCATAAAGTATATATATTCTTGATCAGCATCACAAGCCGAGTCGATATAGCCATGTCCGTCTGTCCGTCTGCCTTGTCTGTCTGTATGAACGAAAGGATCTCAGAGATGGTAAGAGTTACTTGATCAGTATCGACCACATATTTAGTCAGTCAATACAAGTTTGTTTCTTTTTTTGGTTGCCACTTCGGACCACTATATCATATTTAATGTTTTCAGTCTAATGAGCGATATCAACCAACTTCACAAAATATGCATTTCTAATCATTCCACATATGGTTACCAAACTTCATCCAGATCAGACTACTATATTACAATTAATACCTAATTCTATGTGAATACCAAGTTTCGTTCTGATGAGTTCACTGTATAATATAGCTGCCATTGGAACAATCGGTTAAACATTTTTTAGTTTCAAAATTTTTTGTGTTTTTAAACATTTGCCTGGAAATGTTTAGAACAAAAGTCTTTTCTAGCTATTAAGCGATTTTAGCAAAATTCTGATAATATGCATTTACAATCATTCCACATATGCCAAACAAATTTTATCCAGATCGGACTAATATATATCATATTTCATGGGAAGAATCGGTTAGAAATACTAAGTATATAAGACTTTAGTGTTTTTTTTTTTTAGTAATCACAAACAAATATAAGTTTGAAAGTATGACACCGTTTAGTGTAAGTTCAAACAGTGTTCTGGAAGGGTATTCAATCTTTAACGTGTCGTAGATAATATTTCTTTCTCGTTGAATTTATGATAATGCAAGAGAATTTTAAATGGCGAAATCCTCTAATTAATGTATTATTATCCAAATTCCAGAAAGAATGTAGTCTACTACACAGTACTTTATCATCTTTAAAACCATCCAATATATTTTGGTAATTTGCCTTTTTAAATGTAGTGCCATGTAATACTATTGTTTTTATTTAATAATAATGGCTAAGCGGTTGCCCAACGGTTGTTTAACGATTACAATCAGCAATTCGTTTTCCTAAATACTTTTAATTTTAAAATCACATTTCGTAATCGGGACATTAAAAATATAATAATTATTATTTATAAATTATATTGATTTTCTAGCCAACCGGCGACTAAGTATATGTATGTTCAAGTTAAAATTAAGGCGAAGATAATCTGGTCTAATCGCAATAAGTGATACCTCATTCGAAATCTAGTTAAATTTTCGAGTAATTGGCATTTTAATTTTTGTTTTCTTAAATGGCCAGTCGCTATTCCCGTGGCGAACGATACCTTATTTGTTCAAATGGGACTATTCAATATAGAGGAACTCTAAATGTATGGCTCTTGACTTCATTTCAAAAAGAGAGATTAAGCTATTGATTGTTTTCTTATTTCTGTATCGAGTTTTGGAAAAAATAGAAAACTAAACTTCATGTAAATTATGAATTTTAAGTAACAAGAGTTTTTCGTAAAATATACTAAAATATTTCGTTAAAAAATTGATTTAGGAAATGTTGGGCTATGAATTCGCACTTTCGTTTCTAAATTGATTTCCGTTAGGAGAATTTTTATTTGATACGTGTAAATACTAAGGCGATACTTACAAATAAAGTATGTGTTACTTTTAAGTAACGTGTGGTTTTAGATTCATGTACTTAAAGTTTATTTACAGAATATACATCGGAAATAAATTGCTCTTATGCAGGTATTTCCTCGAGTTTTGAATTCCATAATTCGTGTTAAAACCTAACTTGAAAATAACTTGTCTTTTTACAATTAGTATTTAATTTTTTTTTTTTCTTATATTACAAAACTGATTAATTCAATTCTTTTGCTCATGCACTTATATTTTCCTAAGTATCTCAACACTAGCTACCATTGTAGGTTCTCTTAATGTATATATATTTCTGCCTGTTTTCAGAGAAAAAATAAATACAATTTCGACAAAAACTGGTTTTTGGAACTGTCGCTGAGCCATGTGTTTGTCTATTTATATCTCTTTTTCTCTCTATATCTTTCTATCAACCTTTCTCTCATTCCCTCGACTAAACTTGCCTAGTCTCGTAGTATATACTGATTTAATAATTACGAGTCACGAACGCTACATGGCTGCGTCAAGTATGACGAAATGCAAGATACAATATGGTAGCGATTAATAAGATGCTTAGACTACTTATATGTAGATATGTGTACGTATTAAGACAAAAACCAGTACACATGTAATTGGAGCTTGTGATAACATAGTATAACATGATTGTTGTTCAAATTGGTATTTAATGTACTTTTTGTGAAATGTATTAATATGCATTAACTGCGTGCAGATATAAGATGATACTAAGCCAAATCTTGTCAAGAAAAAACAGTCGCTAAACAAGAATATGCATATGTACATACATACATACATATGTTTATGTACCGTGCGGAGTCTGCCACACCTTATTCACGGCCGTTGCTGCGGTATAAAAATAATTTTAGCCATAAACACAGTCTCCACAATGTCTATATTATTTTATTTGTGAATAAATTTAAAAAGGTTTTTTGAGTATATTTATATGTATGAAAATACATTCAGCTGATTGAAAATATTAATATTCAGCTAAGTTTTAAGGATTGCGTATGATATCTAAGAAGGGACTTTCCAGGAAAAAAAGTTTATATTCATTAATAAATTAATGCTTTTTGCAAAAACACACAGTTTGCAGTGCGTTAACATGAGCTAGCCACGAAGCAAAGTCCCCACACAGTTCTGGTTGACAAAAGACATTATTAACTGACTCACTGAACACCGCCATGACGAAACTTTTAAAGCAATTATTACGAATTTTATACAACATACATACATAGATCTCACAACTTGTTTAATTTCTTGGTCAAGTATCAAAACCTTTTAATTTAAAAATTATTTTGTTTTTTGGACATATCTCAACCAAAATAATAGATTAGATTTATCAAAAAGCTTACATACGATATAATATCTCAAACAAATTCACATATTACATACATTTAGATACACATATTTGATGAAAATCGGACAAAACAATTATTATTTAAAAATAAATAATAAATTTTATATAAATTATATTAAATTTAATAATAATAAAAAATGTCTCATTAAAAAGATTCTCCTTTTGCTGTAGCATGAAAGCCAAAGTTCAGAGCCTGATTTTAAAAAAATCTAATATGGCAAGTTGGGTACCGTGCTAAATTGCTATTTTGCCGGCTTCTATCAAAAAAGGGATCAGCTGGTGTGATTCTATTGTGTAATATCTCAATAACAATTGTCTAACGGAAAAGTGCATTTTAAGTTTGTATTTTTTAAGTTATTTTTAAAAACTTTTGTTGTGATATAATTCATAATTTCTTACGTTCTTGGTCACAAATAAATTTGATGACCAGGCATAGGCACTAAACATGTTTGATTTATGTTTACCTATTCTTAAGAGTATAGATTTGTTGACATTTGTTTGTAAAGAAATCGTGTTATTAAAATTGTGTTTTTGTTGATTATTTATAACCAAAAGAATTCCACTGTTTTCTTGTTTGCAGGCGTAACTCCCAAAATTTAAAACAAACTTGATTTGTTGGTTATCCATTCGAGCATTTTTGTTTATTTTTAAGAACTCCGTGTTCATTACTCAAAATCAACATGATCCGCAATCAAAGCTGTGGATATACTAGATAGTGTTATGAATAAAAAAAAGCCCACATGAGCTTGGCTTCGAATGCATTGAGAGGTGGGCTTTTTGCATATATTTATTTATACATACATATTTATATGTACATATATATACTTATACAGTGCTGTGCTAAATAGTGAACACCCAAATTAGTGACTTTTCTTATTAATGTTGTTCATTATTTAAAAAAAAAATGTATTGCTGCTTAAGCAAAGAAAACGAGTATTTGAGCCACAAATATGAATCTTGTTATAGTACACAACCTCGGTAAGGAGAACAGACCCAGACAGCACTGTATGTATATACATACATATATAATGTAGTTTGCAAACAAGTATTAGAATAATAAAACACAATTTGGGCGATGGGATAACGAATTTACAACTTGTGACATTTTTTCCCAAAAATAAATAAATATTTTGTATAGGTAGAGTTTATACATGAAAATTTTTGTTGTTTTTATTGTTTTGAAAGTTTTTAAAATCAACATTTGACAACCCAAATAAAAATAGATCAATCGATAGAGTTTGTGTTTTAACCTCTAAAAAATAAGTAATTATTTATTTATGAATAGATTTATTCATTGTATATTTAATCAAATTATATGGGCTCGATACTTTCGTCTCTAGATTGATTTCCTCGTTAAGGGGTTTTTATACGATACAATTGTTTTTGTCAGATTTATTTGTCATTTTTCATGCTTTCGATTGTCACACCCGACACTGCAGTGTACTTTAGAAATGCCCATTACAACAAATGATGTTTATGTTTAAAATATTTTAATATTTTTTCATTGCATGTCGTGCTTACCGCGATAGTTACTTCAATATGTTTAACTCTAATTGTTTTTTTTTTTTTGTTTTGTACAACCAATTTTTTGTCCGAGCCCGAACGCGCTTTGGTAGATCAACAATAAGCGACTGAAAAAGGCCGCTCGCAAAACTGATTAACACTGTTTTACAAAGCCAGTTTTAGCGCTCTCTTTTTGCTTTGAGTCTGCTCTCACTTTCGGTTAACTACCAACAAACAGTCGAATTCTGCCAGCGTGTTTCTCTTGTATGCATAGAGCTAGTGTCTGGATAGTCATTAATACATATGTACATACTTTGGCTCTCCTTCTTTTTTGCTCTCACGCAGTATTAAAGTCTAACTCAGCATTGCAGTTTTTAATTCCGTTCGCAACAAAGTAAGTTAGTCAGAAATCACAGAAAAAGCCAAAGCTCAATTTTTTTTCAAGCCAACCAATAAACATATTCAATCGAGGTAGACTATGACTGAGCTTCTACGAATATCCATCGGCATGTTGCCAAACCAGTTGCATTGGCTTTGAATTTACTAAAACAGGTTTTGTTTATTGTTCACTGTAGAAGAGCATAAGTAAGAGAGCGGTAGAGTGATGAATAAAGTGGCTTTATACTAAAGTCTAATGTGAGAGAGAGAGAGGTTTGTTTTTTTTTTTTTTTTTTTTAATAAAACAATTCCCCAAAGAACAACTTCATGACGACGACAACTGCAATGCAAAATATGTTATATCATATATCTTCGTACAACTTAAGCTACGGTATATTAAGCAAATTTAAAGTATATATTCTGGATCAGCATCAATAGCGGACACGATTTGGCGAGATCCACATGTACTATGTATATGGAACAATGTTATAGATTCTGAGAGCACCAATGCACTATGGGCGGTTTTCCAAGATAGGTGGCATAAAATAAAAAAAATTGTATATGAAATATTAAAAAGTTATGTAGTTGTCCGATCCAAACCAAAGTTGTGTAAGTGGCAAAAATCCAAAACAAACTTGTACTGCTTGCAGCATAGACAGATACAACATACATACCAAGTTTAGTGGCTGTAGCTCTTATAGTCTCCGAGATCTAGGTTTTCATAGAGACGGACGGACAGACGGACGGATGGGCAGACGGACATGGCTATATCGACTCGGCTGTTAATGCTGATCAAAAATATATATACTTTATGGGGTCTGCCAAACTTCCTTCTGCCTGTTACACACAAACCGCTTCGGACAAACCTAATATACTACTGCGTACTCCGTACGCTGCACACTGGTCCAAATGCCATAAATGTTGGCAGAAATTAAAATTTTTTTTTTTAGAGTTTTGCAAAAATAGTATTTATTCCAATAGAATATTAACTAGGTCAGTTTAAAATCATAGCAGTATATTTGAAATCGAAGCCCTGCGAATTTGTGGAGCCTTGGAAGTGAGCTGATCATTTATCGCAAACTTCAATTGTGAATGCTTTGTAAATAAGAGCACATTTGAAACTGGAGTATTTGTTGTAGTTCTTCGAATATTTAATCAAATTAAAATGGAACACGAACTTGAAGGTATTTATAAAATAAAAGTATCACGCAATACTTTTTTTATGTGGTATGTCTTTTTTATATGTGTTTTTTGTAAAGTGATGTTTTTAGCGATTCTAACCTCAATATTGATTTTTTTCATGGAATAAAACTATGTTGGATTGTCATGGATTGTCGTAATTATTGACACCATGTTGCTCTTCAATATGCAAATAATACGAGGATATTAATCTTATTGGCCCGTTTTTGCCCGTTTTCCTGAAAATTGACTTTTTCCAGACAACATTTATATGAGTCACGCTGAAATGCTTGAATTTTGGCTGGCAAATAATCGGCAAACCGAAGGCCCTGCTCATTTTGTTTATTCTAAAAGTTGTATATACGTTCAAGTTTTGTAGGATATATGTACCGGATTTAAATATACTCGAATTTATAATTTTCAAGGACACTAACTTATATGGGTGGGCGTAGAGGGCGTGGTCCAATCGGACTTAAGTTTTTCATAGGCTTAACAAATACTATGACAATATTACCTACAAAGTTTCAGGTCTATAACTACATTTTTCGAATTTCTGCCATTATTTATGGCATTTGGACCAGTGTGCGCTGTAGTACAATTATAATTTAAAACTAATTTAAGTCACTAACATAGTTTTCTGAGCTTACGCATCCCAAAATTTACAAATCGCCCATTGTGCAATGCAGGCAATAAAAGTTTGGTTACATTTTTGACACTAAAGGCTGTGTTACTCCTCCCGCAAGCTGTAAAAAAATTGCAAGCCATACAAACCCACTCGCATGCAAAGCCCACACGCATGTCAAGCCAACACGCATACCAAGCCCACACACATAACATCGAACACTTTAAAGCGCGCAGCTCTGGGTTACTTTGAAAAATTTAAGCTAATAAAAATTTAAAGCGTTGACTTAAGTTCTCTAATAGAAACCTGAAATAACGTTTACCTTTGGTGCGCAAAGATACTATACCTCTGTAGAGTCCTGTAAACAGTCTTAGACTGTATTTGATTGGAATTTTTGAACTAGAGTGTAAGTTTTCTAGTTCGCATATCACTGCAGACGGCAGTCCACGCTAGTGACGAAAGAAACAACCAAAAACACTATCGTAGCTAGTTGTCTAGAGCGAAATAAGTATGTGGTACAGTCCAGTGTTTTATGATATGCACTTGATTTGATGAGCTTTTTTATAAAACTTCGATAGTTTTGTTACTAACATATCTTTTAATATGTTATTTGAAGAAATACTGTTATTTTTACTGTCTAAAATTATAAAACATTGCTATTTATTTATTTACTTATTTATTTATTAATATATTTATTTGTTTATTTAATGTCAGACTATGATCAGTCGACATATTTAAAATTTAAGTTACAATATAAAAATAATTTAAAAGTTTAAAATTATGTTTTAAATTTAAATTTAAACTCAGGAAAAGAAAATAAAAATTAAAATTTAAGGCCCATCATTTGTTGAAATATTGATTGGGAAAATCCAGAAAAAACCCAATCAGACCGGTAAATTAGTTATTTTGTTATTTAGCTATTTGTTGTTTAGTTATTTTGTTTTGTATTTTTGTTATTAAGTTAGTTAAGTGTGTTTAAAGAACAGTTGAAACTAATCACTCTGTACAGATTGTTGTAATCTGCAGACAGGATTCTTAATGGTTCATGAAGAGACCAATTAGAGTTACAATGCTCAAGAGACAGTGGGTAGAAGTTACAAGTAATTCTAGTAGGGACAATGATGTTAAGTCTGCTCAATAAACTAGTAGGCACATTGATGTTAAGCCTGTTCAATAAACTAACAGAGTCATTATGACCCTGAAGTAAATTATACAAGAATAAAACACCAATCATTGTTCTACGGCTAGTAGGAGAGGGGAGATTTAGTAATAGCAGTCTGCTTGAATAAGACGGCAACTGTATATCTAAATTCCAGCTCAGGCCCCGAAGAGCAAAAATTAAAAATTGTTTTTGGACTGATTCCAAACGAGCACGGTGAGATTCGTATTGAGGCGACCAAATACATGAACCGTACTCAAGAATGGGACGAACAAGAGATGTGTATAGAAGGCGAGTCATGTATGGATCATCAAATTTTCTAGACCGCTTAATAAACCCAAGAACTCCCATAGCCTTACTATTAGCCGTAATTTCAACGTGTTTGTCGAATTTGAATTTATAATCTAAGTGTATACCTAGATCATTGACAATGTTTGTAGTACTGTTTAGACATTCCAAAACAGTGCTGTTGAGAAAATACTGTGAGTAAAGGCGCTGTGATCTGTAGAAGGACAAAACTTTCCATCAATAATTATTTAAATTTAAGAAATTCACTCGACACCAAGAAGAAATTGCGTCAAGATAATTTTGCAGAAGGCGGTGAGAGTGGGGATCGTTATACGATAAACAAAGCTTGACGGCATCAGCATACATAAGAATGTGTGACTGAGATATTATTACTGGAAGATCGTTTATAAATAAGGTGAAGAGGGCCAAGATGACTACCTTGTGGCACCCCAGATGTTAGGTTAATAAGTTTCGAAAAAGTATTTTTAAAAATAGCACGTTGTGTTCTATTACTTAGTAAGGTAGTTCGAAATCCAACATAGAAGGTTATTTGGAAAACCATAAAGGTCAAGCTTATGAATGAGTAGAGAGTGATTTACAGAGTCAAAGGCTTTACTAAAATCCGTATAAATAACGTCAGTTTGCATCCGTTTTTTGAATCCATCAATTATAACTTATAACTTTGCGAGCTATGATTATAAGTGATGTAAACTCTAAAGGCTAGTGGTTGTTGATCTAGATTTTACAAAGCCATGCTGAGTTGGGGAAATGACTGAGCGACAAAGGTGCTGAAGGAGAAAATTAATTTTCTTTTCAAATAAATTTGGAATTGCCGATAGCTTTGAAATGCCTCTATAGTTTTGAGCTTCAGATTTGAGTCCTTTTTTATAGAGTGGGATAATAAATGAATCTTTCCATACAAGTGGGAAAGAAGAAGAGAGATCTAAGTAATTAGGGGACTATAAATACAATTAGATCTCATTAAACTATAAGGGTAGTTTTGATCGGTACTAAAATTAATAATTGAATATGTAGTTTGAAAAAAGTCGGCAAATAAATTGGCTATTGAAAGTTTAGTGTTCGCTTGAGTGTTATTGAAGCTAATAGAAGATGGCAGTTCAGCAGATTTTCGTTTGGAATTGACAAATTTGTAGAACTGTTTAGGATCTTCAGAGAAAAGCATCTTGCAACTTGCGACTTTGCGCGTTAAGCGTTAAAAAGTTAGAGCGAGTGTTTCATAGGAAAAAAAACTTCAATATCTGTTAGCTCCCAAAGCAAGGCTGTAAAAATATCCTTTATATGAATTTACAAGTTTTGGGACTTAGATTGGCGAAATGTCATCTCCAATTATGAAAAAAGTTTAATCTAGATGGTCCAGATGGATATCAGTCATATAACGAGACACAAGGTCCACAAACCAGAAAATTTTTTTTGGGATTTACAAAGGTGGTTGAGCTAGGCAAGTGTTGGTTGTGGCTTTGCTTGAAACACTATAATTTGTTTTGCTATACAGAATTTTGTGATCAGCTTTGTGGCATTTCTAGGTCAATTCAATAGAATTTTGGTCACATTTATTTATTCAAAGAAACAAAATATTATTTTTGAAGGAGAAAAACACATCTCCTTTCATATGCCTTGCTGAAAATTCGGATCATATTCAATCGGTTTTATAGAAATATATAGACCAAATAACCAATTAAGAGCGCAAGAAGTCGAAAGTTGATGAAAGGGACAAATTTGAAATATCCCTTCTTCAAAAAATGGTAAACAATGATGGGACGAAGGTAAAAATCCTTAACAATTGAGGAAGTCAAACTAAAACAATAAATTTAAAAAAAATTGGCCAATCGGTTTACATAAGAAAAAACTGTAAAATTATATCACTGTACCACTTACTTATTTCGCTCTGAACGTTTTTTAAATTAATCTAATTAATTTACGTTTGAAATGTTTTCTAATTTTTTTTTCATTAATGAATTATTGTTTTATTTATTTTCGGTAAAAAATATATGACCGTTAAATTTTGTTTCTTCAATGTACGAAAACTTAATAGAGCTGTTAAAAAAAAGCATTCGAATATAAAATATATATTCGAATGCTTTTTTTAACAGCTCTGAAACTTAATATATATAGTATACCACTTACTTATTTCGCGCACCTTATATTCACGAAAATGTCAACATTGAGATCGGCTTGCCTGATCGAAATGGGTAATATCGTCTTTGAAATATATTCTTAATGGTTTCATTATTGCGAATTACTACTTCGGATCGACTTAAAATTTTTCGAGATATTGGCACTTGAATATCGTTTCTTAAATTCACATTATTGCGTGTGGTGTCTTGGTTGGCGCAAAAACTCCCATTCCTTGACTGAAGTCAGTTGAAACTTATGAATAAGCGTCGAATATAACCTCATTTGTCTAGATCGGATTAACCGATCTATTTGCGAATTTAAGGGTCTTGACCATTTTGAAAACGAGATGAAAATCGCGTTTTTTTGTTTGCGACAAGGACTAGCTACACAGCTCTAAAACTTTATGGGATGTGTTATGATTTAGAATTTGGAAACATTTTCTCTTCCAATTTTTCGACAAACTGCTTATTTGGCGGGAAAAAAGCTTTAAGAAAATGCAAATTCCAATTGTAAAGATTTAAAATACCTTTCTAGCAAGGTACAACTTGTTGTACGGGATCATTACATGATGTTAATATTACATAAATAACGTGTTTTTATACCCTCTGAGGGGTATATTGCGTTTGTGAAAAGTATATAACAGGCAGAAGGAGGCGTGGCAGACCCCAGAAAGTGTATATATTATTGATCAGCATCAACAGCCGAGTCGATATAGCCATGTCCGTCTGTCCGTCTGTGGGTCTGTCCGTATGTGCGTCTGTACGTCTGTGCGTCTGTGCGTCTGTCCGTATGAACAAACAGATCTCAGAGATGGTAAAAGATAAAAGTTCAAACTTGGTCAGTATCGACCACATATTTAGTCAGTCAATACAAGTTTGTGTCCTTTTTTGATACCTCGTACGAAATACATGTTTTCAGCAAATATCTCGCTAACTATAACACCTAGGGTCACCAATTTTGACATGCAGGTTGCTATTTGCAATATAAAGACAATGCCATCAAAATTTTTTGGATGCCACGCCTCCTTCGCCCACCAAAAGCACAATTTCTTTGTAACTTTGCAAACAGCTGGCTCACTTATTTCTTAAAGTATAGTTTTGTAACTTAGTATATACTTGCAGACAAATAATATCAAACGATTGTGAAAATTGCATTAAAATCGGACAATAATAAAAAAAGTTTGTCATACAAACTTAAATTTGCATCGCAATAGCAGTGCACTGCTTTCGTTTACCATACAGTGTTTACAAGCAGTGCTTGTGTATTTCAAACTTACTCAGTGCACTGCTTGTGTGTATAAAATTTGCGCAGTGCACTGCTTGTAAACAGTCCAAAATGAACTCATATAATTGGAAACAAAGCTCAGAGGGTATTACACGACTGACATTTTCTTTCTTGTTTTAAAAGTGCAGTATTAGAGCACAAATCCAGACCAATAATGCTTATCTAACGCAATCTCTCAAAAACAGATTAAAACCATGCAGAAAACGGAAAAGAAATACTAGCAGTAGTATGGGCACTATAAAGTCTGTGAATTTACATTTAAGGTTCCGCTAAATTATTAATACTACCAGCCTTTAAACTTTGCTCTTAGTTCCAAAGACTATAACGGAAAACTCATACGGTGGAAAGCTAATCAAAGGAATACAAACAGGTATAAGCCAGGCACCACAAATGTGTTAGCAGATGCCTCATCTCAAAACGCACAAAGCCTCCAAGTTAACAGCACAACTGCAACACATCCCATAATCTAATACCTGACGAAAATGTGGCCATCAACGTTTACAAAAACCAACTATTTCCGAGACAGTTAGATTTCCCTTTCCCACCTATCAGAAACAAACCATTAATCTTTTACCAAAGATTGTAAATGGAATTTTTACATCTGAGAAGATAACGGGGAAAAGCGTAAACATCTACTGTTGTGAAGACCCCATAGATTTAGATTTGAGTTTAGTTTTAAACGATTAATTTGCTAGTGTTGAGCAAGAGCTGAATTTTTGTATTAATCATAATCGGTATTCAAATGTAAAAAACTTTGAATTTATAACATTTCTTAGGAAATAAAACACATCTGATCTACTCTTTAACATGAGTGTAGCTCGGTGTTTTTATAAGCGACGGAAAAGCCCACGGATGCATGGGTTGAATCAACAATTTTTATTTCGCCTTGTAGCTGCATGACGTTTCTGATGAAACGTGGGCCAATTCTGAGGAATTGGTTCAATGATTTGGTTGGGTCTTCTGTTAGATGGTGCAAACTAGAAAAATGGCAAAAAAATTCAGCGTCAGGTTTAGAAAAAACAATGGCGGCTGATCAGTATGCAGGTACGCACATGGCAGGCAGCGTTGCAAGAAGCGGCAACAATCTCGCAGCGGCGTCACCGGAGGTTGCTGTAATGGTTAAGTCAATGGCTGAGACAATGAACCAAATGCATTTGTTCCAACTAGAGGCTCTTCGTACACATATTGCCCAAAAGCAAGCATTTCAAACGGAAGTGCTAAAGATGAATGAGCTACAAATGCACACAATTCAAGCTGGAATTGAAAAAACGAGTCTGCTTGTTGGAAGAGCCATTGGGAACCAACAAGTCGGAGAGGTGTATCAACAGGAGCACCTGACAGGCTCACAAAAATCATTAACAGCTTCAAGGGCCAGTGTTGCCCTCGAGAGGATGGTTCACAGGAAACCACAAAGGGAGCTATATGATCTCCCGCAATTTGATGGAACGCCAGAAACATGGCCAATGTTTCAGAAAGCGTTTGAGATGACAACAGAAGAATACGGCTACAGTGAACGTCAAAATCTGTTGCGCCAGCAGAAAGCAATTGTAGACAAAGCTCGAGAAGTGATTGAGTGTCTACTCATCCAAAGTCAAAATGTTCCTGAGGTAATGGAAACCATGAAGGAAAGGTTTGGAAGTCCCGAGCAGCTGGCGAAGAGTCAAATTAAGCGTGTCGAATTGTTTGCAAAAATCACGGAGAATAATTTGGAAAAACTGGTAGAGTTTTCTACAAAAGTAAGCAATTTGCCAGCACTTGAAGGGTCCAAAGGAGAACCTCACGTTGCAATGGTTTGGAAATAAGCAAGTTACTGAGAAGACCAGTCGTTTTGATATGGGCATATCAGATGTGAGCGGTCTCACGATCTAAGACTTGAAGGGCGTCCGAACAGTAAGAAATTTAAAGTTACCTGAGCAAACGATTAACCAACTCAAAAATACCATGACATAGAACCACAACTTCTCATTGGCCTTGATTATGTGCATTTGGGCATTCCAAAGGAAATCAAATTCTCTAGCTGGAGCGCACTGGCAGTAGTGAAAACCAAACTTGGTTGGGTGATCTACGGTAAATTTTCTGGTCAAGCTAACGGAGGCGGGAATGAAGTGAACATTATTGACAATCGTGATGATATCGACGTACTGGTTCGGAACTACATTACAGATGCAGAAATGAACGTACATAATGTGAAAACTCAGCTTCAAGGACATGAAATAGAAAGAGCCAATGTAATCCTAGAAAAGACAACAAAACGTCTTGGTGATCGTTTTGAAACTTGTTTTGTTATGGAAGTTGGATAATATCAACCTGACAACAAAGAAATGGTCATCCAGACACAGATGGCATTGGAAAGGAAATTTAAAAAGGATCCAGAATACCGAGATCAATACTGCCAACTGATGTTGGAGTATGAAAAGAAAGGGTATATCAGGAGTGTCCAGAACTGCGAGCCTAGAGTTGGCCAGGGTAAGGAATGGTACCTGCCACATTTTGGAGTAAAAAGCCCAAATAAACCGGGAAAGGATTTGACGCGGCTGCAGAAGTACATGGTGTGTCGCTAAACACATTGCTGTTGAAAGGAACTGATCAATGTCAACCGGTGATCTATGTTTTGCTGAAGTTCAAGCAAAAGGCCGTGGGCATCTGTGCAGACATAGCTGAAATGTTCCATGAAGTGCTCATTCGTAAGGAAGATTGTTGTGCACAACGTATTTTATGGAGAGCAAATGAGGCCGAAGAGTTTGGAACGCTTAAAATGATGGTCATGACGTTTGGAGCAAAGTGCTCCCCTGCGTCTGCTGAATTTGTTAAAACGCCATGAAATACAAAGATCAGTATCCGGAAGCAGTCGACGCTACTGTTAGGAATCACTATGTTAATGACTTCGTTCACTCATATGGGAGTGAAGAGGAAGCTGTAAAGACGATCAACATACATCGACTGGGAGGATTTGAACTGAAAAAGCTAGTGTCCAATTCAACGGTCTGCAATGAAAGATTTGGTGAAGGCGTCGTGAGTGATGTCTTGAATCTCGACAAAGAAGACGCCTTGAGGAGCCAAAAGGTTTTGGGAATGCATTGGTACACACCGGAAGACGAATTTGGATTCTATCTTTCAACAAGATTAACAAAGCATTGTTCTCACAGGAGAGAGTTCCGACAAAAAGAGAAGTGTTGCGAATCGTCATGTCCATTTTTTGATTCATTCGGAATGCTAGGCGAGTACTCGTTGTTGGCGAAGCTACTCTTGCAATCCATTTGGCGGAAGAAGACGGACTGGGATCAGCCTGTGCAACCAGAAGAGTATTTTGAATGGCAGAAGTGGCTGCATCGTATTGCAGATATATCTTCGATAAGAGTTGCCAGATGGTATGGTACTTCTATCATTAATGACAGTGTATAACTACATATATTTGCAGATGCAAGTGAAAAGACTTACGCAGCAGTAGGCTATTGGCGAATGATAGAAAACTCAAAATGGAAGATGGCTTTCATTATGGGAAAAACCAAATGTGCGCCCATGAAACTGTCGACCGTATCCAGACTAGAACTGCAAGCAGCAGTTATGGTTACCAGGCTCAAGAACTCGATATTGGAGGGACACGACATACAAAACCAAAGAGTTTTTATGTGGACGTTCTGGCATAAATCAAGTCTGAACACAGGAAGTACAAACCGTACGTGGCACATCGAGTAAATGAGATCCTGGAAAGCACATGCACGGAAGAGTGGTTTTGGGTACCCGGCAAAGAAAACCCAGCGGATTTCGGTACCAAGGTTCAGATGAGCCACAGACAATCAACGTGGTTGACAGGTCCGGGTTTCTTGTTGAAGGATACGGACGAATGGCGGATGCACAACTAAACAGATGAAACTACGGAGCTGGAACTGCGCTTGAATCATTGTTTGGTCATTGCTGAAAAAGTTGATGAAATCTTTGAAAGATACTTCTCGTATCTGAAGCTCATGAGGATCATGGCGTGGATACTTCGCATCAAGCGAAAATTCGAACGAGGAAAGTATTTGAAAACTGCTGAAATTGAGTATGCTGAGATAGTTGTTCTCAGAAATATTCAAAGGAATTCATATTCAGAGGAGTATGCTATGCTTTCAAACGGAAAAGAGGTGGATAAAGGAAGTCGTCTGTGGAAGTTGACAGCAATGACCTGATACGTCTAGGAGGGCGTATAGACAAGGCGTGTGCCGTCAAAGAGAACACTAGACGACCGATAATATCACCACAAGGACATCGTGTGACAAGGATGATAATTGATTATTTTCATAAGAAATGGAAACACCAAAATTAGAACACGATCATCGCTGAAGTTCGACGAAAATTCTGGGTACCACACTTGAGAGAAGAGGTATGGCGTATATCACGAGCATGTTACGAATGTCGTACAGAGAGAGCTCGTCCTATTCCATCGCTAATGGGACAACTGCCGTCGGATAGATTGACACCGTATGTACAACCTCCTACACTGGAATCGACTATATGGGGCCGTTCGCGGTGGTAAGAGGAAGAGGTACGGAGAAGCGATGAATCTGCATATTTACATGTCTGACTGCACGAGCTATACATTTGGAAATAGCTAGAGACTTGACAGCGCATACCTGTATAAAAGTCATAGACAATTTTATTCGACGTCGTGGTGTCCCTGTGAGAATCAGATCAGATAATGGAACTAATCTGGTAAGAGCTGAGCGACTTTTGAGGAATGAACTCTACGAAAAACTGACAGCAGGACTCGCAAATGATAAGATTGAGTGGATTATCAACTGTCCTCTGAATTCACATGCAAGTGGATGTTGGGAACGCTTGGTTCGAAGCGTAAAGAGAGCCATAAGACATGCTTTATTGGAGAAGCATCTTAAAGAGGACACACTGTACAGCCTGATATACATTGCCATAGATAGGCCGACAGAGGACCCTTTAACTCCGAATCACCCACAAGAAGAAGGTTACCAGCCCCCGACGAAGGACTAGCGAAATATATGGAAATTCAAACAACCTCAATCCGAACATATCTTTTGGAAAACCAATCAGATTGAGGTTATGCAGCAAAAAAAAATATTTAACGGAGTCAATTGTCTTACTAAAATCAGTGTAAATAACATCAATCTGCAATTTGTTTGTATAACTTAAGAAGTAAATTCACGCGTGTTAGTGGTAGTAGATCTTTATTTCACGAACCCAGCTCATACCATTTCAGAGATCCCTACGCTTATACGGACAGATGGACATTGCAATATCGACTCGGCTATTGATGCTGATCACGAATATAAATACTTTATGAGGACTATTACGCATCCTTATCATTGTTGCATACTTTAAACAAACTAAAAATACACTTCAGAGGGCACTGTTCACGCCAGATGGCGAATACAGCCGGATGTCCCGTACAAGTACCGATTACTTGTACTAGACTTACGTATTTTTTGGTAATACTTGATGAAATAAGTTTTAGTTTTGACATTGAAAGAGCCATTACTTTAGAGTTCTTCAGTTGGAACTGTCTCTATGGGACCAGGTTCAAGGAACATATTGGAAGACCATGAGCGTTGTGTTACACCTTCCGCCGAGAAAATATAACCCATAAGCTCAGCAAATTCGCCTCCTCTTCAGTAATCGCTCTATTATCTAATGGCAATCAGCAATCAACAGCCGCTCAGTTATCCTATGATGTGAAGGTGATATGTCCAACGGCGATTATCTAAAATGGCCGATATTTCGAGACCTATTGACAGCAGTGTTGCCAACACTTTCACTTAAAAAAAGAATACATGAACTTAAAAAAAGGACAAAAAAAGAACAATTAGTAAAAAATAAAACTGACATAAAGAATGGATACATTTTTCTTATATAAAATTTTATTTTTTATTTATATTTTATTCCAATGCGTATAATTCGTCATCAAGAAAAGTTTTATCTTTATCACTTCCTTGATCGTACGATTAACACGTTCCGATTAGTCGAAGTTGATTGCCAGGAACTGGGAAATTTTGGCAACATAACCCGTTTCGACGTAGAATAATATTGAATTAATTTAGAAATGTATGGATTTTTAGGTAGTAAACCAGCCTTATAGATAAAATTAAATTAAGCGTGCCAATATGCAACCTATTTCTTAATTTAGTTTAAACTAAATTAACTTGGCTGAAGACTCTTTCAATTTCAGCATTTGACCATAGCAACAATTTGAATGCAAAGGAAACCAAATTTTAAAATTGCTTGTTGCCTGCAGAGTCCGTATAATTACTTCAGTCCTGAAAGAAACTATGATTTGTTGGCATATTAAAACTTTCGAACGCTTTGGACAGATACTCGATATGTTTGATTTCGATTACACGCTCAAAAAACATGGTTGCACTCAAATATGTTTATCGAAATCAGAAAAACACTATAAATGCGATGCCACCTAATTTTAATTGACAAATCGTGCTAGCTATTTAAAATCAACAAAAAAGGACAAAATAAAGGATAAAATACAATAAAAAAGGCAATTACAATTTGGTAGGGACAGATCTGTCCGGAAAAAGGACAGTTTGGCAACACTGATTATCAGCCATATATGTCAATAATCCGAATTTGACCCCCGTAGGAAAACTATTCCACTTAAACACTATTATTATTCCGTCCATTGCATTGCTCAGGAAACTGTCGGAGCTCCAAAGAAGAAAGAAAGCACCATTCAGGGGGCGCTGACGGCCCTTGATCATTCTGATGTTAATATTGTCAATTGAAATAGGTTAGCTTAGGGCAAGTTACGGTATGTGAAACGCTGAGCTTTTAATGGCCGAACTCACTCGGAGGTCATTTTGCCCATTGTGTTGTCCGTCAACTGTAGGTATTAGGGTAAGGATGGGGTACGGATGTTGGTACTGGGTGGAGCGTTTGTTGGGACTTTCGGGAACGAATGTGATGTGTCTTTTGCAACTTTAGTTAATTTCAGTTGGCAGGAACCAAACTGTGGAGTCAAGGAGAATCCTCTAATCGCGTGTCGTTCGAAAAATTTTGATCTCCTTCTGCTAAGTGCAGGACAGTAACCCAAGAGGTGTTGACTGCTTTTGTCTTCATGCTCAATTCCACGGTTTTGTTAAAAGTCCTGTGACGGTATACCGTACCTTTGAGTCATGTGGACAATAGAGCAGTGTCCCGTTAGGACTCCTATCAGCATCCTTATCCTTCTCTTATTAAAGTGTAGAAGTTGTTCACTTCTGGTTATATGAAGGCCAGAGCACTAAGTAAAGCCGTCCATAGTCTATCTGCCGTGATTCTTTCAATGCTCTCTAGAGAGAGCATGGTGAATAGGTCTGTAAATGTCGCTCATTGGGTAGCTAACTGGAACCGCCGATCTTTCTCTAGCTTACTCGTCAGCCATCTTATTACATATTACACTTGAGTGACCTGGCACCCAGATGAGCCTAACAGAGAGTTTTTATAGTTTAGCGCATTGATCGTGTTGCGAACGAGATTGCTGCTTGGCTGTCGACATAATTAGATATGTTTCTTGAGACAAGATGGATATAAGTTTTGACGACTGTCAGACCGCGTAAATCTCTGCCTGAAACACACTACACACTACACGACAGAAGAAATAATAAAAGTGTGGGTGGTTCCTGTGAATAGACCATAGCCATATTGGAGATTGGTCGTATTGGAGATTGGTGGTCCGGCATGATGCGATCTTCTGACGAATAAATCGCTGGACATAATCGATCACCCTCGAAGCTCTACTGAAGTCGAAAAATCGGTCGAGCAGATCATACGACGGAGGTATATGAACCGCGTAGTATTGTACCCGTTTTTCGACATCGGTGTCCAATATATTGCATGAACGCCAGCATTCGGGCGGTTTTCAGAGCCATTCCGGTCCGGGCCACTATAAGTTGGTTAAATCGGCTAGCTAAATCGGCTGCGTTATCTTCAGAACTGTTACTCTATTTGCTACAAACGTTGTCCATCGGCATGGTGGTTTATTCAGCCATGCCAACACGGTAGAATTGGTCCAGAAAAGGTGGTTGGGCTGTGCTAGGAGTTCACCGACTGTGACGGCGTATAAATCGGCGAGAAATACCGCCCTATATAACTCGAGGCGACGTAACGAGACAGTCTTGACCGGGGCTACCCGGCTCATTACGGTGAAGTGAACGCTTGTGTGGTGCTCATGTTTGAAACGCACATAAGACGTTGCGCCGTAAGCTTCCTGAAAACATCACAGAACCCATTTGGCTGCCATTCGATCCCGGAGTGGATTTTCAGCCATCTTGGAATACGGATGCATTGTAGACTTGGCTTGTCTTGCAGGAACGTTTGCCATTGCTAAAGCAGACACTAGATTTTGGCACGAATAAGGAATGGGGCTAACCATCCGGCTGGATCAAACAGCTTGGCAATGTGTGGTAGGATATTTCGTTTTTTCACCGCCGCTTGAGTTTCAGGGTCGTCTTGAACGAAGAGGAAGCAAACAGCTGTAGCTTCAAAGCGAACTCCCAAAGTCTTGCCGTCTTTTTACGTTTGGGAGTTCGAAGAAGTCGGTATTTAGTAAATGATTCCTTGAATCGACGCCCACTTTCGTAGTACGTCAACGTACATGAAGTGCCGAAGTATCTCACTGTAACTGTCTGGAGGTCGTAGTCAATTCGGAAAGGAATTCGCTGGAATGACGTATGCTTGGGGTCGACAAGGATTTGCCGATTCACTTTGGTCATGTCGGCGTTGAACACGTAGCGGAAGAATCGTCACTTCAATACTTGCAGCGTAGGATCCGCTTGCGTTGAGACTAACACCATTAGTGGAGAGGCAGGAGGCGTTGAACAAAACGCGGGTCTTGTGGAGGTGCATATGACCTAACTCGAGGTATTTCCTCAGGACAGCTTCATACGTGCTCTTGAAGGAAGGGTTCTTCTCTTAAAGAGACTTTATTTAATTATCTTAGTGCTAGGACTAATTAAGATTAGTCGTTGATTGACAGCGCTAGTTGCTTAGGCTTCGGCTTATTACAGAGACTAGTTCCTTACGAATTGAGCTAAGGATATCGATCTTGAATGACTGGGTTCAATGTTCTGGGGTGCTTTTAACGGTAATGCAACTATATATCTACCAACTGGTCGTCTCTTATTCGAATCACGGAAGTGCTTCTCACATTTCGCATCCACTTCTTTTTCCAGTTTTACTGTAAGGTCTTCCACCTCCCAAAACTTGGTGAGAAGTTTGTCGAAACCAGTTTCTGGGATGATGGATACTCGTGTCGATAATCACGATAAAGCGATCGTTAATACTAAGTGCGTGTTACATATCTTGGGTAGCTTGTAACCACACCAGTACACCAATATGTTGTCCCAATTAGATATACCCACGTCAGAGTGATCCAAAGCTGTTAAAGTTGTTTGGAGAGAGCTCTGCAGCTCTTCCAGAGAAGCTCCAAGTTCGTCTGCCATTGACGCTATGCTAAATATAATCCTTAGTTGACTCGTAATAAAGAGACGTTTGTTTTTGAACCGATCGATGAGATTGCTCCACCCCGATTGGAAGTCATCGTCTGTATGTGGATACGATAGTTTTCGCTTCGCCACGAGTCTTTGCGTTGAGGTGGAAAAGTTCCTCAACCGGACTGATGGCTTGATCGTTTACATACATGACTGTGAATGAAAACTTCTACTTCGTAGAGGGGTAGGCGACAGCCGCAAGAATTTACCGATGTGAAGACGGTTGGAGTTGCTTTCATAGCGGCAAGGCTCATAATTTCTTCGCCGAAACAGCCGGCACACCGTTCGTATGCTGCTTAGCATTATTAAATGGTTGCGAGATCGATCTTGCTATCCTCGTTATCACAAGAGGATAGAGTCTTAACCGTCTTCCGATAGGTTTCCTGCACAGCTTTCCTAATGGATTGAATTTGGCGCAAGCGCACTTGCAGAATGTGCAGCGAGGGAGTCTCGTCGGTGCTGCTGCACATCCGCGCCAAAAATTGGCTCAATTTATCGGAAACGGTAATGTAGTCGGACAAGGACATGTTTGCTGCGTCACGCAGAAGTTGGGATGCGGATCGCGTTAGCACTTTGGAGCCGAATTGACCATTTCTGGAGTGGAACGAATAGCCTTACGAGTGGACAGCTTCGGAGAGTCTGCGAGGCTAGAAACAAGAGACTTCTGGTCTGCTGGAATATACAGACCAGGATACTCGTGGTTCGGAGGAGACCCACTCGGGCTACGCGTCTTTGGGGTGAAGGGACGTGATGTCCTGGGGGTCGAAAATTGACGGATTGCGTTTGACGGTTGAAGGAAGAGCGGGGCGAGATAAAGCGCCGAGCATGGGAATTTACCTTAGGATCCTCGTTAGAGACCCAATGAGCATAATCGATTTGGACGGAGACGGCAAGACGAGAGAACAATATACAGAAAAAAGTGAAGGTGCCTAGTGGAGTCGAAGTCGGATTGCACCTATAGTTTTGTTGGGAAGTAAAAAAACTTGAAATCCAAGCAATTCCAAAAACTTTAAAATTTTGGAAATCTTGATATCTGTCGCTATGAGATCACTCGTTCTCACTTTTTACCGCTTAACGCGCGACGCTATAAACCATACTTACAACCTTTTAAGGAGCTCTTCTCTGAAGATCCTAAACAGTTCTACAAATTTGTCAATTTCAAACGGAAATCTACAGAACTGCCAACTTCTATTAGCTTCAATAACACTCACGCGAAAGTTAATCTTTCAATAGCCAATTTATTTATTCAATTAGTGATTTTAGTAACGGTCAAAACTACCCCTACAGTTTAATGACGTCTAATTGTATTTATAGCCCCCTAATCACTGAGATCTCTCTTCTTCGAGAACTTAAATTAGTTAAGCTCATTCATTCGCCTGGTCCAGACGGTGTGCCCTCTGTTCTAAAATATTGTGCTGAGTCCATTGCTTATGTTATTTAATTTATCAATTAATTCTTTGTTTGTTTGTTTGTTTGAAAAGATAATTATTTCTCACCTTCAGCACCATTTTTCCAACTCACTAACATTTTAGAGTTTACATCGCTTGTAATTAGAGGATACGGATTTTAGTAAAGCCTTTGACTCAGTAAATCATAAACTTGACCTTTCTGGGTTCTGATCTAGGTATACACTTGGATCATAAACTAAAATTTCACAAACACATTGAAATTACGGCCTGGGTTCATTAAGCGATGGTCTAGAGAATTTTACGATCCATACATTACTCGCCTTCAATACACATCTCTAGTTCGTCCTATTCTTGAGTATGGTTCATGTATTTGGTCGCCTCAATACGAATTTTGAAGTGCTCGATTGGAATCAGTCCAAAAAGAATTTTTTATTTTGCTCTTCACAAAGGTTATTATACAAAAAAATAATACTCGAAACGGGTTATGTATAGAATAGTTAGTTGTAGAGATTTGAAGTGATAGAGGGTGAAAGTTTCCAGTAGGTCAGATCGGAATAGCAAAACTAATTTGGCTAGTTAATTCAGACGAATCAATTTCACCATTTATTACATAGTTTCCGCATAATCATTACAGTAAGCATGGTTCTACAATCAGACAGAGAGGAAAGATTAATTAATAATAGTATACTACGGTAGGAGGATGGTAGGGTTCCAGTTAAGGCCTTTTGGAGCAAAGAGCAGGAATTGTTTTTGCACTGATTCTATTCTGTCTTGATGAATCATGTATTGGGAGCACATATACAAGACCCATATTCAGGAATAGGACGTACGAGTGAAGTATAAAGAGTTTTCGTTATGCAGGGACCGTTAAATTCTTTTGAACAGCGCTTTATGAAAGTCAAGACACCAAATGCACGATTGACGATAAAAGCAATATGCCTATCAAACTTTAGTTTTTGATCCAAGAGGATACTCGGATCAACAACCGAGATAATTTTATCAAGATCTTTGCTATTTATAACATAATTTTTAAAAAATGGAACTCGACTGCTGAAGGACATTACGTTACATTTACTATGATTAAGAATTAATAAATTTACTTTACACCATGTTTGTAACGTGGTATCAAGGTTGGACTCTTCAGCTGACACACAAAGTTTAACATCATCGGCATACATCAACATACGTGAATGACTTATTGCAGACGGCAGGTCATTTATTAACTGAGTAAATAACAAGGGTCCAAGATGACTGCCTCGAGGTACACCAGAAGTTACTTTAACAGATTTAGATACTGTACCATTTATATAAACGTTCAGCGTTGTAGAGCTTAAGAAGTTAAAAATTCAATGAATAAGTGATTTGAAAAACTCTGCAGATTGAGTTTAAGGAGCAAAAGAAAGTGATTAACAGAGTCAAATGCCTTACTAAAAGCAATATAAATGACATCAGTCTGCAATTGGTTTTGAAAGCTTTGTGTAACTAAGGAAGTAATATGCTGGCACGGTGAAACCATAGATCTACAAAATTGTTGCAATTGAGAAGTTATTAGTTTCCCAAATGCCTTCAGAATTGCAAACAACTTTGAAATATTAACCCTTTGCCTAGATTTATTATTATATATTATTATATTGTATATATTAATATATATTATATTGTTTTGTCTGACGTGACACCAACTGAAGCGCAGTAGGTAGTAGTGTTGGGTAAACACGACTCACTTAGGTGAACATGTTCACTTGTTCTTATTTTCGAAAAGAGTCAAGTCACTCAGATTGCTCACTTGTTCAGTTGCTCACTCACTTGCTCAGTTGCTCATTCACTCACTTAAATTGCTCACTTGTTCAGTTGCTCACATGTCCAGTTGCTCACTTGTTCAGTTGCTCACTTGTTCAGTTGCCCACTCAAATTGCTTATAGGTTCACTGTTTATGAATCCCTAAGCACTACAGACTTGATATAAAGAAAATACGATATATTTTTAAAGTTTCAAATATTTTTAACTTATAAAAAAAAACTTAAAACATAACAAAACAAAACGAAACAGTTTTACTTTCTTTCATAGGAAACTTATGCTAAATTAGTACTAAGGAGATCCTCCAGTCCTTTTGCTTTTTTTTATTTCAGCGCTATAAAAAAAAAAAAAAAAAAAAAAAAAATGGTTATTCAGGCAAACTTTTTAAATATTATATTGTACTCACTTTACATGTTGTTGTGCAAAAAAATAAAATTTTCAACATTCGTAGCCTTCAATAACGTCGCTTGCATACCGTTTCGCCTGCACTTCAAAATATGCGCTCGCATGGCACTGATGTGCAAACTAAACAGAGACGCTTTAGAATATAAGCATAAAGGAGCGGGTACTGCGATTTCCGCTGATTCCACTGGATCATCTTTTCGGCTGATGGACTCCTCTGCCAGATATTTGTCCATTTCCCGGGTAGCTGCTACTTTGTTGTTTTTGTGTTGGCTGGGTTGTTTATATGTTGTATCAAATTCAGCCCATATTGTATCCTCATTTTCCGGTTGTGTGTTGTTTACAACAATTTCGGGAACAGCGGGGAGTGACCTTACTGAGTTAGCCATGTTTTTTCTAATGTCGGCTACAGATTTCTTATAGGCATCCTCTGACTTAAACACTCGTCCTTTGAATCTAGGATCAAGGATCTGTTAGCCTCGATATCTTTAAAGCGGGCATCCATCTCCTTAATGATTTCTTTAGTTGCTGCCTTGACGTTTTCATTTTGAACCGTTGCGTACATAGCTACTATCCTTTTTTACAGCAAACCAACTAAAACAATAGTTTTAAATAAAGTTACGTTTTTTTCGGCAGAAATCTCTTACGTAACCTGAAAAAAGGCTGCAATACGGGAAGGAGTGCTTCTTTGATGTCCCAGTCTTAGGAGACAAAATAAGATCAGTTCTTGCGGACAGTGCTGCTACGACTGCCTCCTTTAGGATCGACAACCGTTGAAACATTTTAAATATCAAGTTCCAAACTATAGGTACATCTTGCGTAGTTTAAATATTTCAATAGATGCGAGCAAGGTTGCTATTCGTCGAGGTGACTTACTAGAAGTTTGGCTAGATACAAAGCTCAATGTCAACGCTAATTTTGACTGGGTTTGCGTCGAAGTAATTCCAAATGATTTTCCAGAAAACGATTTGAAGCTGATTAAAAACAAAATAAAAAACTTTATTGTTCAAATTAAGAGACTGCTGAACAAAGCACACAGAAATATTCGTCGCTTCAAAGAAGATAATGCTAGCTGCCTTGCATCAGAGCTAATATTTTATTCAAAAGATGATTGTAATCGCAATCTTGGTGGACGACCTCGGGTCTCTTTTGATGAAGGAAGTTTACGGCATAAAAGAAGATTTGCTTCCGATCTTGCAAAGGAAAATTTAACACTTCTACTTATTGAAGTGTGTATATAGTGTTGAAGACGAGATTATAAGTATACCATATTTTGATTTTGATTTAGAAGAATAACGTTTATATTAATACAAGTTTATGTACTTATTTTCAAGTTTTCGCTTTGGATAAAAAAATGATGAAAAAAATATAACAACATTAATATTAATTTTATATATACTGCAGTTCTATTATGTGGGCGGCAAGGAAGGCAAGGTTGCAGTGTAAAAAAAAAATTCAAAATTCACAAATAATATAAGCAGCAAATTCTCCAAGTTTCAACTTTCTAGCTTTAAAATTACGGTTGTGGCCAAAATAAAGGCATTTCATCCCAATGTGCAATGTTGTGAGCATTGTCAGATGCTACTGCCGTCACTTTATTTTTAATCTCCCATTATTGGATCATTTTTTCCATAGATTTGGAGAGATTAATAGAAGTGTGGGACCCGTCAAAGGCCAGGCAAGCAATTGTATACGAGGTCAGCATTGTTGTGTTGGGTTCAATAAAATGAACGGTAACAGCCAGGTAGCTTTCATTAGTTACAGACGTCCAACCGTCAATAGTTAAGCACACCGCTGTGGCCGCACGGGACTTTTCTGCGATCGTTCCAGCATACTCGTCGCGATTTTAGGAATTGAGGATCCCGTTAAAGTTTTTCGCGTCGGAAGCTTATAACCTTTCTTCAACTCTGGCTCTTCCACCAATCGCAAGGCATGATGACCTTTAGCGATCATCCGGACGTATTGCCGGTCAATTTGTTGAGCCTTGCTTGCTGGTACAGGCTTTTCGACGAAACATGTGATCATAAATCACGGGTTCCATAGACTCCGGGTGTTTGCTCCTCAAATGTCTGCTGAGGTTGCTTTGAGATTTGCAACTCAAAACACACTTGCAGTACTTGCACTTGGTCAGCTGGTTTCCACAATCCTCAAAATGATTCCAAATTTCGCATTGTTTGTGTATTAGCGACATATTTTTAAAAAAAAATTTTAATTTAATGCAAATTCGAGCAACAACGCAGAATGCCCTAGGCCCAAAACGCAAAATGCCCTATTGGTGAACAAGATTGCGCAAATGAGTGACCAAAGAACATGTGAACAAAAAAGAACAAGTGAGCACAAAAGAGCAAATGAGCAAAAAAGAGCAAGTGAACAAAAAAGAGTAAGTGAGCAAGTGAGCAAACAAGAACAGTTTGGATTGAAATTGTTCACTTGCTCACCTAAGTGATCAACTCTTTTTTGTTCACTCACTCATGAGCAACCCAAAAGTAGTAGGTAGATGTTTACGCTTTTCCCCATTATCTTCTCAGATGTAAAAATTCCACTCACAATCTTTGGATTTAGGTGTTTTTCAAGATGCGTATAAGGTCATCTTAGGTAAAAGATTAATGGTTTGTTTCTGATAGGTGGGAAAGGGAAATCTAATTGTCTCGGAAATAGTTGGTTTTTGTAAACGTTGATGGCCACATTTTCGTCATGTATTAGATTATGGGATGTGTTGCAGTTGTGCTGTTAACTTGGAGGCTTTGTGCGTTTTGAGATGAGGCATCTGCTAACACATTTGTGGTGCCTGAACTACACCTGTTTGTATTCCTTTGATTAGCATTACGGAAAAATGCCCGAATTAAAAGTCACAGCTTAATTGATATAGTATTTTTAGACCTTGAGTTCTTTGAAAATGAGCAAAAGGGACAAATGAATTTTTGCAAAAAGTTGTCTCCTTGTCCGTCTGTAAAAACGCCTGTTTCTCAGAAAGTATAATAACTAGAGATTCCATTTTTGCAGAAGCTTCGTTGCTCTGTAACGCAGATCAAGTTTACTTTCAAATTTGAATGCCACACCCCCTTTGCCAACAATTAGAGAAACAGTGGGACTATTTCGATTTTTGACTTTTTTAATATGAATGCTAGAAAAGCCAAAATTGGTTAAAAAAATTACTGGATACCATAAAAACATATTCCGCTTTAAAATTTTTGGATACCATTGCGAACTAAAAGCTGTAACTTTTAACATTTTGTTGACGAATTATTCATTTCAAAAAGAAAGTTTACTTAAAAATACAATTCAGTCGAAAAATAAACAAAACAGTTCAATTAAATTTTGTTAATATTAGTTAAGTTCACTTTCTTCGGCAAAAAATGTGTTGGCCTAAATTCCAAAGAAAATCATTTGACAATGATTTATTTTGAATTCTACTTAACTAAGTATATAAGCCTTCACTCCCAAAAGAGTGTGGTGGCGTTGGGAGTTAAGTCTTCGCCTCCGAAGAGTAGGGTCTGGGGTTCGATCCTCGGTAGCGGAAACTTTTTCTGAACTAAAGAAAATTCTTTTTTTTTAATTTCTGACTGTTTTGGACAACAAAAAAAAAACACTATTTTAAATACCACGCACCTTAGCCCAGAAGTAAAAACAGTATTGCTATCCATATTTTATTTTTACAACTATTGCTTTTTTGAATCAATGTTTTAAATTAAATGCACCTCATAGATAAGATGTAGAGTTGTATTAAAATTCATTCATTTATGTATCTTCAATTTAATTTTCTTTTAATCAAAAAAATATTACTTGGATACTTGCTCAATTAAATTTTCTTTTAATTATTTTTAAAATACTGGCTCAGGGTCTTCTACAGTCGCGCAAGCTCGAGTGTAATCTTCCTTACTTGTTTTTTCTTAATTTACTTGATTTATAACTCCATATGTAAAACAAATTTTGACTGTGTCTTTGAAAGTAACTTCATTCCATTTTTTTTTTATTACTTTGTAAACTATTTAATCATATTAAAAAAAAAAAAATAATAATAAAGAAAATGTCAGTTGGGCATGCCGACCGTGTAATACCCTCTGAGCTTCGTTTCCAATTATATGAGTTCAAATTGGAATGTGCTGCAATAACTTAACATGTACACCAGAGAACTGCAACGGATATACTCGAGTATGATTGTTCACTTCTACAGAAATCAAATCAAATCAAGTATAGTAGCTCTACATTCTCAATCAAGTATCGTTCAAGTAACAAGTGAACGTCATAGTATGATTTTAATGTGAGCGAATTTTGTTCAGCAAAAAATCGAGTATCACAAAAATCAGTGAGCGATGAAAGAAAAGTGAGCGTTGATTTTCGACGCTCACAGAGCGAGTATCACAAAAAATCATCAAACGAGTAGCTAATGACGATTTTATGAGAATCGGATAGACTGAGTCGCGACGCACAAGCAAAGTCGATTTTGGTTTGAGTGCACTCTTCTTGTAATGTGCGAGAGCGAGAGAGCCGTATTTACCGTTCTCCTTAATTTTATTGCATGCGTTGGTAGAAATATACATACACATGTACATACGACTTACGTGCATGTGCAAAAGCATATGTATGTACCCACCTAGCATTTGGGACATCATTTTGTAAGAACTTTGGCGAGTCGTTTTTAACTCCCCGGAAAGATTAAAAAATGATTAATCCTATGAGCGATTCAAGAAAGCGTCCAAAATGAGTCGCCTTTATGATCAAAATGCGATTAGCTCAAAGCATAACAACAAAATGCACAGCAATCGCCAATTGATCGTACTGGGGATTGAAACGCGATTGTTTTCATTTCTTCTGTGCAGTAATCTTTCGCTCTCTCAAAGAGAGGCCAAACCAGTTTCTTATCTGATTAATTTTTTTTTTCTAACGCATCTGTATGAGCACATGCTAAAATGTGCATTTTTTGGTCATTCTTATTAGTTCAGGTGCAAGGTTAAGTTCGGTGCAATTACGCATAATTAAGTTGAAGTTCAACATATATATTAAAAGGTAAACATGTCAGCTAAGCAATTGCGAAGTATTGCAAAGAAAGAAACAATTAAATTATTGTTTGGGAAAAACAAAATATTTTAAAATAAGACAAGTGAGGTACCCAATAATGAAATCGCGAGCCTCATTAATGAATTGTGAGCAGAAATAAGAACGCTAAGAGGGGAAATCAAGGAACTAAAGGACACTACAACGCAATGCATTGCAAAATTAACGCAGGAAGTTATTACTCTCAAACTGGAGAGTAGACAACACCACAGGAACCCTATTGAAACTGTAGAGTCTCCAAGTCTGCAAAAACTTCCTCTCAGTTCTATTGACGATTTAATAGAACTTGATGAGGAAGTGCAGAATAATGAGATTCAACTTGAACAATTTGAAAGTATAAAAATAAAAAACCAACACTTAGCACTTTGGATATAAATTGTTAAAACTTTTCAACTTGTCTTCCAACTACAGCTGGAAGGGAACAAAAACTAAGCCGAGTGCTGAAAACTGTAACTGCAATAAAAATTATGTACGAGGTGTGTTCAAAAAGTATCGCTCCAGAGGGTCATAACTGGTGACGAATCGTGGGTTTAGGGTTATGAAGTGGAAACCAAAGCTCAATCATCAATTGAATACAGGTTCTTTGATTTAATATTTGAATGTAAAAATCGAAGACGATCCAAAACACGTGCAAGCAAAGCAGCTGTCAACAATTAAGTGAACATTCAAAATGGCCGAGCTTGTAGGCATAAGTAAGAGACATGAGTACCAACATAACGCCACCAAAAAATCGAAATTCGAATATACGTAACACGCGAAAATTCAAAATTCGCAATATTTTTTGAACACACCTCGTATATAATTTCTATTGCTGACTTACAATATTAACTGTTATTTTTTTTTCTAATACACATTTGTCATATAAAGTACAAATGCACTGACAAAGATATGAACGCCGTCATGCAAAAGCATTTTGTGCACGCAAACGATCGTCTGGCCAAAAAATGCGTGTAGAATAAGTATAAGTATAGTTTATAAGAATGACATTTTGAAAAAGTATTCTAATTTTTTGACTTTTTTCTATCGCTACGATAACGTAAAATAATATGTACATAATTATGGTTATTATAATATTATTTTTTGAATTTTAGTTTTTGTTTGAAATATACATATATATATATCTATATTAAGAAATCAATAATGTAAAAATAATAATAAAAATATGTTTTGAATTTAATTTAAAAAATAAACAATTTTTATTTTGGGAAAGCAAAGAAATGAAAATCAAAAAGACTCAGAAACGGGTCGCGTACGTTTAAAAATATGACTCGAAAGTGAGTCGAAACTGATTAGAAAAGGGGGTCATAGGCGACTCCTCAAGAAGAGTCGCGGGTAGGGTATTTTTTTCTCCCGAAGAATATAGTCATTTATGATCAGAAAATGAGCTCATTTATTACTATTTTAATCAGCGAGAGGAATTTAAAGCGACTCGAGTATGATCACAAACGTTTGGTGGGTATGTATGGATATATGTTGTTTTGTCTATAAAGATGGAAAACAATTTTTTTTTTTAATTTAAGTATTTCGTATTTATTATTAATTGGAACTAAAGTTTCACAAAATTCTCTGTAGTAAAAATAACCTGCGAAGCCATTTTATTTAAAACCACATTTTAGGCATAAACAGGTAATAGTTTCATTCTGAAAGGGAAACTAAGTTTAGGTAAACATTGTTTAACTTTTTTGTTATTAAAAACACCATCACCCTAAAAAAAAAACATTGCAACAGATGCAAATTTTCTCTGGTGTCACATATGTGACAGGCAAACGTTTAACTCACAATAATCTTACGCTCACAGACTAAGTAGCGCGACGCTCACAGAGCGGGTGTCGAACGCTCAAATTTCATTCATAGAGCGAGTGTCGCGGGGTCAATGTACGATCACTGCACGAGTAACACACACTTTGTGAACGCTCACTGCACGAGTAGCACACGCATTTTGAACGCTCACTCAAATAGTAGCACCCGCCTTTTTAACGCTCACTCAACGAGTAGCACCCGTTCTGTAAGCGTGTCGTACGCTCAGCTCACAGAAAAATCAAATCACAATCGAGTGTTTGCAACTTACGTTACTCGTTGCAGTTCTCTGGTGTACATGCTAAGTTCTAGCAGTAGTTACTCCAATTTTAACCCACACAATTGGAAATAAAACTCAGAGGGTCGTCATGCCCGACTGACATTTTTTTTTTCATTTTTTTATTGTCCTTATAGGTTTTAGAAAGATTTGATTTTTAACAAAAAGAAATCATTAATCGCATATTTTTTAAAGTATGTTTAAAGCCACATTAAAATTTTTCTTCACATCAATTACTTCAAGTCCAGATCCAAAAATATACAAACTTTTTTCCTTAAATAGAAGCAGTCCACTTACATCTGATATGCACGTAAAGCCTATTCGAATATGTTGTCGAGTCGTTAAATTTATTAAAAATATTTGTTTATCGCTACTGCACGTATATGCACATATTTCATTTTGTTGACTAGCGAATAGAGTCAAAGCATTAACCTGAGCATTGTGAAGGGTTTGGAATTCTGCTCTTTGTTGTATTCTCATTTCGGTTAAATCAATTGTGGTATATTTTACATTTTCATCATCGCCGCCAGTTAACACATGTAATAAGTGGTCTGTGACTAATGCATCTAATGAATTAACACCAGTCGAATGCAACTGATAACGAAAACGTTGGAAGCGTAGAGAATTATCAAAACCATATAGCATCCCATTTGTGGTGGTAATTAGCAATAACTGGTTATTATTAATCAATTTTAACTGAAGTGGACATCGATTTATATCAATTTGGTTTATTAAAGTGATCTCCGAAGGATTTTCACAATTCCAACTAAGCAAACGAATTTTTCCATCTGCGCTAGCTAGAAAAAGGATAAATGTTCCATTTTTTAAATTTTGCTTCACTTCAATTGCCATAATTCGGGCACCAAGCGAATCGCTTTTGCCATCGTAACTTGAAACCACTCTATAAGAACATAGCTCAAATAAAAATGGACCATTTAAATCAAGCTTATTTATGCATAGCTGCGCTCGTCCGCCTACAGAAAATATAAACCATACCTTAGAATAACTTCCAGATTCTATGGGATATGCTTTTAAATGTCGGACGCTGGAAATGTGCGTATGCAGTTCGGCTACTTGGAAAATCGACTGATCAGAAAATTTATTAATTTTAATAATGTTGTCATCACCCGCTGATATAATATATGGTTGGTTTTCATTTTGCTGATTTAATATTTGAATATAATTGCAACTTCGTGAGTGCCAATTACTTTGCATAGTCGGTATTAAATGGCCAGAGCAAGTATTATAAAGCAACTGACTATGTAAACATACACGTTTTTGTTTGACATAAATTACATGAAGTTCGTTTTGCAATAATTGAAAATCCCAACATCGATGACCGCCCCCGCACTGTAATTCTAAAAGAACATCATTCTCACGAGACCAAGCCACAAGATGAGTACCATTAAAGCCAATGTATAAATCCAATGCCGGTAATGCTTCTACCCAAGAAAGGGGTATATGCTCACGACGCATTACAATCAATCGACAATCATTATAACTTATGCGCAAGTGTTTCAAAATGGGTTCTTGTCCTGCACTAAGTACGTCTACAAATTTTTCATCTTTTTTTAATAAATGTAAGATATTAGAGCCCATATTACCATGCAAGCATTTGATTGTATCCTTTAGTTCAAAATGATTTGAATTATTCGCAACGTAGAGCATAGTATGTCCATTACGGCAACTTAACAACAAATATGTTGGCGAAATAAGCAAGGCAGCTGTTACCCATGGCTCACGGCAGTTCGCGATACTTATTTTTGCTATTATTTCCATAGATTGTGCTTTAAGTATTAAACAGTTTCCAAACGCATCTGATATAAGATATGTATCTTTGTTGAGAAAGTGAAATGATTTAATGAGACCTTCGAGAATTAGGCCGTCGTACGTTTTTTTAAATTGTTTGTTATCGTCGTTATAACATAGAACTGTAACACGCTGATACCCACACGTCACCACTGTCTCATCATTAACCGTCAACACATTACATTTATATGCATTAAAAGCAGGAACTAATTTCCAAACCCCCATTTTAAACGACTTTGTTAGTTCCATGTAGAACAAGCGATTTTGGTTGCTTAAACCAATGACTGTGCTGCTTTTAAGAAATTTGATTTTTGCGATAAATTCAGTGGTTGTATTCATTTCAATCAACCTGGTAAATTGAGTTAGTTTTTCCTTTAACACTGTGTCTAACTTAAAGGCAGAAATGTTACCGGTGGAACTTGTGCTATAAAGTGACGTGCTTTTAGAGTCAAAACCGAGGCGCCATATCGGAGCCCCAAACTGTTGACGCCGCTTAAACAACATATCTCCGGATTGCGTCCAAATGCAAATATATGAATCTTCTCCTCCGCTTATAACAATAAATTTGCCACCTGTAACATAAACTTCTTAATATTGTTTAACCTAGTGTTAACTTTAGACGAGCTTACCGTAATTTACAATAATAGCAGAAATAACACGAGCAGAATGTCCAAAACAGCTAAACAGAGGTTTGATTGGAGCCGCTGACCAATTCCAATCTGCAATGGCCTCACTTTCAACTTGCCAAAATTTTAAAGACCGATCATCAGAAGTGGTTACTAACAATCGAACAGCCAAGTTTAGCTCCACAGAAAATATTACACCATTATGTGCTTTTAGACGCAAACGAAGTGGATACGTTTTTAAGAATGTAACCATGTTGACGCTAACAACATTACACGGCTGCCAGATTAGTATTTCTCCAAATCCATTTCCACTAATTATAAGGAGCTCTCTGTATTGTGAACCATACAAGTTTGTATGGTAAAGCATAGAACAGTCTGTAGAACACGCTAGTTCAATTATACTGCAGCCATTTGTTTCATCATATCTTAAATACAAAAGAGCGCTGTGGGCCATATGCAACACAATTTTAATGCCTTCTTCATCCTGCAAAAATGAAGCTGCGTTTATCCAGTCTCCTGTCTCTCCTTCGTATATTAATTGAAATATTTCTTTTTGGTTATGATCATATTTGTACAGGGAAAATTGATTCTCACTATACAATATTATCAGGCGTGATAAGGCGTATGCTTGACTTAATGCAAAACCGTGTACTTTTTTATAATGCTCTCTCTGTGGGAGCTTAAAGCATTCATTATCGGTGAGAAGAAAAGCCTGATTTCCAACAGCTACAACAACACAGTTTGTGCAACATATATGTGCAATCGCGTACATAAAAATAATAAGTATTTGTATATAAAAATTAATGTTGTATGTTAGTTTTATGTATATACACACCAGCAAATATTGACTCTTTATCAACATTTAATCCCAAAGAATCAGTAAATAGAGTGCGTGCTGCGACCATACTGTAGAGTCCAACAGTCTCGTTCAGAATAAATTCAATTGAACAATTTACCAAAGTGAACGTGTCCATGATTGTGAGATATGGTTCTTTAGTCTCTTTCAATCCAAATCCAGTTCATTCCGTTCACTAATCTCATTAAAAATTTTTATATTTAGTTATTTTAGCTCGTTCATTTAGTTCTCTTATTCAGTGTTGTCATTTTAGTTTATTCAAAGCTAGCTCTAGCAAGATTTGAACACATACATAACTCGAAAACTATGTACACACCAAAGAACTGAACGAGTAACAAATTTTCAATCTGATCAAAATTAATGGTACTAGTTTACATTTATTCACATTTCTTAAGCGAAAAAAATCATCCTTCATTCAACTGATTATTTACTATTTAAACTCGTTGTGAAATAGACTTGCACCAGGAGCAGTAGATAGCTTATTATTTGAAAACTCTTTAAAATAAAATATTACCTAAGCATTAATTATATTTTTAAAGTATTATTTTAATATTTATAATCTAAATTAATATTTTTTTTTTTATTATTACCACAGAGAATTTTGTGGAACTTTTGTTCCAAGTAATAATAAATATGAAATGCTCACATTTAAAAAATTAAATTGTTTTCTATCTATATAGACTTAAGTACATAAATCTATATATACATACACATACTTTTGCATATGCACGTACGTACTATGTATTTCTTTAGCAACGCATGCAATAAAATTAAGGAGAGCGGTAAATAAGTCTCTCTCGTCCAGTGCTGCAAAATTACGTAGCCAAAATTTGGTCAAATACGTAGATCTACGTATTTTTTTTTAAAGTCAAACAAAGCCAATTATAAAGGGTATTTTAATTATATATATGCCATATTTGTTTACATATAAGTTTTTATTAATAAAATTAACATTTTTTTTAATATTTAGGAGTGAATATTTTTATTAAAATAGCTTAGGTGCTCTTTCGATGGCTCAGATGATATTTGCTTTAAATGGTCTTTTGTGAACAATAATCCTTTTAGGGTTTCTGTGCCTAATCAATTCCTTTTATTCGTTTTAATTAAAGTTATCTCAGAAAAAATTCTTTCAACATTTGCGCTGCTATGCGGCAATGTTAAAATATTTTGAGCAAACTCTGACAAAAAAGGAAAAAGAAGGGAACCATCGCCTTTTTTAATATTTGCAATATACGCCCAAATCTCTACTTCCTTAGCATCTTCCCCAGTAAAGGGCAGATCTGTATTCCGTAAGATACGCCACTCCCTGTCGAGCTCATTGAAATTTCGCGACAAAAATTTACATGTGCTGCACAGCTGAGAATAATGAATATCGTTGCCAGCCTGTTCTTTCTGGCAACATTAGGCAACATCTTGACTAAAGCCTGCTGCTAGCACACTGTTAGTGTTGGTAAATTGCAAATTACTCGTTAACTTTTAAATTAAACATTTAAATTCTTGTTTATATCTAAAAAAATTTGCTAAAATTTTTTTTTGTACAATTTAAAAAAAAATACGTAGATTTGGGAGCTCTATACGTAGATACGTAGATCGGGGCTGAAAATACGTAGATCTACGTAAAAATACGTAGATTTTGCAGCACTGCTCTCGTCCTCGCACATTACAAAACTCGATACTCGATTGAAAATTTAGAGGTACTGTAACAAAACGAGTGTTTGGGCCCTTTATAAAGGTTTAATTAACTCTTACAATTTATATACTTATATCGCCATTAATGTACACGCGTCGCGTTTCATCGACTGTTCTGCTTCGAGTTATCGATCGCCGCCACTTCATGACCGTCCTCGGTTATCGGCATGGCAGCGTTGCACCATCTTCAGTGATTTCACATGAATCTCTACTAATGGCTTTCATTCCATCTATGGGACAAATGTATTTGCCAGAAATTGGCCACGTTTTGTCTGATTTTCCTCCGGTTTCCAAAAAGCTCCACTTCGTTTCCATTTCTCTTAACGACTTCATACTCCATTGTGTCAAAGTTGGGAGTTAGTTTGGAGGGTAATATACCGTTTTTCAATAAGACTCTCCCACTTTTATATCAGACTCCTTAGCACATTTAGTCTGAAAACCTACAGCCTTTTCTTTTTGTTTATTTACCAGATCGTTATCTCTTGCGGAGGTGTCTACTACCTTTTCTATGATGTCTCAAATTTTTGGAAGTATGGTCCTATTGAATACTTAGTTTATTTATTTATTATTTATCATGCAGAGTTTTTCACACACACACATTGAGGTGTTGTGAAATACTCAAATTGCTGTATACAGATTTTATTGTACGCGCATATGGGCGTGTAATGAAGTAGGAGAAATTTGATGTTACAGCAATAAAAAAGAGGCTTGACAGAAAAAGTTTGGCTAGTACTTCGATACCAACAACAGCTTTGTACCTGGAGGTTGATGGGGAATCCGATCTGTAGAATAATAATACTGACGTTGAGGGAAATGCGAACACAAACTTATTGGAACGATTAATGGAACAAATGGCACATTTTACTGCGCAGTCAGAAAAGGTTGATAATATAACGCAAGATCTGGCTAGTTGTGTTGATAAATTGGAGCAACCAGCGATGATGGGATCAAACAGAACAATTGGCTTGGCCCCACAGGCCCAGGAACAGTCGCGAAGAACACCATCATAAAGAGTAGTGCAGTCAATCGTGGAACTTATGTAGCCGCTTATGGTCTGGCCGCACAGGGCGGCACAGAGACTGTTTCAGAGACCAACGACGACCAAAGAATCGCAATTTCACAAAGAACATGAAGTAGGCGCAAACACAGGGCACACAGGGTGTCTATGACTTGACCACAAAGGGTGCCAAAAGCACATTTCGAGAGGATGGCTCAACAAACTGTCGGACTGGTAGTAATGCACATGGTCTGGATGCGAAGATGCAGTCGGAAAACAGATGTACCTGGAAATCATGGCGCGGAAGCAACAATTCATGGGCTCAACCATCATTCACAACCACGCAAATTAATAGATTTACCTGAGTTTAGCGGGAATTCGAAGGATTTGCCTAAATTGTCAACTATCTGTCCGGGTCAACGGACAACGGTGTCAACGGTGGCTTATAAATACTCCGACTTGCAATACTTGCAAAATCCGAAAATGTTTGAACCACTGATTGGGAAGGTACTGCTTGCAAAATGTATATAAGGGATTGACTATACCAGCATATCCAGACTTAAGGCATTTAAATGCATGGATTAGAAAAATAAGCAAGAGTGTTGCTAGAACGACATAATATCAAGAAAACAACAGGAAAAGGGTAAGCAGCGATCAAATTAGAGATCGGTTATGCAAACCATAAAGGACACTCAAGAAAAGGGCGACTCTAAAGTGGTGTGATATAAGTTTAAGGGTTTCCACCAATTCATCAAATGCGAGATTTACACCAATCTTAACATCTAGCATAGATGGTTGCTTGTACCGAGGTCATAATAAGACGAAAATGTAAGCTAAATGGGTGTAGAACTCTACGTAGTGATCAGACTAACAATCAACCAAAGCCTGAAATGTCAAGTAGTCAAGAAGCATCATTGAATACTGTCTCATAATGCATGTCAAAAATTCTTTTTAAAGGTACTACCTGTACAGGTATCTAGTCCAAACAAGGTGGTCATCGATACTAATGCGATCCTGGATGAACGATCTTTAGCGACGCTTATCAACGAAAAGTTAACAAGTCTACTAGGTGGATAAGAAAAATCTTACATTTGACTGGATAGCAAAACATACGTCAAACATGTCTATAGAGTGTCACCTCAAAATAGGGCTCAAAATCGCTGCGTTTGGACGGAAACACGGTTCCGGAGCCACAAATTGACATGCAAGGGCTTATCAATAGTTTTCTACGACTGAAAAGTAAAAGGGTATACAAATACTGATCCAATGCTGCTAATGCTGCTGGATCAACAACATCACATTGGTATCCACCCTAAAGACAATTGCATTGAATATTAGTTTGATCGCTCGAAATCTGCGTTGGAATGGTTCGTTTATGGGTTGTCGAAAATGCTGCGAACGTCATCGATTGCTTCAGTCGTGTAAGACGCACATACTAAGAAGGTAGACATGGTAAAGAGCATGTACAAATTGATTGCAGATTACTTCATGGCAGAAAACTTTGGTGTCAAAATGTCTCAAATTCCACTGGAATTAGATGATTTGCGTGTCGCAACGAAGACTTTACAGGATATGACGAAAAAATTGAAAGAAGAATATGACACAGGGCTACTATGGGCTGAAGGTTCTGTTCAATTTCCTGATAGTTATGGCATGGCTTTGAAAAGATTACATGGGGTTTGTTATCAATGTTGTGCGGAATACATAAAAAATATGAATGCGCAAGACGTACCCAAAAGTGTAAAAGACGCTAGAGTAAAAAATACAACGTTGAATATTTTGTAGCAAGCTTCAATACGGAAAGGGAAGCTTAAGAGCTTAGTAAATAAGTACACAAGATGGCTAACTTTGATTTGAAAGGCTTTGTTTCCAATTAAAAAAAAAATCAAGAATAGCTATATAATTCATCGGACAACCTACGGAAACCGGCACAGAACATAGATATGGAGAAAGTCGACAAGGTGCCCGGAATGCACTGGGATAATCAAAATGATAAGTTCATTTTCAATATACAACTAAACCGAGTTGAAAAATACGTTGTCAATGCTGCCAAGTGTCCGACTAAACAATAGTTGGTCAGCTTGTTCATGTCAGTGTATCATTCGTTTGGATCTTGGCTGTCCTGATGATTCACGGAAAGGTATTGATCCAAGATATATTTGGATTCGAGAACATTAATTTCATGGATACGTTCGATTATCGGATACTAACAAGCGAAAATAAAACCGTTCCAGTTGTGTTACCAGAACCAGCAATGGATTTTACCCGATATTCGAACTATTTTCGTTTGTAGCGAAATTTGACTGGGTACTTAGTCTAAGCTACAAAATGAGCCTAGAGCTTGTGGGGAGCTCAAGACCTTGGAACTGCAGGCAAGAGAAATTGCATTATGTAAAATGGTTCAACATCATGTGTATGCGCAGGAGTCGTCCACGTTGATTGATATGAATTCGATTTCAAAAACCAGTACAATCGATTCTTTGTGTCCAAAATTAACTGAAAACGGACTTATAGTAGTATTTGAAAGGCTTAACTACGCTACTGCGATTCCCGAATGAGTACGTCAACCTATAATTTGACCAGCAAAGTACAAACTGAGTAACTTGATTGTCAAATGATATCACGATATTTTTCATCTATTCATCGAAGCAGAAAACATTATTAATAGCAGATCGCTCATAAATGTAACAGTCGATATTGATGACCCCGAACCACTTACACCAAACCACCCTTTGCTCGGAACAACAAACTTAACGCAAACTCCAGGAAGCGTTGGTTAAAGGAGCATTTACCATCGCTGACTTGGCGCGCAAAATGGATCGCTCGTACTAAAACAATTAGCTAAGGCGATGTTATCATTATCTGCGATTAAAAACCACAAGAAAGCTGGAAAAGGGACTTATAGTCAAGACATTTCCTTCCAACGATGGCGAGATCAGGATAGCCGAAGTTCAAACCTCAACTAAATTTTGGAAGAGACCAGTGTCAAAGCTTGCGGTGCTGGACGTAATTGCTAAAACTTCTGGGTAGTTTTACAGTGGGCGGGATATTCCTGACTCAAGCAATTTAAATTTAAATGCCACACCAATTTGTCTATCGAACCATTCCATAGTCTGTCGAGGTTCATACGATACATATCGACAATGACACGGTAACGTTTTCAAAATGCAACCCATGAAGGAATATCGACTTAGCGATAATTTTAGTTCCTCAAAAGACATTTTGGACGGATTTTAAAAATGTTAAAATAAATATTCTTTAAATTTTCAAAAAATTGTTATACTTATTGTGTTAAGAACAAGTAACCGTTCTTTGTTAAATTTTAATTTGGCTTAGAGTTTGCATTAGGGATAGCTATAAAAATTCACTTTTGAAGACAGCGTTTGCCTTTTCCGACGATATTGGTTGGAGTCGGTCAGCTACATCATAAGCAATCGTATTTACAAAATTTTAAATGTGGATTAATGCACTTTTTTCACAAGTATGCGATTAATGTGTTAAGCTTATAAGTTTATAAGACATCTCACATTAAGTACTTAATTTTCTTTTTCTACTGAACAATTTATTATTTTATAGTGTTTAAAAAATTATAAGGTGTTCATTGTGGTTGAATGAAAACAAAACAATAATATTTGCAACGAGTCATATGTGTGTAAACTTAAAGCATAGCTCGCAAATGACAGTTGATCGTTTTTTCTTATAAGCTCTGCTTCGTAACACAACCGAAAATATTGTGAAGAGACGATCTCGCTCTGAGCGGCTCTATTTGTTCTGTTTTGTATCGGTTTTGGTAAAGCGCTTTGCATTGACTCATTCGTGTGACGCTCTCGAATGGGTGTCGCGTAGAGAGTAATTCGATTTTCGCTTACACAAAGACTCTTAGCAAAAGACAGTTTGACTTAAAAACTCAACAGAAATTATCTTTGCCTACTTTAGAGAACTGCAACCAGTAATGAATTTTCAATCTGATCCGAATATTGATGTATACCCGTTGTGATTTGTTCACATTTCCTGAGCGAAAAAAAATCATCTCTCATTCAACTCATTGTTCATGATTTATACTCGCTCTGAAAGTTTGTGCTTCACTCAGGAAAACGGTAAATACGGCTGTCTCGCTCTCGCACATTACAAGAGTGCACACAAACCAAAAAGGTCTTTGCTCGTGCGTCGCGACTCAGTCCATGCGATTCTCATAAAATCGCCATTTGCTTCTTGCTCTGTGAGCGTTGAAAATCAACGCTCAGCTTTCATTCATCCCTCACTGATTTCTGTGATACTCGCTCGTAAGCGTTGAAAACCAACAATCAGTTTTCATTCATCCCTCACAGATTTTTGTGCTACTCGATTTTTTGTGAACAAAATTTTCGCTCACACTCCGCTAGAGTCTGTGATTTTTGTGCTACTCGATTTTTTGTGAACAAAATATACGCTCACATTAAAATCATACTATGACGCTTACTTGTTACTTGAACGATACTCGATTGAAAATGTAGAGCTACTACACTCGAATTGATTTGATTTTTTGTAGAAGTGAACAAGTATACTCGAGTATACCCGTTGCAGTTCTCTGATGTGCATGTAAATACATACATACATACGCAGCAATCGCGTGTGTTTTGCCGAGAAATTGTAAAGGCAGTATAACTACTAAATTAAGCGATTTGAGCGACTATAAATCGCCAAGAAATATTTAAAAATGGTTGGCTCCTTGAAATCATAAGATAAAGAAAATAATTAGAATGAATTGGATGAAATAATAAATTATTTATAAAATCAAGCCCTTAAAAGAAGGCAGTAAACATCAGTTTTCTTCCATTTTTTTTTTTTCACAAAACTTCAGCTTTTTTTTAGTATCTTCCTGTTCATTTGCTTCGTTTATGGTTTTATTTCTATTTCTATGCAACGCATTTATCTCCAGTCTAATGTATCCAACGACCTCATGAGTCTCTAACCATGTAACTGGTCCAAATACCCAAAATTTTGGCAGAAATTAAATATTTTTTTCAGTTATGAAAAAACTATATTTTATTCCCAGAGTAAAAACGCTTTAGACATAGTCAATTTTTAAACCCTGCTTTTTACGGAACTCTGGAAATCAGCTGATTATTACTGCGGACTGCAATCCGCGTTAGTGTCGAAAAAAAATGTCGAAAACATAAGCGAAGTGTAGTGTGCTGGCAGTTGGCGCTACTATATATTCTCGTTGTATTCGAGTTTTACAAAATGAGTAATTAAACCGATATGTACCATGAGGCTATATGATATAGTTGTCCGATCTGGACCATATGGGGAATGATAGCAGCTGCATATCATATAAATTAGGTCAATAAACAAAAATTATTTTCGTACTAAGCATTTCCAGCCGATTATTCCTATGGCAGATCTATGTCATTGCGTATTGAGTGAATTTGGTTCAGATTGTTAAAAAAAAAATTTTTAATCGTTGTTTCTATGGGAGCTATATTATATAGCCGTTTTTAACATTTGGACTGCATGTCTACCAAATTTCATCAAGACAACTTTACAACTGAGAGGCTAGTTCGCATAGAAAAAGATGGACATGACTTTATCGACTTGGCTGTTAATGCTGATCAAGAGTGATATACTTTGAGAGTCTGCCACGCCTCCTTCAATGCGTTACAAAATTCTTGACAACAACAATTTATCCTCTGCAAGGATATTAAAAAGGAACACTATTAAAAAAATTTGAATAATAGTGATTAATTTATTGCAGGACATAATACAATTGTTTTGTATCACTCTTCTGCATGCGATACAAAATTGCATTTGCTGTCTCGCTCTTCTGCACGCAAATAAACTTTGCATACACTGGCTCGCTCATTTGCATGTTGCCCTTTGTTTTTGCCTTATATTAATTACTATAATAAAATAAATGAAGTACGAATTATGCCGGATACATATGGCTAATATGTCAAATTTTGTGGAAATTTATTGTTATTAAAAATGTTACAATATTCACTAGCTAGATTACTTAAAAAAGTCAAAATGTACAAAACGAAAGTTTAAATGAATAGTTTTTATGTAAATTTCAATAATGTAATGATTATAAAAAGTTATGGTGGTACTTTTTAAAACATCTTTAGGCCGGGTCTCAAGCAAGTCAACAAGATTTTCATCTTACCTTTTAAATGCCGTTACAAACATATATTTCCAATATCTCTGGATTGGTTTACCGAAAGCGGACTTTATATGCAGGTCACAAGTCGGAAGTGGTTTAAGTTATATCTCTGCATTTGGGTAAACACATACAAACATTTCATGGTCAGTATAAGAGCAGAAAAGTCATGTGGAAGTAAATTCGTATAATTATCCTTTACAGATCCAGATCCAATAAGCGTCGTCGTAAAGTGGAAAGTCAAAATTAACATATAGACGCTACGTTATCCTGGAACTTGCAGCATAATATATATATTCGCAATGTAACATAAGATTATATTAGATAGTTTCATTCTGAAAAACCCAAAATTAAGTCTAATGTGTTTCTACTTATTTAAAATATTTTCTTTGTTGTAAGAAAAACAATTGGCAGATCTTATCCTAATGAATCGCTTATAATAATCAAAAAATTTTCGCTAAGCTTGCAGTGCGTCGAAAGGGATTCCATGAACTGGAAGATACGCTACCCACTAAACGCGTCGTGGCAGATGTCTTAAGATGCAGCTTAGGCTTTGTCGCTGTGCTGGTGGAGCTAGAGGAGCCAGACGAAATACCAGATGAGCTTGCGGCTGACAACGTCGATATTGAACATTTTGATGATAGTGGCTGTGGATTAATAAACTGTGTATAATTTCTACATAAACTAAACGAATTTAGTATGTATTATACCTTTAAGTAATTTCGATCCATTGGTGTTATGACCTTAATTTCCAGAGCAACGCCACATGACTGAATAAGCCTAACCACCTGCTGATGTGAATACCATTTCACGTTCACTCCAGCAATTTCCACTATGAAGTCGCCCTCCTTAATACCACCAAGCTGTAAAAGTAAATGGTGTAGAGCCCTAAGTGATAGATAATGTAGCAAACTCACATCTGCCAAGGAATTGATTTCAACATGAGCAATTATCACGGGAGCATCGCCACGCACATAAAAGCCAAAGTTCTCGAGCTCCTTGTTATAATGATTGCAACCAGACTCGTGACCCTTGTCAGTCGTGTAGCAGTGACAATGATAGTTGCTAACGTTCTGATACAATGCTGAGCCTTTCTGCAAGCGGATAGAACGTGGCGCAGTCCAATGCCGACGTGCCGAAAATATTGCAATAGGTCCCAATCGTTTAAACGGATCCTCTACTTTATAAGATGTAAAATCGGGTCCCGTCAAAGACAGTGTGAACTTCGACGATGCTATCAGCAAAAAGTCGATTACTCATATTTTAGTTGCAATATTACGATTTTTAAGGGATTACCTTCAACAACACGATCAGCCAAATCATAACATTCGTCAATTTTTTTAATTGGCTCTTGCAGGCACAATCTCTCGAACTCATCGTGGGTCTTGTAGTGTGCTTCCATGATTACTTGAGTTACAGATGCTTTGTTCTTTAAATATATAAATTCGCAAGGAATGAGCGAGTTTGACAAAAGATGTGAAGATGTGAAAATTTTAACTTACCTTAAGATAGCGGCACATGCGTTGCAAGCGTTTCGCTTCTTCATGACTAGCCAGAGCTTCTTTTAAGTGGATGCGCTTAATAGCAAAAGAGCTGGAGCTTTTTGCCTCATTTTTTTTGCTGACTTCAGTGCCACACAGTGCCTCTCCAGCATCACCAATGAAAGTTTCATTCATCGACGCAGTCTGACTTGTTTTATTGTCCAGTGAAGCATTGTCGTCTTCGCCCACAGTCATACTTATGCTGCGTGCCTCATAGCTATGTGCCAGCGCTACAAACGCAAATATGCCACATCATTAAAAACCAGGGACCGTAATCATTATGAGTTTTAATTTAAAGATTACAAAATAATTATATTTTTCTATTTTTATCAGTTCGCTTACAAAATAACACTATTTTGACAACTCCAAAAATAATAATTACTTTTAATGTGTAAAATTATGTAATTGTAATTCTAGCCATAATGTAGAGAATACAGCCGCCAAAAGGCGTGTACATTCGTAGTCTGAACAATCAAATTAATCAAATTTTAATTAAGAAAATGGATTCAAAAAATAAAATTTTTCATACAAATAAAAAAAATTGTTTAATTCTTTACTGTTTAATTTATAAATTGCACAATAATTTTTTCAAATGAAAAGCTTTTAAAACATTCACTTCTAAAATGCAAGATGTTTGATTTAAATAAACGCTACATGGGCGCATTCAAGAGGGTACTCGAAGAAATCGTATAACCCCTTGTAATTGTGGCTGTGCTTGACTACGCTTAGGCGTTGTATTGATATAAATCGAAAATTCCGTCTACTCACATATGTATTTGTTAACGTTTGGTTTAGTATCTTTACATATGTGTGGAGATAAACAATATTAGACGATACTAAAAATTGCATCAAGATTGGACTTTAATCAACAAAGCCGACTGTACTAAGATACTGCGGCGTATTCTGGAGCAAAATAAAGTACTCTATGTTAGATGTCTTTTAAACTAATAAGCTTAACATTTTAATCAACTATTTGTGAGAAAGGTAATCCCAACTTTTAAAATTTTGCAAATACGATAGCTTACGACGTAGTTGTTGGATCCAAACCAAAGTTGGTCAGAAAATTTAAAAATAAAATACAAATTTTTTGAACCTAATATGTAAGTTTGGTTTGGATACCTCGACAGACAAAAAAGTTTCTCATTCTAAAGACATATCTTAGATCTGATGTTTGTCAGATTGCCCATATGGGAGGGATGTAAAATAGTTGTCCAATTCAAACCAGAGTTGGTCAAAGTATAATATTACTACCATACACATACTCTGCAAAATTAGTTCAGTTATCTTAAAAAACAATCAAGTAAGAAAGAAACAAAAATTTAGTAAATTTTTCAATATAAAAAATATATGATACAGTCATCCGATTCCAATCAAAATCGGTCAGTATATGTATTTTACTACCTTACACGTACTGTTTGAGTTTCATTGCAATATCTTTAAAAACAAAAATGTATTAACGCCCTTGTACTGCTTGCAGCATAGACGGATGTACATTCCAAGTTTGGTGGCTGTAGCTCTTACAGTCACCGAGATCTTAGTTTTCATACAGACGGACGGACAGACTGACATGGCTATATCGACTCGGCTGTTGATGCTGATCAAGAATATATATACTTTATGGGGTCTGCAACGCCTTCTTCTGCCGGTTACACAAAAACTTCTTCTGACAAACACAATATACTGCTTTGTACTATGTACACCGCAGCATTAAAATGATTAAAAAAAATAAAATTTTTAAAAAAAATAAAAAAAAATTGTTTAATACTTTACTGTTTACTTTAAAAAATGCCAAATCATTTTTCTTCTTAATGTATTGTGTATCCTTTTAATGTGCCCATGAAGTGTCAGGTTGGTCATGAATCACAGACTAGGAATGTACACACCTTTTGGCTGAATTCTCTACATAATGGCCAGAATAACAGGTTAGGTTTCATACTTGGTCAAGAAAATAAAACTCGCGGAATAATCACTATTTTACAAATTAAAAATTTTAATTAAAAATATTTATTATTTTTGAGTTGTAAAATAAAAGTCCAAATTCATCATTATTTTGTGAGCGAATTAATGGAAAATGGAATAATCATTCTTTACGGCACTGTTAAAAACAGTAATTTCCAAATAAATGTGTGACTCACCTTTGTACCATTCGGCCTTAAGCGGTACTAAGCCCGCCCAACACTCGGGCAGGTAAGTATGTGTGTCATTTACTTGTATATTCTTATGCATCTCACTATATTCCAGTGACAGTTGAGCGGCTTCACCAGCCAAATCCCGAAATTGCTGAAGTACATGCAGATTATTACAATAATAATAAGATAAACGAAAAGTCAATAGTTAGAGATAAATATTATTTAAATAATTAGTTTTTGTCGACAAAAAACCCTCTGGTTGATTTGAATTTTGAGCTCATAAAATATATTTATAATTATATTATTAAAATAAATTACACAATTATTTAACAACTGTTGTGCTATCCAGCAAATTCCAAAATAACTATAAAATTAAAAATATCGTAAGTGGGGCTAGTTGTGCACCTTTTCCAAAGCGTGTAAAACAACGGAACATTTTATAGATACTTTTTTGTTGTTTCTTAACAGTTCTTAACGTTTCTTAATCACCTTTCTAGCGGTGGTTGTACACTAAAAATATAGTTCAGCGCCAGAGTTTATATCTGTGCAGATACACAGAAATATACATGCACGTTTCTTTAAATTCAAATTATAACTGTTTTTTTTTTATATTTAATAAATGAATACAAAAACAATGTTTATAAGCATTATGTAAGAACGTATGCGTTATGTATACACATTGAGCACATAGCTGAGTCGATGTTGCCATGTCCGTCTGTCCGCCAGGCCGTCTGTCCGTATGAACACACAAATCTCAGAGATGGTAAGAGCTACAATATCCGTTTTAGTCAGTATTGACCACATATTTAGTCAGTCAATACAAGATTGTTTCCTTTTTTTGATGCCACGCCTCATTCGCCCACAATAAGCGTAAAACCAGACAAACCTCGGAAAAAAGACAAGTATTTTCCGAATATCTCGGTAACTATGGCATCTAGGGAGACAAATTTTTGTATGCAGGTTGCTGGATGCAGTATTAAGACAATGCCATCAAAATTTTTTGAATGCCACGCCTCCTTCTGATCAAGAATATATATACTTTATATACTTACATACTTTTTACAAAGGGTATAAAAACAAAAAAGTTAGAAAAAAAGGAAAATTTAGTTTATTTTTCAATTTTTTTTTAATGGAATCGTCCGATTCCAATCAAAATCAGTCAAAAAACGAAAATAAACTTGTTCTGTGTGCAGCATAGGCAGAATATATATACTTTATGAGGTCCACCAAGCCACATTCTGCCTGTTACACAGAAACAATTCGGACAAGTCTTATATACTACTACGTAATTACACTGTACTTTGTTGTGTTAAACAAAAATAGAAAGTAAAGTTCCAAAACATGCAAAGATATAATACCCAACATTATAAACAGTTCACGATGTTACCAACGACAGGCACGACAACAGCGATACCAACAGAAGCAGCGACACAGTGGGCTCAATTTGAAAGAGATATTTTTTAGGTTTCTAAAACTGGCTTGCCTTTGGGTTATTGGATTCGGCTTAAGACGCTGTCAAAGATGACTAATTTCAAAATTTTTCCATTAACATGCATTTTTTTTTAGACCCAGCGCTCTTTGAAAAAGAGCAAAAGGGACTAATGAATCTGTGCGAAAAATTGTCTGTCTGTCCGTCTGTATGAACGCCTGTTTCTCAGCAAGTATAAAAGCTAGAGATTTCATTCCAGTGGATGCCACGTCCCCTTTGCCCACAATTAGAGAAACAGTGGGACTGTCTCGATTTTTGACTTTCTTAATATGAATGCTAGAAAAGCCAAATGGAAACCATACATACATATTTTGTTTTAAGAATTTTGGATACCACACCCCCTTTGCCCACAAATTGCGAACTAAAAGCTGTACAGTTAACATTTTGTAGCAAATTACTATCTATTTCGAAAAGAAATCGAAAAATAAACCAAACAGTTCAATTAAATTTTGTTAATATTAGTTAAGTTCATTTTCTTCGGCAAAAAATAAGTTTGGCTAAAATTCCAAAGATTTGATTTATTTTGAGTTCTACCTAAGTATGTATTTAAGACTCCACTCCTAAAAGAGTTTGGTGGCATAGGGAGTAAAGTGCTCGCCTACGAAGAGCAGGATCTAGGGTTCGATCCTCGGTAGCGGAAACTTTTTTCAACTATAGAAAATTTACTGTTTTTTTATTTTCTGCCTTTTTTGAAAAAAAAAAAATTACTTTTTTAAATGCCACGCACCTTCGCCCACAATTAAAAACAGTATTGCTATACATATTTTATTTTTAAAACTATTGCTTTTTTTAAATTAATGCACCTCAAAGAAAAGATGTTGATGTAGGTTGTATTAAAATTGATTCATTCATGTATCTTTAATTTAATTTTCTTTTAATCAAATAAATATTATCTGGATACTTGGTCAATTAAATTTCTATTAATGAAAGAATTATTTTTAAAATTCTGGCTCAGGGTCTTCTACAGTCGCGCAAGCGCTACTGTAATCTTCCTTGCTTGTTAAACTAAAATTTGTCATATTTTCGTCAAGGATCGCCAACACATAATTTTTCACATTACTTTCTCTACCCAGTCTTTGTTGTTGGCTTTGTAAGCCATGCGTCTCGGAACTTTCGTAAATATCTTTAGGCCTTTCGTAATGTGCTTATTTTTATCTATAAGCGTCACGCTTGGCCTAACGCTTGCAAAAAGATATAGTTTTTAAGTGATCTTTTACAAAAATGGAAGGAATTAACAAAAATAATAACACTGTGATAGTCAAAAAAAAGACAAGACCAAACTCCACTGTTCTCCCTATCCTACGGGTCCTACGAATCGAACTGCAATCATTACTTTTTTAAGTTAAAGTCATGGTTTCATACAAAATTTTTTGTTGAAGTTTATCATCATTGTAATAGAAAGGAAATTTTTTCTTTGATCTCTAACTTTTGTAATGTCGACTTTTTTGGTAAACTTTCTTTGGCAAATCTTCTCTACTGTAAACCATAAAAACCAATGTTTTGGGTGTCCTTATAGCCAATAAGTTAAAAAAAAACTGAAATATAACCCATTTTTTAATTACATTTACAAGTTGAGTTTTATTTTTGACCATAAAAAAACATTAAATTACAAATTATATTTTTTGAGTAAAAAAAATGATTATTTTGTGAGTTATAAAATAAAACTCAAATTAATCACTATTTTGTGAACGAACGTGTTTTTGCCCTAAATAATTGTTGTTTTTTAAGATATTGCAATGAAACTCACACAGTACGTGTAGGGAAGTAATATACATATACTAACCGATTTTGCTTGGAATCAGATGGCTATATCATATTCTTTTTTTTTCTATATGTATAAAATTTAAAAATGTACTAAATTTTTCTTTTTCTCTAATTTTTTTTTTTTTTTGATATAACTGATCCAAACTTACAGAGTATGTGTAAGGGGGTAATACTTACACACTGACCATCTTTGGTTCGGATCGGACAACTATATAGCCGCCATATAACTAAACATTAAAAAAATGTTTTTTTTTAAATTATTTCTTCGTTTTAAAAGATATTTCAATGAAACTCACACAGTACGTGTAAGATAGTAAAATACATATACTGACCGATTTTGGTTGAAATCGGATGACTATATGTTAAAATATGTATTTATAAATATATATTTTATATATGATGGAAATTGAAAAATGTACTAAATTTGTTTTTTGTCCACCTTTTCTGTTTTTCTAGATAACTAAACATATTTCACAGAGTATGTGTATTGTAGTATTATCTAAACACTGACCAACTTTGGTTCATTATATATATTATATATATATATTATAGGAAATAATATGTCTGTATTGTTAGTTTTACCAGATTTTACCGGCAAGAAATAGATTCGTAAGATTACTTAAATTATTTTATGAGCTTCATTATCCTTAAACATTAGATTTAACGTATATAGCTTATGAACTTAATTATATTGTTGAAGAAAATTTAATAAATAATATAGAATATTAAAATTAACATGCGTTTTTTGTAAAATGTATACACGTTTTTAAAACTGTATATTTCTCTATATGTACAAATATATTCATACTTTTGACATTTATACTATTCACATATATAGATCAATATAATATATATATATGTATATATACAAAACTATGTACAAGTTATTGGTTTTAAAGTGCAGATATTAAAAAAAACTGTTGTATAAAAATAAAATTCAACTTTGAGAGCATGTAGAGAAGCATTTTGTGTACCGACATTCCAGTTTGTAACCGCGTTTAAAAGCTTGATTAGTTTTCTATTGAATATTTTTTATAATACCAAACAACTGGGCGACTAAGCCACTTTTTAGCTTTGTACCACATACTTTATCTTGTAAAAGGGTTAGCTTATACTCACATGACCAAAACTGGACTTCCCCAGTGACTCAATTTGAAGCTGTAGCTTCTCAAAAATACATTCACGTGCCTGCGACAACATTAAAGACACGAGAAGATCCAGGACATGCGGCTTCAGGTCCATTGACGGTGCGTTGGTAAATGTGTCGCATATGTGGCGAAAAATGCCAGCAGCTCGTAAAAAACAGTCAACGGCCGCGTCCAAGCCACTATCCGTGTGTCTATCGTGGCGAGCTCCTATTTGAGTGTATATGGCGCCCAGATTAAACAGTGTACATGCTTTTTCAAACGCAATGGTACGTTGGCAGGAGGGCACACCCGTTAATGAGTCATACCACTCAAAATACACGCCTAGATTTCGGTCGGGTGGAAAAAAGCGTCTTTCTACATAATACAACAGGTTGTAGTACCGAAAAAGAAGTGCAACTCCAAGATCATCGCGAGACGGTGTCTTAGAAGCCTGAAAACGTAAACTCGTAAATCATTACAATTGACAGTCGATCAGTGATTATAATGAAGAATTACCTGTCTGGTGTCCGTCATATCCGCTAATGCATCCATATATGTTGACGGCTCTTCACTATAATGCTCTAATATAAAGTCCGAAAACGGTTCTATGAAATTAATTTCCTTAGTCTCTTTAAGTCCCAGCGGTATCATAGGAATTTTACATTCCTGACTAAAAAACAACCAGAAAAGAAGTAAAATTCTTTATAAAAAACAACACGCTTTATTTTGATACATATAACTTATACTTCAATTTTTATTATTTTTGAAATGAGAGAGAAAAGAAGGAGTAGTACATGACCAAATATTCATGCAACGGTTTCCTAAAGCTTGGCGAAGTCAACTCCACTTGTTTGCGGAAGATCGAAACTTTCATGTTGACAAACTCTATATACAAATAATACTTATTATTAATTAATAAGCACTGAGCCTTCTAAAACTGAGAAACATGAACACCAATTGGACAAATGCAAGTCAAATGAATTTGACCAACGTTTATTGGTATTCATGTTTCTTTGCCCGTTACCCATACGGGTCAGTTTGTTCAGCTTTTAATGCTGGAACACATCTCGTTACTTAATTTTTTATAAATTTGGAACATTTTAATGTCCTCCAAACGGTGGTGCGATTAACTTTTTGTCAATAACACCCTGTAGGTCAGGCAAACTGTTGAATTGCATTCCTTATTAACAATTTTCTTCTTATCTCGGCTGAAAAGTATTGATGGCTCTCCTCTGCTCTTATAGGATCTCTAAGATTAAGGCTCCCTTAAAAAATTTTGGATTAGCCTTTGGCTCCTGTCCAGTTGACGCGCTTTCTCTCTTTCACTGCATCCTTCTTCTTTGTAAGCGATTATATTTCCCTTTTCAAGTTCTGTTAAACTTTCTCCGCTCGGTGTAGCTTATTTATTATTACGTATGTCCAAAACATCAACCAAATCATTAATATCCTTCCACTTGCACTCACAAAACTCATTTAAAGCAAGTGGTGTTATAAATGTGAAACAGGCTAAAAACAGATTTCTCGCAAAGGCAAAAGTACCGTTATCTGAACAAAGTCCAAACTTCGTGTGCATTGTTATTGCATCCAAACAGATATTTCGTTAGTACATCATAGTCATGTACAGTTACAGCAATAAAGCAAGAATATGAGTGGCGTTAGAAACATGAAACATTTTCTTTTTCGACTTGGCTTGTGATGCTAATCAAGAACATAAATCCTTTATGGGGTCTGACACTCCTGCCTGCAACATAATTTTAACAAACCCAGTATACCCCTTGGAAGGTATAACAAAATTGTCTGTAATTGACCAAAGCTTCGAACCACAACCGTGAGTTCAATATTTATAAGACCGATTCGCGAACCGAATCACTATTTTGATACCAATTTTCGAACCGAAACTTACCTAAAATTCTAGTGGTTCACAGTCTTGTTAGGAAAGTGGGTTTTACGCACAGATATACATACATACATATAATGCGCTGGCTGCATGAGTAAGCCACAAAAACGATTAGGAACATTAAGATATAAAAAACACAGAAAGGTAAATTGGTGACAAAAACACTGTATCCAATTTGTTATGACTTTCAATGATACATGTACGAATAATATATAAGTACATAGTGGACATGTAGATGTGCACTCAGGATTGCAGCTTATCGCTGCAGCCTTGGGCCAGTATGTAAAGCGACAATAGTTTACAGAATATCATCCGATCTTCTCTTGATTGAAACGCACAAATTAAAACGCAAATGCTATGGTATCGAGTGTGTATTTTGACAAACAGTTATTTGCCATTAATATAAATGCCTAAAACAACGCCAAATTTCAACCAAAAGCAGATTTGTTGGTATGATCTGAGAACAGAAGTCTCTCTAGAACTACTAGTCAATAAAATAGAATTCTGATTATTTGTTAAGAAAAAGTGTTCTGCAAAAAAAATTTAAGCCAGAAAAATTGAACAATAACTACGCAATCAAATTTTAAAATATGTAACAAACAGCCCCAAGTTAAATTTTTGTAAGGTGTGCAAGCTTATACATTTTGTTATTAACTTTCATGCGCTTTATTTTGGTCGCCTTTTTTTATTAAGTAACAACTTTAATATTATTTTTAGACTTTTAAAAAATTGTTTTAGTAACTTTTCTTGTTCAAATATCTTTCGATAAAAAGATATTAATGAAGAAACTTTAAAAGGATAATAAAAAATGTTTTCATTACTACTTGATAATTTTTAAGCGATTTACAACGGTACTGATTTAATGTTAAAGTTTGATTAAAAATTTCATCTCCTTTGCAGTTCTCTGATTAGCATCCAAGTGGACAGTTCCAAAAACAATTTGAAAATAGTAAAGCTCTAACTAGCTCTACTCGTTTTCTAATAAACAACGGCAAGGCGGCGTCAGAACTGAGAATGTGCCTTACGAGACCAAACTAGGCATTACTGTTACTAATACTAGCTGCAGAAAGTGCTACCGAAAACTTAATGTATCTTATATTTACAGATATACGAATGGTCTCATCTCTAAAGGACGCAGTCTCTAGGGAATCAGCTCTCCCAGAGAAGGACCTTTGGCTTAACTTAACAGATATAACTCACCTTTTACTTTGATAAATTTCCATCGAAGAGTTTAGTTCCGCAAGCTGTTCTTTTAACAGCTGCAAATTAGAGTTAACAAAGCTTAGCTCTAAGGCAACAGTGTCGCGAAGCTTGCGGTTTGTTGTTGCCTGCGAAGTGCAAGAAAGATAACTGTTTATTATTATTTTAATATTAAATACTGGGTGCTCTTACCTTATATAAATTCTCCGCACCAGCACGTAATCGCAACTCTTTGTTTATTTCCTGGTTAAGTTGGCATCGCCGACTTTGCAATTTTCCGCGACAAGTTGCTGCTCGAGGATCGGATCCCTGTAACAGTGTAAAAAATTTAGTTTCTGATTACATTACAAGAGATAAAATTCTTTACATTCACTCATCACTTACATTACCAGTTCTTCAAGCTTATTTGTTTGTCAAAGTGATATAGGGAAAGAAATATAAACGAACTGATTCTAAGATGTTGTCGGCAAGAGGAAAGTTTAGATAAATCTCTAATAAGTAAAGATATCATGCACACACCTCGAGAATATATGGTACAAATTGTTTCCGTTTATATCATAAGGAGAAATTGTTTCCCAATTTTCATGACCAAAACACTACTGGCGATTTTTTGAAATATATTTCTTATTTAAATTAAAATTTTGAAAGAACTTACGTAAACTGAACTTTTTACCCTATAAGTATTACCACCTGCAATAAATTGGAGCTGCGACATATAATTCGAAAAACAAATTAAGATATAAATTTATAAAATGGAAAACTTAGCTTAAGTTTTTAAACTTAATACAGGTTTTAGCTATATTTGGAAATTAAATATTTGTTTTCGTTGTAGTCTCTTAAAAAGAGAACTCTTTACTGAGTTAGAGGTGGAGAACTAAGTATTGATGGTCGGAACCAGCAAAAAAAAACCTTCCATTGTCATAAATTACAGTAGTCAGATTTGTATAAAACTTGGTTTGCATGTAAACTCTGGAAGTTAATGCAATTGGGTGAGATTGCTCAAAAACACAATTTTTACATTCGATTGGGAGTATTTACATGTCTTCGTGAGGGAGTCTTCCAATGAAAAAACTATTTGGTATACACAAGGACAAGATTTTTACTACATAACCAAATGTATTCATGCATGTATGTATGTATGTATATCTGAATGTATCATAAAGATGATTAAATTGCCCCTAATCATTCAGTTAAATTGCGATCATTAAATTTGTGCTCAATTTTCCAGAGAATAGGTCAATTGCAATTGATTATAAGCACGCAAATTAAAGTCGAGCTGTTACCTATATAAACTAAAGCACTTCAAACGATCAGTAGTTGATGAATCACATCAGTGTTTTCAAAATGATCCTAGTTTTGCTGCTCGGTGGGGTTCTTATTTCCCGTGTTGTTGATAGTCATCCACCAGTACTGACAACATTGCCGCCAACACAGTTGAACACAATTCGAGATGTATATGACAGCAAGTTTGACAACGTGGATTTAGATGAAATTCTTAGCCAGGAACGACTACTTAATAACTACATCAAGTGTCTGGAGAATGTTGGACCCTGCACACCCGATGCCAATATGCTAAAGGGTATGTGTATCTTGTAGCTGATGAATTAAATTAAAAAACACATACATTAATATATAGACATATTGCCTGATGCCATGATGACTGAGTGTTCTAAATGCACTGAAAAACAAAAATACGGTGCCGATAAGGTAAGTCGCCATTTGATTGAAAACCGTCCAGAGGATTGGCTGCGATTGGAAAAGATGTACGACCCACAGAGCTCCTACCGCACCAAGTATGAGGAATCCAAAAGACTGAACAAAGAAATGAAGGCAAATACTGAAGCTGAAGTTTTAACTCAGGGCCAGGACGTTTCTTAATTATTTTCGGCAGAATATTTCAAGCGCTACAAATATATAAATGACAATAAATATCTGTATATTTAGCTCTCAGCTTCAAACTTCTTTCCGTTTATAATGTAGAAGCTTGTTTAAGATTTTAGAAATAACGGATTTAAATTACACGCTTCCTTTGTGGATAAATATAAAAAAATTTATATATAAATTTAAAATTAATTTCTTTATTTATTCAAACAGAAAATAGTTTTGGTGGATGACTAAAATAAGATATTAAGTTGCTGTGGCTGTGCAGAAACTTTTCAAAAAGTATCATCATAACTTCACAAAAGCTCTACCAGATGTAAATTAAAAGGGAACTAATGTATTTGTGGAAAATATTTTCTGTCGATCCGGCAGAGAGGCGTAGTATTTCTTCTATCATTCATATTTATTTTTGGGAGAATGGGCATGGCTTTTTAGACCCTGAGCTCTTTGAAAAAGAGCAAAAGGGACTAATGAATTTGTGCGAAAAGTTGTCCGTCTGTCTGTCTGTCTGTCCGTCTGTCCGTCTGTATGCCTGTTTCTCAGAAAGTATAATAGCTAGAGATCCTTTTTGCAGAAGCTTCGTTGCTCTGTTACGCAAATCAAGTTTATTTTCAAATTTGGATGCTACGCCCCCTTTGCCCACAAAATAGAGAAACCGTGAGACCATATCGATATTTGACTCTCTTAATATGAATGCAAGAAAGGCCAAAATTGGAATGCAGGACACTGGATACCATATAAACAAATTCCGCTTTAAAAATTTTGGATATCACGCCCCTTTGCCCACAAATTGCTAACTAATAGCTGTATAGTTAATATTTTGTAAAAAAAAACACTTTTTAAAATAAAATTTTTTTTAATCAAAAAAATACTATCTGGATAAATTTTCTTTTGACCAAAGTATTATTTTTAATGGCTCAGGGTCTTCTACAGTCGGGCAAGCTCGACTGTAATCTTTCTTACTTGTTTTTTTTTTTTATAAATCAAAAAATTTTAAAATAAAGTATTTAGTTAATTAACAATTTAGTCACAACTAGAGTTTGAAAGAGCCGTATCATCATTCCGCAGTCAAACGCTAAGGAACCAGCTTTTAAGATTTTTTATACATAAAAACTATGTGATGTATATGTCCAATTCCACTGAAAGTTGGTCAGGATATAAATATAGTTGTAAGTTTGGTTTACAAAGCTAGCACGCAAAACTGTCAGGTGTTTACTGAAGCCATGAACAAATTAGATGTGTCTGACTCTACAAAGAATGTGACGGTCCAACTCTCGTTAATGGTGAAGCAGGCCACCGATGATAGTAGGGATGCAAGCATTGCCTACATCACAGACCCGCGTACTGGTGGAACCAAGAGATTGCTAAGGCCCACAAAAACGGCTTTTCGGCAAGATGGCCAGTACTAGCGTGTAAAATGGCTTCCAAAATCTTACTGCAATCCAGGCAAGCTTTAGTGCAGCACGGATAGCTCCTAAAGTGGCTCTCTGCGCTAGCAAGTGGGACTGCTTATTGCAACTATGCAACTCTGCGGATAACGACCCGGAGTAAAGGCGCAAAAAAGTGGACATTAGCATTAGTCCGTTATCTCCCTCAGTTCACGAGATCATGGCTGACTAAATACCTGCAGTCGCCGTAAACATCAAACCTAGAAAAGCTGCTGGCCCAGACATAATCCTTAATGGTGCCGTTAATCTAGCCAAATTACTTAGACCAGATATCTTTGCCAAAGCCTACATTCAATGTCTCTATGGAGGCATCTTACTGGCCAATGAAAACAAAATAAGCTTGTTCTGATTGCCCGATAAGCCCCCAGAGTAGGCTTCATCGATCCGACCAATTTACCTAATTGATGGAGTAAAAAAGTAGAAGCTACAATCAAACTCACTAAAGCGCTAAAACAGGAAGAAGAACATGCTCAACTCTGTTATATCGAGCAACAATCAACAACCAGTATGAGAAACTTACTGTGGAGAGCGCACCCAACTCTTAGCCCACCGTCAGTAACAGTGATGCCGATAAGATCCCAAGCAGGCGAGTGGACTCGCAGCGGCGAAGAAAGAGTCAATACATTTGCTGCTCACTTTAAAAGTGTTCCAACATCATCAACATAAAATCATCAAAGAGAAATTAAACCCTAAAAAATCGCCAGGTTGTGACCTAATAAGCCCAGAGATGATCATTGAGCTCCCTTATTGTGCCATACGTATCATTGTCCAGCTCTTTAATGCCGTTACCAAACTTGGACACTTTCCAAAGAAATGGAAAAAATCAATTATAATAATGATACCAAAGCCAGGAAAAGATCACACAGTTCCCTCGTCTTACAGACCTATAAGCCTGCTATCGTGCCTATCAAAGCTCTTTGAGAAATGCCTGCTGTTCTATATTAATCTGTCCCTGAATCTTTACAATACAATTCCATCACACCAATTTGGCTTTCATGAAAAGCACAGAACTATTGAAAAGGTCAATCGTATAACTTCAGAAATCCGTAGCACCGCAATATTCCTAGATGTTTCCCAGGCATTCGACAGAGTTTGGTTAGAACGTCTAGTGCACAAGAATAAATTAACGCTGCCAATCAACACACATAAATTGTTAAAGTTATTCATATACGACAGGAAGTTCGTAGTAAGATGTAACACTGCAATGTCTGACGATCATACTATTAAATCCGGTGTTCCGCAAGGCAGTGTACTTGGGCCAACACTATATGTCCTTTTTACAGCTGACATCTCCACCAGCAGTTATCTAACAACTTCGCCTTTGCTGATGACACAGCTATTCTGAGCCGCTCCAGATGCCCTAAACAAGCAACAGTGCAACTAGCTCTCCATCTGGTCGACGTGGAAAAATGGCTATCAGACTATGAATTAAAATAAACTTACAAAAATGCAACCATGTATCTTTCACCCGCTCTTGCTAAACTAAACTTGCGAACTTCCAAGAACAAACGAAATAACATACCTAATAGTTCACCTAGATAGAAGATTCACATAGCGCCGACACATTGAAGCTAAAAAAATACACCTAAAGCTAAAAGCCAATAATCTCCTTTGGCTGATCAACGCTTGCTCCTCAGTCTGGACTAAAAGGTCCTGCCCTACAACTCAGTTCTTAAACCAATTAGGACCTACGGCTCTCAGTTATGGGGGAACGCTAACAACAGCAGCATTGACATCATCCAACGAGCACATTCCAAGATCTTAAGAACCATCACCGGGACACCGTGGTATGTTCGAAATGAATACGTACATAGAGATCTACATACTCTACCAGGCAAGGAAGAAATAATGGAGCAAAAGAAGAAATACCTCAGCAAGCTTTCATCGCATCCTAATCACCTCGCTAGAGGCCTTACAAGATTGTGCAGCCGATCCCGTCTTCGTCACAACGACTTACAGACCCAGCGATGACTTTTTAAAGCCGCTCGATTAAAATACAGACTAACAGTGGACTGTTAGCTAAAGTATATTAATAAAATTTGCAAACTTATTGTTAGTTTTCTAATTAAAAGAAAAGATCCAATAAATAATACAAGCATTACCAAAACAAAAAAAAAATAAAAAAAACATTTTTGTCGCGCTAAGAAAGTCGGAAGTTTGTTTGTTTTAAATTTTAGGATATATGTATGTATGTGTTTTCAACGTTGTAGTTCTGGATTGTATTTAATGTGTCTATTTTAACCTCTGAGGGGTATATTGGGTTTGTTAAAAGTTTGTAACATGCAGAAAAAGGCGTGGCAGACCCCATAAAGTCGATATAGCCATGCCCTTCTGTATGTCTGTTTCTTTGTCCGTATGAAGAAACAGATCTCAGAGATGAAAAGAGCTGCAAGTTCAAAGTTGGTCAGTATCGATCACAAATTTAGTCAATCAATACAACTTTGTTTCCTTTTTTTATGTCACGCCCCATTCGCACACAATAATCGAAAAATCAGACACACCCGCGGAAAGAATACATGTTTTTGGTGAATATCTCAAAAACTACGGCACCTGAGAAACAAATTTTGGCATGCCAGTTGCTAGATGCAATATAAAGATGATGCCATCAAAATTTTTTGAATGCAACGCCAATTCGCCCACACAAAACACAAATGCATTGAAAATTCGCGTGCTTCCCGCTCATTTATTTCTTTATGTATAGTTTTGTAACTTAGCGTATATTTTGAGACAAATAATATCAAATGATCCTTAAAAATGCAACAAGATCTGATTATAATTAAGCAAGCTAATATTCATTGAAAGGCTCGAGTTTTTAGTATAGCCACAACCACATGCATTGTACTGAGCTCTGCAGCAGCGCTGGTATCACACAAGCAGTGTTAAAGAGAGAGAGATAGGCATACAAACACGTGTAAATGTTAAGTTCTTGCAGCGGTTACTCCAATTTAAACTCATACATATAATGGGAAACGAAGCTCAGAGGGTATTACACGGTCGGTATGTCCGACTGAAATTTTCTTTCTTGTTTTTATTTACAAATTCTTCTTGCGGTTTTAACAAATGGCAAAATCTAAAGCTCTTAACTTCACTGAAACATTGAGGTCAACAAAAAGTGTAAACTCTCTCATCACTTACAAGTAGTTGTCTAGTGCGGAGCATTGAATAAATGTAAATTACATTGTGCAAGATAGTTTGTCGGATGCAGTGTTGTATTTCTAGCTATAAGGTAAGTTAATCTTCAGTTGGTAAAAGAATAGGGAAACAAAAAACTTTCAAAAAAAATTTCAAAAATTTAGTTAAAACCAAAGCTAAAAAAATCTATACTCACCCGAACGAAACTAAATGATATTGCCTGAGACTCATCCTCAGCATTAGCTATGTTTTCGTTGTGTTTATGCAGCTTTGGTAGTGTCTCGTCGTTGATAGTGGCGCCAGTAATTGCAAATGTAGTGCTAGTGGTATTATTACTAGCGGAGTTACTATCTGACTCAGCTGCATACATTTTGTAAATAAAGTGCACGCTGTGATTGTTACAATAATAAGGTAAAATGTAAGTGTACCTGTGAATGAGAGTGACAATATCGGTTTAGGTATTAGATGTCTGCACCAACACACTTAATATATTAGCTCTTGTACTGTAAACAAATGAGTAAATTAATGTTGTAACTAAAATATATATTATATGTATACACATATGTATAATAAAGAAAAAAAATTACTTTTGCTTTACACTGTATGTATAAACTTATATAGGGTCGACAAACGGAAGGCATAATTTATGTATTTATATGTAGACTACAAACAAATATTTCTGTCAGTAGGGACGAAAATCCTATATTACCTATGAAGGTGGTCCCTACTGTTCCCGAAGTTGAGCTTAATTCTATCTCACCGGTCGTCAACAATGTTGCTCTGCAACATATCATTTCTGACGTGCCTGTTGATTTAATTAGTCAATCAGCCAATGTAGTAGCTCCTGTTGAAGCTAATGCAGTGGTTGATAAAAAGACTCTGATAGGTGTTCCACCAAACATCTGATGATGTCAAGGCCTATATTCAAGCCAATTCTATAGCCAATGTTAATGTGGAAAAATTTAAATTTTTATATCTTCGGAACATCTCATTTAAAATAAGTGTTCCAGCCGAAGTCTTCAGTAAAATATGCTGCAAGGAGTTCTGGCCTGACCACTTAATTATAAAAGAATACACTACCAAAAAAAGAAATCGGCCACCGATTGCACTACCTTCTTCTACTTCTACTTCTACATCTACTTCTACTTCTACATCTACTTCTACTTCTACTTCTACTTCTAGCACAGTCTGATGCAAAAAAAAACTAACGGCCTCCTCCCTCTCACTTGCACACCAGAATGTAAGAGGTCTTTGTAGCAAACTTAGTACTCTTTACTTATATAGCTTCACTTTTTCCTTTCATGTCGTTGCCTTTTCTGAAACATGGTTAAGACCCGACATTCTTAATTCTGAAATATTAGTAAATAAATTTTCTATTTACAGAAAAGATCGTACCCTCCGTCGTGGTGGTGGTGTACTTATTGCTATTGATGCTGAGTTGTCTTCAGAAGTAGTGATAAATGATTTTTTTTAGATATTGAATTTTTAGCCGTAAAGTTAAGTATTTCCAATATAGAAATCTTCTTAACTTGTTCTTATATCCCACCTTCTTCTGATAGTTCTGTTTATCTTTCCCATTTAGCTGCTATACAATCTGTTTCTGCTATCGGGATCTTCTTGTAGTTCTTGGTGATTTTAATATCTCTAATACTACTTGGATTTAAAATCCCGACTCTGCCGTGTTGACTGCCCACGACTCAACATGATTTTTTGGAAAATTTGTTGGAAATTTCTTTGTTCCAAATAAATTCTATTCCAAATTCGCTGAGTAGGATGCTTGATCTGGTTTTTGTTTTGGATCCATCCTATCTGTCTGTCTCCCGTATTTCTCCTTTATCTCATCCCGAAGACCCTTACCATCCAACTCTGGAGGTGTTGATAGATTTACTTAACGGGGTGCCAATCTCTCGTAAGACATCTTTCGAGAGAACTCGTCAGTTTCGGAAAGCAGATTTTAATAAATTAAATCTACTCTTATCCCAGACTGAATGGTCCCGGCTTTACATAAGTAGGGACATTGATAGTGCAATCGATGTTTTTTATTCTATTTTAAACTCGTTACTTGACACATTTGCGTTCCGAACTGTGTGCCATGTATGTCTAATAAACCTATATGGTTCACATAGAAAGTCAAGACTTTTTAAGAAATTTAAAGAAACGGGCTCCTCTTTAGATTTCTCTAGATATAGTATTGCACGATCTCATTTCTCTAATATGAATAACCAACGTTATCAGGATTGTCTTGCTGACTGTGGACAACAGTTTCGAAGGAATCCGAAACGGTTTTATAGCTTCGTTAATGCGAAACGTAAATCTTCAACGCTTCCCTCTGCTGTGGTCTTTGATAAACAACAGTTTCGAAGGAATCCGAAACGGTTTTATAGGTTCGTTAAGGCGAAGCGTAAATCTTCAACGCTTCCCTCTGCTGTGGTCTATGATAAAAAGACAGCCAATTCAAATCAGGCAATTGCCGATTTATTTGCCGAATTTTTTCAGACAACCCATAGTACTGGTCATTGTCATTTTGTAAATGCATCTAATTGAATTTTTGAGCCTGTGATTACAGAAAGTTCGCTTTTAAGTAATATAAAGACAATAAAACCAGTATTTTTACCGGGACCTGATGGAGTACCAGGCTGTATCCTAAAGAACTGCGCTGAATGTCTTTTGAAGCCTTTGTATAAATTATTTAAATTGTCTGTAGAGTCGTGCAGCTTTCCCGAGATTTGGAAAGCATCATATATTATTCCTCTACATAAAAAAGGGAATAAATCTGATGTTGATAACTATAGGGATATTTCAAAGTTGTCTGCAATTCCGAAGGCATTTGAGAAACTAATAACTTCTCAATTGCAACATTTTTGTAGATCTATGGTTTCACCCTGCCAGCATGGGTTCGTGAAATATAGATCTACCACCACTAACTTGTTAGAATTCAACTCTTTAATTATACAAGGCTTTCCAAACAAATTGCAGACTGATGTTATTTATACTGATTTTAGTAAGGCATTTGAATCTGTTAATCACTTTCTTTTGCTACATAAACTCAATATGCTGAGTTTTCCAAATAACTTTATTCTTTGGGTTTCTAACTACTTAAGTTCTAGAACCCAAAACGTTTATTTAAATGGTAAAATTGTTAAAGTAACTTCTGGTGTACCTCAAGGAAGTCATCTTGGACACTAGTTATTTACTCTGTTTATTAATGACCTACCTTCTGCACTGAGTCATTCTCGTGTGTTGATGTATGCCGATGATGTTAAACTTTGCGTGTCATCTGCAGAGTCCAACCTTGGTACCATGTTACAAAGTGACCTTTCTAATTTTGAAATATGGCGTAAAGTAAGTTCACTAAATCCTAATTATAGTAAATGTAACGTAATGTCCTTCAGTAGGCGAATTACATTTTTTAAAAATTATGTTTTTAATAGCAAAGATCTTGATAGAATTAAGTCGGTCGTTTATTTAGGTATCCTCTTGGATCCAAAACTTAACTTTGACAGGCATATTGCTTCTATTGCCAACCGTGCATTTGGTGTCTTGGGTTTCATAAAGCTCTGGTCGAAAGAATTTAACGATCCTTGCATAACTAAAACTCTTTATACTTTACTCGTACGTCCTATTCTTAAATATGGGTCTTGTATATGGTCTCCCCAATACAAGATTCATCAAGACAGAATAGAATCTGTGCAAAAACAATTATTGCTCTTTGCTCTAAGGGGCCTTAACTGGAACCCTAACATCCGGTTGCCTCCTTATCGTAGTAGACTCTACCTTATCAATCTTTCCTCTCTGTCTGATCGTAAAACCATGCTTGGTGTAATATTTATGAGTAAACTAATAAATGGTGAAATTGATTCGTGTGAATTAATTAGCCAAATTAGTTTTGCTGTTCCGATTAGACCCACGAGAAACTCTCAACCACTGTCACTTCAAATCTGTACTATTCATAACCCGTTTCGAGTTTTATGTTCTTCATATAATAACCTTTATCGTGTGGTATGTAATTCTTCAACTACCACTACTCAAAAATCTTCACTTCTCAGTCATCCTTCTAGTTTATAGATTATTTTAAGTATGTTTATGCTTAGTAACTAGTATTTGTATTTGTTTAATGTTTATTGCTCGCGACTTTCGCGCGTTAACAAGCCCGTGCTTGGTGTCGTATGGGCCACTTGAAAGTACTGCGTTTAGTACCGCTTCAACGACAAAATAAAGACTACTCAAAAATTGGTATCATCCACGGATAATCGTTTAAAACTGGTATTAAAAGCCAAAGGAGGCAATACAAAATTTTAAATTTAATTTATACTCACCATTTTTTAGGATTGGGCTCCCTGCACGAAATAAGCTGTAACATAAAATTAGTCAATAGTTATTGTTTTTTTTTAGTTGCAAGTTTTATTTTAAAAAAAATTAATACTTTTTAAGTGACTAATAAATTAAAAAGAGACTGATGAATTGAACTCCATTTACATTAATTTGATGCCATTAATAGTTTAACCAATATCTGATTATGAAATTTCACATTGTCTCTGCAAGAAATAAGCTGTAAGCGACTGTATGCAAAGATTTCTAACAGAAAAGTTATTTAAACTGTGTACTTAGTCTGATTTGTATATTTAGTTTGCAACTTGGAAATGATAGTAAATTGTAAGTATTATATAAAGTAATTTGATCTGGTCGATGTTTTTGTAGAAGATGAGTGCTTGGAAAACACGCAGCTATATTTAATTTTATGAAAAAAGCTGTACGACTGGCAAACTGACTTACGGACGGACATAACTTTATGGGCTCATGACCAAGAATACAAATACTGTATGGTTTCTTGTTTGCTCGTTAAAAACTTCGTGATAAATATATAATACTCTCTTTACTTTTTATACCCTCTGAGGGGTATATTGGGTTTGTCAGAAGTATGTAACAGGCAGAAGGAGGCGTGGCAGACCCCATAAAGTATATATATTCTTGATCAGCATCACAAGCCGAGTCGATATAGCCATGTCCGTCTGTCCGTCTGTGCGTCTGTCCGTCTGTCCGTATGAACAAACAGATCTCAGAGATGGTAAGAGCTACAGTATCCGTTTTAGTCAGTATCGACCACATATTTAGTCAGTCAATACAAGAATCTTTTTTTTTTTTGATGCCACGCCCCATTCGCCCACAATAAGCGAAAAACCAGACATACCTCGGAAAAAATACATGTTTTTTGCGAATATCTCGGTAACTATAATACCTAGGGACACCAATTTTGGCATGCAGGTTGCTATTTACAATATAAATATAATGCCATCAAAATTTATTGGATGCCGCGCCCCCTTCGCCCACAATTGCGTTGAAACTTCGAATGCCTCTGGCTCACTTATTTCTTAACGTATAGTTTTGTAACTTGGTGTATAATTAGAGACAAATAATATTAAGCAATACTGAAAATTGCATCAAAATCGGACTATAATTAAAAAAGTTTTTTATACAAACTTAAATTTTTATCGCAATAGCAGTGCACTGCTTTTGTTTACGCTGCAGTGTTTACAAGCAGTGCGCAAGCAGTGCTTGTGTACCTAAAACTTACTTAGTGCACTGCTTGTGTGTATAAAATTTACTCAGTGCACTGCTTGTAAGCAGTCCAAAATGAATTCATATAATTGGAAACGAAGCTCAGAGGGTATTCCACGGTCGGCATGCCCGACTGTCATTTTCTTTCTTGTTTTATATTAACCGACAGAGTTTAGTTCATAACAAAACGCATACGCATACATTACGCCTACATAAACTCTAATTCAATGTACAAATGTAGTGAGGTTTTTTATCTGGTATTTCTAAATGGTTTAAAACAGCAGTGTCCTATTGTTTTCCCATTTGTAAGCGTGTTGTCTAAAATTCTGAAAGCAAAAAATTTACTGCTACGCAAAGCTTAACCGGAGACAATCCACAGTCGCTCCGCCAATAGTCCAATAATCAAAAAGTTGCTCAAAAAATAAAAAGATCAAAAGCACTCAAATTGTCTCTAAAATGCTCAAACTTCCGGTTTGCCGGATTTTTCCGGTAATCAAACAGGACTTTCTAAAAATAGCATTGAAAGCTTAAACCACTAACCATACAATACATAGACAGGCCAAATTAAGTATCTTTTAATCGCAAACGTAGGCAGACTCACAGAACCCCCTCGACCGACAGCAGAACCCGAGCGTTTCAATTTGCCTCAAAAACAAAAATACAACTGCCAAAGCCTGGCGATTTTGTCACAAATCAGTCTTTTTCACACAGTCAAACGATGAGCACAGTCTGTTTCGCTTGTGCTCTCGTTCTGTTTGCATGTTTGGGTGCTTTTCGCTGCTCGCAGGTTCGAACCCCAGTGCGATCGCTACTATGACTTTCTTTTTTCAATTTTTAATGTCATTTATATATATAAAACTCTTTGTCCTCACTGACTGACTGACTTACAATCACCGCACTGACCAAACTACAAGAGCACACAATGTAACTCTCATAACTTCATCGTGCAATAAGACGGCATTTGCGAAAATTTGTGAGTACGGGGGTGAATTTCGTGGTGAATTGAAACGCTCGGGTTCTGCTGTCGGCCGATGGGGCGCTATGAGTCTGCCTACGTTTGCATTCACGAAATACTAAAAAAATTTCAAGTCGAAATGTCCTATCTATGTATGGACGTATTGTATGATTAGTGCTTGAACACGTGTTTTTTGTTGCAATATTTCGCGCCGAAGAGAATTTTATGTCACACCAAAAGCGACCTTTAAAGTGGTCAAACGTTTGATTAAGTAGTCTAAATTTAATTATTTAAAATGTAATTAAAAAAAATTAGCTGCCAAAGTTTGCCAATGGATGTATAGTAGTAAATATACTAAGGCCGCCTTTGGTATTCAAAGATAAGAAAACATTTTTGTACTTCGCATTTCCATGCGATTGTTCTTATGGCAGCTATATGATACAGTGGTCTAATCAGAATTAAATTTGGTTTGCACATGGGATATGGTACTAAACGCGTATTGAATTTGGTTCAGATTGCGCAAAAAAAAAATATTTGTTTAACCTCTATATGACACAGTAGTCCGATCTGCCAAAAATATTCGTTACATATTTAAAATATTTTTTAAAATTATTGAACAAGTTTTGATTAAGGTATCTTCACTATAAGTATTTTGGCCGCGTCTCCACCGTGCAGTCATTGCTTCACAAATCTAATAGAACATTTTTATATTTTTATACCCTCTGAGGGGTATATTGGCTTTGTCAAAAGTATGTAACAGGCAGAAGGAGGCGTGGCAGACCCCATAAAGTCTATATATTTTTGATCAGCATTAACAGCTGAGTCCGATATTGCCATGTCCGTCTGTCTGTCCGCCTGTACAGACAGGTTTTTTTGCAAATATCTCGGTAACTATAACACCTAGGGACACCAATTTTGGCATGCAGGTTGCTTGATGCAATATAAAGATTATTCTATCAACATTTTTTGGATGCCACGCCTCCTTTGCATGCCGCTAGCTCACTTATTTCTTAACGTATAGTTTTGTAACTTAGCTTATACTTGGAGACAAATAATATCAAATGATTGTGAATTTAATCAAAATCTGACTATAAATAAAAAAGTTTGTCATATAACGAAAATCGTTCCTTTCAAGCAAGTCATAGCCACGTGCATTGCACTGAGCTGTGCAAACAAGCAACGAAAACGAAAAACGTGTGAGCAAGATAGACATACAAATATGTGTGAATGTTAAGTTCTTGCAGCAGCTACTCCAATTTAAACTCATATAATTGGAAACGAAGCTCAGAGGGTATTACACGGTCGGCATGCCCGACTGACATTTTCTTTCTTGTTCTATTGTTTGAGAAACTTTTTTAATTATAGTCCGATTTTGATGAAATTTTCACAAGCGTTTGATATTATTTGTCTGCAGGTATATTCTAAGTTACAAAACGTTATGTTAAGAAATAAGTGTCATGTCACGGCATGCTAAGTTACAACGCAATTGTGCTTTTGGTGGGCAAAGGGGGCGTGGCATCCAAAAAAATTGATGGCATTGTCTTTATATTCCATCTAGCAACCTGCATGCCAAAATTGGTGACCCTAGGTGTTATAGTTACCGAGATATTCGCCAAAAACATGTATTTTTTCCTGACTGGTTTTTCGCTTATTGTGGGCCAACGGGGCGTGGCATCGAAAAAAAAAAAATTCTTGTATTGACTGACTAAATATGTGGTCGATACTGACCAAGTTTGAACTTGTAGCTCTTACCATCTCTGAGATCTGTTTTTTCATACGGACAGACGCACAGACGGACAGACGGACATGGCTATATCGACTCGGCTTGTGATGCTGATCAAGAATATATATACTTTATGGGGTCTGCCACGCCTCCTTCTGCCTGTTACATACAAATCGCCCTCTGACAAACTCAATATACCCCTCAGAGGGTATAAAAACTAAGTTGCACTGAGAACAGCGTAGACGGACATACATACCAGTAGCAGCAGTAGCAGTAGCAGTAGCTGTAGCTGACAGTCTCTGAGATTCAAGTGTTCATTCAATCAGTCTTTCAAGTTTACTTTCGATATAGTCAGTCTATCGACTTGGCTGTTGACGGTGATTAAGACTATAAATCATTTTTGGGGTCTGCCACGCGTCTTTCTACCAGTTACACACTAACTTTTGACTAACCTAATTGACTAGCTTGTAGCTATTCAAAGTACGTGCGTAGTCTAAAAAGTTGTAAAACAAATGACTCGTCACATAAAATACATCGTTTACTGAATTAAATTTAATTTTTTTTTACGTGCTTACTGGTTTGCTCTTTTTGAGTAGGGAATTATGTATTTTTAACCAAGTTAGAAACGTTTTGAAGACCCAATTAACTATTTATGTATATTCTTGATTAGCATCAACAATTGGTATTAACATGTATCTCGGTTTTAAAGCTATTTTAAAATATATGGCGCAGGTAAATACAGATCGGATAACTATGAAATATGGCAATCTCAACTAAATTTAGCAACTGCCATTCCTATTCCACATCAGCAAACGTCAACAATAATAGCGACAGGCAAAACGAGTATCACTTATAGTGTAGATTAGTGAACTACAATTTTATTGTTTCACTTGGTAATTTATACTGGCAGAGTTGATTTTGCCAATATTTGCCTTCGGCAGTTCACAAATTTCTTCAACATAAATATAAACACAAACACAAACAAAAACAAAAACCAAAACAATGACACTTGTTGCGCAGTTAAATACATAGCTAAAATAGGCCTGTTTAAATAATAAACCGATTTCGCACGGTTGAGTGATATATTACCTAGTTTGGCAGCGAAGATTAAGATTCAAAATCGTTTTATCCAATGAAGTCGTTTTCAAACAATTAAAATCAGTATAATCTAGAAACAATCAACGAAAAAATTTCTTTTGATTCGAGCGATAGAACTGGAAGTTTAATCGATAAATGAATGCATCAATATTATTTGAGAATATCGATTTAATTTTTAGAAATCGATTTACATCGATATGCCTCATAAACTTGCAAAAATAAAAGTTATAACAGTTTTAATTACAAATCATTTGGAAAAATATATTTATATTTTGTCCATCAGAATTTTGGATGGACAACTGCAGATCGCTCTTACATACATACATATGTTTTTTTTAAAATGCTGTGCATATTTCCGCGAAAGAAAGTACGTTGTATACAGTGATATACAACATATGTACATATGTACATATGTATGTTACAATTCCGTAAACGGAAATGCGAAAATATCAATGGATGCTATCGAAGGATTTTGACTATCGCATATGTGCATAGTGAAGAAATTTAAAACTCATATTCTGCTGTAGTATAGGGAATGAAAGGTAATCTAACATTAACATTTAATTTGGGTATTAACCTACATACTTATATTAAATTGGATTTAGGAAAAAAATCATTAAGTTGTCATTCTTTTGTGGTCATAATAATGTTAAATTAATATTAAACATAGAGTACTCATGTGTACCTACATTTGATTCATTAAGATTTATTAAATTGTCGATGGAATCATTGAAACTGTCGATAGTTTTTTCATCGATGAAAATATATCTAATGGTGGCACTATGGACTGTTTTGCTGCCTTAGTGGCGATCATGACACTTTGTTACTGCCTACTAGCGTGTTGGGTAAACACGACTCACTGAGGTGAACCTGTTCACTTAGTCGTTTTTTTCAAGAAGAGTCAACTCACTCAGATTTTTCACTTGTTCAGATGCTCATTCACTCACTCAAATTGCTCACTTGTTCAATTGTTTACTTAGATTGCTCATACGTTCACTGTTTATGAACGGATCCCTATGCCCTGCAGAACTTGACACAAAAAAATAAATACAATATATATTTCAAGTTTAAAATGTTTCTAGTTTATAACCAAAATTAAAAAAAATATAGTAAAAACAAAACAGTTTTTACTTCCTTTTATAGGAAAACGTATATTAAATAAATATTAAAAAGATCCTTCAGTACCTTAATTTTTTACTGTGTATTCGTATTAGCAACATATTGAATTTTTCAAATGGTAAACAAGTTTGGCGAAAATACAACGCCGAATGACCTACACCCGGAAGGCAAAATGCTCATTGGTGAACAAGATTGAGTAAAAGAATGACCGAAGCACAAGTAAGTCAAAAAGAGCAAATGAACTAAAAACCGAAAGTGAGCAAAATAAAAACAGTTTGGAAGGAACATGTTCATTTGCTCACCTAAGTGAACAACTCTTATTTGATCACTCATGCTAGTGTACGACTAACCATACAATACATAGATAGGACATGTCGACTCTAAATTGTTGGGTATTTCTTGAATGCAAACGTAGGCAGGCTCACAGCGCCCCATCGGCCGACAGCAGAACCCGAGCGTTTCAATTCACCACAAAACAAAAACAAGAAAGAAAATGTCAGTTTGGGCATGCCGATTGTGAAATACCCTCTGAGCTTCGTTTCCAATTATATGAGTTCAAATTTAAGTAGCTGCTGCAAGAACTTAACATGCACACATATTTGTATGTCTATCTCGCTCACACGTTTTTCGTTTTCGTTGCTTGTGTGCAATGTTCGTAGTTTGACAAACTTTTTTAACTAGAGTCCGATTTTGATGAAATTTTCACAATCGCAGCATTTTCACACAGCAGCATGCAAACTAACAACGCAATTGTTCTTTTGGTGGGCGAATGAATGGTGGCATCCAAGAAATGTTGATAGCATTATCTTTATACTGCATCTAGCAACCTGCATGCCAAAATTGGTATCCCTAGATCAGGGGTTCCCAAACTTTTTTCACCGCGGCACCCTTGTTGCGCGAAAAAAAATTCGCGGCACATCCACTCTTCGGGATTTAATAGTGGTATTGCCATATTATAATATGAAATTCTACTGCTTAATCTCAATTTTATTGTAAAAATTATGTTATGTTTTGGCATCGCTGGCATACGCTTGCGGCACCCCTGGCTTGTGCTAGCGGCACCCCACGCGATTCAGTCACACCTCAGTCTGTTTCACACAGTCAAACGATGAGCATAGTCTGCGTCCCACCTAGCATTTGTGAGATCATATTGTAAGAACTGAATTTGGCGAGTCGTTTTTAACTCCCCGGAAAGACTAAAAAATGATTAATCTTATGAGCGATTCAAGAAAGGGTCGAAAATGAGTCGCCTTTATGATCAAAATGCGATTAGTTCAAAGCATAACAACAAAATGCACAGCAACCGCCAATTGATCGTACTGGGGATTGAAACGCGATTGTTTTCATTAGAAGACTTGGAAACGAGTCGCGTATGTTTAAAAATATGACTCGAAAGTAATTCGAAACTGATTAGAAAAGGGGGTCATAGGCGACTCCTCAAGAAGAGTCGCGGGTAGGGTATTTTTTTATCCCGACGAACGAGTCATTTATGATCAGAAAATGAGCTCATTTATGACTATTTTAATCAGCAAGGGGACTCTAAACTCGTTATGATCACAAATGTTTGATGGGGTAGCTTGTGCTCTCGTTTTGTTTGCATGTATATGTAGATGCAAATATGTGAATTAGAGGTGGAGAACTATCGATTAGAGCTGGAAAACTATCGATAATGGGCACCATCGATATTCGACGATAGTTAATTTTGAACCATCGATAGTGTCGATAGTGTCATCGATAGTCGTCGATACTATCGCCCGAAATTACAAAAAAAAAATTTGGGGTATAGCAACAAATATTTGTTTATTTTAACCAAAAGTTTTGGTTTAGGAACAAAAGAGTATTAATATTTTCCTCCTTCAAACGGGTTCGCCTCTCTGAAACAATTTGGCCCGCATTGCTGAATGCTCTTTCCGATTCAACGGACGTAGCGGGAATGCAAAGATATTTGCAAAAGAGACTTTTTATACCCTCTGAGGGGTATAATGGGTTTGTCAGAAGTATGTAACAGGCAGAAGGAGGCGTTTCCGACCCCATAAAGTATATATATTCTTGATCAGCATCAACAGCCGAGTCGATATAGCCATGTCCGTCTGTCCGTCTGTCTGTCTGTCTGTCTGTCTGTCCGTCTGTCCGTATCCGTAGATCTCAGAGATGGTAAGAGCTACAAGTTCAAACATGGTCAGTATCGATCACATATTTAGTCAGGCAATACAAGAATCTTTTTTTTTTTTTGATGCCACGCCCCATTCGCCCACAATAAGCGAAAAACCAGACATACCTCGGAAAAAATACATGTTTTTTGTGAATATCTCGGTAACTATAATACGTAGGGACACCAATTTTGGCATGCAGGTTGCTATTTACAATATAAATACAATGCCATCAAAATTTATTGGATGCCACGCCCCCTTCGCCCACAATTGCGTTGAAACTTCGAACGTATAGTTTTGTAACTTGGTGTATAATTAGAGACAAATAATATTAAGCAATAATGAAAATTGCATCAAAATCGGACTATAATTAAAAAAGTTTTTTATACAAACTTAAATTTTTATCGCAATAGCAGTGCACTGCTTTTGTTTACGCTGCAGTGTTTATAAGCAGTGCTTGTGTACCTAAAACTTACTTAGTGCACTGCTTGTGTGTATAAAATTTACTCAGTGCACTGCTTGTAAGCAGTCCAAAATGAATTCATATAATTGGAAACGAAGCTCAGAGGGTATTACACGGTCGGCATGCCCGACTGTCATTTTCTTTCTTGTTATTGACGGAAAGTCACTTTGATTCACCTGAAATAAAAGCAATATATTTAATTATATAGAACCTATAATTCGTTTTTTATACATACCTTGATCCATAAAAGAGGGTCGATATCTTGACTAGCAATTGCCCTCTCCAGAAATTGCCTTTTGGTTAAAATTGCATCGACGCGTACGTTATTTTTTTTGTTTGCCGATTGCTCACCTAAAAAATCGAACAATGTGTCCTGAAAGATAGTTTCCCTAACGACGGGCAGATCAATTGCGGATTCTTTCACTGCGAAATTTGCCAGTTCATTTTCAAATAATGTGGATGCTTGTTCAGCGTTAGAACTGAGCTGGAATCCATTTTTTTTAAAGCGTGGATCCAATAAAGTAGCCATCCTGCAGACTGTCCTTTGCTCATAAATGGAAAGGCGTTTCTTTATTGAATTCCATAAAATGCTTTGCATAATTTTTCCTTGCGAAGTTGCTAGCAAAATACTTTGAACTTTGCGGGAAAGTCCATATGCCATGGGTATAATAAAAGATATTGTCACATATTTTCCTCCAGAAATTTTTTCACTTGCCTGTTGAAAGAAAGACAATATTTTTTCAATGTCTTTTAGTACAAGTATTTCCTCAGCGGTAAACGGGTGCAATGCACCGGTTGTTGTTAACAATACTTTGGCAATGGCATCGTTCGTTTTTAAAATCCGTTCAATCATAAAATAGAAACTATTCCATCTAGTGGGTGTTTCGTTTAGTAAAGTTAAAGCCGAGCCTTCTTGAGCTAATTTAAATTTTTCACACGCTATTGTGCTTTGCTTAAAAAATCGGACAATTGACTTACACTTAGTGAATAAGTCTTTTAAAAAATTATCGTCAACTTCTAAAGCATCTTGCACCACTAGATTAATTGTGTGTGCAAAGCATGGCAGATTGCGTATTTCCAATATTTCACATGCTTTAAGCATGGAGCTGGCATTGTCTGTAACGATGCACACCGTTTTAGTTAAGATCTTCCATTCATTTAATATTTTTCGCAAGGTGTCTGCAATATTTTGCGATCCGTGATTGGAAGTGGTCAACAGTTTTCTTGTAGCCAAAGATGCTGTTTTTAATTCGTAATTGTGTACAAAGTGACCCGTCACAGTCAAAAAATTAGCATTGGCACATAATGTCCACAAGTCGCATGCTATTGAGATATCCGAAACGTCTTCAAATATTACTGCTAACTTCGTTGAAGTTTCCATAAACAGATTCAACATTAGCACATCTCTTAGGTGTGTCTTGCTAGGCAGTTTATATCTCGGATCCAAAACATAAGTATACTTCACAAACCCTTCATTTTCTACAATATTGTAGGGCTGAACATCCTTGGCAACCATTTCTGTTAAGGCATTGTCAATGTCGATCTTTCGCTTAGAGTTCGGCTCGTACAGAAGAGCTCTTTTAAAATATGACGTCAAAGAGTGCACGCTCGACCTAGAACTGCTGCTTAAAGAGGCAATGTCGTTACTGTTTGCAGGTACAGCTGGTGTGTTGGATTCTGGCTTATTCATTTGCAAGCCAGGATGAAATCTTTTTATGTGATCGTGCAAGTTTGACGTATTGCCGCTTGTCTTGTACTCCTTGCCGCAGTCAAGGCATTTTGCAAGTTTTCTGTCGTCGGATCTTTTGAAATATTTCCAGACATAGAAAATTTTACTTTTCTTGGTTGAACTCTGCTGTACAGAATCTTTTTCGGAATCTGTGCTCGTGCATTCGCATTCCTGCTTGTCAGCGCTTGAAGCAGTAAGTGTGGGAGATACTTGACGTTTACCTAAAATTCAACACATTATCGATCGAAATACTTATGTATAATACATACCTTTTCTTAAAAAGCGATCCATATTGATTTTATTATTGTTTTTCCACAGAACTAATGCGAGCAAATTTTTATTGCGAAGTGAGACGCCAACTATCGATGGCACTATCGATAGTGTTTGGGCCACTATCGAACATGTCTGCTACTATCGATTGTGGCTCGATAGTGCCCAACCATCGATAGTGTCAATAGTGTCATCGATAGTAGAGGTGGAGACACTATCGATGGTTGGGCACTATCGAGCCACAATCAAAATCATCAAATCGCTTTTTAAGAAAAGGTATGTATTATACATAAGTATTTCGATCGATAATGTGTTGAATTTTAGGTAAACGTCAAGTATCTCCCACACTTACTGCTTCAAGCGCTGACAAGCAGGAATGCGAATGCACGAGCACAGATTCCGAAAAAGATTCTGTACAGCAGAGTTCAACCAAGAAAAGTAAAATTTTCTATGTCTGGAAATATTTCAAAAGATCCGACGACAGAAAACTTGCAAAATGCCTTGACTGCGGCAAGGAGTACAAGACAAGCGGCAATACGTCAAACTTGCACGATCACATAAAAAGATTTCATCCTGGCTTGCAAATGAATAAGCCAGAATCCAACACACCAGCTGTACCTGCAAACAGTAACGACATTGCCTCTTTAAGCAGCAGTTCTAGGTCGAGCGTGCACTCTTTGACGTCATATTTTAAAAGAGCTCTTCTGTACGAGCCGAACTCTAAGCGAAAGATCGACATTGACAATGCCTTAACAGAAATGGTTGTCAAGGATGTTCAGCCCTACAATATTGTAGAAAATGAAGGGTTTGTGAAGTATACTTATGTTTTGGATCCGAGATATAAACTGCCTAGCAAGACACACCTAAGAGATGTGCTAATGTTGAATCTGTTTATGGAAACTTCAACGAAGTTAGCAGTAATATTTGAAGACGTTTCGGATATCTCAATAGCATGCGACTTGTGGACATTATGTGCCAATGCTAATTTTTTGACTGTGACGGGTCACTTTGTACACAATTACGAATTAAAAACAGCATCTTTGGCTACAAGAAAACTGTTGACCACTTCCAATCACGGATCGCAAAATATTGCAGACACCTTGCGAAAAATATTAAATGAATGGAAGATCTTAACTAAAACGGTGTGCATCGTTACAGACAATGCCAGCTCCATGCTTAAAGCATGTGAAATATTGGAAATACGCAATCTGCCATGCTTTGCACACACAATTAATCTAGTGGTGCAAGATGCTTTAAAAGTTGACGATAATTTTTTAAAAGACTTATTCACTAAGTGTAAGTCAATTGTCCGATTTTTAAAGCAAAGCACAATCGCGTGTGAAAAATTTAAATTAGCTCAAGAAATCTCGGCTTTAACTTTACTAAACGAAACACCCACTAGATGGAATAGTTTCTATTTTATGATTGAACGGATTTTAAAAACGAACGATGCCATTGCCAAAGTATTGTTAACAACAACCGGTGCATTGCACCCGTTTACCGCTGAGGAAATACTTGTACTAAAAGACATTGAAAAAATATTGTCTTTCTTTCAACAGGCAAGTGAAAAAATTTCTGGAGGAAAATATGTGACAATATCTATTATTATACCCATGGCATATGGACTTTCCCGCAAAGTTCAAAGTATTTTGCTAGAAACTTCGCAAGGAAAAATTATGCAAAGCATTTTATTGGATTCAATAAAGAAACGCCTTTCCATTTATGAGCAAAGGACAGTCTGCAGGATGGCTACTTTATTGGATCCACGCTTTAAAAAAAAATGGATTCCAGCACAGTTCTAACGCTGAACAAGCATCCACATTATTTGAAAATGAACTGGCAAATTTCGCAGTGAAAGAATCCGCAATTGATCTGCCCGTCGTTACGGAAACTATCTCCCAGGACACATTGTTCGATTTTTTAGGTGAGCAATCGGCAAACAAAAAAACTAACGTACGCGTCGATGCAATTTTAACCAAAAGGCAATATCTGGAGAGGGCAATTGCTAGTCAAGATATCGACCCTCTTTTATGGATCAAGGTATGTATAAAAAACGAATTATAGGTTCTATATAATTAAATATATTGCTTTTATTTCAGGTGAATCAAAGTGACTTTCCGTCAATAAAAAGTCTCTTTTGCAAATATCTTTGCATTCCCGCTACGTCCGTTGAATCGGAAAGAGCATTCAGCAATGCGGGCCAAATTGTTTCAGAGAGGCGAACCCGTTTGAAGGAGGAAAATATTAATACTCTTTTGTTCCTAAACCAAAACTTTTGGTTAAAATAAACAAATATTTGTTGCTATACCCCAAATTTTTTTTTTGTAATTTCGGGCGATAGTATCGATGACTATCGATGACACTATCGACACTATCGATGGTTCAAAATTAACTATCGTCGAATATCGATGGTGCCCACTATCGATAGTTCTTCACCTCTAGTCCAACTACCGCATTTCGATTAGATCGAAAAAATGGTGGTGTTCACTTTTGTTGGGCATTTTGAAGTCTGCCGTTGTCAATGCTTGGAAGCTCCAATGTCTTACAGATAAAATGCTCGCACGGCAAAATATGCCATAATTGGAATTTCGGGTTGAGCTTGCAACAAATTTGCTACTTACCGAAGATAACATCGATAAGGGAGACGTTAAAGTGGCATCTGATGATGAAGATGAATATGCTCCCATTTCAAATATTCCAAGAGTCTCTGGAAAACACTTGCTGGTTACGGAGCCCAACAAAAAGGCACTTCGTTTGCCACAAACCCACTATGCGACTAAGTATGTGAAAAGTGTCAAGTGCGTTTGCATTTAAATAACTGTTTTTCTGTGTACCATAAAAATAAATAATTAACCATAACAAAGAATGCTCAACTAACTAAGAACCACATTTTATTTTATACATTTTAACAATATTTCGAAATTCCGGTGTGATTTTTAGAATTGTTTTATATATTTTTTTAATCAAATTGAATATAAAGTTGGAAAACTAAAGGTTAAAAAATTCGTATGTTAGAGGGATGCTAATTTGTAAATAGTTTTGTCTCTTTTGGGCGAAAGAAGCTCGAAATATTTTTTTCGAGGTACATACAGTGAATCACATTAATATTCGGTTTTTATTTTCTGCAACTTCAAGCGCAAATAAAACACGGAATACAAGCTTAAACTAAAAAATTAAAAAAGGTAAGTTATAGATTGATTCATTACCTTTTCATATTAGTTCTTATAAATAACTAATATTTAACATAACTCTGCGAAAACAAAAAAAAAGTACCAAATTTTGCGTTACTTTATATTAACTGAGATATTTGCCAAAAACCTGTATTTTTTCCGAGGTATGTCTGGTTTTTCGCTTATTGTGACCGAATGGGGCATGGCATCGAAAAAAAAAAGATTCATGTATTGACTGACTAAATATGTTGTAGATACTAACTAAAACAGAGATTGTAGCTCTTACCATTTCTGAGTTCTGTTTGTTCATACGGACCGACACAAGGACGAACAGACGAATATGGAAAATTCAACTCAGCTGTTGATGCTGATCACGAATATATATATTTTCCTGTTGCGTATTACATACTTTTAACAAACTCAATACACACAAAAAGGTATTAAAATATAGCGAAAAGCCTAAAGACACCTATTGTCTACAGTGCCGAGACGCATGTCTTACAAAGCCAGAATACAAAAACTGGGTAAAGAAAGTAATGTTGAAAATGATGAATCGGATATCTCTGACGAAATAATGACATTACATTAAAAAAAAAGTTAAATTTCTATGAAAAAAAACAAAAACAGTATTTTCTTTTTAACTATTTTATTCAGCTATTTTAAAAGAAAGTTGGCTACTTTTTGCTCTCGACTTAGCCATTTTTGCTGAAAAAAATTTCGGCAACACTGAATAGTACTGCTGAACTACATACATATGTATGTACATACCTGATCTGCAATCATGGACGTTGTTCATTCGTTCACTTTGAGAACAGTTCATTTGAACTAACTCTAATCGAGAGAATACAACTCTAATTTCCAACTCTAAAAAAAGTGAATAAAATGTTTTATTGGTAATCTGCCTTGCATAACTTCAAAAATACTACTCCAGTTTCACAAAAAACAATTGTACGCGGCATGGTAGAATCTAGTACAATAATACTACCAAAACTGAATTACAGACACTCCGAGGCGAATGTTGCGTATGCATATATACAAAGGCATACTTGTGCATATGTGTGTACAAACAATTGAATGTTATTGCTGATGTGCTCGTGATGTTGACGGCTATTGAAAACCACAAAAATAAACATTCCAAATGTTAGTTGACATGTATATTGATTAACAAAAAAAAAAAATACTTACATATGTATTTACTCGCCAGTGCCCCTTGGTTTGTAAACCTTGTTGAATAGTGTCCAGGACTTTATTTTTCGCTTTTTTTTTTTTATTGTACTGTAACAAGTAGAGCCCCTAGGCGGTGGTAAAAATATGGTGGTGGGGATGATGGTGTAATGTGCCATGAGGAGCCACACACCATTTTTGTTTTCTACGATGACCGAGTTTGAGCATTTTAGTCAGATTGTTAGAATTTGCATGATGAAAAATATTTGGAATTTCAGTGAGACTGTTTTGAAATTTTTGCCTTTTTCATCATTATTGAGTTAAACATTAAACAAGCTAGCTCTTTGTTTAAAAACTACAATAGAAAATCAAACGGGAACAACACAAACCTTTAGATGGTACGGGGTCAAAATACCAGTAATTTGTTTAATCGTTAAATTAAATTGATTTGCAAACATTTAATAGCATTGTATTGTCTACAATGCATTGAATATTTTATCAATATCACTCAGCTGAAATTCGCAGACAACCGAAATACAAGGGCAGTTCAAAAATGTTTGCCCACAAGTGGCGTTTCAATTTTCAAGCAGACCATTTGCAAGTGGTCAAATCTGCAGAGCACTGTAGTGTGGTAGCTGTGCAGTAGCGGCGGCGGAGATGTAAGCCTGTGGATTGACATGGTATTTCTCTTAGTTGTTCGCCAAATGGGGAAAATTTTCTGCAATTTGGCGGAGAATATGGCCCAATAATTATACATACTAAACTGCTGAAACTAACTGTAGTCAACGTTGATTGCTCCTTGTGAATCCTAAAAAAAGATCCTCACCTTTCCGGACGATAAGACACCTTCTAAACCTTCTTCGAAGCGTTTTGGCTACTATTTTAAATGTTCGTGTCTTCGTTGACAGTCACGAAACGACGCAGAATATCCATTTAATTGAATGGTCTTGTTGTGGCGTTTGTTGTCCGGTGTGTGCAAACATGATGATGCCCTGTACTGCCGATGGATTCCTAGGGCCCTAAATGCTTTGAGTTGCCTATTGTTTTAGCACATATAGCGCACCTTCTAGCCATCTGGTAATACGAGATTTTTGTCCCGTTGTCGTACGTGGCAGCCATTTTCGGGGCATTTGACAGTGACTCATAAAAAGACGAAGTGCGACTTTGTTGAAACTCATTGAATCCTGCATTTATCGCCTTTGACAGCAGTAGCAAAGTAAATTTTAGCTCTTTGCTAAATTTCCTGCGGTTTTTCAGACTGCAGTGTAACATACTTTAATAGTTTCTGATGATTTATTTTAGCCTTACGTTAAGTATTGAACACTACCAAACAAACTAGATTTTAACCTCATCTGATGTGACACCATCAAAAACTTTAATTTGCAATATCTCAACAATGTATTGCACGATTTGCACAAATGAGGTACAATTATGTCTCTGAAATATATGGTTCTATTTGGACAAATAATATAAAGTTGGCCGCGTACTTGGAAGTAGCAACTGACTGCAACTAAGTAATAGTGTGTTGCCAGCCGAGTCGATATAGCCATGTCAGTCTCTACGTCTGTTTATATGCAAATTAGTCTCTCAGCTTTAAAGCTATCTTCATAAAATTTGGTACACATGCGTATTCTTTCTGCAGGCAGTTCATATGTTAAAATCGGCCAGATCTCATCACTATATCGCATAGCTAATATAGGAAAAATAGGTTAAAAACCATTTTTTTTGAGCAATCTGAGCCAAATTCACTGAATACGCGTTTAGTACCAAATCCAATGTGCTAACCAAATTTCATTCTGATCGGATCACTATATCATCGGATAGCTGCCATAGTAACAATCTGCTGGAAAGGCTTAGTACTAAAATGTTTTCTGTCTACTAAGCGATTTTATTCAAATTCGCTCAATACACGTTTAGTACCAAATCCCGTGTGCAAACCAAATTTCTATCTGTTCTGTCTACTGTATCATATAGCTGCCATAGAAACAATTGACTGGAAGTGCCTAGTACAAAAATCTTTTCTCTCTATTGAGCAATGTTAATCAACTTTGCAATCATTCTACATATGCTAACCAAATTTCATCTAGTTTGGACTACTATATCATATAGATTCCATGGTAAAAATCGGCTAGAATTACTTATTTGAAAAACTTTTGTATTTTTTGTAAGTAATGACAAACAAATTTTGACGATGGAGGTATGACACCGTGTACTGTAAATTTATACGGGGCTCTACAAGGGTATCCAATCTTTGGCGAGCCAAGGACAACCTTTCTTGTTTCGACTCGATTTGTAGATGACTTATACGACTTTCTAAAGTAACTGATATAACTTCACGTTCTTACCCGTCGCTAGGCATACATCAACGTTCGGTTCCCTGAACGTGGGAAAGATTTTTTGGATATCAAAAGTATTTCTTTAGAATTTACGGCTCCAATATTTGTTTATGTGGAATAATTGAAATAAAGTAAATGGTGGTTCAATTAAGATTTCGTTGTTATCCAAGTCAACTAAATTTGTGCAATCGAAATTAATAATAGGTTATCAATTTTTCGCAATAGCAAATAATTCTATTAAAAGTATTTTTCCGAAAAGATTTTCTTACATCAAAGGCAGAATAGCTCTCATAACTTCATCGTGCAATACGACGGCTTCTTGCGAAATTTTAAGAGGAAGGGCATATCGATGCATACGATGCAATAGTTACAAAACAACACTTATGTATTTAGAAAAAGTTAGTTGTTTTTCAAGATATCGCAACCAAACTCTCAGATTATAAGTTTGGTATATAGACATAAATGTCCACCGATTTTGGTTAATATCGGACTACTATATCATATAGCTGCCATATGATATAATGGTTGCTTACTGACAAATAATGTTATGCGTATGACATTTAATTGTACAAGTTCAGTAAACTTAATATTTTTTTTTCAAATATCAACAAAAAAAATATAATTTTTTCAATTCATTTAACACTTATCGTCTAGAAACAAAAAAATAACATAAAAATGGCACCAATAAAGTCTTCGTTCATTTCAAGCAAGTTTCGGCGCCACTAAGCCCAGACGGTTCTTTGATTATAGCGGTTCTTAGAACAAAACATTTCAGTTAAAATGTCTGATACAAATTTTTGCGGCGTTGGTTGAATATTCACGAGATTCGGTGATCGGGCGCTTCAAAAATGAAGGCAGAGTGGAGAACTTGCCAAAAACAGGCAGACCCCAGTTCTGTCCCATGGAGATCACCTGAAAATAAAGAAAATAATCGCCAACGATCCCTTTTAAAATGCACCAAAAATTAGTTCAGAGCTGAAACAGTCCGCATAGCCATCCGAGATGCTGGGTATAACTGTAAAATATGATGCTAGCGATGACGAGTCAGACTCAAATTTTAATCCATATACTTTAGATGCTTAATATTTCTAATAATTAATATTATTTAAATAATATTAATATGCATTGGTTATTTTATTTTGTGTTTATGTTTTTTTATTATTAATATGTTTTTTTATATATTACATATCTAGTTTATTCAGCAGTTCTGTAGAGTTTCAGCGTTGACATTTTTGACATACTGTGCTGAGCAAGGCGAACTAGCTGAGCCAAAAATCATTACATTCATTATGTACACATCTGGTGGTCTTGAGATATAACAATCTTTCCATAAAAATTTCCGAGAATCCTAGTTTTCTGTCATAATAAATACACGGTAAAACAATTCCTTAATCAACCAATATTAATTTTTATTTGTTTGTGTTGCACACGACAAAGTGCGGCAAGTACCATGTTCTATTTCCAATTTTTTCGGCTTCTTGTTTTGACAGCTTTCGTGCACATTCTATTGCTTCATATTCCAAGAGTTTATCCGTGTACCATTCATTGAGTCCAGTTTCATAACCATTTTCTAATTTCATTGTGGTTACTTTTAATATTTTTTCGGCTCTTTGATCTTAATCGGGTTTAATTGCCGGTTTTATGAGCTGCAAAATTTTTTTTTAAAGTGAATATCTCTAATGATCTGACTAGATTGACATGTGGCATTCCGATTATCATCATAAGATAGGCGTTACAGTACGGTAAAACCTTTTCGAAATTCCGGAAGACTCAGATCTTGGCTTGGCAGCGTTCATTTCTTAACAGTTCTTAGATTCTTCATATGGCAAAATCCAGATGACGATCCGTGTATAGCCAAATTGATTTGCTTAGACATTTCTGTTGTTGACTTATCTTCAATCCATTTTAATGTAATCGAGCTTTTAGTTCCTTTACGACCCAATGTGTCGGCAATTTCCTTTTCAATGAGATATATTGTGGTACCCTCGTCGATAAATGCCATGGCTTCGCAGTGACCCTTTGGTCCGAAAATTCTAATTTTCACGTACATATTTTAACAGGGTTTTCTGTGGCAGTTTTTTATTAATTATTGTCGTATTTAAACTGATGTTTTCCTTTTTAGACAGTTGTTTATCATTTACAGCTGAATTTTTCTTCTGGGAATCGTGGAGTATGTGATTATGGAACCTTTGACATGAATCGATTTTTCTTTCTCGGCGGAGAGAACAGTGTCCTTGACGAAGACATCCAAAGCACTAGCGATTTTTCTTTGCTATGTCCCATTTTTCTGGCATGTTTTTTTTTTATTGAATGTTTTGCATTTATATAACTTGTGATCATCATTAAAAATTATACATTTCTTAGAATTTTCCTGTTTATCGTTTACATTATATAATACGTGCTTTTATTGACTACTTATGTCCTTGTGATATTGAAATATAGTTGGAAACATTCCGCCACCAATCGGAAAATTGTTTAACAGCTTCATAGCTCGTTCCTCTAATAGTGTAGGATTTTGAAGATGAGACTGGGCATTACAGTTTTCGTGAAATGCTCTCAAATCGTCAGTTATCACACTGAACTCAATAATATCGGTGATCTTGTTGTATTTAACAAACGAAAAGGCTCGAACTTTATCCAGTTGGCTACGAATGAGTAATTCGGGACGTCCATAATGGCAACATAAAGTATTCATAACAGTTTCAACATTATCTGGGTATATAATTAGGGACTCCATGAGGTTCTTTGCTTCTCCAAAGAGTGCCTTTTGAAGACGAGACATGATTTCTAAATTTGTGTATCCATGAGCATTTTTAGTTTCTCTGAATGCAATCTGAATTATTGGCCATTGCTCATGTGCTTCTGAAAATGGCGTCAAGTCTTGAAGCACTAACCATACAATACAAAGATGTGTCATCCTGAAGAAAGATCTGCACGCATGGAATCAGTGTTGAAAAACTGTCCTTTTTCAGGACAGCTCTGTCCCTTTTCAAACTGTAATTGCCGGAAAAATTTTAAAAAGTCCCCTGTCCGGAAAAATAACCTTTTTTTACTGTATTTTATCCCTTTTTTTTATCCTTTTTTGTTGATTTTAAATTGCTTGCACAATTTGTCAATTAAAACTAGGAGGCATCGCATTTATAGTGTTTTTCTGATATCGATAAACATATTTGAGTGCAACCATGTTTTCTGAGCGTGTAATCGAAATCAAAAATGTCGAGAATCTGTCCATAACGTTTGAAATTATAGTATAGTATAATCGTTGCCATGGTCAAGTGCTGAAACTAAAAGTTTTCAGAGACAAAGAATAGGGACATAATCAACTGATGAGTGTATGTGTTCCTAATTAGACGACGGGCTCGTGGTGGCCGAGCTGATAGCATTGCTGTCAGCTGTGCAAGTGATCGGGGAATCGTGTCCCAGTTCAGTCGCTACTATAAATTTTATTGTTAAACTCCCAGCGACATTTATTAATAATTAGAAAACCAAAGTTCAATTATTCTTATTTTGCCTTTACAAAAAGAAATAAAACAAGAAAGAAAATGTCAGTCGGGCCTGCCTAACGTGTAATACCCTCTGAGCATCGTTTCCAATTAGATGAGTTCAAATTGGAGTAGCTGCTGCAAGAACTTAACATGCACACATATTTGTATGTCTATCTCGCTCGCACGATTTTCGTTTTCGTTGCTTGTGTGCAAAGCTCATGACATCCAATAAATTTTGATGGCATTATACATATTTATATTGCAAATAGCAACCTGCATGCCAAAATTGGTGTCACTAGGTGCCGTAGTTACCGAGATATTCGCAGAAAACATTTTCCGAGGTATGTCTGGTTTTTCGCTTATTGTGGGCGAATGGGGCGTGGCATCAAAAAAGGAAACAAACTTGTATTGCCTGACTAAATATGTGGTCGATACTGACCAACTTTGAACTTGTAGCTCTTACCATCTCTGAGATCTGTTTGTTCATACGGACAGACGCACAGACAGACGGACATGGCTATATCGACTCGGCTGTTGATGCTGATCAAGAATATATATACTTTATGGGGTCTGCCACGCCTCCTTCTGCCTGTTACATACAAATCGCCTCTGACAAACCCAATATACTCCTCAGAGGGTATAAAAACAATTGTTTTTGTTACTCGCCAATAACTTTAGAAATTAAAAAGCTGAATTCCATAGTAGCGACAGCAGTGGGATTTGAACCTGCGACCTCCTGCACACCGAGCGGTGTTTCTACCGGCTCGACCACGGCGAAACCTATGTCCCCGCCGTCTAATTAGGAACACATACACTCATTAGCTGTTTATGTTCCCTTTTCTTTGTCTCCGATTTGCTAAAAACTGAAAAATTGAATTGAGCTAGCATAGACACGTTGCCTTGAAAACTAAATTCTCAACACACACACTATGATGCGAGTGCATACGCATATTAGCACCCATACATGCAGACAGAACGAGAGCACAAGCGACATAAGCCATGCTCATCGTTTAACTGTTTGTCACAGACTAACGCTTGCTCCAAATTGCGTTCGATATCAGCCTTCTGATGTCTAATGAAAGCTATCGACAACTCTGTGGGTTCCATGAGTGCTGCTGCAAATGCGTGCAAATCTATGTTCAAGATGACACAAATTTGTATTGTATGGTTAGTGCTTGAAGCTAGCGTATATATGGCTGGTACATTCGTGGTGGATTGCTCTGATATGACAACCCTGTTGAGTATTGTGTATGTGACGTTGACGACGGCACAACAATGTTTGACGGCGGCATAACAATGGTTGAAGACGGCATTAAATTATTTGAATTCGGCATGACATGAGTGATCATCAGCGGCGGTGCTACGACAGACTGTCCTGTTTGATTACCTCTGAAAGAATTTTGTTGTCTGGTGTCTCTTGATATCTCTGAGGCATATTGTTTTGATTTGGCTGGTTCTGTTGACTGCAATTATTATTTTGTTCTAGGAAATTATTCCTATTGTGATTATAATTATTATTTGCCTGACCCTGATATACCTGTTTGATTATTCTCCTGTGGAGTCCTGTTTATTCTATTCTTCTTATATTTGTACCTGATACATCAATTTTCAAATCTTCTGCGTGTCATTATTTTTATTATGTTTTCTAATTCTTTCTTTCTAATTTTGTCTAATAGGGTTCCCTGCGTTACTTCCTTTGCAATATTTACTAGTAAACTTTAAAAATTGCTTAAATCTATGAAATTATCATTCTTATGATTTACAATAAGTTCATCCGTCTTACATTTACATTTACAAATTTTGTAGCTCGACAGCCACTTCGCTAGACGTATTTACTTTTAGGTCGCAAGTTCTTCGGTATATTTGGTGCGGCTCCGTGTCTGGTTTAATGTTGCCTTGATCATATCCCAATCGTTCGGGGCTGGTATGTTGATAACGACTTCCTTCGCTTGTCCTTTAATAGCCTTGTAATAGATTGATCTGGTCGCTTCCTTCTTAATTTGGAGATCCACTTTATTCTCTAGCAAGTGTTCCACACTGTTGAAGAATGAGTTCATGGTGATATCTTCTGTGCCAGTAAAGGTCGGTAAATGCCTAATGTTCTTCATCGTCTTGTCAATATGACCTGAGCTGTTGTTTTGTTGTAACTGCAGGAATGCTGTCTGAAGTTGAACCAGTTGGCGATCTCTCAATGCGATCTGCTCCAACATATCGACTTGAGGCATCTGATTTCCTTTGTTACCCATCCTTCTAGAATCGTGTACTTGTACATGGTGGTTTCTTCTTGATGTCAGTTTATTGCACTTTTGTTGTTATGTGTTCACTTGCACTCACTTTTCGCTTCTACTCATCACCTTATTTTATTGGGAACTGATTTGTAGTTCTGTTTTTTTTTTTTTTGCTGTTAACTTGTTTTTAGTTACTTTGGTTTTAGCTTATTTGTAGTTTAATTGTAGTATCACTGATTTGCAGTTGTTTTGCTACTAGCACTAATCCACTGATTCACTGGGAACTGATTTTTAATTCCTTAAGATAACAAACTGATTTGTAGTTTGTTTTCCTCAATTAAACTAATTTTTAGTTTAATATGTTGTGAGTAACTGATTTAGTTAATTTTTAACTGATTTTTTGTTTTTGGTTTATTCCGCCCGAATTATATGAATTTATTTATTTATTTCGGTTCGATCACTGAATTCTTTTTAGAAAAAGAATCCTACCAGCTGCGCCAATTTTATATTAAGACGAGGCGAATGATAAAAAAAAATAATAATATTCTGTAAATTGTAAAAACGCGACTGTTACTTTTCAGTGGTGAGACTTGACTAATCTTTCTTTATTAATCGGGGTTTAATGAAAGTTTACAAAATGCTTAATTATAAATGCTGATTAGACTTATTCTATATGTGTATGTCTTATCCTCTACTTGGCTTGACATGTGTACTTATTGGGAAATTTGGTATTTCTTGTTGTGTCTGAATTTAAAAGTCTAATAACTGCATATATTAAGTGTTAGTTAGCATTTTCTGAATAATTTTTAAGAGTTCGTTTATTGCAAATATTATAAATGATCTTATTTGGCATTTTACATCGTTTCCGTTCTTGCGAATAAAACTATTTGGAATTTTAGAAATGCTGGGACTGTAGTTACTTGCTATCTAGAGAGTTCAACATTTCTTGTTCTTTGCTGCTTATTGTACGTGCGTGGTGTTGGTGGATTATACTTAATGATATGAATAATACGATGGCGGTGTCATGTGGCAGTGAGTGACTTGAGTTGTTACGACTGGCTTGGGAAATATGCATGGGAAGAAGTAAATGTTGGCATTAACTTAGCCGTATTTAAGTAGCTCTCGGCCATTTTGGATTCATCGACGACATTTGAAACATCAGCCTGTGCTTGTCCTTCAGCCAAAAGACGCAATGTTGACTGTAGCTGTCGGTTTTCATTTTTAGATTCCACATATTTTTCCTCCAGTTCCCAAATTTAGTTTGAAGCTCCTCGGTCCTCGGCCGTGTTGTTATTGTTATTAATTCCGAGATTGATAATAAAAAATGAAAATGCAATTCGATATAATAAGAACGCCGGCAGAATTCATTGTATGCAGCGCGTTAATGCGCTGAAAGGTTTGATACTCGTTTTATTATCTGTTTAGGATATAAATGTTTTTCAATGTTTTACATGTAATTAAATACGTACCAATCGTTTCGACAACAAATTTGAGAATAACGTCGATTGAGACGATACATATGGTACACTCTTCGTGAGTTAAATCGATTGACAATGTTAACAAATACATACATACTTATCGATAATGACTGTTAAATAACATCGAGATCCATAAATTTCAATTTATCCATAGTAAAAAGTAAATTAAATCAAATAAAACAATAATTCATCAACTATCGTTTGATATTATTTGTCTCTAAGTAAACGCTAAGTTACAAATATGTGTGCATGTTAAGTTCCTGCAGCAGTTCATAGCTTTTTTTTTTGGCTTATGTGGTCAAATTAAAAAGAAAAAATTGTTGGTATATTAAAAACGAAAATATTTATAAAAAACCAGAGTGTTGCACAAAATATCATTAGAAAATGCGATACTTCTGTTTAAAGAGCCTCTACATACCAAATATTTGTCGTCCTCAGGAGAGGCCTAATATTGATTTTAATCACAAACTTTGATGCTGAAATTTTCTTAGAATATCAAGTATTTTTATGTCTGACTGAAAAAGATTAGTTTTAAAGCTTTTTTCGTATCAGTATTTCTTTAAAATCTGAATTTTGTTTACTCCACGATTTATTGTCAAAAACTATAAATTTTACTGAAAATCTAAGTAGAATATTTCGTTGGATCCTCATTCAATGCTAATATATAAATATAATACCTAGCAATACACACGCAGCTTCACCTGCGTTAGAGATTGTGAAAACTAAGAATGATTGAAAAAATATATATATCCTTAACAAAATATATATTCATGGATAGCCAATATTGAAAATTATATTTCTTGCTTTCAATTTTTTTTTATTTTGTGGTTTCTCCAATAGGTATATTTGACAGCTGACAATGCAAAGAATGTCCTGATCAATACAACAATTATGTGTACTGATGTGTACTTATCATTGATCTAATAAAACAATGTAACATTTTAAGTCTTTAATGACATGTAGTATTTATTTTTTTGCCCTCTAAGTTTGTTTTTCCATCAGGTACAAGAATTATTAAGTCGCTCTCAGAGTTTTTTTTAGTCAGTAATTTAAAATTGACCATTAGAAAAACAATTATCTATCAAATCTAGTTCTGCCAACTTTAATGTTTGTCTTATGAAAAGCATTTTATTTGTAATCTAGATCCATTACAAAGTTTGCTGCATCGTTTTTTGGTGTTAATATAGTGCGCTCACGTACAAATCTAATGACTTGCTACATGTATTTAAAACATCTAGAAATATTTTGGAAATGAGCTTTTCAAAAGTTGTTATAACAATTCTCAAATATATTAGAATGATTGGGAAAATATCTGCACTTGTATATCGACTAATAGACCTCGAGTCAGCTAAAACTCCTAAGATATTGTGTATTGAAGCTACCATTAAACGGCCCGCTCATAAAGCTTTTGGCATGTTTTATTAAGCTTTAACTAGGTTTGGAAATTTTATAAAGTAAAGCATGCCGCACATAAAACAAATTTCTTATGAGTATCAAAATAGCTTTTGATATTCGTGAAAATTAAATTAATCGACTTTATCTATTTATATATAAGACTCTTTGACTGACTGACTGATCACCGCCCTGGCCAAACTACAAGAGCTACATGCATGAAATTTGCATACAACGTAGCCCTCATTACTTCATCGTGCAATAAGACGGATTTTTGCAAAATTTTGAATGGAAAGGGGTGAATTTCGTGGAAAAACGTCAACAAGTCTTAGTACGAAAAACTTTGTTTTTTAACTCCAACGCAAGTGAAGCTGTAAATATATTGCTAGTAGAATATACATTTACATAACTAACTGATGAGGTAAACCGTTCATATGACTCTGTAAGGAGTACAAATGATAACCTTTCTTTTTATATCCTCTGAGGGGTATGTTGGGTTTGTCAGAAGTATGTAACAGGCAGAAGGAGGTTAGGCAGACCCCAAAATGTATATATATTCTCTATCAGCATCAAAAGTCAAGTCGATATAGCCGTGTCTGTCTGTGTGTCGGTCCGTATAAACAAACAGATCTCAGAGATGGTAAGAGCTACAATATACGTTTAGTCAGTCTTTAGTCTTAGTCTTTAGTCTTTATTTTTCGCCCACAATAAGCGAAAAATCAGACATACCTCGAAAAAATATCATTTTTTCGAATATCTCAGAAACTATAACACCTATGTACACCAATTTTGGCATGTTGGTTGCTAGATGCAATATAAAGATAATGCCATCAAATATTTATATGGATGCCACGAGATCATAAGAACAATTAATCCTAGTAGCACAGACTTTTGTATCCATGTTAAGAATTTTATTTAATGTAACATTTTTGTAAATATATTGTTTTATATGTTGGAGTAGTCAGCTTTTTATCAAATTTAGATAGAATGTATAGGACAATGTAATCTGTGGATTTAAATCTTAACCAGAGTTGGTCGACATTCGTATGACTTTACTTAACAACTTATCTATCAGTTTGATTACAGTGTCTCTTAAACAACAAAGCTAAAACTACTTGACCTTCGACTTCGATGAGACCTAAGTTGTGTGAAAATTTCCTATACGTTGATCTTGTAGTTTGCCCAGGACGGTGATTAGTGAGTCACTGAGGGCAAAGAGTTTTATATACTTTTATGTACATATGTACGTAGATTTGCTTCACGCATAGAAAATTATAACACATGTATGAACTGCGTTGAGGTTGATTAACCATTTTTTTTTCATCCGATCGCCAAATGCCATATAAATTCGATTTTACATCAAGATATCATTAAACCAAAAACACTATTTCTCATAGAAGCAGAAGAACATGTCTATATCGGCTCTGTTGCTGATCGAGAATATATATACCTTATGGGTTACAAACTTGGAGATACATGTTTTTAATTGTGAAACAAGATAGATTTGTATTAAATTCGATTGGTCATATTGCAATCGCTTTAACTAGCTTATGTAATTTAACAGTAAGACAGTAATTATTATTAAAAATTAAAATTTTTTACAGAGAAATTTTCAATTTGTTGCTCTACAATTCCTATGCATTGATATTAAGCGAGTTATAGAAGCAAAAGGTCAAATTATCACTGAATGCTTATAAGCAGTCAATGTTTACTTTTATAGTATTCAGCCGAATAAGAATCGACAAGTCTTCATAGTCGTTAAATATGAAGGCCTGCCAAGATAGTAGTAATGGTTCCATTGACGAAATTGTTAAAAAGGCAGAAGGGCATAATGAGCTGCACACGATTTTTGGAACTTCTGTCACATCGGGTTCACATGATCAATACGTTTGGGAAATGCGTGCCCCCAGCCCGAATGAATCAAGACTCAGCACGATCTTAAATTCACCATATCAGAATGCAGAACTTTTGCACGCTTCTATGCTTAAACCACAGACGTCAAAACCACTATTGCAGTCACATACTTACCAGTGTCAACAATCACATGAGATACGCATGGGTCGAAGTCCGGTAAATAGACAAGTTAAATATATTTCTTTATTCTACAATTTTTACTAAATATTTGTTTTGAACGCTTGTAGGGCTTAGCGGGTCCCGGCTCACCTATGGATGTCAATAAAGCTGATGACCAGTGTCTGCTTGACGGCGAGATTGTCGTCTTCAATGATATCGATACAAACTGGATGAACATGCCCACGCCACTGGAAACATTTGACAAAGAAAACATAGAGGATGTATTAAAGGTCACTAAAATGATTGGCCAGCTGCCTATAGCTGAATATGAGGGCTCGCCCCGTCGATTTGGAAATCAATTTGATAATCAGGATATAGCTGCAATAGATGCTGGGTGTCCTTATCGTTCTTCCAGTTATTCGCGGCGCATTTCGCGAAGTTTATGCAACCCAAATAACAACAACGTAATGGTCACCATATCTGCCAAAACATCTGTGGTTAATTTGGTAGACCTGATCGACGATGAGAGAATTAAATCAAAACTATCTCCCAAAACTGCAACTTTTCACAATTTATACGAATTCTCCGACACTTACAAAGTACTGGAAGAGTTTTTCAAAGCAAATATCACTGACGGAGAAAAGCAATTTCCGGAGAATGGCGATGTAGTACCTTCTGTAAGTTTACATCACTGTGGTAAAAAAGACGAAAAATATAAGTTCGATCGAGCGACCGTGTAAGCGCTGCAAGAGCTAAACATGCACACATGATATTGGTTACGCTGCTCGTGTATCGGCTGCGCTGCAGCGCTGAGCTCAGTGCTATCCACGTAGCTGGGATTCTGTTGACAATTTAAGTTTTTCGATATATATTCATATGTTATTATAACTTTTTTGTTTATAATCTGATCTGGATGCGATTTTCAAAATAGTTTGATATTGTTTGTCAATAAACGAATATGAAGTAATGAAACTACATATACGTTTAGAAACACTTTAGTTAGAAAGCTTGCAAATTATCTGTTATTTATGGGCGAATGGGGCGTGGCATCTAAACATACCTTAGTTATTGATATATTCGCGAAAACATATATTTCTTCCAAAATCTTTCTGGTATTTCTTTATTGATGTCAAATGTAGTCCATACTGACCAAAATGAAAATTGTAGCTCTTGCTATCTCTGCGATCTGTTTGGAACAGACAGGCAGAAGGACATGGCTATATCGTCTCGGCTTGCAATGCTGATCAAGAATATATATACATTATAGGGTCTGCCACGCCTCTTTCTGCATGTTACATTCTTTTAACAAAGCCAATGTACATCTCAAAGGATATAAAAGCAACAGTAAATTTTGACTAATAACGTATTTTAACAAAATTTAGCCGGGCGTCTGCAAAATAGATAATCTTGTTACCCAGGCTTATGTTGGTCAACGTCTAGCAAGGATCTCTAAAGACGAAATCCACATGATACATAAATCACCTAAAATGCAGGTGAGCCGTCATTAGTTAAAGTTGAATTATATGTTTAATTTTAAGATAAATCTATGTTTATAAGCTTCTAGTATTTTTCAATTGGACAACTTTTAAGATTTTATGTCCTATTTTCGTGATTTTGTATTTTGCTACGTTCGCTCCCTGGATGGGCGACTAATTTTATTATATTTCTGGTCTCTTGCAAGTTTATAGGTGTGTAAAAGGAGTGATAAACCATCCAATACCTTTTAAAATATCAGCTCAAAAAAAAAAAAAAAAAAAAAGTAAGCAAGAAGGAAGTCCTGCCGAACACACCTGACCGTGTAATGAAATTGAAATCGGAGGTACACTTACATATGTACATATGTAAGCGCTGGGTGTGTGGTATTCATAATTTTTTATGAAATTGCCTTAATGTTGTATCTAAAAACCTGACGTAGTTAATGAGATTTTCGCCAAGAAAATGTATTTTTTCCAAGGTACATGTAGTTTTTAGGGTATTGTGAACGAATGGGACGTGGTATAAAAAACATTCTTGTATTGACCAACTAAATATTGTGTCCACACTGACTAAGTTGGCACTTTAAGCTCTTACCATTTCTGAGTTCCTCCACGTATAAAGTATGTAACAGGCAGAAAGAGGCGTGGCAGACCTCATAAAGTATATATATTCTTGATCAGCATCACAAGCCGAGTCGATATAGCCATGTCCGTCTGTCCGTCCGTCTGTCCGTATGAACAAACAGATCTCAGAGATGGTAAGAGCTACAATATCCGTTTTAGTCAGTATCGACCACATATTTAGTCAGTCAATACAAGAATCTTTTTTTCGATGCCCCGCCCCATTCGTCAACAATTAGTGTAAAACCAGACATACCTTGAAAAAACAGGAAAGAAAATGTCAGTCGGGCATGCCGACCGTGTAATACTCTCTAAGCATCGTTTCCAATTATATGAGTTCATTTTGCACTGCGTACGTTTAAAATACACAAGCACTGCTTGTAAACACTGCAGCGTAAACGAAAGCAGTGCACTGCTATTGCGATAAAACTTTTTTAATTTTAGTCCGATTTTAGTGAAATTTTCACAATTACAAAACTATACATTGAGAAATAAGTGAGCCCGCCGCTTGCAAAGTTGCAACGCAATTGTGCTTTTGGTGGGCGAAGGAGGCGTGGCATCCAAAAAATTTTAATGGCATTGTCTTTAGTTTGCAAATAGCAACCTGCATGACAAAATTGGTGACCCTAGGTGTTATAATTACCGAGATATTTGCCAAAAACATGTATTTTTTTACGAGGTATGTCTGGTTTTTCGCTAATTGTGGGCGAATGGGGCGTGACATCAAAAAAAGTAAACAAATTTGTATTGACTGACTAAATATGTGGTCGATACTGACCAAGTTTGAACTTGTAGTTCTTACCATCTCTGAGATCCTTTCGTTCATACGAACAGACAGACAGACGGACGGACAGACGAAAGACGGACATGGCCATATCGACTCGGTTGTTGATGCTGATCAAGAATATATTTACTTTATGGGGTCTGCCACGCCTCCTTCTGCCTGTTACATACAAATCGCCTCTGACAAACCCAATATACCCCTCAGAGGGTATAAAAATGTTTGTTCGCGAATATCTCAGTAACTACGGCACCTAAGGAGAACAATTTTGGCATGTTGGTTGCTATATGCAATATAAAGATAATGCCATTAAATTTTTATTTGAATGTCACACCCCCTTCGACCAATAAAAAAACAACATTCCATTGAAATTAGCGTATGCTTGGAGCCAAATGATATCAAACGATAGTGAACATTTTATCAAAATCGTACTAAACAAGTAAGGAAGATTACAGTCGAGCTTGCGCGAATGTAGAAGACCCTGAGCCTGTATTTTAAAAATAATACTTTGATTGAAAGAATATTTAATTGAGCAAGTATCCAGATAACATTTTTTTGATTAAAAGAAAACAAATTGAAAATACATAAATAAATTAATTTTAATACAACTCTACATCTTATCTATGAGGTGCATTTAGTTCAAAACATTAATTAAAAAAAAGTGATAGTTGTAAAAATAAAATATGGATAGCAATACTGTTTTTACTTGTGGACAAAGGTGCGTGACATTTAAAAAAGTGTTTTTTTTCAAAAAAGTCAGGAAATAAAAAAAATCAAATTTCGTTAGTTGAGAAAATGTTTCCGCTACCGAGGGTCGAACCCGCGACCCCGCTCTTTGCAGGCGAGAACTTTACTCCGTACGCCTCCACACTCTTAGGGGAGTGCAGGCTTAATAAACATACTTAAGTAGAATTTACAATAAATCATCGTCAAATGACTTTCTTTGGAATTTTAGCCAAACAAATTTATTGCCGAAGAAAGTGAACTTAACTAATATTAACTAAATTTAATTGAACTGTTTGGATTATTTTTCGACTGATTTGTATTTTTGAGCAAACTTTCTTTTCGAAATAAATAATTCGTCTACAAAATGTTGACTATACAGCTTTTAGTTCGCATTTTGTGGGCAAAGGGGGCGCGGTATAAATTTGTAAAGCGGAATATGTTTATATGGTATCCAGTATCCTGCATACCAATTTTTTCCTTTCTAGCATTCATATTAAGAAAGTCAAAAATCGATATATTCCCACTGTTTCTCTAATTGTGGGCAAAGGGGGCGTGGCATCCAAATTTGAAAATAAACTTGATCTGCGTAACAGAGCAACGAAGCTTCTGCACAAAGAATGAAATCTCTAGCTATTAAACTTTCAGAAACAGACGTTCATACAGACGGACAGACATACTTTTTGCACAAAATCATTAGTCCCTTTGTTCTTTTTCAAAGAGCTCAGGGTCTAAAGCAAGTCATAGCCACAAGCATTGCACTGAGCTCTACACACAAGCAACGAAAACGAACAACATGGTGCGAGCGAGAAAGACATACAAATATGTGAGCATGTTAAGTTCTTGGAGCAGTTACTCCAATTCGAGCTCATATAATTGGAAACGAAGCTCAGAGGGTATTACACGGTCGGCATGCCCGACTGGCATTTGCTTTCTTGTTACATTTTTAGTTTACCAGTACTCCATTGTACATATCCATATTTCTTTTTGTTACCTAAATAGCATAAAAATAAGCTTTTATTTTTCAGAAATTGTTTCGTTCACTTATTCATGTATGGCATTTATTGCTTACAGTCTAACGATCACAATACCTATCAGGACCACATCGACGAAGAGCTGTGTTTAGAATCGAACAGCCGAAGTAGCGCCGACATAACTGATATAGAACTAGTAGCCAACTTACGTCGTCGTTCACGTAACTTTACTCTGTCGCCAGAGACAACGGATTACGATTCTAACTGCGGTGACTTGGATAGCCTTTCAAATGACATTACTTGTGCAACAACCGACTATGGTAAATTATACACTAGCATGCCAGTACTAGAAGATGGTCTAAGTAGTGGCCATGCATCTGATACTGAAAGTAATGTTTCAGTGGTCTGCGACAAACAGCACAATCCCGAACTACAGCAAGATATTGTAAACGAACACAACCCTACCAGTAATGGTGAAAGTCTGGCCTTATCAGCCATATTTGCGCCGCAATCAAAAGATTTTGTGTTGCCAACGCCTCCGTCGCAATCCGTTTCGCCTACTGACGCGATGTTACACCAGCAGTGCAAAGAGCAACTGACAGATTTAAGTGATGGCAATGCTCAGAGCGACAATGCCGTTAAAACACTGTACGACTCGGCTAAAGCCACACAGCCAGCGGCATATACTAAACCATTATCAGATATTGCAGCTGCATCCCCAGTCAAGATACAAGATGCTATGAAGGAAATTCGATTGGCTCTCCAACAAGCAAAAACCCAGTCTGGAAAATTAAAGTTCTATGATGAAGTTTCGCCGTCATATCCAAATTCCCCAGTATGGTTGCCTCGTAACAGCGCTACATCCATTCGTCTTGATGAGAATGAAACCGAGACGGATCTGGAAACGGATCGTCTACTAACCCAACAAAATTTGTGTTTTGAAAAGGTATGTCTCCACTATAAATTTAGCAATCTGTTTTTAACCTTATTTGCCTACAGACTACTGGATTGTCCCTTGTCGAAGATAGCAACGCAAATGGTCTCGAGAGAAACGCTGGTAATTTAAATAAAAATGACAACAACAGTAATTTAAAGACTCAAGTCTCCTCGACGACACTCATTGAGCAGGCTAATATCTCTGCACTGCCGCCGAAATCCCCTGATATATGCCAAATACCCGTTAATATGGACTTTTCGAGTAGTTCGCTAAAGAATAGACCAACATGTTCCATAAAATCTCTTATGGATTCTTCAAATAGCATCAAAATGACCAGATCGCGAAATATGGAGGGTAAGTTGGATTTAACGATCAAAATCGCGGTGTTTATGCTGCATACCGAAATTTAAGACATGGTGGATTCCATAAAGCATATATTAATGATACGCATCAACAGCCGAGTCGATATAGTTTGGAGCGGAGTAATTAGTTCTTTTAAGATTCCTTAGGTCATCTTCGAGTTTCTTAAAGCCAACATATCATTCTACATTGCACTATGGTACTTTTGACCGTTTTTTTTTTAAATTTATCAATAACTCGAGAACGAAACAACCGATTTCTATATTGTCTTGTTGCACCTCCTTCTTAATTATTGAAACTATAGCTTTTTATACCCTCTGAGGGGTATATTGGCCTTGTCAGAAGTATGAAACAGGCAAAAGGAGGCGTGGCAGACCCCATATAATATATATATATATATTTGATCAGCATCAACAGCCGAGTGGATATAACCATGTCCGTCTGTCCGTTTGTCTGTCTGTCGGGCATGCCGGCCGTGTAATACATTCTGAGCTTCGTTTCCAATTATATGAGCTCAAATTGGAGTAGTTGCTGCAAGAACTTAACATGCACACATATTTGTGTGTCTGTCTCGCTCGCACAATGTTTTTGGTTTTCGTAGCTGGTGTGCACAGTTCAGTGCAATGCACGTGGCTATGCATTGCTTCAAAGTAAAGATTTTCGTTGTATGACCAACTTATTTAATTATCGTCCGATTTTGATGCAATCGTTTAACATTATTTGTCTCCAATTACAAACCATGTTGCAAAACAATACGTTAAGAAATAAGTGAGCCAGAGGCATTCAAGTTACAAAGCAATTGTGCTTTTTTTGGGCGAAGGGGGTGTGGCATCCAAAAAATTTGATGGCATTATATTACATCTAGCAACCTGCATGCCAAAATTTGTGTCCCTAGGTGTTATTTTTTCCGAGATACTTGCAAAAAACCTGTATATTTACCGAGCTATGTCTGGTTTTTCGCTTATTGTGGGAGAACCGGGCGTGGCATCGAAAAAAAAGATTCTTGTATTGACTCACTAAATATGTGGTCGATTCTGACTAAAACGAATATTGTAGCTTCTACTATCCCTGAGATCTGTTTGTTCACTCGGTTTGTTCGACTCGGTTTGTTATGCTGATCAAGAATATATCACAAACCAAATATATCCGTCAGAGTGTTTAAAAGTGTTATGATGCAAAGTTTTTTTTTTTTTAAAATCTCTTTATTTTATTTATTTATTTAATGTCAGACTATGATCAGTCGACACAACCATTAGAAATTGATTTAGACTAAGAATGTAATATTTTAAATTAAAGTTGTAATACAAAATAAATTTAAATTTAAACTGGGGAAAAAGAAAAATTAAAAATTTTGAGGTCCAACATTCGTTGAACAATGATTGGGAAAATCCCAGAAAAACCCATTCAGACAGATAGAGTAATTATGTTCTTAGTTTATTAGATTAGTTAAGTGTATTATTATAGAAGATTTAATACAATCCAAAGAGCAGTTGGAACTTATCACTATGTACAGATTGTTATAATCTGTACACAGGATTCCAAATGGTTCATGAAGAGACCAATTAGAGTTACAATGCTCAAGAGACAGTGGGTTAAAGTTACGAATAATTCTAGTGTGTATATTGATGTTAAGTCTATTTAAAAACTAAAAGAGTCAATATGACCCTGAAGTAAGTTATACAAGAATACAACACCAAGCAGAGTTCTACGGTTAGTAAGAGAGGGAAGATTGAGTAATAGGAGTCTACTTGAGTAAGATGGCAACTGCGTATCTAAATTCCAGTTCAAGCCACGAAGAGCAAAAATTAAAAAATTTATTAAAATTAAATTTTGGACTGACTCCCATCGAGCACGGTGAGATTCGTATTGAGTCGACCAAGAATGGGACGAACGAGAGATGTGTATAGAAGGAGAGTTAAGTATGGATCATCAAATTCACTAGACCATCGCTTAATAAACCCAAGAACTCACATAGCCTTATTAGCCGTAATTTCAACGTGTTTGTCGAATTTCAGTTTATGATCTAAGTGTGTACCTAGATCATTTATAACGTTTGTAGTGCTGTTTCCAAAACAGAGCTATTGAGAAAATACTGTGAGTAAAGGCACTGTGATCTGTAGAAGGACATAACTTTACGTTTAGAATTATTTAAATTTAGAAGATTCACTCGACACCAAAAAGAAAATGCGTCAAGATCAGTTTGCAGAAGACGGAGAGAAAGAGGATCGCTTTTCGATAAACACAATTTGACGTTATCAGCATACATATGAAAGTGTGTGTGACAGAGATATTATTAATGGAAGATCGTTTATAAACAAGGTGAAGAACAATCGGCCAAGATGACTACCTTGTGGTACCCCAGATGTGACGTTAATAGGTTTCGAAAAAGTATTTTTAAAAAAATAAGACGTTGTGTTCTATTAGTCCTACATAGGAGGTTATTTGGAAACCGAGAATGGTCAAGTTTATGATTTACAGAGTCAAAGGCTTTACTAAAATCCGTATCCAATAATTACAAGCGATGTAAACTCTAAAATGTTAGTGATAGATATACAGATTTTACAAAGCCATAATGAGTTGGAAAAATGGCTGAACGACAATGGTGCTGAAGGTGAGAAATAATTATCTTTTCAAACAAACAAAGAATCAATTGATAAATTAAATAACATAAGCAATGGCTTACATATGGACTTAGAACAAAATTTTAGAACAGAGCCAGGCACACCGTCTGGACCAGGCGAATGAATGGGCTTAACCAATTGAAGAAGTTTGAGAAATTTGATGATCTGCGTAACAGAGCAACGAAGCTTCTGCAAAAAGAATGGAATCTCTAGCTATTGAACTTTCTGAGAAACAGGCGTTCAGGCGTTCATTAGTCCCTTTTGCTCTTTTTCAATGAGCTCAGGGTCTAAAAATTCATAAAATTATATTTTATTTTAGTTAAATTAAGTTTAAGTTTAGAAAATAAAATTACATTCACAAATATTATTTTTTCCTTATATTCTACCAAATTTTCATTATTATCATTACTACTATTACTGAAATAACTATTATAATTACTACTATTATTACACAAACTACTTAGATTACTCATATATTTATATTAATATTAGCTATGTGTTTTGCCTTGAAAATCCTGCTTTTGTTCCTCGCCATTGCCTTTCTTAGCTTGACATTGACATTGACTGAATATTACGGGGATTGCATATGAAATGAAAATATTATTATAATAAATTGAAATTCTTGCATGATTATGGATTTGGATGATGATGAGATTGAACTTACCAAGAAGAACCTTAAGAAAATAATTTAATTCACAGTACAAAATGATAAACGGTAAAGTTTGCTTCGGCGTTTCCTTTGGCATTTGTTTCGATATTCGCTTCGTCATTTGCTTCAGCGTTCTCTTTGAAGTTTGCTGAGGCGTCCGCTTACCAAGCGTGTCTAAATTCATCGATACATGAATTCACCTCCTCCTCTTTCACGTTTCTTGAATAGAGAACTGACGGATTGTTTATGCCGCTATGGAACCATTGTGCATTGTATCAGTAGGGGTGCTTCTATTTACGTATCTGGATAACGTTGATTCTCCTAGTGAAGTCTCAACAATCCTACTTCGGAGTAAATGATTGAAGTTTTCACATTTTTTTTCTTGTATTTAGATGGGCTAAATTAATTGGAGCATATTTGTGTCAAGCATATCGACCTAAGTAGACTATGTTTAGAAATCAACTGCTATGATTCCAAAAGTTTCTTTTTCCTTTTGTAGGCTAAATCCTAGTCGGGCTGCCCTAGTAGATAATGTGCTTACAGTAAAGAATGGTTTATGACGGCACGCGAAAGATTTGATACACTTGCAAAATTTGTATGACACGCCCTTCGCTCATAAAAAACTGAAATAATTGTACATTTTTATGCCTTTAACTTAACTAATTCTTAATTAATAGTTATATAACTTTATATCCGTTAAAAGACAAACAATATCAAATAATAAACAGTGTAAAGAACAGCAAGTGTGCGAAAACGACGGTGTTTGCAGCGTGTACTCTGATCTGAACTCATATAGTTGGATATGGAAGTTAGAGGGAATTACACGGTCGGGATACCCGACTGAATTTTTTTTGTTAATATTAGCTGAAAACTGAATTTACTTTTTTGTAAATCAAGAGTCTGTAGAAACTCATACATTCAATGTTTATAACAGGGACCGTAAATAATGATTATATTTTTTTTTTTAAAAAAATACAAAAAAATAATTCACTTGCAACGGACCTAGAAATATATCTAGTATACCACAGTTAATATTTTTGCATATACTATGATTTTCCGAGATGATTTTTAAATTTCTGATTTTTACCGAATTTTTCAAAGATAGTCAATATTTTTGAGTAATTTATGAAAAACTTACCCATAATGATTATATTTGATCAAAAGAAATAATAATCAAATATAATGATATGAATAAATGATAAAAATAATAATCAAAAATAATGATAATAAATGATATTTATTTTTTTTTTTTGCTCAATATCAAACTCAACAGTAACATGCGGCTTCTGTAAAAGACTATTCACCAATGTGAAATATTCTAGTCTATTTAGCATCTGTTAAGTTCCTGCAGCAGTTACGTTAATTTGAGGTCATATAGTTGGAAATAAGCTCAGAGCTCAGCTCGATTGAAAATTTTTTTTTATTTTCATTTTTGGGCGTGACATTTCATTTGCTAATGAGACAAGAAAGACATACATAGCTAAAACGACTTGTCAATGGATGATGTCCAAGTATATAACTTATTAGACCCCATAAGTTATAGTGACAATTACATAGTAACTGCGACAATTACATAGTAAGAGTATAATGATGAAGCTTTTTCACAAATGTTCAGTAGAGAAGAATTTAGTTATACTAAGGACAAAATAGAAGACAGTGAATTGGAAAATAGTTATTTTTATTTAATTTATCGAAAAATTTTTAAATTGTAAACACAACATAATTTTTTTTGTTAGGTTTCTTGGAACCTGAAGTGTTAATCAAAGGAGTTCTTTTTCGCGCTCGATATTTGGGTTCAACTCAGCTAGTGTCCGAGGGTCAGCCAACAAAGTCAACCCGTATGATGCAGGCCGAGGAAGCAGTATCGCGTATAAAGGTGCGTATTTGCTGATCAAAAATATATGTATGTCCTGGCAGATTATATGTATTTGTTAAGATATTTGTAATGTATTAAAGTATAAAAATATTTTATGTTTCTATACAAATGTATACTTTGTGAGTTTGGTTGACGGACTTACATCGACTTTACTGTTGATGTTGTTTAAGAAAATATATTCTATATGTGGTCTGCAACACCTCCTTCTACTTATTACACATTATTTATTATTTTTTAGTTGTACAGACCCCTGTGCTTTTTTTAAAGTACGTAATTTGTTCATTCAGAGATCTGCAAGGGTATCAAATCTTTGGCTCGCCAAAGATAACATTTCTTGTTGTTTTTAATTTTAATGTGTCTTGCTATTCTACCCCATGGCAATAATAAAAAAATAAATGCTGCATATCTTTTGATGAGTTTAGACATTGGTAAGCAATAAATGTCTATATTGTTATTAGTGCACTAAGCATAATATAACTATACTTAATGCTTATCATCTTACCATATTTGTTTGCATTTATTTGCAGGCACACGAGGGCGAAAGTCAACCATGCCCGGAAGTAGATCTGTTTATTTCTACTGAAAAGATTATGGTGCTGAACACAGATCTCAAAGAGATTATGATGGATCATGCTCTGCGCACAATTTCATATATAGCTGATATTGGCGATTTAGTTGTATTAATGGCGCGTCGAAGTTTTGTACAAATTGGTGGCGGCGTCGTAGTTGATACACTCTCCTGTACAGGATCTGAGGAGGTTACTTTAGGCGATACGTTGATAGAAAATGCTAACATCAAGGAAAGTGGCTCTTTCAATAAACGCAATCGAACACCCAAAATGATATGTCATGTTTTTGAGAGCAACGAGGCACAGTTTGTAGCGCAATCTATTGGTCAGGCTTTTCAGGTAGCTTACATGGAGTTCTTAAAAGCTAACGGTATTGATAATGAAAGTCTGGCTAAAGAGATGGATTATCAAGAAGTTCTAAACAGTCAGGAGATTTTTGGTGACGAGCTCGAGATCTTTGCTAAGAAAGAACTACAAAAGGAAGTTGTGGTTCCCAAAGCTAAAGGTGAAATACTTGGAGTTGTGATAGTAGAAAGTGGCTGGGGCTCAATGCTTCCGACGGTGGTGATTGCTAATTTAATGTCTGGTGGCGCTGCAGCTCGTTGTGGCCAATTAAACATAGGCGATCAGCTTATAGCCATTAATGGCATGAGTCTCGTTGGTTTGCCGTTATCCACCTGCCAAACCTATATCCGAAATGCCAAAAATCAAACTGCAGTTAAGTTCACTGTAGTGCCCTGCCCGCCTGTAGTTGAGGTTAAGATACTACGACCCAAAGCGCTATTTCAACTCGGGTTCAGCGTGCAAAATGGTGTGGTAAGCTTATGCCTCACTAAAATGACCATTTCCAAAAATACTTTCATCCTATGTCCTTTCACAGATTTGTAGCCTATTGCGTGGCGGGATTGCAGAACGTGGCGGTGTGCGCGTTGGACATCGTATTATCGAGATTAATAACCAGAGTGTTGTGGCTGTACCACACGACACCATCGTTAAATTGCTGTCCTCCTCTGTGGGCGAGGTAAGTTTTATTAATAAAGTGTTTATATATTTTATATTATAATTTTTATTTTTTTTTTTACAGATTTTGATGAAAACGATGCCTACGTCTATGTTTCGCTTGCTAACTGGCCAAGAGACACCAATCTATATCTAGAATGTGCATTAATTCATCCCATAGTTCTAATTTTTTTGTGTATTTTGTTATTCCTTTCGCCATCCCAATCAAATTACTTGAATTTACTAATACTAATGTAGCTAAACAAAATAAAAAGTGCAGTCAATGCAGTTCTAGTCTTAATTCCCTATGCAATTGGATTAAGTTTAAAAAATACATATATATCACCTTAATATATATACATATATACGTATATACACTGCGAGTCATCAAGATAGCGCACCCCAAAAATTTTCATGTTAGATATTTCCCAAATATATTCTTTAACAAGTAAGTCAATGTCTTATAAACTAATAAGCTTAACATATAAATTTCCCATTTGTGAGAAAAGGCACGGTAATCCAAACTTTTAAATTTTTTATACCTTCTGAGGGGTATAATGGGTTTATCAGAAGTATGTTACAGGCAGATGGAGGCGTAGCAGACACCATAAAATATATATATTCTTGATCAGCATCAACAGCCGAGTCGATATAGCCATGTCCGTCTGGCCGTCTATCCGTATGAACAAACAGATCTCAGAGATGGTAAGAGCTACAATATCCGTTTTAAACAGTATCGACCACATATTTAGTCAGTCAATACAAGTTTGTTTCCTTTTTTGATGCCAAGCTCCATTCGCCCACAATCGACACAATCCACAAAGCGAAAAATCAGGCATACCTCGGGAAAATACATGTTTTTGGCAAATATCTCAGTTAATATAACACCTAGAGACTCCAATTTTGGCATGCAGGTTACTAGATGCAATATAAAAATAATGCCATCAACATTTTTTGGATGCCACGCCTCCTTCGCCCACAAAAAGCACAACTTCTTTGTAACTTTGCATGCCGCTGGCTCACTTATTTCTTAACGTATAGTTTTGTAACTTAGCATGTACTTTCAGACAAATAATATCAAACGATTGTGAAAATTTCAATAAAATCGGACTGTAGTTAAAAATGTTTTTCAAACAACGAAAATCGTTACATTCAAGCAAGGCATAACCACGTGCATTGCACTGAGCTGTGCACACAAGCAACAAAAACGAAGCTCAGAGGGTATTACACGGTCGGCATGTCCGACTGACATTTTGTTTCTTGTTTAATAAGATTAGGTTTCTGGACAACATATTGGCTAGGTTGTTCATCATGCTGTCGTTTCTTGCGCGATGAAGAAATTAGCGGGTATACATTAGAGCAGGGCTTCCCAAATTTTTTTCACCGCGGCACCCTTGTTGCGCGAAAAAAAATTCGCGGCACACCCACTCTTAAAAAGGTTTGACTACTTAGGAATACAAGAAAACACAATGCAGTTTTGCGCTCATTTATCTTTAATGGGCAGAATGGAACTGTTTAAATGAATTTTTCATTATTTCTGTTAAGTTGATAGGAAGTTTTGTCAATTTTATTCTTAAATCACTTCAAGCTGAAAATTTGCTCCTGTAACTGTTTTTTATGTAAGCATACGTTGAGAATGCAGACTCACATAGATAAGTTTAAGTAAAACGGACAATTTTTTTTATTGCAATTTTGCCAAAAGAATTATTTTCTGTGTATACTTGCATCCAGAACTGTTCTTGGTTCCCGTCGTGGTATTTTTGTTTTAAAATGTTGTCTTCACTGATTTCCAGCAGATTTTGAAAAGCTTCATTTGCCATCCCAATAGGTTTATGTGTTGGGTTGCACGAAAACGGGTTTATCATCCTCAGAATCAATATCAGGAAAATACTCAACAATGGTTTTTTCCAAACCTACCAAGTGGGTGGTAATAATTTCGAGGAATTTTGGTTGAAGATGGATCTCATTTGTTTTGACAAATTCTTGTAACCGAGAAAAGTTTGTGATATCTTTGCTCTTAACACACGTGGCAAAAAATAAAATTTTTTTGCACAGTCCTTTAATTTTAGCTAATTGTGCTCCTTCTTTGCCTTGAAGAGATATGGTGGTTTCATTCAATTTTTCGAAAGGTATCCCAATTTAAGCAGCCAATCGATATCAGTTAATTTTTGAATGAAAGATTGCTCTGTAAATGTGACCACCCGTGCATCTTTTAGTTCAAACAGTCTGGCTAAAGCCTTACCCCTAGAAAGCCACCGCACTTCTGTGTGCAGCAAGAGGTGAAAGTGTTTCATACCCATATCTTCGGTGGTAAGTTTTAAAAGGCGTGCTTGATGTGGGCGGCTCTTAACATGATTAATTATCTTGACAGCATCATCCAGTACGACTTCTAATTCTTGTAGCATCTTTCTTGTCGCCAGAGAATGCCGATCGATAAGACAGTGGCTGCTGGTGGCGTTTTTTGCCACTTGCTTAATCTTAGCCTCCACTCCCTTCGTTTTTCCAACCATTGCGGCCGCTCCATCACTGCAAACATCCACGCACTTGCTCCATTCCAAACAATTTTTCTGTATGAATTGGTCGATAGCTTTGAAAATCTCGTCGCCAGTGGTGTAAGTCTCAAGCGCTTCGGTTATCAAGAGTTCCTCTTCTATTTGCATTGCGAACGGGTACCTCACAAATACAAGAAGTACAGCAAGTCCCGCTACGTCGGTACTTTCATCAAGCTGTAAACTAAAAAATTCACAAGATTTTAAACTTTTTATAAGTTCGTTCTCGACTGTCTCTGAAATTGAGCTAATTCGCTTGCTTATCGTATTATTTGATAGCTGGCCAGCATCAATCTTCTTGGCATTATCTGGACCTAAAATACAACTAACAACATCCTTCAGACAAGGTTTAATTAATGTCTCGGCAATAGTATGAGGTTTTCCAGTTTTTGCAATATGTAAACTAAAAAAAATAAATGAAGCCTCAGTTGCATTTTCATTTTTAGAAATTCTCTCCATCATAGATGACCCTGCCTGAAGAGATAAAGCGCGGCGCTTAAAGATTTCTTCACCTTTATGCACTAAATCAGAATGATTACATTCCAGGTGTCTTTTTAATTTGGATGCGACTTAGCAGCCATTAGCAACAATTTTATGACAATTAACGTATTGCCCTTCGGGTGTCTGTTCGTTTCCAACTGAAACAAAGCCAAACAGAGTAAGGTAACTAGGGTCATATTTTCTTATTTTTTTTTTCTCGAATCTCCTTTGAAACATAAATTTCCTTTTCTCGAACTGAAGCAGAACAGTTTGGGCTTAGGCTGTCAGAAGGCGTGCCAGATTTCGTCACATTCGGCGATGCTGGTTGTCATTGAATCAGACGTTTCAGAAGCTTGTACAATTTCACTATCATTTCTTTTCAAAGACCCAGTTTTTAGCCAATTGTCCATAATTCTGCAACAAATACGTTCATAATTACTCCATTCAACGTAAAAAAGACAAAATTTCTTTACCAAACACGTCTGATTGTATTGATAGTTCATACAATACTAACACTTTTCAATTGCTCTGACAAATAAATTTACTTGTATGCACAAAAAGGGAATTCCCCTAAAATTGTGCTACTATTTACAATTGATATCACCAGTAAAATTGCTTGTATGTATGTGTGTACATATGTATGTACATATGTATAATAATGGTGTTGCCATATTATAAAATGAAATTAGGGACCTAATAGTGGTATTGCCATATTATTAAATGAAATTCTACTGCATAATCTCAATTTTATTGTGAAAATTATGTTATGTTTTGGCATCGCTGGCATACGCTGGCGGCACCCCTGACTTGTGCTAGCGGCACCCACTTTGAGAAGCCCTGCATTAGAGAAATTTGAAAGCAAAGGGACCTCTCGTTTATCCAGCCAGCGACAACAGACAATATTATTGACATTATCAAATTTTTTCATCCATGTCACCTAAAAATATGATAGAAATATTTGTAAATAATTGTTACAATTGTAATGAACCAGTGTTTAAATCTAGGAATGGTTTTTCCAATCGATTAGAGCCTACAGTTCCAGTTGCGCATATTGCTTGATCGCTCAATAAGCACATTAGGTAGTGCGATGTAAAAAAATTATCAAAATAGATTTGGTGACGATGAGGGAACTCTAGTTTTTCGCACATATCCATTATTACAGAAGCTCCTAATCCCAGTTTCTTATCATACTCATCTCGAGAACCACCGTAAGGCATCATTTGGAACAAGTAGCCAGTTGAAGATGCCATGCACCAAGTTTTAAATCCAAATTTAATTGGTTTATTCTTCATATACATCTTAATGCTGTGATGACCAAAATATGGATGCATTTGCTCATCGATGGATAAATGCTCCTCAAATACTCCAAATTGGAGAATTTTTTTTTGGGGATCCTAGTATTATATTTGTGGACCAGTAGTTGTTTATTTATGGCAACTTATTATATCCAGACAATATTAGAATGCCAATAAATCGTTTCAAAAGAACCGTATCAAAGGATTGTGCAATTTGGAGATCATTGTGTTGCATAGCGTATAATTTTGTTTGAAAATATATCCGGTGGCAACTTGTATTGCAACTTGTGTTGAATGGCGTTTTAATATCCTTCAGTGGTTCTGGGTCATTTAGATATCCGAACTTAAGGGGATTTTTCTCATATACCTTACTGTTCGAAAAGTCGAACAGTGGAGTATCTGCTGCAAGAACTTAACATGCACACATATTTGTATGTCTATCTCGCTCACACGTTTTTCGTTTATGTTGCTTGTGTGCACAGCTCAGTGCAATGCACGTGGCTATGCCTTGCTTGAAAGGAACGATTTTCGTTGTGTCGAAAACTTTTTAAATTATGGTCCGATGAAATTTGATGAAATTTGCACAATCGTTTGGTATTATTTGACTCTAAGTACACGCTAAGTTACAAACCTATACGTTAAGAAATACGTGATCCGCAAGCATGTAAATTTTCAATGAAGTTGTACTTTATTTGGGCGAAGGGGGCGTGGCATCCAAAACATTTTGATGGCATTGGCTTTATATTGCATTCAGCAACCTGCATGCCAAAATTGGTGTCCCTAGGTGTAATAGTTTCCGAGATATTCGCAAAAAACCTGTATTTTTTCCGAGATATGTCTGGTTTTTCGCTTATTGTGGGCGAATGGGGCGTGGCATCAAAAAAAGGAAACAAGCTTGTATTGATTGACTAAATATGTGGTCGATACCGACCAACTTTGAACTTGTAGCTCTTACCATCTCTGAGATCCTTTCGTTCATACGGACAGACAGACAGATAGACAGACAGATAGACGGACAGATGGACAGACGGATATGGCTATATCGACTCGGCTGTTGATGCTGATCAAGAATATATATACTTTATGGGGTCTGCCACGCCTCCTTCTGCCTGTTACATACTTTTCACAAACCCAATATACCCCTCAGAGGGTATAAAAACGCACTAAACCAACACCAACAACGTTCTGTTAAGCTTGTCTGGGTACAAGGTCCCACAGGTGTGGTAGGTAACGAGATGGCCGATGAGTGTGGTAGAGGAGGATCGGTGCTTTCGGCTAGCAGCGTAATGAACGAAACTAACAGACCAATTCAGCATATCCTTTCGCACTTAGAGAGCATTGCTAGAATCACGTCAGAAAGACGTTGGCCGAAATCTTTTAGCTGTCTGCTCGCCAATACGCTCTGGGTATTATATAACCATAAACAAACATTCCAGCTCCTTAACTTATACGCAAACAGGATAAGAATGCTGACTGGAGTCCAATGGAGTACCTTTTCTGGACTTCGGCCGCAGTTGAGGAAATGTAAAAGAAAAAAAAAATCATCCAGCACCTCTTGGACTCAGTAGAAGATGATCCCCATTCCATGGGAGACCTTTCTGAAGACCTAGACAGTCTCCCCAACACATAACTAAAGGATCTGGTCTTTTGCCATGACTCCACAGGTCGGTTTCGGCTAACTGGGGCGAACTAATGTTGCAAAAAGATACCTCGTTCTCATATCGCTTAATCTAACCAACACCAAGCTGTTTTCTACGATCATACAGAGATGTTGTGCTTTTGTTTTTTATCGAAGAGTATTCGAAAATCGACGATTGACTCAGTAAATGTAAATAATCAAAATTTTGATCGCTACCCAAATACATTACTTTACATTAGCTAAGTTTAGGATATAAAGGATTTACTCTGCATCTGTTTAAGAATTGTCAATATCACATTGCGACATGGCTACAAAAGTAGGTCCTGTATCAATTACACAAAGCTAAACATCAAGAAACAAGAATGTCTCATTGAAAACGGCAGGTTATCTATAAATAACAAATAAATAACAAAGGACCGATGTGCCCTTCTTAAGAAACACCGGAGGATACTTGAGCAGAATAAAGTAATGTGCCATTTAAAAAGACTTTTTGGATTCTTAAACTTAAGACAACCAAGGAATTTAGCTATTTGGAAGCCCCCATAGATTGTTTTACAAGCCCTGTTAGCTAAAGAAGTACACTAAAATAAGATAGTGGTAGTAAGCTTATATTTCACAAAGCCATGCTTATCTACATTTGATGCATTTGAGAAAAAATTAATATCTCAAAAGTCTTCCGAATTGCAAACAGCTAAAAAATACCTCTTTAGTTGGTAACATTTAATAAAATTACTTTCCAAATAGAAGAAACAAATTTTTAATGGAGGTTACCAAATTAATTTTCCATACACTCCTCATGTGGGAAGATTGTTTGATCCATAAAAAAGTTCATAATTAAATTGTAATTGTTTATTCGAATTGCAATTATTTGTTATTTATTCTCGAGTTTTCAGTAGTCATAAAAATGTAAGTACAACAGAACTTTTTGAGTTGAATATAGGATTTCTTTTCAATGCAATCAATTTCGAGAAAAAGTTAGAATAGCGTCATTAAAAGGCATGAGGAATATAATGGCTGGGAGAGCTCGACCGTACTGTGTATTTCATGTATATTTCTATATATTTCTGCGTTTGTTGCTAAATTACAAATACAATACATTGTTGTTGATTGAAGACAGGTAGATATACATATATTTATAAGTACACGTCAAATGTGTTTAATACAAGTACAATAATTAATTTGTTTTTCATATTTATAAGTTATTATTTCTGCTCCTTTTCTTCAGCTGATCTCTAATTGACCAACTTTTTATTTTATTCAGAAGTACCCAAGCGTAGCGTACGTCTTCACAAATGTACCTTCACTAGTGCTTTCGGTCCTATAAAATATCAGAAACATTTTAATAAAAAGATTCTATAGCAAATTTATATTTGGAACCTACTCGTCTTCCCAAGGGCATACAGCATTGTGTTTAACGGCTCCTATAACTGATTCCTTTGAAATTCTGGTTTTCTCTGTTTCCTCATTTTTTTTTTCATGAGAAATTAACGTTCTGACATCTGAGTTTCGCGTTTTACCACGGCCACGTAATTCATCACTGTTTGATGCCGGAGTTGGTGTCACTACAAGCGTTAGTTCATCATTTTCATCATCGACTGTATCTACATCTAGTACAGCCAGCGGCGCCATTGTTGGCACTGGTGTCGGTACAGGTGGCAAATAGCCTGTGTTTTTGATGTCACATGCTTTGCCGTCGTCTTCAAAATGCATTCCTTCTTGGTATTCATCTGTAATAGGCGAGAGCTCTGAATCAAAACATTCCTGCTTAAGAAGATTCTCGGGACTAGGATCGTTTTGAAATTTTACAATTGTGTCCGAAAAAGGGCTATTTATATGTGGTGTTTTTTTTTGGCTGTAGTAACAAAGTGGCTCAAATAGCTCGATGTGTACTTCCTTTACGAAAACCTTGGAATTCAAGTCGAGGTCTCGGTGTTTTGAGATTGTTGCTGGTTTTTGAGTCATTATAGGGTTTTGATTAGTACATTCATTGGGTAGCTGAACTACAGCGCTATTGCTTGATATACACAGCGACTGGGAATTTTCTGATATATCAGATGTACACATAAACGATGGGTTGTCCTGGTTCATAGTCATCGGAATTTGTGTAGTCAAAGCCGTCAATTCAGAGACAGACGAAATACTAAGCTCCACTTCTTTGGCTGAAACGCTTCCGCAGCTTATACTAGAAGCACCAGCGCTGGCAATTTCCAATGGTGGGATGTTCTCATTAGTGACATTAGTAGTAGTCCGAGCGCTACTTTCATTATCGTTCTCAGACTTCCAAGAGCTGTTAAAATAAAACAAGAAAAAATCAATTAGCAAAATACTTAAAGCCTAGCATGGCCGTCGAATTTTAAAACAAGAAAGAAAAGTACATTTCAACGTTCCCGACCGTTAATATATTGACACTGCTACAATTATTTTTATGGACAAAGAGGTGTGGCGTGGAATTGTGCGACAATATCTTTATATTAATTGGCTAAATTGGTGTCGTTAGGTGTCATTCATTGTCAGAAAATATAAACCAAAAACCAGTCATTTTCGAAGTATTTTTAGTTTTTCGCTCATTGTGGGCATCAAAATATAAAACAAAATTGAGTAAAGACTTTCACGATCGAAAGTACAACACGTTTTACATATAAAGAAAGATTGTCAGGTTTAATCATTTAAGCGACAAAAATAACATATATTTCCACAAGAAAGCTTAACCATAATATAAAATAATCGGTGCTAAGTTGCTTAGCACCTCTTGCGCATTAGTGTCTCTCTTCTTGAGCTTATTCACCATCTGACTACTTTGGCTTTTGGCCAGAGTTGCTAATTAGCTTCATATTGTTATCAGGGTTGCCAGACCCTCAAAGGTGGCTATCGTGATTTTTCGAAGCGACCTGGTTTGAAATATTTGGATCACCGTAGTCACGTCCATTCTGGTGTTCATCGTCATGCCGTTTGTCTTGATCATTAGGTGGGCTATCGTTACCACTCCATGAGCTTATCAGACGAATACACCGATTTATAGTGACGCTCCATGCGATTAATTGAGGTAGATCTTGAATTACTTAGCTGTCCTTGGGCACTCTGGTTAATATGTTAATAATATACTACTGTTTTGTTATAGTTATTCTATCTAGTTTTGGGCCAAAAACCTATTTTTTTTATAAACAAACAATATTATATTGAGATTTTTAATGTTTTTATTGTTTCTAAAACGGTTAAGAAATTTTTGTTTACAATTTATAGCCAAAACAGTAAATATCTTGTTTATTATTAATTATTCTAGTATATGATTGTTTAATTTGGGTATTTATAAACTAAAAAGTCAGCACTGAAACATATGTTGTTCTTTAATGTATGCACACACACTCATGTACTTAACTGCGTTGTCTGCAGTCAATTTTTCCTTTCCTCTCATTACAGCAATAGTGACTTGACGGTAGCACTGTGCGAAAGTAGGAAAGGTTAACCTATACCTGGTTTTAGCAATCCTAGCGTAAGATGATCAAGGTCATCATTCAGCATGCGATGAAGGTGGGCATAGATGTTTTTTTTAGGATGTAAGGCAAACGCTCATCACACTCTGTGGGAGAGTACAAACATCAACAAGAGAGAAGAGTCCCATTCCCAGTCGGCAATCTATATATTCCATTGGCTTTACTCAGCTATGATTAGACCCATCCTGACCTACGTCACTTCTGTGAGCAAGAGTCAAAATGGTGTGAAGCTTTTTAAACCATTTTCCCAAAAAAAAAGACTGGCAGTAAGAAACTCCACTAAGGGGAAACGAACAATCAATATACACAAACGAATCTTACACTGAGAAGGAAGGAAGGTACACGGGCTGGCGTCTACTCAAAGGAATCAATCACATAACTTTCATTCCGTCTTCCAGATCGGTGTTGTATTTTTCAGGCAGAGACGTTAGCCGAAATCTTCTAGCTGTCTGGTCTCCAAGGCGCTATGGGCATCATTTATCCAGAAGCGAACAATATTAATGCCTGAGCGTTCCGTTAAACTCAACCCAAGTTCAAAGTACCACCAGAGCCGCAAACTGTGTTATTAATAATTTTAGTACAGCCTATCTTTTTAGACCCTGAGCTCTTTGAAAAAGAGCAAAAGGGACTAATGAATTTTTGCGAAAAGTTGTCTGTCTTTCCGTCTGTCCGTGTGTATGAACGCCTGTTTCCCAGAAAGTATAATAGCTAGAGATTCCATTTTTTTTGCAAAAGCTTCGTTGCTCTGTTACGCAGATTATGTTTATTTTCAAATTTGTATGCCACGCCCCCTTTGCCCACAATTAGAGAAACTGTGGTATTTTCTCGATTTATGACTTTCTTAACATGAATGCTAAATAGGCAAAAATTGGTATGCAGGATACTGGATACCATATAAACATATTCCGCTTTACAAATTTTGGATACCACGCCCCCTTTGCTCACAAATTGAGAACTAAAAGGTGTATAGTTAACATTTTGTTGACGAATTATTTATTTCGAAAAAAAAGTTTGCTTAAAAATACAAATCAGTCGAAAAAAAACAAAATAGTTCAATTAAATTTTGTTAATATTAGTTAAGTTCACTTTCTTCGGCAATAAATTTGTTTGGCTAAAATTCCAAAGAAAATCATTTGATGATGATTTATTTTAAAATCTACTTAAGTATGTTTATTAAGCCTCCACTCCCATAAGAGTGTGGAGGCGTAAGGAGTCAAGGAAACGCCTGCGAAGAGCATGGTCTCGGGTTCGATCCTCGGTAGCAAAAACTTTTTCTCTACTTAAGAAAATTGAATTTTTTTTTAATTTCCTGACTTATTTAAAGAAAATAAAAAACTCTTTTTAAAATTTCGCGCACCTTCGCTCTCAAGTAAAAACAGTATTGCTATCCATATTTTATTTTTACAACTATTGCTGTTTTAAATTAATGTTTTGAACCTTGCTTCCTGGCATGATCTTTGTACACTGTTTGTTGTTGTTGATATAGTCATATCGACTTTCAGACCTCGAGTCAGCTAAAGCTCCTAGTTTTTTAATTTTTCCTTACATTGATTTACAAAAAAAAACTAAAAGCAACGGCTTAAGTCGAGCAGCCGAGCTAAATCAAGTGAGATGTTTTAAAAACCTACCTACCTAATCACCTGCTTGAAGGCAAGTATAAATATGCAATATGTTGATATGATTGTCCCACAGTTTCCCCAACTAAAGGCGAAGGGCCGTAGCTTATTTTTTTTTAATTAGAACTCTACGTAAGTTGCTCTATTTATTTCTGGCTTTATAATGAAAATGCGAATATTTATAATCAAAAATAGTTTTATTGTTTTTCAAAGTATTCTTCAGCCAGATTTGTACACTTTTGCTTGCGCTCAAACCAATTGTCGAAGCACATTTTTCCACTCCGATTGCGACAATTTTAAAAAATGTTTTTTGAACGCTTCAACAGCATCTTCTGGGGACAAACATAGTTGACTACTAATTTGTTTCTTGATGTGCAGGAATAAGAAGAAGTCATTGGAAGCCAAGTCAGGGCTGTACGGCGGATGGCCGATCAATTCGTCGTTTTGGGCGGTCAAAAATGCTGGCTTAAGCCGATTTGTGAGAGCTTGCGTTGCCTTGGTGAACAATGAATCGGCTTCCCTTGTTCGTATTTCGAATTTATCCGAAGGCTTCAGACAAACCTATTGAGGTGTACTACTCAGAATTCACCGTTCTTCGCTGCTTAAGCGGAACAGTCGCTTCATGACCAGTTTTACCGAAGAAACAGGCGACCATTTGTTTCGAAGTCTTCCACGAACAACTTTCGTTGAATTTGGCTCGTCTTGAACGATCTAGGCGCTCGATTGTTGTTTTGTTTCAGGTTCATGCGCATAGAGCAATGATTCGTCACCTGTGAAGATCTTATAAACATCTTTTGAATCACCGCGATCAACATTTTTAAACATTTCTTTGCACCAATCGACTCAATTTTGTGAGCGATCGATAAATTGTGCGGGATTCGATAAGAACAAACCTTTTTTACGGTCAGGTTTTTATGCAATATCGAACATATGCTGGTGGGAGAAATGTCCAAGGATGCCACTATCGCACGGCATGTCACATGACGTTCATGCATTATCAGATCACGCACGGCATCGATGTTCTCTAAAGCAACGACCGTTTTTGGATGACATCACGGATTTCGTCGGTATCATTATACCAGTTTTTCACAAAGCTATAGAAAGGCACTTGATCGGCATACAAAGATTTAAGTTCATCAATGTACACTTGTCGTGATAATCCACGTTGAAAGTTGTAAAAACTAATCGCTCGAAAATGTTCACGCGTTAATTCCAATATATGGCCGAGATGAATTTTTCAAGTCCCTGTAAATAAAACAATTCGCGATTAAATGACAACACGTTCTGAGTAATGTTATGCTAAGAAATGTCAACCTTGCCAATGAAAATATCAGCTTGCATCTTAGTGTTCAAACTAATACTGAATTCTTTATTAACTAAATACCATTTTCTACGAGCGCTGTTCTATACTTATATACCTGGCCCTATACATATATAGAGCAGCGCTCGTAGAAAATGGTATATAGTTAAAAAAGAATTTAGTCACAGTATTAGTTTGAACTCGCGCTGTTTGCATTGTTAAGCATTCAAACGCTAATAACACAGCTTTTTATACTTCGGCGTACAAAACACTAGTAGTGTGTTGGGTTTGTCAGAGTGCGTTTGTTATATTTTGTATATATAAAAACTATCGAATTTAGTTATCAAATTTAACTAAAAGTGGGCTAGAATAGTATTATTATTCACCGTGTAGGTTTGGTTTATATTTTTAAAGAACAAATAGGTTTTTCATATTTAAACCTTTTTTGGCTTTGATTTTCAAAGATTGCATGTATCGGTACTATATGACATTGTTGTTCGATCAAGGCTAATGTTTGTCAAGGTATAGATAATATAACCATACACATGCTCTGTAGGTTTAGTTAGTTCGGAGTTGCACTGCTCTGCTACTAAAGGGAATAAATCTATAAATCCAATTAGCACGTCGCCAATATCTTCGTAAAGAGATGTTGTTTTTGTCACGCTGGTGGTGGAAGTAGATAATCCTTTGACTTCTGTTCCACCTTCTGTACCCAAGCCATTCCAGGCTGTTCCGCTTCCCAAACCGAGGAGACAAGTTTTTGTCTCTAGGCTTTGTAAAGATCAGTCTTCGTATGATTTTAAGGTTTACATCCAAAACAAAATACAAGATAATGATATACAAGTTAAAAAATTTAATTTATTATACCCTATGGAAATATCGTCATTTAAAATATCATGTTCGGATAGGGCTATTAACTTGATCTGTCAAAAAAGTTTTTGGTCCGAACATATTTATGTATCGCAATACAATGGTAATCCAACGAGAAAAAGAGTTTGGACTCCGATCGTTGGTGACGGTCCTACTATTTCCGTGTCGTCCCCAAATAGTTTGCCAAATAATAGATTTAACTCTCTCCATTACTTACCAGAATGAACGTGGTCTCAAACTATTTCCCGGCAGTCATTCGTTTTATTTTAATGTTATCTGTTTTACGGAGACCTGGCTCAATACCTTTCTTGACAGGCCAGCTTGCTCTTCACTGTTGCAATTTTACGAATGTCAAAATTTGCACATATAGGTATGTGCTTAACAAAAAATACCGTTTAATTAAGATCCGTTAGATTTTTGAAAATAAAGATCACTTTTGGATAATTCCAGGGAGCAGATTATGATTGCATAGCAAAATAGCAAAACCAAAGCAGTGATCATATTTTAAGCACCTGTATGCTCAATTGGCGATTGCTTGGCATTTTATTTTTTTTATATTAACCAATCATATTTTGAGCATATGGATGTGTAATTTATGAGTTTTTTTTCGATCCACAGTGGATCCGCTTGTATGGATGGAGATACAGTAACCAAATTTTGTCTAATATTTTTAAAAAATATTTAAAATATTTTAGATTTTTACCTATTCAAAAAAATGGATCAAAAAACCTGTATCAAATTTTGTGTAAATAACGAAATTAAGTGCGCGGATGCATTCCGAATATTGACTGTGGCATACGGAGAAGCTACCTTGGACCGAAGCAACGTTTATCGGTGGTACAAAATGTTCTCAGAAGGCCGAGAAGATGTGAACGACGTGAACAAAAATTGGCTTTTGCACCACAATAACGCGTCTGCTCACACTTCGTTGCTTGTGCGCGACTTTTTGGCCAAAAACAATACACTAATGATGCCGCAGCCACAGTATTCCTCAGATCTGGCCCCCTGTAACTTTTTCTTGTTCCATTAACTGAAGAGGCCCATGAATGGAGATAAAGACGGCATCGAAGGAGGAGCTGAACAGGTTAAAAAAAAAAATGATTGTTTGAAGTGCTTCGAAGATTGGAAAAACCGTTGGCACAAGTGTATAATATCTCACAGGGATTACTTTGAAGGGGACAAATTAGATATTTATGAAAAAATAAATAATTTTTGAAAAAACACAAAATTCGCGATACTTTTTGAACACACCTCGTATATAAACAATGCCAGTCTGACGCCAGTTGAGAAGCTATATCATCCCAACGCCAAGACAGCAGGTGATACGAACACCCTAGTTTCGAAGAGTCCTCTCACAAATGATGGGTTCGCATCCGCCTGGGGTCAGCTATGTGACCGCTGTGAAAATAAGCGGTTGCTAGTAAACAGTCAGTTCAAATTCCTCTTCAACCTGCCGAAGGTAACAACTGAATCAGGCATATCTATTCGCGAACTTCATGGCACCATTCATTCAGCACGCCCAGATTTGCACAGACCATTGGGACAGTATTCTGGTGTACATATGTACATCAAGGCTTCCGGAACAGACTCGGTCCCTTTGGGAACATTCGCTTCCAAACAAAGCTAAAATTCCGGCCTGGCAAGAAGTAAGGCTTTTTCTGAGTAAACGTTTCCGCGCACTTGAATCAATGGAAGATGACAAGCCAAATCCCCCATCCCCGTAATCTGGTGCAAAGCCGAAAGTTCCCTCAGCTCCCAAACGGGTAAATTCCTTTAAGGCACAAGTGAGCGCTAAGAAAAAATAAATTCGACTTGTGCTCCAACCACCCAGTGCGACTATGTCCTCGGTTTCTCCAAATGTCCGTTCAAGATAGAGCGACATATATTAAGCAAAAGAAGCTGTGCCTGAACTTCTTTGCTAAAAGACACCAATTGCAAAAAGTAGCAGTGATCATAACTGTTTCACTTGCAAGGGGCGTCACAATACCCTGCTCCATCGGGTTCTAGCAGTCTAAGCACTGATCCAAATGTACAGTCCACTATGTATTTTTCTGCTTACCTGCAGGGTGTGAGCTGCATACACTGCCCGTGCGTTAATCGACTCAGGGTCAGAAGCAACATTCATCTCTGAGCGATTATTCCGTAGGATTAACTTGCCCTTCCAATTCGTACCAACCCAAGTTTCCAGGCTCAACGAGTCTGTATCCGCTCAAGCCAACAAGGTCGGCCATTTCACACTTGGTTCCCCTACGAAGCCGAGGCTCCATATTAAAGTTTCGGATCTAGTTCTTCCAAACCTAGCAGGCAAGTTACCCTCCACTTCCATTTCAACAGATATCCTAAAGGATCTACCGAACATCCAGTTGGCTGATCCCTACTTCTACAATAGTTCGCAAGTTGATATTCTAATAGGCGCTAATATTCTTCCGTCTATAATATTAAGCGGCTCGATTCCTAACATTTGTGGATCTCTGTTGGGCCAAGAAACCGTGTTTGGTTGGATACTTTGGGGCCAATCTAGAGGGCCGTTCGAAAAATGGTCTCCTCATTCTCCACCCGAGTGTCGTTTACTGAGGAAACGAGACTCGACAATCTCCTCTCCAAATTTTGGGAGGTGGAGAATATTGTTTCTAAATTGCCAATGGAAGCTGATTCCATATGTGAGGACAACTTCGTCCGAACCGTTAAAATGGATCACTCTGGCAAATTTATAGTTACTCTACCTTTCCGAGAGCCAGACAATATCGACCTCGGGCATTCCAGGTCAGTTGTGCTGGCTCAATTCCTCAAGAAAGAGAGTTGACTATCAAAGAACCTGCCATTCAAAGTGCAGTACAACTCTATGCTGCAAGAATACTTGGATCTCGATCACATGAGACTAGTAAACCCGAAGGACGCAGCTCGCCGCAACTTCTACTTGCCTCATCACGCTGTGCTCAAACCCGACAGCACCACCACAAAGGTTCGAATCGTTTTCAATGCTTCGTGTTTGTCCTCAAATGGCAAAAGCCTAAATGATATCCTTCATCCAAACCGCATACTTCAGTCCGATCTCACAGTGCAAATCCTGAAATGGCGTTACTTTAGGTATGTGTTTAATGCAGACATCACCAAAATGTATCGCCAAATCCTTGTCGATTCCGGACACACACCTTTCCAACGCATCCTATTTCGCACGCCTGACGGCGACATGAAGGATTATGAGTTGTTGATTCAACCCTTGAATCCGTTAGCTTCGCTGTCTCTTATAAAAACACCGAGCTACACTCATGTAAACGAGTAGATCAGATGTGTTTTATTTCCTAAAAAAAAGTATATATTCAAAGTTTTTTACATTTCAAGTTAATTTCACCAAATCTCTCGCTTTTTCCCTCCACGGCTTCGATATTGAATGCCGATTATTAGCGTGCTATCAATAATACTAGTATTTTATCCGAAACTAAAAACAAATATAAATGTGTCGGGTCAGCACAACATGAGTTGAGTACCGTCACCTTTGGCGTGAATTGTGCCTCCTTTCTGGCACTAAGAATACTGCAGCAACTCGCTCACGACGAATATAAGCAATATCCCCTTGCCAGTGAAGTCATTTCCGACTTCATATACGTCGATGAAGTCCTAGCGGGGACTCATACCTCCGAGCGTGCTAGAGCAATTATTGACTAACTTCGTGCAGATTTGGACAGTGCCAGTTTCCCCCTAAGAAAATGGACGTCCAATTCAAAGGGATGTCTAAAGGATATCCCTCGCGAAAACTTTGGGCATGCGTTGGCAAGCTCACTCCGATAAGGTCTTCTTTTCCCCGGCAAAAATTCCGCTGCATCCTTCCTACTCAAAACGGGAGGTCCTGTCCCAAATTGCCAAACTTTTCGATCCAGTCGGTTGGCTGGCTTCGTTTGTCGTCCGGACAACAATTTTCATGCAGGAAATTTGGTTGAGAGAATTGGGAGGGGATCAAAAATTGCCTGCGGATATGTTGAGCAAGTGGCAAGAGTTTCTTCGGAGTTATCCTATTCTGAAGGAACTGCATATACCATATACGGTCAAAGCCTTTTCGTCAACCTACTGACTGCCACGACCAGAGTGTCACCTACTAAATCCCTGTCGATTCCGCAACTGGAGTTATCCGGGGCTGTTCTACTTGCTGAACTTGCTTCAGCTCTTCTTCATGAGCTCCCGGTGAGGAACTTCGATGAACTTCGCCGCTAACCGGGTGGCGAAAACAGTCCACTTAAGTGATGCTGAGAGGTAATCACTTGTGCGTTCAGAGCACAACCCTGCTGATGTAGCAAGCAGAGGCGTTCCAGTTCGAGACTTGATGTCCAGCAGCCTGTGGTGGCATGGACCTGAATGGCTCCCACTGCCCTGTGAACAATGACCAACAGCATCCAAACCTGTTCCTGAGAGTGATATCGAGTTGCGTACTGTCCAGTGCAATGTCGTAAAGATTCCCACTTTCAGTCTCCTGGACAGGTTCTCCGAACTCAACAGAGCCATTCGAGTGACTGCCCATGTCAATTCCCACCGGAGCTCAGTTCTTGCGAATTGTCCGAGGCTCAAGATCGCTTGATAAGACTAACACAACAAACAGAGTACTCCACAGAGCTACGATGTCTGCGTGTAAACCAGCCAGTTCCAGTTTCTAGCCCCCTCAAGAATCTTAACCCCTTCCTTGATAAAAAGGGCATCCTAAGAGCCTGCGGACGTGTCCGCACCTCACTCTCCTTGAGCTATGATGAAGTCTTGCTTCCATACTCCAGCACCTTCACTAAGCTCTTAGTTCGATTCACCCATCGCAAATCCTTGCATGGCGGGAATCAATTGATGATGCGCCTCCTTCGCTCCAAGTTCTGGATTTCCAAAGTAAAGGTGCTCGTAAAGTCCGTAATCCATTCGTGCAAGGTGTGCACCATTTATCGCAAGAAGTTGCAGACACAGATGATGGGAGAAATGCCGATTGAGAAAACTACCTTCTCCAGGCCTATAACGCATACAGGCGTCGATTTTGCTGGACCATTCGACATAAAGAATTACACCCTGCTTGCTTGTGTGATTACAAAGGGCATCTTTGTATGTTTCAGCACGAAGGCTATTCACTAGGAAGCCACTTCCGATCTGACCACCGAGAAATTTCTGGCAGCTTTCTGTCGTTTGGTATCACGTCGCGGGTGTCCCTAGTGCCTGTATTCCGACAACGGCAAGACTTTCGTCGGAGCTGCTCAAATTTTGTATCAGTGCGTACTGAAGTTCTCGCAAAATACACCCATCAAAATTTATCTTGGCAGTTCAACCCTTCAAGCGCTTTACATATGAGTGGTTTGTGGGAGGCAGAGGTAAAAATTTTCAAAGCAAGTCGACGTCCATGATTAAATACACATTTGAAGAGCTGTCCACTCTCCTAGCCAAGATAGATGCATGTCTTAATTCCAGGTCTCTCGCTCCAATGTCCGAGAATCACACAGAACTACTTGGTTTGACTCCCGGACATTTCTTAATAGATGGCCCTCCCCTCTCCGAGGCCGAACCTGAAATTAAAACGGATGCAATGTCAATCGTAAACCGTTGGTAACGACTTAAGGCTCTCCACCAACAATTCTGCTTCCGATCAGCGCCGGTCCGTATCTCCCGCTCCATCCGACGCTTTTCCGACGACCTTGTCATCGCTCATGCTGTACAAGGTTGTCAGCGTCCTGCCCACAGCGAACATCATGCTGTTCACCGGGGCAAAAACTTCGAGGTCAAAGCCTTGATCGATCCGTGCAGCCCGACCAGCCGAATTGGCAAAGGCTTTTGGCCTCTCCGTCACCAGTATTGGTTCGGAGGGCATCTGCACGGCTTTCATCCGGTCCAAGGTGACTGACCTCTTCCAAGTTGATCCACAGATGGGAAGACGAACGCAAATCCGTCCAATTGAGAGGGACTTATAAGAAGCCGTCAAGGGTATCAAGCTGGCAGACGAGTCTTGGTCTCGGCCTGGGACTGTCAGCGTCGTGCTTGGGGCAGATGTCCATCCTCACGTCATTCTGCCGGGTATCCTCCCGAGCACGAACGGTCTGCCCCTAGCCCAAAACTCAGCGTTCGGATGGATTCTATCTGGATCCTGCATGCCTTGATTTCTTTCAATTCTGCAAGGCGGAGGAGGATGTCGATGACCGATATCGATGACGCACGTTCGCTCCAAAGAAAGGAATGTTAACTCCGTTTTGCGTCTGTTAATGCAAACTCCCGTATAAGCGATATCGATAGTTCTACTGATTGAAACGCGATTGTTTTCATTAGAAGACTTAGAAACGAGTCGCATATGTTTAAAAATATGACTCTAAGTGAGTCGAAACTGATTAGAAAAGGGGGTCATAGGCGACTCCTCAAGAAGAGTCGCGGGTAGGGTATATTTTTTTTCGGCCGAATGAGTCATTTATGATCAGAAAATGAGCTCATTTATGACTATTTTAATCAGCAAGGGGACTCTAAACTCGAGTATGATCACAAATGTTTGGCAGGCAAATATGTGTGCATGTTAAGTTTTTGCAGCAACTATTCCAATTTGAACTCATATAATTGGAAACGAAACTCAGAGGGTATTACTTGGTCGGCACGCCCGACTGACATTTTCTTTCTGGTTTATACTACGGCGTACGGAGTACGAAGTAGCCTATTGTATTTATCAGAGGCAGTTTGTGTATCTGTCTCGCTCGCACAATGTTTTTGGTTTTATTTCGTTTTTTTTTGTTATACCCTCTGAGGGGTATATTGGGTTTGTAAAAAGTATGTAACATGCAGAAGGAGGAGTTGCAGACCCCTTAAAGTATATATATTCTTGATCAGCATCAACAGCCGAGTCGATATAGCCATGTTCGGCTGTCCGTCTGTCCTTCCGTATGTATGAAATCCTAGATCTCAGAGACTAAAAGAACTACAGCCACCAAACTTGGTATGTATATCCGTCTATGCTGCAAGCAGTACAAGTTTATTTTGAATTTTTGCTACGCAATTTAATCTGGACCACTGAAGCTGATTTCAGAACACTTTTAATTGCAGCTTTTATTTAAAAAAAAAAGCTTACTGAGAGCATTAGCTGTGCATTAGCATTAGACCCTAAGCTCCTTGAAAAAATGCAAAAGGGACTAATGTTTTTGTGCGAAAAGTTGTCTGTCTGTCCGTCTGTCCGTCTGTATGAACGCCTTATTCTCAGCAAGTATAATAGCTAGAGATTCCATTCTTTTTGCAGATGCTTCTGTTACGCAGATCAAGTTTATTTTCAAATTTGGATGCCACGCCCCCTTTGCCCACAATTAGAGAAACAGTGGGACTATCTCGATTTTTGACTTTTTTAATATGTATGCTAGAAAGCCCAAAAAATCCGCTTAAAAAAATTTGGATACCACGCCCTCTTCGCCCACAAATTGCTTACAAAATGCTGTATAGTTAACATTTTGTAGGCGAATTATTTATTTCGAAAAGAAAGTTTGCTTAAAAATACAAATCAGTCGAAAAATAATCAAAATAGTTCAATTAAATTTAGTTAATATTAGTTAAGTTCACTTTCTTCGGCAAAAAATTAGTTTGGCCAAAATTCCTAAGAAAATCGTTTGACGATGATTTATTTTGAATTCTACTTAACTATGTAGTTAAGTCTCCACTCCCAAAAGAGTGTGGTGGCGTAGGGCGTAAAGAGCAGGAGGATCCAGGGTTCGATCCTCGGTAGCGAAAACTTTTTCTCAACTTAAGAAAATTTACTATTTTTTTAAATTCCTGACTTTTTTGAAAAAAAAAATCACTTTTTTAGGAATCGATCGTAGGAATAGACAACACCCTTGTCATCCTTGTCCAGGCCAGCCAAAATGTTGGACACATAGTAAGGGAAGAAGCGCCGATTATACATGATAATCGATAGCATTTGAGCGACTGCATCAGTGGTCATTGTCTTCAAATGAGTATGCTCGGACATCTACGTGCGCAACTTGATCAAACTAGTTAGCGACAGAGTATCGCACCAGCAGCCAGTGGAGCCCAAAGCTGTTTTCGAGGACATTGGGAACAGTTTGCTCTGGTCGCGCGAATGTATAGAATATCCACTGCTCAAACGGGTATCGGCAGCAATTACCACAAAGTTATCGCCAGCGATGGCAACAACAGACCCGCCATTCGATTCGTATGGATTAAAGTTCACATGTTGCACTCCGTCCACTTTATAGTCCGGAAACTGCTTAGCGCTAAGACTACTCATATTTTTGTTTAAATATGTTTTAATTTGTTAGACAAGAAAAGGAATCCAAAATCAGTGTCTTCTACTGTCGCACAAGCTCGACTCTAATCTTCCTTACTTGTTTCACCAAGTATTTTCAGCCGATTGTTCCTATCGCAGCTATATCATATATGTAGTAGTCAGATCGAAATGAAATTTGGCAACCATATGGGGAAGGATAGCAACGGCAAATAATATGAATTTGCATAACATCGCTCAACAGACAGAAAACATTTTTGTACTAAGCATTTCCGGCCTATTATTTCTTTGGCAGTTATATGATACAGAGGTCCGAACAGAATGTAATTTGGTTAGCACAAAAACATATGTATTTTCCGATGTTTATCTGGTTTTTGCTTATTGTGGGCGAATGGGGCGTGACATCAAAAAAGAAAACAAACTTGTATTGACTGACTAAATATGTGATCGATACTGATCAACTTTTAACTTGTAGCTCTCATCATTTATGAGATCTTTTCGTTCATACAGAAACCTTTATAATATAGTTGCTTAATACGTAAATTTATGGGCAATTCCTATAGCAGCTTTATTAAATAGTGATACTATTTGTCTAATTTTTATAAAATATTTTTTAAATATTTTTCTATAATTTTTGTGAAAATTTCAATGCGATATCACCACTAGAAGTATTTATGGCCGCGTCTCCATACAAGCGGATCCATCACAATATGTGATGTCTTATAAACTAATTAGCTTAACAGATCAAAAACCCATTTAAGAAAAAAGGTGCGGCAATCCCAATTTTTTGAATCTTTTAAATACGGTTTCTTATAATACGGTTTCCCGATCTGAACCAAAGTTGGTTAGGATACATAAATTGATACCATGCATATACTGTGTGAATTTCGTTCAAATATTTTCAATACTTTTCGAGTTATAGGAATTGTGAAATAGTTTTTGACGATTTGAAGGGGTGGTGGGGGCGTGGCAAAAATCCAAAATAAACTTGTACTGCTGGCAGCATTGACGGATATACATACCAAGTTTGGTGGCTCTTATAGTGTCGGAGATCTAAGTTTTCATACAGACGGACGGACAGGCGGATATGACTATATCGATTATGGGGTCTGCCACGCCTCTTTCTGCCTGTTACACACAAACCTCTTCTGACAAACACAGTAACTGCTAAAGCTTTGTACACCGCAGTATAAAAATGGCAAAAAATGGACCGCCGAGACTGCCATCTGGCAAGTGGTCTGTGCACTGTTTGTTGTTGCTGTTGTTGGTATAGTCATATCGACTAATGGACCTCGACCTAAGCTTCTAATTTACCAAATAAAAGGTCGCTAAAACTACAAAAATATTATTATTTTTATTAGATTCTTTTTTAGTTTTTTAATAAATTTTGTCTCCTTATATTGAATGAAAGCTCAACGGACCTTATTGACAAGTCAACCGATTAGGTTAGAGGAGGAGGCTGAATAACGAAACAAAATAGTTACTCAGTCTACTCAAGGTGCCCAGTAATGATTTTGATATAACCATACTAGAAATCGTAAGCTAGTTAGAATATTTTAACCGACTATATCAATGTGTGATATGATCCTATATGGATACAGTTTGGTTCGCACCAGAGAACTGCAACGGGTATACTCAAGAATGATTGTTCACTTCTACAAAATATCACATCAAATTGAGTATATTACCTCTACATTTTCATTCAAGTATCGTTTAAGTAACAAGTGAGCGTCATAGTATGATTTTAATGAGAGGAAAAACGAGTAGCACCCGCTTTTTGAACGCTCACTTAGCACATGAAATTTGGTACTAAGTATATATTACGTAAACTTTCATCATGACAGTTATACATATATATGATATAGTAAGAAAATTATGTAGTAGAGAAAATTATATAATAATTATATTAGATAACCGGATTTTACTGATGTTGTGACGAGAAGCTAGTCGATATGTCTTAGCACGTGGAAACGTTCTCCACACACGTGGCTGGTGAAAACTCTTGTCCATCAACTATCCTGCGCGTCATTTGTTAAGTTATTCTCTTTAAGTTAATACATTGCACTAAAAAGCACTACATTATTAAAAAAGGTAAATTATTTTGCCACAAAATTGAGGAACATGTTATTGATAACCCTGTCTATTATTTTAGATGGTTGGCCATGTGTCTTAATAGGGCCAAAAATTAATCTCCCCGATTTCCCTGAGCAAGGTCAGACTCCAGATGCTACAAGACCGTAGCGGTATGCGGGCGTTACAATTCAAGCTCTTACCATCTATTGCTGATGATGATAAATATGTATATGTAACTTTATAAAGTCGTTGATGTTATTAACCAAAATAGAAAATCCCAGATTAACTTTTATTGCGAATGCCCAAACATCGGTCCCGTTATAAAGTGACATTGACAAAGGTTTACCTGGGCGTAAAGGAAATGGAGGCACGACGTTGTTCGGCTATGTGGGGTAGAAGACGTTGACCCGCCTCTCCGCTATCTACGGTGTTTTGATGTCGGATACCCAAGCTACGCTGCATACGATCGGATACATTACATAATTCTGAACATTTTCTGAAAATGTATTTCATTAAATATAATTTTTAAAACATATTTAATGATTTTACCTGATTAAACTCTGGCTTACTGCTGAATCGACTGAATGCAAGGTAGACAAATTCTGTTGAGCATTATATACTTTTGAGGGAGCAATTGTCTGCCTTTCATCCAATGAGCAGGTGTGGTGTCTGTCTGGATCCACTAAGCTCTCAACAGTAGCATCAAGCTGAGCGAGTTTACTGTTTCGTGTTTCTCTGCGAATTAAAAAAAAGATGTATATAATGTTAGGTGTATTATCTTAACAAAAGTTTGATGTATTTACATTGGTTTCCAAAACAGTACCTAATGAAAACTGTTGTCTGTCTCATCATGCCGAAAACGTTACCAACAAGAAAGAAATTTCAGTCGGGCATGCCGACCGTGTAATACCCTCTGAGCTTCGTTTCCAATTATGAGTTCATTTTGGACCGCTTACAAGCAGTGCACTGCTTAAATTTTATACACACAAGCAGTGCACTAATTGAGTTTTAAATACACAAGCACTACTTGTCAACACTGCAGCGTAAACGAAAGCAGTGCACTGCTATTGCGATAAAAATATAAGTTTGTATGACAAACTTTTTTAATTATAGTCCGATTTTAATGAAATTTTCACAATCGTTTGACATTATTTATCTGCAACTAAATGCTAAGTTACAAAACTATACGTTAGGAAATAAGTGAGCCAGCCGCTATCAAAGTTACAAAGTTTGGTGGGCGAAGGAGGCGTGGCATCCAATAAATTTTGATGGCATTGTCCTTATATTGCAAATAGCAACCTGCATGCCAAAATTGGTGACCCTAAGTGGTATAGTTACCGAGATATTAGCCAAAAAAATGTATTTTTTTTCGAAGTATGTCAGGTTTTACGCTTATTGTGGGCGAATGGGGCGTGGCATCAAAAAAAGGAAACAAACTTGTATTGACTGACTAAATATGTGGTCGATATTGACCAAGTTTGAACTTGTAGCTCTTACCATCTCTGAAATCCTTTCGTTCATACGGACAGTACCGGGCTACTATACCTACTACTACTTCAATTTTCTTAAGATTGCTTTGGCAAGGAATTGTTGAAAAATTTAGTTTGCCCAAAATAGTGTATTGGTAACATTTGGGAGTTATAACTCCATGTTTCAGTCTTTTCAAACAATAACACTATTAAATTCGAGGAGCGTCTTGGTATGACGCCACATATTGAGCGATGAGCTCGCCTGTATTATATTTTTTTTTTATAATTATGGAAATACCAAGTACTAAAAAAAAACAAACTTACTTTTTGCCATATGGAATTCAACATAATAGAAGCGCACAAAAATATGAAGTGCGAAACTGAACAATTATTGACAGTCTGATATCTAAAAAAGTTTTAAAAGAGTAAATGAGCTATTCTTAAAAGTCTTTAAAAAATGTTAACTTTTTTGATTAATATATCCGTGATAGCGATCAGTGAAGCTGATATATATTTTCAAAACTGGCTAAGTAAATATTAAAGCTAGCTTTAAACTATTGCTCAAGTTTTAAAAGTGAAAGACTGAAACTGAGAGTTCTCAAATAGCATTGAGCACTTAAACTAATTTGAAAAACTAAAATTGAAAACTTACCTGCATGGAATATCGCTGATATTATTTTGAGAGTGTGAGTGCGGGACTTTAGCACGAGATTCATTGTGAACTTCAATCGCATCAAGTTCGTGCACCGATCCCGTTAGACTGCGTTCACTACCGCGTCGTCTTGCTTGATTGTCAGAAGGTGGTGTTGGGTAAATAAAACCGACAACTCCACCAGAACCTTTTGCCCCGTCACCAAGTTGTGGCTGGTATGAAAGAGCAGCAGTCATTTTTTTCTTGGCTCCACCAACTCCACCGAAATTAAAAAAACGTTTTTTGTGCAATGGTTGTATACCACTGTCGACAAGTCGTCTGTAGTGCTCCGAGCGTACAAAGCGCGGGTAGCAATCTTTTTTCAAAAGAAGCATATATATATGTTCTGACGCAGAATCAAAAGTAAAACGTGACGGATTTTTTAGACCGCGCAGAACGCTTTCCATTGTTTTTCCATCGATGTTAATCTCACAGGGCGCTCCTGGCTTAAGGAACTCTCTGAAATAAAAAACCTATAAGCATTATGCAAGTTTTCTGAATATACTTAACTAACTCGAATATATCGTTAACTCTATTCGCCACTTGGGAGTGCGCAGCATGCCGCAGACCATTTACTGCTATCCAGAAACGTATGTTTTCATGAGAATACTCTTTTTCCAAAAACACCGTAAACTCATGCAAGCCTGTTGGATCGGAAACTAGTTCCTCAATTGAAATTGCCCATCGTTTAACTCTTTTTTCTGTAGGTATATCTACAAAGGAGCCGTTCAACTGCCAAAAAGTAATATCCTCAGTTACCCAAGGATTGGAAGGCAGAACTGGGTGCAAAAAAAAGTCGTACTCGCTGAAAGTCTTTGAGTAGCAAACAAGTGACTCACAAGCTTGCGACATTTTAATACGTGTCCTATTTATGGACTTTTTAAGGTAATCAAGTTCGCGTGTTAAATCATCAACAGTTTTCTTTTTATTTGACTTGACACCTTGGCGATCGCGCGATGGAATTGGACATGGTTCAAGCGGCGTAAATTGACCAGGAGGTGGACGGTGAACACGCCAATATGCACGTTCCTGCGAGTCACCAACGATTTTGTCACCCTTTTTGCGATCTTTGGCCAGACGTACTTGTTCCTCCGCTTGCATGGAAATGAAGTCCCATTTGCCTTTAAGGTTCTTGTGTAGTGACGATAAAGCCTCGGCTTCATAATCCTCTAGGGCGTGTCGCTGTTTATTTCGAAGGGATCGTTTTGCTAAATATATGGCATATTCCACATTATCTGGAGCTTTGTGCTGCCAGGGCCAATAATAAGGTGTTTGAAAGCGGTAAAGCGATGAATCGTCCTTAACAGTTAACATCTTAGAGTCGTTTACGGGAAAAAAGTACCCATGCAGGCATAATTGATTGGCAATATTTAATGCCTCCGACTCCTCGATCTGAAGGTGATCCATGAGCCACTCAATTAAGTCGTAACCTGTAGAATAAGGTTTCTGATATTGTACATATGTTCTTCTTAAATGGTTTCATTTGCATACATACCCATAAACGCATATGGTATGGATGTAAGAAATATTTTCTGTTGTCGTACTGGAACACCGTGATCCTGATCCTGCATCTCACGTACTAATACTTCCATCTGTGAAGCATATATAAAATATTTTATAAAATTAAAACGAAACCGTGGCACACTTCATTGGCTTAGTAAATAGAATGTCTTAGATAAAAAGTTGCCCAATAAGTAGAACCTTTTTTTTAATATTTTTATTTACACTTGGTACATTGCGTATTACTCAATACACTTTCATACCATAGAAATAATTTTTACTAGGATTTGAACCAGTGTTTAAAAACCTGCAGTAAGTTTCATTTCATATACTTTTGCTTCTGCTTCTGAAAATTTCAGAAGTCGCAGTCGAAGAAGAAACACAAAACAAACAGCTACTGAAATCAAACAGCAGAAACGGTCGCCGTTTTTCGTTTATTGCTTTTTGCTGTGCTGCTGGTTTCGAATATAAGCGCAAGTCGAAGCTGCAGCAAGTGATCGGCTGCCGAAAGTCGTGGGCAGTCGCAGTCTGTAAAAGCTGTCGGCTCGACTGTTTGCCGCTTTTGATTTTTGTCGCTTTTGTTTTGATCAGTAGTCGCTGTCGCCAACAATTGTGCGTTGTTTCATTATTTCGATTTTAGTTTTAAGGAGTTTGCAGCAAGAGCCACACATATTTAGCTATGGCGCCAAGTGAAGTGTAGAAGCATTTTCAGAACAAGGCAGACGAGGGTCTTGCAATGTGTAAAATATGCAATGCATCTCGTAACAAGTAAGGAAGATTACAGTCGAGCCTGTAGAAGACCCTGAGCAAGTATTTTAAAAGTTAAACTTTGATTAAAAGACAATTTAACTGAGCAAGTATCCAGATAATATTTTTTGGATTACTAGAAAATTAAATTGAATGAATGAATTTCAATACAATTCAGAGGGTGTTACACGGTCGGCATGCCCGACTGACATTTTCTTTCTTGTTTTAAATAATTTTCAAACTGTTCTTTACAACCCTTTTCACTTTTCTGCTTTATCTATTTTCCACTTTCACCCAGCCAATCCACGACCGGTTGAGACCCCAATTGTAAGGTGGAGACTGGCTAAGTCTTTAACTGTCTTATTATTATTAATGTGTATTATTATAAATCGGATTTGAACATGAGTGAATAGTTTAACAAAACGATAGATGGATGGTCTGCTTGCTACTTGCTGCTGTATTGCTGTTCCGCTGTGTCCTTCTGCGTGTTCGGCTTCTTTGTAACTGCTTGTCTGCTACTGCTTCTTCTACTGTGGCTAATAATGACTGATAAATAAAGATTGTTGTAGAAAGAAAATATTGAAAGAGAAAAAAAAAAATAAACCATTCAAAAAACAGCAAAACAAATTTCGTAATTAAAGGACATAATGAAAATCGAAAAAAAGTTAAATTACATTTACTGAAAATAAATTTATAACAGAAAAAAATATATATAAAAAAAAAAAAACAAAAAAATTGATATCTATAAAAAAAAATATAATTGTCGAAGGCAATAATAAATTAATGAATTATTTTTTTAAATGAAATCCATGATGGCAGAAAGATAAAATTTATTGGTGAAAAACGAAAAATTAAAATGAGCAAGTATTTTTGTAAATTGTAGTTTATTTTAAACAACTACTTAACAACACAATTTTAAAATGTATACTACTCTTTTTATTGTTAAAATTATTGCAAATGCATATATAATATTTTGTCAAATTCCCTAGTGGGTCACAGAAATTATACCCTGTAAATTTATAAATATACTGGAAAGTAAGAATCTTGAAAATTTTGTTCAGTTACAATCTGCAACTTAAATTTAACATCAGACTTGTTAGTGTCATGCAATATTCACGAATTAAATGTCACACAAATTTATGCTTAAAAACACTTATTAATTATATAACGTAACAAAAAAAAAAACAATTACTTTTAATGAAAGTAAATAAACTTTTAAGTCAAAATTTTTTTTTACTATTTTCATAAATATTTTTATTATTTAATTACTTAAGTTTTGTTCTTTGAGTCGATTTTCTAGATGATCGAACAAGTAGTTTCAGTAGGAGTCCTAAAAAGTCAAAGTACGGCAAAATCCACCCCACCACCGAATGAGCTAAACGACCGCCATTTTCTTTTTCGACCGCCATTTTCTTTTTCCATATTGATCTCATAACGTAAAATCTTTGTACTTTAATCTTAAGTCCGTTTAAGGTGTATACAATGTTTTGCCGGCTAGCTAAAGGTTTGAATTGCAACCGTTATCGTGAATGGTTATATAAGTCTTGACACGAACGTGTTTGGCGCCCACAAGTTTTCTATTAGTTTTGTGAAATTTTTGAAAGCACTCCCAGAATATTGTGATATTTTTTTGACCCTGAGGTCTTTGAAAAAAAGTAAAAGGGTGCGAAAAGTTGTCTGTCTGTCCGTCTGTATGAACGCCTGTTTCTCAGAAAGTATAATAGCTAGAGATTCCATTCTTTTTGCAGAATCTTCGTAGCTTTGTTACGCAGATCAAGTTTATTTTCAAATTTGGATGCCACGTCGCCTTTGGCCACAATTAGAGAAACAGTGGGTGTTGCTGCCGATGCCTTATTTTATTTGAATTGTATTTTTGTTTATTTTACAACGTATTAATCATATCGATTTATTGAATTTGATCGAATAATTTAGCTATAAGTTATCGAATATGACATGATATCGATAGCTAGTATGATCTCTTAAAAGCTTCACTTGTCATAAAGGAATTGCGGAACAAAGACGAAATTTTTTAAGCATACATTTTTAAATGTACAACATACAGTTCATACAGTTTAATAATAGCTCTGGATCTTGCTCTTGTTAATAAATAGTAATTAAAATTAAACATTGTGTTGAGTTATTCGTAAAGTGCTCTAAGAAATCGTAATAAATGCTTTCCCGGTTTTTGACAGTCACAATTTCTTAAAAAATTTCTTCCACTACATTTCTTTAAATGAATGTAAAGAATAACAAAGAACAATAAAAAAAAAACTATATTTCTTCCATAAATATTGTATTGTGTGTGTGTTGGTATGCATATACGCATAAAATTGCATACAAAAGTAAACAAGACAATAATTAAAAAAATAATACGCAATTATTTTGCAAGAATTATTTCGTCAACGCAATACTAACGCAATGAGCTTGTATGTGTGTGAAGCTTCATATACATACAAAGACAAGTGAATTTTACAACTTGGAGAAATAGTTAAAAAAGTGTGTACACACACAAAAAAAGTCGGTTCGCACGACTACTTATAAAAAACAACTAGAACTAAAAAGTTGAAAATATAAGTGAACATTTGCGCCGAAATTCAAAAAACTAAAAAATAAAATAAAATTATCATGGCTTTTGCGGAGTATATAAAAAATAATACAACAATTCCGAGAATTGGGTTCAGTGTGACCAATGCAATTCGTGGTTTCATTTCGCATGTGTCGGTGTAAACGAAACCATAGTTTCAATGCCATGGAAATGCAGTGACTGTACCAAACTAACCGGTTTAGTCGTTCACTCGCCATCAGCAAGGAATCAAGCTTTGGTTCTGGAAGCAGACATAGCAATCGCTCATCAACATCATGAGGAAACTCAACAGGAGGCTCCGATCTTCAATAATGCGGAATCATCAAACCCCCAAACCACTCTCAGTCAACCACAACTGATGCTGGCAATGCTAGAGAAGAAGAGAGCTACAGAGGAAAGATATATCGAGCAAAAATATAAACTTCTTGCTCAAATGAATGATCAGGATATTAGTTCTCACATGGACAGCAGAAGCAAATGGCGTATCAAGCACACAATTGGCAGCTCGACAAGCGACCCTAAGGAGTTACCAAAGTTTAGTGGCGATCCTGAGGAGTGGCCAATATTTATCAGTTCGTTCGAAAACAGCACAATGGTCGCAGGATTTTCGAATGTCGAAAATATGCTGCGCCTGCAGAAGTGCTTGGGAGGCAAAGCTCGAGATCTTGTCAAAGACAGACTTCTCCTGCCTTCTAATGTTCCCGACATAATTGCTACGTTAAAAATGTTCTTTGGTAGATCAGAACATATTCTGGATAGGATGATCGATAAAATCAGGAAGATGCAGCCACCAAAGGAACGGCTAGAATCATTTATCGAATTTGCCTTGGCCGTACGCAACGTATGCGCAACCATGCAGACGTCCAACCTCACTGCACATCTGAACAATCCAATGTTGGTAAAGGAGCTGGTCGACAAGCTGCCCAACATGTACAAGCTTGATTGGGCCATGCATCCAAAGTCTACTCAACCTTCGGGCAAGGAGTTTAGTGACTGGATCTTCAAGATTGCTGAGGCAGCTTCAACCCTAGTCTGCCCATCCACATATAAACCAAATTCTGTAAACTCACACTATGAAGATCAAACTGTCAATTCAACTAAGCAGAAACCAACAGAATCTTCGGACACGACGAAGCAATTCACCTCCAAATGTATGGTATGCCGATCAACTTAACATGTTGCGTCACAATGCAATGAGTTCAAGAAAATGACCACTGACGACAGATGGAAAAAGCAAAGGCAGAGAGGGCTTGCTTTCGTTGCCTTAAAATTCATCGCAAGGGCTGCTTCATAAAGAAGACGTGTGGCTTAAATGGATGCATCAAAAATCACCACCCGTTACTTCATAAAGAAGAACCCAAAGAGAGCAGTACTTCTCAGGAAAGCCAGATGGATCAAGCCATAGTCAGTGCTCATAGCAATGGTAACAAAGATAATTACTTCCGTATTATTCCAGTGAATCTTCACGTTGGAAATAAAGTCACGCAAGTATACGCATTCCTGGATGAAGGATCCTCCGTAACATTGATAGATGAGAAGACGTTCAAGACACTGCAGATGAAAGGCGTGCCAAGTCCCATATGTCTACGGTGGACTGGTGAAGCAACACGGAACGAGACATCTTCTCTACGAGCTACAATAACAGTGTCCAGTATCAGTAATGATAAAAGGTTTCAATTGAACAACGTTCATACCATTCGGAACCTGGCACTACCAATGCAGTCAGTTAACTTGATCAGCGTCAACAGCCGAGTCGATATAGCCATGTCCATCTGACCGTCTGTCCGTATGAACAAACAGATCTCAGAGATGGTAAGAGCTACAAGTTTAAAGTTGGTCAGTATCGACCACATATTTAGTCAGTCAATACAAGTTTGTTTCCTTTTTTTGATGCCACGCCCCATTCGCCCACAATAAGCGAAAAGCCAGACATACCTCGTAAAAAATACATGTTTTTGGCGAATATCTCGGTAACTGTAACTCCTAGGGTCACCAATTTTGACATGCAGGTTGCTATTTGCAATATAAACATAATGCCACCAACATTTTTTGGATGCCACGCCTCCCTCGCGAACCAAAAGCACAATTTCTTTGTAACTTTGCAAGCGGCTGGCTCACTTATTTCTTAACGTATTGTTTTGTAAATTAGCATTTACTTGCAGACAAATAATATCAAACGATTGTGGAAATTTCATTAAAATCGGACTGTAATTAAAAAAGTTTGTCATACAGACTTAAATTTTTATAGAAATAGCAGTGTACTGCTTTCGATTACGCTGCAGTGTTTACAAGCAGTGCTTGTGTATTTAAAATTTACGCAGTGCACTGCTTGTAAGCAGTCCAAAATGGACTCATATAATTGGAAACGAAGCTCAGAGGGTATTACACGGTCGGCATGACCGACTGACATTATCTTTCTTGTTAAATTTAAGGATGATATAATGGGGTCGGAAGTATCCGTTGCTCTGTGAAAAACGTCTGTAAGGCTGTTTATTCGGCTGCTTTTCTTTGCATGGTGTAGTATGTCGGATTTATATATTTTATTTCTGGATTCAGCTGCTTCTTCACCAAAATAACCGACTGGAAGAACAGTGTTTTTCAATATAACTCTTGAGTGGACAAGAGTCTTGTGGACCGTTGCTGTCATTGGTCAATTATTAGGTGACCATTTTGATGGCAAAGTTCTTCAAATTTATCAGCATTTATTGGCAGCTGACAGGATAATGATATAAGTTTAAAATAAGCTGTGTATCGACGCCAGTTATTTCTGCGAAAGCTTCATATTCGCTAAATGCACGGCGTGCTGTATTCCCAACATTTGTGCTTCCAAATCCTCCTTGTTTTGGTTGGTCAACTTACAGGGACAGCTTTTCCCAAAACATTTGCTAAATATATTTGTTTTCTGCAGCACAATGCTTTATCGTGTTGGCTTGAAGTTAGCCATATCTTCACATCTATTTTATACCCAGCATGAAGTCCGAATTCAAAAAACCTAAACCAACAATGCAATGGACTTAAAGCGTATTTTCGACCGTGGAAAATGGGAACCAATTTAATGCACTTTAAAAATTTTGTTACCAAAAAAATCTTTGGGTGCCTCGGTGCAGATTGGGCAAGCTTGGTAAGATTTCGTATTTGTTAGGGCATTAAGCACTTTCCCATCAATTACAGTCAAATACAAGCTAAACCTAACATATAAGTATGCATTGCCTTTCATTGAGATCTACTTTAATTGAATTTAATGCACAGATTTCGCTTTCCATATAACTTGAATAACTTTTATGGATTCTTTAACAAACTCCAATTTTAACCGTCTGGAAAAACTTATACTCTGCGGAGTTTGATTGTTCCACAATATATTGCCGGACGAATCGATCAGACGAAGAGGCATAACTGCCCTGGCAAACAGTAAAAAGTCTGCATCTTAGGACTGGCCTAACGGCCAGTAAGCCTGATTACAGTTAGCTTGCCCCGTGCTGCCATCAAAGCCATAACTCAACATCAATTCGGCAGATAAAAAGTCAGACTACTGGATGTTCAGTGCCGTTGCAATAGCCTCTTTTTGATAATTCACTATTCGACTTGTTGTGTGATTCAATAGGTCTTGCAAAAAAACTTTTGCTACGGTGTCCGTTACAGTAATATTGGCTGGTCGGCAGTCCTTTTTCTTTTTACTCACATCATGATAATTGGAACATACATATATCAGCTTTTCTGCACTTGTGAAACCTTGATTTAGAATCAAAGCCAACGCCTCTTCAGCGGAAGATCGCAAGGGCTGTACCACGGGCTTGTTTATCATTTTGCGAATAGTGACGGCTTTTCCAGGGTTTAATACAAATATTCTTAATAGGACAGCAAGATCAACTAGCCCGCGCCTACGAGCGGCTATGCTTGCCTTATAACCTTCCATCCAATTTGAATATGTCTTTTTGAACCTTTCCACCTTCCTACAGAATTTTTGCCCATTTCGCCATAAATTTTTATAAAAATTTCAGACTTTATCTTTCAAGTAACGATTATTTTCTTCCAAAAAATAAAAGTGTCCATATATAGCATTTTCTTTCTCACAAAAGCTCCTTTGTTTATGACTCACTTCTAATTTAGAATTGACAACTCTACAACATGTATATAGACTCACTGAAATAATTTGAAATTTGTTTTTAAACTCATTGGAAAGTTCAACTTTCTTTCCAAAAGTGACAAGGGGACACCACTTGCTAAATATACAAAATGTTTGAAAAATACTATCGAAACACGCAACATATTAGTATCAACACATAGTAGTAACATTAAGAATTAATAATTATTTTGAATTTCACTATTCAATGATTTTTTGTCAGAGATATGCCAATTTGAAATTGCACCGCAAAGTTAACCTTTAACACAGTACGTGTTGTTCGCTTGCAACAGCTGACTTTAACAGCTGTTATTTTAACAATAAACTGTTAAGATAACATTTTAGGTATGTAACATAGCTTTTTGATCATTTCTTAACATGCTAACATTAAACCGAAATTTGCATACTCGCGAAAACGGGTCAAATTCAACATTGTGCATTGGGTTGCTTGTAGTTCTCGATCATTTTAGTAAATATCGTTGGCTACATCCTTTAAAGAAATTTACTTCTTCTGCAGTTCTAGACTATCTTTTTAAGCAGATATTTCATAGTTTTGGCGTTCCAGAAACGATTATTAGTGACAATGGTACCCAATACCCAATGATCAGACAGAATAGGACGTTCACGTAGCGAGTATTTCATGTTGCTTACAATTAGGATTACATCAATCTCTTAGTTGTTCACTCTATCGAGCATTATTCGAATTGGATATGATTACACATGGGTCAGCTAATAAACTATTGAAAGACCTATCCTTGTTTGATGAACCCGTAGTTTCAATATCTCGTTCAGACACTTTAGTTTTATTAAGAAAGGATATTCAAACAAATTTACGCCGTGCACATGATCGTAACGAAAGACAATACAATTTATGATCAAATCTAGTATCCTTTAGAGAAGGAAGTATTTCGTCGAAATTTTGCTTTAAGCAAGTTTACACAAAATTGTAACGCTAAACTTGGACCCCTTTACCCACAAATTTCGAACTAAAAGTTGTATAGCTAACATTTTGTAAACGAATTATTTATTTCGAAAATAAAGTTTGCTTAAAAATACAAATCAGTTGAAAAAAAAAAAAACAGTTTAATTAAATTGAGTTAATGTTAGTTAAGTTCACTTTCTCCGGCAAAAAAATTGTTTGGCCAAAATTCCAAAGAAAATCATTTGACGATGATTTATTTTGAATTCTACGTAAGTATGTTTTTAAGCCCATTGTCCCAAAATAGTTGGTGGCGTAAGGAGTAGAGTGCTCGCCTGCGAAGAGCTGGATCTAGGGTTCGATCCTCGGTAGCGAAAACTTTTTGTCAACTAAAGAAACTTTATTTTTTTTTGTTTCCTGACTTTTTTGAAAAAAATTACTTTTTCAAATGCCACGCACCTTTAAACTGCCCACAAGTAAAAACAGTATTGCTTTCCACATTTTTTATTTGTAACTATCGCTTTTTTAAATTAATGTATTCAACTAAATGCACCTCATAGATAAGATACAAAATAGAGAAGTATTTCAGTAGGTGATGATTTTTCTATAAATAAATACCACATGTCATTAAACACTTAAAATATTACATTGCTTTATTTGAGCAATATATATATTCCTATTGGAGAAACCACAATATAAATTTTTTTTTGGAAAATAAGAAATATAATTTGCAATATGGGCTATTCATTAAAAATATTTTTTTTAAGTACACTTTGCCCTTGCTGAACACGGGGGTTACGTTCCTGGAAATACTCGTGTTAAGAGAAACATGGATTCAGTACAGAATAAGGGGTTACGCTCACAAAATTCAAAGTTGGCAGCAAAAAAAAAATTTTATTGTTCAAATTTGGTCTGTTTTTATTAAAGTTTTATACATTTGTTCAAAATTAACCAGAAGTATTTTCAATAAATGCATAACATTCATATTTTCAAAATTAAAAGCTGGTATTAAATTATAAAAGTTGCTTCATATCATTTATTTACAGGTTAAACTTTATAGAAACTTAAAAATGTTAAAAATTAAGGAGATCATGTGTTTCAATTCATATCAAATTTAATATGCATTTGTTGGCATTTATAGTTTAAGCCAGTTAGTTTTAACATGTATTCGTTTTTGATGACTTCCTATTAAAAAAAATCAGTCATTTTCGATTGTTTGGTGACTATTAGTCGTGTAAGAACGAGGTTTTTAGCGTGTTAAAAGGGGGGTGGGAGCAAATTTGTAACCGTGTAAGACCGAGTTCGTGCTAAAAGAGTCCGTGTTAAGCGAGAGCCAAGATATACATATATGTCTACACTTTTGCCTATTTTTAATTTTAACATACACAAAAAAAATAGCATTAAAATAAGAAAACTACGTTTACGATTTACAAAACTTGAGTTACGCGGTTTTTAGAGAAATGCTGAATCATAAAATATATGAAAGGTTTTGTTTCAATCTTATTTTAGACTGGGTAACAACAAAAATTCTAGTCAAGTAAGATAATTACGTACCTTGTCGAAAGTCATTGGACGAGAAAGCTTCTCAATTGTTTGTGCCTGTGGCATTGGAGTTGCACATTGAGGTGTGGTACCAGGATGCGTGCCCAAGCTTAATATATGGTGATGTGGAGCTGCTGTCGTTAAACCAGTCGCAATTTGCTGATGTTGATGGAGTAAATGTTGATGACCTACCGAACTGCCGCTAAATGCAGTCGCCGCCTGGAGAGTAGTTGATACTGCAGTGGCGGTAGACGCTAATGCGGGACAATTCTCATAGTCCGCATTACCCCTACTGCTGGTGGTAGTAACTGATGATAATGTCGTCAAATTACTGTTGTTTTGTATGGGGGATAACACCTCCGTCGATGCATGTAATGCGCTCAATGGTTGCTTGACACATTGATGATCTATTTTATTAACCTGCGATGAAAATGCCAATGCTGGAGGTGTGCACAAAACCAACTCTCGTTTCCTATCGCGTGGCAGACTGCAAGGTGGCTCCATGACTGTTTTTAACTAAATAGGGACTTCCGCCGTACATATACTTTGGATTTTCCTTATAACCACTGTTTTGTGTTATAAGTATATCCTACTTGCATCAGTTATCAACATTATTAAAGCATTATGATGATTTGCTTAACTCCATAGTGCTATACAGAATTGATATGTTGTCTGTAAAGAGAAGATAAATAAAGTATTTCAAATTTTTTCGGACGTTCTCTTGATGGTTTTTTATTCAATAATATTAATAATAAATACCACACCCCATATGCCCATAATAAGCGAAAAACATACTTCGGAAAAAATACATTTTATTTCTTAAATATCTCGGTAAATATAACACCTAAGGACGCCAATTGCATGTATGTTGCTAGATACAATACAAAGACAATGCCGTCAAGATTTTTTGGATGCCACGCCTCCTTCGCCCACCAAAAGTACAATTTCTTCGTAACTTTGCAAGACGCTGGCTCACTTATTTCTTAACGTATAGTTTTGTAACTTAGCATATACTTGCAGACAAATAATATCATATGCGTAAATTTCATCAAAATCGGATCATGATTTAAAAAGTTTTTTTTACGTTTATCTTCTATTGCTGTTCCTTACGCGTACGAATTAGATATGTATGCAAAGGAAAAAATATTTTACCGTTATTTTTTTTGTTTATTTAAAAAAAAAAAATTAAACCGACCAATCATGCAAAATTTAAATTTTAAATTTCCCAAATGCTACAGTTCATAAAATATTTGAGTTACTACAAGTAGACTCAGTCAGTGTATTTGCAAGTACATGGTAAAATTTTATTTATTCTGACCGACAACTACATATATCATAGTGTTCATACACACAAAAAGTACAAACAAATACTCTGCTGTCTGGGTATAGTGACCCTACTATATTGTGAACACCTCTAAATAGTGAACAACCAAATTAGTCTGTTTTCTCAAAAATGTTGTTTATGATTAAAAAAAAAAGAAAGATTTTCGCTATTTATAACAAGAAAATGAGTTTTTGAGCACACAAATTTGAGTCTTGATAAAGAGCACAACCGCGATACTGAGAACAGGCCGTGCAAAAATTAGTTCAGTATACCCAGCAGCACTGTAGTTGTGTTTTTATCGCTTGACTTTCGGTGGTGACAGAACTTTTCATTAAATCAAGAAAAATTTTTCTTTACCATCGAATTACACTCAACTACGCAGATAGCCCTTACTTATGAAGCGGTAAACCATTTAATTGCAATTGCGTTTTCTTTTTATTGCCTAAAATTTTTTTTCAAAACACGTTTTTAAAAGCCTCGGCCATTTGGGTTCAAATATGAAAACAGTGGGACTCTATCGACTTGCAAAATTTTTAATACGAAAGATAGATATACGAAATTTTACCATGCAGGTTACTAGATTCATTGCAAACATATTAAGAGTTTAAAATTGAAATCGTGTATCATTCCCACAAATCGTTGATTAATCTGATGAACGTATAGTCTTTAAATCATTGAGTAAGAACTAGTTATAAGTCTCTTACTTTCCGGATCATATAAACCAATTTTATTTAAGAGAAATAGTTTGGCCACTGAAGTTTCGACCATTTCTAACTATTTCCATCTCTTCAGTCTTTTAAACATTTTTAACAAAGTTTTTAAGCCCTTAAAAGTTTATAAATCTGATACACGTACATTGCACTGAGCTGTGCACACAAGCAACGAAAGCGAAAAGCGTGTGAGCGAGATAGACATACAAATATGTGTGCATGTTAAGTTCTTGCAGTAGCTACTTCAATTTGAACTCATATAATTGGAAACGAATCTCAGAGGGTATTACACGGTCGGCATGCCCGACTGACGTCTTCTTTCTTGTTTGAAAATCATTTCGTATTTGTATAAATTGTCAGGGAATTATTGCACCGACGAAAGTTGAGCTTTAAGTCTTAGCCTTATCTGTGCTCTGCGTTGTATCACTTGTAACAATTTTAAAAACAGAAAAAAAAAATAATATGACATACAAGCCCCTAAACTAGATTATATTTTTTTCACGATAGCACTTTTGAATATAATATTAGTTTTAACTATTTTGATGAAATACATATTTTACACTATTTCTGAAAGTAATGAATAGTACACAAAAAAGTTACGGAATCCGGCACGTCGCTAATAGTTATAATCAGTAGCAGTAGCTTAGCTTTTACGATTTTAACTTTTCTGCCTAGAGCACAAGCACTGATGGGTAGGGGTTGATTGCATGTATTCGAGCGATGCAATTACCTAATAAATTATTATCTAGCTAAAATAATCTTGCCAATATTTATGAAGCAAATCTAACCGTAACCTAATTTATGAGCTGGGATACATATGATTATGATAAAACTTCTGGCACCAATTTTGTGTCAAAAAATTAAATATTTTTGCTATTTGCCGCACTAAATTATACCTTATTTAAAGGTCTACAATATTTCGTCACAAAATCGATATAAGAAGTTTCAAGTGCGCTTTTGAGATTGAGGAACTAAATTGATAACTTTGGTAAGGGGCTATTATGTTATGTATATTATTACACATAAATACTTCAAAAATACTTTTAAGAAATATTTATATTTATAAATAACTGTTTCATTTTGAATTTATGTACTTAAATGAAAATGGTCATTAGAAAAAAATTATACACATACATATATATAAATCGCATGACATAAAGTATGTATATATGTATTAAGTCATTGAAAGAATAACGACACATCAAATGAAAAAAAAACCACATATATTCAATACACATCTACAAACAATTTTGTATTACTTTTTTATTACCTTAATTTAACGTCAAGTTCTTTTCTCTAAATTTATATTAGATTATGCTTTCTTCACATTTTCCACAAACAGCTCTTTAAACAAATATATTGAAGTTAAACAAAAAACAAAAAAAAAAACAAATAACACTTGCAATTCTTAACAATATATATTTAAACTTTTGCCACAATAACAATATTACTTAAAATTTTATATGTTATTAAGATTACATATTTAACTGTTACAAATATTGTATTCAACGATTTGGTAGTGTTTGTTTCGGAATTCCAGCAATAAGCTAAATAACATTACCAATACAAGGACGTTCATGGCAATAGTCACGCAGGACCAGTGTACGAACGCGGCTGAAAAATGAGTAAAAGAGATTACCCTGCGCTACTTCACCTGCTCAGTGCAATAACAAGGGAGCGAAATGTGAAGAAAAAGATAGAGAAAAGTTTTGAGAGAATGTTAACTGTCCTCTTTAAAATTGAGTTACTATTTAAATGGCCTAATCGATTAGAGCAATTGAATATTTGGTTTTAAAATTTTTATTCGTTTGCCAGTTGTATTCGTGAAAAAACACGAAATTTACCGACATTTTTATTGTTTGGGTGAATTTTAAAACCAAAAGCAATAGTCCCTCGCACTGTTAAATTGACTAGAAACGTATTTTTACAGAAAAGCTCTTTTAATTTCATTGTGCATTTCGAAAGCATTTTTTTATGATTTGATTAAAAAGGTGACAAATTTGTGGTAAAAGTCAAAAATTTTTGTTCAGAAAATCCTATTGGTTTTATAAAAATCTTAACGAAATGCTTATATTTGGTGTTAACTTACATATGTCGACCAACTTTAGTAAGATCGGCTTACTATATATCAGCTTTATGCAATCCGTAGGCTCATTTTTTGAACTACGGATTTTATTTATCAATTTCAAACAAATTCAAACAATATGGATTTACTACCATTTGATTCATGCCAATTAAAGACTAGAAAGATCTCTTAGCATATTTGTGATATTTTAAAGCCAGAGGTTAATTAAGGTTGCATGGCATAAATTCCACGGTTGATATTCACTTGTAAAACAGTCATTTAACACTCCTCCAAAATTTTATACTGCTAGCGAAATTAATGACACAATTTAAAAGTGTTATAAACAAGGTTCTGAACCGAACCTCACTGAATCGTTTAAGTTCCACCTTTAAAGGTTCTTTTACAATCTTTAAGAGATTGAGACAGGGTCAACGGCTGTGACGACAACAGCTGTGCACGCCCGCAAAGTGGGACAAGCCCAGTGACTCTGGGGTGAGACGTGTCGCCGCCAATTTGTTTTCGTGAAGTTTTGTTTTGTTTTTGTAATGTTGAATTATGTTAATAAATGTTTGTCTAAATATTATAAATAGTTTAATTATTAATTTTTTCTGATTCACATATTTATTATTTATTAAATTTATTATTTCCCTTATTATGTTTTAGTTATTTCTTATTTTTTTTCTTTTCCGTTTGATTATTTAAATATTATTTAATTTATATTTTATATTTTTAGCGAATTCGTATCGGTCCTAATACCCCCCTCAAGAGCTCTTAGGTAGGTTTAGATCCCGGAACAATGTAACGAAATACATTATACACCTTGAATATACACAATAACGGATAAAAAAATAAATTTAACAACATAACATTTTTAAAAATTTAAATGAAAATGTTAAAATTAATTTAGTTAAATAATGTCAAATATTAGAAATGTTAAAATATAATTGTTGTTAAGTGTGAAAATTAATAGTATGAAGTAAAAATTTATTAAGGGAGGGGGATCACACAGCCATGGAGTAGCAGTGCCGTAATCATTATGTTTGCGCGGCGCAACGGAAACGTTTTGAATGTTGCCGCCACAGGTAGGGTGGGTACGGTACGGTGAAAACATCAATACCGCCGAGAAGTGTGGTCGATAGTGTAATGATGATCCCATGTTTGTGTCGTGTTTTGTTGTAGTGTTGGAGAGTAAGTTTTTGGGAGATTGTGGATTGTTTCGGTGGGCATTGGTTAACAACCCAGCCCTGAGGTGAATGAGCTAGTCAGGGTTGCCCCCGGAAAGACAAGCCCATTCGTAACAACTATCCGAAAGAAATAATACAAGAATACAAGAATATTTATGTACAAAGAAAAACGTTTTTTATTTTGAGAACAAATCTGACTTTCTTATTTTTTAAAAGCCTTTGTCGAAAAATGTAATTCCAATAATGTCACTAAAGTATTGAGATCTACTAAAAAACCAATAGATATTCAAATTTATGTAGAACTTTAAGAACATATTATCGAAACATATTATCGAAATAGAGCAACAAACAATTATATATAAAGAAAAATATTATTACCCAGACTATCAAAATTAAATTCAAAACATAATTAAAGAATGCAAAGTTCGTAATGAAGCAAAAACTGAGCACGGAGATATAATGTTTGAGCTAACCCCAAAAGTTGATAACTCAAGAGAAAAGTATGTTATTGATTCCTACATAATAGACAACAAGTAATTTCTATCTTGCATAGATTTATATTCCTTTAGAATTTTGTTGAAGTCTGAAGATGTGAATATAAACATCACAACATGTAAAAATGGCAGAGTAGATGTAGAAAGATTTCATAAAACAATAAATTAAATATTAAGAATTATCAATAGTGAAACAGACCCTGAGAGCAAATTAACACGATTTTAAACTATACCTTACACTTATAACCACAAAACAAAACATAATACAACTGGTAGAACACAAGCAGACATTTTTATTTACGCAGGAGTCAAAAGATTATAATACACAATAAAGTAAGGCAGATAAAATAAATAGATAAATTAAATGAAATCGAAAACAATTCGAAATAGTAGACACTAGTAAGATCAAAAACTACAAAATCATTTTAAGCAGACAGGAAACTTAAGACAAATAGACGAAAAACACTATGAAGAAATTAACAGAGGTAGAAAAATAAGACACTATTAATCCAAATTTAAAAAAAAAGTGAGATTAAAAAAAATTAAATATGATAATTTAATGCTGAAAAAAGTTAGACGAAATAATTCCTTATCCGGATGAAAATAATAACTTATTGAAAGAAACAATTTATGGGAAATATTTTATACAAACAACAAATCAATAACAGCAAAAAAAAACAAGAATGAAAATGTCAGTCGGGCATGCCGACCGTGTAATACCCTCTGAGCTTCGTTTCCAATTATGAGTTAATTTTGGACTGCTTACAAGCAGTGCACTGCTTAAATTTTATACACACAAGCAGTGCACTGATTGAGTTTTCAATACACAAGCACTGCTTGTAAACACTGCAGCGTAAACAAACGCAGTGCACTGCTATTGCGATATATATATAAGTTTGTATGACAAACTTTTTTAATTATTGTCCGATTTTAATGAAATTTTCACAATCGTTTGATATTATTTGTCTGCAACTAAATGCTAAGTTACAAAACTATACGTTAGGAAATAAAGCCAGCCGCTTGCAAAGTTACAAAGTTTGGTGGGCGAAGGTGGTGTGTTTATATTGCATCTAGCAACCTGCATGCCAAAATTGGTGTCCCTAGGTGACGTAGTTACCGAGATATTCACCGAAAACATGTATTTTTTACGAGGTATGTCTGGTTTTTCGCTTATTGTGGGCGAATGGGGCGTGACATCAAAAAATGGAAACAAACTTGTATTGACTGACTAAATATGTGATCGATACTGACTTAAACGAATATTGTAGCTCTTACCATCTCTGAGATCTGTTTGTTCATACGGACAGACAGCCACACGGACAGACGGACATGGCTATATCGACTCGGCTGTTGATGCTGATCAAAAATATATATACTTTATGGGGTCTGCCACGCCTCCTACTGCCTGTTACATACAAATCGCCTCTGACAAACCCATTATACCCCTCAGAGGATATAAAAAGTTGATTGCAGACTTGACCAGCAAATTTATGTATCCTATTCACTACGAGTATTTGGTATGAAAACAATGTTTACAAAATGGTTTGATATTAAAGAAAGTGCATAGAATTTTAGAATTTAATAAATCATCATGGTTAAGAAAATACATAGAAACGAGCCTTGGAAACAAATGCTATCCAAAAAAAATTTCTTTAAACTAGTGTGTTGAGTGTTTTGTTAAATTTATATCTATTTAAATGGAGGGTGTATGATTTTCATTATCAGTATATGAAGCCTAAATTTATGAGTAAATTGGAGCTGAATCATATGGACACTGATTCTTTTATTTATAGTGTTCAAACTGCCGATTTCTTCCGAGGCATTGCAAGTGATATTGTAAATAAATTTGATACATCTGACTATCCCAATGAACTTATTGAAAAGTTTCAGATTGTCAAGTGTAATAAAAAGAAATTGGGAATGTTCAAAGATGAGGGTAATGATGGTAAAATTTTTGAATTTATTGGCCTTCGCTCAAAAATGTATTCTATTGCAACAGAGGGTCAAAAGGAAATTAAAAAGGCAAAGGGTGTAAAAAAAATTTTGCATCAGACAAAGTTTCTTTAGCAAGCTATAGAGAATGCTTACTAGATAATAAGATATTTAAAGGAGAAATTTTAATGTTTAGAACTAGACTCTTTCAAATTTATTCAGAACGAGTATTTTAAACAGTTCTTTTAATTGATGATGATAAAAGATACATTCATCGAAATAAAATATATACCCTTGCATGGGGATATTATAAAATAAGTTTTAATTGTACAGAAAATAATAATATCAACAATCAAGGAGAAAAGATTGCAAAGAAAAATGTTATAATGATAATGATAACCCAAATGATTGTTTATTAATTGAGGATGATAAAAGATACATTCATCAAAATAAAATAAATACCCTTGCATGGGGAAATTATAAAATAAATTCTAATTGTATATTAAATAATATGAACAATTAAGAGAATAATAATTTAAAAGAAGAATTTTATAATGAAAATTCAAGCGATTGTATATTTATGGATTTTATCTAAATAATAATAATAATAAAAATAATAAAAAATTACATGCATTTTGTCTTTTATTATGTTTTTAGACCCTGAGCTCTTTGAAAAAGAGCAAAAGGGACTAATGAATTTGTGCGAAAAGTTGTCTGTCTATCCGTCTGTCCGTCAGTATGAACATCTGTTTCTCAGAAAGTATAATTGCTAGAGATTCCATTTTTTTTTGCAGAAGATTCGTTGCTCTGTTACGCAGATCACGTTTGTTTTCAAATTTGGATACCACGCCCCCTTTGCCCACAAATTGCGAATTAAAAAATAGTTAACATTTTGTAGACGAATTATTTATTTCGAAAAGAAAGTTTGCTTAATAATACAAATCAGTCGAAAAATAATCAAAACAGTTCAATTAAATTAAGATAATATTAGTTAAGTTAACTTTCTTCGGCGAAAATTTGTTTGGCCGAAATTTCAAAGAAAATCATTTGACGATGATTTTTTTTGAATTCTACTTAAGTATGTATTTAAGCCTCCACTCCCATAAGAGTGCGGTAGAGTAGGGAGTGAAGTGCTCGCCTGCGAAGAGTAGGGTTAGATCCATGGTAGCGGAAACTTTTTCTCAACTAAGGAAAATTCACTTTTTTATTTAATGACTTTTTTGAAAAAAAAAAACTTTTTTAATTGCCACGCACCTTCGCCCTCAAGAAAAACCGTATTGCTATCCCTATTTTATTTTTACAACTATCGCTTTATTTAAAGATAATGTTTTGAACTAAGTGCACCTCATAGATAAGATGTAGAATTGTGTTAAAATTCGTACATTCATGTACCTACAAATAATTTTTCTTTTAATCAAAAAAATATTATCCGGATACCTGCTTAATATAAATTTTATTTAAATTATGTTCATGGATTGTATGTATATTGGTATACATACATACATGATCAAGTTATCTTGCCCCTGATATCGAGGTTTTCTTTCAGATAGACATATGTATGTATGTATGAACATCGCTATATCGACTCGACATAATGAACAACAATGAGCTGCGTAAGTGCCTTTTGAATTTCGTTCTGCACTCATACCGTTAGCCGTAATTAGTCATCTAGATAAGCGTCATAGCATACATTTGGAACATGCAAGTGAGCTTTGGTCAAATGTACTATTTGGGGCTGTTTGAAGCAAGGAACTAATGGATCAGCGATAAAAGACTTTTAGTGTCACAATGTGACAGTCGTAGTTAATTACAGGGCAACTCCAGTTGCATTTAAACACTTTAGTTGCGTTGTGGATTAGTTGCAAATTGCTGTTCAGCATTTAAGGACTCACTACTAGTTATGTGGAAGCATTTGTGATGACAAGACTACAGAGGGTGATTGAGACAATTATTATCCTTCGTCGTAGCCTTGTCTACCAGACGAAGGAGTTTTTCCAAAATTCGACCCTGCATGGCGTACGTTACATTGCCGAAACAGGTCGCCCAATTGGAGAAAAGTTTATGTGGTTTTGCTTCACATCGATTGGAGCTGTGACGGCACTCGTAATAATCATGAGTCTGTGGGAAAAGTTTCAAACAAATCCGACAATTACTGGTTTGGACACGGACTTTCACAATCAGAACGTGGTCTTTCCCACCACAGTAGTATGTCCCGAAGCGGCCTTTGATCATAACAAATCCTTTTCGGTCGTCTACAGGACACTGGCGTGAGTTTGAAAATATTTATATTGGATGTATTTATCTTTCAAATACAAAATTTTAAAGTAATTATGACAACGATAAGGCCCAAGTTTTTGCTCCCTTTCTGGATTTGCTAACCTCACTAAATTTTGACAATATCAGGGAAGCGGAATTATTGTCAAAGTCTATACCGTCGGATCTATTGTCTGAAAGTAGCATTCGCGAATGGGCCTTCCAGGCGCAAATCTCATGTGAGAATACACTACTCTCGTGCAAGTATCGGGACGAAGATATGGTCTGCTGTGATCACTTTGAACCAATTTACACAGAAAATGGATTTTGTTATGCTTTCAACAGTCGCTTTAAGTCCACTGCAAAAGAGGAGTAAGTTCAAATAAATTTTGTGTCTATCAGACAATGTACTTTAAAAATATAGAGTAGTCTATTAGGTGTGCCAGAAAAGTGTTGTGTGTAACAGGCAAAAGGAGTAAACTTTAACCCCAAAAAAGAAAAGCAGTTTGCGGCAGATTGTGATAATAGGCAAAAGGAGGCGTGGCAGACCCCATAAAGTATATATATTCTTGATCAGCATCAACAGCCGAGTCGATATAGCCATGTCCGTCTGTCCCTCTGCCCGTCCGTATGAACGAAAGGATCTCAGTGATGGTAAGAGCTACAAGTTCAAACTTGGTCAGTATCGACCACATATTTAGTCAGTCAATACAAGTTTGTTTTCTTTTTTTTGATGTCACGCCCCATTCGCCCACAATTAGCGAAAAACCAAACATACCTCGTAAAAAATACACGTTTTTGGCGAATATCTCGGTAACTATGACACATAAGGTCACCAATTTTGGTATGTAGGTTTCTATTTGCAATACAAAGACAATGCCATCAAAATTTTTTGGATGCCACGCCTCCTTCGCCCACCAAACTTTGTAACTTTGCAAGCGGCTGGCTCACTTATTTCCTAACGTATAGTTTTGTAATTAAGCATTTAGTTGCAGACAAATAATATCAAACGATTGTGAAAATTCCATTAAAATCGGACTATAATTAAAAAAGTTTGTCATACAAACTTATAATTTTATCGCAATAGCTATGCCCTGCTTTCGTTTACGCTGCAGTGCTTACAAGCAGTGCACAAGCAGTGCACAAGCAGTGCTTGTGTATTTAAAACTCAATCTGCACTGCTTGTGTGTATAAAATTTAAGCAGTGCACTGCTTGTAAGCAGTCCAAAATGAACTCATAATTGGAAACGAAGCTCAGAGGGTATTCCACGGTCGGCATGCCCGACTGACATTTTCTTTCTTGTTTACGATATTGCAATGAAACTCACACAGCACGTGTAAGGTAGTAATACACATATACTGACCGACCTTTGATGGAACCGAATGACTATATTATATAATTTATTATGATAAATATTAAAAAGCATACTAAATGTGTTTTTTTTTTTTGCCAACCTTTTTCGACCCTGAGCTCTTTGACAAAGAGCAAAAGGGACTAATGATTTTGTGCGAAAAGTTGTCTGTCTGTCCGTCTGTATGAACGCCTGTTTCTCGGCAAGTATAATAGCTAGAGATTCCATTCTTTTTGCAGAAGCTTCGTAGCTCTGTTACGCAGATCAAGTTTATTTTAAAATTTGGATACCACGCCCCTTTTGCCCACAATTAGAGAAACAGTGGGACTGCCTCGATATTTGACTTTCTTAATATAAATGCTAGAAAGACCAAAATTGGTATATAGGATACCATATAAACATATTCCGCTTTAAAAATGTTGGTTACCACGCCCCCTTTGCCCACAAATTGCGAACTAAAAGCTGTATAGTCAACATTTTGTAAGCAAATTATTTATTTCGAAAAGAAAATTTGCTTAAAAACACAAATCAGTCGAAAATTAATCAAAACAGATCAAGTAAATTTAGTTAATATTAGTTAAGTTCATCTTCTCCGGCAAAAAATTTGTTTGACCAAAATTCCAAAGGAAATCATTTGACGATGATTTGTTTTGAATTCAACTTAAGTATGTATTTAAGCCTCCACTCCCAAAATAGTGTGTTGGCGTAGGGAGTAAATTGCTCGCCTGCGAAGAGCAGGGGAATCTAGGGTTCGATCCTCGGTAGCAGAAACTTTTTCTCAACTAAAGAAATTGTACTTTTTTTTTAAATTCCTGACTTTAAAAAAAAAAAAGAAAAAAAAAACAGTTTTTTAAACGCCACGCACCTTCGCCCACAAGTAAAAACAGTATTGCTATCCATATTTTACTTTTACAACTATCGCTTTTTTTAAATTAATGTTTTGAACTAAATGCAACTCATAGACACGATGTAGAGTTGTATTAAAATTCATTCATGTATCTTCAATTTAATTTTCTTTTATTCAAAAAAAATATTATCTGGATACTGGCTCAATTAAATTTTCTTTTAATCAAAGTATTATTTTTAAAATACTGGCTCAGGGTCTTCTACAGTCGGGCAAGCTCGACTGTAATCTTCCTTACGTGTTTGTTTTTATTTTTTTAAATAACTGAAATAAGCTCACAGAGAATGTGTATGGGGGGTATTAATTATTTCGGATCGGACAAAATTTAAAATATGAATTGATAATTGAGTATTTAATTTTGCTTTAGAACACGCCGCAGTATCTTACAGTTGGCTCGCTCGACTGTAGACGTTCCTACTACTTATACTTGATGTTACTGATTATTGGCACCCAATCTACTTGTTTGAAAGTTGTTGTTTATTTTCTCACTTCTTATACCCTTGCAGAGGGAATATTGTTTTTGTCACTATGTTTGTAGCGCATTGAAGGAGGCGTGGCAGACCCCACAAAGTATATATATTCTTCATCAGCATCAACAGCCGAGTCGATATAGCCATGTCTGTCTGTCCGTCTGTTTCTATGCGAACTAATCTCTCAGTTTTAATGCTATATATTCCATAGGAACAATCAGCTGGAAATGCTTAGCACAAAAATGTTTTCTGTCTATTGAGCGATTTTATCCAAATTCACGTTATATGCAGTTGCTGGCCTTCCCCATATGATTGCCAAATTTCATCTTGATTGGAGTAATATATCATAAAGCTGCATTAGGAACAATCAGCGGAAAAAACTTGGCAAAAAAAAACTTTTATGTTATTTAAGCAATCGCCCATAAATTTACGTATTAAGCAACTATGTTATAAAGGTGTCTGTATGAACAAAAGGATCTCATAAATGATGAGAGCTACAAGCTCAAACTTGGTCAGTATCGACCACATATTGAGTCAGTCAATACAAGTTTGTTTTCTTTTTTGATGTCACGTCCCATTCGCCCACAATAAGCGAAAAACCAGATAAACCTCGAAAAATACATATGTTTTTGGCGAATATCTCAGTTACTATATCTATAGGATCTAGGGTTCGATCCTCGGTAGCGGAAACTTTTTCTCAACTAAGGAAAATTCACTTTTTTTATTTAATAACTTTTTTGAAAAAAAAAAAATTATTTTAATTGCCACGCACCTTCGCCCTCAAGTAAAAACCGTATTGCTATCCCTATTTTATTTTTGCAATTATCGCTTTATTTAAAGATAATGTTTTGAACTAAATGCACCTCATAGATGAGTTGTAGAATTGTGTTAAAATTCGTACATTCATGTACCTACAAATAAATTTTCTTTTAATCAAAAAAATATTATCCGGATACCTGCTTAACATAAATTTTATTTAAATTATGTACATGGATTGTATGTATATGGATGTACATACATACATGATCATGTTATCTTGCCCCTGATATCGAGGTTTTCTTTCAGATAGACATATGTATGTATGTATGAACATCGCTATATCGACTCGACATAATGAACAACAATGAGCTGCGTAAGTGCCTTTTGAATTTCGTTCTGCACTCATACCGTTAGCCGTAATTAGTCATCTAGATAAGCGTCATAGCATACATTTGGAACATGCAAGTGAGCTTTGGTCAAATGTACTATTTGGGGCTGTTTGAAGCAAGGAACTAATGGATCAGCGATAAAAGACTTTTAGTGTCACAATGTGATAGTCGTAGTTAATTACAGGGCAACTCCAGTTGCATTTAAACACTTTAGTTGCGTTGTGGATTAGTTGCAAATTGTTGTTTAGCATTTAAGGACTCACTACTAGTTATGTGGAAGCATTTGTGATGACAAGACTACAGAGGGTGATTGAGACAATTATTATCCTTCGTCGTAGCCTTGTCTACCAGACGAAGGAGTTTTTCCAAAATTCGACCCTGCATGGCGTACGTTACATTGCCGAAACAGGTCGCCCAATTGGAGAAAAGTTTATGTGGTTTTGCTTCACATCGATTGGAGCTGTGACGGCACTCGTAATAATCATGAGTCTGTGGGAAAAGTTTCAAACAAATCCGACAATTACTGGTTTGGACACGGACTTTCACAATCAGAACGTGGTCTTTCCCACCACAGTAGTATGTCCCGAAGCGGCCTTTGATCATAACAAATCCTTTTCGGTCGTCTACAGGACACTGGCGTGAGTTTGAAAATATTTATATTGGATGTATTTATCTTTCAAATACAAAATTTTAAAGTAATTATGACAACGATAAGGCCCAAGTTTTTGCTCCCTTTCTGGATTTGCTAACTTCACTAAATTTTGACAATATCAGAGATGCGGAATTATTGTCAAAGTCTATACCGTCGGATCTATTGTCTGAAAGTAGCATTCGCGAATGGGCCTTCCAGGCGCAAATCTCATGTGAGAATACACTACTCTCGTGCAAGTATCGGGACGAGGATATGGTCTGCTGTGATCACTTTGAACCAATTTACACAGAAAATGGATTTTGTTATGCTTTCAACAGTCGCTTTAAGTCCACTGCAAAAGAGGAGTAAGTTCAAATAAATTTTGTGTCTATCAGACAATGTACTTTAAAAATATAGAGTAGTCAATTAGGTGTGCCAGAAAAGTGTCGTGTGTAACAGGCAAAAGGAGTAAACTTTAACCCCAAAAAAGAAAAGCAGTTTGCGGCGGATTGTATGTAACAGGCAGAAGGAGGCGTGGCAGACCTTATAAAGTATATATATTCTTGATCAGCATCAACAGCCGAGTCGATATAGCCATGTCCGTCTGTCTGTCTGTCCGTATGAACGAAAGGATCTCAGAGAAGGTAAGAGCTACAAGTTCAATCTTGGTCAGTATCGACCACATATTTAGTCAGTCAATACAAGTTTGTTTTCTTTTTTTTGATGTCACGCCCCATTCGCCCACAATTAGCGAAAAACCAAACATACCTCGTAAAAAATACACGTTTTTGGCGAATATCTCGGTAACTATGACACATAAGGTCACCAATTTTGGTATGTAGGTTTCTATTTGCAATACAAAGACAATGCCATCAAAATTTTTTGGATGCCACGCCTCCTTCGCCCACCAAACTTTGTAACTTTGCAAGCGGCTGGCTCACTTATTTCCTAACGTATAGTTTTGTAATTAAGCATTTAGTTGCAGACAAATAATATCAAACGATTGTGAAAATTTCATTAAAATCGGACTATAATTAAAAAAGTTTGTCATACAAACTTATAATTTTATCGCAATAGCTATGCCCTGCTTTCGTTTACGCTGCAGTGCTTACAAGCAGTGCACAAGCAGTGCACAAGCAGTGCTTGTGTATTTAAAACTCAATCTGCACTGCTTGTGTGTATAAAATTTAAGCAGTGCACTGCTTGTAAGCAGTCCAAAATGAACTCATAATTGGAAACGAAGCTCAGAGGGTATTCCACGGTCGGCATGCCCGACTGACATTTTCTTTCTTGTTTACGATATTGCAATGAAACTCACACAGCACGTGTAAGGTAGTAATACACATATACTGACCGACCTTTGATGGAACCGAATGACTATATTATATAATTTATTATGATAAATATTAAAAAGCATACTAAATGTGTTTTTTTTTTTGCCAACCTTTTTCGACCCTGAGCTCTTTGACAAAGAGCAAAAGGGACTAATGATTTTGTGCGAAAAGTTGTCTGTCTGTCCGTCTGTATGAACGCCTGTTTCTCGGCAAGTATAATAGCTAGAGATTCCATTCTTTTTGCAGAAGCTTCGTAGCTCTGTTACGCAGATCAAGTTTATTTTAAAATTTGGATACCACGCCCCTTTTGCCCACAATTAGAGAAACAGTGGGACTGCCTCGATATTTGACTTTCTTAATATAAATGCTAGAAAGACCAAAATTGGTATATAGGATACCATATAAACATATTCCGCTTTAAAAATGTTGGTTACCACGCCCCCTTTGCCCACAAATTGCGAACTAAAAGCTGTATAGTCAACATTTTGTAGGCAAATTATTTATTTCGAAAAGAAAATTTGCTTAAAAACACAAATCAGTCGAAAATTAATCAAAACAGATCAAGTAAATTTAGTTAATATTAGTTAAGTTCATCTTCTCCGGCAGAAAATTTGTTTGACCAATAGAATTGTATTAAAATTCGTACATTCATGTACCTACAAATTTATTTTCTTTTATTCAAAAAATATTATCTGGGTACTTGCTCAATCAAATTTTCTTAAATTAAAGTATTATTTTTAAAATACTGCCTCAGGGTTTTCTATAGTCGCGCAAGCTCGACTGTAATCTTCCTTACTTGTTTTTGAATTATGCGAGCCGACTGTGAGATACTCCAGCGTATTTTAGAGCAAAATTAAAAACAAATTTTGCAATTACCATGTAAATTTGGATTGGATGCCTCAACAGACCATAAAGTTTTTCATAGGCTAGGTTACGTTGGGTTATGTGGAACGCTCAGTTTCTTATAGGTTAGGTTATGCGAAACGCTCAGCCTTTTAGTCCCCGAGTTCACTAAGAGGAGATGGGGCCCATTGTTGTGTCCGTGTACGTTCGGTGTTAGCGCAAGGGTGGGGTGGGTGGTGTCAAGAAAGAGCAAAAGATGCTCTAGTCGCGTATTGCGAAACTGTCCAAGTATTCTTCTACAAAGTGCAGGACAGTAACACAAGAAGTGATGAACTTTTTTCTTCTTTCTCTTCATTTCCACAGCGGCGGCAGAAGTTCAGAGGTACACCGTACCTTGGTGACTTACGGCCGATGGGGCAGTGTCGCGTTTGGAGTCCTATCAGCATCCTTATCATCCGCTTGTTATAGTGTAGGAGTTGGGATGTTCGCTTCTGGTTGTATAATGGCCAGAGCACCGACCAAACGGCCAATGGAGGCCGTCCAGCGTCTACCTGCTATTACCGTTTAAAGAACAGAACCACATCAGTCTTATAAGGGTTAGCACAAGTACCATGTTGTTCTTCCCACCGTGAGGTTAGGCCCAGAGCATTTTAAAGAAGCGCGCTTATTGTGGGCAGGAATTTGCCCGTTACCAAAAAAGGCAGATCATCCGCATAACCTGCCACCCTACGTTCCTCGTTTTTCAGAATGAAAAGCAGGCTGTTTAGCACTAGGTTTCACAGCAAGGGGGATAAGACTCCGGCTTGGGATGTTCTTCCCGTCGCTTTTCTCCAAACTTTAACCGTGCAGAGATTAGAGTTGACCGGCCAGTATGTGATCGACGGATGTGAGTCGATTTTGACCAGTGCGGCCATTATCAACTCAATCCTTAGATTGCTAACGGCAATATCGAGGAATGCCGCCAACGCAAACTCTTTTATCTTAAGAAACAATTCAATATCACTAACCACCTCATGCAGTGCAGTCCCAACTGATCTACCTTTGAGGTGGACGTGCTGAGAGCTGCTGAAAGTCTGAGGAGTAAGTTTTTCTCTTAAGTGCAGATCCAGCAGTCGTTCTAGCGATTTCAGTAAAAACGATGATAGACTGATGGGTCTATAGTCTTTGAGTGGGCAGTGGTTTATCTTCCCAGATTTGGGAACGAATGCCACTTTTACTTTCCTCCAGCTTCGTAGGATATAACCTGAAAGGTTGGATCCTCTACAGATTCTTGTCAGTCATGGCAATAGATTATTGCACGCGGCTTGAAGCATAGTTCGTCTAATGTCGTCCGGTCCCACAGACTTGTAGGGTTTGAATGATTTGATAGCCCAGGCTATCTTTTACTTATTTATTATCTCATCGATAATGGTCTCGCCCCACATGGGGGCCGAGTCCCCAGGTGTCTGGTCAAGAGTGAGACCATAGTCTTCGTCATTGACCTCTAGATCCCCTGGAATGTGAACCTCCATGATAAGCTCTGGAGACTCTGGGCTATTTCTTGCGTAATTGCCTTTCTGGTCACAGAGTAGACCAGACTTGGCTGCATCTTTTGCCAGTAGCCTTTGAAGTCTGGATGCATCGGCTGTACTGAAGAGATTTATGCAGAACTTTGCCCTAGAGTCTCTCTGAGGTTTCCTGCCCTGTTAAAAAGTCCCCTCGTTTCCTTTCGTACCTGTCTTAGTTCCGTTGTTCACCAAGCTTGTCGCCTGGATTTTGGAGCCCGACAGATAAGGCAGTATTTGAGAAAAGCTGTACGGAGTCCATTCGAAACGATGTGGGTTGCTTTCTCAAGTGTGCCTAGATGTCATAGCTGTCCTACTGGCTGGTTCTGCAGGAACTCCTTAGCATGCATTGAGAATTTGGCCTATTCCGTTCATTTGGCGTTCTTGAAAGTCCTTATCTTGAAGCCACCTGAGTTTGAGCAGTATCCTGTAGTGATCAGAGAAGGAACACTCGTCGGATACACGCTATTTATATATGGTCAAGATTCGAGACAAGTGCGAGTTCCGATAGGGACTCTCATCTCCTAATGATATTTGTGCTCCTGCTGCTTTCTGCCTTCGCACAGTGCTACCGTCAAGTTACACTTACTGTAACGAGAGGAAAAGAGTACATTAAGATCAGCTTTTACTACGATACTACGATTCTTGACTTACCCACAGTCTTTGGGACAAGGAGATAATATTCGCGGACGTTCAGTTCACAAACTCTATCACTTACGATCCAGGGCTCCTGGATGAGTTCCACGTCAACCCTCTCCTATAGTAGGTTTGTCGAGGAAACCGTTTGAGTGATGTAGATTAATCTGCAACACTTGGAGTCTGTTCGGTTGACCTAACATCCTTCTCCGCTCCTCCTCCAGGAATGAATGCTCTGATGCACCCCATTCCTATCTTCAGCCGGCATTGATTCCGAAGGGTGTTGCTTTTGGACTATTGACCAATACTGAACCAGAAATTTTTGCCGTTTTCTTTGTTGCGTACCAGCCCTCTTATGATCGCCTAGTCTTCGGTCACACAGTCCTTGTTCAGGCGCTAGATCAAATTAAGGATAGATCAGTCCTCCATAATATCCCTTACGGGTGGTTTCTGTTGATGATAACTGCCTGGAGTTCTGGCTTCGAGCTGAGGAGCCAGAATTCCATCCGGACACAGCCTCTTGCTATCAGAAGCCTTCGCAGAGTCGTCTGACCTCTGTTTTTTGGAGCTGTTGCCCTTTTTCGCTGCCGTTCTTTCTTTTTCAGAAAGTGTGGGCTTTTCATCAGTTCCGCGGGTAGTTCCACGTGGTCATCGGGTTTCCCTTTCGACGTTACCACCATTTTGCAGGGGTTAGGGGTGGCACTTTGTGAGGAGGTTAGAGTTTTGCCGAATTCGGCAAGTGTCTCGCACCTCTTCACAGATTGCTCATGCTTCTTACGCAGCTTTCGCTTGTTCGCAGTCATCGTACCAGGGTCGCGAGCTTCAAGCCCCTTTAGAAACGTGAGGGACCTCTTATACCCCTTTCACTTATTGCGCTTGGGCTCCGCTGCGCCTGTCGCGACACATTCGGGCACGATTGGCGCCTCGATCGCTTCCTCAGTCTCCATGTTTTGTGGTCCATCATCTAACGGCATTCGAGCTAATGTTTGCTCCAGATCCAGCTTTCTGCAATGAGGTGGCCAAGCGGCCCACCACCCCACTGTCACAGTCACCAAATCACGACACTTCGGGGCCTGTCCTAGCACTACTACATGCCGGTACTGGAATGTCCACCCCTCGCACCAGGCTCATTTCTTCAGATAGCCAACCCTAACGTTTATGCCTATTATTAGGCTTACCTCTATTGGAAAAGGAACTTTGTATTAAATAAAAGATTTGATTTATAAGAATTTTTCTTTTACAAAGTTAGCTATAATACACAAGAATACATAGGCCTTCGGCTCTATGTAGGATTATATCTTATTTGTTAAATTACAATCTTGTAAATATCTGTATATTTTATTTATATTTATTGTTGTGACGTAGGGTAAGATGGATGAGGGTAGTATATTTGGAAAATGGGCTTTTCTAATGCTAACTAATTTTTTGCAGGTATCCAGCAGGTGTGCGGTAGAGAGCTCGGGATGTGTTGATAGGGAACTTGACTTTCTCCAAGTTTGGGTAGCAGTTCCTGTATCTGTGATGAAAGTTAGCCCAGATTTCGATTTTTTGCGAGTAGAGCTGTTTGAGAATAACTTTTCGCAGATCTTTTTCCGCTGAGGGGACTATCATGATTGTGGGGTACTTTGACATTGCTTTTGCTGCATTGTCAGCCAACTCATTGCCCCTAATGCCCCAGTGGCTGGGAACCCAAAATATGTTAAGTTTTAGTGGGGTTTTTATTAAACTCTCCCGTATCTGCTCGATTGTGGGGTTTGTGTTAGATATACTTTTAACAGATTCTACAGTCGATAGGCTATCGGTACATATAGTAAACTTTCCAGTTCTGCCTTGTGCGTAAACGATGGCTTTCAGAATAGCTTCTACTTCGGCTGAAAATACAGAGTAGTATTCTGGTAGTGATCCTGCTGATAGAATTTTACCATTGATGTCAACGCATGCGAATGCAGTGAGTTCAGCTGATTTTGGTGCGTCAGTAAATATCCACGTTCGATTATCATAAAATTTCTTGGCTGTTTCATTATAAAATAGTTGGCGGAAAGTTTCCCCGTTTGTGTGATTTTTTTGGAAATTCCTGTAGCGCGCAGTTAATAGAGGATTGTCTAAGAAGCTATGGAGGGGCGCTGGAGATTTTCGGTGCTGTTGGAGTTGCGATATTCCATTCTTTGGAGAGAGCGGCGCATAGGCGTATTGTGGAGAGGTATCGGTAAGTTCTCCGTTGTTTTATAGCCTTCCGTACCACAGTTTGAAGGAGCTGTTTGGGTGAGCATAACATTTTCGGGATAAACAGGGCTGTTGTTTCTGCAACTCTGTCCTCTATTGTTGACAAACCCGCTTCTGCTAGGACGCATTTTATTGGAGATGTTGGAAAGGCGTTGATACTGCGACGAACTGCTGTGTGGTAGGCTGGTTTAAACAGGCGGACATGTGACTTTGCGCACCAGCCGAATATTGGCAACGCGTAATCTATTTTTGGCAGTATAAGAGCCCTGGCGACATTAATAAGACTATTTGTATTTATTAAGGAATGTTTGGAGCTAAGATATTTTATAATGTTTAGTTTTTTTTTTCAAGGTTATCTTTGAGATACAGACAGTGATTTTTAAATGTCATTCTCTTGTCGAAATATAGGCCTAATATCTTAAGAGCCTGGACGCATTCTATAGTAAAAGTTATTAAAGCTTAATCTAGAGTATGTACATCTTTTTTTTACAAATGTGCAAAATTTTACATTTACTGGGATATAGGTTTGCACCAGAGCCCAGACCCCAGTTGTATATTTCCTTAAGTATATCTTTTAAAATATTGTTAAGTTTTGTTAAGTCCTTGATTTTACTAAAGATTATGGCATTATCTGCGCACATGATTAATTGAATTTTTTTATGATTAGATACAATTTTGTTGATTTCTTCAAATGCTATAATGAATAGAATAACCGTATAGATAACTATATTGAAGACTTTTGTACCCACCCCCCATTGTTCGAGTTGCTGAAGAACAGTATGGGCTCCCACGCGATCAAATGCCTTTTCGAAATCAGTCGCCAAAAACGTGACATGATTTCTTGAGGAAAGGGCATCTGACACGAAGTGCTGCAAGTGCAGCAGAGAGTCCATCGTACTGTGTTTGGGCTTGAAGCCTACTTGGTTCGTGCTGATCATTTTTTTTTTTGGTAGCGTACCATAAGAGTCTACGGGCAATCATTTTTTCGAATGTTTTGGCGATACATGGAAGTAATGAGATGGGTCGGTAGCTAGCAACTTCATCAGATGGCTTGTTTGGTTTTGGGATAGGTACAATGATGGCAGATTTCTACACGTGGCGGTACTGACCAACAGAAAATATATTGTTGTATAGGTTTAAAAGCTCTGCTTTGCCTGTGGCGGGCAGTTCTTTGAGCATCGGATACGAGATTCTGTCGTGACCTGGTGTTTTGCCTTTAGCCTTTGTTAGGGCAGTTTCTAGGTCTAATTCTGTGAAATCGTATTCGAGTTGTTTAGCAGATAGACTAAGTCTACCAGGAGCATGAACCTACTCAAGGGATGCTGCCTTTTGTTGCCTGCATTGAATGTTGAAGTTGCAGTCCTCGAAATACTTTGACCAAGTTGTGGCAAATATGTTCGGTATTTCTAAGGGTGCCGTTGTTAATGTATTATTAGCTGTGATACACTTAAGCTGAAGAGGGGGGACTCCCTCCAGGGATTTAATGTCGCGCCAGATTTTTTTGGAGGAGGATTGAGGAGAAATATTGGATGTGAAGGCACCGAGGCTCTCGCGTTTGGCTTCTTTAACTGCACGCTTAAAGAACGCATTTGCTCTTTTGTAAGCTATGAGGTTAGCATCTGTCATTTTGTATTTATAGGTTTGCCATAATTTTTGCTTTTTATCCCGAAGATCTCCCAGATTTTTATTCCACCAAATTATCTTTCATTTAAATGTGTGAGGTTTGGTCTGTGGAATTGCCTTATTTGCCGCCATCCGAATTTATTTGGTAATTTGGGAGACTTGCAGTTGAATGTCTGCATTTTGTGTGAATGAGGTGTGGGTATTATAGTTTAAACGAAACAATTCCCAATTGGCTAAATCAATTTTGAATTTTGGGGAGAATTTAGATTTTTCAAAATGAAACTGATTTAGTATTTCAGTTATGACTGGAAAATGATCGCTGCTGTATAAGTCGTGTAAAACTTCCCAATTGCAGTGTGGATGCAGATTAGAGGAGATAAACGTGAGGTCTATGTGTGTGGAAGTTTTATGTGTGGAAAAATGTGTTGGACTGCCATTATTCAAAAGAGATAGGTTTGTTTTTGAGACGGCTTCGATAATATTTTTTCCTCTGGAGGTGGTGCGTGAAGAGCCCCAAGCAAAACCCCAGGCATTGAAATCTCCAGTAAACAATAGTGGAGCGGAGAAGCTGTTTATTATTGTAAGTATTTCGTTCCCAGAAAAATATTGATCAGGGGGATATAGCTGTTAAGCATAGTAAATTTTTCGCTAAGTTTTAATTGAATGGCCAAGTGAAGTATACTTGAGCTGGTCTGAGAAGGGAGCAGAGAGTGCGGTAGGTGCCTTTTAACAAGAATTCCTATTCCTTGTTTGGCATTAAGGTTGTGTGGTAGGTTAGTGAAGTAGTAGTAGTAGTTGTTTGTTGCAGATTATGTTTTTTGAGTTAAAAGGTAAGTTAGTTTCTTGAAGACATATTATATCTGGATTTATTTTATTTATTAGAATCGTTAATTCATCAAAATTATTTATATATCCTTTTAGATTCCATTAAATAACTTTAATGGTCATAGATAAATGAAGTAATAATTGATATATGTATGTCTTCAGGGAACATAGTATTTTTTTATTTTTTATTTATTTATTAATATTATTGTATCAGTCGGACATTGACTCAGTTGGGTCAAGATCCATGGTGTTATTTAGTGTTGAATCAGATAATGACTCAATTGAGCCACGATCGATGGTGCTGTTTTGTGTTAAGTGTGAGTGAGGAGGTGATTTTGGTTTTGTTCGGTTATTGAGTGTTTTTTCTAAGAATTTAGATAGAGAAGGGGACAGTTGGGATGAAGAGGGAAGTGATGAGGAGAGAGTAGAAGGAGATTGAGTGTTATTTTGTGGAAGAGAGTCGGACGACGAGAGGCGATCGTCAGAGCCACCAATATTGTTCTTATCAGTGTGACGGTTTATGTTGTACTTTGCTTTTTGTGCTGTGCTATTTTCTTTTTCCATGTTTGCTGTGACTGCGGCGTAGCTGTCGGACTTGGATTGTTTAGGCAAGGCAGCTTTGTAATAAAGCTTTGCCTCTCTCATTGTACACTTCTTCGTGGTTTTTATTTTCAGTATTTTTTTTTGCTGTATGAATGCACTACATTTTTTGTCTGAGGCAGCAGGGTTCTGTGAGCAATTCACGCATTTTGGAGAGCAGGTACCAGAGTGCGGAGTGAGTCCACAGTTACTACAGTAACTGTGCAGTATTTTTGGGTATGCCCGAGTTTTTGGCAAGATTTGCACCGCATGGGATTCGGAACAAATTCGGATACCTTTACAGTGTGCCAGAATATGTCGATTTTCGATGGAAGGTTGTAGAGTTCGAAAGTAAGAAGCATAACACCCGACGGTTTTGCTACACCCTCAACTTGCTTGGTGGACTTGTAGATTGCGATAAATAATAATAATAATAAAATAAATAATATCAAACGATTTTGAAAATTTCATCAATATCGGACAATAATTAAAAAAGTTCGTTATACAACGAAAATCGTTACTTTCAAGCAAGACATAACCACGTACATTGCACTGAGCTGTGCACACAAGCAACGAGAACGAAAAACGTGTGAGCGAGATAGACATACAAATATGTGTTCATTTTGCAGCCGCACAATTTTACGCTTCGTGGCATATAAGAAGTTGCCTATTTTTGCCACATCGATTTTTATTGGCTGCTCCATGTGCACACAATCGGCGTACACCTAGTCATCATTAATCAAATGATCCGTTGTACCAGAATCGAGGATACTTTTCTAATTTTGCAGAAGTTACTCCAATTTGAACTCATATAATTGGAAATGAAACTCAAATGGTCGGCATGTCTGACTGAAATTATCTTTCGTGTTATTCATATGTATGCACAACCAGAGTACTTCAGCTTGCACTGAATCGAAATCGTTTTCTTGCGAACGTCCGTGTGATTTTCTGTTTTCCTTTGAAATATCCCACACGAATACCAAAAACCCTTGTACGCGCAGTACTGGAGTAGATTGAACTCCAAACAAGTAACCAAACTAAGCAATTAAAAGTTAACACACTGATATGAGCGTAACTTTTAAACAATATGGCACACGAATCAGCTACGGACGGGCGTTGTGCTCAAAATACACAACAAGTTTGACTCAGCACTCGAGGCTGATTCCAAATTTCATGTCTGTTTAGGTATTCTGGAAGGCTAGATAGATTCGATTTTCTCATTTAATTTAATATTAAAAATGCGCTTTCTTTTGATTTTAGAATTATAGAAAGTTTTGCTAAAAATTGTAACGTAAGCTGTTTTTAGAAAAATAACAGAAGTGTAGATAAAAACCCCGACAATCCGCTGAGCAAGATAGAGTATATCTAGGAATACATACAATTGGAAATCTTTCCAGGAAATTGTGGTCTGCACGGTACATTTATTTTAGGACAATGACGCCTGTTTAACCCAGTACTGCGAACCCAAAATAATAACAACATTAGCGTCAGATTTGCTTCCTTCAGCCTGTTACACATTTTTAACAGACTTATTATAAACTCGTTTAATTTTTAGAGGGCCCTGCAAGTGTTTCAAATCTTTTGGCCTGCTAAAGAAAACCTTCCATTCTTGTAATGATACATGTTCTCAAATTGGACATGAAATAGTCGGAAATCTCGACTTAGAGTTTTGATATAGCTTAACTTTTTACCATCTTTTTACTCAAGTATCGATACAGGTACTTCTCATGATCTTTATGAGACAGATAAGAAGTGGGCTCTATTTTTCCTGCCTAACAGCACGACTCAAGTAAGTTCAAATTATATTCACATGAATTTTATCATATCAAATGCTGCCAGTCTCTGAAGTTTTATGCAGGTTCGGTTCATTGGCTCAAACCTCTAACCAAGCTTTGGTTCGCGAACGGATTTTTAACATCAGCACCCAAAATTGGTTGGCACATTGGATCCATTTATTTAACAAAAAATATTTAAGTTTTGTAATGGTTTTGTATTTTAGCCCATTTACGTTTTTGACAACTGTTTAATTAGAATACGTCATACTTTAAAACGACACTTGTTGAAGATAGGAAGGAATAAACTTTTTAAACAACTTTGGAATTGCCGATAGCTATGTGGCCTAAGTGGGATAATGTCTGAATCTTTCCAAACTAAATGGAAAGATAAGAAATTAAATAATAAATTTAATGTCGTATAAATTAAATTAGATAGAATTAAACTATAAATCCATTGTTGATGGGTAGTAAAATTACTAACTAAATATGTATTACAGTTTGAAAAAGTCAACAAACGAATTGGGTATTTAAAGATTACCGATCGCGTGAGTGTTGTTCAATATTATAGAAGATCGCACATCTGCTCATTTGCGTTTAGAATTTACAAATGTATTGAACTGTTTAGGATCTTCAGAAAACTGCATCTTGAAATGTTAAAAGTATGCCTTATACAATGCTCGTTAAGCGTTAAAAAGTAAGAACCAGTGATCTCATTGCGCCAGAAAATAAGAAGGAAAAGATGCGACCAATGTGCATAGGAGAGAAGATTATTTAATTGGTTGAAAATGGTTATATTGAAATAGGTACTTTTTGTCTTGATGATGTCTCAACATCTCTAGAATGCGAAACCCAAATAGAAATATTATTTTATGGCGAATTAACAATATTTAACAATCTCCAAGAAATATTTTTACATTTTAACGGAAATTGTACTGAAAAAAATTGAGGTTACAACAGCAGAGTCGATATAGCCATGTACGTCGGTACACAGTATGTGTAATACATTGTTAGTGTTATCTTTAGTTGTCTTGATAATTTGGTGTGTTGAATATTGCGCACTGCAAAAAAAAAACATGATGAATTATTTGTGGTTAGGGTTGGTAGCTGGTATTGCACAGCTTAAATGTATGTCAGCTTTCTTGATTATTCTCAGATCTTGATGCAATTTTTAAGTATCGCCAAAAACATGTATTTTTTCTGAGGTGTGTCTGGTTTTACGCTTATTGTGGGCGAATGGAGTGTGGTATAAAAATAAGGAAACAAACTTGTATTAACTGTATAAATATGTAGTCGACCAACTTTAAACTTAGAGCTCTTACCACATCGACTCGGCTTGTGATGCTGACCAGGAATATATATATTTTATGGGGTCACGCCTCCTTCTGCCTGAACTCATCTAATTGGAAACGAAGCTCAGAGGGTATTCAGGGTCGGCATACCGGGCTGTTATTTTCTTTCTTGTTTTAAAGTTCCTGACCAACCTTGGTTTGGATCAGGCCACTGTATCACATAGCTCCAATTTAAGTAATCTGACAAACGTCAGATGCAAGATACGTCTTTAGTACAGGAAACCTCGTTGTCTGTTAAGGTATCCAAACCAAACTTACACAGTGGGTGCAGAATGTTTTTGTACACTCTGAGGGGTATATTAGGTTGTGAAAAATACAAGCGAAAGGCGATGTAGCAGACCATATAAAGTATATATATTCTTGATCAGCATCAACAGTCGAGTCGATATAGCCATGTCCGTCTGTCCGTATAAACACACAGATCTCAGCTATGATAAGACCTACACGTTGAAACAAATTTAATACACCGCCCCTTTGCTCACAAATAGATGATTAATGTTTTAAGCTTCTTAGTTTATAAGACATCACACCTTGAGTACTTGATTTTGCTCTAGAATACTACGTAGTATCTTACAGTCGGCTCGCTTGACTGTTGCCGTTCCTACTAGTGTATCAATTCGAATCAGTTATACTCATTAGTACAATGCTCTTGTTCATATTTTAAGGACTGTCAAGTCGCGGACTTCTAGATGTTTTTGGGTTGAGCAAATATTCGTTCAACTTGATTATTGTCAAGTAAGTCCGGGACTCGCTCGTTCGAAGATATATGAGTCTAGGAAGCAATAATAAACTCAATATGTGTGGATCAAAAGCGAAACAGCAAGTTGTTCCACAGTTTCATAAATTGCTATTAATAAATATTCTAAATTAAAATACTTTAGTGAAATAAAAGAAGCTGTTTCAATTATTGTTCACATCAGAGAAGTGCAACAAGTATTGAATTTTTAATCTGAGCCGAATATTGAAATATACCCGTTGTGATTTATTCTAAGCGTAAGCTGCTAACACTTGATTGTGATTTGAATTTTCTGTGAGCTGAGCGTACGACACGCTCACAGAACAAGTGCTACTCATTTAGAAAGCGTTCAAAAGAGCTGATGCTACTCATTCAGTGAGAGTTCAAAAGCGGGTGCTACTCATTCAGTGATCGTACATTGACCCCGTGACACTTGTTCTGTGAATAAAATTTTAGCGTCCGACACTCGCTCTGTGAGCGTCGCGCTTCTTAGTCTGTGATTGGGACGTGAGCGTAAGTTGTGCGTTAAATGTATGCCTGCCACAACGCATGCAATAAAATTAAGAACGGTAAATAAGGCTCTCTCGCTCTCGCACTTTGCAAGAAGCGTTCACACAAACCAGAAAAGGTCTTTGCTTGTGCGTCGCTTAGTAGTCGCGACTCAGTCTATGCGATTCTCATACAATCGTCTTTTGATACTTGTTTTGTGATTTTTTCTGATACTTGTTTTTGAGCGTCGAAAACCAACGCTCACATTTCATTCATCCCCCACTGATTTTTCTGATAATTGCTTTTTTGGTGAACAAAATTTTCGCTCACATTCACATCAAGTGTCTGTGATTTTTCTGATACATGATTTTTTGGTGAACAAAATTTTGCTCACTTGTACTTGAACGATACTTGATTGAAAATGTAGAGCTACTACTACTTGATTTGATTTGATCGAGTATACCGTTGCAATTCTCTGGTTCACATATTGCGCATCAGAAAATTATTATGTATAAGTTCTTAAGAAATACCTTGCAACATTATGAAATACCACAGCAACATTGTGCTACACCACACTTCATCTCTTCCTTACAAGTATCATTTGATGTTTCTCACATGTAAAAAGTTTTAGTTTTAGATTTACAGAGTAGAATTACAGAGAAGATTATTGTCGTTAGAATTCAAATGTGTATACTCATTTGTCAACATCCCGTTCGATCCTGAAACATAGTTTCTGAGTTAAGTAAAACAGCGATCTTGGTGATGCAACGTGTTGTCTCTACAATAGGTGTGCTGTGTTTAACTGCACAAACCAAACCATCTGCATCTGTCTTCATAACCTTTGCTAATATCCAAGCTATGGGAGGTGTGTTGGTTTATACATGTGCGCGCATTTGCCGCGGCGTAATACAAAGCGACGTAGTCTTGCCAAAAAGGTCTGTGCTGAGATCAGTAGCTAGTTCCAGATGAAGCGCAGAAGTAGCTAAACAAACGAATAGGCAAATCTAGCCCTTCTCTTACGAGGATTGCGTCCATTGTAGACCTTGAATGTGATGGGCCCAACGTAGTCGCAGTCAGTGTTTCAGAACGGAAATGCCTGTGTCACTCTTACTGCTGGTAGATCAGCCAAGAATTGTTGTGATGTATGCTGACGTTGCCTGAATCATTTCAAACATTCGTGTGTGATTTTCCGTGTTAGGTTTTTGGCACCTAAGCAGTATTGTTGTGGAACGATTACAAACAGTGCTGAAACACCTGGAAGTATGTTAGATGTGCTCCAGCTCCAAGGTGAATTTAGTGGTGCGATGATTCTTGGGTAAGATGATTGAATGTTTCGTTGAGAAAATCAATGCGGAATTACTTTGGCGTCCGCCTACACACAGGAGTCCTAAGTTATCATTTAAGCGCGACAGTGTGCGCAGTTGTTTCTCAGCGGCTGCTTATCGAGCAACTGATTTGCTTGCACGCTTCTTGCAATGTGCGAGAGCGAGAGAGCATTATTTACTGTTCTCCATAATTTTATTGCATGCGTTGGTAAAAATATGCATACATATGTACGTACATGCATATGCAAACGTATATGTATGTATGTATGGATTTATGTATTCATCTATATACATATATAAAACTCGTTGTCCTCACTGACTGACTGACTTACTTATCACGGCTCTGGCCAAACTACAAAAGCTACATGCATGAAATTTGCACACAACGTAGCTCTCATAACTTTATTGTGCAATAATACGGCTTTTTGCGAAATTTTTAGTAAACGGGGGTGAATTTCGTGGTCAAAGGTCAAATAGTCTTAGTATGAAAAACTTTGTTGTTTCTTAAGATATCGCAATCAAACTCACAGGTTAGTGCTTGTCATATAGATATGTACATATGCGAACCGATCTTGGTTCAGATCGGACCACTATCATACAATGTAATAGTTACAAAACAACACTTAGTTTGAAAAAGTTGGTTGTTTTTCAGGAAAACTCTCAGAATTATAAGTTTGGTATATTGATGTACAGTGGTTCCAACGCCAAATCGGACAAGACCTTTTAATTATTTGAAGGTGTGTTTTCTTGTGCAGTAAGTTACTTATATTCAGTTTTAACATTTTATCCTAAATCTATAATGCCTTATCTTTCTAAAACAACAAGAAAAAATTTAAATTTCAAAACGTAACATTTTATTTATTTAAAAAACAAATAACATGTCCGATTTCGAGCTTCAACGCCAAATCGGACAAAAGAAAACTGCAAGAAAAAGATCCGTTATTTTAAGGAGATTTTCGTTTTTGTTTTGCTTATTGCATTTCGTTATGTACTTAAGTTCTTTAAAGTATCATTAACATAAATTATTTTTGCGAAATGGGTCCACGTGGGAAGAAAACTGGTGTTGAAGCACGCCAAATAATTTTAAAACTCCATTTCGAAGGAAAAACGGTCAGAGAAATAGCAGATCTGGTCGGAAGGAGTAAATCTACCGTCCATGATGTAATAAAAAGGTTTCGTGAAGATGGTAGTTTATTAAATAAAAGCCAGGAGGGCAAAAGAAAGCGACTGAATTCCAGAGAAGAGCGGTCAGTTATAAGGGAAAATAAGGTTAATCTCTTTAAAACCGCTAAAGAGCTAAGGTTGTCGGTGAAAACCAACTTTGGAAAAGATGTTTGTGACAACACTATACGCAATACTTTGCATAGGCATGACTTTCATGGTCGAGTTGCCCAGAAGAAGCCGTTTATAAGCCCTAAGAACAAGGCGTTCAGGGTGAAATTTGCAAAAGAATACTTGCTAAAAACCAATGATTTTTGGAACCATACATACACCTTACCGTCGGACCCATGTAAATTAAATTTACTTTCATCAGTAAATAACACCTTTAAATCACATAAATTATGAAAATAAATTATTTTAATGTGATATACAACCAACTTTACATGTATATCACCATAGATAGTGGTCTAATAAAATATGCCATAGTAGCAAAACAATACTTAACATTAAAATTTAATATTTTAAACAAAACTGACAAATAATGTTATGCTTATGACATTTATTTGCATAATTTCAATAACATATATTGAAATTAAAATTCTATTTAGCCGGTTGTTTTGTTTCTTTATACATACATAGCTAAAGTCAGCTGTTTAGTTTTCCCTTATTAATAGAACAATAACAGCAACAAGTCCACAGCGCTGCTAAATAACCGAATTCTGTTAAGCACATTGAGATATTACTAGAAAAAGTCCTACCTAATATTTGTTTTGCAGTACCTTTTTGGTGGACTTAGCCAAAACGATAAAAAAAAAAAAACGTGCTCAAAATTCTCTTTTTTGTTGCCTAATATAAAGAAGATAACTCTTACAAAAATAATCGAGTACACCTTAAAGGTAATACAAGTGCAGATATTTTTCCCAATTATTCTAATATGTATGGGAATTGTTATAACAACTTTCGAAGAGCTCATTTCCAAAACATTTCTAGATGTTTTAAATATATGTAACAAGTCATAAACTGGTATCTGAGGGCGCTATATTAACAGCAAGAAACGATGCAGCAAACTTTGTAATGGATCTGGATTACAAATAAAATGTTTTCCATAAGTATGGAATTGAAGCCATAGTATTTATTGGTTATGCTAAAGGAGAAACTGCATTCATTCCAAGGGACTAACATTAAAGTTGGCAGACCTAGACCTGAGAAATGATTGATTTCTTTATGGTCAACTTTATATTGCTTAAGAGTTAGCTCTGAGAGCGACTTAATAATTCATCCAAAAAATTTAGATGGCATTGTCTTTATATTGCATCTAGCAACCTGCATGCCAAAATTGGTGTCCATAGGTGTTCTATTTACCGGGATATTCGCCAAAAACACATATTTTTCCGAGGTATGTCTGGTTTTTCGCTTATTGTGGGCGAATGGGGCGTGGCATCGACAAAAAAAAGATTCTTGTATTGACTGAGTAAATATGTGGTCGATACTGACTAAAACGGATATTGTAACTCTTACCATCTCTATGTTCTGTTTGTTCATACGAACATACAGACGGACATGGCTCAATCGACTCGGCTTGTAATGCTGATCAAGAATATATATACTTTATGGGGTCTGCCACGCCTCCTTCTGCCTGTTACATACTTTTCACAAACCCAATATACCCCTCAGAGGGTATAAAAAAATTGAAAAATAAGAAATATAATTTCCAATATTGGCTTTCCATTAAAAATACATTTTTTAATAAATTTTTATTAAAAGACATTAAAAATAATGAGCTTTTTACTGCTAATGGTGCATGTTTATTGTTTTTTTTTTGGGAATAATATTGCCAAATTGTCATATTTGTGACAGGCGTACGTTTAACGCACAATAAACTTAAGCTCACGTCCCAATCACAGACTAAGTAGCGCGACGCTCACAGAGCGAGTGTCGAACTCTTAAATTAAAACAACGAGTCTCGGCAGGTCAATTAACAATCACTGCACGAGTAGCACCCGCTTTTTGAACCCTCACTAAGCGAGTAACACACGTACTGTGAGCGTTCAATTCACCAGTAGCACACGCTCCTTGAACGAGTGTCGTACGCACAGCTCACAGAAAAATCAAATCACAATCGAGTGTTTATAGCTTACGCTCACGAGTAAGGTGCGAGTATTGCTTATTTAAATTACGATTAGTGATTGAAACACAAACTTTCAGAGCGAGTAAATATCATGAAGCGCAATCTGCAGGATTTTCCTTTGCTCTGACATGATGATAAGCATGTGAAGGAATGATGCTCAGAATCTCGGAGCTGTGATTGGCGACAAATGTCTTCATTTTGGATGTGTTGTTTAATAACCAAGCTAATACAATTGTTGAATCGCACCAAACGTGTACATTGATGTCGATGTTCTTCAGCGCAGTTTTGATCGACGCAACAAGTCGACTCAATTCGTCAATTCGTATTTTTGCCAGTGTGTTGCCAAGTTTGTTGGAAGTGGAGTGTCCCAAATAAACTCATGTAGCCATATGGAACAGAATCTTGAACTGAACGACAGCTGGAGCCAATATTATTACTTATTGCTTGAATTGTCAAGTTCTTTACGAATACGTTTATGTTGTGGATGAGTTGGCTGTTTGAAGCCCATTATCCCAATTCGAGTGTTTTAGAGATTGTGTTAGATCTTCTCTCCACAAGATTGGATAGTAGTTGCGGTGGTCTTCACTGATCCAAATTTAGCGAAACATTTTGACAATGTCTGCCGTAAACATAAAGTGAATAATTCGACAACGAACGCATGCATCAAGAAAGTTTCGCTTGATGCCAACATGTAATGCTTTGTTTAAGGAGACTCCGTCGTTCTTGAAAAGATCCGTCAAAAACTATGCGATGATGTGGTGCGATATAAAATACTCGATCTTCGTGAGTATTCACCTCGACTAGTGTGAGTTCTCGCATATGCCCTAGACTCTCGTAGTTTTGCGTAAATTTTACATATTTGTTGATGTAGCTGTGTATTTTTCAGTAGTCGGCGTTCTCTGCTTCGAATCTAAATGCTGCTCCTTGTAGAGTATTTGCAAAGCTTGTATTTGCACGTTAAACAAAGGTTAAGTGATATACCTTCCTTTGGTAACTTTCAAGTGTGTTGCACGAAAGTGTTCCTCCACCATCGTCGTCAGTGTTAGGTAACAGGCCAGTATCGATGTCCTCTAACGTCCAAAATCTTTGAAGTGATTCGTTGATGCCGACAGAAGTAAGAGGCGCAATTTAAGCTGCTTATATCAGGTTTGTGGCGGTAGCTGTAATCACCCATCCAAAAATGGAGGAGATAGCTATTACATCGGTTGTCCTGCTGATCTATTGAAGCTCTAAATTTTCTGCTGTTGTAAGTGCTAAAATTAATTTTTTTTTTTCATTTAAATTAAATGGTGTAATATGAACAGCAAAGCTCAAGGTATACATATATTATCTATTATTTACGATAAATGTGCATACATGTTCGTGGTGTTCCCTGGAGTATTTATTAACAAGAAAGAAAATTTCAATACCCTCTGAGCTTCGTTTCCAATTATATGAGTTCAAATTGAAGTAGCTGCTGCAAGAACTTAACATGCACACATATTTGTATGTCTGTCTCGCTCGCACCTTTTTCGTTTTCGTTGCTTGTGTGAAGAGCTTAGTGCAATGCACGTGGTTATGCCTCGCCTGAAAGTAACGATTTTCGTTGTTTGAGAAACTTTTTTAATTATAGTCTGATTTTGATGAAATTTTCACAATCGTTTGATATTATTTGTCTGCAGGTATATACTAAGTTACAACACTATACGTTAAGAAATAAGTGAGCCCGCCGCTTGCAAAATTACAACGTAATTGTGCTTTTGGTGGGCGAAGGAGGCGTGGCATCCAAAAAATTTTGATGGCATTGGCTTTTGTATTGCATTTAGCAACTTGCATGCCAAAAATAGAGTCCCTAGGTGTTATATTAACTAAGATATTTGCCAAAAACATGTATTTTTTTCGAGGTATGTCTGGTATTTAGCTTATTGTGGGCGAATGGGTCGTGGCATCAAAAAAAGGAAACAAACTGTTTGTTCATACGGACAGACGGACATGGCTATATCGACTCTACTGTTGATGCTGATCAAGAATATATATTCTTTATGGGGTCTGCCACGCCTCCTTCTGCCTGTTACATACTTCTGACAAACTCATTATACTCCTCAGAGGGTATAAAAATCTTGATAGAATTGAGTCGGTCGTTGACTTGGATATCCTCTTGGATCCAAAACTTAAGTTTGATAGGCACATTGCTTCTATTGCCAATCGTGCATTTGGTGTCTTGGGTTTCATAAAGCGTTGGTCGAAAGAATTCAACAATCCCTAAATAACTAAATATTTTAAACTTCACTTCGAGTTTTATGTTCTTCGTATAATAACCTTTATCGTGTGGTATGTAATTCTTCAACCACCACTACACTAAAGTTTTTAATTCTCTGTCATCTTTCTAGTTTATAGATTATTTAAATTATATTTATGCTTACTAACTAGTATTTGTATTTGTTTAGTGTTTATTGTTTGCGACTTTCGTCGTTTTATTTATTTAAATTAATTACGGTTCGCGCGTTAACGAGCCCTTGCTTGGTGTCGTATGGGCCACTTGAAAGTACTGCGTTTAGAACTACTTCAACGTCCAAATATATCCAAATATAAAGGGACGGAAAATAAAGGCGTCGTCCAATTGACTAAAAAAAAAATCCGAAAAATGACTCAGGATCTATTTTCGCAAACAGTAAATAAGTAATCCAGCAGCCGCGTCTTTTTTGCCCAACTGCATCCACTGCGCAAATGATTTCATTAGTTCCGTCTGCAACCTTTCGTAGCATTGAGACGTTGCTATTCTTTGTAGTGGGTAATACCATAAATGCCTATGGTCTACTGCAACATTCGTTGAGACATTTCCATGTCACATCTGTTTTGGGAAAATGACGTATCGAACTAGCTGTTTCATTAGTCGAAACGTTTTCAAATTGTGATATTTAAAAGTGTTTTCCAAACGTGGTTTGTTGTGTATAGTGCTTTAAAATAACTCATTAAAGGCTGGCCGTTTTTTGTAATCGCCACCAAGCGTGAAATTGGGTCGTCGTGCACAAAATCAATGCACCCAGCAACCTTCGTTGTAGTTTCTGCAGCTGTATGTTTTTGGAGTTGCAACCGCTTTAGTACAAGCAGTTTCTGTAGAGGTTTCATGAACTTGCCCTCGTAAATTTCAACAGTGTAGTACAGATACATGCTATCTCCAACCCGCTGGAGCTCTTTCCAAGCGGCATTGAGTCTTAAATGCATTGACTATACGAAGTCAATGTCCCATTAAGCTGTGCAATGCCTACTGAAGTAAGCGCGCGTCTTCAACCTGACCCTTGTGTGTAGTTTTTGTTTAAGTTGTTTCATGGTGAATAACTTCCTGTGAGAATTAGAATACGACAGATCCGACTCAAAGGAGCAAACATATGAAGAGGAATAAAAGATGCTGGTTCAATTATTGTTGTTTTTATTGAGATTAGTAGACTTATCTGCATCAATCTAAAACTAAAACTTTATACATGTGAAACTTCGAATGATACATGTGTAAGAAAGAGATAAACATACGAGTATAGTATACGTATAGCCTAATTGTGCCAAGGTATTTCAAAAAGTTTGCAAGCTTTTACGTAAGAACTTATACATAATAATTATCTAATGAGCAATATGTTGATGCAGCAAGAGAATGTCAATTACAGGGAAGAATATAGATAGAATTCAATATGTAGACTCATTCCTCAACAATAATTATACTTTGTAGGATGCGTTATCCTGATGACCCAACTTTTGTATCTTTTTTTGCTATATATTTTTACGAAAAATTAAAATAAGAAAAAACGGTTAATTTCTCAGAATTTAGTTCAATTTAATTTTATTAATGGAAATAGTTCGAAGTCCATCACTTTAATATATTGAAAAATATTTAATATAAGATAAATTATTTTAAGGAATATTCTTTAAGGATAACTTTAAAAACCCCAACCGAACCTGTTCAGAGAGGTTCAGTTTGCATCCTTGACTAAATTTTAAAAATATAAATTAACATTTAAACTTTGACTTTCAGATTTTCATATTTTCAAACGAGGAATATTTTGGTGCTGACTTTAATGCCCAAATCGACTGGGCTGAGGACCAACTTGTAGAGGTTCGAATTTCCAAGAAAAATACATATACCACAGATGATGCTCGCCAATTGTCTATTGGTCAGCGAAAGTGTATTTTCAGCGATGAGGTTAAGCTTAACTATTTTCCGGATGCTTACACGTTCTCATCGTGTATGAAACAGTGTCGTATGGCTAAAGCCATAAAGTTGTGCAAGTGCAATCCGTCGTTTTATAAACCAATCCGTAAGAGTCTCTACAGCTAAGAATAAAATTTATTGATTAATCAATTTAGTTATGTTCATAAGATAATGTTCCCATGTGCTCAGTTAACGATTTTGCCTGTCTCAGCGACTACAAACTCAATATAACCAATATCAGGGACTGCCTTCAGTGTGAACTCAGCTGTTCTAAGACAGTCTTTAACATAGACAAGCTCATGAAAATGTAAGCTTGAATAAATTGTAAGCTAAAGTAATGTATTAATTCTTTCTTTTTTATACATATTTTAAATTGTCTTTAAAGAACTGATCGTGCCGAGATGCCGGGAGTGCTGGTAGAGTTCCTTACTTGGCCCATTATCCGTTATAAGCGGGAGGTTCTCTTTGGTTGGGTAGATCTGCTTGTATCATTTGGAGGCATAGCCAGTTTATTTCTTGGATTCTCTTTACTGTCAGGCGTTGAGATTATTTACTATTTTACACTGCGCGCTTGCTGTATGGCTTACAAGCATCGGGTAAGTTCGAATAGCGATTTCACGTCAAATAAGTTTTAAACTACATTTCGAATCTTTGTATAGAAAGAGTTACATGAGATTGAGCAAAAAATTCGACACGAACCGCCTCTAGCAATAAATCTTCAACTAAAACTGAAGTCATATTTAAATCCAAAAAAGAGCTTAGATATGAGTCATGCTCAGCCCGCAGATACACTTGGAAAATGTGATGTTGATCACTTGACAAGACAACGAAGAAACGACAAGGTATTTATTTGAACTATTTGGATGATTAAAGCATGAGCATCTAATATTCCTTATCTGTATGTTAATATTTATGAACAAAAAGAATGAAAATTTTAATACAGCGCACTTGACAGTGTAATACTCTCTGCCTCTCATTTCCGAATTCATTAATAACAAGAAAGAAATGTTATCTTTGGCACGCCAAAGATTGGATACCCTTGCAGAAGCCTATATGAATTTACAGTACATAATGTCTTACTTTCATCTTCAAAATTCAATTCTGATTACTTACAAATTATAGCACCTATATGACAAATAAATTTTAAGGGGTTACACCACTGTAGCTGCCCGTTTTCGAGCGTTTTTTCGCGATTTTTTTAACTGGAAGGAATGGGAGGAGATCAATGAAATTCAGATATGTTTTTAAACGTATGTTTAAGTAAATGAAAAAATTTTTTTCATCGAAAACAAAAACAAAATGGCGGCGATAATTAGAATAACAAAAGTCAATTATTTTTATTTTGTATTTACAAAAAAAGAGAAAAAAAACAATTGTTTTTATTGCTCGACAATAACATTTGAAATTTAAACTAGTAGGAACGTCTACATTCGAGCCGACTGTAATACACCACAGCGTATTCTAGAGCAAAGTCAAGTACTCAATGTGAGATGTCTTATAAACTAATAAGCCAAACATAGTAATAACCTATTTATAAGAAAAGGCGCAGTATTCCCAACATTAAAATTTTTGTAAATACGATTGCTTATAATGTAGTTGCTCAATTTCAATCAAAACTGTTCAGAATATTATATTATATTTTGCAACTACGGTGTAAGTTTGGTTTGGATAACTCAACAGACAAAAAAGTTTTTCATACTAAAGACATGTCTTGGCTCTGATGTTTGTAAGATTACTTATATTTCAACTAAAATCGGTCAGTATATGTAAGTTACTACCCTACACGCACTGTGTGAGTTTCATTGCAACAACTTAAAAAACAACAATTATTTAGGGCAAAAACACGTTTTCAAACTTTTATGATATGGCGGCTATATAGTTGTCCGATCCGCACCAAAGTCGGTCAAGATAGTGATACTCCGTATGCTGCAGTATAAAAACAATGGTAACAAGACTGGGACACGGACCTACCGTCTAATTAGGAACACATACAATCAATCATCAGTTATTTATGTTCCCTATTCTTTGTGACTTATTTTCTAACAACTGAAAAATTTTCTAACAATAAAAACTGAGTTAGCACTGACACTTGGCCTTGAAATGTGCATTCTCAACACACATACTGCGAGAGCATACTCATATTAGCGTTGTTTTAACAATTGAATTTAGTTATTTTGTGGTGAATTGATGGTAAATAACACTCTCGGATTCTGCTGTCGGCCGAGGGGGTTCTATAAGTCTGGCTACGTTTGCATTTAAAAAATACGGGACTTGACCTATCTATGTATTGTATAGTTAGTGGTAATAGGTTATAAGACATCTTACTTTGAGTACTTAATTTTGCTCTAGAATACGCCGTAGTCGACTCGCCCGACTCGCAGTGAAATAAACACATTAAGAAAATAACAAACGGATAGATTATTTATTTGCTCATAAAATTACCGAACCCACTTTATTCCACTTCGCTTTCTCTCCAACAGTAGTAATGAAACAAGGAGAAATCAAATTAGATTTGATGTTTGAAATTTGTGTAATCCGGAATTTGAAGAATGTGGTCAAGCGTGGACAACTGTACTTTCTTTCTTTCTTGTTTAAAGTTCATGGTCTAACGAAATTCCATGATGTACACATTCTTGTTCCGGTTATACATAAAATAAACATCTTTATTTCAGAACATATTTCTAATTAAAAACTGGTAAATATCAGGATGATCAAAAATTACAGTTTATCTAATTGATCAGCCGATACTGGTCAATTTGAGAAGGGATTTAGATTTATTAAGGGCAAAATACTCATGTAAAATCAATTTGCATCCTTAAATTAAACATTTTTTTGTCTCTCGGCACAAAATATGTTAACTTTGCTTTATATTTCTTTCTTACCTTATTTATTTCGTAAGTTAGTAACAATTTTTTTTCACAGAGCTACCAAAACTGTTCAAAGACGCTATTCTGCACGCCGAAGATTTCGTCATTTGGTGATAATGAAAATAACAATGTTAAATGGGATGGTGATTATGGACAATATCTCCCTTGAATCTAACCCGAAGCGTGACCACAAAGTATATATAATTAAATCTTTAGTTTATAGTTACTAACCTCAGAGAAATTATAAAATATTAAATAAATACAATTATGTATTAAATATATAAATATTTGTTTAATATTACTAGACATTTTTTCTTTTAAATTTGTTTGTGATTACTAACAAAATATTTTTATTTACTAAGTAATTTTAACCGGTTCTTCTAATGGAAGCTATATAATATAGTGGTACGAAATTTGTTAACCATATGGAAAATGATAAAAATATTAAATAAATACATTGTAAAAATATTTGTTAAATATTACTAGACATTTTTTCTTTTAAATTTGTTTGTGCATTTACAATAATTTTCTTAATCATCTAATTCAAGTTCAAAAGAACAGGCAAAATAAGGTGTTTGAAACAAAATTAAAGTGCATGCAATCGAAAATAGGATTATAGGCTATGATTTCTCTGTCGAAGGACGTTACAGAAACACAAGTTAAAATGTACATATAGCACATAAACACAATTACAACGTATCATTTGCAAACTACAATACATGCGTATTCATTATTTTACTCTATGTTACTGACCTATTTTCTGGTAAAAAGCTCACGGCTGCATTTCGATAAGACTTTTTTTTTAATTGTGATACCTTAAGTATTTTATTTAATAAAAAATTTAAATTTAAAATTAGTATCCAGAAACTTTGTAATGAAATAGTTTTTGTTCGAAAAATCCTACACGAATCACCAAAATCCCCTGTCCGCGCACTACTCGAGTAGATTGAATTTAGAACAAGTAACCAAACTAAGCAATTAAAAGTTAACACACTGATATGCGCGCAACTTTTAAATAACAACGCACACAAATCAGCTACGGACGGGCGCACAGTGGGCGATTCGGGCAATCTAGCGTAACGAAATACATATTTTCAACTTTTAAAATCCGCCAAAATTTGAATGCCCACCGATTGCAAAATGTCTAATTAATAAATCGATTACATTAAAACTTGTTTAGACCATATGGTTGATCAGCTGTTAGATGTCCATCACAACATATGCAACATGTGCAACACTGTTTAAAGATTTCTGCGCAAATTTTACATTTTCGCAAATTGTTGTTAAAAATCAAAAAAATTCTTATTTCTTTCTGGTTTTTTGCTATTGAACAACTTAAGGTATGTACTTAATAAAAATAAATGTTTTGTGGCCTGTGAATATAGTATGTTGTATTGCTAACGTGTGATAGAAACTAACAAGCTTTTTAATTCCCTATTTATAAGTAACTTTCAAGTTCTGTAGACTTAAACATTATAAAGCCGGTGTTGGCCGGCAACAATGTTATACTTGTTTGAAAATATGGTTCGTCCTCTGTGTAAATTGTCCAAAATTTGGTGCGTCAAGCTGCGTCTTCTCACTATGGAGCTTTTTTTAGGTATGATGTCGGCCTGCAAGCGAACGCTTTTTTCAGTATGGCTTCAAGAAAAAAAGCTTCATGCAAATTTTCAGCATTAGTTGAGTATATTTTTTCAAAGATTCGTAAGAAGTCAGCTTGTACTGAGCAAGAATACAATTCCGTGGTTGAAAAATTAAAAAGTTTCTTCAAACGACTGTCTGAGAAGTGGAAAAAATGCCACAGGAACTCAAAGCGATTCGAGGACGACAACGCAGAATGGCTGGATGAACCATTGATTCTATTAGACCCAGCTACGAAATCGATTGTAGGACGAAAAGAAAAAGACATTAACGATTGCATAAAAATCGTCAATGCATTAAAGTTTCAAACCTTGTGGAGGAAAACTCTTGCAATGAGGTTTTGAGAGCAACGCGTACAAGCCTATATAAATGTGGAAAACGAAGTGCATCTGACATAGTTTCAATGGTAAATTCAGATCCTGACGCGCCTAAAAAGATAAAGAAAAGCTTGGGTATGGAGCAACAGCTTCCTATTAAATATTCTCCAGAAGAAGCTTTGGCACTTTATGTTGATGGCGATTATACTAAAAATTCATATAAACTTTTACAAGCTGGCACAAAAACTCGAAAAGCCAACATTTTTCCAACATACGATGTAATTCGATCAGCCAAGAAAATGTGTTATCCAGATTCCATTAGAATTGAAGAAAGCTGGGCAGAAGTTCCGTTGCAGGAATTGCTAAATCATACAATTGCTAGAATTGTAGAAGCACACGCGGAATCATTTAATTCAATTTTAGACGATGACCATGAATATACAGAGTTGACTATCTTTTCTAAATGGAGCTGTGATGGCAGTTCGGGACACTCAACTTATAGGCAGAATTTCAGCAATACGGAATCAAAAATGGCAGATGAGCATTTGTTTTTCATATGTGTCGTGCCACTACGAGTACAAATGGGAAACTGTACACTTTGGACAAATCCTAGACCATCATCGACTAGGTATTGTAGACCTCATAAAATAATTTTTGCTAAAGAGTCTACGGATTTAGTAAAAGCCAAAATTGAAAATGTCGAAACTCAAATACTTCAAATTGTGCCCACAAGATTAAGCCGATTTGAAGTTACGCATAAATTGCAGCTCACGATGATAGATGGAAAAGTTTTTAACGTGATAACAGAAACGTCATCGCAAATTTGCGGTATTTGTAAGGCCACACCTAAGATGATGAATAAATTAGATGCCATAGACAGCTTGCCAAGAAAGAATCACCTTTACAATTTTGGATTGTCGAGTTTGCATTGTTGGATTCGTTGTTTTGAGTGTATGTTACACATAGCGTATCGGCTTCCGATTAAAAAGTGGCAAGTCCGTGGTTTGGATAAGAGCATAGTCGACCAACGAAAAGCAGCCATCCAAGACAGGTTCAGGATAGAAATGGCATTGTTGATAGACATTCCAATGCAAGGTGCTGGAAACACAAATAGTGGCAACACTGCTCGAAGATTTTTTGAAAATTCTCATTTGTCTGCGGAAATTACCGGGGTTAGCCATGAATTAATAAAAAGACTTAGTACCATTTTACGTTGCATTGTGTCCGGATATTCGATAAGCACCGATATCTATCGTGAATACGCCCTAAAAACCGCACAAATTCTTTTAAAAGAGTATCCATGGTTCTACATGCCCTGCTCTTTACATAAGATTTTAATTCATGGAGCAGACATAATAGAAAGTGTACCACTCCCGATTGGCATGATGTCGGAAGAAGCTTTGGAAGCCAGCAACAAAAATTTAAGAAATTTTCGGCTAAAACATACCCGAAAATGTTCCATAATAAATACGATGGAGGATCTCATTAATTCTTTACTAGTTTCTTCAGATCCTGTGATTACAAACTTGAGTAAAAGCTCAGTAAATAAATCGAACAAAGTATACGTGTTCGACAAAGAAGCCCAAAAAACTGCTCTTAGACTATAATGAAGAATCATCGGATTCAGATTCCGTTAAGGAAAATTGACTTCTAAAATTAAATACTATTAATCTAAAAATATATTATTCGCATAGATTAATAAATTTTATTTTTTACAATAATTAAAAATATATTTAAAAAAAAAACTACAATTTCGTTGAATTTACAAAAAAAAAAATTCTTACAAAAAAAATTATTATAAAAAAAAAATCATTCAACTTTATTCTTTTAAGGGTTCTTAATATATACAAATTAATATCTTTAATAAATATTTCCTATTTTTCAAGTAATTAATTTCGTTACGCTAGATTGCCCGAATCGCCCACTGTGAACCGTCTGGAATCAGTGGCGCCGATCGTTAAACATTGCTTGAAATTTACGAAGACTTTATTGGTGCCATTTTTGTTATTTTTTTGTTTCTAGACTATAAGTGTTAAATAAATTGAAAAATTATATATATATATTTTTTTTTTGTGATATTTGAAGAAAAGTATTGAGTTTACTGAACTGCATTAAAAAAAAATTGTTTAAATCAACCACAAACTACTTTTTTCGACTCTGAAAATTAAGTTATCATCTGTACGAAGACAATTTTGGGTGACTGTATGTGTGTCGTAAATGCAATTGTTTTAAAGATTTTGCGATGAGCCGTTCGTCTTATATTTATTTCATATTTTATTATAGTTTTTATTTTCTTTCTGTACCATTTTTCGTCACAAAATTGATATATACACTTTTGCCACTAGATAAATACCTCGTAAAGAGGTTTTTTATAAGATCAATTAATATAATAAAATATATGTACATATGTATACAAAGTGCATACATAAGTACAATGTTAGTAGCGGCAGGTCAACGCACAGAACTGCGTTCACATTTTTGACTTCTGCTTTCGTTTAAAACGTGAACTGCTAACCACAGTGATTTTGTTCGAACCGAACACATTTCATTACAAAAGTTGTTTTGTGCAACCCAAATCTTATTGGATCAACTAGGTTCAATTAAGAACCGATTTGCAATCTCGTGAAAATAATACGATTTTCCTATTCCAGAATGGATAGTAAAAAGCGCCGCTATTTGACAAATATTGTACGAACTGACAATTATAGTTGCAAAATGGTTATCGATAACAACAACGATATATTTTTGTATTGACATACGTGAATATATAAATGTATATGATTGTATTTTAAAATTTTTTCTTTCAATTGCATTATTAATTTTATTTTAAATATATATATGCTATTTAATATTCTTATCCCCTAGTCAAATTATGTTATTTTCAAATCGATCATTTTATGCAAAGTTCTTGTGTATGTATGTTTAGAAATCTGCAATCGACAAATCTGGCTATGTAAGTAACAATGGATTTTTTTTTTAAGTACATAAAATTGTCCTTATTGACAATAAATGAGGTGTAAATACCCCGAGGCATAAACATGAAGACATGAAATGAAATGTAACACCTATAAGCACATGAACCCAAATCTGGAGAACATAACCGACATTTTCACAACTTTATTTTCGTCCATTTGCACACATATTTATGTACATGCATACATACATATGTACACATGTATGTACATATGTAAATATACACACTCTCGTAGCTTATTTCGACTAGCACACTACGGTTAAAAACTTATGTAGATATTTGTACCAGTGGCAAATAAAAGCTTGTAACAGATATTAATACCCTAAGTCACTAATCTGTTCGGCGAACTTGTGTAAAATCCTCATCCGCTTTAACATTATTGCGGTTGCAAATACAGTAAGAAATTCTGAAATCCCCTCGTCAAACGTCAGGCTCAGACACAAACGTCTTTCTTAGACAAACACGAACGATGTCAGTTAGATTTTTGTTTAAAATTTGCTCACTTATGAAATTGACTTCTTAAATATTTATTAAGTTTTATTATAATGATAATAATTACAATAGATCTGAGAAATATTTAAATGATTTAAAATTAACACATAGGGGTGCTTTAGGCCAGTAACATTTGTATGTATTAGCTTGCAAACCGTGCCAATCATCTTTCCGCATGTCAGACTCAGCTTTGCATAAGCTGTTTAATAAAAAAATATATTGGTTCTGGCAGCGAAAGCATTAAAATTACACAAATTAGTCGAATACATTGAATATACATATATACATACAATATATTTGTACTTCTTCAATTTGCTTAAACTTTACGAGCAAAGGGCTGCAATAAAAGTATATCGATAATTGTAATGATATTATTTTGAATATTAAATAAGGTACTATTTGATTTAAATATATTTAATTTGTAGTGTCAAATGTATTATTAAAATTAACTTTATTCTTAGTATTAATAACATTTACAAAAAAAATTTACTTAATAATAATACATTAGCTCACATCTGATTGTTATTTTGTAAAATATTTATTTTGAAAACTAGGTTTTTTTTATGAATTTTAAACGGGGAGTGATAGATGCATATCGTAAGTAGTAAAAACAAAAAAAAAAAAAAAACATTGTGCGTGCGAGTACACGAGACACATTACGGTAAAATTTTCGAATTTAAACTCAGCTTATTTGATACACCGTTTTCTAATGAAGCAAAACGTCCTGTTTGGGAGATATTTTTATACCCTCTGAGCGGTATATTGGGTTGGTTAAAAGTATGTTACAGGCAGTAGGAAGCGTAGCAGACCCCATAAAGCATATATATTCTTGATCAGCATAAACAGCCGGGTCGATATAGCCATGTCCGTCTGTCTGTCTGTCCGTATGAACGAAAGGATCTCAGTTACAAGTTCAAAGTTGGTCAGAATCGACCACATAGTTAGTCAGCCTATACAAGTTTGATTCCTTTTTTGATGCCACGCCCATGCCTCCGACTCGCTTATTTTTTAACAAATAGTTTTGTAAATTAGCGTATACTTAAAGACAAATAATATCATACAATCCTGAAAATTGCATTGAAATCGGACTTTAATTAAAAAAGTTGATCATACAACGAAAATCGTTACTTTCAAGCGGGAAAGCCACTGAAAAACATTATGAGAGCGAGACAGACTCCAATTTGAGCTCATATAATTGAAAACGAAGCTCAGAGGGTATTACACGGTCGGCATGCCCGACTGTTAAATATATCTTAAGATTTAAAAAGTAATTAGGATTCATTTTTTAATTTTTTCTTTTGCAGAAAACCGATGTTAATCAATTGCTAAATTAAACAACAGTTTCAAACAAAAACGAACACAATAAAATAAATGTTTTAGTTAAACATTGGAATTCAGCTAAAAGTAGTTCTGCTAAAGTTTTTTGAATACTTAAGAGGAAAACTACGATGTACAAAATGATTTCTATTCGGATATACTTTTTGATTACAATTTTATACTGCATATCCAAACACTCTGGACTTTTTATTATTGTTAGTGCAACCAATTCTTACCCTGGAAACGAAATACGCTCAAACCTTCCCAATATAGACCATCAACAACAGGAAAATGTAAATGAAAATGCACCTAATGTCCATACAACAATTTCTACATCACCACCAGTGGACATATCTGCCGCACATTTGAAAGCATTAAATATAGCATCGGAAAAGCCTTATACAGTCAGTGGTGAAAATACTCCGCATCATAAAAGTCCATATAACCTACTAAGCGAAGCTATGTCACAGGCCGTCAGTAACGAGTTCAGTAAGTTTAAATCAAAATAATCGAAAAAAAAAAAAAAAAACAAAGATAAAAATAAACTGTGGTGCTAAAATATAGCCGTAATTGCCAAAATAGCGTCAACATTAGTTTTCATGTAAAATATCTGAAACCTTTTCTCACAAAAACTATTAAAATTAAATTGATCTTTTGCACAAAATTGTCCAAATACTTAATGTATTTCTCCCTTATTCCAACTCCAGCTTTATTTTAACTTCATTAGCAATACAAAACCACCAGCCTAAAACAAAATAAAAAAATCCTTAATCCTTTTTTGGTTTAAATAACACAAAAAAAATCATATTTTCAAAGTATTTATTTTTTGATTTTCATTATTGTTATTAGTTTAAATATTCTTTTCTTTTTTTTTTTGTAAGGTTTTAAATTCCAGATAACTTACAATAAGAAGGCACTATCGGTAACATATTGTATACGAACAATATTTATTTAGTTAATTAATAACACTTTGAAAAGAACAATTTACAATCGTTTCAAAAAACTTATAAATTAACTATTTATATTATATATTTGACACATTTTCCAATAACGGATAAATATTTTGCTTCAAAAACTATACATATTGCACTAATACTTATTACTATACTAACTATACTATAATACTTTATAACTATACTATAAGCATCAATGTTTGGAAGTCAACATTCTGTACATTTTTCTCTTGTAATCACTACTTTACTTTCTTGGAAGAATGCTTTAAGTCAACATCGCCCATAAATGCCCATCTAACGGGGATATAATCCAAATATAGTTACAATTTATTTTTTTTTAAGCCCACAAGTATTAAAAATGGCCGATATTGCATTTAATATGGACGATCGAACTCACATAGGGCCAAATAAGAGGTCCACGGACCTTTGAGGTCAACCCAATGATCAAACACATACATACCAGAGAACTGCAACGGGTAAACTTGAGTATGATTGTTCACTTCTACAAAAAAATCAAATAAAATCAAGTAAAGTAGCTCTATATTTTCAGTCAAGTTTCGTTCAAGTAACAAGTGAGCGTCATAGTATGATTTTAATGTGAGCGAAAATTTTGTTCACCAAAAAATCAAGTATCACAACAATCACAGAATGTGAGCGAAAATTTAGTTCACCAAAAAATCAAGTTTCACAAAAATCACAGAAAAATCAGTGAGGGATGAATGAAAAGTGAGCGTTGGTTTTCGACGATTTTATGAGAATCGCATAGACTGAGTCGCGACTACCAAGCGACTCGCAAGCAGAGACCTTTTCTGGTATGTGTGCACGCTTCTTGCAAAGTGCGAGAGCGAGAGAGCCTTATTTACCGTTCTTAATTTTATTGCATGCGTTGTGACAGGCATACGCTTAACGCTCAATAAACTTACGCTCACGTCTCAATCACAGACTAAGTAGCGCGACGCTCACAAAGCGAGTGTCGGACGCTCAAATTTTAATCACAGAACGAGTGTCACGGGGTCAATGTACGATAACTGAATGAGTAGCACCCGCTTTTTGAACGCTCACTGAACGTCCACTGAACATTTCATGTGATCCTTAGCGTCGACGTTCTCTGTACTCCAGCGGTACGTATTTTTGGTGCAGGTGAGCCCTATCCTAGTAATATATTCAAAACCCCACAAACTATGTGGCACAAAGTCAGAAATGATGAAATATTTTTGGAGATTGAGAGGATTAAAACTCCATCTTAAAAAAATATTGTAAAAAAAACACCATTTTTTTTAATTGCACGAAAGCTGCATTTGTTGCTCATTAAAGTATAGACCGCAAAGTTTATAAAATACTTTTTAAAAATGATTTTTAAAAAAATCCGAATAGCGACATGGTCGATTGTTCTATGGTAAAGGTACCCGTGGATACCCGTCTGAACCCGTGGGTATGGGCTGGAAAATCTAATTTCGGGTTAGGTGCAGGCGGGTATGGGTTAGGTCGCTGAACCCGAAAATCTGGATTTGGGTGCTGTTTTGAAAAAGAAAAATGTATTTTCATATTTTTTTTATTTAGATTTTTTTTCGGGCGGGCGAGTTGGGTTCGGTTTGCAAAATTTTTTTACCTTCGGGTGCGGGTAAAATTTGGTTCATGGGTCCATGGCTGGGTCGGATTGGGTTCAAAATTTCGGCCCATTTCTAGCAGAAACTAACATTAATAATTAATTTGTTTCCATGCGTTTAATTTAATTATAAATATTTTCTTCTGCATTTCTTTAGAAGTCAGCAAATTTATCGGATAATACGACATTAAATGTTTTTAAATAATTTATTGGTAGGTTCTGTTAGCAGTGCCTCACCTGACGCAGCGTGTAATTCTGACGACTTCGGTTGCAATAACGAAAATATGCAGGATCGGCTTGGAATGGAAGCCATCGCCACTTTACATCGTCAGTTAGATGACGACGATAATGGAAATATTGACTTAAGCGAATCAGATGACGTAAGTTATTAACAAGTACAAATTTCGTTCAGTTCGCAAACCGGTTTTTATGTCCTCTAAGCATAAGGTTCAAACATTGATCTCTGCTCAATAAAAAAATTAAATGTTTTTTAACAGAAGAGTGAGCTTATGAAATAATAGAAGGTAATTTATAGAATCAAGGGCTAAACTGAAATCCATAGCTTTTGAAGAGATGCCAAGACAATAGATATATTTAATATTATGTAAAAAAGCTTATGTAATGTCTAAGCACATTATCTCAATACGGAGATGTTTGGTCCAGGTGTGTGTAATAGCTTGACCAATCGGACTGCAAATTTTAAAGCTAATTGGTCTGAAGGGGTAGTGTCACATAGGAATATAGTAAGCTATTCAGCATGTTAATTAATTATTACACATAAAGAACCAACAAAATTTAGAGATTTAATTTGTAGCGTCAAAATCTTAAGAATTGCCAGATTTTTATAATGTAGTATATTGAGATAGTTGAAAATAGGCCGACAGGCATGCCAAGTTAAGTGAATTTAGCTTTTATAGTCTTTGAGATCTAGATGTACATACATACATCGCAGTATTGACCCAGCTGTTAATGTTGATTAGGACTGTATATGTATAATTTATGCCTGTTTTGTTTGTACACAAAGGGTCTCTGAGAAACTCAATAGACTACCTTCAGACAATCTTTTACAAAGAGCTAGAAATTCATCTTTATACATATATTAAGAAAACAAGAATGGTCAGCCTAAAACTGTTTACACAACTCTGAAAAGATAAACTTTTTTTTTCTTTTCTTGATTTCCTTTTTATAATGTAAAATTTATTAATAAAATATATTTAAAAGCTTAATATAATTGCTTTGTTTATATAGTTTCTCCGGGAAGAATTAAAGTATAATTCTGGCTACGAAAAACGTCAAAAAGCATTTCATTTTAATGATGATATGCATATTTCCGTTAAAGAGCTGTGGAATGCTTGGTTACGTTCAGAGGTACATAACTGGACTATTGAACAAACAACGGACTGGTTGTCACAGTCAGTTCAACTTCCCCAGTACGTTGAACTTTTCAAAATACACAAGGTTGCAGGTGCTGCTTTACCCAGGTAAGAGCTTTAAATTTGTTTTTAGTTTTGAAATAAATCTATACATTTACTTTAAGTAAAAACTAATACCAATTGTAAAGTTAACAATATTTAATTTCAGGTTTTTTATTATTCTTTAAAACAAGAAATCACTTGCCTCCATCCTGTTTGAATGTAATTTTCAAGGTGTACTAATAACGTGTTTTTAGAAACTCTTATCCGAAGCCAATCGTCGCACTAGGTGCTCTCGCTCCAAGAATAAGTCAAAATGAGTTTTCCTAAAGTAAGCGTTTGGCCAAAGGAAAGTTGGATTAAGAACTACTTACAAATTATGAATCCATTATATATTTTCAACCAATTTGAATTTGTGGCTGCTAGAGCCCGTTTATGTGTGCCATTTTTGTTGTTAGTATTAGAGGTGGTAAACAATTGATAGCACTATCGAGAATATCGATGGTTGTTCACTATTGAGTTTTCGATAGTGTAACCAATAGTTTTGCTTACATATCACTAAATTATATTTATACTACAGCGTACGGAGTACGAAGTAGTCTATTGACGGAGGCGGTTTGTGTGTAACAGGCAGAAGGAGGCGTGGCAGACCCCATAAAGTATATATATTGATCAGCATCAACAGTAATATACATATACTGACCGATTTTGATTGGAATCGGATAACTATATCATATATTTTCTATATGATGAAAATTTAAAAATGTCCTAAATTTTTCTTTCTGCCTAACTTTTTTGTTTATTAAGATAACTGAACTAAATTCACAGAGTATGTGTATGGTAGTATTATCTAATCACTGACAAACTTTAGTTCGCATCGGACAACTATATCACATACCTCCCATATAAGTAATCTGGCAAACATTAGAGCCAAGACATGTCTTTAGTAGGAGAACCTTTTTTGTGTGTTAAGGTATCCAAACCAAACTTACAGAGTAGGTGCAAAATATTTTATTTTTTTAATGTTCTGAGCAGTTTTGGATGGAATCGAACAAATACATCATAAGCAATCGTATTTACAAAATTTTAAAAGCGCCTTTTATCATAAATAGGTGATTAATTTGTTAAGCTTATAAGTTTATAATACATCTCAGTTTGAGTACTTGATTTTGTTCTGAAATACGCTGTAGTGTCTTACAGTCGGCTCGCTCGATTGTAGCCGTTCCTACTAGTCATTTTTGGTGACGTTTATGTACATTACTCACTTTTGAACTATTTTCAAAGAATATTACTAAATTTCTTTTATATAAAAGGTTGAATAAATTGTGTCAGACCCCAGTACACGGTTGAAGAAGGAAAAGTCAATATATTCTTATTCCAAAAATCAAAATCTGTAGATTAATTTTTAATATTTTTACATTGAATTTTTGTTTATAATCGATTTGTTTGAATTTTAGTTAACTTGTGGCAATTTTGAAAAGTTGATTTGTTTAAGCATTGAGTAAACCAAGTTTTTAAATACTTAAATACAGTTGTTTCGCTTGGACACAATCGAGACAATATTGAAGGCACTATCGTCCGCTATCAATGGCTTAAAAAAACACCGACTATCGATGGTGTTGACTATCGATAGTTTGCCACCTCTAGTTAGTATGTGTATAAACCAAATTCAACTTTTACAAGATTATTTCCTGAGTTGCCAAGCAAGCCGCAAAACAAGATTTATTTTTATGGGGTCTCAACCAATACTCTCTTTATTTTTTAAGTTTATTGAAAGCAAGAATGTTTAGCCACAGTTTTGCTTGCGGCTCTGGTTGGTCTATACATAGAGCTCTTATGGGGAAACAATGAGATACTTTTGTACCTTAGGACTTTAATTTCCAATTGTATATGTTCAAATCGGAGTAAACGCTGCAAGAACTTAATATGCACACGTGCTTATTTGTCTGTCTCGCTCGCACAAAGTTTTTAGCTTGCGCTGCCCGTGTGTCGTTAGCGTTGCACCAGAGCTTAGTGCTGCGCACATGGCTGCGCCTCTGCTGTACATTTGCGTTTTTCCATTTATTTTCGATAATAACCTTCTTGGTTATTCTTAGACTGATCTTAGTGCGATTTTTAGAGCTGTTTGTTATTTTTGTCTCTCCAAACGAATATGAAAATACAAAACTATACGTAAAGAAACACGTGGGTTAAAGGCATTCAAATTTTAAACTTGCTTTGTTTCTATGCATACAAAATATTTGATTTTATTGCCTGCAAGTGAAATTTGTTGTCCCTAGGTTTTATAGTTACTAAGATATTCGCCAATTGATGTTATTTTCCGAGATATGTCTGGTTATTTAATTTTTGTAAGCAAATGTGGCGTGGCATCAAAAAAGTCAAAAATTCTTTTATAGACTAACAGTCCATACTGACTATATTAGGGATTGTAGTTTTTACCATCTTTGATATCTTTTTGTTAATACGGACAGACAGACATACGGACAGAAGAGCATGGCTTGTGATGCTTATCAAGAACATATATACTTTATGGGGGCTGAAACGTCTTTTTCTGTCTGGTACATTCTTTTAACAGACTTTTTGTACCCTCGATTCTGTTATACCAGTCACAAATTCTATTATGTTAAGTATAAAACTTATATTTTGTCTAAATGTGTAGGACAATGATATTAAAATAATTTGTGAGTGTGATTGCGTTTTCGTCATATCAAATCTTGTTGACCTTGGATATTAAAAGCGACTTTCTTTCACTAAATATTTAAAAAGCAGTCTTACTTCCCGATGAAGCTATGAGTTTTTGGTTGTGTGGAAATTTTATCCTTATATGGCAAGGCGGAAATCAGATAGTAAGTCATTCAGAATGAAGGTGTATTATATATTTGTGAAAAGAAGTAAAACTTCAAGCTGCATTTTTAGCATAATACCTTATATTTCGTCGAAAAAATCAACATAGGGATTTACTGATTGCAATGGAAGATATCCAGCTTTTTTTAAGTTGTTATTTGATTGTAAAATTGGGACTGGTCTGTACCTGTTACTATATCTCGAGATTGTAACGACATTGAAAGCTTAGAAAATTTATCGATGCAAGTCAAGAATTTTTTTTTAGATAGAGCCACAGTCTACTTGACCACTTGCTTCTTTGGGTGACGGGATTTTTTTCATATTTTCCTGTGCTACTCGTAGTGCACGACTATGTTCGCCATTAATTATTTTTATCTTTGTTTCTAATGTCATCCATCAAACTTTTACGATTTCAGAATTTAGATGTTAGGAATAGAAAATTTATCTATTTATCTAATTACTGCCGAAAAATGGTTATATTTGGCATAACAAAGGCTAGACATGTTACTCTTAACAGTAATTTTTTTCATACTAAGAATATCGTACCAATTGTTTCAATAACAACTATAAGATATAACATGAACTGCATGAAGTTTGAAATCATATGGGGATTATCAGCAAATTCGTAAATATGGCTAAAATTGCTTAATAGACAGAAAACCTTTTTCTGAGGTAATGGTACCTATGGTATCTATGGTACCAAATGCTTATTGCTTTTAATTAAATAGGATTGCTATAAAAGAACAGAACGTATTCTTACTAACTAATCGATAGTTTTTATAACAGCTAAATGATATAATGGTCTGATCTTAATAAAGTTTTTCTTGCATCTGCATTTTTCGTGAGCTTGGTTGAGATTGCTCATATGGCATGCATATGATAAAGTAGTCTGATCTGTATAAAATATGGTTTACACATGGACGTTGGTACTAAATGCTTATTGCTTTTAATTAAATAGGATTGCTATAAAAGAACAGAACTTATTCTTACTTACTAATCGATTGTTCCTATAACAGCTAAATAATATAATAATGGTCTGATCTTAATAAAGATTTTCTTGCATCTGCATTTTTCGTGAGCTTGGTTGAGATTGCTCAAAATGTTTTTTTGTTTTTCAACCGTTTAATCCTATGGCAGCTATTTGATATAGTGATACAATTTGGTTGATTTTATGAACTGCGTTCAGAAATAATACGCATTTGTACTAATTAAGAAAAATTCAACCAAAATATTCAATATATATTTATGTTTCACAACGCTTATTTTCCCGCTGCTACTTTTGAATCAAATTTCATTTCTTTTATTCCTTACTGCCAATTGCATGTTTGTGGTTAGGTATGTGAACTCATAAGAAATAATAAGCCAGTTGACTACCAAATTAATAACGATTTTATTAAAAAAAATCTTTTCATCACTAGCCTGTCCTTTAGTTTTTATAAGCAATGTATGTTGTGCTCCGTTAACGCTCAATATATAACTAATTCTACAAATTACAGAATATTGAATTAGACAGACGGTCTAGGATATAAATAGGTCATTTCCTGGGTTCGTGATCAGCAAACCGCATAATCATAATGTCAGCGCAATGATTGTGACATAAACAAGCGTCCGGCTATTGTTTCCAACTAAATAACTCTTCTATCTAGGTGTACTCCCTGATACGTTACATAATTGGGCTTTTGAAAAGAGGTGTTGGTTAAAGATACTTGTCAACTAAAAGTATAGGCCACTCTGCAGAATTTTTCCAAGCTATGTCATTTTTGAATGACCTGTGTTCTGCGATCAGTCATTATGGTTTTTTGATGTATGCCGATGATGTTAAAATTTTTTGTATCGGCTACAGAGTACAATTTTAGGACCATAATACAGCGTACAAAGTACTAGTAGTATACTGTGTTTGACCAAAGTGGTTTGTGTGCAACAGGCAGAAACCCGTGAAAAACAATTTCACAATTCCTGTAACTCAAAATGTATTGAAGATATAATTATTTTTTTTTTAATGCTTGTATTGGTTGTTGGATCTTTTCTTTTGATTGGAGAACTGACAGTAAGTTTGCAAATCTTATTAACATACCTAAAGTAACAGTCTACTGCTGGATTGTATTCTGAACGTGCGTCCCTAAAAAGTCGTCGCTGCACAATCTTGTAAAGTCTCTAACGAGGTGATTAGGATGTAATGAAAGCTTGCTGAGGTATTTTTCCTTTTGCTTCGTTATTACTTCCCTGTCTGGTAGAATATGTAAATCTCTATGTATGTTTTCATTTCAAACATACCACCGTGCCCCGGTGATGTTTCTCAAGATCTTGGACTGTGCTCTCTGGATGATGTCAATGCTGCTGTTGCTCGCGTTCCCCCATAACTGAAAGCCGTAGGTCCAGACCGGTTTTAGACCTAAGTTGTTGGGCAGGACCTTGTAGTCCAGACTAAGGAGGTTATTGGCTTTCAGCTTTAGGTGTGTTTTTTAGTTTCATTGTGCCGGCGCCAAGTGCATCTTCTATATATTTGTACTCCTAGGTACGTTACTACGTTTGCTTTTGACACGTTTGCTTTTAGCATGAGCTCTGATTGTTAATCCCCTTCCTTCCCGCTTTCGGTATCTTCCTGAAAGAACGGTTTCAATTGCGCAATATTGGCCAGCCTTTTCTTGCGCTCACCCTCCCTCGCAATGCGCACGATGTTGGGGGAAACGAAGTTTTTCACGAAATAGGGCCCGTCAAATTTGGGAGAAAGAAAACAGAAGGGATGATCCTGCGGTGGGTCGCCACTCTCGCCTCCTGAGGTCGTCGTGTCTGCTTTGATCTTATGTGGCCTTTTGTTGGTTGTTCCGGACGACTTTAAAGATTTCCTTCATTTTCCTCTCTTGCTCCTGAGGGTTGAATTCCTGGGGTGACCTCATCGTAAAAAGAATGCCGGGCTGAAGCCCGTTGAATCGATAACGATAATTCGGGGAGGAGTTCGACTCAGGAACTCTGCTGACCCTCTATGAACTGCGCGATAATGGTTTTTTTGATCCGGTTGGACCTCTCTGTTGGGTTCTCTTGATGACAGTACGGAGCCTTGAATTGCACCTTCACTCCGATGGTGTTCATACCCGACCGGAAAGTGAAAACTTGGAGAATGCGTCGTGGAATACCAACGCAACGTTTCACATACTTTGCGGCGTCCCAGAACATATCTGGCCAGTAGTAACGCTGCGGTAGTCTAGATGCGGTTTTCCTCACGCCTTGGTGCCCGGCCGTGGGTGCATCGTGACATTCCTGCAGGACCCTGTTCCTCCTCTCATCGGGAACGCACAATTTTCACGGGACATAATCATCGTCGTCGTTTCTGTGACCCAGGTTGCGATTGAGTTGGACATTTTTTTCAACGAAATCGCTATACTTTTCCGGATTTTCCTTAATACGTTCGCGCATCCTTACCAACCAATTGCAGCGAACGTCCGCCAAGACCGCTTGCTGTCATGCCTCTACCTGCTGTCTGGAAAGTGCGTCCGCCACCACATTGATTTTGCCTCGACGATATTGGACGTCGCATTGGAGCTGTTGCAGTTCTAGCGCCCAACGTGTTATTCGTCCAGATGGACTCTCTATCGAGTTCAGCCATTTCAATGCGAGGTGATCCGTGACGATCAGGAACCGGTACTTATACTGGAATCACTGCAGCTTCCTGACAGCCCATACTATCGCCAAGCATTCCTTCTCCGTAGCCGAGTAATTTGATTCCACTTTCAGTAACTTCCGGCTAGCGTACGCTATGACCTTTTCGTGGCCTTCCATCGTCTGTGTCAGCACCGCTCCGAGTCCATGGTCGCTCGCGTCAGTCTGCAGAACGAACTGAACGAAAAAGTCCGGACATGCGAGGACAGGGGCCGACGGGAGCTTCTCCTTTAAATCACGCAATGCTTCCTCCTGCTCCTCGCCCCACGGCCACTTTTGCCGCTTTTTCAGTAGCGATGTCTAGATATGCAAACGCGTGTGACTCTATCTCTGGCACGATTACCGTATCCAATGCTCGTTGGAAGGTTGCGCCTGCCGAATGTAATCCGAACGGCATCACGCGCCATTGGTATAGGCCTACCCGGGCACAGTAAACGCCGTGCACTCCCTGCTGCTAGCTGCCATCGGAATTGCCAATAACCATGCTTCAAATCAAGAGTGGATATGAAATGAGCGTGCCGCAGCCTTTCTAGAATGTGATTTATGCGTGAAACTGGATAAGCATCCGGAATGAAGTGCACATTGAGTTGTCGGTAGTCTATGCACATGCGCCATTCCCCTGTCATTTTCTTCACCAAGACAATAGGGGCGCTGTGCGGACTACGCGATCTTTCAATGGCGCCCGCCTGGAGCAGCTCATCCACTTGTTCCTTTATCTCTTTCTGCATGGCTGGGTTTTTGGGGAAATAACGCTGTTTCAAAGGCTTATTATTCCTCATCCTGATGGTGGGCTCTGCAATGTGGGTCACGCCTTTTAGCTCATCGAAGCGCGAGAGCTCCTCCTCCAGGAACTCCTTTAATTCCGCTTCCAGATCATCCGGCCATTCTTTTCCTGCCGCAGGGCAATCGTCCTCCGCATCCTCTACATCCATCATAAGCATCTCCGCAGGCTCCTCATCACTGTTTTCCGCAACCCCAAACCTACTTTTGACTCGGCGCCCGTTGGCGACCGTGGTCGCTCCTCTAGCGCCCACTTTTGGCGCGAGCGAATGCGACATTTCTTTCCTCTACGATGCTGACGGGTTGCCGACCCCGCGTGCTCCCTCAGGGTGGCATCCCTCGCTACGCCCGGATCGTAGGGTACCCCCATAATCATCTGCAGCTTCACTCTGCCACAACAAACTATTATATTCATCGCAACCAGAAAATCCATTCCTAGGAATGCCTTTCCTGCCAAGACAACCACGTCCAGTGCCTTTTCCACCTCCAGCGAGGAACCTTCGGCCAACCTGATCCGTGCCTGCACCTTCTGCTCTTTTCCTTTAATCGCCCAACGTCGCACGCAGTCTTTACTCATGAAGCTGGGGAACGGAACGGGTTTCGGGGTCTGCCTCCAGGTGGGACCAATCCGGTGCCTGCGCGTGACTTTGGATTAGCTGCGCTAGTGACGAGAAGTCTTGACGGCGGGCATATGTATAATCGATACGATGGGGCGGCGTTCTCGTATATTCGATATATATATTCCGCGTGACGCACAAGAACCCGTATCTCTATATGATAATACTTAAACCTCTTGCGCTGCCGATGAGATTTGATCTGGTCTTCCAGCCGATCGAAGTATTGCGGAGGCAGAAAGAATTCGACTCGCTGGTCAGGAACCACATTGCTGCTTTACCTTGCAGCAGTTCGCTCACTGCCTGCGGAGTGTGGTCTAAACTATTGCCTTACGTAGTGGTCCGTTGCGCCAGGATTTCTAAAAATCCGAGCGGATCAGTTTCTCCGTCGTATCCCATTCCCCATTTCCTGACCGTATCTGCCACATAGCTTTGTGGCTTCGCGTCGTAGCGGGACGGGGCTGCGGGCGTGCAAGGGTTTTTGCCGGGAATGGAGGGGATACCCTTTGCCTCAGCAATTCCACATGCGTCTTCCCGCGAACCCTTCACCACCATCTTGGGTACCAACGTTGAGCGAGGCGGGCTCGATTTCCACGCCGGCGGCTTGACCGGATTGTATAGCCAGACATTCCTCAGATCCGGCTCTGACCTCTGGCGAGATCGCTCGCCAGTACCAACAATATCATCCCCCACGGACGGCCCTGGCGCCCTCGAATATTTGGCTTCCAATTCGGCCAAACGTGCCCATACCTGCGGCGTGAGGCCACCGCCCTGGATAAATGTGGACAAGCGTTCCGCAAATCTGTCACACGCCCCTCTTTCTCGAGCCCAAGCTCCGTGACCAAATTCAGAAGCTCATCTTTGACGCGTTGGTACACCCAGCTGACGCCTACCTCATAATTCTGGCACTTACCCGTATCAATTGTGCTCGTTTGGAGATTTAAAAAAAAATTTTAAAAAAATAAAAAAAAATTTCAGAAAAATCCCTGTGGAATTATTGCACTCGTCCCACTGTGCTGTGGGATGCACTTAATTTTTCGCGCACCACGTGGCCCACTATGCACTGGAAAGTTTCCTTGTTTAATGTCGGCCCACTGTTCGACTTTGTGCACTGGCGAGCTGCGATGTACTACGCTGTTAGCCCACTGTACTGGCCTTGGCACTGTCACCTTTTCTTTTCACTTTGTTCACTGCACACTGTTAGCTGTCGTTGTTATTGTTTCTCTTCTTTTTATGTTCCACTTTTTATCATTATTGTTTTTTTTTTTTTTCACAGCACTTTAAAAAAAAAACAAATAATATCAAACGATTGAAAAAATTGCATCAAAATCGGACTATAATCAAAAAGGTGGTCATACAACGAAAATCGTAACTTTCAAGCAAGGCATTGCCACGTGCATTGCACTGAGCTGTGCACACAAGCAACGAAAACGAAGTAAAACGAAAACAAAAAACGTGCGAGCAGCTACTCCAATTTGAACTCATATAATTGAAAACGAAGCTCAGAGGGTATTACACGGTCGGCATGCCCGACTGATATTTTCTTGCTTGTTTTTTTTAAGAGTCTTTGTTTCGGGTGCCAGTTCTATCTTAAAGGGTGGTTGCGGCTAGGAGGATAGAATAGGATCTTGTTTAAAATGTTGAATACGGTTTTTGTGATAAATCCTTTTTCCTGTAGGGCATGACCATTCTTATCTGGTGTCACATCTTTATACCTTTTAGTACGACTTGCAGTCCTTTGCAGTTGGTATGTACTATATTATAGTAAATTTTTTTACGTTAAGGAATTTTGTCAGAGCTCTAAAATTTGCCTCTGTTCTTTGAACTTTAATTTCATGAATGTTACTCCTTACGAGCGGAATTACGTGGAAATTGTCCTGACCATTGAGCTCTTCAATTTTGTTAGCGAAAGTGCTTGAGCTTTTCTCACGTGTAAATATTGGGGGTGGTTGTGGATTTTTCTATTCAGCTCCAGCGGTATTGCCGGTCATATCTTGTATGGTGTCCGCCAAAATGCCAAATCCATTGAAGTTCTTTGGCATATCGGTTCAAATTAGGTTGCTGCGAGTTATCTTAAGTTTATTCGCTGAGTTTAGGCTCATCTTTCTTTTAATTTGGATATAGCTATCCATACCAGTTTTTATGGTCGGCTTTACATTTGCATTAATTGCAGTTATTTTTGCTGCCGACGTAGCTATTGTAATTGTAAAGCGGACAGTCGGTACTGGATTGATTGGTGTTTCGGTTAATGTTGGGGTAGGTAAAGCGATCATAGCTTAACCCAGTTCTCGGTTACTCGCTGCGTGCATGAGTTCGTTAGCCGACCTCGAGCGGTCAGATTGCATAGAGGGGATAGACAGTATAGACGGAGACGGGGGGCAAAATCGTTCAGTTTCGCGAGGGTTGGGGGAAAGTGATCGCTCGCGTTCGGGTTCCGGAGATACTACTGAGAAGTAAGCATTATTTCGTTGTAAAGAGAGCCGACGCTCGTCTTGTACGCGTTGTCGTTGGGCACGAATTTCGTTTTGATTCATTATCTTGGGAGACTTTTTTTGTTTTTTTACACTTGTGTTAGTTTATAAGTGTGTTAGAACCAAAAATTCTTTTCTTAGTTAATAAATTGCGAATTTTTAATCCACTGAGCGTCTTTTCGCGAAAATTTTATATTTTATTAGTAGTTTATATCTCTGCAGTCTGGTTTTTTACTATTCACTCGGAGAACAATTCGAAACACGTCAGCATTCGGCTAGGTGGTATAAAACAACAAATTAGTTATGGAATCCCGATGAAATCATTCCAAACCATTTCTATACCGCTTTTGTAATATAAAACGAAGAATCAATTCATATCCCAGATCGTTGATTTTGGCCATCGCCTTGACGGAGAGGCGATCTAGTGCGTTGTCATGGTGGTTAAAAAATTTTTTCTTTGTCATATGTGGTCGATTTTTTTACTTTCTCGAAAAGTGTGGCATGTTCTTCGGTTATTGCTCTGCCCTTCTGGAGATATTCTATGAATAAAATTCCATAATCATCCCCAAATACTGACGCTAACCTTCCCAGCCGAACGTAGGTCATTTGGTCTGCTTTCACAACTTCCGAGTTACTTGGCTTACTTTTGATATGAATCTGGTGTGTAAAAACGGCGAAAGAATTCGGTTCGGTTTTTTTCTAATAATGCCAAAACAGCCATGGAAGCATCGACACGTTGTTTCTTTTAGTCAATAGTGTGCAAACAAGGCACCCAATTCGCCGATAGTTTTTTCATATCCAAAGTATTATTTGTCCAACTCGTTCTATTAAAATGTTTACATATTCTACTATTTTACGCAATTTTATTATTCTGTCTTTCATAACGATTTGATTAACACTTGAAAATCTTTCTTTTCCAATAATGCTTTATACAGGTAAGGTAGTATAACTTAAGTGATTGTAACTTCTTATCGGGGATTCCCAAAATTTTTTCAATAGAAGCCTGCAATTGTTATCAATAAAAAAAAAAAAACTTTTTCCAGAGTTGCCACCTTCATAATAAATTCAGTCATTAAAATCAGCGTTCACAGCCGAGCTGATATAGCCATGTTCCTCTGTTTGTCTGTACGGCCGTCAGTTTTCGTACGCATTTCATATGTTAAACTTGCCAGGTCGTATTCTATTTGTATCATATATCTGGCATTGGAACAATCAGATAAAATATTAACAATGCTAGTTCGTAATTAAAGCACTGTCTGCCCTTGGGCTTCAGCATGGACGTATTACTTATAATTTTGTTTATATAAAGTACATATGTATTTTTATACCCTCTGAGGGGTATATTGGGTTTGTCAGAGGCTATTTGTATGTAACAGGCAGAAGAAGGCGTGGCAGATCCCATAAAGTATGTATATTCTTGATCAGCATCAACAGCCGAGTCGATATAGCCATGTCCGTCTGTCCGTCCAGATGAACAAAAGTAAAAAATACATGTTTTTGGCGAATATCTCAGATAACTCCAATTTTGGCATGCATGTTGCTAGATGGAATATAAAGATAATGCCATAAACATTTTTGGATGTCACGCCTCCTTCACCCAACAAAAGCACAATTGCGTTGTAACTTCGCATGCAGCCGGCTCACTTATTTCTTAACGTATAGTTTTGTAACTTAGCGTATACTTGGAGACAAAATATATCAAACGATCTTGAAAATTGCATCAAAATCAGACTATAATCAAGAAAGGTAACATACATTAAAGCTGCGCGATGCACATTGCATTGAGCCCTGCTACAACGGCAACGTCACACAAGCAACGAAAACGAAAAACACATGTATGCATGCTAAGTTCTTGAAGCAGCTACTCCAATTTGAGCTTATATAGTTGAAAAATAAGCTCAGAGGGTATGACACAGTCGGCATGCCCGACTAAAATTTTCTTTCTTGTTAGTTATGCATATCGGTAATTGCTCATCACTAACAGCTTTGGATTTAAAATATCAAATACACACTAATGATATTTATTTCATTTTTGTTTTTAGATTAGCTGTTAATAATTTACATTATGTTAGCAATGTACTGGGCATTAAAGACCCAATACATAAACAAAAGATATCACTGAAAGCGATGGATGTTGTGTTGTTTGGACCTCCTCGGGGTAAGTAATATGTCTACATTTTATATGTAACTAATAATGCATGTGATTACATTTCTGGGATGCTGAAATTATCTTTAAGTTGTGATATTAAATACTATTTATAGAATCTGGAACACGTTGGAAAGATTATATTCTTGTGACACTCCTTTTGAGTGCTATTATAGGGTGTTGGTATGCCTACCAGCAAAACAAGAATGCTAAGCGACACCTAAGGCGCATGGCACAAGATATGGAAGGGCTACAACGAGCTGAACAAAGTCTGCAAGAAATGCAAAAGGTATGTCTGTATATAAAAATTGATAATGTAAGATTTTCACCTTTGCTTAAATACATAACAAAGGAGCTAGAACTGGCTCGAATGGAACAGGAAAACGTTGCAACAGAAAAAATGGATTTAGAACGTCGCCTAAAAGAAGTTCCTTCAATAACCTCGTCTAGTTCAGACTTAGAGGTACAACAGCTTAAAAAAGAAATTGAAATGCTTCGCAATGAACTTACACGTGCAGAGTTCGAGCTGGTGGACAATTGTTGGGCACCCCCTCAGCAATTACAGTCATGGCTTCAGTATACATATGAGTTGGAAAGCAAAAATCATCAAAGAAAACGCTTGTCCGCAGAAAAACAACTGCAAACAGCGCGAGAAGCGTGCGAAAAACTTCGCAAAAAACGATCTAGCTTGGTAGGGGCATTTGTTTCGACACACGGTAAGAGTATTGACGACGTTGACCGCTCAATTGTTGAAGCACGCAATGCTCTTGGGGAAGTTACTAACGAATTACAAGAAAGACTTCATCGTTGGAAACAAATAGAAACGTGTCTGGGATTATCCATTGTTAATAACAATGGACTAGCATACTTGGAGAACGTTCTATATAATCGTAATGGTGGCATTTCAAGTAGCTCTGGAGGTGTTGGTTCCATAAAAGGTTCTAGAGGTAGGTATTTATTCATTATCAGACTTGAATCTACAAAATTTTCTGCATTTCAGAAATTGCAGCCCGGAATACTAGTAGCACTGATGACCTGGATGACGAGTCAGTACAAGGTAAGATGAATTTTGAGAATTTTTCACTGCTTGCTACGGAGTGATACTGCTGCGCTTGAATAGAAAATAATAACACAGGACAATCTAATGTAGCAGACCCCATACGTGATTGATCAACGGACATATGCTTTAAAAGATACGTTCCGTTTATGTATGCTGAAAATCATGCGAATGGCCAGACACTTAACTTTATTTTTTTATTCGTAAACTTATCACCTAAAAATATATATATATATATTAGCTTACAACTTAAGTAAAACAACAGTTATTTTCCATTTATGTTAATATATCAATAAATATATACATATATATATATTATAAAATTTGATATTTTTACAGAACAGAAACTTGATCGATCTTTGTGATGCGTAACAAATACAAAATATTTAAGGCATTATTTGAAAATTATTTGGCAAAACGAAATGAAAGCTTTAATAAGAGTTTTTTCTAAAACATATTTTCTTTGTACAATCCCTCGTCTCATATATGTAATAGTACTGTTATTGGTCGTACAACATTTTCGGTTGTCTAAATTTAACAAGCCAGATTGTAACCACTGTATTATTTTTCCTTTAAATGTATACCTAATCATTTTTAATAAAAAAAAAAAAACGCCATAGAATACATAATTGTGGAAAGACATATTAGCCCCTTTAATGAAACGAATACAGATTAGTTATATATCTTACTAAAGACAATTTTCAAACAAAACCTAAGCATCTTATTGTGAAGTATAGAGAAAAATTAATTTGTATTTGTTTTGTTTTATTTAAAAATAAAACACTTTTTTTACGACTTTAAATATAATCACTGTCGAGAGGTATCAGTGTGACCGAGCATCCAAATCGAAAGCCACGTTAGAATTATAGTTCACCCCAAAGCCAAACGAACAGCAACCAATATTAGAAAGTAATCTTTTTAGTTTCTCGACAGGATAAAAAAAAGCTTTCAACAGATTTTTTATATTCAATCGATCGGATGGTCGACCTGTTTTTCCACATATTTTATTATCCAGAAGTGTTAAGGCTGAAAATTTACTATTTATTACTAAAAACGGTAGATACGTCAGTATAAATTAAGTTTTAAAAAAGTGATTCAAATTTAATTAGAAAAAAAATGTAGATACATATATAAAATGTTAAATGTTAGTCGACCTATCGACCTCAAAGAGTCTGTTTAATTACTTTAATTGTTGGGACTTGATCTAAACTCTTCCTGAGTCAAATGCCCCTTTTGTACTCAAACTAACTACACTATATTTTGCCGAATTTTGCCTTCGTCTAAGACTGACTAAACTTTCAAAAAATAATACTAATAAAGATCTGTAAACGAATGAAATATTCATGCTCACATCTGTAAATCAGAGAACTGCATCGGATATACTCGAGTGTGTCCGTTTATCCCCAATTAAAATTGAATTCTGTGCAAGTGTCCTGACCAACTATTCGTTGGTGTTTGACTAGCTAACCTGACGTTTTCCAGTTTTGATTCTCAAAAAAATAATAGTTAACAAAATAAATGATTGTTTTAATAGTACAAAAAAAATTTGTTTAATTTTTATTTTTAGGTAAAGCTTGAAGAGTGCTAACATTAATAATCAATTAATAAACAAAAAATAAGTTTTAGAATTGTTTTATAAAATAGATAACGCTTGACGGTATTATCGAAAGTATCGATGGAGTTTCATCTTAGCGATATGTCGATGTTTTTTCTTTCCGTCGCACTATGGTCGAAAAGTCCGATATTTTGGCATAAAGTCAAATTTTTTATGAGCCCATAACTAAAAATTAAATTTATTTTATTATTGTAAATACTTAAGATAAGTTAAAACCATTTTCAAAAAATGGTTCATAGTTTTGGTTTCAAATTGACGCTTCTCTAAAGTCAGCTGTTTGAATGCAATCCTGAGTTATAGATAAGCAATCGTAAATCTTATAAAACTTCGCTATTGTGTTAAGGGTGATTGATAAAAGATAAAGAGAATTGTAAAAATAGAAAATCTTTATACAGGCATTTAAAAACAACGTTGATTGCAATTTCTCATAATTTTAAATGCTTCGTTGTATATAAGTATGTATATGTGCAATCGTTGTAGGTGTCTTTCGGCACAATTTTAACATGTATAGTCTTGTTTCGTGGAGTATTACTAGTTTTGAACGCGCAAGTAAAAGCAGTATGTTCCAGTTAGAGGTGTATTAAGATGGATCTAACAAGTTTCTCTTACTTGTTTTTGCTCCATTTCGAGAAAATTTACATGTTGCAGACAAATATTGGGTTCGCCATTCAATGTTGCAGGAGGTTTACGACACCAACAAGAACGATGATTCTGCTTTAGTCGTGCGGACATTAAAATAATTAATAAAACCGATTACGGTGTCCTATAGCTTGATCAGTTACATGAAAAAATATGCATTTTGATCATCCACATCAAGAAATATTTGCCAAAGTGCAACCGTAACTTGCAAAGAGACAAATTTACTAACTCAAGGTTGTTTTCGCAGCCGTTTATTATAAATTTGGATGAACTAATGACGGATTAATATCTATCTCTAATAGACATGTCAATAGTAACCTGTTCTGATATTTAAATTCGACTGAAAATTTAATTGGCATGGTAAATAATGAAATCGTCCTTAGCTCCGCTGGGATGTTAAACATGCTATGTGAAAATGCTTCAGAGGTATGAAACAATTTACACAAAATCGATCTAAAATCGTATTCCAGAATAAATAGCTGATTTAACAATGTTACCAATGGTTTGTATATGTCCATGAATTTGTCGAATTCACTTATACCAAGTAAATAATTAAATAAAACACAGGAGCAAAGCAAAAAGAAAAAGAAAATTACAGTCGAGTATTCCGACCGTGTAATACCCTCTGAGTTTCATTTCCAATTATATGAGTTCAAGTTGTAGTAGCTGCTGTCAGAACTAAACATGCACATATATTTGTGTGTCTGTCTCGCTCCCACAATGTTTTTTGTTTTCGCTGTTGTGTTGCCAAAATTCAGCTAATTCTAAAGAACAGAATGATTTATAATTACAACTAGCCCTAGCCCTAAAAGTGCTGAATCGGCGTTCCCACGGTGACGCTCATATTTCATTGAAGTTGCGGGCGTCTAACTGTTGATCTGATGCCGAACGTGAGCTGCTGACGTTAGACGAATTGTGAACTGCAGGTGATCTTGCACAATATCGGTCAACGACACTGCTGTTGCGCTTCCGCTTTGCCACTTAAGTAGTTTGGCAACTCGTGTTACCTTATATATACTTTATGGGGTCTGACACGCCTTCTTCTGCCTGTTTCTAAACCAATCCTTTTTCTTAACCAATCTTTGCTGAAATTTTTAGATTTGCTTAATAATAATCCCCTCAAAAAATTTATTTTGTATTTTTTGTTTAATTTATATAATGACACAAAATAAATAACTCTGAACGCGCTAGCTGGTAAATAAAATTGAGCTAAATTGTTTTGCTACTACTCTACTGAGCACATGCTTGTCATGTGCGTTAATGTTCACAGCCTTTAAACTGTAGGAGCTACATGTAGTGGGCGATTTATGGATGAAAGTTGATTTCCTGGCTTCTTAAATTTTATTTGATTGCTTGAGCTTAAGCTTTAAAAAAAAAATGACAGTTCTCGAAGAATAGTAAAGAAACAAAGACCTCAAATAAATATGCAGTGCTGTTTTGGTGTAGTCACCTCCTTATATAGTCAACACCCTAAATAGTAAACACCCAAATTATTGGGTTTTCTTACCAATGTTGTTAATAATTTTTATACTACGGCGCACAGTGGGGCCTTTCCTCATTTTGCTTTGCAAAAATCATATTTTTTGAACCAATGAATCTATTTGAAAAATTTAAAAAGCATTTAACAGAAAACTTCTTAAGCTTTAAAAAAATTTGTCCAACAATCGTTTTAATATCTGATAAAATTAACATTTCCAAACTATTATTGGTATTTTCAAAAACTATATTTAAAAAACTATTCGACTGAAAAAAATATAGTTCTTCCTTTTATGAAGCTAACATTTAACTGTCGCAAAAAGTGTAATTGTTGTCAACATATAGATATTTTATTTTAATAAGGTAAAAAACAAAACAATAATTACCAATTCATTATCATTTAAAGCAGTTAAAAGCACAAAAGGCATAAAAAATACTAAAACTCTCATTTTCTATCCTTTTCCTGTAGTCAAATAGATACTTTCGAAAACAGTCAAAACTTGAAAATAAAAGTCAAATACAACGTGGTAGTAATTATATTATAATAGTTCGGTGTTTATCAACTAACTGGTAAACAAATAGCACACGTATTGGCATGCGTTATTTTTTACCCATATGCCTGCCTCGTGAGTTTAAGTCGTGAATTCACTCGTTTTATGGCTCTCATTTCCAGAGGCACAAACAGGCGCAGCTGGAACTATATACACTTGATAGGTAAATATTCAACCTATCAATTGTATATAGTCCGGGCTCGACTTTTTTTACCACTTTTTTTTTCTATTCCATCAAAGTTAAAATCTAGTCGAGATTTAGTGTATTTTTTTAACGTTTATTGTATGCAAAGTATTAAGTTGACAATAAAACTATATATAAATATATATAATATATAATAATATATATATATATATATACTGAGTTTTACTCTAAATTAACATACTTTTCAGATGAAATCCAAAAATTCATGATCGGGGGTTCCATTCGTCAAATATTCAATGTTAAAGTAGCAAATTTTTGTTAAAATTCACCGTTTTCAACAGTTACTAAAAGTAGTGCCTACTTTGAGGGGCTGTAGCGCCCATAATCTTGGACCGATTTCAATAATTTTTTGGATTTTTAATCCTTGGAGAGTTCTTTATTGATCCCGTTTTTTACTTTTGTCGTTCCCCTTTGTCCAAAAATGATTTTTGCCAAGCTTTTCGGGCAGAGGCGCCACTGTGCGGCGTACGAATTAATCGTAGTATTCTGGGTTTGTTAGAGGCGGTTTGTGTGTAACAGGCAGAAGGAGGCGTGGCAGACCCCATAAAGTATATATATTCTTGATCAGCATCATCAGCCGAGTCGATATAGCCATATCCGTCTGTCCGTCCGTATGAACGAAAGGATCTCAGAGATGGTAAGAGCTACAAGTTCAAACTTGGTCAGTATCGACCACATATTTAGTCAGTCAATACAAGTTTGTTTTCTTTTTTTGATGCCACGTCCCATTTGCCCACAATCAGCAAATAACCGTCTGGTAAAAAATACCTCGTAAAAAATACATGTTTTTGGTGAATATCTCGGTAACTATAACACCTAGGGACACCAAATTGGCATGCAGGCTGCTTGATGCAATATAAAGATAATGCCATCAACATTTCTTAGATGCCACGCCTCCCTCGCCCACCAATAGCACAATTGCGTTGAAATTTTGCACGCCGCTGGCTCAGTTATTTCTTAACGTATATTTTTGTAACTTAGCATATACTTGCAGACAAATAATATCAAACGATTGTGAAAATTTTATCAAAATCGGACGATAATTAAAAAAGTTTGTCATAATCACGTGCACTGCCATGAGCTGTGCACACAAGCAACGAAAACGAAAAACGTGTGAGTGAGATAGACATAGAAATATGTGTGCATGTTAAGTTCATGCAGCAGCTACTCCAATTTGAAGTCAAATTATTGGAAACGAAGCTCAGAGGGTATTACACGGTCGGCATGCCCGACTCACATTGTCTTTCTTGTTTAGAAAAGAATTTGGTAACTAACACTAACTTACCAACAACACACGCGACAGTGAACGTTTTTGAACCCCGTCTGTCTCTATTTTCCATGCCTTTATGCAATTAGAACGCTCGACATTCACGAAATTTAACAGAGAACGAAAAACAGCTGAAAATTATTACTGAAAAGCTGCAAGGGATTTCAAGTCGTACTTAAAGCATTGAGCCTAATGTAACACAAGATGAAATTTGACATTCGCTACTGGGGAAAGGATTTACCGCAAACGGTTAAGGTATGACAAATATAATTATTACTTAATTTTTTGGAAATATGTAAGTGTTCAATGTTATAGTTGTGGATTGTCTTTGATGTCTCTGTTTTTATACCCTCTGAGGGATATTTTGGGTTTGTCAAAAATATGTAACAGACAGAAGGAGGCGTGGCAGACCCCACAAAGTATATATACGAGTATTCTTGATCAGCATCAACAATTGAGTCGAAGTATGTCCCTCCGCATGTCCGTCCGACCGTCTGTCCGTATGAACGAAGAGAACTCAGAGATGGTAAGAGTCAGGCATATTTAGTCGGGCAATACAAGAATTATTTTTTTTTTCAATGCGGCGCCCCTTTCGTCCACAATAAGCAAAAAACCAGACATACCTCAGAAAAACTGTATGTTTTTGGCGAATATCTCAGTAACTACGGCGCCTAGGGCACCAATTTCGGCATGCAGGAATATAGATGCAATATAAGGATAATGCCATCACCATTTTTTGGATGCCACTCCTCCTTCACACATAAGAAGCAAAAAATCATAATGCTCTTAGCTCATGTGTTTGTTAACGTATAGTTTTGTTAATTTACATATGTATGTGTGGAGACAAACAATATTAAATGACATTGAAAATTGCTTCAATATCTGACTATAATTAAAAAAGTTGGCCATACAACGAAAATTACTTTTAAGCGAGGCATTGCCACGTGCATTTCACTGAGCTCTGCTACAGAGCTCGCGTCACACATGCAGCGAAAACGAAAAACATTGTGCGAGCGAGACAGAAAGACAAATATGTGTGCATGTAAAGTTCTTGCAGCAGTTACTCCAACCTGAAATCATATACATAATTTGACACGAAGCTCAGAGGGTATTACACGGTCGGCATACCCGACTGAAATTTTCTTTCTTTTTAATAATTATTTAACCTCTGTGTTCGTGCATTCTGAAGTAAAAAACAAATTTCTGCCAAAAATAAATTATGTAAGTATTTGCTTTAGAATATGCTTTAAAGCTATCCCCAAACAACATCTTATATGGGCGGTATATTGGAATTTTGCCAAACAAAAACACGGATTCTGGCCTGATGTGTAAAGGTTTAGGGAATGATCAAATTAAATATTTGAAATGAAATTTTCTTTCAATGTGTGTCGCAGAAAAAGTTAAAGCTTATAACTGTGTATTTGGAATTTATGCAAAAAAAAAAGAAAAAAGAAAACAAACGAATTTGGCCCAATGTGCATTCGATTGGAAAAGAGGATGCCGGAACCACTCCTTAATATTTATTGTTGATCATTGAGCTTCCGCATCATTACTCAGCTCTTCAATGCCATTACCACACTTAATCCCTTTCCAGTGACAAGAAAAAAGTCAATTATAATAATAATACCCAAGCCGGGGGACAATCATACTGTTCCCTCTTCTTAGAGGGAAATGTCTGCTGATTCGTATAAATCTATTGCCGAATCCTCACAACACAATTCAATCACACCTATTAGGCTTTCGTGAAAAGCACGGAACAGGTCAATTGCATAATTTCAGATATTCGAAGCGCGTTCGAGCATCGAAACTACTGCAACGCAATATATTAGGTTGGGGAAAATGTAATGGGTTATTTTTTTGTCTGTCAGCTTTGGTATGCTCTAATTTCTAAACTATTGGTCACACTGACTTAAGCTTAGGCTTTTTAGAAAAGTGGGCTTCCCCTTTAAAACGCAGTGAAAATTTTTTGCTGGGTCGATTCTATTGTGAGAGAAATTTTGTTAAGCATGGAGATCAACAAAGAAAAAATTCGCTATATTTTGCAATTACTTTTTGATAAAGGCGAAAATGCAAGCAAGGCGACTGAAATTGTGAACGATGTTTATGGCCCCGATACTGTATCGACTAGTAATGCACAATTTTGGTTTCATAAATTCAGTTCCGGAAATTTTGACGTTAAAGATGCACCTAGAGTTGGGAGACCCTTCCGGCATGTCAGCAGCCTTAGCATCGCCCAAGAGCTTAACATTGACCACAAAACAGTTTTAAGGCATTTACAAAAAGCTGGATTCAGTAAGAAGCTAGACATATGGGTGCCTCACGAGTTATCAAAAAAAAAAATACTGGACCGAATTTCCATCTGCGAATATTTGTCGAAATGGGTCACGTACGACAATGTTGCTAGAAAACGATCCTGGTCAAGACGCGGTGACGCTGCTTCCATATGGACAAACCCTTAGCTCAGACCTCTACTGTCAACAATTAGACCTTTTGAAGAAAGCAATTGACAAAAAGCGACCAGAATTGGCCAATAGAAAAGGAATTGTCTTTCACCAGGACAACGCTAGACCACACAGCTCGGATGGGAAGTTTTAATGCATCCACCGTATAGTCCAGATCTAGCACCAAGTGACTATCACCTTTTTTTGTCCTTACAAAATTTTCTTGTAGGTAAAAGAATTAATTCAATAGAGGACTGCGAAACTAGGTTGGTCGGGTTTTTAACAGCAAGGACCAGAGCTTTTTTGAGCGGGGAATTTAAAAGTTTTCCCCAAAATGGCAACAAGTCATTGAACAAAACGGTCATTGAAATAATTCGGACTGTCCAAATCGTAATTAATGAATTTTGAAAATAATATATAAATAATGCATTTCTTTTGCCCCAACCTAATATATTGATGTTTTAGGAGGTTTAATGCACAAGATTAAAACAATGCTGTCAAACAACATTTAATAAAGGTTAAAGTCATACTTCCTCAAGTGTGCAGTAAGATGTAACACTAAAATGAAACGTAAGTGGTACAGATACATTATGTGATAACTGACAGGCTCGTAGTTAAGTAAAACATTTTTTCAAATGCAATATTTCGATACAAATAATTGGCTCCCCTAAAAAATCAACACAACAGCTGATTTGCCATTGGGTTCCCTAATTTCTTAGAAAATACTAGCTTAGCTCGTTCTCCAGAGCGAAATAAATAAGTGGTACAGTCCAGCGTTTTATGATATGCACTTGACTTGATGTTGATATTTTTGTTGTCTTAAGTTATAAAACATATTGGAGAACCATGAAATGGGAATCTTCTTATGCCCGATTGCAGCAAAATAAGCCAAGGTAAATCCACTAACCAAAGGTTTTTGAAAAACCCCAAAAACTGCGAAAAAAATCTTCGTCCCGATCTGGTAGAATATCGCGATCTTAGGCGAATTAAAAGCGTAGCGGTGAAGAAAAGGAGTTTTGCATCCCAGATTTGCACTGAATTGGTTCTACTAATCTCCAATAGTTGAGTGGAGAGCATTTTGGACCCATGGGATATTGTTTCATAGGAAAAAAAAAAATGTTTACTGGACGAATGTAAACAGTCCTTAACAATTAAGGAAGTCAAGTTTTAAAGCCAAACTAAAACAAAATATAAAAAAATTTGGTAATCGGTTTACCAAAGTAATAACTGTAAATTTGTACCACTTACTTATTTCGCTCTGAACGTTCTTTAAATTTATATAATTAATTAACGTTGGAATTTTTTTCCAATTTTATTTTTGTTACATATATAACATATTTCACGCACCTAACCTACAAAACTACTTCCACTCTTGTCCAGCGGGATAATTTGGCAAGATCGGGTGCGGCACAGCTACATATTTATATCCATCTAAGCATCTACCGTTCTCAAGCAAACTTTGGTATCGGAATTATTCACTCGGTTTACGCGATCAAATCATCGTCTCTACGATTAATTAATACTTAATTACCGGAATTATTCACACGACAATGGAGAGCAAACCCTTTTATTTTTATGGGTAAGTTAGTAAGAGTATTGACGGAACTATTCACTCGGCAGCCGGGAATAAATTCTCGTCTCGGGAAAGTGTATAAGTTGGGCTGAATTAATTAAAAAGACAGCGAAGCCAATTCCAGTTTAATTCTTTATTAATTAAAGTTGTAATAATTTAACCATGTTAGCAAAGCTACTCTACATGTGCCCTTCTGGTATGTCTATGGGACCGCTTGTGTTCCGTTAGCCCCTAACTCACAATTTTTTCTCGCTACGTACCCGCTCTTTCGCTGCCAATCGGTAAGTAGTTTTTCGCTCGCGTGCCACCGGCAAGGCAACTTTATCAGGAAGTTTTGTCGCTTAACGCGTGGTAAATTACGTCTCGCGCAGGGTTTCACATGGCCAATAGCGCGCAATCGGGCGCGGGCGACAATCATATTTAAATACTAACATGACACTGATAAAACGCTGAACGAAAACTTGCTTAAACTCGTCCCAATTTATGTCGGAAAATCATATTTGTTAGAACCACTGCGATGCACTGCCTTCCAACGCTGCACTCAAAGCAATCACTATCGCACTGCCCCTCATGTTATTTTTCGCCAAAATTATATTCACTGTAGCGCATCACGCTGACGCGTCGGCGCCAACTAGATCTGCATTAAATTGTGGACAACACTACTGTCTTACAATTTGTAGTTTCAGGTGCCGTCGACTGTAATGCTTTCATAAATTAAACTAAATTTGTATTTTGCATTTTTATTTACACTTTCCATGCATTATTTGGGGTATTAGTTGCGAGACAGATGCAAAGGCAGTATCACTTTATTGTTGATCTTTTCTATTGCTTTAGCCCAACAAGTTTCGGTCGCACTAAGATCCGAAACACAACTAACTTTGCGTCGCTCTGATATCTTGTGCCGAAGCACATGTCTTTGGAAATCTGCACCTGTAATCTGTACATCACCGGCATTGGTTCCTTGAGTCCTCTGTCCCACCGGTTTCCGCTGCTTAGTCGTATATTTCTGTCATGTTTCCAGCACTACACATGACGAGCTGCATCCCGAAACATTCCCAACCAGCTTCGCCATTGTCGAAACCGTTTTCCTCACGCTCAGATGCCCGGCTGTGGACGCATCACGGCACTCCCGTAGCACTAGTTCCCTCCGTTTCTTCGTTCTCTCTCCTCTGGCCAAGGACTCGACTTATTCTTGATATTTTGAATTGTCAGGAAATTGAATTTAAAACCGCGTTTAACTTATTTTGGCGATACCGAATATCAAACTGGAACAACTGCAACTACAACGTGAGCGACTACCGGTGGGGCTTTCGATCGAAATCAACGATTTGAGTGCCAAATGATCAATCACTACTTCGAATCGATAAACCTCCATGTAGCATTGCAGCTTTCTGAAGATTGTCAAACACTTCTTTTCAGTCGCTGAGTAATTCTGTTCCGCCATCAACTGCTCCGGTGTGCAGCACGAATTTCACAAAGAAGTTAATACAATCTTAAGTTGCTGTAAGGCCGCATCCTGCTCCTCACCCCTTGACCTCTCCTAACCCCTTTTTTAAACGGAAAATTGGGAAATTGGAAATTGGGAAAACGCTTGTACCACGAAGCTATCCTCAAAGATTGCCGCAATGTTTTAAGGTTGTGGGATGCGGAATGGCTCCTTGAGGACTCTACTTTATCCGGAGCGGTGCGGATGCCCTCGCCGCTGACCAACTCCCAAGGTACGCCAATCTCCCCTGAAAAAAAACTGTATTTCTTCTAACTCAACCTCAAATTGGCCGGTCTAATTCATCCAAACACCTCCTTCATTGGCCACTGTTCCTGTACAATACCTTTTCTCCGGCGAGTGTTACCTCTAGTTTTAGTGCCCTCGTGAGATCCAACGCCTTTTCAACATCTCTCCTCGTACTTCCCAGTTTTTCAAGCAATCCTCGCCTACGTAGCTCCTCGATGCTCCCGTGTCGATCAGGGCCGTCATTTTCCAGCGATTGCCACCTTTGCAGCGATTCAGCCTTTTTCCACAACCAATGGATGGCTCATTACCGAGATTATCAACTGCCGGCGTCGCCTCCCTCTTGGGGGACACCACTGGCCGTTTCCCGCGCCCATGCGTTAACTGCTAACCCGGCTTCATGCGTCGTTATGCAGTTGGCTGCCTGGGTTGCGATTGCGGTCCATCTGCAGCAGAACAGAATGGGTTATACCGTCGGTTCCTTTGCACCGACGACATCGTCGCGCTCACCTTATTCATGCCAGGCACATCCCATCATAGCTTCAGTGCTTCTCGCGTACTCTGACTCCTGATCCCAAACGTTCTCGAACTTTTCCGTCAGCTACGTAAGGTGTGTCAGTGTGGGAAAAATCGTGTTTCCGAATGCATTCTCGTGCACTTGATACAACTCTTGGGTGGCACTTTAACCAGCGTGACGCGTCAACATCCTGATTTCCACTAGGTATTCTTTCAACAATTCACCGTATCGCTGGTGTCAAACCTTAGTCTGGTCCATGATACCTTCAAAATTTTGGAGACGTAAACAGAATTCCAGGAATTCCTTCCAGAAAGCAACCTAGGACGTTTTTTCTCAATCCACTTTCCGCTTTCCCATACAACACCTTAATCACGGAACCTGTCTTATGCTTTAAATCAATGCTGGCGGCTTGGATGAAAGCAGCGAGTCTTCTGCGCAGATCAACCACTTGGCCTCCATCATCCAAGCGTTATTGTCACCAACTCCTCCTTAACCGAGATATATTCGTCAATAACAGATGGTTACACACTTTTCTACTACCGTTTTTGTTGGAACTGCGTTTTAATTTTTATACTCCCTGTGGGTTTGTGAAAAGTGTGTAACATGCAGAAGGAGGCGTTGTAGACTCCATAAAGTATATATATTCTTGATCAGCATCAACTGTCGAGTAGATGTAGCTATATCGGTTTGTCCGTATAAACAAACAGATCTCAGAGATGGCAAGTTTAAGTTGGGCAGTATCAACCATATATTTAGTCAGTCAATACAAGTTTGTTTATTTTTTTTGATGCCACGCCGTATTCGCCCACAATAATTGAAAATTCAGACATACTTCGAAAAAATACATGTTTTTGCTAGATGCAATATAAAGATAACGCCATCAAAATTTTTTGGATATTTGGTAATTTGGATACTAGAAATTAATTACATTGTGCTTAATATAAACAAGAAAGAAATTGTCAGTCGGGCATGCCGACCGTGTAATACCCTCTGAGCTTCGTTTCTAATTACATATATGAGTTCAAATTGGAATAGCTGCTGCAATAATTCAACATGCACACATATTTGTATGTCTATCTCGCTCGCACGTTTTTCGTTTTCGTTGCTTGTGTGCACAGCTCAGTGCAATGCACGTGGCTATGCCTTGCTTGAAAGTATCGATTTTCGTTGTTTAAGAAACTTTTTTAATTATAGTCCGATTTTGATGAAATTTTCACAATCGTTTTATATTATTTGTCTTCAAATATATTCTAAGTTACAACACTATACGTTAAGAAATAAGTGAGCCCGCCGCTTGCAAAGTTACAAGGAAGTTGTGCATTTTGTGGGCGAAGGAGGCGTGGCATCCAAAAATTTTTGATGGCATTATCTTTATATTGCATTTAGTAACCTGCATGCCAAAACTGGTGTCCCTAGGTGCCATAGTTACCGAGATATTCGCAAAAAACCTGAATTTTTTCCGAGGTATGTCTGGTTTTTCGCTTATTGTGGGCGAATGGGGCGTGGCATCAAAAAAAGGAAACAAACTTGTATTGACTGACTAAATATGTGGTCAATACTGACTAAAACGGATATTGTAGCTCTTACCATCTCTGAGATCTGTTTGTTCATACGGACAGACGGACAGACGACCAGACGGACAGACGGACAGACGGACATGGCTATATCGACTCGGCTGTTGATGCTGATCAAGAATATATATACTTTATGGGGTCGGAAACGCCTCCTTCTGCCTGTTACATACTTCTGACAAACCCAATATACCCCTCAGAGGGTATAAAAATACTACTCATGGTATATAATTTGCAAATACATTTTGCTACTATGTTCTATGTGTAGTATGTTTATTTTAAACTGGTCTTGCGTATCATCCTAACCCAGAATAAACTAGTAGGAACGGCTACAGTCGAGCACGCCGACTGTGAGATACTACGGCGTATTCTAGAGCTAAATCAAGTACAACTATCGTGTAACATTGGTTTGGATACCTCAACAGACAAAAAAGTTTTCCTTACTAAGGACATATCTTGGTTCTGATGTTTGTCAGATTACTTATATGGGAGGTGCGGGGTATAGTTGACCGATCCGAATTGAAGTTGGTCAGAAAATTTAAAAATAAAATTATTAAAGACATATTTGTAAGATTACTTATTTGGAAAGTACGAGATATAGTTGTCCGATCCGAACCAAAGTTGGTCAGTGTTTAGATAATACCACAATACACATACTCTGTAAAAGTAGTTCAGTTATCTTGAAAAACAAAAAAGTTGGACAAAAAGACAAATTAATTACATTTTTCAATTTTCACCATATAAAAAATACATGATATAGGCATCCGATTCCAACCAAAATCGGTAAGTATATGTATATTTCTACCCTACACGTACTGTGTGAGTTTCATTGCAATATCTTAAAAAACAACAATTATTTTGGGAAAAAATACGTTTTCAAACTTTTATGATATGGCGGCTATATAGTTGTCCGATCCGCACCAAAGTCGGTCAAGATACATTAAGTGGTACCATACAATTTCGTTCAGATATCTTCATTTTTTTTCGAGTTATAGAAATTGCTTTTTCGTTTTTTCACGATTTGCGGGGGCTGTGGGGGGCGTGGCAAAAATCCAAAATGAATTTGTACGGATATACATACTAAGTTTGGTGACTGTAGCTCATATAGTCTCCGAGATCTAGATTTTCAAACTTCGTACTTCGTACGCCGTAGTATAAAAATAACCAATGCATTTCTACCATATGGTGTTTAACTAACTTTCGCCCTCTTCCAGCCAATTAGTCATTGTAATAAAGTGATTTTAGATACATGCACTTCAACTTGTTATTAATTGCTCAATACTACAAACCTACTTACTGAGTTAAGATAAACATCAACAAAATTTTGAAAAGTTTTTCTAAATTTTTTATTCCAGCTGTATAGTTGTCAGATATTATATATCGCAAGATTCGTGCTTATTATTATTGTGGAATATAGATTCGTTTTGAATATCGTTTGTATTGATCTCAAAAAATTGTTGTTTTCATCGGTTGGTATCTCTGTCGGTTTTATAATATAGCAATCCAGTCTGTCAAATTTTAGCGCATGAACTGCGTTCAGACAGGAGACCCACCTGTTCCAAGTTTAAATAGACAGCTAAGAGTCTAGTTCGTAGACAGCCATACAGACATGACTATATCGACTAGCTTGTTGATGGTTATCAAAATATTCATACCTGTTGTCTGCCAGGCCTTCCTCAACGCTTCACAATTCTCGTGCTACGAATATAAGGCCCTCTGCAAGTTTATAAAAAGCTATGATACCAAAGACAAGTAAGTACAAAAGCAAAATACTCTTATTAAACAAGAGTGGGCTGACAAATGTTATTAGCGACGTGATATTCCCCGAGCAGTCAAATGGCACATACTCATGTTCAGCTCAAAAGGTAAGTGTATCTACACAATTTATTAACTGGTTTATCGCATATTTACAGATAAATCCCAGGAAGTGTGCTGAGTTGGCTCCAGTTTGGCAATGACTCGAAATAGCAGACATTCATGCGCTGCCTGAATTATTTATAAGCTTCGGGTGCTTCCGCTAAGTCTCGGTCACGAGGAGTGCCTTTTGTGCCTATGCTGCAAAGTCGTTGAAGATGTAGGAGCTCACTCCTCGAACACATTACGGAGCACGGCAATCTGGTCAACAGTTGGTAGCTGCGCAAAATTCGTTCTGTATAGTCTAAGAGCTTGGAACGAGCTAGAATCAATATCTCACGTTAGTATCAAATGTGCTGGCTTCAGTTGATTATTTTTTTACTTTTCTTGCGTAAACCCCTCTTTTAGCCTTCCTAGGCCGGCATTAGTGCTTTTTTTGTCAGGCCGAATAAATTATACCAATTTATTAAATTCTTAATATTTATTGATTAATTCTAAGAAAATACACACAATGTCATTTCTACTCTGCACCAATGCCAAAGTTCCATATCTATTCGATATCACGTTATCGATCGATAACATCTCCAGGGCTGTAAAGTCAACAGAAGGGCTGCTAACCTGATGCGATGCTTACAGTTCGGCTTCCTGACACTTCGAAGCGTCCTCGCGAGATTCGTTGGGATCATCTTCGTCTATCTCGTCGTCATCGTCATCTGGGGGTATCTTGCACCAAGGTTTTATCTTGTCGGAGGCATATACCGACTTGTAGTGACGTTGAGTTCGTTGCGCATTAGGGATATCTTCAACAAGATATCGGTCGTGTGGTAACACCTTGCTCACTATAAACGGACCTTTATAGCGAGGCTCCAATTTTCGGGAATTTCCAGTACTAGACGGCTCATTTTCCACCAGAATAAGATCACCAGTTTCATACACAGTTGGCTTCGAGTGCTTGGCATCATATCGCTGTTTGGCTTCTGCTCGATGATCGTTGACTCTAGCTGCAGCTTCTTCTCTTAACTGTTGTAGCTCTGCATCAGTCATCATCTCGGTCTCATTACCCTGTATAACGTTCACTAACGAGTTTTGTAATACATCTCGTGGCTCGTACCCGTACAAAAGCTGAAATGGAGAACATTTTGTTGTCTTGTTTACCATGGTGTTGATGCTCAATTGGATGTTTCGCAGCTTCTCGTCCCATCGCTTCTCATTATCGGTGATTGGCAGCAACATTGACATTGACTCTATTCATGCGCTCCACATAACCATTTGCTCTTGGTGTTCTCACTGCATTAAGGATACGGTTGACGTTGTTTTCTCGGTAGAATTTCTAATACTCTTTGGAAGTGGATATGATTCTGGTTGGCATTCCCAGATAGCTAGTTACTTCTCGTAGGATCTCGCAGACATGTTTGCTAGCTGTGCTCTTTACCGCGCGAATAATGGTGAACTTGGTAAAAGCCTCGTCGATCACAAAAATATGCTCATTGCGTTTGGAACTCTTTGGGAATGGTCCTAGGTGATCAACGTGTATTGTAGAAAAGGGAATCAGCTTCATGTCATCATAATGGTATTGACCCTCTTGACTTCCACTTGGTTGTTTGTTGAGTGCGCAGCCCACGCCGCATTTTATGTAGCTCTTTACATAATTTCTCATCCGAGGAAACCAAAACAGATTGTGAACCCTGCCAATTGTTTTACTTATGCCCATGTGTCCTGCGTTATCGTGAGATTCTTGAAGAATGTGGTATCGTAGCTGCTTAGGTACAACCACAGTAGTTGGTTTTGATATTTACGGTACTTGCTCGATTACATACTCGTCATTCTCAGTTTCCTCATGGTTTCTCATGTTGTCCACTATTGATTGGATCTTCTTGTCTTGGAGTTGTATAGCGAATAACCAATCCGACTCATCGATAATCATCTTACCCATTTTCATATTAGCTGTGTCTATTTCTCGGGCTTTCTCTTGTGGGGCACGACCTAGTGCGTCCACGTGTTCCTTTTCCAAAAACCTCTGCCTTTAATGATATGTTGGCATTGAAACCTTTCCAGAGCGCTTGTTGTCAAAAAATATAATTTCATTTTCCCTTTGTAATGTTAGTTGCATACTAACGATGACATCCTGTCCGACTAAAAAGTCTTCTCGTAGAAACTCGTCTACGACGAAATATACTAGCGCTGTTGTGATCCTGTCATCTAAAGCAATGTCCACGATGATGCCATTCATGCTTGTTCCTCCACAAATGCCTTTCATCTTAATGGGACACTTCCGATGCTCAGCAGCAATGCCTTGTGCCACTGACTTGCGAACGAGACTTGCTTGACTTCCTGTATCCAAGAAAGCGACGTACTGTTGCGATTGAACTACTATCTTCTTTGTGAACCACTTGTCTCTATCCTCTGCTCCAAGACGTTTTTCTTCAACATCTGCTACTGTACAGCTCTTATTGATTGCATGGAACTTGTGACATTTTTCACAACGAGGATTCTTCTGCGGTTTTGGGCAAGCATGGGCGAAGTGACCAACTTCACCACAATTGTAGCACTTAGGAATCTCCCTCGGCTTCTTGCTTCCAGTTCCATCTTCCTGCTTCGGTTCCTTGTCGTTGCATCTTATTGGATCTGGTCGTGAATTTTGTAGTCTTCCTTTATTAACAAAGTATGCATCTGCGGTATCTCTCATCTGTTTCATCGTTGCAAACTGAATTGCTGCTATACTTTGTTGTAACTCTCGGTGCTGTAATCCTGCTCGGGTGTATCGTATAACTGCTGCTTCACTTATATTGTATCGCACTCCTAGAGCTGACATACGAAAACAATATTCCTTGACTGTTTCCTTCGGGCGTCTGATTGCATTAGCCATTGCGTAATGAATTTCTGCTTCATCGGGTGTACTGTCAAACTCTTCTCGCAATGCGTTGGCGAATTCTCTCCATGTGGTGTGAAGTATTGGCGACGAATCGTACCACATCTTGGCTGGACCTTTAAGTTGAGAACAAATCGCTAACATCAGAAATTTATCCTCCCATTGATATGCGTTAATAACTTTGTCAACACGTTCGATAAACTGTTCCACCGAAATAGCACTTGCATTACTCGGGTCGGATTCGGGTAAGGTATTGGCGATCTCTTTCTGATGCTTGCCTGGTAAGTGCGTTGTATTCATTTGAATGGCTTCTTTCGCCGGGTGCATGTATCGGGTTCACATGTACCTGTTGTACATTATCTGCGTTGTTTGTGCGCTGAACTAGCTGATTAACTAATTGCGTCATCATTTCTTTTAACTGCATCATTTCGTTTTGCAACTGTGATATTGCTGTCTTCTCTGCGGACTCTCCACCTGATGTCTGCGCCATGTCCACACTTTCGGACTTTTGAAACTCCATAAGTCTCAAAATCAGATCACTCCGTGCTCCTGACGAAGGTAAATCTCTAGCTCTCAACAAAAATTTTAGCTGATCTACTTTTAAATCTGCAATGCGTTGCATTTTATTCGCTTTCCTTTTTCTAATTGGTGTGCTCGTTAAAACTCGTAGCTTTCCTCCAAGTGCAAGCGAGACAACTAATGTCTTTGCAATTTCCTCCAGGGAACCAATCCCAATTATAAGCTTGACAAGTCGACGAACTCTACTTTCTTGCTGTGCAGCGCTGATAGGCCAACAAATAGCTTATCCCACTTCTGAACTGTAGAACCCCCTTCCTAGGCCGGCATTAGTGCTTTCTTTGTCAGGCCGAATAAATTATACCAATTTATTAAATTCTTAATATTTATTGATTAATTCTAAGAAAAACACACAATTTCACTTCTACTCTGCACCAATGCTAAAAGTTTTATATCTATTCGATATTACGTTATCGATTGATAACATCTCCAGGGCTGTAAAGTCAACAGAAGGGCTGCTAAGCTGATGCAATGCATACACTTGTTAAATCCCGCCGTGAGACCCTCTTCGGACTTCGGAAAGCACATGCTTATATGGAAAATCGATGGGCAGCGATTCCAGCGACTGAGAGCCGCTTATCTAAGACCATTTCTTGCGCTAGCCGCAAGGGTTCGAGCATGACACTCGAATTAGCGAAAATCCGTTTTTATGGCTGCTGTTGTCCACGCTCAAGTACTGTTTTTGGCAAGCGCAGTCGAGGTACTACGTCCACAGGCCCCAGCAGGAGGACTCTACTTTGTCCGGAGCGGTGCGGATGCCTTCGCCGCTGATCAACTCCCAAGGTACGCTAGTCTCCCCTGAAAAAAACTGTATGAAATAAGTGAGCCAGCGGCATGCAAAGTTACAACGCAATTGTGGGCGAAGGGGGCGTGGCATCCAATAAATTTTAATGGCATTATATTTATATTGCAAACAACAACCTGCATGCCAAAATTGGTGTCCATAGGTATTATAGTTACCGAGATATTCGCAAAAAACATGTATTTTTTCCGAGGTATGTCTAGTTTTTCGCTTATTGTGGGCGAATGGGGCGTGGCATCAAAAAAAAAAAAAGATTCTTGTATTGCCTGACTAAATATGTGATCGATGCTGACCAAGTTTGAACTTGTAGCTCTTACCATCTCTGAGATCTGTTTGTTCATACGGACAGACGCACAGACGCACAGACGGACAGACGAACATGGCTATATCAACTCGGCTTGTGATGCTGATCAAGAATAAATATACTTTATGGGGTCGGAAACGCCTCCTTCTGCCTGTTACATACTTCTGACAAACCCAATATACCCCTCAGATGGTATAAAAGAATGACATGCCTCCTAAAACATCGCATCATCTAAATGTGGAACAAGACAACAAGCCACCGGAACAGCAATAAAGCAAAATTAAAGAGGTGATCTCTGCTCAAAAGCAAAGCATGCCAGAGTTCATGTCATTCATGCGTACAGCAAAATCTTTTGAAACGTAAACTTATGTCACAGCAATAAAAATAATCAATGGTTTCGATGTGAATATTCACGTGGAATGCTAAAGGCATTACACAGCGCAAACTTAAGTTAGCTTAATTTCTATTTAAAAAGCAGATCGACGTTATGCACACTCCTTACAAACAAAAATTATTTCGTTGGGACAGGTATTCTGATAAGAAGCCGTCTCAAGCACCACTATCGCAACAACTTTACTGAAAACTGTCTACAGGCTACATCTATGAAAATGCATCTGGATAGTGGTAACTTAATCACTATAGTTGCTGTATACTTCTCGAAAAACCAACTGGCCTAAATAAAAAAAAGTATATATGTTCACACATTGTGCTTAATTCACGTCTTCAGGTTAAAGCTGACATTGATCCCTTTTAATATCACTCTGGAGTGCGTCTGTGTTTCTGAAGCTCACATCTCAACGCCCCAAACAGCAAAGTCAATATACAACCAAAAGAGGACAAATGTACCAATTGAAGAGCTCGTTCCTTTCGACAAGAATGGCAATCCAACAGATCGCAAAGCAAAGCAGAAGTTAAAAGACGCTACAAACATGCTGACCAAAGCGTTAAAACAGGAAAAAGAACATAGTCATATTGTTATTGAGTTATATTGAGCAGATATCAACATCTAGTAGCTTACCGACCGTAACAGTGATGCCAATAAGATCCCAAGCAGGCGGGTGGGCTCGCAGCGATAAAGAAAAAGCAATTAAATCGCTAAAATCATCAAAGAGAAATTGAACCCGAAAAAATCTCCAGGTTGTGACCTAATTAGCCGAAAGATGATTATTGAGTTTCCTTATTGTGCCATCCGTATCATTGCCCAGCTCTTTAATGCCATTACCAAACTTGGTCACTTTCCAAAGAGATGGAAAAAATCAATTATAATAATGATACCGAAGCCAGGGAGAGATCAGACAATTTCGTCATCCAACAGACGTATAAGCCTGTCATCGTGGCTATTAAAGTTTTTTGAGAAATGGCTGCTGTTCCATATTCATCTATCCCTGAATCTTCACAACACAATTCCATTACACCAATTTGGCTTTCGTGAAAAGCGCGGAACTATTAAACAGGTCAAACGTCAGAAACTTCAGAACCGAGAATACTGCTCCGCAATATTTCTCGATATCTGCCAAGGTTTCGATAGAGTTTAATTGAAATGTCTTATGCACAAGATCAAAACAACGCTGCCAACCAACACACATAAACTGTTAACGTAATAACATACCTCTAACATTGAAGCCGGTGTTTCTCAAGGCAGCATACTTGGGTCCTCACTATACGTCCTTTTCGCAGATCACATCCCCACCAGTAGTCGTCTAATAATTCGCACGTTTGCTAGTTACGCAGCTATTCTTAGCCAAGGTGCCCTACTCAAGCAAAAGCGCAACTAGCTCTTCATCTGGCCGACGTGGAAATATGACTGGCGACTGTCGATTAAAAATAAACGAAAAAAATGTAATCACGTAACTTTCACCCTTAACAGGCAAAATTATTCACCGCTCAGCGCACTTCCAAAAAACGAAGTAACCTTCCTAGGATAGACGATACACATAGAAGACTCACATGACGCTGACAGATTGAAGCTAAAAAAACACACCTAAAGCTGAAGTCAATAACCTCCATTGGCTGATCAACGCTCACTCTTCAATTAGTCTGGACTACAAGGTCCTGCTTCACAACTCAGTTCTATAACCAATCTGAACCTACGGCTCTCAGTTATAGGAGGACGCTATCAACAGCAGCATTGACATCATCCAGAGAGCTTAGTCCAGAATCCTGAAAACCATCTCCGGGGTACCGTGGTATGCATTCGGTCTCGACTTTGTCGCAGCGACGTACCAACTCAGCGACTGTGGACCGTGACTCAAAGTATATTAATAAGATATACAAACATATTTATAGTTTTCTAATTAATAGAAAGATCGAATAAATAACATAAGCATTAAAAAAATAAAAAGATCATGTTACACTAGCGAAAAGACCGTCAGTAAGGCGCTCAAAAGTGGCTGTGGTGCTCGTCAGGCCACAGGGTATTCTATTAAACTCGTAGAGTCCGGTATCACCAGCAAATGCAGCAGGAACTCTACCGACTCCAACTGTTCTATGAATGTGGAGGCGGCTTGTTTCCAAATGTTAGGTTCTGAAATCAGCAAGGGCAGTATTGCGGTGGTGCTCGTTGTGTCCACTAGAGAGCCGCCCAGAATCAGATTCAACGGGAGCTGAGAATAAGCTCAGCGTTCCAGTTAAGCTTGGGCTAAATTATCCTGTGATGTAAAAAACAACCGGACAGAACAGTATCCATCTCATTCGGAGCAAATTGGGTACTCTCATCTAGTGGCGGCATATCTAACGGGCAAAATTGGGAGGCTTTATTTTCGTTGCAAAGATTCTACGGAAATGCGATAGCGTGGAATACGTTGAGTTTAAGGTGAGGTATTGGCAACAGTGACACTGCGCGTGACTTTAATGAAACGTTGCACGTTGTCATAACGCCCTTAACTTTTTAAATCTTGCAAAATGCATCAAGAATCAATGAGTTCACCGATTTGAAATTACCGTTCATTTTCTTATCTCTCTAAGCATTTTTCAAGCTTTCGTTACAATGATCTTCTGAATTAGTTTATCATTGATCTTTTAACAAAGTGAACGCGAAATGGAAGCTGTTTCTTACAATTATAAAGTTGTTGCTGAACAAATAGTTGAATGTAGTAAAAAAGTTTACCAATAAAATATGAATTTATTATTATTTAACCGCAACATTTATTTGGGAAAGGATGCTTGCAAAAATTTTAATTTAAAAACTATTTATAAAGTAAAGAAATAATGAAAATTTGTATACAAAAAATCGCGCTACTCTGCACTCAGGTGAACTTGAACATTGCCGTCCGCTGCAACAGTGCGTGCTTAGATGCAGCATCCGTATGCACGAATGAAAGCGTCACAGAATCCATGCAACAGCAACTCCTTGGTGTTCGACTGCATACAGAATCGAGGTATTGCTAGCGACTCCAGTGAAGAAAGCGATGCAGTAATCGATTTCCAAGCTTGGCAAAGTGTTTGTGGCACAGACTCATCCCATTGCCGTTTGAGTATCCACAGCTCCTGTAGAATGATCTTTGCAATCACGATGCACAAGTCCCAATGGATCGAAGAGTGAAGATGCTACAGATAAAATTGTCCTCTTAGTGATTGCATCAATGGAGCATTTCGGTCGAAAGGCAAATAGGAATACGTCCAGACAATTGAACCATCTTCTAGATTCAAGTCCGGGTGGTTTGAATGCCATTTTGCTAGTTCAAACTTGCCCTTACCAAGCACCTCGATGACCTCTGCCTTGAGTTGTTGCAGGCCTTCTACTGTGTCATGCCCACACAGAAAGTCATCCACGTAGAATGATAAATTTATAGCTTGTGCACCAAATTTGTGAGTTTGCATGTATAGATCAGCCAAATATGTCATACTGCGTATAGCGAGATATGGTGCTGTGGCCGTACCATACGTGACTGTGTTTAGTTCATACGTCTGCAGTGGTTTATCTGAGGAATCTCTCCAAAGAATGTATTGAAATTTGCGGTAACGATAGTCAACCAATACTTGCCTGAACATTTTTACAACATCTGCAGTGAGTACATATTTGTATGTTCGAAAGCGTAGCAGAAGCGTATATAGCTCCGTTTGAATAGTCGGTCCAACCATTTACAAATCATTGAGTGATCGTTGCGATGAGGTTCGATTTGAGGCATCGAAGACAACTCTGAGCTTCGTTGAAGTGCTATTTGGCTTAAAGACGCAGTGATGTGGTATGTAATTGCGTGGCTCGTCAAGCCTTGGTGAGTTCACCAAACTCATGTGTCCCAGATCTTCATATTCGCGCAGAAATTCGGTATATGATGCCTTTAGCTGCAGATTGCGATTTAAGCGCCGTTCCAATAACTCAAATCTATACTTGGCTGACTTGTATGAAGATCCTAGATATCTTGGATCATCCTTAAATGGTAGCCGAACAATAATTCTACCATCTGCTTGTTGGCGTACAGATCGAGTAAATATTTGTTCACACTGCAGTTGCTCAGGTGTGAACTTGTTGATTGGTTTGCTTAAGTCTTCAATATGCCAGAGCCGTTCCAAATTGTTGTTGATTGACTCCTCCTGTGAGAGCGAGTAGCAGTGTGTCTGTTGTTGCGTTCCTTCATAGCGTCCAGACACAATCCATCCAAGTAGCGTTTTCTGTAGCGTAGGAAGGCAGGGACCCAATTTGATTTGTCCCACTGCAAGAATTTCAAAAAAGGTTTTAGTTCCAATAAGTAAATCGATATGCCGAGTTTTGTAAAATTGCTCATCAGCTAAGGGTGTGTTTTTGGGTATGTTCTAAGACGAAATATCGATGTCCGAGTCCGGCTGATATGCAATGTGTGACGTCACGCAGAAATCAATGGGCATCTTAAAATCCTCCAAACGTGACTTGATTGTGGCCGAAGTGCCAAACTTGATGTATGTGTGTGATTCGCCAATGCTACTGATTCGCATATGCCGTTTGACCTTTGGCAAGCGTAGTGATTGTGCGAACTGTTCTGAGATGAAGTTCCCCTGTGAGCAGGAATCCAATAGAGCTCGTCCGATCCTGTACTTTCCAGATGCATCCATGACCTCGACGATGGCCGTTGCTAGGATGACTTGGTCTGTTCGATTGGTGTGTGTATGTGTGACAACATCGTTTGAATTCGAAGCGATGGGTAGTGTAGATGGTGACCTAGTCGCAGCTGCCTCGCGATGTAGTAGGCTGTGATGAAGTCTCGAGCAGAACCGACATCTTTGGTTAGAGGGACACTTGGCTGCCTGGTGGCCCTTGCCAAGACAGTTTAGGCACAGAGCAAGTCGTTTGGCTGCTTCGTAGCGCTCTGCAACCGACATATCCTGAAGCCTACTGCAACGTGAAACTCGATGTTCTTAACTGAGACAAAGAGGGCATGAGTGAGTTGAGCAATTAAAGGACAAACCGTGTCGCGTGGTTGTCTGGCTTTGTGGTTTACTAGCAGTCGCAGATCGAGTCTGGCTCGATTCGGACTTACCGCATGATTCCAAATATTGGCAATGCCTCTTAACTATGTGTACACACAAATCCCACGTGGGAAGCTTGGAATAATCAAATGATTCGTTCCATTTGCGCTTAGTTTCCATATCCATCTCATCCATGACAATGGCTATCAACATTGCCTGCGCGATATGTGATTCGGTGCCTAGTGATTTTAGCGAGTTGTACAATGCTGTAGAGTTGTCAATCAAACTTCGAATTTCTTGACTATTGGACCTTGAGTCACTCTTGAGCATAAACAACGACGAGATATTATCCAAAAAGACTAAGGTTGGATTGTCGTAGCGTTGATTCAAACGATCTAGTGCCTTTCGATAGTTTTCAGATGTGATCTGAAATGCCTTTACCGTTTCCAATGCTGCTCCCCTTAAGCAGCTGATCAACTGATTAAACTTCTCGATGTTTGATAAGCTGTTCTGTTGATCCACCATTTGATTGAATAGTGCACTAAAATTCTTCAGCTTGAATTGGCGCAGATTTTCCTTATCTTAATTTGGGATCAACGACATTACGAATGCGGCTAATATTCCGGAGAGTATTTGCGCGCTATGTTTTGAGATCCTCCAAAGACATGATTTGACCAACAATAACCTAATGTTTATATTTGAATAAGCGTTGATCAAATTCACTGCCACAGTCAATCCAAATTACGTGAAATATTTATAAGATCGACGAACAAGTGGCAAATTTAACTAAACTGAACTTAATGTCGCGTGCAGAATACTAGGCGTAGAAAAGCAATGTAAGAGACGAATTCCACTTAACTGTTTTTGCCGTTATGCTATGTCGCGCAGTTGGTGCCTATGTATGTATTTAAGTGCGTTTTGTATGCAGCTGTACTTATTTCTGCTTAGACGAATGTGATTTGTCCAAACGTTTAGCGAATATGATGGCAAAGCGCCGTATCGGTAATTTGCTGCTGTGATCGCGGGGGAATCGTAGCGAAGTGACGTTGAGTATGACGATTGCAAAGCAGAAGCTGCAGTTGCTGCGAAAGAAAACGACGAAACGAAAGAGACTACTCGGTGATGCGACGGCGGGGGGTCACAGAGCGACAGCGAAGTCAAGCAAAGCGAAGCGAATGAACGGTGTCTTGGCGGTGCGAATAGCAAGGCAAGGCGAATGTATGCACAGTTAGCACCTTGTATGCTGGAACATTTCCGCTTATGTAAATTATTATATTTATGCAGAATATTTATGTACATAAGTCAAATTTGAACTTTAAATACGTTGCACGGAATTTTGAACAGCACTGCCCCACGTTGGGCGCCAAAATGTAGGATCAGGAGCGTTTTCCTGTCCAGCATGAGTTTCAGAGTATGAGGGTGCTGTTCAACCAAACTTATGAGCCGTATATTAAATTCAGCGCATCGTAGGCGCAACCGTTTATTCAAAGTTCTCGTGTTAGACTAAAAATAGAAACGTATGAGCAAGCGCAGCTTGCTTAAAGTTAGACGAATAAGTGTATGATGGAAGAGTTTAACAATGCAAGAGAGACAAGGTTTAGGGTGGACCCAAATATAAGAATGTAGGTATAATTCCACTTAAACAAATATGAGTAATTTGACCCAACAGTCTTATTTCCCAATAAAAAGAAAATAAGACCCCAAGACTAAAGTAAAATAGTTTTGGGGTCTTATTTATTTCTTTTTTGGGGTATTATTTATAATAAAATATTTTTTAGGAAACAAGGCGCCAAAAATGTAAATAAAACCTTACATTTTATTGAAAATCGATTTTTTTCGGCCTTATTTCATTATTTTTTTTGGGGGGTGGTATTTCACAGAGTCTGTATCATATTATTATTAATGAATTTTTATTAGTTCCGGGCGTTAAGGCCCACTAGAAAGTAAAATAAAGCCCTGCGGGCTCTATGACACTTTTCTAAATGTTAAGCCCCCGTGGGCGCTACGACACTAACTCCCACGGGCGTTATAACACTGGGCATTATGACATGTACCCATTGAAAACCCCTAGTAAAACCAAAAAAAAATTATTTAGAATTTTGCAAGCAGTTTTGAAACTCGAGGTAACTGCCATGAGGCCTCAACGTGAAATTGTTTCTAAAGGCTTCTGTCAGATTTCTTCTTCTGAATGTAGCAGTGCCGATGCAAATTGTTGCTCACGGGCTTCTGCTGCATAGCAACTAATCTCAGGCGATGATGTACCGATTTTCAGGCATTGTGGTTCGTGTCTTTGAAGACCACTAATGCATACCACACCTGACACAAATGTAGCAAAAAAATCCGAACAAGCGAGGCAGCGTTAACACGGCTAGCCAAGCTGTACTATTTGTTGAAATAGGTAGACGTGGGCTAAGTAAAACGCCCGTACACAGCTCGAATTTGCAATCTATAAAAAAAAATAAAAATAAAAAATTCGAGTAATCTGTAGGAAACGATAGTAAGATGCAACTTTATGTTAGCTGAAATCTGGCTCTAGGTACGAAAGACCAAACATCCAGCATCATAATCATTTTTATCCCCACAGACAAGTATAATTCTCAACTTGGATTTGATTGAGTCGCCCATTGGAACTCCCTAAGGTTAGCTTAGTTTTAATATAACCTTAGAAAATTTGGCTGTATTAATCAAATTCCGCCTGCGGAGCTTGTCAGCGTTGATAACTTCAGGCCACTTTGTTCCAGGCTTGCAGCTCTTCACGTCAAAGTCTATGTATCCTTCTATTTTCACTACTCCAATAGCGGGATAAAAAAAATAGTTTTGTTTCCAACTAAAAAGTTTCTGGCTCAGGGACCTAAAAAAACCAAGTCGACTCAGCTAAGTACGGCCCAGAACCGGTTTGCAGCATCGATTAAAACCAACATATCAACCAAATTTTTAACTAGAACTTTCACTAGAATCCTAATTGAAAATTTCAAGGGTGAAATTTTTTCCAAAGAAAAGTTTTCAAAGGGACTTTAGGAGATTCTCAAAAAAGTAATAATTTTTCAGCGGCCAGTTGCGCCGAGGTTCTCAAAGAATCGTTTCAGTAGTCAGCGTAACTTTGATTAGGGAAAACATAATTGTTTTCAAAGCTATACAAGGAGAAAGTTACAGTTACAGGAGGGTGTCGGCTGGACAATGATCCGGTCTCCTGTGACGATGCAATGTTACCTGTCCTTCGGAAAAGCAGTGTTTAGCTAAGGCTGGGTTCAGAGTCCTATCATGCCGCGGCATAGTGGCGGTAGGCATAAAACGTAAGGGTGTCTACCTGAATAAATAAGCCGAGGTTTTTCGGAGTTGTCCTTGGGGATGGAGCATGGAAGACTAATATAAAGAAGAACAAGTTACGGTTCAGGGGGTGGATACTCCAGCACCGTCGTGTAGGGGTGAAAACAGAGCCCCCGAAGCGTCGCTTGGCCACCTTATTTCAGAAAGCTACAAGTGAAGGTCTGCCTCCAAGATAGGACGGTGTGGATCTGGAGAACTGAACACAAGCGCAAGAAGTGGAAGGGGTACAAGAGTTTCCTTAAGTTCCTAAAGGAGCTTGAAGCTCACGACCCAGGTACGCTGACTGCGAACAGCGAAACCTAATAAAGAAGCATGAGCAAGCAAACAGCCACACCAGTCACACTTTCTCAATAAGGAAGAACGACTGCGAAAAAAGGGTAGCCTTCACAGTTTCACAAAGCAAAAGTCAGACGACTCTGCGAAGGGTTCTGAGAGCAAGAGGCTGTGTCCGGAAGGGATTCTGGCAAGCCTCAGCTCGAAGTCCGAACTCCAGGCAGTCATCATCGACAGAAACCACCCCGAAGGGAAACTGTCCACTAAAAATTGCTCGGTTTGAAGACATCGATAAACTTGGCATGATGTTATGACCCGGCCAGTGAATACGTTCCTAGCCGAATATGAATATCAAGTGGAACAAGGACGCCAACCTTAGCCTTGGGGAACCTTGGCCTGGGGCAAAGATTGATGTCGTACCCACAAACCATGTTCCGGAACGCACAATCATTAAGGTTTGGATCCCAACTCCAATCATGGAGGATCGAACCGTCCTTTATTTGATAAAGCGTCAGAATGAGGACTGTCTGACTGAAGACTGGGCTATCACAAGAGGGCTTGCACGCGACAAAGGAAACGGACCTCTAGATCAGTATTGGTCAAGAGTCCAAAAGCCACATCCTGCGGAAGCAATGCCGGCTGAAGATGGGAATGAGATGCATCAGGGCATTTATTCCTGGAGGTGGAGCAGAGAAGAATGTTAGGTCAACCGAACAGACTCAAAGTGATGCAGATTAATCTGCATCACTCGAGGGTCCCTTCTGTTGACCTTCTTCGGTTTATGGACTAGGAGAGGGTTGATGTGGAACTCATCCAGGAGCCCTGGATCGTAAGTGATAGGGTTTGTGGACTGAACGCCAGCGAATATTATCTCCTCGTCCCATAGACTGTGGGTAAGTTAAGAACCTGTATCGTGGTAAAAACTGGACTAAATGTTCTCTTTTCCTCTCGTTACAGCAGTAGCGACCTGGTAGCAGTATGCAAAAGGAGGAACGGTGCTAACCTATACTTGGCTTTAGCATACCTATCGTATGAAGAAGAAGATCCGCCCTCGGATAGCATCAAGGCCTTTTTTCAAGATGCGATGAAGGAGGGTATCGATGTGGTCCTAGGGTGCGATGCAAACGCTCACCACACCTTGATGGGGAGCACGAACATAAACAAGAGAGGAGAGTCCCTATTGGAATTCGTACTGTTCGCGTGTCTGTTGATCACCCCACTTTCTGCAACAAGAGTCGAGCAGAGGTTATTGACATAACTTTAGCGACCAATAGCGACTTCCTCACCATAGACAACTGGCGTAAATCCGACGAGTACTCCTTCTCGAATCACTACTGGACACTATTTGAGTTCAGGTGGCCAAGATAAGGAACAACCCTTTAGAAACGCCAAAAGAAGGGACTGGGCCAAATTTTCAAGACAAGCTAGGAAGTTCCTAATTAACTACCTAATGGGACAGCTACGACATCCAGGCACACTTGAGAAAGCAACTCTGTAAAGACTTTCTCAAATACTGCCTTATCAGCCAAGCTCGAAAGTCCAGGCGACAAGCCTGGTGGACAACGGAACTAAGACATATACGAACGGAAACGAGGACACTCTTCAACAGGGCAAAAAACAGGACAGCTAAGAGAGACTCTTTGGCAAAGTTCTGCGTAAATCTTCTCAGTACCACCGATGCATTTAGACTTTGAAGGCTACTAGCGAAAGATCGAGCCAAGCCTGGTCTACTCTGTGCCCAGGAAGGCAACTATGCCAAGAATAGCCAAGAGTCTCTAGAGCTTCTCTCTCACTCCGGACCTCTCGACCACGCACCTGGGGATTCGGCCCCCATGAGACCATTATCAATGACATAATACATGAGGAAAATATAGCCTGGGCTATTAAATCGTTCAAGCCCTACAAGTCAGCGAGAGCGAACGGTAAAAGACCAGCTATGCTTCAAACCGCGTGCAATGATCTATTGCTATGGCTGACAAAAATCTTCAGAGGATGAAGATCCCACTCACCAGAGCCATCAGACAATCATCGTTTTTACTGAAAACGCTAGAACGACTGTTGAATCTGCATTTGAGAGAAAAGCTTAATCCTCAGACTTTCAGTAGCTCCCAACATGCTTACCTTAGCAGAAAAGTTACAAGAGCAACACCCCAAGGGGGAGACATTTCCAGACTGCTAAACAGTCTGCATTTCAGACTGAAAAATTAAGGATGCAGGGTGACAGTCTATGCGGATGATCTGGCTCAATTGGTAACGGGCAAATTCCTATCCACACTAAGTGAGCTTCTTCAAAACGAACTGGGCCCAACAATATGGTCTAGGGGCAAACCCTAATAAGACTGAAATGGTTCTATTCACTAAACGGTATAAGATACAGAGCTTTAACCTTCCAATGGAAGAAGACAGTTTAAATTATCTAAGGAGGCAAAGTATTTGGGTGTAATACTCGATTCAAAGATCACCTAGAAGAGAAACTCAGAGAAGAGGATGAAATAAGCATTTCCAAATTTTTCATCTGTAAGAAGATCTTTGGGAAATGAAATGAAATCTCATCTTAGCAATCTCCAAAAGGTGCAAAGAATGGCTTGCCTGGGTGTAACAGGATGCATACGATCCACTCCCCAGGCAGCCCTCGAAGTCCAGCACTATAGAACATAGCAATATTGTAAACTCTTCAGGAGCAAATGCGAAAAGGAAAATAAATGGGATGACGTTTTTTATACCATCATTCCCGATAGAAAAGATTGGCAGTTTGAAACTCCGTTAAGGGGAAACGATTTATCAATTTACACAGACGGATCTAAGACCGAGGAAGGTACAGGGGCTGGGGTCTAATCACAGAAACCACCCACACAACGTTCATTCCGTCTTCCGGACTGGTGCAGTGTGTTTCATGCAGAAATCTACGGCGAAACTAATATCTACCTTGGGAGATGTCTTAAGGAACCTATATGTTTATGTCGATAGCCAGGCAAAAATCAAGCCTCTGTCCTCTAAAACCACCCGAATTAAACTTGTTCGCAACACAGTCAGGGCGCTAAACCAACTCCAACAATACTCTTTTAGGCTCGTTTGAGTGCCAGCTAACACTGGTGTGATGGGCAACGAAATTGCCGACGATATGCTAGAGAAGGATCGGCGGTACCTGCTAGCTGTGCAATGAGCGATATATCATGGCAGATAGACGCTGGACGGCCTCCTTGGGCTGTCTGGTCTTGAAGGCGCTCTGGCCATCATATAACCAGAAGCGAACATCCAAACTCCTACACGCCAGCCGTTAAGGCCAGCACATTTTTCGTGTGGAACATTTTCACACAGCCAGCAGCAAACGAAATCCATTTTAACATTTGCCCGAACCTGGCTGTTTTTCGAGTAACAGACATACATCATAGTGTATTTTTGCGTCTATGATAAGCAAAACACTACCAAAAATATAAATCAGTTACAAGTAAAACAAAAAAACAACAAAAGCTAAATACACAGATGCTGATTTGTACTTACGACAACAAGACAATGCACACAACACGGGAGCGCGACAACCGAAAATAAAAGCGCGGCCAACACCAACAACACAAGTAACGTGAGCGCGATAAAGTGAGAGTGCAGCAAAAAGAGAGCGCGAAGCTAAGTTTAAAGACAGAAATAGAACACGAAAAAGAGCGCGTAGATCAACGACGCGACGGTGTAAAAATACAAAAACAAAACAGCAGTGTTGGCAAAGCAAAACACAAATTGCTGCAAATTGTTATTGCACTCAAACACAAAAAATAAAAACTTTACTTTAAAACTTAGTGAAAAAAATTAAACAAAAATTGTCAAAAAAAAATATGATATTAATGAGGAAAATATTCGAAAATACGAAGCGCAAAGAAAAAACACGTCCGTCAGCGATTGCGAGAGATGCTAAATGTTCATGGCATTGCCTTTAGGCTGCAAACATAGTGCGCGCTGAGACGATGATAAAGACGAAGACGAAGCTGAAGACGAAAAACAGTGCAGAACAAATCATATGAATTCGCTCGCCCGCAAGCATAGTGCGCGCCGAGACGAAGACGAAGATGAAGACGAAACGCAAGCAATCAGCTTCAAACGCTGCTGTACTGATTTTGAAGACGAATCGCTTGCTATCGCTGGACCTGATTCAGTCAACGAGATGTATTCTCAATGGAGTCATTTCAAGTCCATGATGTTTATAAAGGACCAGATAAAGTGCCGCCAGTCTTCAGGAAATTTATGTCGCCAAAAATACAATGAAGTACAAGATATGAACATTAATATTGGCGAAGATTGTAAAAGTGTAGATATAGAGGCGCCTCAATATGAGGAAGAAAGTGAAATGAGTACGTTTGAAGTGCAAACGTCCACCCCACATCATCCTCCTAGAAATGTTAAACGGCGTCATAATAACATAGAAGGTGAAATGCTCAACATCGAAAAAAAGAAGTTGCAGCTGTTAGAAGAGAAAATAAAAAACAAGATTCAAGCTGACGATGAAGACATGGCTTTCTTTTCTGAGTCTATTGCCACACGTTAAAAAAAATGGATCCGCAAACGAAGCTTTTGTGCAGAACGGAAATGCAAAAATCGGTCTATAATCACGCGTACAACGTGGGACGCTCTTTTAATTTACAAAATATTCAGAACCAAGCTACTTATATATCTGTACCATCACCGGCTTTACTTGAATCTTCATCAAATCAATATTCTGATAATGCTTTATCCCCACAGGAACCGAGCACTTTTGTTACATCCGGAAATATTATTATATTTTTAAATTAACTTATGACAGTAAATAAATAAGTAATAAAATGAAAAGTAAAAATCAATGAAATGAATAAAACTTAATATATTTTAAATAATTTTTTACCTTAACGTACAAGTAGCCTTTCAGCAGGCATAATTGGGGTTTTATTAAAATTAGTCAAATTTTTAATAATAAGTGGTTCAATTTTTATTAAAATGTAATCAAATGTGCTGATTTTCATTCTGGTATATTCCCGAAATTTTTTCCCATCTTGGCGCAGCTCATCAAACAAATGATGAAATTCGCCAAATGCTTTTCTTCCCAAATTTATAGGGTGAATTTTTTTATTTACTTGTTTACTTTTTAATTTAAAAAATAAACTTTGCTCAATCAGCAGATCATCATCTGATGAGAAATCCATTGCGACTAACATAACAAAATCGCAACCAATTCTTCTTGCAATATACAACCTATTAGCTTACTTGCAACGCAAGCAATTTGTCTTCAGCTTCGTCTTCATCTTCGTCTTCGTCTCAGCGCGCACTATGTTTGCAGCCTTATATTTATGAGATATTTGCTAAAATCATACAATTTTTCAGAGGTGTATCTGGTTTAACGCTAATTGTAGGACCAAAAAAAAAAAAAAAAAAACAATTCTTGTGTTGACTGACTAAATATGTGGACGATACTGACTTTAATAAAAATTTTAGCTCTTACCATCTCTGATTTGTTTTCGTTAATACGGACAGACAGCCTCGACTCGGCTAGTGGTTTTGATCAAGAATATACATTGCCTTTTACACCCAACACACCCCTTAGAGGGTAGAAAAAGCGAATGAGACGTTTACATGGGTTGGTAGTGTGTTCCACCTACATAATTTTTCACTGATTAATTATAGGTAATGAATTTTCGACTTCATCCCTTAATTAGCAGCCTCGAAAATGAACTGTTATATTATAATATGAATCATTTAATGATAGATACAGTCGGAACAAATTTTGTTCCATCTAAATAGATGAAGTTTATTCGGCTTATGAATACATTTTTTAAGAAGGCTGCATAAGTTTAATTGACTTACTTAAAGCAGGCCTAGGTGTAAATTTCGTTACTTACTTACACGAATGTAAAATTTTTTTTAATAAAACAAGAATAAATTACGTAGAAATAAACTAGAATTCATTTATTAAAAAATTGTAAATTGAAGCAGTTCTTCTAATTCAAAGTCGACCATTTTCAAAAGAATTGGAAAGCACCATGAGTTCTAGGCATGATCAACACATTACGCAGAAAAATGCCGAAGACAACTGGATTGCAAACTCAGCACATGAAAATATCGAGACTCAATATCAGAAGGAGTATGAGGGTAAGTAGACATTTGAATAAAACCAAAAAAAGTCCAAATAAGTAGGAGTTATTCTAATTTATGTCCACAGTGGTTGTATTATTATAAATTATGTCAAAACATCTATATAGTAAGATTCAACTTCCATATATATAAACTCTTTATCCTAACTGACTGACTGATCACCGCCCTGGCCAAACTACAAAAGAAACATGCATGAAATTTGCACACAACATTGTTTTTTGCGAAATTTTGTGTGGAAGGGGGTGAATTTCGTGTTCAAAGGTAAAATAGTCTAAGTATGAAACCAACCAACCAACCAAACTCTTAGATTATAGGCTTAACATAAAGTTATATATGTCCACCGATTTTGGTTAAGGTCGGACGAATATATCATATAGCTGCCATATGATATAATAGTTGCAAAACAACACTTAACATTAAAATTTAATTTTTTATATAAAACTGACAAATAATATAATGCTTATGGCATTTACTTGCACAATTTCAATAACCTATAGTTCTATTTTACCCGGTTGTTTTGCTTCTTTTTTTGCAGCGACATATGTACATACAAAAATCAGCTATTTAATTTTCCCTTATTAATAGAACAATAACAACACATCAACAGCGCTACTAAATAGCAGAATTCTGTAATATCACTACATAATATATAAAGATGTAATATCGATGTATCGATATAACGGTATTTGATACTTTTTTTTGAAGTAACTATATGTGTTATCCAAATATCAAGTATCGATACTCTCAAATATCGTTGGCTCTATTTTTACGTTACATTTAAAAAATTTGTCCAAGGAGCACGAGTGTCCATATGACACTCTTAATCATTACATTAACGAACTTAAACAGGTCGTAAACTAATTTTGATGGGCTTCAGCTTATAATTATACCGTCTGAAGAGTATATTGGGTTTGTCAAAAGTATATACAGGCAGAAAGAGGCATGGCAGACCCTATAAAGTATATATATTCTTGATCAGCACCAACAGCCGAATCGATATAGACATGTCCGTCTGTCCGCCGGTCTCTCTGTTTCTGTCCGACTATCTGTCTGTCTGTCCGTATGAACAAACACAAATCAAAGATGATAAGAGCTACAATATCGGTTTTAGCCAATGTCGACCACATATTCAGTCAGGCAATACAAGAATCTTTTTTTATCGATGACACACACTATTCGCCAACGATAAGCGAAAAACCAGACATACCTCGAAAAATACATGTTTTTTGCGAATATCTCGGTAGCTATAACACCTAGGGACATCAATTTTGGTTGTGTGATGTAATATAAAAATAATATCAACATTTTTTGGATGCCACGCCTCCCTCGAGCACCAAACGCACAACTGCGTTGTAACTTTGCATGTCGCTGGATCACTTATTTTTATACCCTCTGAGGGGTATATTGGGTTTGTGAAAAGTATGTAACAGGAAGAAGGAGCCGTTTCCGACCCCATAAAGTATATATATTCTTGATCAGCATCAACAGCCGAGTCGATATAGCCATGTCCGTCTGTCCGTCTGTCCGTCTGTCTGTCTGTGCGTCTGTCCGTATGAACAAACAGATCTCAGAGATGGTAAGAGCTACAAGTTCAAACTTGGTCAGTATCGATCACATATTTAGTCAGTCAATACAAGTTTGTTTCCTTTTTTTGATTCCACGCCCCATTCGCCCACAATTAGCGAAAAACCAGACATACCTCGTAAAAAATACATGTTTTTGGCGAATATCTCGGTAACTATAACACCTAGGGTCACCAATTGCCACCTAGGTTGCCATTTGCAATATAAAGACAATGCCATCAAAATTTTTTGGATGCCACGCCTCCTTCGCCCACAAAAAGCACAACTTCTTTGTAACTTTGCATGCCTGCGATTCACTTATTTCTTATCTTATAGTTTTGTAACTTAGAATATACCAGCAGACAAATAATATCAAACGATTGTGAAAATTTCATTAAAATCGGACTATAAATAAAAAAGTTTTTCCTACAACGATAATCGATACTTTCAAGCAAGGCATAGCCACGTGCATTGCACTGAGCTGTGCACACAAACAACGAAAACGAATAACGTGCGAGCGAGACAGACATACAAATATGTGTGCATGTGAAGTTATTGGAACAGCAACTCCGATTTGAACTCATATAATTGGAAAATAAGCTCAGAGGGTATTACACGGTCGGCATGCCCGACTGACATTTTCTTTCTTGTTTTTGTTTAATTTTGTTTGTGACTTTGTGTAAAAAATTCGGTTTATTGAAACAATAAGTTTTAAAGTAAAGTTTTTATTTTTGCTAATTTTGTGTTTGAGTGCAACAACAATTTGCAGAAAAGCAAATTGTATGTTAATTGTGTTTTGCTTTGTCAACACTGCTGTTTTGTTTTTGTATTTTTAAACCGTCGCGTCGTTGATCTACGCGCTCTTTCTCGTGTTCTATTTCTGTCTTCAAACTTAGCTTCGCGCTCTCTTTTTGCTGCACTCTCACTTTATCGCGCTCACGATACTTGTGTTGTTGGTGTTGGCCGGTAATAATTTCTCTCGCGCTTTTATTTTCGGTTGTCGCGCTCGCGTGTTGTTGTCGTAAGTACAAATCAATATCTGTGTATTTAGCTTTTGTTGTTTTTTTGTTTTACTTGTAACTGTTTTATATTTTTGGTAGTGTTTTGCTTATCACAGACGCAAAAATACCCTATGATGTATGTCTGTTACTCGAAAAACAGCCAGGTTCGGGCAAATGTTAAAATGGATTTCGTTTGCTGCTGGCTGTGTGAAAATGTTCCACACGAAAAATGTGCTGGCCTTAACGGCCGTTTTATTGACCTAATTGAGTAAAAAAAATGCATAAGGTGGACATGTGAATCATGTAGGCCAGTGGAAATGGACATTCTGACTTTCATGAGACATACCAAAAGAGACTCTGGGGATCTGTTGGGCAGATTTAAATCTCTGCTGAATAGTTTCGCCGCTTTGGATGATGACTTCAAAAATTTTAAAGTTTTGAACGATTCTCCAAAGCGGAAAAAGCCCAACAATCCTATACACAAAGATTTTTCACCCCCTCCTCCAAGTGCTGTTGTCAGCAGGGATGAGAACGTCAATTGTCCCATGGAAATTGCCCCTGCTGATACCGAAGAAATTCCTGTTTCGCCGTTTGAAAGTACAATTGTGGTTGATAATTCCTTTAGTACTGACATAACGGCCGCATCAAATAGATCAATCAATGGCATAACTTTAGCTAATGTTACTGCCGTGATTGAACAGAAGGTGCTTGTAGATGTTCCACCAAAGAAACAAATCTTTGTTTCCAGGCTTGCCCCTGATACTACATCTGATGATGTCAAGGCTTTTATTCAAGCCAAATATAAAGCCAATGTTACGGTAGAAAAATTTAAGTTTACGTATCTTCGGGAAATTTCGTCTTTTAAAATAAGTGTGACTGCTGAACATTTCAACAAAATATGTTGCAAAGAGTTCTGGTCAGAATACACAGTTAAAAAAAGAAATCGGTCTCCGGTTGTTCTAGCTTGTTCAGCCTCTTACGTTACCTAAAACGAAAAAAACTAACATCCTCCCTCTCAGTTGCCTATCAGAATGTAAGAGGTCTTTGTAGTAAACTTAGTACTCTTTACCCAAATAGCTTTGATTTTCCTTTTCATGTCGTTGCCTTTTTTCGAAACATGGTTAAGGCCCGACATTCTTAACACCAAACTCTTATCTAATAAATTTTCCATCTTTAGAAATTATCGCACCCCTCGTCGTGGGGGAGGTGTGCTTATAGCTATTGATGCTGATTTATCTTCAGAATTAGTATTAACCGATTATAATATAGATGTAGAATTTATTGCTGTGAAACTAACCATATCTAATATTAACATTTATATAACTTGTTCCTACATTCCGCCATCTTCCGATCATTTTATTTACCTAGCTCATTTATCTGCAATAAAATCTATTTCTTCTTTGCGCTCTGATCGTGATCATTTGGTGGTACTTGGAGACTTTAATATCTCCAATACTACTTGGATTTCAAATCCCGACTCTGCCGTGTTGACTCCCACGACACAACCTGATTTTTTTCAGAATTTGTTGGAAATTTCTCTGTTCCAAATAAATTCTATTCCAAATTCTCTGAGTAGGATGCTTGATCTGGTTTTTGTTTTGGATCCATCCTATCTGTCTGTCTCCCGTATTTCTCCTTTATCCTATCCCTAAGACCCTTACCATTCGACTCTGGAGGTGTTGATAGATTTACCTAACGGGGTGCCAATCTCTCCTAAGACATCTTTCGAGAGAACTCGTCAGTTTCGGAAAGCAGATTTTAATAAATTAAATCTATTATTATCCTAGACTGACTGGTCCCCGCTTTACATATGTAGGGACATGGATAGTGCAATCGATGTTTTTTATTCTATTCTAAACTCGTTACTTGACATTTGCGTTCCGAACTGTGTGCCATGTATGGCTAATAAACCTATATGGTTCACAAGGGAATTGACAATTTAAAAAAAAAAGAAAGTCAAGACTTTTTAAGAAATTTAAAGAAACTAGCTCCTCTTTAGATTTCTCTAGATATAGTATTGCACGATCTCATTTCTCTTATATGAATAACCAACGTTATCAGGATTATCTTTCTGACTGTGGACAACAGTTTCGAAGGAATGCGAAATGGTTTTAGAAATGGTTTGGAAAGTTCGCTTTTAAGTGATCTAAAGGCAATAAAACCAGTATTTTTACCGGGACCTGATGGAGTACCAGGCTGTGTCCTAAAGTACTGCGCTGAAGGTCTTTTGAAGCCTTTGTATAACTTATTTAAACTGTCTGTAGAGTCGTGCAGCTTTCCCGAGATTTGGAAAACATCATATATTATTCCTCTCCAAAAAAAGGGGTATAAATCTAATGTTGATAACTACAGAGGTATTTCAAAGTTGTCTGCAATTCCGAAGGCATTTGAGAAACTAATAACTTCTTAATTGCAACATTTTTGTAGAAATATGGTTTCACTCTGCCAGCATGGGTTCGTGAAATATAGATCTACTACCATTAACTTGTTAGAATTTACCTCTTTAATTATACAAGGCTTTCAAAACAAATTGCAGCCCGATGTCATTTATATTGATTTTAGTAAGGCATTTGACTCTGTTAATCACTTTCTTTTGCTACATAAACTCAATCTGCTGGGTTTTCCAAATAACCTCATTCGTTGGGTTTTTAACTACTTAAGTTCTAGAACCCAAAACGTTTATTTGAATGGTACAGTATCTTAAATTGTTAAAGTAACTTCTGGAGTACCTCAAGGAAGTCATCTTGGACACTAGTTATTTACTCTGTTTATTAATGACCTACCTTCTGCACTGAGACATTCTCGTGTGTTGATGTATGCCGATGATGTTAAACTTTGCGAGTCGGCTGCAGAGTCCAACCTTGGTACCATGTTACAAAGTGACCTTACTAATTTTCAAACATGGTGTAAAGTAAATTCACTAAATCTTAATTATAGTAAATGTAACGTAATGTCCTTCAGTAGGCGAATTCCATTTTTTAAAAATTATGTTATTAATAGCAAAGATCTTGATAGAATTGAGTCGGTCGTTGATTTAGGTATCCTCTTGGATCCAAAACTTAACTTTGACAGGCATATTGCTTCTATTGCCAACCGTGCATTTGGGTTTCATAAAGCGCTGGTCGAAAGAATTCAAAGATCCCTTCATAACTAAAACTCTTTATACTTCACTCGTACGTCCTATTCTTGAATATGGATCTTGTATATGGTCTCCCCAATACAAGATTCATCAAGACAGAATAGAATCTGTCCAAAAACAATTCTTGCTCTTTGCTCTAAGGGGCGTTAACTGGAACCCTAACATCCGGTTGCCTCCCCATCGTAGTACACTTGTACTTATCAATCTTTCCTCTCTGTCTGATCGTAGAACCATGCTTGGTGTAATATTTATGCACAAACTTATAAATGGTGAAATTGATTCGTCTGAATTAATTAGCCAAATTAGTTTTGCTGTTCAGATCAGACCCACTAGAAACTTTCAACCACTGTCACTTCAAATCTGTACTACTAACTATTCTATTCATAACCCGTTTCGAGTTTTACGTTATTCATATAATAACCTTTATCATGTGGTATGTAATTCTTCAACTACCACTACTCTAAAATCTAAAATCAAGATAACTAAACTGTTAAGGTATCCAAACCAAACTTACACAGTAGGTGCACAAAATTTGTTTAAGTTTTCTGACCAACTTTGGTATGGATCGGACAACTATATCACATACCTCCCATATAAGTAATCTGAAAAACGTCAGAGGCAAGATATGTCTTTAGTGTGAGAAACTTTATTGTCTGTTAAGGTATTCAAACTAAACTTTCACAGTAGGTGCAAAATATTTTTTTTAGACCCTGAGCTTTTTGAAAAAGACCAAAAGGAACTAATGGTTTTGTGCGAAATTTGTCTGTCTGTCCGTCTGTATGAACGCCTGATTCTCAACAAGTATAATAGCTAGAGATTCCATTCTTTTTGCAGAAGCTTCGTAGCTCTGTTACGCAGATCAAGTTTATTTTCAAATTTGGATGCCACGCCCCCTTTGCCCACAATTAGAGAAAGAGTGGGACTACCTCGATTTTTGACTTTCTTAATATAAATGCTAGAAAGACCAAAATTGGTATATAGTATACTGGATACCATATAAACATATTCTGCTTTAAAAATTTTGGATACCACGCCCCCTTTGCCCACAAATTGCGAACAAAAAGCTGTATAGTTAACATTTTGTAGACCAATTATTTATTTCGAAAAGAGAATTTGCTTAAAAACACAAATCAGTCGAAAAATGATCAAAACAGTTCAGTTAAATTTAGTTAATACTATTTAAGTTCATCTTCTCCGGCAAAAATTTTGTTTGGCCAAAATTCCAAAGAAAATCATTTGACGATGATTTATTTTGAATTCTACTTAAGTATGTATTTAAGCCTCCACTCCCAAAAGAGTGTGGTGGCGTAGGGAGTAAAGTGCTGCGTAGAGCAGGAGGATCTAGGGTTCGATCCTCGGTAGCGGAAACTTTTTCTCAACTAAAGAAAATTTACTTTTTTTTTAATTCCTGCCTTTTTTTTTTAAAATAATCACTTTTTTAAATGCCACGCCCCTCCGCCCACATGTGAAAACAGTATTACCGTCCATATTTTATTTTTACAACGCTCGCTTTTTTTTATTTAATGTTTTGAACTAAATGCAACTCATAGATACGATGTAGAGTTGTATTAAAATTCATTCACTCATGTATCTTCAATTTAATTTTCTTTTAATCAAGAAAATATTATCTGGATACTGGCTCAATTACATTTTCTTTTAATCAAAGCATTATTTTTAAAATACTGGCTCAGGGTCTTCTACAGTCGGGCAAGCTCGACTGTAATCTTCCTTACTTGTTTTTTTAAATTTATTGAGCAATTTTGGTTGGAATCGGTCAACAATATTGCACACTGGTCTAAATGCAAAAAATTTTGGCAGAAATTCGAAAAATGTAGTTACAGACCTGAAACTTTGTAGGCAATATTGTCATAGTATATGTTAAGCCTGAGAAAAAGTTAAGTCCGATTGGACCACTCCCCCTACGCCGCCCCATATAAGTTAGTGTCCTTGAAAATTATAAATTCGAGTATATTTAAATCCGGTTCATATATGCTACAAAACTTGAACGTATATACAACTTTTTGAATAAATAAAATTAGCAAGGCCTTCGGTTTGCCGATTATTTGCCAGCCAAAATTCAAGCATTTCAGCGTGACTCATACAAAAGTTGTTTGGAAAAAGTAAATTTTCCGGAAAACGGGCAAAAACGGGCAAATAAGATTAATATCCTCGTATTATATACATATTATACATATTCCACGACAATCCAACAGTTTTACTCCACGAAACACAACAAGTTTGAGGTTAGAATCGCTAAATACATCACTTTACAAAAACACATATAAAGAAAGACATACCACATAAAACAAGTATTGCGTGATACACTTATTTTATAAATACCTTCAACTTCGTATTCCATTTTAATTTGATTAAATATTCGAAGAACTACAAAAAATACTCCAGTTTCAAATGTGCTCTTATTTACAAAGCATTCACAATCAATGTTTGCGATAAATGATCACCTCACTTCCAAGGCTCCACAAATTCGCAGGGCTTCAATTACAAATATACTACTTTGCTTTTTAAATGCCCTAGTTAATATTCTATTGGAATAAAATATTATTTTTGCAAAACTCTAAAAAAAAAATTTGAATTTCTGCCAAAATTTTTGGCATTTGGACCAGTGTGCACTGTAAGCAATCGTATTGGCAAAATTAAAAAAGTTGGGAACTCCGCGCCTTTTCTCACAAATAGGGTATTAATATGTTAAGCTTATTAATTTATAAGACATCTCACATTGAGTATATGATTTTATTCTAGAATACGCTGTAGTATATTACAGTCGGCTCGCACGACTATAGCAGTTCTACTAGTTTTTATTTACTTTTTACAATATGCAGATACTTTGCAAAAAATATATATACTATTTGCAAACGACGCACAAACAATTATACAAAGTGAACTCGAAAAACGGAACTTCAGAAAATGTTCTTCTCTGAGAGGTACATTGGGTTTGTTAAAAGTATATAATAGGCAGAAGAAAGCGTGGCAGACCCCATAAAGTATATATAGTCTTGATCAGCATCAAAAGCCGAGTCGATATAGCCATGTCCGTCTGTCCGTCTATGCGTCTGTCCGTATGAACAAACAAATCTCAGAGATGGTATGAGTTACAATATCCGTTTTAGTCAGGGTCGACCACATATTTAATAGTAAAAAATTATGCTTTTTAAAAATAAAAAGAAAAAGTTTCTTCGCTGGAAGTGTTTGAACCCGTATCTTCAGCGTAGCGTCAAGCGTTAATATTGCAACTTTTTAGAATTTGTACATATAAAACTACATATGTATATAATGTTGTCCATTTCCAATCAAAATTGGTCAGAAAATTAAAAAAAATTTTCCACTTAGTAAGCTTGGTTTGGATACCTTAAAGGACAAATAAGTTTTTCATATTAAAAACTTATCTTGACTTTGATGTTCTACAGATTACTCATATGGGAGCTGTATGATAAATGATAGGAACAATCGACTGGAAATGCTTAGTACTAAAATGCTTTCTAACTATTGAGCGATTCTATCTAAATTCACTCAATACGCGTTTAGTATCCCATGTGCCAACCATATTTTATTTATTTTTGATCGGTCTACTATATCATATAGCTGCTATAGGAATAATCGGCTAGTAATGCTTAGTGAGAAGATCTTTTTTCAGATTTTTTTTTACCAAATTCACATTGCAATTGTTCTAAAAATTGCATCTAGTTTGGACTATTATATCATAAAATCGCTTCGACTTTACTTTTACTTTTTTTTGTAGAAAAAAAAAACGAATTTCCAAGATGAAAGTTTGAAATCATGTACTGTTGATTCATACAGGGTTCTGCAAGGGTATCCAATCTTTGGCGTGCCAAAGAAAACATTTCTTTCTTGTTTTTATATTGCATCCAGCACCCTGCATGCCGAAATTGGTGTCCTTAAGTGTTTCTGTTTCTGATATGTTCGCTAAAAACATGAATTTTTCCGAGGTATGATTGATCTTTCGGTAATAGTGGGCGAATGGGCGTGGCATGAAAAAAATGAAAAAACTTTTGTGTTGACTGACTGGTCGATGCTGACCAACTTTAAACTTGTAGCTCTTACCATGTCTCAGTTTGTTAATAAGGACAGGCAGGCGGACAGACTGACATGTCTCAATCGACTCGGCTTGTGATGCTGATCAAATATTTTTTGTTTTATGGAGTCAAAAACTACTTTTGATTAATTTTTTGTTTTATTTTTTTTTCAAAAACTTATAAGTTCTTTGGTACTTTTTGAATACAGGGTCTAAAAATAAGATAACCTTGAAAGTCATGACAGCGGACTAAAATAGAAAACATATAAATATTGTGATCAAGATCATTGCCGTCGACTCTTGGTGATGTAATTCCGATGCTGGGATGTTCAGTTGTCACTTAAGCTGGCAAGCTGTGTGACACCTGTTTGATATATGTTCAATAGAATGAACAAAAAGATTAGTGGGCATGCCTATATGTACAGTTTAAGTACAAATTTTGTCTGTAATACTGACTTACACTATATTCAAAAAAAAAACTATAGTCCATTTGCTTAATTTAGAATAAAGAACTTTTTCGTAACTAAGGCGAATGTTTCAATATTGCTTTATTAAAAGCGTGAGTCAAAAGTGTCATGTAAACTACTTTTACTTTGTCTTGGAATAGGCAACGATACTAGTCGCTATCTAGCGTTGTTTATTTTTTGTATAACAGTTGTCGCCTTTGGTTCGAGTGCGACCCAAATAGCTCGGAACGACTCAGTTTGATTTTGCATACCGAGACGGAATGCCGCATAAAATGCCACTGGCTGACGAGCATTAGTGAAATGTAAATGGACCTGCGGTTCAAATAATGAAAATATATATATATATATATATATTTGTATTACAATATATATATTCATATATATGATAATCTGACATTTTCAACCCCGTTATGGACATGAGCGGATTTGGTGGTGGTCGCGTACAGTATTTACAGGCTCAATTGTTTCCTGTTTGCACGCTAACAACATCAAATGGAGGTAATATTTACCCAATAGCAGAAACAATAACTACGTACATATTTCAAATTCGTAACTTAATCGTTCTTTGCTCGAGTTTGTTTTTTGTATGATCTATACAATTTACTTAATTAACACAGAGAATTTTCTAGTCGAAAGCACAACCTTTATTGTGCTAACAGTTCCTCAGGCAACAGTAACTCGTACTCGGTCACAAAATACACACAAAGGCATTCCAAGTGCATACACATACAAAAACACGCCACAGGAAATCACATTATTTTTGTTACAGTTTTATTACCTATTTATTTATAGATTAAGGATAAAGAAAACGCTGGAACGTAGTTTACACTAAGAAGGAGCAATCTCAATATAGACTACATACACAAACATTAACAACAACAACTCTAACAACCGAGTTAAAGTATCCTGTAGATGTAGGGTTACATACAGTACATACAGTGGGACATAGTATTGGCACACAAAAAATATTAATGTTTACACCACTATAACTGACATTCTATCAGGTATAGAGAAAACTACTCGAGCGAGGCAACTGTAAAATACTGCAGAGTATTCTACAGCATAATTCAGTATTGTATGTGAGATGTTTTATAAATCAATAAGCTTAATTAGTTGTGTATTGTGTATAGATAATATATCCCCTTACACATACTCTGTGAGTTTGGTTCACTTGTCTTAAAAAAACAAATTTAGTACATTTTTCAATTTTCATCATATAAAAAATGTATTAAATAGTCATCCGATTCCAATCAAAATCGGTCAGTATACATATGTATGAATAGTACAGTTGGGGATACGTTTCAGAAAAAGTGCAACGCAATATGCAATAAGGTAATGTGAATTATGAGCAAACCATACAAATATTGAAAATAGGTTCCAGGGCTACGATAATATTACTTTTTAAAAGAATATTGAACAAAGCAAACTTTAAATTAAAACAAACGTAAGATTTCAGTTTATTATAAGTTACACATATAAAAACCAAAAGAATCTAATTCATAAGAACAAAATAAAATATTCTTTTATATTATCCCCAACTCGATCTCAAATAGTTCTGACTGTTGTTGCAGCCTTCTCGTCTTATCAAATCGCCTCAGAATATCTAGTTTTGTCACCAAGCTGATGGCTTTTTCGACCCTGAGCTCTTTGACAAAGAGCAAAAGGGACTTATGATTTTGTGCGAAAAGTTGTCTGTCTGTCCGTCTGTATGAACGCCTGTTTCTCAGCAAGTATAATAGCTAGACATTCCATTCTTTTTGCAGACTCTTTGAAGCTCTGTTACGCAGATCAAGTTTGTTTTCAAATTTGGATGGAGTGGGACTATCTCGATTTTTGACTTTCTTAATATAAATGCTAGAAAGACCAAAATTGGTATATAGTATACTGGATACCATATAAACATATTCCGCTTTAAAAATTTTGGATACCACGCGCCCTTTGCACACAGATTGCGAACTAAAAGCTGTATAGTTAACATTTTGTAGACCAATAATTTTTTTCGAAAGAGAGTTTGCTGAAAAATACAAATCAGTTAAAAATAATCAAAACTTTTCAGTTAAATTTAGTTAATATAAGTTAAGTTCACTTTCTCCGCCAAATAATTTGTTTGGCCAAAATTGCAAAAAAAATCATTTGACGATGATTTATTTTGAAGTCTACTTAAGTATGTATTTAAGCCTCCACTCTCAAAAGAGTGTGGTGGTGTAGGGAGTAAAGTGCTGCGTAGAGCAGGAGGATCTAGGGTTCGATCCTCGGTAGCGGAAACTTTTTCTCAACTAAACAAAATGTACTTTTTTTAATTCCTGACTTTTTTGAAAAAAAAAATCACTTTTTTAAATGCCACGCCCAACCGCCCACAAGTGAAGACAGTATTACTGTGCATATTTTATTTTTACAACTATCGCTTTTTTTAAATTCATGTTTTGAACTTAATGCACCTCATAGATACGATGTAGAGCTGTATTAAAATTCATTCATTCATATATCTTCAATTTAATTTTCTTTTAATGAAAAAAATATTATCTGGATACTTGCTCAATTAAATTTTCTCTTAATCAAAGTATTATTTTTTAAATACTGGCTCAGGTATTTCTACTACATCAAAGGTGGGCAAGCAAAGTTTAGAATTGAGCCGAAACAATAACAGGGGAATTCCCGAGTTTTTATCGCAAGCGCAAATAGAAACAAAGGTGCTGCCAACTTTTGGAAAAAACGTATTCTCAAATAGAGTGTTATAAATAATAAAACTTAAAAAAAAAATGTTTGATACCAACAAGCACGCAACATCTAAAATTTTACGACGCACAGTTAATATTAGTTCTAATACAGCAGCGACGCAACTTCAAAATAACGCAAAACGAAACGACACGTCGGATTGCGTGGTCCATGAGTATTCTTCTTTACTTCGGGTCGTTGGAAGCTCAAAGCACTAACCATATACATAATACATAGATAAGATATACGACGTATTTTTTGAATGCGAACGTTGGCAGACTCATAGCCAGCAAGCCATCACACTACGCTGCGTTTGTGTTTTTGGCTCCTGCTCTCGTCCCTACAATGGACTTCTTTCTATAGTGACAAATAATTACAATTACAATCTCAAAGCACATCATTGAGAAACATTGAAACACATTGAGAAACAGGTGCAATTAGTGTGTCCTGTCCCGATTACAGCTAACTGGATATCAGTAAATTAAAACATAGTTAACCTTAAGTTTCCATAACATTAAAAATTTTAATAGATAAGGGTAAGGGGCCAAAATAGTTTAATGAATTAATTGTTGAAAATTTATTGTGTTATTTTTACTAACCGTAATCATTTTCTCTAAGCTTTCACGCTAATATTTCGCAGATTCAAAAAAATATTTTCTATTCTTTGTTCGAAAAATGTTCTAAAATTTTGGTCTAAAATTGTTTTTATACAAATACTTTGGGGGTTTTAGTCAAAGAGTTGAGGCCATATTTAATTGGGTGTGTTCTGGATTACGTGTGTACAGCTTTCACTTTACCGTGGCGGAGGCGGCATTTGCTAGGCTGCGTGATTTTCGTTTCTTTAACTTGGTCTTCACTTTTCGGACAAGACAACCTGTATCCATTGAAATACCCACAGGTGGCTTGGTTGCCTGTGTTGAGCCACTGTTGCGATAGTGCAACATATTCGCACTGACGGTGGTCCCGTTTCTGCCGCTCTTTACATGCGAAGCACAAGTGTGTCGGATTCGGCTTGAAACGCATCCATTTTCCGCAGTATTGTTCGCTGATTGTTGCACTGCTGTAATTATAATGCTGCGTGTCTTAAACTTACTTGTTGCACGCCTAACCGACTGTTGTATGTTTCTGGCAGTTGTGCTGTGCAATTGTTCGGTAATACCTTGCTGGCTATTAAACACCAACCGCTGCATATGTGATAGTTTCTTTTTATTAACAATTGCACTGGCAGAACCTTCGGCGGCGTCGTTATGTGCTATCGAAAATTTTGTAGCCAACTGTTTCGTCTCTGCAGTTTTGGTTATACTGGACTTGCGTTTACCCTTCACAGTGGAACCATTTGCATGAGCGTCTGTGACTTCAATGCAGTTTCCTGATTTAGGGCTTAACTTGGGTGTACTACCGTGCATTACCTTTAAATTTTCTAGCTTAATGTCGGTGCCACCCATAAGGCGCCCATGAATGGGTTGTAATTTTTTATGTTCCTCCTGCCACAGTAACAACTTTTGTGAGCATGCGCTAAAAAGATTTATTTTTATATAAATGTCTTTCTATTGGTTTGTCAAACATACTTAAATAAGTCCATCTGCTCCAATTTGCGAGGTTTATGCGGTGCACCCACATAAGGCTTGCCACCGCCACCGCCTTACTGCAGAGGCCAATGTAGGTCCTCCGCCTGATGTCAAAGCTTCCTTGTTGCTTCCAACTAATATATTCCGCAATTGTCCCCCATCTGCCTTGTACAAAGACGCCGCACCAGCAACCGTTCCCATTACGGTTTTAACCTGACTAAGTGCTTTGGAATGACGGCCCTTGTACCAAGACAAAGGTCGATGATCAACCTCACCACGGGCTCCGGTTCAAATTTTCTTTTTTAATGATGGTTTCAGTTGTAAGTTTTTAGGATTGACTAGACTTTTATTTCTTTGTTGGGCACAGTGCTGGGAACAGTGCTGTTGAAAACTAAGGTATATGAGGCCGCATTTTTATTTGAAAGTATAAGTATTTACCGTAGTGGTGGTGCCCTATGCATCTTTACGCTTGGGTTGGACTCGCCCGAACAAATAACTGGTCTGGACTGTCCATTCATTTGATTGGGATTATGCAAAGAAAACGCGCGTCGTGCGCCCTTTGTAAGAGAGTGGCAGTTAAGCTGTTGTTTTTAATCTCAATATCAAGTTGATATTGATATACATATGATATATGGACGAAACTAATTTCTTATACTCTAAATTTTCAAAATCTAATTTTGAAAATCTTCTATAACGGATTGTGAAACGTTTGGGTTTTGCTGTTTCTTCCAGACAATTTACATTTCCAACAAGAAAGAAAATGTCAGTCGGGCATTCCGACCTTGTTATACCCTCTGAGCTTCGTGTTCAATTATATGAGTTCAAATTGGAGTAGCTGCTGCATGAACTTAACATGCACACATATTTGTATCTCTATCTCGCTCGTCAGTTTTTCGTTTTCTTTGCTTGAGTGCAGAGCTTGCTTGAAAGGAACGATTTTCCTTGTATGAAAAACTTATTTAATTGTTGTCCGATTTTGATGAAATTCGCAATCGGTTGATATTATTTGTCTCCAAGTATATACTAAGTTACAAAACTATACTTTAAGAAATAAGTGAGCTAGCGGCATGCAAAGTAACAACGCAGTTGTGCTTTTGGTGGGCGAAGGAGGCGTGGCATTCAAAAAATTTTGATGGCAATTGGTGTCCCTAGGTGTTATAGTTACCGAGATATTCGCCAAAAACATGTATTTTTACCAGACGGTTTTTCGCTTATTGTGGGCAAATGAGGCGTGGCATCAAAAAAAGAAAACAAACTTGTATTGACTGACTAAATATGTGGTCGATACTGACCAAGTTTGAACTTGTAGCTCTTACCATCTCTGAGATCCTTTTGTTCATACGGACGGACAGACGGACATGGCTATATCGACTCGGCTGTTGATGCTGATCAAGAATATATATACTTTATGGGGTCTGCCACGCCTCCTTCTGCCTGTTACATACAAATCGCCTCTGACAAACCCAATATACCCCTCAGAGGGTATAAAAATATTTGGGCTTTGGGAATTTTATCATCAAGTTTCGGAATGTAGTATTTCTCTCCAATGATTTCCTTCATTTTTTTTTTTAAGAAAAAAGTCTTCTTTCATGAGCCCTTTTCATAATTTTGCGTTGAAAAGATAATGGAACTACAATGAGCTCATGTTCGTCAATTAATTTGTGCAGCAGACCAGTCATCATAAAGCAGTTATTGTGCGTCGTCTTTTTGTCAAGAACATGTATAGTAGCTTTGAGTTCGTTGTCCTGAGTTTGCAGATACTTTAGCTTACTATGTAGAATACGCTCAAATATCATCATTGCGGGGTGTCTACTCAAGGCATCAGCATGGTGTAATTGTGAACCTGATCTGTGTTCCACAACCATATCAAAATCTTGGAGCAATAGAATCCATCGGACGACTTTAGCATATTCATCTCGTTTCTTCATTGATTTCATAAAGGCGTTACAGTCACTGATAAGCTTAAAGTGTTTTCCAAGCAAATACACTCTAAATCTTTGAAGAGCCTCTACCACAGCGACACTCTCTAACTCGTAGCTCGTATATTTCCTTTCAGCATCCGTAGTCTTTTTCCTCATATAGTAAACGGGGTGAAGCAGACCATCGTCAGGTGATTTTTGAAACAGAACAACGCCAAATTCATCTATTGAGGCGTCGGTGTGCAGTTCAGTATCGTGTTGGGGATGAAAAATCTTCAATATAGCGTTCTTCAGCATATTGATTGCTTCGATTTCCTTTTCATCAAGGCAGAATTTCGCATCTTTTTTCATTAAGAGGCTTCGCAATTAGTTTAAAATTAATAATAACCAACAAGATCCAAGAAACTCTGCAGTTGTTTCTAGTTAATGCGCATTGGATAATTGTTCACGACTCTTGGCGTTGCTTCTAAAAAGCTGATCTTATGGTCTTCGATTATGTGTTCCAAATACTCAATTTTTGTTTTAAGGAAACAGCATTTTTTTAGGTTTAATACCAGTCCAAAGTCTTGGCATTGTTTAAGAACTTCTCTGAAATTGGATAAAGCTTCGTCTTCGTTTTTGCCTATCATCTATATATGGAAAAGCGATACCCTTACGTGTTAGGTCCCTAAAGATCGCGTCGATGTGTCGTTGGAAAACTCCAGGCGAGTTTGCCAATCCAAATGGAACTTTGCAGAAATGTGAATTTACGGCTTTCTTTTTCGACGTCTATGTGGAAGAATCCTTTCTTCAGATCAATCGTGGTGCATACTTTTGCGTCTATAACTGGTCCTCGATCAATGGTAAGGGAAACTGATCCCGTAAGATCAGCTTTTTGGTTCGTCGATAATCGACTGGCCCTGGACTGCCATCGCGTTTTCTTACCAATACTACAGGGCCTGTATACTCGGGCTCTGATTCTTCTATAACATTCTCTTGAAGCCGTTGGTCAACTTGATCATCTATGATGTATCGTTTGGTATTTGCAAATCTGCGTGCATTTTTACGTTCGTTGTCTTAGTGTTCGTTGGTTGGTATTCTTTAATTATCCGATTTACTTCATTTCTTGAAAATTACTTTCCCGTGCATCTAAAAATTTTGTCAATGCGATTGCTTACAATGTAGTTAATCAATTTCATCCAAAATTGCTCAGAAAATTAAAAAAAACAAGAAAGAAATTGTCAGTCGGGCATGCCGACCGTGTAATACCCTCTGAGCTTCGTTTTCAATAAGATGAGTTCAAATTGGAGTAGCTGCTCCAAGAACTTAACATGCACACATATTTGTATGTCTATCTCGCTCGCACGTTTTTCGTTTTCGTTGCTTGTGTGCTTGCTTGAAAGTAACGATTTTCGTTGTATGAAAAACTTTTTTATTTATAGTCTGATTTTGATGAAACTTTCACAATCGTTTGATATTATTTGTCTTCAAATATATTCTAAGTTACAAAACGTTATGTTAAAAAATAAGTGTCATGTCACGGCATGCAAAGTTACAACGCAATTGTGCTTTTGGTGGGCGAAGGGGGCGTGGCATCCAATAAATTTTGATGGCATTATATTTATATTGTAAACAGCAACCTGCATGCCAAAATTGGTGACCCTAGGTGTTATAGTTACCGAGATATTCGCCAAAAACATGAATTTTTTCCGAGGTATGTCTGGTTTCTCGCTTATTGTGGGCGAACAGGGCGTGGCATCGAAAAAAAAAAAGATTCTTGTATTGACTGACTAAATATGTGGTCGATACTGACCAAAACGGATATTGTAGCTCTTACCATCTCTGAGATCTGTTTGTTCATACGGACAGACGCACAGACGCACAGACGGACATGGCTATATGGACTCGGCTGTTGATGCTGATCAAGAATATATATACTTTATGGGGTCGGAAACGCCTCCTTCTGCCTGTTACATACTTCTGACAAACCCAATATACCCCTCAGAGGGTATAAAAATTTGCACCTACTGTGAAAGTTTGGTTTGAATACCTCAACACACAAAAAAGTTTATCATACTAAAGACATATCTTGGCTCTGATGTTTATCAGATTATTTATATGGGAGGTATGTGATATAGCTATCCGATCCGAACCAAAGTTGGTCAGTGTTTAGGCAATACCACCGTACACGTACCCTTTAAGTTTGGTTCAGTTATTTTAAAAGTTAAAAAAAAGTTAGAGACAGAGAGGACGTGGCAAAAATCCAAAATAAATTTGTGCTGCTTGCAGCATAGACGGATATGCATACCAAGTTTGGTGGCTGTAGCTCTTATAGTTTTCGAGATCTAGGTGTTCATACAGACGAACGGATAGACGGACTACGTACTCCGTACGCCGTGGCTTAAAAATGTTGCCATCTGTCTAAATATCGGTAACAAGCATTTATTCGAACCGTAAATCGATTGGATGACAAATTAGGATTCGACCGGGCCCACACATTTGAGTTGCCCAAAAGGCGTGGGTTTGTTTTTAGATGCGCCCGCGTCGATTAATAGCTTAATGGGACTTTGCACTAAAAAATTGACGTTTTCAAAAAGGAAATGAACACCGCACAGTGGGGCCTCTGCCCGAAAAGCGTGGCAAAAATCAATTTTCGATTAAAGCGAACTTCAAAAGTAAAATATGAAGGCGATAGAGGATTATGAATCCAAAATATTTTGGGAATCGGTACAAGATGATGGGTGCTACAGCCCTTCAAAGTGGGCACAACTGTTAGTAATTGATGAAAAATGAGATTTTTAACGAAAATTTGCTACTTTCACATTGAATATATGGCAAATGGAAACCCTGATTATAAATCTTTTGATTTCATCTAAAAATTGTGTTAATTTTGAGTAATACGCAGCATAATTTTTATACCCTCTGAGGGGTATAATGGGTTTGTCAGAAGTATGTAACAGACAGAAGGAGGCTTGGCAGACCCCATTAAGTATATATATTCTTGATCAGCATCAGCAGCCGAGTCGATATAGCCATGTCCGTCTTTCCGTCGGTGTATCTGTCCGTATGAACAAACAGATCTCAGAGATGGTAAGAGCTACAAGTTCAAACTTGGTCAGTATCGATCACATATTTAGTCAGTCAATACAAGTTTGTTTCCTTTTTTTGATGCCACGCCCCATTCGCCCACAATAAGCGAAAAACTAGACATACCTCGGAAAAAATACATGTTTTTTGTGAATATCTTGGTAACTATAATACCTAGGGACCCCAATTTTGGCATGCAGGTTGCTATTTGCAATATAAACATAATACAATCAAAATTTATTGGATTCCACGCCCCCTTCGCCCACAATTGCGTTGAAACTTCGAATGGCTCTGGCTCACTTATTTCCTAACGTATAGTTTTGTAACTTGGTGTATAATTAGAGACAAATAATATCAAACGATTGTAAAAATTTCATCAAAATCGGACAAGAATATAAAAAAGTTTCTCAAACAACGAAAATCGTTCTTTTCAAGCAGGGCATAACCACGTGCATTGCACTGAGCTCTTCACTCAAGCAACGAAAACGAAAAACGTGCGAGCGAAATAGCATACAAATATGTGTGAATGTTAAGTTCTTGCAGCAGCTACTCCAATTTGAACTCATCTTATTGAAAACGAAGCGCAGAGGGTATTACACGGTCGGCATGCCCGACTGACATTTTCTTTCTTGTTTATTATAATTTTACTATCAACTGAATACTCTGTACACAACAAATGTTCTAAAAATACTCTAAATTTCGACTATTATTTAACTTTCTTGGAATAGAACTCAGAATTGTCAAAAAAGTCAGACGGACTACCTTCAAACGATAGATTGAATCTTCATCTATCTATTCGTATGTATTGGCTGAGTGCATTACACGCAGTGGCAGAAAGTGCATCGCGAAATATGTGTCGGGCAGTGGAAAAAATTGGGGTGGGTTCTACTGTCTCATTGTCTCAGGAATTAAGGCGACACACACTTAACCTACTAAGTGGTAAAGCAAGTAAAAAAAGTATGAAAACGCAACCCATAAAATTTTGCGCCATGGTATGTGTAAAGAAAACCTATAAAATTCTTGCGCTATGGAGAAAGGCAACCCATACAATTTCTGCGCTATGGTACAACAAGCCCTTATAAGGAAAACCCATACATTTGTTTCCCTATGGAAAAAAAACCACCAGTCAGAAACAACCCTAAATATTTGATGTATGGTTTTGCATGATCGCTAGATTTTATACATAAATATAACTTTTCCGAGTGTAATTTTGCTACCGCATTGGTTTTCTGTGCCTGTAATACCGCGATCGCATTTTTTTGTATGTATGTGTGTAACACCGCAACATTAATTTTTTGTTATATGTGCAAATTAATCGTGGACACCCTGTACCAACAGAACGAAAAGAATGTGCCCGAGATATCTGCATGAATAAAGCTGAATCAGCGTTATCTATGGTCAGCGAGCAAGCTTGAGGTCTGGGTCTCGGGTTCAACGTCCTCGTCGGTCTGCAAAGCTAAGTCAGCGACTATATTGTTGCATAAACATCCGCTGGGTAATTCAATACCCTGCACGAGGCGCTAACGTTGCAGTTTTGCCATGCGCCAGCGACGGCAGTCTTAGCTTAGATATTAATTTTCATTCTTTGTACTTATAGATTGTAATTAAATTTAATGAAAGGCAGATCGCCCAAATAAATATCGCTCTACTAAGTAAATCTCGCTTAGTGCCTGTGAATTGTTAATCATATTTCGGGGAACCATTATTATTAGAATAACTGACGGCCAACAATAAATAACCCGCTGTGTGAACAATTTCGCGATCGCGAAATAAAATTAAAAAAAACACACAAAACAAACAGCCGTTCTTACGAACGGTAACAAACAGCAGTTTTCACGTACACGTACATAAAAAAAAAAAAAGGAAAGTTAAAGCGGCAGCAGTTAACTGCCAGAACAACGATCCAACGAATCCAAGTACACCAGAGCCGCATGACCTCTCTGGGCAGCGGCGACGAATAGACGAATACAGGCGGAAACTACAATAGCAACAGGAGGAAGCTGGAACAGATCATATGAAACAGAAGTATGTAAGTGAGCTATTCGTAATTTCGAATAAAGATCACGGAATAAAAAAAAATTTTTTTTTTTTAATCGAATTAGATATTGCATGTGTAAGTTTTGCTATTTTATTTCTATTGTGTACCGTGACAGATAGTAATTGTTGACGTATGAGTAATACGAGAAGAGACAGTAACAGTAGCAACGACAGTGTTCTAGCCAGTTTAATTAAAAAACTCGAACAAGTTCAAGTAACTGAAACAGTGACAAGTGAGGCAGACATGGACGCGGAACAACTACGCTTGATCATTATGGCTGCATACACAGCTTAATCACAAGAATATAACAGAAGAGAGGCACAGATAAGGGCCGAATTCAAAAGAGAGATTAATGAATTGACGGGACGCTTTGTCAAACAAAGCGGTACCTTAAATTAAGGTTTACCACACACGTTGAATAAGTGCTAAATAGCCTACGTGATGCGAATATGAGGGTGGCTCAAGAGAAATCCCAGTTTTCAAGGATAGTGTCGAATACTTGGGATTCATTGTGACAAGTAACGGTGAAAAGACGGATCCTGAAAAGGTGAAGACCACTCAGTTACTAATTTCAGTTAGGTTATTTTTAGATTTAACCAGTTACTACCGCTGCTTCATCAAGGGTTTCGACGCGATAGCGAAACCCCTTTCGGACATTCAAATATAGGTCAGAGAAAACGCCAGTAAAACTGGATGAAAAACATAGGTACGCCTCACAAAAGGCTCAGGAACTTTTTGGCGTCAGCAGACGTGATGTAATGTACCCAGACTATAAAAACCCTTTGATGTGACTACGAATGCGTCGGAATACGGAATTGGGCAGGTCTGCCCCAAAACGATAGACAAATAACAATGATTTCCCGGAATCTGAAAGATAAGGAGGCAAACTGCGCTATTAATGAGCGAGAGTTGCTAGCCATCGTATGGGTCGTTGCCAAGTTTCGGCACTACCTTTACGGTCTAAAAGACATAAATATTTTCACAGATCACCAGCCACTCACGTTCGCGGAGTCCCAAGGAAGCCCCAACGCTAAAATACAGCGTTGGAAAGCGCGCAAAGACGAGACAGAGGCTAACCTGTTTTACAAACCCGAAAAGACAAATCACGTAGCTGATGTCCTTTCACGGAAAAACATAAATGCGCTCGAAAGCGAGCAGCCACACGCAGACGCCGCTACAGTATATAGCGAAGCGTCACTGACCTACACTTTCGAAAAAAAAAAACTGAAAAGTCGGTGAATTGCTCCAGGAATCAAATTGTGTTGGAAGAATTCTGTTTTCCTCTAAAAAGGAATTATGTAATTTTCGGTGAAAAAACTCGCCATATGATTAATTTTACCAATAAGAACGGCTAAGTTGATGTGGTTAAACCCATTGCCAGCCCAAACGTGGTGAATGCTATCCATTGCTTCCTGTTCCAGCTCATTTGCAGCATGAACCTTTGGCATTGTAAGAACTATGTCACAGACGTCTTCGATAGCGGGGAAAGAAGAGAAGTTCTCACCACTGAACACAATCGAGCTCATTGAGCCGCCCAATAGAAAGCAAATAGGTTATGACCGATTATTACTTCCCAAAGATGACAAAACTAGCAGACGAGGTAGTTCTGAACTGCAAGATTTGCTCAAAGGCAAAATACGATAGACGCCGATTCCTTCATTTGATACCATCATTGTTACGATCATCAACGTTTTGTCGAAAATCCAACAGGTATACTGCGTCAACGAACCGGCACTTAAGTCGGAGACCATTACGTCCTTACTGTTAAACAACTATGGAATCAAAGTAGCTAATGCTCCCCCGTTGCACAATACATCAAACGGTCTGGTTGAGCGCTTCCATTGCAGCCTCACAGAAATAGCCAGATGCCTGAAATTACAAAAGGGAATAAACAGTACAGTCGAACTAATACTGCAGGCTACCATTGAATAAAACAGGTCAATACATTCAGTTACTCAGAAGAAGCCCATAGATACCTAGCACGGCGTTTTGCAAGAAACCCAGCAGAAGGTCAAGAATGAATAGAAAAAGCTCAATTAATGCAAAATTCCGGGCTTAGAATAGACATAGGGTATTTGATGTCGGCGGAAAGGAACTTGTCAAAACAAACCGGGGATTAGGAAACAAACTTACTCGGCTTTGTAATGAGGAAAAGGTAGAGACTTGCGGACAACGGTCCTCATTAACTGGAGGGTGGTCCATAAGGATTTGTAGTTTTAAGAAAATATTTTACAATACACCTAAGTCTGCTTTTACACGGTAGATTGGTTCCAGGAGAAGCCGTGTAAAAAAACAGCGTAAAGACTTTGACATTAATATGAACATATTTCGCAAAAATTAAATTTGAGGTAAAAAATTTAAATACATAAAATTTTAATCGTGCAAAACGGAATAAAATCGTGTAAAAAAACTAGAGATATTTAATTTTAAACTGTGTTATGTAAAAACCATGTAACAACAGAGTACGGTGTACTTAGGATTTACGGAACGATACTGACTTTATTGGTGACAGTGGCGGAACGAATGACGGACTACTCACACACGAATTACATATTTATCACGGACGGAAACGTACTTGTTTGGGACGACAGTGGCTTTAAAAGGCATACTACCAACCTTTCGGAATTTGCACGAATGATTGACGAGACCAGGAAATTATCGGACATATTCCCACAGTCCCATTTGCGAAGACTGTTGAAAGTAGACCAAACACGTACAAGACTAGTTGTCCGCGCTGTGCATCATCGCAACGCAAGAAGCCTTGACTTCTTGGAAACAGCACTTAAAGTAGTTACGGGCATCCCGGGCCGGAATGCCGGAAGCTCAGCTGGTTAGTTCTAAAAACAGGCAGATAGAAACCAATTCCAAAACTCAGACATTTGCAAAATCTGGTATTATCAATCCAAACATAATAGACCATGCCGATTTTAAGTCCGTCTTTATGAATGAACACACAGGGACTACAATAACCGACATGGTAGATGTATCTAGCATTAAGATATTTCAATCTTCCAATGCAGTTAAAATTATCATTAGATATCCTAGAATAAGTAAGCTTTGCCGGAAACAACAAAAAACATCCTGCAGGTATTGGACAACGTAGTAGCGGAATGCGAAACACAAGTCTTGGCAGTCACAAATTGAAAACCAACAACCTCAACAACATTCTGTGAGCAAGCGGAGAACGAAACCTGTGCTCAGGGCTTTCACTCTGGAGGTTTGGCGCACTGTACAACGAATTCTAGTCACTTGGATCCCGTTACAATGGTCGAAGATGGCATTATCGTCATCATCAATGATCGGCTTGCTACCGTAGTGTTCGACGACAATCCCGAAACCATCTCAACTGGAATTCAGCTAATTACGTTAAACAACTATGCGTTAGTAAACGGAACCAGATACGTGAACGGCCTGCGCAACAATTTGTGAATCCACTGCCCTCTGCCAATACGTCAAGAAGAGGCGGAATTCTCGACAAATTCAGGATATGTGGAAAACTTACAACGTGACCAGGGACGATTAGTCTTTGGAGGGGGAGTAGTTAACCGTGGACATCATCTACCCACAGAACGAAAAGAATGTGCCCGAGATATCTGTATGAATAAAGCTGAATCAGCGTTATCTATGGTCAGCGAGCAAGCTTGAGGTCTGGGTCTCGGGTTCAACGTCGTCGTCGGTCTGCAGAGCTAAGTCAGCGACTTGCAATGTTGTTGCATAAACATCCGCTGGGTATTTCAATACCCTGCACGAGGCGCTAACGTTCCAGTTTCTTGGCGCCCCTACCATGCGCCAGCGACGGCAGCGTCGACGCTGCCGGCTATCTTAGCTTAGATATTAAGTGTTCATTCTTTGTACTTACAGATCGCCCAAATAAATATCGCTTTACTAAATCTCGCTAAGTGCCCGTGAATCATATTTCGGGGAACTATTCTAATAATAACTTGCAGATTGTACGCAAAACAGCCACCGCTGCAGTTCTCTGATCAACACAGGAGAATGCACTAAGTATGGTACTTTTGTCAGTTTTTTTTTTTTTAATTAATTTATAACTGGAGAACGGACCAACGTTTTTAGTCTAGCTTTTTGCATTCGACTAATAAAATCAATTGCATTTTGCGTTAGAAAAATTGGGCGTGGCACTACCCTGATATAAAAAGATAGCAGGATATGTACGTCATAAGAATATAAAAATCCTGCAAAAAAATGGTCAAAATCGGCCAACTATTTCATATATGTAGCTCCCATAGGAACAAAAGTATAAATTACCTTTTTGCATCAAACCTGTACTGTTTCATGATATATTGAGTACATACCGAGTAGATATGTTTGATTTAAGCTTTCGCCAATCTGCTTAGCATATATCTAGGAGATAATACCATAATATATACACAACAAGAAAGAAAATGTCAGTCGGTCATGCCGGCCGTGAAATACCTTCTGAGCTTCGTTTTTAATCACATGAGTTCAAATTGGATTAGCTGCTGCAAGAACTTAACATTTACACATATTTGTATGTCTATTTCGTTCGCACATTGTTTTCGTTTTATTTCATCATCTATGCCTTGCGTGAAAGTAACGATTTTCGTTGTAAGACCAACTTTTTTAATTATCGTCCGATTTTGATGCAATTTTTAGGATCGTTTGATATTATTTGTCTTCAAGTATACGCAAAATTCAAATCTATACGTTAAGAACTACGTGATCCGAAAACATGTAAACTTTTCATGAAGATGTACTTTGTTTAGGCGAAGGGGGCGAGGTATCCAAAAAATTTTGATGGCATTGTCTTTATATTGCAAATAGCAACATGCTTGCCAAATGGACTCGTCTGCTGATTCTGATCAAAAATATATACAAGGTATTATATTTGAAAAAAAAAATGAAAAAAGTTTTGGATATTTTTTGTGTAAAAAGTATGTTGATAGATTAATTTATTACTTTAACCCATTTTCGTGTAAAAATTTGAGTTATTCTTCTTTTTGACTCTATGAATTTTTAAAAAACTTTTGGTGCTATTATTTTTTTTTGCAGTTGTATGTACAGCAACGGTATATCTTACTGGATGCGTCCACAAATCCATGAACTTGTATTTTTCTATTGAAGCTGGCATGAGCGTATCTGGGAATCTTAGTTCTATGCAGTTCAAGAAGGTTCTCTTTTTCCGATCTGCTATACATTTCCCTGGGCATTGTATCATCCCTTGGCAATTGTATGCGCCACAGCTCTTGAAACAGAATTTTGTCCTGATGCTAATTGGGCTCAAAAGCCCAAGTGGGTCAAACATGCGTACAGCAACTGATAAAATGTTGCTCATGGTTGAAATTAATTTGGTGAAACTATCATTCGAGTGATACTGGAAAGTATCTAATTTCGGTGTACACTTTATGTCCAGCGATTCCGTCAAATCGGCATCATTAAAACTCAAAAGTTTGTCATTTCTGTCTTCTCCATTAAATTGGGATAGTTTTAAAAATAATTTTGGCATTTGAAATCCGCCCGATTATAGAATTCCTGACACTTCTTTGCATATACTCTTTAGAGTTTCGATATCATCAGCTCCAGTGAGCATATCGTCGACGTAAACATCATTACAAATGATTTCGGACCAAAGAGCAGGGGTGTCTTTATGGCGCAGTCCAGCCCTTGCAAACATCGGATGGCTAAAAACGGTGCGAACGAACCATTAGCAAATCGTTGAGCAAGTGTGACAATGTTGTCTTACAGGAGTCTTCAAACACCACTCAAAGTTTGTTTGAACTACTTTCAGGCCTCAGGACATACTGGTATGGAATGAGGTAGTACAGTAGTAGGAGTCGTGGTGAAGCTGAGTCTTGAAAGGCAAGCTAACCTCAAGGTGTCCTGACGAACACTGTCCAGGGAACCACGTTCACAAGCAATTTGCTCTTCAGAATATTTTCTCAAAATATTTGATTCTGGTATAGCTTCTAGCTCTCAAAACCGATCTACCAAGGGCTCAAGCCAAGTCTGCTTGACTGGGCTTTTGGTATGTAACTCTTTGCACCGCCCTGATGCTACCCATTCGAGTAGTGTCTACTGTAGTACTGGACCATTATCTACTATATAATTTGGCCAGTACACAGCAAATCGAAAAATGAGTCTGCTCCCAGCAGCAGATTTATTCGGTCAGCTAGTTCTACATTTGATGGAATCTTCTACCGATTAATTGCAAGATCATAATCTGGCTGCCTGCTCGATATGGAGGTCAGTACTTACAACTCGGCGCTAAACATATGTGTATTGACACGAGAAGCTTCTACAGTCGAAACATCGTTTTTTGTCTCTAAACTCGACTGTTCAACCGATGTGATGGGCAAGCACTTGCTCCTACACTGAAGTCGCAATGACTGAGCCAGCAGTTCCGTCATAAAATTTACTTGGAAACCATAGTCAAACAAGGCTCTAGCGTTCTGTGCATGACCGAATTTGTCACGTATCGTAGCAAACGTTGTTGCAAGGATGACTTGATCAACTTCTTGCAACATGGTTCATATGGGCAGGATGAGCAGATACTTAAGGCGGTTCAACTTCGTGAAGGAGAGTGTTTTGAGGTCGAGAAGAAATTACACTGTATGCCCTGCGTACAAATAGTTTATGCATAGTTGACTTGATTTTGCGAAAATAAATTTTTCGTCAACTGGCAATGCTGTGAACCTTTCCCAGCTTCCAATAAAACGATTGGTACTGCAGAAATGGCAATTGGGCTCATTTTCTTTTTCCACATTTACAACGCAAATGAAGATTTGCTGGTTCTTTTTACTTTACATAGGACCTTTCCTTCATCCTGAACTTTGAAATTTCTTCAGAAGACAAATTCTGATATCTTCTATTCAAAGCCAGTACACAATTAGGACAACGTGTTATAGTCTATCTGCTCCTCATATTTTGATTTCCTGACGGAATCAACTTTAGAAATGACGATGTGGATCACAACGGCGTTTGCAAAGTCTTGCTCATTTCCTGCAGGCATTATCGAGTCAAATATATCGAATAACTGGGTTTCGAAAAAGAGTTTCGAAGAAAATGAGGCATTTACTGTCGTAAACTTGATTCAGTCTCGTCGGATAGACACGATATCAAATGGTTAAACTTAAGCCATCTGAGTCGGCCAAACTTTCGAACAGTCTGATAAATTGCCACCATACAAAAAGCTTACAGTTACTCTGCGTTGGCGAAGTAGAATTGGTTGCAGGTACTCTGTGTACACAATATGTACATGTTGGAGCATCACTCACATTATTGTCGTTTGACATCCTTTTAGCGCACCGAGTTTTGATCACACTCACATCCCGAATACAACTGACTGCTCAGTGTTCCTCTAATTCTTTTGAGCTTACCGAACCATACTCGACGACAGCTACATACGCTGTCGCCCCGCTAAAACAGGACTTTACCAAACTACAAAGCACACCGACCAATCACAACGCATAAATTGGCTGATGCAATATCAGCCTTAACTAAAAATGTATTTCTAATGAAATACCCAAAGAAGTAGCAATACACACTCAATGCGTTTCTCTCTCACATATTTCTGGTAAGCGCCGACAAGGCGCCTACACATTAAACTACTTATGCTCCGACATTTATGCCTTACTGCATAAATCATTTTATTCATAAATTATCGAATAGAATTTAAGATTAACATTTTCATTTTTCATACAACTATCAGTTACAACTACAACTTTTAACTTCTTACAAAATTTTAAATTCAACAGTTTTTGTCTTATTCTTAACCCAAGACGTTTCGTTTTTCATCATATTATGCGCCACACGCCATGATCAAAACATTTGTTTTGCTCTTGTGCTTGCATTATAACAATTTCTTTCAAATTTTATAATCAGCCTTATAGGCATCCATTCTGTCTCTTTTAACAGTTTTAATTATTTCATTTTTTTTTTAACAGTTTCTTCTTTAATCATTTCATTACTGTCTCTTTCAACAGTTTCTTTTTCAATCATTTTATTACTGTCTCTTTCAACAGTTTCTTTATCAATATCATTTAAAGCCTCTTCACTACTTTCTAGTTCAACTGGTACTTACTCCTCTGGCAATTTTCTTATATCTTCGTGAGCATAATTGTATTTCCTGTCACTTGTCAATGATCTAAGGATATATCTGTCTCCGTCTAACAATTCAGCTATTGGTAAAGGTCCTCTAAACTTTGGACTTGACTTTGTTTGATGCCTTTCATCATTTTTTAACAACACAAATTCTCCTACTTTGAATCCAACAACCTTAGCTTTAGTTTTATCAAATCGCTCTTTGCTATATGCTGCAGCTGCTGATATGTTATGCACCGCAAATCGACCTCTTGTGCCATGTCACATGGTGGAAGCAACGGACAAGCAACCTTTCTAATAAACAATTCTAAAGGACTTGCCTTTGCCACTCGATTTACTGTACAATTTAAGGCTAACTGTACCTCGCCCAATGCCTCCTGCCAAGATCTCCTGCTGGTCTCAACGGCGTTAGACTTTCCACTCAGCTTTCCAGTTATGTCTATGTGTATCGTGTGCCAAGGTGTGTCAATCTTTGGTATTGGATGAAGTCTAGTCTGAATTTTACCTGATGATGACTTTGACATCTTGCAAGTAATACAGTTTTCAAGAAACTTTCGTATGAACTTAGCCATTTGATCGAACCAGTAATGATCATATGCCTTATCTAAAGTCTTCTCCCAACCCAAGTGCATGATTGACTCGTGAATCTGATTTATTACAGACCATTTAAATGCTTTTGGAACAATTGGCAAAGATCGAGCTATATCATTTTTCTGAATTTTCCAATAAACTATTCCAATGTCCTCGGCAAGAGAATTATCTTTTAGGCTATTCACAATAGTAATGATATCGGAATCTTTCCGCTGATCAGTCATAAGCCATTCACTATATATCTCTGCCAAGTTTACTCGGTTCTCAGAAATTTTACAAATATCAATCGCATCTGCGGATGGGAGATTTCTGGAAAAGAAGTTATCATGAGGCATTCGCTTACCCTCCCTGTACTGTAAATCAAATGAGAACGACTGTAAATAAGCCCACCATCTTTGGGCCCTGGGAGATAGGTCATGTTTGGTTCTTGAATTCCTTCCTTAAGTGAATTACAATCGGTAAAAACAACAAAATCTCTACCTCTTAAATAAGGACGGAAATGCTTTATAGCTATGACAACCGCAAGAGTCTCCAATTCATAGGAATGGTATAGTGACTCAGCAGGTGAATCAGTATTACTGAAAACTCAACGACATGAGGCTTATTATCGATTTTATGTAATAAGATAACACCGTATCCACGAGAACTTGCATCAGTGTGCAATTCGATTGGGTATTGCGGGTCAAATATAACTTAAACTAGCTTATGTGTAAGGATAAAAATAACTTTCTGTCTTGTTTGTTCATGTTTTGACTTCCAAACAAAATCTTTATTTTCCGATGTTAAAAGATACAAAGGCGTCTGCCGAAAATATGACGCCAATCCAATAAATTGTCTTCAAGCAGTGACCGACTGAGGAGGCGGTAGAGCAGTTAACGCTGAAATTTTTAACGAATTCGGACGAATTTGACCTGCGCTCACCTCATTACCCCAAATATTAAACTGTTGACTTAATAAACGAACACTTTTTAATATAAAACAAAAATCCAGCTTTTGTTAGAGTGTCAAGAGTAACCTGTAGTCTTTACAAAGCCTCACTGTTTGTTGAAGCCACCACCAATATGTCATCCATATGGACAACCACAAATGTATTTGCAAGTTCTTCAAGTGTGTGCATCACTGTATGTTGAAAAACTGAAGGTGCATTTTTGAGTCCAAACGGCATTGACAAGAACTCGTACTGTCCATCTGGGGTGACAAAAGCCGTACACTCCATTTGTTTTTTCTAGCATGGGAATTTGGTAATATCCACTTGCCATATCTAAACATGTGAAATATTTAGCTCCATGAAGTCTGGCTATCTGATCTGCTATAAGGGGTAGAGGATACCTATCTAAAACTGTTTTAGCATTCAATTCACGGTAATCGACACACAAACGATGGGAACCATCATTTTTCTTTACTAGCATCATAGGGCTTGCATAGGGTAAGCAACTTGCCCTTATGACATTGCATTCCAACAGCTCTTTAATCTTGTCGCGCACCAGCTCCCTTTCATTTGGGCTTAGTCTGTATGGTCATCTTTGAACAATTTTTCTGGGGTCTGCTAATTCAATTTTCATTTCACCAGTGGTTACTGTTGAACAAGGAATTCCCTTTGTAAAATAGTTTGTAGTTTGTTTTCAATAAATTGTTTAATTTATCTTTATCTTCACCGACAAGATCAGTATTCACTTTAGAAAATGTATCGTTATTTGAACAATAGTTTACAATTTTTGATCTGTCAATTTAAAATTTTCCGGGTGATATACTGACATGAAAACCCTGCGATAATATTTCTCGGCCAATCACAATTTAGTTTTTCAAATATTCATCGTCCAAAGCATGGAATAGCATTTCAATACAATGATTGTCAATTTCTACATTGCACTATGGGCGATTTTTCATAATGGGCGGCATAAAGTCATAAAATTTATGGTGAAATATTAAGGAAATGTTTTTTTTTCAGTTAGCTGAAAAACAATTTTTTTTTATCGGGTGGCAACTCTCTTTTTGTGGCAGCCCTTCAAAACCAACTGATCTGTTGAAGCTCGCAATTATATAAATTGGCTCGAAAAATTTCATGCTGTTGAAAGTGCTTAAATTATTATTGGTTTCGTTTAAATTAATAAGTGTAATATGGATAGCAAAGCTCAAGGTATTTAAAATCTTTTATTCACGATATATGTGTATAAATGTTCGTGGTGTTTTTAGTGTACAGGGTAATTGTTGATTGTATTTTTAGCAAAACTTTAACAATTTCACTTCTGTTCCGTAAAGTATTTCTTGAAAAGTGCATAACAAAACATGCAACTAAAAATGACAAGTTACTAACGAATGTGTCTAGTTTATTGTAGTAATCATTTTTTCTGCTCCTTTTTGTTCCTTATAAAAAAAATTGCACTTGAAGTTTCCTTTACGTTCAACAAATTTTATAACTTTTGATATTAATTTTTTGTTTATTTATGTTTGGAATATATTTTAAAAAACATGTTAGAATAACATTTTTTTTTTTGCTTTGCTTTGTTTTAATTTAATGTTTTCCCATAATAATTATAAAAAAAAATTTAAAAGTTTATAGCATTGCCGGGCTTTTAAAGGGGCGGAAAATCAAGTCGTGTTCCAATTGGCTAAAATAAAATTCGAAATTAAAGAAAAATATTAGTAACACTTACAAAAAAAAAATTAAGTTCTTAGCTCTATTTTTAGACTTTATGCCACCGAAATCAAGAAATCGCCCATAGTGCATTGTAGAAAGAACTAAAGGCAACCAAGAAGATATAGCGATTGAGGTTATAAAATCAAAAATAACCGGCACAATTTTGTACAAAGTACAAGATGACACTACTATATCTGGAATCATTCACAAGCTGAAAAGTAAAGTAAAAGGAGAATCTTTTAAAGTACTTAAAACTAAATTGGCAAATGTTAAACAAAAAGGCAAAACAGCATCTCAAAATACAATGGAAATCGACAATTTGCAGAAGCAATTGGAAGCATCATATATTGATTATGGCTCAGACCCAGAAAATGCAGAAAAATTTTCCACAAAAGAATCAATAACTGCAATGACACGAAATTGCGAGCATGAAAAACTGAAAATGATATTAGAAGCAGGTAACGTTGTTACTTTCAATGATGGAATGCGTAAATACATCCATTCCTTTACGTTCAACAACAACACGCTTTTTTAAATGTCGAAGACACCGAATCAGACAACAAAAGCGATGACAAACATGAGAATTCTTTTGTTTTGGATGAAGAAGATTATTAACCTTTTGTTTTTTTATGTTTGGAATATTGTTAAAACATGGTAAAATATTTTTTTTTTCTATTTTTATGCTTTGCTTTATAATAAAAATTGAAATTTTTGTATAAGTGCCGGGGCTATAAAGGGGCGGAAAATAAAGGCGTGGTCAAATTGACTAAAAAAAAATCCGAAATTAAAGTAAAATATTAGTAACACTTACAAAAAAAATTAAGCTCCTAGCTCTATTTTTAAACTTTATGCCGCCAAAATCAACAAATCGCCCATAGTGCATTGCTAAGTATTTACGTATAAATGCTGTCATTGCCAATACCCTTCAATAGTACTGCATTGTTAATTCTTTTACCAGCTAACTTAACACTTATCTTTTGTTTAATCAAGGAACATTCCGCTCCAGAGTCAAATGTCGTTGTGAAGACCACGTCACGATGAAACATCTGTCCTTTGGGCTCAACAACTTCAGAAATCGGCACTCTCTTCACTTGATGTGGCTCCTTGACCTAGTCCATTTTGGGCTTACTGCAATGGGTTAATATGCTTCGCCACACTTGAAACAGCTTACTTTTGATTGCTGTTGATGACCAAATACGCTTTTGCCACTATGCTCTGCAACACGGGAAGAAAGACTTTGTTGCTGTCTATCTCTACATTCGGCCATTTTGTGACCCAATTTTCCACAAGAATGACATTTTATTGTTGACAATTTCTGCCGTTTTATATCGGCTGGAGCTGTTTCTTCTTGTAAAAATTTCTTTCGTTTGTTGAATGTGAAGGCTCTAAGCTCGGTCTGTAGCTCACTCCAATCACACGTTTGAAGTAAAGGTTAGACGTTGCAATCTGGTATCAATATGAGCCAACTGAGCAAGTGTCACAGACACAGCAATCTCCTCCACATCCATATCACGCCATTTAGTGATGAGTGACGTCACCATGCGACTAGAATAATTGGAGAGACAATCTCCGTTGGACGGGCCAGTTGATAACATTGTCAAAAACATAGCTGCTGGTGTTTCTACAGTGGTAAATCGCTAAACGAAAAGTTCCTTAAACTCAGCCCAATTTATGTCGGGATAACATATTTGCGATAGCCACTGCGACGCACTGCCTTCTAACGTTGCACTCAAAGCCATCACTAACGCACTGCCCTGTGTGTTATATTCAGCTAAAATTATATTCACTGTAGTGCACCATGCGGACGCACCGGCGCCAACAAGATCTGCGTTAAATTTCGGCAACACTACTGTCTTATTACTTGTTGTTTCAGAAGGTGCTGATTTCAATGCTTTTGCAAGTTCAATTAAATTTTTGTTTTGCATTTCCATTAACACTCGCCATGGATCATTTGGAATATTAGGTAGTGAGCCAGATCCCACTTCTGATGTTGGAGCATCACTCACAATATTGTCTTTTGATATCCTTTTAGCGCAGCGAGTTTTGATCACACTCACATCCCGAATACAACTGACTGCTCAGTGTTCCTCTAATTCTTTTGAGCTTACCGAACCATACTCGACGACAGCTACATACGCTGTCGCCCCGCTAAAACAGGACTTTACCAAACTATAAAGCACACCGACCAATCATAACGCATAAATTGGCTGATGCAATATCAGCCTTAACTAAAAATGTATTTCTAATGAAATACCCAAAGAAGTAGCAATACACACTCAATGCGTTTCTCTCTCACATATTTCTGGTAAGCGCCGACAAGGCGCCTACACATTAAACTACTTATGCTCCGACATACACATGTATATATACATGTACAAAAATTTTATAAAAAAAAAATATTTTTAATAGATAATCAATATTGCAAATAATATTTAATATTTCCACACCACCCTAGAGGTAAAAAATTTGGCAAATTTTTCTACTTCTTGGTGTATGTAGGTATGTTCTTGATCAATACAACAATAATGTGTACTGATGTGCATTTATCATTGCTTAAGTTAAACAAAATAATGATTTGAGCCTTTAATGACATGTAGAATTTATTTATAGATAAAGTCATCCACTACTGAAATACTCGCGCCAGGTGAAAAAAACTTATATACCACATTTTTGTTTTTCCATCAGGCGGAGGAATTATTGAGTCGGTCTCAGAGCTAACTGTTGAGCAAGCAACATAAAATTTACCATAAGAAATAAAAACATCTCTCAGGTCTACAAAGTTCTGCCATCTTTAATGTTTGCCCTTTAAAATGAATATAGTTTCTCCCTTAGCACAATCAGTAAATATTATATCATGTCTTTAATTCCATACTTATGAAGTTCTTTTTAATTGTAATTTAGTTCCATTGCAAAGTTTGCCGCATCGTTTCATGCTGTTTATATAGCTCACTCAGATACCAATTTAATGACTTGTTACCAGAGCTGTTAAAAAAAGCATTCAAATATATATTTTATATTCGAGTGCTTTTTTTAACAGCTCTGATTAAAATGGCCGCCAAACCAACCGGAACATCCTCCACAGATTATTGGGGTCATATCAAATCCAGTTGAGCTATTGGAAAGTCCCAAAGGGGTGGGAAAGTAAAAAAAAAATTTAGTTCATAAGTGTGTATTAAAATCAGAGCTGTTAAAAAAAGCATTCGAATATAAAATATATAACAGCTCTGCTTGTTACAGATATTTGAAATATCTATAAATATTTTGGATACGAGTTCTTCGAGAGTTGTTAATAAAACTGTAATGACACACATAAATGAACTATTTCTATTAAGAATTTGCGACCCGCTTAAGTTCATTACTGTAATGATATTGTATAGGGATGGAAATTGCATAGCAATAAGTATTATCGGGTATCCAAACTCAAGGTGCGATATATCAGTGTCATCGTATAGATACTGTATCCAAACTCAAGGTGCGATATATCAGTGTCATCGTTAAGATACTCGTGCTTTTTGGTATCGCTCGTATTGATACTACTTTAAAACTATTACTTAAAGATATTCAACATATAAAATTTTTTTTGAAACAAAATGTCAAATTTTAGTGAATACTATAGTAACTATAGTAATCCTTCCTTTTATATAATTTCTCCAATGGTATTTTTTCTTTCACTTTTTTAGCGGGGTTTCTTGGAAATTTTCTGTCAAAGGGTCTGAAGACTAATCAACTAGTTCTGAACACAGATGAAAAAACCTTAAAGCCAACTGCTCGATTGAAGGAACCACGAGATCTTTTTGCACTGCCGAAGAATAAGGACAATGATTGTTCGCAGCAGGCCCCCAGATGGCCTGTAGAGTGTCAGGTAAGGTCTTCAAGAATTAAAAATATAATATATGGTGATTGAAGCTCAGGGTAATTGGCGATACCCTTTCAGAGGCTATCTTATTTAAAGTTCATGTTCCTATGCGAAACGGTCTTTCGGCTTAAAAGCTTATAGATATAATTTGGTAGAAATGCGTATTTCTTCAACTTGTACTTCAAATAATAAAATCGGATCACCATGTTGTATAATTAGCTGCAATAGGAATTAGATGTAATCAAAAGTTTTTGAAAAGTCTCAGCTAACTTCTTGTTATATGAAGTAAGTAAAAAATTGCATTCTGAACGGCCACTATATTATATAGCTGCCATAGGAACAATCGGTTAGAAATAATTAGTACGAAAACCTTTTGATTATTTTTAGTAGGCGAAACCAAACTTATGCACTACACATTTAATTCCGAATTCAATGTGTAAACCAAGTTTCATCCTGATCAGAGCACTATATCACTATATCAGTAGCAATTCTTAGTATAAAAGAATTATCTGTTAATTCATATAGGGCTCTGCAAGGGCATAAAATCTTTGGCATTTCAAAGTTAACATTAGATTGTTGTTGAATTTGAAGACCTGAGATGAAGAGAATTGCAGCTATTTCTGGAGATAAATAAATGTTCACCGTTGTTTTCAACACCTTGGCACTAAATCCTTTGCAGAAAGCTTTGTTTTTCTTTTGCATTCTGAGAGTATAAATTTTAAAATAATAACTAAAGACTTTTTAGTTGATAACCATTATCGACATTAGGTCGATATAAAAAAAAATAAATTTTATGTAACAAAAATATATTCTTAGGTTGTTGAGGATCGCATTATACACATTCCTTACGTGCCGCCTCAGGCGGAACCACTTAATGTTATATCAGGAAACGAGTTAAAGCCCCGTCCAGTTGGCGAGGAGAATGGCATCATTGTGTTTGCTTACTGTCCGATAAGCGCTGTTAATTATGTGAGTATTTTGTAATAATTGTTCTAAATATTTCCATGCACCGTCGACACTGTCTTATATTTGATGAAACATCCAATCTAATTGAGGATCTAAGTGAATAATCTGAGTGCTCTAATAAAACTAATTTTAAACAAATAAACAGGAAAATTCTACTGTTAAAACAAAAGTGGAGGATAAATCAAGCGAAACTTCCGATGACTCATCAGATTCGCAAAACTCTTGCACACCTCTTAGTCATATAATGTCTCTACTTGATGAAAACTGTCATAAAAATCGCGTGTCTGTGATTTCAAATAGCGTAGACATTCGCTCAGCCAGCAAGTCACTGGATGACGACGACGAATGCAATGAAAGTGAGGAAAGTAAGGATACGTTTGAGAGAACCGCCATACAACGACTCATTCAAAAAGAAAAAAAACACTGTTCCACCATGACTTATGATTTAAATACTACCAAGGGAGATAGGAAGTTTATATGCAATGAGGCAATCGAAGTTGACAATATATGGAGCAACATTAGCCCTGAGTACAAACCTGCGTCGCCCAACCTCGTAGTTAATCAGTTTAGCAAGAAGGTCTCCAACGCTATCGTCGAAAAACTCATCGATAATGAACACCACCCCACAACTTCTTGCAGCTTTAACTCAGCTAAGGTACAGACCAAATATGCTGTAACACCCTTTAAACTTCCAAAAACAAACATTACTAGATTGGAGGTTGCTTTTAAAAATAGTTCTCAACACTTTTCTAAGAAAACTTTAAGGAATGTGATCGGTGACTCAAATGTGTATCAAAACGGGAGCGATGAATGCAACAAAGATATTAGTGACACATACAATTACGATTTAATAAAGGGTGTCGATGAAAATGTTTTTGGGCGACTGACCGGTGGCGCTAATAAGCCTTCCAGCATTTGTTCAGACTATGTCTCAAGCACAAACACAATTATGGGAGGAAATAGCATGTGCAGAATAGCATGTAAGCGCAGTATAACATTCAAACTACTATGTACATACATATGTATATATTACACTGTTAATGCTTTTTTACATAGTAAAATCGTTTACTACAAAACTACGCTGCATTAAATATCACTGCGGACTTGCCTGATCACAATAAATGATATCTCATTTGAAAGATATTTTTAATGGTTGAAAGAGTGTTGAAATTAGGCTAAAATTTTTTCGAAATATTAACATTTGAATTTCGTTTTTTCAATGCACATTATTGCGTGTTGTGTATTCATTGGGCCATTTTTTGTCTGCGGTTAGCTGGAATTTTTAATTCGCGTCGAATGATAACTCATTTGTCTAGTTCGGACCATCCAATCCAGAGATTTGGGGTACTTTATGTTCTGGACGTTATTTTTAAAACGAGATGAAAATTGCGTTTGCTTGCGACCCGGATAATACAAATATAGAGCTATACAAATTTTTATAGTGTGCTAAGCTTTAAAAACTAAGCAACGTTAGTTCTATAACTTTTTTCGAAACATCGCTAGTTTAGCGAAAAAAAGCTATAAAAAATTTAAATTTCATCGGGTCATTGTAGCCAAACCACTTAACATATATAAAATATTTTATGTCATTTGGTGGATATTTAAAGTAAATTTCCTTGATAACTTAGAATTATAAGATCATTACATGAAGTAAATATTAAATATATATATTAGTGTACATTTTATTTTTGTACTATTTTTCGTCAACAAATTGATGACATATATTTTACGAGTTAAATATACATACAATCAATCTATTTAAATAAATTAAATGATGAAATTACACCTTGCCACTTTGCCTTCTCAAATTTAATTCTGCAGTTTTTGTTCTTAGGGCTAATATATTGCTTTTTCCGGGCAACCCGGCCAAAATAATCATGGCGATGAGTGTTACGCACAGTGTTAAGACACACAACCTTGCCAGTACGATTTTTAAGCGGGATCTTCAGTTCCTTTGCAGTTTTAAAGGGATCACCTTTGATTTCGTGTACTATCGCACGCTCTTCTCTGGAGTTAAACAGCTTTCCCTGTCCTTCTCTGCTCTTATTTGCCAGACTTCCATCTTCACGAAACCTCTTTATAATATCGTGAACCGTTGATTTACTTCTTCCTACCAATTCCGATATCTTCCTAACAGTTTTTCCTTCAAAATTCAGCTTCAGAACCAATTTGTCTCACTTTGACCGTTGTTTGTTTACCATTTGAAACCATTTTTAATATAAATTTAAACTTATTGTCACCCAAACCCAATATTTAACTATATTACAAGAAAATTCACCGAAACAACGCAAGCAAACGGATTTTTCCCGTGAATTTTGCTACGTCAGATTATTCGTTGCACCTCTTAAGGATTGCAAATTCAATTTTTTTTTATTTTGTATGAAGATAAGGGTAAGAAGTATTAATTAAAATTATTAAATATATATTTAACTCACCTACATGAATATTATTACCCTTCTAATGAATCGAAAACTCTTGTACGATTATTCGATGTAGCCGCTGTACGCTTTTCTCACTAGATAGATAACTCGTTAAGAGGTTTTTAACAACGACGAAAGTCTCGAACAATAAACATTAAACAAATACAAATGCTAGTTACTAAACATAAACATAATTAAAATAATCTATAAACTGGAGAGATATGAGAAGGGTGACGATTTTAGAGTAGTAGCAGTATTAGAATAACATACCAGTGGAGAAAGTTTATTATACGAGGAACATAAAACTCGAATCGGGTTATGAATAAGATAGTTAGTAGTACAGATTTGAAGTGATGGGAACAGCAAAACTAATTTGGCTAATTAATTCAGACGAAACAATTTTGCCATTTATTAGTTTGTGCATAAATATTACACTAAGCATGGTTCTACGATTAGACAGAGAGGGACGGTTAATTAGTAAAACTCTACTACGGTAGGCAAGCAACCGGATGTTAGGGTTCCAGTTAATGCCCCTTAGAGCAAGAGCCAGAATTGTTTCTGGCGATATAGGCAATATGCCTATCAAACTTAAGTTTGGATCCAAGAGTATACACAAGTCTACGACCTACTCAATTCTATCAAGATCTTTGCTATTTATAATATAATTTTTAAAAAAGGACATTCCCTGACATTTGCTATGATTAAGATTTAATAAATTTACTTTACATCATGCTCCAAAATTATCAAGAACACTTTGGTACAAAAGTTGGATTCTGCAGCCGACACGCAAAGTTTAATATCATCGGCTTATATCAATACACTAGAATGACTCATTGCAAAGGAAGGTCATTTATAAACAGAGTAAATAACAAGGGCCCAAGGTGACTTCCTCGAATAGATAAAAGTTTTGCTGACGCTATTAGCATAGAAATCACATTTTGGTGCATTTTTATACCCAAAATTTGATACAGGTTCTTTGATCCATTTTTATACCTTCTGAGGGGTATATGGGATTTGTGAAAAGTATGTAACAGGCAGAAGGAGCCGTGGCAGACCCCAAAAAGTATATATATTCTGGATCAGCATCAAAAGCCGAGTCTGTATAGCCATGACCGTCTGTCCGTATGAACAAACAGATATCAGATATGGTAAGAGCTAAAATTTAAAGCTGGTCAGTATCGATCACATATTTAGTCAGTAAATACGAGTTTATTTCCTTTTTTGCTTCCACGCCCACTATAAGCGAAAAACCAGACATACTTCCGAAAAAATACATGTTTTTAGCGAATATCTCAGAAGCTATAACACCAATTTTGGCATGCAAACGATTCAAAAAATTGCAAAATTTAAAATCGGACTATAATCGAGAAAGCTATCATATGTATGTTACATACAAGTCGAGTGATGCACAGCCACTTGCATTGCACTGAGCTCTGCTTCAGCGCTAACGTCACACAAGCAGCGAAAACGAAAAACATTGTGCGAGCAAGACAGACATACAAATATATGTGGATGTTAAGTTCTTGTAGCGGTTACTTTAATTTGAACTTATGTAATTGGTAATAAAACGCAGAGTGTATAACACAGTCGACATGCAAGACTGAAATTTCCTTGTTTTTTTTTGAGGTTCTATGGAAGGGGATATCCCATGGTCCAATTAAAAAAAAAAAAAATCCAGAATTCTATATTGTTTTTTACCAATGCGGTACCAAAAGAACATCCAGAAAATCTGTATGTACTTATAAGATCTAGCGATCGTGCAAAACCATACATCAAATTTTTAGGGTTGTTTCTGACTGGTGGCTTTTTTCCATAGGGAAATAAATGTGTGGGTTTTCCTTACAAGGGCTTGTTGTACCATAAGTAGTGCAGAAATTGTATGGGTTGCCTTTCTCCATAGCGCAAGACTTTTATAGGTTTTCTTTACACATACCATGGCGCAAAATTTAATGTGTTTCGTTTCCTTATTTTTTAGCTATAGGTCGCTTTACCACAAAATAGATTAAGTGTGTATCGCCTTGATACCTAAGACAATGAGACAGTAGAACCCACCCAAATTTTGTTGTTGAAGCGCATTGATCGCTTGTGCGCACGAAAATTCCACTGCCCGACACTTATGTCGAGATGCTCTTTCTGCCACTGAGTTTAGTGCACTAAGTCAATGCATACGTGCAACAACAGGTAGAATAAAATGTGTGTGACAGCAGCCCTGTTGCAAAAACTTAACATGCACACATATTTGTGTGTCTGTCTCGTTTGCACAACGTTTTTCGTTTTTCAATCGTTTTTATATTAGCTTAACCACGATTTTCTTAAAAAAATTTTAAATTCCCTACTCAAAGTTACGCGGCTTTCTTAATCTATGAGAACCTCTCTGATAGCCGTATGCTATCCAGTTCATCCTGTTTGCACTTTACTTCTAACAACGCAATAAATTTTTTTAGGCCTTGCGGTATCAGTATGAGAGAACTGCAACGGGTATACTCGAGTATGCTTGTTCACTTCTACAGAAAGCAAATCAAATCAAGTATAGTAGCTCTACATTTTCAATCAAGTATCGTTCGAATAACAAGTGAGCGTCATAGTATGATTTTAATGTGAGCGTAAATTTTGTTCACAAAAAATCGAGTAGCACAAAAATCAAAGACACTTGAGCGGAGTGTGAGCGAAAATTTTGTTTACCAAAAAAATCGAGTATCACAAAAATCACAGACACTTAAGCGGAGTGTGAGCGAAAATTTTGTTCACCAAAAAATCGAGTATCACAAAAATCAGTGAGGGATGAATGAAAACTGAGCGTTGGTTTTCGATGCTCACAGAGCGAGTATCAGAAAAATCAGTGAGGGATGAATGAAAATTGAGCGTTGCTTTTCGACGCTCACAGAGCGAGTATCACAAAAAATCACCAAACGAGTAGCAAATCACGACTTTAGGAGAATCGCATAGACTGAGTCGCGACGCACAAGCAAAGACCTTTTTGGTTTGTGTGCACTCTTCTTGTAATGTGCGAGAGCAAGAGAGCCGTATTTACCGTTCTCCTTAATTTTATTGCATGCGTTGGTAGAAATATACATACATATGTACATACGACTTACGTGCATGTGCAAAAGTATGGATACACATATGTGGCAGGCAAACGTTTAACTCACAATAACCTTACGCTAAAAGACTAAGTAGCGCGAAGCTCACAGAGCGGGCGTCGAGCGCTCAAATTTCACTGCACGAGTAGTACACGCTTTGTAAACGCTCACGCAACGAGTAGCACACGCATTTGAACGCTCACTCAACGAGAAGCACTCGCTTTTTTAACGCTCACTCAACGAGTAGCACTCGCTTTTTAAACGCTCACTCACCGAGTAACACCCGTTCTGTGAGCGTGTCGTAAGCTCAGCTCGCAAAAAAAGTCAAATCACAATCGAGTGTTTGTAACTTACGCTCAGAGTAAGGTGCGGGTATTGCCTTTTTTATTCACGAGTAGTGATTGAAGCACAAACTTTAAGAGCGAGTATAAATCATGAATAATCAGTTGAATGAGAGATGATTTTTTTTCGCTCAGGAAATGTGAATAAATTACAACGGGTATAGATCAATATTCGGATCAGATTGAAAATTCATTACTCGTTGCAGTTCTCTGATTTAGTATGTAGCAATTTAACTAATTTAATGCTAATTTTTAATAAATTTTAATGCTTAAATTTAAATTTAAACTTACCTTAATAAAAACAAGAAAGAAACTGTCAGTCGGGCATGCCGACCGTGTAATACCCTCTGAGCTTCGTTTCCAATTAGATGAGTTCCAATTGGAGTAGCTGCTGCAAGAACTTAACATGCACACATATTTGTATGTATGTCTCGCTCGCACGTTTTTCGTTTTCGTTGCTTGTGTGCACAGTTCAGTGCAATGCACGTGGTTATGCCTTGCTTGAAAGGAACGATTTGCGTTGTATGACAAACTTTTTTAATTATAGTCCGATTTTAATGAATTTTCACAATCGTTTAATATTATTTGTCTGCAGATATGTACTAAGTTACAACACTATACGTTAAGAAATAATTGAGCCAGCCGCATGCAAAGTTACAACGCAATTGTGGGCAAAGGCGGCGTGGTATCCAATAAATTTTGCATTATATTTATATTGCAAACAGCAACCTGCATGCCAAAATTGGTGTCCCTAGGTATTATAGTTACCGAGATATTTGCAAAAAACATGTATTTTTTCCGAGGTATGTCTGGTTTTTCGCTTATTGTGGGCGAATGGGGCGTGGCATCAAAAAAAAAAAAAGATTCTTGTATTGCCTGACTAAGTATGTGATCGATACTGACCAAGTTTGAACTTGTAGCTCTTACCATCTCTGAGATCCGTTTGTTCATACGGACAGACGGACAGACAGACAGACAGACAGACGGACAGACGGACATGGCTATATCGACTCGGCTGTTGATGCTGATCAAGAATATATATACTTTATGGGGTCTGCCACGCCTCCTTCTGTCTGTTACATACTTTTCCTCTTCTGACAAACCCAATATACCCCTCAGAGGGTATAAAAAATAAAGTTGTTCGGCCAACATTGGACCAGTTTTTTTTTAAGAAAGCCGACCTACGACAATGGACAATAAGGACTCTTTAGAAACTTTTTAATTCTTATTTTTTTTCAGAATTGATCAATTGAATATTTTATTTTTTTATTGAATTAGATTCTTTTTATACCCTCTGAGGGGTATATTGGGTTTGTGAAAAGTATATGTCGCAGAATCGTTTATTTTTGGTTGCTGGTCTGCCATATTGACTCACAATCTTTGAGAGTGAAGCGAATTCCAACCGGCGCATACAATTGTCTGAACGCAACTACTTCCCATTCTCTGATCACGCATCGATCTACTTCTTTTTACACGCTAGCTGGACTACACTCGGCGCAGCGCGACAAAGCCGTCGCCTCACTCGTACGGTACCTAGGCGCCAGTCATATTCTACGTTGTAGTCAAATTCTAAGAATCATTTCACCATATCCCAAACTCATTGCACAGCTTGGTCTGGCAAGCACAGTGGTCAAACTATGTTCATAATGTGACAGACGCGTACAGTGTCCAAAATACGTCCATTATGCGACATATATAATAAGCAGAAGGTGGCGTGGCAGACCCCATAAAGTACGTATATTCTTGATCAGCATCACAAGCCGAGTCGATTTAGCCATGTCCGTCTGTCCGTCTGTCTGTCTGTCCGTATGAACAAACAGAACTCAGAGATGGTAAGAGCTACAATATCCGTTCATCATATCAGTATCGCCCACTTATTCAGTCAGGCAATACAAGAATCTTTTTTTTTCGATGCCACGCCCCATTTACCCACAATAAGCGAAAAACCAGACATACCACGAAAAAAAAATACGGGTTTTTTGCGAGTACCTTGAGACACCAATGCAGGTTGCTGTATGCAATAAAAAGATAATGCCATCAACATTATTTGGATACCACGCCTCTTTTGCCCACCAAAAGCACAATTGCGTTGTTACTTTGCACGCCGCTGGCTCACTTATTTTTTAACGTAACTTAACTTAATATATACTTGGAGGTGTGCATGTTAATTTTTTGCAGCAGGAACTCCAATTTGAACTCATATAATTTTAAACAAAGCTCAAAGAGTATTACACAGTCGGCATGCCCGACTGACATTTTCTTTCTTGTTTTTATTTAACGTTTGCTTTGTTCAATTTTCTTTTAAAAAGTAGAATTTTCGTACTACCGGACCTACATATCTTAAAATTTTGTATGGTTTGCCATAGAAAATTTTAATTCACTTTGCGTTATTTCATATTGCGTTGCACTTTTTTGGAACGTATAACCAACGCAAAGCGAGGACTAGATGTAATAATTTCGTAATGTGCTTAACAGAATGTTGTTCAAAATATCCAAGAAATTCCAAGCTGTTCTGTAGGAGCGCTGTATTTGCTTTGTTAATAAGGGCAAATTAAACAGGTGATTTTAACTATGTATTTATATCGCTACAAAAAAGAAACAAAACAACAGGATAAATAGAATTTTTATTTCAATAAATGTTATTGACATAAGCATAACATTATTTGTCAGTTTTGTATAAAAATTAAATTTTAATGTTAAGTGTTGTTTTGTAACTATTACATTGAATGACATGAATGTATTTTTACGCCAAACACATAACCTGTGAGGTTGGTTTCGATATCTCAAAAAACAACAAAGTATTCCATCCCAATACTATTTGGCTTATGACCAAAAAACTCACACCATTCCACTCAAAATTTCGCAAAAAGCGAGTATATTGTACGATGAAGTTATGCAAGCTACGTTGTGTGCAATTTAATGCAAGTAGCTCTTGTAGTTTGGCCAAGGGGGTCTTCAGTCAGTCAGTCAGTCAGTCAGTTAGGACAAAATAATGAATATATGCAAAACTAAATAAATAAATAAGTTTTTGATGAACAACCAGACATCCTTCTGGCCGGGCGGTGGCCTCGTCCTACCAAAATTATGTAGCGACCTTTTTAAGTTCATTACTGCAATGATATAGAGTGTCATATGGATACTCGTGTTCTTTGGACAAATTTTTAAAATGTAACGTAAAAAAGAGCCAAAGATATTAGAGAGTATTGATACATAATATTTTGAGAACACATATAGCTACTTCAACAAAAAGTATAAATTTCGTTACATAGAAACATTGATATTACATCTTTATTTATTATGTAGTGATATTACAGAATTCTGTTATTAACCAGCGCTGTTGACATGTTGCTGTTATTGTTCTATTAACTCAGATTCGAGTCTTTTTCGAGTGTTTCAAATCGAAAGAGATTCAAATATGATCAGAAATTTCATAAAATGCTATGTGGGAATAAGGGAAAATTAAACAGTTAAGTTTAGCTGTGTATGTATATCGCGGCAAAGAAGAAACAAAACAACCGGCTAAATAGAATTTTAATTTCAATATAGGTTATTGAAATTGTGCAAGTAAATGTCATAAGCATAACATTATTTGTCAGTTTTGGTTAAATAATTAAATTTTAATGTTGAGAGTTGTTTTGCAACTATTATATCATACGGCAGCTATATGATAATCGATGGACATATCTATATAGATATCGATGGACGATATCTATATACTAAACTTATAATCTGAGAGTTTGGTTGCAATATATCGAAAAACAACCAACTTTTTCTAACAAAGTGTTGTTTTGTAACTATTACATCATATGACAGGTATATGATATAGTGGTTCGACCTCAACTAAAATCGGTCGGCATATGTATCTATATGAGAAACACTAAACCTATGAGTTTGGTTATGATAACTCAAAACAAACAAAATTTTTCATAATAAATTCACCCCCTTCCACTCAAAATTTCACAAAAAGCCGTCTTATTGCATGATGAAGTTATGAGAGCTACATTGTTTGCAAATTTTATGCATGTAGCTCTTATAGTTTGGCCAGGGCGGTGATCAGTCAGTCAGTCAGTGAGGAGAGATATGTATGTACATATGTTTGTCATTGCTGTTAGTAATACGAGCATTATTTTAAGGAGCTCATTGATTGCAATTTAATAGTTTTGATATTATAAAACCAGTTTTACCCTTAGCTTCTGATGATAATATGTCTGTAGCACTACCTTTGATTCGAACAACACTATCTAAATCAACGGTGAGCATGGCGGCAGCAGTTGCAGCTCTTGCAAGGGATCGACGACGAGGTTTTGAGCCATTGCCAAGCACCGAAATCGGGGGGAATCCTATAAGTAGATGCACAACTAAAAGCACCTATGACCCAAACAGTCATAAACCCAAAACTGAAATAATTATTAATCAGAAGAAATATTTTCAATCTCAACCAACTTCTGATGATATTCCCCAAATGCAGTTTAGTCGCTCAGCGGTGGGCGGTGCCAAATTTGTGACTAACTGCCATCCTATGAATACAGAAGACTACGAGACTTTGGAATTTGAGTCACGTTTTGAATCCGGGAACCTGGCAAAGGCTGTTCAAATCACTCCCACCTACTATGAACTTCATTTACGACCCGATCTATATACAAACCGTTCCAAGCAATGGTTCTACTTTCGCGTTCGACGCACCCATCGTAACATGTTATATCGTTTTTCAATTGTTAATTTGGTTAAATCGGATAGTCTTTATAACGATGGTATGCAACCTGTCATGTACTCTACACTGAGTGCTAAAGAAAAAAGCGAGGGGTGGCGAAGATGTGGCAATAACATTTCATATTATCGCAATGACGATGAGTAAGTTTACAATTATATTAAGAAATGTTTTAATAGAAGTGCATTTAATTGACTTTATATTTATAGAAGTAATAATAACACCAATGAGGACGACGAGGATAATTCAAGTTACACATTAACTTTCACAATCGAATTTGAACATGATAATGATACAGTGTATTTTGCTCATAGCTATCCTTATACCTACAGTGATTTGCAGGTATGCTAAGAAGATAAGTACAGTGGAATCCGGTCATAACGACTCTGCTTATAGCGTCCGTTCGAATATTGCGTCGAAAATTCGATGACTTAACAAGCTTATTTAAAATTTAAAATAATCTTCAAGATATAACGTCGGTCCCTTGAGTGTCGTTATAAGCGGATTCTACTATACTTAACTTTTAATATAAATTCTTATTTCTTAGGATTATTTAATGGATATACAGCGACATCCCGTTAAATCAAAATTTTGTAAGCTGCGTCTCCTTTGCCGCACGCTAGCTGGCAACAATGTATATTATCTTACAGTCACTGCACCTTCCAATAATGAAGAAAATGTGCGGGTTAGTAAATACATAGATTGGATTTTTTTTCATTTTTGTTCATGCTAAATTTATTGGCAGCGCAAGAAATCAATAGTGGTATCGGCTCGTGTGCACCCAAGTGAGACACCATCCTCGTGGATGATGAAGGGTTTAATAGATTTTATAACGGGCGATACAACTGTCGCTAAACGACTGCGTCATAAATTTATTTTTAAACTCGTTCCTATGCTAAACCCAGATGGTGTTATTGTTGGAAACACTCGCAATTCGCTCACAGGCAAAGATTTAAATCGGCAATATCGAACTGTTATTCGAGAGACATATCCATCCATTTGGTATACAAAAGCAATGGTTAGAAGGTAAATTACAGATTTGAAAAGTTAACCGATACTCTTTGATTAATATGTAAACTTTTAGACTGATTGAAGAATGCGGTGTGGCCATGTATTGTGATATGCATGCTCATTCACGCAAGCACAATATATTTATATATGGGTGTGAAAATAAGCGCAATCCTGAAAAAAGACTTACTGAGCAAGTCTTTCCATTAATGCTGCACAAAAACAGCGCCGATCGGGTGGGCAAAAAGTTTATAGTTAGTTGAATGCTTTATAACTTTTTATAATTTTCCTACAGTTTTCGTTTGAAAGTTGCAAATTTAAGATACAGCGGAGCAAAGAAGGTACTGGGCGTATTGTCGTTTGGATGCTTGGAATCACAAACAGCTATACAATTGAGGCATCTTTTGGCGGTTCTTCGCTTGGTTCACGCAAAGGCACTCATTTTAACGTACAGGTAAACTCTTTTATATATATATATATATTAAAAGTCAAATAAAAACAAACTCTTTTTGCAGGATTATGAGCACATGGGTCGTGCATTTTGCGAGACTTTATTGGATTATTGTGATGAAAATCCGAACAAAGTAAAGCGACATGCTAAATTTTTTAAGCAAATCAAAAAGATTAGAAAACGCGAGAAACGCGAACAGAAAGCATTGAAATTACAAAAAATGGCCGATCAGGGATGTATACAAAGTGAAAATTTTAAAAAGACACCTTCCGTGAAGACATCTGTCTTCTAGGAATGTTTTTCACTCATTACATTTATATACAAATACCCAACTATAAACATACCTCCAATCGCTTCTTGTTACATGCTTGCTAATTCGCATTTTGTGGTACTTTGCTAATTAAAAACACAAAAAATTAGTCAAATAGAAAATTTTTGGCGAGTAATAACCGTCAAATAAACCCAGATAAATGTTTATATGTATTCTATTTAAAATTCAAACATTTGCCAAATAGTTAATTTGAATGCTATCTATCGCCCATCGCTATTTTAATATTTTTTTGAACTGTAGATTTTGTTCTCAACACATTATACATAGGGGACAAACTTTAAAATTTGAATATATATATATATATATATGTATGGATATTTTTAGAGTGGGCCTAAAGTAGTACTTAATGCATAAACCTATACAATTATAAATGCTGTGCGGTATATACCAAGACTGTCAACTTATATTAAAAAAAAATGTATATAACTCAGAACGTTTATGGAAGCAAGTATAGCATCTATAGCAGCATCCAATCGAAAATGTATCATTTACACCTTTAATAATAGCGTATATTATTTTCATTTATATTACTTTACTTATATTACTTACTTCAACTTTACTTCAACTTTCGTAATTTACCTAAATGTTGCAGTGAACTTTTATAATAAAAAAAACCTTTTTTTTACTTATTTGCAACATAACTTTATTATTTTTATATTTTAGCCAGTCAACAATTTTTACTAATCCTAATGAACTAACATTTACAATAGATTTTAAATTTACTCAAACAACAGGAAAGACTACGCTCCAAAATAATTGAAAGATTAATGCGCGAAGGCTCAAGTGCCGATGAACCGTTAAACATACCGTTGTCTGATTATTCCAGGTAGGTAAAATCCACTTAACAAATAAAACTTAGTGTCTGTATGGCTGTTTTGACAAACTTGTTTACTCAGGATACAAAATATATATATATAAAACATATACTTTATATATACTTTGTGTCTCTTTTGAAAGTGTCATAATGCTCTCTCTAAAGTAATTTAATGTTGTACATAAGTTACTTGACAACATATTTTTTTTTACCGAATCTGAAGAGTACTTCTATTTACTGATATTAGCGTGTGACCGCTCTACATGTTATACATATTAAGCCACTTACGTGATACACACAAATACAAATGTATATAGTGTTCTGTTTGGCATTTTTAATTTAAGGCAAACACTGTCAAGTCATTAACAGTTTATGCTGCATTACAGCTTCTTATACCTGAAATAAACGACATTTTTTAGCGAAACTAACATATTTATTGATATATTTTTATTAGCTAATTGGCACGAAATACATTGCGGTTAGATACCCGAATTTGCGATTACAGCTAATTTGATGCAGCGCATAAAGTCAAATTTTAGCATGAAGTCCAATTTTAAAGCTAGAGCTTTCAAATAGTTTTTAAACTAATATCGAAAATTTGATTTTTTTTTCTTTTTTCGAATTGGATCGTGGGATAACGCCCACGAGGAACCCCCAACAAAAAAAATCAACACATTTGGTGTCAACGTTATGAATTCCATGTTTATTCTTCCTCGCTGACTAAAACAAATTCAAATATATCTTCATAATCGGATTTGCTGGCAGAATTGGATTCAGTGTATTTAGATTCTGATATTGTTAGTTGTAATTCGGTGGAGTTGGGGCCTTTAAGTTGGTTTATTCCATCTTGTGAATTACTTTTTTTGCTATAGTGACTGTCAAAAACCGGGAATGCATTTATTACGATTTCTTAGAGCACTGTATGAATAACTCAACACAATGTTTAATTTTAATTACTATTTATTAACAAGACCAAGATCCAGAGCAATTATAAAACTGTATGAACTGTATGTTGTACATTTAAAAATGTATGCTTAAAAAATTTCGTCTTTGTTCCGCAATTCCTTTATGACAAGTGAAGCTTTTAAGAGATCATACTAGTTATCGATATCATGTCATATTCGATTACTTAAAGATAAATTATTCGATCAAATTCAATAAATCGATATGATTAATACGTTGTAAAATAAACAAAAATTCAATTCAAATTAAATAAGGCATCGGCAGCAACAGCAATGCTACTGTGTTTTATTTAAAAATTTACTTAGTTTAAGTGAACCTGACGAATTAATGGACCTATAAACAACATTAGTCATGGCATGCGATTTGCGATCGATTTTGTGGAAAGTGTTCCATACCCCTGAAACATTTTCGCCTAGACATTTTCTTCTTAGCCGAATTTATGATTAGAACAGTTTTCTATTGACATGTTCATTCAAGATGGTGATGAATTTTTTTCTCTAAAATGAGCAAAAACAATCAAGCGAAACTTATTAGATCCGTATTAAGTGTAGTCACACCGATGCGTTCTCGTTCATTGCCAAACGCAGAATGTTTTTTATTGGTGTTTTTTTTTCTTTAGCTAGCTTATAATTATGTATGTGTTTTTTTTTTTAATTCTTTAATTGTTATTGTTTTTGGTGTTTCTTGATGTAGTACTTGTTTTATTGTGCTGTGCACTTATTGCCTGGATTGTTCTTGTTTTGTTCAAAACAATTAATTGTGCACTAATGTTGTGTTGGTTTTGGGTGCACTGTGATTCTATTTTATTTGTCGCGCATAGTGGTTCAGTTTTGTTGTAGGTATTTTATTTTGTGTGTAGGTATTTTATTTTCTTTGTGACGGTCCACTGTGGTTTTATTTTGTTTCAGTTTCACCCTCTAAACGTTGTCGTTGTTGGGTAAACAGTGTAATTGTAACTTTTAATGTATGTTGTAGGTTGTGTGCACTTATATTTGCTGTAAATGTTGTTCAACGCTCTTGTTTTTGTTGTCGGGTACACTATGTTTTTTTTTAATCCTTTAATTGACTCAGTAATATATATAGTATACATAGATAACATAAATATGAGAAAAATTTAACATAAAAACAATGAAAAGAAGAGAAAATAAAAAAGGTAATAGTTAGTCCAATCCCTGCGTCGCAGAGACAAGGGCTTCACTCTTCTCTGGCGTTCGCACCTACGCAGTTCTTGGATAACGGCTGCTGCAAATTTGTTAAAAGCCGTCGTCCAGATCTCTGCGGCTGAGATCATTGCCTCAACAAGAGTATCGGGGGTGAGTTCACGACCAGCGGCTTGCCATAGTTCAGCTTGATGCTGTGAAAAACGCCCACAGAGGAATATGGCATGCTCAGCGTTCTCCACAATTCCGCACGATATGCAAAGCGGTGTGGGATCATGTCCGCTGAGCATCTGCGTAGTGTAGAAGTTCACTGCACCGTGTGGCAAAAACATCCAGCGTCTGGGGTCTGGTATGAGGCGGTGAGTTCAGCGCCCGTTTATGGAGTTGTCCCATCTTCTTTGCCATTCAGCAAGATGGCCAGCCTCTACCAGTTTTCGCGCGTCTTTTTTGTTAGCGCCCAACTGAGAAGCCTCTGCAACTATTTTTTCGCCTGATACAACAAGGTCGATTGGCACCATTCCTGCGATGATCAGTGCTGCATCGTCGGAAATTGTGCGAAAACCCGAGCACACCCGTAAAGCACAGAGACGATGGGTTGATTGAATACACCTGCCCGAAACTCATCACTCCATCATAGACGATGTTCCATAGAAGCGGGCCCAACACCGACCCTTGGGGGACGCCCGCTGACACGAAGTGGGAGCAAATACCTGCTGCCGAGCTATAAAGCAGCACTCTCCCCTCGAAGTAGTTACGGATTATTGTCCGTAGGTAGCCAGGTATAGCCAGTTGGTCCAGGGCCTGTAGAATGAATTCTCATTTTATGGAGTTGAATGCATTCTTGATGTCGAGTGTAACAATCATGCAGTACTCCTTCTTGCCGCCTTTCCAACGCGTGCCCTTTGATGCTCGCGCTGCTATCTGGACTACTCTGCCAATTGCACCAACCGTAGACAATCCCTTTCTAAACTCAAATTGGTTTGGGACAGGTTACCAGTTTCGATTATGGCTCTCTCCAGCCTCGTGTAGATGACACGCTCACGAACTTTGCCCATTGCATCTATGAGGCATATTGGTCGATATGATGACGGACTGTCAGGCGATCTACTAGGCTTCGGAATGAGTGTGAAAAGCTGTATTTTCCACTGTGCCGGGAAGCAGCCTTCACGTAGGCATTGCGTAAAAATTAATGCAAACTTTTGTGCCTGACATGGCGTGGCCAATTTTACGGCGCGATTGGGGATTCCATCCAGGTCTGGTGATTCGATGTGTCGTATTTTTCTTGCTTCGTAGAGAATCTCTTCCACTGAAACTGCTTTAACCACGACAGATGTTACAGACGGTTCAGCTGTAAATGGAGCGATGCTTGCACTAGCGGGAAACAGTGCCTCAACAATTTATTTAAGCTGAACGGGGTCCGTTGGTGGATCGGTTTTGCTAAGATTCAGGCGCCTTACGATCATTTTGTATGCTTTCCCCCATGGGTCGTTGTCATCAGCGGCGCAAAGTTGAAGGAAACATTCGCGCTTGCTTATTCGGATTAGTTTTTTAAGCGAAAGCCTTGTTTCCCTGTATACCAAATAGAGTTCCGGCCAGTTATCTCTGCTTCTCTTATGTGCCCTAGTGTATTGCCTCCTGGCAGCAAGGCATGTTGTTATGGCTAGGGCAATATCGGCATTCCACCAATATGTAGGTGGCTGCAGGCCCCTAAATGGTTTCCGGCGATTCATGCTGATGGCGCAAGTGTGCAGAACATGGTCTGTTAGTAGTTAGGTTTAGGTTAGGAAGGTTTGTCTCCATGGGATATCAATGCTGCGGGTTAGGCCGCTTCTTTCCCCTTATGAGAATATCAGTGCCTCGTGATCACTTGCCGTATAGTGGTTACCAAGACGCCAGCTAGCCTGCAAGGCAAGATTACTGGATACCAAGGTTAGATCGATGACCGAGCCTGCGATTCCCCGATTAAATGTGTTTGTCGATCCCTGGTTTAGGAGCACAACATCCAATGTCTCCTCAAGAAGAATGCGACCCTTGGCAGTGGCATCGGTGCTACTGCTTCTGTTGATGTCGCTTCCCCCATTTCTGTGCCCAGGCACTAAAGTTCCCCGCTATCACATTTAGCCGGTGATCTCTTGCGTTGTTGGTCAGTTCATCAATAGCTTCAGCGAAGCCATTTCGGCTCAGACTTGGTGGAAGGTAACAGCTGAATATCCAAAAGCTGCCCAGTTTGGCACGAACAAAATGTCTGTAGGCCCTGCAGGAAGTTTATCTGGTTAGTGGTCTACTACACGACAAGATCGCAGCTTTCTCTGTCAGGCTCTGCGTCCAGCAGAGTGTGTATCTTGTGTATTGTATGTATCTTGTGTATTGTGAATTTCTTATTGCTATGTGTGTATTAGCACATATATGTATTACATATTGCTATGTGTATATTACTTATTGCTATATAAGATACCTCTATCTAGAACAAATCGCTTTTACTTTCGTGCTCAAGCGCGCTCAGAGCAAGTAATACTCCATGAAAACTGGATGTATGTGTTCACATATGTATGTACACACACAACAAAACATTCACAATTATGAGAAACTAGCAATTAACATTGAATTTAAAAAATAACACTATCTATTTTTACAATTCTCTTTATTTTTATCAATCGCCCGTTTCACAATTGCAAAGTTTAATAACATTTTTTGGTTGCATACCTATGTATAAGTCAAGCTTTTATTCAAAGAGGTGGCTTTAAGGGCGCGCTTATTTTAAACCAAGTATTTTTAAGATTTTATTTTTTATTTATTGATGTGAGCGCTTTTCAAGCTTTACTTAAAAATAAAAATTAAAACAATTTTTTTTTGTCGTACTATTAAAACAATCATTTATTTTGGTAACTATTATTTTTTAAGAAACAAAACTGAAAAACGTCAGGCCAGCTAGTCAAACACCAACGAATAGTTCGTCAGGCCACTTGCACAGAATCCTGTTTGTGTGTAACAGGCAGGAGAATTCGTGGCATCAACATCCGAGTCGATTAGTTTTTTCCGCCTGCTATAAGCTAGAAGCGCCAATTTAGTGAATCAATACAATTGCTTTTGTTTTTTTAAACGTCACGCATTGGCTCGTCACTCAAGAAGAATAACTAATATTATTTTATGTTATTAAAATAACAAGTTATTTCGTCACAAGTTAATGTCAGAAATTTTGGGCTTTGAATTTACATCATGTTATTAGGTTAGGTTAGGTTAGGTAATACGGACCGCTCAGCCAATGGCCGAGTACACTCGGAGGCCATGGGGCCCATTGTGATGTCCGTCAGCTGTTGGTATAGATTAGGGATGGGGGGGAATATAGGTGCTGGGTGGGGCGTTTGTTGGGATATAACGGGGATGAAAACGACGTGTCTTTAATTCCAGTGTCTATTCCCAGTTACCCGGAACCAGCCCGTGGAATCAAGGAAGAGCACCAGATCCTCTAGTCGCGTATTTGCGAGGCTGTCCAGGTCTTCGTAGAAGGGTGCCCCTAGGAATCGGGATCTCCTTCTACTGAGTGCAGGACAGCAGCACAAGAGGTGTTGGATGCTTTCTTCCTCATCCTCATCGCAGCAGCTACGACAAAAGTCCTGCGACAGTACACCGTACCTATGGGCCATACGGCCAATGGGGCAATGTCCCGTGAGGACTCCTGTCAGCATCCTTATCCTACCCTTGTTAAAGTGTAGGAGTTGAGATGTTCGCTTCTGGTTATAGGATGGCCATAGCGCTTTCGATACCAGACAGCCCAGAGAGGCCGTCCAGCGTGCATTAGCCATAATTCTGGCACTGCCCTCTAGTTGTGAGAGGATGTGCTGAAAGGGTCTGGGTATATCGCTTATTGCACAATTAGCCGGTAGCGCCGATCCTTCTCTAGCGCACTCGTCGGCCATTTCGTTGCCTGTCACACCTGAGTGACCTGGCACCCAAACGAGCCTGACAGAGTGCTGATGGAGTTGGTTTAGCGCCCCGGCGGTGTTGCGAACAAGCTTACTTCTGGTTGTGTTGGAGGACAGAGCCTTGATTGCTGCCTGGCTGTCGACATAAACAGATATGTTCCTTGAGACATCTCACAAGGTAGATATTAGTTTTGCCGACTGCGTAGATTTCTGTCTAAAACACACTACACCAGTCCGGAAGAAGAAATTTAAGTTTTGTGGGTGGTTCCTGTGAGAAGACCTCAGCTCCGTACCTTCATCGGTCTTGGATCCGTCTGTGAAGATTGTTAGTTCATTTCTCCTTATCGGAGTTTCGAGCTGCCAATCTTTCCTATCGGGAATGACTGTGTTGAAAACGTCATCCCATTTGTATTCTTCCTCGCATCGATCACTTTCCCCCGGCATAACAGTTGCTCCGAAAGAGTTCAGAATACTGCCGTGTCCTGTGGCACTAGGCTTGGAAGTCCTAGTTCGAGTAATCTCACTGCACTCCTCACTGCCGTGTACTTGAGGAAAATGTCGATCGGTTTCAAATCGAGTATAACATCGAGGGCTGCCTGGGGAGTGGATCGTGTGCATCCTGTCACGCCCAGGCAGGCCATCCTTTGCACCCTATGAAGATTGCTTAGATGAGATTTGGTTAGAGCCGCCTCCCACCAGACCAATGCTCCATAGGTTAGGATGGGTCTAACCACAGCCGTGTATAGCCAATGGATTATGTATGGCTGTAGTCCCCACCTTTTGCCAAAGGTCTTTTTACAGATGAAAAAGGCTTGAAGTGCTTTTTTCATCCTTTCCTCTGAGTTTCTCTTCCAGGAGAGCTTTGAATCGAGTATTACACCCAAATACTTTGCCTCCCTGGATAACTTGAGCTGTGTTCCTCCAAGCATTGGAAGGTTAAAGCTCTGTATCTTGTATCTTTTGGTGAAGAGAACAACCTCAGTCTTGTTGGGGTTTGCCCCCAGACCATGTTGTCCTGCCCACCGCAGGGTTAGGCACAGTGCGTTCTGAAGAAGCTCGCTTAGTGTGGGTAAGAATTTTCCCGTAACCAATAGAGCTAAGTCATCCGCGTATGCTGTCACTCTGCATCCTTCATCTTTTAGTTTGAAAAGCAGACTGTTCAGTACTAGGTTCCACAGCAAGGGGGATATGACTCCCCCTTGGGGTGTACCTCTCGTCGCTTTTCTCCTAATTGTGGCCACGCCGAGGTGAGAATTGATCATCCTGCAGCTGAGCATGTTGCTTAGCCATCGGGTGATCAACGGGTGCAAGCCTATGTTGACCAATGCAGCCGTTATAGACTCTATCCGTACGTTGTTAAAGGCACCCTCGATATCGAGGAATGCCGCCAACGTAAACTCTTTTCTCTCGTTATTAGATCTTGTAATATTATGTCAGATTTTGTTAAAAAGGTATTTTTTATTATATAAAATATGACTTATGTTATGTTTATATATAGTTTATTTATGTTTAATGGTGCTTAACAACTCCAGATAAAAGTTTATATCTTTACTTTTTCTCGCCAAATTAGCGGTGTTTCGGGAAAGTGGTAGAAGAAATGCTTCTTTGTTCTTAAAAGCTAACACGTCACAGCTCTAAATTTGTTCCGCCAAACATACAAACAAGATTTTCATCGCATCTTGAAAATGGCATCTTAAACCGAAACACTCAATATCTCTGGACTGGACAAATGAGGTATCGTTCGAAGCATATTTGAGAATAACAATTTACTGCACTCAAAGAATGGGTATCTTAGCCCCAACAAATGTCCCACATACAATAGTATAATTTGTGAAATCCAAATTCAAATTCTTTTCAAGTTATGTGGTAAATATTGAATTGGTATTGTAGCGACATTATCTGTCCACACACAAGTGTGTAGCATCACCACGGCTAGCCGAGCGGTGCTGTTTGTTTATGACAGGTAGTCGGGGGAGTCAGTGCAACGCCTGGGCACAGCTCTTATTTGACCATGGCTCCGAAATTCTCTCTGTCACAGGCGTTTCCACAAACAACCGGATATGACAGTTTTTATCTCCTGCGAAGTAGATTCTGGACTCTCACCGAACGGTGAAAAAAATTTTGATGACATTATCTTTATATTGAAAAAAAGCAACCTGCATGCCAAAATGATTATGATGATTATATAGCAAATGATGTCCCTAAGTGTTATAATAACTGAGATATTCGCTAAAAACATGTATTTTTTCCGAGGTATGTCTGGTTTTACGCTTATTGTGGGCGAATGGGGCTTGGCATCGAAAAAAGGAAACAAACTTGTATTGACTGACTAAATATGTGGTCGATACTGACTAAAACGGATATTGTAGCTCTTACCATCTCTGAGTTCTGGTTGTTCATACGCACAGACAGACGGACAGACGTGGCTTTATCGACTCGGGTGTTGATGCTTATCAAGTATAAAAATTTTTTATGGGGTCTGTCTATTGTTCTTTAGCGACCGGACTTAATTATTCTATCGCGTTTTGAATAAATCAGATCTTGCGAGGGTAAAATCTTTCTCGAGTTTCTCCTGTCATTTTATATGCTCGAGCAAGACATTCACTTAACCTGAAAAATATGTACTACTGAAATATTTAATAATTAAATAGCAATGTGAACACCATAATCGTGGTAATGTTAAATATAGCTGTGGTATTTCTATTGGTTTACTACGTTGTTAATATCCTATTTAAGTGGTATAATTTTCATACGAAAAATGAACTATACTAATGTATATCCACGAAAAATATATCTCCACAATATAATGCGATTTGACACTGCGGTGATATCTTTAAGTATATTTAAGAGGCCATCAGGATTCATTTGACCTGTTAAATATTTATAATTTATGAACACTTTATCTTCTATTTTAAATTCAGCGACGATGGCCATTGCAGTTCCAGTTCTGATAATGAAGGCAAATACTTAATAACAGCATCGGATTTAGAAGGCCCTTGTTGCACTGCCATTCGGGCGCCGCCTAGCTCGCCTGAAGTCATTCATGAGATTCGCAAGGTAAATGATACTTAGATTTTATCGTAGTTTAAAACGTAGCAACTACAACAACTCGCTAAAAATTGCACGCACCGTTTACAGTTTCGTATACGCCGAATGCACAAAGTAATGCATGTTTTGGACCACATTTACTTTTCCCCGGTTTTGCAACGAAAGTTTAAGACTCTGGCACGACTAAAACGCCGTCGATATAAATTGGGATGTAAATCAATCAGCTCTAAGGGTATAAATAGTGGTGAAATTACTCCGTGTTCCCCTAATGGAAATGTTCAGGAGAAGCTGCCGTCCATGAATAAACTCCAAGAAGCTCAAATACCATCAATAGAGTCTCAAAGCTCAGAGAGCAATGAATCAGAATCTGCAAATTTAGTAACAGATTTCTGTAATGACAACAGACAGGCTAGCAAACAGATAACCCATAAGCGAAATAATAAAAAGAAGCATATGCCCACGGAAAGCCGAAAAACAAATGCATTAAATCGCAAAATACATATAGATCGTAACTTGCGACTTTGGCTGGCAAACAGACGCATTTTTATCTTTCGGCGAAAGAAGGTACCCTTCTATACTACCACTAAAATAATATATTTGATCGATCTAGCAAAAATTAGTTTTTAACTAGTGAATCTGTTGATACATACATATATTTACGAAGACGTCCGATGAGTTCTTAGCCTACAAAAGAAAAACTAACGTTTTTGAAAAGTGTCGATTTTTTCTTGACATAAGCTCCATTTAGCTCTTTTAGCCTTTTTCACCCATCAAAAACACACGTGGTGTAAGAACACTTTTTTCTTCCCCAAATAAAACAGATTTTCTGCAATTTAGGAGTCGCATCAGTCCAATAATTTGTCCTCATCGAGTCTGTTTTGACCTTCCCAGAAAACCATCACCTTTTCGATCTATAGGACAGAGCTCGCCTTCTTTTTAACTCTTTTTTGTTCTCTGGTGTGTACCACTGGATCCATGATTCATCGACAGTCACAAAACGACGTAGAACCATATATCCTTTGGTTTCATGACATTGATCAAATATTCCATATCGCCGTGGTATATTGACTCAACTTGTCGTACCAAATTGTAGTTTTTTTACATTGTTTCATTTGCATTAATCGTATTAACATATTTGTTTCCAATTGAAGCCCGCTCATAAACTCTTTGTGCTCTTGGCCTCCTTGCTAAAGAGTATGACTTAAGGTTTAGTATTTAGCAGATACTTAATATATATGTACAATATATATTTATTAAACAATTAGAATCTTGTTTGAAAACATTTATTCATTGAAAGTTAATTGTTACAGAATCGAAGACAGCGTGTGTGCAGTAAACCTCTTAAAAAACGTTGGGAAATGGCGCGCACTGCACTAGACTTGCCTACCACTGATCCAGGTTCAGATTTACATTTTTCTACAGACGATGAGGAGCTTTTGCTGACCAATATTGTAGGCGTGGTCCCGCCACTGCGTCATACTTTACTTCAAAGCGAATTGCAGCGTCGTTACATTGAAGAAATTGGGGACATGATAGTCCAGAAACCTAAGCTGGTTCACCACAAACCGCCAGAATTGATAATAACAACACCGTCTAAGATGTCTGGTTCCAGTAATCGTAAAAAGTTAGAAGTTTACAAACTTGTTCCACGTACAGCTCCCGAAAAGCAAGAAGAGTGTCAGCTAAACTGCCACTCTATTACAAAGGGCGCACGACGCACGTTTTCTTGGCATAATCTCAATCAAGGTAATGGACAGTCCAGACCGGTTATTTGTTCGGGCGAATCCAACCCAAGCGTAAAGATGCATAGGGCACCACCACGACGGTAAATACTTATACTTTAAAATTAAAATGCGGTCTCATATACCTTAGTTTTAAACAGAACTGTTCCCAGCAACTTTATATCACTTGCCCAGCAAAGAAATGGAAATCTAGTCAATCCTAAAGACTTACAACTGAAACTATCATTAAAAAAGAAAATTTGGACTGGAGCCCGTGGTGAGGTTGATCATCGACCTTTGTCTTGGTACAAGGGCCGTCATTCCAAAGCACTTAGTCAGGTTGAAACCGTAATGGGAACGGTTGCTGGTGCGGCGTCTTTTTACAAGGCAGATGGGGGACAATTGCGGAATATATTAGTTGGAAGCAACAAGGAAGCTTTGACATCAGGCGGGGGACCTACATTGGCCTCTGCAGTATTGCCACCGCCTTATGTGGGTGCACCGCATAAACCTCGCAAATTGGAGCAGATGGACTTATTTAAGTATGTTTGACAAACCAATAGAAAGACATTAATATAAAAATAAATCTTTTTAGCGCATGCTCACAAAAGTTGTTACTGTGGCAGGAGGAACATAAAAAATTACAACCCATTCATGGGCGCCTTATGGGTGGCACCGACATTAAGCTGGAAAATTTAAAGGTAATGCACGGTAGTACACCCAAGTTAAGCCCTAAATCAGGAAACTGCATTGAAGTCACAGACGCTCATGCAAATAGTTCCACTGTGAAGGGTAAACGCAAGTCCAGTATAACCAAAACTGCAGAGACGAAACAGTTGGCTACAGGATTTTCGATAACACATAACGACGCCGCCGAAGGTACTGCCAGTGCAATTGTTAATAAAAAGAAACTATCACATATGCAGCGGTTGGTGTTTAATAGCCAGCAAGGTATTACCGAACAATTGCACAGCACAACTGCCAGAAACATACAACAGTCGGTTAGGCGTGCAACAAGTAAGTTTAAGACACGCAGCATTATAATTACAGCAGTGCAACAATCAGCGAACAATACTGCGGAAAATGGATGCGTTTCAAGCCGAATCCGACACACTTGTGCTTCGCATGTAAAGAGCGGCAGAAACGGGACCACCGTCAGTGCGAATATGTTACACTATCGCAACAGTGGCTCAACACAGGCAACCAAGCCACCTGTGGGTATTTCAATGGATACAGGTTGTCTTGTCCGAAAAGTGAAGACCAAGTTAAAGAAACGAAAATCACGCAGCCTAGCAAATGCCGCCTCCGCCACGGTAAAGTGAAAGCTGTACACACGTAATCCAGAACACACCCAATTAAATATGGCCTCAACTCTTTGACTAAAACCCCCTAAAGTATTTGTATAAAAACAATTTTAGACCAAAATTTTAGAACATTTTTCGAACAAAGAATAGAAAATATTTTTTTGAATCTGCGTAATACTAGCGTGAAAGCTTAGAGAAATTGATTACGGTTAGTAAAAATAACACAATAAATTTTCAACAATTAGTTCATTAAACTATGTTGGCCCCTTACCCTTATCTATTAAAATTTTCAATAAAAATTTTAATTGTTACGGAAATTTAAAGTTAACTGTGTTTTAATTTACTGATATCCAGCTAGCTGTAATCGGGACAGGACACACTAATTGCTCCTGTTTCGCAATGTGTTTCAATGTTTCTGAAAGATGTGCTTTGAGAATGTAATTGTAATTATTTGTCACTATAGAAAGAAGTCCATTGTAGCGACGAAAGCAGGAGCTAAAAACACAAACGCAGCGTAGCTGGCTATGAGTCTGCCAACTCTTGCATTAAAAAATACGTCGTTTGTCTTATCTATGTATTGTGTGGTTAGAGCTATGAGCTTCCAACGATCCAAAGTAAAGAAGAGGAAACACGTGGACCACGCAATGCGACGCGTCGTTTCGTTTTGCGTTATTTCGAAGTTGCGTCGCTGCTCTATTAGAACTAATAATAACTGTGCGTCGTAAAATTTTAGATGTTGCGTGTTTTTTGGTATTGAACATTTTTTTTTAAGTTTATAACACTTATGTTTCTATTTGAGTATACGTTTTTTCCAAAAGTTGGCAGCACCTTTGTTTCTAATTGCGCTTGCGATAAAAACTCGGGAATTCCCCTGTTATTGTTTCGGCTTACTTCTACAATTTGCTTGCCCACCTTTGATGTAGTGTGTCGCGTTTTAAAAGAGAATAATAAATTTCTTCGTTTTGTTTCTGATTGCAAAAAAAAATTTATATTTTTCCGATTTATTTATTGGCAAAGATATATATTTCTTATTTTTTAAAGTATTTTGATTGGAAATAAATAGGTAGTTCTTGTTTTGTTTTTACCTAATTAAAATAAAAATGATATTTGTTGACAACTATTAATTTTTTTGAAACAGTTTAATGTTAGATTCATAAGAGGAAGTGTTTTATTTTCAGTCGAATAGTATTTTTTAATATAATTCGTGAAAACTTCTTTGTAAAAGTAGAATTATGTTATTACAAAATTCTAAGGTACTTGAACTTTTTTGTACCTCTATAAATGTTAGTGAATTTAATTTGGCTGTTCTTGAGGAGTTTGCTGTTCCACAAGAAACCAGCAGTTATTATTTAAAATCAAAAATTTAACAAATTTACCCAAACATAAAGCGAAACGAGAGGCATGCAGCAGAGGCTTTGCCAAATTGGAGCGGAAATACCCGGGCTGGCTTGAAGAATTTGTTACATTTGAAGAATCAACAGAGGAAGATTCATAACCATCTACGAGCCGGGGTAGAGGACGGCCATTGAAATGTGGACGCGTGTTCGAGTTACACAAGAAAACGAAAGCTACTGGGGGAATGTCCACCGAACATCTGTCCGTGGCGCTATCTTCGAAATACATGAGATTACAGGAAAAGAATAAGGCAACAATTACTAAAGCAGTACTGAACGCAAGCCCATTACGCGTGACTAGGATTAGGGAAAGACTTCCAACACCTCCACACTCAGAGTTTAAAAGATATACAGATGAAGAGGCATTTTCACTGTTTGAACTTGTGGCTAACAAAGGAGAAATATCTAATTTTGCGGAGCTCCTTACAGCAGCATAATGTTGACGTTCTTCCTGGATACAAAACAATTTCAGTTGCCAAATTTGAAGCAGTCCCGCCCAATGTAACAATGACAAAAGTATCAGCAGAAGTGAAACTTCAGGATTTATAGATCACACTGCGAGGCTGCTAATTAAAAGTTTGCCAAAAGAAGAGGTGGAGAAACTTCCCGAAAACCTTACTCTACTGAAGAAGTGGGGATGTGATGGTTCATCTGGGCAAAACGCTTCCAAGCAAATAATAGATACAGATGACGAAAGTATTTCTGATGAAAATATGTTTATGGCATCTGTAGTGCCTTTGCGTCTAAGAAGTACATTGTCTGAACATTGGCGAAATCTTCGACCGTCATTTGTTCACTATTGCCGGTCTATATTCTTCAAGTATGCAAAGGATTCCTCGAAATTTATAAAGTCAACTGTAAGCGATATACAAAATCAAATAAGCCGACCTTCTGTAATTAAAATCAGGAATGGGAAAACTTTGACGGTTACTTTTGATTTTTATCTAACAATGATTAATGGAAAAGTGTTAAATGAAATAACAAACACCTCCTCAACTTTGTGAAATTTGCAAAAAAAACTCAAAAGGAATTTCAAAGTTTGGATGATTCTACGAGTGAGGAAAACTGCTACGAATATGGAATTTCTCCGTTGCATTGCAGAATAAAATGCTTGGAATTTATTCTGAAGTTAGCCTATAGCAGTTATAGTTCAGAAATGTTAAGCTTATTAGATATTGAAACTAATGTCAGTGATATTTTTGAAAAAAAATCGGCCACCAGTAGCAATAAATGTTCATAAATAACCCAAAAAAATGCACCCAAAAATGAATACTAAAAAATTATGTCATTAACTTAAGAGATGAAAATATTTTCGAGCTTTGACCTCAAATTACAAAGCACCATAAGAGGTCACAACCCTGGACAAACATTCATTTCAAAGCTTAAAGTTTTCTGTCAAATGCTTTTTAAATTTTTCAAATCAATTCATTGGTTTAAAAAATATGATTTTTGCAAAGCAAAATGAGCAAAGCAAATGTGCGACGTGAGGTTCACGGCTGTAGCGACAGTGCTGCCGGCGATCTTAGGTTAGATGTAAAGCTATTAAATTTAGATCTTCATTTGAATTGAATGTCAGCGTACGGGTCCAATAAACAATCATCTCGCTTTGTGTCTTTTTATACCCTCTAAAGAGTATATTGGGTTTATTAAAAGTAATTTACAGGCAAAAGGAGGAGTGGCAGACCCCATAAAGAATATATATTCTTGATCAGCATCAAAAGCCGAGTCGATTTAGCCATGTCTGTCAGTCCGTATGAACGAAAGGATCTCAGAGATGGTAATAGCTACAAGTTCAAGCTTGGTCAGTATCGACCATATATTTAGTCAGTCAATACAATAAGCGTAAAACCAGACATACCTCGTAAAAAATACATGTTTTTTGCGAATATCTCAGTAACTACGGTACCTAGGAACACCAATTTTGGTGTGCAGAATGTCAGATGCAATATAAAGACAATGCCGTTATAATTATTTGGATGTCACGCCCCCTTCGCCCAAATAAAGTACAACTTCATTGAAAGTTTACATTTTTGCGGATCTCGTATTTCTTAACGTTTAGTTTTGTACTTAGCGTATACTTGAAGACAAATAACATTAAACGATCCTGAAAATTGCATCAAAATCGGACTGAGCACTGATACAGCGGAAAAGTCACGGTAACAACGAAAACGAAAAACAGAAAACATTGTGCGAGCGAGACAGATACACAAATATGTGTGCATATTAAGTTCTTGCAGCAGCTACTCCAATTTGAACTCATATAATTGGAAACGAAGCTCAGAGGGTATTACACGGTCGGCATTCCCGACTAAAATTTTCTTTATTGTTTTTTTTTTTTTTTGTTGCTCAGCTTCTTTTGACTCCTTCGCTGCCCGGTGTACTTTTGGTGCTTTTTATACTCAGCGTACAAAGTACTTGTAGTATATTGGAACATTTTATTACACAAGGACGAGTCAAATTTTAATATTTCTGGTTTCGGTAAGATTTTTTAGCTTTTCAACACCAAGAATCCCTTTACTGTTCACTTGCCCACATCGTCGTGAACCTTATTAGCGATCTGCGATCTAATATATTTTTTCCCACAATATACCATTCATCCGATTTCGTGAAGATTTTTTTGATCACATTTTTTTCTTCATTTTTCAAATTATCCTTGTGTTTAAGGACACAAATGAATGCTGGACCGTAGAGGCACCTAAACTGACAAGTTTTACAACTTTGGACCCACTCGTTCTTCTTTAAAACGCTAGATTGGTGAGAATACCTTTATAGCTAAACCATTCAACATTAATACATCCTATACGTTTATAAGTTCAAGATGATAACAACCATTCTAACAAGATCTGACATGATGCAATAAATTTTTATATAAAGTGTGTTTGCACTCTCTAGGGCGTTAATTAGGTTTTTTAAAGGTATGCAGCAGGCAGTTGGAGGCGTGGCAGAACCCATAAGGTACATATATATATTCTTAATTAGCATTAACTGCCGGTCAATATAGCCATGTCCTTTTATCTGTCTGTCCGTGTGAACGAAAGTATCGATCAGATCACATATTTAGTCGGGCAATACATGTTTGTTTCCTTTTTTTGATGCCACGTCCCATTCGCTCACAATAAGCGTAAGACCAGACATACATACGTACTTCGGAAAAAATACCTGTTTTTGGCAAATATCTCAGTAACTATAACACCTAGCGACACCGGAGCAGTTTGCTAGATAAAATATAAAGATAATGTCATCAAATTTTTTGGACGTCACACCCCCTTCGCTCACAAAAAGACAAAGCAAGTTAAAAGTTGTACGTATAGTTTTGTTAGCGTATCAAACGATCCTGAAAATTGCATTAAAATCGAACTATAATCAAAAAAGAAATCAAGAAAAGCCAATTGCATTGCACTATGCTCTGCTACAGAGCTTGCCTCACACAAGCAGCATAAACGAAAAACATTGTGTGAGCGAGACAGACACACAAATATGTGTGCATCAGAGAACTGCAACGGGTATACTCGAGTATGATTGTTCACTTCTACAAAAAATCAAATCAAGTAGCTCTACATTTTCAATCAAGTATCGTTCAAGTACCAAGTGAGCGTCATAGTATGATTTTAATTTGAGCGAAAATTTTGTTCACCAAAGAATCAAGTATCGCAAAAATCACAGACACTTGTTTTGAATGTAAGCGAAAATTTTGTTCACCAAAAATGCAAGTTTCAGAAAAATCACAGGCACTTAATGTGAATGCGAGCGAAAATCAGAGAGGGATGATTGGAAAGTGGGCGTTGGTTTTCGACGCTCAAAAAGCAAGTATCAGAAAAAAAAAGTGAGAGAAGAATGAAATGTGAACGTTGGTTTTCGATGCTCAAAAAGAAAGTATCAGAAAAAATCACAAAACAAGAATCAAATGACGATTTTATGAGAATCGCATAGACTGAGTCGTGACCACCAAGCGACGCAAAAGCAAAGACCTTTTCTGGTTTGTGTGCATGCTTCTTTCAATGTGCGAGAGCGAAGGAGCCTTATTTACCGTTCTTAATTTTGTTGCATGCGTTGTGGCAGGCATACGTTTAATCACAGAACGAGTGTCACGGTGTCAATATACGATCACTGAATGAGTAGTAGTTGTTCTGGGAGAGTGTCGTACGCTCAGCTCACAGAAAAATCAAATCACAATCAAGTGTTAGCAGTTAACGCTCAGAGAAAGTTTCAATTGTTGCTTTTTTGAATCATGAGTAGTGATTGAAGCACAAACTTTCAGTGCGATTATAAATCATGAACAATCAGTTGAATGAGAGATGATTTTTTTTTCGCTCAAGAAATGTGAATAAATCACAACGGGTATAGATCAATATTCGGATCAGATTAAAAATTCAATACTTGTTGCAGTTCTCTGGTGTGCATCAGAGACTTGCTGTGAGTATGGACCGATCATATCCAATCAACCTCGCTCAAACCAGTCACAACTCATTGCAGCGCTTCGCTACAACATGTTCGATCAAGTGTCGTGCACATAACGAAATAGTCCAACTATTGATATAATGGTTTTTTTTTTCGCTGATTCAAACTGAGAAGAGGAAAAAGTTACGGTGCAGGGGGTGGATACTCCAGTACCGGCGTGCAGGGGTGCTAGCACAGGCCCCGTAGCGTCGTCATTCGGTGACTGTGACAGTGGGGTGGTGGGCCGCTTGGCCACCCCATTGCAGAAAACTACAAGTGAAGGTCTGCCTCGAAGACAGGACGGTGTGGATCTGGAGCCAGGGGTCACAGAAACAGAATTCGTCTTAACCGGTCCATCCATGACGGAACTAGAGCTGGTGCAAGCACTGGCTCGAGTGCCGTTGGAAGATGGATCGGAGGACACGGAGGCTGCGGAAGTGACCGAGGCTCCAACCATACCCGAAGGTGTCGTTGCAGATACAGGCGCAACTGAACACAAGCGCAAGAAGTGGAAGAGGTACAAGTGTTCTCTCAAGTTCCTAAAGGGGCTTGAAGCTCGCGACCCTAGCTCACTGACTGCGAACGAGCGAAAGTTGCGCAAAAAGCATGAACACGAAGAGGTTCGAGAGACTTGCCAAACTTGACAATACTCTAACCTCCTCGCAAAGTGCAAGAGTGCAGAAAGAACAGGAGAACCGGAAGGCGACCGCTTCGACTTCGAGCGGGGGGCCACCCCTACCCCCTCGAAGATGGTGGTAACGTCGGAAGGGAAACCTGGTGATCAAGTGGAGCCACCCGGGGGACTGAAGAAAACAGCCGCACCAGCCAAGCTTTCTCAAAAAGAAAGAACGGCTGCGCAAAAGGGTAGCATCTACAGCTCCAAAAGACAGAGGTCAGATGACTCTGCGAAGGCTTCGGAGAGCAAGAGGCTGTGCCCGGAAGGGATTCTGGCAGGCCCCAGCTCGAATCCCGAACTTCAGGCAGTCATAATAGACAGAAACCACCCGGAAGGGAAACTTTCTGCTGAAAAATGGCTAGTCCTGGAAAAATCAATAAACCAGGCACTGCTTGATGCAATGACCCGGCCAGTGAATCCGTTCACTGCCGAGTTCGATGGCGTCAAGTGGTACAAGGGCGCCAAGGTTGTGGCCTGTGCCAATAAGGAATCTTTGGAGTTCCTTAGGGACATGGTCCTCAACATCGGGGAACCTTGGCCTGGTGCAAAGATTGATGTCGTCCCCACAGACCAGGTTCCGGATTGCACAATAATCAAGGTTTGGATTCCACCTCCAATTATGGAGGATCAAGCCACCCTTGGTTTGTTACAGCGCCAGAACCTGGACTGTGCGTCTGAAGACTGGGCGATCATAAGAGGGCTGGCACGCGACAAGGGAAACGGCAAGAATCTCTGGATCAGTATTGGTCAAGAATCCAAACGTCACATCCTCCGGAAGCAGTGCTGGCTAAAGATGGGATTAGGGTGCGTCAGAGCATTCGTTCCCAGAGGAGGAGCGGAGAAGGATGTTAGGTCAACCGAACAGACTCCAAGTAGTGCAGATTAATCTGCATCACTCGAGGGTCCCCTCGGTTGACCTACTGCGGTTTATGGACAAGGAGAGGGTTGACGTGGCACTCATCCAGGAGCCCTGGATCGTAAGTGATAGGGTTCGTGGACTGAATGCTCGTGGATACCACCTCCTTGTCCCAATAACTGTGGGTAAGTCAAGAACCTGTATCGTGGTAAGAGCTGGACTTAACGTTCTCTTTTCTTTTCGTAACAGCAGCAGTGACTTGACGGTAGCACTATGCGAAAGGAGGAACGGGGCTAACCTATACCTGGCCTCAGCATACCTACCGTATGAAGAAGAAGAACCGCCCTCGGATAATATCAAGGCCCTCATTCAACATGAGATGAAGGAAGGCACCGATGTGGTCTTGGGTTGCGATGCAAACGCTCACCACACTCTGTGTGTGCAATCGGGGTGATCACCCCACTTTCCGCAACAAGAGTCGAGCAGAGGTTATCGACATAACCTTAGCGACCAATAGTGACTCCCTCACCATAGACAACTGGCATGTATCCGATGAGTGCTCCTTCTCGGATCACTACAGGATACTTTTTGAGATCAGGTGACCCCAAGATAAGACCACCCTTCAGAAATGCCAAACGAACGGATTGGGTCAAATTCTCAAGACATGCTAAGGAATTCTTGCTCAACCACCCAGTGGGACAGCTACGACACCCGGGCACGCTTGAGAAAGAAACCCAAACCGTTACGGATGGACTCTGTAAAGCCTTTCTCAAATCCTGTCCCATCAGTCGAGTTCCAAAGTCCAGGCGACAAGCTTGGTGGACAACGGAATATATTCAAAAAGATGTGTAGGAAAGCCAAGAGAGACTCTTGGACAAAGTTCTGCGAGGAACTTGTCAGCACCACCGATGCATCGAGACTTCGAAGGATACTGGCAAAAGATCCAGTCAAGCCTGGTCTACTTTGCGACCAGGAAGGCAACTACGCCAAGAATAGCCAAGAGTCTCTTGATCTTTTCATGAATGCTCATTTCCCAGGGTGTCTAGAGGTCGAGGGTAAAGACCATGGTCTCATGCTCGACCAGATATCAACGGAATCGACCCTTATGAGTGATGAGACCATCATCAACAAGATTATTAGCGAGGAAAAAATAGCCTGGGCCATCAAATCGTTCAAACCCCACAAGTCGGCGGGACCGGACGGTATTAGACCAGCTACACTTCAAGCCGCGTGCAATGATCTGCTGTCGTGGCTGACACGAATCTTCAGAAGATGCATCCTTTCGGGTTATATCCCACGAAGCTGGAGAGAAGTGAGAGTGGCATTCTTTCCCAAAGCTGGAAAGATAAACCACTGCTCACCCAAAGACAACAGACCCATCAGTCTATCATCGTTTTTACTGAAAACGCTAGAACGACTGTTGGATCTACACCTAAAAGAAAAACTCACTCCACAGACTTTCAGTAGCTCTCAACACGCCTATCTCAAAGGTAGATCAGTTGAGACAGCGCTGCATGGGGTGGTGAGTGATATTGAAGTGGCCCTCAAGAGAAAAGAGTTTACGTTGGCGGCATTCCTCGATATCGAGGGTGCTTTTAACAACGTAAGGATAGAGTCTATAACGGCTGCATTGGTCAACGCACCCGTTGATCACCCAATGGCTTAGCAACATGCTCAGCTGCAGGAAGATCAATTCTCACCTCGGCGTGGCCACAATTAGGAGAAAAGCGACGAGAGGTACACCCCAAGGGGGAGTCATATCCCCCTTGCTGTGGAACCTAGTACTGAACAGTCTGCTTTCCAAACTAAAAGATGAAGGATGCAGAGTGACAGCATACGCGGATGATTTAGCTCTATCGGTTACGGGCAAATTCTTACCCACACTAAGCGAGTTTCTTCAGAACGCACTGTGATTAACCCTGCGGTGGGCAGAACAACATGGGCAAACCCCAACAAGACTGAGGTTGTTCTCTTCACCAAACGATACAAGATACAGGGCTTAAACCTTCCAATGCTTGGAGGAACACAGCTCAAGTTATCCAGGGAGGCAAAGTATTTGGGTGTAATACTCGATTCAAAGCTCTCCTGGAAGAGAAACTCAGAGGAGAGGATGAAAAAAGCACTCCAAGCTTTTTTCGTCTATAAAAAAACCTTTGGTAAAAGGTGGGGACTACAGCTGTACATAATCCATTGGCTATACACGGCTGTGGTTAGACCCATTCTAACCTATGGAGCATTGGTCTGGTGGGAGGCGGCTCTGACCAAATTTCATCTATGCAATCTTCATAGGATGCAAAGGATGGCCTGCCTGGGCGTGACAGGATGCACACGATCAACTCCCCAGGCAGCCCTCGATGTTATACTCGATTTGAAACCGATCGACATTTTCCTTAAGTACACGGCAGTGAGGTAGAGGTGGAAAACTATCGATAGTGGGCACCATCGATATTCGACGATAGTTAATTTTGAACCATCGATAGTGTCGATAGTGCCATCGATAGTTCTCCACCTCTAGTAAGGTGTGACCCGATCCTTTGGTAATTGTTCCATCATAGCCGGTATTGGCATCGCCCTTTTGTTTTTGCAGTATTGATAATTTAAAAACATAGTGATACCAGTTGGCAATCAAATTGGTCAGTATGTGTTTTGCTGATAATATTATAGGTTGTCGTGCTCGTTCGCAGTAGCGTAATCAAGCCTTCCAAGTACTACCATAAGTCCGTTTTCAGTTAATTTTGGAAACAAAGAATAGATTGTACTGCATTTTGAAACCGAATTCATTTCCGTCAATTTGGATGTTTCCTTCTCATACACATGGTGTGAACCCATTTTGCATAATGCAATATCTGCTGCCATTATATTCTGCCATTTTGTCCGATTTACGCATTGTAATTTTGACTTCCTGTAGTCTTTTCAAAGCCATGGCATAACTATCCGGAAACTGAAAAGAATTTTCAGCCCGTAGTAGCGCTTTTTCATATAATTCATCCTTTATTTGTTTCGTCGTATTTTTGAAAGTCTTTCTTGCGCGACGTATATTACTTGATTCCAGTGGAATTTGAGACATTTTCACTCCAAAGTTTTTGATCGTGAAGTAATCTGCAATCATTTTGTACATGCAACTTAAAAACAGTCGATGGCGTATCACGCTGCATATTCGGCCATAAACGTACTATCCCAATGCATATTTCGCAGCGATCAAACGATTATTCAATGCAATTGTCTTTAGGGTAGATACCAATGTAATGTTGTTTACCCCTATTAGCAGCATTAGATTAGCATTTGTATATCCCTATATTGGTATACTTTTCAGCCGTCGAAAATAGTTTATAAGCCCCTGCATGTCAACAGATTGCAATTAAAGTTATAGCTCCGAAACAGTGTTTCCGTCCAAACGCATCCATATTTTACTACCATTTTTAGCCCGTATTTTCAGGTGACATTCCATAGACATTATATCTGACGCATGTTTTCCTATCCAGTTTAATGCTAGCTTTTTCTTATTCACTTTCACGCCTAGTAGGCTCTCCAAGTTTTTTATCGATGAAGATCCTTTATCCAGGAACGCATAAGTATCGACGACCACCTTGTTTGGACCAGATACCTGCACAGGTTACACCTTAAAGAGTACTTTTGGAATACATGATGAGACAGTATTCAATTCAATTACAAAATAACGATCATTTTGATTTTTAACAGTTCGCTCAAAAAATGATTAATTCAAACATTCAAAAGGGTACACGAGGAAACCATATAACCCCTTGTCATTTTGGCTGCGTTTAGTTTAATCGAACATCTTGCATTTTAAAGGAGTATGTTTAAAGTACTTTGGCTGCTCTGTGAAACACTAGTGGAAAAAATTCAGTTTGCAACTTATTATGTAAACAGTAAAGTAATACTACAACATTTTTTTTTAACTTCCATGAAATTTTATTTAATCAAAATTGGAATAATCTGCTTAGTCATGGGCCATAGACTACGAATATGCACACCTTTTGGCTGAATTCTTTACATAACGGCCAGAATTAGAAGATGAGTTTTATTTTTGATCAACAAAATAAAACTCATGGAATAAGTTGTATTTCACAATTTATATTTTTTGATCAAAAATACCTATTATTTTTCGAGTTGTAAAATAAAAATCAAAATTAATCATTATTTTGTGAGCGAAATAATAAAAACCGAAAATGCATGATTTTTTGGTGCGAAAAATATAAAATAACTAGTAACTAGCAAGCTTGGCTTGCGTTAGAAATTGTGAAAATAAAGAATAATTGAAGAAATGTATACATGCTTTTAAAAAATGGATAGCCAATATTGAAAATAATATTTCATATCTTTCAAATTTTTTTTTATTTTTTGGTTTCTTTAATAGGAATATTTCACAACTGACAATAAAAAGAAAGTCCTGATCAATACAACTATTGTGTGTACTGATGTGTATTTATCTTTGCTCAAATAACACAATTTAATATTTTAAGTCCTTAAGGACATGTAGTATTTATTTATAGATGAAATTATAAGCTACTAAAACACTTCTTTATATACCACATTTTTATACCCTCTGAGTTTGTTTTTCCATCAGGGGCAAGAATTATTAAGTCGCTCGCAAAGCTTAATCTTGAGCCAGCAATATATATTATAATATAATTGACCATAAGAAAAACAATCGTCTCTCAGGTCCAGATCGCCAACTTTAATGTTTGTCCCTTCGAATGAATTCAGTTTCTCCTTTAATAAATTCTATGGCATCAATTTCATACTTATGATGAGCATATTATTTGTAATCTAGATCCATTACCAAGTTTGCTGCATCGTTTCATGGTGTTAATATGGCACGCTCAGATACCAATCTAATGACTTGTTACATATATTTTAAATATCTAGAAATATTTTGAAATGAGCTTTTCGAAAGCTGTTATAAAAATTTCCAAACATATTAGAACGATTGAAATGCTTATCAATGTTCGTGAAGAATATCTGCACTTGTACTATCTTTAACCCATTAACGACCGACCCTAGATAGGCTTGCACGATTTTTATGAAATTTCAGTATGTTTGCCAGGGGAACTATAGTAGTTGATAGAAAAAATTTTGTTGATATCTCTCTCAGAATCCGAGATATAGCATGGGTATTTAAATACCCAATGGGCTTTAGTGTAAACTAATTCAATCCGGACTTATTTGTTTGAATGCGTGGAAATTAAACTGCTTTTGCCGCAAGTATGAAAACAATCGAATGATGTCTCAATTCGAATTCCGCGTTGAGGTTTGTGAAACCCTAACGTCGGCATCTGGAGGACAAATGGCTATGCGCTCAGATCGTATTGATCTTTTTATTGGCAAACTAGACAACCGTCATGTTTAAAAAAGCGAAAAGGCAATTATTGTTGTTATTTTTTATTCTTTAATAACAATAGAAATTTAAAAATGAAAGTCAAGTAGCGATCTCACTGCGATTCGAGCCTATGACATCTGGGATAACGAGCGGCAACGCTACCAGCTCGGCCACATCCAAGTTTGCGAGCCCGCCGTCTAATTAGGAACAAATACACTCATCAGTTGTCTGTGTCCCTATTCTTTGTCTCTAAATTGCTAAAAACTGAAAAATTGAATTGTGCTAGCATCGACATGTGGCCTTGAAAACTAAATTCTTAACACACATACTATGATGCGAGTGCATACACATATTGCCACGCATACATGCAAATAGAACGAGAGCACAAGCGACATAGGCGTGCTCATCGTTTGACTGTTTCTCTCAGACTAATGCTTGCTCCGAATTGCGTTCGATATCAGCCCACTGATGTTGAAAAAAGCTATCGATAACGCTGTCGGTTCCATGAGTGCTGCTGCAAATGCGTGCAAAACTTTGTTCAGGATGACACATCTATGTATTGTATGGTTAGTGATATAAATTTGATAAATAAATAGATATTGTAGAACAAATATTAAGTATGACTTTTTAAATAAACTAAAGAATATATTAATTAATTAAGAATATATTAATTTATCAATGTGCTTAAAAGAATTCTGTTATTTAGCAGCGCTGTTGAGTTGTTGCTGTTATTGTACTATTAATAAGAGAAACAGCTGATTTGAACTACATATGTATATATGTTTATCGTTGCAAAAAAAAAAAAAAATGAAACAACCGGCTAAATTGAATTTTAATTTTAAAATAGGTTATTGAAATGGTGCAAGTAAATGCCATAAACATAACATTTGTCAGTTTTGTTAAATAAATTAAATTTTAATGTTAAGAGTTGTCTTGCAACTATTATATCATAGTAGCTATATAATATAGTGGTCCTATCTCAACCAAAATCGGTGGGCATATATATCTATATGTCAAACTTATAATCTGAGAGTTTGGTTGCGATATCTCGAAAAACGACAAACTTTTTCTAACAAATTGTTGTTTTGTAAATATTACATCGTATGACAGCTATCGATCTGAACCAAAATCGGTCGAAATATGAATCTATATGACAAACACGTAACCTGTGAGTTTGGTTGCGATATCTTTAGAAACAATTTTTTCATTCACACAAAATTTCGCAAAAAACCGTCTTATTGCACGATGAAGTAATGAGAGCTATGTTGTGTGCGAATTTCATGCTTGTAGCTCTTGTAGTTTGGCCACGGCAGTGATCAATCAGTGAGGACAAGAGTTTTATATATATAGATTATTATTTACACTATCATACATTTTTCTTTTCCACACCCCTTTTCCCATGATAATTAAAAATAATTGTATTGTATTGTAATTTCAAATTCAATTAATTGGAAATGAGAGTCAAAAGGGTATTATACGATATGATGCTCAGTTGTTACTTGAACGATACTTGATTGAAAATTTAGAGCTACTATACTTGATCTGATTTGATTTTTTGTAGAAGTGAACAATCATACTGGAGTATACCAGTTGCAGTTCTCTGGTCAGGGTCTGATTTTGTACATCTACCTAGGTAATATGTTCACTGCTTGAACAAAGCAATCATAATCTGAATAAATTATTTTCGGTGCATGTCATAGGGGCCAATGCTATTGTTGGGTAGGAGTAATTAAAAGCGCCCTAAGCTTTCTCGTACTTTTATTGAGGTATAGATGGTGAAAAGAGCCAGAGGTAAAACAAGAAAGGAAATTGCAGTCGAGTATACCCTCTGAGTTTCATTTCCAATTATATAAGTTTAAGTTGGAGTGACTACTGCAAGAGCATTCACACATATTTGTCTTTCTGTCTCGCTGGCACAATGTTGTTCGTTATCGTTGCTTGTGTGCATAGCCACGTGCAATGCACTGAACTGTGCACACAAGCAACGAAAACAAAAAAAAACATTGTGCGAGCGAGACAGACACACAAATACATATGTGTGACTTTAATGCAATTTTCAAGATCGTTTAAGATTGTTCGCCTCTTATCCACTGCGAAGTTACAAAACTATACATTAGGAAATACACGAGTTAGAGGCATGTAAAGTTTCCTGATTTTTAACGGAGGCAATATATTAATACTGCATATAGCAATCTGCAAGCCGAAATTCGCTAAAAACATGTATTTTTCCGAGGTATGTCTGTTTTTTTGCTTATTGTGGGCGAATGGGGCGTGGCATTAAAAAAAGGAAACAAACATGTATATACTGTCTAAAGATGTGATCGATACTGACCAACTTTGAACTTGTAGCCCTTACCGTCCCTGAGATCTAAGAAAAACTAAGAAATTTTTGAGACCATATTGTAACAAGAATCAATTAACATTATATTGATATAATTTAATTTTGATAACTCAAAAATTATTGCCGCCCGACTAAATATGTTTCCATAATAAAGTGTTTGTTTTTGACAAAATAACTTTTCTTAAAGTTATTTCCTGAACACCTAATTTTTTATAAGAAATAGTTTAAAGATAACTACTAACAACTTAATTCATTTAGTGAGATGATCACAATTAAGATAAATTATCATTATTATTTTTGAGGTCAAGTAATTGAGCAACGTTACTTATTTACTAGTTAAACTCTAATTAGTTCATTTAATTTGGAACCTATCCTGTTGAGCGGTATAAAAGATATATTCGTTTCAAATGGTCTTAAATTTGTGAAAACTACAAAAATAAAAAAATGGTTTACCATATTTGATTTCTTCATAGTTTATAAAATTCAACAAACATAAATTTAAAAAAAAAAAAAAAAAAAGATTTTAACTCAGTTTTGCTGTTAAATATATATATCAACTAAATATATAATATAAAATTGTTTAACACTATTAATCAAAAAATTATTATTTTTTTTTTTTTTTTTAATTTTAAAATATTTTGAGTCGATATTTCGCAATAAATTTAATTATAAACGAAAAAAAAAAACGAAGAATAACATTCTAAAAGTGAAATAAAAATAAGTATTGGATTGCAGGATCGTAACCAAAGTATAAAAGCGTATAAATGAATTCAAAGTATTGAAACACATAATTACCCCGTCACTACAACGAAAAAATCCATAATGTTCCAAATATTCCTGAGATAGGAGTGTTTATGCAGAACAAGTCCTAAAGCAATGATCTTGAGCGATGCTTCTACACAGAAAATGCATATGAAGTAGGCCTCTGTTTTTTCCTGTTATAGAATAAAGTTAAATAGGTTACAGAAGCTTACCAGTTTTTGAGCCAATACTGTCTTGTCGCTTTCTGGCAAGTGTTCCTCTAGTGCCAACACAACACAGTTGGCTATGATTGTCAATAACACAGCGTACTCAAAGGGCGGCCATTCAATGATAAATCGTGTGTACTTTCTTATGGGATTTTCCTCTGTTAAGATAAACAATGAGGTTGGACCTCCACCTGGTGGAGTTTCTTCTTTTTTTGGGCCACCCATTCTATCAGCTGTGTGACGGGCTCGTTTTTGACCCAAAAGCTCCCCACCTAGGGAGTCCTGCTGATTTCCTGCTAGTGCTGCTTTTTGAGCTGCCTCCAACCTAATAACAATATCGAAAAAACTCATTGAAAAATAGTAATGTTCGTTAGCACAATGTTTTATTCAACAGTATCGTTCTTTTCAAGTCAATAAATTATTTAGATCGATATCATACAAACATTGAGACATAAGTGTCTAAACATGCAAATAATAATAATTATTATTATTATTATTATAAATATTATAATGCAATTTTAGTAGTTTCACTAGAATAGGTAAAAAACGTACCGTCACTAAATCCAATTTCTGATACTCTTGCAACGACCGCTCGGCCATTATTATATTAGGCAAGATTAACCTCAATACGCATTGGTCGGGAGTGGCACGCCATCCGCATGGCACAGTAGAAACAACTGTACATTAAACTAGAAACCAAAAAGGTGCAATATTTTTTGGCAACAACGGTGCTGGAGCTCTAATGCGAATTTTAAGTTCCTATTAGACTTTTATTTATATTATGACATCAACCGGGTTTGCAGTTAATTGGTTAGCTAATTCACAAAATAGTTTTTGTTTGATTTATTTTGTATGCGTTGAATCGGTTCTTCTGGTTTCGATAAAATTAGCATGTTATGCTTTCACGAATTCTATTTATATTATTTAATACACTGAGTCCCGATTTTTCAATGTCCTTTTAATGATTCACTGACTTTTAACATAACTTTTACAATTTGTGACATATTTTACATTCAAATATCTTAGGCTTCAACATTCACAATAATATAATTTTTAAATATATTTTAAATATTACAATATCAATTTTATAAATGTTACAATAGTATTATTGTATTTTAAAATTGTCGAAACACTTTTTAATATTATAATATTTTTGTAGTTTTATTAAAAATCTTTTTGTTATCGATGTACATATAACATGTAAATTTTTATACAATTTTTGAATATGACATTAAAAGGAATTTGAGCTAATTTTGTTCTAAGAATTGACCCCATTTCACATACATACACGCGAACATACATATGTACATGCATATATACAGTAATACAGACATTTTTGGCAACAATAACTAATACCAAGAAAGATTCTGCCACATTAACAAGAGTTACTAAGACGATTATATTAAAATTTACTAATATACAATTGCTATGAATCTTTGGGCCTTTTACTTTTTTGTTAAATGGATACAATTTTTATTAAGAACTAATCGTTGTTATGTTCAACATTTTTTTAAAGTCTCGAATGAAAAATGTTTGCTAATTGAAAAATCAAAAAGCTCAAAATATTGTTTTGCTGACTGTTCATTCATACATATGTACATATTTATGTATGTAAATAAAATGTAATTCTGTAACAACTAATAAAATTCATTCATCATTCGAAGCATTCACGGAACATTCATTCATTGTCAAAACTAACAACTAACTGAAGTTTTCGTCGCTCAAAAGCTTATGCTTTTAGCTTTTTTGGCCCAACTCGAGCACACGGACGGACACTCGCAAACATACATGGCATGCTCGATTGTACTTTTCTTTTAAGTTATATGATAAATATAAAAAATAGTCATTGTAATTTTTATTTAACTTGATTTAATATATACATTTTTTAAAGTATAATATTATTCATTTCTTAAAATATATCTAGAATTTATGTAAATTAAAATTTTAATATATATACACATTATTATGTTACATTTTCATTTCTAAGGGTCATCTTATAGATCGTAAGGACGATTAATGTCTTGTTGGTCTTTATTGTTTATATTAAAAAAAAAATCGTCATCCATGCCACCCGTTGGTGTCGAAAAATTCAAAGTATTTGTTTCGTTAGTATTAGTACTTTTAATATCTTTTAAATGACTAGGTATTTGAAAATTATTCTTCAAAATTGTTGAAGTTATTTGTTTATCATTTTCTTCAAATTCGCAATTTTTAACCAAATTATCTTGTTGTGTTGATTCATTACGTAGAAACAAGTCCCCAAAGCTAAGTTTGCTCAAAGAATTTAAAGACTCACTGTAACTTGAAGCAACCGCAGAATTAAGATTGTTATACGAAGAAATATTGAGTCGGGGTAACAGTTCGACTCTTTTAACAATAGCATGTTTGTCGGGAACACTACCATTTGGAAAATCCACGATATCTTTTTTTGATGATTCTTGGATAGGAGAATCAGGATTTAATGAGGTTTCCTCCGTTTTTTTAGGTTTCACTTCAAGAGACGCAACTGAAGATTCGTCTACAAAAATTGAAGACGGCACTTCAGTAGCAAAATGAACCTGCCTTGCAATATTTTCTGTTTCATGTGAACTCTCTAGATGTCGTTTGGGCCCTAGTATGGAACGTAGTGGTAGATTCGGTTTCCTAAAGTTTACATCAGTTCCATCTTTAAGTTTCTCTAAAACTTCACAAGAACCAGGAAATTGTTTAAGAAAGTCCAGTGCGGATTTCAACGTTGACGGACCATTTTTGTCGAGTGTCCTTTTCTGAAGATCTCTTCTATGCATTGGTGAAATAAAGGTGTCAGATATTTTATTTTGAAATACCTATAATAGAGATCTTAATATATATAACGATATAGTATAGTAGTTTGATGGAAACTTACTCCGAGAACACATCCGATTTGGTTGCTTAGTCGAATTAACGAGATGATTTTTTTGTTGCGCTGCTCTGTGGCTCGTTCTAGTTTACTTTTCCATTGATGACTAGCTTGTTGGTTTTCCAATTCAACGTTCAAACCTTCTTTAGCTTTCTTAAAGAACAACAGGCATTTACGAAATTCCTTCACTATGAAAACCGGTAGACCATGTTAATAAGAACATACAACCATTAAAAGCTGCAGACAGACATCCTCATGCATTTTAATAAGTATATTTTTCACATAACGGACGGATGGATATGGAGATACTATAAAATACTTAACAAAAGTACCAGATTCTGTAAATTTGGCGCTATTAAGCTTTGTGTTTATGTTGACTGCCTGATGGAAATTTAATAAAAGTCGTCATATTGGCCTTTGTCTTTAAATCGATTATGGCACAGATTATAGCAAATTTTAAGAAAAAAAAACGTCTGTGTTTTAATGCAACTTAACTTAGATGATGCTACAGATCAATTAAATATGTAATTTAGCTCTGTAAAATCGTCTTTACATTTTTTCGTTTTTGCTTTTAACTTTTGTTACAAACCTTTTAAAGTAACATCTGGAGTACATGTATCAGTACGCATGTACTGATAAGTCATGCTATGTTTGTATAACGGCTGTATTTTTATACCTTTGCAGAGGGTATATTGTTTTTGTCACGATGTTTGTAACGCATTGAAGTAGGCATTTCCGACCCCATAAAGTAAATATATTCTTGATCAGCATCAACAGCCGAGTCGATATAGCCATGTCCGTCTGTCTGTCATGTCCGTCGTTTCTATGCGAACTAGTCTCTCAGTTTTAGAGCTATCTTGAGGAAATTTGGTACACATGCGTATTCTCTCTGCTGGCAGTTCATATGTTAAAATCGGCCAGATTAGATCACTATATCATATAGTTCCCATAGGAACAATCGGTTGAAAAAAAATTTTTTTTGACAATCTAAACCAAATTTACTCAGTACGCGTTCAGTACCAAATCCCATGCGCAAACCAAATTTCATCCCGATCGGACTACTATAGCATATAGCTCCCATAGGAATCTGAACCAAATTCACTCAGTACGCGTTTCGTACCAAATCCCATGTGCAAACCAAGTTTCATATCGATCGGATATCATATACCTCCCATAGGAATAATCGGCAGAAAATGGCCGATGTTTTTTGTCTATTGACCGATTTTATTCAAATTCACTCACAACGCTTTTATTATAATATCCCATATGCAAACCAAATATCATCCCGATTGGACTACTATATCATATAGCTGCCATGGGAACAATCGGCTGAAAAAGCTTAGTACTAAAATGTTTAGTATCTTTTGAGCAATCTGAACCAAATTCACTCAATACGCTTTAAGTACAAAATAACATGTGCAAACTAAGTTTCGCCCCGATCGGACTTCTATATCATTTAGCTACCATAGAAACAATCGGTTGAAAAAATATTTTTTTGAGCAATCTGAAGAAAATTTATTCAATACGCTTTTATTACAAAATCCCATGTGCAAACCAAATTTTATCCCGATCGGAACACTATATCATGTAGCTGCCAGAGGAACAATCGGCTGGAAATGCTTAGTACTTAAATGTTTAGTGTCTTTTGAGCGATTTTATTCAAATTCACTCAAATCGTTTTTATTACAAAATCCCATGTGCAAACCAAGTATCATCCCGATCGGACTACTATATTATATAGCTGCCATAGGAACAATCAGCTGAAAATACTTGGTAAGAAAAAGTTTTGTGTCCTTTAAACAATCGCCACCAAACTTAAACAACAAGCATAATGTTCCCACTATTATGAGAAAACCAAATTTTATTCTGATCCGACAACTTTGTCATATAGCTGTTATAATTTGTAAGTAATAACAAACGAATTTTGAAGATGAAAGAAAGATACTGTGCACTGTAAATTCATGCAGGATTCTGCAAGGGTATCCAATCTTTGGCGTGCCAAAGATAACATTTCCTTCCAGTTTATCGTCATATAATCAGATCTTGGTAACTGAATTTTTTTTGCTAATTTTAAAAACGAGCTATCTTTCGTTTAAGCTTTTTGTTAAGATATTAAGATAAGATTTTCAAATAAATTCTCTTAAATTATCATCATCGCTTTCTAACTCGCAAATTATAGGTTTAGTATATGTTCGTACACATGTCGACCAACTTTAATTAAAAGCAGAATTAATCAGACCCACAAATAATGTAAATGCCATTTTCCTAACATTTTGATCATATTTTCTCAAAATCGAATGGCTTTATCACATAGGAAAAAACTGTACATATATCCTCACTGAATAACTCAAACTTGATGTTTAAAGAAAAATATACCAAGACTATTGCGGTTTGTGTTATTTTCTGTATTAATTCAGCATGGCTATATCGACTCGGCTGTTGATGCTGATCAAGAATATATATACTTTATGGGGTCTGCCAGACTATCTTCAGCCTGTTACACACAAAGTGTTTCTGTCAAACCCAAAATACTACTTGGTACTCCGTACGCTGTAGTATAAAAACGAGCTTAAAGTGCTTATATATAAGAAGTCGTTAGATTGATATCTGAGCGTGCCATATTAACAGCATGAAACGATGCAGCAAACTTGGTAATGGATCTAGATTACAAATAACATGCTCATTATAAGTATGGAATTAAAGCCATAGTATTTATTGGTGGTGGTAAAGGAGAAACTGCATTCATTCCAGGGGACAAACATTAAAGTTGGCAGAACTGGATCTGAGAGACGATTGTTATTCTTATGGTCAATGTAATATTGCTTGCTCAAGAGTTAGCTCTAAGAGCGACTTAATAATTCTTGCCTCTGATGGAAAAACAAACTCAGAGGGTATAAAAATGTGGTATGAATTCTGTATTGTGAAGTATTTCTATTCTATTTAAAATATTGCATTGTTTTATTTGAGCAATGATAAATACACATCATAATTGTTGTATTGATCAGGACTTTCTTTGCATTGTCAGTTGTAAAATATTCATATTGGAGAAACCACAAAATAAAATAAAAAATTTTTTAAATAAAAAATATAATTTGCAATATTGGCGAAGCGAAGCTGCGGATATATTGCTAGTATACATATTTTCTTGATCAGCATAAACAGCCAAGATGATATAGTTAGGTCCGTCTGTCCGTATGAACGAAAGGATCTTAGAATAGTTTTGCAAAGATTGAAGATAAACAATATCTAACGATCTTTCAATTGAATCAAGGTCGGACTATAATCAAGACAGCTAACATACATCAAAGCAGAGCCACAGCCACAGCAACGTGCATTGCCCTGAGCTCTGCTTCATCGCTAACGTCACACAAGCAGCGTAAACGAAAAACGTATGAGCGAGATAGACATACAAATATGTGTACATGTTAAGTTCTTGCAGCGGTACTCCATGTCAGACTGCATTTTTTTGTTCTTGTTTAATGCATGTGTATGAACAATACATACCTATTTTACGACTTTCCATGACAGCTTTGCAATCCATATCATTATTTTGCAGTTCGTCTATCAAGTTGAGCTTGTCCTGCACCTCGTTTTGCTTGTGCAAGATCGGAAAGCCCAAGACATTTTTAATCCTGCCGTCGTCGAAAAGACTTTCAATTTCAAATAGAGTATTGTATAAATCATCCAGCATGTGCACACAATTTTTGTTGTCATTTCTGTTCTCCTTCATAATATTAGCAGCTTGTCGAATTAGCATCACATCAACTCGTAAGTTGTAAACATCTTTCTGGAGCTCTAAAACAAGATGCAAACATAAATTTAAGGCCATAAAAATAGTTTGGGGCAATCTATTGTACTTTCTCTAGCTTGGCACAAACCCTCCCTTTCTTTCAAAGCAATTTCAAGGTTTGGAAGTCTCTGGCGTAATTCGTCTGTAGAAATGTGCATATTTTCAATGTAATCAAGTACACGCGGAAAATTTCCATTCGGCATTTTGCTTAGATATTGATTTACTATATATTGGTCCAATCCCTTTTTTAAATGCTTGATCAATGTAATAATTAAGCAAGATCGGAAAATGTTCAAGTGAACGTGCTAGTAAAATGAACGAGTTTAATTACACCGAATTTTTTAAATTTGTTCATTTAAGCCAGATGACCACTGATGTCATTTTAGCTTTTTCTCGCCAAATCTGGTTTTGAAAATGCGATTGCGGAAAAAATTTCAAAACAGCGGGCATCGGGAATTCTAGCATTTTTAGAATATAAAAAAGTATATGAAGTATACAAACAATTAGTGCAAGATGTGTGGCTGCAAAACAAGTAGTCAGATTTAACTCAGGTGTATTAAATTTTTTTAGTGCACCATTCCTGCAAAATTATTCGATTTACGCGCACTCGGATCTTCAGCTGTTTTTAGTTGGAAAACTATCGATATGTCTATAGCCATAAATCTAGCCTTTTTAAATTTCCCATTGTTTATTTAAGCCTTTTTATATGCAATGCATATTTCACGGTATTTTTAAAGGCAAATCGAACAAAAAGTATTTTTGTGGTATATATTTTGGTATATCGTTAAATTTAAGTATTAATTTATGGACTATTTTCATTGACAAGCTTCGGTCACACTACAAATGTAAATTTTCTTAGGAACGGCGATAGTGTTAGAAATTGTAAAATTGGAAAGTATGCCTAAAATTTATGACAAGCAAAATTTGAATTTAACAGCTATGGATTGCGCCGCATTGTAAATGTTGCCATAATTACGAATTGCCAAAAAAATATATTTCTTTGATACGTTCCAATGAAAAATATGATGATAAGACTAATAAAAATGGGATGATTAACTACACATTTAGAAAATCGTTACTTTCAAGCAAGGCATAGCCACTGAGCTGTGCACACAAGCAACTAAAATGAAAAACGTGTGAGCGAGATAGACATATGTACAAATATGAGTGCATGCAAAAATGTTTGATTTGCCTTTAAAAATACTTAAAAATACTGAAATAAGCAAAGTGAAATTTCAAAGGGATAGACTTATAGATATAGGCATTTCGATAGTTTTCCAAGATATTTTGTTTTTAAACAAGCTTGAACTAGCCTTAAATAGGCTAAAATGACAACACTGGCAACATTATGTTGAAATTATGTTAAATAGAATAATTCAATGTGGGATTTAAACGAAAACTTCAAAGAACAAACGATCAGAAAAAAAAACTCTTAACGAGTTATCTATCTAGTGACGAAAGCGCATATATTTAACTTACAAAATATATAATATCCATTTTGTGACGAAAAATAATACAAAAAAAAAAATAAAACTACTAAAATATAAAAAAAATTTAAGGCACACAGCACGTCCCAAAAACTTACAGACAAATACATTTACAACATACATAATTTACCCTTATACTTTTTGAGTGACGTCTGTATGACCGACAGACATCTTTGTTGCTCCATTCCACTAATTATGTACTTAAAATAAAAAAATATTTTAATGAAAAATTTAATATCTGGAAAATACGAATTATCCCAGATATGTTTGATATACCAAACTTTGCGGAATTTTATTGTTTATATATACAACATTTTAGAAGTTTTTTCGCTAAATATTCCAAAATACTATAAAATGTAAAAAAAAACGCTTAGAAATTTTGTTCATGTAATATTTACATCATGTAATGATTTAGTAAAGGTAAGTTGCTTAAATTGTATTTTAAATATCTACCAAATGACACAAATATTTTATATATGTTAAATAATTTGGTTACAATGACCTATTGAAGTTTAAGATTTTTTTTCATCTCGATTTCAAAATGCCGTCGAAAACCTAAAGTTCCCAAATCTAGACAAATGAGGTATCATTCGACGCGTATAAGCTCCAACTGCAGACAAAGAATGTAAGTTTTTGCCCCATCCAATACACCACACGCAATAATGTGAATTTAAAAAACTGATTCGAAATCTGAGTCAACACTATTGATACTACGATACCATTCAAATAAGGTAGCTTCCATTGCGATCAGACCAGTCTATCAATATGATGCCGTTTTCGAGAATACAGTGGATCACAGCTTATTTCGTGCAGAGGCAATGTGAAATTTCAAAGTCCGATATTGGCTGAACTATTAATGGTATCAAATTTATTTTGAACAGAGTTCAATTCATCAGTGTTTTTTTGTTTAATTAGTAACTTCAAAAATATTCATTTTTTTTTAAATAACACTTACAACTAAAAAAAATAAAAACTATTGACTATTTTCATGTCACAGCTTATTTCGTGCAGTGCACTTAATACTAAAAAATGTGGAGTAAAAATTAAATTTAATATTTTGTATGACCTCCTTTGGCTTTTAATACCTCTTTTAAGCGATTTTGCATGGATGATACCAATTTTTGAGTAGTCTCTTTTGGTATTTTTTGCCATTCTTCTGCCAGGGCGATTTTAAGGTCATTTTTGTTTAATATGGCCCTCTTTCTGATGGCGTGGTCCAAAATTGCCCACAAATTTTCTATCACGTTAAAATCCGGTGACTGGGCTGGTGGATTCACCACGTGAGGACAGTTCCAGATCAGCCAGCTCTTCACAATGGCAGATGTGTGTTTGGGGTCATTATCCTCCGAGGCCGAGAATATCCGCACTTTGAAGAAGATTATCCTTCAATATTTGAAGGTACCCATTTTTATCCATGATGCCATCAATAAAAACCAAATTTCCGACGCCAGAAGCCGACATACAGGCCCAAACCATAACGCTTCCACCGCCGTGCTTAACTGTGGGCTTAACATATGACGCCAAACATATTGCTGACCATCGGACCCAAATATGTTAAATTTGGACTCGTCAGCAAAAATTACTTCGTTCCATTTTTAAAATGAAAAATGATCAATTCACGCTGTTCAATTGTTGTTCGAGGAGCCATTCTTGTATTTCCCGAAAATTTCAGTTTTTCAGTGTGACCAAACTCACTTATTGTAAAAATAAATTAGTTTACTAAGTAAAAAAAAGACTAGGAGAAAAAATGTCGTAAAAAAAGCTCTTAATCCAAGATTTAAAGCCACTTTGATCGAAAATTTTGTTCGGAGCTTCTCGGCCTTTGTCTGTCACCCGGTTTTCTCGGATAAAGCGTTGTATGATGTACTGCACTGTACTAGGGCTTAGATTGACCATATCTGCAATATTCCTCTGGGATTTGCCATTTTTAAAATGAAAAATGACCAATTCACGCTGTTCAATTGTTGTTCGAGGAGCCATTCTTGTATTTCCCGAAAATTTTAGTTTTTCAGTGTGACCAAACTCACTTATTGTAAAAATAAATTAGTTTACTAAGTAAAAAAAAGACTAGGAGAAAAAATGTCGTAAAAAAAAGCTCTTAATCCAAGATTTTTTGCACGAAATAAGCTGTGACATACAAATTTAAGTATTACTTGCATTATTTCCATTGGTGGTGTTGTTAACAATATTTTAAAAAAATTTAAGTTGGATAAAATTTGTCTACTAAATATTGAAATAAACTGCGTTTAAATTTTGCTGATATCTTCTATAGTTTAGAAGTTATTCAGCTTTTAAAATTTTCTAAACCACTGCACGAAATAAACTGTGAGCCACTGTATATAGAAGAGCCGACCGCCATCACACTACACTGAGCTTGTGTTTTTGGCTTTTATTCCGTCACTTGCGCGGACTGTCGTCCTCCGTGATATTTAGGCCTACAATCTAAAATGCATATTTATGTTCATACTCATGAATTTGTATTGGGACTAAACGTGTATGAACTAGTAATAGTAAACTTATAAAAGTGACAAACATGAATGGAACTGGAAAAGACTACTGAACGAACAAACTAGAAAGGGATCAATTAGGACTACTGAACCATAGGATCAATTAGTTCGCTCAACAAACATTGACCTACTGATCTAATGAACTGCGATGAATGACTCCCACGTCTGTTTTTGTTGTTGTAACTGCAAACACCGATGTCATTTCAGCTTTTTTTTCGCCAGATCTGGCTGTTTAAAAATGCGACTGAGGGAAAACGGCAGGCAGCGGGAATTCTAGCTTTTTCGCAAAAAAAAAAGTTTTTTTTATATTTTTCTTAATTTTGTGAGTTGTTCCTTTCGCGTTTGACGATTTAAAATTTATTACTATTGGTAAAATATCGATATTTACTTATATCTAAAAATTTTTCCCAATAATTCATACCTATGTAAATTAATGCGTCTTCCATCACTAACATTGTGTATTCGTTTGCCAAATATTTAAAAAATGAACGATGCTGAAGGAAGTATACAAACAAAAAGTGCAAGATGTGTGGCTGCAAAACAAGTAGTTTGGGAAGTGACTGAGGAAGCACCCCACAGATTTAACTCAGGTGTATTAAATTTTATTTTTAAGCACATCATTACTGCATAACTACGATTTACAAGCACTCTGAGCTTCAGCTTTTTTTTCATCTGTTTTTTTCTGGGGATTCAGCTGTTTTTAGCCGTTTTTTTTTCGTCAAACTAGCTGTTTTTACCACAACAAAAATATGACATCGCTGACTGTATATTGTTTTATTCAGAGATGGCATTAATTTTTGTCAATGTAGAATCGATGATTCGACATACAACTTACTGACAACTGAGGCCAAACTTTGAGTGGCATCATTTATATGCATAAGATAATTAACATGTAATATGAACAAATAGGTCTTATTTTCAAACACTCCCTTAATTTACTTTATAACCCTTTTAAACAAATAAATTAAATATAATTTCTTATAAGTCCATGACAAACTTGTTCATCGTCGATAAATAGAAAAATTCTTCTGTCGTTTATCGTCTTAATTATTAGTTAGTTTGTGTTAAAAACACATATTTAAAATAAATGTTTTATAAATTCTAAGCTTTAAAGTTAGTTTTTGAATTTATTTGTATATTTAAAGAAATTTGTTAGCTTAATATGTAAATGTTATCGATAATCGATAAATTCTCAGGGCTGACATGCTATTGTTGCTATTTGCAGCCCTTGCTTCATATATCACACGAATGTTTTGATGTTGCAGGAAAAAATGGAAAAAGGTATGCTATATTATTCATTAAAGTTATAAATGTATTTGTTACATATTTTTTGAAAATATAAATATGCCAATATTTCTTTTCAGTGTTATTGTCGCTTAGCACCATAGCGACTCTTATATTGAAGTCCAAACTTGTTGGGTTACACACAGTGGCTTACATTTTATTTATATATGCATATACATACAGTCGCTTACAGCTTATTTCGTGCAGAAAATTTAATAACTTTGTGTTAAAAATGTAATAACTACTAAACTATTGAAGATATCGACATAATTTAAATTCACTTAATTTCATTATTTAGTAGACTAATATTAGCAAACTTTTATTTTACGAAAAATTTAACATCACCAATAGTACAATCAATTCATACATATTCATTTCAGCTTATTGTGAGCGGCCATTATTTGAAAATTGCGATTTTCTTCTCCAGTTTCTTCTTTTTTTTCCGAATGCATGATTATCTACTTTATTTTCGACTTTTAACGATAAATAAAAAAAAAATTAATGCTTGAAACTCGATGAATTATGTACATATGTACATTGTATGTAAGGACAGTTTCAGAAAAGCCAGGCCTGTCAGAATTAGATTTAAGCTTTGGCTATTTTCCATTTGAAACCTAAGGCACTCTCCTGTGCTCAAATTATTGGCTTTCTGGTGTAAATTGTATTGTGAGGCTGGAAAGAACTATTTTTAAATTATATTCCGTTTTCATTTGATAGTTTCACTCAAAAGCCGAAAAATTGGTTGTTGGCGATCATATTGCTCTTTATTGGTGCTGATTAAGTTGAATTTTGCTAGAATCATTTCAGACCAAATATGGGCGTTTTAGCCAAATTCAGCCTGCACAGCTTGTTTCGTGCATTTATAAATAACTTTTTTCTCAAAATCATTTGAGTCGAAAATAAATTAGATAATCATGTAATCTAAAAGAAAGAAGAAGAAACTGGACAAAAATTATCACAATTCCCGAAATAAAGGTGGCTTAAAATGTTAGCACGAAATAAGCCGACATAAAAATTTATGCTTTTATTATTGATGGTGTTTTTAATATTTTTATAAATTTAAGTTTGCTAATATTAGTCTATTTAATATTGAAATTAAGTGCGTTTAAATTTATGCCGATATCTTCAATAGTTTAGTAGTTATTAAATTTTCAACATGTGCGAAACCTCTGCACGAAATAAGCTGTAAAGGACTGTACTTGGGGACTATTTTTCGACAATATTGCCTCATCACTTAAGATTCACATATATAATAACACTGTTTTTGCTTTTTATGACGAAGATATTAACTTTGTACACATTTTCACAGTAATGTTGTACTATTCTTTTTCAATATTTTTCCATATAGGGTGCTATTGGAAGAACTTGTCTTTGCAATTTCTCAATATAGGTGTCCTCAAAGGTTCTCGATTGAATTAAGATCTGAGGATTGACTTGGAAATTCAGAAACGTCGATACATTTTTCTTGAAACCATTCCTAAACATTTTGGAACAATGTTTAGTATCTCCAGTTCGAATATTCTTAAAAGTGGCATGTTTTCTTCTGCATATGGTAGCATTACACTACTCAATATTTTACTATACAGGAATCTGTCCATGATGCCGTAAATTCAATAAATCGGACCAACCCATTGGAATAAAAAACAGCTTCAAACCATTAGACTGCCTTCTCCGGGCTTAACTGTCTTTTTTGTATACTTGGTTTCCAATTCTTTGCGTTTTGGTTTACGAACATTTCTATTTGAGTCATTTCCAAATAAATTTTTAATTTTGTTTTGTCACTCCAGAGAATGTTTCTCCATATAAGTTCCCCCTCTAAACCACACAAATTTTTGTGAATTTGAGCTATATTTTTCGTCTTCTGTAAATTTGCACCACGCAGTAGAGGAACTTTGCGAGCAATTCTCCCAGTTAGATTTGACTGTAATAGACGATGACGAATAGTTTCTGATGAAACCAGTGTTGCCGAATCAGCTATTTGGTAACTAGATCTGGCTGCTTTTTGAGGCCGATTGCTACAAAAATTTTAAAACAGCTATTATTTACAAATATGGCTATTTTAAAAAAATTACAATTAACTAAAATAAAGGTGAATTAATATCGGAAACATGCTGATTTGTTAATTTCGATAGAGTGCAAAAAACCGTTCAGTCAAAAATTATTCCGTAAAGAGTACACGAGACACATTACGGTAAAACGTCCGAATTACGGCTAACAGCTTATTTGATACAGAGTAAAACGTCCTGTTTGATAGTATTTTTTATTTTAACTTATAATGTTTGTATTTGGGCAATATAACATAGCAGACCATTTTGGAATTCGGATTAACTGTCCAATATACATATGTACATAGTTATTCCATATAATACCGACGCACACCTCAGACTGCAATAATAGAAGCTTCGCTTGCGTTAGAGATTGTAAAAATTAAGAATAACTGAAAAAATTTATATATACAAATACAAACATACTAGCAAGAATAATTCCCAGTTGTGCTTGTCCCTTACTAACAAAAATGGTTATTAAAATTATTTAGTTTACATATTGTATTTGATAGCACTAACTCTTTGTAATTGTTGTTTTTAAATAACATTTACATGTTTTTATTTTTGAAATTTGAAAAAATAATTAAAAATAATACAAAGTATTATAATATGTTAATATAAACTTAAAAATAAGAGTTTTTATTTTTAGCAACTTTAAATTTATTTTTTTTTTAGCAATTTTAGCTACTTTTTTAAAGGAATATAGCAACTTTTCCCAAAAAAAATTCTGGCAACACTTACTGACGCTAAGTTACAAAACTACACGTTAAGAAATAAGTGAGCTGGAAGCATGCGAAGTTTCAACGCAACTGTGCTTCATATAGGTGAAGGGTGCGTTTCATCCGAAGAATGTTAATGGTATTGTCTTTATATTGCATCTAGCAACCTCCAAGCCAAAATACTGACTAAAACGGATACTGTAGCTCTTACCACCTCTGAGTTCTGTTTGTTCATACGGACAGACAGACGGACATGGCTACGTCGACTCGGCTGTTGATGCTGATTAAGAATATATATTCTTTATGGAGTCTGCCACGCCTCCCTCTGCCTTTTACATACTTTTAACAAACCCAATATAACCCTTAGAGGATATAAAAATTCTTGTATTGACTGCCTAAATAAGTGGTCTATGCCTACTCAAATAGAGATTGTAGCTCATACCATCTCTAAGATCCTTTCGTTCATACGGATAAGGCTAATAGATGTGGTAAACAATCGATTAAACTATCGAGACTATTGACACTCGACCCACTATCAATGGTTCTTCGCTACCAATAGTTTTCGATAGTGTCACCGATAGTTTTGTTTACATAACACTAAATTATATTCATTTTTGGCGACGTTTAGGTTATAAAAATATTTTTAAGTTCCGTGAAAATTGTTTTGCATATGATCAAACAAAATAATAGATTGCTTTCTTCCAAAAGGTAATAAACAAAATGTACTTTTAAACTATTTTCAAAGAGTTTTACTAAAATTTGTGTTATATAAAAGGTTAAATAAATTGTGTCAGCCCGCAGTACAACAGTTGAAGGAGGAAAAGTCAACATATTGTTATTCCTAAATCAAAATCTGTGGATTAATTTTTAATTTTTTATATTGAATTTTCGTGTATAATTAATTTGTTTATATTTCAGTTAACTTTTGGCAATTTTGAAGAGTTGTTTTGTTTAAGCATTGAGTAAACCAAGTTTTTAAATACTAAAATACAGTTTTTCCGTCTTGGACATTGTGTCCAAAATATATATCGAGGTAAGAAGGGTATTATACGGTCGAGCGTGTTCGACGCAAATTTTATGTTAATGGGTGTACATACATACATAAATACCTACAGCATACTATAAACTCAAAACTCTGCTCTTACATAAATATTAAATTGAGTTTGGCTTCAACTGACTACAGCATTATAATTGTACAAAATTAAAAGTTTAATTAATAAATATTTATTTAATTTTAATTTAATTCTAAATAACACGATAAATGCAATTACAATGCTGTCTGTGTATGGTGGCCCCCCTATATAGTGAACACCCAAATTATTGTGTTTTCTTAAAAATGTTGTTAATGAGTTAAAAAATAATTACATACATATATTGCTGTTTAAACAAAGAAGACGAGTTTTTGAGCACACAAATTTGAGTCTTGATAAAGTGCTCAACCTCAATACCGAGAACAGACCGTGCAAAAATTAGTTCACTATACCCAGACAACACTGTAATATAAATCTATGATAACGATTTGAGTAGTAGATAAATTCAAAAGTCTGGCGGGTTATCGGCTAAACTATTATTGATTTTATTTGTGTTAAAATTGATCAAAAATTTATTGCATTGAATTAAATTTAGTCTTTTGAATTTCTTTGAATACTTCAAAGAAATTCGGTTTGGGAAGTTTTAACTGATAAAAATTCAATGATATCATGTCATCCATAAATAATTAGGGCTAACATGATACTATCGATAGTCTGCTTTTTATTACATTGCTTTATATACATATTACACGCAAGTGTTTATGTTGTAGCAAATTTTATTAAACATTATAAAAGCTAACTTCGGAAGGCTTCGGGGAATTGCAATCAAGAATTCCACCAGAATTTTAACTAAAAATTAAAATGGATTATCAGACCAGAAAAATCGACAATAAAGTTAAGTAGCAGAGATACCCTGTCAGTTTCTTTGGGATATGATTGAGTTCGCTGCGGAGAGAAAACGCTAGGTATTAAAAAAAGGATTGAGTATACAGTCTAACCTTGAGTATTAAATTCATGATTACCTACCGAAAATTTGCCGACTCGCTAACGTAAAAAAATAAGACCTTTTTATGACTTGCTGCACAGCTTTGTGAGTTCAACGCTCCAAATTAATACAAACAATATTTACCTTTTGTAAATTTATTGAAAGAGTAAACCAATTATGGACATATGGCTATATACAAACATATATTTATTTACATACGCTTATAAAAATACATGTTTTGAATGAAGGTATAAATATATATTAGGAAGCAATTTAAGCAAAAATGTTGGCATAAAATCGAATTTGTTTAATCGCTGTTTTTAATCGAATAAATTTATTTCTAGTACTGCAAAACAGCGACGAATACTCGTTGATGGGTCTCGCTGAAATCTGAAAGCAGCACACTATGTATTTGTCCCACTTCCACTCGTTGCAGCTTGATAAATATTATTACAGTTGTCTTTAGTCATCTCCTTTTTATTAGTGCTGTTGATGTTTACCATGTCAGTGTAACTTTATAACTTGAATATCATTTTTTAGTATGCTCAAGGCTTTTACACAAATGAAATCGAACGCAATCGTTCACATTGTAAACTCGAAAGAAATTTTCGTTCTTTGTCTTACATTTTTATAACTCATATACATATACATATATAAATATATATATTATATTTATATTTATTAATAATATAAGTATTATCTGTTGCTGCTGGACAAGGACAACGACATAAACTAAATTTTGATTTTAAGGAATCCATACAGTGTAGAGCCCTAGCGGCACGTCTGAATAATTTTCCGATAACCGCACTATACAACACTAGGCACTCGCTGTTTTGTTATCTAGCAACTCTGTATGAACTATCGAATTTTATTATTTTGTTGCTCGTTCAGCGAGCGTGCGCTCTCGTTCCCTATCAAGTACCAACGCTCGTTACGGTTACCATTAGCTGGCGTTACTGGTCGTTGGTTGTGTGGAACTAACATACAACACAGAGTCACAGTCGATTCAGCTTCAGTCTTTCTTTCTAGTTCTATTGCTACTCGTTCGCGAAATCAGTTGATTTTCTGCTGCAACACAAGCGGACTGAAAATTTTGGTTTAGGTGTTGCAAAAAAAAATTTAAAATAATTTTTTAAAATCTACTAAAAATGTGAAAAATATATGGTAAAAATGCAAAATTAAAATAAATAAAAAAAAATAGTGCAAAATTAAATACGCTGTGAAAAATAATTTTTTTTTATTTATCAATGTGATAAAATAGTGTGAACATTTTTAGAAAATTATTTTCACTAGTTGACTGAATTTTGCATTTTATGCAAATAATTTATTGACTTTAAACTCAGCTTAAAAGGCAAAATACGCATACAACAAAATAATTTCTGTAATTGAAAACTTTGATACGACATGATGAAGAAAACGGACGAGCAACGCTACAGAAAAAGGAATATATATATTTTCTGCTCTTTTTCTTTCTTTTTCCAATGCTGCTCGCACTCGCAGTCAGCGCCTTTGCTGTGTGTATGCACACCAGTGTGGAAATACAAATACCAAAGCAAATAATATGTGCTCTAGCTGTGTACTCGCTATTATCGTCTCGTTGCTTTGCATAGGTGTGTGCTGTGAAAGAGATGAAAAGTAAACGAATAAACGTTTTTAGATGTCTGTGTATGTGTGTGTGTATAAATACATGTGCGGTGGACGCGCGCCTGTTGTATTAAAGTGTATGTTGTTTTGTGCCTGTCTGAGTATTGCGACGTACTTGCGAAAACTCAACCAACTAGCCCATATGAGAAAAGCTTTCAAAAGCTTCAACTAGTGCGGAAGCCTGTTGTGGTGTTCTGTAAAAGTAACATAAATGTACATGTCCACAATGGGGGAAGTCTTGAAATACAGCTCAACAAATAGATTTATATATTTGTATATATATATATACAAATATATATATATATATATATATATATGTGTACATTTAGAGACCTTAAGTCTTGAGTTTGTAAAGTTTAACTTACTCATATATTTTTTATTAGACGATTTGCTATTTATTTTGCGTGTTTACAAAAAATGCGCGCCTTTTTAAAACTGGCGCCTTAGTTATGCACGCTGTCGGCATATTCAGTGCGCCTTTTGATGGCCAAGAAAAAGTGCGCACGCACACTTAATTATGACACATGTACAGAGAGAATGAAACACGTAGACGAATGAGAGACATAGCAGAGGCATTAACGAATTGGCGAATACTATAGGCAACAACAAGAGACGAAAAACAAAAAATAGCGAGTTGTTTCAATCAGCAGGCGGCAGCCGCATTCGGATAAAAATGAACGCATTTGCAATATGTTATATTTTTTTTAAGTGCTCCATCTTTAGACGTGCGGGAAAACAATATTTTCAATGTGATGAAAAATTTAACGTTGTTGGTGTTTAGGGTTCTAATCGCAAACATTATTTTTAATATGTCATTACAGTGATGTGCGATATACATTAACATCAGAAAACGAATATTAAAACGACGACAACAGAAACACCAAAAACAACTATGTACAACACTAAAACTATAAATATGAGAGAATGTTCATTAAAATCACTAGAAAAATTTCTATAAAGATTCATTATAACAAAACATAAACAATCATTAAAAGTAAACAAAACAAAACAAAACAAAACAAAAAAAAAAAATTTTATTGGACAGCAATCTAAGCCCAATTGGAACCATTAAAATGTTAAAAAATCATAACAATCATAGCATAGCGCACCAAATAAAAAATTGCGTCCAGATGCAATTGACTACTCTTTCTTTCTTTCGCCTTCATCTTGTAATTTAACTTTTATAAGCGTTGTAAACAGGAAATACAAGTGAGACTACAGCGAAATGTAATCAGACGATTGTTAAAATTTGGCGCTTACCTACAAAATGCACTCAAGCGCATGCTTCTTCTGTATGACAAACGAAACCAAAAACCAAACTGTAAACATAGACATTAACACATCATATCAGCAAAAGCATATAAGTTTTGAGTGGGAATTGAAGCAAAGTAGCAAATTAGTGGCATCATTAACTATCGCTTGGAATGCAAAAAGTGGCAGGAGCAAGTGCGACAACAACGATTTCAACGGCGGCGTACTAACAAAATCAGCGACGTGCTCAGCTGGCACTATCTCGGTGACGAAACTGTTAGTGGCAGGCGACATTAACATAATGAGAACTCTCTTAAGATTTTGCAATAACTTTTTTTTTTTTAAATAATTAACTAAGCAAAAGTGAAAGATTTATAAGCAAAAAATGTTAAATCGTGTAGCACTGACGAAAGTAATCAAAAATATTTTGAAATACTTTCTAACAACTCTTATTTTTATATTTTATATTTTTTTTGCGGACTAACGTACTATAAGAAGCAATCATTGCAGACAAACATATATATCTACACAAGACCGCGTTTTGCTGCCAAGGCAAGCAACAAATAATATATATGATGGCCGATCATTTGGACGAACCGCCACAGAAGCGGGTCAAAATGGATCCATGTAAGTATACAACATAGCCACAACGGCTATGTAATACATAAAACTCTGGACACCGGATTGGTGGTACCATTATAAATTCTTAAAATATATATATTACATTGTCGTAACTTGTAAATCAAAAAAATATGTGATAAAGTGGAAATTAGTCCAGCATAAGCTACTTGAGACATGTTTTTTTTTTGTTTGTTTGTTAGTTAAACATGCAGAACCACCGTATTAGTATACTATTTAATTAATATATATATATTTATATATATTTTTTTTTTTTTTGGATACGACATTTTTGATGCTTTATTAATATATGTTGATATCGTTATTATCGAATCAATAATTAATGCAATTAATTTTCTTGTATTTAGCGGATCTGTTCTTTTTGGAAGATAATTTACCCGACGAGCTGGTGTCTTCAAACAGCGGCTGGTCAGACCAGCTGAGCACCGGCGGAGTTAATGTTGTTACTACAGCAACTGGTGCCGGACCAGTTGGCGGACCAAATAAAACAACCGCACAGGGCGCGGGCCCCGGCGTTGTGCCACCGCAAATGAATGGCGGTGGCGGCGGCAGTGATGATGGAAACGGTAATGGCGGAGGAGGCTCTGCTAGTAATCAGCTACGCCAAATGCAACATCATCAGCATCTGCAGCATCTTTTACAACAACAACAGGGGGGCAACAAAGGCGGTGGTGGCATGGTAGTGCCGGGCATGAATCAATTGGGTAGAAAATCTCCAAATTTACAAGCGCCCAACACGGCTAGCAGCTTGCAGGTGGCAACACAAATGGGTATGGTCAATTCAATGCCCATGTCCTTATCGAATAATGGTAACAATGGAATAAATACAATACCAAGTAAGTCATACATTCATTATTACCAAATTTGCAACACAAATTTTCACAGGATTTTTCTTCTTTTGCAGGCATGAACACCATAGCACAAGGCAGTCTTGGCAACATGGTTCTCACGAATAGCGGCGGCATGGGCAGCTTAAGTGGCTCTGGATTGGTTAACACTTTAAAGCAATCAGGATCGGCATCAATGATGAATAGCGGCGTTCCAGGAGCGGTGGTGGGCTCAGGCACTGGCTCAGTGGCCAATCAGGGCATGCACATGCAAAATGGTCCAATGATGGGTCGATTGGTTGGACAAACGCACATGCTACGTGGAACGCATTTAATTGGCGCCGGATCGGGCAGTGGTAATGGACAAGGAGCCGGTGGTGGTGGTCCACGGATGCAAAATCCAAATTTACAACTGAGTATGTATTTTTTCCGGTTTTCCATAATAAACAAATTTATCTGCATTTATCTATAATATATGTATCTAAAAAATTCAATATCCTTTTACTATCTTTAAGGCCAAATTAACAACATGCCTTATGGAGTCAGTAATTATGGAGCACCCGGCGGCAATAATTCGCAGCAGCACCAGCAGCAATTATTGGCGCAGCAAATGTCACAGCGCACTGGTAATAGCGTTGTAACTCCCAATATGAGCGCGTCTTTGCCTCAAGGAAATCGGCCAATTGGTACAGTAGTACCCATGTCCAATATAGGTGGTGGTGATGGAATTTCGACTGGTGCAGGAAGCCTAGTTGGTAATCCTCAACAGCAGCAGCAGCAATTGACTGCAACAAATGCACAACAAATAAATCCACAACAGCAACAACAATCGGGTGTGCAACAACAACATGGTGCTTTGGGGCCACGTGCACCACAACCAAATCAACTTTTGGGTCATACACAACAGCAGCAGCAACCGAGCACTTCTCAACAACAACAACAGCAGCAGCAGCAGCAGGTAGTAGCTTCTGTTGGCGGTCCTGGTGCTGCTCCTCCTGCGTCAGGCAGTATGTCGGATGAACGAAAAAAACAAATTCAGCAGCAATTAATGTTGCTACTGCACGCGCACAAGTGCAACAGGCGGGAAAATCTTAATCCTAATCGAGAGGTCTGTAGTGTTAACTATTGCAAGGCAATGAAGGCGGTATTGGCACACATGGCAACATGCAAACAAAGCAAGGATTGCAATATGCAGCATTGTACCTCGTCGCGTCAGATATTGCTTCATTACAAGACATGCCAGCGATCCGATTGTATCATATGCCTACCATTTCGTCAGAATCACTCACTTTTTCAAAATACTGGTGGTGGTGCAGCGTCTGGGGTGGTACCAAATGCCGCTCCTTTGCTGCAGCAACAGCAAGGAGGTCAACAACAACAGGTTCAGCAAAATCCAACCGGCGGCATGAGTGCCAGCGTTGGTATTAGTGTTGTCGATAACAACAACAAACAGATGACACAAAATTCAGGTAACGGTGGCTCACAGAACACTGCCATTGTTCTACCTCAACAGCAGGCACCTGGGTCGTCCTCCAATGTCGTCCCTAAAAGTAATACGGAAATGGCACAGCATCAGCAGCAGGTGCAGCAGCAACAGGAGCTGCGTCGTTTTGAGGGCGTTGGCAGTATCGGGCAAGTAGGACCGATAACGGGTGGAATGCTTGGTGCTCCAGCTCAAGGCATGCCATCTGGTATCCGCATGCAAGGCGCTTCTTCAGTACGTGTGCTTGGCGTGCAGCCGGGTCCAGGCAGTTCAATGCCCGGCGGAATTGCTGCGTCTGTGCCTGTATCCGGCCAGAATGTATTGCCGGGTGCGAATGAAGTTAACAGCCTCCAACAGCAGCAAACACAGCAGGCAGCTCAACAAGGTGGTCAATTGATGCTTTCGGGCTGCAATGCACCTGGTGGCCGAAGACGCGGCCTGCCAAACATTGTTGAACCGCAGTCCAATACACAACAGCAACAATTGGGCAATATTCCAATACCATTGTCGGTCAATGTTGGTTTTAACAATACCAATTTTGTGGGCACCACCGGTGAAAAGCAACAACAAATGGTGGGACAACAGTCCGATCAACTAGCGAAGATAAAGATGCTGCATGCTCAAGCGCAAACACAGGGGCCAACAGGAGGTGCAACGACTGCTAGCAGTCTTTCTAGCAACACAAGCGTACTAATGGCTGCAGATACCACTGGTGGTGGTATCAATAATGCAACTGTTCCAAGTGCAACGGGTTGTGGAACAGGCGGTGCTGGTGCTGGTGCTGGACCAGTCCCACACGCTAGTGGTGGTGGTGACAATGAGAAAGATTGGCGTGAGTCGGTAACTGCTGATTTACGTAATCACTTGGTGCACAAATTGGTTCAAGCCATTTTTCCAACATCTGATCCAACAACCATGCAGGACAAACGCATGCACAATCTTGTCTCATATGCCGAGAAAGTCGAGAAGGATATGTACGAGATGGCCAAATCACGATCTGAGTACTATCATCTTTTGGCCGAAAAGATTTATAAGATACAAAAAGAATTGGAGGAGAAACGTTTAAAACGCAAGGAGCAGCATCAGCAGCAAATGATGCAAATGCAACAAAGCGGACCGACAAGTGGTGTGATAAACACCACCTCATTACCACCCGGCAATTCTCTTCAGCCACAACAGTCAAGCCAAGGTGTGGTGCGTCCCATTATCAGTCCCATGGGTGGGGGTGGAGCTGGAGGAGCTGGTCCAACAACTGGTATTATACAACAACAGCTTCGCCCTCAAGTTCCTGGCATGGGTTCGAGTGCCAATCAACAATCAACTGCTTCTGGGCAACCCAGTATGGTAGCTGTGGCTGCGAGTATGCGTAGCCATTCCCCAGGCGGTAATGTGCTGGCTATCCAGCAACAACAACAACAACGCATGCAATTTCCTCAACAACAGCAGCAGCCTGGTCAGGGAAATCTATTAGTTGGACCGCCGGGTCCCAGTCCTGGTGGTATAGTAGCTAATCCAGTGCTATCACCGTTTAACACACAGCAGACAATGCAACAATCGGCGTCAGCCATGGGTAGCGGTGCAGGGGTGTTAACTAGTCCAGTTTCTGGTACGCAGCAGCAGCAGCAGCAGCAGCAGTTTATTAATGCAAATGGTGGAGGTACGGGCGGAAAAAATCAACAACTTAACGAGATTATGAAGCAACGATTATTGCAACAACAGCATCAACAGCAAACTTCTGCAGCTATGCTTATGCCGCAGTCGCCCTTCAACAATGCCACTTCAATTTCACAACAAACACAACAACAGCAGCCAACGAATACGTTTAGTTCTCCGATGCAGCAAAAAACTCAGCAACAGTCTGGTGGTGGTGGTGGTGGTGTGTTAAACAATATGCCGCCTACACCAACAAGTCTAGATGCTCTCAATGCAGGAGGAGGAGCTAATGCTAGCGGCGGCACTGTGCCTGCTCCCACTCCATCTCCCAGTTTCATATCAAATGGACCTATTGGAACGCCGTTAAACAATTCGCCCTCCGTGAGCTGTCTTATGCAACCGTTAAGTAATCGGCCTACTACACCGCCATATGTACCTGCCTCGCCAGTGCCGGCAACTAGTGCCTCTGGATTAGCGGCAAGCAGTACACCAGCATCGTCGGCGGCTACATGTACCAGTAGTAGTGGGAAAGGTAGCAGCAGTAACAGCAGTTCGACCAACATTTCGGTTATCACAACAACAACAACTACAACGGCAGTCAATACACCACTTAGCTGTGCATCATCCTCTGTTGCAACGCCTACATCGACAACCGCATCAAGTGGTAATGGAAGCTCCACACCTGCAGCAACTAGCACCTTGCTTTTAATGGCGCGCAGCAAAAACGAAAATGGGACACCAGGAATTGGGCGTATGATAAATAATAGTTTATCGTCACAGATGGCTGCGCTAGAAGCGGCTGCGCGGGATAATGATGATGACACACCGTCGCCGGCGGGTGCCAATGATACCAATGGCAGTAAAGGAGGTGGCTGTGGTCGAAGCGGCGGAATATCATCGAAGGGTAAACTGGACTCTATGAAGGAGGAAGATATAAAAAAAGAATTTATGGACGATAGCTGCGGAGGCAACGGTGACAGTTCACAAATGGATTGTTCAACAAGAGGAAAGGGAAAAAATGTGAACAATGATGGTACTAGCATGCTTAAAATGGATATTAAATCTGAGGATGGCGATAATGGCGACATCAAGATAAAATCTGAGCCTATGGATGTTGATGATTCGGCGCCTGGCAATAGTGGTGACAGTGTCGCTCATAGCGATAACGCAATTGGTGGCGGCGCAATCGATGGCAAAAAAGATTTGAATGGTGGGATCGACAGCCGTGCTGCGGGGAGTGCAACTGACGTGAAAATCAAAACTGAAACTAAACCACTTGTGCCGGAACCCTTAGCACCTAATGTTGGTGACAAGAAGAAAAAATGCCGTAAGCTTATTTTTATATTTTTTAGATCTTCATGCAATGATTATACCTACATATATTCATATACTAAAAACTTAATCTAAGGCGACATACTGAAATTTGGTAGGGACTATGAAATAACATCTTGATAAAATGTTTTTATTTTCCGTATGTATTTATGTAGTTTTAAAATTTGTGAAAATATATCACAATTAGACTTTTATCCTGATAATGGCAAAAAAAATTTTGACAAGTCAGCAAAATTTTAATTTTTATCAATCGAACAAAACTGGATGCAGTCGTGCATCCTTTTACGTTTCGAAAATTATATCTTATTTACGTTCTTTATTTGAAAAAAAAAAATCAAAACATCAATCGTTTAAATTATTGAGATTTACAGTTTTTCAAATTATGTTCTAACGTAAAATTTTCTCATATTTTAAGAAAAAAAAACAAAAAAAAAACAGAAGAATAAATGCATTTGTTGATAAATAACTTATTAAAAATGTATTAAAAAATTTGTTTTTTAATTCATTTATATTTTGATTTTTCATTTAATTTATAAAATCAATTTTTTGCTTAAAAATAACACATAAATATATTGTGCGACTTTTAAAATTTTTTTTTGTATTAAAGTTGGATGCTATTGTAACGAATTTTTTATTAATGTTTTGTCTTAGAATATATCGGTTAAAAAATACGAAACAATTCTAAAATAATATATATATTTACTAAATTATATGTCTACAAAGCTTTATTGGCAACAATTGTGAGAGTAAAACAGATAATACATACAGCTCCCGCTATTAATTACGCTCTTTCTTTTTCACATACATTTGTATCTCATATTTACATTTGCACATATAATATTGAAAAACAATATTTATGTTTATTATTATGTATTAGAGTGCTGCATGAATGCCAAAAAATTAACATTCAAATGAACAATTCTCAAATTGAATAGAGTGAATCTGAATGAAAAGTCGAAAAATATAGAACGAGCAAGTTCCCTAAGGTATCATTCGAACGCAGAACTTTCGAAACGAAAACAAATGAATTGAATGGATGGGTAGGAGAGTCAATGTAAAATTTTTTTTTGAGTACATTCGAATGTCAAAACTATTTTTTAACACTCTAAGGAATGTAATGGATTTGTTTATAAGTATATATAAAATCTTGATCAGCATTGCAAGCCAAGTTGATATCGTCATGTCCGTCAGTCTGTCTGTCCATATAAACGAAAGGAGGATCACAGAAATGTTAAGAGATCGAAGCGCCAATTTAGTCGGTATGAACTCCATATTTACTCAGTTTGTTTTAACTTTGTGATACCACGCCTCACGAGTTTGCTAATTTAATTACAAACAATTTGTTCTCTAATATTCAAACCACCACAATCATAATCTTACCAAAAAGATATAAGTTTACTTTATTACCTTTTCATTTCAAACATGCTTCCCTTAAATCAAACGAAGTAATATACAGAATGTACAAAAACAACACGAATTTTTTGAATGTTATTATGTTTGTCAAAACTTCCATTCCGTTTTGAACTTCACTCATTGTGTTAAAGCTGGGTGTTATAAGTTGCCACAAGAACTCATATTGATTAAAAAAAATAGTTGGTCTTAATAATGGTAGCACAATAACAGAACTTTTGTATAAAAAAAACACAATGTATAATAGCTTTTAAAATCTTAAAAATTCTAGTATTTTATTATAGTATGACATTCCGAATTTCAAAGAACCGAGCCGATTTTTACATCTCTTAGTTTAAACTAGAAGTTGTTAGTCCTAGGATGACTGCAGCTTTAAAATCCTACAAAATATGTTTACTGGACTGAGGTCTTTGGTGGTTATTTTCACTTTCAGACATTGACAAGTTATTTTCTTGTTACTGCATTACTTTTCTCAAGATTTAGAGATGTTTGTGATAATTTATTATTCTGTATTAACTTTTTTTATGCCAGCCCCCTACGCCCAGAAGAAATAAAAATAATAGCTAAACTTGTATGCCTTTTTAAGACATGCATTTTTTTTATTGTACTGTTTTTCTTTAAGCAGTAATAAAGTAATTATAAATATTTATAATCTATTATAATTTAATATCTAATATTTATATTTATGGTGCATTAATTTAAAATTAATTATATTGAAATGAATCTCTTCCAGAATTTAACCCTGAGGAGCTACGCACAGCACTTTTGCCAACTCTTGACAAACTTTATCGTCAGGAACCAGAGTCTGTTCCGTTTCGTTATCCGGTAGATCCTCAAGCGCTGGGAATACCTGATTACTTTGAGATCGTTAAAAAGCCTATGGATTTGGGAACCATACGGAATAACATACTTAACGGCAAATATAGTGATCCTTGGGAATATGTGGACGATGTGTGGCTAATGTTTGACAATGCATGGCTGTATAACCGAAAAACGTCGCGTGTCTATCGCTACTGTACCAAGGTGAGATTATTTTTATTATTATTTTTTTTAAACTTTTATTCATTTTAAAATACATGAGTATGGAACAATAACACTATCGTATATATTTATACCTAATTTTCTGTAGAGTAGTGCATAAATAGGTATTTATATTATCTATATATGGGCATTTCCGCGGTCACTTACACGACTTTCGTAAGCAAAATAAAATTTTAAATGTTAAATATATCAAACACTATTAAATTTTTTACAATTCACCACTAATAATTTTTTGTAGTATTTTGAGACTACTATAATTGGTAAAAAAATTGAGAGCCTCCAGTTTTTATCTTTTGAGATAAAAGCCACAAAAGAGCGGTCACTCACGCGACTTCAAATATACATGACTTTAGACATCATTGCTAATAATCGGCAAACTCTGCGAATTGTGTGAAAATTTTAAACTTTAAATATTTTTGACATAAATAAGAAATATCAAGCTTTATTATTAGACTTATGATTTTTCAATATTTGGTCTGTCCTTTTTTTGCGAAGGATTCTTCTAGGTCACTCACGCGACGTCACTCACGCGACATTGTTCACACTGCAGTTTTGTTTGCAGTTATATATACAGTTATAGTCATTACATTAGTATTTAAGCTAAGAAGATAAAGAAAAAATACAAAAAGAGTTGTCCATGAGCTGCAAACGACTTAAAAAACTCTATATTACAGAAGAAATGAAATTTTTTTTTGGACTCTTGGTTGACCTTTTCGCGGAAATGCCCATATATATAAAACTCTTTATCCTCACTGACTGACTGACTGATCACCGCCCTGGCCAAACTTCAAGAGCTACAGGCATCAAATTTGCACACAACATAGTTCTCATAACTTCTTCGTACAAAAAGACGGCTTTTTGCGAAATTTTGAGTGGAAAGGGGTGAATGTTGTGGTCAGAGATCAAAAAAACTTTGTATAAAAAAAAACTTAGTATGAAAAACTTTGTTGTTTCTTAAGATATCGAAACCAAACTCACAGGTTAAGTGTTTGTCATAAATATCATGCTGACCGATTCTGGTTGAGATAGGACCAATTTATCATATACCTGTCATATTATGTAATAGTTACAACACAACATTGTAAGAAATATAATTTGCAATATTGGCTATCCGTTAAAAAGTCCTGATCAATACAACACTTATGTGTACTGATGTGTATTTATCATTGCTCAAATAAAGCAATGCAATATTTTAAGTCTTTAATGACATGTTGTATTTATTTATAGATGAAATCATAAGCTATAAAAATGATCCTCTAAGACTATTTGACCTTTGAACACAAAATTTACCCCCTTTCACTCAAAATGTCACAAAAAGCCGTCTTATTGCATGATGAAGTTATGAGAGCTACGTTGTGTGCAAGTTTCATGCATGTAGCTGCCAAGGCAGTGATCAGTCAGTTAGTCAGTGAGGACAAAGAGTTTTACATATATAGATAATATGTTTTGCTTAAATATATGGTTAGAGCAGTAGATTTTATATCTAAAATCTAACATTAATTTAGCAACTCTTTATATAAATTGTTTAAATTTATCTATACTATATCTTAACTGGCATAAATAGCTGTTTGCAGCAACGGCAATTACAGAATGCTTTAGTATTGCTGTCTCTCTCGAATACATGGACTTGAACTTTGCTTCAGCCAACAAGACAAGCAAGGTTTTTTGAAAATGAAACAAACCAAAATCTAATTTTTTAATGATATTTTGGGCTTTTACTATTGTAAATCTTTTTAGGTTAGGAAATTTTTGAATCTTTTGTGCTTTCGATCATTAATTCTTGAGAAGCCCGAAGTTTTTCGTGGGTATTGGATGACCTTATTATTCTTTGATTATTTTCTTGTAAAGAAATGCTCATTTTCGTGAATATATTTAGTTTTATATTAGGGAGTGATTGAAATGCATGACACTTTTGATTTCGATTTTGTTGTTCTCCTTCGTTCACGAATAAATAAAAAGTTCATAGTCGACTCTTCTCGAGTACAGAAATTTTTCGTGCTTATAAAATTAATTCTTTAAAATGCTCAGGAAAAGGTAATAATAACATGTTTGGAATATCCATGGAAAAATTATTATTAAATAAATCTTTATTTAGTAGAGAATTAATCAAATACTATTGAGAAAAGATTTAATTTTAAACCTTAACTTTAGAGGTTGCTGAAACGATCCAAGGTGATTTGAAAGTTTACCAATGCACCAACCAACTTTTTCTAATTAAGTGTTGTTTTGTAACTATTACATCTTATGACAGCTATATGATATAGTAGACCGATCTGAACCAAAATCGGTGGGCATATGTATCTATATGACAAACACTTAACTTTTGAGTTTGGTTGCGATATCTCGAAAAACGACCAACTTTTTCCAACTAAGTGTTGTTTTGTAACTATTACATCATATGACAGGCATATGATATAGTAGTCCGATCTGAACCAAAATCGGTTAGCATGATATTTATGACAAACACTTAACTTGTGAGTTTGGTTGCGCTATCTTGGGAAACAACAAAGTTTTTCATACTAAGACTATTTGACCTTTGACCACGAGATTCACCCCCTTTCACTCAAAATTTCGCAAAAAGCCGTCATATTGCACGACGAAGTTATGAGAGCTACGTTGTGTGCAAATTTCGTGCTTGTAACTCTTGTAGTTTGGCCAGGGCGGTGATCAGTCAGTATCTGGAGGTGTCTGGGGGTTTTCCGAAGCATTGTGGGCATTAAATTTATTGTTCATCTTTTGATATTTTCTCGGTTGGAATGATTTCTACCTCGGTTATAACCTCTTCCATCTCTATTGTTGTTTCTAATGTTGTTTTTATTATTGTTATTGTAGTAGGAGTTGTAGTTACCTCGGCCAATGCCTCTACCTCTTTGCGGTGGGTAACTACCTCTCCTATTGTTGCGGCCTCCTTGAAATAATATTGTACTAGAACTTCCAGTCATTTCTGTTCTGCAATGGATGTATTTACGCATTCCATCATTGAAAGTAACAACGTTACCTGCTTCTAATATCATTTTCAGTTTTTCATGCTCGCAATTTCGTGTCATTGCAGTTATTGATTCTTTTGTGGAAAATTTTTCTGCATTTTCTGGGTCTAAGCCATCATCAATATATGATGCTTCCAATTGCTTCTGCAAATTGTCGATTTCCATTGTATTTTGAGATGCTGTTTTGCCTTTTTGTTTAAATTCAATTTAGTTTTAAGTACTTTAAAAGATTCTCCTTTTACTTTACTTTTCAGCTTGTGAATGATTCCAGATATAGTAGTGTCATCTTGTACTTTGTACAAAATTGTGCCGGTTATTTTTGATTTTATAACATCAATCGCTATATCTTCTTGGTTGCCTTTAGTTCTTTCTACAATGCACTATGGGCGATTTCTTGATTTCGGTGGCATAAAGTCTAAAAATAGAGCTAAGAACTTAATTTTTTTTTTTGTAAGTGTTACTAATATTTTACTTTAATTTCGAATTTTATTTTAGCCAATTGGAACACGACTTGATTTTCCGCCCCTTTAAAAGCCCGGCAATGCTATAAACTTTTAAATTTTTTTTATAATTATTATGGGAAAACATTAAATTAAAACAAAGCAAAGCAAAAAAAAAAAATGGTATTCTAACATGTTTTTTAAAATATATTCCAAACATAAATAAACAAAAAATTAATATCAAAAGTTATAAAATTTGTTGAACGTAAAGGAAACTTCAAGTGGATTTTTTTTCAAAAGGAACAAAAAAGAGCAGAAAAAATGCTTACTACAATAAACTAGACATATTTGTTAGTAACTTGCCATTTTTAGTTCCATGTTTTCATATGCACTTTTCAAGAAATACTCCCCGGAACAGAAGTGAAATTGTTAAAGTTTTGCTAAAAATACAATCAACAATTACCCTGTACACTAAAAACACCACGAATATTTATGCACATTAATAGTAAATAATAGATTATAAATACCTCGAGCTTTGCTATCCATATTACACTTATTAATTTAATTGAAACAAATGATAATTTGAGCCCTTACAACAGCAGAAAATTTTTCGCAACAATTTATATAATTGAGAGCTTCAATGGGTGAGCTGGTTTTGAAGGGTTGCCACAAAAAGAGAGTAGCCACCCGGAGAGTAGCCAAGCGGAGTGTTTACTATTAATAAATTAAAACATTTTCTTAATATTTCACCATTAATTTTATGACTTTATGCTACCCATTATGGAAAATCGCCTATAGTGCAATGGTTATGCCTTATTCAGCATACAAAACTTACGCCATTAATTTTTTTTTTTCGATGTTAATGAGTTAATGGCTACAGCTGGTGTCATTGCCTGGATTGACAACTAGTTTTTGTAGTTTGACATTACATTGTCGATTCTGCTGTACCTCACCGCTAATTTAAACCACTAAGCAGCGTTAATTTTAATAGTTGACTGCGTGCTACATATTAAAAACCTTCCATTTTGTTTTTTACTTTTTTTACATATTTTTTTTTTCTACATCTTTTTTTTTCTACAGCTTTCAGAGGTGTTTGAAAGTGAAATAGATCCCGTAATGCAGGTTCTGGGGTACTGTTGTGGACGAAAATATACATTTAACCCCCAGGTTCTGTGCTGTTATGGCAAGCAGCTGTGCACCATACCACGCGATGCCAAGTACTATAGCTACCAAAACAGGTAAGTTTATTTTAAGTATATATAAATCTACTTTCCAAACCGAAGGCACAATGCAACTGTGAATACTTGCTTTCATTATATTTATTAGATTTGAGCTCAAATGGTTTTCAAATATGATCATTTTAATGTTATATTTTTAATCAGTTTTCTTCGAATATTAATAAAATTTTTGTTTTCTGATTCTTATTCTTGTAAATTCATTACAACATATTGTTTAAATAATTTAGCAGGAGTACTTTCAACTCCGTTTTCTATTAATTACAACCAATAGCAAAAGTTAATAGTTAACTTTATAAAAAATTCAACGAAAAATATATATTTATTATGATGTCCCACAAGCTAAGCAATGAAGAAGTAGGAACGGTTACAGGGTTGCGGCCCGACTGGTCTGGGTACCGATAATACCTCTTATACAAATCTGTGAGGTTAGTTCAGGTGTCTTAAACAAATAAATCCCCAATAAGCGAAATGCCAGACGTATCTTGGATAAAGTATATATTTTAATACCCTCTGAGGGGTATATTGGGTTTGTCAGAAGTATGTAACAGGCAGAAGGAGGCGTGGCAGACCCCATAAAGTATATATATTCTTGATCAGCATCACAAGCCGAGTCGACTGAGCCATGTCCGTCTGTCCGTTCGTCCGTCCGTCCGTCTGTCTGTCCGTATGAACAAACAGAACTCAGAGATGGTAATAGATACAATATCCGTTTTAGTCAGTATCGACCACAAATTTAGTCAGTCAATACAAGAATCTTTTATTTTTTCGATGCCACGCCCCGTTCGCCCACAATAGGCGAAAAACCAGACATACTTCGGAAAAAATACATGTTTTTGGCAAATATCTCAGTTTATATAACACCTAGGGTCACCAATTTTGGCATGCAGGTTGCTATTTGCAATATAAAGACAATGCCATCAACATTTTTCGGATGCCACGCCCCCTTCGCCCACCAAAAGCACAATTGCGTTGAAACTTTGCATGCCGTGACATGACACTTATTTCTAAACATAACGTTTTATAACTTAGAATATATTTGAAGACAAATAATATCAAACGATTGTGAAAATTTCACTAAAATCGGACTATAATTAAAAAAGTTTGTCTTACAACGAAAATCGTTTCTTTCAAGCAAGTCATAGCCACGTGCATTGCACTGAGCTGTGCACACAAGCAACGAAAACGAAAAACGTGCGAGCGAGATAGACACACAAATATGTGTGCATGTTAAGTTCTTGCAGCAGCTACTCCAATTTGAACTCATATAATTAGAAACGAAGCTCAGAGGGTATTTCACGGTCGGCATGCCCGACTGACAATTTCTTTCTTGTTCATGAATACCTCAGTAATTATAACCCCTAGGGATACAAATTTTAGTGCGCAGGTGCCTAGATGCAATATAAGGACATTGTCATCAACATTTTTTAATGCCACGCTTCTTCGTCCATTAAAAAGAAAAATCATTGTAATACTCGGGAATAAGACTCAGAGCATATTACACTTTCGAGCGTGCTCGACTGTCCTTTTCTTTCTTGTGTTAATATATTTCTGAAGCAGCCTTTGACAGCCCAAAATCTCTAATAATGTTATTTAAGTCGTCATGGTTGAATGGTTTTGGTGTATCCTAGTCACACTAAAAGTTAAAAGTATGTAACAGGCCGAAGGACGCGTGGCAGACCCCTATAAAGTATTCTTGATTAGCATCAATAGCCGAGTCGATATACCCATTTCCGTCTGTCCGTCTCTCTGTCCGTATAAACAAAAGGATCTCAGAGATGGTAAGAGCTTCAAAGTTGGTCAGTATCGACCACATACTTAGTCATTCAATACAAGTTTTTTTGTGATACCACAGCCCATTCGACCACAATAAGCGTGAAACCAGACATACCTCAGATAAATACATGTTTTTAAAGATTATTTCAGTTACTATAACAACACCTGGAAACACGTTAAAAGTTTCCATGCCTTTAACTCACGTGTTTGTTGACTTATAGTCATGTAACTTTACATATTTATTCTGAATTGCTCCAAGATCGGACTATAATCACGAAAGCAACAAGCTAGTGCGATGCGAAGCCTGAGCCCTGCTACAGCGCTAGCGTCACAAAGCGAAAAAAAAAAAATTGTGCGAGCGAGACAAATACACAAATATGTGTGCGTGTTAAGTTCTTGCAGCAGCGCTGCTGTCACACCGGCAGCGAAAACGAAAAACGTGCGAACGAGACAGACATAAATATATGTGTTAATGTAAAGTTCATCCAGCAGTTAATCCAATTTGAACTCATATAATTGGAATCGAAGCTCAAAGGGTATTACACGGTGGGCATGCCCAACTGAAATTTTCTTTCTTGCTTAAAGGTCTAATGGTTACGTTTAATATTTATTTATTATTTTTTCTATGGGATAACTTTTTATTTTATTTATTTATTTTTTGTTATTTTTTTGGTAATGAAAAAGTAAACATAGAGAACAAATGTTTTACTATATTTTTTGTAGTAAATAATTACTCAAAATTATCAATATTTTATGAGCGAATTAATAATATAAATAATAATTATTTAATAATAATAATTATTATTTAATAATAATAGATTATCAGGTTTATTTCTCGCTTTCACAAAGCTACTATGGGTAAATGATGATGGTTGGAAAGGTTCTCATCTAAATCAGTCTGAGCAGCACGGAAGCTGCGGAATAATGTATTTATTAATGTTTCCTTTAAATTATTTTCAATTGCGTTAAATTGTAATTTTTGTATTTCCTATTATTATTTTTGCCATTTTCTACACTCAACATTTTGAATTTTCTTAACTTAAAATAATACTTTTTTATCTGCTGTATCTCCATTAAAATTGCGTTATTATTAAAGTCAAATATAAATATTTGTTTGCGACTAGTTTTTTTCGAGGTATACGTATAGTGAACTAAATTTTCACGGTTTGTTCTCTGTATCGAGGTTGTGCACTTTATCAAGACTCAAATTTGTGTGCTCAAAAACTCATTTTTTTGTTTAAACAGCAATATACATATGTATATATATTTTTTGAAATACTTAACAACATTTTTAAGAAATCACAACGATTTGGGTGTTCCACTATTTAGGAGTGTTCACTATATAGGGGGAGGCACTATACTCAGACAGCACTATTTAACTATATTTTAGTAAATAAAATATAATTTTTTGAGATTCAAATGTCAAATACTTTGTTTTCTCAAATTATGTGTGTTTTTAATTATGCTTATAAATATAGTTGTTTTTACTCTTAAAATGCTATACACGAGGAACAAGACAATGTCGATATTATATTGCTAATAAAAAGAAAATAAAATGAGAATTTTTTTTTTTGTTTTGAAAAAAAAGGATAATTTTATATATTAAAATAGTTTACTACACATTTGGGGTGGGTTTGTCATTTTCGCATATATGTTTCTTTGCACATATTTGTCTGTTTATAATGGTTTTTGTGTGATTTCGCTGTTTTTCAATCTTATTTCGCCCATCGCAATCTTCGTCTACTTGAAAATGTTGCCATGAAAATCACAACAGTCTAAAGGAATACGGTGTTGCATCAAATAGATACACATTCTGCCAGAAATGTTTTAATGACATACAGGGAGATACTGTGACCCTGGGAGATGACCCTCTGCAGTCCCAAACGTAAGTAAAGTATACAACAGAATTTGTCAGCGTTTTTAAATACAAATACATGATTTTATATCATTAGCCAAATAAAAAAGGATCAATTTAAGGAAATGAAGAACGATCATTTAGAGTTGGAGCCTTTTGTCGATTGTCAGGAGTGTGGGCGTAAACAGCATCAAATCTGTGTTCTTTGGCTAGATTCCATCTGGCCAGGAGGCTTTGTGTGTGATAATTGTCTGAAGAAGAAAAACTCGAAACGGAAGGAGAACAAATTTAATGCCAAGCGATTACCTACAACTAAACTGGGCGTTTATATTGAAACGCGAGTAAATAACTTCCTGAAAAAGAAAGAAGCTGGTGCTGGTGAGGTACACATACGTGTGGTATCCTCATCGGATAAATGTGTTGAGGTAAAGCCTGGTATGCGACGTCGATTTGTGGAGGCTGGCGAAATGATGCAAGAATTTCCATATCGTGCAAAGGCTTTGTTCGCATTCGAAGAGGTGGATGGTGTTGATGTTTGCTTTTTTGGCATGCATGTGCAAGAGTATGGTTCCGAATGCCCCGCGCCCAATACACGACGTGTCTATATTGCATATCTGGATTCTGTTCACTTTTTTCGACCACGACAATATCGCACGGCTGTTTATCATGAGATATTGCTTGGTTATATGGACTATGTTAAACAGTTGGGCTATACGATGGCACATATTTGGGCGTGCCCGCCCTCTGAAGGCGATGACTACATCTTCCATTGCCATCCGACTGATCAAAAAATACCCAAACCGAAACGTCTGCAAGAGTGGTATAAAAAAATGCTCGACAAGGGCATGATTGAGCGTATTATACAGGACTATAAGGATATACTCAAACAAGCAATGGAGGATAAACTTGGTTCAGCTGCTGAATTGCCCTATTTTGAAGGTGATTTCTGGCCAAATGTTTTGGAGGAGAGCATTAAAGAACTTGATCAAGAAGAGGAAGAAAAACGCAAACAGGCTGAGGCCGCTGAAGCAGCAGCTGCCGCTAATGTACGTTTACTTAAATTATTTTTTCATTCTCATTGTAGTCATTTGATATTTAACTTTATTTGCAGTTATTTTCTATTGAGGACAATGAAGTCAGTGGCGATGGTAAAAAAAAGGGACAGAAAAAGGCGAAAAAATCCAATAAATCAAAAGCAGCACAGCGCAAAAACAGCAAAAAGTCGAATGAGCATCAATCGGGAAATGATTTGTCTGCTAAAATATATGCCACAATGGAGAAACATAAGGAAGTTTTTTTTGTTATCCGCTTGCACTCAGCCCAGTCAGCTGCAAGTTTAGCGGTAAGTTTAACATCCGAAAAGAGAGACTAATCATATTTCAAATTAACTTTAATTCCAATTTTGATCAGCCCATACAAGATCCAGATCCGTTGTTAGCATGTGATCTGATGGACGGACGTGATGCATTTTTGACACTGGCTCGTGACAAACACTATGAATTCTCATCATTGCGACGCGCGCAGTTCTCCACACTATCTATGTTGTACGAGCTTCACAATCAAGGACAGGACAAGTTTGTGTATACTTGCAATAACTGTAAAACAGCTGTAGAAACACGATATCACTGTACCGTTTGCGATGTAAGATTAACCGATATTAGAAAATATCACATGCATTGTTTATAAGTGTTAATTGTATATTAACTGTCATGTTTTTTTTTTTAGGACTTTGACCTGTGTACAGTGTGTAAGGAAAAGGTGGGACATCCGCATAAAATGGAAAAACTTGGTTTCGATCTAGACGATGGTTCGGCGCCAGCCGACCTCAAGCAAGCTAATCCACAGGAGGCAAGAAAACAATCCATCCAACGCTGCATTCAGTCTTTGGTGCACGCATGTCAATGTCGTGATGCCAATTGTCGCTTGCCTTCGTGCCAGAAGATGAAGCGTGTTGTTCAACATACTAAAAATTGCAAGCGAAAAACGAACGGGGGCTGCCCCATATGTAAGCAGCTTATCGCTTTGTGTTGTTACCACGCCAAACACTGTCAGGAACAAAAGTGTCCGGTGCCCTTCTGCCCCAACATTAAACACAAACTTAAACAGCAACAACTTCAGCAAAAGTAAGTAGCTTTACGCACGATTTTCTATCACTAAAAATGTATATCTGTACAAACCAAAATCGACAGTTTAAAACCTCAGCCAGCTAGTCATCATCATAAATATTTTTTATTCAGAGTAATTGATAATATTTAAAATTTTCAATGTAATTAATCTCATTAATTGCCTTGGTGTACTCTATTTTTCTGTGTTTGTCGCTTGATGTAGGAAAACTTCAATAAACAATTTAAAATTAGCTTAGGTTTGGTGAAATAAATTCAGGTTTCACCAAAATTACACTGTTATTTGAGTCAACAGCGAAACTTTCGTATGTTAACAGTAAAGTTAAAAATAAACTCGAAAATCTGACTAAACTAACGAGCTTTTTTAAGTAATCTCATCTCAATAGTCCCATATACTAAAAATATGAAGAAGTTTTTGATTTACAAGAAGAAACCTACAATAAACATTGCCTAATTTATCGGCAGTTTTTGCGCTGCTATTTGCTCGAAAACAACTGTATAGCTAGCCTTATTGTAGCACACAACACAGCGTAAGTGTTTTTATATCCTCTGGGGAGTAAATTAGGTTTGTATAAAGATAGTAATAGGCATACGGAGGCGTGGTTGACCCCATATAGTATATATATTCTTCATCAGCATCAACAGGCAAGTCGATAAATCCATGTCTGTCAGAGATGGTAAAGTCTACAATCCCCATTTTAGTCAGTGTGAACTTAATAGTTAGTCAGTCAATACAAGTTTGTTTCCATTTTTGGGTGCCAAGCTCCTCCTTCGCCCACAAAATGCGAAATATCAGACATACCTTGAAAAAGTACATGGTTTTGGTGAATATCCAAGTAACTATGGATCGGGGGGTACCAATTTTGTCATGCAGGTTCCTAGATGTAATGTGCGCGAAATACGTAAGTGGAACAGATATATTATGTGATAACAGACAGGCTCGTACTTAAGTGAAAAATTTTTTTCAAATGCAATATTTCGTTACAAATATTTGGCTTCCCTAAGAAATTAACACAACAGCTGATTTGCCATTGGGCTCCGCTATTTCTTAGAAAATGCTAGCATAGCTCGTTGTCTAGAGCGAAATAAGTAAGTGGTACAATCTAGTGTTTTATGATACGCACTTGATTTGATAAGCTTTATCCATGAAACTTCGATAGTTTTTGTTACTAACATACCTTTTAGTATGCTATTTGAAGAAATACCGTTATTTTTGTTTAAAATTATAAAACATTGCAATTATGTAAAAAAAAATGTTTTTTATTCGAACTTTGTCTCATAAAATTTTGGAAAACCATTAAATGGGAATGTCCATACGCCCCATTTCAATGCATGTGTGCGAGCTTTTGCCTAGCAACGGTTACGAAGACATGATAAAAATTAGATTTAGAATGATTTAGAATAAAATATCTTGAAATATACCCAACATTTCTTGCATGAATGTGGGAACGCAGAAAATCTGCTCAGATAAATGTAAAAATTTGACGAATTACATAGGTCACTTAATTAAAAACTACAATTTTAAGCTGAACTTATTTTATGTAGAAGCAATTTTCTATCGTTGTATCCTCTTTTTTCAGATTGCAACAGCAACAATTGCTGCGTCGGCGCATGGCCTTAATGTCCAGAACAGCAGCACCGGCTGCTCTTACCGGACCATCTATTAGTGGGCCTGTGGCTGCTGCTGGTGGAGTTGGTATTGGATTGCCAGTGGGCTTGTCCGGTGTTTCAGTTAGTCAGCAGATGATATCCAATCAGACAGCTATATTGCCAGCTATGAGTCCACTTCCAGTGACTGTTCCTTCGCCGGTTTCTGTAACTACCATAAGCGGAATGGCTTCACCACTTCCGCACCAGCCTGGAATTGGCATGAAGCCGGCTAGTGGCCATTCTCCATCTCCTAACGTACTGCAAGTTGTCAAACAGGTACAGGAGGAAGCTGCTCGTCAACAAGTACCACATAGCTTTGGCAAGGGAGTGCCAATGGCTCCGCCTGTTATGCAAAGAGCAATGGGCGTACCAAACCAAGCCGCAATTGGCGGCAATGTCGGAAATGTGGGAGTCAACCAATTAGCTGGTAATATGGGCGTGGGTCCTGGCGCTGGACCACACTCTAGTGGGAGCAACTGTAATAATGCTCTTAATGCTAATAATCTGCTGTCGATGGATCAGTGGGGCAGTGGCAATGGAGTTGGAAGCGCCGCACAGCAACGCTATGCTAACACGCCTTCCAATCAACAAGGAATGCGGCAATCCAGTCAGTTAATGCAGCAGAGCCTACAGCAACAGCAACAACAGATGTTGAGTATGACCCCTAATCAAATGGGCGGTGGTGTAAGCGTTGGAGTTGGCATTGGTGCTACTCAGGTGCCAGTTATAGGTGTTGGTATGGGCGGAAGCAGCGCATCTCATAATATAGGCATTGGAACTCCAATAAGCGCAGCAACTACAGGTAGTGGTGTACGCCCACCTTGCGTTCAAGGTGTAGGTGCAGGTGGCTCCAGCACTTGTAATGCAGGGACTAACATGGTCAATGGACCACCACTTAACACACAGACGCTGGCGCAGATTATGCAAAAAATTAAAAATAATCCAACAAACGAGAGCAACCAACACATACTAAGTATTCTTAAGCAGAATCCACAGATAATGGCAGCCATCATCAAACAACGTCAACAGAGTCAAATCAATACCGTATCCGGCGGAGCTGGTGGTGGCTCTCTTCAAGCGGGCAACGGTCAACAAATAGCGCAGCATCAACAACAACAACAGCAACAACAACAACAACAACAACAGGTGATGCAGCAACAACAAATGCAACACATGATAAGCCAACAGCAGCAAGGACCAGGTCCAGGTCCACCACAAATGGGACCCGGCCAACAACAACAAGTTAACCTTATGCAGGTCGGGCAGCAACAGGGTCCACCTCAGCGAATGTCCAACATGCAGAATGCGGCTATGATGCTGCCAAATCTTCAGCCTGCTCCTGGAAATATGGTAAGTTGGTCTAAAATTGAATTAAAGTTTTCTGTAGGAAAAATAATCGAATCAAAAGCCAAGTATATGTAAGTATAGAATAAAACATACCAAAATGAGACAGAGTATAACTCGATATACAGTTGATGCAGATTTCGTGTACTATTCTCTTGGAGATGGAAATATTACTCTGTAATAAATTATATATCGTTAGAGACGTGAAACACACAACACTGAAAAGTAATATTTTTTTAGGGTTCGCCAAAAATACTACATCTGATGATGTAAAGAAAATATGACCCATAGGTTATTGTTTACGATGCTAATTTGTCTTTAAATTTTGAATTCGTTACTATAAAGTTGTGTATCTGTTATGTCTGAATATACACAACTCTTAAGAAGAGATTTGGAAAATTTCCATCCGTTAATCAAACTAGAATCCATATTAAAAGTTATTTTTATGTACACTGCAATTAAATAGAGGACAAAACGTACTACATTGAAAACGACTCTTTGATATTCTCTAGAAACGCTTGAGCTCCAAACTGAACAAAGCAAAATAATATTTTTACTAAGCTTTGTGAGAAGTTCAACTGTAAAAGTGAGGAGACTTTTATGTCGCTATCCGTGCTGACTTTTCTATGGATAAAGCCTTGCGGGAAATTTTTATTACTCAAAGGCAACTAGACAACATCGCATTTGCTATCGCCATCATTATTGGAACATCAGCGCAGTAACAAGCACAACGACGTCGCGACGTCAACAACTCTTCAATTATCTCCGTTTTTTCTTGTTCTTTCTCGACATTGCGATTGCTGTGCTAATATTGCTGTCGTTATTATTGTTGATGCTGCATTGAGATTAAAATAAACTTGATGCAATGCTGCTACTGACGTTTCGTTGACTAGAGGTGTGCTCCTACATAAATACATCTGTAGGCATTCTAAAGTGTGACTTAAAGCTGAAATCACAGTCATAAGATAAGCGGTTAAGTGATTAGATTTTTAATGAAAACTAATTTGTTTGGTACAAAATGTTATTTATTCTTCAAAATAGGAAATACATTTAGCATAGCAGTTTTCTAACATTTTTATACCTCTTTTGTATTATGAAACATCTAGGTCCTCAAAATACGACTCAGTCTGGGAGATGCCCTTATCATTGGAATATAATTTTTTTTGTAGCCGTCTTTTAAAGTTCGAAAACAAATCATAATCGCTAAATCTGGCGAACAAGTTTGGTGAAGAACCAGATGAAAACTCAAATCGTTCAAATTGTTATGAGACGGCGAAAGAATTCAGTCCAATTTTTTTCTAATAATTTTCTAAAATTTGTCAAACCGAGAAATAAAATCAACAACTTTTACCAGAGTTGCCACTTTCAGTCCTTGTAGTATTACAAGTTCTCATATTCCGCCTTCCTTCGAAATTTCGCTGAATTCTAAGCATTTTTATTGGCGATGTAGTCTTATCTTTGACCTGATGAAGTGTTCGGTTGTGTGCTAAAATACTGCGCTGAATGCATTTTGACTTATTAAATTATCCGTAGAATCTTGCAGTTTTTCTGATATTTGGAAAGTATCATTAAAGAATTTTTAGCATTCATCAAATGTGATACAATCGATATAGAGTATTTATAGCCCAGTGCATAATAAGATATTCTTTTACTAAGAATAAAAATTATTATTGATAATAAGTTAAATAATTTTATAACACAACTTGTATTTTTAAATTTCAAATTTATTAAAATTTTTCAAAACTCGGCGATGAACAAAAAAATTGATTAAAATAACACTTTCAAAGTAGTTTGTACTTCAATTAATGATCTTGATAGCTTTTTTAATACTTGTTTAAATACATTTACATACCTGTCGAATGGCACATCATTTCATATAGATATAACATCCCGCAATGGCCATTTGAAGGATAGACAGTAGATTCTCTGTTTTTGAAGGTTAGCAAACCCACTACAGAATCAGAGTTCATTCCTTAGAATGACTCACAAAAAAACAACCAAATAAGGAAGATAGCTTTTTCGACAGTTTGCATTTGCTCAAGCACGTTAAACATGACACCCTGCAAAGAAAAAATACGTTTCATTTTACAGTTTTTCTTCAATAAAGGCGAGTCAATTTAGCAATGTCTGTCTGTCTGTCCGTACGAACAAACAGAACTCAGAGATGGTAAGAGCAACAAATACAAAGTTAGTCAATATCAACCACAATTTAGTCGACACAATAACTTTTTATACCCTCTGGGTTTGTGAAAAGTATGTAACAGGCAGAAGGAGGTGGGGCAGACCCCATAAAGTGCATATATTCTTGATTAGCATCAACAGCCAAGTCGATATAGCCATGTCCGTCTGTCCGTCTGTGCGTCTGTCCGTCTGTGCGTCTGTCCGTCTGTGCGTCTGTCCGCATGAACAAACAGATCTCAGAGATGGTAATAGCTGCAATATCCGTTTTAGTCAGTATCGACCACATATTTAGTCAGTCAATACAAGAATCTTTTTTTTTTTCAATGCCACGCCCCATTCGCCCACAATAAGCGAAAAACCAGACATACCTCGGAAAAAATACATGTTCTTGGCAAATATCTCAGTTAATATAACACCTAGGGACTCCAATTTTGGCATGCAGATTACTAGATGTAATACAAAGATAATGCCATCCAAAGTTTTTGGATGCCACGCCTTCTTCGCCCACCAAAAGCACAATTTCTTTGTAACCTTGCATGCGCTCACTTATTTCTTAACTTATAGTTTTGTAACTTAGCATATACTTGCAGACAAATAATATCAAACGATTGTGAAAATTTCACTAAAATCGGACTATAATTAAAAAAGTTTGTCAAACAACGAAAATCGTTACTTTTAAGCAAGGCATAGCCACGTGCATTGCACTGAACTGTGCACACAAGCAATGAAAACAAAAAACGTGTGAGCGAGATAGACATACAAATATGTGTGCATGTTAAGTTCTTGCAGCAGCTACTCCAAATTGAACTCTTATTATTATTATTATTATTACCTCGGAAAAAATAGATGCCTTTGGCGAATATCTCAGTTAATATAACACCTAGGGACACCAATTCTTCAGCAGGCGAATTCCAATTTTTAAAAACTATGTTATAAATAGCAAAGATCTTGATAAAATTGAATCGGTCGTTAATTTGGGATCTTGGATCCAAAACTTAAGTTTGATATGGGTCATGGGTTTCATGGTTGAAAGAATTCAGCGATCCCTATATAACTAAAACTCTTTTTATTTTACTTGTACGTCCTTTTCTTGAATATGGGTATTGTATATGGTCTCCCCAATACTAGATTCATCAACACAGAATAGAATCTGTGCAGAAGTAATTCCTGCTCTTTGCTCTAAGGGGCCTTAACTGGAACCATAACATCCTGATGCCTCCCTACCGTAGTTGACTTTTACTTTTTGATATTTCCGTTCTGTCTGATCGTAGAGCCATGCTTGGTAGAATGTTTACGCATAAACTAATAAATGGAGAAATTGATTGGTCTGAAATAATTAAACTAGAAACTTTCTACCACTATCACTTCAAATCTATACTAATAACTATTCTATTCATAACCCATTTCGAATTTTATGTTCTTCGTATAGTTAAGTTTTTCTTGTGGTATATAATTCTTCAACTACCACTACACTAAAATATTTACTCGCCTGTCATCTTTCTAGTTTTTAGATTATTTTTATTTTGTTTATGCTTAGTACCTAAAATTTGTATTTGTTTAATGTACATTGTTCGCGACTTTCGTCGTTTTATTTATTTTAATTAATTACGGCTCGCGCGTCAACAAGCCCGTGCTTGGTGTCGTATGAGCCACTTGAAAGTACTTCGTTTAGTACTACTTCAACGTCCAATATTTGGTGCGATCATTCGACGAATAATTGTGACATCATTGATCGCTTGATTTAATGTACAGTGATATAAAACTCGGCCTCCGTCATGGTAAAAAAAAGGCAAGACCAAAGTCGACGGTTTCCCCCTATTTCGGATCCTACGAATCAAACTACATCACAACTTTTTTGTGTTACATTCACGGTTTCATAAAATAATTTTTGTTCAAGTTTTTCATTAAAGTGACCCATTGCACACTGGTCCAAATGCCATAAATTTTGGCAGAAATTCGAAAAATGTAGTTACAGACCTGAAAATTTGTAGGCAATATTGTCATAGTATTTGTTAAGCCTGAGAAAAAGATAAGTCCGGACCACGCCCTCTACGCCACCCCATAAAAGTTAGTGTCCTTTAAAATTATAAATTCGAGTATATTTAAATCCGGTACATATATCCTACAAAACATGAACGTATATACAACTTTTTGAATAAAAAACTTAGCAAGGCCTTCGGTTTGCCGATTATTTGCCAGCCAAAATTCAAGCCTTTCAGCGTGACTCATATAAATGTCAGGAAAAAGTCAATTTTCAGGAAAACGGGCAAAAACGGGCAAATAAGATTAATATCCTCGTATTATATACATATTATACATATTCCACGACAATCCAACAGTTTTACTCCACGAATAACAACAAGTTTGAGGTTAGAATCGCTAAAAACATCACTTTACAAAAACACATATAAAGAAAGACATACCACAGAAAACAAGTATTGCGTGATACACTTATTTTATAAATACCTTCAACTTCGTATTCCATTTTAATTTGATTAAATATTCGAAGAATTACATAAAATGCTCCAGTTTCAAATGTGCTTTAATTTACAAAGCATTCACAATCAAAGTTTGCGATAAATGATCAGCTGACTTCCAAGGTTCCACAAATTCGCAGGGCTTCAATTTCAAATATACTACTTTGCTTTTTAAATGCCCTAGTTAATATTCTATTGGAATAAAATATTATTTTTGCAAAACTCTAAAAAAAAAAATTGAATTTCTGCCAAAATTTTTGGCATTTGGACTAGTGTGCATTGTAAGACAAAGGCACATGTTTCTTTGGTCTCTAACTTTTGTAATGTTGATATTTTTGGCAAACTTTCTTTGGCATAGCTTCTCAGAATAAGTCCATCTTTAAGTTCTTGGAAGACTGTAAACCCCAAAAACAGTGTTTTGGGTGTGCTTATAGCCAATATGTCAAAAAACTGAAATATAACCCATTTTTAAAAATGTTTTTTCCCTCACGTTTCGTCAATATTTTTATTTACCCTTTGATACTTAAGATAACTTACTGCTATCTTTGTTGGCTTTTTAGATGAAATGATCAATTTTATGTTTGTTTTTTATGCAAAACAATTTTCACCGTACTTAAAGGTACTTTTATAAGTTAAGCGTCGCAATATCGTACACTATCGGTAGTAAAGGGCCATCGATAGTGGGTCGACTCGATACTGCAGAACCATTGTCTCAATAGTGGTATCGAAAGTTTACCACCACTAATAGCAACAATCAGCTGGAAAAATTTTATTAGGCACTCTTACACAAAATTATGCAATATAATATAAAAAATATTGTCACTCAAATGCAATTAGGCACAATGCCAATTTCAAAAACTATCAAGTTAGGCAAAAACCGCAAGTTTAAATAGTTTTTTCCAGTTAATTTTGGATTGTCCGATAATTCGGTGCACTGTAAAAGTAATATTTTTTTCTTTAAAATTTTATTTTTTTTTTTTTTTGTATGACGGTAAGTGTATGAAGTATTGATAAAAAATATTAAATATATATTTAGTTTACCTACTTTAATAAATAATAAATCGAAAATTCTTCTTCGATTTTACGATGGAGCCACTGTAGCTTTTTAGGAGCAATTGATTGAAAACACCTAGTTCAATTCTGTCCATTGACCGAGTGATCAAATTCCCGCAGTATAAATAAACTACCATTCATACTACCATCCATAGAGACAACTTACCATTTCAATAAAACAGTATAAAATATATATGCTATAACATATCAGTTCACTAACTTGGCCATTCAACAAAATAAAGCGAGCTCATTTGGGTTATCATACACAAATTAAATTAATTATTAATTATACTAACCCAATTGAAGAAAACAGCATTTTGGACATATGGGAATTAAGTATATACTTTTTTTTCGCTTTTTCTCGCACTACACAGGTGACGAATCAAAATTGGAGTAAAATGCGCTATATGCCATTAAATCAATATCCACCACCCTATCCGCAACGCCAACGTGGGCCACACATCGGAGGATCAGGTCAGCAGTTTCCAGGCAATACAGCTGGAAATTTTAATCCAGGTGGTGTTGGCAGTGTTGGTGGCGTACCTGTGGCCGGCGCTATTGTCGGAGGCAACGGTGCGGTCGGACCAGGCGCAGAGCAATATTCCATGCCAAATACATCAGCGCCAAATGTGTTGCAACAACAGCAAGGCGGAGGTGGTGCTATCGTCAAGCCGGGATCACAGCAACAGCAGATGGGTGTAATGCAGCAGCAACAAATTATGCAGGTTGTTTCAACTGGTAATAGTGGGGTTACTAATGCAAACTTGCAAAATACACTCTCTGGTGGTAATGGATCGGGCGCCAATGTGATGGGTCCGCCAACACCGCATTCGCTGCAACAACAGTTAATGCAATCGGCGAGGTCGTCACCACCAATACGTTCTCCACAGCCAACTCCCTCACCACGATCAGCACCATCTCCACGCGGTCCATCCGCATCGCCGCGAGCTCAACCATCACCACACCATGTAATGAGCAGCCATTCACCCGCACCCCACGATGGCATACACAATCATAGTTTGCATCATCAGACAGCAATTCCTGGTGTGACGCAGGATGTAGGAGTTGGCAGTGTAGGTGTTGGTGTTGGGGTAAGCGGTGGTAATGTGAGCAACCCTACTGGTGCCTTGCCTGATGCGTCTGATCAGCTAACAAAATTTGTGGAAAGACTTTAGTGTAACAACAATACAAATGTCAATGGGTATGATATAAATAATAGTAAAAAATCATCAACAACTATCACAATTTTAGAAGCAAATCAACCATTCAACCAATCAAACCATCACAATCACTGCATTACTTTTGATGTACGACATTAGAATCACTGCGTCTACGGTGGTTGGCTTTCAACACTCAGTAGGCGTAGCCTCTTTGACGTTTAGATGTTCAAAATAAATCACATTGCAGCCCAGACTATACCATGTGCATCTTTATATTTACTTGCTGGAGGAGTACTATTATACGTTTATGTTCGCAACAAATCTTTATATACAGTTAAAGAGCAAAGCTTAGAAAGCAACTGAAATAATTTTGATTGTGACTTTAATGAAGTAATATAGCATCCTTCCAGCACAAATATTTGTACATATATATAAGTATATATTGTATATATGTATATGTAAATATATAGATTTCAAAAACGTAAAACGTTAAATTTTTTTATACAAAATATTTACAAACAACATTCAACAAAAAATAAATGCTAAAGATGCTGCGTACATACAAAACTTAATCAAAAAAAAGAATTAAGAATGAAGTATATCTGATTTTTGTACCTAAATTTAAGCCTAAAAAATATCAATGTTTACGACGACACGCGCAGCGATTGAAAAATAATAAAAAATAATGTATTTAGACTATCCGAACTATCAAATCTTTATAGACTATATGTGTTTAATAATGTATATAGTATTTTATTGCTAGCAATTCTTGAGCGAAGTTGTCAGTTTGTTTGCGTGCTCCTTATAGGAGCTTCAATTGGGAACACAAATATTTTTATATTGAAATCACTACCGGCATATCACAACCGGCAATGATCTATATATATACGCAAAACAGTTACGTATTATGTTTATATGCATGTTTATATTCTTAATATATACTAACAAATGACATCACTACAACTCCTTTTTTTATCAACTTCCAATTGATTTACAACAATAGAAAGATATTACATATATAAATGTGGGGAATAATTTGTAGACAATAAGATAAAAATGTATAACTAATTAAATTGTAAAAATCGCTTAAATATACATTTTATGAAATTTCTTTATATTTTAATTCAGTGTAAGACCGAAATATTTCTTTAGAAATATTTTTAGCTTATAAATTTGGAGGCAATTGTAAATATTGTAATACAAAATTTGCTTAGTATTTCATTTTGTGATAGCTGAAAAGAATAACTATATAATGGATTTTAATTATTTTTACCATGTGCTGCGTGTTGATTTGTCACAAAATATCAAGAAAAAGAATATATATAATGTAAATTGTCAAAAATGCTTATTAATATGATTGCTAATAATATAAATGTATTAAAAACCGACATAAATATAAAACATTTAGTGGTTGGACGGTGAATGTTGGGCAAACACTTTTGTTAGGTCGTAAGCTGCCAACCAACGGTCTACTATGACAATTTTATATAAGCATTGCGATAAGCTTATTTTTTTTTAGAGTTAATGCGCCCAAAATTCGTGTACAGGCTGCAAGGAACGAAAAACAATTAATAACTTCAAACGAAATCAGTGGTTAAGAGATTAATAATAAATAATGAATGGTTAATAGAGCTTCAAACATTTTGTAAACTATCCTTACATGCATACCAAATTGAAAGCTGCGCCTAAAAATGCCTTCAAGAATAAAATAAACATCATTAATTGTAAATATTTATTTGTATATGTATTATATGCAGCGAGACTTTGTTGTATAGCAAGTTAATTCTAACACTTTAGTCCTTAGCACTGCAAAAACATGTATAAGCAAAGTATATAATTTATAGGGGTAATGTATTTTTAATATACCCAGTTTGTTAATTATAAGCCTATACAAAAAATAGAAGAAAAAAACTTACTAAAACAATATTGTGTCTGCGCCTGTGCCTCGCGTCAGACACTTGTAAGTGCGGCCCAATAAAAAATTGCTTACATTTAAAATAATCGATGCCAAGGCTCTGCCATCGTTGCCTTAGGCTCTTCATTGTCTTAATATCGAAAGGAACGCATCCTTTAAATAGGACTGTTACGATGCACACGGGAAAAGCACGTTATCATAAAAAGAATCATAAAAGAATACATTGATACATATGCATTAAACCAAGATTTTATGAAAAGCGTATGGGAATATTAAAAAATTCAAAAACATTTTTCTTTTAACTTGTGTGAGTGAGGATAGATGGGAGCTAGAGCGAGCGTGAGTGAGAGAGCATATTCCAAAACTATTTGTGATTACAATTATATGTAAATGAAAAAAGAGGGCAACACTAACGCATTAATTATTACGTGAAAATAGAGTTTAAACATAGCCTCTAAGCCTTAATATATCGTATAATCAAGCCAGCCATGGGCCACAGATAACTGTAGACATGCATATGTAAACGCATGTAGTAAAACGATTAGCTCAGAAAAGAATTGTACATTATTATAATAATCATTTATTTGATGCATGTGGAAACAACAATACCCATGATGTATGTTTTATTATTAATCTTAATATATTAGTTTCTTAAAAGTAAACAAAAAATACAAAAAGTAGTAAAAAAAACAAAAAACAATGATAAGTCAAATGTAAACCAAGCCTTAGTAAAAAACTAGTTTAAAAAAAGCCAACACCTAAAAATCCAACATATTAGTAAGAACTAATATTCAAATTGAAGGTTACAATATAATTATTACTTGTAATAAGAAAAGAAATGTTGGTGTGAAGAAAAGCGAATCTGTTACTTTTCAATTTTTATTGTCTTTACTGTTTGACTCCCTTGTTTATAACATTTTTTTTTTTGTTTTATATTTTATATGTGTATGAAATAAATTTAAGCCAGCAAGAAAAATCAATCAAGAACCATAGAACCAACCACACACTGTAATTACCAAATTAATTTGCTTGAAAGTATGAAATATATTAATTTAAATAAATATACAAAGTTTAAAAAAATGAACTGAATTTTTTCAGGAAACTGCGATTTTGATGACATGTGTTTAATACGTGAGATACTCCAGTAATACCCTAGTGATGAAGACACACTAATTCCCGATCAAAAATATATTTTTTTTTGCCTTTTTAATATTTCCCTAGATGAGCAATATATTTTTGAATTTGCTCGAACTATTTGTTATGCAGCGTTTATAAAAATGATAAGACACACAACAACTTTAAATTTCTGCTTATTATTGTTTTTAGTTTTACCTGAAAAGGTACTGTTAACTTTTCATGGAAGTATAAAAACTTTGTTTGCAAATGTATCACCAGTGCTGTCCATTTTTCACCAGAAAACAAGCTATTCTTAACTTGAACCGAACGAAATAAAGCTGGAAACCAAAAAAAAATTACAAAAAACGTAAAGTTTTTTTTTTTATAAATTTTTCATTTAGGAAATGATTTTATAGAATTCTTATCAACTAATCTAGTTCTGTGGGATTAGCTTCTAATTCGGATCCAAATGACTTGCTCGAACCAATCATGCATGGTTAACTATTATTCATCATGCTTTAATTCATGAAATTCCTTAATATAGATTTCATTAAACTCACATGACTAACATAAATTCCCGCAATTCACAAATTTTTCCCGCATTTTGGTCTTCAAACAAAATGCCAGAACTGACGGGGAAAGAAGCGAAATTGGCAGCATTGCGTATCGCAATTAAAAATGACATAAGTTCAAAGTCAAGTTTAAGGAGTAAGATTGTGGGTTTTGGCACTTGTTATTGATTGTAATTATATTATTGACTTAATGAAAACAAGAAAGAAAAGCTCAGTCGAACACGCCCTGCCGTGTAATACCCTCCGACTCTGATTTCCGAATATATGTATAAGTTGAATTGGAGTAAGCGATTAACATGCACACATGTTTGTATGTCTTTCCCGCTCGCACACATGCTTTTGTTTTCGCTGCTTGTGTGACGGTAGGTCAGAAGTAGACCTCAGGGCTACGCATGTAAGTAGTTACGCCTCTGCTGTAAAGTTATGTTTTTCGATTTATGATAACTTTCTTGATTTTAATCCAATCTTGATGCGATTATCAGGATAGTATGCTATATATGATATCTTTAAACGAATATGGAGTTACAAAACTAAACGTTAAGAAATACATACGTTAAAGGCATGCAAGTTTTTAATATGTTTTGTTTCTTATGACATTTAAAAATTTTGGCGACGATGTCTTTTTATAGCACATGGGAACCTGCATGACAAAGTTGGCATCCCTAGGTGTTATAGGTACTGCGATATTAGACATAAAAACAAGACACTTTATCGGTATCCGAATTGAAATGTTTGAAAATAAAATATATTTGAGTCAATCTGCATATATAAAAAGAACTTTAAATAATTTTAACATGTATAATTGTAACTCAGTAAGTACTCCTCACCTAAATAAAATCAATTATGAGTTACTTATTTCAGATGAGGACAATGCTTCATGTCGTAACCTTATTGGATGATTAATGTATATAGAGCTTTGTACACGTCCAGATTTAGCTACTGCTGTAAATATCTTGAGTAGATATAGTAGGAAGAACAATTCCAAGTTATGGAAAAAAAAAATTTATTAGATATTTAAAGGAAACTATTAATATGAAGCTTATATATAAAAAGAATACTTTATTTGAAAATACATTACTTGGCTATGTAGATTCTGATTGGGGTAGTAATGAAACTGATAGAAAAAGTACCACGGGCTATTTAGTGAAATTATTTTCAAGAGTACAGAAAGAAACTCGGATTTTTCTCGAGTATATTTGCACAGATAACTAGCTTGCTGATATCTTAATCAAGCCACTACCTGCTGGAAGATTTGCGGAGTTGCTACTCTTTAAAACAACAAATCAGCATTTTGAAACTTTAAAGACATGTTTAATTTACGAATTAATTCATATTTAGTTTTATACCCTCTGAGGGGTATATTGGGTTTGGGGAAAGTATGTAACAGGCAGAAGGAGGCGTGGCAGACCCCATAAAGTATATATATTCTTGATCAGCATCACAAGCCGAGTCGATATAGCCATGTCCGTCTGTAAGTCTGTCCGTATGAACAAACAGATCTCAGAGATGGTAACAGCTACAATATCCGTTTATTAGCGTTCCACAAACGGACAAGCGAGGTGGAACTACACGATAGGGAACAACATTGGGCGGTTCCCAAACAGGTCTTGTGGAACCAGGGGTATGAGGCAAGGCCGAATCCGTATTCGAAACCGGCTAGGACGCTTGCGCCGGAAGAGCCTCTACGGTTCAAGCCAGCTGATCCGCAGCCGAGATACTGGGGAAATCCTTTCTCGTCACGCTATCCCTGGCGCGAAGAAGATCTCCTATTTAAACGAGTTCGAGGGACAGCTCGAACAGTGACCCCTATGAGACAGACACTAGGCGACCAAAAGTGGGGCGACGTCTCATTCAACGGCCACGTCAATAAGTCCACAGTGGAGGATTTTTATCCTTCGGGTAGAGTTCCTTCAAAATCAATATAGGTGTCCATGGGAGGAAATGCTCTGTCGCTACCATCTACTCCTAAAAGGTCGAGCCCGGGATTGATTCTGGCTTCACGTTCGGCAACACAAAGTCGAACGGTGGGAAGGCCTGAAGCGGCCATTGTTGGCGAGCTTTCGCGGTAGGCAGATGGAGCACGCTAAAATGCACGAATTGATGCAGAGGGAGCAAAAGCGTGGAAAAAGTGATTTTTGAAGATTTTATTGATGCAATGCGAAAGCTGGCATCAAGGCTGCGGAAACCATTACCGGAGGCCTTAGGGAAGATCTCGCTCAGGATAGTCCGAAATGGAAGTGGAGGCCCCCAGAGTACTTCCCATGAACAGCGTCGGGCCGATCGTGTCCGATTTCCGGGATGCGGATGATCACGTACAGAATAAAGAAGGCACAGGACAGATTCCGGCGAAGACATATAGTCGTCAGCTTTATCAGTTTGTCATGATGCTGTTCGGGTTATGCAACGATGCACAACGCTTATGTCGTCTCATGAATAAATTGATTCCGACAGAACTGAGATCCAATGTGTTTGTTTATCTGGATGATTTGCTCATCATTGCACCCGATAATGAGACACATCTAGTGTATCTGAATCGAGTTGACGAATGTCTGAAATCAGCTAATCTTACCATTGGTCTAAAGAAGTAGAAGTTCTGTTTCAAGCATAGCTTGCAAATAACTGTTAACCGTTTTTTTCCTTACGCTCTGTTCGCGAGAACAACCGAAAAAAATCATACTTTCTCGCTCTCGCTCTGAGCAAGACCCTTTGGTTGTTTTCGATCCGGTTTTCGGTTGAGCGCTAACAGTTGAGCAATTTGCTTATCGGTCTTTGAGTGAACAGCGCGTAAAGAGTGAAACGATTCACGCTCACACAGTGAGGCTCACCAAAAGACCGATTGACTGAAAAACTCAACGCAAACGGTCTTTTCAACTATTTGTCTTCTTTTCGATGCACAGTGGTACGTTGTGTAAAATTGCGACATTAAATTTCACTTTCGATCTTCTTGAAAAAATTGTATGTATTTCAGACTAATTTTTTGTATAAAACAGGAATAGTTTTATTTTTTTAAGTATTTCACAACTTTTATTTTGGTGTCTTCTTCACTGTCGCACTCTCTAAATATTTCATAATGTTTAGTTGTCAAGTGGCGTTTCAAATTTGTAGTATGAATGCCAGCTAATTTCACGTCGCATATTTTACACAATGATTTTTTTCTTACTGCATCAAATTTAAAAAATTAATGCACTTTTTTATTAGTTTCACGTCCCATTTTGTTAAAATCACTGTGCTCAATCGAAACTCACAATGCAAATTGACGCGTAAAACCCACGAAACTTCACATATACACATGTACATGCGCAAAAGACTTTTTGAATCGTCGTTCAGAAGCAAACGGTCCCGGAACTAGCAGAGCAAAGGAGAACAGAAAAACGTGATCTTCGACTGAGCGCGAGCAAAATTGGTTGCTCTCAGACCTTTTGCTCAAAGTCTCAGTGAAGAACACTTATTTCGCGACAGTGTGAAACGGTTAACAGTTATTTGCGAGCTATGGTTTCAAGTCATTGAAGAGCTTAGGCTTTATCCTGGGCGGAAGCAAATTTTGACAGAAGGATGACGGCAATAGAGTGGATCGCGGTACCACGTTTTGTTCGGGAAGTTGGAGCTTTCTTGGGTACAGCGGGATGGTACAGGCGGTTCATCCGAAAGTTCGCAACATTGGCAGTTCCTCTGACAGATTCCTTAAAGATTCAGGGAGGGAAAAAATTCGTTTTGGACGAAAGGGCCATCAAGTCGGTGCACAACTTGAAAATGGCATTGACGACTGCTCCAGTTTTGGTCCATGCAAATTTTCAGAAGCGCTTCTACGTCCAGTGTGATGCATCGAAGGCAGGCGTAGGGGCACTTCTTTTCCAACTGGATGAGTCCGAACAGGAAAGGTCTATCGCCTATTTTTCAGCGAAGCTGAGTAATCACCAGCTGAACTATTCGGTCACCGAGAAGGAGTGCCTGGCAGCGAAAATGGCCAGCCGGAAGTTCAGATCATGCAAGTTTAAAATGGTTGATGCAGCTGAAAGATCTGACTGGAATCGAGGAGCCGACTTCAGCGCATGGTGGCGTAGCCAAAACCTTGCATGCATTACAAAGGCAGTATTATTGGCCCAAGATGGCCGTGCAGGTGTCTAATTTTGTTAGAGAATGTGTAATGTGCAAGGTGGTTTAGGCAACCAATTTTAGAATGCAAGTGAAGATCGGGGCGGAAGTCGTGGCGGAAAGACCCATCGAGAAATTATACATAGACCTTTTGAGCAAGTACCCCAGGTCGAAGCAGAATCACGCATGGCTCTTCGTGGTGGTGGATCATTTTACCAAGTTCACTTTCTGCGGCCATGCGTGGTCCGACGGCAAGTAACGTAGTGCAATTTTTGGTCCAGGAGGTATTTTGGAAGTTCGGGGTACCGGAAACAATACACTCTAACAATGGTCGTCAGCAAACTCTTTGAAGAGATGATCCTATTCGGTCAACACCTGATGATAAATGGGACTCAGTACGCCTTGGCACGGAAGCTGTTATCGCTTTGTGAACATGCGCTGGAAACACTAGGTAGAGCAGACAAGCAGAGGTTGATCCAGGAAAAGATCCAGAAGAACTTGCATAAAGCCTATAAGCGAAGCCGGTTGGGCTACAATAACCGGGCATCCGAGCTGCATTTACATCCGGGAAAAGAGGTATTCCGACGCAATTTCGAGTTGAGCAATTTTTCGAAGGCGTTCAACTCTAAGTTTGCTAGGAGATACTATAGAGCTTGCGTTGGGAAACCAGTGGGTGCGAATATGTTCGAACTTGAGGATGAACAAGGGCGGACTATAGGAGTTTTCCATGCCAAAGACATTCGGGTGTAGTACAAATGGTGAATGAGCCCGGCTAGATCAGGAGACAGAGGCATAGGACCTACGATGGGCGCGTAGCAGTGAGGGACAACTCTTGGCCGTAGGCGTGGCGTTTGAGTTTAGATTGGACTTTGAGCGGAAGGTAGCCCCATGCTTGCGATGATTAGCACCACGTCCTGAGGACGAGTACGAATCTTCACGTGGTGTCCAAATTGTCCATTATCGATAAATCGAACAGAATAAAAAAGGATCGAATATCGCCCGCCCTGCTAAGCCTGGATTAGACTGTGGCATGGGGATAGAAAAGAAAAGTGGGGAGGAAGAGAAAATAGATTAGAAGAAGATAACGCGTGTTGAGGGTTATGTCGGGGTTATGTGCTGCGTGAAAAGAAAAATAAATTAGTGTAACAAAAAACAAAAAATTTTAAGTTAAAACAATTACACCAATACTGTTTTGTGATGTTTATGTGTAAATAACTGTTTGTTAAAATATTATAAATTGTTAAATTACTTAATTTTTTTGATTTACATGTTTATGGTTTATTTACTTGTTATTTATTTAAATTATTTTTTCATTTATTATGTTTTAGTTATTATTTATTTTTTATTTTCCGTCTTATTATTTAAATATTATTTGATTTCGAGTTTTTGTTTATTTTGCGGCAAGAAACGTTTCGGCCTTTATACCCATCAAGAGCTCTTAGGCAGGTTTAGCTCCGTTACAGTGTAACAAAACATATTGAACACTGTAACTGTAGAAAAATGAATACAACAACAATATAACATTAATAAAACAAAAAAAAAATGTTAAAATTAAATTAAATGATAACAAAATTATGTATATTAGAAATGTTAAAATATATTTGTTTATTTGTGTAAAAATCAATAATTTGGAGTAGAAATGTATTGAAGGAAGGGGATCACATATGTTTGGGCGGCGAAACGTAAACATTTTGAATGTTGCCGCCACAGGTAGGGTGGGTACTTTGCGGTGGAAACATCGATACCGCCGATAAATATGGTCGATACTGTAGTGATGAGCCGAATTTGTGTCGTGTTTTGTAGTAATGTTGGAGAGTAAGTTTTTGACAGATTGTGGATTGTATGGTCGGTGGGCATTGGTTACTCAGCCCTAGTCAATACAAGAATCTTTTATTTTTATTGATGCCTTGCAACATTCGCCCACAATAAGCGAAAAACTAGACATGCCTCGAAAAAAAAATATGTGTTTTTGGCGAATATATCAGGAACTATAACACCAAAGGGAGACCAATTTTGGCATTCACAATATAAAGACAATGCCATCAAAATTTTTTGGATGGCACGCCCCTTTCGACTAATTAAAGCTCAATTGCATTGTAACTTTGAATCCCGCTGGTTCACTTATTTCTTAATGTATAGTTTTCGTACATTTTTAATGCAATAGCACTGCTTGTAAACACTGAAGCATAAACGATAGCAGTGCACTGCTTGTGTAGCATGATGATGTTGGCCTTCTTCCAGGCGCCTGGGAAGTGTCCGAGTCGAAGAGCGGAGTTGAAAATCAACACAAAAAATAGCAAAGCTCTGCGCGGGAGCAGCTTGATAGAGCGATTATCAAACTGGTCCTCGCCTGGAGCCTTGTTATTGCGAAGCTCTTTGATTATCTTTTCCACCTCGGTAGGGGTGATAGGAGCTACAGGGAGGGCCATTTGCAACGGAGCTTCTAAAGAATCGGCTACTATCTGTACTCTTCGTGGCGACGATGTCTCAAACGGCTGGAATCTGTCTTCCAGATTGTTCGCAAACGCCTTGGCTCTATCCTGGGGGTATCTTGCCCAAGAGCCGTCTGGGTTACGGACTGGAAATTTTGGCGAAACTTGCCATTTGAACCTTCTCGTAAGCTTCCAGAGCGCAAACGTTGAACTTTCATCAGGAGTTGCTTTCTCCAGAAAGGCGTCTGTGGCTTCTCTTTTTAGTATGGCTAATACCCTTTTCACCCTGTTGAAAATCCTTCCATACAGTCTATCGATCGCCGGGTCATTGGTTCTGATGAACTCGCGTCTGAGGCGCTTCTTGAGCGTTAGGAGGCCTACTGCTTCCGGAGAGAGAGTGAGGTTGCTGCGTCCGTCTCTATAGAGAGTTGCACCAGCTGGGGCCGCAGTAAGAGCAGCGCTCTTAGCCTTGTTGATAAATGTTTCGACAGCTTTGTCGACATCTTCTGGCGTGTTTAACTCCGGTGTTAAGATTACAAGCGTCGTTCATAAAGTCTTGGAAGAGTCTAATGTTGGTACCAGGAAAAACAAGCCTCGTCGTTGGAGTAGTTCGCTGAGGCGACGTTGATAGAGAAGCAACCAAGGGAAAGTGATCTGACGAAAGTTTATACTCTTCTCGCACCGAGAGAAGACTGCTAGCTATACCCTTGTACATGTAGAAGTCGATGCACGTGGGCGTATCCCTCCTGTTATACGGGTAGTAGGTGGGTCTACCAGTGGCTAGCACTTGTGTTGCACTGTTGGTAAAACAGCCATGAAGGGCAGTGCCGTCTAGCGTTTTGCGTTGAAGTCGCCGCCGACAATAAATTTTTGACTAAGCTAATCAAGTAGATTGCTAAACTCAGAGGTACTCCAAGGAAAACCTGGTGGAAGGTACGCAGCAGCCACAGCGATTTTTATAAATTAGTGGATACGATTACAGCTACGATTACATCGTGCTTGATCAGAAACACCTTAAGCTCATTAGTATTTGGGATGTTACTACGAGCGTTCCAGGTACCGAGGCGCAGTACATTTGTGCTGCTTCCCCGGCTTGGAACCTCTGAGTTCCTTGATCTCCTCTAATAACTCAGCGATGGTTTTTTGAAGACCCGCAATGGTCTGCTGCATGGAAATTATAATCTGTGCTATAATCAAATGCCGTATGATCATGCTGCTGTGGTTGCTTTGGATTTGCCACACGTTGTTGGAGTTGGTCAGTACCCTGATAGCTTGTATTAAAAAGGGAACTACTATGTTGATGTGAGCTATCCCTATCAAATCTTATGCCCTGCTGCCGTAAACTTGATGCATCAGACCATGTCGCACAATTGAAGATGGGATTACCTGCTGCTTGTTAGTACGCGTAGGCTGAGAGTAGCCTTCGCGCATCACGGGACCAGTATTGACTCCGGTTTTACGGCTTTTCAGCCGTTGGACGTATATTCTGCAGTTCTTATTATTCGCTTCGTGGTTCCCTGGACAATTGACGCACACCAGGTCGTCATAAGTTTTTGCCTGGCACAGGCTAGAACCAATTCAGTGAGGCTTAGTGCATCTACCGCATCTGGGCTCCTTGGTGCAATAATTTTTGGTTTGGTCAAATTCAAAGCAACGGTTACATTGACGCATGTCAATGTTCTTTCTCGGCATCTCCACACTTACCCTTTGCCGACCAATTTTGTTGATCTTTAGAGCCTCCCGATTGTTGTGGGCCTTTTGTAGATCTATAAACCAGACATTCTGGCCTGGAGCTTTGGATGGAGCAGTTTCAGAGGGGTCCTCAATCAGTGATTTTGACTTCGGATTGTACATAATTGTAACAGTGTGCCCTTGAGAGGTGAATGCAGCTTTAATTTGCTCGGTAGGGGTAGATGCAGCCAAGTTGCATACCACCACTCTGAAGGCTCTGTCCTCAGGGAGGCAGAAGTGCGTGTATTGGAGGTTTACTTCCGAAAGCTTTTTTGTGATGGCTCTGTGGGCATCAGAGTCGCATGCGCAAATTGCCATTGCGAGCAACCTTAAACTCGTATGAGTCAGCAGTAACCGCCGAATTAAGAAGCCTCTCCAGGGCTGGTACATTACTGACGGCCAGTACTGTGATTTGGCTGGGCTTTGGCGGTTTTTTTCCGATGGTATTTGGGTCTTCCATCAGTTGTGATCTTAGTTCAAGCAGCCAACTGCGCTTTTTCAGTTCCTTACTAGGCCGAGAGTCAGACGGACATGGCTATATCGACTCGGCTGTTAAAGCTGATCAAGAATATATATACTTTATGGGGTCTGCCATGCCTCCTTCTGCCTGTTATAGACTTCTGACAAACCCAATATACCCCTCAGAGGGTACAAAAATATAAAAAAAAATAACAAATGCTTCAAACTTTGAACAAAGCAAACTTAAAATTATAAAAAACGAAAGATTTTGCAGCCTCTTTTAATTTATTCCTATCTCGATCTCTAATAGCTGTGACAGTTGTTGCAGCCAGGCCATCAGCATTTGCTATGTCCACAGCCTTCTCGTTCTCATTAAATCGTCTCAGAATATAGGAATACATAATTTTGTCTCCAAGCTGATGGCTTTTTTATTTTTGGTAATTCCAGTGTTGTTACCGTTTGATAAAATAAATAATCGATACCAAAAGAACACAACATCGAAAATCTTACGACGCACAGTTAAAATTTGTTCTAATTGAGCAGCAACGCAACTTCGAAATAATGCAAAACGAAACGACGAATTGCGAGGTCTAAGTGTACACGAATTTATTTGGCACAAATAATTTATTGATTAGCATTTAATTCATCTCAAATAAGTCCTTGAGTTAAAAACGAAACTATCGATAGTATCAAATATTTGCTATCAAAATAACGAAAATATCGAATGGCGCCAATACTGATAGTTTGCCAGCTCTAAAACATTCATAAAACATTTTGAATATCGATACAAGCCTACTCTATTGTTATATTGATATGTACATTTTTACTATTTATCGATTACACAATTCAAAACCAATTCATTTATTCGAAAATTACAAATTTTAATGCTAAAATTTACATTAAGAATTTACCTTTTCTCTTCTAATATGTAGACGACGCGTCGTTAGTTAAATAAGGGTTGCAGCTGTTAATCGCATATTAGCCCTGAGTACTTATCGATAACCTAAAACATTTAATTTTTTGCAGTTATATACTGATGTAGAAAAAATGACAAAAAAGCTCGTCCGACGAGTTCGCCCTCTGTGTACTGTTTGTTGTTGATGAGCCAACAGTACATGCGGTTCAGAACAGTTAGGCAGTCTGCCGTAAATATCAGTACGCAATCTGCTTATATTTAAAGAGCATACAAATAAAATATGTTAGGTTTTTATTTTACACATGTGGATTGCTTTATTCCAAATTTCAGACTGAATATTCTTAAAACAATTCGACCCTAGCTAGCTAAAATCTGAGTTAGCGGCGGCGGCGCTGCTAATGACGTCCGGCGACGGCTGGATTCTTAGAAATTGCAGATTGCTGATTTAGAGTTTTTGGGCTATTGTATCGGTTGTTGACCGCAGCGAGAATTGTGCAACAACTTTGTTGTTAGTTCTTCCCTCTTTAAATCCGACTTGTCCCCAAGCTGGCTTTGCCTATATTATATTTTTGTCTTAAAGTACGGGACGTCGTTGATTGGGAATTGATGTAGTTATCTTGCGAGTGGCTGCGTTGAAGTGGCGATGGATGATGAACCTTTTTCTTTCGAGGTAGTGGAATGGATGGTCATTTTAATTATCGCAAGCAGGAACACGCAGATTAACTCAATCGTGTTGGTGTAGGCTCTGATGTTCAAATTCCGTAGCTGCCCAGTGCTGTTTATGTGGAGCGCTTCCAAAGACTGCAACGAAAGTACCCTCACCCGCTCGACCTCCTCTGGAGTCATCTGTATTTTAGGCTTTACGCCCTAATAATACGGAATTAATTATATTTAGTCTTACCCATTGAATGGCATGTCTTATGTTCATTTGTGTTTTTAGACCCTGAGCTCTTTAAAAAAGAGCAAAAGGGACTAATGGTTTTGTGCGAAAAGTTGTCTGTCTGTCCGTCTGTATGAACGCCTGTTTCTCAGCAAGTATAAAAGCTAGCGACTCCATTCTTTTTGCAGAAGCTTCGTAGCTCTGTTACGCAGATCAAGTTTATTTTCAAATTTGGAAACAGAAAGAGTGGGACTATCTTGATTTTTGACCTTCTTAATATGAATGCTAGAAAGCTCAAAATTGGTATGCATGATATTGGACACCACATAAACATATGCCGCTTCAAAAAATTTGGATACCACGCCCCCTTTGCCCACAAATTGGTAACAAAATGCTGTATAGTTAACATTATTTTTTTCGAAAAGAAAGTTTGCTTAAAAATACAAATCAGTCGAAAAATAATCAAAACAGTTCAATTATATTTAGTTAATATTAGTTAAGTTTACTTTCATCGGCAAAAAATTTGTTTGGCAAAAATTCCAAAGAAAATCATTTGACGATGATTTATTTTGAATTCTACTAGAATGTATTTAAGCCTCCACTTCCAAAAGACTGTGGTGGCGTAGGGAGTAAAGTGCTCGCCTGCGAAGTGCACGAGGATCTAGGGTTCGATCCTCGGTAGCGCAAACTTTTTCTCAACTAAAGAAAATTTACTTTTTTTTTAATTCCTGACTTTTTTGAAAAAAAATCACTTTTTTAAATGCCACGCCCTTCCGCCCACAAGAGAAAACAGTATTAATGTCCATATTTTATTTTTTCAACTATCGCTTTTTTTAAATTAATGTTTTGAACTAAATGCAACTCATAGATATGATGTAGAGTTGTATTAAATTCATTCATTCATGTATCTTCAATTTAATTTTCTTTTAATCAAAAAAGTATTATCTGGATACTGGCTCAATTAAATTTTCTTTTAATCAAAGTATTATTTTTAAAACACTGGCTCAGGGTCTTCTACAGTCGGGCTAGCTCGACTGTAATCTTCCTTACTTGTTTTTTATTAGTCTAATCTGGTTTGGGAAACTGATAGCTATCTCATTGGTGAAAAAACTATCCTGTTTAAGTGAATTGGTTAAGTCATTGGAAAATTTGGTTAGTTTATTGATTCTATGTTCTAATTTTCTATTAATGATTATCTGATTGTCTTCATGTTATATTGGTATTGAGCAGTTTATGTTTTCGGTTAGCATTATAAGATCATCGTGGTCAGGACTCCCTGCCACATATGTACATATGTATTTCCAAGCTGAACCAATCCAGTTGATGGATCTAGTGTGTCTCTGCTTTAGTGAGGATGTAATAGCATTGAAGGTAGTAAAGGTTTGTGTTATTTCGTGGTGTAGTTAAAGTGGGGTAAAATTTATTAGTTTTTAATACATTATCGGTATAAAGTGATACTGACTTGATGGCCTTTTCTACTTGATTTAGGTCGATGACAAGGACTGTTGTCCATATTTTTCACACGCCTTTATTTACGATAATTGTTTGTGCGTTGGTGAAATTAAAGGTTTCCATAAAACATGAACTGGTTTGAATTATGGTCAGTAATCTGTGCAAAGGAATCATTGAGTTTTTATGTTACTTTTATGTACAACCTTTCCTGAGTACGTTAGTATGATAGTACCCCTGTCTTCCTTCACCATTTTTATACCCTCTGAGGAGTATATTGGGTTTGTCAGAAGCATATAACAGGGTGAAGGAGGCGTTGCAGACCCCATAAAGTAAATATATTCTTGATCAGCATCAACAGCCGAGTCGATATAGCCATGTCCGTATGTGCGTCTGTCCGTATGAACAAACAGATCTCAGGGATGGTAAGAGCTACAAGTTCCAACTTGGTTAGTATCGATCACATATTTAGTCAGTCAATACAAGTTTGTTTCCTTTTTTTATGCCACGCCACATTCGCCCACAATGAGCGAAAAACCAGACATACCTCGGAAAAAATACATGTTTTTGGAAAATATCTCAGTTAATATAACATCTAGGGAATCCAATTTTGGCATGTAGGTTACTAGATGCAATATAAAGATAACGCCATTAAAATTTTTTGGACGCCACGCCTCCTTCGCTCACCAAAAGCACAATTTCTTTGCAACTTTGCAAGCCGCTCGCTTATTTCTTAATTTTTTGTTTTGTTACTTACCATATACTTGCAGACAAATAATATCAAACGATTGTAAAAATTTCATCAAAATCGGACTAAAATTAAAAAAGTTGGTCATACAACAAAAATCGTTACATTCATGCAATGCACAGCCACGTGCATTGCATTGAGCACTGCACACAAGCAACGAAAACGAAAAACGTGCGAGCGAGACAGACACACAAATATGTGTGCATTTTAAGTTCTTGCAGCAGCTACTCCAATTTAAACTCATATAATTGGAAACGAAGCTCAGAGGGTATTACACGGTCGGCATGTCCGACTGACATTTTCTTTCTTTCGTAAGTAGCGGTTGGCTATGTCGACGGCGGCGGCCACGCCGACGTACGGATGGCGTGATCGCTTGATTTGTGTTACTAAGAATTCTTCTGAGTAAGGAAACGTTGCAGACGCTGTGTCAGCTGAATATTACAATGTTGCAATAAATGGTTTGAGTTCGTTGGCAGATAACATTGTTTTATTGTTGTGCTTATGTGTTGTTATCTTGTATTTGCATGTCGATAAGGTTAGTTGACATCAGAAAAGCAGGAGAAAAACACCACAGTTTTTAAGCGTGCTTATTGATTTATTTAATGTCAGACTATCATCATTCGACACAAAACATCAAAATTGAATTAAAACTAAAAATTTAATATTTTTATTAAAGTTATAATAGTAAAAAATAAAATAAGAAGTGGTAATTAAAATTTAAATTAAATTGGAGAAAAAGATTATAAAAATTAAAGAGTTTAAGGTCCAACATTTGTTGAAAAATAGTTGGGTAAAATATAGAAAAATCCAATCAGACCGGTAGATAATTATATTGTTAGTTTGTTAAGTTAGCTAAGTGTGTAAGAATAGAAGATTTAATACTATCCAAAGAGCAGTTAAAACTTATCAATCTGTACAGATTGTTATAATTTGCACACAGGATTCTAATTGGTTCATGTAGGGACCAATTAATTTTACAATGCTCAAGAGACAGTGGGTTAAAGTTACGAGTAATTCCAGTAGGTACATTGATGTTAAGTCTGTTCATTAAACTAACAGAATCAATCTGACCATGAAGTAAATTATACAAAAATACAACACCAAGCATAGTTCTACGGTTAGTAAGAGAAGAAAGATTTAGTTACAGCAGTCTACATGAATAAGATGGCAATTGTGTAACTGAATTCCAGTTTAAGCCCCGAAGAGCAACATTTTAAAATTGTGTTTGGACTGATTCCAGTTGAGCACGGTAAGATTCGGATTGTTTAGACATTTCAAATCAGTGCCATTGAAAAAATGTTGCAAGTAAAGGCACTGTGATCTGTAGAAGGGTATAATTTAACATTAAAAATTATTTATACTTTAGTAGGTTAACTCAACACCACGAAGAAAATGCATCAAGATAAGATTACAGAATACCGTAAGAAAGAGAATCAGTATACGATAAACAAAGCTTGACATTATGAGCATACATAAGTATGTGTGACTGAGATATTAATGGAAGATCGTTTATAATAAAGGTGAAAAGCAATGAGCCAATATGTACATTGTAGTACCCCAGATGTTACGTTAATAGGTTTCGAAATTTTTTTTTTTATATAATACGTTGTGTTATATTAGTAAAGTAGTTCAAAATCCAACATAGTGGGTTATTTGGAAAACCAGTAAGGTTAAACTTATGAATGAGTGGAGAGTGATTTATAGAGTCAAAGGCCTTTTTAAATCCACTAATTACAAGTGATGTAAGCTAAAAAGGTTAGTGATTGTTGATCTAGATTTTGTAAAGAAAAGGTGCTGAAGATGGAAAGTAATAATCTTTTCAAACACTTTCGGAATTGCTGATAGCTTTGAAATGCCCCTATAGTTCTTAGCTTCCGATTTAAGTCCTTTTTATACTACAGCGTACGGAGTTCGTAGTAGTATATTGGGTTTGCCCGAAGCGGCTTGTGCGTAACAGGCAGAAAGAAGTCTGGCAGACCCCATTAAGTGTACATATTCTTGATCATGCTGCTGATGCTAATCATATAAGCTGCAAGCAGTACAAGTTTATTTTGGATTTTTGCCACGTTTTTATACCCTCTGAGGGGTATATTGGGTTTGCCAGAAGTATGCAACAGGCACAAGGAGGCGTGGAAGACCCCACAAAGTATATATATTCTTGATCAGCCGAGTCGATATAGCCATGTCTGTCTGTCTGTCTGTCCGTATGAACAAACAGAACTCAGAGATGGTAAGAGCTACAATATCCGTTTTAGTCAGTATCGACCACATATTCAGTCAGGCAATACAAGAATCTTTTTTTTTCGATGCCACACGCCATTCGCCCACAATAAGCGAAAAGCCAGACATACCTTGGAAAAAATACAGGTGTTTGGCGAATATCTCGGTAACTATAACTTCTAGGCACACCAATTTTGGCATGCAGGTTGCTTGATTGAATATAAAGATAATGCCATTAAAATTTTGTGTATGCCACGCCTCCTGCGCCCACCAAAAACACAATTTTGTTGAAACTTTAAATGCCGCTCACTTATTTCTTAACGTATAGTTTGAAACTTAACGTATACTTGGAAACAAATAATATCAAACGATTGTGAATTTCATAAAAATCGGACTATAATTAAAAAAGTTGGTCATGCAACGAAAATCGTTATTTTCAAGCAAGGCATAACCACGAGCATTGCTCTGAGCTGGGCACACAAGCAACGAAAACAAAGAACGTGTGAGCGAGATAGAGAGGGTATTACACGGTCGGCATGTCCGACCGACATTTTTTTCTTGTTTTTTTTTTTTTTAAAGATAACTGAAACAAACTTACAGAGTATGTGTATGGGGGTATTATCTAAACACTGACTAACTTTGGTTAGGATCGGACAGCTGTATAGCCGCCATATGGCCATACAAGTGGGAAAGATGAAGAATTAATTGATAAATTGGATATCATAAGCAAGGGCTTACACAACGACTCGGCACAAACTTTTAGAGCAGAGCCAGATTCACCGTAAGGACCCGGCGAATGTATGGACTTAAGATCTCGAAGAAGAGAGCTCTCAGTGATTAGGAGGCTATAAATACAATTAGATCTCCATAAACTATAGGGGTAGTTCTGATCGGTTTTAAAATTATTCATTGAATATGTAGTTTGAAAATATCAGCAAATAAATCGGTTATTCAAAGATAAGTGTTCGCATTAGTGTTATTGAAACTAATTAAAGATGGCAGTTCAGCAGATTTCCGTTTGGAATTAACAAATTTATAGAACTGTTTAGAATCTTAAGAGAAGAGCATCTTACATCGTTGTATGTAAGGCTTATAACATTATTAGCAGAAAACTTTTAAATTAACCCTTATTATTTAAGTTCCGAAACCAAGGTTCGAATCTTAACATTTGATTCAGCAGCCCATCTTCAAAATTTCGAAAGTTTGCAGTCTTGTACTTAAACTACGTTGACCTGCCTACCAAATCTTAAATTTAACTTTATAATAGCTATCTCATTTACTAAGCCATTATAAAACAATGGAAAACACAAAGAAATGGTTGACCCACTAGCTTATTTGTTTTCTTTAAGCAATGACGTATTCTATATGCGTACTAATTATAAAAAGCAATGTATACTTACTGCTCATATGCTGAATACTATCGAACACGTAATCGACTGTTATCTCGATTTGAAAACATTTCATGTGTATATGTAGCCAGCTAAAGCGCAGCAAAGATGCTTCAAACACATGAGCAAAATGCGAACAATTTAGTTCTCCCAGGTTTCCAGCGAGCGTATCTCAGCTGACGGTCTGTATAAAATACAGGAAATTTGGCTTACACGGTAAGAGTTTCAATTCGTATCTTATAAAAGTAATATGTATATATAACACGTGTAATGTATAATACTCTTCGACTGTTTTTATTAAAATTTTTCAACATTTTTTGGACAAAACTAATTATATATTGGGTAAACTTTTTTAAAATTGCAAAAAAAAAAAATAAGAGAAAATTTCAGTCAGACATGCCGACCGTTTGAGCTTCGTTTCCAATTATATGAGGTCAAATTGGAGTAACAGCTGCATGCACTTAACATGCACACATAACATATTTGTATATCTGTTGCGCTCGCACAATGTTTTTCGTTTCGCTGCTTGTGTGAGCTCAGTGCAATGTAACTTACATAAATACGTGGCTATGCCTACTTACAGCAGTTCTCTGGCAAATATTATACACAAGCCTTGCATAAACATTGTGTTTGCAAACTGTACATGATATAAAGAAGTGTGTGAGAGAGGGACAGTGGAACCGCTTGCTTAGGCAATTGAACCGTGCAGAAATTTTATTTGCACACAATTTGCTTTGTGAACTGCTTCTTAGTTTTTTAACCGATCTTGATAAACCATTTAAAATCGGTTAAAAATACTATTTTGAAAGTATATGCTAGTTTGAGTGCAAAACGATTAGGTTTTCTTAATTTATATTACGAAATATAGGGAAACAGGCGTAATAATAATAATCCCTGTGGACGGCAGTCCACGCTAGTAATGAATTTAAAAACAATTGCAGCGTAGGCTGATCTGTTCGCATATTAGCATACTCAGATTTCAAATCAGTCAAATATTTTTCATGATATTAAATTTCAATTTTAACAAGAAAGAAAATGTCAGTCGGACATGCCCACCGTGTAATACCCTCTGAGCTTCGTTTCCAATTATATGAGTTCATTTTGGACGCTTACAAGCAGTGCACTGCGTAAATTTTATACAAATAAACAGTGCACTGAGTAAGTTTTAAATACACAAGCACTGCTTATGCACTGCTTGTAAACACTGCAGCGTAAACGAAAGCAGTGCACTGCTATTGCGATAAAAATTTAATTTAAATTTAAGTTTGTATGACAAACTTTTTTAATTATAGTCCGATTTTGATGCAGCTTTCAGGATTGCTTGATATTATTTGTCCCTAATTATTCACCAAGTTACAAAAGTATACGTTAAGAAATAAGTGAGCCAGAGGCGTTCGAAGTTTCAACGCAATTGTGGGCGAAATGGGAGTGGCATCCAATAAACTTTGATAGCATTATATTTATATTGCAAATAGCAACCTGCATGCCAAAATTGGTGTGCCTAGGTATTATAGTTACCGAGATATTCGCAAAAATTTTTTCCGAGGTATGTCTAGTTTTTCGCTTATTGTGGGCATCAAAAAAAGGAAACAAACTTGTATTGCCTGACTAAATATGTGATCGATACTGACCAAGTTTAAACTTGTAGCTCTTACCATCTCTAAGATCTGTTTGTTCATACGGACAGACGCACAGACAGACAGACAGACAGACGGACATGGCTATATCGACTCGGCTGTTGATGCTGATCATGAATATATATACTTTATGGGGTCTGCCACGCCTCCTTCTGCCTGTTACATACAAATCGCCTCTGACAAACCCATTATACCCCTCAGAGGGTATAAAAATTACAATTTTGCATGTGGGGATAGAGTATGAAAATTGCTTTGGGATCAGACTATAATCGCGAAAGTCATAACATCGAAAAACGTAAAGTTTCAGCAGAGGAGTAGCCACGTGCATTGTACTGAGCTCTGTTCCAGCGCTGCCGTCACACGAGCAGTGTAAACGCAAAACTTTTTGTGAACGACAGCCTTGTCGAAATAGTCATGTCCGTCTGTTTGTAAGTCCGTATAAACTATAGAATCTCAGAATTGGTAAGAGCTACAAAATCAAAGTTGCTCAGTATTGACCACATATTTAGTCGGCCAATACAACTTTCACAAAAAGCGAAAAACTAGACATACCTCGGAAAAAATACATGTTTTTGGCGAATATCTTTGTAACTACTTATAACACATAGGGACACCAATTTTCTAATGCAGGTTGCTAGATGCAAAATAAAGATATTTTTGTAACTTAGCAAATACTAGGAGACAAATAATATCAAACGATCCTGAGAATTGCATCAAAATCACACTATAATTAAAGAAGCTAACATATGTACATACAAGCTGTACACTGCGCTCTGCTACAGCGGTAACGTCACACAAGCGGTGACAACGCAAAACATTTTGCGAGCGAGACAGATATGCTAACATGTGAGCATGTTAACGTTTTGCAGCAGTTACTTATGGGAAAATGAATGGAAATGAAACACAGAGGGTAATACGATACACGGTCGGCATTCATATTTGTATATCTGTCTCGTTTCCACAACGTTTTGCGTTTTCGCTGTCTGTGTGATAGCGGCGCTGCTGCAAGAACTTAATTTGTGTGTCTGTCTCGCTCGCAAAATGCTTTTCGTTACCGCCGTCACCGTTGCAAAAAGTTTTTTTTCTTTGTGTGACGCTAGTGCTGTAGCAGAGCATAGTGCAATGCACGTAACTGTGCAACGCACAGCTTGTATGTTAGATTTCTTGATTATTGTCCGATCTTGATATAATTTAAAGTATCGTTTATTATTGTTTGTCTTGACAAATATGTAAAGTTACAAAACTATACGTCAACAAATACGTGAGTTTAATGCATGGATACTTTAAACTTGTTATATTTTTTGTGGACAATGGATGTGTGGCATACAAAAAATGTTGATAACATTATCTTTATGTTGCATTCAGCAACCTGCATATCAATATTCGTGTCCCTAGGTGTTATAGTTTCTGAGATATTCGCCGAAACCTTTATTTTTACCGAGGTATGTATAGTTTTTCGCTTATTGTGTGCGAATGGAGAGTGGCATCAAAAAAAGGAAAACAAACTTGTATTGGCTGACTAAATACAATTAGAATGAGGAACTTGAGATCAGGTTAGATAAAAATGAAAGCTGTGGTTATGGAGACAGACTAAGAGTATTATACAGTAGCTTTAGTCAATAGTCGATTTTTAGTTTTCTTTACTTTATTAAATTGGTTGCTTAATTATCAGGCAGTCACGGTATCTGCTGAAGTGAACCGTTACGCAATACGTCGCCTTTGATGGCACGGTTATCTAATAAAACTTCGTTTAATTCGGATAAAAACATTGCGGTGATTGGAAATCACGACTCCGGAGGCAATGTTTCAATATGTCCGCAGACTTCGAGAGAAGCCAGTCAAATCGCCTCTCGCAATGGACTTATCCCTCTTTGCCAAATTCAAACGCGGCGGAAATTGGGTGATATTATGTAAGTATTTTGCATTGTAAATAAAGTTTAGTAGAAATTTCATAACACATTTTTTGATTGTAAAAGACTATTTAAAAATTACAATATTTGTTACCCCAAAAACACCGATTTTGGAAACTATATGATGAAGTTTTCGATTTTACGCAATATTTCAAAAATATCTCAAGAATTTCTTATGTTATTAGTTTTTAGAGTACATTAATAAAATAAATTTGTGAGTTCTAAAAGGATCACGCATGGAAATAGTTCGCAGTTTACAGTGACGCAGTTCTTACTACTACAGCTTTAATAATGATTAAGCTTAATGCTTGTTATAAAACTATTATTACATACATAGATTGTGTAAATTGCTCATGTAAAAATTATTTAGTTTTTTTAAAATGCCTATTGGTTCGAGGTCAGGTTCGACGGTAAAGCTTTTAAACAGTTCGGCTTAAGCTCCGGTTCCGGAACCTTAAAAATACGCATTGAACCGGTTCAGCAAGGTCGTTTCAAAACCGAGTTGCATCTTTGTTCATGTTATATGCTGTTAAATTTATGTGGGGAACGGCGAGCTTTGGAAGCAGAAAGAGAAATGAGGAGCAATTAGGGACCTTTCCTGTAAATAGCAATGTGCGCACATGTCAGCAGCTTCAGCGGGAAACGATGGAGAAACAACCTCATGTACAGCGTGTTTTTTGGAAACCACGAATTGTCCGCCTATGTCCGAATCTGTTTACTGGGTACTTGGCTGCAGCAGGAATCAGCGAAGGTGTACAAATTAAATAATTTTATGTTTTAGTTATGTAAATGTTATATTTGTTAAAATATTTGATATTGTTTACAACACAGTAATTTTCGAGGGAGTTAATTAACACTTGGACTTCTTGTCTCAAGGCATACAGAATATAAACTAAAACTAATTTGACAAACAGAGTCTTATGATTTATGTTTATGATCTAAGTGTATACCTAGATCATTTACAACGTTTGTTGAGCTGTTTAGACATTCCAAAATAGTGCTGTTGAGAAAATACTGTGAGTAAAGGCGCTGTGATCTGTAGAAGGACATAACTTTACATTTAGAATTATTTAAATTTAAGAGATTCACTCGACACCAAGAAGAAAATGCGTCAAGATCATTTTGCAGAAGGCGGTGAGAGTAAGGAGCGTTATACGATAAACAAAGCTTGACGTCATCAGTATACATAAGAATGTGTGACTGAGATATTATTAATGGAAGATCGTTTATAAATAAGGTGAAGAGCAATGGGCCAAGATGACTACCTTGCGGTACCCCAGATGTTACGTTAATAGGTTTCGAAAAGTAGTTCGAAATCCAACATAGAAGGTTATTTGGAAAACCATAAAGGTCAAGCTTATGGATGCGTAGAGAATGATTTACAGAGTCAAAGGCTTTACTAAAATCCATATAAATAACGTCAGTTTGCATCCGTTTTTTGAATCCATCAATTATAAGTGATGTAAACTCGAAAAGGTTAGTGGTTGTTGATCTAGATTTTACAAAGCCATGCTGAGTTGAGGAAAGGACTGAGCGACAAAGGTGCTGAAGTTATTATCTTTTCAAATAATTTTGGAATTGCCGATAGCTTTGAAATGCCCCTATAGTTCTGAGCTATAGATTTGAGTCCTTTTTTATAAAGTGGGATAATAAATGAAACTTTCCATACAAGTGGGAAAGATGAAGAATTAATTGATAGATTAAATAACATAAGCAATGGTTTACATATGGACTCAGCACAATATTTTAGAACAGAGCCAGGCACACCGTCTGGACCAAGGGAATAAATGGGCTTAACCAATTTAAGATCTTGAAGAAGAGAGATCTCAGTAATTAGGGGACTATAAATACAAGTAGATCTCATTAAACTATAAGGGAAGTTTTGATCGGTGCTAAAATAAAAAATTTAATAAGTAGTTGGAAATACGACAAAAAGTTTAGGGACAAGTACGACATACATGCAAAACTACGTGCCGGGATTGTTCACACGGCGACGGGATCGAGTCCTCGTCTCTTTTGCCACTTTGTTAGTTAGGGGAAGCCGGGATTGCTCACACGGCGACGGGATTAAGCCCTCGTCTCAGGATAGGGTATTAGTTAGTCGACTTTAGTAAGGAACAAACCGTGACACTTTCAGTTAAACTCTTTATTAAAGCTAGTGGTTAACGACTAACAATGTTAATTATATTATCCTGCGTACCCTGCTGCACTTTCTGTTGGAGCCACCGCGCCCCCCTAACCCTCACTCACGGTTCCTCATTCTGCGTACGCGCCAACTCGCGACGTCCGCTTCCTTTCGCTGCCGATTTGTCGCTCGCGCTCGCGCTGTCGCTTACCCAGCGCAGCTTCACCACGACGTTTTGTCGCTTCGCGAGTGGTGAGTTGCACTGCGCACAGGGCTGCGTCTGATCGATTATTTGCAATCGAGCGCGGGCGTCAATCATATTTAAATAATTAGCGAATAATACCAATACTAATTCTAATTAATTATTCTAATACTTTTGGTCTCCAGTGGCCCTAGAACTGAACACTAAATTTCTCCAATATAACAAAATGACTTCTATGACTCTAACTTATTTAATACTAAAATAATCCAAAACGAATGTAAGGCCGTTCTTCAGGGGGCCGCCTTACACCCCCCCCCCCCCCCTTTCTTAAAAGTCGTTGCCATCACCGCTTCAGAACTGGGGATGGTGACGATAGACGTTCGTCTATCACCGCTCTCCGGCTGCTCCATCTCGCTCTCGGCATTGTCGAAAAGGATGTCAACCAAGTCGAGCTCCCAGCCCGCCAACACGCCGCTGCAATCTACCGGTAGCTCTTCTTCTGATTGTGGTGGTGCGGGGCAGGGATCTCCATAATGCGCTCGAGCTGCCATGGCGACGTCATCGTGGTCCCGGCTGCGACGTGCGGATTACACGCCACCCATTAACATTATCTTTCCTCTGTAACTTAGTATGATTAATAACTAGTTTATCTAAGCGAATCCCTATCAGTGCAATTCACAAACTATAGATTTCTTTAAAAATACTTAGCCTAACAACATTTTGATTCAAGCTCGACCAGATTCAACTCCTGAGGGGCGTCCACCTTGGCGCTCTCGGACTCGCATCTCTCTGTTTGTGGTCATCAAATCGGCTATGCCTTCGTCGGTTCTCTCAAATTAAGACTTTAAAACGGTTAAGCTGGCCACCCGCTTCTTGCGTTTGCCTTGACGGGCAAGACGCACGATGCTGGAGGACATAAACTGCGCTCTTCTTTCTCTCTAGGGTTCAGTTCACTCGTGGCCAACCCAGGAGTTTCAAAACTCGAGACGAAACGCCTGTACCTGGGAGCAATACTCAAACGCTGCCGCCAAGTCTTTAGATTATAGTGGGCGGGAAGACTCCTGATGGCCTCTACCTTGTCCGGATCGGTGCGGATACCCTTGCCGTTGACCACGTGCCCGAGGTACGCCAATCTTTCCTGGAACAAGTAACGTTTCTTCCGATTTAACCGTAGGTTTTCTTTTCTGAGTCGACGGAAAACCTCCCTCAGGTTCTCAACGTGCTTCTCCACTACGGGAGACTCCTCTGCCGTTTCCTTATCCTCTACAACTCGTACTCCGGAGGAAGCCACAATCGCCGGCCTCGGAACTCCGTTTCCGTCCTCTGATCCTTTTCCCAAAACGTCTATCGCGCCAACTTGCGCGCCCTTTTCCCCCAAGTTTTCCGACTTTGGGTCTGGTCGAGCACTCTTTTCCAAATCCTCTGCCACGCCAACTTGCGCGCCATTTCCCAAGTCCTCTGTCGCGCCAACTTGCGCATCCTTTTCCCCCAAGTTTTCCGACTTTGGGTCTGGTCGTGCCTTCGTCCTCCTTCGGCGGCTCCGAGCGGTCGATCCCTTCTCCGATAGTGGGACAACTTCTATCGATGCACGGTCCTCCATGGTGGGCGCCGGCTTGTCACTATGCTCCTTCTCTTCCTCCTTCAATGGTTCTCCTCGTTCTCCGCATTCACTCACCCGATCTTCACTCACGAAGCTCCTCGTCGTCCCCGTGTCGACCGCGGCCGCCAATTCCTGACCAACGATCGCTACCCTTGCAACGATTTTGCCTCCTTCTACCGCCAACGGGCGGTTTACTGTCCTGATCCCTGACCGCCGACGTCGCCTCCTTCCCGGACTGGGGGACGCCACTGGCCGTTTCCCGCGCCTACGCGCTCACAGCACTCCTGACTGCTTCTTTCTGCTTTCATCGACAGAACACCACCCTGTCGTTGTGGCACTTCCTCGCAAAATGTCCTGATTGACCGCAAGGATGACACGCCCTACGCGCATCGAATCTCGGCCCGGCGTCATGCGTCGTCACTCGCTCTATCGTTCCCGCCTCTTCGCGAGTCCCTCGCGGCTGCGGCTCACTCGCAACAGAGCGGAACAGGTTGTATGGCCAGTTCCTTAGCCCCGACGGTCCCGGCGTGCTCACCTGATTCCCGTTAGATATACCTTTCATGGTCTCCGTGCCCCTCGTGTAATCCAACTCCTGATCCCGAACGTACTCGAACTCTGCTACCATCTGTGTGAGCTGTGCCAGTGACGAGAAAGCGTGTCTCCGAACATACAGCCGGCATTCGGGAGAGGCATTCTCGTACACTCGGTACAACTCCTGGGCGGCGCTATACCCAGCGTGCCGCATCAACAACCGTATCTCCACCAGGTAGTCCTTGAAACTTTCACCGCATCACTGGCGCCAAGTACGGATCTGGTCCTCGAGGCGCTCTAAATATTGGGGAGGTAAAAATAATTCCAAGAATTCCTTCCGGAAAGTGGCCCACGACGTGTTCCTCAACCCACTCATAAGAAACCACGTGGCGGCATTCCCGTACAGCACCTCGTTTACGGCTCCTGGCATGTGCTCGAGATCGATGCCATAAGTGATGGCTCGCTGCTCCAAGATCTCAATGAACCAGAGCGGATCAGTCTGCCCGTCGTAGCACATGCCCCACTTCCGTACCTGGTCAGCCACAACCCTCAGGAACCGGGTATCTGGGCAGCTTACGCCTACCTCGGCGTTTTTCGACTCACCAGGCTCCATATTGTCTTATGCCTGGTCTCGACTGCAGGTTGTTTCTCTCTTTTTCGATTTTTATTTTCACAGAAAAAAATAAAAAAAAAATATTTTATTTATTTAAATTTTTTTTTCACGAATCACTTTGTCCCACTGTCTGCATGACGCACTAGGTTTTGTTTTTGTTTTTTTTTGTTTTCCTTTTCCACTGGCCCACTGTGCACTCACTCTCATTGACTTAGTTTTCCTTATTCATTGGCCCATGGCCCACTGTGCAACCACTTTCGTTGACTTAGTTTTCCTTATTCATTGTTTTGTACGCTTTCACTCGAGTATGGCCTACCTTCGGCCCACTGTACTCACTACGAGTTTCGATCACTGTTCATTGGCCTCTGGCCCACTGTGCATTCCTGCGCACTGTCATCTGTTTGTTCTCGTTCACTCAGTGCATTTTTCGCGCGCGTTTCATTGGCCTCTGGCCCACTGTTACGTTTTCGTCGCGATGCTCTCCCGCGTGCATTTGTATGTGTGCGCAAGCTTCGCTTGCACTACACACGCATTCTCGACCGACACTTCCCCGCGCGTTTTGTTTTCCCCTCGCCAACGTTCCTGGTTTTGCTTGCCAAATGCGCCGCGACAAAGCCAAGCAACGGGTATCGTTGGGTATGTTCGACGTATGACAACAAGAAAACTGTCTCTTCTCTAATGGCGCATTTATTTATGCATACTTGCGGGTTTTTACGCCGTAGTTATGCTACGCCCCTTGTGCCTGCAGCGTCCCTGCCGGAGCGCCACTTGTAAGGATGCTTCTCAGCCGGGGTACAGATCTCAGTCTGTCCAGGGTCCGAACTTACAAGAAAATTTGTTAGTTGGTGCGACGCTGTGGCAAGGGGGGGGGGGGGGGGTGGGAAATACGACAAAAAGGTTAGGGACAAGTACGACATACATGCAAAACTACGTGCCGGGATTGTTCACACGGCGACGGGATCGAGTCCTCGTCTCTTTTGCCACTTTGTTAGTTAGGGGAAGCCGGGATTGCTCACACGGCGACGGGATTAAGCCCTCGTCTCAGGATAGGATATTAGTTAGTCGACTTTAGTAAGGAACAAACCGTGACACTTTCAGTTAAACTCTTTATTAAAGCTAGTGGTTAACGACTAACAATGTTAATTATATTACCCTGCGTACCCTGCTGCAGCGCAGCTACACCACGACGTTTTGTCGCTTCGCGAGTGGTGAGTTGCACTGCGCACAGGGCTGCGTCTGATCGATTATTTGCAATCGAGCGCGGGCGTCAATCATATTTAAATAATTAGCGAATAATACCAATACTAATTCTAATTAATAATTCTAATACTTTTGGTCTCCAGTGGCCCTAGAACTGAACACTAAATTTCTCCAATATAACAAAATGTCTTCTATGACTCTAACTTATTTAATACTAAAATAATCCAAAACGAATGTAAGGCGGTTCTTCAGGGGGTCGCTTTACAGTCTTCACACAAAGAGAGTTAGTGAGTTTGTTGAGCTCACTGTGAATATTTCGTTCAGATATTTTTAATACTTTTCGAGTTATAGAAATTGTGTTTTCGTTTTTAACGATTTGGGGGCGGGAGGGGACGTGGCATATATCCAAAATAAGCTTGTACTGCTTGCAGCATAGACGGTTATACATACCAAGTTTGGTGGCTGTAGCACTTCTTGTAAACACTGCAGCTTAAACGAAAGCAGTGCACTGCTGTTTCGTTAAAAATTTAGGTTGTATGAGACATTTTCATATTTATAGTCCAATTTTGATGCAATTTTCAGGATCAAGAGATATTATTTGTCTCCAAGTATACGCTAAGTTACAAAACTATACGTTAAGAAATACGTGGTCCGCAAGCATGTAGGCCTTTAATAAAGTTGCATTTTATTTGGGCGAAGGAGGCGTGTCATCCAAAAATATTTTGATGGCATAGTTTTTATATTGCATTAAGTAAACCTGCATGCCAAAATTGGTGTTTCTAGGTGCCGTTGTTACTGAGATATTCGCCAAAAACATGTATTTTTTCAGACGTATGACTGGTTTTACGCTTATTGTGGGCGTTAGTCGTATTGACTGACTAAATATGTTATGTCTGATTTTAATGCAATTTTCAATATCGTTTAAGATTGTTAGCCTCTTATCCACTGCGAAGTTACAAAACTATACATTAGGAAATACACGAGTTAGAGGAATGTAAAGTTTCCTAATTTTTAACGGAGGCAATATATTAATACTGCATATAGCAATCTGCATGCCGAAATTCGCTAAAAACATGTATTTTTCCGAGGATTGTCTGGTTTTTTGCTTATTGTGGGCGAATGGGGCGTGACATTAAAAAAAGGAACAATCTTGTATAGACTGACTAACTATGTGATCGATACTGACCAACTTTGAACTTGTAGCTATTACCATCTCTGAGATCCTTTCGTTTATACGGACCATATGGAGCTTCAATCTGCGTACCGCAAACCGCGGATCAACACCAAAAGTCAGCTATCTGGACATGTGGGCAGGTGTCTCTACCAGTAAGTGACGCTAAGCAGGCACGCTGTTACGTAAAAGCAAAAGTCCGGAATTTTTGGATATACAGCTGTTACCTCCCACCCAGCCGTTCCCTGGCTGAGTTCAGCAAATGCATCGACGACGAGCTCACCCACCGGTCATCGTTGGAGGTGATTTCAACGCGTGGGCGACAGAATGGCAGTTCCCGTCAACAAATGCTAGAGGAAGTATACTGGTGAAAGCGTACTCGACACTAGATCTTGTACTCCAGAACCATGGAAGTTCAAATACCTTTACCAGAGCAAAAGGTGAATCCATTATCGATCTCACCTACGCAAGATTGCTCGAAGAATGACATGGAAACTGAGTGATGACTACACCGCAAGCGACCATCAAGCTATTGTGCGTGAAGTCCACAGTAGCTCTCAACGTTCTGGCACAGCGACAAGACAGCACTACAGGGATGCAACACTAAACATTCAAGTATTCCGAGACGCATTTAGCTCCACAACGGTAATTGGCACGGCCGAGGAGATGGTCAGCCGGATAATGGATGGTGTAAAGCAGGCGTGTGATTCGAGTATGGAGAAGAGCAGTGCCTTTATCGGCTATAGGCTAGTGTATTGATGGAACCAGAACATCCACATGTAACGGTTGTGTTTTGATAATTCGCTACAAACATTAATTTTTTTATTGCATAACATTACGCTTAAGTGCATGCACGCGAAGCTGGCTCTTTTAGCATAGCGGCAACCTTTTTGATGCATGCTAATTAGAGTGTTGCAGAGCTTCTAGCGTTGACTCTCTCTCTCTCTCTCAACTTTACATTCACCGCTTACTACGGTAAAAAGTCCGAGCTTAATTAAAATTCTGCTCTATATGTTAAAAGCCGTTATGCAGCTAGCCTCGTTCTCTTTGCTGATCTTTAATTTACCTCTTACGCATTGTCCACGTCGGTTCAGTTTTTTTTTATTGCTGCACGTGTTGCAGAAAAGATTCAGCAGTGAAAATTTGTTTAAATAACAAATTAAATTTATTTAAATACTTCAAGTATTTAATTGTGCACAGTTAAGCCGACTGTAATACCCTCTGCGTTTTCGCCGTGACATACAACGTCAACAGAAGATACTTTCAATCTGATCCTAGCCCCTATATCAGTTGTGTGTGATGCAGAGCAGCACAATTATAACCATGCCCCCCGTAGAAGAAGATTGCAGCATAGAGAGACTCAGGAACCAGCCATCCAACAAGTCCACAGCAGAGAAGTGCAACGAGTAATGAATTTTCAATCTGATCCGAATATTGATCTATACCCGTTGTAATTTATTCACATTTCCTGAGCGAAAAAAAATCATCTCTCATTCAACTGATTATTCATGATTTATACTCGCTCTTAAAGTTTGTGCTTCAATCACTACTCGTGATTAAAAAAAGGCAACACTCGCACCTTACTCTGAGCGTAAGTTGCAAACACTCGATTGTGATTTGATTTTTCTGTCAGCTCAGCGTACGACACGCTCACAGAACGGTTGCTACTCGATGAGTGAGCGTTGAAAATGCGTGTGCTACTCGGTGCGTGAGCGTTCACACAAAGCGTGTGCTACTCGTACGTGATCGTACATTGACCCCGCGGCACTCGCTCTGTGAATGAAATTTAGGCGTTCAACGCCCTCTCTGCGAGCGTCTCGCTACTAAGTGTGTGAGCGTAAGATTATTGTGAGTTAAACGTTTGCCTCCCACATATGTGTATCCATACATACATACATATACTTTTGCACATCCACGTAAGTCGTATGTACATACATATGTCGAAGGGACAGTTATGTCTGGATTCTTTGCACTTTGAGCAGTGTGCCCCGTTCCCTTCGTTGGTGCCATAGTTAGAATGTTCTTCTTAAAGCCGCGTCTGTGCACTTCGAATGTTTCTGTACAACTCGCGACTGACTTCTTTTCTGTATACCACGTGCATCTCGCCAAAATCTATTGCGCGGCGTGCTTATGACACATTTGCCATCCTGCTCACTCGCACACATTCAGCCAATAGATAGTCCTGTCTCGCTCATCTTCTTCAACTCATGTACACAGAACGAACAGTAAGAAAAGGCAACACACCAAACACGTAGGCACGGAATCACACTCAATAAGAGAATTAACAATTAGTCCTCTTACCGACTCTCGGTGACATAAGGAATACAAGACGTCGATGAACGGTTGTTCTGTTTTCTTTATTCTTTCTTTTTTATAATTCGACACATACAATATTCATGTTGCGGCAGTTAAATTCAAATAATAAAAACAATGCTCCGACACATACATATGTATGTATGTATATTTCTACCAATGCCTGCAATAAAATTAAGGAAAACGGTAAATACGGCTCTCTCGCTCTCGCACATTACAAGAAGAGTGCACACAAAACAAAAAGGTCTTTGCTTGTGCGTCGCGACTCAGTCTATGCGATTCTCATAAAGTCGCCATTTGCTACTCGTTTGTTAAATTTTTGTGATACTCGCTCGGTGAGCGTTGAAAAGCAACGCTCAGTTTTCATTTATCCCTCATTGATTTTTGTGATACTTGCTCTGTGAGCGTTGAAAACCAACGCTCAGTTTTCTTTCATCCCTCACAGATTTTTGTGCTACTCAATTTTTTGTGAACAAAATTAACGCTCACATTAAAGTCAAACTATGACGCTCACTTGTTACTTGTACGATACTTAATTGAAAATGTAGAGCTACTACACTCGAATTGATTTGATTTTTTGTAGAAGTGAACAACAATCATACTCGAGTATAGCCGATGCAGTCCTCTGGTCCACAGCAAAGGTGTTAATGGGTCGTATGAGTGTGTATAGAAGCTTAAAAGTGTAGTGTATAAAAACTAGACATCTGCATGAGTGGTAAAATAAATACACAACATTCGAATACACATCTTCTATATTGAGTTGAGTGATTATGAGTGCATAGCGAAATGCGTATAACTGAGTTGAGTAAAATCCCGCAATACTCAGCTGCACAATACTACAACAAAGAGTATGACTGAGTATATGTAATAACTAGCAATATACCCGCAGCTTTGCTTGCGTTAGAGTTTGTGAAATTAAGAATGATTGAAAAAATGTGTATATACTTTAAAAAGAATATGTATATATTATTAATGGATAGCCAATATTGCAAATTATATTCCCCATTTTTCAAATATATTTTTTTATTTTTGGGTTTCTTCAATAGAAATATTTCACAATTGACAACGCAAAGAAAGTTCTGATCAGTACAACAATTATGTGCACTGATGTGTATTTATCATTGCTCAATGCTTAACGTATGTCTTATGAAGATGATTTTGTTTGTAATGTAGATTCATTACAAAGTTTGCTGCATCGTTTCATGCTGTTAATGTAGCGTATGCAACATTGCAAAATTAGTAAGCTGCAGCCTACCAAGATTAGTTTGCGACCTGTTAAAGTTCACTACTGCAATGGTATAGAGTGTCATATGGATGGATACTCGTGCTCCTTTGTATTGTTCATATCGAGGCTACTGCAAATCGATAGCTTAAAGATATTCAATGAACAAATTTTTTGAATGTAACGTAAAAAAAAGTCAAACATATCAGAGAGTATCGATACTTGGTATGTTGATAACACATGATGCTACTTTCATAAAAAGTTTAAAATTTCGTTATCGATACATCGATATTAAATTTTTATATATTATGTAGTGATATCATGGTCAATGCGATATACAAATAATAATACGATATTTTTTTGATATAACTTTGATAAATAAATAGATATTGTTAAACAAATATTAGGTTTGATTTTTTAAATAAACTAAAGAATATATTAATTTCTAGTAATTTGTCAATGTGCTTAAAAGAATTCTGTTATTTAGCAGCGCTGTTGAGTTGTTGCTGTTATTGTTCTATTAATAAGAGAAACAGCTGATTTGAACTATGTACATACATATGTATGTTTATCGCCGCAAAAAAAGTTTTGTTAAAAAAATTAAATTTGATTGTTAAGAGTTGTCTTGCAACTATTATATCATATGGCAGCTATATAATATAGTGGTTCGATCTGAACCAAAATCGGTCGGCATATGTATCTACGTGAGTTTGGCTGCGATATCTTAAGAAACAACAAAGTTTTTCATACTAAGACTATTTGAGCTTTAACCACGAAATTCACCCCCTTCCACTCCAAATTTCGCAAAAAGCCGTCTTATTGCATGATGAAGTTATGAGAGCTACGTTGTGTGCAAATTTCATGCATGTAGCTCTGGTAGTTTGGCCTGGGCGGTGATTGTAAGTCAGTCAGTCAGTTAGTCAGTCAGTGAGGACAAAGAGTTTTATATATGTATATATAGATGAGAGAAACGGTTTTGAATGTATTCGAGTTGTAAACCATTTGTTGTTGTTGTTTCTTTCTTACGACATATGAACAAAAACTGGTATAAACACAGCGTTTCTTTTTGTGTTTTGTTGTTTTCCCCCTTCCAATTTTGTGACTGCTGAGTTTCGGCGACGCAAACATACAACATAAATACTCAGAATATGTGTACTGCAACTCGGATAACTCGAATATTTTTAGATTTGCCAAACTTCTCATTCCGTCATACACTGAATTCATTCTTACTCAAATCGTTTTGTATGAGTAGAAACTTATACTTATACTTATACTCAATTAATCACTGTGCGATTTTTACTCACTCAATTCAACTCAATTGGAATATACTCAATTTTACCCTTCATGTGAGTGTAACCGTGCAGATGTTCAATAAAAACCAATTATAATGAGAAAAAAACCCTTAATTTTGGGTACCTATAATATTCAAAGAAAACAAAAGAATATTACGTTAAATAAGTTCGTGCAGCTGGTCTAAAAGCCCCGTGTTAAACCCCATTGATGTTGTTGTTGTTGCAAACGCAGAACAACAAGAATATGCAAAGATTGTATAACTTTTAACAAAACTGTGATAGTATTAAACAAGAAAGAAAATGTCAGTCGGGCATGCCGACCGTATGATACCCTCTGAGCTTCGTTTCCAATTATATAAGTTCGAATTGGAGTAGCTGCTGCAAGAACTTAACATGCACAAATATTTGTATGTCTATCTCGCTCGCACGTTTTTCGTTGCTTGTGTGCGCAGTTCAGTGCAATGCACGTGGCTATGCCTTGCTTGAAAGTATCGATTTTCGTGGTATGACAAACTTTTTTAATTATAGTCCGATTTTGATGCAAATTTCACAATCGTTTGATATTATTTGTCTGCAAGTATACGCAAAGCTACAAAACTATACGTTAAGGAATAATTGAGCCAGCCGCTTGCAAAGTTACACAGAAATGGTGCTTTTGGTTGGCGAAGGAGGCGTGTCATCCAAAAAATGTTGATGGCATTGTCTTTATTTTGCAAATGGCAACCTGCCTGTCAAAATTGGTGTCCCTAGGTGACGTAGTTACCGAGATATTCGCAAAAAACCTGTATTTTTTCCGAGGTATGTCTGGTTTTTCGCTTATTTTGGGCGAATGGGGCGTGGCATCAAAAAAAGGAAACAAACTTGTATTGACTGACTAAATATGTGGTTGATACTGACCAAGTTTGAACTTGTAGCTCTTACCATTTCTGAGATCCTTTCGTTCATACGGACGGACAGACGGACATGGCTATATCGACTCGGCTGTTGATGCTGATCACGAATATATGTGGGATTTTTATTATAATATTGTTTATTAAAGTTTAAATGATTAGATTGAACTTAAATTAGTACGAAAACTAGCCACACAGGCAACTCAATGTCTTTAACCCTTAACGCACAGAGCAGGTTAACACTTTACTCCAACTAGCCACTCAGGCAGGTTAGACGTCGTCGTCGTTTTCTTCGCACTAGCTAGCGAACTTTCTTGCCTCACTCTCGGCAGAGAACTCCTCTTCTTCAATCCGTTTTCGGCTATCGGATCTTCGTCTTATCGATATCATCTCGTGTCATCGTTGCATTTCGTTTGTCTAGGGTGTCATCGATATTTTAAAGGGTAGGTGGCAACACCAACCCACATATATATATACTTTATGGGGTCTGCCACGCCTCATTCTGCCTGTTACATACAAATCGCCTATGACAAACCCAATATACCCCCTCAGAGGGTATAAAAAAAAAAAAAGACAAGACCAAACTCGACGGTTTTCCCCTATTTCCAATCGAACTGCATCATTACTTTTTATACCCTCTGAGGGGTATATTGGGTTTGTCAGAAGAGGAAAAGTATGTAACAGGCAGAAGGAGGCGTTTCCGACCCCATAAAGTATATATATTCTTGATCAGCATCACAAGCCGAGTCAGACTGAGCCATGTCCGTCTGTCCGTCCGTCTGTCCGTCTGTCTGTCCGTATGAACAAACAGATCTCAGAGATGGTAAGAGCTACAATATCCGTTTTAGTCAGTATCGACCACATATTTAGTCAGTCAATACAAGAATCTTTTTTTTTTTCGATGCCACGCCCCATTCGCCCACAATAAGCGTAAAACGAGACATACCTCGGAAAAAATAGAGGTTTTTTGCGAATATCTCGTTAACTATGGCACCTAGGGACACCAATTTTGGCTTGCAGGTTGCTAGATGCAATATAAAGACAATGCCATCAAAGTTTTTTGGATGCCACGCCTCCTTTGCCCACCCCAAGCAAAATTGCGTTGTAACTTTGCAAGCGGCGGGCTTACTTATTTCTTAACGTATAGTTTTGTAACTAAGCTTTTATTTGCAGACAAATAATATCAAACGATTGTGAAAATTTCATTAAAATCGGACTATAAATAAAAAAGTTTCTCAAACAACGAAAATCGTTACATTCAAGCAAGGCATAGCCACGTGCACACAAGCAACGAAAACGAATAACGTGTGAGCGAGATAGACATACAAATATGTGTGCATGTTGCAGCAGCTACTCCAATTGGAACTCATATAATTGGAAACGAAGCTCAGAGGGTATTACACGGTCGGCATGCCCGACTGACATTTCTTTCTTGTTTGAGTTACAATCATGGTTTCATACAAAATTTTTTGTTGAAGTTTTTCATCAAAGTGGCACATAGTAAGAGAAAGGCACAATTTTCTTTGGTCTCTAATTTTGTAATGTTGACTTTTTTTGGAAACTTTCTTTGGCAAAGCTTCTCAGAATAAGTCCGTCATTAATTTCGTAGAAGACTGTAAACCCCAAAATCAATGTTTTAAGTGTCCTTATAGCTAATATGTCGGAATAACTGAAATATAATCCATTTTATCAATGTTTTTTTCCTCACGTTTCGTCAATATTTTAATTTACCTAACTTAAAGACTTAACTAAAAGAAGTAAAAAATTTGCTTTGCTCATTGTTTTTTTGTTTTAATTCTAATGTTTACCATTGAAATCAAAGCAATAACTAAATACATTTATGAAGATGTTCAAAATTAATTGCTTAATTTTTATTGGTTTCTAGAACACATGGTGTTTGAAGAGGAGTAGAAGTTACTTTGATTTAGGGAATCTTTACAAACATGTTGCAACAAAGATTATGGTTGGGAAGATTGAAGAACGCGTGTGTCGATTATAAGCTGAGACTTCGCTTCTTTTACAGATAAGTTTGCTCGACGGATAAAACCTCTTTTTAGACCCTGAGCTCTTTGAAAAAGAGCAAAAGGGACTAATGATTTTGTGCGAAAAGTTGTCTGTCTGTCAGCAAGTATAATAGCTAGAGATTCCATTCTTTTTGCAGAAGCTTCGTAGCTCTGTTACGCAGATCAAGTTTATTTTCAAATTTGGATGCCACGCCCCCTTTCCCCACAATTTGAGAAACAGTGGGATTATCTCGATTTTTGACTTTCTTAATATGAAAGACCAGTCTACAGTCGGACAAGCTCTATTATAATCTTTCTTACTCGTTAATTTAATTGTTTTGCTTTTTGTTCCCGGCTCAAATTAATTTTAAATGAGATAGGAATCCTTTAAAAGTAAAGTTTATAGCAGAGCTATTGAGTAATGGCAAAAAAAACCCACCCCATCCCGAACAGAGCTGTTGGTACCGGAGGATTCCACCGCCTGTATCTCAATAGCCCGAGAGTTACCGCAATATCATTCACCTTTTTTCTCTTCTTACTCGCTGTGATGCTACAAATTTTAAATTTTAAATTAAATTAATTAATCGGAGTCTGAGCTGGAGTCTGTTTATTCAATTTTTTCTAAAAGAAGACCTTCATTAGGTTCTGCATTGAATTTGTCCTTGAGTTTTTGCGTGTATGCTTTGGTCGAAAGTTTCTAAAATCCTTATTTCTTGCTTTCGAGGCTTCTTCTGACATCATACCAATTGGAAGAGGAACAGCACAACATAATGTCGGCTCCTTGAATTAGAATTTTATGAACCGATCTACGTATATAAAACCAGGAATTTTCTTTAATAAAAATCTTTGCTGTGTCCAAGGCAAACTCACGGAATCGGTTGACGTTTGCGGCATATCCTGACGCCATAGAACGAAAAATGATTCCAAAATTTTTTATAAGTATTCCATTAACTCCAGTTATAGGTAGTCGATATTCTATGTGCAGCATGCATTCAAAACAGCGAATCCAAGCATGAAATGTTGATAGTCCATAGTCAAGGAAGATTTCATTTATTGACAATTCCAAAATAAGACTCAAATTGTTTATATTTTAAGGTGAAGCATTATAAGTCCCGCATGTTTGGGTTTGTGTGTCTGCAATCACGCTAAAGCCTTTGCCATCAATCAAAGTCAATTGCAATTTATGTTGAGCTCTAAACATGCAAAGACTAGTGCGCTTAATGTTTGAAATTTGTTCTTTAATATTTTCGATCTCATCTCGAATTAGTTCCACTAATTCTTTTGCAAACAAATTTTGAGGCATTTGCAATATCGAGTTGATGATGTCCGTGGATTTTTCCACAATATCCTGCTTTCATATTGCATTTGTAAAGGCATAATGCAAATGGCAAAAAATGTCCATCCAGACAGTTTACCAGTGCATTCTTGTGGAAACACTTTATCTTTGTCCAACCATCCTTTGTTCTTCTGCTGAAATCGTTCATAACCTCTACAACAATCTCGCCATTTATAGCACAATTTTTTGCACAGCGCTACAACGCTGTCGTCGAGTGTGGTTCGGTGCGGGGCAGAGAAACGAAAAGGCAGTTAGTTCAATTTTGGATCGTGAAACTCGCTGCGCTATTAGTTAAAGCCATGGAGAATAATAACGACGCTCCGACATCAGAAGTGGGATCAGCACCACCTCCTGCATTCTCAGAGGATCAGTGGCGTATAATTTTACAAATGCAGAACCAGAATCTGCTGGAGCTTGCAAGAACCATGCAAGCGTCAACACGCGACTAACAGCAGACTCGTGGCGTAACTTTGCCAAAATTTTTCTCTGACACTGCAGGTGCAGATGCCTCAAAGTGGTCCATCACAGCTGACATTATATTAACGGAGCAGCCCCTAGAAGGAAGCAGACTCATCATAGCACTAAGTGAAGCTATGGTGGGCAGTGCCTCACAGTGGCTAACTCAAATTGCATATCCCGGCATTAAGTGGATAGAATTTAAGGAATTATTCCTCCGCCGCTACGAAAATAGTGAAACGCCGTCGGCAATGTTTCTAAATCTACTAAACAGTCGCCCAACTAACGGCGAATGTCTTGCGGTTTATGCTAGCCGTTTGGTGACCACTCTAACTTCCAATTGGAAAAACAAAAACATCGAAGAAATTGCTGTGTCAATTGTGCTCGCGCATTAAGCCAATGTGGATAACCGCTTGGGACGGATTGTGTTCACGTCAAAAGTTCAAACTAGAAGTGACTTGCAATCCGAACTAGGCGCATTCACCTTTAAAAAACATCGTAATGCCGATCGTGATGACGACTCCGGACCTGGACCTGACACCAAGAAAAGGAGAATATTGACAATAGTGTGCCATTTCTGCGGCAAACCAGGACATACAATTGCTGAGTGCAGAGCCAAAATGCGACAAAAGGGCGACGGGACATCTCAGCGAGACAAGCCAACTGTTACTTGCTTCAAGATCGGCCAGCCTGGACACTTTGCAAATCAATGCTCGAAAAAGGAACCAGCAAGTATACAGGGAGCATGCCAACGGAAGACTGTGAACCAGTGTTTTGTACCAGAGCCAACTGGAGTGATGATGCAGCTCGGTGAGACTTACCCAATTTCTTTTGATTCTGGCGCGGAGTGTTCACTCATTAAAGAAAAAATATGTAGTAAGCTAGCTGGTAAGCGTTTTAACAGCACTATCATGCTAAAAGGTATAGGCGATGCTGGCATATATAGCACCTTACAAATATTAAGCCAGGTCACCATAAATGAGAACGCATTTCAAATATTGTTCCATGTAGTGCAAGATAATCATTTGAAAAGCGACATTGTTATTAGCCGCGAAATTCTTAAACAAGGATTTAATGTCACTATATCACAAAACAAGTTTGAAGTAGCAAAAGCCAAAGCCGTAAATATTTGCTCAATAGATAGGGAACCAGTTGACCTTACAAATCTTGATACCGAATTGTGCGGAACTGATAAAAACAAACTAATAAAAATGCTTGAGAATTACTCCACTGCTCTTATAAAGGGGACACCATCCACACGAGTCACGACAGGGGAAATGAAAATTCGCTTGATTAACCCAACCAAAACTGTACAACGCCGGCCCTATAGACTTAGTCCTGAAGAAAGAGACATTGCCTGAGAAAAGTTAAGTGAGTTACTTAAATGCAACATCATTCGACCCAGCTGCTCCCCTTTCGCTAGTCCTATGTTGCTTGTCAAGAAAAAAAATGTGTCGACTACAAAGAGTTAAACTCTAACACAATCGCAGACAAATTACTTCACGTGTCTTGATATGGCGAGTGGTTTCCACTAAATTCCTAACTACCCTGATTCGATAGAATACACCGCATTTGTGACCCCGGATGGTTAATATGAGTTCCTGACCATTCAGAGAACTGCAACGGGTATACTCGAGTATGATTGTTCACTTCTACAAAAAATCAAATCAATTCGAGTATAGTAGCTCTACATTTTCAATCGAGTATCGTTCACGTAACATGTGAGCGTCATAGTATGAATTTAATGTGAGCGTAAATTTTGTTTACAAAAAAACGAGTAGCACAAAAATCACAGACACGTGAGCGGAGTGTGAGCGAAAATTTCGTTCACCAAAAACTCGAGTAGCACAAAAATCTGTGAGGGATGAATGAAAACTGAGCGTTGGTTTTCAACGCTCACGAGCGAGTATCATAAAAATCAGTGAGGGATGAATGAAAGCTGAGCGTTGGTTTTCAACGCTCACGAGCGAGTATCACATAAATCAGTGAGGGATGAATGAAAGCTGAGCGTTGGTTTTCAACGCTCACGAGCGAGTATCACAAAGAATCGCATAGGCTGAGTCGCGACGCACAAGCAAAGACCTTTTTAGTTTGTGTGCACTCTTCTTGTAATGTGCGAGAGCGAGAGAGCCGTATTTTATGGCATGCGTTCGTAGAAATATACATACATATGCACATACGACATACGTGCATGTGCAAAAGTATATGTATGTATGTATGGATATATGTATGTCGAACGCTCACAGAGCCGGCGTCGCTGCGTCGCGAACGCTCACAGAGCCGGCATCGCTACGTCGCGAACGCTCAAATTTCATTCACAGAGCGAGTATCGCGGGGTCAATGTACGATCACGTACGAGTATCACACGCATTTTGAACGCTCACGCACCGAGACGCACACGCATTTTGAACGCTCACTCATCGAGTAGCACTCGCTTTTTTAACGCTCACTCATCGAGTAGCAACCGTTCTGTGAGCGTGTCGTACGCTCAGCTCACAGAAAAATCAAATCACAATCGAGTGTTTGCAACTTACGCTCAGAGTAAGGTGCAAGTGTTGCCTATTTTTAATCACGAGTAGTGAGTGAAGCACAAACTTTCAGAGCGAGTATAAATCATGAATAATCAGTTGAATGAGGGATGATTTTTTTTCGCTCAGGAAATGTGAATAAATCACAACGGGTATACATCAATATTCGAATCAGATTGAAAATTCATTACTCGTTGCAGTTCTCTGCTGACCATGCCGTTCGGACTCAAAAATGCGCCATCCGCACGCAGTCAAGCGTGCCTTGGGTGACTTGGCCTATTCATACGTGATTGTTTACATGGACGATATCATGATCGTGTCACCCACAGTCGAGTTAGGATTGGAAAGGTTAAAAACAGTACTAGACATTCTCACAGATGCTGGATTCATTTTTAATGTTAACAAATGTAGCTTTTTAAAAACAGTCGTTCAATATCTGGGAAATGAGGTAAGAGCAGGGGAAATTCGACCAAACTCGCGGAAGATTGTTGCGTTAACATCGTTACCTCCGCCACAGACGGTTTCTGGTGTACGACAGTTTATTGGTCTTGCATCCTATTTTCGCAAATTCGTACCCGGATTCTCTCAAGTCATAAAGCCGTTGTATTCCCTAACATCAGGAAGGGAAAGTTTTGCGTGGACTACTGAGTTGGAAAGCATTCGCAAGAAAATTCCGACTATTCTTACAAACGAACCAGTTCTGGTAATATTCGACCCGCAATACCCTATAGAATTACACACCGACGCTAGCTCAATCGGATTTGGTGCCATGCTTTTACATCGGATTAACAATAAGCTTCACGTTGTAGAATATTTTAGCAAAACAACTTCGGCAGCCGAGTCTAGGTACCACTCTTATGAGCTTGAAACTCTGTCAGTATTTGCATCCGTTAAACATTTCCGTCACTACTTGCTTGGCAGAGAATTTGTGGTTTATACAGATTGTAACTCGTTAAAGGCATCGCGAACCAAAATAGACCTAACTCCTAGAGTTCATCGTTGGTGGTCTTATTTACAATCTTTCAAGTTTGACATACAGTACAGAGAAGGAAAACGTATGGCACATGTCGACGTTTTATCTAGAAACCCAGTTACTCAGAAACAATTAATTGTGGAAAAAAATCCCGAAAAGCGAATAAACATAGCAGAAATCTCAAATAATTGGTTGTTTGCCGAACAGCAATTGGACCCGGATATTGTTGCCCTTGTGAGTAAACTGAATTCCGATGAGCTACTAGATGAAGTAACTAAAACATATGTATGATTTGAGAAAAGGGATGTTGTTTCGTAAAATCCAAAAAAATGGTAAGACACGATGATTCAGATGGTCAGTAGTTAACCAGGTACATGAGTCAATCATGCACCTTGGTTGGCAAAAAACACTTGACAAAGTTTACCAATTTTACTAGTTTGAGAAAATGAACAAATATGTCCGTAAATTTGTTGACAATTGTATAACCTGCAGGACAGCAAAGTCACATTCCGGCAAAGTTCAAGCAGAATTACATCCTATACAAAAAGTTAGCATCCCTTGGCACACTGTCCATATGGACATTACTGGCAAATTAAGTGGTAAAAGTGATCTAAAGGAAAATATCATTGTTCAAATTGACAGCTTCACAAAATTCGTACACCTTTACCACCACACTCTCAAAATAGATACGGAGAGTTGTATCAGGGCCATAAAGTCTTCAACTTCCTTGTTTGGTGCACCAACACGCATTATAGCTGATCAGGGTAGATGTTTTTCAAGCGCGCAGTTTGCAGAATTTTGCTGTTCAAAAACCATAAAACTTCATTTAATCGCGATTGGGGCAAGTCGTGCTAATGGACAAGTTGAGCGCGTTATGAGCACGCTCAAGAACCTATTAACTGCAGTCAAATTAAGCCAAAGGCCCTGGCAAGATGTTCTCGGCGAGGTGCAGCTAGTTTTAAACTGCACAACAAATCGGGCAACTAAGGCCAGTCCCTTAGAAATGTTAATAGGGAAAGAAGGTCGACCTCTTGGATTAGTTCCTCCATTGGACACAGAATTGGAAGTAGACTTAGACTTCACACGGGCTCGAGCAAGTAGCAGTATGAAATCTTTAGCCTCTTTCAACAAAAATCGATTTGATAAGTCCAAGGCCGCCGTTGTAAACACAGTGTCGGTGACTATGTCCTTCTCAAGAACGAGGAGAGACACCAGAAAAAACTAGACCCAAAATTTAAGGGTCCATTTTTGGTAGTTAAAGTCCTAGACGGCGACAGATACATGTTAAAGTCGTTGTCGAGTAAACGATTATATAAATACTGTCACGAGGACACAAGAAAACTTCCAGAAAAAAATGTGCCCAATGAGCTGGACATTGATTATGAAGATCCAGGCCCGTCAAATGGTCTGATAGAAGCTGAGAGTGAACCGTCCAAGTGAGACGAAGGTTATCCGTCCAAGTGAGACGATGATTGTTTCTTTTTGAATTAAATTTGGAATTTTAGTTAAAGAAAATGTAAAATCGACAAATTGGCAAAATATTATGTAATGAAAACAAGCATCATGTTTTATTTTTGTAACCTGCATAGGTGAAGCTATTAAATTGAATTGAAAGAAATAAGTTTTCAAATGTTTTAATTAAGAATAAATGTTAAGTTTGTATGAAAGAAATGTTGAACTGAATATTTTATCAGATGGTTATCCGTCTAAGAGAGACGATTGTTAATGGTTATTGATTGGATATCCATAAAAGAGACGATGAATTAAGTTTGAAATCTATTACAGAGACATTTTTGAAGTTAATGTTTGGCATATTACACGAGGACGTGTCAAGGTCAGTTAGTTCAATTTTGGATCGTGAAGCCTGCGCACCGAAACTCGCTGCGCTATTAGTTAAAGCCAGAGCTGTTAAAACAAAGCATTCGAATATATATTTTACGTTCGAATGCTTTTTTTAATAGCTCTGATTAAAATGGCCGCCAAACCCACCGGAACATCCTCCACAGATTGTTGGGGTCATATCGAATCCAGTAGAGCTATTGGAAAGTCCCAAAGGGGTGGGAAAGTAAAAAAACAAATTTAGTTCATAAGTGTGTATTAAAATCAGAGCTGTTAAAAAACGCATTCGAATATATATTTTATATTCGAATGCTTTTTTTTAACCGCTCTGGTTAAAGCCATGGAGAATAATAACGACGCTCCGACATATATTATAGCGTTGTACTGGTCTTCTGACATTTTGGACCTTTGTAATATATTTGAAAAAAACAAAGTTGTTGCGGTAACCTTTGCTTTCCTTGTGCCATACATCAAACAGAGTACATTTGCGTACCGACATGGTGCCTAAAAAGTCAAATATTATGAATCGAGAAATATGGAACAAGTACCAAACATACATTTCTTGTAATCGCAAATTTTAAGCTGATTAATTTTTGGAAAATTTGAAATTGTGCTGGAACATGCACGCCATGCACTTAAAAGTCTAAATGTAAATTTCAGAAGAAGAGGGATAAATTTTATCTGACCTAAGATTTAAAACGGAGGTTTTTGGGAAAATATAAGAGAAGTACGACCTTATTTGACGATTAATTATTAAAGGCGATTAAAAACTTTCAGCTGCCAAAAAATATAAGAGGAGTGCGGCCTTTTTTGGCTATGCAGCTATGCAATAATAGGAAAACCGTTGACTCTGTTGTTGAAAAAAGGATGCAGAGCTTATTATAGTTTGACCTCAAATACAGCCGATCAAAAAGCTAAAAGAGACTGTGATGGATGAACCAATGTCTTTATCAGCAGAATTTTAACATATACAGCTAAGTTTCGTGAAGTATTACTTGTTTTGAGCGCGCTTGAGCGCGCAAGTAAAAAATATGTGTTCCTGGTAAAGGTTTCTTAATACAGACCTAAGAAGTTTCTTTAGCTCTTTTCAGCTCTTTTTCGAGTAAATTGGCATGTTGCAAAAAAAAATATGTTGCTGGAGGTTTGCGACAGCAACAAAAGCGATGATCTTGCATTAATCAGGCGGACATAAAAAACAATAAAAAAAATTTCAGTCGGGCATGCCGACCGTGGAATATCCTCGGAACTTTGTTTCTATGAGGTATGTTTCATGTTTATAACGCCACCCATATTTTTGATTTTTTGCTGAAATTGTACATTTTTCGCGACTATGATATACTAATGAAATATCTGTTTGGGTACAACAGCAATGCACACGAAGTTGGGACTTTGTTCAGATAACGGTACTTTAGCTTTTGCGAGAAATCTATTTTGAAGCTGTTTCACATTTATAACGCCATATCTTTGTATATCCTGATCAAGATTGTTTGAAACGGACATCCAGTTTTCATTTGTTGAATAACTAAAAAGTTGTTTGAAATACAATGTAGTATGTATACAGTGATGCCATAAAATCGGGTGATTAGTTTTGGAAAATAATATTTCTTGGAGGTTATGGAAGCTGGAAACAATGTAGCACAAAATCGTATAGCATAAAATACAAAACATATCTGCCCCAAAATCATATAGGGAATCTTGTTAAACAAGCCTGGAACTACATTATCCATTGTTTTCATTTATTAGGCTTTCTCTTCTAGTACTTTTAAATAAACAAAAATAGTGAAAAATTGGTGGTTTATTTAATCTACATGAAATCCAAATAAAATTTTCTGAACCTGTCAAAACTTTCAGGCCAGGACTATATGCAAAAAAAAAATTTTTATTGAATGAAGTATATTCTTAAGGAAAATATTTAAACATATATTTTTTTTTTGCACTTGTGATCATTTTATTTTTATAAGTTTATTACATCAAAAGACGATTTTGTGACCATAGTACAATGCTCTACTTTAAATAATGGCCTTTTTAAAAGTTAAATTTAAATGCCAATATCTTGAAAAAAAACTCCACCATCTTTAAATATTAATATGCCGCATTGAAAATACAATAAAAAATAAAATATAATACAATGTAGTAGCCGATAGGTCACGAAACAACACTGGGTTTGTGCTTTTGGTTTCTGCTTTTATTTCTAATTTGCATGTAGTGTTGGAAAACAAATTATAAAAAAAAATGTTTCTATCGATATCACATTAAAAGCAACAGTAAAAGCTCTATGAAATACTGTCGATATTTATCCCTCATCGGATTTTAATCCAATTAAAAACTTTTGGTATAAGCTACAAACCCTTAAAAAATATATTTACTCTTTCACCCAAAAATAATAATTTACAAGGAATGGCAAAATAAAGAAGACAACGAAAACCGCATAGTTACTGTTAAATTAAATATAAAAATTTCTTTTTTATTTATATTAATTATCTTAACTTTGAATGACTCTCATCCCTCTTAGCTTATATTATAAGCATTAATTTTAAATTTCTAATATGCAGAGCTGTATTCCGATTTGTTGGACTGATTTGTCGCATCGCTTATCGCGCGCTCAATGACATAACCCCAAAGCTCTTGTAAATGTCGTTTGGAGTAGAGCAGAACAATTCTTACAATCAATAAAATATGGACATCTCTTTTGTATTTACTTTTGGAGGGCAATAAGTATGCTACTCCTATTGGAAGCAGTTACCTGCTGTGAGAGTGCTTTAAAGTTTAGCTTGAGCTTTATGTTTGCAGCTTAATGCGCAGGACTGTTTGCTAGCTGTACGAGTAAGTGGTTGCAGATTTTAATGTGGAAAGTGGAATAAAAAGTTTTTTATCGAGTTGCGTTAAGTTTTTCGTTCAAGCAGTGTCGCAAAATCGGTGAATGTTCGGAACAAAGCGGGGTGCTTGCTTTTTAATTGGGATAGATAAAATATAAATTGTTATCTGTTCTGATATCCAATGCTTACAAATTAGGCAATTTAGCTATTTATGTACATATATTATGTTTGTATGTATTCAAAAAAAAATACGGGTCGAGTGATGAACTTTCAAGCGTGTGTAAGGCAATATAAAACTTGAACTTAGAAAAAACAATTAATAGCGGTAAAGTAGACTTCTGGTATATGTATTTAGAATTCACATCAGCTGCTATTTACTCTTGTCTTTTTTTATATTGTTTTGCCTTGTTAGTATTTCATTGTATGAAATTGCTAAACTACCGTTAGTTCTCCAGCTCCTACATTAATCTACATATGTACATGCATATGTATATGTACATATATTTACGCGTACAATCAAAACGTGTGTATATTCACGTACATACATATGTATGCGAGTGTCCGTCCGTGTGCTCGAGTTGGGCCAAAAAAGCTAAAAGCATAAGCTTTTGAGCGACGAAAACTTCAGTTAGTTGTTAGTTTTGACAATGAATGAATGTTCCGTGAATGCTTCAAATGATGAATGAATTTTATTAGTTGTTACAGAATTACATTTTATTTACATACATAAATGTGTACATTTATGTACATATGTATGAATGAACAGTCAGCAAAACAATATTTTGAGCTTTTTGATTTTTCAATTAGCAAACATTTTTCATTCGAGACTTTAAAAAAATGTTGAACATAACAACGATTAATTCTTAATAAAAATTGTATCCATTTAACAAAAAAGTAAAAGGCCCAAAGATTCATAGCAATTGTATATTAGTAAATTTTAATATAATCGTCTTAGTAACTCTTGTTAATGTGGCGGAATCTTTCTTGGTACTAGTTATTGTTGCCAAAAATGTCTGTATTACTGTATATATGCATGTATGTATGTTCGCGTGTATGTATGTGAAATGGGGTCAATTCTTAGAACAAAATTAGCTCAAATTCCTTTTAATGTCATATTCAAAAATTGTACAAAAATTTACATGTTATATGTACATCGATAACAAAAAGATTTTTAATAAAACTACAAAATATAATATTAAAAAGTGTTTCGACAATTTTAAAATACAATAATACTATTGTAACATTTTTAAAATTGATATTGTAATATTTAAAATATATTTAAAAATTATATTATTGTGAATGTTGAAGCCTAAGATATTTGAATGTAAAATATGTCACAAATTGTAAAAGTTATGTTAAAAATCAGTGAATCATTAAAAGGACATTGAAAAATCGGGACTCAGTGTATTAAATAATATAAATAGAATTCGTGAAAACATAACATGCTAATTTTATCGAAACCAGAAGAACCGATTCAACGCATACAAAATAAATCAAACAAAAACTATTTTGTGAATTAGCTAACCAATTAACTGAAAACCCGGTTGATGTCATAATATAAATAAAAGTCTAATAGGAACTTAAAATTCGCATTAGAGCTCCAGCACCGTTGTTGCCAAAAAATATTGCACCTTTTTGGTTTCTAGTTTAATGTACAGTTGTTTCTACTGTGCCATGCGGATGGCGTGCCACTCCCGACCAATGCGTATTGAGGTTAATCTTGCCTAATATAATAATGGCCGAGCGGTCGTTGCAAGAGTATCAGAAATTGGATTTAGTGACGGTACGTTTTTTACCTATTCTAGTGAAACTACTAAAATTGCATTATAATATTTATAATAATAATAATAATTATTATTATTTGCATGTTTAGACACTTATGTCTCAATGTTTGTATGATATCGATCTAAATAATTTATTGACTTGAAAAGAACGATACTGTTGAATAAAACATTGTGCTAACGAACATTACTATTTTTCAATGAGTTTTTTCGATATTGTTATGTATTAGGTTGGAGGCAGCTCAAAAAGCAGCACTAGCAGGAAATCAGCAGGACTCCCTAGGTGGGGAGCTTTTGGGTCAAAAACGAGCCCGTCACACAGCTGATAGAATGGGTGGCCCAAAAAAAGAAGAAACTCCACCAGGTGGAGGTCCAACCTCATTGTTTATCTTAACAGAGGAAAATCCCATAAGAAAGTACACACGATTTATCATTGAATGGCCGCCCTTTGAGTACGCTGTGTTATTGACAATCATAGCCAACTGTGTTGTGTTGGCACTAGAGGAACACTTGCCAGAAAGCGACAAGACAGTATTGGCTCAAAAACTGGTAAGCTTCTGTAACCTGTTTTTTTTTTTTCATTTTACAGAAACATATTTAACTTTATTCTATAACAGGAAAAAACAGAGGCCTACTTCATATGCATTTTCTGTGTAGAAGCATCGCTCAAGATCATTGCTTTAGGACTTGTTCTGCATAAACACTCCTATCTCAGGAATATTTGGAACATTATGGATTTTTTCGTTGTAGTGACGGGGTAATTATGTGTTTCAATACTTTGAATTCATTTATACGCTTTTATACTTTGGTTACGATCCTGCAATCCAATACTTATTTTTATTTCACTTTTAGAATGTTATTCTTCGTTTTTTTTTTTTCGTTTATAATTAAATTTATTGCGAAATATCGACTCAAAATATTTTAAAATTCAAAAAAAAAAAAAATAATAATTTTTTGATTAATAGTGTTAAACAATTTTATATTATATATTTAGTTGATATATATATTTAACAGCAAAACTGAGTTAAAATCTTTTTTTTTTTTTTTTTAAATTTATGTTTGTTGAATTTTATAAACTATGAAGAAATCAAATATGGTAAACCATTTTTTTATTTTTGTAGTTTTCACAAATTTAAGAACATTTGAAACGAATATATCTTTTATACCGCTCAACAGGATAGGTACCAAATTAAATGAACTAATTAGAGTTTAACTAGTAAATAAGTAACGTTGCTCAATTACTTGACCTCAAAAATAATAATGATAATTTATCTTAATTGTGATCATCTCACTAAATGAATTAAGTTGTTAGTAGTTATCTTTAAACTATTTCTTATATTACTAACAAAAAATTAGGTGTTCAGGAAATAACTTTAAGAAAAGTTATTTTGTCAAAAACAAACACTTTATTATGGAAACATATTTAGTCGGGCGGCAATAATTTTTGAGTTATCAAAATTAAATTATATCAATATAATGTTAATTGATTCTTGTTACAATATGGTCTCAAAAATTTCTTAGTTAAGAGTTCAAGACGTGCGTTGTTTTGAAGCATATATTGGGTTTGTGAAAAACATGTAACAGGCAGAAGGAGGCGTGGCAGATCCCATTAAGTATATATATTCTTGATCAGCATCAACAGCCGAGTCGATATAGCCATGTCCGTCTGTCTGTCGGTCTGTCCGTATGAACAAACAGATCTCAGGGACGGTAAGGGCTACAAGTTCAAAATTGGTCAGTATCGATCACATCTTTAGACAGTCTATACATGTTTGTTTCCTTTTTTTAATGCCACGCCCCATTCGCCCACAATAAGCAAAAAAAAAGACATACCTCGGAAAAATACATGTTTTTAGCGAATTTCGGCTTGCAGATTGCTATATGCAGTATTAATATATTGCCTCCGTTAAAAATCAGGAAACTTTACATGCCCCTAACTCGTGTATTTCCTAATGTATAGTTTTGTAACTTCGCAGTGGATAAGAGGCGAACAATCTTAAACGATCTTGAAAATTGCATTAAAGTCACACATATTTGTGTGTCTGTCTCGCTCGCACAATGTTTTTTTTTGTTTTCGTTGCTTGTGTGCACAGTTCAGTGCATTGCACGTGGCTATGCACACAAGCAACGATAACGAACAACATTGTGCGAGCGAGACAGAAAGACAAATATGTGTGAATGCTCTTGCAGTAGTCACTCCAACTTAAACTTATATAATTGGAAATGAAACTCAGAGGGTATACTCGACTGCAATTTCCTTTCTTGTTTTACCTCTGGCTCTTTTCACCATCTATACCTCAATAAAAGTACGAGAAAGCTTAGGGCGCTTTTAATTACTCCTACCCAACAATAGCATTGGCCCCTATGACATGCACCGAAAATAATTTATTCAGATTATGATTGGTTTGTTCAAGCAGTGAACATATTACCTAGGTAGATGTACAAAATCAGACCCTGACCAGAGAACTGCAACTGGTATACTCCAGTATGATTGTTCACTTCTACAAAAAATCAAATCAGATCAAGTATAGTAGCTCTAAATTTTCAATCAAGTATCGTTCAAGTAACAACTGAGCATCATAGTATGATTTTAATGTGAGGGAAAATTTTGTTCACCAAAAATGCAAGTATCACAAAAATCACAGACACTTGATTTGAATGTGAGCGATAGTTTTGTTTACAGACCGAGTGTTCTGTCAGCGAAATGTGAATAAATCACAACGGGTATAGATCAATATTCGGATCGGATTAAAAATGCAATACTTGTTGCAGTTCTCTGACCCTGACTAAAAATTCATCACAGATAAAGCACTAAAAGCTGTTAACTGCTTCTGTATGCCATTCTGTTGTTATTTGTATTAAATACGGATAAACCACTAAAAGGTCGTGTCACACATTTAAAATCATTTAATACCTCTGGGTAGGTATCTTCAGTTCCATATTTATTTTGCTTATATAGCATATTTAAATTTTTGTTTTAGTAAACACTAAGTTATTTGGAATTGTTGTAGCGATTATATTGCACTTTTTTTTGGCAGTTTAAATAGACAGTCTTTATTTTTGTTAAATTTAGAATTGCTTAACTTAATTACTATTATAATTTTATAAAAGAAAAGTGTGTGTAAGAATTGCAGTGATTTTTTGTAGAATCGACTCGAATTGTTAAGGACATTATTCAACGATGAAGATTGGTCCTTTAAACACAGATTTGTTAGTTATTCTAAAGTTGAATATATTTAAATTATATTTCCTGTGTAAAATTAAATTAAACAAATCAAATCTAGGAAATTTTTAATTTGAATGAATGGAGTCTTTTCCACTCTGTGTAATATCCCTGACCATACAATACATAAATGTAGTTCCGATATTCCGCAGTGATGCAATAATAGTTCGTTCATTTCAGTGTTTAATAACACTACGCGTCTTTCGTGAGTTTTCTAACACTTGCTTTTCTGGTTAAGATTCAAATCCTAAATATATATTTAGATATGCCAAATAAAGTATTTTTTTGAATGCAAACATAAGCATCATCTCTCAGCGCATTAATGTTGGTCGGAATCTCAATAGTTTTTTTTTTTAACTTTTTGATTCTGAATACTCAGAAAATAATATAATTATTATTAATTATTATGTCTTATTGTGTACATAGTCAACGTATTGTTCATGTAAAATTTTAGCTCAAAACTAACAAATTTAATCGATTTCTGTGGAGTAACACTTTAGCGCAACACAGAATCACGCAGCAAATATTGCTTAAAGATTATTGATGAGGAATGAAAGAAGCTGGTTCAATTATTGTTGCGTTTATTAAGATAAGTAAACCGCATTGAGCGCGTTTATTCCTATCTGCCATCAATCTAAAACCTAAAACTTCATACATGTGAAACTTCAAATAATAAATGTGCTAAGGTATTTCACAATGTTGCAAGTTATTTCATAAGAACTTATGTATATATAATTATATAATTATCTGATGCGCAATATGTTGATGCTGCAAGAGAATATCATTTACCAAGAAGAAAATAGTCGGAAGAATTCAAATGTGTAGATTCATTCTTCAACAATTATTAACAAAACCTTGTAGAATCAGGTTGTATTAATACATTTTGTCCGTTTTTGTCCCTTTGCGAATAAATTGACATGTTGCCGTTGTATATGAGCTTTGGCTTTCCGAGCTGCTGGATGTTTGCATCAGCAACAACCGCATTGCCGACTACGTAATTTCTTGTGTTGTTGAAAATATGAAAAATATAAGTAAAATTAACTCACAAATGGACTAAATATTAAGCTAGAAGATGAAAGGAAGTAGATACATATAAAACTTATAAAATCCATGTGTGGTAAGTGAAATTTATAAATTTAGAATTAATTTCAGTAACTGATAAGATCGAGAAAATGTGAAATTTTCTTTAGGCCTAGCATTAAAAAAAAAATTGTATTAGTAAATTGAGTTTTTCATTGCACAGCAGAAAGCGTATGGCATGGCGGGGGTGGTGAAGGCGTGGTTTGATTTAAAAAAAAAAATTCTATTTAAGTCTTAGCAGTACTCAAAAATAAAATTTCAAGTCTAGCTGTATTTTTACGATTAATGTCAAAAAAATCTGGGTTTTCCCGTTTTCTCGTTCTGTTTGCATGCATGGGTGCGAATATGTGTATGCGCTGGCATCTCAATGTGCTGTTGACCATGAAATATATCCACGCACTTCAGGCTTTTTTCATTTTGTATACTTGATTCTCATCGAATGCACAAATTACGATTAATAGTGGCTCACTAAGATATCGAAACTTGTATTAAACCCAGTGGTTCAATTATATGAACAACTTAACAGTGTTTAATTACTCTCTTAATGTGTTTGATGATTTTGGTGATAGAAACAAGTAGCCAAAAATTCATAAACAAAACTTTCGTGATGTCTGATTGCAAGATAAGGAGTTTAAACAATGGATTCGCAAGTTTTACACTGATCCAACGCGAACTTATATTGCGTATTGCAAAGCCTTTTTGCTCTATCATATGAGTACTTGACTCAAATTACTGGCAATGAGAAGTAGCCTTATGTATGTGAAGCTGACAAACTAGATAGTATTTTAAGTATTCTGTAGTTAAATGTATGTAAATATAATTGTTTAATTTAAGAGCATAATTGTTTAATATGTTCCTTTTTAATTTAAGTGTTTTCAATTTTGGTTTTAATTTTTATGTTTCTTAAAATACATGTATACTTGTTGAACATGAAAATTTGAATAGTTTATCAAATTTTTTTTTTTTTTTTTTAATTATTTCAATACTTTCAATATTTCAAAAATACTCTATTTGTCCCATTTATGTATTGTATGGTTAGTGGTATTATATTCGAGATTCATAAAAGTGTAGTATATTTATTTGAGCTTAAAATAAGAAAAAGGAAAATTTTTAAACCCATGCACAGTGGCAGATTTGACGACAATAGCGGAATAAATTAAAATACTAACCGTATGGACATGAAATTTGGTACTTTTGATTGAACTGATACATACATATATTGAAATTATACCGCTCATATAACTCACTTAAAAAAACATTGATTTGTCACTTAAAATATTGTTTTTATTTAAAAGTCTTCTGCTTCGGGCTCAAATGAATTTTCAACTATGGGTTTGAATTCGAATCTTAGTCAGGTTCACATTCGATATCTTCTAAGGCAAGATTTCCGTCGACTTTAGTCGCGTAATCTTAAGATATATTTCGTTGTAAGCGACTGCTGCCTTCATAGTAATTCAGTTGTGGGCGACCGACGGAACACTATTCCACAGCAGCTCGTTCAATATGTAATGTCATTTTTGAATCAAGGAACTGTTGATGTTTTTCTTCTATATTTTCTATTTTTCATGGACATTTTGGCATGTACTTGAATATATAAGCGACAAAGCTAAAAATTTGTTTTATGTAAAGTTTATTTGCTGTCTTTAGATTTTTATTAATCTTCCAAAGCTCTTTTTTTGTAAACTAGTAAAAACTATAAGTACAAATAAAAGGGAAGTCTACTATGTACCTTTGGAACTAATTTATTGCAAAATAAATATACACATACAATGAAATATACCATATCTGTTACAAATTTGAAAAGAAATTTGTTCTTTTATTTTGTTTACTCTTAACCCTCTAAGGCTACTTTCCAAAATAATACATACATAATACGTGCCTTCAGGCAGGCTTATGTGTTAGAGGGTTAAAAAAACATATTTTGAAGAATAATAATTTCTGAGCTAGTGTAACTTGTGTTTATAACGTTATTAAGATCATAGGTTATGAGATGTAATAAGCTAATTTTATATTAAATTTTTCGTCTCAATTGAAATTTCATGAGACGGTAAAATGTGCAGTTCAATTATTCTGGCAGTTATTGTGTTTAAACCCTGAGCTCTTTTTGAAAATGTTGTTTTCTGCAAATAAAGTAAGAATTTTTGTCTAATAGACTGGCTTAGCTTGCTCAAATACTTTTGAATACAATGTTGAAAGAGGTTTTTATACTTTATTCGTTTTAACGCAACATGTGCAAAAATTAAAGATTTGTTTTGTTTTTTTTTTTTTTGGGATGCACCACAAATTTGGATGCACCACATAGTTTATTCCAAAGCTTGCGTAATCTGGACAAATTAAGTTTTGTTTTATAATACAAAACTTACGCTGGATGTTATTCATTTAAATAAATAATAAATAAATCATAGAAAAAAGATTTAAATAAAAGTTTTAAATTATTACATTACTTCTTTGGTAGAGGCGTGCCTTCGTGGTTTTAAGGTTGGAAAAAAAAAGCATTCAACTCATTTATAAAATTAGGAGTTTAGCTGACTCTAGGTAGGTCTATTAGTTGATATGACTATATCAACAACAACAAACAGTGCACAAAGTACTTGCCAGAAGGCAAGAAGCAAGGCTTGATAGTTTTATGAGATGCCAATCCTTATCATCAGTACCATTTTGCTGACTAACTCCACAATCCAAGCTCTGAGTAACATTTGACACTATTTACTTCATACACATCTTCCTATTCAAGTACTATGTATAAGCTGGACAGCATGGAATTTAAAAAAAAAGTCAACACATCTTAAAAATATTAGCAAGGTGACCTTTTTTTTTGGATAACAAAATAAATGCTCCAGATAGACTTAAAATTTTATTATTAGATACTTTTAACTTTAATTGTTTTTAATTTTTAGTATGAAATTTTAGAAGTTTTTAGAATTTACTACAAATATTATTTTCTTTTAAGTTTTGTCAAAAAACGATCAATATATTGGTACATATAAGAATGATGTACAAAATTAGCAGTTCTGTGAACTTTATTGTTATATAAATTTTTATTTCTTAAAGAACTGGCCCCTACAAGTATATCAGGTTTTTACTTTTATGCAAAGTTAATAAATACTCTTGCAATTTTAGACCAATTACTTCCGTTGTCATTTTCTTTTGCATTATATACATATATTGCTCAATTGTGTTATGAAAAAAATTAAGACTTATTTTTATATCCGTTCGAAATTCTGGAAATGCTCATATGTAATTCTTTAAGTTTGATAAAGATTGAAGAAATTGTATTATTCAGTCTCGCAATTCCTGGCCTAGTGTTCCACCGTAAATATAAATGGAATGCACGCAGGTTGATTTGGGAAATTCTGGTTTTTTCGTATTTTAACCAGTAATCATTCTTACAATGTTCTAAAATGTAATAAAAATACTTTTTAAATTAACAATTTCCATACGTGTGGCATTCCCAATGTCGAACAGTGTCATGACGATATTTGCTGAGGCCAATATAGATGTTGACTTACGCATGTTGAGATCTTTTCGAGTATTACGACCACTGAAGCTTGTATCCCGAATTCCAAGTAAGACTACTTTATTAGAGACATAATATACCACTCATTTAGGCCAGATAACTATATCCATTATTTCAGTAAACACTACTAGTACTTAGAAGCTAGTTCTATTCTAAATTATTATCAAAAACTGCTATAATTTCAATATAGGACCATTATAGATATTTAAAATATATTAAATAGTTTAAAAACACACATGTAGGGTGTTTTTTTTATTAGAGCCGCACGATGTTTTACAATAAATCTGATCTAAATATGAAGTAGATTGGGATTTATTATATAGTTTGGTAGATCACAAATTGTTCGGAATTTTTTTTAGGTGCAGTGACAGGCAAGTTAAAGCCTTGGCCAGTGCTTATTAAATTATGGAGTTTTTCGTAATTTTTTTATTACTTCTGAAAGCTCTTGAAAGTGCAAATTATTTTAATGTATTAAACGATAATGTAGCTGTTCCTAATCTCGAGGATTGACTGGACCGCAGTAATAACCATATACATATATAATATATTGTTGTTCTAATTATAGAGGCTCTAACTTTTACTTTTCAGAGCTTAAACCCCGAATGTTTCTGGGTACTAGTTCCATAATTTCTTCGAGTATTAGTTTTCATAGACGGTTGATTTTTAATTATTTATCAACTATAGCCCAAATAAAATACACCGACAGCCTGTCTGTCTGTATTTAAGCAGGTCTGTCTTTGCTGTAAGCATGCCAAATTTGTTTTAGATTTTTATCACGTTATTAAATAAAGCCAAAAATTTAAGACTGGCACGGGGTACATTATGGTCTGGTGAGCTCGAATATGCTTTTTTTTTATATATATATAATGAACTTACCAGGAAACATTTTACTAAATTTATTATTTTATTTTATTACATTTTGTGCAGTAAGCATTAAGTACCAAATTCCTTATACAACTAAATTGCACAATGATTGGACAACTATATCATATAGATGCCAAAGGAACTATCGGATGGCTGTACATAGTATGAAACTTTAATATTCATTTCTACAGGGCTTCAAGGGAACTAATTATAGTTGTATTATTCTTTTATATGCCCGTATGATATAACATCGAACCACCTATGAAAATTATTTTGGGTATTGCAGATGTCTTAACCAACCAGTATGGTGGTATTATCTATATCCTGACAAAAATTTAACAACAATGTTAAATAATCGATAAGATCATTCAGTTGAATCAGTTTTATTTGTAGTATTTTAAAATTATAATGTAATTGGTATCGATTTGTACTATGACCTTCATATTTATTAAGTTTGTTTTATATTTTTGATACAACTCCCCATTCGCCCACAAACTAACATATCTCGGAAAAAATTTATGTTCTTGGCGAATATCTTAGTGACTATAACACTTGAGGAAACCAATTCCGGCATGCAGGTTTTCTGAACATAACATAAATACAATATCATTATAAATTTTTCGGCCATAAGAAATAAATATATTTGTAAAATTTGCATGCACATTTAAAGAATATATACCGTACTGTACCGTTTAGTTACTTTATATTCATTTAGGGACATAAAATATCATGTAATCCGGAAAATCTCATTAGGACTTTAATCAAGAGTGCTTTTTATACAAAGAAAAATTGAAACCTTAACTTAGCAATATGTCAAATTTACCACTTATTTTAGTCACTAACAAATAGAATTATAATAAATCTAACAATTTTCCCACACACAATAAAATGTTATAAACCAATATTATTATAATTATTATCATTACAATATATTAAAAGGGTAATTTATGGAAACTGAAAAACAAAAAAGTACATAATTTTCCCAATCGAGATTTTTGACACACCTAACTGAAAACTAAAAGAAATGTTTTAAAAACTTAAAAATATAAGTTTTTAATAAAATAAGCTAATACGTTTTAGTTATTAACTACATCCCTCCACTTGGAACATTTTCCAAATTTTTGGAATTGATTAATGTCTTAAGTGCCATGCAAAATTTAAATGTATAGTGTTTTGGATTTGACTAATGATTTTAATATACATACTCTAAGAACATGAGGCTTGTTAAAAATAACAGTTACAACTTTTTTGCATTTAAAGCTGTTTTGTCAGAAGTGTCATCATAGTTTTTAAACTGTCGTAATTTTAAATATTGTCCGTTGAAATGAATAAATAATATAGTTAACAGGGTGCTGTAATTTGAAGATGCTTGGTATGTAGCTTAGAATTTTCTTATAAGTAACCATCACAAAAATATTTATTTTATCCACTTGAGAAACATACTTTATTAAAAAAAAATGGGAAAAAGCCCCATAGTGTCCAAAATCCCAATACTGGACAAGTTTCTGGCTAAAATCGGTCTACTTTTCTATATTCTTTGTTTTTGCTTATAGGAGCTCCCTTTAAGGAAGCTATTCAGCTTATCCAAAATAAGATGGACCGGACTTAGATCTGGTGAATATTTGTCATGCGTAAAAGTATGTTTTACGTGATCCCAGATTCCTATCTAGCACCTCATTATTCAAGATAGGGTCATGGCGAAAAGTAGACGAGCCTGGAAAATACGATTGGCTAGGACAATTTTGAAAAGGCACATATGTTAAGATCATTCTTCCTTTTCTATTTCGCATCTTTGTTTATTAGCCTATATGCTAAGCCTAGTTATTGGCTCTTCCCATCTTCTATCTGTTCGTGTACACGGATACACATCATCTCCGTTATTGAAGCTGATCAAGAATGTTTTTCTTTATATGCTTCATTTTGCCTGTTACAGATATTTAACATATACCATGGACGAAGTATGATAATGTTAATCAGAATATCTTAAAAGAACTTAAATTAGGACAATTTTAAGACAAATATCAGATTCTATCAATGAAGACTGTTTACTTTTAAAATATCTAAATGTGAGTTTTACTTTAACTTACACATGCCCAACAATTTCAGTTAAGCTCAGACTACTTCAAAGTATCTACAAATATGCAAAATGTTTTAATTGCCGTTACAATTGTAAGAGGTACATTTTTATGGCACCTAATCAAAGTCTGTACGAAACAAAAAATGTAAAACAAACATCACTCGTCTCCTTTGTATTATTACAGTTTGCTAAAATTACCGCGATTATACAGACGGCTAGTCAGCCAAAATTAAAAAAATATTCTTATGAAAGCGATTGCTCAAAGAACTTAGTTCCCAAAAGCAGAAACAGGCTTATGTTGTGGTAAATTTGGTCTGTCAGAAAACTCGGAAAATCATATTTTGACTATGACTGTCTTATTTTTCTTGTAACTTGCTCAGCTCGATACTCATTACTTAATCACGTTTTGTATGTTTATACAAAATTTATTTAGATGTCGCAATATAATTAATGGCTCTTCTAACATTTTTTTTTTTTTGAAATATATCAGTTTTTTAAATATTGTTTTTTTAAACCAGTGGTAAGACAAATGATTCATATATTTTTAAAGGTAATAAGTCCAAAATTGTCCCTAAATTCTACCTATTTAGATTAGATGGGTCTGGGCTGTAACAAAATTATCGGTTTCATGATGATTTATTTCGTTGCGTACAGTTTTGGCCTCGGACATAACTTTTAAAAACATACGTGCGAAATGCTTTTAATCCCTTAATGATTTATTTCCATTTTGGTCAGGCAATTTATATAAAAAAAAAACGCAAGTGGTAGTATTTTAGACGTTAATATCTTTATAAGGTGTAACAACTACAGGCCGTGCAAAAATTAGTTCACTATTCCCAGACTGCACTGTATGTATGTTTATGCTCTCTATATTTAAATTGTTTAATTTTAGACTTTGATAAATAAATAGATTATAAAACATTAGTCTTATGGCAAGTCTTTTACTACAAATACAATTTATAATCAAGTTGGCCTTTATTATTTGTTCTATATCTATTTATTGCTGTACATAAATTCTTCATTTAGTAAAAATAATTATAGTATGTTTAAATTTATTTGGCTTTTAAATGTCCATACAATCATTGCCAATTGAGTATTAATCTATTGGTCTTTTAATTTGATTTAGTTTAAATTATATTTATATTTGAATTTTTTATTTGTTAATTAGTGTCCTTGATTATATTTTTTAATAGTAATTGTATAATAATTTTAAACACTTTCTTCTGTATTATTGCTAAAAAATTGCTCGTTTCGATCGCTAAACGTCTGCGAACAGATTCGTGACACTATACCCGAATTTGGGGCCTGAGGTAGACCTAAGAACACTTAGAGCCATTCGTGTACTACGGCCCTTAAAATTAGTGTCTGGAATTCCTAGTGAGTAGTCTTTTTGGTTAAGTTCTACTTACTACATTTTCATAATGTTTAAATCCTAATGTATAACAATAAACGTATGATATACATAATTCTTAGTGAGTAGTCAATTAAGTTTAAGTTGTACTTCTTTAATTTTATAGTTATACTTGAATGCTATAAAATCATTATTTAATTAAGATACTGATTAGCGTATTATACAAGTTATTAAACTAGTGTTAAGAGAATATTTTTTTTTATGTATATAGTTGATCTATATACATATATACAGAGTACAGTACTGTTTGCACTTGTACCCTTCTATATATGTATATAAGCTATAAAAATAGCTAGAACATAATGCATGTGAATTTAGCTATGTATATGTGAATATACATAAATGTTAATGTTTGTTTAAAAATTGTGTCATTGTATAGATACAATATTCACTAAAGCTGTACTAATTCAACGTGTATTTTCTATTATTCACATAATTCTGGAATCTGGAACTGTGCTATACATCTTTTACAAAATGGCGCATTTAGGTTTACAAGTAGTTTTAAAATCTATAATCAAGGCGATGGCACCTTTATTGCAAATCGGTCTCTTAGTGTTGTTTGCGATCGTAATTTTTGCAATCATTGGACTCGAGTTTTATTCGGGCACACTGCATAAGACTTGTTACAGCTTAGAAGATCCAAGTATAAATATATTCTATACACGTTTAAAAATTGTAATTAAAATATATATTTTTGTCTGTCGAATTGCGCAGATAAACTTGTCAAGGAAGGTGAATCAGAGACACCCTGTAACACGGACAATATTACAGAAAAGGCGGGTGGCTCCTTTGTATGTAATAGTACAACCAGTATGTGTCTGGACAAATGGGATGGACCAAATTCAGGCATAACAAGCTTTGATAATATTGGATTTGCAATGCTGACTGTGTTCCAATGTATTACAATGGAGGGCTGGACATCAATTTTATATTGGGTAATATAAAGAACTTTGTTGTAACATCTATTATATAGAAATTCGTAAATCTCTGATAAAACCAAGAATTCATTTAACAATAAATACATATGTTTTGGCATTTCAGAATTCAAAAACGTTTGTCTCAGACAAGCTGGAGACTTAAAATTACTGCAATAATTATCCGTTGAACTATGTAATTTAGTACAGTTTCAGACAATACTTGATAACTGTAACAGAAAATCACTTATACTTAGTAAGATTTGTTAAGATGTAAAACCAAGGAAGAAAATTTAAGTCGGGCATCCCGACCGTGTAATACCTTTTGACTTTCCTTTCCTCTCACTGTGGTCAAAAGTCGGATTTTTTGGCATAAAGTCCAATTTGAACATATGCAGGCAGATATTTCTTAGTAAAAACGAGCAAGCGCAACTTATTAGATCCGCAAAAAGACATCTTTACCTGGAACCTATTGCTATTACTTGCGAGCTCAAGCGTGCTCAGAACAAGTAATATTCTATGAAACACGACTGTACATGTTAAAATTTTGCCGAAAAAGCGACTAGCAACAATTGTACATACTCAATGAAACATTCGGAAACATTGAGAAACTAGTCATCAACATTGATTTTAAATAACTGTACAAAGATTTTCTATGTTTAAAATTCTCTTTATCTTTAATCAATCTCCCACAGCACAATTGTAAAGCTTAATAAGATTTACGGTTTCATAGCTATAACTAAAGTTTGTATTCAAACAGCTGATTTTAGGGGCTATCCAATTTTAAACCAAAACTTTGAAAATTGGTTTGAAAATGATTTTTACTTATCTCAATTATATAAAAGTTAAATTTTTATTTATGAACGCATAAAAAATTTTACTTTATGAAAAAATTTCAAACTTTCTGGCCAAAGTGCGCTGCAAGATGTTTGTTTCCTTTTTTTGGTGCTTGCTACATTCGCCCATAATAAGCGAAACCCCGAACCCATAACTTAAGAAAAAAAACATGATTTTGAAAAGGTCAGTAGCTATAAAACCTTGACACCAATATTGGCATCTTACTCTTGTTACTTTACATTTGTTTAGAGACAAACAATATCAAAATTGCATTAGACATGACTATAATTAAGAAAGATTTTCATAGAATGAAAAACGTAAATTTTAAGCAGAGGCACAGCCGCACAAGCAGCGTAAACGAAAATAAACATTGTGCGTTAAAGAAAGACACACAAACACGTGTGCTTGTTAGGTTCTTGTAGCGCATACTCCGATTTGAACTCATAAAATCAGAAATTAAAGTAAGAGGGTACTACACGGTCGGAACCCTGAATTTTCTTTGTTGTTTAATATTAGGTGTTTACAACCAATTTTGCCTATTGCAGCTATATGATATAGTGATTAAATCAGGATGATATTTACTTGGCACATGGGACTTGGTACTATATACATTTTTTTTTGCAAGCTAGTCTGTCTTAAGAAGCAATACTATTTAGTGAACAGATCTGGCCTATTTTAACATATAAACTGCGAGCAGAGAGAATCAGCATCTCTATAAAGAAAACATTGAAACTGAGAGACTAGTTTTGCACAGAAACGACTGATCGACGGAAAATAGCCTTTTCAAGGGCACTACCTGAAAATAGAAATACAAAATCGAAAAGTAATTTTCTGTTTTTAAAAATATAATATCATAGATCTATCTTTTATATTTATATAACTTTTATCAGACTTTTATATTTTGTATAATTTTAATTTAAATTGTATAGCTCTGATATATGTAGTTTTATAAAATAAACCTCACTATTTTCTTATTTTCGCAGACCAACGACGCATTAGGTTCATCATTTAATTGGATATACTTCGTGCCTCTTATAGTTATAGGTTCATTTTTTATGCTCAACCTAGTTCTTGGTGTGTTAAGTGGGTAAGTAGGTTTTAACGTATAATTTTGTAGCACTCCTATTTTACACAATGCTATTAACATTCTCAAATTCTGTATTTTATTTAAATTCACATTTTTTATATATAAAGTTGTGTACATAAGGGCTGAAGAAAGAACCTTATTTAAAAATACATTAATAGAAACGCGTGATATGATTTTATAAGTTTTAATTTTTACATTCTGTTTAATTTTATGGAATATATAGAATTTTTTTGCGTTGATATAAAATTTTTTGCTACACAGTCAATATAGGTTAAATTTGTCAACAAGTTCTCCACGTTGTCAAATAGCCAAGTACTTCCTTTTAAGTTTATCTAAATGTAAATGCATAAATAACATTTAACATTATGTCTGATTACATTTGTTAATAGTAAAAATATCAATAAATGTTAATACTAGTCTATTTACGAGTGAAGCTAATAAGTCATTGATCTATGTGAGATAACGAAAGAAAATATATTACGTTTCCGCTTTAAAGCGTACGACCACTGTAAACGGCAATATACATATGTATGTATATAATCTTTTTATTATACTTTACTATAATTTAGTGTAACTTTTGTTAGATGAGGGTTTTAATGTTTCCAATCTTACGATTTCAATGTTGTTTATGAAAATTATGACCACAGGCAATACTCGTGTCCATGGCTATGATAATTATCCCACAACCTCTAAAAACATATTTTTCCAATTTAATATTGTATTTTAAATAAAATATTTTCAATTTGTTCATACGATATGCAAATGGTGCCGAAATTGTCACAGTCCTTTGACACGCTCTAAAAAATATAATTTTGAAATGGTTAACTTGGTCAACTAAATTTAATTGTGCATCAGCGCTGCAACTTTGTACTTGGTTATTGCGTGTAGAATCCTAAAAACATTGGCAAATTCAATAGTGATCTAAGCGTTCGGATAAGAAAAATCTTTGAGCACATGATAAGAACAATGACAGCTTAAATTTTTTTAATGGCCTTTGCACAGTTTATCAGGTGATGAATGACACCATCCAAATTATGATTTGATATTAAAAGTTCAGTTTTGTTTTTAAAAGTAACAGTCTATCAGTCAAACCTTCAACATATCACTAATGTAATTTAAGGGAATTGTTTGTATTATTACAAAAAGAACTGGAAAATGTAAATTCACGTTCATTTCTAATCAATTGAAAAATAAAAAATTGTAGTGCCCACAGAAATTCAATAATCGTAGCGATTCTATATTTTTAATTTTCCTTATTATTATTATTTGTTTGTTTTTTTTTTGGTTTTTGTTTTATATTAATATACTAAATTGTTAATAATTCTTGAAAATTCAGAGAGTTTTCAAATGAGCGAAACCGCGTCGAGCGTCGCATGGAATTTCAAAAATGCCGATTTCGTGCCATGTTTCAAACTGCAATGGTCTCATATCTTGATTGGATCACACAAGCAGGTTTTTAAATATGAACATTTCCAATGCAACCCTGCAAACTGCCATAATATTCGTCTAGTCACACATTGGCAAACGTTCATAAACTTTTATAAAATAATTATGTCGACCAACAACGATCTTCCCAACCAAAATTCCTTCTATTTAGATCAATGTCAACAAATTTATATTTTATACTAATTAAACCAAATGAAATAAATAATCAGCAGTTACTAGAGATTTTCCAACTTTATATGCTCATAGTACCTCTCATAATACGAGTGTGCATATAACAGTACATCCCTACATAAGAAAAAAGTCAAAAATACACAAAAACCTAAATATACTTAGATTTCTATGCATAATTATGTTGTGTTCTATGCCCATTTAAAACTAACATGCCAAATTGAGTTCAACCTTCATATGGGTATTTCCACATTTTATTTACACAAACATTTAATTATATTTTTTATGTGCATAGATCATTTCACTATTAATTTACATGGATAAAATGGCAGGATCGAAGCAGTTTTATGTAGAGATTTTAAAATTTCTTTTATAATTTTGTCAGACTTAACATACTTGACATATCCTTCCTAATTAAGTCTTGCAAGATTTTCTTTAAAAACGACAAATTGGTCGAAAACACGACTTTTGTTTTTCCCTAGCTTTTCGTATCCCGATTTTGTTCCCAGACTTCTGTCTGACCCAAGACTTATCGAAAAACTTATTTATTATAACTAATTTTTTCCCTTTACTGATTAGGTTTAACACGATGGAAATGCCCATATACACATGAATGTTTACAAACATATTCGAGTGAATGCCATTCGATTAAAACATTTTTATATAGAACACTGGCTACTCCTGACTTCCTACTCATGACTTCCATTAAAATTGAACCTATCTAGATTCTGCTCAATTGTATAATTTACAAAAAAAAGCTTCTTGTTCTTAGAAACTGCTTAAGTTTATGCATTTACATATCATTATACATTTAATGTATTTATCTATGCAATACTTATATAGACCAGAGAACTGCAACCAGTAATGAATTTTCAATCTGATCCGAATATTAATCTATACCCGTTGTGATTTAGTCACATTTCTTGAGCGAAAAAAAATCATCCCTCATTCAACTGATTATTAATGATTTATACTCGCTCATGAAGTCACTACACGTGAATAAGCAACACACGCACCTTACACGTGAGCGTAAGCTACAAGCACTAGATTGTGATTAGATTTTTCTGTGAGCTAAACGTACAACACTTGCTCAAGGAGCGAGTGCCACCCGTGAATTGAACGCTCGCTTAGTGAGTTCAGTTGTCGTTCATTGACCTCGCCACACTCGCTCTGTGATTGTAATTTGGGCTTTCGACACTCGTTCTGGAGCATCTAAATTCATAATTAATTGTTTTTTTTTTTACTAAAAAAAATTCTGTGAAACTTTTGTTTCATGTTATAATAAATATGAAATACTTAAATTAAAAAATTAAATTCCTTTCAATCTATATAGACATTAACACATAAATCCATACATACATAAATATACTTTTTCACATGCACGTACGTATGTATGCATATTTGTACCAACGCATGCAATAAAATTAAGGGGAACGGTAAATATGACTCTCTCGCACATTACAAGAAGCGTACAAACCAGAAAATGTTTTTGCTTGTGCGTCACTTGGTCGTCGCGACTCATTTTATGCAATTCTCATAAAATCGTCATTTGACACTCGTTTTGTGATACTCGCTTTGTGAGCGTCGTAAACCAATGCTCACTTTTCAATTATCCCTCACTGATTTTTGTGGTTCTCGATTTTTTGGTGAACAAAATTTACGCTCACATTCCTATCGAGTGTCTGTGATTTTTGCGATACTCGTTTTTTTGTGAACCAAATTTACGCTCACATTAATATCATACTATGACGCTCACTTGTTACTGTAACGATATTCGATTGAAAATATAGAGCTACTATACTTGATTTGATTTGATTTTTTGTAGAAGTGAACAATCATACGCAAGTATACCCATTGCAGTTCTCTGATATAGACTTTAATAACTTTAGTTTTTATTGCATTATGTAATAAACCTAATTTTAGCCACTGTTTACCTATATTTTATATTTTGAAAAACATAAACTTCGATTCTGTACACTAAACCTCACCGTTATATTTATATATAAATATATTTATATCCATACTTTAGATCGCACGATCTGAGTATATCTAAAAGTACTAAACTCTTTTGCTAAGTATATATATTTAAAAAAGATTGGCCAATCATGAAATTATTGGTCGAAATCTCGTTGCACTATCCAAAAATTTTGAGTAAGCTAGTCATAGCGGAAACCGTAAAGTGAAAGTTTGTTTGTGTATAACACATATGATTGTATGGTAGACATGCACAAATGCACGTGCGTATAAGTTGTATTTTATTTGATTTAATCGGAAATATTCAATAAAACAGTTAGAGTTCAGGATCCCTACAATTCTCGAATCCAATCATCTTTTCTTTTGAATGTGTTTTAAAAATATAACTAAATTTGTTTTCATTTTTTAAAAGCACAAATTTAATTTACAATATATACACAATTTACAAATGTACATACCAATAATTCCTTATTATAATCAAACACAAACTCAAATATTCATAAAGCTAATAAATAATAAATACTGATTTAATTCAACACATAATTGTTCATTGGATTGCTCCTATATTTTTGGTTTACCATATTCTATTTGATTATTTTTGTAGTGAATTCGCAAAAGAACGAGAAAAAGTAGAAAATAGACAAGAGTTTCTTAAACTTAGAAGACAGCAGCAACTAGAAAGAGAGTTAAACGGCTATGTTGAATGGATTTGTAAAGCTGGTATAGTATTTACCCCTTCTTTAAAAATTGATACACATAACATTTACCATTGAATAACTGTTATTGTTACAAAAAATATATACATGCTCACATACATTTAAGCAACCGACCAATACTATTTAAATTATTTAAAAACAATCCTTTTAATGTTTAATTTAAGACCATATGAATGTATGTGTATGTTTACATTAATCTTGCAATGTATAATTATATAGTACACCATCACACATATACAAAAATCTACATTACACTACATTTAAACTTGTAACCTTTTCCTAAAATGTTCTTTGAGACGAAATTAAAAATTAAATCTGTGTATATATTTAAATATATACTGTAAGTTCTCAACAGTTCTTTTCCTATTCTAAAAAAAATATAACTATTTAAATACAGGGTGCGTCGTCTTTTATGAAACATTAACTAATTTAACAAAAAGTAAAGAAAATGCATTGAATGAAATTGATTAAACGAGTGACACCGTCGCGCAGGGATCCCTCATTCTTAATCCAGGTTATATTCTGCATTTGTAATTTGTGGGTAAACATAATGAACAAATACGCACCCACGTATTACAAATGATTGTTTTACCTTCTTTAAATGGTGCAATGATATCATATAAGCCCATGACTTCCGAATGCAAAAATACATATGTATGCATGTAAATCGGACTATAATTAAAAAAGTTTATAGCCACGTGCATTGCACTGAGCTGTGCACATAAGCAACGAAAACGAGAAACGTGTGAGCGAGATAGAAATACAAAATGTGTACATGTTAAGTTCTTGCAGCAGCTACTCCAATTTGAACTCATATAAATGAAAACGAAGCTCAGAGGGTATTACACGGTCGGCATGCCCGACTGACATTTGCTTTCTTGTTTTTTTTTTGGAAGTCGCATTTTTTTGGTGATTAAGATTATTTATGGCATAGGGAATCCGTTAAAAATGCCAAAGAATATATGTATGTCAAAACTTTTACTACGAGAGTTATTTCTTTATACTGATAGCTTGGGAAAGTCCATTGCGAGCCGCTTATTTAGCAATTCTCGTTTTTTGGCGCTACAAGTGCAAGAGAATGGTACAGTAAGGTTAATTTGTCCTTAAACAGAATGGACACTAACAAAACTCAATCGAATAAAGTCGGATCACTTTAAAATACATTTTTTTTTCGGAAAACTTGATTAAAACATAATTTTGTGATAGAAGTCTTTGTACACATGACCTCAGGCCATACCATTTGAAACTTTTTTCCATGGGCTTGAACAAAAAATGTTTTGATGCAAAAAGTTTCTTCATTTTTTCTTAATCACAAATAGATCCTTTTGGATATCTATGCATTGCAACGCATTGGATAGATGAATTGTGCTATTTTTAATACTTCTGAGTAACAGCACGAGATTACGTTTGTTGTAATATCTTATCTGCGCTGCTTTTCTCAAAAAGAATCTTCACTTGTTTTGAAAAAATCAAGTTTGCAACTTGGTCAAACAAGAGTGAATCTATGGATATTTTTTTCTCCAACAAATTTTCTACACACTTCGCAACACTTTCTTTATACGCAAAGTTCGCTTCGACTAGCTGCAGCCATTTAAAAATCTGGTACTGATCTTGTGACTTTGTCCATTTCTTCACATATAGTAAACGTTCACTATACACAAGAAGGGTCCTGGATTCAAAAGAGCGGATATTCTCTTCCTTACTGTTTTCCTTTAAAGATTTTAAAATCGGTCAAGCACTTAAAGGTAAAAAGTTACATTTACGCCGGCTTTATAAAATCTGAGTAATTTCGTCAATTACAGTTAATATGTCCGTTATTGAGTTTTTCGCTCCATTTGCCTTTTTGAAAACATGAGGTACTAGTCCGCACCCTAGTCGTGTTCAAAAAATTCTGTAAGTTTGTCTGGAGGTTTTGATAAAGAAGTAAAATAGGCTTATAGAGGCGGAAATAACTGGAGAATTCTTTCAACAACTAGTCTTAAGCTAAGCAACCTGACTTTGATGTGTCTCAGCAACTTCTTGAATTCGATACCTATGTTTGAGTTCATTCGTCTTAACCGTATATATTGCAAAATAACTATACAATTTGTAAACGCTATTTGCGTCAATGTCAAAAAGCATGAACTGGTCAAATTATTATTAGTTTCGAACTTTAACAAATGCATTATATTATTTTGCCATTTACGACTAAGTCCACCAAATTTTGTATTAGTGTTGTGTCTGCAACAAAAGCAGTTATTTTTTTTTACCCTCTGAGGGGTATATTGGGTTTGTCAGAAGTATGTAACAGGCAGAAGGAGGCGTAATAGACCCCATAAAGTATATATAATTTCTTGATCAGCATCACAAGCCAAGTCGATATAGGCATGTTTGTCTGTCCGTCTGTTCGTCTGTTCGTCTGTCTGTATGAACAAACAGATCTCAGAGATGGTAAGAGCTACAATATCCGTTTTAGTCAGTATCGACCACATATATAGTCAGTCAATATAAGAATCTTTTTTTTTTTTGATACCACGCTCCATTCGCCCACAGTAAGCGAAAAACCAGACATACCTCGGAAAAAATACAGGTTTTTGAAAAATATCTCGGTTAATAAAACACCTAGGGACTCCAATTTTGGCATGCAGGTTACTAGATGCAATATAAAGATAATGCCATCAGAATTTTTTGGATAATACGCCTCCTTCGCCCACCAAAAGCACAATTTCTTTGTAACTTTGCATGCCGCTGGCTCACTTATTTCTTAACATATAGTTTTGTTACTTAGCATATACTATATGCAGACCAATAATATCAAACGATTGTAAAAATTTCATCTAAATCGGCAGCAGCTACTTAAATTTGAACTCATATATGTAATTGGAAACAAAGCTCAGAGAGTATTATACGGTCGGCATGCCCGACTGACATTTTCTTTCTTGTTAAATCATGTGTATAGTTACATGCCTCTGAAACATACTTGTTTTTTCTTAAGGTCGTTCAATGTACAAAATCTACCGAAATAAAAGATGAGCACCCTGTACATAATGCATGAAATTATATAAAAACTTCACTGCGAATAAAATAAAACTAAATTCGTGTCATAGAAACATACATTACAAAAGCAAAGTTATACATACTTCCTGGAATACTTTGAATATGTAAAAATACGTATTTTTTAATACGACTTATTTCAGAGGAGGTTATATTAGCCGAAGAAAGGACAACTGAAGAAGAAAAATTGCATATAATGGAAGGTTTGTTAATAAGAATTAAGCATGGTCTTTTGTAACATGTTCCATTTTATCTTTCAGCCCGAAGACGGAATGCAGCTAAACGGAAAAAGCTGAAAAGTTTAGGAAAGTCAAAATCAACCGATACCGAAGAAGAGGAAGCTGAGGAGGATTACGGTGATGATGGTAAGTTCAATACTAAATAGTACTGTAAAACCAAGCATGTCATAAGAGTTATAAACTAAGTTCAGAAATAACTGACTTTATTATACCCTCTGAGAAGCATATTGAGTTTGTCAAACGTATGTAACAGGCAGAAGGAGGTGTGGCAGACCCCATATATTCTAGATCAGCATCAACAGCCAAGCCCATATAGCCATATCCGTCTGTCCGTAAGTCTGACCGTCTGTCCGTATGAACGAAGAGAACTCAGCGATGGTAAGAGCTACAATATCCGTTTTAGTCAGTATCGACCACATATTAAGTCAGTCAGCCCATAAGAAGCACAAAATTATAATGATTTTAACTCACGTATTTCTTAACGTATACAATATTAAACGATACTTTGAACTCAGAGGGTATTACACGGTCGGCATGTCCGACTGACATTTTCTTTCTTGTTTTTAATGTGGCGATTTTGGATTCTTTTCTTAATAAGAGATTTTAGGCATATGTTATTAACAGTGTAAGGATGGTCCGTTCTCTAACATTCTTCCCAAGCTTACTTTGTAGTAATCCTACAGCGACTGCACGCGCTTGTACTGAGATACCAGCTCTGCGAGGCAATAAACAGAAATAAATGGCATGTCTTTAAATGAGCCCCCGTAATGCAGTCCAGCGTTTGGCGTTCAACTTTTTCCATTATGCTATCTCTTTTATCGCTTGCCTCCACACCAGAATCTCATAGAGCAGAGTCGCACGCACAGCCGATATATACTAGATCCGGTGGTTTACATAAAATGCTATGGTCGCTTTTTTTTATTTCTGCGCTACATTGTGTCTTCAGGTCAGTTTACTGTCCAACAGAGTCGCTGGGTATTTCTTATGGCAAGCTGAAGCCAACAGACTACCATTAATCAAGTAGCATTGTCGTTGACAGACAGAACGGAAGACTTATTAGTCTTTAATCCTTAGGATTGATACGCCTACACCTTCTACTATTCAAAAAAAGAAAGGCAACTGTATAGGCTCTTCGCTAAACAGACTTATGGCCATTACTTGAGCAGACATGAAGCAGATTTTAAGTATCCAGGGAGAAATCACGGCTTTGGAAATTTGCAACATGGTATATACCGGAGCTTTTTATACTCACAAAAAACTAAATAAACTTTTAAAAGGCACAGCTCAAGGAGCTCTTTGTTACTTTTCGTCCGCACCCTTGTCCAGTTTTATTCGACTCTGTCGGGAGCGCTGCATAGACATCATCTTACCGAGTCTGGCTCTTGCAGACATTAATTCTTGAGTAGAGCAGAGGTTCTCCACAAGTTCTTTTCAACAGCAAAGTAGTCAGCAGCCCGGTAGTCAGGTCATTAATTGTACAGTACTGATTGAACACGAGCCGCTTTGGTCGCCGCATTAGCTGCCGCGGTTGGCTACTACTGTCAAGTCGCAGTCCTCTTCTTTCTCTGAATCAATCTGCATTCAGCTTCGAGATTCCAGTCTTCCCTTAGAAGAGTAGGCACCAGCATTCAACACTATCTAGGTACCAATTATACAATTTTACTGCAGACATCTATTAATTCGCCTTACTGAGGTCGATGAAGGCCGCAATAACATGCTCGGACATTGATATTATACATCTGCATGGTTCCACTCACATGGTTGGTAAAATTGAGTATAAATATTCTGCGTATTTATGTTCTACGTTTGGAAGGAGAAAAACAACGAGAAACAAAAAAACAACGGGTTGTTTGTGTTAGTTTTCGTTTTTATGTAGTAAGAACGAAATAACAACAAAATACGCTCTACCATTCGAAAACACTCGAATCACTTTCTCACATTTTATTTATTCGTACTTATGCGCATTTTGCTTCGCATTTACATTTACTCAACTCAATTATAAAATGGTATATTGGAAAATCGTATATTCGAATGCTGCTTTTTTGTCACTCATGCATATGTCTAGTTGATAATCTTTTTGTTTGGATATCCACTTATCGACGCTCGTTTGGGCTTATCGTCTTTGGACAGATCCGCTGAATGCTTCGGCTCTATGAGGTTCAGAGGAGTTAAAAGGCTCTTTTTTTTATATCTTCGATTAAGAGACCGGCTTTTCTGGTTTGAGTCTGCTATGACTCTTGCAGCTGTACGGATTTATGGAATTAGCTAATGTATACTCCCACCTTCAATAAAATTATATGTTTCTCCACTACTTACATATTAATATTTAAAGAATTTTTTCAGGAAAGGATTTTAATATCTTAATAAATACAGAAATGTTTGTCATATTGGTTTCAGCTAAATTGATTACTTAAAAATATCGCGCCTCACACCATCAGAAGCTACGTACACAATGTTAGTCACAGTACGTTTATTGTCAATCGGGAGTTAGATATCGACTAAGTGTTTCCGATACTTAGATTCTAAGTTTAAAATACAAATTAAACATACAAAATGTATTTTTGACCCCTTTGGATACGGACATAACATAATGACACTTACTTCTCCCCCGATTTGAGTTCTTTCTCATTTCTATCTTGACCGAGGTGTACAAAGTGCTGTATGTTAAGGTTGATCAAGTATTACAGACGGTTATTGAATTATATAAAATATATTAAAATCTCATACCACGCTAATACCACAAACGCTTAGCAACAGCTGCAAATTAATTTTCCACAAATTAATGGTCAGTGTATTTGGGCGCATTGGCGGGAGCGGGACTGCACGCAAAGTTTCAGAAGAACGCTGTTCAAGAATCATTTTCTTTAAACTCTGACCAGAACCTATTTACATTTAAATTAACATTTTGTATAGTTTTTTGAGGCAGTGACAAATTTGATTATTTTTTGAAAATTGTATAAATTAAATTTGCCCGTATTTCAGCGAAGAAAAGTAATCAGCAGTATTAAATATGTGTAATCAGTATATTTCGTTATTTAATTAATAATAGCAGAGTTGAATGTTTACCTTCTAGATTTTAACTTCGTTAAGGGACTTTTATATTAGAGAAGATTGATAGGAAATTGGATCAATGTATTTTCAAAACCTTTTGCGAGTCGTATATTCAGTCAAAACATGTATATCGGGTTGCATTTCAATCCATGGTTATTAAAAAATTAATTATTATTGTTTGCGCTTTACAGGTTATTTGAAAACTCGATCAAAGCCCCAAGGCAGTTGCACAGGATTTTGGCGTGCCGAAAAAAGATTCCGATTTTGGATACGACACACAGTAAAAACACAATGGTTTTATTGGTTTGTAATAGTTCTGGTGTTTCTAAACACAGTTTGCGTTGCCGTCGAACACTATGGCCAGCCAACATTTTTGACAGAATTTTTGTGTAAGTTTTTATCCAATTTGTTTAGATTTTGATATTACAAAAACTGTGAATGGGATATAATTATTTTATTTTAATGTTCGGAATATATTCAATTACTCTTATAATGTACAACCATTTTTTTTTCAGATTATGCCGAATTTATATTTCTGGGTCTATTTATGTCGGAAATGTTTATCAAGATGTATGCACTGGGCCCTCGCATTTACTTCGAATCGTCGTTTAACCGTTTTGATTGTGTCGTCATTAGTGGTTCGATATTCGAGGTGATATGGTCAGAAGTGAAAGGTGGCTCCTTCGGGTTGTCTGTATTACGTGCACTTCGGCTGTTGCGAATCTTTAAAGTGACCAAATATTGGTCATCACTGCGAAATCTTGTAATATCGTTACTGAACTCAATGAGATCAATTATCTCTTTGCTGTTCCTGCTTTTCTTGTTCATACTGATCTTTGCACTGCTCGGAATGCAGTTGTTCGGTGGCCAATTTAATTTGCCTGGAGGCACGCCCGAAACAAATTTTAACACCTTCCCCATAGCACTTTTAACTGTTTTTCAAATCCTTACTGGTGAAGATTGGAATGAAGTTATGTATCAGGGTATTATATCGCAAGGTGGTGCTAAAAAAGGAATGATTTACTCAATGTAAGTTTTATTTTTTATTTTGCTATTTATTGTATAATATGTGATTTTTTTAGTATGTCGAGCTTGTAAAACAAAATCATATTTTAACATTTTCTCACAGTATTTTCATTAAATGTGCTAAAATTAAATACACTACCATGATAATTTGTCGTGTTTAGTGTTCCCATTTCAAAAATATAAACTTTTTAATTTGATTGCATAATTGAGTATAGCTTACGCTGCAAAAAAGTGTATAATTAATAACATAAGAAGTTAGAATTCTTTGAACGTCGAACCATTAATGTCTGCAATCGACCCAACAATCCAAAACGATAGGACTTTAAAGCTTGAAGAATTTTTATTTATTGATTCTGAAATTCTGCAAGCAAAGTCTATCAATTTGCTCAGTCGCTAGCTGTATAAGATTATGTAATTTTACTCGTACTTAAGTAACGTAAGTTGTCACATATAAGTATGTAGCTACGTTAATGCATTTCCTAGCTATCAGTTTAAATTACTTTTTTTTGCAGCAATAATAAACATAGTGATTTTTTTTTTTAGTTATTTTGATCTTTTATCACTTTACACCTAACATTTAAATTGTTTTTCTGTAAAACTACCTAAACCTAATTAAATGGCTGTTTTTGTTTGTATGTCCTTTTAGAGGACATAGTGTATTTGTCGGATGTTTGCTAGGCAGTGAATGAAACGTGAGAGACTCCATAAATAGAAAAACATCAAAACCAGAATCAGTAGCCATGTCTGTCTGTTTCTAAACGAAATGGTCTGTGAGTTTTTGAAGCTATCTCGATAAGATTGACACAGGTCCGTTGTTTGTCTGCTTACAAAAATAACTACTTTACATACCGCGGTTAAGGTTGATATGTTTATTTCTCATCCTTAACAAAAACCAGAAATAGGTGGTTACACTGGGAAAAATATCGTCGGTGTACGTGGTTTGTCGCTAAAAGCGGAAATGTACCAAGTTTGTATGAAGACCAACCAAGTCATCAAGTTTTCGTCGCAATGACCGGGCGATCGATATAAGTGGAGTCGTTATAATCGGATTCTACTGTATATATTAACTTGCATACAGAATAAACACGATCCCCTGAATACTCGGGACTTTGCAAGGAAAAATCATTTTTGGAATGTTATAAATAACAATAATTATTTTAATTCAGACCTAGTTCGACAAATTTTTTTTATACAAGTGTTGACATATTGTGTCATATAACTGTGTCGAGTTTGCAGTATTTTACACGTAGTTCAAACTCAAAACACTTTTATACAATTACAATGATGTACATTACATGATTTTGTTAAAAATTAAAGTTATTCAAAGTCCAAATCCAAATAAAATTTGGCTGATAAGAAGTCGCATAAATCAAACTTAGACTTTTAAATACTAAATTAGAAATCATGAAAACCAGTTACATGATCGGTTTTATAAAGACTATCACAAATTTATTTAATACTATGGGTTGAATCACAATATTTAATTAATATTAATTCTCCCAACAGATACTTTATCGTTTTGGTACTCTTCGGTAACTATACACTTTTAAATGTGTTCTTGGCTATCGCCGTTGATAACTTAGCAAATGCTCAAGAACTTACTGCGGCCGAAGAGGAACAAGTCGAAGAGGATAAAGAAAAACAACTTCAGGAGCTGGAAAAGGAAATGGAGGCACTTCAAGGTGATGGGTTGCACTTGGAGAGCTGTGATAATACTTTAACAACCAAGGGGAAAGGCAAAAAAAAAGTAGACGATAAAAAGGAAGAAGACGAAATAACGGAGGGACCCAAGCCAATGCTACCGTATTCATCAATGTTTATACTTTCTCCAACAAATCCGTAAATATTATTCTCACATGTTTACCTTTAATTTATTTAATATGTATGTATATACTATTAATATATAAAAATAAGCGAGTAGTAAGGGCGTTTCAGCGACGAAAAATTTAGTTGATTTTTGTTTACACTGTGAACTTTGGAAAACAAATTTGGATGTTCATAACAATAGCTAAATGAGCTCGACTATTCTAAAGAGAGGGATTGGATGGGATCTCAGCTTTGGAAGCAGCTTTTTTTCGTAAAAATGTTTAAATGTTTATATATTGTCGTTTAGAATAACTTTTATTGATAACTTGTGTACAATAATTTAAAAATATTCTTAGCAATTTTACTAATTCTGTCATTTGCTCTTTTACCTTTTTTCTTTCGTTTGAATTTTATGTTACACTCTCTAAATGAACAAATTAATTTAATCAATCAATTAATAATTCATACATTTATAATTATTTGCAAAACAAAATATATAACTATACTAAATTGATTACTCTACCAATGCCCATCAACTCAAATTCATTATCACCATCAACAATAACATTATTAAAAATCACTATAACAATGACTTCGACGTAAACTTTATAATAAATTAAACCGACTATTGTCTTTAAATTATTACTGTCAAAAACAATGACTAACGGTAAATTATTGGAAACGGAAATGATTGAAAACGGTTGACTACTAAATAAAAACAAATCACAATTAAATTGTTAATTTTAAAATAAACAACTTGACAACGTATCTGGCCTGCAAATGGAACTGCGAAAAAAAAAAACTGAATCTGCATTGATGTCATTGTGAAATTCAAAAAAATTAATATCGAACATCTACAACTACGACTACGATCTGCAGCATACGACGTGGTGCCCATTGGGTAGTTAATTTACCATATTTTGATTTCTTCATAATGGTCGTCATTTCCATGTCATCAATAGCATTAGCAGCCGAAGATCCCGTTCGTGAGAATTCAAGGCGAAATGAAATATTAAACTACTTTGATTATGCATTTACCGGCGTATTCACAATAGAAATGTTGCTGAAAATTGTAGACTTGGGTGTGATTCTACATCCTGGCAGCTATTTAAGAGAATTCTGGAATATTATGGATGCTGTGGTCGTTATATGCGCTGCTGTTAGTTTCGGCTTCGACATGAGCGGTAGCAGCGCTGGACAAAATTTGTCAACTATCAAATCGCTTCGAGTATTGCGTGTACTACGTCCCTTGAAGACCATTAAACGTGTTCCAAAATTAAAAGCTGTCTTCGATTGCGTCGTGAACTCATTAAAAAATGTTGTTAACATTCTAATCGTGTACATATTGTTTCAATTTATTTTTTCTGTTATTGGTGTACAATTATTCAATGGAAAATTTTTTTATTGTACGGACGAAAGTAAACATACTTCCGAAGAGTGCCAGTAAGTAAAGTATTAATGAAGAACTTAAATTTATTTTGTGTTTATCATTTTTTTAAATATTGTTTAATTTTGTCTAATTTTTGTGCTTTTAATTTTGAACTTATTTACTCAGAGGATAATTAAATTTCTATGCCGTTTTACACATCTAAATGTAAATTTTTTCCGGTCAGCTATATACATATGTATTTATCAGCCACTTTCGGTGCTAAATTTTTACTGCTCTTTTTCTCATTCCCTTACTATGCTTCTAAAAACAGAGTATGAGATTAGTGACTAATTTTATTTTGTGTCATAGTTTTTTCATTCTTAATGTAATTTTGAAAAGACAGCGTTATATGCAACTCAGTTGGATTAATTTAGAAAACAAAATAGTACTTCAATGCGAAACCCCAATGTGCCATTACTAATCATATGTCTTTTAAGAAGATAACACTGTAATTTTTAAGAAAATACATTTTTAGATTAGATTTAGCATTGTTTATTATGTGCACCCACAACATTTATCCAAAAAACTTGGACGAATTTTTTAAGTATGGGCACACTGACAGATTTTACAAAGTCAGATAGATTAAAATAACTGTTCAATTTGATTTAGGCTCTGTTATTGTATGACTTGGTGTTGGATAAGATTGTACTTTACTGTAAATATGAACAACTCCGAGTAAAAGCATAAAATAATAAAATCATTAAATTGAAAATGACGTTTCAATACCAAAAGTTTAAAATATATAATTTTAGACAAAAACCAAAAAATTCATTGAAATACAACAATATTAATGAATATTAAAATTATATTTCAAGCATTTAAAAGTTAGTCGCTAACTTTATTTTAGTACTCAGCTGCTTAAAAAATAAAAATTTAATTGTTGTACAAAGAATAGTGCTTAGACAACAGATACAAATTTGATTAAAAGAATCTAAAAGTAATCTGTGTTTGTTTTAGGAATCAGGCTACAATTGATGTTGCCGAATCTGCACTCATAAAGAAACAGCCGTGAAAGTTAGTAAGTTATATATAGTTCAGGACAGAGTTGCAGCCTTGGTTGAAACTGAGCTTGTTCAAAGTCACTATATAACAAATTTTTCATCTTAAAGTTAACTATTGTTAATTTATTGAATAATTTGTACGAGACAAGTTTTTACAGTACCAATATATATATATATTATATATTTGTCAGGGGAAATGGTATATGTGCATTTTTGTCATGGGTTTATCATGACCAATTGCTAAAAATTTATCAAAGCGAATTCTTGATTATTCTTATCTTGTAATTTTTCTGCTATAAACTAAGTTACTTTATTATCTGAGAAATTATTACTAAAAACCTATTGTACATTGAACTAGTCTAAAATATGTTTTATTCTATTGAGCCATGGAACCTGAAATTGAAACTTTTTTAGAATTCTGCTGGTAACTTTAAAACAAATAAAGTCTGTGAGAATTTTGATCTTAAAAATTAATGTAAAAAGTTCATCTTATGGTGACTTCTTTTAATGGGTAGAAAGCTTTAAAAAACTGTAGTAGTATTGATAAATTTATTGTTAATTCTAAATAACAGTCTATCCAATTTATTTAAAACGATTTTACTATTGCGTAGCTCACTCTTTCCAAAATATTAATGCGTATTTTTGTCTAAACTTGCATTGAATTTTTCATTTTATAATAAATTACTTAGCCCTAAATTGCTTTTAACCAATTGCTGACATATCCGGACAAATTAACACTATGACCAATATAACTCATAACTTCATTGTGCAATAAGGTTTTTTGCGAAATTTTTTGAGTGGAAGGTTTGAATTTCGCGGTCAAAGGTCAAATAGTTTCAATATGAAAAACATTTTTGTTTTTGAGATATCGCAACTAGGTTAAGTGTTTGACACAAAGACACATATGTCGACTGATGTTAGTTAAAATCGAGTCACTGTGTCAAATATCTGTCATTCGTTATATTCGATGCAAATCAACATAAAAATGTTATATTTAAACAAAACTGACAAATTATGTTATGCAATTAATTTTGGTGGGCTGCACCTTAAAGGTAATATACATAGGTGCAGGTATTTTTGCAAAAACATTTGCTTATTGTTATAACAACTCTGGAAGAGATCATATTCAAAATATTAATCTATATATATTTCTAATTTTCGTAACAAGAAACGATGCAGAAATTTGCAATTAGAGTAGATTACAAATAAAAGGCATAGTATTTACGGTATGTCCTAAAGGAGAAACTGTATTCATTCCAAGAATATCTTTAATCTCTAATAACCAACCAATGGAAAACAAACAACAGTGTATAGAGAAGTATTATAGTAGCTGCTGATTTAATCTATAAATAAATACTACATATCATTAATGACTTCAATCATTAATTTGCTTTATCTGAGCAATATACATCAGTATACAAATGTGTTGCATTGATAGGGACTTTCTTTACATTGTCAGTTGTGGAAGATATTTATATGGGATACGACAAAATAAAAAAAAAATTCGTCGAATCTTTTATTTAAAATCATAAATATCTAAAAAAAAATATCTTGGTGTGAAAATAAGAAATTTTATTAGGAATACTGACTATCCATTATATATATTTTTATACCCTTTGTGGGGTATATTAGGTTTTTCAAAAGTATATGACAGGCAAAAGACGTGGCAGACCCCATAAAGTACATAAATTCTTGAACAGCATCAACAGCCGAGTCGATATAGCCATGTCCGTCTGTCCGTGTGAACAAACAGAACTCAGAAAAGGTAAGAGCTACAATCCGTTTTAGTCAGTATCGACCACATATTTGGTCAGGCAATACAAGACTTTTTTCTGAAAAAATGCATGTTTTTGCCGAATATTTCAGTAACTACGTCACCTAGGGAAACCTATTTTGGTATGCAGGTTGACAGATGCAATATAAATATAATGCCATCAACATTTTTTGGATTCCACGCCCCCTTCGTCCAAAGTTTACATGCTTCCTTATTTCTTAACGTATAGTTTTGTAACTTAGCGTACACTTGGACAAATAACATTAAACGATTCTGAAATTTACATTAAAATCGGACTATAATCTTGAAAGATAACATACATTAAAGCTGTGTAGTGCACAGCCACGTGCATTACACTGAGCCCTGCTTTCAAAGAAAAACATTGTGCGAGCAAGACAGACGCACAAATATGTGTACATGTTAAGTTCTTGCAGCAGGTACTCCAATTTGAACTGATATAACTGGAAATGAAACTCAGAGGGTAGTACACGATCGGCTTGCTTGCATAAATTGTTGTAAAATCTTATAAACAAATATTTATATATAATATAATGTATATGAAATAGATGTTAAAATTTAATTTAGTAAAAAAAAATATTTTATATAATAAAATTATATACAAAGAGTGTTAATTTTTTGTTTGAAAATAGGCACGTTTTGAAAAAATATGAGTCATATAAATAGATAGACGAATGCTTTGGTATTGAGGAATACATATGTAAATAAATTGAGGTTCTACCTTTTACTCCGTAAAGTTTGAGCCTTGTATTTCAAAGACACTTTATGCGATACAAAATATGATGATGTGCAAAAACGCTATAGGATTATTTTAATAATTTCAGTATTTTTCATATATTAATTATTTTTTATTTCTTGTTAACAGTTTAAAAAAAAAGTAAAAAAAAAAAACAAAAATGGTGCACTGATTCTTAAGAATGTAAGAGTAGCATTTTAAAGTCTCTTGTCCAGTTTTCCTTGCCTGATTTGTTTAAAACAATCACGCAAGCAAACGGACTAAAACCAAAAACGAAACAAGCAGGGAAATTAATCATAACAACCTATTTGACATTAATAACTAATTCACCAAACATATACTTAACAATGCGCATTAATGCAAATCTATTTCTGTGTAAAATTGCATAGAAATAAAACTCACTTCCCTCCATTAACCTTTGTAGTTGTAATTTATATGATGGACTTTTTTTTATTTATACACAAAATCATTGCCTTTCACAAACTATTTTTATAATTATTAATGAACTTTCGTCGTTCGCGTTTGGCATGTACATAATAGTTTTATTTATGTAAAATTGGGTATTTTGCAATACCAAAGAGTCCATATTACTACCAGAAGATTTCTTAATAAGTCTGTGTACGCGTGCCCGGGATCGTAATTATATTTATATATACATACATTTATATTTACCCCTGCTAGCTAATATTTGAGAACAAATCTTTAAACTTTTTCCTGCTCCGCTTCAACCAGCAAGTAAAACCGAAGTTTTGTTATTTTTAGAATACAAATGCAAGAATCTGTTCAATAGGCAGATTATTTGAAAGTGGCTTGCGATTTTCAAAATATTCAAGTCCGTTAGAACAATATGTTTTCCATTTATAAAATAGCATAACGCAATACTACTTGTTTTATATACCAATAATTGTATAAATGGTGATGATTTATTTCATTTAATACTTAAATTGTGTAAAGAATACTTTTATATTAAAGAACCTTGCCGACTTTTAATCAATTTGGCAAATTACCTTAAGAATTTCTTACGGAATACAACTTTTTGGTAATTGACGCTTTGCTAATATTTTAAAATATACAGCGAAAATGTTGCCAACTGTTTAGAAAAATGAACTGGCTTTAAACAAAATCTTTCTGACTTTCTTTACAGTTCTGCTTGACTTAAAATTAAAGAGTCGATTGCAAATTCAAATTACTTATGGGACAGTTTACCAAGAAGATTTAGACTTTCATCAACGAACTAAACTTTAATATCAATAAACAAACTTACTTTACCAGAATAATTCCAAACTTTATTTAATTATCATGTGAGCATGCACACAGTTCTTTATGCTTCGAAAGGCAGAACAGCAAAATACTTCAAAAGATTGAACGTTAAGCGAACTAACTTTTGGGCGAAATGGAATTTTTTTTGGGATTTCCTTAAGAAAAGATAGTTGGAGCAATATTCACAAATGGCTCGTCACTTAGCAGGAATAATTAACCTTATTTCATTTAATTTTGTCACTTACCTATTAAACGACATATGTATATTAATTTAGTCGAAGCAAACGAGATCGTGAGTTCAAAAAGAAATATCTTGAAATATGCGATATTATTACAATATTAACTATCTTCCGAATGAGATATGTGTAACCTGGCAACTGATCCCTATATTGATTCTATGCATATGTATAGTATACATATGTTTATAGTTGCTAGCCAGCCAACTATTTGAATTTTCGTTTAATATTAAAAAGCTAAAATTATAATAAAAACACTTTTTCACAATCTTTTTTTCTTAAATTAACTGGAGTATGTTATTCAGACTTATTTCATATTAATATTCTACATGCATAAATAGTTATTCACTTTAAGCTCTGCTTTGAGTAAACTATAGATATGTCAATGTATCATACTGGTTTTCGAACATTTCTTTTTGTACGCCTTTTGATTGTATGATATTCATTTGTATAGGTTGGCATTTTAAGCTAAGCAAAGTCACAAATTTGCAGACTTTTAAACTGCAAATAAATATACAGCTCATTTACCATATACACATTTGATTAAATTTAATTTTTTATACTCATATTAAAAATACACATTTTATTTGATGCATATATACTATTTGATGCATACTACTTCGTTTCTTCATATTCATCCAAAGTAGATTGAAATAGGGAAATTATTAAATAACTTTTGTTTTTATTTTTAATTTTTTTTTAATTAAATATGGTTACAGTTAGTTTATATTAAATTTGCTTTTTATAATCAAAATTGAGTTTTAAAAATTAATTACTAATAATTCAACAAAAAAAAATCGCTAGCAAAAAAAATAAAATTATAAATATAAAATAAACATAACAATTAAACAATGCAACCAACCTGAAGGGGTTCGTATTTCAAATACGAGGAAGACGAACTGCTGCCCAAGCAAGAGAGACGCGTGTGGAAACCACGTAGCTTTCATTATGATAATGTCGCAGCTGCCATGCTGACGCTTTTTGCTGTACAGACTGGCGAAGGATGGCCACAGTAAGCTATTTGATTATTATAGTTTTTGTGTTCCTAGTGTGTACAGACAAGTAGCACGTACAATTTTATCTTATCTAAATAATTAAATTTTGCAATATTTTTATTTTGTTTTATTCTCTCTTCACTTAATTATAATTATTATAATTGTCAAATAGGGTCTTGCAACACTCCATGGCTGCCACTTACGAAGATAGGGGCCCAATCCAAAATTTCCGGATCGAAATGTCCATCTTTTATATAGTATATTTTATTGTATTTCCATTTTTCTTCGTCAACATATTTGTGGCCTTGATAATCATTACTTTTCAAGAGCAAGGCGAAGCTGAATTGCAAGATGGTGAAATTGACAAAAATCAGGTGAGCTAGACAAATATATTCGTAAATCAAAACCAATGAACTTTAAATGAAACATAGCTTGTATGTGTATATTTTCTGTATGCAATGTACTTGTTCGTAATACCAATAAGCGTAACACAAATTTTCTAAATGCACGTAAATGTAACATGTATTTATAGCAAAACGACACCCAATTAAAAACTGATATTTACGTATGTCAGTCGGCCACACAATTGAAAACAATACAGCATTACATAATCTTTTTGCCGTCACCATTAATTTGGATATGTATATATAATGAAATATATATACATATATTTATATCTATATCTATATATATATATATACATAATTCACACAAAATATAGTTAACCCCCTCCGTAAACGTTCCTGTCCCAACAATCTTTTTATACCGACTACCTGCATTAAATTAACAGATACTATTGACATTATATCTGTGTGTTATGCTAAATTAAAATTGACATTTTTCGTTAAAAAAAAAGGGTAGAAAGCTACGTATGTTCATTATAAAATTAATTGCTATTCCTGTGGATTGTAGAATTTGTCCAGAAAATTTTTAGAGAGTTAGTTTCGTTTGTCAGATGTTTACTTGTCAAGAAAATATAGAATAAACAAATAGCCCAATTCAAAGGAATTTTCACATGTAATATAAAAACTGAACATTTACCGGAAAGTAGTGATTTTTATTAACTTCTACGATAATCCTTAAATATTCTGGTTTGAATATTTAATGATTCCTATCGTTAATCACCGTTGTTGCCCAATTTAAGTAAGTAAATAAGTATTCCATTAAGGCATACGTTTCAATAACTTATGTAAGTATACATTTCGTCAAACAATGTTGATCCAATTAATTTTAAACTCAAATAAGTTTTCTTTTTCACAATTCAATCATTATTTTTGGTTTCTAATACAAACTGATCAAAGATTATGTTAAAGTTTTGAGAAACGTATGTATCTAATCTGTTAAAGCTGATTATTTCTGGATAAAAAGGGTGAAGGGTTAGCGAAATTAATCTTGCAGATTAAACACACATTTTGTTTTATTATAATTTTAGTTAAATTAACTTTTTATTATATTCTTTATTATATTATATTCATTTGGGGTCTGCCATGCTTCCTTCTGCATGTTACATACTTTTCACAAACGCATATGTACTGTAATTTTATAAGGGACTCTGCAAGGGTATCAAATCCTAGACGTGCCAAAGGAAATATTTCTTTGTTGGTTTTTATTTTAATGGAATTTATGACTAAAGAAATCCATGAATTTATTCAAAACCAAAACTAAGATAAATAAAAAATTTAGAAGTAGTAGTAGTTTTTTTTATTTGTTTTAATTTGACTTGGCTAAGAATTTGTAACAATCGATAATTCACAACGTAAATGCCAGTAAAAATTATAGCACTGAGTAATGCGATATAGGGTGAATTCGGCCGAAGATTTTTCACTATCGATCCGATCTGAGCCGTTTAAATACAAGATATCACTGCGGACGGCAGTCCGCACTAGTGACGAAAAAAAAATCAAAAAACACAAGCGTAGTGTAGTGTGCTGGCGTTGGGCAGCACCATATATTCTCAAAAATAGTGATAACGGGTCTAATCGCAATGGAAGATATCTTATTTGATAGGTATTTTGAATAGTATCAGATTTGCTTACTCAGATTTTTCATAAGTTGAACAGGTTTTGAGAAATTTACATTTTAATTTCGTTTTTTAAGTTCACATTATTGCATGTGGTTTATTTGGTTAGGACAAAAACTCCCATTCTAGTTGGAGCTTATGAATACGCGTCGAATAATACCTCATTTGTCTAGATCGGACTATCCAGTCCAGAGATTTTGGGAATTTTAGGTTTTCGACGTCATTTTGAAAACGAGATATAAAAATCGCATTTGTTTATTTGCGACCCGCACTGTATATAGAGCTCTAAAACTTTATAGAATGTGTTAAGCTTTAAAAACTAAGAAACGTCTGTTCTATCTTTTTTTCGATAAACCGCTAGTTTATCGGAAAAAAGCTATAAAAAGCTATTAAAATTTCAATAGGTTATTGCTGCCAAACCACTTAATATATATAAAATATTAGTATGTCATCTGGATATTAGCAATACCTTTTCAAAGGCGTTTCGTCACTTAATAGATGACTCGTTAAGATGCTTTTTGTATGATATAACAAACTTCACTTTCCAAGTACGGCGATTATGGCATTGTTTTTCTGCCACACTCTATTTACTAAAAAAATGTCATTTAAAAATATGTTGTGACCTTTTCTAGCTATTTCTCTCCAAGCTTGCGGCTATTCAAAAAAAAAATTTTTTAAGGTTAGCACATCTATGCAATTTTCTGAGTACAATCTTAAGTAAGGGCCGGACAAAGAAAATCATCATCGAATGCATCCATGGAATATGGGACTTAACCTTACAAGCTTTCAGGGTTTTTCCCAGATCCAGTAGACCCCTTTGTTCTTCTTTGATGACTACATGCTATAGGTACAAACTTTGAACTCGAAAAAGAAAAGAAATCACAAATGTATCCTTTGTACTCCAATAAACACATGACAAAATAGAAAACGGCGAAAACAATATACTAACAACTTATATTTAATTAACTACATTATAATTTAATATTTTATTAGTTTTAATAAAAGTACGACAATTAGTTTTTAGAAAATTTTAGACTGTTTCTGTTGTCCGAGATGTATTGCCACCCTTGCTTGTAATTCATAAACCAAAGATACAGACTATTCTCAATATTACTCTAGAATGAGTAATTAATTCATGTTTAGAAACCTTTTTTTAATATAGTGTGTTAATGTTGTTTTAAAAATACAAAACAATTGAGTAAGCTTTCAACTGTTTTTATCCTATTTTGAAATTGTACTTTGTCGTCTTTTCGCAGAAATCTTGTATTGATTTTACAATTGGAGCTCGACCGCTTGAACGTTATATGCCCAAAAATCGAAACACTTTTAAGTATAAAGTATGGCGCATTGTTGTGTCCACACCATTCGAATACTTTATTATGATGTTGATTGTATTCAATACGTTATTACTAATGATGAAGGTAAGTATTTGTAGTGAATTGCCCACAAACCGTAACAAATATAAATAAAGCCAGTTATAAAAACTAAGGTGTTACGAAAATTTAGTTTTAATTTTCTTTTGATAATTGTTACGAAAGGCCTTATTTATATATTACATTACATAGTCCCACAGCGACATAAAAATTTCATGTTAAAAGCTTTGGCATTTGAGCAAAATTTTGATAAATGGAATCTTGAAAAGAATTATTTAAATTTTTAAGGATTTCTTGCAACCCTGCTAATTATTAGCTAATTGATAACAGGCCCGGTGTGTGCCCAAACTTTAGATAAATGTATAAATTGTTTCAAATGTGTATATAAATATATAAATATTGTGTATATGAATATTAAAGTAGACATTCGATTGAACTAGCTTCTAGTGAAGATATCATTGTGAAATTTTTTTTGCAAAATTCTATAAGAATCTAATAAGTAATTAAAGTAATAAAAATGTCAGACGTCGCAACGTCAGTTTTTTTTACTATAATACACATATCTGCAAATTTCTGTAGCTAAACTAATCACAATTATTACCTTAAAAGCCAGGCAATTACAATGACATACAGCTTATTTGGGGCGAATTGTAGGATCACTACTAAAAATGCAACTAAACACAAAAAAGACGTTCACAAAACACGTAAAAATTATTGAATCAAATTATTTAAATTTACAGAAAAAATTTCATTAGTTGGCCAATTTTTTTGATCAGGATTTAAAGTGAATGCCTTTAACTTCAAAATTCATGTTACAAAATTTATTCTGAATCACTGAAGCTGACATAAAAACACTTTTAATTGCAACATTTATTTGAAAAAAGCTTACTGAGCACATCAGCTATGATAAACTGAACGTGTTCGTAACTTCAATGATAATTTTTGAAAGCTCCGTTACAAGTCTAGAAAAAAACGGTTTGCAATAAAAAAGTTTGGACATTTATGAGACAATATGATAACATAACAATGTTTTGTATGGTTAGTGATAACATTTTGTTCAAATATTTTGTGATTGGGTTTTTGATTTTTCGCCTATGGGCGCAACCACTGTGCATTGTATGCATATATACGTCATGAACCTAAAGTTCCAAATTTCATGTCTGTATCTTCATTGGCTTAATTCATGCCAACATTTGAGTGATTGGGACCATTGTGCATTATTAATATAAAAAATATATTGCCTGAGCATTGATTTTGTTGATATTTAACTTATTTATTTGCGAGTTTTTATTTTTGTAAAACCTTAGTATTTATTCTTGGCTGATTGATTCACATTTATTTTTCGCATATTCATTAAAAGTACTTTTTACAATAAGCATTTCTGAAGCACACAAAACACAAATGATCGCGAATTAGTCAGTTTTTATTATCGAACAATAAAATGTATCGATGTTGCTTTAAGCAAGGGCTTACTTAATGTTTAGTGTATATTGAATATATTAATAGATTAGCAATTAGTTAAGATATACCCACAATTTAATTACATACCGGTTGACTTGAAATTATATTAAAGTAATATTCTTAATTAGCATTTCAAGTCGAGTTCGTCTATCAGAGATGGTAAGAGCTACAATCTACAGTTTAGTCTTTAAAGACTCTATATTTTGTCCGTCAATACAAGTTTGTTAACTAGACATACCTCGGAATAAATAGATATTTTTAGCGAATCTCAGAAACTATGATACGTGAGGTCACCAGTTTTGGCATATAGTTAAATAGTTAAATTTATGGATGCCACTCTCTCTTCGCCCATAAGAGATAAAATTAATCCTTAAATTATTACTGCATGTATATCCTATCGTTTAGTATTGTAACTGCGATTTCATTTAGAGAGTGAGATTCAATAGGTATTCGCATCGATTTTGGATCGAATCGCACAAATGTATTATATATGGAAGAGATGCTGCGGAAATTGGTGCGTTGCATGTGAAAAACTTTTGTGCTTTAACATGTCTCGATCTTGATACTATTGTATTGAGTACTTGATATAAATCATTGTAAATGATTTCATTAGAAAATTAAGCATAAGTTGGCCCGCTCGACTGTAGCTTTTCCTATTAAAATTACTACTTGTGAACTAATCATAACCATAATTTCGACAGTATCACAATCAAGGAGAGATGTACGAAAAGTCACTGAAGTACATTAATATGGGATTTACTGGGATGTTCAGTGTTGAAACTGTGCTAAAGATAATTGGATTTGGTGTCAAGGTAAGTAAGAATATTATACAAAGTTCAGAGTATTTATATTAATTTTGGAAGACAAAACCAAAATAGTATTAATAACTAACTATTTATATATGTATACTGCAGTCCTAGTATTAGTGATGAATTCTACATTGCCATGCAAAAAATTAATATCGTAAGGGTATTATTTTATTTGTAGCAGTACATGTACACTTGCCAGAAAAATAATGCGTACACACCTAGCGTAGTGCACTGTCTGTGAAAATAAATGATTAGTGATAATAAAAATATTTTCAAAATTGTATTTTTTATTGAATAACCAATTATTTTTTTAATTCATTAAAAATAACAAAGAATAATGACTCAGAAAAAGTATTCGTACAAATATGCAAATATGCATATCCAACTATATACAATGCACATATGTACACTCCGCTTCACTTGAATATCACACTTATTTTTCTTTCAAACGGAAATTGATGGAGATGGGTTTTATAATGCATTAACAGTCGATAAAATTTATTTAAACTATACATATCGCAGTGCGTACGCCACGGTGAAGATAGAAAAGAAAAAGAACTCGAATTGGCGGAAATGTAAGCGACATTGTGCTAAGAGTGCCCGCATCCAAAAAGGCTATAAGTACATACAAAAATAGTAGATTCTTAACCAAGAATCTAACTATTGATAATGCTTATTCCATAATATCAAATCGATATCTAATTAACGATCCGCAGAGTCCCCGCCCCCTTGAAGCGACTACGTCAAATCCAAATCTGATATCTACAACACTCACGTCTGATCTTCATAGCACTCTCGTTTTCTCCCAATACACCATCCTCGATGGGATTGCGGGGTCAATTAAAGGTCCATTCCTCTTGACTGTCAGACCGTTCATGATGGATGTTTTATAAATTAAACACTTTTGGTAATAGTCTGTTCTTATTGTCAAAGCCCGTTATCGCTTCGGAGACTGGTCACTGGGTCTCTTCAGCACATGAAATTGGTAATGGCAGGAATCCGTCGAAAGGCAGATGAATTGCTCTAGTCTTGTGACATGTGCATAGAGCTACCCATTGCTTTTATATAATCTAAATAATCTATGCATGTACATTTGAATGGTAATCATTTGGGCTCCTTGCGGTCCTCCAGCAGTGAGTCATTAACGGCGGCTTGAATCGTTTAACTTCACATTCCTCAAAATTCCAAATTACGCGTGCAAAGCATCCAAAGCGTTCATCCAAAGGTTTGTGTTCACATCCAGGTGTTTAAGTGTTAAGTAATATTGGCGTTCGATTAACTGTTCATGTCGCTTCATACGTTAAACATGTAGCTGCATTAATCCACCCAGGTGCGAGAATAATCTTCAAAAGGAAATATTGACAGTATCACAAAATAATTTCTCTTCATCAATAGCAGTTTTACTGATTTCAGCATCTATAACAGTCCTACGGATTTTAGTATTCATAGTAGTTTTACTGCTTTCAACATCTGAAGCAGTCCTACTGCATTTAGTATGCATAGCAGCCCTACTGCTTTCAGCATTAGTTGTAGTCTTTTTATCTAACATTTGCAGCTGACTGCGCCGAATTTAAAGTGAACTGGTGTAGCTTACATCCTCCTGCTGCATCGATCTTACTAGCGAATCTCTTCACATTGTCCGTTACACCTTGCCTGCGCGTCAATCCATTTCCTGATAACAAAGCGCATTAACTGACATCACGTGGGGTACAGTACTGGGCGAACTTTCGGCACCAAACGTTATTATTTATATTTCATTAATGCCCACCAGATAACTGCAACGAGTATACTCGAGTATGACTGTTCACTTCTACAAAATATCAAACAAATCAAGTATAGTAGCTTTACATTTACAATCAAGTATCGTTCAAGTAACAAGTAATCGTAAATTTTTTCACACAAAATTGAGTATCACAAAAATCTCAAACACTCGATCGGAGAGTCAGCGAAAATTTTGTTCACAAAAAAATCAAGTATCACAAAAATCACAGACACTCGATCGGAGTGTGAGCGTAAATTTTGTTTACCAAAAAATCAAGTATCACTAAAATCAGTGAGGGATGATTAAAAAGTGACCGTTGGTTTTCGATGCTCAAAAGCGAGTATCACAAAAAATCACAAACGAGTATCAAATGACGATTTTATAAAAATCTCATAGTCTGAGTCCCGATTATCAAGCCACGCACAAGCAAAGACCTCTCTGTGAGCGTGTTGTACGCTCTTCCCACAGAAAAATCAAATCACAATCAAGTGTTTGAACCTTACGATCAGAGTAAGGTGCGAGTATTGATTTTTTTAATCACGAGTAGTGATTGAAACACAAACTTTTATGAATAAGCAGTTGAATGAAAGATGATTTTTTTCGCTCAAGAAATTGTGAATAAATCACAACGGGTATAGATCAATATTCGGATCAGATTAAAAATTCATTACTCGTTGCAGTTTGTTCCCTTTTTTTGATGCCACAATAAGCTTAAAACCAGACATATCTCGAAAAAAAAAACATGTTTTTGGCAAATATCTCAGTTAATATAACACCTAGGGAATCCAATTTTGGCATGTAGGTTACTAGATGCAATATAAAGACAATGCTATCAAAATTTTTTGGATGCCACGCCTCCTTCGCCCACCAAAAGCACAATTACGTTGTAATTTTGTCTACTGCTGGCTCACTTATTTATTAACGTATAGTTTTGTAACTTAGGATTTACTTGAAGACAAATAATATTAAACGATTGTGAAAATTGCATCAAAATCGGACCATAATTAAAAAAGTTTGTCATACAACGAAAATCGATACTTTTAAGCAAGGCATAACCACGTGCATTGCACTGAGCTGTACACACAAGCAACGAAAACGAAAAACGTGCGAGCGAGACAGACATTCAACTATGTGCGCATGTTAAGTTCTTGCAGCAGCAACTGCAATTTGAACTCATCTAATTGGAAACGAAGCTCAGGTATTACACGGTCGGCATGCCCGACTGACATTTTCTTTTTTGTTGTACTTGCATTTTTGGCGAACAAAATTTTCGCTCACATTCAAATCAAATGTCTGTGTTTTTTGGGATACTTGCATTTTTGGTGAACAAAATTTTCCCTCACATTAAAATCATACTATGACGCTCAATTATTATTTGAACGATACTTGATTGAAAATGTAGAGCTACTATACTTGATCTGATTTGATTTTTTTGTAGAAGTGAACAATCATACTCTAGTATACCCGTTGCAGTTCTCTGGTGCGGAGCTCAGTGCAATGCACGTGGCTATGCCTCGCCTGAAAGTAACGATTTTCGTTGTACGACCAACTTTTTTAATTATAGTCCGATTAGAAATTTTCATTATCCTTTGATATTATTTGTCTCGAAGTATACGTAACGTAACAAAACGATACGTTAAGAAATAAGTGAGCCAGCGGCATTCGAAGTTACAACGCAATAGTGCTTTTTTTGGGAGAACGAGGCGTGGCATCCAAAAAATGTTGATGGCATTGTCTTTATACTGTAAACAGCATGCCAAAATTGGTTATATCCGTCAAAAACACATATTTTTTCCGGGGTATGTCTAGTTTATCACTTATTATATATCAGAGGGTATAAAAATGTTTAAGGATGGTTAGCCAGAAAAAATAATGAGTCTGGCAAACAGTTCTGAATAAAAACAGAAGAAATTGACGCAATACATTGAGCATGTATTTCTATTGTATTTCTATGGAATAAAATTTTTACGATTCCGTACTTGACAGGATGTTATTCTAAATAAAGGTGGCTAAAATCATAACTGAGTGCTGACTTTTTGTCAAACTTAATTAAAATTATATTTGAATGTTATGAATTTCATTTTTAGTATATTAAATCTAAGCTTCGTAAATTTAAAAAAAATGTGATATTCAAGAAAAGCAAAGGTAGTTTACTAATTAAGAACTGCTTAAAAATTTGAGATTTTTTAATTAAAGATAACGAAAATATCTTTATCAATTTACTAAAATAAGTAAAGTTCTGTTTGTGTATTTATTACAAGTGAAACGGAGTGTTTATGCTATACTGAAACAGACATGATCAATGCTGATCAATGCTGACTCCAACTAGTATTTTTGCGAACTTTGTTTGTGGCCTTTTGTTTTCAGGATGGCCTTTCGACCTTTGAATTTCATATGGGCATGACACAATTTTTCATGTCTCTAGAGGCATTCGATTACCAAGCGTAAATGGGAAATGGAAGTTTTGAGTGTTTTTATGCGTCTTTTTCGTAAGTAAGGCAGAGGTGAAATTATGCAGTCAGTGCACGAACACAGTGGTAAAATCTAGCCCAGTTTCATATATGAAATCCTGTATGTACTTTGTACAAGATATATTCATAAAATTGTATTTACTTATTTTAATTTAATTCAATTTACGTTTTAAAAATAAAATGATATGATATTAAATTAAAGCAGTATATTTTCTTATCTTCTAAAACATTTTCTTTATTGTTATTAATAATATTACTCAATTTACCTATATAATTATTATTATTACTACTATTATTACTTAAATCATTATTATTATAATTGTTAACGACGTGGTTCGTTTTGCATATTCTGTTTTTGTTTCTCCTCAATCATTTCTAAGTAGTAAATTAGCAGATCCAGACTAGATTTACAGGGATTTCGTCTGAAATAAAAACATTATTAAAATAAATTGAAACAATTTGGTCAATACAAGTTGAACTTATCAAGATGAACTATAAAGAAGTTAAAACATTTGTTAACGGATTGCTTGCCCTGCGCGCAGTTCACATTGCACAGCATAAACATCTCGTCGCTATTTGATATCGATGTTCTGGTCTTCTTTTATTTCATCTGTAAATTCAAAAGAATCTAAAAAATATGCCAATTAACAACGAAAGTTTATTAAAGTACATACTAATCACTATCTTGTTTTCTTCGCGTATGATTTCCAGAAAGAAAATGAAATGTCAGACGCAGGTGCCACGAGATTAAATCACAATAAATATCTATGTAAATAAAACTCTTTGTCCTCACTGGCTAACTGACTGATCACCGCCCTAGCCAAACTACAAAAGTTGCATGTATGAAATTTGCACACAACGTAGCTCTCATAACTTCATCGGGCAATAAGACTTTCTTTTGCGAAATTTTGAGTGGTAGGGGGTGAAAGAAAAAACATTGTTTATTTTTAAAATATCGCAACCAAAATCACAGGTTAAGTGATATAGGTACATATGCCGATAGATTTTGGCTCAGTTACAAAATAACACTTAGTTAAAACAAGAAAGAAAATGTCGGTCGGGCATGCCGACCGTGTAATACCCTCTGAGCTTCGTTTCCAATTAGATGAGTTCAAATTGGAGTAGCTGCTGCAAGAACTTAACATCCACACATATTTGTATGCCTTTCTCGCTCACACGTTTTTCGTTTTCGTTGCTTGAGTGCACAGCTCAGTGCAATGCACGTGGTTATGCCTTGCTTGAAAGTAACGATTTTGGTTGTTTGACAAACTTTTTTAATTATAGTCCGATTTTGATGCAATTTTCACTATCGTTTGATATTATTTGTTTTCCAGTATATCCTAAGGTACAACACTATACGTAAAGAAATAAGTGAGCCAGCGGCATGCAAAGTTACAACTCAATTGTGGGCGAAGGGGGCGTGGCATCTAATAAATTTTGATGGCATTATATTTATATTGCAAATAGCAACCTGTATGCCAAAATTGGTGTCCCTAGGTGTTACCGAGATATTCGCAAAAAACATGCATTTTTTTCGAGGTATGTCTAGTTTTTCGCTTATTGTGGGCGAATGGGGCGTGGCATCAAAAAAAGGAAACAAACTTGTATTGACTGACTAAATATGTGGTCGATACTGACCAAGTTTGAACTTGTAGCTCTTACCATCTCTGAGATCCTTTCGTTCATACGGACGGACAGGGGGACAGACGGACATGGCTATATCGACTCGGCTGTTGATGCTGATCAAGAATATATATACTTTATGGGGTCGGAAACGCCTCCTTCTGCCTGTTACATACTTCTGACAAACCCATTATACCCCTCAGGGGGTATAAAAAGTTGGTTGTTTTTCGAGATTTTGCAACCAAACTCTCAGATTATAAGTGTGATATATAGAATCTATATGGGCATTTCCGCGGTCACTTACACGACTTTCGTAAGCAAAATAAAATTTTAAATGTTAAATATATCAAACACTATTAAATTTTTTACAATTCACCACTAATAATTTTTTGTAGTATTTTGAGACTACTATAATTGGTAAAAAAATTGAGAGCCTCCAGTTTTTATCTTTTGAGATAAAAGCCACAAAAGAGCGGTCACTCACGCGACTTCAAATATACATGACTTTAGACATCATTGCTAATAATCGGCAAACTCTGCGAATTGTGTGAAAATTTTAAACTTTAAATATTTTTGACATAAATAAGAAATATCAAGCTTTATTATTAGACTTATGATTTTTCAATATTTGGTCTGTCCTTTTTTTGCGAAGGATTCTTCTAGGTCACTCACGCGACGTCACTCACGCGACATTGTTCACACTGCAGTTTTGTTTGCAGTTATATATACAATTATAGTCATTACATTAGTATTTAAGCTAAGAAGATAAAGAAAAAATACAAAAAGAGTTGTCCATAAGCTGCAAACGACTAAAAAAACTCTATATTACAGAAGAAATGAAATTTTTTTTTGGACTCTTGGTTGACCTTTTCGCGGAAATGCCCATATATCAATATTATAGATATATATTTCCACCGATTTTGGTTAAAATCGGATCACTATATCATATAGCTAACATATAATATAATAGTTGCAAAACAACTCTTAACATTCCAATTTAAATTATTAAAGAAAACTGACAAACAATGTTATGCTTATGGCACTTACTTGCACAATTTCAGTAACCAAATTCTATTTAGCCGGTTGGTTTGTTTCTTTTTTTTTTTGCAGCTATACGAGGTGTGTTCAAAAAGTATCGCGAATTTTGTGTTTTTTCAAATATTCTGTTTTTCTTCATGAATATCTATTTTATCCGCTCTTAAGTAATCCCCATGAGATATTATACACTTGTGCCAACGGTTTTTCCAATCTTCAAAGCACTTCATAAAATAATTTTTTTTTATCTTGTTTGTTGTTTCTGGTGGATTGCTTCGCGCAAATTGCGCATAACTTGCAGGTAATATTTCTTATTGACCGTTCTACCCTGTGGCAAGAATTCATAATGCACCACGCCCCTGCAATCGAAAAAAACTGTCAGCAAAACTTTCACATTCGACCGAACTTGGCGCGCTTTTTTCGGTCTTGGTTCGTGCGGCAGCTTCCATTAAGATGATTGAGCTTTGGTTTCCACGTCATAACCATAAACTCACGATTCGTCACCAGTTATGACCCTCTGGAGTAAATTTGAGTCGTCGCGGACAGAGTTTAACATCTCATTAGCAATGTTCATGCGATGCTGTTTTTAATCGTAATTGAGCAATTTTGGTACGAAAAATCGAAGACGATCCAAAACACGTGCAAGCAAAGCAGCTGTCAACAATTAAGTGAACATTCAAAATGGCTGAGCTTGTCGGCATAAGTGAGAGACATGAGTACCAACATAACGCCACAAAAAAATCGAAATTCGAATATACGTAACCCGCGAAAATTAAAAATTCACGATACTTTTTGAACACACCTCGTACACATACATATGTACATAGCTAAAATCAGCAGTTTAATTTGCCCTTATTAATAGAACACTAACAGCAACAACTCAATAGCGCTGCTAAATAACATAATTCTGTTAAACACATTAAGAAATTACTAGAAACTAATATATTCTTTAGTTTATTTAATAAGTCATACCTAATATTTATTCTACAGTATATATCTATGTATCACAGTTACATCAAACAAATATCGTATCATTATTTGTGTGTCGCATTGAACATAATATCACTACAAAATATACAAAATAATAATATCGATATAATGATACGCCACGCCCCATTCGCCCACAATAATCGAAAAGCCAGACATACCTCGAAAAAATACATGTTTTTGGCAATATCTCGGTAACACGGTTGCTAGATGCAATATAAAGATAATGCCATCAACATTTTTACTTTTAAGCAAGGCATAGCCAAGTGCACTGCACTGAGCTCCGCTAAAGCGCACATTGTGCGAGCGAGACAGACATACAAATGTACGAGCATGTTAAGTTGTTGAATTTCTTTAAGCAATTGTTTTGCAGTAGCATCTATATAAGCGATAACAAGGAGTGTATCCATATGACACTCTATATCATTGCAGTTATCAACTTGACTAGTAGTAACGGCTTTAGTCGACCGAGCCGACTGTAATATACTACAGCGTATTCTAGAACAAAATCAAGTACTCAATGTGAGATGTCTTATAAACTAATAAGCTTAACACATTAATATCCTATTAGTGAGAAAAGGCGCGGTATTCCCACCTTTTAAAATTTTGTAAATACGATTGCTTATAATCTAGTTGACCGATTCCAACCGCAATTGCTCAGAAATTAAAAAAATATTGTGCACCTACTGTGTAAGTTTGGTTTGGATACCTCAACAGATAAAAAAGTTTCTCATACTTAAGACTATCTCGGCTCTGATGTTTGTCAGATTACTTATATAGGAGGTATGTGATATAGTTGTCTGATCCGAGGCAAAAATGGTCAGAAAATTAAGAAGAATATTTTGCACTTACTGTGGAAGTTTGATTTGGATATCTCAACAGACAACAAAGTTGCTCATATTAAAGACTATCTTGGCTCTGATGTTTGTCAGATTACTTATATGGAGCTATAGTTGCCCGATCCAAACCAAAGTTGGTCAGTGTTAAGATAATACTGCCATACATATAATCTGTGAAGTTAGTTGAGTTATCTCGAAAAACAAAAAAGTTAGGCAGAAAGACAAATTAAGTAAATTTTTCAATTTTCATCATATAAAAAAATTAGAAATAATTTAAAACAAAATTTTTGTAATGTTTAGTTATATGGCGGCTGTTGTCCGATCCGAACCAAAGTTGGTCAGTGCACACTGGTTAAAATGCCAAAAATTTTGGCAGAAATTCAAATTTTTTTTTTTTAGAGTTTTTCAAAAATAGTATTTTATTCCAATAGAATATTAGCTAGGGCAGTTAAAAAGCAAAGTAGTATATTTGAAATCGAAGCCTTGCGAGCTTGTGGAGCCTTGAAACTCAGCTGATCATTTATTGCAAACTTTGATTGTGAGTGCTTTGTAAATAAGACCACATTTGAAACTGAAGTATTTGTTGTAGTTCTTCGAATATTTAAGCAAATTAAAATGGAATACGAAGTTGAAAGTGTTTATAAAATAAGGGTATCACGCAATACTTGTTTTATGTGGTATGTCTTTTTTTATATGTGTTTTTGTAAAGTGATGTTTTTAGCAATTCTAACCTCAAACTTGCTTTTTTTCGTGGAATAAAACTATGTTGGATTGTCGTGGATTGTCGTAATTATTAACACCATGTTATTCTTCAATATGTATATAATACGAGGATATTAATCGTATTTGCCCGTTTCCTGAAAATTGACTTTTTCCAGACAACATTTGTATGAGTCACGCTGAAATGCTTGAATTTTGGCTGGCAAATAATCGGCAAGCCAAAGGCCTTGTTTATTTTGTTTATTAAAAAAGTTGTATATACGTTCAAGTTTTGTAGGATATATGTACCGGATTTAAATATACTCGAATTTATAATTTTCAAGGACACTAACTTATTTGGGGCGGTGTAGAGGGCGTGGTCCAATCGGACTTAACTTTTTCTCAGGCTTTACATATACTATGACAATATTGCTTACAAAGTTTTAGATCTGTAACTACATTTTTCGAATTTCTGCCAAAATTTTGGCATTTGGACCAGTAGTATGAATACTACCCTCATCCACATACTCTGTAAGTTTGGTTCAAGGGTCCAAGATGACTTCTTAAAAAACAAGAAAGTTAGAGAAAAAGAAAATTTAGTACATTTTTCAATTTTAAACATATAGAAAATATATGATATAGTAATCCGATTCCAACCAAAATCAGTATATTACTACCCTACACGTACTGTGTGAGTAATATCTTCAAAACCAACAAAGTATTGATGCAAAAACACGTTTTTAAACTTTTAAGATATGGCGGCTAAATATATGTTCGATCCGAACCAAAGTATGTCAGGATACATTAAGTGGTACCATGCACATACTGTGTAAATTTCGTTCGGATATCTTTAATACTTTTCGAGCTATGGAAATTGCGTTTTCGTTTTTTACGATTTGCAGGGGGCGGTGGGAGCTAGGCAAAAATCCAAATTAAACTTGTAGTGCTTGCAGCATAGTCGGATATACATACCAAGTTTGGTGGCTTTAGCTCTTATAGTCTCCGAGATCTAGGTTTTCATACAGACGGGCGGACAGACAGACAGATGGAAAGACGGACATGGCTATATCGACTCGGCTGTTGCTGCTGTTTATGAATATATATATTTTATGGGGTCTGCCAGACTTCCTTCTGCCTGTTACACAGAAACCGCTTCGGACAAACCCAAAATACTACCACATACTCCGTAAGCTGTAGTATAAACACATTTTACTGGAGAAGTTCAGGATAAACCATTTAAAGCAAACCTTGGCGAATTTGTGGAGAAAGGTCTATAAAGGTCGAGAAAGGAGATATTGTTGCAAAAACATTGCTTAGCATTGGCGATGGAACTTATGCAACACTTGAGGGAAATTTAATCACTCAATTATGTTTGGGAACTGTAATAACAACTTTCGAAGAACTCATATGCAAAATATTTCCAGACATTTCAAATATCTGTAGCAAGTTATTAGATTGGTTATCTGAGCGAGCTAATTTAACAGCAAGAAATGATGGAGAAGTTTCATTTAACGATTCTCTTTAAAACTACAAGTCTGTTGTCCTGTGGAGTTCCTTAATAAACAGAGTCCACCAGGCTTTTCATAGCATAGTCTTACTCTGAATGTTGGTGCTCCTATAATGTTGATAGGAAATATATGTCCACCAAAACTTTGCCACAGAACTAGATTACAAATTAGGGCTCTTCATAAGTATGGAAGTGAATTTAAATAATCTATAAACTAGAAAGATGACAGAGAAGTAAAGATTTTAGTGTAGTGGTAGTTGAAGAATTACATACCACACGAAAAAAAGGTTATTATACGAAGAACATAAAATTCGAAATGGGTTATGCATAGAATAATTAGAAGTACAGATTTGAAGTGACAGTGGTTGAAAGTTTCAAGTAGGTCTGATCGGACTCTGCAGTCGACACGCAAAGTTTAACTTCATCGGCATACATCAACACACGAGAATGACTCAGTGCAGAAGGCAAGTCATTTATAAACAGAGTAAATAACAAGGGTCCAAGATGACTTCCTTAAGGCATACCAGAAGTTACTTTAACAATTTTAGATACTGTACCATTAAAATAAACGTTTTGGGTTCTAGAACTTAAGTAGCTAGAAACTCAACAAATAAAGTTATTTGGAAATCCCAGAAGATTGAGTTTATGTAGCAGAAGAAAGTGATTAACTGAGTCAAATGCCTTACTAAAACCAGTATAAATGACATCAGTCTGCAATTTGTTTTGAAAACCTTGTATAATTAAAGAGGTAAATTCTAAGAAGTTAGTGGTAGTAGATCTATATTTCACGATGCTGCAAAAGACCTTCAGCGCAGTACTTTAGGACGCAGACTGGTACTCCATCAGGTCCCGGTAAAAATACGGGTTTTATTGCCTTTAGATCACTTAAAAGCGAACTTTCCGTGGTAACAGGCTCAAAAATGCAATTAGATGCATTTATACGAAATGGATAAGGCATTGCAAAATGACAATTTTCAGTTCTATAGGTTGTCTGAAAAAATTCGGCAAATAAATCGGCAATTGCCTGATTTAAATTGACTGTCTTTCTATAATAGACCACAGCAGAGGGAAGCGTTGATGATTTACGCTTCGCATTAACGAAGCTATAAAACCGTTTCGGATTCCTTCGAAACTGTTTTCCACAGTCACAAAGGTAATCCTGATAACGCTGGTTATTTATATTAGAGAAATGAGATCGTGCAATAATATATTGAGAGAAATCTAAAGAGGAGCCAGTTTCTTTAAATTTCTTAAAAAGGCTTGACTTTCTATTTTGTAAATTTGTCAATTCCCTTGTAAACCATGTAGGTTTATTAATCATACATGGAACACAGTTCGGAACGTAAATGTCAAGTTATGAGTTAAAAGTAGAATAAAAAACATCGATTGTACTATCCATGTCCCTAAATATGAAAATCCGCTACCAGTCAGTCTGGGATAAGAGTAGATTTAGTTTGTTAAAATCAGCTTTCCGAAACTGTTCTCTCGAAAGATGTCTTACGTTAGGTAAATCCATCAACACCTCCAGAGTCAGATGATAAGGGTCTTCAGTGTTGGATAAAGGAGGAGTACGGGAAAAAGACAAGTAGGATGGATCCAAAACAAAAACCAGGTCAAGCAACCTACTCAACGACTTTGGAATAGAATTTATTTGGAACAGAGACATTTCCAACAAATTCTCCAAAAAATCATGTTGAGTCGTGGGGGTCCACATAGCAGAGGCGGGATTTGAAATCCAAGGGGTATTCGAGATTCTAGATTCTTCAAGTACCACCAGATGATCACGAACAGAGAATAAAGAAGAAATATACTTTATTACAGATAAATGTGCTAGGTAAATAAAATTATCGGAAGATGGAGAAATGTAGGAACGAGTTATATAAATGTTAATATTGGATAAGGTTAGTTTCTCTGCAATATCTTCTACATCTATATTATAATCGGTTAATACTAATTCTGAAGGTAAATCAGCATCAACAGCTATAAGCACACCTCCCCCACGATGAGGGGTGCGATCATTTCTAAAAATAAAAAATTTTTTACATCAAATTTCAGTGTTAAGAATGTCGGGCCTTATTCATGTTTCAGAAAAGACAACGACATGAAAAGGAAAATCATAAATATTTAGTTAAAGAGTACAAAGTTTACTACAAAGACCTCTTACATTCTGATAGGCAAGTGAGGGGGAGGATGTTAGTTTTGTTTGTTTAAGATATTGTAGAAGGCTAAAAAAAAGGTGAAGAAGTTAGTACAACCGGAGACCGATTTCTTTTTTTAACTGTGTATTCTTTTACAATTAAGTGGTCTGGCCAGAACTCTTTGCAACATATTTTGTTAAAATGTTCGAAATTTCCTGGCATTATATTTGGCCTGAATAAAAGCCTTGATATCATCAGATGTAGTGGCAGGGGTAAGCCTACAAACAAAGATTTGTTTCTTTGGTGGAACATCTACGAGCACCTTCTGTTCAATCACGGCAGTAACGTCGGTTGAGGTTATGCCATTAATTGATCTATTAGATGCGGCCGGTATATCAGTACTAAAGGGATTGTCAACCACTATAGTACTTTCAAACGATCTTTCAAACGTATTGTTGGACCTTTTCCGCTTTTTGAAGTCATCATCCAAAGCGGCGAAACTATTAAGCTGAGATTTAAATCTACCCAACAGATCCCCAAAGCCTCTTTTGGTATGCCTCATGAAAGCCAAAATGTGCAATTCCACTGGCCTAAATAATATACATGTCCACCTTATGTACTTCGTTAAAAGGGCAATAACACGGCCGTTAAGGCCAGCACATTTTTCGAGTAAAACATTTTCATACAGCCAGCAGCAAACGAAATCCATTTTTACATTTGCTCGAACCTGGCAGTTTTTAGAATAGCAGACACACATTATAGGGTATTATTTACGTCTTTAATAATCGAAAAGAACAAAAAAATACAAAACAGTTTCAAGAAATATAAAAAGAAAACAACAACAGCTAATAGACAGATGCTGATTTGTACTTACGCACAAGAACACAATGCAGAAAAACATGCGAGCGCGACGACCGAAAATAAAAACGCGAAAGAAATTATTACCGCCCAACACCAACAACACAAGTAATGTGAGCGCGGTATAGCTAGAGCGTAACAGAAAAGAGAGCGCGAAGCTGAGTTTGAAAACAGAAATAGAGAAAGAGCGCGTAGATAAACGACGGCGTAAAACCACAAAAACAAAACAGCAGTGTTGACAAAGCAAAACGCAATTAACACATAGTATGCTTTAATGCTAATTGTTGTTGCATTTAAACACAAAATATGTAAGTGAAAGTATAGAATTTTACTTTAAAACTTAGTGTTTCAACAAACCAAATGTGATACACAAAGTCGTAAACAAAATAAAACAACAATAGTATAAAACAAGTATGGAAGATTACAGTCGAGCTTGCGCGACTGTAGAAGACCCTGAGCCACTATTTTAAAAATAATACTTTGATTAAAATAAAATTTAATTGAACATGTATCCAGATAATTTTTTTTTGACTAACAGAAAATTTATTTGTAGGTACATGAATGTACGAATTTTTTAATTTTAATACAACTTTACCTCTTATCTATGAGGTGCACTTAATTCAAATCATTAAATTAATCAAAGCGATAGTTGTTAAAACAAAATTTGACTAGCAATACTGTTTTTACTTGGGGGCGAAGGTGCGTGGCATTAAAAAAGTGTTTGTTTTTTAAAAGTCAGGACATAAAAAATAAACAATTTTCTTTAGTTGAGAAAAAGTTTCCGCTACCGAGGATCGAACCCGAGACTCTGCTCTTCGCAGGCGAGCACTTTACTCTCTACGCCACCACGCTCTTATGGGAGCGGAGGCTTAAATACATACTTAGTATGTAGAATTCGAAATAAATCATCGTCAAATGATTTTCATTGAAATTTTGACCGATTAAATTTTTTGCCGAAGAAAGTGAACTTAACTAATATTAACTAAATTTAATTGAACTGTTTTGATTATTTTTCGATTGATTTGTATTTTTAAGTAAACTTCGTTTTTGAAATAAATAATTCGTCTACAAAATGTTAATTATACAGCTTTTAGTTCGCAATTTGTGGGCAAAGGGTGCGTGATATCCAAAATTTTTAAAGCGGAATCTGTTTATATGGTATTCAGTATCCTACATACTAGAGTTGGGCATGGGCTGGGCTTTTGTGGGGTAACATTTTTTTAGCTTTCGGGTACGGGTAAAATTTTTCTTTTCGGCCCATGGGCTGGGTCGGATTGGGCTCAAAATTTCGGCCCATGCCCACCTCTACTACATACCTATTTTGATCTTTCTAGCATCCATATTAAAAAAGTAAAAAATCGAGATAGTCCCACTGTTCCTCTAATTGTGGCGAAAGGGGGCGTGGCATCCAAATTTGAAAATAAGCTTGATCTGCGTAACAGAGCAACGAAGCTTCTGCAAAAAGAATGGAGTCTCTAGCTATTATACTTGCTGAGAAACAGACGTTCATACAGACGGACAGACAGACCACTTTTCGCACAAATATAATATATTAGTCCCTCTTGTTTTTTTTCAAAGAGCTCAGGGTCTAAATATACTATTTACGAGGAAAATAAATGAAAGTTACAAAGCGCCAAGAAAAAACACGTATGTCAGCGAATGCGAGCAAATGCGAATCATAAATACTGACACATCAGTGCACAAAATTGTTGTATTGATCAGGACTTTTTTTGCATTATCAGTTGTGAAATATTCCCATTGGAGAAACCACGCAATAAAAAATTTGGGATTTCCCTTAAAAATATTTTTTTCTCTAACGCAAGCGAAGCTGAGGGTATGTTGCTAGTAAATTGTAAACGTTAAACGAAAAAATTTGCTTCGCCGTTTGCTATGGCGTTCGCTTTAACGTTTGCTGAGGCGTCCGCTTAAGATTCACCTTTGCCTTTTTCACATTTGCTGAATCGAAAACTGACGGGTGTATGATAAGAAATACATTCTTCAAAAGCATGCAAGTGTAAACAATTTTTTATGGGCGAAGTAGGAGAGGTGAAAAATTTAGGATATCACTTTTTTTATATTGCATGCCAAAATTGCTGATTTACTGAGATATACGCCACAAACATCTACGTTTTGCGACCTTTTCCACCTTTCCTCCATTTTAGACGAATGAAATAGAAGAAGAAAATAACACAATAGACGTAATTGACTGACTAAAGGAGGTGTCCACTCTGATAATATTTTTGCATGAAGCGTTTACCATCTTTTATATCCTTTCGTTCATACTGCCAGACAGATTTGGCTATATCGACCCTGCTTCTAATGTTGATCAATAATATACATATACATATACTTTATGGCAGTCACGCCTCCTTCTGCCTGTTATATACCTTTTATAAACCCTTGGCAAGGATATAAAAATAATATAATATATATTTAATTTTTGCAACATTCTAATAACCTAAAACTCTTGTTTTTTTTAGAACTTTTTCAAGGATCCATGGAACATTTTCGATCTTATTACTGTACTAGGCAGCATTGTGGATGCCCTCTGGATGGAATTCGGGGTAATTATGTGCTACTGGCTCAGTTTTTATTGTATTATAGTTATAACGGATGCTTTGCAAAAGAATACAAATAAATACCCACCTTTTTGATTTCACGGATATTCATATATATATTTATATATATATATATAAATATATATATATATATAAGTAATATTTAGCATATTTTTTTTAAACACACATAAACTGTCTCAATACACTCAAAACAAATTTATGGTCAGTAGGTTAATATAAATAGGCGAAAATTATCATTGGATGCTTAGCATGCTGAAAGTTTGTACTCAGCTTTAATATTTTGTCACTGACGTAATTTTCGGGAGCTACTTAAAATATTATGAAAATAAATATATTTATATAACATAACCTACGTATGTATATCTAATTAATACTTATGAAACCGAAATTTGTCAACAAATGACTCTTTTAATCTGAGTAATTAACCCTTCGTATTGCTTTGACATTTCGTACACTGTTTATGCAAAACAAGTATTAACGATGTGGTAAAGAGGAAACGGCTCGCACATTCGGCATTTGTCTACGAATGCAAGACAATTTTTTTAACATAACATAAGCGAATAAGTTCTTTGTAATGTTATTGAATTTTTTATTTGATTTGTAGACAAAGCAAAAAGGCATTAAAATATCTAATTTGGCAGAAATTGGCTTATAACATTCATAAACCTATTTGACAATTTATATTGTCTCTTTCTATTAAAGTTTACAGAGATAGACGAACAAAACAATATTTTTAAAATTGTTGTAGTTTTTCATCAAAATATATGCCTATAATTTTATATTTTTACTATTTTTGACAAATCTGGGCTGATATAAACACATTTTTGAGAGTATTTAGCTCAGTCTTTTTATTTTTTATACCCTCTGAGGGGTTTATTGGCGGGCAGAAGGAGACGTGGCAGACCCCACAAAATATATTTATTCTTGATCAGCGTCAACAGCCGAGTCAATATAGCCATGTCCGTATGTCTGTCCGTATTAACGAAAGGATCTCAGAGATGGTAAAAGCTACAAGTTCAAAGTTAGTCAGTATCAATTAGATATGTAGTCAGTCAATAAAGTTTGTTTCCTATTTTTGATGTCACCCTCTATTCGCCCACAATAAGCGAAAATCCAGACATACCTCGGAGAAAATACATGTTTTTGGCTAGTTTGTTTGTTTGAAATTTTCTTTCTTGTTTTTGTTTGTAATCAATACTTTGTGACATTATTTAATTGTGAGTTACTTTTTAATTGTAGAGGATCAATATGCCAACTGGAGGTTTTTATTTCCTAAAACAAACAAATAGATCATATTTTCCGCTATCACTGTCAATAGAGTTATATGCACTTTGCAAAGGATGAATGCGAACCGATTTCTTTAATGCAGTGCGATGCAATGTAAATCAATAAGAAGACCAGAAATGTTTGGTAAACATTAAGTAATACTCTGTTCTATAGCACCCGAAACTGGTTGCTTCGAACAAAAAAATTGTCATTTAATAAAACACATTTTGGCTTCATAGGTCTAGTAATATATTTTGACACTACTTTTAAATATTTAAGACAAATATTATAACTCTAGCCGACTCGGAGAAAATTGCTCTGCAATGTTCATTTTTTGTTGTTGTATAAAATAAACTGTACAACGCATTCTCACACATACCCAAATAACACAAATATTTTATAAAAATTGGTAGATCCGTTTCAGGGATGTGGGTCTACAAACACCGAAAAACGAGATTTTAAAATATACTGCAGATTAGTATACAAGGGCGGCCTGATAAGTACTTAGCCTCACCGCCCGACAACACCAATATTGTTACAAAGGTTTAATATAGCACTAATATATAGTATAGTATTCGTGTAAACGGCTATTGTCAAGTTTTCAGCCGAATCGGACTCGTAATTTTGTTTTGACTGCGTGTGGAACTGGGCGGTGTCAATATAAGTCACTGATTTCATTCATGTTTTTGGAAGAAAAATCGGACAAAGAAATCTAAAAAGACATGAATGCTGTGCTCCGGACAGTAAGGGTAACCATCAGATCAGAGCGGAGCAGTGTTTAACGCTGTTTGGGAGCAATCCAAAAGTAGTTTGTGCTTCGCTTTGTGTCCGTCGACGAAACAATAAGGAGCAGTCAAAGCAGTGCTCCGGAGAAGGCAGACTGTCTTACTAGCCGGAAAGATAATGCCCACGGGTTTTGGGACTCAAGAGGCATAATGTACATTGATTACCTGAAGAACCGCAAAACGGTTTTTGGGCTCTACGAAGCCGAAGGCTAAAAGTGTTTTTCTACCATGGCAATGTAACGACCCACACCGCAATCGGCTCGCAAAAGTGGTCTGCACATTTGTTTAACTTAAAAAAAATTACTCGTCGGGCAGAAATTTTAATCAACTAAGGACTTTATAACCGCAAGCCTCGAGAAAACGTATTTTTTAGATGAGCTAATGAAATTTATATATTGTTCGGTGAAGTATTTTGAGCTAAAAGTAGTCTGTGTTGAAAAATATTTCTCCATTTTCCCAACATTTTAATGTACATATGTGCAAAGTACTTATCAGACTGCCTTCGTATGTTTCTATATGAAAGTCAAGTAACTTCTAAATGCTACGATAAAGAAGTTAATACTTTGATTGAACAGTGTAAACAGTGATTGTTGCTGTAAAGTGTGACTTTTTAACGAAACTATTTTAAATAGGTCAAAATAATTAATCAGAATGCAGAATTAAGTAACTTCAAGTTCAAGTTGAAAAATAGACACTACCAAACTTTATGATTCCCCTTTGGTTTGAGTCCTATGAATCGAACTGCAACATTATGTTTTCAAGTTATTAGGATTTCACAAAACAATTTGTTATTTAAGTTAAGCATTAATTTTAAAGGATAATGAAATTTGTCTAAGGTTTGTAAGATGGTTTTTTGTTTTAATTTTTCTTGCCAAAGCTTGTTAAAATATGTACTCCCAGCGACAAAAAAAAAAACCCGCACTATGAAAATCTTATGCAAAACTTTAAAATTAAATTGTGTATGAAAATATCATAATAGCTCCAAAAAGTATAACTGCAGTTCGATTTGTAAAACCTTAAATAGGGAGACTAACCATGATTATCTTAAAAAAATAACACTATCACAGTGATTTTAATAAAAGTTAATTTATCTTTTATACACTTTTTATTAATAAATAATGGCTCTCAGCAACACAAAAAATATTTATTACCTTTAATGACATATTTATAATTTTAATAATGTTTAAAACACTACAAAATTATTTTTTCGAAGGTGCCACAAAATACAAAAATTAATAATCATATTTCTTTTTGATTTCCTTTTTCATATTTATTTGTGTACGAAAACGAATACCAAATACGAAATGTGGTCTCAAAATCGGGAAAAATCTATCCAAATCAAACATAATACGATGAACGCAAAAAAAAAACAAAAAAAAAAAAAAAAATAATAACAATATTAATAACCAAATAAAATTTCACGTAATTAAATATTTACACCCTTCACATTTTGTATTGACTAAATTATTTAACACATTGATATATATTAACATGTACACGCATATGTACATGATAAATTCACATATTGCGTACGTATATGACGTATTGTACGTTCAAAATTGGCTATCGGAAACATTATCATATATTCACTACCCAACATATAATTATTATTACTCAAATCAATGAAAAACACTTTGTGCAATTAACTCTTTCATCACAATCATGAATTGAAAATAAATTCAAACAAAATTCACAAAACAAATTAAATTTTGAAAAAAAAACAAAAAAAAAACAATAATATACACCTAAATCAAAATTAATTATCAAATTAACCAATCAATAAATAATATTGTATTACAACCAATTATGCATCTGTATGTGCTGTCATATGTTGTTTATACATATTTTACACATATATATGCATACATATATCTCATCAACAACTACATCGACATGTACAACAAATATCAACACCAACAGCACGATGTAAGTACGAAACACAATCAACACAGAAATGCAATTAAAAATTCCTATGTGTCCAGTTAAATGAACTTAGATTCTATTTATATTGCTAACACCAAATTTAACTTATATAATAAGATTTTCTTTAATTATTTTAACATTTGCTTTATCTCACAGATTTTAAAATCGTTGCAGAAACCCCTTTAATCTTTAGATTTAGAAATTGAATTCAATTTGGAAATATAAGTTATTCTATATTTTTTATTTTTGTAATTTTATTAAAAAAGGATCTTTAAAATTATAATGAGAAATATTTAGGGACTCGAAATCTAGGTTTTCGAATACAAATAGTAAAATATTTTATTTTTAATATAAATATTATTAGTTTAAAAATTTTCCGTGGAATCTTAAAATTATATCGCTCATATCCCAAAGTTTTTTTTTACACATATCGAATTAGCATGGGTAAAAACAAATACTGTATACTTATAAAGATGGTTTAATCCCTCACCTTGTTCTATGAAAATTTTTAAGGAAATCCTACATAATACAGGTTTATATATATACTTGCATTAAATTGGATAGGTAATTTGATACTTTTTTTAAGAACAAAATATGTTAAAGTTGATTATTCAAACATAATTGTGACTTAAAAAATAGCGTGAATGTATTGTAGTGATGCGCTATTTTATTTTGTATTGTAGATCTACATTCGAATTCTGAAACACACCAAATAAAAGAGCCACAATAGGCACAAATAAGTTAATGCTTCTCATTGATTTATAATAAGTCCAACATTGCAGGTCGGACGTGTAAAGATGATGTAAGATTTATTACCAAACCGTAAATTAAATAGATCGAAAACCAGAACAACTTAGAACTGTTCTTTTTCATGTTTCAATGGCCTGGACAGTATTGGAATTTAAACCGAAACTCATTTTTCATTTAAAATAGAAAAAGGGCAGTAAGCATTTACTTAACATATTTATTTTCTTGAGCTTCTCTAAATTGTGGTTTTAACAAAGTTCGACTTTTGTCATCAACATCGTAGAATAATTTGTCGTTCTTAATGGAAACAAGAAAGAAAATGTCAGTCAGCTTTGTTTCCAATTATATGAGCTCAAATTGGAGAAACTGCTGCAAGAACTTAACATGCACACATATTTGTATGTCTGTCTGGGTCGTGGCATCGAAAAAAAAAAAGATTTTTGTATTGACTGACTAAATATGTGATCGATACTGACCAACTTTAAACTTGTAGCTCTTACCATCTCTGAGATCCTTTCGTTCATACGGACAGACAGACGGACTATATCAACTCGGCTGCTGATGCTGATCAGAAAAATATATACTTTATGGGATCTGCCACATCTCCTTCTGCCTGATACATACTTTTCACAAACCCAATATACACCTCAGAGGGTAAAAAAATTTATTTTTTGAATATCGATACCAAGAAGCACGAAAATCGATATATCGCACCCTGACTATGAATACCCGATAACTTCACTATGCGGCTTTCATCCCTATGCAAGATCTTCTCTGTAATGAAGTTAGACGGGTCGTAAACTGATTTTACAATGTCGCCTCAAGTAGAAAAGCAGCCGTTGATTGTATAAAGGGTGCCTTTGAAGCTCTTAAAAAAATAGGACATAAGGGTTAATCCTTTATTGATGGACGGCATTACAGTTTTATTAGCTGGTGATTTTCGGCAAACCCTCCCAGTAGTGCCCCGTGAAACTAGAGCTAATAAGATAAAAAGCATGCTTATATAACTTTTTTGTGGTTCTTACAAAAAATATGTATCTGTAGTCATTAGATAAGTCACAGGCGCAAATATTAAAGCTGGCAGGACTAGACCTGAGAGATGATTGTTGTTTCTGTGGTCAATCTTATGTTTCTAGCTCAAGAACTTGCTCTGAAAGCGAATTAATAATTTTTGCCCTTGAAAACTGAAATTGTAGTATATAAGTTTTAAAGTAGTTTTTAGTTTTTATCTATAAATAAATACTTCATGTTTGTCATGTCATGTCAAAGATAAATAAATATCAGTACACAATTTTTTTTATTGATCGGGACTTTATTGCATTGTCAGTTGTGGAATACAGCCATTGGGGATGCCAAGAAATAAAAAAAAATGAGTCGAATCTTTTACCTCTAGGGTGGTGTGGAAATATGAATTATTATTAGCCATCTTGACTATTGTTAAAAAAAATAATTTTTTTTTAATGTATATACATTTTTTTATAACTTCTATTTTTTATAATCTTAAACACAAGCGAAGCTGCGCATGTATTGCTAGTTTATATATAAACATTATGTCAAATGATGGTTTCAAACGAAACATTTACATTCATAGTACAAGCATACAAAGATACTTAATTACAATTACTTGCTTCTCACTAACAAAACAACAACTCTGACAACGTTTTTGATAATATGTAAATTTAATTACATTTCTATTCATACAGGCCGGAGACTAACTCCATAATCCTCTCTAAGACCTCTTTACGCTCTCAGATCCAAATTAAATTTCATATTTTCTTTTTATACCCTCTATGGGGTATTATGAAAAGTATGTAACAGGCAGAAGGAAGCCGGGCAGACCACATAAAGTATACATATATATTCTTGATCAGCATCACAAGCCGAGTCGATTAAGCCATGACCGACTGTCTGTTGATCAGATTCTATGCCCATTAATTTTAAAGCTTTCTTGATGAAATATGTTAGAGCGGTTTTTATTTGGTGATTATCCAACAAGTGAGACGATCTTAGTAAACTCGGAATCGGATCACAATAAATAAAGTAGTGCTAAAGCTTCGAGCTCAAAACTATGAAATCAGGATTCAACGTCCGTCACCTTTTGCAATTAGTAAAAATCCGGATGCAGCTTCCCATCCGTTTGTCTCTGCATCAACACAGCAACAAAGCCATTACAACAATGTTATTCGGTTTAAAGTGTAGATAGCAGTACTTAGCTGGATAAAGCAGATCAAAATATATAACCGTTCACTTTGCAACCCTATTTATCGAAGAGGACCAACCTGCTTTAAAAAATCACACAACGGCTTTGTGTGGACCAGACTTTTTAGCGCAGTAGTCGTAAGGATAAACTTAGCGTAACTTCAGTTATAATAGCTTATTATATCTTAGAAACTTGTCTAGGCGTTCTTTCACTTGCAAAACATAAGAACTACTTTACAAAGATAAATGCCATGCATACATACATAATGTATTGTTGCAGAGACATATTGAACTATTAATAACTATCAACACCCTTCCTTAATGTAAACCTGTTTAGCAATCAACTTAAGTTCAACATTTAGACAAAATGACAGTGTTACTGTCTTGGCAGACTTTTTGTAAAAACATTGGTAATTATGTCATTTTTAGCGACATTCAATGTCACCTGCCTGAACAACCTTTGGACGAAATGATGCTTGTCCAAATAATTTTTGCTGAGATTGCCTCCAAACAATACCGTGCTGCATCTCCACAACCGATCTCGATTATCAGTCGCCTCAAGTGCAATTCCTCCTTCGCAGTTAAAGTGAAAGCCATGTACGCAACTTTTGTGCTAATCGTAGGAACGCATTTCTTCTTTTCTGACTTCCATGAAATCGGCATTGTCGTCCCAATCTATATCCATATATCTATGAGGGTCTGGCTACCTGTACAACAGTTTATTTTTAAGTCTACCGATTTTTCCAGATACCAAATAACAGGTTTGACTCTAGTATCATGTTCTCCACGTGGTTCCTTGTTCTTTTGACCCAAATTCACGTCTGCAGATTATTATCTACCCTAGACGTCAGTGCCAGCCACATTAACTCAACTACTTTACACGATCGCATATTGTGTTTTTCCAGCATTTTCGTGATATACAGTGATTGGTCAATTGCTATACCACCGGTTTTCCCATTTGCAGCTGACCCTTATCAACGCGTTAGAATATTGCTGCTATCTTTTATTTGATGATCATAAAATCCCCTTTTTTCTGCAAGCAATAAGCAAATCGTCTACAAAGACTAGTACCAAACAAAACTACCTATGCCCTGCTTATATAACCATGGCTCCGTCTGACAGGCATTGAATCTAATATCTTTAAACGCTACGTTTCAAAGCATTTATCGCCTTGTTGGGCCGCAGTACTTGCTGTGCCCCAGCTTTGTCCACAAATCCCTCGGGTTGCTTCATGTAGGCCACGTCGCTCCACTCTCTATTGAGATATGCGGTGAACACATCCATTTGATGGACATACAGTTTCAGCTGTACTGACAAAGCCAAAAACAAACGTATTGTTTTGTAACGACACACCGGCGAAAATGTCTCCATGTAGATAAGCCCATATCTTTGTGAACATCGCTTGGCTACCAGACGAGATTTATAATCCCCTGACATTAACTGAACTTCCTCTCTTGATCGTAAACAATCACTTGCAGCCGCTTGGTTCCAGCTCTTTGAGTAAAACTGTCAATGAATACGAACCATTTGCCACCAGTCCCTCATACTCCTTGGCCGTAGCTACATGTCAATATGGTAATTGATCTTAATCTTTTGCCTGCAATGTTTCGGCTACCCCGGACCAAGTCGCACGCTTTCCACTTGCTTTGAATCACATGCATCCACCTGGCCGATGTCCTGAGTACACTCCTCAAACTGTAAATATTGATCATGTTTATTTGGTTAATTTATCAAGCTTTCTGCAAAGCTCCTTGAACAATACGTCATGTTTTTCAACTATGGGTTTTTTTCGTCCTTGTCGTACATCCTGAACGCCCACAATCGAATATTCCAGTAAACGATATTCTTTACCATTTGCCTGGAATTTCCACCGATGAGTTTTAAACAAACTGACCTTTGAACTTGTAGCTCGATCACATATTTAGTCAGTCAATACAACAATCTTGTTTTTTTTTTTGATTCCACGCCCCATTCGCCCACAATTAGCGAAAAACCAGACATTTCTCAGAAAAAATACTTGTTTTTGGCGAATATCTCAGTAACTACGGCAACTAGGACCACCAATATGCATGCTGGTTGCTATATATAGACAATGCCATCAAATTTTTTTGGATGCCACGCCCCCTTCGTCCAAATAAAGTACAACTTCATTGAAAGTTTACATGGTTGCGGATCACGTATTTATTAACGTATAGTTTTGTAACTTGGCGTATACTTGGAGACAAATATTATCTAACGATCCTGAAATTTCGTCAAAATCGGACTATAATTAAGATAGATAACATACATATGTACATTAAAGCTGTGCGGAGCAAAGCCACGTGCATTGCATTGAGCACTGCTACAGCGGCAACGTCACGCACGCAGCGAAAACAAAATAAATCGAAAAACATTGTGCGAGCGAGATAGACATAAATACACATATGTGCATGTTAAGTTCTTGCAGCAGCTACTTCAATTTAAACTCATATACTTGGAAATGAAACTCAGAATGTATTATACGGTCGGGATACTCGACTGAATTTCTTGCTTGTTCTATCAGCCAACTGCATATCATCCTTATGTGATTCATAACTTTCAAAATTTTCGCTTTTGTACCAGAATTGACACGCCATCTCGAAGTAACATTATATAGCGACACCTTGATCCGCGCGGCTCTTTTATAACCAGGGATCGAAAATAACCGTTATCGATTCACAAAAAGTCTTTATGAAGGAAACGTCCTAAAAAATTTCCAAGGAGAACACAGAACTTATAATAGAGTTACCTTTTCAAATATGCAATAAACTTTTATTTTATAACTTTTATCATAAAAGTTATAATTAACTATTATTTTTAATTTTTATAATATAAATTGAAAATAACTATTATTTTTAACTTTTATTATAAAAGTCTTTAATAACGGTTATCAAAGACTTTTAAAATATAAATCAAAAAATAAAAATCAGTCCGAGACTTTTATTAATAAGTAAAAGTCTTTACGAAAATAAAAGTCTTGAAAAATGTAAATAAAAGTCTTTGATCTATATATCGAAGGCGAAGTTATACAGGATCATCCAAATTCGATTTTATTTTAGGTTTAAGCACTATTTATTGATATAACATCTTTTTTTTGTAATATCCTTTTAAATGTCCTTTAACCCAATATATTTTTTTTATTTATCTATATAAATAAAGTTATTATAAAAACTATTAAAATAAAAAAAGGTGTACCTTTGTTTTTGCTTAGATTGTGGCTTATAATTCCCAATTGGTTTTTGCTTTTAAACATACATATTGTCCTATTTAGTAATAGCAACTTAAATTGAATTGATTAATTGGAGTAACAATTTTATTGAGTATTACTTTATAACAATACAATGGGACGGCGACAAAAGCAAGTTGTGCGCGATTTTTTTATATCAATAAATAGTGCTTAAACCTAAAATAAAATCGAATTTGGATGATCCTGTATAACTTCGCCTTCGATATATAGATCAAAGACTTTTATTTACATTTTTCAAGACTTTTATTTTCGTAAAGACTTTTATTTATAAGTCATTAAAATAAAAGTCTTTGACTGATTTTTATTTTAAAAGTCTTTAATAACTGTTATTAAAGACTTTTATAATAAAAGTTAAAAATAATAGTTATTTTTAATTTTTATTATTAAAAATTAAAAATAACAGTTATTTGCTGACTTTTAATATAAAAATTAAAAATAATCGTTAAAAATGATTTTTATTGATAAAAGTTATAACCGTTACGATCCCTGTTTATAACTCCTGATATAACAAAACTGCGTGCCTCGTACGCTCAATGTAATTAAACACAATGCCTTTTCGTTAAGTGCATCCCAAAGCTTTGGACCCTCAATTGGTCAAGGCTCGCCAATGACCTTCCAGACTTCTGATTGGACCTGCACGCTTAGTATTTAAATGCATCAACACATAACTTCCTATATCGAATTTTTCTATTTGGTAGACCGATGACATTAAACACTGGCCTTTTGTTGTGCATTACTCTCGTATTCCTCAGGCCAATTGTAGAAAAATAGATAAATCAAATAAAATATGGAAAAGTAAAATTCAATGTCGGAGGAATCTATCAAAAATAAATTTTTTTATGTCATTTTATATGTATCTGTGTTTTTATGTGTTTCAAATGTGTCTATTTAGGAGAATTGCGTAACAAATTAGTTGTGTTTTGTGGGGTATTACTTTTGTGTCGCATAACAGCGCATACAGTCAAAAATGCCATGTTCTCTAAAACTGTGTATACTTATGTATCATATATATGTAAGAAGTCTACTTTGCCTTTTTTTTTTGCCAGTTTTCAAACAAATATGCTTTAAACACCGTCGCTTTTGCGTCAAAAATAGGTATTTTTATAGGCAATTTTAAAAATGTTGTTACATAAATTAAAAATTTTTGAGATATTATGTATGTATATATATACAGCTGTAATTAATGAAGTAGCTTTGCTTGAACTGCCGATAAATAAGACAATGTTTGATGATTTTAGTAGATGGGACTATTGAGATGAGACTACGTAATAAATCCCGTTAGTTTAGTCAGTTTTTTGAGTTTTTTTTTTGTTGTTCACTGAAATAGCAGTGATTACAATGTTTAGTATACCACTAGCATCTTAGTTAAATCATGAATTTATAAAAAATCTAAAATAAACTTGGCTGTTGATGCTGGTATAGAATATATGTATGTACTTTATGAGGTCTGCAAAGCTTTCTTCTGCTTGTTGCATACAAATCGCCTCCCAACAGTCTACCTCGTTCTTTTTTAAAGTAGGCCGTTGTCTAAAAACTGAAGAAAACTGCGTTACAAGACTGATAACAGAAGTTTTTGTTGTTCAATTGGTACAGTCTTCCCAAGATCAATAACCTCTTTAAGACTTTCGTAATCAACACACGGTAAATAAAGATTACATTTTATAGTTTCTGAATAACGCATTTAAAATAAAACGTTTTTAAAATTTATAATTAATTATTTGAAAGGTATTTTAACTAAAAAGATAGTAACAATAATATTATATTTTTATAGTTTTAATGGCCTTTTACTTGGTAAATTAGGAGTTTTAGTTGACTCGAGGAGTTTTAGTTGACTTCGTCGATATGACTATTCATACAACAACAAAAAAGTGCACAAAGCACTTCAAAAAGTTAGACATGCAGATTATGGTAGAATTGTATTTAAATATGTTTATAGAATAGTCGGGATTTGGCCAACAAATGTTGTAGTAGTAGTAGTTGAAAATAAATATTTGTCTGATCTTTAAACTAGTTGCGAACACATAATCCGAACGTTTCTTAGCGACATCTGTCAAATCAAGAAATGTTTTCAGATCACAGACTTTGCCAGAAAATATTGGAATAGGTTTCCCGTTACAGTAGTTTTACAATTACAATTAGAGCAGATTAAAATTCGTTCTAAATAGGACAAATAATTGAAGTATAGAAAAGCTTTGTGGTTTTTGAAATTAAAGAGCAAACATTCACTAGATATAGAGCAAACATTCCATATCAATATTGTATGGTTAGTGATATTAGTTTCATTACAATACAAACACAAAATTCAATTTTTATTCCCTGTAAATTGTTGAATGGTAGATTTTATAAGTATGCTTGCAGAAATGTACTAAAATTACATTGTGTGACATGATCTTAATTCATGTGCAAGCATCAAATTGATAAATATTTTAGTAGAGAAAGAGAAAAAAAATGTTGTATGTTTTGGTTTGTTCGAAAATTTAACCCATAGGACTGAAATATCGGGAACCCATTGAGGTTAATACTTTCTTAATTATTATTATTTTTTTAATTTTACACGAAATTATTTCGACGATCGTCACGTCGGAAAAAGATGGTAATAAATGCCTTATCTATCTTTGCAATTAACTATATGTTTATTTTGTGTGCACAAATAGTAATAATTGTAAACATGTACCAACCCATAACATATCGAAAATATAAATTTCACTAAAAGTCAAAAGTTTTGTTGTTTTATTGATTTGTGTTTTTTTCATGCACTTATAAATCTAACATTGTATTTTCTGATTTCTAAATGAAACGTTCAACTAGCTTTGTGCAGTACAGCAACGAACATAAAAATATTGTTAGATTTTTCAACCCTCTATTACATAAACTTATACGAAAGGCCTTATACTTGACGCATTTTGGACCTGTTTTGTATTTACTATCAGTACCTTTAACATGCAAACACACTTCTTACGCTGCATTGGTCAGGTTTCCAATACACAAACATAATCTGACCTTTCAACAATTGTACACAAATTTAGATTTTTTGAATTAAACACTAAAAGTTTTGTTAGTTGCATTCGTTGTATATTCTTGAGGTAAATTTTTTTCGAAATACACTTCTTATATAGCATTTTGTATATTTTCATTCCTATACTAATCATTATGATCTTAAAAAATTTGAATAAATATACTGGAAATATGTAATTTATAGAAAAAATAATAAACATAATAGGGGATCCCATTAATGGTCTTGGATTCTCATAAATTATTATCAGTCAAATGCAACCATCACGAAATCATATCTTAACCAAAATGTAAATAACTCAACCATGTGAAGATAGAATTTTCATATCTGTACATTGTATACATTAGTAGTAAATATGATGGCGATCTATATCCCTTTATGGAATCCCTTATTTAAACTTAATCGATAGTTACTAACCCAATCAAGCTATTTGTAACCTATATATATGTATATGTATGTAATTTTTTATATACTTCTTAATACTGCTGCTACTGCACAACTGCATACTAATTATATTACAAGTCTGCTATTACTACAGCTGTTATTAACTTAAAAATACTTAATAAGAAAAAAACTGGAAAAACATAGAAACGGGTTCATATTCGAACTGAGCTGTCAGATGTCATTTTGGAATGAATCTAAATTCAGTTTTTAAAAGGGAGCAATAAGCATCTAATTCTACATACTTAATTTATATTTTTCTCTTTTTCTATTTTGATCAATAATATTTTACAGTCGAACTCAATCAACGTCGGCTTTTTGCGATTGTTTCGTGCAGCGCGTCTTATAAAATTACTCCGTCAAGGCTACACAATACGCATTCTTCTGTGGACATTTGTACAATCATTTAAAGCACTTCCATATGTTTGTTTGCTTATAGCAATGCTATTTTTTATATACGCCATTATTGGTATGCAGGTAAGTTACAATGCTAATGCACACCATATCTTGATAGTAACAGCATCAATTGTGAATTGCAAATATAACACTCATAAAAACAACACATTATGAAATTTAATTATCAATCCATCACAAAACTTTCTATTTTTAACTTATTCTTAATTTGTAGTAAATGGAATGTCAAAAGCGAATCAATTTTACAAATATATATAACTTTTATGCTACAACTTACATATCAAACAATGAATGAAGTATATGTTTTATTTTACATAATAATATATGTACATATATTGTTTATTTTCTCCGTTGTACTGTTTCCTTGATTTTAAAAGTTTGTATAGATCGATCAATAATCATAAAGGTTCGGGTTTCTATAGAAGTTGAGTGCATATGTAATTAATTATTGTCCGACAGACTATGGACAGCGAACACATCAACTCGGTTTTTAACTCGATTTTAAATGAAAAATAGTATGTAATCAAATAAATTATGTAGACCAATAAAAAAAATCTTATGAAAAGAGCAAAATCTCTTGCAAAACCCTATTAGAGCAAGTAGGGAAGTTACAAATATATCATTATAAGACATTCGCTTTTAGTTAAGTCATTGATATCAATATTAAAGGTATAGTTTTCATCAATAGAACGTATCTTATTTTTCAATATGTTGATCAAGTTACTGAACTGCATTATAAACTATTAAATTTTTTCAAAAGATTCAATTTTAATATTGAGTAAACTTGGGAACAGTAATGAGGTCGTGGCAGGTATACATTAAGAAAAAAGACTGTCCCCTTTTCTCTTTACCTATAGAGCATTGGTAACAAATGCATTCTTTATTTTCAAATTATTACCAGGACCACTTTGGCACGTTAATTAAATGTAATTAATTTTTAATTTTTTGCATCTAGCATGCCACATACTTTTAAATTCGGGAGATTTCAATACCCACCGATTGCAATATGCCGTTACTACTTAAAAGTTACTTTTGGTCCAAATTTCAAGAGAAAAACAGATAGCTCTATTAAAAATGCCTTTCATCAATCAGTTTGTCTGACGTAAGCTTTTATCGATACAGAATCAGCCTGAATTTCATAAAGAAAAACATTTCACATATTTAATATAATAAAAGATCAAATAATATAATCTATTAAGCTTATTAACATAGTTCAATAATAATAATAATAATTTCACAAACTGAAAAGGTTTTTGGCAACATAAAATATCACCCGGATACTCAACTTAATCGTCACAATAACTTTCAATCTTTCTCTGGAGGAATCATGCTGCTTTTTCGGTAAACGAAAATGAAAAATAAAAAGTCTGTTCTTAGCAATCCAAAATTAATCGAATACCTGATGCACCTAATAACTTCATTCACATTAGATAATTGTATCTTATTTCCCTAACTTCAAAAATTGTAATGCCATTATGCAAGCCATTTTGTTACAATGAGTAACAGCAAAGGCTATACAATACAAGACTGATTTAAACTTATACAAAGTAGATTCATTAAAAATTCTTAATTTTACAGCGGACTTTAAGTTAACATGGGTTACACTTTTTCTAGAGCCATATAATGTACGCTATTTGTATAGTTTAAGAAACCAAAAAGCTCACCAAAAGATTAACCGATTACGACTCCCTTGTGTTGTAGTTGATGATTCTAAACTAATTTGGCTGCGATATAGAAATTGATACCATACACAGTTGGCCAGCACGTTAAGTTTAAGTAATATATTTAATTGGAAAAACAAATACTTTTTTTATGCATATGGATCCCATCAATAATTTAATTTTATAATATTTTATATGTCATATTCTAACCAAGGTCGACCAGGAAAGATAAAATGGTACCATATACAAAAATATGTACTTTGTGAGTTTAGTTATTATTTATTGATTTTTATAATACGGCGTACGAAGTACTCACATTAAGTACATGATTTAGCTCTAGAATACGTAGTAGTATCTAACAGTCGGCGTGCTCGACTGTAGCCGTTCCTAGTCTTTGAGGTCAAGTATGAAATAACGGATAAGGGGCTTGTAAAAAAATTAAACAGATAAAAGAATACGTGGCAAACCAAATTAACAATGCTTTTCATACTAAGACTATTTGACCTTTGACCACAAAATTTACCCCCTTCCACTCAAAATTTCAAAAAAGCCATCTTGTTGCACGATGAAGTGATGAGAGCTACATTGTGTGCAAATTTCATGCTTGTAGCTCTTGTAGTTTGGCCAGGGCAGTGATCAGTCAGTCAGTCAATGAGGACAAAGAGTTATACATGTTATATAAGACAGATTGTTTGGGAGCAAATGTTTTATCCTTTTATGTGTGATATGTGATTACTATACCTTCTTAGGGCATATTATGTTTTTGAAAAGTATGTAAGTTAGCTTCTCTTTTTTGATGCCACGCCCCATTTGCCCACAATAAGCGAAAAACCTGACATAATTAGGGAAAAATACATGTTTTTAGCGATTATCTCAATAACTACTGCACCTAGGGGAACCAATTTTGGCATGCAGTTTGGTAGATGCACTGTAAAGATAATGCCATCAACATTTTTTATTGCCATTTTATTTCGTCCACAAAAAGCACGTGCAATGCACTGAGCTCTGCTACAGCGTTTGCGACACACAAGCAACGAAAACGAAAAACGTGCGAGCGAGACAGACACAAAAATATGTGTACAGCCGTTATTCCAATTTGAGCTCATGTACTAATGTGGAAACAAAGTCCAGAGGAAACTACACGGTCGGCATATCTGACTGAAACCTTCTTTCTTGTATTTATTCAATGTCAGACAGTTAACACAAACCAGTAAAATTAATTTAGGAATGAAAATTTAAATTAAAGTTTCAAAAGTAGAAATAAAATTTATTCAAGTGGGATCATTGAGTTTGTTTGTTCAATAAATTAAAATAGTCAATCTGACCCTTAAGTAAATTGCACAAAAATACAGTTCCAAGCATTGTTCTACGGTTATTAAGAGAGGAAAGATTAAGTAATAGCAGTCTACTTGAATTAGAAGCAACTGTGTATCAGAATTCCAGTTCAAGCCCCAAAGAGAAAAAATTAATTGAACTGAAAGTTATTGAATTTCAGTTTATGATCTAAGTGTATACCTTGATCATTTACAATGTTAGTAGTACTGTTTAGACATTCCAAAACATTGTCATTTAGAAAATACTATGAGTAAAAGCAATGTGGTCTGAAGAAAAACTATTAGAAATTTTTACATTTAATAGATTCACTCTACATTAAGAAGAAAATTCATTAAGATCGGTTTGCAGAAGACTGTAAGAAAGATGCTCGTTATATGATGAACAAAGCTTGACATCATCAGCATACACAAGTATATGTGACTGAGACATTATTAATGGAAGATACTAGTTATAGTTAATAGTTTAAAAAAATTTATTTTTGAAAATAACACGTTGTGTTCTATTAGTTATGTTGTTCAAAATTCAACTTAGAAGGTCACACAGTCCTCGTTCTGGCGTTTGATCAAATTAAGGATTGTTCGATTCTCCATAATGTGAGTAAGCATCCAAACCCTAATGATCATTCGTTCCGGAACTAAGTCTGTGGGGACGAAAGCAATCCGTGGTTCCCCAAGATTTAGGACTGTGTCTTTGAAAAACTACAAAGCGTTCTTGTTGACACAGCCAACAACCTTTGGCCTACCATCAGACCTACCTCAAACCATGGCTTAGGCTTAGTACCCTTACCATGCCGCGACATGATTAGATTCTAAGCTCAGTTTTGGCTAGACACTGCATCGCCTTGGGAGACTGGTGATCAATATTGTAATTGGTGTATTTAGGTTGTGGAAGACGATATCAGTGTTGAAATAGGGTCGATACGGGGAATAGGGTGTATTATTTGGATGAAGAAATGTTGGTAATTTTTAAATATTAGTTTGGCCAGCACATTTCTTGTATCGCAAATCGAGCATATGGTGTGTTGGGTTTCATAAAGCGCTGGTTAAAAGAGTTTAACGATCCCTATGTAACCAAAACCCTTTACATTTCGCTTGTACGTCCTATTCTTGAATATGGGTCTTGTATATGGTCACCCCAATACAAGATTCATCAGGACAGAATAGAGTCTGTGCAGAAGCAATTCCTCCTCGTTGCTCTAGGAGGCTGCGTCCCTACCGTAGTAGACTTTTACTAATTAATTATTCGTCTCTGTCTGATCGTAGAACCATGGTTGGTGTAATGCTTATGCTCAAACTAATAAATGGTGAAATTGATTTGTTTGAATTAATAAGCCATATTAGTTTTGCGGTTCCGATCAGACCCACTAGAAACTTTCGTCTGCTATCGCATCAAAACTGTACTACTAACTATGCTATTCATAACCCATTTCGAATTTTAAGCTCTTTTTATAATAATCATTCTCGTGTGGTATGCCATTCGTCTTCTAGCTCTACACTGAAATCGTTACTTCTATGTCATCTGTCTAGCATATAGCTTGTTTTAGTAATGTTACTTCTTAGTTACTAGAGTTTCATTGGTTTATTGTTTATTGTTCGTGATCTTGCGTCGATTTAATGTATTTATATATTAATTACGGTTCGCGCGTCAACAAGCCCGTGCTTGGTGTCGTTTGGGCCACTTCAAAGTACTGCTCGTTTAGTAGAAAATTGAAAAATTTACTAAATTTGTCTTTCTGTCTAACTTTTTTGTTTTTCAAAATAACTCAACTAGTTGCGCAGAGTATATGTATGGTAGTATTATCTAAACACGGATTTTGGTTTGGATCGGACAACTATATTACATACTTCCCATATAAGTATTCTGACAAACATCAGAGCCAAGATATGTCTTTAGTATGAGAAACTTTTTTGACTGTTGAGGTATAAAAATCAAACTTACACAGTAGGTGCAAAATATTTTTTTTTCTTAATTTTCTGCTTATTAATTAATAAGACATCTCACATTAAGTACTTGACTTTGTTCTAGAATACGCTGTAGTATCCCATAGTATGTTTGAGAAGATCCGTCCAGGCTTTCAGATTATTTACACAAGTGTTGTACAGCGCATGTGCATGTTAAGATCTTGCAGCGGTTACTCCAATTTGAACTTATATAATTGTAAATAAAACACGCTCGGCGTGCCCGGCTGACATTTTCTTTCTTGTTATACCCTCTGAGGGGTATATTGGGTTTGTGAAAAGTATGTAACAGACAGAAGGAGGCGTGGCAGACCCCATAAAGTATATATATTCTTGATCAGCATCAACAGCCGAGTCGATATAGCCATGTCCGTCTGTCCGTCTGTCTGTCTGTCTGTCTGTCCGTCTGTGCGTCTGTCCGTATGAACAAACAGATCTCAGAGATGGTAAGAACTACAATATCCGTTTTAGCCAGTATCGACCAGATATTTAGTCAGTCAATACAAGAATCTTTTTTTTCGATGCCACGCTCCATTCGCCCACAATTAGCGAAAAACCAGACATACCTCATAAAAAATATGTGTTTTTTGCGAATATCTCAGAAACTATAACACCTAGGGTCACCAATGCAGGTTGCTATTTGCAATATAAAGACAATGCCATCAATATTTTTTTGATGCCACGCCTCCTTCGCCTCCTTCACTTTGCAAGCGACTGGCTCACTTATTTCTTAACGTATAGTTTTGTAACTTAGCATTTACTTGCAGACAAATAATATCAAACGGTTGTGAAAATTTCATTTCAATTGGACTAAAATTAAAAAAGTTTGTCATACAAACTAAAATTTTTTCGCAATAGCAGTGCACTGCTTTCGTTTACGCTGCAGTGTTTACAAGCAGTGCACAAGCAGTGCTTGTGTATTTAAAACTTACTCAGTGCACTGCTTGTGTGTATAAAATTTACGCAGTGTTTGTAAGCAGTGCAAAATGAACTCATATAATTGGAAACGAACCTCAGAGGGTATTGCACGGTCGGCATGCCCGAGTGACATTTTCTTTCTTGTTTTTATTTAAAGTTTGTCTATTCTTACAATTTGTATTATTATAAGATATTTTATTATACAATTTTTTGGTTAAAAAAACATCCTTCTGTATTTTTTCACTTAAGTTTTAAATCATTTTCGTGCTTAAATTTATCCACTTAACTTAATGTTTAGTTTGTTTGAACGAAAGCACCAAACAATTTTGTTGTGACAACTAGTTACTTCTGGAATTATAATCCCATTGAATTCATTTGGGTCATCTTGAAATGAACAAAAAAATTTTTGGATAGCAGGCCTCGGATATTGCAATGCACGATTTATTGGACTGCACGTCACTGTCGAGGTTTTCTTTAAAAACTTATCGCGATATTTACTGTCGCTGAGGGTTGGGGCTTGGTTGTTTTGACGAAAAACAAAAATAAGGACAAGAATTACTAACATTGGGCTCCAAAACTTAATGTTATCCTACCGGCTGCGCCAATTACATAATTAGGTATTTTAAGTGCGAAAGTGAGTCCAATATTTTAATGCCGCGACACACGCTGCCGGCAACACTTCGACAAATTAAAAGGCGGGACGAGAGTTTTAATTTACGACTTACTGTATTCAAGTACAGCTTAAGACTACCAGATATCTGTTTATTAAGTATAATAAAGGTTATATTTAATGAGATTTAAATTGAACTGCATCAACAGCCGATAAAGCTACTTTGTCCTATTATTTCTATGCAAACTTAATTGCAATACGCATTTCAAGTTGATGAAAATATTCTTTGAGCTTTAAAAAACTCGTGTGAGTTCGGAGTCCATATCCTGACTTACAGAAAATTAAACTAGCCCTTTTTGTGGACTGTTAAAGAAAGTGTTTTTAGAAATACGCAACATTCAAACATAACTAGTAGGAACGGCTACAGTCGAGCGAGCCGACTGTAATATACTACAGCGTATTCTAGAACAAAATCAAGTACTTAATGTGAGATGTCTTATAAACTAACAAGCAGAAAATTAAAAAAAAAATATTTTGCACCTGCTGTGTAAGTTTGATTTTGATACCTCAACAGTCAAAAAAGTTTCTCATACTAAAGACATATCTTGGCTCTGGTGTTTGTCAGAATACTTATATGAGAAGTATGTGATATAGTTGTCCGAACCAAAGTTGGTCAGAGCTTAGATAATACTACCATACACATACCATATGCCGACAAGCTCGGTCATTGTGAATGTTCACTTAATTGTTGACAGCTGCTTTGCTTGCACGTGTTTTGGATCGTCTTCGATTTTTACCTATTCAAAAAAATGGATCAAAGAACCTGTATCAAATTTTGTGTGAAAAACGAAATTAAGTTCGCGAATGCATTCCGAATGTTGACTGTGGCATACGGAGAAGCTACCTTGAACCGATTTACAAAATAAATTCAAAGCAAAAATTTCTTCAACTCTTTTTGCGCAGTGATTTAGCTACCTGGGCCCATAACCTATTTTTTAAAGAGTTTATTAGAGACTAAAATGTGTATGCATAATATGCTGCAAGCGCAGGCAGGCGAATGAAAATAACAAAAGGGAATATGAATAATGTCCGTTATGTTTCAATACACCGATGCTCAGTAAAATGATAATAATATAGAAATAAGCGATGTTACATTTTCAAAAAATTTACAGGAATATCAAGTCTTTGACATTCCAACAAAAACATTTCTTTCTAATTTTTTTATATAATTTTGTACAATTTTGTTGAAAAAATATATTTCTAATCCACCTAATTAGGTAATTGCCCTATTGTCCATGTTTAAAACTTCAGCACATTAATTTTAAAATAGCCACAAAAAATATTTATTCAAAATGTATTTTTTTTGTACCAGTGAGGGACTGAAGTAGATGGAACCAATGCATACAGAAATAAAAATATACTTTTATTTATATATACGAAAACTATTGGTTAGTTTTTATCTTATTGTTAAAAATTACAACTGTATAAATTAAATAAGTTGAAAACCAAATATTATAATTAAAACATTAAAAACATTGCAGAATTAAACATTTAATTTTTTAAAAGTCTTTTTTAATCATTATGTCGTGTATCATCAATTCATTAGTGCAAATAAGTATAGAACGTCCGGTATTTGTATCAAAGCACACATACATAATAAAGGAAATCGGGGCTTACAACTTGGTTAAAATTCTTAATTAGTAGTTTCAATGTAACAATATAAATTAACTATTATATTATTTTAAAACTTTCAAATTGTACATAGGTATTTGGAAATATCAAACTAGGTACAGTGGAAAATTCCATTACTAGGCACAACAATTTCCAGTCATTTGTGCAAGGCGTCATGTTGCTCTTCAGGTATGTAAATTTTAGCTCATTGATTTAAAAAAATGTGATTCAGTAATTAAGATAACTTATAAATATTTGCATGTATGTATAAATTACAAGCATAATTATATTTCCATATTTAATGCAAGATACTGTATGTACATATGTATATGTTGAAATTGAGTTCAGTTTTTTTAAATATACAAATGGTAAATCGTTTATATACCCTCAAATTGAAACAATTGTCTTATTTGTCATCATATGTATTTCTGAGAAATAAGATTAATTTTAATATACAACAATTTGGAAATGGGGTTTTAGTTAGTTATTTATCCTTGTTTGGAAAAATTTAAAATTATCTTAAAATAGATATATGTTTATCTGAAGGCATATTATATGTTATATGTACTTAAAAATGAAATACTTATCTACTAAGTTATATACGACCTTTAAGCCATACAAATATCCTTTTAAAATAATTTAATGATGAAATGTATAATAATAATTAATAATTTCAAATTATTCCTATATTACCCGATTCCAAGAGTCTTCTGGTTTCAGTAAATAATTACTTGCAAATTTAATTTTGAAGTTTTGGTTCTTGGGCATAATATATGGTTTTTTCCTGACAACCCAACCATGATAATCACGGCGATAGATAGTGTTGCGCATAGTGTTAGTATTAGAGAGGGGCAATCCGAATCCAACCCGGCCGTCCGAAAAAACAGGAACAAAATTTTAATGAAAATAAAATTTGTTATTGTTTATGCTGTCTCCAAAACATTACATATTTTTATAAAAAAAATTTAATTTAGATCGAGAGTCCACGGTTCTAATACCTCTTTGAACTGCAGCTTTCGTTTTTGCAATTTTTTCTAAAGATTCGTCAATTGCATTATTATTCGCGTCCGTCATTTTCCCTCGCTTTTTCTTAGTGTTGACTATTGTAACAGATGGTGATGATAATTACAATTGAAATTATAATAATGATGTTCACGAAGCTTAGAAAAGAAAATATTTAAATATTTCACAATTAGGTTGTCATATTTCCAAATTAATTTTGAGGTTTTTCGGGTTGAGCGGCCTAGCTCATAACCGCCCGCACCCAACCCGAAATTAGATTTTCCTGGCCGTACTCAACGGTACCCGCGGGTACCCAAGGTTACGTGACAAAAACCCAGCCCATGCCCACCTCTAGTTCAAATATACATCCTTGAAGGTGCGATTTTTAAGGGACATCTTAACCTCCTTTCCTTTTTATAGGAATCATCTTTGATATCACTGACAATTGCACGCTCTTTTTTGGAGTCTGAAAGCTTCACCTGTCTTTCTTTGCTCTGTTTTGTCAGATTTCCGTATTCACGCAACCTCATTATGATATCGTGAACGGTTGATTAGCTCCTTTTTACCAATTCTGATATCTTCCTGACTGTTTTTCCGCCAAAATTTAGCTTTTAAATCAACTGTCTCATTACGACCGATGTCTACTTTTCATTTGGACCCATTTTAAATGAAAATTGAAAGTATTATCACTCAAATGCAATTATTCATAATGCCATTTCCAAAGACTAACGAATTAATAAAAAAAAACGCAAGTTTAAGGAGTTTTTTCCAATTAATTTTTGCTTGTCCGATTATTCGTTGCACCTCAAAAAGTGAAATTTTTTCTTAAGAAAAATAAATAAAAAAGTTGGGATTGAAAATTAAGATTTTTTTTATTTTGTGTTTGAAGTATTGATAAAAATTATTAAATATATATTTAACTCGCCTACTCAAATGTGATTACCCTTTTAATGAATCGAAAATTTTGTCCGATTTTGAGATGGAGGCACTGTATATTTGTTTTCCGTTGCAAGGGATATTAGGTGTTTGGCACTAAATTTGTAACGCTTTAGAGAAGGCGTGTCAGACTAAATAAAGTATTCTTAATAAGCATTAATAGTCGAATATATACATTATACATAATTTTTTTTTTATTTAATTTTTATACTACAGAGTACGGAGTACGTAGTAGTCTGGCCGACTCCATAAAGTATATATATTCTTGATCAGCTTCAACAGCCGAGTCGATATAGCCATGTCCGTCTGTCCGTCCGTCCGTCTGTATGAAAACCTGGAACTCGGAGACTATAAGAGCTACAGTCACAAATCTTGGTATGTATATTCGACTATGCTGCAAGCAGTACAAGTTTATTTTGGATTTTTGCCACGTCCCCCACCGCCCCCGCAAATCTTGAAAAACGAAAACGCAATTTCTATAACTCGAAAAATATTAAAAATATCTGAACGAAATTTTCACAGAATGTGCATGGTACCACTTAATGTATCTTGACTTTGGTTTGGATCGGACAACTATGTAACCGCCATATCTTAAAAGTTTGAAAACGGGTTGTTGCCCTAAATAATTGTTGTTTTTTTAAGATATTGCAATGAAACTCATACAGTACGTGTAGGGTAGCAATATACATATACTAACCGATTTTGGAATCGCATGACTATATCATATATTTTCTATATGTTTAAAATTTAAAAAATGTACTACATTTTTTTTAACTAAACCAAACTTACAGTATGCGGATGGGGGTAGTATTTATACACTGACTAACTTTGGTTCGGATCGGACAACAATATAGCCGCCATATAACTAAGCACTAAAAAAATTTTGTTTTAAATTATTTCTAATTTTTTTTATATGATGAAAATTGAAAAATGTACTAAATTTGTCTTTTTGCTCAACTTTATTGTTTTTCAAGATAACGGAAGTAATTTCACAGAGTATGTGTATTGTAGTATTATCTAAACACTGACCAACTTTGGTTCGGATCACATATCTCAAGACATGTCTTTAGTATAAGAAACTTTTTTGTCTGTTGAGGTATCCAAACCAAACTTACACAGTAGTTGCAAAACATTTTTTTAAATTTTCTGTCCAACTTTGGACAACTTTATCACATACCTCCCATATGAGTAATCTGACAAACATCAGAGCCAAGACATGTCTTAAGTATGAGAAACTTTTTTGTCTGTTGAGGTATTTAAACCAAACTTACACGGTAGTTGCAAAATATTTTTAATATTCTCAGCAGTTTTGGTTGGAATTGATCAACTACATTTTAAGCAATCGTATTTACAAAATTTTAAATGTTGGGAATACTGCTTCTTTCCTCATAAATAGGTTATTATTATATTTGGCTTATTAGTTTATAAGACATCTCACATTGAGTACTTTATTTCGCTCTAGAATGCGCTGTAGTATCTTACAGTTGGCTCGCTCGACTGTAGCCGTTCCTACTAGTTTTTTTACACCCTCTGAGGGGTATATTGGGTTTGTCAGAAGTATGTAACAGGCAGAAGGAGGCGTGGCAGACCCCATAAAGTATATATATTCTTGATCAGCATCAACAGACGAGTCGATATAGCCATGTCCGTTTGTTCGTCTGTCTGTCTGTCCGTATGAACAAACAGATCTCAGAAATGGTAAAAGCTACAATATCCGTTTTAGTCGGTATCGACCACATATTCAGTCAGGCAATACAAGAATCTTTTTTTTTTTTTTGATGCCACGCCCCATTTGCCCACAATAAGCGAAAAACCTCGGAAAAAATACAGGTTTTTTTTGCGAATATCTCGGTAACTATAACACCTGGGGACCAGAGAACTGCAACGAGTAATGAATTTTCAATCTGATCCGAATATTGATCTATACCCGTTGTGATTTATTCATATTTCCTTAGCGAAAAAAAATCATCTCTCATTTAACTGATTATTCATGATTTATACTCGCTCTGAAAGTTTGTACTTCAATCACTACTCGTGATTAAAAAAAGGCAACACTCGCACCTTACTCTGAGCGTAAGTTGCAAATACTCGATTGTGATTTGATTTTTCTGTGAGCTGAGCGTACGACACGCTCACAAATCGGGTGCTACTCTATGAGTGAGCGTTTAAAAAGTGGGTGCTACTCAATGAGTGAGCGTTCAAAATGCGTGTGCTACTCGTTGCGTGAGCGTTCACATAAAGCGTGTGCTACTCGTACGTGATCGTACATTTGAGCGTTCAATGCCCGCTCTGTGAGCGTCGCGCTACTTAGTCTGTGAGCGTAAGATTATTGTGAGTTAAACGTTTGCCTGCCACATATTGCCACATCCATACGTATAGTTTTGCACATGCACGTATATCGTATGTATGTATATTTCTACCAACGCATGCAATAAAATTAAGGAAAACGGTAAATACGGCTCTCTCGCGAGAGAGATATTCACGAATGGCTTTTCGATTATTGTGGGCGAATGAAGCGTAGCATCGAAAAACACAGATTCTTGTATTGACTGACTAGATATGTGGTCGATACTGACTAAAACGGATATTGTAGCTCTTACCATCTTTGAGTTCTCTTCGTTCATGTGGACAGACTATATCGACTCGGCTATTGATGCTAATCAAGAATAAATATACTTTATGGGGTCTGCCACGCCTTCTACTGCCTGTTACACACTTTTAACAAACCCAATATACCCCTCAAAGGGTATAATTAGTACAAATTTCAATTTCAGCAATTTATTTTAAGTTGCAAATGTTAGGAATATCTTTTGTGAATTTTAACCTGCCCATGAAAGTATTTATATTAACCATATAATAACTTTTCGTCTATTTCAGCTAATTCATTTATTATTTTATATAAATGTGTAAGACTTAGGTATTCGTCATATAATTACAACTTTTGTTCATTTTATTGCTATCTCTATGGATGCACTTAACTGCATCCATTTACATAAAGCTTACTGCAAAAAATTATGACATACTTGTCAGCACTAAAAATTCCGCCTGATGCTGTCAGGAAACAAAACGAAAACGGTGTAGTCATTGCATAAAGTTAAATTTTGTATGCTTCCATGATTCAAAATTTAGTTCATTTTATAATTGCAATTTTTTGTTTTGGAAAAGATTTTAATAATTTATGTTTAAGATTAAATTTAGCAATTGTGCTGTGGGTGATTGCTCATGAAAAATCTTTTGCTCAGGCATATCAAATATGACTAGTGATTAGTTACTCCTCTTGTTAAGTATGGTACACTGAGATTTGGTATACCAGATTGAATGTTGATCCCATTATCAACTATATAATCTCATTGAAAATATTTATGATTGAAATATTTAATCATACACTTTTATAAAGTCAGTTTCAAATAAACTGATCTTTTTGCCTAGTATAAACAAAATTGTATATTTTTGAACTGCACCAAAGACTATACATTTATTTAAATAATTACACAAACTTACACGAAATAATTACATGCAGAATAAAAAACTTTTAAAAGAGTATCTGAAGTCAATCTTTTAAAACGTCGATATACAAATAATTTAAAAAGATTGAAATGAAAACAAGAAAGAAAATTTCAGTCGGGCATGCATACCGTGTAATACCCTCTGAGCTTCGTTTCCCATTATATAAGTTCAAATTGGAGTAACTGCTGCAAGAACTTAACATGCACCAGAGAACTGCAGCGCGTATAAAATTTTGTTCACTAAAAAATCAAGTATCACAAAAATCACAGACACTTGATCTGAAAGTGAGCGGAAATTTTGTTCACAAAAAAGCAAGTACCCGAAAAATCAGGTAGGGGTGAATGAAAGGTGAGCGTTGGTTTTCGACGCTCAAATAGCAAGAATCAGAAAAAATCACAAAACAAGTATCAAATGACGCTTTTATGACGCATAAACTGAGTAGCGACTACCAAGCGAAGCACAAGCAATGACATTTTCTGTTTTTTTTGTGCACGCTTCTTGCAATGTGCGAGAGTGAGAGAGCCTTATTTACCGTTCCTAATTTTATTGCCTGCGTTGACTCAATAGGATAGGAACCAATAATTTTCGAGCACTTGAAAAGGAAACACTTTAAAAAAAGAGTTTAAATGTTTTCGCCATTTAACTTTAACGCAAACTATGTAATATGGAAAGAAGATAGCTTTATAAATTATTATGCCAGTATATAAATTTACATCATTCGCAAATTCAAAATACAAAACTTTTGATACATCAGCGTAACAGTACTTTTCCCGCAATATAAAAGATTGCCAATGGTTTAAAAGCAGTATTTTGGCATTTCGAAATCACGGTTCAACATATGTAAATAGCCTTTATTATGGAAGTTCTCTTTTCGAGTAAACTAGTGAAAACAATATCAGTAGTACTCGTTCAGTACTGTATGCTATTATTAAAAAGTGTAAGCCTAATGAATTGTAATTATAGTCGTATTGAAAATGTTTTGCTAATAATATTTAATTGTACCTATTTGATGAAGTATCGGTCTCATTTATAATATAATTAATTCTAGTAATGTAATATATATATTAATAAATAAACTCAATAATGCCATTATTAACCATATATTGTTATCATTTTCGATTGCATGCATTTCCTTCACGTTCTACTCAAAGATGTGCAACTGGCGAGGCGTGGCCTAACATAATGCTTGCCTGCCTGAAGGGCAAAGCCTGTGACGACGAAGCCGAAAAGGGTGCCGGGGAATATTGTGGTTCTACCTTGGCTTACGCATATTTCGTATCGTTTATATTCTTTTGTTCATTTCTAATGCTTAACCTGTTTGTGGCCGTTATTATGGATAACTTCGATTATTTAACAAGGGACTCCAGTATATTGGGAGCTCATCATCTGGACGAATTTGTGCGCATATGGGCGGAATATGATCCAAATGCGACGTAATTAACATTTTTATTTTTTAATGTCTTACTATAATATTTAAAAACTGTATCTATGAAAAAAGCCAACTTGAAATATAGATATATGACTCGGACGATAATTAAAAAAGTTAGTCATACAACGAAAATCGTTACTTTCAGGCGAGGCGTAGCCACGTGTTTGTATCTGTATCTCAATAAAGTGAAAATAAACGACCCCTTAAAGTATATATAATTTTTGATCAGTATGACCAGTTCATATGCTGAAATCCGATCTCTAGATCGGATCACTATACCATAGGAACAATTGGTTGAAAATACTTACTTAATACTTAATTATCTAATATCATGTGCAAACTAAATTTCATTCTGATCGGATCGCTTAACCATAACCTATGTTAGTGCTATAGGAATAATCGGCTGGAAATGTTTTCGGTCTATTAAGCGATTTTATCCAAATTCACTCAATACGAGCTAAGTACCAAATCCCATGTGCAAATTAAATTTTATTTAGAAATAGCTGTTATAGGAACAATCGGCTGGAAATGCTTAGGGTATCCATTCTTTGCCGTGCCAAAGATAACATTTCTTTCTTGTTTTTTTTTTCTTGTTACAGTTATAATTTTGCAGTAAATAATTTTAGAAAATGTGACTATATTTTGATTATCTACGCGGGTGCTTTAAATCGGCGTTAATTAAAATATATTTTAATTTCAAAAAAAAGTTCAAAAAAGTTAACATTTTGTTATTTGCATTGAATTATTTATTTCGAAAAGAACATTTGCTTAAAAATATCAATCAGACAAAAATTTAAAAAAAAATAAAAAATAGTTCAATTAAATTTAGTTAATATTAGTTTAGTTCACTTTCTTCTGCAGAAAATTTTTTTGGCCGAAATTCCAAAGAAAATAATTTAATGATGATTTATTTTGAATTCTAGTCAAGTACGTATTTAAGCTTCCACTCCCATAAGTGTGTGGTGGTGAAGGGAGTGAAGTGCTCGCCTAGGATGACAATAATAATATGTTAATCACTTAAGTTTATAAAAAAAAGTAAAAAGCAAAAATAAAAAAAATAGAATGAAAGATTTTTTCTTTATGATTCCTCGTCTGTTGTAAGTAACACAAATCAAGTCAAACGATGAGAATCAGAATTAAACAATACAAACAAACATGTTTTAAGTATCTCAATAAGCAAAAGAATTTTTTTAGGGAAGGTTAATTTTAAACTGTTCGTTTTTACAAAAGCTGTTACATATATATAAATGTCAAATTTAACCGAAATTTGTTGAGAACAATAACACAAATGCATTGTTTTGAGATTAGTCTAAAGAAATGATAGATCAGACAATCGATAGATAGATCGGACAATAGAATTAGCAAGACTGCAAAATGGATTAAGACTATATAAATTCGTGTCTTTCGGGTTGTTATATAAAAATTTATAAACATGTAGTTGAAACGGTATAATAATTATTATTTTTCAATATTAAGTGTATGTACATGAATGTTTGTAATATATTACTGATTTTTATAAGTTTTGCTTTCTATCTTCCAATTGTGTGTTACTTATAGGGGTAGAATACATTACACGGAAATGTACGACATGCTAAAAAATATGGATCCTCCTTTAGGATTTGGTAATAAGTGTCCCAATCGTCTTGCGTATAAGAAACTTATACGTATGAATATGCCATTGGACGATGAATTGAGAGTTCAATTTACTACAACATTGTTTGCGCTAATTCGGGAGAATCTTAGCATTAAAATGCGTGCTCGTAAGTTTTAGATTGAATTAAATACATTACAAGTTTATAAATTTTTTTTTATATTCTGAATTACTAAACAGCTGAGGAAATGGATCAAGCGGATATAGAGCTCAGGGAAACTATTTCTAACATTTGGCCACTGCAGGCCAAGAAAATGCTAAGCTTACTGGTTCCACCCATTGATCAGCTAAACAAGGGGAAACTGTCAGTTGGTAAAATCTATGCTGGGTTTCTTATTTTGGAGTCCTGGCGAAATACGAGATTTGGTCAAATTGATTCCGGCATGCCGGTAAGTTTTTAAATATTGATGTTCAAATTAAAGAAACAATATTTAGTTTATTGCGAAGCTTTGGGAAGTCAACAGAAAGTATGTATGTACATACATATATTATACATATACATATACTTGCCACGCCCCATTCGCCCACAATAAGCGTAATTTCTTATAGAACGTAAATTTTTAACGCAACAGCAGTGCACAGCTGTCGTTTACGCTACAGTATTTACAAGCAGTGTTCTGCTTGTTTGTTTTAAACTTACTCAGTACACTGCTTGTGTGTTTAAAATGTACGCAGTGCACTGCTTGTAAGCAGTCCGAAATTAACTCATATAAATGGAAATAAAATTCAGAGGGTATTACGCGGTCGGGATACTCGACTGAATTTCATTCTTGTTTTTATATGATATCATTACTTTTTGGGGAGTTTAAGCAAATATTAAATAACAAATATTAGATAACAATTAAACATAGATCAAAGGTGGTTGCTATTATATATGTTAGACGTAATGATGATGAAAGTTCAATCGTTTTTACTTGTGGAACCTAAAGTTAGTCCACGATTTCGTAATTTAATAGTGCGATCCGAATTTAGTTGGAATCGCTCAATAGTCAAAAAAATGTTATACTAATTATTTTCAACCGATTGTACCTATAGGAGCTATATGCTATAGTGATATGATCTGGCCGATTTTAATATACAAACTTCGTGTAAAGAAAACAGACATCTTTACCATGTTTCATAAAGATAGAATCAAATCTGAGAGATTAGTTCTTCCAGCAACCGACCGATAGAAAGCTTTGTTGCTGCACTCCACTAACTATGTACTTAAAATAACAAAATATTTTATTGAAAAATTTAATATCTAGAAAATACGAATTATATATGTGACATACCAAACATTGCGGAATTTTATTGTTTATAATATATCAAAAATTAAAGATATGTTTTCTGTAAATTTTTTTAAAACTCTTTAAAATTTAAAAAAACAAATGGAAAGGCATTTTAAATACCTACCAATTAAGATACTAATATTTAATATATATTAAGTGGTTTGGCTGCAATAGCCTATTGAAATTTGTATAGCTTTTCCCGCTAAACTAGAGCAAACATTTCTTAGTTTTCAAAGCTTAACACATTCTATAAAGTTTTAGAGCTCTATTATGCAAACAAACAAATGCAATTTTTATATTTTCATCTCGTTTTCAAAATGTCGTCGAAAATCTAAAATTCCCAAATTCTCTGGATTGGTTATCCGATCTACATAAATAAGGTATAATTGGATGCGTATTCATAGGTTTCAACTAACTACAGACACATCATGGGAGTTTTCGCCCCAACCAATACACTACACGCAACAGCTGAGCAAGCCGACTATGATCATGCAAATATTAATTTCGCCGCTCGAATTAGCTTCCGATTAAAAATATAATCGGTACCCAGGGAACAACGCGGGGAGGCGGGGAGTTGGTAAAAAAATTAAAAAAAAATATTATGTACCTATCGTGTAAATTTAGTTAAAATACCTCAACAAACTACAAGAAAGAAAATGTCAGTCGGGCTTGCCAACCGTGTAATACCCTCTAACTTTCGATTCCAATTATACTTAAGAGTTCAAATTGGAGTAGCTGCTGCAAGAACTTAACATGCACACATATTTGTAAATCTATTTCGCTCACACGTTTTTTGTTTTCGTTGTTACGTTAAGAAACAAGTGAGCCAGCGACATGCAAAGTTACAAAGAAATTGTGCTCTTGGTGGGCGAAGGAGGCATGTCATCCAAAAAATGTTAATGGCATTATTTTTATATTTCATCTAGTAACCTGCATGCCAAAATTGGAGTCCCTAGATGTTATATTAATATGCCCAGAATATTACTTCGTACTTCGTATGCCGAAAAACGAAATTTAAATGTCGATTTCTGAAAAACCATTTATTTAATTCGATTTTATTAAAAATACCTTTCGAAAAACCTCGTGCATTGCACTGAGCTGTGCACACGAGCAACGAAAACGAAAAACAATGAGCGAGCGAGACAGAAAGACAAATATGAGTTAATGTTAAGTTCTTGCAGCGCCTACTCCAATTTGAGCTCATGTAATTGGAAACGAAGCTCAGAGGGTATTACACGGTCGGCATGCCCGACTGACATTTTCTTTCTTGTTTATTATTACAAATAAAATTATCAATTCATTAAAAAGCAATTAACTATGAACAACTCTGTTATTAAACTTATCCATAATTTAAATCACTAACTTTCTTAATTAGATGCTGGAACTACAAGATGTGTCGAGACATCCATCACAAGAATCGCTTACAGGTGGTGATACTGGCCACTTGCATCCAGGACATTCATACATAAATGGTCATAGACATTCACCTAGCTTAAGGTATGTTTCTATCTTTCTAATCATAATATTATAAATGGAATTTTTTATACAAAAGTATCCGGTCTTTCATTCACAGACACAATGGTTCTCCATTAGCCCGGTCTCCGAGTCCTAGGCGTCGCGGCCATCAATACATACATCATGATATCGGATTCTCCGATACCGTATCTAATGTTGTAGAGATGGTCAAGGAGACTCGACATCCAAGACATGGGAATAGTCATCCCAGATATCCCAGAGGTATTAACGATTTTTTTTTATGTATTTGTATAGATGTATGAATGTACTATAATGTATATGTTTTTATTTTTTGCACCTATGAATTTACATATATATATAGGATCCGGTCTCGTAATATAATTACTTTTAAGGGCCGATTTTTCAATGTTTCCCTATACAGAAAAAGTTAGAAAAACTTCCGGACGATTATAATATGCGCTTTTCATAAAATGTTTAATCTGTCTCTATATGAGTACCTGAAGACCCCAGATTAAGCATTTAGGTTTTTAATTTTTAACACTATTTAATACTATTTAATTTTTATTAACTATTCAGCAAACCACCTAAAACTAGATCAATTTTAAGTCAATAGACATGTAATTTGGTGTGTATGACAAATCACTGTGCAGATGTATTAAAAAAAATACACTTTGAACGGATAATAGACTCCGAAGATATTAGCGAAAAAATTTAACACAGGACACAACGATATTGATGTTCTGACATATAGTGACGTCAGACTATCATATGCCTTTACGCTTATGTTTGTGTCAAAGTTAAATTTTTTCTTAAATGCAAAACAACTGTAAATATTTTCATAATTATTTTAATTTTTTGTGATCGTGTAATACCCTCTGACTTTCATATCCGATTATATGAATTTAAATCTGAATAAGCTTTGAAAGAACTTAAATGTTAACATGCGCCTGTTTTTGTAAATGGCTGTCTCGCTCACACATCATCAATAGCGAGAAGAGAGCTGAAAGAACGAAAATAATTGGAGTAGTATTTTATACCGTCTGAGGGGTATATTGGGTTTGTGAAAAGTATGTAACAGGCAGAAGGAGGCGTGGCAGACCCCATAAAGTATATAAATTCTTGATCAGCATCACAAGCCGAGTCGATATAGCCATGTCCGTCTGTCCGTATGAACAAACAAATCTCAGAGATGTAAGAGCTACAATATCCGTTTTAGTCAGTATCGACTACATATTTAGTCAGTCAATATAAGAATTTTAATTTTTCGATGCCACGCCCCATTTGCTTTCCCTCGCCGAAGATATAAACTATTGCGTTGTAACTTCGAATTCCGGTGGCACACTTATTTCTTAACGCATAATTAGACCCTGAGCTCTTTGAAAAAGAGCAAAAGGGACTAATGGTTGTGTGCGAAAAGTTGTCTGTCTGTCTGTCTGTCCGTCTGTATGAACGCCTGTTTCTCAGCAAGTATAATAGCTACAGATTCCATTCTTTTTACAGAAGCTTCGTAGCTCTGTTATTTTCAAATTTGGATGCCACGCCCCCCTTTGCCCACAATTAGAGAAACAGTGGGACTATCTCGATTTTTGACTTTCTTAATATGAATGCTAAAATGGCCCAAAATTGATATGGAGAGTACTGAATAGCATAGAATAACATAGCATAAACATATTCCGCTATAAAAATTTTGGATACCACGTCCCCTTTGCCAGCAAATTGCTAACAAAATGCTGTATAGTTAACATTTTGTAGGCGAATAATTTTTTTCGAAAATAAAGTGTGCTTTAAAATACAAATCAGTCGAAAAATGATCAAAACAGTTCAATTAAATTTAGTTAATATTATTTAAGTTTACTTCTTCGGCAAAAAAATTGTTTGGCCAAAATTCCAAAGAAAATCATTTGACGATGATTTATTTTGAATTCTACTTAATTATGTATTTAAGCTTCCACTCCCAAAAGAGTGTGGTGGCGTAGGGAGTAGAGTGCTAGCCTGAGAAGAGCAGCGGGTCTAGGGTTCGAGCCTCGGTAGCGGAAACTTTTTCTCAACTAAAGAAAATTTACTTTTTTTTTTAATTCCTGACTTTTTTGAAAAAAAAAATCACTTTTTTAAATGCCACGCCCCTCCGCCTACAGGAGAAAACAGTATTAGTGTCCATATTATATTTTTACAACTATCGCTTTTTTTAAATTAATGTTTTGAACTAAATGCAACTCATAGATACGATGCAGAGTTGTATTAAAATTCATTCCTTCATGTATCTTCAATTTAATTTTCTTTTAAAAAGAAAATATTATCTAGATACTGGCTCAGTTAAATTTTATTTTAATCAAAGTAAAATACTTGCTCAGGGTCTACTAGAGTCGGGCAAGCTCGACTGTAATCTTCCTTACTTGTTTTGTAACTTAGCGTATACTTGGAGACAAATAATATCAAACGATAGTGAACTTCACGAAAATCGGACTATAATTTATAAAGTTGGTCATACAACGAAAATCGTTACTTTCAAGCAAGGCATAGACACGTGCATTGCACTGTGCGAGCGAAAAATAATATGTGTGTATGTTAAGTTCTTGCAGCAGCTACTCCAATATGAACTCATATAATTGGAAACGAAGCTTAGAGGGTATTACACGGTCGGCATGCAAGACTGACATTTTCATTCTTGTTTTAATTGTTGCTATCATAGCAGCTCTATATTTTGCCGCATACAAAATATTACCGTTATATTTATTTTTTGTATACAAACAAGCATTTATTTAACTTTTCTTTAGTAATGTCAATTGATCTCATGCGTAAGCATAGCTTCACGAAAAAACAAGTTTAATACAGTGCTGTCCGGGTATAAGTAAGTAGTGAGCTAATTTTTACACAGTTTGTTCTCTGCTTCGAGGTTGTGTACTTTATCAAGACTCAAATTTAAATAAAAACAATTATTGTCTAATAAGGAACAAATACACTCATCAGTTGTTTAAGTCCCTATTTTTATACCCTCTGAGGGGTATATTGGGTTTGTCAGAAGTATGTTACAGGCAGAAGGAGGCGTTTCCGACCCTATAAAGTATATATATTCTTAATCAGCATCAACAGCCGAGTCGATATAGCCATGTCCGTCTGTCCGTCTGTCTGTCTGTCTGTCTGTCTGTCTGTCTGTCTGTCTGTCTGTCTGTCCGTATGAACGAAAGGATCTCAGAGATGGTAAGAGCTACAATATCCGTTTTAGTCAGTATCGACCACATATTTAGTCAGTCAATACAAGTTTGTTTCCTTTTTTTGATGCCACGCCCCATTCGCCCACAATAAGCGAAAAACCAGACATACCTCGGAAAAAATACATGTTTTTGGCAAATATCTCAGTTAATATAACACCTAGGAACTCCAATTTTGGCATGAAGGTTGCTATTTGTAATATAAATATAATGCCATCAAAATTTATTATATGCCACGCCTCCTTCGCCCACAATTGCGTTGAAACTTCGAATGTCTCTGGCTCACTTATTTCTTATGGTATAGTTTTGTAACTTTGCGTATAATTAGAGACAAATAATATCAAGCAATCCTGAAAATTATATCAAAATCGGACTATAATTAAGTTTGTACAACGAAAATCGTTCGTTTCAAGCAAGGCATAGCCACGTGCATTGCACTGAACTGTGCACACAAGCAACGAAAACGAAAAACGTGTGAGCGAGATAGACATACAAATATGTGTGCATGTTAAGTTGTTGCAGCAGCTTCTCCAATTTGAACTCATCTAATTGGAAACGAAGCTCAGAGGGTATTACACGGTCGGCATGCCCGACTGACAATTTCTTTCTTGTTAGTCTCTGATTTGCTAAAAACTGAAAAATTGAATTGTGTTAGCATCGACATGTGGCCTTGAAAACTAAATTCTCAACACACACACTATGATGCGAGTGCATTCACATATTAGCACCCATACATGCAAGCAGAACGAGAGCACAAGCGAAACAAACTGTGCTCATCGATTGACTGTGTAAATCAGACTGATGTTTGACAGAATCGTCTGGCTTTCGCTGCTGTATTTTCGCTTTGAAGGCGAATTGAAACGCTCGGATTCTGCTATCGGCCGAGGGGGTTCTATGAGTCTGGGTACATTTGCAATAAAAAAATATGGGATTTGGTCTATCTGTGTATTGTATGGTTAGTGGTTATACCTTTTCGAAAAGACATTTTTAATACCTACCAAATAAGATACTAATATTTTATATATATTAGAGCACTGCATTAGTCTACTCATAACATACGTCAGATTGAATGTATTCGAATTGAGTTCAGATGAGTAAGTGTCAAACACACAATGAATTTAATGAGTATCAATATGAGTGCAAGTGTCAACTCATAATATACACCAGTTGACATACTAATATTTTATATATATTAAGTGGTTTGGCTGCAATGGCCTGTTAAAATTTTTGTAGCTTTTCTATAAAGTTTAAGCGCTCTATGTATTGTCCGGGTCGCAAAAAAACAAATGCGATTTTCATATTTTCATCTCGTTTTCAAATTGGCGTCGAAAACCTTAAATTCCTTAAATCTCTGGATTCGACGCATATTCGCAAGCTCACAACTATGTAAACTGCAGAAAAAATGGCAGTTTTTGCCCCAACCAATCACACGCAAAATGTGAATTTTAAAATCAAAATTCAAATGTCAATTTCTCGAAACCAAATTAAACTTACTCGAAATCTGAGTAAGCAAATCTAACACTATTAAAAATAACTTTCAGATAAGATATCTCCCATTGCGATTAGACTCGTTATCATTATAGTGACATTTTCTAGAATATATAGTAGTGCCGAACGCCAACACACTACACTGCGCTTTTGTTTTTGCTTTTTCTTTCGTCACTAGCGCGTACTGCCGTCCGCAGTGAAAATTTAAATAAGGGATACTTTTTGTACACTTTAAAAATAGCAAATACTTTGAAAATTGGCTAGGAGTAATTTCACATAACATTGAAAAATCGGCCCTGAGGAAACGTTTATTTTCTTTTTAAATGACATACTGATTTCTCGACATCTGAAACCCAAAAGCTATGAATGCGTAATGACAAACGAGTTTAAATCGCTTAATGTCTTTTTAATAGTTTAAAAAAATCAAATATAAAAAATTATTCGGAATTCGGATAAAATTTAACATGCCTATTATGTAAACGCCTATGTTAATAAAAAAGTACATGTATTTTGATTCGATAAGATCGAATTTTTATACAAATTTTTGGTAGTTCCTAGCCATACATATGTTATATATGCATATCTTAAGTTTCTTTTCTGTTTTCCATTTATGATTTGAAAAAAAAAAATGTGTGTATAATATTTATATGTATAATATGTATGTACTATAAAATATTTATATATATATATATTTTTTTTTTGTTTAATACCTAAATGTCAATCTCTGATAAAGTCATAATTTAAATTTTAGCATTTTTAATTCGATTCTTACAATAAGTAAACTGTTGTGCCCCGACGTCCTTAATTATTGTCGTTTTCTTTATTATTGTTGTTATACGTACTATATAGGTTCATGGTCAGCATCGACAAGTCCAGCACGTTCGCCTTCGCCTACGCGTTATGGTGGTCATTTGTCTCGCAGTAAACGCACACAACTGCCTTTTCCCACATATGGGACTACAAGTTTATGTCAAAGATCACGATCGCCGAGTCCAGCTCGACTTCAAGAGATGCGTGAACAAGACAGACTTGGTTATGGGATTGATATGGGTACATCATTAGCCGACAAGTCAACTAAAACTAAAATCACTTTTAAAGTCAAAATGATAACACTTATTTTCACCTGTTAGGTTCATCGAATGAACCTTCATAAAAATGTTTTCTAGAGGGCAATGTTTGTTCGCTGAACTTAAAAATGGGGTCGTTTTTTTTTTCTTTTTAGAAAAATTTGTTTTTTCGGTAATTTTTCCTTTTATGGTAAGTATTCTTTCCCTTTGCAGCGATTTGTGATACTCAGCAGGTTCGAAAAGAAGGTTGCTTTTAAACGATGCTAATAAATTTTAATATCTTGATTCTATTTCAAATATTTGACTTTTTAGAAGTATTTTTTTTTTTTTGATAAAAAAAATATTTCCTACATTTTTAATACTTGAAAGTTAAGTTATTTATCTAGTTTAAATAGTTTAAAAATTTGAATGGATAAATTGCGAAGCATCGAGTCAAATCTGTTAAATCATTTAAATCAAATAAAGGAGGTAAATGTGAATTTTTTTATAGATAAAGTTTAAAAAATACGGCATAAACTGTTTAAAAACTTAAAAACTTTAGATCTGACCACCAAAAATAAAGGTTTATTATTGTTTTCACCTTGAAGCATTAAAAAACGAACAAAATCTTTTGAAACTATCACATATCAAATATCGCTGAAAAGGAGAAATTACCTATAGAACAATATATTTTTTTTTAATATTTGAAACCGGTTGTTTAAAATAAAAGAACCCTTAACTTTAAGTTCAGCAACACCAAATTTGCCTTAGGAGGTTATTTTTGGGCTGTTAAATTTTTGTGCAAACTAGTGTAATCAAAATCAAAAACATAAGTTCTGTTTTCAATAAATGCATATCCTTGAACTTTGTAGTACACAAATTTCTTCAAACATTTCTTACTTATAATAAGCATAAAGTATTAAAATCAGACATTCTTTCTCGAACATAGCTGTCATATAGCTTTCCAAGTACATGTTTTGCAATTTCATATAACATTTTATTTAAGAATTTCAATAATAATATATTTTCTACCTTTATAAATACACATCTCTCAGTTTTTGAGCGTTATGCATTAGACAATGTTTATAATGTTTTTATGTATGTATGTGATTATACTCACACTTAAAATCCTCTTAATATCATTGTTCATTTTGTAACACTTTGTGTCCATACATTTAACTGTTTGAACAGTATGCACAAACATTAATCATCAATTTAAAATTTTATCCATCATTCTAAAAAATTTGCAATAAAGGATATCACCATAATGTGTTACTACTCAATATCTCTTATCAATTTTCAATATAAAAATATATCATTAATAAAGTTCACAGCAAGCAAGATATGCAACTATTTTTTACGATTATCTACATATTTCATTTATAAATAAAACTTTACAGTAATGTTATTTCTCAACAACAAATGAAAAATTTATTGACTAATAATATTTTGACATTTAAATTAAAAAATTCAGTTTAAGTGTTAATTTTAAACCCATTTTCCCAATTTCACTCTGGGCGACTTTCGATTTTATATGGCAATAATGTCAGAAATAACTTAAATTAAACTAGACATTTAGCCTTTATTTTTATCTTGTCTATTGTAATTTAGAAACAGTTATAAAAATACTTCAAATTGAAGCACAGTCTTTAGAAAATAATATTTTAATTGAATTAAAATTCAACTATACATTCATTATTTATGTTAAGATAAATATATGCTTGAATAAGCTTTCAATTTTTTAAAATAGGCACCCAAGAGTCGGCATGAAAAAGAAATTGTACTTGTCAGTAAATGATAATCTACGAGTCGACTTCAGTATAACGCTTATGTTTATAAAAAGCGATCGGGGTTGTAAAAATATAGATGGTCATATTTTTAAACCCCCTGAGGGGTATATTCGTTACGCTGCACAAGCAGTGCTTGTGTATTTAAAACTTACACAGTGCATTGCTTGTGTGTATAAAATTTACGCAGTGCACTGCTTGAAAGCAGTCCAAAATGAACTCATATAATTGGAAACGAAGCTCAGAGGGTATTACACGGTCGGCATGCCCGACTGACATTTTCTTTCTTGTTATTTATGCGTGGGCAAAAGGGCGTGACATTTAAAAATGTGGGTTATTCAAAACTGTAAGGGATTTAAAACGAAATTGTATTTGTTTATTTGAAACTTCAGTCACAACCAAAAGTCGAACGCGCATCTTATTCATCGTTTTCCAGTCAAACAATATGCTCTCTACTCCATTTAAGCCGACTGATTTTCTTTAGCACATGTTCATTCCGAAGAAAATCCTCTGTCTACCAAATCTTATGGCTTAATGGTATTCAAAATTGCAAACATACAATGTGGTATTCAGTAACCTACATGTCAAATTTAGTTCTAGCTTTCATATTGTGAAAATCAAATATCTTAAAACTCCCACTGTTTTTATACTTATTTGGAGAAAGGGACGTGGCATCCGAAATCGTAAATGAACTTTATCTGCGTATCACCGCAATGAGATTTTGCGAAAACTTGGAGTCTCTAGCTATTTTAGTTCTTGAAACAATCACGTTCAAACAGACACAAGTTTTTGCACAACTACAAAGTCCTTTTCGCTCCATTTCAAAGAGTTCAGCGGACTACACATTTGTACTTTACTAAGAATTTCGATGATTCAAAAATCTGTCGCCTTTTGACAAATATAGTCCATGACTATGACGCTATGATTACAATACGATCTGAATACCTGATATCATATATGATAATTATATTGCAGACTTTACGACCCATTATGTACATATATTAAGTTAAAACGTTAACATTAATGAATGTATTTAATTTAAAGGAACCAAAGACTGTATATTGTAAAGATGCCTTAGTTCATGGTAAAATTTGTCCTTTTACTAAATTTTTATTAAGAAAAATAAACAAAGAGCAAATATTTGCTAAACATAGGTCAAAGACACGAAATAACGGATATATTCAGTACTTCCATAATTAATACTTATTTATTGTTGTCCTCTTTGCACTCCATTGTTAGAAATTGGTTGCGACATTTTCTTATGAGTTTTGAACACAAACTACAGTATTTTGCAAACAAATTTTCTTAAAATTTTTCCCTTAAAATATTTTATATAAAATTTGTCTTTAAAGAGAGTGTACCATCTTTATAATAGTCACTAATTTAAGTTTGATTTTAATTTAGTGAGGCAATAAAAACCGTGGATTGAAACCGTGCAATTGAAATCGTGGAAAACCGCCCATAGTGAAGACAATGTCCAGTAATTGTAAAATATGAAAAATGCATAATAAATTGTCAAATGATCGTAATAAATAATTGCATATTAATTGCTCTTCACCCGTAAGGCACATGCGTAAAAGTCCTTTGAATATTAGGTTGAAAAATCTTAAGATAGTTTTTTATTAGCGAACTATTTGATCTGTTCGATCTGCGCGTCTGTCAGAAAGAACAAAAAGTTTTATAAAGTTTTATAATTTTATCTCCTGGTGGCGCGAAAAATAGTCAATCAGCACAAGAACATGATTATTGTTCGGTAGTGGACCCAATAAATCGGTTGCTAAGCACTGTCATGGGACGGCTGGTAAAGCATGTCGCTGCATCGGCGGTGGACTTGTTGTCTGTAACACCAATAAGCAGCTTCTGCACATTTTGACGTACTCTTCGACATCCTTGTCCAAGAGTGGCCACCACACCTTTGATCTCATCCGACGCTTCATGATCGAATAGCCGGAAAGGCCTTCGTGGTCTAAATCCAAAATCCTCTGGCGTAGAACTTTTGGTGTAACTATATTTCTTGCTCAACAGCGCTTGCTTTTGCTTTTTCCGGTATTGAAATTGCTTTTGGTATAGCATTAGAAACTATCTGACAGATGTTATAGTCACCTACTTCATCAAAATAATTACCTGACCGTATTTTACAAAGTCTTGATATTAAGTCGGCAATGTTTTCTTTTCCTAGGCGATACACAACCTTAAAGTTAAGCGCCTGTAGTCTCAAAAGCCAACATTCGATTCTTGTTGGGGGTTTTGATGTCGGTTTGAATATTGCTTTCGTCACGAGTTCAAACTCCAGTCCCGCAACGTAATAGAAGAACTTTTTGACAGCCCAAACTAACGCCAGGCTTTCTTTTTCGGTCTGCGAGTAACGATAGACTCTTGCTTGCGAACCTGATGACCACACATTTGTTGCCTTCATCCAGTTGTAACAAAACGCCGCCAAGCGCCACCGGACTTGCGTCTGCTATTACATGGGTGCGTTTGTCTGGGTCAAAATATGACAGATCTGGAATACAAGCCTTCAGGTGCGCAAACGCTTTGTGTCGATTACTTGACCACGTAAATTTGCTGTTTGCCTGAAGTAGAGCTCGTAGCGGCTCTGTCATGTGCGAATCTAGAATAAATTTTTCCACTTAGCGTTACGTTCCGCCGCCGCAATGCCGATACTCGACAAGAAATTTCAGTGTCCCTGGAATATCAATTCATATGCCTTATACACGCTCTTTTGTTCAGCAGCACATGATTGTCTTCGCATAGCTCGGCTTCCGATTTTCCAAAAATTATAAAGTCATCCAAGTAGTTGAGTTCATTTTTGCAAGGTGCCAATATCTCTGCCATTATTCGTTGAAAAATGTTATGCTGAACTCACCCCAAAAAGGAGACGTTTGTATCAAAACACGCCTTGTTGTGTTACGAAAGTTGTTTTTTCGCTGCTAGACTTATGAAGTTCTAGCTGATGATATGCATCCTTGAGATCCAGCCTTAAAACAATTTTGAACCCCTGGCTTTTGTCATATTAGTTTCAAAGGTTGGTAGTGGATAATTTTCTCGTTGGATTGCCTGTTTGCCAACCACAAATCGACACATAACATTATTTCAACACTTTCCTTGAAAGCAATGACAACAGAAGAGATCCATTCACTTGGACCTCTTACAGGTTCTATTATATCCCGATCACAGACCTCTTTTAATTTATCTGCCACTTTATCCTCAAGTGCCACTGGGAACACCGCTCATCGGTTGGTAAACAGGCTTCACGTTAGAATCGGTTAGTTAAGTCAATCTGGAAACGGCAACGAGGTCTCAATACGGCAAGCTTCTAAAACCTAACTTTAGAACGTTGAGCTGAATAGCCGTTTTCTTACCAGGAGAGATTGACTACCATTTTCTATAACGTTAAACGTTGCAATTAACTCTTAATTCCTTTCTACAGTTACTGGAGCTTGAAAGACTTTAAGAACCTGGAGTGGATCATCACTTGCATATGCTTTAAATCTGTCCGTTGCTTGAGATTATATTCCACATAGCATAACTTTCTCACATAGGAAGTTCGCAGGAGATCCTGAATCGATAATCATTTCGACTGGCTCACCTCTGATGTAACATATAATGTTGTCATCGTTTCCTGCCGAACCATCTATCGTAAAGCACTTCAGCTCCTTGCCCTCTTCATCACTTTCTAATTGATCTTTCATGCTTCGAACATTTGAATATGCTCTGCGCCTTTTTGAGTTGGGATATCCTCCCATGTCTGATGATTTCTTCATGTTTCGAGTTCGTCAATTCCAATTAAATTGCAGCGTTTGCAAACTCTATCACGCGCTGGTCATCTTTTGTTATTAGCATTATAATCCTCATGCCCACACCTTGTGCAAGACTGAGGTGACTCTCGCCCGAAGAGTTTTTTTAAGAAAATTTTGTTGACGCTGTCGGTACCCTCGCCACCTAGCATAATGATCGAGTTTTTGTTTACTTACTTAACCATTTACTCACGGTGGAGTAGCGATTTGTCAATCGTGTCGCAAAGAAATGGGTCGAATTCCGACACGATGTTCGAAGAGTCTCAATTGTATCTCTGAAACATTTAAGTTTCATGCACCCCCTCGTACATTTGTACGACTTGGCACATGTTTGACCCGCCAAAAAGAATTCATCTTTATATCAGTCATCATTAATTAGCACGCGTCTCATTTCATCATCTGTTCTGCTCCGAGTTATAGATCGGCGCCACTTCGCGACCCCTGTCAGTTATCGGCATGGCAGAATTGCCACAGTTAATAATCAGTTGATTACTTCATAGAAGGTATTTTAGTTTTTGCGAAAAATTGTCATTATAAGATCATATCTGCTCATGTAATTTTAGTTCTTCAAGACTTCGGCATAAAGGCAAGGGATTTTCGCCATAATTATCTTAAAAGTCTAAAATAGAAAAAATCAATAACAATATTTCTATAGTAGCACTACTTAGATTACCACTTTCAAGAAATAAAAAGATACCTAACGTTTTTTAATTTGGAATCATTGGAGTTTTGTTGAAAACTGACAGTTTTTTTAAGTTTTAGAGACGCAAAACAATAAACAATTATCAAAAATCCTTTTAAATTTGGTATGGGAAAATAAAAATGTTCTGACTTTGCTCAACTAAAGGGAGAAAAAACTTGTCATTATCAGGATAAAATTGGGGAAATCCAAATTTTGTGTCCTTTTTTTTTTTACCAAGTACTGAACCACTATTAAACCTTGTGTTGTCCTTCACATTTTGCACTAGTATGTTTATCACAGTTTTATTATCTATGCATATTGACCTACATATATACTCCATAGGCGTGTGCATACAGTCATGCATGCATACTTAGTTACTAAAATTCGTGTATTATCGGTCAATGCTTATTGGCCGCGTACGCTTAGATTCTAATGCGCGTCTAGTCATTGCCCGTCTCCTTAGTTTTGTTATGTATATGGATATTAACTAAAATGGGAAATAATAACCTATTTTAATTATTTGGTTTTGGAAGCATACTGCAAATAGATAGATCTTTTCTACACATATTTATAATATTTGTATGTATACATTTGTAGAGTCACTAAAAATATTATTATTTTTTGGTTCCTAAATCATATTCATATCGACCATTTTCCATTTGAACAGACTCTGCTATACAATAAAATTTCGAAATTTTGGTTTTTAAGATTCCTTGGTAACATTAAATGTATACATATTGATCAGATCAAAATGTTAGGAAATACAAATTTTTTTTTTTAGAAATAATATACTAATCTATGCTTTATTTGAGAAAAAACATGTCTTTTAGACTATAAATATTAGTAATAAATAATTAGATTTTATAGGTTTAAATATTCATTTCGCTTGCATTAAACACATAATATATCGTTTCAATTGTCCTTTGTAAAGTAAACCACATACTATTTTATATTATATCTTGTATTTTGCATTTCTTTATAAAGATATTTTGCCTTTTTTTAAGACTAATCTTTTTTTTTATGTAAAATATTTATAATAGGTGGCACACATGTGCAGCATAGTTACCCTACGCTAGCCTCTCGTCGTTCTGGCATTGGACGACGCCTACCACCGACTCCAAGTAAACCGTCAACACTCCAGCTCAAGCCTTCCAACATAAATTTTCCCAAATTGAATGCGAGTCCTACACACGTACGTAAATTTAATGCTTTTAATATTTTCAACCTGTAATTTGTTTTATTATAAATGACAATATATGTACATATGTATGTATACAATAGGTAAAGTAATAAGAATGAACTGTCGAGCTTACCCGACCTACAAACATAAGTGTTTACAGTATAATTACTGTGTGTTTCTTAAATGTGCTTTGCGTGAACATATTTATACTGTACACGCATTTTTTCATGAAAACTACTGAAATTCTGTACCCACATAAACTAACATGTGCAAATGATAAATACAATTGAGTATGTTCATCTTTCACAATAATCGAGTTCCAGCAACGCGTATGAATCATTGTTATCAATGGACAACGAACGGCCAACGCAAGGACACAAACCCCCATTCGTGCTGATTCGAACTTGATCGTGTTTACTTAACACGGCATTGATTGAAGTCGGGATTCGTACTTGTCCGTTTAGCGATCGTGAATCGAATAGCATGTCTAACGCTTTGTGTGTATTAAGGCAGGTAAGCTACTCAACGAATAAGAACAGTGCTGCGCGAGTTATGTATGTATAAACCACCAGCACCACACACATACACAGTGCTCGGCATAAGTATTTTAACAACACTTCAAGTTGAATCTACTTTAAATTTACACTTACTTCAAAATCTATTAGTGATTTTTGAAATAAATTTTTTGTGATTTTTTCATACAAAATAATCACTTTTGGAAATTTCAAAAAATCATGAAAAATACATGCGAAGAGATTTTTAAAAATTTTTTAATCACTGATAGATTTTTCTCGAGAAACTTTTTGCATCAAAACATTTATTGTTTAAACCCTCTTAAGATATCAAGTAACTCCAAATACTTATATACTTATTATATACATATGCATATGTTTTTAATGAATTCTTAAAATTACATACTAAAAATTCACTATCTAGAGCGTTTAACAAACTCTTGTACTTTGACGCTTATTGTAATTGTATAAGTTGGTGTTGGTGGATTATACATAGTCCGTGCACAATTAGTGCGATAACTGTTAGTCGCTCAGACTGGTAACGGAATTTTACTCGAGTACTACTCGAGTATTGCTTACCACTACTCAAGTACTCCATGGACAAGACTTTTCCCGTTATTCATCACGATCACACGGACCTTCGCACTAAAACGAGTTCGATTTACAACAAGCACTCGAATCAGCACTCGAGTCTGATTCAAAATTGCATGTCCGTTTCCCTATCCGCAGTCCTTTATTCCCTATCTATTAAAATGGTCAAAAGTATATGGGTAAACAACATGTCAATCGGGCATGCCGACCGTGTAATACCCTCTGAGCTTCGTTTCCAATTATATGAGTTCATTTCGGGCTTACAAGCAGTGCACTGAGTAAATTTTATACACACAAGCAGTGCACTGAGTAAGTTTTAAATACACAAGCACTGCTTGTGCACTGCAGCGTAAACGAAGGCAATGCACTGATATGGCGATAAAAATTTAAGTTTGTATTAAAAACTTATTTAATTATAGTCCGAATTTAATGAAATTTTCACAATCGTTTGATATTATTTGTCTGCAAGTATTTGTTAAGTAACAAAACTATACGTTAAGAAATAAGTGAGCCAGCCGCTTGCAAAGTTACAAAGAAATTATGCTTTTGGTGGGCGAAGGAAGCGTGGCATCCAAAAAATTTTGATGGCATTGTCTTTATATTGCAAATAGCAACTGCCAAAATTTGTGACCCTAGGTGTTATAGTTACCGAGATATTCGCCAAAAACATGTATTTTTTACGAGGTATGTCTGGATTTACGCTAATTGTGGGCAAATGAGGCGTGGCATCAAAAAAAGGAAACAAACTTGTATTGACTGACTAAATAAACAGACAGACGGATAGACGGACGGACGGACAGATGGACAGACGGACATGGCTATATCGACTCGTCTGTTGATGCTGATCAAGAATATATATACTTTATGGGGTCTGCCACGCCTCCTTCTGCCTGTAACATACTTCTGACAAACCCAATATACCCCTCAGAGGGTGTAAAAAACTAGTAGGAACGACTACAGTCGAGCGAGCCGACTGTAAAATACTACAGCGTATTTTAGAACAAAATAAAGGTCTCAATGTTAGATGTCTTATAAACTAATAGGCTTAACACATTAATCACCTATTTGTGGGAAAGGCGCGGTATTTCCAACTTTCAAAATGTCTGAATTGATGTAGTTGACCGATTCCATCCAAAATTGCTCTGAAAATTACAAAAAAAATATTTTTGCACCTATTGTGTAAGTATGGCTTGGATTCCTCAACAGACAAAAAAGTTTCTCATACTAAAGATGCTCTGATGTTTGTCTGATTACTTATATGATAGCTATGTAATATAGTTGTCCTGTCCGAACTAAAGTTGGTCAGTGTTTAGAAATTAATACCATACACATACTCCATGAAATTAGGTCAGTTATCTTAACAAACAAAAGTTAGACAAAAAGACAAATTTAGTACATTTTTAAATTTTCATTATATAGAAAATATATGATTTAGTCATCCGATTTCAACCAAAATCGGTCAGTATATGTATATTACTACCTTGAAAGCACTATGTGAGTTTAAAAAACAACCATGTATTAATGCAAAAACTCATTGGAAACTTTTATGATATGGCGGCTATATAGTTGTCCGATACAAACCAAAGTCGGTCAGGATACATTATGTGGTACCATGCACATACTGTGTGAATTTCGTTGAGATATCTTCAATATTTTTCAAGTTAGAGGAATTGTGAAATCGTTTTTCTCGATTTTCGGGAGGGGTGGACTGCGTGAAAAAATCGAAAATAAACTTGTAGTGCGTGCAGCATAGACGCATACCAAATTTGGCGACTGTAGATTTTACAGTCTCTGAGATCCAGACGACCTTCTGCGTGTTATTACAAACCTCCTTTTGACAAACCCAAAAAACTGCTAGTACTCCGCATACCGCAATATAAATAAGAAAGAAAATTGCAGTCCAGTATCCCGACCATGTTCATTACCAATTATATGAGTTCAAGTTGGAGTAACCGCTGTAGGAACTTAACATGCATCTATATTTGTTTGTCTATCTCGCTCGCACAGCGTTTTTCTTTTTTGCTGCCTGTATGATAGCAGCGCTGCTGCGAGAACTTAACATGCAGACATGTTTGGGTGTCTCTCTCGTTCTCACAATGTTTTTCGTTTTCGCTGCTTGTGTGAGCCCAGTGCAATGTACGTAGCTAGGCCTCGCCTAAAAAAACGAAACGAGCAATCGCCAATTGATCGTAATGGGGATTGAAACGCGATTGTTTTCATTAGAAGACTTAGAAACGAGTCGCGTATGTTTAAAAATATGACTCGAAAGTGAGTCGAAACTGATTAGAAAAGGGGGTCATAGGCGACTCCTCAAGAGGAGTCGCGGGTAGGGTATATTTTTCTCCCGACGAGTGAGTCATTTATGATCAGAAAATGAGCTCATTTATGACTGTTTTAATCAGCAAGGGGACTCTAAAGCGACTCTTGTCACGCCGGCGGTGCAGATAGCCAATGCTTTGACTACTGTTCCACCTCGTGTACCTAAGTCACTCCAGGCTGTTCCGCTTCCCAAACCTAAAAAACAAGCTTTTGTCTCTAGGCTTTGTAATGATCAGTCTTCGTATGATGTTAAGGTTTACATCCAAAACAAAATACAAGACACTGATATACAAGTTGAAAAATTTAATTTTAAATACCCTAGGGAAATATCGTCATTCAAGATATCATGTTTGGAGAAGTCTTTTGACTTAATTTGTCAAAAAAGTTTCTGGCCCGAACACATTTTTGTATCGCAGTACAACGGTAGTACTACGACGGTGACGGTCCAACTATTTCAGTGTCGTCCACAAGTAGTTTATCAAAAAACTAGAATTATTTCTCTCCATTACTTACCTAAATGTACGTGGTCTTAATACTAAACTAACCAAATTATTTCTTGACAGTCATTCATTTGATTTTGATGTTATCTGTTTTACAGAAACTTGGCTTAACCCCTCTATATCAGACTCTTCTGTTCTTTCCTCTAAATATAGCATATATGCCATCGCATTTCTCGTGGAGGTGGTGTTCTGGTAGCCGTAGACTCTGGCTTAACTTCGGAACCCATTCTGGCTTCCAATATTCCCGACATTGAATTTATTGGCGTTAAAGTCTTTCTGAATAATTTGTCCCTTTATAAATCTTGTTCTTACATACCTGCTCAGTCTGATATTAATGTATATAACAATCATTTGATCGCCATCAAGTCGATAGTCGAATTAGCATCAGATAACGACTTCTTCATTGTCCTTGGTGACTTTAACATTCCCTATATTAAATGGCTTGTTGTCAATGACTCACTTTCGCTTATACGAGGGCTGCTATATATATTTCTGGCCTAATAATGAAAATGCGAATATTTATCATCAAAAATTGTTTTATTGTTTTTCAAAGTATTCTCCAGCCTGATTTATACACTTTTGCATGCGCTCAAACCAATTGTCGAAGCACTTTTTCCACTCCGATTGAGACACCTCCAAAACATGGTTTTTGAACGCTTCAACAGCATCTTCTGGGCACGAAAATCGTTGACCACGCATTTTTTTCTTGATGTGCGGGAATAAAAAGAAGTCATTGGGTGCCAAGTCAGGGCTGTACGGCGGATGACCCATCAATTCGACGTTTTGGCCGGTCAAAAAGGCGCTGGTTTGAGCCGATGTGTGAGAGCTCGCGTTGTCATGGTGAAGAATGATTCGTCTTCTCTTGTTTGTTTTTCGAATTTCTCCGAAGACTTCAGGCAAACAAATTGTGGTGTACCACTCAAAATTGACCGTCCTTCGTTGCTCAAGCGGAACAGTCGCCACATGACCAGTTTTGCCGAAGAAACAGGCGACCATTTGCTTCGAAGTGCTTCTTCCACGAACAACTTTCGTTGGATTTGGCTCGTCTTCAAAGACCCACACGGTCGATTGTTGTTTTGTTTCGGGCTCATACGCATAGATCCAAGATTCGTCACCTGTGACGATCTTATGAACATCTTTTGAAGCACCGCGATCGTATTTTTTCAACATTTCTTTGCACCAATCGACACGTGCCTTTTTTTGAGCGATTGTCAAATTGTGAGGGATCCACCGACAACAAACCTTTTTTACGGTCAGGTGTTTATGTAATATCGAATGTATGCTGGTGGGAGAAATGCCCAAGGATGCCTCTATCTCTCGGTATGTCACATGACGATCTTGCATTATTAGTTCACGCACGGCATCAATATTCTCTGGTACAACGGACGTTTTTGGACGACCTTCACGGAATTCGTCGTTGAGCGAACTGCGACCACGATTAAATTCGTTATACCAGTTTTTCACGGTGCTATAGGATGGTGCTTGATCGCCATACAAAGACTTAAGTTCATCGATGCACTCTTGTCTGGATAATCCACGTCGAAAGTTGTGAAAAATGATCGCACGAAAATGCTCACGTGTCAATTCCATTTTTTTAACGGAATTGAATTGTTCAAAGCTCTGTAAGTTTAACAATTCACGATTAAATGACAACACGTTCTGAGTGATGTTATGCTAAAAAATGTCAACCTTTCCAATGGAAATATCAGATTGCACCTGGCAACACTTATAGTTGCCTAGGCCAGAAATATATATAGCAGCCTACGTACTCGACACCTCCAATGAGTTTATAGACGGTCTTTCAGAACTATCATTTGGACAAATCAATTCTGTTTGCAATACCACCAACAGAACTCTCGACCTGGCTTTTGTGTTGGACCCTTCCAACTGTTTTGTATCCAGGATTGGTCCAATAGTATTGCTCAAAGATTTATTTCATCCCACTCTTTATTTATCTTTTGTGTTACCTTCTAAAGCGGTAAGGAAAACACCTGAGAAAAATCTGAAAATCCGCTGTTTCAACAAAGCTAATTTCAACCAATTAAATTACCTCCTCTCCTGTGCTGATTGGTCACAGCTATTCTTGTGTTCTGATTTGGATAGTGCAATTGCTATTTTTTATAATACTATTAATTCTGTGTTTGATGTCTGCGTCCCTTTAGTATCCACCACCTGCTCTATCAGGCCACCATTGTTTTCTAGAGAACTTTGTTATTTGAGAAACTTGAAATCCAAGCAATTCAAAAAATTTAAGAAATCGGGAAATCCTCTTGATTTCTGTTGCTATGAGATCACTCGCTCTAACTTTTTAACGCTAAACGCGCAACGTTATAAGGCATATTTACACCGTTGCAAGATGCTTTTCTCTGAAGATCCTAAACAGTTCTACAAATTTGTCAATTCCAAAAGAAAATCTGTTGAACTGCCATCTTCCATTAGCTTCAATAACACTCAAGCGAACACTAATCTTTCAAAAGCCAATTTATTTGCTGACTTTTTTTAAACTACTTATTCAATTTTTAATTTTAGCACCGATCAAAACTACCCTTATAGTTTAATGAGATCTAATTGTATTTATAGTCCCCTAATTACTGAGATCTCTCTTCTTCGAGATCTTAAATTGGTTAAGCCCTTTCATTCGCTTGGTCCAGACGGTGTGCCTGGCTCTGTTGTAAAATATTGCTAAGTCCATATGTAAGCCATTGCTTATGTTATTTAACTTATCAATTAATTCTTTATCTTTCCCACTTGTATGAAAAAATTCATTTATTATCCCACTTTATAAAAAAGGACACAAATCTGAAGCTCAGAACTTTAGGGGCATTTCAAAGCTATCGGCAATTCCAAAATTATTTGATAAGATAATAACTTTACACCTTCAGCACCTTTGTCGCTCAGTCATTTCCCCAACTCAGCAAGGCTTTGTAAAATCTAGATCAATAACCACTAACCTCTTAGAGTTTACATCACTTATAATTGATGAATTCAAAAAACGGATGCAAACTGACATCATTTATACGGATTTTAGTAAAGCCTTCGACTCTGTAAATCATTCTCTACTCATCCATAAGCTTGACCTTTATGGTTTTCCAAATAACCTTCTATGTGTGATTTCGAACTACTTTTCGAAACCTATTAACGTAACATCTGGGGTACCACAAGGTAGTCATCTTGGCCCATTGCTCTTCACCTTATTTATAAACGATCTTCCATTAATAATATCTCAGTCACACATTCTTATGTATGCTGATGACGTCAAGCTTTGTTTATCGTATAACGCTCTTACTCTCACCGCTTTGGGCAAAATGATCTTGACGCATTTTCTTCTTGGTGTCGAGTGGATCTCTTAAATTTAAATAATTCTAAATGTAAAGTTATGTCCTTCTACAGATCACAGCGCCTTTACTCACAGTATTTTCTCAACAGCGCTGTTTTGGAATGCCTAAACAGCACTACAAACTTTGAAAATGATCTAGGTATACACTTAGATCATAAACTCAAATTCGATAAACATGTTAAAATTACGGCTAATAAGGCTGTGGGAGTTCTTGGGTTTATTAAGCAATGGTCCAGAGATTTTAATGATCCATACATAACTCGCCTTCTATACACATCTCTCGTTCGTCCCATTCTTGAGTACGGTTCATGTATTTGGTCGCCTCAATACGAATCTCACAGTGCTCGTTTGGAATCAGTCCAAAAACAATAAGATAAGATGTTCTTAAGATTGTATTAAATCTTCCATTTTAACACACTTAACTAACTTAACAAACTAACAAAATAATTAATCTACCGGTCTGATTTGGTTTTTCTGGGTTTTCCCCAATCAATATTTCAACAAATGTTGGGCCTAAAATTTTTTTTAAATTTTTATTTTCTTTTCCCCAGTTTAAATTTAAATTTAAAATATAATTTTAAACTTTTAAATTATTTTTATATTGTAACTTTAATATTAAATATGTCGACTGATCATAGTCTGACATTAAATAAATAATAAATAAATATCGCTATCATAGGAATAATCGGTTAAAAAAAAATATTTTTTCAGCAATCTGAACCAAATTCACTCAATACGCGTTTAGTACCAAATCTCATGTGCAAACCAAATTTTATTCTGATCGGACTGGTGTACAATACAGCTGTCATAGAAACATTTGACTGGAAATGCTTAGTACTTAAATGTGTTCTGTCTATTGCGCGATTTTATCCCAATTCACATAGTATACAGTTGCAGTTGAGAACAGATGCATCTCTGCTACGAAAGTTATAGAGCGAAAAGCTTTCGTTGCAGTGTCGCATTGAGTGGTCTGAAATCATCTTTTCAACCAATGAATTGATTTGAAAAACTTAAAAAACATTTGACAGAAAACTTCTTAAACTTTAAAATGAATGTTTGTCCAAGGCTGTGACTTCTCATGGTGTTTTGTAATTTGAGGTCAAAGTTCAAAAAAAATTTCATGCATAGTTTGGCTGTAAGATTCCAATAAAAATATTTATTTTTGTACCTGAAATGAGAGTTGTTATTCTAATTTTATCCATCTTATCATGTTATAAGATGTTATGAGTACATTTCTTAACTTTATTACACAAAATTTTAATTCCGATTTTTAGGTGCTTTTTATACCATCTGAGGGGTATATTGGGTTTGTCAGAAGTATGTAACAGGCAGAAGTAGGCGTGGCAGACCCCATAAAGTATATAAATTCTTGATCAGCATCAACAGCCGAGTCGATATAGCCATGTCCGTCTTTCTGTCCGTATGAACGAAAGGATCTCAGAGATGGTAAGAGCTACAAGTTCAAACTTGGTCAGTATCGACCACAGTCAGTCAATACAATTTTTTTCTTTTTTGATGCCACGCCCCATTCGCCCACAATTAGCGAAAAACCAGACATACCTCGTAAAATATACATGTTTTTGTCGAATATCTCGGTAAATATAACACCTAGGGTCCCCAATTTTGGCAGTTGCTATCTGCAATATAAAGACAATGCCATCAAAATTTTTTGGACGCCACGCCTCCTTCGCCCACCAAAAGCACAATTTCTTTGTAACTTTACAAGCGGCTGGCTCACTTATTTCTTAACGTATAGTTTTGTAACTTAGCATTTACTTGCAGACAAATAATATCAAACGATTGTGAAAATTTCATTAAAATCGGACTGTAAATAAAAAAGTTTGTCATACAAACTTAAATTTTTATCGCATTAGCAGTGCACTGCTTTCGTTTAAGCTGCAGTCTTTCCAAGCAGTGCACAAGCAGTGCTTGTGTATTTAAAACTTACTCAGTGCACTGCTTGTGTTAGAAATTTACTTAGTGCACTGCTTGTAAGCAGTCTAAAATGAGCTCATATCATTGGAAACGAAGCTCAGAGGGTATTGCATTGTCGGCATGCCCGACTGACATTAGCTTTCTTGTTTTTAGGTTATTTGTGAGTATTAACTATTGGTGTCCGATTTTCATTAAAATTATCATCAACAATAGTTTTAATATCTGATAAAATTAACATTTCCAAACTATTATTGGAATTTTCGAAAACTGTATTTAAAAAACTATTCGACTGAAAAAAAATACAGTTCTTCCTCTTATGAAGCTAACATTTAACTGTCGTAAAAAGTGTAATTGTTGTCAACATATAGATATTTTATTTTAATTAGGTAAAAAACAAAACAAAATTACCAATTCATTATCATTTTAAAGCAGTTAAGAAGAACAAATGACATAAAAAAAACTAAAACTCCCATTCCCTACCCTTTTCCTGTAGCCAAATAAATACTTTCGAAAACGGTCACAACATTAAAATAAATATATAAATATTCAATCTATCAATTGTATATAGTTCAGGCTCAACTTTTTTGATACTTTTTTTCTATTCCATTTCCAGTTGAAAAATAGTCCAAATTTAGTGTATTTTTTAAACGGTTATTGTGTACAAAGTATTAAATTGACTATAAAAAAAATTTACTGCGTTTCACTCTAAATTAACATACTTTTCAGATGAAATCAAAAGATTAATGATCGGGGATTTCATTCGTCAAATATTCAATGTGAAAGTAGCAAATTTTCGTTAAAATTTACAGTTTTCAACAGTTACTAAAAGAAGTGCCTACTTTGAGGGGCTGTAGCGTCCTTAATCTTGGACCGATTTAAAAAATCTTTTGGATTTATAATCCTTGGAGAGTTCTCTATCGATTCCGTATTTTACATTTGTAGTACGCTTCCGTCAAAAAAATAATTTTTTCCAAGCTTTTCGGACAGAGGCGCCACTGTGCGACGTACATCGGGAGAGTTGTTGTGTCTGCACTCGTGAGTAAACAGTGGGACAGAATGAAATAAAACCTTATCTAGAGAAGAGAATCGTCAGTGAGCGGCGGCCAAATTTTTTTTTTTTTCGGGTTGCTGAAAACGGTAGATAAGTTTTTTTTTTGTGTTTTATTTTAATTTTTTTTTATTGCTCTAAAAAAAAGGGAGAAACAAAAACTGCCGCCAGACAAAAAAAAAAAAAAGAAAAAAAACAACAACTGAACAGGATGTCTGGGCCAGGCGTTTAAAAACGGTGGGGCCGATCCTGGGGGATGCCGTCACTGGAGTTGACTAGCGATCTCGCCAGCGATCGGCACCGGATTTGAGAAACATTTGCCTCTACGACCCAGTTGAACCGCCCAGCACTAAAGTGGTACCAGATCTTTCGGTGAAAGGCGAATATTCGCAAGGAGCAACGCTGAGGCAAGGAGCATTCGTTCTATTCCCGGCGACGAGCCTTGCGCACCCACAACCCTGTACCACCTCGACACAAGACCTCACAGATGTGTAGCGGCCCAGATTAGGAAATGGGGCTTGCGATTTGATGGCGAAAGGGACCCGCTCGGTTTTTAGAAATCCTGGAGCAACGGGCCACGATATATGGGATAAGTCTAGACCACTTACTGCAAGCCGTAACCGAGGTACTGGTCGGCAAAGCAGTCTTGTGGTTCCTGACCAGTGAGTTGCAAAATGTAACATTGTCAACGTTTAAAAAAGAGATTCTTGAAATTTTCTGCCTCTACAATATTTCGAGCAGCCAGAAGACCAGGATTTTTCGTCCCTTGCGCAATTAATTCAGTTGGCAGCGGAATTTGAAAGCGTCCGTGACCAGGACCGGCATCTTGCGCGAGAATGCCCGAACGCACGGATGCCATTTTGTCGACAGTGCGGTGTGACCAGGATAAACAAACAAGAACGCTTACTAGGCAGGAAACGAGCAGGGGTGTCTTCCGAGGCCGGAACGGAACGACGAAAGTCTCCAGAGCGCGCAGCGTTGAGTTCGCCGTTGGTGATAGAGGGCGGGAGGATTGTTGCCACTGTGGAGATTGATGGGCACGAGATGGCAGCCACAATCGACACTGGAGCCCTACGGAGCTTTATAAGTGAGGACTGTGTGCGCCGCTCGGCAATTAAAGGAGACGCAAAAGAGGTGGATGCGCGGGTCAGGTTGGCCGATGGCTTCTTACTGCTTGTTATAAGGGCATTGAACGTGATGATTGTCTTGGCAGGAAAGCCCATCAGGATGACCATGCTCGTCATGCCAACTATGTTCGACCACGTAATCATGGGGATAGCTTTTTTTGATTGCAATGGACACCATAATGTGCTATGACATAGTAGAGCTAAGGATAACCACGGACGTGGCACCCGGAGCAATAGATAGGAAGCCGAGGGATGTCACCCTGAAGAAGCAGCCGTGGTCGACCACCCGCCGGCGTCGTAGGGCGATGAAATATTATTGCTCACGCCAAGATAGGATATTAGAGAAAGACACGCAGATGTCGCCAAGCATGGAGCAAGGTGAATTGGATTCAGTCGTGAGGAACTTTGCTAAAGAGCCGGGCACGAGCGTACCATCCAATAAACGGAGAATGGGAGTAGAGGATGCGAAGGAAAAACACCCTGCAGGTGGAAAAAAATGGGCGAACAAACCGGAACCGGCATTAATGGAATTCCAGGAAAACACGTTCAGACAGGTACACTTCGAACGGAACCGAGTCGTCAATGCGAATGAGTAAACGCAACATAAGGACGAGCGCCGCGATCTCCCGCCGGGGGTGAACAGGGTACCTCCATGGCTCGGAGGGAGTCTATTCACTGTGATGACCCACATCGCTCGAATCTTTGAAGGATGGAGCAAGAGCACAACGAGATGTTGTACCCCAAGCTTGGCATGAGAGAGGTACTGTCAGTGGATTGGAAGATCTACGCGCGAAGAACGAAGCTTGATGGCATTATCTTAATATTACTGTAGTTACAGATATATTAGACAAAAACATTAATTTTTCCGAGATATGTCTGGTTTTTTGCTTATTGTGCGCGAATGGGGCGTGGCATCAAAAAAGGAAACAAACTTGTCTTGACTGACTAAATATGTGGTCATTACTGACTAAAACGGATATTGTACATTTATTATTGAACATGGCTATATTGACTCGGCTGTTGATGCTGATCAAGAATATATATAGTTTATGGGGTCTGCCACGTTTCCTTCTTTTCTTTCTTGATTTTTATTGATTTGTGACGAAATAATTTGCTATTTTAATAATGTAATAATTCATAAAACAACATAAAAATTCTATGACAATGGCTCATCACTTAGGATGCGTTATATTTATCTATTTGCGACCGGTCAAATGCTTTTGCGTTTTTTGCTTCTGCATTTCGTTAACCGTTGTTTCCTTTTTTGTTTGTACTATTTAACTGAATTTATAAACTTCACCTAGATTTTGGATCCAAGTTTCACACTCTGTTATAACATTTTTAAGTGCCATATATGTATTTTTTTTTTATCGCAGACTCACCATTCAACACCTCACAGTGTCCACTCACTGCCACATCATTGCGATCTATTGCGTCACCCAAGAGATGTGTATTTTACTAGAAGAGACCGGGAAAGTGGCCGCGAGCGCTTTAGATATCGATTACATGAGTACGATCTGCGGTACGAGTATCGAGACCGAGAGCGAGAGATGTACGAGCATGATCACGATCATAAACAGGAGGTGGAAAGAGAAAGGTACCAATATCATATTTAGGCGTAGAAGAGTAAATTATAATATATTTATACATATAAACATATTTTTTTTTTTATATGTAAATGCATTTATGCTTTGTTATAGACTGGAATATATAGCACCATTGTCATTTGAACAAGCCGTAGCAATGGGAAGAACGGGTCGTGTCCTGCCATCTCCTGTTCTTAATGGATTTAAGCCAAAGAGTGGACTTAACACTCGACACTCCGATTCAGACGAAGAGGACTGGTGCTAACAAAGGCTTTGATTGCGATCGCATAATCGAAAGGAACAGATCTTTGTATAAGATCTAGCCATTTGATAATCGTTATCCGCACCAATCGTATATGTATTATTTGATGGTTTAAAATAGTGAAAGTTGAGTATTATCACCACAATATTTCCAGCAATAACAATTATAAAAAAGGAACCAATATAAAACTTAATTCGAATATGCAGTTGACCGAATTAACAGATACAAATGCTTATTTGGGTAGCACAGCAATCAATAATGAAAAGTCGAAATGACGGTGTCATTCCCTGCAATATGAACCTCATCGCCTTAATCGTTTGTACTTGTTCACAAAAATACAAAAACAGCTAAAAACAAAACGGCAAAAATTAAAACAATGATGTTATCAACTACATGTGTAAAAAAACATCAATTGATACTATCAAGGTTCATTTAATTAACTTAAATAATTATACAAAAGCCATTCACAAATGTAATCAAGATTAATTGTAAGCAACATCGGATCAAATCAAATCGCCAACAACTGCTGTATATGACAGCAGACCCTGAACTCTGAGATTTATAAAAGAAAAAAATCTATGCTTTTTGAATGGTAAATCTGTCAAACATATGTATTTAGATTTTATTTATAAGTAGGTAGTAACCGCATAAATTGTAAGACTAGGAGTCAACTAGTGCATATTTACATACACAACTTACAATAATTTTTTAAAATCGTTTTATTCTAGCTTATCTTTGAAGTAAATAATTCATTCACTCATGTACATTAATAAATTAAAAACTAATATAAGTTTATGACAATTCTATTGTATTATATCGTTATTATAAAATATCGTTATAGATATGAAAAACGTTGTCCACCCATTTTATGTCCGCCAGTTCATAATTAAGGGTCGGTTTTTTTGCAATCAACTTATTGTTGTTGCCTTAAGCTGTGTATTCACACTCAAATTTATTTGACAAAGCGTTTGCTAAACACAAATTAGTTTGCGCATCCACAGTCAAACAGAAACAACGCTATCCACGCTCAAATTTGCTTTAGACGCAACATGTCAAAATAAATTTGAGTGTGGATACACAGCTTTAAACGATAGCGCATTTATACTTTAAACATTTGATACTTTTCTCAACCAAAGGCAAATTTATAACTTGTGTATATATGTATGTAAGTAATAATGAAAACACCAGATGGATTTCAAACGAATACAAGAAAGTAAACTGTATTTTTAGTGTGAAACCAAATGAAACCTAGTGAACTCATTCAAGTTGTTGCATTCTTCTAGGTAAGGCACATGGCCTTGAAAAAACAATGTGCAAAAGACCAAAATGATTTTTTTCTTTTCTTGCAAACCATCTCCTGATTTGTAAAAATTTAAACATTTTTGACAAATTAAAAATTAATATTTGGCTAAAATAGTTTGATCAGAAAATATATTATCGCATGATCAGGGTTGATCTATTCAATGAGTTTCTTAGAAATTAATTTGGTTTGGCGCCAATGTTCATCTCTATGAACGCTTTGCGTACCAGATAAAGTTGTATTAAAATCTTAGATGTAAAGCCCACAAATTGCAAACAGTCGGACAGTCTTTAAATAATCAAGAAACAACAGATTTCAATACCACGCTGCATTCGTAGTAGAGGGCTGCATGAGTACACTCGAAACGCAAAACGAGATACCCACAAACTTGAGCAACTCGGTCTCACTTTTACTCGTGTTTGCAATTTGAGCAAAGCAAGGCCCGCTTACGAACAAGAGAGACGAACGGAAGGCAAAGACCGAAAATGCGGTAAAGCAAATATTGAGTTAACAAGAACCAAGGACCGAAAAGCGAACCAAGTACCGATTTAATTTTTCGCTAGTTTTTTGTTATTCACGCAAAAAAAAAATACACGCACTTTACAACTGACCGAGAGAGATTAAAACAAACCGAAAACAAGGCACTCGCAACTGCTCATATATATATTATGTACACTAGTCGGCAAATATATTTTGACAACATCCAAATATAAATTTTCCAAAACCTATCTATTGATACCGAACTTTTTTTAAAGTAAGTTAAAATTATGCGTGGATTTAACTTTAAATGTTGTCAAAATACTAATGTATGTACATACATTATTCATACACACATACATACAGTCAGCACAACATTTATTCGTACACCAGAAATTTTCAAGTTATTTGCTTAATTAATGATAGAAAAGTAAATTTTGAAAAAGTTCATTTTGGTTAATTATGATTTAGATAACATTTTTAAAGTTTATTATAAAAACAACAAAAACAAAAAAATTCAGTTATAAACAAGTTTTTCTTAACAACTAATCAAAAATGAGAAAATTTTACGCACACAAATTTGGGTGTCATTAGCACCTATTTTGGCCCATTCAACAATTAGAGCAGCTTTTAAGGACTCTTTCGATGTTATCGAGTGTTTCCGGATCCTTTTTTACAACAAATTCCACACATGCTCAATCGGATTTAAATCCTCTTCAACTTTAAAACTCTTCAACTGCTTGCAATGGTACATGAGCCATTCCTGTACCCTATAAGCCTTGTGTTTTGGGTCATTATCAGGTTGAAATATAAAAGTTTTCGGATCAAGCCCTAGTTTTATGGCACTTGGGTACAGGTTTTGCTCCAAAATGGTCTTGTACACATGCTAATCCATTTTGTCATCGATAAACACCAGTCGACCAGCTCCACCTGCAGAAATGCAGTCCCAGACCATCACATTTCCTCCGCCATGCTTAACTGTGGATATAAGGTTATTTTCTTTCATGGCTTCATTGACCTTTCTCCACACTTTGGGAGGTCCGTCATGTCCAAAAATGTTATATTTAGACTCGTCACTAAATATAACATTCTCCCAAAACGATTCCGGCTTGGAAATATGGAGTTTAGCAAAGTCCAGTCTCTTTTTCTTATTCGCCTTCGATATGAAAGGTTTTCGACGAGCCACTCTGCAGTGATACCCAGCCTTGTGTAAGTAGTTCCGAATTGTTTGCAGAAAGACTTTTTTTCATATGATCATGAGCATCTTGACGAAGCTCTCATGATAAAATTTTTGGATTTTTGGCCACAGAAGCTACCAAAATCCGCTTGTCGTTTTCATTTAATTGCTCGATCTGCCAGCTTTCTTGTGATTTGTACGAATTTCACCAGTGTCAGTGTAAATTTTTATTACACTTTGCACTGTAGAGTGTGCCCTATCCACTAATTTTAAAATTTCGCGAAGACTCCGATTCTCCAAATAAAATTTGAGGATAAGTTTGAGAATTTCAGGTGAAACATCGTTGCCTCGGCCCATTTTGTTAATTTTTGGCAATTTTAATGGTGTTTAAACTAAAATTTTTCAACGCTTCTAACAAATGTGCATGCTAATGTGAAAATTCAAGAATTACTCGAAAAGAAACTCAATAAAAAACGGTAAATGGAAGTGTTGGGAATGGTTAAGCATTAAGTGTACGAATAATTGTTGTGCGAGTTTTCCAGCACTTTTTTAAATTTGCATGCTTCATATCTGGTGCATATAATATATTGAAACATTTTCTCCAGGCTCCTATTTTAAAATAACTGATCTTACTAATAGGATAAAAAAAATTTTTAATTCAGCATATATTTGACCCAAAGTAGTAAATGTTGTGCTGACTGTATGTACATGTCGTGTCTCGCGGTTCTTGTGTTATCAAGCGTCCCATAGAGAAGTCCCGTTTCGTTTGTTCCGTTTCTCATTCTCCCACGTTTCGTGTGATGCTTGATGCTTGAAAAAAAGCAAAACGGAATACTTCGGGATTTTGCGTCCCGCTTCGTTCGTTTGAGAGCAATTTTAGAGACCTAAGAGCTACAGGTTCAAAGTTGGTCAGTATCAGAGAACTGCAACGGGTATACTCCAGTATGATTGTTCACTTCTACAAAAAATCGAATCAAATCAAGTATACGAGTAGTAGCTCTACATTTTCAATAAAGTATCGTTCATAGTAAAATTTTAATGTAAGCGAAAATTTTGTTCACCACAAAATCAAGTATCACAAAAATCACAGACACTTAATTTGAATGTGAGCGATAGTTTTGTTTACCAAAAAAGCAAGTATAAGAAAAATTAGTGAGGGATGAATGAAATGTGAGCGTTGGTTTTCGACGCTCAAAAACAAGTATCAGAAAAAATCACAAAACAAGTATCAAATGACGATTTGATGAGAATCGCATAGACTGAGTCGCGACTACCAAGCGACGCACAAGCAAAGACCTTTTCTGGCTTGTGTGCCCGCTTCTTGCAAAGTGCGAGAGCGAGAGAGCCTTATTTGCCGTTCCTAATTTTATTGCATGCGTTGTGGCAGGCATACGTTTAACGCACAGCACAACGCACAACTTACGCTCACGTCCCAATCACACACTAAGTAGCGCGACGCTCACAGAGCGAGTGTCGGACGCTAAAATTTTATTCACAGAAGTATCACGGGGTCAATGTACGATCACTGCATGAGTAGCACCCACCATTTTAACGCTCAGTGAATGAACAGCACCCGCTATTTTAACGCTCACTGAATGAGTAGCAACCGCTTTTTGAAGGCTCACTGAATGAGAAGCACTTGTTCTGTGAGCGTGTCGTACGCTCAACTCACAGAAAAATCAAATCACAATCAAGTGTTAGCTCAGAGTAAAGTGCAAGTGTTGCATTTTTTAATCACGAGTAGTGATTGAAGCACAAACTTTCAGAGCGAGTATAAATCATGAATAATCAGTTGAATGAAAAATGATTTTTTTCGCTCAAGAAATCTGAATAAATCACAACGGGTATAGATCAATATTCGGATCAGATTAAAAATTCAATACTTGTTGCAGTTCTTTGGTCAGTATCGACCACATATTTAGTCGGTCCTTTTTTTGATGCTACGCCCCATTCGCCCCCAATTAGCAAAAAACCAGTGGTACCTCGGAAAAATTCATGTTTTTAGGGAATATCTTAGTAACTACGGCACCTAGGGAAAACAATTTTGGCATGTTGGTTGCTATATGCAATATAAAGATAACGCTCACAACATTTTTTAGATGCAACGCCCCCTTTGCTCACAAAAAGCACAATTGCGTTGAAACTTCGCATGCTTCCCGCTTGATTATTTCTTAATGTATAGTTTTGTAACCTAGCGCATACTTGAACACAGATAATATCAGACGATCCTGAAAATATCATCTCCTGTGCGAAACTATACTTTAAGAAAAACATGCATTTATAAGCAAATTTGGAAAGTATATTTTTTTCATTGTCTTTATATTTTCTTCTGATCAGACAACTATTTCACATAGCTGGAACAATCTGCTGGAAATGCTTAGTACAAAAAACTTTTTGTCTGCTGATTTTATCAAATTCACATTATATGCAGTTCATATCATTTTCCATATGCTAAGAAAATTTCATTGAGATCGTACTACTATATGATAGCTTCCATGAAAACAATCGGTAAGAATAACTGAGTTTGTAAAACAGTAGTGTTTTTGTTAGTAATCACAAACAAATTTAAAAGATGAAAGTATGAAACCGTATACTGTAAATTCATACAGGGTTCTGCAAAATTATCTAATCTTTGGCGTGTTAAAGATAACCCTTCTTTCTATTGCTTATTATTAAGGTGTGTTAATCTGTTGATATAGTGTGGCGTGCAAACACGATATTTTTTGAATTTTGAAATGAACAGTAATTTAAGTTCTGTCTGAGTATAGTGATCCCCCTATTTTGTAAACAGCCCTAAATAGTGAACACCGAAATTATTGTGTTTTAATATCAATGTTGTTGATGATTTTTTGAATTAAAATATAGCACTGTTTAAACAAATAAAACGAGTTTTTGAGCAAACAAATTTGAGTCTTGATCAAGTAAACAACGTCGATACAGAGAACAAACAGTGCAAAAATTAGTTCTCAATACCAAGGCAGCGATGTATTTAAAAATTTTGAATATTAATTTATAAACAATAGTTTTTTTTTTATTTATATTTTATCTACAAGAGAAACCTGCATGCCAAAATTTTGGTACCGAAGTATTATAGTTACTGAGATATTCGCCAAAAATATGTATTTTTTCTTGTTTTTCGTTTATTGTGCGAGAATGGTGTATGGTATTTAAAAACACAATCTTTTGGACTAATAAAATATGGTGTCCATACTGACTATGTTAAATAGAAACTTGTAGCTTTTACCAACTCTGAGAACCTTTCGTTCAGACGGACAGACAGACGGACATTGCTACATCCTCTTGTGAAGCTGATCAAGAATATATACGCTTTATGGGGTCTGACAAGCTTTCTTTTTTTGTCACATACATTTAGCAAAATTCACATGCATACTTGGCAAAAGGTATAAAATGCGTGAAAACTTTTAGCTGAAATTTTTTGGACTGCTTACTTATTGATGTGCATATGAGTTTTTAATATTCTAAAAGTTAATCCCAGGATCTTATTAATATTGTTTTTCGCATTCGCAAATAATTGTAAAATTGTATATATGTATGTAAATATAAATATATCAGAGACCTGTAGCTTGTTCGGTGCATCAACCATAACTATATCAACACTAGATATTTTTATTAAACACTTAAACACGATATATTCTTTCTTCAAGTGAGCACACTGCTTCATCATCGTTTAAATCTTACAAAGAATTATGATAAATTGTCGTGTCTAAATATAATGTATATTTTAATTACATACATATATGTTTCATATATGTTCCTTTTTTTAACCAATATTCAAGGGGATTACCAGACTTTTAAAGTGTACTGCAAAATTGAAAAAAGGGCCTACATAAAACATTTTGTAGGACCAGGATCTCGTATTTCTTTGCCTAAAATACCCTAACCATATTTTTCATACGTGTACTGACCGCCGCAGTTTTCTGTAATATGTTTATATTGTTCGCAATACGCATGATTCAAAGATAACAATTTTTTTTATATAATATTTTAATTTAATGTGGTGCTGGCCTATCCAGAAAACAACAACGGATACACCCAAGCATGCCTCGCTCACTTCTACCAAAAATTAGCTCAAATAAATTTAGCGGCTCTATATTATGAATCGAGCATCGTTCGAGTACCAAGATAATCAAAAATTTTCTTGATTAAAGCTTGAGCATTCGTTCAGTCTCCAGTACCAAGCAATTCACAGGTAAAGGGCCGTTTTTAATGTGTGCTAACCATTCTTGTATTGAACGATGGTACGAGAACCTTAGCTAAATTTATTTATTTTTATTTGTTCTTCTTTGGTGAAGAGAACAATTGAGCAACACATACATTTATTTCGTGAATATATTTGAGATCATACTGAACAATCCATCATTCAATAAGCTGGAAGTAATATAACTTTTGAAGATTAGAATTTATTCACTTCTAATCTCACTAGAGAGCCTACCTGTTTAGGTGTTGGTCAACTTAACCCTAAGTATTACTAGGGCAATATGTCTCAGCAATTTAAAAACTTCTCTATTTTTGGTCATTTTATAGCGATCACCAATGCCTGTCTATTTCACGAAGTAAAACAAGAAAGAAAATGTCAGTCGAGCATGCCGACCGTGTAATACCCTGTGAGATTCGTTTCCAATGTGCAGTGCACTGCGTAAATTTTATACACACAAGCAGTGTACTGAGTAAGTTTTAAATACACAAGCACTGCTTGTGTACTGCTTGTAAACACTGCAGCGTAAACGAAAGCAGTGCACTGCTATTGCGATAAAAATTTAAGTTTGTAAGACAAACTTTTTTATTTATTGCCGATTATTTATAATGAAATTTTCACAATCGTTTGATATTATTTGTCTGCAAGTAAATGCTAAGTTACAAAACTATACGTGAAGAAATAAGTGAGCCAGGCGCTTGCAAAGTTACAAAGAAATTGTGCTTTTGGTGGGCGAAGGAGGCGTGGCATCTAAAAAATTTTGATGGCATTGTCTTTATATTGCAAATAGCACCCTGCATGCCAAAATTAGTGACCTTAGATGTTATAGTTACCGAGATATTCGCCAAAAACATGTATTTTTCACGAGGTATGTCTGGTTTTTCGGTAATTGTGAGCGAATGGGGCGTGGCATCAAAAAAAGGAAACAAACTTGTATTGACTGACTAAATATGTGGTCGATACTGACCAAGTTTGAACTTGTAGCTCTTACCATCTCTGAGATCCTTTCGTTCATACGGACAGACAGACAGACATGGCTATATCGACTCGGCTGTTGATGCTGATCAAGAATATATATACTTAATGGGGTCTGTCACGCCTCCTTCTGCCTGTTACATACTTCTGACAAACCCAATATACCCCTCAGAGGGTGTAATAAAATAAATACTGATTTATGTAAAAAACATATATTTTCTTACTATTTAGATAATATAAGCAAAAACTTCTGCAACTACAGTAGAATGCGGTTATAGCGACGTCGCTCATAGCGTCCGTCCGGGTATTACGACTAAAACTCCCTATAGATACAAGCTTATATGAAAATTAAAATAATCTTCCGGATATAATTCGCTGTTGAGTGTCATTAAAACCGGAATCTACTGAATCTAGTGATTTAAAACAAAAATCCAGTCCAAAAGGGTTAAGGCATATTAAAACGCGCACAAACATAATTTGAACAGCTTAATTCATAGCTTAAGAGGAACAATATATATATATGTATATATATGTATGTATATATATATATTTGCTTTCGAAAGCAAACACATAAACAGAAAATTAATACAATAAATACAATTTATCATTATACATAAATATCAATATTTACAAATATAATACAAACATTTCCCAATATAATTAAACATTTCTGTATAAATACTCTATACTTCTATCTACACTCCTTGGGAACACATACTTTCGTATGTACAATACTCAATATAAAATTTAGTAGTGTAAAAACCTACGGTTAAGTGATGCGAACTTTATTAAAGAATAAATGTCAGAGAAAAATTACAATTTTTTCAATCTTAATATGCATTTATTCACAAACATATGTACATATTTATGTATACGCCTGTTCGATGTATTTAAATTAAGTACACTGAAAATATATAATCAAATCAGTTGCTATTGAAATTTTAGTCCTTCATAAGTTGTTCTTCTAACGTAATAGAGGAGCCATGGACATTCATACAGTACAGTACATACATACATTCGATAAATCGATATCCGACTCCGATTCTGATTAAGTATGTTATATAAATGTATGTATGGATGGATACGTTATTGCAAGGATGTTCAAAATAGTTTTCGTATCGTAGAAGTTATGATTACAAGTGTAAGCGCGAAGACAAGAAAACAACGAATTGGCATATGGATTAACTTTGGAATATTAATAACTGTAGATTGATTTATAATTACTTCCAAACGATTTCAGTAATTGTTTGAGTTTTTGTGTCCGTCGAGACTCTACATTATTTAAAACAATTCCTGCTTAAACGTTCGGTTCGGTTGGATCTTAAAATCCGATTTTTGACTGAAAAATTAATATTTATACGACTTCTTAACAGCAAATGTGGTACCTTAAGTCCACAAAATTTTACTTATTTTGCTACTATATTATTTAATCAAATTACCGCTTACATGTCATTTGTTAAATGTTTTGTGGTATGTACATATATAAATTTATCTTATGTGTAAAATAAGCTCTTCTGTTTACAAAAATTTTAAAACCAATTATCTTTAACAGAAAAAACATTGTTTTGAGTATACATCTAAAAAATAATATTATTTGCAGTAGTTTAAAGAAAAATAATGTTAAGAATAAAACATTTTATGGAAAGATATCCATGAAGTTAGGTATCAGTTATTCTTTTCCTTTTTAAAATGCTTTTACGAACTTTCAAAGGGATTTTAGGGATGTAACTTTAATATACATATGTGTGTGTATAGCGTCTTAGCTCTTACACTTTCCTTTTTGTTTTTTCTCTAAGTTCAAAGTTCTTTAATCCAAAATTAATCGATGGGTGATTGATTTTTTCTTATTTTAGAATTTGTATTTAGGCCAAATGGTAAAATACTGATTTAAATGTGTCAAGTATGATTATTGTTTTGTTAGTTTTTTTCAGATTTTAGAGCTATCTGGTTAAAAAGTCTCATGAACTCGTAATAGATCTTTTTTTCAATATATAGATAAATAATAGATAAGTGAAAGTTAAAAAATAAGAAATATTTAAACAGACTCATTTAAATGGAGTATTCAAAAATTTATTTATAATATTAATAATAATAATATAATAATATGATTAATATATATACTAAGTAAAAACAGTTTAAATAATTAAGAAACGCTAGAGATAACTAAACTAAATTTAATAGTATTAAAATTCATTTAAAACGGACTTGTAATTTATATACAAGATATATATACAAAGAACGTATAATAACATGAATACCTGCCTTCAACAAATTTGTTAATAAACTTATTAATACTTTCATAAATCACATTAATTAAGAGAATTACACTACAATAAAAATGCTATTAAAGCTACAAAGAAATTGTTGAAATAAATATTCATTTTTTTTACTTTTATTTAAAACAGTTTTATATTTTTTATTACTTGTCGTCATTAAAAGGTACAAAATTCCAAAAAAAAAAAAAATTTGGTTTTTTTTTAATTTGTGATAAACTAAATTTAATAATAAATGGTGAGTTTAAATAAAAATGTAAAATAAGATTGAAGTCGCGTATGTGAAAGCCGGAGCACATAAACATCTGAAAAAATAATATTTTTTATATTAAAAAATAAAACTTATAAAAAAAATTTTTTAATCAAAAACGAATAAAGCAGATTGGTCTTGGCTCGCAGTCCATCAATATTCATATAAAGAAACATTTTGGGCTAATTATGTTGAAACAAGAAAGAAAATGTAAGTCGGGCATACCGACCGTGTTGTACCCTCTGAGCTTCGTTTCCAATTATATGAGCTCAAATTGGAGTAGCTGCTACAAGAACTAAACATGCACACATATTTGTGTGCTGTCTCGCTCGCACGTTTTCCGTTTTCGTTTTATTTCGTTTTCATTGCTTGTGTGCACAGCTCAGTGCAATGCATGTGGTTATGCCTTGCTTGAAGGGAGCGATTTGCGTTGTATGACAAACTTTTTTAATTATAATCCGATTTTGACGAAATTTTCACAATCGTTAAAATTATCGTTATTATTTGTCTGCAAGTATATGCTAAGTTACAATACTATACGTTAAGAAATAAGTGAGCCAGCAGCAGGCAAAGTTACTACGTAATTGTCATTTTTGTGGGCGAAGGAGGCGTGGCATCCAAATATTTTGATGGCATTGTCTTTATATTGTAAATAGCAACCTGAGTGCCCAAATTGGTGTCCCTAGGTGATATAGTTACCGAGATATTTCCCAAAAACATGTATTTTATACGAGGTAGGTTTGGTTTTTCGCTTATTGTGGGCGAATGGGGCGTGGCATCAAAAAAAGGAAACAAACTTGTATTGACTGATTTAATATGTGGTCGATACTGACTAAAACGGATATTGTAGCTCTTACCATCTCTGAGATCCTTTCGTTCATACGAACAGACAAACAGAGGGACAGACGGACATGGCTATATCGACTCGGCTGTTGATGCTGATCAAGAATATATATACTTTATGTTACATACAAATCGCCTCTGACAAACCCAATATACCCCTCAGAGGGTATAAAAAGTAGGAAATTCAGTCGATTTTGCCGACCGTATAATAATTATGAATTCTATTATATGAGTTCATATCGAAGTAAGCGCTTACAGTGCTGCTCGGGTGACGACAGCTCTAGATCAGAAGCTCAGTGCTATGGAATGAGGCACATTTCCGATTTATAACATATAATATCGTACTTGATTACAATGCGATCATAATGTGATTATTTATTTGTTTGCTATTGTTTGTCTCTAAATGAATATAAAGTTACAAAACTATAGGTAAAGAAATACATGAGCATGTTAATTTTCAATTTGATTTGTTTCTTATGGGCGAAGGGGGCGTAGAATAAAAAAGTTTTGAACACATTGTCGGACAGACTGAAAGAAGATTTTTTTGGTTTACGAGTGCTTTCATCGTTGCCCCGGATCTGGACTTGGAAGCTAACAGCTGTTTATCGAAAACTATATACAAGCTGGTACGTACCCCGTAAGCTAGATAAGCACAAGTCATCTGCAGAAAAGAGGAGAGGTTGCTTTGTAGTGTAGTTTTCTAGCGCCAAGCATTTATTGTTGTGTAGGTGCCAGCCAAAAACAACAAACTTTCACTCAACTCAAGGTTTTGTGCCGATCGTCAAATGCCCCGAGCTGCAATTAGCAGCTGTTTTTGTGGCCCACGGCCAGAGAATCGGATTAGCTTTGAGCCTTGTGGGAAAATTGTGAAGCGGTACCAGTCGCAATAAAACCAGTATTTGTAGCCAATCAACTATCCACACCGGCAGCAGCTATGCTACCGGTCAATCCCTTTGATTTCAGCAGATGTGCATTTGAGAATAGCACTACCGCCAGAGAAGGCTCATCGGATCTTGGTACCATACAATCGACTCTCGTCGATAAATCTACGGAGCTGTCAAAAATGCTTTGGAATGCACGCTATATTAACAAAGACATGAAATAGCTGGCGCGGAAGGTGCTTCAGAAGTCAGCTTTATGTGCCTACAACGAGACACAAAACAGAAATAAGTGTGTCCCTGTGCGATTACAGGAATCACAGCGAGGGGATCGCCTGAGTGGTTTAAAAGCAAACAAACCCTACAATGAGTGGACGCGAGTCCCTAGGACGTCGAGTACGCGTCAGCCGAGACCTCGATCTGATGCTATGCTTAGATCCTTAATTTAGTTACTGACAACCTGGATGTAAATCTGTCGAAGAAAGCGTTAGCAGAGCTAAGTGCACTTCCAAAGGAGCTCTTCTTCTGGAACTTAATGGATCCACGCCGGAGTCCACACAGAAAATACGAGACAGTACTAGAACTGCTCTTGAGGGGAAAGTCGAGCTGCGAACACTAACGCAGCAACCCAGGATTGAAATACTCGACCTGGGTAAGATGTCTACAAAGAAGGACATAAAAATGCAAAAAAAGAGCAACCTGATGTCTCGATCGATGAGCACCACATACGAAACCTACACATGTCCTTTGGTAGAACACAGCGGGCAATCACTGTTCTTCCGTCAATATTGGCGAAAAGATTCTCAATATTCGGAAAATAAAATATGATAGGTTCAACTGCTGCATAAGTGAGAAAACACACCATTTAGGTGCTATAAGTGTTTGGAGGTCGGTCATATATCATCACATTGTGGAAGCACAGTGCACTGGAGTGTCTGGTGCTTCCGATGCGGATCGCTGATTTTAAAAACGAAGCCAAATGCTACCACTGTGTCAACTCCGACAAGCCACACAACCACATAGCAGGCAGCTCCAGATGCCCGAAATCAGCAATGTTTTGATTCTTTCAACTTAATCTAAACCATTGCGAAACGGCCAGTGATCTGCTCAATCAGTCTGTAGGAGAACTATCCACCAATATTGCAATCATCAGCGAGCCCTACAGATCACCGGATGATGGATCCTGGACCCAGAGCAGGTCAGGAAAAGCCGCAGTATGGGCTTGCGGCAGACCATCTTTACGCCTCTCATCTTGCTATACCTCAACGCATTTTTGGAGGACTAGAGTGAGTCATTTTTGGGTCTACAGCTGTCATATGCCACCAAGCATGTGTCGCCAGTCCTTCGCGGCGACAACGGACAAACTCATATCGGATGCCAGAGAGCAGATATTGTTATGTTAAATCAAGGCTATAATTATACTTTTAGTCGAGGTGTATCCGGCTCTATAATCGATCTCACGTTCGTCACGAGCTCATGGGAGAAATCATATCGTATCATCGTAAAGAGTCTTCAGATCAGCAACGCAGATGCGCCTTCCGATCCGGCTTAGCTTAAAGCTATTATCGAGGCTCTGTTTTCCATTGGCGACTGCAGTGCCCCTGTCGAGGACTAGATACCTGTTATCATTTTTGAAGTGGAACCGGCTACAGTAGATGAGCTGCTTACCATAGCCAGAAGGATGAAAACAATCAAAGCCCCTGGTCCAGACGGTATCCCAAACCGTTTAGTTAAGTTGGCCAGATCAAGCAACCCGAGTGTTTTCGCAAATGTCTACACGCAGTGCCTTCGCGAAAGAATTTTCCCGGCGGAATGGAAAATTCAATACCTGGCACTTCTACCGAAGCCCGGAAAACCTTTGAACAATCCATCCTCGTACCTGCTTATTTGCCTGATTGACTCGCTGGGAAAGGTACTGGAACAGAAAATGTACACAAGGATGATAAAAGGCATTGATGAAGGAGGAGGTGTTAAAATATTTAGTATTTTATATGGCAACACAAAATAGATATGTTAAGCTTATGTTAGTTATCGAACGATCTGGCAGCGAATTGATGTATTTAGTTGTTAGTTAGTTGAATACATGCTTTTGAATAAAACTCACTTGTATTTATAATCTGAGTTTACTGGCTTTAATCAATCTATGTGGCTATACTGTAATCACGCTATACAAAGAAAGAAAGATCTCAACAGGTTATAGGCCCAGATGACTTAAATACAGTTTAGCCCAAATGAGAATCTTGGTGATATACATAAAAGCCCGAAAAAAATAAAAATATAAAGAAATCGAGAAGTGGTGTGTCCAGCTGTTTATTATTTTTGGTGTGTCGAAAAAAATTTAGTGAAAATGGCATACAACAATTTGTGTTCAATCGAAAAGCTATATGATACAAACTATCCGATTTAATGTGTCCAGATGAGCAGTGTACTAGTTCACTATGATGCATGGAAAATTACTAGTGGTGTCGAAGCAAAGCCGGAGTCGAACAGTAGTAATTGGGAAAGAGCTGATGAAAAAGTATTGGCAACAATAACATAAAGTGTTAAACCTACACAACTAAATAACATTAAAAACTGTAGTACATCAGCGGAAGAGTGGCTAAAACTAAAGCAAGTGCACCAGCCAAGAGGACCAGAGCGGAAAGTTGCATTATATGAATCATTATTAAATCATCGTTTGGCGAAATCATTTCGAGAATGTGATTGACAAACTTTAAGAAGTCAATGTGATCTTAAATGATGAAGTTGTCGTCATAATATTGCTATCGAGCCTACCACAATCATTCGAAAACTTTGTGATTGCTATGGAAATTCGCGATGAGCAAGTGACGCGAAAAGAAGTACCAAAAAGTGAAAGCACTTCATATGTGGTAAGTGCGGACACTTCGCGGCAGCGTGTCGCCAAAACAAACGTAAAGACGGAGAAACAGTGCCGAAAGAAGAGGGAGAAAAACATCCTTCGTTTGTGTGCGTGTGACCAAACGCTGCTCTCTTTAATAGAAAGCAAAATACACACAGCGATTTTCAGTGCGTGGACAGTGGTGCTACCACACACATGTGCAACAATCGAGAACTGTTCGTTGAGTATACAGAAGCTCATGAAAAAGTGTTAGTTGCGGGAAATAAATCTATCAATGCTGTTGGTGTAGGAAAAGTACGCATAAAAACGAAAAAATCCGTGTTTAATTTAAAAAACGTTCTACATATACTGGAATTACAAAAATTTGTTTTCTCAGTTTGCAAGGGTGCAGAGAACGGACATGAGATTATTTTCGGTAGCAAATTTGCAATAATTGAAGTAAAGGACTGTAGCGATGTGATCGCAATTACAAATAAAGACAAAGACTTATATAAGTATGTTCAGAAACGCATTTCATTCAGGGTACCTATCGTATGACGAGAACGGCATTAAGTGACATAATAGATTTGAACATGTAAATATGCAAAACCTGTATTAAATGGTATTTGACGAGATCGTGCGAGGTATCGAGAAATTACAGAAACTAGACGGAAAATATTCGTGTATGTCATGTATGAAAAGTAAAATTTTGCTCACAGACGTTTACGGAGGCAATTTAGCGTGCGAAAAATGTTTTAGAAATAGTACACTCGGATGTGTGCGGACCATTTAATACATAATCGATTGGCGGTTCGAGATATTTTCTAACATTTATTAACGATAAGTTCAGATACGCAACAGTGTTTTTCATACAAAACAAAAGTGAAGTGTTTCATTAATTGGTGATACTATAAACAAGCAAGCCAGGAGATATTCCTCTAAATTAAAAAATCATCCTAATGTTTTGGCAAAAAATATCCACAAAAAAAGACGAAGAAAACGCTTAAAAAGAATTGATCCAAGTGACGTCAAAAAAAGAACTTTATAATTATGAAACCATACTATTTTTGAACTGATGTCCTGGCTGTTTGTTTTTTGCTTAATATGTTTCTCCTTATCACTTTGGCATAAGTTGCTTAGGGCAACAGCAAATTAAAATAATGAAATTATTGTTTAATAAAATTAATTAATTACAAAAAAAAAGAAGTGTTACAGCATTTTAAGAACCACAAAACATTTGTTGAGAAGCACACTGGAAGTAAGATAGAGACACTTAGAAGTGACAACTGTGGCGAAAATTAAAGCAAAGATTTCGAGCGATATTAGCAAAGTGAAGGTATAAATCGACAGCTGACAGTGACACATACGCCCCAACAGAATGGCGTAGCTGAGCGATTTAATCGTGCATTATTCGAGATGGCACGGTGTTTGCTAGTTTATTCAGGGCTTGAAGAAAAGTTCTGGGCGGAAGCGTGTGCATGGGCTACATACATTAGAAACCGCACAACAACAAGGGCTTTTCACAACACAACTCTGTTCGAAACATGGCTTCAAAGGAAGCCAAAGGTCAAGCATTTCAGGGTAATCAGATGTTTAGCAGTTAGTTTTAATAAATCGCAAAAACGTAAGTTTGTTGCTAAAGGCAAGGAATACATATTTGTGGGATATAGTACCGGAACTAAAGGTTGCAGACAATATGATCAAGAGCAACGAAAGATCGTAGTTAAACAAAACGTTAGGCTCGATGAAGACATTTTAATGGGAACTCAAAACACTGATGTTTCCAATGTGATTCGGAACAAATATGAAGAAATAGACTTCACAAATTCTGAAAGAGAAGACATCGAAGAAAGTTCCGAAATCGATAATGGAGATGCTAAGGAGTATCACAGCCTAGAGGAGGCTAAAACACAAGCAGAACCCACAAGCGATAATGGTATCGCTCCAAAACATGGACCTGAGCGTCCACGTACAATTCATTCCGGAAGACCGGACAGACCAACAAAGCAGAAAAATATTATTAACGTGATGCAGAAAATAGAAGAGGTTAAAGTTCCGAAAACCCTAAAAGTGGCGCTAGCATCGGATAATATGGAGAACTGGAAGAAAGCTATTCAGCTTAAGTACGACTCGCTGATGGCTAAGAATACTTGCCTCCCGGCAAAAGAACAATCTCTTGCAAATGGGTATAAAGCTTGAAAGGAAATGCAGACGGTTTCATAGATCGATTCAAGGCAAGGCTTGTGGCTAAGGGCTGTAGCCAGCAATATGGAATCAGCTATGAAGAAACGTTCTCACTTGTAGTGCGTTACGCAACAATTTGAATGGTTCAGAGGCAATAGAAGGAACCCGCTGGAAAGACGGTAAGAAAGAATACTGTCTTATTGCCACCTTGGATATTAGAAACGCTTTCAACATAGCTAAATGGGCATGTATCATCAGCTCCATTCGCCAGCTGGGCATGTCTCACTATCTCCAAGCCCACGGGTTTCCAGTTGACATGCTACGCAGATGATGTTGCAATTACGGTTGAAGCCGAACACCTTAACTTCTTGGAATCAACCGCCAATACAGCAATAGTGCTGGCTTTACAACGTGGGACTGAATCTGCCTGAATAGAAGACATGTTCGGATCGGTTCACAAAAAATTGCGTCAAAAAGAGCTATTAGGTATTTTGGACTTACGATCGATACAAGATTATGCTTCCAGGAACATCCAAAAGAGAGGGGCTAACACTAGTCGTTCCCTGTTTCGCACGCTACTTTACACGTCCATGCTACATACAAGCGTAGTCCGTTTAGTGATAACATATGCGGCTGTTATCTGGGCAGATGGCATAAATGTTGCAAAATATCCCAAAAGGGTGAGATCAATTCTTAATCTTTGCGCTTTGGACTCCCATCCTTCTCATCTCCGTCTCATTCGAAACGTTGGGAAGTGGCTTATGAGGAATCATGACGTGGTTAACTTTTATTCGACGCAATTGCTTTGTGGACACGGTTGTTTTTGGTCAGTACATTTACAGATTTAACCACGACGATTCTCCTCACTGCAGGTGGTGTGGTTGTGCAATTCAAGATCACCACGATGTCGCTGGATGTTATTCTATGCATGTATTAACGTATCTCTCACGACTTCGTCGTGTAATAATGCAGCTTTTTAAAAAAAATTGAGTGGAAGGGAGCGAATTTCGTTGTCTAAGTCAAAGATTTATTATGAAAAACGTTGTTTTTTGAGTTTTAGCAACCAGACTCTCAGGTTGAGTGTTTGTTATTTTGGGTTAGATCTGGCCACTATATCATAGATCTGTCATACGATGAAATAGTTAAAACCAACCCTTAACACTAAAATATTATTTTTGAATCAAATCTGACAAATTATGTTTCGCTTATGACATTTGCGTTATTTTAATAACCTACATATGTAGATTGAAAAAAATTTATTTAGCCGGTTGTCTTGTGTAGTTTTTTTTTTTTCTTTTTGGCAGTGATATGCAAGCTGTTGGGTTTGTCTGTTTATGTAGGTGGGGAATCCCATATAAAAGAAAACGATGCTGTTCATTCGGTTAATGCTTTAATAGAACTGAGAACTTAATTTCACAATACAAAATAGAGTTGCCAGATTATACATGTATTTAGTTTTCTGGTGATGCTAAACTAGTTCTGATAGATATTACAATTTAGATTTACATATATAAAATCAGCTGTTTAATTTGCCCTTACTAACAGAGCAATCACAGCTCGACAACGCTACTAAATAACAACTTGCAATTTCTTTACTATTTTTAAAAATTAGTAGAAATTAATACAATTTAAAATTTAAAATTCATACGACCTTTTTTTTCAATACTACAATATCTATCTATGTATAACATTTAAATCGGGATTATATCGATGCCTTCCATGCAATGCGGTAGGCGTGCCCCACAAAGTATATAAATAGCCATGTCCGTCTATTTCTATGCGAACTAGTCACTCAGTTTTAAAGCTATTTTGATAAAATTTGGAACACATGCGTATTCTCTCTGAATGCAGTTTAAATGTTAAAATAGGATCACTATATCATATAGCTGCCATAGGAGCAATCGGTTCCAAATTCACTCAATACGCGATAGTATCAAGTCCCCTGTGCAAATCGATCTCATCGTACTACTACATCATAAAGCTGCCATAGGAACAATAGGTTAGAAATGCTTAGTACTAAAATGTTTTCTGTCTATTGAGCGATTTTATCCAAAATCACTCAATACGCGTTTAGTACGAAGTGTCATGTGCAAACCAAATTTTATTTTGATTGAACTACTATATCATATAGCTGCTATAGTAACAATCAGATGGTAAAAGGTTAGGTTAGGTTAAATTATTCGGACCGCTCAGCCTTACAATGGACGAGTTTATTCGGAGCCCATGGGGCTCATTGTGATGTCCGTCTACCTGTTGAGCCGAGAAAGAGCACCAGATCCCCTAGTCGCATGTTAGCGAGACTGTCCAGGTCTTCGTAGAAGGGTACCGCGAGGTATCGAAATCTTCTCCTACTAAGTGCAGGACAGCAGCACAAGAGTTGTTGACAGAAGTCCTGTGGCGGTACACCATACCTTTGAGCCATGGCCGATGGGGAGGAGTCTCGTTAGGACTCCTATCAGCATCCTTATGCTACTCTTGTTAAAGGGAAGGAGTTGGGATGTTCGCTTCTGATTGTAGGATGGCCAGATCGCCTTCAAGACCCAAGGAGGCCGCTCAGCCGGCCATGTGCCATGATTCTAGCACTGCTGTCTAAATGTGAGAGCATAAACTTAAAGGGTCTGTGGATATCGTTCATTGCTCAGCTAACCGGTAGCGCCGATCCTTCTCTGGCGCACTCGTCGGCCATTTTGTTGCCCATCACACCTGTGTGACCTGTCACCCAAACAAGCCAAACAGAGTGTTGTTGGAGTTGGCTTAGCGCCCTGATGGTGTTGCGAACAAGTTAACTTCTTTTGTTGTTGGAAGACAGAGCCTTGATTGCTGCCTGGCAATCGACATAAACAGATATGTTGCTTGAGACATCTCCCAAGGTGGATATTAGTTTTGCCGATTGCCAGACGGCGTAGATTTCACTACACCAGTCCGAAAGACGGAATGGAAGTTGTGTGGGTGGTTCCTCTGAGTAGATCCCAACCCCTGCACCTTTCTCAGTCTTAGATCCGTCTTTTTAGATTGATAGTTCGTTTCCCCTTAAAGAAGTTCAAACTGCCAATCTTTTCTATCGTAATGACGGTATTAAAAACGTCATTCCATTCAAATTCCCTTTCACAACGGTCACTTTCCCCTGGCATAGCATTTACTCCTAAAGAGTTTAGAGTACTGCCATGTCCTATATTGCTAGGATTGGGAAGTTTTAGTTCGAGTAGTCTCATCGCACTCCTCGCTGTCATGTACTTAAGCAAAATGTCGATTGTTTCCAAATCTAATATAACATCGAGGGCTGCCTGGGGAGTGAATCGTATGCATTCAGTTACGCCCAGGCAAGCCATTCTTTGCACCTTTTGGAAATTGCTTAGATGGGATTTGATTAGAGCCGCTTCCCACCAGACCACTACTCCAGTGCGGCTGTAGTTCCCTTTTTCCAAAGGTCTTCTTACAGATGAAAAAGAATTGAAGTGCATCCTCTTCTCTGAGTTGCTATTCTAGGAGAGCTTTTAATCGAGTATTACACTCAAATACTTTGCCTCCTTAGATAACTTGAGCTTTTTTCCTCCAAGCATTGGAAGGTTAAAGCTCAGTATCTTATACCGCTTAGTGAATAGAACCACTTCAGTCTTATTAGGGCTTGCCCCTAGACCATCATGTTCTGCCCACCGCAAGGTTGGGTCCAGTTCTTTTTGAAGAAGCTCACATAGTCGGATAGGAACTTGCCCGTTACAAATAGAGCCAGATGCATCCTTAATTTTTCAGTCTGGAAAGCAGACTGATTAACACTAGGTTCCACAGCAAGAGGTGGTCCTTGGGTGAGCAGTGGTTTATCTTTCCAGCTTTGGGAATGAATGCCACTCTCACTTCTCTCCAGCTTCCTGGGATATAACCCGAAAGGATGCATCCTCTGAAGATTCTTGTCAGCCATCGCAATAGATCATTGCACGCGGTTTGAAGCGTAGTTGGTCTAGTACCATTCGGTCCTGCCGACTTGTAGTGTTTGAACGATTTAATAGGCCTGGATATTTTTTCCTCATTTATTATATCGTTGATGATGGTCTCACCACTCATGGGGGCCGAATCCATATGGGGGCATGAGACCATAGTCTTCATCTTTGACCTCTAAACACCCTGGGAAGTGAGCCTTCACGCGAAGGTCTAGGAAATCTTGGCTATTCCTGGTCTAGTTGCCTTCCTGGTCGCAAAGTAGACTAGGCTTGGCTGGATCTTTCGTGTTATCCTTCGAAGTCTTGATGCATCGGTGGAGCTAACAAGATCTTCGCAGAACTTTATCTCTCTTAGCTTTTCTACACATCTTTTTAAACATGTTAAAGCTTAGGCGATAGGCGGCTTAATCGCTGTCAGTGTTCCTGTCGTTTGCCCTGTTAAAGAGTCTCCTCGTTTCCTTCCGTATCTTTCTTAGTTATGTTGTCCACCAAGTTTGTCGCCTGGACTTTGGAGTTCGGCTGATAGGGCTGGATTTGAGATAGGCTTAACAGAGTCCATCCGTAACGGTTTGGGTTGCTTTCCCAAGTGTGCCTGGGTGTCTTAGCTTTCCCACTGGGTCGTTAAGCAGGAACTCCCTAGCATGTCTTGAAAATTTGGCCCAGTCCGTTCGTTTGGCATTCCTGAAGGGTGGTTCCTTATCTTGGGGCCACTTGAGCTCAAATATTATCCTGTAGTGATCCGAGAAGAAACACTCATCAGATACACGCCAGTTGTCTATGGTAAGAAGTCGCTATTAGTCGCTAAAGTTATGTCAATAACCTCTGCTTGACTCTTGTTGCGGAAAGTGGGGTGATCACCCCGATTGCACACTACTAGATTCGAGAACAGAACAAAATCCAATAGGAACTCTACTCTTTTGTTTATATTCGTGCTCCCCCATAAGGTGAGGTGAGCGTTTCCATTGCATCCCAGGACCACATCGGCGCCTTACTTCATCGCTTGCTGCATAAGGGCCTTGCTGGTATCCGATGGCGGTTCTTTTTCACACGGTAGGTATGCTGAAGCCATGTATAGGTTAGCCCCGTTCGTCCTTCCGCATAGTGCTACCGTGAAGTCACTACTGCTCCAATGAGAGGAAAAGAGAACATTAAGTCCAGTTCTTACCACGATACAGGTTTTTGACTTACCCAAAGTCTGTGGGACAAGGAGGTGATGTCCGCGGACGTTTAGTCCACAAACCCTATCACTCACGATCCCAGGCTCCTGGATGAGTGCCAGATCAACCCTCTGCTTGTCCGTAAGCCGTGTTAGGTCAACCGAACAGACTCCAAGGAGTGCAGATTAACATCCTTCTCCGCTCCTTCTCCTGGAATGAATGCTCTGATGCATGGCGAATCTCTTTAGCTTTTATCTCTTCTTATTGTCGTGGAACAAGACTCATGAATGCGGACACGACATTGCGCAACAATTCGCCCTATGTTCGCCGCACTTGTCCGGCGCCGCCAAGTTTTAACGCGCGCTTAGTTTGCGCTCAAGTCAGCTGCGCGCTACTTACTCCGTCCAGATTGCCTGCGCACCGGGTACGTTAGTGCCTGTTTGGACACACTCTGTGGGCTTTTATACCACAAGCATGCCACGCCCTCTAAAGCCTCCTAGGTCCCTGCTCGAGCATCACTTGTGAAGTAGCGATCCCCACCGGGGTAGAGATCTCAGTCTGCCCAGGGTTGGCTGTTTCAAGAAAAGAAAGATTAAGCCTCGCCTTCTTGTGGGTGAGGATCTACTAATTGGCGGGAATTTCCACGCCAATTGTTAGTAAACTACGGTTAATTATCCAAATGTTAATAGAATAAAAGACGCCCGAGTTCAGTTAGATGCTCTTTATTCTGCTGACTAACACTACACAATGTTTAGTGTGAGCCCTTAGCTCTCCGCTTGTCTACTCACTATCTTTTTCCTTTCCTGTTGTGCACTTTTTATACCCTCTGAGCGGTATATTGGGTTTGTCAGAAGTATGTAACAGGCAGAAGGAGGCATAACAGACCCCATAAAGTACATTTATTCTTGATCAGCATCAACAGCCGAGTCGATATAGCCTACCGTCATTCCGTCCGTCTGTCTGTATGTCTGCCCGCCTGTCTCTCTGTCCGTATGAACAAACAGATCTCAGATGTGGTAAGAGTTACAATATCCGTTTTAGTCAGCATCGATCACATATTTAGTCAGTCAATAGTTTGTTTCCTTTTTTCGATGTCACGTCTGTCTATACTGTAATCACGCTATACAAAGAGTGAAAGATCTCAACAGGTTATAGGCCCAGATGACTTAAATACAGTTTAGCCCAAATGAGAATCTTGGTAATATACATAAAAGCCCGAAAAAAATAAAAATATAAAGAAATCGAGAAGTGGTGTGTCCAGCTGTTTATTATTTTTGGTGTGTCGAAAAAAATTTAGTGAAAATGGCATACAACAATTTGTGTTCAATCGAAAAGCTATATGATATAAACTATCCGATTTAATGTGTCCAGAGGGGCAGTGTACTAGTTCACTATGATGCATGGAAAATTACTAGTGGTGTCGAAGTAAAGCCGGAGTCGAACAGTAATAATTGGGAAAGAGCTGATGAAAAAGTATTGGCAACAATAACATAAAGTGTTAAACCTACACAACTAAATAACATTAAAAACTGTAGTACATCAGCGGAAGAGTGGCTAAAACTAAAGCAAGTGCACGAGCCAAGAGGACCAGAGCGGAAAGTTGCATTATATGAATCATTATTAAATCATCGTTTGGCGAAATCATTTCGAGAATGTGATTGACAAACTTTAAGAAGTCAATGTGATCTTAAATGATGAAGTTGTCGTCATAATATTGCTATCGAGCCTACCACAATCATTCGAAAACTTTGTGATTGCTATGGAAATTCGCGATGAGCTTCGAAATTTCAACATGATGCGAAATAAATTCTTGGACGAAGCAGATCGACGAATTAAGGCAAAAGACAAAAATGCTATGCAACAAGCATACATGGTGAAGAATAACGCAAACAATGCAAGTGACGTGAAAAGAAGTACCAAAAAGTGAAAGCACTTCATATGTGGTAAGTGCGGACACTTCGCGGCAGCGTGTCACCAAAACAAACGTAAAGACGGAGAAACAGTGCCGAAAGAAGAGGGAGAAAAACATCCTTCGTTTGTGTGTGTGTGACCAAACGCTGCTTTCTTTAATAAAAAGCAAAATATACACAGCGATTTTCAGTGCGTGGATAGTGGTGCTACCACACACATGTGCAACAATCGAGAACTGTTCGTTGAGTATACAGAAGCTCATGAAAAAGTGTTAGTTGCGGGAAATAAATCTATCAATGCTGTTGGTGTAGAAAAAGTACGCATAAAAACGAATAAATCCGTGTTTAATTTAAAAAACGTTCTACATATACCGGAATTACAAATAATTTTTTTCTCAGTTTGCAAGGGTGCAGAGAACGGACATGAGATTATTTTCGGTAGCAAATTTGCAATAATTGAAGTAAAGGTCTATAGCGATGTGATCGCAATTGCAAATAAAGACAACGACTCATATATGTTCAGAAACGCATTTCATTCAGGGTACCTATCGTATGACGAGATCGGCATTAAGTGACATAATAGATTTGGACATGTAAATATGCAAAACCTGTATTAAATGGTATTTGACGAGATCGTGCGAGGTATCGAGAAATTACAGAAATTAGACGGAAAATATTCGTGTATGTCATGTATGAAAAGTAAAATTTTGCTCACAGACGTTTACGGAGGCAATTTAGCGTGCGCAAAATGTTCTAGAAATACTACACTCGGATGTGTGCGGACCATTTAATACAAAATCGATTGGCGGTTCGAGATATTTTCTAACATTTATTAACGATAAGTCCAGATACGCAACAGTGTTTTTCGTACAAAACAAAAGTGAAGTGTTTCATTAATTGGTGATACTATAAACAAGCAAGCCAGGAGATATTCCTCTAAATTAAAAAATCATTCTAATGTTTTGGCAAAAAATCTCCACAAAAAAAGACGAAGAAAACGCTTAAAAAGAATTGATCCAATTGGCCTCAAAAAAAGAACTTTATAATTATGAAACCATACTATTTTTGAACTGATGTCCTGGCTGTTTGTTTTTTGCTTAATATGTTTCTCCTTATCACTTTGGCATAAGTTGCTTAGGGCAACAGCAAGTTAAAATAATGAAACTATTGTTTAATAAAATTAATTAATTACAAAAAAAAAAAGAAGTGTTACAGCATTTTAAGAACTACAAAACATTTGTTGAGAAGCAAACTGGAAGTAAGATAGAGACACTTAGAAGTGACAACTGTGACGAAAATTAAAGCAAAGATTTCGAGCGATATTAGCAAAGTGAAGGTATAAATCGACAGCTGACAGTGCCACATACGCCCCAACAGAATGGCGTAGCTGAGCGATTTAATCGTGCATTATTCGAGATGGCACGGTGTTTGCTAGTTTATTCAGGGCTTGAAGAAAAGTTCTGGGCGGAAGCGTGTGCATGGGCGACTTACATTAGAAACCGCACAACAACAAGGGCTTTTCACAACACAACCCTGTTCGAAACATGGCTTCAAAGGAAGCCAAAGGTCAAGCATTTCAACGTAATCAGATGTTTAGCAGTTAGTTTTAATAAATCGCAAAAACGTAAGTTTGTTGCTAAAAGCAAGGAATACATATTTGTGGGATATAGTACCGGAACTAAAGGTTGCAGACAATATGAACAAGAGCAACGAAATATTGTAGTTAAACAAAACGTTAGGTTCGATGAAGACATTTTAGTGGAAACTCAAAACACTGATGTTTCCAATGTGATTCGGAACAAATATGAAGAAATAGACTTCACAAATTCTGAAAGAGAAGACATCGATGAAAGTTCCGAAATCGATAATGGAGATGCTAAGGAGTATCACAGCCTAGAGGAGGCTAAAACACAAGCAGAACCCACAAGCGATAATGGTATCGCTCCAAAACATGGACCTGAGCGTCCACGTACAATTCATTCCGGAAGACCGGACAGACCAACAAAGCAGAAAATATTATTAACGTGATGCAGAAAATAGAAGAGGTTAAAGTTCCGAAAACCCTAAAAGTGGCGCTAGCATCGGATAATATGGAGAACTGGAAGAAAGCTATCCAGCTTAAGTACGACTCGCTGATGGCTAAGAATACTTGCCTCCCGGCAAAAGAACAATCTCTTGCAAATGGGTATAAAGCTTGAAAGGAAATGCAGACGGTTTCATAGATCGATTCAAGGCAAGGCTTGTGTCTAAGGGCTGTAGCCAGCAATATGGAATCAGCTATGAAGAAACGTTCTCACTTGTAGTGCGTTACGCAACAATTTGAATGGTTCAGAGGCAATAGAAGGAACCCGTTGGAAAGGCGGTAAGAAAGAATACTGTCTTATTGCCACCTTGGATATTAGAAACGCTTTCAACATAGCTAAATGGGCATGTATCATCAGCTCCATTCGCCAGCTGGGCATGTCTCACTATCTCCAAGCCCACGGGCTTCCAGTTGACATGCTACGCAGATGATGTTGCAATTACGGTTGAAGCCAAACACCTTAACTTCTTGGAATCAACCGCCAACACAGCGATAGTGCTAACTGGCTTTACAACGTGGGACCGAATCTGCCTGAATAGAAGACATGTTCGTATCCGTTCACAAAGAATTGCGTCAAAAAGAGCTATTAGGTATTTTGGACTTACGATCGATACAAGATTATGCTTCCAGGAACATCCAAAAGAGAGGGGCTAACACTAGTCGTTCCCTGTTTCGCACGCTACTTTACACGTCCATGCTACATACAAGCGTAGTCCGTTTAGTGATAATATATGCAGCTGTTATCTGGGCAGATGGCATAAATGTTGCAAAATATCCCAAAAGGGTGAGATCTATTCTTAATCTTTGCGCTTTGGACTCCCATCCTTAGTGCGCAAAGATCAGAAAATATCAGACGATGCAGCTTTGGTGATCGCAGGCTTCATTCCAATCGACCTACTCGTATTGGAGAAAAAGGCGGTGTCGGATGCTTTCCGGTCTGGTACTGGGCTGCACAAATGCACAAGGAAGGCTTGCATTTGGAACTGGCAAAACCGCTGGGGCTCCTCAGGAAACGAAAAGTGGACTCTTCGTCTCATTCGAAACGTTAGGAAGTGGCTTAAGAGGAATCATGGCGTAGTTTACTTTTATTCGACGCAATTGTTTTGTGGACACGGTTGTTTTTGGTCAGTACATTTACAGATTTAACCACGACGATTCTCCTCACTGCAGGTGGTGTGGTTGTGCAATTCAAGATCACCACGATGTCGCTGGATGTTATTCTATGCATGTATTAACGTATCTCTCATGACTTCGTCGTGTAATAATGCAGCTTTTTAAAAAAAATTTGAGTGGAAGGGAGCGAATTTCGTTGTCTAAGTCAAGGATTTAATATAAAAAACGTTGTTTTTTGAGTTTTAGCAACCAGACTCACAGGTTGAGTGTTATTTTGGGTTAGATCTGGCCATTATATCATAGATCTGTCATACGATGTAATAGTTAAAACCAACCCTTAGCACTAAAATATTATTTTTTAATCAAATCTGACAAATTATGTTTCGCTTATGACATTTACTTGCGTTATTTTAATAACCTACATATGTAGATTGAAAAAAATTTATTTAGCCGGTTGTCTTGTGTAGTTTTTTTTCTTTTTGGCAGTGATATGCATGCTGTTGGGTTTGTCTGTTTATGTAGGTGAGGAATCCCATATAAAACAAAAACGAAGCTGTTCATTCGGTTAATGCTTTAATAGAACTGAGAACTTAATTTCACAATACAAAATAGAGTTGGCAGATTATACATGTATTTAGTTTTCTGGTGATGCTAAACTAGTTCTGATAGATATTACAATTTAGATTTACATATATAAAATCAGCTGTTTAATTTGTCCTTACTAACAGATCAATCACAGCTTGACAACGCTACTAAATAACAACTTGCAATTTCTTTACTATTTTTAACAATTAGTAGAAATTAACACATTTTTTAATTTAAAATTCATACGACCTTTTTTTTCAATACTACAATATCTATCTATGTATAACATTTATATCGGGATTATATCGATGCCTTCCATGCAATGCGGTAGGCGTGCCCCACAAAGTATATAAATAGCCATGTCCGTCTGTCCGTCTATTTCTATGCGAACTAGTCACTCAGTTTTAAAGCTATTTTGATGAAATTTGGAACACATGCGTATTCTCTCTGAATGCAGTTTAATTGTTAAAATAGGATCACTATATCATATAGCTGCCATAGGAACAATCGGTTCCAAATTCACTCAATACGCGTTTAGTATCAAATCCCCTGTGCAAATCAATCTCATCATACTACTACATCATAAAGCTGCCATAGGAACAATAGGTTAGAAATGCTAAGTACAAAAATGTTTTCTGTCTATTGACCGATTTTATCCAAATTCACTCAATACGCGTTTAGTACGAAGTGTCATGTGCAAAATAAATTTTATTTTGATTGGACTACTATATCATATAGCTGCTATAGTAACAATCAGATGGTAATAGGTTAGGTTAGGTTAAATTATTCGGACCGCTCAGCCTTACAATGGACGAGTTTATTCGGAGCCCATGGGGCTCATTGTGATGTCCGTCTACTTCTGGTATAGGCATAAGGATGGGGTGGGAATGTAGGTACTGAGTGAGGCGGTTGTTGGAATTAATCGGGGATGAGACGATATGTCTTTAGCTGCTTTGGCTGATCCCAGTTACCGAAAACCAACCTGTTGAGCCGAGGAAGAGCACCAGATCCTCTAGTCGCATGTTAGCGAGACTGTCCAGGTCTTAGTAGAAGGGTACCGCGAGGTATCGAGATCTTCTCCTACTAGAGTTGTTGACAGAAGTCCTGTGACGGTACACCATACCTTTGAGCCATGGCCGATGGGGAGGATTCTCGTTAGGACTGCTATCAGCATCCTTGTCCTACTCTTGTTAAAGGGAAGGAGTTGGGATGTTCGCTTCTGATTGTAGGATGGCCAGAGCGCCTTCACGACCAGGCAGTCCAAGGAGGCCGTCCAACCGTCCATGTGCCATGATTCTAGTACTGCTGTCTAAATGTGAGAGCATTAACTTATAGGTTCTCTGGCACACTCGTCGGCCATTTCGTTGCGTATCACACCTGTGTGACCTGTCACCCAAACAAGCCAAACAGAGTGTTGTTGGAGTTGGCTTAGCGCCCAGATAGTGTTGCGAACAAGTTTACTTCTTTTGTTGTTGGAAGACAGAGCCTTGATTGCTGCCTGGCAATCGACATAAACAGATATGTTGCTTGAGACATCTCCCAAGGTGGATATTAGTTTTGCCGATTGCCAGACGGCGTAGATTTCTGTCTAAAACACACTACACCAGTCCGAAAGACGGAATGGAAGTTGTGTGGGTGGTTCCTCTGAGTAGATCCCAACCCCTGCACCTTTCTCAGTCTTAGATCCGTCTTTTTAGATTGATAGTTCGTTTCCCCTTAACGAAGTTCAAACTGCCAATCTTTTCTATCGTAATGACGGTATTAAAAACGTCATTCCATTCAAATTCCCTTTCACAACGGTCACTTTCCCCTGGCATAGCATTTACTCCTAAAGAGTTTAGAGTACTGCCATGTCCTATATTGCTAGGATTGGGAAGTTTTAGTTCGAGTAGTCTCATCGCACTCCTCGCTGTCATGTACTTAAGCAAAATGTCGATTGTTTCCAAATCTAATATAACATCGAGGGCTGCCTGGGGAGTGAATCGTATGCATTCAGTTACGCCCAGGCAAGCCATTCTTTGCACCTTTTGGAAATTGCTTAGATGGGATTTGATTAGAGCCGCTTCCCACCAGACCACTACTCCAGTGCGGCGGTAGTTCCCTTTTTCCAAAGGTCTTCTTACAGATGAAAAAGACTTGAAGTTCATCCTCTTCTCTGAGTTGCTATTCTAAGAGAGCTTTTAATCGAGTATTACACTCAAATACTTTGCCTCCTTAGATAACTTGAGCTGTGTTCCTCCAAGCATTGGAAGGTTAAAGCTCAGTATCTTATACCGCTTAGTGAATAGAACCACTTCAGTCTTATTAGGGCTTGCCCCTAGACCATCATGTTCTGCCCACCGCAAGGTTGGGTCCAGTTCTTTTTGAAGAAGCTCACATAGTCGGATAGGAACTTGCCCGTTACAAATAGACCCAGATGCTTCCTTAATTTTTCAGTCTGGAAAGCAGACTGATTAACACTAGGTTCCACAGCAAGAGGTGGTCCTTGGGTGAGCAGTGGTTTATCTTTCCAGCTTTGGGAATGAATGCCACTCTCACTTCTCTCCAGCTTCCTGGGATATAACCCGAAAGAATGCATCCTCTGAAGATTCTTGTCAGCCATCGCAATAGATCATTGCACGCGGTTTGAAGCGTAGTTGGTCTAGTACCATTCGGTCCTGCCGACTTGTAGTGTTTGAACGATTTAATAGGCCTGGATATTTTTTCCTCATTTATTATATCGTTGATGATGGTCTCACCACTCATGGGGGCCGAATCCATATGGGGGCATGAGACCATAGTCTTCATCTTTGACCTCTAAACACCCTGGGAAGTGAGCCTTCACGCGAAGGTCTAGGAAATCTTGGCTATTCCTGGTCTAGTTGCCTTCCTGGTCGCAAAGTAGACTAGGCTTGGCTGGATCTTTCGTGTTATCCTTCGAAGTCTTGATGCATCGGTGGAGCTAACAAGATCTTCGCAGAACTTTATCTCTCTTAGCTTTTCTACACATCTTTTTAAACATGTTAAAGCTTAGGCGATAGGCGGCTTAATCGCTGTCAGTGTTCCTGTCGTTTGCCCTGTTAAAGAGTCTCCTCGTTTCCTTCCGTATCTTTCTTAGTTATGTTGTCCATCAAGTTTGTCGCCTGGACTTTGGAGTTCGTCTGATAGGGCTGGATTTGAGAAAGGCTTAACAGAGTCCATCCGTAACGGTCTGGGTTGCTTTCCCAAGTGTGCCTGGGTGTCTTAGCTTTCCCACTGGGTCGTTAAGCAGGAACTCCCTAGCATGTCTTGAGAATTTGGCCCAGTCCGCTCATTTGGCAATCCTGAAGGTTGGTTCCTTATCTTGGAGCCACTTGAGCTCAAATATTATCCTGTAGTGATCCGAGAAGAAACACTCATCAGATACACGCCAGTTGTCTATGGTGAGAAGTCGCTATTAGTCGCTAAAGCTATGTCAATAACCTCTGCTTGACTCTTGTTGCGGAAAGTGGGGTGATCACCGCGATTGCACACTACTAGATTCGAGAACAGAACATATTCCAATAGGAACTCTACTCTTTTGTTTATATTCGTGCTCCCCCACAAGGTGAGGTGAGCGTTTTCATTGCATCCTAGGACCACATCGGGCCTTACTTCATCGCTTGCTGCATAAGGGCCTTGCTGGTATCCGATGGCGGTTCTTTTTCACACGGTAGGTATGCTGAAGCCATGTAAAGGTTAGCCCCGTTCGTCCTTCCGCATAGTGCTACCGTTAAGTCACTACTGCTCCAATGAGAGAAAAAGAGAACATTAAGTCCAGTTCAACCACGATACAGTTTCTCGACTTACCCAAAGTCTGTGGGACAGGGAGGTGATGTCCGCGGACGTTTAGTCCACAAACCCTATCACTCACGATCCCGGGCTCCTCGATGAGTGCCAGTTCAACCCTCTGCTTTTCCGTTAACCGTGTTAGGTCAACCGTACAGACTCCAAGGGGTGCAGATTAACATCCTTCTCCGCTCCTTCTCCTGGAATGAATGCTCTGATGCATGGCGAATCTCTTTTGCTTTTATCTCTTCTTATTGTCGTGGAACAAGACTCACGAATGCGGACACGACATTGCGCAACAATTCGCCCTATGTTCGCCGCACTTGTCCGGCGCCGCCAAGTTTTAACGCGCGCTTAGTTTGCGCTCAAGTCAGCTGCGCGCTACTTACTCCGTCCAGATTGCCTGCGCACCGGGTACGTTAGTGCCTGTTTGGACACACTCTGTGGGCTTTTAAACCACAAGCATGCCACGCCCTCTAAAAGTCTCCTAGGTCCCTGCTTGATAATCGCTTGATATTATTTGTCTGCAAGTATATGCTAAGTTACAAACCTATACGTCTAGAAATACGTGAGCCAGCAGCAGGCAAAGTTACAACGTAATTGTGATTTTGGTGGATGAAGGAGGCGTGGCATCCAAAAATATTTGATAGCATTGTCTTTATATTGTAAATAGGAACCTGCATGCCAAAATTGGAGTCAGTAGTTGTTATATTAACCGAGATATTCGCCAAAAACATGTATCTTTTTACGAGGTATGTCTGGTTTTTCGCTTATTGTGGGAAAATGGGGCGTGGCATATAAAAAAGGAAACAAACTTGTATTGACTGACTAAATATGTTATCGATACTGACTAAGTTTGAACTTTTAGCTCTTACCATCTCTGAGATCCTTTCGTTCATACGGACAGACGGACAGCGGGACAGACGGACATGGCTATATCGACTCGGCTGTTGATGCTGATCAAGAATATATATACTTTATGGGGTCTGCCACGCCTCGTTCTGCCTGTTACATACTTCTGACAAACCCAATATACTCCACAGAGGGTATAAAAACAGCAATTGCACTATCCAAATGGGAAACAAGAATAGCTGAGACCAATCTGCACAGGAGAGGAGATAATTTAATTGGTTGAAGTTAGCTTTGTTTAAGCAGCGGATAGGTATACTTTTCTCAGGTGCTGGCATTACTGGTCTAGAAGGTAAAACAAAGGATAAATGAAGAGTGAGATGAAATAATTTTTCGGGATTTCGTGATTCATACAAATGTTGTCTGGAAAAAGTCAATTTTCCGAAAAACGGGCAAATAAGATTAATATCCTCGTATTATATACATATTGAAGAACAACCTTGTTGTAAATAATAACGACAATCCAACATAATTTTACTCCACGAAACATAACAAGTTTGAGGTTAGAATCGCTAAAAACATCACTTTACAAAAACACATATAAAGAAAGACATACCACAAAAAACAAGTATTGCGTGATACACTTATTTTATAAATACTATCAACTTCGTATTCCATTTTAATTTGCTTAAATATTCGAAGAACTACAACAAATACTTCTGTTTCAAATTTGTCTTATTTACAAAGCATTCATAACCAATGTTTGCGATAAATGATCAGCTGACTTCCAAGGCTCCACAAATTCGCAGGGCTTCGATTTCAAATAATCTACTATGCTTTTTAACTGCCCTAGTTAATATTCTATTGGAATAAAATACTATTTTTGCAAAACTCTTAAAAAAAAATTTGAATTTCTGCCATAATTTTTGGCATTTGGACCAGTGTGCAATGTTCGCCATTATAGTGTGTCGACGTAGAAGACTGGTTCCCAGTAAGGTTGACAAAAATAAAATATCACGGGTTTGGTTTTGAACATTTGTTGCACTTTAGATAAAGAAGCAATTACAATGCACATTTTTACTTTTCACAAGAGTAAGAGGAAGAGAAAACAGCGATTGGAAAGATGTCAATTACACCGATCGTTGTGCCAAAAAGAGTAAATTGTATCGATAGTAGAACTATCGATATCGCTTACATTGGAGTTTGCGTTAACAGACGCAAAACGGAATTAACATTTCGCGTCATCGATATCGGTCACAGACATCTTCCCTCGCCTTGCAGGATTGCAAGAAATCAAGGCATGCAAGATCCGGATAGAATCCATTCAAAAGCCGTATTTTGGGCTAGGAGCAGACCATTCGTGCTCGGGAGGATACCCGGCAGAATGACGTGAGGATACATATCTGCCCCAATCACGATGCTGACTGTCCCTGGCCGAGACCAAGACTCGTAGGCCAGCTTGATTCCTTTGAAGGCCTTGGATAAGTCCCTATCATTTGACCGGATTGGCGTTCGTTTTCCCATCTGTGGATCAACTTGGAAGAGGACTTCCTCGTTGTGGTCACTCACGTTGGACCGGATGAACATTGTGCATCCGCCCTCTGAACATATGTTGGTGACGGAGAGGCCAAAAGCCTTTAACAATCCTGCGTTGATTCGGCTGGTCGGGCTGCACGGATCAATCAAGGCTTTGACCTCAAACGTTTTTGCCCCGGTGAACAGCGTGATGTTCGCTATCTTCAGGACGCTGACGACCTTGTGTTGCATGAGCGTGGAGATAAAGCAGAGTGTGGTGATCCCCACCGCACTTCTTGCACCCGTCCTTGCTTTTGCAGGACTGCACAGAGTGTTGATGGGCCAGGCAGTTGGAGCAGTACTTGTTGATTAGTACCGCTCGCAGACGTTTTTCCACAGTTAATTGTAGGAAGCGTTGGCACTTTTGCAACGCGTGGACCCCTTAACAGACACGGCACCGAAGCGAATTGACTCCGTTGCTTGGAACGCCGGGGCTCTGATCACTTCTGGACGGATGACGGCTGCCCCTGGCTCGGTTGGTGTTGGCTCTCGGGTTACGGGGTTGAGCTGCTCGACGTGATGCCATTCTTTAAGTTTTTTTTTTGCTGCGAATGAATGCAAGAGCGAACTATGTACGGGTTGCGTTAGTGTGTGTGTGGGTGAACTTTCGTAACACATGGGCTTTAGTTGGACAACACAGGTAGGTTGTTCTCCATGGGAAAGAGAATCAACTTGGCTATTGCACTCCGCAAGCCGTAAGGATATCGGCAACACGAACTACTTCCGCCTTGCCGGGACAGACCAGATGAAGGCGGCCGAGCCGCATTTCGCTAACTGGTATGTTGTCCCCCTTGACAATGACCATATAGCCTGGTTTTATATTGGGCACTAGAAATTGCCATTTAGTCCGCTTGTGCAACTCCTTGAGGTACGAACGGAAGAAGAATTGTTGATCAAGAGCCTTAAGTCGTTGCCAGCGGGTTACGCTAGACATAGCATCCGTTTTAATTTCAGGCTCGGCCACGAAGAAGAGAGGGCCACCTATTAGGAGTGTCCGGAAGTCAAGGCAAGTAGATCTGTGTGATCCTCGGACATTGGAGAGAGAGGCCTGGAATTAAGACATGCTTATATCTTGGCTAGGAAAGTGGACAGCTCTTCAAGTGTGTATTTAGTCATGGACATCGACTTGTAAAAGAGAGCTTTGAAACTTTTTACCCCTGCCTCCCACAAACCACCCATATATGGAGCGCTGGGGGGTGGAACTGCCAAGATAAATTTTGATGGGTGTGTTTGCGAGAACCTCAGTACGCACTGCTTCGAAAAAATCTTGTGACAAAATTTGAGCAGCTCCGACGAAAGTCTTACTGTTGTCGGAATACAGCCACTGGGCACACCCGCGACGTGATCCCACCCGTGATACCTGATGTAATTCTTTATGTCGAATAGGTCAGAAAAATCGACGCCTGTATGCGTGATAGGTCTGGAGTAGGTAGTTCACTCAATCGGCATTTCTCCCATCATCTGTGTCTGCAACTTCTTGAGATAAATGGTGCAGACCTTGCACGAATGGATGACGGACTTTACGATCACCTTTAATTTGTGAATCGAAGGTGCTGGAGTATGGAAGTAAGAGCGGATGACCTTCATCGTAGTTCAAGGAGAGTGAGTTGCGGACACGACTGCAGGGTCTTAGGATGCCCCTTTTATCTAGGAAGGGGTTAAAATTTCTGAGGGGACTAGAAACCGGAATCGGCTGGTTTACACGGAGACATGGAAGCTTTGTGAAGTACTCTGTTTGTTGTTAGTCTTTAGTCGTTAGTCTTATCAAGTGTTCTTGAGCCTCGGACAATTCACAAGAACTGAGCTCCGACACATGCCTTGCATAAAGGAAGTCACTCGAAGGGCTCTGTTGAGTTCGGAGAACCTGTCCAGGAGACTGAAAGCGGGAATCTTCGCCACATTGCAGTGAACTGCACGCAGCTCTATTTTAGTCTCAGGAACAGGCTCGAATGCTGTTGGCCACTGTTTACAGGGCAGTTAGAGCCATTCAGGTCCATGCCACCACAGACTGCTGGATATCAGTCGCGGAATCAACAGGGATTTAGTAAGTGCAACTCTGGTCTTGGCAGTCGGTAGGTTGACGGAAATGCTTTGACCGTATTCTATTTGGACGTACACCGCTGCCCCGTAAGCATGTTCTGACGCGTCGCAAAACTGTGATATTGGAACTTCACATTTGGCCGGAACTGAATCCATATTGGTGTACGCAGTTCCTTCAGAATAGGATAACTCCGAAGAAACGCTAGCCACTTGCTCAACATATCCGCAGGCAATTGTTGATCCCATCTCAATTCTCTCAACCGAATTTCTTGCATAAACATTTTTGCTCGGACGATAAACGGAGCCAGTCAGCCGGCTGGATTCAAAAGTTTGGCAATTTGGGACAGGACCTCCCGTTTTAGATAGGAAGGTTGCAGCGGAAATTCTGCCGGGGAAAAGAAGAGCTCATCGGAGTGAGCTAGCCAACGAATTCCTAACGTTTTCGCCGTGACAGAGTCTTTGAGCTCAAGGCAATTTGCACATTGCCGATGCTCGAGAGGGATATTCATTAGACATCCCCTTGAATTGGACGTCCCTTTTCTCAGGGGGAAACTGGCAACGCCATTAATCGATTTGCACTATGAGGTCGGATTGAACTGTGGGCCCTGAATGAAGTATATCATTTAGGCTCTTGCCGTTTAAGGACGAACACGAAGCATTGAAAACGACTTGAACCCTTATGGTGGTGCTGTCGGGCTTGAGCACAGCGTGATGAAGCAAGTAGAAGTTGCGGCAAGCAGCGTGCTTTGGATTTACTGGTCTCATGTGATCGAAACCCAAGTATTCTTGCAGCACTGAGTTGTACTGCTCTTTGAATGGAAGGTTCTTTGACAATCGACTCTCCTTCTTGAGGAATTGAGCCAGCGCAATTGACCTGGAATACCCGAGGTCGATATTGCCTGGCTCTTGAAAAGGTAGAGTGAATATATATTTGCTGAGTGATCCCTTTTAACGGTTCGGACTAAGTTGTCCTCACATATAGAATCAGCTTCCTTTGGCAATTTGGAAACAATATTCTCCACCTCCCAAAATTTGGAGAGGAGATTGTCGAGTCTCGTTTCCTCACTAAACGACACTCGGGTGGAGAATGAGGAGACCGTTTTTCGAGATTGGCCCTGTGAGCATCCATCCAAACACGGTTTCTTGGCCCAACAGGGTTCCACAAATGTTCTGAATTGAGCCTCTTAATATTATAGACGGAAGAATATCAGCGCTTATTAGAATATCAACTTGAGAACTCTTGTAGAAGTAAGGATCAGCCAACTGGATGTTCGGCAGATTCTTTAGGATATCTGTTGATATGGAAGTGGATGGTAATTTGCCTGCAAGGTTAGGAAGCACTAGAGCCGAAGCTTCGATATGGAGCTTCGGCTTCGTAGGGGAACCAAGTGTAAAGTGGCAGATTTTTTTAGCTTGGGCGGATGCTGATTCAATAAGCCCGGAAACTTGGGTTCGTGCGGATTGGAAGAGCAAGTTAATTCTGCGGAATAATCGCTCAGAGATAACTGTTGCTTCTGGCCCTGAGTCGATTACTGCTCGGGCAGTGTATGCAGCTCCCAAATGGCATACATCAATCACCGCCGTGCCTAGAAGGTCACCCTACAGGTTAGCAGCAAAACATGTAGGCACGTCAGCGGGTTGAACAGATGTGGACTGTACATTTGGACCAGTACTTGGACTGCTAGAACCCCGACGAAGCAGGGTATTGTGAAGCCCCTTTCAAGTGAAACAGTTAAGAACACTGCTATATTCTCGCAATCGGTGTCTTTTAGCAAAACAGTACAGGCACAGCGTCATTTGCTTTATCTTGAATTTGCTCTGTCTTGAACGGACATTTGGAGGAAACGAAGACATAGACGCACTGGGTGATTTTCTTTGAAGCAGAAGTCGCATTTTCTATTCTTTGCTCTCACTTGTGGCTCAAAAGAATTCACCCGTTTGGGAGCCGAGGGGACTTTCGGCTTTGCACCAGACAACTGGGATAGGGGATTTGGCTTGTCATCTTCCGCCCCAAGTATCTTTCAACGAGCGATCGATGATGTGCTCCGCGAACAGATCGGAAATATATGTTATGTCTACGTTGACGACGTTATAATCTTTTCCAAAACCAAGGAAGACCATATCAGAGACATTGAATGGGTCTTGAAAAACCTTAGGGACGCAGGCATGCGAGTATCCCAAGAAAAGTTTAAGTTTTTCAAAACAAAGCGTAGTAAATTTGGGATTAACAGTATGCAGAGGTGGAACTCAGTCTTCGCCCGATAAGGTGAAAGCTATTAAGGACTTTCCCAGGCCAAAAACTTTATTTGCTCTTAGGTCATTTTTGGGCCTAGCACGTTACTGCTTTGTAGCAGGCTTTGCCAGCACTGCAAGGCCGCTAACGGACATTCTGAAAGGCGACAATGGCAAGGTTAGTGCCAACTTTTCAAAAAAAGGAATGATTGAATTGTCACCAGACCAAAGCGAGGCCTTCGAAAAACTAAAAAACATACTGGCCTCCGAGGACGTAATGTTGTCCTACCCAAATTATAAAAAGCCCTTTGACCTCACAACTGATTCGCCTGGCTGCGGGCTGGGAACAGTACTGTCTTAAGACGGCCGCCCCATAACAATCATCTCGCAAACATTGCGAGGCAACGAGGTAAATTTTGCCACAAATGAGCGTGAACTTCTCGCCATTGTATGGGCACTCAAAAACCCTAGGAACTACCTGTATGGTGTAAAGAATCTCAACATCCATACAGACCACCAGCCATTAGCCTTTTCGGTATCGGACAAGAAACCGAATGCCAAAATAAAGCGTTGGAAAGCTTTCATTGATGAGCACAATGCGAATATAATTTATAAAACCGGAAAAGAGAATCTGGTAGCAGACGCACTATCGCGTCAAAATGTCAATGCGTTAGAGGACTCGGCAGATTCCGATGCCGCTTCTATCCATAGCGAGGAATCCCTCATACCATTGAATCCACAGAAAACGCGAAGCAAATACTTAGAGACTATTTTTTTTCCAAAAATTGGTCGCTTAACGTCAGAAATAGCTGCAAACTGCAGAGTTTGCACTATGAGTAAACACGATCGACACCCCAAAAAACAAGAAATAGGGAAAACACCAATACCGACCTATGCCGGGGAAATGTTACATATAGATGTTTACTCCACCGCTGGCAAATACTTTCTAACTTGCATCGACAAGTTTTCCAAGTTCGCTGTGGTACAACCTTTACGGTCCCGCGCAATTTTGTACATAAAAGCCCCACTTTTGCAGCTTTTAAATCTGTTTCCCAAGACGGAAAAAATTTACTGCGACAATGAAAAATCCTTGAACTCAGAAACCATTAGATCACTGCTTAGCAATAGCTTCGGCGTAGAGATTTCAAACGCCCCACCCCTACATAGCTCCTCTAATGGCCAAGTCGAGCGGTTCCATGGCACCCTCGGAGACATAGCGCGTTCATATAAGCTGGAAACGCAGGTGGAAGACGTGGTCGAGAACATTTTACTTGCAACCGTCAAGTACAACAGGTCAATCCACTCGGTGACAAACGAGAGGCCTATAGACATAATACACGTAACTTCCAAAAGCAAAGCAACGCAGGTTAGTGGAAAGATCGCATCAGCACAAGAAAAGACACTTGACCTAATGAACAAAAATAGGATCTACAAGTCGTATAGAGCAGGAGAAAAGGTCTGGGGAAAAAACAACCTGAGGTTAGGAAACAAGCTATCACCCTATTCACAGAAGCAACAGTAGAAGCAGACCTAGGTAAGACGGTTCTCATTAAAGGGAGGGTGGTCCATAAGGACAACCTTAAGTAAATATTTTGAAAAAAAGGGTAAACCCTTCTAACAATTTTAATGCACAACTTTTACATTTTCTCTAGGTTAGGATATTTTTTCGGTTTAACAATGGCAGCCATGACTCTGACTGAAGCGACACTAAAAGTTAACGGAACTTTCCTCGCTACCTACGACGATCACGTCTTCTTGAACGGTACCCGTTTTGTGATCCAACGAGGTATTCTGATGAAGAAGCCTGCCGTTTCTACCTTAGCCGTGGTCAACGTCACTCTCTTCAGAGAGCATCTGAGCCTTCCATTCTTGCACGACCTAAGTCTAAAGAACCTTCAGTATATCGGGGACTTTAGATCGAAAATGTCATCCGAATGCCGCCGCGACAAAGTTACAGCCGAAATCCGAAACTCGCACGCGCAACCAGCCCGATGACCCGTTGCAGACGCCGACTCAGCATTCTGTCGGAATTCCAGCTAGCAGCGGCGGCTTTGCGGTCAGATGCGGTTTGCCGTAGAATTCAGTTTACATTTGTTTCTCCAACAGCTCAAACGAGTTTGAAATAAAAAACGAATAAAATAAAGCAAGTCTTCTTTTAATTTATATGCTAAGTTACAAAAATATATGCTAAGAAATAAGTGAGCCAGCCGCTTGCAAAGTTACATAGAAATTGAGCTTTTGGTGGGCGTAGGAGGCGTGGCATCCAAAAAATTTTGATGGCATTATTTATATATTGCATCAGGCAACCTGCATGCCAAAATTGGTGTCCCTAGGTGTTATAGTTACCGAAATATTCGCCAAAAACATGTATTTTTTCCGAGGTATGTCTGGTTTTTCGCTTATTGTGGGCGAATGGGGCGTGGCATCAAAAAAAGGAAACAAACTTGTATTGACTGACTAAATATGTGGTCGATACTGACTAAAACGGATATTGTAGCTCTTACCATCTCTGAGATATGTTTGTTCATACGGACAGACGCACAGACGGATATGGCTGCCACGCCTCCTTCTGCCTGTTACACCCTTTTCACAAACCCAATATACCCCTCAGAGGCTTTAAAAAATGTCAAAGATATTAGCAAGTATCGATACTTAATATTTTGATAACACATGTTGCTACTTTAACAGAAAGTATCAAATATCGTTCTCGATACATCGTTATAAAATTTTTATATAATATGTAGCTACAATGCGATATAACGCGATACATATGTAGATAGATATTGTAGAACAAATTTTACGGCTGACTTTTTAAATTAACTAAAGAATATATTAATTTATAGTAATTTCTCAATGTGCTTAACGGAATTCTGTTATTTAGCAGCGCTATTGAGTTGTTGCTGTTATTGTTCTATTAATAAGGGAAAATTAAACAGCTGATTTGAAATATGTACATATGTGTATCGCTGTAAAACAAGAAACAAAACAACCGGCTAAATAGAAATTTAATTTCAATATAGGTTATTGAAATTGTGCAAGTAAATGGAATAAGAAAAACATTATTTGTTTTATTTTCCCAAAAACAATTAAATTTTAATGTTAAGAGTAGTCTTGCAACTATTATATCATATGGCAACTATATCGGTGGATATATATATCAAACAATCAACTTTTTTTAAGTGTTGTTTTATAACTATTACATGGTATGACAGTTATAAGATATAGTGGTCCGATCAGAACCAAAATCGGTCGGCATATGCATCTAACAACAAAGTTTTTTATACTAAGACTATTTGACCTTTGAACACGAAACCACACCCTTCCACTCAAAATTTTGCAAAAAGCCGTCTTATTGCACATTGAAGTTATGAGAGATACGTTGTGTGCAAATTTCATGCATATATGTAGCTCTTGTGGTTTGGCCTGGGCGGTAATTGTAAGTCAGTCAGTCAGTCAGTGAGGACAAAGAGTTTTATATATATAGATAACAACAAATATTTTTTCTATATTTACTAGTTATACACACAAAAATCTCTCGTTTGCTGCCATCAGCGGCAGTACTATTTATGTATTTAGGCTAAGACAATCATTTTCAATAAACCACAGACACATTCTTCATATACGAACACACATGGATGGTTGTGCATAAATATTTATTTCCATAAACCTCCACAGCCAAAAGGACAATCAACATATATAGCAAGAGACCCGTCTAAGGCGAAAAGAACTGGCCTCGGTTGACTGTCAAGTTTTCAAGTTCCTCAGGCCATCATATTACCAAAAGCGAACATCCCAACTTACACACTTCAACAGGAGCATTCTAGCTTATAAAATAAGGCAGTCAAAAAATGCAATAAACGCTTTTAGTGTTACTGCCAGCACTTAGTAGGGATCCCTATTCCTTTTAAGACGCTTTTACGAGGACCTGGAAAGTCTCGCGAACATTAAACTAGAGGATATGGTGCATCTATTTAATGCCAAAGATGGGTCTCTTTCATTCAAGTCCCAACCATCGGCCCTCCAATCACCTAATTTTTAACCTACCTTTTGTCAATTTCTATTGCTGTCGGACATCACAATGGTACAAGAAGCCTCCGGTTGAGCTCACCCACTTATCGGCTATTCAGTGCCACTAAACTAACTTAACCTTCTAGTGGGTCTGATCGGAACCATCTGTCTTGATGAAAATTGTACTAAGAACACCATAAACACCTATGATTAAGAGTAGGACTTACAAAATTGTACATGGGGATTGTGAAATTCTTTCCATCCTTGCTTTATAAAACCCAAAGCACAAAAGTCTCGAGTTGCAACAAATGAAATATGCTTGTCAAACTGTAATTCTGGTCCAAGAGGATACCCAAATCGGTGACCAACTCATTTCCTTCAAGTGTATATATAATGTATATATTACATAATTATTCAAAAAAGAAATGTACGATTTAATAGGTTTACAGGAAAGTTGTCTAGAAAGTGAAAAATTGACAAAGAAATTATAACAAATTGCAATTTGAATTATATTACAATTAGTTGACGGACTTAGTCAATCGCAGAAATGTATTTGGTGGCGTGAAACTTCGAACGATGAAACTGTTCAAGATACAAAGGCTTTAGTGGAAAGCAGATTTTTTAACCCCTTAAATAGTCTTTGCGTATGGTAAGATATTCATTACAAGGCCAATGTCTTTCATCCTTGCGGAGATATGGTGGCTCTTCTAGCCAAACGAAATGAATGAGTTCATGAACGTCACAAACCCTCAACGACAAATCGGCTGAAGTCGATAATGTCGGTCCAAGTCTCCAAGTTACGTTATTGGTTATCACATAGGTGACTGCAACCCGTTTGGTTAAAAACTTTTCTACTAATGAAAGAGAATTATTTACCAATGTGGTACGATTTCTAATTCAGTCAAGGAATGCACATTTTCGATTCGCCATTTTTTTTTTTTTTTTTTTTTACATATGTATTATTTATTGGATCTTTTCTTATAAAGGGTGGTTAAATTTCAAGGGCCGATGTTGATTTTCAATAAAACACAAACTATTTAGGAAATTATTGTAATTTTATTTTATTATGATATATTGGTATTACTCAATTATGTATGGAACAAAATATCGACGAAATGGGCACCGCGACCTCGGCGGCACACCTCCATCCGATAGTCCAAATTTTCGATGACGCTGAGGCATAATGGAGGTTCTATGTCGTTAATGTGCCGAATTATCTCATCCTTTATCTCTTGAATTGTTGCTGGCTTATCGACGTACACCTTTTCTTTCAAATAACCCCAAAGAAAAAAGTCCAACGGTGTCAAATCACATGATCACGATAAGCCAGCTGGGTTGGTAAGTGAAGGCGGAATCGACTGCACAATCTTGTGAGACCTCTAGCGAGGTTATTAAGATGCGATGAAATCTTGCTGAGGTATTTTTCCTTTTGCCCCATTATTACTTCCTTGACCGGTAGAATATGTAAATCTCTATGTATGTTTTCATTTCGAACATAGCACTACGGTGGTTCTCAAGATCTTGGTCTGTGCTCTCTGGATGAAATGAAGAGCCAGCTGTGAGCGAGTAGGGCATCTGGAGCGGCTGAGAATAGCTGAGTCATCAGCAAAGGTGGAAATTGTTAGACGACTGCTGGTGCGGATGTCAGCTGTGAAGAGGACGTATAGTGTTGGACCAAGTAAGCTGCCTTGTGAAACAATAGTATGTTCAATAGTATGTTCGTCGGACATTGCAGTGTTATTTAAGTGATTATTTTGATTGCTATGATATAAGCATTTGTATTAAAAGATTTTGATTGTGCATTAAATTTTGCATAGTTGTACGCATGAATAACATGGACTCTGTCATGCTTTGCTGTAGGTCATAGCTCTCTTCAATTTTGCTTTGTTGTTGTTCCGGCGGCTTGTCGTCTTGTTCCACATTTAGATGATGCGATGTATTAGGAGGCATCAGTCTTATACGCGCTTGCGTATATCAGACGAAAATGAACTGTTTTTGACTTTTATTATTATTTTTTATTATTACAACTATCACTTTTTTTAAATTAATGTTTTGAACTAAATGCACCTCATAGATAAGATGTAGAGTTGTATTAAAAATCTTTAATTCGTGTATCTTCAATTTAATTTTCTTTTAATCAAAAAAATATTATCTGAATACTTACTCAATTAAATTTTCCTATAATCAAAGTATTAATTTTAAAATACTGGCTCAGGGTCGCGCAAGCTCGACTGTTATACGAGTATGCATTACTTGTTTTTGCTTGGGTCTTTGTTTTTCGGACAGTTACCCGAGTCGTTACGCACGCTGTGCTCAGTGAACAGTAGGTTCTTGTATGTCCGTATTCTCGACAGTTTGCACATTGAAGCGGACCGTTTTTTTATGAGGTTCTTCAACAATAATTCTGCGGTGCAATAGATACTGAAGTTTGTCCTGAAGCGCCTTGCGAATTTCATCTGGTGTTACATCAGACTCTAAACCTTTTAGTACGACTTGAAATCCCTTGCAGCTTTTCAGTTGGTATGTATAATAGTTCTTGTTTTTTTTTTCTTTAAGTACTTTATCAGGGTTGGGGGTTGTCGACCTCAAGCAGTCAGATTACATAAAGGTGATAGTCAGTAGCGACGGAGACGGGGTGCGGGTAATTGACACTATTGAGAGGCAAGAGTTATTTCGTTGCAAAGAGAGCCGACGCTCGTCTTGCACGGGTTGTCGTTGGGCACGAATTTCGATTTGATTCATTGTCTTGGAAAACTTTTATTTCTTTTGTTTTTTTTACTCTTGTGTTAGTTTATGAGAGCCTTAGAACCAAACATTTTTTCTTAGTTAATAAATTGTGCATTGTTACTGCACTAAGTGTCTTTTCGCGATATCGTTTCGAAATACGTATATTTAGACTAAAATAGGGCTAACGGGTACGCTTCGCACAGATTGAGTCTGGGAATCGACTGTGTTACGAACGCAGCGCCATCGGCCTTTTCAGTATCCGAATCGCCATCATTGATACTTTTCTTGATTCCGCCTTCTTTCATTAAGTTGGGATGGTCTCTAGAACTATTTTTTTGCAATTGAAGTTGCCCGAATACAGAATAAATAAAATACTAATTTTAATGTCTACGTAAGGGTATATCGGTTCAGACAGACCCTAAGAAGCGAAAAATTGAGATCCCTCTGAATAGTAGGTCCAACTATCAAGAAATCATAAAGTGAGTCTGACGATGCTGTCTTACACAACACGTTAAACACTACTTGACATTTGAAGAAACTGCTACTCAGGATGCACTACTGTGGAATGACCTTATGCGGTCCTGGTGGAACTACAGTACCTAGGACAGACATGCATTCAAGTTAGAGATACTCTTTATACAACTCACATATATTTCATTGAGTTCTAGCACTTGAAAATCAGTCCCGAACGGTAAGCTGACACCAAAGTGTCATATCAATATGCTATGCTAAATATTTGCCGAAATATTTTGTGCTGGGATAGCCTCTTTCTACCAGTTACATGATTTTACAGCATACAGGGCTTTTGGTTAACAATTTCTTGCCCTGATGCTACCCAACATGCACAGAAATGTTTTTTGTAGCACTAGATCATTCTAATTTGTCCAGTACGCAAATCGAATTATAAGTCTGCTCCCATCAGCAAATCTATTTTGGGTCAGCCAGTTCTAAGTTTTGAGGAAGTCTTCCACCGATAAATGGGAGGATGATAATCGGGCTGCCGATGTCAGTACCCAATACTCGGCAAAATATGCACCAGTCAAATTAACACGAAGCGATAGTACCGTTAAACTCTTGCCCTTGCACTGATCGTCAATAACAATATGATAAACAGATCTGTACAAACAGCGAAAAAGTAGTAGAAACATAGTTCCAAACTATTTTTAATGCTCCTGTGTATTCGTTTGTATTGTATTCAGTAAAGCATGGGCTTGCGAAGCTGATATTTTCCTTAATTTTCTTCATTGATATAGAAAAATCTTAACATAACAGTTCTGATATAACAACATAAGACGCTTTTATCAAGTACCAAAAGATAATTTGAAAAATTTCATTCTTAATAGCCAAAATTCAGTTTCTTTTATTTCATGTGACATCAAAATAAAATAAATTTTAATTTAACATTTTTAGTTTAAGGAAAAAATTATAAATTCATTTATACCCTTATTTTTGTAAATTTCTGTTAGGTTTAGCAAGTATTTATTTTATTAATAACATTCTTCTTTTAACTTTGATTCAATAGTCGGACCCGTCCAAGAAAAATGATTGGTTGGGACTGCTATTGTCTGACGAAAAAGACCCACGACTAGGATCGTAGCGCGTCTCTCGATATTTACTAAATAGGCCACGCTCTTTGTTGATCGGTGTTTGGAATGGCTTTGAAACAGAGGCCGCAGCAACTTTTGGTAAAGATGAATTGGGTGACAACTTAGTATCCGTCAGAGAAATGCTGTTATCTGGCAATAATGTTGGCTTTTGTGATAACAATGGTGTTATTGAATGGCGACGACCCGCCACTGCGTTTAGTTTTGGCGTACTGAAAAGTCGTTTTGGATTCGCAAGTGAAATACTATCTTCTACAATACTGCTGGCATTACTATTTACGGCGTCAACGTAGCCTGGCGTTTTAGTAGTATCAAAAAATGATGACGGCCTATGTGCTTTGTGAACACTTTTCGGTGAGGGGAAGCTGTAAACAAAATTATTTTTCGTTTGTTTTTTTTTTAATTTATCATGAATTTTAAATTTCATTAAGGCATAAACTTACAGATCCATTTCAACAGAGGAAAAGTTTTCCATGGCTGTTCGCCAGGCATGCACATAGGGAAATGCTGCCTGTTCAATCTCCACATGGAAAATAGCATTTAGCACATCCAAGTCGCGTTTCGTAGGCTCCTTTCTTAAAGGCATTTAGAAATTTAAAATGAAACAATAATTATCTTATATGTTAACTAACCCGTAAATATAAAGCTCGTATCGCGATTCATAGGCGCAAGATAAGTTTGGCGTGCGGCTTTCTGGCGGTGTAAAAAATACTTCTTCATCCTCACTACTGTCACTGCCCCCACACTCAAACTGTTAGTCAATAAAAAATATTATCAAAATGTATATTAAAAAAATATATTAAAAATTTTCTTACAAAGAACAGTTCATCGTCACTATCAATATCAACGTCACTGTGCTTTTCATTGGTGCGATTGGCGTTAGTTTTAGCTACAGACTGAACGACCGTTGCTATTGACGTGGTGGTAACTGCGGTCGCTTTAGAAGTGTTTCCAACATCTTGCATCTGAGCACGTAAAGATTCAGTACGCTTCCGCCGACTTGTTTTTCGGCTAGGATTCGCATCCCATACACAAGTGCAGCCCAGCTCGATCTGCCAAGCTGCCGAGCACAATTCTTCGGTCTTAAGTGCATCTGGCAGCTGAACAGTTGGTACCTGTCCCAACATTCCAAGCATGCTGACGCATACACAATGCAAATGCTCTCGACGGTCGCCATTTAGCTGTAGTAATTTGCGTAGAGTTTGTATCAGCTGATAACGTAAAGCCGCACTAACTTCTATCGAGTGACCAATATAGCTGGCCACGAGGTGAGCTATACGCGAGTGCACTTTAGAAAAATCGACAGTAAAAAAGCGTGTATCGTCCTTGAAGCTTACAATAAGAGATTTTAGTCGTTTAAGCTCGGAAAGCAATGTATCGTTAATGGACACAATGCTGCTTATGTTGTTAATGAAGGTTTTCGTTATGCGCTTTGCAAAAACCTGCAATGACTTCTCCACACAAGTGTAAGGTGTCATCACTTGGGTAATGACATCACCATCGACTGCGATATTAGCTGTAGTACGATCTGTTATTAGATCTAGGTAGTGTTGGATTTGCGAAAAGTTCCACACCTGATTTGATTTTTCAGACAACAATGTGGTTTGCGTCTGCTCAAATTGAGACGATAGATAACTCTCTAGGCGTGCAAGGCCATTGATCGATGCAATATCTATGAAAGTGTCGAGAAAGTCCCAATATTCGCGCCACTCCAATTCTTCTTGACGAGCCAGTTGTCGACCAACTACTTCTAACCCTTTTTCAATGTCGGAGTTTTTAATATGACGCTCCCGAAAGCTATCATTCAGATTGGACATATTTAAACTAAAATCCAAAGCGCTCCCTGGTGATTCATTTACATATGGAGACGAATTGATGCTGCGATATTCCAAAAACAAATCCGGCCTCATTTGCCGAATTGGTGATAAATGTATGTCAGTCACATTTTTCAATGCACTTGGGCTCCCTTTAACGGCGGTATTATTGTTATTTTCAACATTTTCTATTTCATTATTTTGAAGTAACTTCGCCTGATGTGACTTGTGATTGTCGTTTGGCTCATTACGTGATTTATTTGGCGTAGTAGGGCTAAAAAGGACGCGCCGGCCAGCTGATCTTTTGAGCGTACTTTTAATAAAATATGAATTGCTTGGGGACTTCATGGGTGAAATAAAAGGTGAACAATGTAAGGGAGATATCACATTGCTTCCTATGCGTGGAGGCGTCTTCCATCGTCGAAAGAAATTAAATGCTTGTTCACGTGGCATTGGACCAGCCAATGCACTGATTGTTAGGTCTACATTAAGCCGATCACTCTCACCTGTCTTGAACTGCATAATCTAAAAAATTAAAAACATTGAAAAACTAAAATCTTTAAAATTTTATATTACCGTACCGGCGGCTCATTAGGCGTGAAAGGTTGTCCAACATGGGGTGGTAGTTCGTTGTGAACCGCACGAAAAACAGGCACATAATGTGGCTCTGACAGAAGCAGTTCCAGTTTATTGTATACTTTCGGGTCAACATTCTGGACTCTCTGACATATTATCTAAATTGAATATTAAGCAAAATGAGTTTCACGTTATAGATATAACTTACTTGGATAAATTTAAAAATGTAGGATCAGTAATCTTTTTCATGCCTTTGCATACACTTGCACACTTGCACATACATATAGCATATGTACATATTCCACAAATTCTCCTTGGACTTCATTCTTAGTACCGTGATCACAAAATTGCGACGCAGATCGTCGGTTTCTTATGAAATAAGTATATGTGCATTCTGCTAATATTGTGTTTTATTGCATGGTCTAGGGTTCAAGCGTACACAACACAAATTATTTTTGAATTAGAAAGTGAGAAAAACAGTTAAAGCTGTAGTTTGAGCTCAACACTTTTGTTAGTTTTGTGATTACACGTTAGAAGGCCCCGTGGATCACATTTGTCGAACAAAGACCAAGGTCTGATCATAGGACTGGCCGAAGCTGGGAAAACCATAACTTATATTGTTGCCAGTGTGAATATGCATAGAAATACAATAGCCAATATCCGAAAAAACAAAGAAAACAAGTAAGGAAAATTACAGTCGAGCTTGCCCGACTGTAGAAGACCCTGAGCCAGTATTTTAAAAAAAATACTTTGATTATAAGAAAATTTAATTGAGCCAGTATCCACATAATATTTTTTTGATTAAAAGAAAATTAAATTGAAGATACATGAATGAATGAATTTTAATACAACTCTACATCGTATCTACATATGTATGTGATGCATTTAGTTCAAAACATTAATTTAAAAAAAGCAATAGTTGAAAAAAATAAAATATGGACAGTAATACTGTTTTCTCCTGTAGGCGGAAGGGCGTGGCATTTAAAAAAGTGTTTTTTTTTTTCAAAAAAATCAGGAATTAAAAAAAAAAAAGTAAAAGGGCGTGGCATTTAAAAAAGTGTTTTTTTTTTCAAAAAAATCAGGAATTACAAAAAAAAAAAAGTAAATTTTCTTTAGTTGAAAAAAACTTTGCGCTACCGAGGATCGAACCCTAGTTTTCCTGCTCTTCGCAGGCGAGCACTCTACTCCCTACGCCACCACACTCTTTTGAGAGCGGAGGCTTAAATGCATAACTAAGTAGAATTCAAAATAAATCATCGTCGAATGATTTTCTTTGGAATTTTGGCCAAACAAATTTTTAGCCGAAGAAAGTAAACTTAACTAATATTAACTAAATTTAATTGAACTGTTTTGATTATTTTTCGACTGATTTGTATTTGTAAGCAAACTTTCTTTTCGAAAAAAATAATTCGCCTACAAAATGTTATCTATACAGCATTTTGTTAGCAATTTGTGGGCAAAGGGGGCGTGGTATCCAAATTTGTTTAAGCGGAATATGTTTATATGGTATCCAATATCATGCATACCAATTTTGGGCTTTCTAGCATTCGTATTAAAAAAGTCAAAAATCGAGATACTCCCACTGTTTCTCTAATTGTGGGCAAAGGGGGCGTGACATCCAAATTTGAAAATAAACTTGATCTGCGTAACAGAGCTACGAAGCTTCTGCAAAAAGAATGGAATCTCTAGCTATTATACTTGCTGAGAAACAGGCGTTCATACAGACGGACAGACAGACAATTTTCGCACAAAACCATTAGTCCCTTTTGCTCTTTTTTAAAGAGCTCAGGGTCTAATTACGGAAAAAATAAGAGAACCGGCCGACCTACCGACATTGATAATCGCTGTAGAAGGCAAAATCGACGACTGGCCGTTGAAGACAGCATGTCATGTACTGAAATTAAACGTCACTTACAGCTAAATGTGTCCAGTAGACGGGTTAATCAGATTTTGAACGATAACGACACATAAGACACACAAGCTATTGAAACGTCACATAACCGGTCGCCTAGCATTTATAAATATTTTTCAGAAGAGTTTTAAAACGTTATTTTTCCCGATGGAAAAATATTTAACTTAGACGGGCCAGAAAGTTTCTAAAAGTATTGGCGGGATATTGATGATATGGGCAACATTTGGATAGGCCTGGAAGTCTCCACTATGTTTTATATCCACGAAAACAAATGCAGAAATATATATAGAATATTTAGATACAAAACTTATTGACTTTGCTGGAAACCTATACGGATATGAGTGGACTTTCCAGCAGGACAACGCGCCAATTCATACTGCGCGGAATATTTTTTTTGGAAAAAAAAAATACATGATTTGAAATGGCCTGCTTTCAGCCTGGACTTAAATCCGATTGAAGATCTATGGGGAATATTGACACGCAAGGTCTATAAGAATAACCGCCAGTTTGACACTGTAAAGGACCTTAAAAAGGCAATTTAATTTTACTTTACTTTTACCATTTTGCACTTATACTTATTTTATATGAATTTGGACGTTGAAGTAGTACTAAAGGCAGTACTTTCAAGTGGCCCCCACGACACCAACCACGGGCTTGTTTTCGCACGAACCGTAATTAATCAACATAAATACAACGACGAAAGTCGCAAACAATAAACAATAAACAAATACAAATACTAGTTACTAAGCATAAACATAATTAAAATAATCTATAAACTAGAAAGATGACTGAGAAGTGAAGATTTTAGAGTAGTGGTAGTTGAAGAATTACATACCACACGATAAAGGTTATTATATGAAGAACATAAAACTCGAAAGGGGTTATGAATAGAATAGTTAGTAGTACAGATTTGAAGTGACAGTGGTTGAAAGTTTCTAGTGGGTCTGATCGCAACAGCAAAACTAATTTGGCTAAATAATTCAGACGAATCAATTTCACTATTTATTAGTTTGTGCATAAATATTACACCAAGCAACAAACAGGGCTCTCGGGGAGCTCCTTCAGCTCAAGCCTATCAACTCCATCTCTGTCTTACCAAATAATTTTATATGCAATGTTAACAACAACAACATTATTATACCACTGTGATCAGAGCGTTCCCTACTAAAGCGACGCCTTAAATAAATATTCCCTGTATCTCTAGCCACAGAACAGTAATAATCAATTCTTCAGAAGCATAACAGCTCAACCACTTTAACTCAACACCAACAACTAAACTGCAACCTTACACACTCCGCACACTATCTAAAAAAAAAAAACAGAATTAGGATAAATAGAACATGTTCTAAAAATATATCCCGCATCGTTGCACCTAATAAAAACAAGAAAGAAAAGGTCAGTCGGGCATACCGACCGGGAGCTTCGTTTCCAATTATATGAGTTCAAATTGAAGTAGCTGCTATAAAAACTTAACATTCACACATATTTGTTTGCTTGTGTCCAAAGCTCAGTGCAATGCACGTGGCTGTCTTACTTGAAAGTAACGATTTTCGTTGTATTTAAAACTTTTTTCGTTTGTTAATATTTGTCTCCAAGTATATGCTAAGTTACAAAACTATACGTTAAGAAATAAATGAGCCAGCCGCTTGCAAAGTTACAAAGAAATTGTGCTTTTGGTGGGCGAAGGAGGCGTGGCATCCAAAAATGTTGATGGCATTAACTTTATATTGCATCAAGCAACCTGCATGCCAAAATTGGTGTCCCTAGGTGTTATAGTTACCGAGATATTCGCAAATAACCTGTATTTTTTCTCGAGATATGTCTGGTTTTTCGCTTATTGTGGGCGAATGGGGCGTGGCATCAAAAAAAAAAAAAGATTCTTGTATTGCCTGACTGAATATGTGGTCGATACTGACTAAAACGGATATTGTAGCTCTTACCATTTCTGAGTTCTGTTTGTTCATACGGACAGACGGACGTCAACATACGGCTGGTCCGATCGCAATGGGTGATATTGTCTTTGAAAGGTATTTTAAATAGATTTCGTCTTGCTTATTCAGATTTCGATTTACATTATTGCAAATTGGGTATTGATTGGGCAACGATTCCCATCTCTTAACTAGATCGAAACTGTCAATCCAGTCATATAGATAGGTTTTGAGCGATAAATATCCCTTGCATTTTGTTTTTATACTACTTTCCGTCACAAAATTGATATAATATATTTTGTCAGTTAAATATATAATCTCGTCACAAGATAGAAACCGACTTAAGAGGTTTTTTATATGACAAATATGTAGATATGTAAAGAAATAAATAAACAAACAAATTTATTAGTAACATGTAAATGCCGAAGGCCCTACACTCTCCATTTTAATCAATATGGACTCCATATTCAGTCAGTCAATACAAAAACGTATCCCATTTTTTGATGCACACCCTAGTCACCCGCAATAATTGAAAGACTAAACAAGCTACCACGCAAAAAATACATGTTTTTATCGAATATCTCAGTAACCATAATACATATGAACACTCATATTGGCATGCAGATTGCTAGATGCAACGTATGTTAATGACAATGACATGACAGTTTGGATGCCACACACCCTTCGTCTATAACTCACGAATTTCAAAACATATAGTTTTGTAACTTCCTATTCGTTTAGAGACAAACAATATCATACGATTCTGAAAACAGCATTAAAATCGAATTATAATCAAGAAAGCTATAATACATCAAAAAACGAAAATTTACAGCGGAGCGCAGGCACTTTTATAGCACTGAGCTTAGCTGTAGCGCTGCCGTCACACAAACAGCTTAGCGAGAAAGACATAGAAACACGAGTTGATCGTAAGTTTTTGGAGTGTTAACTCCAATTTAACTCATATATTAGGAAATGAGAGTCACAGGGTAAAACTAGGTGGATAATTAATACTTACGTCTTTGGGAAACATGCCTTCAGTGTTCTTCAGCGACTTGCATTGTGGATAGGAAGTTAGAACTTCAACAACAGCAATGTGACCATTTTTCACAGCAAAATGCAATGGAGTCTCCCCGCGTCCCTTATCCGGCATATTGAGATAATAATCGAGTAAGTTTCTACTCATGGCTGTGCACATTTTGCCACTAGTTTTCTTTCCTGCATACAATTGAGTAAACTCACAATCTGAGATAGTTTTTAGTATAAGCTCTGCAACTAGAGCCTGATTGCCTTGAGCACATATGTGCATGGCATTATAGCGGTATCCCTCTTTCAGGCTGGTAGGTGTGTCACCGCTACTGATCAAGAATCGCGGATTGTCCCAAATAATGCGTTTGATCCGCTCATAATTCCCGACCTCTATTTGTTTGCGAAATTCGACGAGTTCTTGCTTGGTAGGTGCCCGGAATGGTGGACGTTCTGCGGTTATAGACCCACTGACACTACTAATTACAATTCCACAGTTTACAGCAACGACGGAATTGCCAGTACTGACACTTGGCATCGAAAAAATCGCATTGGATGCGCCTTCAGCGGAACAGGACGAATTGCCAGTGCCACTAGGGGGTAAAGTCAATGGATTATCCACACCATTAGAGGATGTCTTAATGCCAACACCGACCGCAGGTAGTTGTACCGGTTCTGCAAAATAAATTTGGTAAATTAAAAAAAAACTTTTTACATGATATGAATCCAATAGATAATCTTAAGTAATAATTTGAAATAAAACTTAAAAAAATACAAACAGCGGAAACTAAACGGATTAAGGTCAACATTTCAAGAAATTCAGGTCTGTATATCTCTAAAAAAATATTTTTTTTTCAAATAATTTTACGACATTTAATAAAATTATATGTAGTACACTAAAACGATACACTAAAGGCATCATTTGCAAAATTTTATTTAAATTTTATGTTCTAAATATTGCTTTAATAAATAAATATACACACACATCAATCTTTACTGTGGATTGCAACAAAAATTTTTACCTCATCTTCGAAATTGCTTTAAAAACCTTAAACACCCAATATCCCCGGCTTGGAAGTAATAACTAATTGCATTCAAGGAATGTTTTTTACTTAAACCAACGTCCCATGTAATAATGTAAATTTAAAAAACAGAATTAAATAAGTGCTGGGTATACTATATCAACTCTCAAATTTATGGCTCAAAAACTCGTTTTCTTTGCTTAAGCAGCAATAAATTTGTATACTACGGCGTACGAAGTACTAGTAGTTTTCTGGGTTTGTCAGAGGCAGTTTGTGTGAAGCAGGCCGAAGGAGACATGGCAGACCCCACTTTTTTGTCTGTTAAAGTATCCAAACGAAACATATACAGTAGGTGCAACATATTTTTTTTATAAATTTGGCGACTAAAATAAATATAAATATGTATATAATAATGTAATATCGAATACGCCGTAGTATCTCACTGTCGGCGTGCTCGACTGTAGCCTTTCCTACTAGTTTTTTTTTAAAACTGTAGTGAATATAGAAAAATGTGAATTCGGACAATTTACTTGGGATTCCTTAATTAACAAAAAAGCTGTCATTCTTAAAATATTTAACCAATTGTACCTTTTAAATAAAATTTGGTATGCATTAGCAAATGGCAATAAATTGTCCACATAAAAATCTCGTGCACCAGATAAAATATCGACACAATTTAATTTCAATAGAAAAGTAATAAATTTTTCAAACAGTCAAACGTGTATTTTAATTTTTACGATAGTTTTCAAATATCTGCACTTTAACACTTTCAGATTGTCCTGTTCTTTGCAATTAAATATTATATTTGTATATATAGAGTAAATACTAAAAGCATTAATCCTAATTTTACAATAAAAAAGGTATGTTAAACATGCATAATTCTCATAGATTTTACAAAAAGTACGCATGTTAATTTTAAATTTATTTTTTTAGACTTCTTCAGCAATTTTATTAGGTTTATAACCTCTTTATGAACACTAAATCTAATATATCAGCAAAATAAACCTCTTAAAATTACTTGTGTGCTCTTATGAATTTATTATAAGCAGTAAAATCTGGTGATATAAAAAATACTTAATATATTTATAGTGAAATGGACTTTATCTAGTCTGTATTTTGGTTAACACATAAATATATTATTTCACAAAGTTTTCTGCAACAAAAAATTGAAAACAAAACTATTACAACCTATTTCGATTGCTTAGTACTGCATTTTGCTCAAAATTGCGTTAACAGAGCAATAGCTATATTAAGCTATTAACAAATCGAAAAAAAAAAAATTTTGGTCGGGTATGCCAACAGCGTAATACCCTCTGAGCTTTGTTTGTGCTTTATATGGGCGAAGGGGGCGTGGCATATTAAAAATTTTGATGGCATTATCTTTATATTGCAAAATTGGTGTCCCTAGGTGCCGTAGTTACTGATATATTCGCTAAAACATGGATATTTCCCGCGGTATGTCTGGTTATTCGCTTATTTTGGGCGAATGGGGCGTTACAGTTGTTAAAAAAAAAAACAAGATTCTTGTATGTTATTGCCTGACTAAATATGTTGTCAAAACTGATTAAAATTAAGATTGTAGCTCTTACCATCTCTGAGTTCTGTTTGTTTATACGGGCAGAAAGACGGTTAGACGAACAGACGGACATGGCTATATCGACTCGACTGTTGATGCTGATCAAGAATATATATACTTATTGGGCTGTCACTCCTCCTTCTGCCTGTTACATACTTTATACAACCCCAATATACCCCTCAGAGGGTATAAAAAAAAAAGGCAAAATAGGGTAGCTTGAAAATTTGCAAATATTAAAAATTTTCACAAAATAAAGTGCATACACCCACTTACTAAAATTAGCAAACAGATTAAATCAAGTTGAAAAACTATGCTAAATATAGATATTTACTAAAAATTCTTAAGAATACTTTAAAAACAATTTTTTTGTTGCTTTAAATTAATTCTTCCTTCAACAGTTATAAAAAAAATGCATTATAGAGTTAACCACTTTCAAATAATTTAACCGCAGAACGGGTGCTACTCATTCAGTGAGCTTTCAAAAAGCGGGTGCTACTCATTCAGTGATCGTACATTGACCCCGTGTCACTCGCTCTGTGAATGAAATTTGAGCGTCCGACACTCGCTCTGTGAATGAAATTTGAGCATTTGACACTCGCTCTGTGAGCGTCTGCAATAAAATTAAGAACGGTAAATAAGGCTCTCTCGTTCTCGCACATTGCAGGAAGCGTGCACACAACCCAGAAAAGGTTTTTGCTTGTGCGTCACTTGGTAGTCACGACTCAGTCTATGCGATTCTCATAAAATATACTTTTTTTGTGATTTTTTGTGATACTTGCTTTTTGAGCGTCGAAAACCAACGCATACTTTTTAATCATCTCTCACAGATTTTTGTAATACTTGAATTTTTGGTAAACAAAATTTACGCCCACATTCAGGTCAAGTGTCTGTGATTTTTGTGATACTCGATTTTTTGGTGAACCAAATTTTCCCTCACATTAAAATCATACTATGACGCTCACTTGTTACTTGAACGATACTTGATTGAAAAAGTAGAGCTACTATACTTGATTTGATTTAATTTTTTGTAGAAGTGAAGTGATTTTTTGTGGAAGTGAACAATCATACTCGAGTATACCCGTTGCAGATGGTATTGAACCCGTGTATATAAATTTTAGGAAGGTTTTTAAAAAATGTATATAAATTTATGAAAAGTGCTTTACCTACACCATGATTGATTCCCGGGTCCTCCGGTTTGCAGTCTAACGACTTATCACTTAAGCTACCAGACACGAGTGCCAAAGCGTTGTTTAACAACAAAGTGCTAAAATAGCAACATCAAATATTTTCTAAATACGATTGGTTTTGATGTACTACTCAGATTCCAACCAAATTTGGTCTGAAAATTTTGGTTTGGATCAGAGAACTGCAACGAAAAATCAAATCAAATCAAGTATAGTAGCTCTACTTTTTCCCATCAAGTATCGTTCAAGTAACAAGTGAGTGTCATAGTATGATTTTAATGGGAGTGAAAATTTTGTTCACAAAAAAATAAAGTATCACAAAAATCACAGACACTTGTGTTGAAATGACGATTTTATGAGAATCGCATAGTCTAAGTCGCGACTACCAAGCGACGCACAAGCAAAGACCTTTTCTGGAAAGTTTACAAATTACACTAAATTTTGTTGGCCAGAAAAATAGGTGTGATCAGCTATTTTTTTTTTTACAAAAAATGGGAATCTATTGAAATATTTGCGAATATTTTAGTATATGTTGCTGAATTTAACTACAACCCTTTGATTTTGTTGATTCTTTTGGTTATAGAGGATATTAAAACTTCCTACACTTATGCACAGGAATTGTATCCCTTTCTTTGTGAATATTTTCCCAAAATTGGGTCTTATTGGTGCAACTAGTCTTTACAGTTTCTCTTTTTAGGTGTTTCCAAGGGTTTTTAATTGGATTGAGATCTGGGGATTCACTTGGCCACCCAAAAACGTAACTACTATTTTCTGGAAACTAATCCTGTACAGCTCGGGAGCAATCTTAAGGATCGTAATCTTGTTGGAATCGCCATAATAGTAGCATGTTATCTTTGGGATATGGAAGCATAACACTACTCAATATTTTCTTTTCCAGAAATCTGTCCAAAGCCATTGGGCTGCCTCCTTCGTACTTAACTGTCAATTTCGTGCACCTGGGCTCCAATTCTATGCGTTTTGGACTACGAACATTTATTTTTGAGTCATTCCCTAAGTGTAAAATGTTTCCTCGTCTGTAAATTTTCACCACGTATTAAAGGAACTCTGCGAGCAAGTTATCCAGATGGAGTTGACATTAGTTGACGTCGTCAAATGGTTTGAGCTGACGCTATATGACCCATTTCGTTAGAATTCGCTCTCGATGACCTAATAGGATCCCGTTTAGCTAAGGTCAGGGTCAAGGTCAGCTAAGGGATTCGTCTGTTACGGTAGTTTTTCTAAGTGAACCCCAGTTCTATTTGATTTTTTTTTGGTTTTAGCGCATTTGTTACAATGTTTTGCGATCATTCCATTAACATGGCAATGCATAAATATGTTTTTTCCTTGTCCCGAAGTTTAAAAACAAGTTTTCTCTAGTGTGCACTTCAGTGAACTCCACGACCCATCTAATTTTATTAAAATGTTACAAATAAATATTTTTTTTCTTTAAATTTAATTATTATCTTTAATAATACTTATTACCTTTCTAAAAGTAAACTTTTTGAAGGGATTTACCTGTTTCCTTTTCATATAATGTTGACATGTCTACAAAAAAATAATTTCGCTCTACTCGATGTTCCCCTACTATAATTATTCAATCATGTGTTAGAGTTTTAGGGTCACACCTATTAATCTGACCATGAGTGTAGGTTCCAGGTCTACGATAATATTACTTTTTAAAAGAAAATTGAACAAAGCAAAGTTTAAATTAAAACGAACGTCAGATTTCAGTTTATTATAAGTTACACATATAAAAAGAAAAAGAATCCAATTCATAAAATCAAAATAAAATATTCTTTTATACTATCCCCGTCTTGATCTCTAATAGTTCTGACTGTTGTTGCAGCTAGGCTAACAGCCTTTGCTATGTCCAGAGTCTTCTCGCCCTTATTAAATCGCCTAAGAATATCTAATTTTGTCTCTAAGCTGATGGCTTTTTTTATTTTTGGTAATTCCACCAGAAGCGTCCTTTCCACTCATTTTGCTACAAAAATAATTTTATTTAAGAAAATATATCTGCCTATAAATAAATCGGAAAAATATTTACTTTTTCTGTAATCAGAAACAAAACGAAGAAATTTATTATTCTCTTTTAAAACGCGATACACTACATCAAAGGTGGGCAAGCAAATTCTATAAGTGAGCCGTAATAATAACAGGGGAATTCCCGAGTTTATATCGCTTAGCCCATTAGAAACAAATAGTGCTGCCAACCTTTTGAATAATTTAATATTCAAAATAGAAACAAAAGTGTTGTTACCTTTTGAAAAAATATATTATCGATACCAAAACAACGCAGCATAGAAAATCTTACGACGCACAATAAAAATAAGTTCTAATTGAGCAGCGGCGCAACTTCGAAATAACGCAGAACGAAGCGGCGCATTGCGAGGTCGAAGTGTACATTATGTTAAATGGTACCTCGCACATTTTGTGTGAATTTCGAGTTATAAAAATTGTGAACATGACATATACATGTGTTGGTTTCGCTAGCACACAGGCTTAGCATAGCGTTATGAAAAATGCATTCTTCGAAGAATGAAAAACTTTGTTAAATTATACGATAAGGTGTACATGCAAAAGACATGCAAGTTTGACTATTATTTTTATTCCTTATGAGCGATGGGGCATAAAAAAATAACATTCTTGTATTGACTGACTAAATATGTATATATTGGCGCTTGTAGATTCTTTCATTTCTGAAATCTGTAGTAGTTTGGATAATACTCTTACAAGAAATAATGATTTTCTTTGGCATGACAACAATAATCTTTCAGAGCCCTGTAAACGGTTTAAGGTTGTTCGATTACGTAAATGTATATTCTTTGAATTTGATTAAGATTGTTAAGTTTACAATATGTTCTCTTAATAGCTTTTTCTTTTGGTAGAAACTTAAATTTTATTTCTTTGTATCGAGATTAATTCTTTTCGAAACAAGCGAACACATCTCGCACACATAATCTTCAATTTGAAGATCTATTCGAGATTTGTTTAAAAATATGAAGTATTCTGTTTTTTCTTCATTGTTCAAAACTAAATTAAAAGTATTCCATTGTTTCAGTGTTTGCATGTGTCATTGTCAAATTTGACAAAAAAAAGTCGAAAATGTTTGCACAAATCCATTAATTTGACCCCTTATGTAATTTTTTTGGAGCACAGAGTACAGATCTAAACTGCGGGTACACTTTTTAGTAAAACAAATGTCAGGAAGAAAAGGCAAAAATAGTTTTTATAAAAAATATATTGTGGCTTTGTGGGTTCCCTAAAGAAAAGTGTTTTTTTTTTTTAAATTGTAAGTCAATCGACAAGATGTGAAAAGAGTCCTAAATCTATAACATAATTAAAATAAAAATTTACTTACTGCTTGAAGGTTTTGATTTGCCGTAACGTTTCAACGATTCGATGCTTTCAAAACCAAACTGAACGTAGCTTTCTGCTTGCTCTCTATTAGGAAACTCTCGCAAACGTGCATCTTTATAATGGCGCAGGACATCGAGTGCCTTGGACTTCTCTGTAAATATCAACCAGAGTGGCGAGTCAGCTGTAAAGAATTGATCAGGTAATTAACTAAGTATGTAATTAAGCAAATTTATTGTAAGCAGTTGTTACCCGATCCGATAATACATTAATTTAATCTGAGGATAAGACCTTCCATATAATTCTTCCATCTGTATTCTTTTCTATGGTAACTAAAAAAATTTTAAGTGAACCTACATTTTTTAGAGAAAACCTAGTTATTGTAGGAAGAATTTTGCCAATTATGTTTCATTAAAAGGTTGACCTATGTTTAGAAAGTTTTGTTTTTTCGTTTAAGTAGTTTATCTATCTATCTAGTATATCTTCAGCATAGAAGTTCAAGTAAAGTTTTTTGGGGTTGTCTTATACTTTGTTCATTTTATAAAAACTATTTCGAATAAAATTACTGAGAGAGAGGCTTTGGAGTGTGACGTGTTGGCGAGCACTGTTATTTTTATACCCTCTGAGGGGTATATAGAGTTTGTTAAAAGTATGTAACAGCCATGTCCGTCTGTTAGTCTCAGAGATGGTAAGAGCTACAATCTTAGTTTTAGTCAGTATTGATTAGATATTCGTTCAGTCAATACAAGAATCTTTTTTTTTTCGATGCCACGCCCCATTTGCACACAATAATCGAAAAACCAGACATACCTTGAAAAAATAAAGGGTTTTCGAAAATATCTCGGTAACTATAATACCTAGGGACATAAATTTTGGCATGCAGGTTGCTAGATGCAATATAAAGATATAGCCGTAAAAATTGTTTAGGATGCCAACCCCCCTTCGCCAAAATAATATACAACTTTATTGAAAGTTTACATGTTTGCTGATCATGTATTTTTCAAGGTATAGTTTCGTTACTTAGCGTATATTTGGAAACAAATAATATCAAACGATTTCATAAAAATCGGACTATAATTAAAAAAGTTGGTCATACAACGAAAATCGTTACTTTCAAGCAAGGGATAGCCACGTGCAGTGCACTGAGCTCTGCACACACGAAAACGAAAAACATTGTGCGAGCGAGACAGACACAAATATTTGTGCATGTTAAGTTGTTGCAGCAGCTACTCCAATATGAACTCATAATATGACTGACATTTTCTTTCATGTTTTAAATGAGTGTTTTCGGGCAATAAAGGTGTTCGAAGTAACTTATTTAGTTATACAGGGTTTTCAAAACAAATTGCATACTGATGTCGTTCATACCGCTTTTAGTAAGGTATTTGACTCCGTTTATCACAATTTTTTATTGTATTAACTCAATTTGCTGGGTTTTCCTAATATTTTCATGCTTTGAGAATCTAACTACTTTAGTTCGAGAACCCGAAACATTTATTTTAATGATACAGTATCAATACCTGTTAAAATAACTTCTGATGTACATCGAGAAAGTCATCTTGGACCCTTGTTATTTACTCTGTTTATAAATGACCTGCCTTCTGCAATCTGTGTTTATGTATGCCGATGATGTTAAAGTTTGCGTGTCGGCTGCAGGGTCCAACCATGGTATCATGTTGCAAAGTGACTTTAATAATTTTGATACATGGTGTGGAGTAAATTTATTAAATCTTAATTTTAACAAATGTAACGTAATATTCTTTATCTAATTTTTAAAGATTAAACGCCTGCCGTGTTTAAAAAATGAATTAATGGCAATAATGCCTGGAAAAAAAGCTGAACAGTAGTATTTTTTATTATTCTTCTAGTATCTTATTTAATATTATTTTTGGGATTTTGTTTTAAGATGAGTTTTCAAGAAACAAAGGTGGGTAGTGAAAGGATCACCTAACATGCTTGTAATTGTTGATATACATACATATATGCTAAAAAAAAAATATGTAAAGTATAAGTAAACCAATTTAAAAATGTACACACATATGTATGTAAAATTACAAAAAATTTCTTTGCGAACTGTTCAACGTCGGCTTAAGGAGATGGGTTTGTTGGCAAGGACACCAGCCAAAAAACAACTTTTCAACCAAAGAATGAAGAAAACAATATCAACAAGAAAGAAAATGTCAGTCGAGCATGCCGACCGTGTAATACCCTCTGAGCTTCGTTTCCAATTTTTGGAGTTCAAATTGGAGTAGCTGCTGCAAGAACTAAACATGCACACATATTTGTAGGCAAAGTTACAACGTAATTGTGATTTTGGTGGGCGAAGGAGGCGTGGCATCCAAAAAATGTTGATGGCATTATCTTTATATTGCAAATAGCATTCTGCATGCCAAAATTGGTGTCCCTAGGTGCAATAGTTACCGAGATATTGGCAAAAAACCTGTATTTTTTCCGAGGCATGTCTGGTTTTATGCTTATTGTGGGCGAATGGGGCGTGGCATCTCTGAGTTCCATTCGTTCTTACGGACAGACAGACAGACAGACATGGCTATATCGACTCGGCTGTTGAATCTGGTCAAGAATACATATATATACTTTATGGGGTCTGCCACGCCTCCTTCTGCCTGTTACATACTTCTGACAAACAAAGAAAATTGGTGTTATTCTGAAAGGTCACGAGTCATACTTTCGAATGAGACCAAATTTAGTCTCATTGGACCTGATGGTTGCCTTACATTTCGACGTAGAAAAGAAAAACGATATTCTGAAAACTGTTGCTAGCCACTGTTAAGCATTCACCTTATTTCATGGTATGGGGATGCATATCCAGATACCAAACGGTACCACTAATTATGCTTTAAGGGATGGTAAATGCAGAAAAATACAAAGAAATTATTCTCAGTAGACTTGTACCCAGTATTGAGTCCATTACAGAGAGGGACCGAGATCCCATATTTCAGGACGATTCTGCACCTTGTCTTCGGGCACGCTCTGTGAGTGGCTTTTTAAAAGTAAGTCATTCTGATCTTTTTTTTAATAAATTATAACTATCCCAAACCACAGATATCAATTTTGAAGCCAGAACTGGGTATCGAGTCCTTGGAATGGCCAGGGAACAGTCCTGACCTCAATCAAATTGAAAATGCTTGAACTAATGAAGACTATTAAAAAGTATAGTTTGAGGATATAACGGCGGAATACTTGGAGGCCTTATACGATTTCATGTCCAAAAATGCGTCAAGGCCAAAAGTGGCACTACAAAATATTAATAGTTTTAAAATACAATTTGGATAAAATTGTGACATTTTATAATTTATGCTAATAGCAAACAGTGGGAACTAAAGGCAACAATTTTGTATTGTTGAAAACTGTTTTAATTTGAACTTTATTTCTTTTTATTCTTTAAAGACACCAATTCACTGAAGAATCGACAAATTTATGGGCTTTCAGAAAATAATTTTTTTAATCAGATAAAACATAAAAATAAATAAAATTTTAATTTGAAGTTGATCAATTTATATATATAAATAAAAAAAATTGTGAATATATAGAAGTGTATATGATTTTTTGAACAGAGATCGCAGCACTTCGTAAAAATTGAGAGTGCGGCTTTTTTTTTATCGCTGGGTGTATGTATGTATGTATATAAAAATAATGAAGTAAGACAAACTAATAGCAAATTATTTCTCAGAATTTTGTTCATACATGCAGGGAGAATACTTGGTAAGAACTATTCGTTACCCAAATATTAATATTAATAAATAATTTAAACTATTATTTAATTAATAATAGTACCTTCATAAAATTTGTTGACCCTGAAATTTAACTTTATAGGGGTACAAGAACATGTTCGGCAACTGTTTGTCGTAAATGGTACTGCCAGTGTGTTCTTTTTCTGTTAAATGTAAAACTTACGGGGATATTCAGGATCCTCATATTTGATATCATTCGTTTCATTAACCGGCAAAATCTTTACATTATCGGCGGCTATAGAGCCTGCGAATTGCGCTGTAGTACCCTCAAAGCCCGCCTTAGATGGCGGTATATAGACGCCATAATACGACATGTATGTCTGAATGCCTCTGGTGAGCCCGGGATCCTACCGGAATTCTATATTAAGCATAAGCAAATATTTTGGTAAATAATATAAATATACCTTATCTTAGAATTCAACTGTATTAAATATAATGTCTCATTAAAGTTCTTTAACAAGTTAATATTATATTATGCATATAATATTCTTTGCAACTGCACTTAACGTTGTTTTTATGTTTTGCTTTATTAGCGATGGATGCAAAATGAGAGATGCGTAATTTAGTTCAAAATGTGTTCAAATGAATGGGTCACTGAATCGTACGAACTTATTTTAGTCATTTGTGAACTTTATTAATATTCATTAGTCAAATTAACTTTGTTTCTTTGCTTAGCAAATTAACCTGGAAACTTAAAAAATTATTATTGATCTTTAGTTCTATTTTCTGAAATATCATTTATAAATTTGTATGTTTTGCTTTAATTAGCGATGCAAAAAATTAATGCAAAATGAGAAATGCGTAATTTAGTTAAAAATGAGTTCAAATGAATGAGTCACTGAATCGCACGAATTTATTTTAGGCATTTGTGAACTTTGTTAATATTCATTAGTCACCTTAACTTTGTTTCTTTGCTTAGCAAATTTAACTGGAAACATAAAAAATTATTATTGATTTTTAGTTATATTTTCTGAAATATCATTTATAAATTTGTATGTTTTGCTTTAATTAGCGATGCAAAAAATTAATGCAAAATGAGAAATGCGTAATTTAGTTCAAAATGAGTTCAAATGAATGGGTCACTGAATCGCACGAACTTATTTTAGTCATTTGTGGGCTATATTCATTTTCATTGGTCACCTTAACTTTGTGACTTTGTTTAGTAAATTTAACTGGAAACATAAAAAAATTATTATTTACCTTTAGTTTTATTTTCTGAAATGTCATTTAGACTCTGTTTAATATTTCAAATAATACACTTCGATTATTTCAGAATCTATGCAACGTTGTTCATGATCAACAGAAAAAAACTCGTCGAATTTCGTTCAATGTTAAAGTATAAAAAAAACTAGACCGGCTTTGAAATGAATTAAAATTTTTTTTAGATCTTTTTTTAATTATGTATTGTTCGAATAAATGAATTGGTTTTAAATTATGTAATCGATAAATAATAATAATTTACATATCGATATAAGAATAGAGTAGGCTTGTATCGATATTCAAAAGAACATAATCGATGCAAGCTTCGAAAAACGTCAGATTTTATTGGAGTGAACCGCGTTGGTTTTGAAATTAAGGAAAAAACAATAAGAACGATTGAAAACTAGAAACTTTAAAATTTAGTTTAAATCTTTATTATTTAAGTTAAGCGGTTATTGTGACCGTGATCAATCGTATAAAAATAAACAAAATATTTGACATTTTTGACATTTTTAATATTTTCCATGTGATTTGTTGTTTAATGATATTATACTGCAATTATAACTTAGAAATAAATTTGTACACTTACAGATACTTTGTACAAGTAAAGGACAGGGCTGTCCTTTAAATATACTTAAAAATTTCGTGTTATACGGATCAAACTCTAATATTCCTATATGTGTAGTAACAAAGAGACTAATTTTAAGCAAATAATCGATTAATGTTTCTATTAATCGCATCCCAACCACGATGCAATGAATAAAAATAATCGATTATTATCATTCATGTAACATAATATTTCTGATTGATATCGATCCAATACATTTTACCTTTTAGTGCTGGAATAATCGAAATTAACATATTAGCATGTCTATGCCATTTATTCACATTTATTGCAGTGTGATTTTTCGAAAAAGCCAGATTTGTATGTATTTGCTATTTTAAAATTTTTATAACAATCGGCTTCGAAAAGTAGCCAAAACCAGCTACGAAATAGCTGATTCGGCACACTGGACAAGAGGCATTTTGATTTGTTTTTATTTTTAATTTTAAAAGTGACGCTTGGCCTGACGCGTGTAAAATATATTAAGGTTTTAAGTGAACGTAAATATTTAATATTATAAATATTTGCACGTGAAAAAATTATAGAAATTAACAAATCAGCATGCTTCCGTTATTAATCCATTTTTATTGTTTCCAATTGTGATTTTTCAAAATAGTCAGATTTGTAGTTAAAAGCTGTTTCACAATTTTTGTAATAATCAGCCTTGAAAAGTAGTGTGCTGGAGGTCGGCACTACGGTATATTTTCGAAAATATTCTCATAGTGATCAGAATGGGAAATATCTTATTTGAAATGTATTTTCAGTTTTTCCTGTACTGCGTATTTTGAATACAGTAAATGGTTTTCGAGATATTGGTTTTTGAATTCACATTATTGCGTGTCAGAGAACTGCAACGAGTAATGCATTTTCAATCTGATTCGAATATTGGTCTATGCCCGTTGTGATTTATTCATATTTCTTGAGCTTATAAAATCAGCCCTCATTCAACTAATTGTTCATGGTTTATTCTCGCTTTGAAAGTTTGTGTTTCAATCACTACTCGTGATTAAAAAAAAGCAAGAATTGCACCTTACTCTGAGCGTAAGCTGCAAATACTCGGTTGTGATTTGATTTTTCTGTGAGCTGAGCGTACGACACGAACACAGAACGGGTGTTACTCGTTCAGTGAGCGTTCAAAAAGCGGGTGATACTCGTTCAGTGATCGTTCATTGACCTCACGACACTCGCTTTATGACTGCATATGCACGTACGGACATATGTATGTAAGAATGAGGTTTAGGTGAAAACCTCGGTTTATTTAAATATAAATTAAAGTACGGATCGTATACAAAAGTGATAAAGAATTACTTAATACAAAAAAGGCAATACGGCTGATATAACACGTTACACGGCTGACACGTTTATATTCTTAATGGATATCGCCACTTAAACTCTGACGACTACCCGATCTGCTGCTGCTGTTCACCTCTTATGTTACGGCTGTCCTCTCTCGCTGCTTACTCTGTACTGCTCGTGTCTTCTCATCGATACCACTGTTGGCTACTGGTATCGATAGTTTTGACGCTGCTGCTATCGATTATTGTTGGTATATACTGCTGCTACATTTAGGGTACTCCTCATATACCTTCTTACATTCGGCCATACTGATTAGTCTTCGGTCCCCGATGACCACGCGTCGTCAACGTTGGATACATATCTCCACAACTTCATGTGATCGCAGCTTGTTGCAGTATTCATAGGCCCTTCCACATCCGCAGCTTTCCGTACGTCGTAACGCCCATTACTCTTGATCGTTGTTATCTCGTAAGGTCCTAGATATTCGCTGGCCCGTTTTCTCTCCTGACTGCTTAACTGCTGTTCTGCTTTATTGATGCCGATCTGTTTCTGCTGCTCAGCTTTCAGCAGCTCGGCATTTGCTTGCTGCAGCTGACGCAGTTGCTCGGCTGCTTTTACTGCTGAGCCTTGTAGATTCTGCTCACTCTGCTGCATTTGCTGGATCTGCACGTTGCTGCTTTGTTGCAACTCCAGCTGAGTGTGTGGTCTTCCTGCATTCATGTCCGCCTTCATTTCAAACAGCTCTAAGATGTGCGCCGTTCCGCTCTTCTCCGCTTGCAGCACCTCCAGCACCGTAGCTAACTCTGCATTGGTCAGATCGGTAATCTTTTGTGCATCCTCGCGTGCCAGTTGCTCCTTGTGCTGCAACTCAGTGTTGGTTATAATCAGACGTTCCTTCAGCTCCTTGATGTCCTCCTCGTTGCCGCTGGTCTGCTTCTGCTGCTTGTCGAGCTGCCCCTGCAGCTGCTTGTGTTGCTCTTGCAGTTTCGCTTCCCGCTGGTCTGCCTCCAGCCTGAGCTTATCCCTTTGGCTTGCTTCCTGCTGCTGTGCCTCAGTCATATTGGCCTGACTTTATTGCAGCTGCTGACGTGCCTTCTGTAATTCACGCTCCAGTCTGTTACTCGTTTGCTGCAGAAACTCTTTGTCGTTGGCCAACTTGAAGCATTGTCCACTGCTTTTGCTCTCCAGTGCCACATAGATTTGCTGCTTTTCCAACAGCTGCTCGTTAATCTGCTTTAGTGTTGCATGCCACTGTGAGCCATCTCTACGCATTGCCACCAGCTCTGCTTCCAGCGTCTCTTGCTGCTGTTGTTGCGACTCGCACTTCTGCTGCAATGCCTCATGTTGCCGTCGCACATCGCCCAACTCTAGTTCACGTTGTGCACAGCACTCTTTGCTGACTTTGAACTGCGACTCCGTCTGTGCCACTAGCAACTTGGCTGCCTCAAGCTCCGCTCTGTGCTGCTGCAGCGCTGTTTCTGTTGTTTGCACCAGCAACTTTTCAGCTTCCAACTCTGTGTTACATGCCGCTAAAGCACTCTGAGTTTCCTTTTGCTTCGATAGGGATTCTTGGAGTTCTGCTCGTAAGTTGGAAACTTGTTGTGCTCCTGCCTCGCCACTTAGTGCTGCCTTTTGCTGCAGTTGCTCCATCTGCTGTTTTGTTGCCTGGAGTGCTGCCTCCTTTTCTGCAACACAGCTCTGTGCTGCTTCTAGCTGCTGTGCCTGCTCGACTTGCTTTTGGTTTAGCCGCTCCTGTTGCTGTATCAGCTGCTGCACTTGCTCCTTCACTGCTTCGGCTTCGGTGAAAGTCATTCGGCTTGGTGCGTGTCGCAAAGGACTAATGTTCCCATCTGGAACCATTTTCAGCTGGATGGGGCATTCTGACGTCTGCTTAGTGTCCTTGACATCATCTATCAAGTCCTGAACGCTTGATTTCAACTGAAGAGGAGCATCATAATCAGTATCTATTTCCACAACATTGTAAATACTTATCTGATTATCCTCTTGAGTTTTCTCCCCTTTCGGGAAAGAAAACTCATATCCAGCCGCCGACCTCACTACGTTAAATTGAGCCAGAAAATCATAGCCCAGAAGAGCATCATATCCAATGGAATTATCAGCTACCACCATAAATTTGTGCTCCACTTTTATAGCATCGATTTCCACCTTAGTATGAAATTGACCATCTGAATAAATGACGTTAGATCCCAATCCTCTTAGTGCACTCCTGTTGTTGCTCAGCTTTATGACTCTCATTTTATTAAAAAATGATCGTTTCACCAATGAGATGTCTGCTCCAGTGTCGACCTGTGCATCTATTTCCACGTTGTTGATTTTCAGCCTTTTCAAACGTTTTTCTTCATAGATAACATTAACGGTTTCTACGGATGAACACTGTGCTGAAATGTGACCGCTTTTGTTGCAAGTAAAGCACTTGATCTCAGCTTTGCAGTCCTTCCGCAAATGATCAGCAGCACCACAATTGAAGCAATGATGCTTTTTCTCATTTTTTACACCAGCCCTCCGCTCGTCGTTCTTGTTCACCTGGAACTGCTTCTTCTCCGTGTTTGCTTCCGCTACGCTCTCAAATACATCATATTTTTCTCGTAGTTCTTTAAAAGACGTGCAGCTGTACAGGGTGTACTTAAAATCGCTTTTCAGATTCAGTCCATTCACGACGTAACGAATTACTGATTCTGTGTCCATTTCTCCGAGTGACGCAATACGTTTCATTTGTAGTACGTATTCATGAAAACTTTCATCCTTACGCTTCGTACGAGCACTCAACTGCTTGTGCAGCTCAGCTCCGCAAACATTTTCGCATCGAAATTCTTTAATCAACTCATCTCGCAGTGATTGGTATTCATATACTTCAGTCGATTCCAAGAATAATGCAGCTGTCTTTGTCATTTTGGCACGAGCTTGAACATACTTTTGTTTTTGATTCAAGCCATATGCATCCGCGTTGAGTTCAAAATTTTTGAACCACTTCTCAACTTGCATCTTTTCGCCATCAAAGTCGGGAATAATTTTGGAAAAATTTTCCACCACCAACTTGCCCTCGACTTTGGTCACTCCATCAGTCTGCACTTTTAGTGTAAGCAACTGAATGAGCTGCTGCAGCGTTGTGTTGCTATTGGATGATCCAACCACATCCTGACACGCCTCGGCATTGGTCATCTCTGGAAGCTCCTGTTGTGAAATAATTTTCTGGTCCATTATTCCAATCTTCTGCGTTTCGCTTATATTCGGCATGTCTGGCAACCCTTGCAATTCGTCTTCTGTCTCGTTGTGAAACACTGGTTGTCTCACTCTGTCTTTAACAAGCGTCTGCTTACGCTTTGTTACTGCTGGCGTCGGCGTCGTTCTGTCGGCTGATTTCTTTTTTCGCGCGTGCACTAACTCTTTTTACAGTTCTTTTCAAACGGCGAAAAAAAAGAAATTTTTATTCACTTTTGTCGCGATCCCGGTTGAGCCCCCAAATGTAAGAATGAGGTTTAGGTGAAAACCTCGGTTTATTTAAATATAAATTAAAGTGCGGATCGTATACAAAAGTGATAAAGAATTACTTAATACAAAAAAGGCAATACGGCTGATATAACACGTTACACGGCTGACACGTTTATATTCTTAATGGATATCGCCACTTAAACTCTGACGACTACCCGATCTGCTGCTGCTGTTCACCTCTTATGTTACGGCTGTCCTCTCTCGCTGCTTACTCTGTACTGCTCGTGTCTTCTCATCGATACCACTGTTGGCTACTGGTATCGATAGTTCTGACGCTGCTGCTATCGATTATTGTTGGTATATACTGCTGCTACATTTAGGGTACTCCTCATATACCTTCTTACATGTATTTTTTTACCAAAGCATGCAATAAAACTAAGAACGATAAATAAGGCTCTCTCGCTCTAACATTACACGAAGAGTGCACACAAACCAGAAGAGGTCTATGCTTGTGCGTCGCTCGGTAGTCCCGACTCAGCCTATGCGATTCTCATAAAATAGTCATTTGATACTCGTTTTGTGATATTTTGAGATACTCGCTTTTTGAGCATCGAAAACCAATGCTCACTTTTCAATCATCCCGCACTGATTTTTATGATACTCGATTTTTTGGTGAACAAAATTAACGCTCACACTTCGATCGACTGTCTGTGATTTTTGTGATACTCGATTTTTTGGTGAAAAAAATTTTCACTTACACACGGATCCAGTGTCTGTGATATTTGTGATTCTCGATTTTTTGTGAACAAAATTTACGCTCACATTAAAATCATACTACACCGCTCACTTGTTACTTAAACGATACTTGATTGAAAATGTAGAGCTACTTACTCGATTTGACTTGTTTGTTTGTAGAAGTGAACAATCATACTCGAATATACCCATTGCAGTACTCTGCTGCGTGTGGAGTATTTGTTGTATAAAAATACAAATTTCAATGGATCATTGTAGCTTAATCAACTAACATACATAAAATATTATAATGTCAATTGGTAGGTATTTAAAATACTTTTATAATAAAGTAAAATTTTATTTGACGTGATATAAATATTACGTTAACTAAATTTTTTAGGGTTTTTTGTTTGAGTTTGAGTTTATTGAAAAATCTAGCGAAATACCTTTTTGATAATTATTAACTATAAAATTACTCAAATTTTGGTATATCACAAATATCTAGGATAATTCGTATTTCCCAGATATTGCATTTTTGGAAAAATATTTTTTATTTTAAGTAAATAATTAGTGGAGTGCAGCAGCAACCCTGTCTGACGGTCTGCTTCTATAAAGCCTAGTCCAGATCGGATCACTATATTATATTGCTCCAATAGAAATCGCCGGTTATAAATACTTAGTCTGAACAACTTTTTTTTATTTTTTTATTAGTCAAAATATGTAAATAAAAAATTCTATAAGGTTTTTTTAAATAAAAAAGAAAAAACATTTTTTATTTCCTTGAGTCGGAGTAAAGCTAACTTAAGAATGAAGGCGTTGCGCCTGAAACACTGGGGGTTCTGGTTCCGCAGATCGGATCTCTTCCGCTTTGTAGGTCGTTCGGCCGATCATTACTGTAGAGTTGCGGAATTGTTTTATGAATTTGGAGCTTATATATTAAGTCTTTCAGTGTGACTGAACCGTTGAATCCATTATATAAGGGTACCCTGAAGTATTTCTTCGAAGTCCGGAACATGTTGTTTGTTATTAATAGTGCATTCGGTTCTTCAAGATTAATCAAGGCATATAGACAGGAATCTTTACTAAGGTTTAACAACTTATTTCTATTATATAATTTTCATTCTTTATGATTTTCACAAGTCTCTTTTATTGCACATTTTTCGTTATTATGTCATTTATAATTTTACCATTTTTAGTGCTATAACTTTAAGAGTTTTACATTTGTCTGTACTGATCATTGGAATGCTTGTTATGTAAACTGAATTCTTTCAATAAGTTGCTAGTTTTACTTCAGCATATTTTAAGAGTTCATCTATGTTAACAAGAAAAAAAATTACAGTCGAGTATCCCGACCGTGTAATACCCTCTGAGTTTCATTTTCAATTATATGAGTTCAAGTTGGAGTAGCCGCTGCAAGAATTTATCATTTTCACATATTTTTATGTTTGTCTCACTTGCACAACGTTTTTCGTTGACTCTATCGCTGTAACAGAGCTCAGTGCAGTTCACGTGGCTATGCCTCGCCTTAAAGTGACGATTTTCGCTGCATGACCAACTTTTTTAATTAATGTCCGATTTTAATGCAAATTACAGTATGATTGTGTTTTTCGATCTCAGACGGACTGCGCTATATCGACTCGGCTGTTGATGATTATCAAGAAAATATATATACTTTATGGAGTCTGCCATGCCTCCTTCTACCTGTTACATACTTTTCACAAACCCAATATACCCCTCGGAAGGTATAAAAATGAATAATGCATGATTTTTATACCCTCTGAGGGTTATATTGGGTTTTTTGGATTGAAAAATTTTGAATAATTATAATTTTTGTCCCTGTTTTATATATTTAATTGATTAAAGCTGACTAAGAGCAGTCGAAGAGATATTAAATAATATATAATTTCTAAATAAAATTTATAATTATAAAATATAAGTTGCTTTAAAATTGAGATTATAACTATACCCTCTGAGGGTTATATGATGATAAAAAGTTCATAAGTCTAGAGAAGGTTAGGTTAGGATGTACGAACCGCTCAGCCTTACAATTGCCGAGTTCACGCGGAGGCCGTGGGGCCCATTGTGACGTCCACCTACTGTTGGTGTTAGCAAAAGGAAGTGGGTGGGAATGTAGGTACTGGGTGGGTCGTTTGTTGGGATTATTCGGGGATGAAACGATGTGTCTTTATCAGCTTTAGTTCTTCCCACTCAGCCGGAACCAACCTGTGGAGTCAAGGAAGAGCATCAGTTCCTCTAGTCAATCCAGTCTGATTATATAATGGTCAGAACGCCTTTGAGTCCAGGCAGCCAAAGGACCTGCGTGCTTAAATTGACGTCCCTAGGTGTTATGGTTACCGAAATATTCGCAAAAAAATTTTTCCGACGTATGTCTGGTTTTTCGCTTATTGTGGGCGAATGGGTCGTGTCATCTCAAAAAAAAAGATTTTTTTATTGACTGACTACATATCTGATCAATACTGACCAACTTTGAACTTGTAGCTCTTACCATCTCTGAGATCTTTTTATTCATACGGACAGACAGACAGACGGACAAGGCTCAATAGACTCGGCTTGTGATGCTGATACAGAATATATTTACTTTATGGGGTCTGTCACGGCTTCTTCTGCCTGTTACATACTTCTGACAAACCCAATATACCGCTCAGAGGGTATAAAAAGTGCACAACAGGAAATGAAAAAGATAGTGAGTAGACAAACGGAGAGCTAAGGGCTCACACTAAACATTGTGTAGTGTTAGTCAGCAGAATAAAGAGCATCTAACTGAACACGTGCGTCTTTTATTCTATTAACATTTGGATAATTAACCGTAGTTTACTAACAATTGGCGTGGAAATTCTCGTCAATTAGTAGATCCTCACCCACAAGAAGGCGAGGCTTAATCTTCCCCCCTTACCCACCAAATTTCTTGAAGCAGCCAACCCTGGGCAGACTGAGATCTGTACCCCGGTGGGGATCGCTATTTCACAAGTGATGCTCGAGCAGGGACCTAGGAGACTTTTAGAGGGCGTGGCATGCTTGTGGTATAAAAGCCCACAGAGTGTGTCCAAACAGGCACTAACGTACCCGGTGCGCAGGCAATCTGGACGGAGTAAGTAGCGCGCAGCTGACTTGGAGCGCAAACTAAGCGCGCGTTAAAACTTGGCGGCGCCGGACAAGTGCGGCGAACATAGGGCGAATTGTTGCACAATGTCGTGTCCGCATTCGTGAGTCTTGTTCCACGACAATAAGAAGAGATAAAAGCAAAAGAGATTCGCCATGCATCAGAGCATTCATTCCAGGAGAAGGAGCGGAGTCTGTTCGTTTTACCTAACACGGTTTTTCTCTCGTTGCAGCAGTAGCGACTTCAGCGACTTGAGGTAGCACTGTGCAAAAGGAGGAACGGGGCTAACCTATACATGGCTTCAGCATACGTACCGTATGAAAAGGATGAACCGCCCTCGGATAGCATCAAGGCCTTTATTCAGCATGCGATGAAGGAGGTCACCGATGTGGTCCAAGTATGCGATGCAAACGCTCACCACACCATGTGGAGGAGCACAAATATAAACAAGGGAGGAGAGTCCCTATTGGAATTCGTACTGTTCTCGAGTCTTGTAGTATGCATTCGGGGTGATCAGCCCACTTTCCGCAACAAGAGTCGAGGTGAGAAGAGAGGTTATTGACATAATTTTGGCGACCAATAGCGACTCTCTCACCATAGACAACTGGCGTGAATCTGATAAGTTTTCCTTGTCGGATCACTACAGAATAAAATTTGAATTTAGGTGGCCCCAAGATAAGGATCCACCCTTCAAGAACGCCAAACGAACGGACTGAGCCAAATTCTCAAAACATGATTGGGAGATCCTGCTTAACCACCGAGTGGAACAGCTACTACACCCAGGAACACATGAGAAAGCAACCCAAACCGTTACGAATGGACTCTGTAAATCCTTTCTCAAATCCTGCCCTATCAGCCGAGCTCCAAAGTCCAGGCGACAAGCTTAATGGGCAACGGAACTGTAAGTCTTAGTTCCGTTGTCCATTAAGCTTGTCGTCTGGAACGAGGAAACGAGGAGTTCTTTGCCGGGGCAAAAGACAGGAACACTGACAGCGATTGGACCGCCAATCGCCTAAGCTTTAACATGTTTAAGAAGATGTGTAGAAAAGCTAAGAGAGACTCATGGACAAAGTTCTGCGATGATCTTGTCGGTACCACAGATGCATCAAGACTTCGAAGGATACTGGCGAAAGATCCAGCCAGGCTGGTCTACTTTGAGACAAAGAAGGCAGCTACGCTAGGTATAGCCAAGAGTCTCTAACGGCTTTTTATGAAGGCTTATTTTTCAAGGTGTCTAGAGGTCAAGGACGAAGACTTTGGTCTGACTCTCGACCAGACATCTGGGGATACGAGCCCCCATAAGTGGTGAGACCATTATCAATGACATAATATATGAGGAAAAAATAGCCTGGCCTATTAAATCGTTCAATCCTTACAAGTCGGCGGGACCGGACGGTATTAGACCAGCTATGCTTCAAGCCGCGTGCAATGATCTATTGCCATGGCTGATGAGAATCTTCAGAGGATGTATCCTTTCGGGTTATATCCCACTAAGCTGGAGAGAAGTGAGAGTGATATTCATCCCCAAAGCTCGAAAGATAAACCACTGCTCACCCAAAGACTATAGATCCATCAGTCTATCATCGTTTTTACTGAAAACGCTAGAACGACTGTTGGATCTGCACTTGAGTGAGTAGCTCCCAATATGCCTATCTCAAAGGTAGATCAGTTGAGACAGCACTGCATGAGGTGGCGAGTAATATTGCATTGGCCCTTATGAGAAAAGAGTTTGCGTTGATGGAATTCCTCGATTTAGAGGGTGCCTTTAACAAAGTAAGGATCGAGTCGATAATGGCCGCACTGGTCAAAATCGGTTCACACCAGAGAACTGCAACGAGTAATGAATTTTCAATCTGATCCGAATATTGATCTATACCCGATATGATTTATTCACATTTCCTGAGCGAAAAAAAATCATCTCTCATTCAACTGATTATTCATGATTTATACTCGCTCTGCAAGTTTTTGCTTCAATCACTGCTCGTGATTAAAAAAAGGCAACACTCGCAACTTACTCTGAGCGTAAGTTGCAAACACTCGATTGTGATTTAATTTTTCTGTGAGCTGAGCGTACGACCCGCTCACAGAACGGGTGCTACTCGATAAGTGAGCGTTCAAAATATGTGTGCTACTCGATGAGTGAGCGTTCAAAATGCGTGTGCTACTCGTTGCGTGATCGTACATTGACCCCGCGATACTCGCTCTGTGAATGAAATTTGAGCGTTCGACGCCGGCTCTGTGAGCGTCGCGCTACTTAGTCTGTGAGCGTTAAATTTTTGTGAGTCAAACGTTTGCCTGCCACATATGTCTATCCATACATACATACATATACTTTTGCACATGCACGTAAATCGTATGTACATACATATGTATGTATGTATATTTCTACCAACACATGCAATAAAATTAAGGAAAACGGTAAATACGGCTCTCTCGCTCTCGCACATTACAAGAAGAGCGCACACAAACCAAAAAGGTCTTTGCTTGTGCGTCGCGACTCTGTCTATGCGATTCTCATAAAATCGTCATTGGCTACTCGTTTGGTAATTTTGTGTGATACTCGCTCTGTGAGCGTTGAAAATCAACGCTCAGCTTTCATTCATCCCCCACTGATTTTTGTGATACTCGCTTTGTGAGCGTCGAAAATCAACGCTCACTTTTCATTCATCCCTCACTGATTTTTGTGCTAATAGAGTTAATGGTGAACAAAATTTTCGCTTACACTCCGCTCAAGTGTCTGTGATTTTTGTGCTACTCAATTTTTTGTGAACAAAATTTACGCTCATATTAAAATCATACTATGACGCTCACTTGTTACTCGAACGATACTTGATTAAAAATGTAGAGCTACTATACTTGATTTGATTTGATTTCTGTAGAAGTGAACAATCCTACTCGAGTATACCCGTTACAGTTCTCTGGTTCACACCCGTTGATCACCCACTGGCTTAACAATATGCTTCGTTGCAGGATGATCAACTCTTATATCTGCACGGCCACAATTAGGAGAAAAGCCACAAGAGGAATACCCCAATGGGGAGTCATTTCCCCTTTGTTGTGAAACCTAGTGCTAAACAGTCTGTTTTTCAGACTGAAAAATGAAGGATGCAGAGTGAGAGCCTATGCGGATGATCAGGTTCTACGGGTAACAGGCAAATTCCTACTTACACAAAGTGAGCTTCTTCAAAATGCACTGGGCCTAACCTTGTGGTGGGCAGAACAACATGGTCTCCGGTAAACCCTAATAAGACTGAAGTGGTTCTATTCACTAAACGGAATAAGATACAGCGCTTTAACCTTCCAATGCTTGGAGGGACAAAGCTTAAGTAATGTATGGAGGCAAAGTATTTTGGTGTAATACTCGGAGAGGAGAAGAGGATGAAAAAAGGCACCTCAAGCCGTTTTCATCTGTAAGAAGACCTTTGGGAAAAGGTGGGGACTACAGTCGTACATAATTTTATTGGCTTTACACGGCTGTAGCTAGACCTATCCTAACCTACGGAGCATTGGTCTGGTGGGAAGCGCCTCTGACCAAATCCCATCTAAGCAGTCTTTAAAAGTTGCAAAGAATGGCATACCTGGGTGCAACAGGATGCATGCTATTCACTTCCCAAGCAGCCCTCGATGTTATATTAGATTTTAGACCGAACGATATTTTCCTTAAGTACATGGCAGCGAGGAGTGCGGTGAGACTACTCGAACTACGAATCCTCAAGCCTAGCACTATAGGATATGGCATTATTCTAAACTCTTTAGGAGTATGCCAGGGGAAAGTGACCGCTGTGAAGATAAATTTAAATGGGCTGACGTTTTTATTACAGGATATTACACGATAGAAAAGATTGGCAGTTTGAAACTGTGTTTAGGAGAAACGAACTGTCAATCTACACAGACGGATCTAAGATCGAGGTAGGTACACAGGCTGGGGTCTGCTCACAGAAACCACCCATACAACTTTCGTTCCGTCTTTCGGACTGGTGTAGTGTGTTTCAGGTAGAAATTAACGCGGTCTGGCAGTTGGCAAAACTAATATCCACCTTGGGAGATGTCTGTTTATGTCGATAGCCAGGCAGCTATCAACGCTCTGTCTTCTAACACCACACGACGTGAACTTGTTCGCAACACTGTTAGGGCGCTAACCCAACTCCAACAACACCCTGTAAGGCTCATTTGGGTGCCAGGTCAAACAGTTGTGATGGGCAACGAAATGGCCGACGAGTGTGCTAGAGAAGGATCAGCACACCCACTCACGTTTAGAGAGCAGTGCTAGTCCTAACGGCCCCATCAGCCGTATGGCTCAAATGTGTGGTGCACCGTCACAGGACTTCTGCCGCAGCTGTGGTAATTAGGAGGAGGGAGAAGTATTCAACACCTTTTATGTTGCTGTCTTGCACATAGTAGAACAAGATCCCGATTCCTCGGCCAACACGAGGACAGACAGACTCGCCAACACGCGACTAGAGGAGCTGGTGCTCTTCCTTGACTCCCATTATTATAGTTATAATCTTAATTTTAAACCAACTTATTCTTTATAATTATAAATTTTAACTAAAAATTATATATTATTTAATATCTCCTCGACTGCTCTTAGTTAGCTTTAATCAATTAAACATTTATAACAGGGACGAAAATAATAATTATTTTAAGTTTTTTAATCCAAAAAATCATGCATTTTTCATTTTTATACCTTCCGAGTGGTATATTGGGTTTGTAAAAGTATGTAACAGGCAGAAGGCGTCGCAGACTCCATAAAGTATATATATTTTCTTGATAAGCATCAACAGCCGAGTTGATATACCCCTGTCCGTCTGTCTGTGTGTTTCCTATGAACGAAAGGATCTTAGAGATAATAAGAGGTACAAGTTCAAAGTTGGTCAGTATCGACCACATATTTAGTCAGACTACACATGTGTGTCGTCAAGTCACCCACAATAAGCGAAAAACCAGACATAGTTCGGAAAAAATACATGTTTTTGACGAATATCTCAGAAACTATAACACCTAGAGATACAATCTGCAGATGCAATATTAACATAATGCTATGAAAACGTGTTCGATGTCACGCCTCCTTCGTCCAAAAAATGCACAATTGCGATATAACTTCGAATGCCTCCAAATCACTTATTTCTTAACGTATTGTTTGGAGTACTTGGAGTATGAAAATTGCATCAAAATCGGACTATAATCAAGGAAGATAACACACATTAAAGATGTGCGATGCATTGCCACGTGCATTGCACTGAGCCCTGCTGCAGCGGCAACGTCACACAAGCAGCGAAAGCGAAACAAAATAAAAAACATTGCGCGAGCGAGACAGACGTACAAGTATGTGTGCATGTTAAGTTTTTGCAGCAGTTATTCCAATTTGAACTCATATAATTGGAAAAGAAGCTCAAAAGATATTACACGGTCGGCATGCCCGACTGAAATGTTCTTTATTGTTATTAGTTATCTTACAAAATAATGACTAATTTTGAGTTTTATTTTACAACTCAAAAAATAATACTTATTTTTGATCAAAAAATAAAAAATTATAAAAAAAAATAATTATTACTCCATGAGTTTTATTTTTTTTGATCAAAAATAAAATTTAATTTGTAATTCTGGCCACAACGTAGAGAATTCAGACAAAATGTGTATATATTCGTTTCCTGTGATAAATCAATTTTTGACATGTTCAATTTAAATCAAAGCTACATGGGAACATTCAAGAGGGTACTCGAAGAAAGTGGTGTCGGTCGTCTTCAGGTTTTCCTGTCCCTCTTGCACTCTTCTACTTTGCGGGGAGGTACTGCCGAGCCCAACAATTTCTTGTACCTCTTCACGTTGCGTTCTTGCTTTCTCAGTAGAATTGGGTCGCGATTTCTAGTCTCTTGCGGAACCTAACAGAACTCTTGTACCCGCTACGCTGTTTGTTTTTCCATTGTCCAGAGGGTCCCCTAATGGAGGGTTCAGTAAGAGGATTTTTGGCAGCCTTTTATTGTCTAAGTATCAGTTCTCATCCCAGATAATCACGTTCCCGTCTTTTAAGTCTAAGGAAACAAATGAGTTTAAGATCCATTTTCCTAATTTCCTTAACTTGTCCTAATAGACCACTCTTCCATTTTTAAGAACTGTCGTCGACTAGCATTTGCAATAAGAATAATCAAACTTGACAAAACAGATTTAAGTGTTTTTCAATTTTGGTGATCTAAAGGTGGGATTTTTATGTCAGCAATTGCTCTAGTGCAAATTCGTTGAGTCACAGCAAATTTGAAGAATTTATCGACACACGTTTATTTTTAGGCAGTCAGTACAAAAAGCTTTTTATACCCTCTGAGGGGTATATTGGGTTTGTGAAAAGTATGTAACAGGCAGAAGGAGGCGTGGCAGACCACATAAAGTATATATATCCTTGATTAGTATTATCAGCCGAGCCGATATAGCCATGCCCGCCTGTCTGTTACATACTTTTTACAAACCCACAAGCCCCTCAGAGCGTATAATTAACCATTACTTTGTAAGACATTTGATAAAAATCAAAAATAGTCATTATTTTGTAATTTTTATAATAAAACTTATTGTGATTACGGTCCTTGGTTTTAGAGCTCTATATTTAATCCGGGTCATAAACAGACAAGCGATCAATCAAACAGACTAGATTTTTGACATGCTTTATAATGTCAAAATTCTTTATTCATATGTCTGGATTGGAGGGATAATAAGGGTACGGTTAGACGCGTATTCTAGAGTAGCAACTGCTTTTACACTCCGTTTGTGTATTTATGCTTTTGTTTTCGTTTCTAATGTGGACTGCCGTTCATTAAGATATGTATCTTACAAAAAACCTCTTTATGGATTTAAAAATTTTGTTACGAAAGTTTTAAACATAAAATTTCTTATATTATTTTGTGACGAATAATATCCGATTTTACCAATTAAGGTTTCCTTCGACGTATACTTGGGAATATAAACTGACTACATTCAAATATCAAGAGGTTATAGTCCCCAGAGCTGTTAAAAAAAAGCATTCGAATATAAAATATATATTCGAATGCTTTTTTTAACAGCTCTGTTAGTCCCACCAAATGCCCACATGCAATAACGAAAATTTTCGAATCAAAACTCAATATCTAAGCAAAATATTAGATTCGACATCTGAATACGCAGAATTAAACCCTTATAAAAGACCTTTCAAATGAGATCTCACTATTCTGATCAGACTTCAATGTTGATTTCTACGTAAATATATAAGTAGTTTAAGTAGTCGACTAAGTCTATAAGTTATATTTGAAATTTTCATATACAGTAGAATCCGGTAATAACGATTCCGCCATTAGCTCTCGTCCGGTTACCGTGACAAATGTTTGATGACCAGAGAAATTTATATGAAAATAAAATATTTGTCCGAGAATTATATCTGTCCCTTGAGTGACGCTATAACCGGAATCTACTGTGTATAATATGTATTAGGGTTTTGAATTGCCGAAATATCATTTCGGATTCGGGGTGAAACATGTTCAAATTAAAACGAAATGGCATTTTTACAACAATTGGCAACTTAAAAAGTTTTATTTAACGGAAACGCAAAGTAAACAAATTCCGCCACACTAGGCGAACTCTAAAATGTAAATGAAAATTAAACTTATAGACATAAACAATTAAATATCTAGCTTGCATTTTAAAAAATTTTATCTTTAATATTTATAATTTTATTGAAAAACTTTCATGAAAAGCTTTAGTCGAATGACTCCACTTTAAAACTTCATAACATAAAGTCAATTACTAAATATGAGTTTCAATTGAGATATCTTAATAAAAAAAAAAGGAAATAAAATTGTCCATACTATGCATAAATTTTCAACTAATCGATATATGATAGCTATATGATAAAAACGACCTATTGTAATAAATATTGGTAAATATATAGAATAATGTTCTAAAAACACAAGATGAAACAATATAAACAATGTTTAAGAAGAGATATGCCTTTTGTTATGTGACCGAGCTAATAGAACCATGATTGTCTGTATTAACATCAGATGAAATCGATAATATGTTTTTTTTCTATATGTTTATCGTTCGAATGCGCCATTTTAAGAACATGTTGGATCATAACGCATTGACAAGATATGTCAACCTAAATACCACATAATCATTGTTGTACCATCTTATATATCGTTACTAAAATTTGTTTGAATCGGACATTATATAAATAATATAAGAAAATGCGGTAGCAAATCAATGTTAAGTTTCGAAAACCTGTTTATTAAGATATCTCATCCACTCTTTCTTGAAATATTGCATATTACTATTTGTAATAGCACTAAAAAGTACGGAGGGTTTAACAGTCGGCTTACTTAACGGTAATTTACAATACAACTAGTAATCCTAATTTCGCTCTAATCAAGGAAAATAAAGACTGGAAACTCAATTTATTATTGATCCGTTCCGTTCTATTTTCATGTGTTACGTGCAAAAATCACTGCACGCCGGCATCGATCGCGATGATCGCGCATTTTGCCTGCTGGACAGGGTCGCTTGACCCGATGGGAGATGAGCAGCTGGCCGGTCAATGGTTGGCTCTCTGGATTGTAGAAGATAATAGAGCGTGCTTCCGTCAGTTGAATACTCTGTGCCATCAGTGTTAAAATACAGACTACAAACGCAATAACGAGTTTTACTTGCATCTTTAGCAAAACTGATGTTCAAATATTGCCATGTGTAGGATTATTATCAATTTTTTTAAAAAAACTTTTTTAGCGGTAGCTGACGTTGTAGTCTATAGAATGTTTTTATGGACCTTTACTTTGTGACTGCTCCCTGCCGGCAATGCCGCTATCGTACTGACTATCGAAAATGTCGACTATGTCACGAATGTCATGATTAATCACATTTTAGTCAGATAAGATACGACATTGTAGTATTCGTATTTTAAAGCAAGATAACATATGTACATGTTAGCGTAAGATTTCATTATCGTGGTATACGTATTTCAAAGCAAGATAACATACATACATGCAAGCGTTAGATTCCATTATCCATATAAATATATGTACTTATGTACATGCATACGTATACAATTCTTACTTCTTACTTACTGTCTGACTGGCTGAAAACCAAAGAACTCATAACGTCACCAAATTTTTTTAGTTAACAATACTTAATACAAAAAATTTTACTATTTCTGTCGATTTTAACCAAATTCACGCTATATGCTTTTACTACCATAACCCACATACAAACAAATGGGTAAACAATAGAATTAAACCAAAACACAAAATAAAATCAGAGATAAGCACAGCAAAAACTTTATGTGCACATTTGTTTGTATACACATGTATTTCTGCTACGCACGCACACATGCTTTAATATTGCTTGTTAATTTAAAATTTTTCAATGTATAAAAAACTTCTTTGATTATAGTTCGAACTTAATACGATTTTCAGGGTCGATTGACATTATTTTTCTAAAATTTATGTGTTTACTACAAAGCTAACCGATAAGAAATGCATGCTTTAAAAAAGCACGCAAGTTTGACAAGTACTTTTATTTATTAAGGTGCTTGGCATCCAAAAATTTTGAATAATATTGTCCTTATGTTGTATCTAAAAACGTGCATGTCACAAATTGGTGTTCTTAAGTTGCACAGCTATTAAGATACTTACTAAAAGCCTATATATTTTCTGTATATCCAGTTTTGGCTTGTGAATGGTGCGTGGAATTTAAAAAATAAAAAACTGGCTGACACATAGACGGACTTGGCTATATCGACTTAGCTTGTGATGCTAATTTATATATTTTATGGTGTTTGCAACATCTCATTCTGTCTATTAAATACTTGTAACAAACCCAATATAACCCTCAGAGGGTATAAATCACCTTAACGGGGTATTAATTAAGGGACGCACCAAAATTGGCAGCCGTACACACTGATATTAAAAACCTTGGAAGTATGATTTTAGGAGAATGATCGAGTAACATCATGGAAAATTATTACATAAAAGTTTTTCATACTAAGTATTTCCAAGCGATTAAATTTGCCTTGCACGTGAAATTTGGCAATTAATGCTTATTTTGTAGATTTAATTAAGGTTGCTCAACAAGCAAGTTTTTTCTAAGCAATTGGATTATGGCCAATTTATAGTTGGACGAGCTACCTGTTAAAGACTCTGTACTTTTTGTACAACAATATTTTGTTTTTGTTACAATAATACATATTTACAGGAATTTACAATTACAATTTTTTTTATTCTTTAATAGCATTTTCCATACAAATTTTAGTTTTTGTTTTATATTTGGTACCTAATTATTTTTCAATTAACAACCACAGACGTATGTATGTATGTATGTATGTTCATATATAATATTGAAATATCCTACACATTCTATAAGGTTGTAGGCAAAACTTATGTTGCCAACATATGTCTTTAAGATAACTATATACATTTATAAACAAAATTTAACAATTTTCGACTAACCATTGTCAGGTTGGCTTTTATCGCACTGAGATACCATTTATTGTGATAACATTTGAAAATACTGGCTCAGGCTCATACACTTCATCATTGGTGTGCATTTCGTAGGGTGCATCGTAAAATTGTTCATCCGGTATTCGGTCATAAATGTTTTCTAAAAATTTATTATTTTAAAATTTTTTTTTTTGGGTAAACGCTGAAGATTATAATATCTCACCCGGGCAATTGTTTGCTCTTTCGCCATCAGCGCCTGTATTAATATTAATGTTGCTGTTATAAGCTCTATCTAATACTCCTCCTTGATGTGTATTAGCTGTCGCTGGTGAATTATTTTCCCGACGATTGTTTGCCTCGAGCGTAGAATAAGACATTACTGCAGCATTACGTTCATCCTTTGATTCAGCGGCATGAATGTTTTCTGTATTTTTTACTGGTCTTGCCTTGTTGCGATATAAAAAAATAACACCAAAAATTACGAGTAGCGTTATAATAATAGTGGCAGATATTCCAACACTTGTACCCAGCTCGGAGCTTTCATGCTCCTCGACAGTAGCCAGTTCACAATACGGTTGTTTTCCGCTCCAAGCACCGTCCTCTGTGCATTTTCTTAAATATTGTCCGATTCGGTTGTAATTTGGAATGCAATGATACTCAGCAGATCCGCCAAATAGAGTAGATTCATTTACTACAATTACACGACCATTTTCTATGGACAATGGTCGTCCGCAGTCAACGGCTGTGGATTAAAAATTGGAAAATAAAATATGAATATATTTAATGTGTCATAACGTCATCTGAACCTACGTCTACATATTGGATTCTTGCCCGTCCATTTTCCACTTTTTTGACAGGTACGTGTGCTATTTCCAACTAAGATGCGTCCTTTAGCACAACTAAAGGTTGCTAATGAGCCAACTGCGCGAGTTTCCGCTAAAACTACTAAACCTTCACTAACACTTGGTGTTTCACAAATGACCTCTACGCAGCTTGGTGCTTCGTGGCTCCAGTTGCCATTCTCTGTACACAAGCGTCGCATGACGCCATTAAGTTTATAATTACGATTGCATTCATATAGTACTGCGGCTCCATAGTAAGTGGCATTTGTGGCCAGCATCATAGTTCCATCGACTATGTCATTTGGAGTCCCACAATCTACATCTAAAAATGTTTGTTATTAGCTTAATGTATTCTGTGTTGTTAATTTAAAAATACTTACATACACACTGAGGTAAAATGCCGCTCCACTGGCCATTATCCTTACAGGTAGCTAATGCCTCGCCAACCATTTTGTAACCCCGTTCACAACGATATTTCGCCAGAGCTCCGATTCTGAAAATATAATGTATACATATGGTTGTAACATTTTTTTTAAAACACACATAAATGTTGTGTGCAGTGCTGCCTGCACTTACTATTTAAATGAATAAAACTCAATATAGGCATCAGAGGGGCTGGCTGTATCTGATAGTGTGTTCTCATTTGTGTAAGTGTCACGACGTGACAGTGGTGGAAGTCTTGTCTCAGGAAGTTCCTAAAGCTTCTAAGGATATACCTCCACCACTGTAAATCAAAATCAGTTGTTCCTTAACTTCTCACGGCAGAAGGAAAATATACTCATTTAGAAATCCGCTGACTAACGGTCTTCCTATATTCTAGCTCCCTAGCTTTAGTGATGAAGAAATGACATTATTTGATACAGCTTGGAGGATTTACGAAATATTTTCAACCGGTGCACTACCAATTAATTTAATAAAAAACAGACCTCGAGCCAGCTAAACAACTTATTAATATATATATGTTTATTTGAATATTTTGATAGGCTTTAATTAACTTACTTGTATGTCTGAGCCGGATTTTGTATAGATTCTGCCGTACGAATAAGAGTGCGCCCGTACATCCGATCGTTGCCGGTGACTGACAAAAGACTATGAAGGGGCAGCATGGGCTCGTGGCAGCGGATCTCTAAAAATATATTAAATAAATATATGTATGTATAAAAAATAAATTACATATAGCCAGTGTAATAAAAAAGCTTCATCAGGTGAAGTAAAGGACAAAGAAGTACATATGTACATATACCAGAAACCTGCAGTGGGGTCGGTTTTGCGTACAATATGCATACATAAGAAAATTTATGTTTCGGTGTTACACCCACACAAAAAAAAGCGAGGGCGGTTTTACAGGTACATAGAACCAATGCGATATCAAAAGGCACACAGAAAATTTGTATATATGAGACGCGACGAAAGTGTTGCGGTGTCGCAGACACATAAAATCTAGCGATCATGCAAAACTATACACACAAATTCTTAGGGTTCTTTCTGAGAGGTGGTTCTCTGACTATGGCTTGGTTTGCCCTAGTAAGAATATGGTGAGGAAATTAAAAGAAGATTGTTGATCGGTAGTGTGAGTCAATGATCATTACAAGAGAGAGAGAGAGAGAGAGAGAGAGAGAAGAGAGAGAGAAGAGAGAGACGAATAAAATTCTTAATCCTCCTCCTTCTCCTCCTCCTCCTCCTACTCCACATGCTCACGATTTACACCCCCAATTCCCTACTACTGTGTTTCAATTGTCTAAGGGCCAGTTATACGTCAGCAGAATGTAGATTAAGCCACGCTTGTAGACGTTATTTACAACAAGAAGGAAAATTTCAGTCGGGCATGCCGACCGTGTAAGGCCCCCTGACCTGTGTTTCTAATTGTATGAGTTCAAATTGGAAAGTAAGAATTTTTGTTGTATGACCAACATTTTTAATTAAAGTCTGATTTTGATGCGATCTTTAGGATCGTTAAATATTTTTATACTACAGCGTACGGAGTACGAAGTAGTCTATTGGGTTTGTCAGAGACGGCTTGTGTGTAACAGGAGAAGGAGGCTTGGCAGACCTCATAAAGGTTATATATTCTTGATCAGCATCAACAGCCGAGTCAGTATAGCCTTCTACCTTTTACATACTTTTCACAATCCCAATATATTCTTTAGAGGGTATAAAAACACACCCAAGTTACTTTACTGCAGACAGTTGCAGATCCAGGTCAACAAGCGAATAATGATTAGAAGCTCGACAACCATGGCATTGTTATCGTAGTTTTTACAATTATTGGATTTGACTCCACTGCAATCACCACTACACCAAAACTATCAGCAACAACTACGCTGCATATCTGTTGACATTAACGTCGTGATACTATAATTCTAGGAGTTGGATGACACCGGTATTGGCCTGCCAGGTAGAAGATACGAAGATAGAAGAACACTTCCAAGAAACGCATTCAAGGGACTCCAAAGGTTATCGTCAAGCTTCTTTTTAAAAGGGCGAATACAAACTTTACAAATTCCATGGGCTGCAGTGCGAAGTTAATATTGTTTCAGTACTTGCAATGGATTTTTTTTTCATGTAGAGAATTCGTAAAGATTCAACAAAATTCCTCTTTCTCACAAACATCAATAACTTTTGATGTTACAATTACACATATAGAAGTTTTAGTTTTACACTGACGCCAGATCAGAGTAAACGTAGACACGCTTTATTTTTGTAATTAAATAATTCATTTATTTAGGTTAATGAAAAAAAAATTGTGTCGAATATCCCGACTGTGTAATACGCTCTGAACTATATTTTCGAATAAATGAGTTCATATCGGACTAAGCCCTGTAAGAACCAATCATGGACACGAGCTTTCTTGTTTAAAATCCGATCTTAGTGCTATTTTCAAGTTCAATTAATATTGTTTGTTTCTAAAGGAATACTAAAAAAAAGCAATCCGTAAAGAATAGTCAAATGCCAAAATTGATGCTCCTAGGGTTTATAGTTACTAAGATATTTGTCAAAAACATGTAATCATTCCGAGCTATTTCTGATTTTTCGCTTATTGTGGGCGAATGGGAATTGGAATTAATAAAAGGAAACAAAGTTGTATTGGCTGACTTAATAAGAGGTCGATACTGGCCAACATTGAACTTATAGTGCTTACCACCTTTGTGGAGCGACTATATCAAGTTGATATCTATATTATCAACCTGGCTTGTGATGCTGATAAAGAATATACACGCCTCCTTCTGACTGTTGCATACTTTTAACAAGCCCAACATACCCCTCGAAAGTTACTTTCTGACTATAAAAAAAAACCCGTAGTAAGCAGATACCGCAAAAACAAGTTATGTGTAAAATCCACTCTCATTTCTGTGTTTGTGTGCCTGAGCTCAATTACACGTGAGCGGATTTGCTTTAAGAGTTCTTTGCTAGGTTTTGATTATGCGCGTAGATTTACGATTCCCTTTCTGTCGTAGAAGTACAAGAACACAGTAAGAAACAAATTTAATGTGAAAATGTGACGCCCTTGCATCCGTTTTAAGACCCCTTTTAGATTAAAATAGTCATAGATGAGCTCATTTTCTGATCATAAATGACCCATTCGTCGGGAGAAACAATACCTCACCTTTTCTTGATGAGTCGCTTATGACCCCTTTTATACTCTCTGAGGGGTATACTGGGTTTGTGAAAAGTAAGTTACAGGCAGAAGTAGACGTGTTAGACCCCATAAAGTAAATATATTCTGTATCAGTATCACAAGCCGAGTCTATTGAGCCTTGTCCGTCTGTCTGTCCGTATAAACAACCAGAACTCACAGATGGTAAGAGCGACAATTTTCGTTTTAGTCAGTATCGACTACATATTTAGTCAGTCAAAAGAAGAATCTTTTTTTTCCTGATGCCATGCCCTATTCTCCTACAAAAAGCTAAAAACAGACATACCTCGAAAAAAATATGTAAATGTTTTTGACGAATAGCAGCGAAAACGAAGAACATTGTGCGAGTAAGACAGACACACAAATATGTGTGCATGTTAAGTTCTCGCAGCGGTTACTCCAACTGAAATTCATTACACGATCGGAATACACGACTGTAATTTTCTTTCTTGGTCAAAAACAGCTTCGAGTCACATTTGAGTTTTATTTTTAATCATACGCAACTCTCTTAATTTCAAGCATACGCGATTCTTTTCTGACCATTTTAGCATGTGCTTTAAGAATTTGGAGATAACAGTTCCGTTAGAAACTAATGAATCAGAAATAAAATCAATCGCATTTCAATCCCTAATATGGTCAATTGGCGATTGCTTTATATTTTGTAGCTGTACTGTAAGTAAGTCACTTTTTTATCATACGGGCGAGTCATTTTTGATTTTTCCTTGAATCGCGCATAAATGAATCATTTTTTTATCGTCAAAAATATCTTAAACACGACTCGCCAAATTAATTTCTTACAAAACAATCTTCCAAATGCTAGGTGGGCAAGTCCACGATCGCATATACATACATGTAATTTCATATAATTTGTGTGCCACACAAAACGTTCCACTTTGTGATCAGCAAGAGAGGAGAACGCTCGTCATAAGTTGGCACATGCCAAGAACAAAAGGGGAAAGAGTATATGGTAGTTATGTTAACAGCAAAATAGACATAGGAAATAAAAAAAATTGTCCATATAATTTTCTTTATTTCATCATAGCTTTACTTTAACAGATTTTCCTCTCTATCGCATTCCTACTCCAAAAGCACCAATATGTCAAAGTCCCATTGGCAGAGTGAATGAACAAATAACCCTGCGTTACATACTGCAAGTCTGGAACAGAGAACTGCAACGGGTATACTCGAGTATGATTGTTCACTTCTACAAAAAATTAAATCAAATTGAGTAAGTATCTCTACATTTTCAATCAAGTATCGTTTAAGTAACAAGTGACAAAAAATTAAGTATCACAAAAATCACAGAGCGTAAATTTCGTTCACCAAAAAATCGAGTATCAGAAAAATCAGTGGGGGATGATTGAAAAGTGAGCGTTGGATTTTGACGCTCAAAAAGCGAGTATCTCAAAAAATCACAAAACGAGTATTAAATAACGATTTTATGAAAATCGCTTAGACTGAGTCGCGACTACCAAGCGACGTACAAGGAAAGACATTTTCTGGTTTGTGTACACGCTTCTTATAAAGTGCAGGAGCGAGAGAGACCTAATTGCTGTTCTTATTTTTATTGCATGCGTTGATACAAATAGATATAAGTATGTGTTTATGTATGTATTGATTTATGTATTTATGTCTATATAGTCAAATTTCAAACACAGAGCTTACGCTTAGAGTAAGGTGCGAGTGTTGCTTTTTTTTAATCACGAGTAGTGATTGAAACACTCAGTTGAATAAGGGATGATTTTTTTCGCTCAAAAAAATTTAGTAAATTACAACGGGTATAGACCAATATTTGGATGAGATTGAAAATTCATTACTTGTTGCAGTTCTCTGGTCTGGAACAAAGCACAGTCCTGTTCGGCAAAAGCACGAGTACGGTGTACGGTAGTATTATCTATAACAGTGGTCGAAAATATTTTATATACTTGGAGACGACTGTGTTGACGAAAATTATATGGTTGCGATTTTAAACTCAAATTTAATGCACTGTGGCTGCATTCAGCTTAAATTGCATTTTTTTTAACTATTGTTCTATACAATTCAGACATAGAAAGCTGCCATTGCACACTGGGCGGGTTTAACAAATAATTTACATAAAGTCCAAAATTTTGTGGAAACAAATATTAATTCTATTTCAATATATTTAAAATAGAATCCCTGTATATAAAAAGTCATAAAAGATTTTGTTAAAAATGCAAACCTTTCATTTTCATCAAGCTTCAAAGACAGGTAATTAGTCAGCTAATGCGTGTGATCGGCAAATTCACACTTTGCAAAAATAAAATATTGGAAAAAATTAATTTTGAAGGTCAGGGTAAGTAGAATGACCAACAAAAAACATTTTGTGTTAAAATTTGTTACATGTTTTATATTTATATTGTTTAGTATTGTCCAAAAATCGTCCCCTCATCCTAAGTTTATCCATTACGAAAGGGCACCTCGGAAAAAAAACAAACCCTTCCGCGAGAATAATTTTCAATTTAAAATTTTTGCCAAGAAATAGTCAGCATTTAATTTATGATTGCAGTTTTTATGATGATTCGAATGCTTCGAATAAACAATATAAATATATATTTTCATTTTAAATAACTGTACAGAACAACTAAATAAAAAACAACTAAAAATTTTAAAATAAATTGTAAAAGTAGATAATAACAATTTATTATCCAAAAATATGTTTAACACTTTTTGATAACTACCACTTTTATATTAAAACTACAAACAAAATTAATTCACTCTTTAAAAATTGTAGTTCTTAATTTATTTTTTTGCTCTTACAACTTTACTTTAAGATCACGTTTACGCTTTGTTGCCATATACGGGCTATTGGAGTGGGCGTGGTCAAATTATTGTAAAATGTTAAAAAATTAAGAGTGCTATATTTATAAATGTATTAAGTTTCAGTTCGATATCTGCTTTTTTCGACTTTATGCCATTTTTTTTTTTGGCAATTTCGTCAAGTGTGCATTGTTCTGTACAAAAAAAACTTTTTTTCTAATAATTTTTCCCTTTTGTTGATTATTTATGAGTCAAACAAAATTTTAAAGCATATATTTAGATTTACCTTCACATTTGGGTAACGAGTCGCTCCATGTGCCAGATTCCATACACTTACGTTTCACAACTCCGCTCAGCTTGTGTGACTGTATACAGCTAAAAGTCACCTCGGAGCCTATGTAAGTTGTGTTGGTTACATATATAACGTTGCCGTATGGTATAGGCGTTATGGTGCCGCAGTCAATATCTGCAAGTATGTTTAATTACAAAATATTCATCAACTCAACATGTTTTTTTGACTTACATTCGCAAAAAGGCGCATCAGAGCTCCATTCACCATTGTCTAAACATTCAAGAACGAGTGACCCATGAATTTTGTGTCCAGGATCGCAATTGTATTTAATTTTTGAGTGTACATTGTAATCGTAGCCAATAACAAAGGATCCGGCCGACACTACTGGGGTTTCACACGTTACCAACTCGCAGATGGGAGCGTTTCCTGACCACTTGCCATCTTTTGTGCAATACAACTCAGATGGCCCATCAAGCCAGTAATCTTCATCACATTCATATTTGACAACAGAATTCACAGTTGTAGTACCGTTCAAAAGAATGGATAGTCCCCGATCAGGTCGAACTGGTGCCCCACAGTCGACATACTTGCAAGACGGTGTTTTACTGGACCATTGACCACCTAACCCACAAGAAATTATCTAAAAATGTAAACGTAGAAAAAATGGGTTTAAATTGTCGATGAAAATTAATATATTTTTATGGCTTACCGGTTCGCCTACAAGTATATAGCCAGGTGCACATGCAAAAGTTGCTGTGGAACCAGCTCGCTTGTCATTAAAATGCACACTACCACCGGTTATTGGCTGAGGATCTGGACACCAGTCTACCAAACACTCCGGCTGCTTTCCACTCCAACCATTTTCCATACATGTACGATTCTCGTTTCCGATAAGTGTATAATTCTCATGACAGCTATATGTGGCAATAACACCATAACTTGTGCGCTTTTCTGACAAGTGAATAGATCCGTTTTTTAGTTCGGGCAAATTTCCGCAATCGGTGTCTGTAAATTTTACAACAACGTCGAAAAATTTAGTTAATAAAACAGGAGTTAGAACGTCGTAACCGAGCTTCCGAACCTGGCTGAGCCAAAACACATTTGAATTGTTATAAAATTGTTTCGGCTCGGCAAATATTGTTAAGAAATTATTCATTTTTAAATTCCAACGATAATCCTTTTAATTTGTCATGGGCTGACTAATTATGTAATCGATACTGATTAACTTTAAACTTGTAACTCTTGCCGTCTCTGAGATCTGTTTGTTCATACGGACAGACAGACCGACATGGCTTTATCGACTCGGCTTGTGATGTTGATCAAGAATATATATACTTTTATACCCCTCCTTTTGCCTATAACATACTTTTCAAAAACCCAATTTACCACTCAGAGGGTATACAAAATCCGACCATCGTTACTGTCGTCCAATCAGGTGCCAGTCTAGGAAGGAGACGACCGAACTGTCGATTGAGGTAGCAAAAAAATTTGGCTATTAAGAAAAGCTAAACTATTAACTTATTCTAGTTATCTACTTTATCAAATACAGACGTTAAAAATTTTAAATTAAACATCAGATCCATTTATAACCGGACAAAAACAGAAATACTAGCTCATATGCAACGTCTGGCCCCAACCCACATATGTTTGTGAAAGAGCCTCCTCTCTAGACGAGCTAACAACCATCGTAGACAAACTGCTTGAAGCCAGCGATATAGATTATAATTTTCTTATGTCAACTTCTTCAATGCAACAAGAGCAACAGAATGTAGACGACCTGAGTAACAACAGATTAAGCATAACTCATCTTGCAAGTCTTGTACAAAGGCAATCGTCAAACTAGAGATGCAGCCGTTGACTCAGCTGGTAAACAGCCGGGCATACACCACCGACAATTTAAAAACCTAACATAACATATCCCAAGTGGATTGGATCGGCGCACAGTGGCGCCTCTGCCCGAAAAGCTTGGCAAAAATCATTTTTTTGACGGAAGCGTACAACAAAAGTAAAATACGGAATCGATAGAGAACTCTCCAAGGATTATAAATCCAAATCCAGATTTTTGAAATCGGTCCAAGATTATGGGCACTATAGCTCCTCAAAGTAGGCACTACTTTTAGTAACTTCTGAAAACTGTGAATTTTAACGAAAATTTGCTACTTTCACATTGAATATTTTTTATTGTCAATTTAATACTTTGCACACAATAAACGTTTAAAAAATACACTAAATTTCGACTATTTTTCAACTTTGATGGAATAGAAAAAAAAAGTGTCAAAAAAAGTCGAGCCCGGACTATATACAATTGATAGGTTAAATATTTACTTATCAAGTGTATATAGTTCCAGCTGCGCAGGAAAATGGGTAAAAATAGCGCATGCCAATACGGTTGCTATTTGTGTATCAGTTAATTGATGAATACCGAACTATTATAATATAATTGCTACCACGTTGTATTTGACTTTTATTTAAATGTTTTGACCGTTTTCAAAAGTATTTATTTTGCGACAGTCAAATGTTAGCTTCATAAAAGGAAGAACTGTATTTTTTTTTCAGTTGAATAGTTTTTTTAAATACAGTTTTTGAAAATACCAATAATAGTTTGGAAATGTTAATTTTATCAGATATTAAAACTATTGTTGATGATAATTTTAAAGAAAATCGGACACCAATAGTAAATACTCACAAATAACCGAAAAAAAAACACCAAAAAATCGGAATTAAAATTTTGTGTAATAAAGTTAAGAAATGTACTCATAACATTTTATAACATGATAAGATGGATAAAATAAGAATTACAACTCTCATTTCAGGTACAAAAATAAATGTTTTCATTGGAATCTTATAGCCAAACTATGCATGAAAATATTTTTGAATTAGAAAGCACCATGAGAGGTCACAACCTTGAACAAACATTCATTTTAAAGCTTTAAAAGTTTTCTATCAAATGCTTTTTAAGTTTTTTAAATCAATTCATTGGTTCAAAAGATATGATTTTTGCAAAGCAAAATGAGGAATGGCCCCACTGTGCGGCGTCTTCACATGAAGGACAGTTCGTCAAATCACCAATTTCTCATCGCTTTTTGAACGCTCACCAAGCGAGTAACACCCGTTCAGTGAGCGAGTCGAACGCTCAGCTCACAGAAAAATCAAATCACAATTGAGTGTTTGCAGCTTACGCTCAGAGTAAGGTGCGAGTGTTGCTTTTTTATTCACGAGTAGTGATTGAACCACAAGAGTGAGTATAAATCATGAATAATCAGTTGAATGAGGGATGATTTTTTTTTCGTTAAAAAAATGTGAATGAATCACAACGGATATAAATCAATATTCGAATCAGATTGAAAATTCATTACTCGTTGCAGTTCTGTATTCAGTATTGCCTTACGATAATTGACCGTTTTTCTCGATGTCCTGAAGCAGTTCCTCTACGAGGCACTTTTTACAAAACACCATATAAAACCAAAAATTTTAAGCACTAGCACATAAGCAATTGCTCTCATCTTTTTGTAAGAACCGATTCCGTCAAGCATTGGAAGCACATTACACAGGATCTTTCAAAATCATCGACAGGTAGTCAGATCGCATTTATCGTATTTAGATGAATGGCAAAGAGGCATCCATATCAATTGATAGACTGAAACCAGCATCATCGAAAATGATGAAAATTACGTGGGGGACTCTTCATTTGACAATCATTTGAGCATTCAAACCTACCATCGCCGACTTGTCTAGGGGGGGAGTACTGTGGCAACCCTGTCACGCATCTATTTCTCAACACTGCTCGTAGAAGACGAGTAGAAAACCGCAACCAATTTCACTAAATCCGTAACAATAAGAAGCGACACAATATACTTTGATAATTAGACAATAAATATTACTTTAATTTAACAATGTGTCTTTTATCTTTTACCGCCAATATCGAGCGCACCAAATATATAACTAAATTAAAATGGTCTTTAATAAATAAGTATGTATTTAAATGAAAACATATGTATTAACATATAATATTGACCAAAAATAGATTATAACGGACTTTGAGTATTTAACGCATTTCGTACTGCATATTGCTCAAAATTATAATTACAATTAAGTTACAAATAATACATGAGAGAAACGTACAGTAGGGATTGCCCTCTGACTTTCATTTCCAATTATATAAGTTAAAATTGAAGTGTTCGCTGCAAGAACTTAACATGCACTCATGTTTGTATGTCTGTCTCGTTAGCGAGTGTTAGTGTTTTTCGTTTATGTTGCTTTTGTGACAGCGGTATGTAAGTTTTCTTGATTATAGTCCGATCTTGATGTAATTTTCAGGATCGTTTAATATGGTTTGTTTCACAACATATGTAAAGTAACAAAACTTTAGGTTAAGAAATACGAGAGTATAAGGCATGCAAACTTTCAATTTATTTTGTTTCTTATGGTCGAAGGGGACGTGTCATTCAAAAATTTTTTATGGCATTGCCTTTATTGCATCTGACAACCTGGATGCCAAAAATGGGTTTATCTATGTGTTACATATACATGGCTATATCGACTCGACTTGTGATGCTGATCAAGATCATATATACTTTATGGAGTCTGCCACGTCTTCTTCTGCCAGTTACATACTTTTAACAAAACCGATATACCCCTCAGAGAGTATAAACAAAAATATTACGTCATAAAGTATATCAAAGAAATTTTGAATTCAAGTTTGCGCTTTTGTTTCTAAATTTAATTGAATTTAATCAAATAAATATGCATACTCACACTTGCAGCTCGGCGCTGATCCGCTCCATAAACCATCGGCTTTGCATTCGCGCTCTCCGCGGCCCTTTAGGTAATGGCCCTTTGGACATTCGTATTGGATTTTCTGTCCCCGTGAGAATTTTGTGCCCACCACAGTTGTGTTTTGTTGTGCATCAGGCGAGCCACAAGACAAAGGTGCTATAAAGGTAAATTTAAAATATACAGACATCATAGGAAAGTTATAAATACGGACAATGTTGGCAAATGAAATGAAGATAATCCAGATTGCAACCCACATCATTCCAGAGCCAGCTTCGACCACCATCTAAGACAACACAATTCTGTTCTCCATTATAATTGTTTGGCTGGTCCTTTCCCCAATCTGGTTTTCGAATAATTTCTCCTGAAATCAATAAAAGAACAGATTTATTAAGATCTTTATTTTTTACTGTTTTATTTTTTTTTTTTTTTACAAATATCGACCAACTCTAGTTGAAATCGTACTACTATACCATATCTAACCTTGTCCTTTTACTTGTTTTCAAGGTTTAAAGCCAAACAGTTTAAGTAGGAACAACTTTCTTGTTCTTGGAGATATCGCAATCAATCTCACATTTTCTAAGTTTGGTATGGTCGTATATTTGTCGGCATCGGATTATATAGTTCTATTACGGTTTAACAGTTGCAAATCATCGTTAGAATAACTTTTTTGTTATTGTAAATATCTTTATCAAAACGATTAGGTTGATGTCATTTTTCTAAACACTTTGACCAAATTTGATTCAAAGCCTAAGTCATCTGTCTATCTGTACAAGCGAGGATACCTCAGAAATAGTAGCTCAAATACCCACCAATTTCACTAAAGCTGTGTTGTGTTGGTCGTGTCGTTTATGTCGTAGCTATAGTCAAAGCCATTGTCATTGTTGAAAAAATAGATACTTGTAGAAAATGAAATTCTAGCAAAGTCGATCTTTTCTGGATATCTCTCGATATGTGACTGCTCGAAACCACAGCCAGTGCTACGCTGCGTGCTTAAGTTCTTCAAGACCCCCACATAAATTGTTTAAATTGTAATGGCTAAGTTCAACTGTTTAATTTGCCCTTATTAATAGAACAATAACAGCAACAACTCAACAGCGCTGCTAAGCTACAGAATTCTGTTAAGCACATTGAGAAATTACTAAAAATTAATATATTCTTTAGTTTATTTAAAAAGTCATACCTAATATTTGTTCTACAATATCTATCTATGTATCATAGTTATATCAAACAAATATCGTATCATTATTGGTATATCGCATTGAACATAATATCACTACATAATATATAAAAATGTAATATCGATGTATCGATAACGATATTTGATACTTTTTGGTAAAGTAGCTACAAGTGTTATCAAAATATCAAGTGTCTATACATACTCGCTAATATCTTTGACATTTCTTGTACGTTACATTCAAAATATTTGTCTGTTGAATATCTTTAAGCTATCGATTTGCAGTAGCATCGATATGAACGATATCAAGGAGCACGAGTATCCATTCATATGACACTCTATTTTATTGCAGTAATGAAATTAAACAGGTCGGAAACTAATTTTGGTGGGCTGCAGCTTACTTATTTTACAATGTTGCCTTTGAAGCTCTTAATAGATCTTTAAAGGACATAAGGGATACTTTTATTAGCTGGTGAATTTCGCCAAAACTATGAAATAAAAACGTACTTAAAATTCTCTTTTTTGTTGCCTAATATAAAGGTAATAACCTTAAAACTGCTCTAAGCGATAAAGGGGTCAAAATGACTCTAGATTTGACCCAAAAGCTGGCGAAATCCATGCCGAAAAGGGTTCAAATGGTAGTTGACCATAAGGGTAGAAAAAGTGTACCTAATATGAAATATATTTTTTTTATATAATTTGTTAGTTTTAGAATTTAATTTGTAAACTGGTTGAAACAAATTAAAATTCTATTTGTGTCATTTTTTCGTTTTTGTTTATTATTAAATATAAATAAAATATTTTAAAAATAAATGAATTTATTTTTTACTGGTGTAGACATCATACTTACAACTTTTTTCGATATTCCCAACAGTTTGGGTGTTATAGGCCCCTAGACATTTTTTAACGTGCTGGTTGAATTAAGCTGTGAACCACTGTATGTGCATATGTATCAGAGAACTGCAACAATCACAATTTTTTCAATCATACCCAATGATTGACTCAGATTTTTTGTGACGCAAAACATTTCATCAACAAAAATGAATGAATGAATGTTAGTGATTGTGTTCAAAGCGAACGTTCAGTTCCAATCACTCTGGCTTGTTTGGTTCTGATTTTGTTTGATCGAACGCGTTACTTTGAACCACAAATGGTCGAATATGCTGCCTATATTCAGTTTGAACTCAATCATACCGTTTGGTTATACCGGGCTTGGTTCAAGCCGATCTAATTATTTTATCATAATGCGCAATTGCATTTGCGTAGAATTTGCAGTTTCCCCTTTACAGATAACAGTTTGTTATTTTTATATTCATTTCTTAAATGTTTTCCCAGAACGTGAATTTATTTATTTTAATTTTTTTATTCATATAGACATAAAAAGTGAAAGAATTTTGGAATTTGTGTTCCATTAATTTTAAGCACTATTTGAATTTAAATTTTGAGTTTTAAACAGTTTTAAATGATGAAATAAATATAGGGTTTTTGTTAATTTTACGCACAACTTCAGAAGGAAATTCTCGATCTGATTGCTTCACTTACAATCAATTCAATCGTCACATGATCGGTGTCTAAGCGTTTCATGCATCGTTGGACTTGATTGTCTTTTTCGGTTTGAATCGCTGTAAATCATCATACCGCAACCAAAACATCAGTTTTAATCAGCGAGAAAAACCATCAAATCAATTGATTGAACTATTTCGTTATGTACATGACGATAAAGGAACATGTTTTAGAGAAGCGCTGCGATGAGTTGTGACTTGTTTGAGCGAGTTTGATTGGGCATGATCGGTCCATACTCAAAGCCAGTCTCTAATAAGTATGTATGTCTTTAGTTCCACTTTTTTCCGCGTTGGCTTGTAAACTATCGATCTACTACAACAAATTTGTTAGAATTTACTTGTTTCTACAGGGAATTAAAAGCAAATTATAGGGACGAAATTTATACAGGTTATAGTACATTTTTCAACCCTGCTAATGAATTTTTATTGCATAATCTTAATCTCTCGGAACTACTAATTTTTTTTATATTTTTTATAACTTCACAGCCAACTAGTTTTTGAATGTTGCATTATCTAAATCAGTAACCTTCTGTGTACCTTAAGTAAATCATTTAAGCCCGTTGTTATTTACCTTATTTATTACCTTACTGATTTTAGTGATCAATTATTCCCGTGTATTCATGTTTGCGGATGATAGTAAGCTTTGAGCTCTCGACTACAGATTACATTCTTGGTACCATGTGTGAGCGTCTTGCTACCCTGATAATAATTTTTCGCTAATTGGCTCTGGCTCTGGCATTCTTGGGAAAACACAAGAAAGTTATGTCACTTAACTAAAGAAGTGGGATAGTAATCATTTAACGAACGTTCGAATAACGTTTAATATACAGTAGAATCCGTTTATAACGATCAAGTGACCAATGATTTAGGTCGATATACCCGGAACACTCTCTAATCAAATATAATTTTTTGTTTAATTAATGGTAGCCATATTAAAAATAGGGTTTAACGTAGAGCAAATTATTGTTTCAATTAAAACAAAAAATTTACTGACATTAATTCAATAACATGGTTTTTTTTCATATAATACCGTAACATATATTGCATATTCATAAGCATAATGTGAAAGGCTTAATTTCTATATGAAGTTTGAACTCAACTCGCCATAGCCGGTTAAATTGTACAAAAATACCATTGGTATAAGCGGATTGTCGCTAAAAGCGAAGACATACTAAGCGGAGTCCCTGTCATACAAGTTTGTATGGGGACCAGCCATGTCATCGAACTTTCGTCGCAATTACCGGAAGAACGCTATAAACGGCGTCTAAATAACCGGATTCTACTGTATATGCTAGCAAAATTTACAAGAAAGACATGCCGACCGTGTAATACCCTCTGAGCTTCGTTTCCAATTATATGAGCTTAAATTGGAGTAGATGCTGCAGGAACTTAACATATACATATATTTATATGTCTGTCTTGCTCGCACAATGTTTTTAATTTTTCGTTGTATTTCGTCTTCGTTGCTTGCGTGCCGTTGCCGCCACTGATGTCATTTCAGCATTTTTCCCGCCAAATCTGGCTGTTTTGAAAATGTGATTGCGGAAAAAATTTTAAAACAGTGGGCAGCGGGAATTTAAGCTTTTTCAGCAAATTGAAAAAAAAATGTTGCAAAAATTTTTCTTAATTTTGTGAGTTGTTCCTTTCGCTTTTGATGATTTTAAATGTATTACTATCGGTAAAATATCGATTTTTACTTTTATCGAACAATTTTTCCCAATAATTCACACCTATGTAAATTGATTCGTCTACCATCACTAACATTGTGAAATTCTTTTGCCAAAGATTTAAAAATTTACGATGCCGAAGGAAGATTTAACTAGAGTGTTAAAGAGAGAGGAAGATTTAACTACTACAAAATTATGCGATTAACGAGCACTCTGAGCTTCTGGTGTTTTTTCACCTTTCACCTTTTTTATTAAAAGAAAATTAAGAAAAAATCGAGATAGTCCCACTATTTCTCTAATTGTGGGCAAAGGAGCGTGACATACAAATTTAAAAATAAACTTGATCTGCGTAACAGAGCAACGAAGATTTTACAAAAAGAATGGAATCTCTAGCTATTATACTTTCTGAGAAACACTCGTTCATACACACGGACAGACAGACAACTTTTCAGGGTCTAAATATTTGGCACCTACTGTGAAAGTTTGGTTGGGATATCTCCGTAAGAGTTTCAAAAAAGTTTCTCATGCTAAATTCATTTCTTGGCTCTGATGTTTGTCAGATTACTTATATGGGAGATATGTGATATAGTTGTCCGATCTATACCAAAGTTGATCAGAAAGTTTAAATAAATGTAATGCACCTGCTGTGTAAGTTTGGTTTGGATACGTCCAAAACCCAAAAAAGTTTGTCATACTAAAGACATATCTCAGCTCTGATGTTTGTCAGATAACTTATTTGGGAGCCATGTGACATAGTTGTCCGATCCAAACCAAAGTTGTTCAGTGTTTAGATAATACAACCATATAGTCTGTTATCTTGTTTAGTTATCTTGAAAAACAAAAAAGTTAGACAGAAAGACAAATTTAGTAAATTTTCAATTTTCATCATGTGGAAAAAATATGATACAGTCATCCGATTCGAATCAAAATCGGTCAGTATATGTATATTACCATCTTACACGTACTGTGTGAGTTTCATTGCAATATCTTAAAAAAAAAACAGTAAATTAATGCAAAAACAAGTTTTTAGACTTTTATGATATGACGGCTATATAGTTGACGGCTATATATATATAGTTTTAAAAGTTTTTTATCTAAAAAACTTTATATATATTTTCAGCTACACCACCAAACTCGCTTGGCAATTAAACGCTTAATGTGTATTCTAATTAGAACTCAATAGTAAAATAGTATAAAGTTATTTTTTTTTTTTTTACAATACATAAAAGCTCTGCGCTAGTGGGATTTAAGCCCGTGTATTTAAATTTCAAGAAGGTTTTTTAAAAATGTATATAAATTTATAAAAAATTCTTTGCCTACACTAGGAATGAAACCGGGCCGCCAGGCTTGAAGTCTAACGTCGTTTCTCTCGCGCCACCAGACACGCGTAACCACGTGTTGTTTAACAACCAAGCGCTAAAATAGAAACTTTAAATATTTTCTAAATACGATTGCTTATAATATAGTAGTCCGATTCCAACCAAAATTGGTCAAAAAATTTATCAAAAATATGTTGCATCTACTGTTTAAGTTTGGTTTGAATACAGAACAGACAAAAAAGTTTCTCATACTAAAGACATATCTTGGCTCTGATGTTTGTTAGATTACTTATATGAGAGCTATGTGATATAGTTGTCCAATCCGAACCAAAGTTGGTGAGTTTATAGATAATACCCCATAAACATACTCTAGTTTGGTTCAGTTATCTTAAAAAACAAACAAGTTAGCATATGTATGTATATTACTACTTTACACATAATGTGTGACTTTGATTCAGATATCTTTAAAAACGAAGAAGTAATTATCAAAAAAATATTTTTAATGTTTGTTCATATGGCGACTATATAGTTGTCCGATCCGAAATTGGTCAGTGTACATTAAGTGGTACCATGCACATACAGTGTGAATTTCGTTCAGATATCTGCAATACTTTTTGAGTTATAAAAAATTGTGAAATCGCGAAAATGTGCCAAAAATCGAAAATAAACTTGAACTGCGTGCAGCATAGACGGATATGTATACCAAATTTGGTGACTATAGCTCTTATAGTCTCTGAGATCCAGGCTTTCGTATAGACGGATGCACACTTTGTGGGGTCTGACACGCCTCTTTCTGCCTGTTACACACAAACCTCTTCTGGCAAGCCCAATATACTGCTAGTACTTTGTAATAAGAAAGAAAGTAATAATGGAGCAAAATGAAAAATTCCGCAGCAAGCTTTTATCGCATTCTAATAACCTCGCTTGAGGCCAATATTGTGCAGCCGATCCCGACTTCGTCGCAGCGACTTACTAACCCAGAGATGGCTATTTAGGGACGCGAGTCCAGAATACAGTCCAACTGTGGACTGTTAGTTAAGGTATATTAATAAGATTTGCAAACAAATAATACAAGCATTCAAAAAATAAGAAAAAAAAAAACATTATTGCATGTGGTGTTTTGGTTGGGGGAAAAACTCCCTTTCTTTAATTGCAGTCAGTTGGAATATAGCAGACTTTATAGAAGTGTGTTAAGCTTAAAAATTAAGAAACGTTTGTTCTACCACTTTTTCGAAAAAAACGCTAGTTTAGCGGGAATACATTTTTTTTTCAAATCATTAACAACATAAGTAAGAAAACACACTAATAGGGGTGTTCACTATATAAGGCGGTCACTATACCCAGACAGCACTGTATTTAAAATACCTTTTCAGCATTATAACTTTGCATTACAAGATCATTATTTTATTTTATTATAGTTTTTATTTTATTTTAGTACTCTTTTTTTTGTCACAAAATTTATATCATATATTTTGTGAGTTGAATATATGCTTTTGTCACTAGATAGATATCTTATTAAAAGGTTGTTTATATGATAAGCATAATATCCAGTAAAGAACATGCATAATTTGTTTTTTTACCCTTGCAGAAGATATATATTATTTTTGACACGAAGTTTGTAAGGCATTGAAGAAGACGTGGAAAACCCCAACAAGTTTAAATATTCTTCGAACAATCTTATCCAAATTCACTCATTACGCGTTTAGTACCAAATTCCGTGTGCGTACTAAATTTTATCCCGGTCGGACCACTTCCTCATATAGCTGCCATAAGAACAATCAGTTGGAAATACTTAGCATGAAAGACATTTTTTTGTTTTTTAAGCAACAACATTTACACAATAAGCATTTGGTTCTTAGTATACTGTGCGACTATACTGTGAACACAGTCTTAATGTTTTGTTATTTAAAAGTATGGAATGTAAACTTGTAACAAATAAATAAGTCCTTTTCGCTTTAAAATTAAAAACATCCTAAAAATACTTTTTAGGCTGTGCCAATGACGCAGACAAATTGTGTGTTTGCACACAATACAATGTTAAATTTTAAATTTTCATACCGTTTACCCATTTCCAAGTTCGCGATGTAATTCCGGGTTCTTTTTGAGCGCCAATCCAAACAAGTTGCGGCTTTAGGTCAGATTTTCTGCGTTCTAGCTCAGACAGTATGTATTGACTTGTAGGGCCTCGAAAATCGTGCACCAAGTCACCGCCTGCAACAGAATGTTATTTGTATTTTTAACTATTGATGTGTTTCTTAGGTTATATGTGTTCTATTTACAATTTACCTGTTTGCTTACAAATTGCTTGAGCTTTATCAAAGCTTTCTCCTTTTGTTATATGGAAGTCGTAACACGTATTCGCAAATGTTGTTACCACTGTATCAACACTGATTTTAGGAGTCAGACAGCGCTCAATGGAAAAGGCATCATTTGAAAATGTTTCCACTTCACAAAGGCTTAGGCTGCCTTCAACGCCAACCAATTGAATTGCTACGTATTGGCCAACAAGCGGCCTGGCACAAATAAAGGTTTTAACAACACCTTCGTCGAGTGTTCCTGGATACCAAGCGCACAGTGGGTTGCGTTGAAGATCTACAGTACTGTTGCCCACACGAATCTCTAGATCCTGCAATGGCTGATGTCCGCAACAGCCGCGTGTAGTAATTCGAACCACATGAATTGCCTGAGGTGACAAAAGGTCAACGCGCCACCAAGGTGACGGCTCCTTTTGAGTTTCCGAACACTCTTGACCATCCGGATTCTGAAATCTAAGCTCGTTAAATACTTAAAACTAATATTCGATTTTTTCGTTTGTTACCTTGTTTCCAGCCATGCCATCGTTAGCATAATTTGCTGGGCCACTGCGAGTGTATGAGCTTTGATTTACCGGCTTGCGGTATGCTACATTAACGCCACAGAAGGGTAATTCCCGTTCCCAGCCAGTGAGTACATCACACTTTTTCGTTGGCGACCCGAAAAGCTCAAAGCCAGCATCGCATGTGTAATGAGCCACTGATAAACCAAATTCATTTTTCGTTGTGCTAACTCTTGCATTGAGAGGCACCGCTGGTGGCCCACAATCTAAATTAATTACACAACAATTTTTTTTTAGATTTAGATTTTTAATAATAGGGAACTAGTCTAAACTTATACTGACCAAAAATAGTTAATATTTTAAATCCCTGATGTCTTTAAAAAAGTGTAAAAGATTTAATGGAATTGTGCAAACTGAAAACTGTCCATCTATAAAAACGTATTGGAGAAATTTTGCAAGTGTAAAAATAAACTTTACACTAAAAGATAAACGACTTAACGTACTTGAAAACGTGTGATTAACTACTACGCATTAAATCGAAATAGCCATGTTCTTCTGTCCGAGTAAACAAACAGATCTCAGAAATTGTAACAGCCACTAGCACCAATTTAGTGAGTGTGAACCCCATATTTAGTAAGTCAATACAAGATTCTTATTATACCCTCTGAGGGGTATATTGGGTTTGACAACAGGCAGGAGGAGGCGTGGCACACCCCATAAAATATATATATGTATTCTTGACCAGAATCAACAGCCGAGTCGATATAGCCATGTCCGTCTGTCTGTCCGTATGAACAAACAGAACTCAGAGATGGTAAGAGCAATACAAGAATCTATTTTATTTTTTTGATGACACGCCCCTTTGGCCCACAATAAGCGAAAAACCAGACATACCTCGGAAAAAATACATGTTTTTTGCGAATATCTCGGTAACTATAATACCTAAAGACACCAATTTTGGCGTTCAGGTTGCTTGATGCAATATAAAGATAATGCCATCAACACTCAAAAAGAACAATTGCGTTGTAATTTCGAATGCCGCAGGCTCACTTATTTCTTAACGTATAGTTTTGTAACTTTGGAGATAAATAATATTAAACGATTGTAAATTTCATCAAAATCGGACTATAATTAAAAAAGTCGGTCATACAACGAAAATCGTTACTTTAAAGCAAAGCATAGCCACGTGCATTGCACTGAGCTCTGCACACAAGCAACGAAAACGAAAAACGTGCGAGCGAGATAGACACACAAATATGTGTGCATGTTAAGCTCTTGCAGCAGCTACTTCAATTTGAGTTCATATAATTGGAAACGAAACTAAGAGGGTATTACACGGTCGGCATCCCGACTGACATTTTCTTTCTTGTTTGTGATGCATTGGGTTACAACGAGGGAAAAACTAGACATGCCCCGGAAAAAATTTCATGTTTTCAACGAATACTATCTCTGTTATGTAGCTTCAATTTTCGGTTAGAAAAAATATTGTAAAACGACCCTGAAAATAGCATTAAGATTGGAATATATAAATGATCAATGATCAACAGTCATACAATATGCAATAAAAGGAGCTTTACCAATAAAAAGAACATGTCCCTGAATTATTGCAAAAACTGCAGTATGTAAATATATACATATGTATACCGACTGTGAATTAAGTACTCTAAACATTTTTCATAGACTTACTGTGGGAATATCCGGGTTTTATTAGCGACATCATCGTCATTAACAGCATTATAAGTGGAATATACTTATATTTTGCTAAAGTCATGTCTCTTTCCAGAACGTTATCCGGCCGAGGAGTCACTGATTTGAACAATATCTTGTAGCAAAAACACCACATTATTTAGTTTAAACTTTTGCATCTCCAACTTATGTACGCAATTTTTGTGATATTATGTATACACTAAACCGTTATATATGTATGTTATTTACACTAGTAAGCATAACATAAGTATGATGACAAAACTTTTCGAGAAGTTTAACGTTGTGGCTTGCTGAAATGTAGCATGCAACAAATACATTATCTAGCATATTGGCATTTCCGCGGTCACTTACACGACTTTCGTAAGCAAAATAAAATTTTAAATGTTAAATATATCAAACACTATTAAATTTTTTACAATTCACCACTAATAATTTTTTGTAGTATTTTGAGACTACTATAATTGGTAAAAAAATTGAGAGCCTCCAGTTTTTATCTTTTGAGATAAAAGCCACAAAAGAGCGGTCACTCACGCGACTTCAAATATACATGACTTTAGACATCATTGCTAATAATCGGCAAACTCTGCGAATTGTGTGAAAATTTTAAACTTTAAATATTTTTGACATAAATAAGAAATATCAAGCTTTATTATTAGACTTATGATTTTTCAATATTTGGTCTGTCCTTTTTTTGCGAAGGATTCTTCTAGGTCACTCACGCGACGTCACTCACGCGACATTGTTCACACTGCAGTTTTGTTTGCAGTTATATATACAATTATAGTCATTATATTAGTATTTAAGCTAAGAAGATAAAGAAAAAATACAAAAAGAGTTGTCCATGAGCTGCAAACGACTAAAAAAACTCTATATTACAGAAGAAATGAAATTTTTTTTTGGACTCTTGGTTGACCTTTTCGCGGAAATGCCCATATGTGTTATATATAAAGTAAAAATCATATTGTTAAATAGTTATTTAGTTTCAGAGTCTGACTATGTCAACCTTTGGTTTCACTTATCATTTTGCATTAAAAGGGGGTACGGTCTTCTCAGTCCTCATAAACAACAGAGTCAGTGTAACTTAATCAGTAATTAGCAATACATAAAAAATCGCAGATGTGATAATTCAAATAATTCAAGCTAAGAAACTAAAAAAGGTTTATTTTAATGCGTATACACGTAAAATTCAAATTTGTGTTTCCAGTGTACTTTAAATATCTATTGCTCTGAAGGCCTTTAATTAGATCAAACCAACGATTGCACTATGGGTAAAAGCCCCGAAATTTTTGGCATAAATTAAAATTTTTATTAAAAAGGTTTGAATATAGAAAAAATTCAAGACCGTACATATGGAGATGCCTCCTTCTATCTGTTGGGTAAAAAACTTTTCTGACAAAAATAATAGACCAAGGTACTACTTAAAATAACACAATATAAAAGTAAGAATATCTCGTTAAAATATTTTTATGAGTCTAAGTTTTGCTTATCTTTTTTTATAGAAAAAATGTATAAATATACATATATATTTTTCCGTATTTACAGCAACTATTATTTGAAAGTAAAAGCCTCGCAACATCGTTTAGATTTTTGAAAAAAGCGATCGCAATTTGCGAACAGCATTGTCAAAATACATACATGTATGTATGTATGTACAAGCTGACAATGGCTTCTGGTTAAATCTGTGCCAGCGATAATTAATACACAATAAATTAAATATGCTTAATGTATTAAGTAAGGAAAGCAATGCTTCGAAAGATTAAATTACATATGTACGTACGTATGTATGTATGTATATGTTTGCGTATGTGGAATGCATTTATGAAAAGCATTCATACCTTTTTCACATTTTCTTCACAACAATAAAAATGACAGTATTATTTTATGTTTTTTCACTGCACAGTTTCCAAAAACAGTTTTTATATAAAAATCTGTTAAAATTAACTACTTTCACACTTTCACACAGTACATAAACATGTACATATTAGCATCCATATGTACATTTATATATTTAATATTTGATATGTAGACATAAGGTACATACATATGTATATGCTGATGCAAGTGTGCATAGATTCTATGTACAAACATACATACAAACAAACATACATACATACATATATAATTAACAAAGCTTGCCGTTGGAAATCACAACACACAAAAAACAAAAATTATCCGTAAACTGGACACGTCTACTTGAAATGAAAGTCGACTTAAAACTGGTTTTCTACCAGTGTTGTTACAAAAATTTGAAGCAGCGCGCGTGTTTTCAGACGACTGACCAGAGTCGCCACTAACATAACGTTAGTTGGTCGGGTGGCTGATTGGTTTGTTAGAAGCAATCTGCGCAATCGTAGCTTTAGCTGATTTGCTGGTTTGACACATCAGAATACTTACATATGTACATACATATGTTCATACATGTACATTTGTACATTTCAATTTATAAAATAGAGTATAAGCAGTCTTTATAGTGTATTAAACATAAATATTGGGATTTTTAATATAAATTCACATTAAATATACAGTTAGTACCAAAAGTATTCGTCTCTAGGTGTTTTCGATATTTAGGCTCATTTTGGGGGGCTATTTAACAACGAAATCAACCGGCTACTCAGAGAATCGTGTAAATTAAATATTTATCTAGCAGTATTTTACATTTTATTTAAAGCTTTATCACGTAATATTTATTTTTATAAAAAAAAAAAAAAAAAAAAAAAAAAAAATATGAACCAAATTTCATGTCACAAAAGTATTTGTCTCTCGCCGTTTTGCTCTTAAATCTTGATACTTCAACTGTTCCTAAAACTTAAGATGGAAGTGGTTATAGACTAGTATGGCTCTCTAACGATTTGGCATCGATTCCACAAACTTGCGACATTTCTTTTTTGAAATTTGGGACCGATCCCCTAGCAATATCATTTAAATTTCATTTTAGGACAAAATCTTGTGCTCCTGGAATTGGATCATGACTGGGACTGCAAATTCTTAATATGTAGGACCCACATCTGGACTTTGTGCCGGAGTATTGAGGTGTTTTAAGTTGTAAAACAATCACATTTCTACATTTTAGGCAGTATTCTTTTGGCAGTTATCATGCTGACAAATGGAATCCTCTTTTAGGAAGCACATTTTAGTAGCTCTGAGGGGCAGATTTTCATTCAGGATTTAAAAGACCATTTCAACACTCATTCTTCTATCAATAAACATTAAGTTGCAAACTCCTCTCGCTTGCAAACATTCAACTCCAAACTAGCAGAGATCTTCCGTCATGCATAACCGTTGGTTCGATGTTTTTCAATATTATAATGTTTATAGTCTTAAACGCCAAAAAAAAAGTGTGATTCCCCTCAAAAAATACTTAAAACTAAGAAAATTTCAGTTTTTTGAAGTAATTGCTGCAAGAACTTAACAAGCACACATATTTGTGTGTCTGTCTCGCTCACACAATGTTTTTCATTTTCGTTGCTTGCAACCACGTGGCTATGTCTTGCTTAAAAGTAACGATTTTCGTTGTATGACCAACTTTTTTAGTTATAGTCCAATCTTTATGTAATTTTCAGTATCGTTTAATATTGTTTGTCTACATAAATGTGTTACAAATATGTCACAAAACTATACGTTAACAAATACGTGAGTTAAAGGCATTATTATTGTGTGCTACTTATGGGTGTAGGAGGCGTGGCATCCAAAAAATGTTGATGGCACTATCTTTATATTGCATCTAGCAACCTGCATGCCGAAATTGATGGCCTTAAGTGTTATACTCGTAATTACCGAGATGTTCGAGAAAAACACGTATTTTGTTTTTCGAGGTATGTGTGGTTTTTCGATTGTTGTGGGCGAATGGGGCGTGGCATCGAAAAAAAAAAGATTCTTGTATTGACTGACTAAATATGTGGTCGATACTGACTAAAACGGATATTGCAGTTTTTAACATTTGTGAGTTCTCTTCGTTCATACGGACAGACGGTCAGACGAACATGGCTAAATCGACTCGGCTGTTAATATGTATACTTTGTGTGGCAGACACGCCTCCTTCTGGCAGTTACATACATATATATAAATTTTGTTCATATTTTTGTTTTCTTTTTTTTATAAAAAAAATATTGAGTGATTAAGATTTAAATAAAAATTGTTAAGTTCTGCTCGATAAATATATAATTAATACACCATCGTTTGAAATATTGTTGATTTCGCTGTTAAAAACCCCCGAAAAACGAGTCTTAATATCGGAAACACCTAGAGACGAATACTTTTCTCCGCAGTTTCGCTTGCGTTTGAGATTATGAAAAATGAGAATAACTGAAAAAATGTTTATATACGTAAAAATATATATTTTTTTAAGGGATAGCCAAACTTGTAAATCATATATCTAATTTTTCAAAAATTTTTTTTTTACTTTGTGGTTTCTCCAATAGGAATATTTCACAACTGACAATGCAGAGAAACTAATGATAAATACAACAATTATGTGTACTGATGTATATTTATCATTGCTCAAATAAAACAATGTAATATTTTAAGTCTTTAATGGCATGTAGTATTTATTTATAGACGAAATCATCATCTACTGAAAACCTTCTCTATATACCACATTTTTATACCCACTGAGTTTGTTTTTCTATCAGGGGCAAGAATTATTAAGTCGCTCTCAGAGCTAACTCTTGAGTAAGCAATATAAAATTGACAATAAAAAAAAACAATCATCTTTCAGGTCTAGTCCTGCCAACTTTAACGTTTGTCCCTTGAAATAAATGCAGTTTCTCCTTTAGCACAACAAACAAATTCTATGGCTTCAATTCCATACTTATGAAGAGCATTTTATTTGTAATCTAGTTTCATGGCAAAGTTTACTGAATTGTTTCTGGCTGTTAATACGTATAGCTCGTTCAGATATTAATCTAGAGACTTGTTACATATATTTAAGACATCTAACAATATTTTGAAAATGAGTTTTTCGAAAGTTCTTATAACAATTCCCAAACATATTAGAATGATTAAAATGCTTAACAACGTTTTTGCATAAATATCTACACGTGTACTACCTTTAAGATGTATTGACATATTTTTTGTAAGAGACATTTTCTTTATATTAGGCAACAAAAAAGAGAATTTTAAGCACGTTTTTATTTCATCGGTTTGACGAAATTCACAAGCTAATAAAAGTGTAATGCAAACCATTAATAATCTGTTGTCCCATATGTACTTTCAAAGACCACTTTGTCAAATTGGTAAGCTGGAGCCCACCACTTTGAGTTCATTACTGCAATGATATAGTGTCATATAGATACTTCTGCTCCTTGGAATCGCAAATTGATGCTACTGCAAAACGATCGTTTAGATATTCAACGGACAACATATTTTTATTTAAAGTAAAAAAATGTCAAGTTTTGATATTTTTATAACACATACTGCTTAAAAAAAATGTATCAAATATCGTTGTCGATATTAAATTTTTATATATTATGTAGTGATATTATGTTCAATGCGATATACAAATAATGATACAATAATTGTTTGGTAACTGTTATACATAGATAGATATTGTAGAAAAAATATTAGGTATGACTTTTTAAATAAAATAAAAAATATATTAGTTTCTAGTAATTTCTCAATGTGCTTAACATAATTCTGTAACTTATCAGCGCTGTTGAGTTGTTGCTGTTATTGTTCTATTAATAAGGGCAAATTAAACAGGTGATTTCAGCTAAGTATGTATACCGCTCCAAAAAAAAAAAAAAAAACAAAACAACCGGCTAAATAGAATTTTAATTTCAATATGTAGGTTAATGTACCCTCTGTGGGGTATATTAGGTTTGTTAAAAGTATGTAAAAGGCGGAAGGAGGCGTGTCAGACCCTATAAAGTATTTTCGCCTGTCTGTCGGTATGAAGAAACAGAACTCAGAGATGATAAGAGCAGCAATATCAATACAGTTTTTTTGCGTATATCTCGGTCACTATAACACCTAGGGATACTAATTCTTTCATGCAGGTTACTTGATGCCATATAAAGATAATGCCATCAACACTTTTTGGATGTCACGCCTCCCTCGCCCACCAAATGAACAATTGCATTGTAACTTTTCATGCGGCTGACTCACTTAGTTCTTATCGTAAAGTTTTGTTACTTAGCGTATACTTGGAGACAAATAATGTCAAACGATTGTGAACATTTTCTCAAAATGATATTCTCATAGTAAACACTAACACTAAAATCCGAATAAGACAACTACCCACACAAGCGATTAACAACTTAAATGTCCGAATCGAACACATGTCCGAAGACCAAAAATAGACAATAGACCAACTAGCACAGGACTTCAAAACACTATTTGCAGAACCAAAACCAAAAACTGAATTTTACAACTAACGTGGTAGGCAAAATTCAACTAAACACTGATCAACTTGTCTGTAGTAAGCAATAATTATGGAATTATCCGACCCTCAAGATCACCATTCAAGGCCCTAGTATGGATCGTTTGCAAAAATGCAGACGCCTCAGGCATGAAGAAATACCGTATAATAATAGATTATCATAAACTCAACATACTATTTCCGATCGGTCCCCGATAGCAGATATAGAAAATATACAGCGAAGGAACAACAAATTCTTCACAGTCCTCGATCTTAAAAGTGGTTTTTATCAAATTCTTAAAATAAAACAGACATAAAAAAAAACAGCATTTTTAGTCTATGGAGGAAACTATGAATTCACAAGATTACCTTTCGGTCTAAAGAATTCTCCTTTAATCTTGCAAAGTGCCCGTTGAAAAAATTTGCTATGGCTACATTGATGACATCATTGTTTTCAGTAAATCCAAAACAAACGTGTTCATCATATAAAATAAGTCTTCACGACTCTTAGAAATGCAAATATGAAAATCCAAATGTATAAATGTGGGATTAGGTTTAGTATATCAAGCCAAATCCTAGTTTGTTGTTTTATATTGTTTATTATTAGTGTTTTAAATATATTATTGGTTGTAAATATAAGTATTAGAACGTAAGTTTTCTGCAAGCGTCGTAATGCAGCGTCGTTAGTTTTAGTTAACACCGTTCGTCGTTGATCTGCAAGCGTCGTAATGCAGCGTCGTAAACTCAAGGCAACCTCTCAGCTCGGTTCCTCGATCGTAACTCCTTTTCTTACATTCTGTTGTCTGTGGGTGGTCTGAGCGGCGTTGCCAGACCCATTCCCACATAAATGTAAGTTTTTTAAAAACGAAGTTACTTTCCTAGGTTTCACTATCTCAGATAAAGGTATCAAAACCTACCCAGATAAAGATCGAGCAATTTCAAAATACCCAAAACCTAAAACATTAAAAGAACTCCGATCATTGTTACCACTTTCAGTTTTCTATCGAAGACTAATTATGCAACTAACGAAAGGGAAATTTAAGCTATATTTTGGGCTTCACAAAGCCTCCGAATTTATCTATACGGCACAGCCAAAGTCGAATTTTTTAACGTCTATCAACCAATTACGTTTGCTATAAGTAAGAAAGATCTTAACGGAAAATTAACACGTTGGAAGAGTTACTTAAAAAAATTAAACTACGAACTCAAATACAAACCAGGAACCATTAATGTATTGTCAAGAAATCCAGTAAGTGAAATTAATAGTACTGAAGCCACAGACATAAGCTACTATTGTTCATCACAAATTAATTCCCTTAATTGAAGACCCCATTAACTTAAAAACCAACTTTTTATATTAATCGGCGAAAATTTCGATCCGGTAGAAAAATCCTTTTTCCCACAACTAACAAAAAAAAAATTAAAGAAATAGCTAAATCATTTTTAACATGTAAGGAATTCAAATATGACAGGCATCCCCCAAACTCTGAAATCCATCCAACGTCGAATCCCAAATTTCCAGGCGAAATTATCCGTATCGACATCTACACAACAGAGAATAATACCACATTAGGTTAGGTTAGGTTATACGCACCGCTCAGCCTTACAATGGTCAAGTTCACTCGGGATCGGAGGTACTGGGTGGGGCATTTGTTGGTATTTATCGAAAATGAGACGATGTGTCTTTAGCTGCTCTGGCTGATTCCAGTTACCCGGAACTAACCTGTGGAGGTGAGGAAGAGTACCAGGTCTTCTTAGAAGGGTACCCCAAGGAATAGGGATCTTCTTCTACTATGTGCAGGACAGCAGCATAAGAGGTGTTAAATACTTCTTCCTCCTCCTAATTATCACAGCTGCGGCAAAAGTCCTGTGACGGTACACCATACCTTTGATCCATACACCCGACGGGGCAGTGTCCCGTAAGGACTCCTATCAGCATCCTTATCCTACTCTTGGTCAAGTGTAGGAGTTGAGATGTTCGCTTCTGGTTGTAGATGTGAGTGGGTGTGCTGAAAGGGTCTGTCGATATCTCCCATTGCACAGCTAGCCGGTAGCTCCGATCCTTCTCTAGCACACTCGTCGGCCATTTCGTTGCCCATAACACCTGTTTGACCTGGCACCCAAACGAGCCTAACAGGGTGTTGTTGGAGTTGGGTTAGCAGCCTGACGGTCTTGCGAACAAGTTTGCCTTTTGTGGCGTTAGAAGACAGAGCCTTGATAGCTGTCTGGCAATCGACATATACAGACATGTTCCTTGAGAAATCTCCCAAGGTGGATATTAGTTTTTCCGACTGCCAGACCGCGTTAATTTCTGCCTGAAACACACTACACCAGTCCGGAAGACGGAACGAAAGTTGTATGGGTGGTTCCTGTGAGAAGACCCCAGCCTCTGTACCTACCTCGGTCTTAGATCCGCCTGTGTAGATTGACAGTTCGTTTCTCCTAAACACAGTTTCAAACTGCCAATCTTTTCTATCGTGAATGACTGTAATAAAAACGTCAGCCCATTTAAATTTATCTTCACAGCGGTCACTTTCCCCTGGCATACTCCTAAAGAGCTTAGAATACTGCCATGTCCTGTAGCACTAGGCTTAAAAAGTCCTAGTTCGAATAGTCTCACAGCACAAATCTAATATAACATCGAGGGCTGCTTGGGAAGTGAGTCGCATGCATCCTGTTGCACCCAGGTATGCCATTCTTTGCACCTTTTAAAGATTGCTTAGATGGGACTTGGTCAGAGCCGCTTCCGACCACACCACCGCTCCGTAGGTTAGGATGGGTCTAACATACGTGTAAAGCCAATGGATTATGTACGTCGTCCCCACCTTTTCACAAAGGTTATACGCTCTTCCGAGTTTCTCTTTTAGGAAAGCTTGAAGTCGAGTATTAAACCCAGACGCTTTGCCTCTTTAGACAACTTGAGATGTGTCCCTCCAAGCATTGGAAGGTTAAAGCTCTATATCTTATAACGTTTAGGGAATAGAACCGCTTGAGGATTATTAGGGTTTACACGAGACCATGTTGTTCTGCCCACCACAAGGTGCATTTAGAAGAAGCTCACTTAGAGTGGGTAGGAATTTGCCTGTTACCAGTAGAGCCAGATCATCCGCATTGGCTGTCACCCTGCATCCTTCATTTTTCAGTCTGAAAAGCAGACTGTTTAGCACTAGGTTCCACAGCAAAGGGGAATACGACTACCCCTTGGGGTGTTCCTCTTGTGGCTTTTCTTCTAATTGTGGCCGTGCAGAGATGAGAGTTGATCATCCTGCAACGAAGCATATTGCTAAGCCTCGATCCTTACGTTGTTAAAGGCGTCGTCCTTGGCCTCTAAACACCTTGGAAAGTGAGCCTTTAAGAGAAGCTCAAGAGACTTTTAACTATTTCTGGCGTAGTTGCCTTCCTTGTCAGAGAGTAGACCAGGTTTGATTGGCTCTTTCGTCAGTAGCCTTTAAAGTCTGGATTCATTGGTTGTACTGACAAGGACCTGTGAACACGAAATGGGTTTTCGTGATCCCTGGCTCCAGATCCACACCGTCCTGTCTGCAAGGCAGACCTTTACTTGTAGCTTTCTATAATGAGGTGGCAAAGCGGCCAACCACCCCACAATCACAGTAGCCAAATTACAAAACAAAATAAATTGGGAGTTTTAACTGACTCGAGGCCTAGTTCTTCCTCTGTATACTGTTTGTTGTTGCTGTTCTGAGTTAATTACCCACGGTACATACGGATCAGAACTGTTAGACAGTCTGCCTTTTTTGTCGAACATATGTAACTCCGAAGTGTGTATGAGAGGTTTAAAGTTTCTAGTGGGTCAGATCTGTCAGATAGTTTCTTATGCTACACCAAAGGTAAAAGCAAAAGCAAGCGCTGTTGAACAAGAAATACCAGGCGCTGTGTCACACCTTAAGGACGATAATTGGAAAGAGGACAACTATTATTATCCGTTTCGAACAGAATTGTCGGCAGTGGGTAGCATTCTGTTGAGTAGTACCCGTAAAGTTAGACCAAAACTTCTACGACAGAAGGTTTTGGATTTAGGTCACGAAGGCCATCACTACAAGTCGGCCATTAAGCGTGGGATGAGAGCGATGGTGTGGTGTGTGGCCACGTTTGGACAAAGATGTCGAAGAGTACATCAAAATGTGCAGAAGCTGGTTTTTAGTGTCAAAGGCAACACGTCAACTGCCGATGCCGCAACATGCTTTCAAGACGGCCCATGACAGTGCTTAGCAACCGATTTAATGGGTCCGCTATCCAACAACGATCATGTTCTTGTGCTATTTTATGCGCTACCAGGAGATCAGTTCAATATCATTTCAAACGATTATTACAGCTTGTAAGGAAGTCTTCTCCAGGCTGGGTATACCAAAGTCATTGAGGACAGACAACGGCCGGCAGTTCATCAGAGCTCAATTAAAGAACTACAGTGACGACGCAAGCCAATGGGGAAGTGGAAAATATGAATCGTTCGTTGGGAGAACGGCTTAAGATTGCTGCGTTAAATAAAGCCAATTTTTTTTAATCCAAAAATATATATTATATGTTTATATAGTGTGTGTACATTAGAGAGATTTGACAACAGTTTGCTAGTAGTTGGAGCCCACGGCAGACTGAACATTGACGAATCCACGTTCCTCGAGCTTCGCGGACAGCTGCTGTTTAATGCGATCGACCACATCGGGTCCTTCGTAGGCCAGAGCGGTGTAGATTTGTACAAAGGAAGCGCATGCTTCGATCTTCTCGAATGCATCCTGGCCAGTGGTGATGCCACCGACGCCAATGATTGGAATGCTGCCCTTGGTCAGCTCATACATCTGGGCAATCAGTGTGGTGGAGCGTTCCCGCAATGGTGCACCACTCAATCCTCCCGTTTCGTTGACAAACTGAATGTCTGTGATATTGTCACGGGCCAGTGTCGTATTGGACACGATTAGGCCGTCGATGCGGCAACTCATTGTCTTGATGACAGCGGCAATGTCATCCATATTCAGATCAGGTGATAGCTTCAATAGAATCGGTACCTTCTGATGCTGGCTTTCCTGAAGACCAGCACGTGCTTTATTCACAGCCTCCAGGAGTTGAGTAAGCTTTGCCTTACTCTGCAGATCCCGAAAACCATGGGTATTGGGACTGCTTACGTTCACCACTAGGTAGTCGGCAAGGGGCGCAAATGCTTGCACGCCCAAGACATAATCGTTAACGGGCGAATCGGACGGCACTGAAATCCTCCCGTTCGCGTAGTTTACGCAGACGATCGGCCACCACATCGTGTCCATCACTATTGAAGCCATAGCGATTGATGATGGCACGATCGTTGGCTTGGGATTTCCCGGCTGTGCCACAAGCGTCACACTACCCACTTCGATGAACTTGAATCCCAAATCCTTCAACTAACGAGATGGCCATACAATGAATTGTGCAAGTTCAGTTCGTTCATCTGCTCCGAGGCGGGATAAATGCGGTACTTGCACGCCAGCACCGCCAAATTGTGACTCGCCTCAGTTGGCAGCAAACGCACTGCCGGCATCACAAATGTGCGAAAGAGATGCTCCCGGTTCTGGTAGACCGTTAAGCCAAAACAGAGAGCCGTTGCACCCGCCGTCACGATGCCCAGGGAAAGTAGGCGACCATATTTCTGCGTCTTTTGCAACATTATGCTTATATTTTAAAGATACGACACCTCATGGTACTACTGGCTCTACACCTTATGTTCAATGGAACCATGCGAGACAAACTTCCGGACATTAGAGACATCGTAGAAGAAGTAGCTGACACCTCCGCAAGAGATAACGATCTGTAACGATAAATAAATAAAAAAAAAGGCTGCAGGTGATAAGATTGGAGGTGATAAGAAGTCTAACTTAAAGGTTGGAGACAAAGTCTTATTGAAAAACGGTATATTTCCCTCCAAACTAACTCCCAACTTTGACACAACTTAGTAGGAAGTCGTTGAAAGAAATGGAAACGAAGTGAAGCTTTTTGGAAACGGGAGGAAAATCACACGGAGCATGGTCCATTGTAAGAAGATAACGTAGATTGAGTGGCCGCCAAATAATGAAAATTCGAAAGAGGACACATCAGGTTTAGCTGGTCAACGCGATACAGTTTCAGCACCATCTTCAGTAATAGCAGACGAATCTCTTCTAATGCCATTCGTTCCATCTTCGAAACAAATGCTTTATCCAGATCAACGATCAACTCCAGAGGCACCAAAAACCGGGTCGAAGCTGAAGCTTAAAAAGAAGGTACAGGTGTGGCAACGCTGCAATGCCGATAACTGAGAGCGGTCGTGAAGTGGCGGTGATCGATAACTCGGAGTTGTAAAAGAGTTAATAAAACGTTTATAAAGAAGCGAAACATTGGAGTTACAGACCCTAAACATAAAACGCACTAAGTCACGTATTGGTTGCTTTTTAAATGCCCAAAAGTTGTGGAAACACTGCCCCAATCTCTAGATCTTAAAACCATAAAAAAAAATTGGAGTGACTTGGAACGCCGCTTTAACGCAACGCCGATATCCTTAATAGCCGATCTTAAGACGCAACTGAAATAAAAACGGGTCTAAATCGGCAATGAGTCTATAAATTTGTTTTCTTTTTTTTTCGAAAATATGCAAAAACGTCTAAGGGACACATTAAATAATATCATTAAAAAAAATTTATAATTTATTATTAAATAAAATATGACTTTGTAAGTTATTGATGAAAACCCGAATATTAGTAACACCAAACTTCGTTCTTGATTTTATTTCTTTTCATTAAAATTTAAGAGGTGTGCTTAGTATTATTTATTAATAAGTACCATTATGAAAATGTAATAGATTAATCTATAACTTACTATTTAAATTTATTTTATTTAAGCTTGCATTATGTGCTTGATTTACGTTTAAAGTTGTTTTATTTACGTTTAAACTTTAAAGTACATACATACATACATATGTATGTATCAGAGAACTGGACAGTTTTTTTTTTTATTTATTTTGTATTTTATAAAATTTGTATGTATTTTGTGCCACGCGACGAAAGTGTTTCGGTATTGCAGACCCATGAGATCTAGCGCTCATGCAAAACCATATATAGAAATTCTTGGGGTTATTTTTGACCGGTGGTTTTCTGACTATGTCTTTTTTTCCATAGGGAAAGAATGTATGGATTTTTTATACCCTCTGAGGGGTATATTGGGTTTGTCAGAAGTATGTAACAGGCAGAAGGAGGCGTTTCCGACCCCATAAAGTATATATATTCTTGATCAGCATCACAAGCCGAGTCGATATAGCCATGTCCGTCTGTCCGTCTGTCCGTCTGTCCGTCTGTGCGTCTGTGCGTCTGGCCGTCTGTCCGTATGAACAAACAGATCTCAGAGATGGTAAGAGCTACAATATCCGTTTTAGTCAGTATCGATCACATATTTAGTCAGTCAATACAAGTCTGTTTCCCTTTTTTGATACCATTGTGATTTGTGGAATCAACATAGCACTATATTTTTTTACGAGGTATGTCTGCTTTTTCGCTTATTGTGGGCGAATGGGGGCCCACAATAAGCGAAAAAGCAGACATACCTCGTAAAAAAATATAGTGCTATGTTGACTCCACAAATCACAATGATTTTTTTGGGGGTTTATTTGGGGTATCTTTATTCCAAATAAATTTTTATACCAAATTCCATAACTGTTATCAGCACTGCACTTTTATCCTATCCTGAAGATTCTTATCATCCGACTTTGGAGATGTTGATGGATTTGCCTTCCACGGCGTCAAATAAAGTGACGTAAACTAAATAAACTCTTATACCAGACTGGCTAGTCCCGGCTTTAACCATGTAGGGATGTGGATGGGGCAATCAATATTTTGTATTCCAAATAAACCTCACTACTTGACATTTGCGTCCCGAACTGTGCTTTAAATAGGTCTAACAAACCTATATGGTTCACAAGGGGAATGACAAACTTGAAAAATAGAAAGTCAAGACTATTTAAGAAGTTCAAGCAAACTGGCTCTCCTTGGATTTCTCTTGATACGTGGTTGCTCGACCTCATTTCTCTAGCATGAACAAATCCTATCAGGATTACCTGCAAAATTGTGAATCACAGTTTCGAAGGAATTCGTAGTCATTTCATAATTTTGTTAACATCAAGTAAAAATCATCAATGATTACTTCTACTGTGGTATATGAAAGAAAGACTGCTAATTCAGATCAGACTGTTGTCGATTTATTTGCCGAATTTTTTCAATCCACCTACAGTACTGAGCATAGTCAATTTTCAATGCCTTATCCATATTCTGTAAATCTTGCTTATTGTATTTTTGAGCCTGTGATCATGGAAAGCTCCCGGTATATTTACAAGAACCTGATGGAGTACCAGGTTGCGTACTAAAGAACTGTGCCGAAGGTCTTTTGAAGCCTCTGTGTAAACATCCATAAGAAAGGAAATAAGTCTCATGTTAGCAACTATAGAGGTATTTCTATATTGTCTGCTATACCAAAGGCAATTGAAAAACTAATTACTTGTCAATTGCATCATCTTTGTAGATCTATAATTTCACCCTGCCAGCATAGGTTTGTGAAAAATAGATCCTCCATCAACTTACTTGTTAGAATTTACTTCAATGGTTATAAAGGCTTTCAAAACAAATTGCAGACAGATGTCATTTACACAGATTTTAGTAAGGCGTTTGACTCCGTTAATCATTGTCTTTTACTGCATAAACTGAGTCTGTTGGGTTTTCCAAATAACTTAATTATTTGGATCTCTGACTACTTGAGCCCAAAATGTCTATTTAAATGGTATAGCTTCAAATCCTCCTTCAAATACCTCCGGTGTACCTCAAGGAAGCCATCTTGGGCCCTTGTTATTTACACTATTTATAAACGACTTGCCTTCAGCGATCAGTTATTCTCGTGTATTGATGTATGCCGATAGTGTTAATCTTTGTGTGTCTGCTACAATCTTCGTACCATGTTACAAAGTGACCTTGACAACTTTCAAACATGGTGTAAAGTAAACTTATTAAATCTAAATTATAGTAAATGTAACGTAATGTCTTTTTGTAGGCAAATGTCCTCTTTGAATAGTTATATTATTAATAACAAAGCTCTAGAAAGAATAGAGTCGGTCACTGATCTGGGTATCCTATTGGATCAAAAACTTAGGTTAGGCTAGCACATTTCTTGTATCGCAAATCGAGCATATGGTGTGTAAGGTTTCATAAAGTGCTGATCAATAGAATTTAACGATCCCCATGTAACCAAAACTCTTTATATTTCGCTGATACGTCCTATTCTTGAACGTGAATCTTGTATATGGTCACCCCAATACAAGATTCATCAGAACAGGATAGAGTCTGTGCAAAGGCAATTCCTCCTCTCTGCTCTAGGAGGCTGCGTCCCTACCGTAGTAGACTTTTACTAATTAATCTTTCGTCTCTGTCTGATCGTAGAACCATGGTTGGTGTAATGTTTATGCTCAAACTAATAAATGGTGAAATTAATTCGTCTGAATCAATAAGCCAAATTAGTTTTGCGGTTCCGATCAGACCCACTATAAACTTTCATCCGCTATCACTTCAAATCTGTATTACTAACTATGCTATTCATAACCTATTTCGAGTTTTATGCTCTTCCTATATTAATCATTCTCGAGTGGTATGCTATTCGTCTTCTAGCTCTACACTAAAATCTTTACTTCTCTGTCATCTGTCTAGCATATAGCTTGTTTTATTAATGTTAGTTCGTAGTAACGAGAGTTTTATTAGTTTAATGTTCGTGGCGTTGCGTCGATTTAATGTATCTATATATTAACATACATAATTACGTTTCGCGCGTCAACAAGTCCGTGCTTGGGGTCGTTTGGGCCACTTGAAAGAACTGCCTGTTTAGTACTTCAACGTCTAAATTATATAAAAACTGAAAATCAAATACAAAAACATTGTGAATACATAGTCCATAAAGGCCTGCCAAACAAATTATTTAACTTATACAGGTTCTAAACGGGACGATAAATTTCTGCTTTCGTCCCTAACGCGCTGCGATACAAAGTAATAACTGGACTAGAAATAAAAAAAAATATATTTGTATAAAGAAATATAAAAGAAAACTTTAGTAGGTATTCTCAGGCACAATTTTGTGAACGTTGATCCAAGCCAAAACCCGATAAAAATTTTGTAAAGATTCTCGTTTTTTTCTTATATATTCTGTGTTATTTAATATGTAATATGTCAAATTTAAATAATTCTTTAAAAAAAATTAAGTGAATTTATTTCTAAGTGATTGTTATGTCACTTTTGTGATAATGGTATTATTGCTAAATTCATATAGTAATTCTCTAATAATTGTCAGAAATAACGATGATTAAGCAACACTGCTTGATTGTGGTTTTACAAGTATCGTGTTATCGATATCGACTTCACTGTATGTATTACAAAATAAATGTACATGTAAATACGTGTGTGTTATACTTGTTAGCAAACGAAAATTTAAAACAAGGTCGTGTGTTATCTTAATTGTACAAACATAAAACTACAAGCGAAATATAGATGGGAAACTTTGTAAGCAGGCAAAACGTAGCAGTTGAGGAAGCAGATTATGCTTTAAATCATGCCTACAAGTACCCGCCTAGAGTTGGAAATTTCTTTGGCACTCACTTTATCATGGGTGGGGAGCGCTTTGACACGCCTCAGCCAGAATCATACTTGTTTGGCGAAAATGCAGACCTCAATTTTCTTGGCAATCGTCCCACAGCCTTTCCTTATCCTCCACCACAGGCCAATGAGCCAACTAAGACGCTTAAAAGTCTTATTAACATACGTAAGGAATCTGTGCGATTTGTGCGAGTTCAAAATAATAAGGAACACAATGGTCCTGACTTGGATGCTGATACCTTACAGCAGAGCGACAAAAAAAAAGACAAAAATGAAAGCGCTCAGAAGGTTGATGTAAATTTGAAAGATTCAAATGATGGTCAACTCAATAACTGCTATAATATTGAGTTCACTTTCGACTCTGACGCAAAGTGTGCCATTACTGTGTACTATTTTTGTACTGAAAATGTAAGTCCGAGCGGAGTCACACTTACACAACGAGAGGGTTTGGCGCTGACTTCAGACACATATCATTATGAAAAAGGCATAAATCAAAGCTTTTCACAACCAAGCCACATATTCAATCCGAAGCTAATACACACGGATGATCTCATATATAATGCTGGCCGGGAACAATACCCTGTAGCTATACATTGTGTTATCGAAGAGGGAAACGAAGAGTGTCGCCAGTCGCACACAACCATTTGTGTGATTGACCATCACCCAGAGACAAGGACATATGTGCTTCGCGCGTTAAAACAAAAGTTATTTGTTGATGGACTTTGCTACCTATTACAGGAGATTTACGGTATTGAAAATAAGGCAGCAAACAAGTCGTCTGTAGATGAAGAGATTGACGACCATGGCAGTGAGTGTGTCATCTGCATGAGCGATACACGGGACACGCTTATTTTGCCCTGTCGACATCTTTGTCTATGTAACTCTTGTGCCGACTCATTGCGCTATCAGGCAAATAATTGTCCTATTTGCCGAGCTCCATTTCGTGCCTTGTTACAAATACGAGCGGTACAAAAAGGCATTAGCACCCATATAATACATCAAAACACGTCAACTTCAGTTAATGGTGACTCGGCGCCCATTGATGTTCCACCTGGATATATTCCTGTGTCCCTTATTGAGGCACTTAACGGACCGCCACAATATGTGACCCGCGCTAGGTAAACAAAATATAAGACAACTATTTATAATACGGCAAACTATTCATGATATACAAACATTTGTCAAACAAACGATTAACATATGATTTGAACCCATTCTCACAAGCACTTTTCAAATTCTTCTGAGGGCTGTTAACAATGTCTCCATAGGGAGCATGGGGCGATAGCAGAAGCTAAGAACAGACGCTGTGTATTGTGACCTGCCGGCTTCTAATTATATATGCACGTAAAAATCAATCTAGGGACCGGCTAGTTTGCTCGCAATATTTTATATCTTATTTGAAAGTTAATATATTTTTAAAATTAAATATTAACATTTTTATTCTTTAAAATATATTTTCAGAGATATTAGCATTTGAATTTTGTTTTTGAAGTTTATATTATTACATGTGGAACATTGATTACGAAAAATTCCTCTTCTCATGCAGTCATTTGGTACTCCCTAAAAAATTCGACCGATAGCCAAAAATATATTTCAAACAAGACAGAAAAATTCAGTCGAGTATCGCGAAGGTATAATACCCTATGAGTTTCATTTCCAATGACGTATACTTATGAGTTCAAAGGGGCGTGAGCCGTCTGTCCGTATGAACAAACAGATCTCTGAGATAGTAAAAGCTACAATATCCAGTTTAGTCATTATCGACCACTTATTTAGTCAGTCAATACCAGATTCTTTTTTTAATGTCTCGGAAAAAATAGATGTTTTTGTCGAATGTCTCAGAAACTATAACACCTAAGGACACCAATTTTGACATTCAGGTTGCTAATTGCAACATATAGACAATGATATAAAAAATTTTTGGATGACACGCCCCCTTCGCATTGAAACTTTGCATGCCTCTGGCTTACTTATTTCTTTCAAACACTATTAAACTATCCTGAAAATTACATTAAAATCGGACTGTAATTAAACAAGAAAGAAAATTTAAGTCGGGCATGCCGACCGTGAAATACCCTCTAGTTTTATTTCCAATTATATGAATTCAAATTGGAGTAGCTGCTGCAAGAACTTAACATGCACACACATTTGTATGTCTATCTCGCTCGCACAATGTTTTTCGTTTTACTTCGTTTTCGCTGCTCGCGTGACGTTGCTGCCGTAGTGCAATGCGGGGCTGTGCATCGCACAGGATCGATTGATATTATTTGTCTAAAAGTATACGCTAAGTTGCAAAGAAATACGTGATTTGGAAGCATGTAAACTATTAATGATGGTGTACTTTATTTGGGTTTTATTTGGGGGACGTGGAATCCAATAAATTTTGATGGCACGATATTAAAATTGCATCTAGCAATCTGCATCCCAAAATCGGTGTTCCTAGGTGTTATAGTTTCTGAGAGACGAGCCGATATAGCCATGTCCGTCTGTCTGTCTGTCCGTATGAACGAAAGGATCTCAGAGATGGTAAGAACTACAAGTTCAAAATTGGTCAGTATCGACCACATATTTAGTCAGTCAATACAAGTTTATTTTTTTTTTTTAATACCACGCCCCGTTCGCCCACAATAAGCGTAAAACCAGACATACCTCGTAAAAAATACATGTTTTTGGCGATGATCTCAGTAACCACGGCACCTATGGGCACCAATTTTGGCATGTAGGTTGCTAGATGCAATATAAAGATAATGCCATCAAAATTTTTTGGATGCCACGCCTCCTTCGCCCACCAAAAGCACAATTACGTTGAAACTTTTTATGCTGCTGACTCACTTATTTCTTAACGTGTAGTTTTGTATCCAAGCGTATACTTGGAGACAATTAATATCAAACGATTGTGAAATTTCATCAAAATTGGACTATAATTAAAAAAGTTCGTCATACAACGAAAATCGTTACTTTCAAGCAAGGCATAGCCACGTACATTGCACTGTGCGAGCGAGTAGACATACAAATATGTGTGCATGTTAAGTTCTTGCAGAAACTACTCCAATTGGAACTCATATAATTGGAATCGAAGCTCAGATGGTATTACACGTTCGGCATGCCCGACTGATATATCCTTTCTTGTTTTTCTGTTGATGCCACACCCCATTCGCCAACAATAAGCGAAAAACCAAACATACTTCGAAAAAAATACATGTTTTTGGCGAATATCCCAGTAATATAACACATAGGGACCCTAATTTTGGAATGCAGGTTGCTAGATGCAATATTAATATATTGTCATCGAAATGTTTTGGATGCAACTCCCACTTCGCCCAAAAAAATGGAAACTTTGCTTGCATCCAGATCACGTAATAGTTTTGTAACTTCGGACTAGATAAGAGACAAACTATATCAAACGATCCTGAATTAAATTAAAATCGGACTATCATTAAACAAGAATGAAATGTTATCTTTGGCACGCCAAAAATTATAAAAATTATAATTTAAAATTATAACACAAATTATGACAAAGTTGACGGGTCAGAATGAAATTTGGGTTTCACATAATAGTGGGTACTTTATTGCTTATTGCTTTAATTTTGGACACAAAATATTTTCCAACTATGCATTTTCATCCGATTGTTCCTATGGCAGCTATATTACATAGTAGTTAGATCGGGATGAAATTTGGTGTGCACATGGTATTTCGTACTAAAAGCGTATTGAATGAATTTTAATAAATTTGCTCAAAAGACAAAACATTTTTGTACTAAGCATTTCCAGCCGATTGATCCTATGGCAGCTATATGATATAGTAGTCCGATCGGGATGAAATTTGGTTTGCACGTGGGGTTTGGTACTAAACGCGTATTGAGTTATTTTGGGTCTGATTGCTCAAAAAAATTTTTTGTCAACCTATTGTTCCTATGCCAGCTATATGATATAGTGATCCGACCTGAACGATTTTAACATATGAATTGCTTGCAGAGAGAATACACATGAGTACCAAATTTCATCAAGATAGATTTAAAACTGAGAGACTAGTTCCCATAGAAACAGACTTACATGGCTATATCGACTCAGCTGTTGATGCTGATCAAGAATATAATATTGTGGGGTCTGCCACGCCTCCTTCAATGCGTTACAAGCATCGTGACAAAAACAATTTACCCTCTGCAAGGGTATAAAAAGTTAGTCATACATCGAAAATCGTTACTTTTGGGCGAGGCATAGCCACGTGTATTGCACTGAGCTCAGCACACAAGCAGTGAAAACGAACAACAAATATGTGTACACGTTAAGTTCTCGCAGCAGCGCTTGTATTATACAGGCAGTGAAAACGAAAAACATTGTGCGAGCGAGACAGACATTCAAATACGTGTGCATGTTAAGTTTCTACAGCGGTTACTTCAACTTGAAGTCATATAATTGGAAATGAAACTCAAAGGGTATTACACAGTCGGGATACTCGACTGTAATTTTCTTTCTGTTTCCGTTGCTATTTTATATAAAGGTTTTTTTTTTAATACGTTATACTCAAAAAATATATACATATAACTGTTAAGAAAATTTTTATTTTTGTCAAAGGAAGTTGCTTTAAAAATGGTTTTAAAACGGAATTTAAGATTTTCGTTTAAAAGCCGTCACTTTCTAACCGCCTCGAAAAGAAGGTACTATAGGGAAAGATATACTGCCTTATTCTTCATTGGCGCGATTAATCAAAATAAATTGTTTGTTTTTAACCAATTGTCGTAGAATTTTTTCACTCCGATTGAGACAAGTCCAGAACATGTTTTTTATTTTTAATGCATCAACAGCATCTTTTTGGGACGATCATCGTTGACTACTCATTTTTTTCTTGATGTGCAGGAATATGAAGTCATTAGGAGTTAAGACAGGGCTGTACGGCGGATGGCCGATCAAAAAGATGCTGATTTGAGCCGATTTGTGAGAGCTCCCGTTGTCTTGGTAACAAATTTTTCGGCATCTCTTGTTCGTTCCTCGAATTTCTCTCGAAGACTTCAGGCAAACACATTGGAGTATACGACTCAGAATTGATTGTTCTTTGTTGCATAATCAGACCGGCCACAAGACCAGTTTTTCCGAAGAAACACGACCATTTGTTTCGAAGTGCTTCTTCCACATACAAATTCGTTGGATTTGGCTCGTCTCGACCCACCCTTTAGATTGTTGTTTTGTTTCAGGCTCATACGCATAGATCCAAATTCGTCACCTGTGAAGATCTTCAAAACATCTATTGAATCACCGCGATTGTATTTTTTCAGCATTTCTTTGCACCAATCGACACGAACCTTTTTTACCTTCAATTAACTCTTGTGATAACCCACGTTGAAACTTGTGAAAACTGATCGCACGAAAATGGTCATGCGTTATTTCCATTTTTCGGGCGAGATGAATTTTTTAAGTCCCTGTAAATGAAACAATTAGCAATTAAATGGCAAAACGTTCTGAATGATGTTATGCTAAGAAAGTGTTAATCTTTCCAATGAAAATATCAGCTTGCACCTGGCAACACTTAGTGCCTAGGCCAGATACATATATATAAAGCAGCCCTCGAATTTATAACTGTTATTGGGATACTAATCTCTAGCGCTTAGTTGTAATTTATTTGTCATCTAAACAATTTATATAAAAGTATATTCCAAAACAAAAGTTTGTATTTATTGACTATAACTTTGATAATATCCTATGAACATCTTGTTTTGCTATAGAAACAGCGGTATCGATAACACGGACAACGTCACTGTGCCGACTACAACGATGACAAGTGACGACTTAAAGAGCACGACTCCGGTTAAATCTAATAGCCACCGTCGGTCTAAGATCAAGAAAAATGCTTCGACTTGCACTACCACAAATGACACAGGGGCCCTGTCAAACAAAACTAGTGGTACCTCAACTGTATCCGTTATCGAAATTGAAAGTGATCCAAAGAAATCCGCTCCGCTATTCAGTTCCTCAAATGCATCGTCAACGCCTACACTTACTTATTCTCAAAAAAAAGAGGAGGTACACTTAATAAACGAGCGGCGTAATTGTTTTAAATATCAAAAGCACAACGTTGGCCTCCACGACGCCAACGACGACGAAGATAGCGAGAATGAGAAATTGTCTCCATTGCTATCTCCGGATAGCAGAAGCAACAATGCATCATGCAAATCACTTAAGCAAGTGGTAAACAGTTTGGGAGTCCATGATCATGGTGTCGACTCAGAGCGATCAAACAATGATGTAATAGTCAGCGGTCGTAAGGAAAACGCCGACGAGAATGGTTCTGGGTCCAGAAAATGTGACTCTTTGAAACGAATTAAGCATAGTTCCGAGGTGGAACATAGGGATACAGCTGCTATAGAGGGTGGCATGTTGTCAACCAATTTAAGTGCAGAGGAGTCGGATTATTATACACCTGAAGATACGCAAAATACGATACTTAGTCCGATGGTTCAGGCCGAGCAGCCCAAAAACGGTGATTTCTTCGCCAGCGGCTGTGGTGTTGGTAATCGTAATCAGAACGACTCTAACATGCCGACCTCAATTGAAATGGGGTATAGCAGCACAGTGAAAAAGAATCTTAATCTACATAAAAAATCCACTTCTGTGGGAAATATTGTGGGACCGTGCGCTGCAACTACCACTTGCAGCGGCGTTGTTGACTTAAAGATCAATAATGTCAGTTCACTTCCTGGTAAATCACACTGCTTATTTTACAAATATAACTAGTGAAAATCTTATGAACATTGAATATAGTTTTTGTGGAAAGTAAATAATATTTATTTATGAACAAATTAAAACGTTACCGTCGAAATATGTATTATCTTCAAACTAAAAAGATTGTTATAACTGATCAAGGTCTGTGCTAAAAATGAATTGAAGCTTGCCTCAAAGATAGGTTCTAAATAATTTCAAATTCGAAGTTATTTCATATCATACCGACCTTTTAAATATTATTGATAATTTTTGTTAATGGCTTAATTTCAGGTTAATCAAACCATATTCAAAAATGATCAATAATATTAACTTTATATGAGAAAAAGTAATAGATTAAAAGTAATAGATAAATAGAGTTTTTGACTGCAGTATTCATAAATGCTCATTTAAAATAAACAACTTTCTTTTAATATTGCAGTTTAATATTAATTATTAGTTTATTAAGTTAATTTTATTTTAATATGTGTAAGTTCGATATCAAAATAGCTTGTAGGGTTGATTTAAATAACAAATAAGTTCATATAAATAAGTGTTAATCTGCAACTTTGCTGTACTTTTTTTTAGAATGTTTGCTGATTGACTTCTTATTGTATTGCATGTTAAAGAATATATCTTTCTTCTTTTTATTTTATTCAATTTACTAAGTAATGAAGTATGATATAAATATACTGGCAATGATTTTTTTTTCCTTAAAATTTTCTTATACTTTTAGATATGCTGGACAGCCCAGTTAGCGGAAATTCGTCCTCAACGCGCAGCTCCAGTGATAGCTACTCATCCAGTTCATCGACCAAACAATTGCTCAGCTCAACGGCAGCTAACATCATAGTGGATGACAAAGTTGCAATTCAAAATGCAGTGAACGTTTAGAAAATATATGCTAAACAATTCGTACATTATGTACGATACCATGCAGTATACTTAAGTATATATAATCACAATAAATACATGTATTGCATAATATTATACATCTTTACTAATAGAGAATGGTCTTGAGTAATTTATGAAATAAAGTTTAAAACCTACGCCTTTAAAATATGGTAGAATGCATTTTATAGTAAATTTATTTTATTGACTACCATGATCTAAATACAATGCTGTCTGGGTATAGTGACCACCCTTCTTTATATAGTAAACAGCCCTAATTATTATTATTGTGTTTTCTTAATAATGTTGTGAATGATTTAAAAAATGTATATATATTGCTGTTTAAACAAATACAGAGCACAGGCAGTGTAAAAATTAGCTCACTATATCCAGACAGCACTGTAATTGATTTAGAGGTGTATTTTCCCTTTAATTTTTTATCTACAAAAATACAGTCGGATAAAATGAATTTAGACAGACGGTATCAGTTAATTGCAGCGTTATTACTAATTCGAAAAAAGTTACCTTAAGGAACAATTGGTCCCAACGAAATGTATTAATGCTGGATAGAAAACGAATATTATTAAAAAAAAACCAAAAAAAAGATTACCAGTCTTTTAAAAATAATACTTTGATTACTTTTAATTAAAAAAAAAGGGATAGTTGTAAAAATAAAACATGGATAGCAATACTGTTTTTACTTGTGGGCGAAGGAAAAAAGAGTCAATTTTTTTTAGTTGAGAAAAAGTTTCCACTACTGAGGATCGAACCCGAGACCCTGCTTTTCGCAGGGGACCACTTTACTCCCTACGCCACCACACTCTTATGGGAGTGGAGACTTAAGTACATACTTAAGTAGAATTCAAAATAAATCATCGTCAAATGATTTTCCTTGCAATTTTGGCCAAACAAATTATTTGCCGAAGAAAGTGAACTTAACTAATATTAACCAAATTTAAATGAACTGTTTTGATCATTTTTCGACTGATTTATATTTTTAAGCAGACTTTATTTTAGATATAAATAATTTGTCTACAAAATGTTAACTATACAGCTTTTAGTTCGCAATTTCTTGGCAAAGGGGACGTGGTATCCAAAATTTTTATAGCGGAATATGTTTATATGCTATTCATTAACCTCCATACCAATTTTGGCCTTTTTAGCATTCATACTAAGAAAGTCAAAAAACCGAAATTGTTCCACTGTTTCTCTTATTGTGGGGAAAGGGGGCATGGCATCCAAACTTAATTTGCGTAACAGAGCAACGAAGATTCTACAAAAATAATGGAGTCTCTAGCTATTATACTACTTTCTGAGAAACAGGCGTTCATACAGACGGACAGACAGACAACTTTTCGCACAAATTCATTAGTCCCTTTTGCCCTTTTTCAAAGAGCTCAGGGTCTAGAAAATAAATTTCAAAATTCAAGTGATAACATTTTTATACTACGGCTTACGAAGTACTAGTAGTATTCTGGGTTTGTCAGAAAAAATTTGTATGTAGCAGGCAGAGGAAATCATAGCAGACCCCATATATTCTTGATCAGCATCAACAGCCGAGTCGATATTGCCATGTCTGTCTGTATGAAAGCCTTGATCTCAGAGACTATAAGAGGTACAGTCACCAAATTTGGTATGTATATCCGTCTATGCTGCAAGCAGTACAAGTTTATTTTGGATTTTTGCCACGCCCCCCAACGCCCCCGTAAATCGAGAATATCGATTTCACAATTCCTATAACTCAAAAATTATTGAAGATATGTGAACGAAATTCACACAGTATATACATGGTACCATTTAATTTATCCTGACTGATTTTGGTTCGGATCGGACAACTATATAGATGTCATATGACCAAACATTAAAAATATGTTTTTGATAATTACGTTTTAATTTTTAAAGATATCCGTTATCGACTCGATTCTAACATTGCAATGTAACAATGTAATAATGCATTGTTAAGGACACCCTCAATATCGAGGACTGCCGATAACGCAAACTCACCAGCCATGCGGACAGCTACTGATAGACTGATAAGTGAGTTTTTCTTTCAAGTACAGATCCAGCTGTCGTTTTAGCGTTTTCAGAAAAAACTATGGATCCATAGTTCTTGGGTGAGCAGTAGTTTATCTCTCCAACTTTGGAAAAGAATGCCACTCTCACTTCTCTCCTAGTTCTTGGGATAAAGCCTGAAAAGATACATCCCCTAAAGATTCTTATTAGCCATGGCAGTAGATCATTGGACGCGGCTTGCAGGTCTTAAGGTGTCCGGTCCTGCAGAATTGATGGCCCAGATTATCTTTTCCTCGTTCATTATCACATCAATAGTGGTCTCGCCGCCAAGGGCACCTAGCCTCCAGGTGTCTGGTAAAGAGTGAGAACATCGTCCTAATCATCGACCTTCATCGAGCCTTCATGGGAAGCTCTAGGAACTCTTGGCTCAGTTAATATAACACCTAGGGACTTCAATGGCATGCAATATAAAGACAATGCCATCAAATTTTTTTGGATGCCACGCCTTCTTCGCCCACCAAAAGCACAATTTCTTTGTAACTTTGCAAGCGGCTGGCTCACTTATTTCTTAACGTATAGTTTTGTAACTTAGCATTTGCTTGCAGACAAATAATATAAAACGATTGTGAAAATTGTATTAAAACCGGACTATAAGTAAAAGTTTTTTATACAAACTTAAATTTTAATCGCAATAGCGGTGCACTGCTTTCGTTTACGCTGCAGTTTACAAGCAGTGCTTTTGTATTTAAAGCTTACTCAGTGCACTGCTTTGTGTATAAAATTTACGCAGTGCACTGTTTGTAAGCAGTTCAAAATGAACTCATATAATTGGAAACGAAGCTCAGAGGGTATTACACGGTCGGCATGCCGGACTGACCTTTTCTTTCTTGTTTTTTTCTGGCGAAGCGCTTCGTTTCACTTTAAGGAAACGCCAATGCACAGTGGTCGGGCTTGTATGGAGCGAGTGGCCAAAAATACTTCTAGTAGAAATATAATTGTGAAATTTTTTCCAAAATTATATAAAAATATAATAAGTAATAAAACATGCCCAATTTAGTCTTACAACCTCCCAGCCAACCTCCAACCTCCACCACCCCACTTTACGCACCTTTACAAATAGATGTAGAAAATAAAAAAAAAGAATAAAAAACGGGATTTATTAAAACTAATAAAGATAACACTTAATAAAAGATTATTTTAACAAAACAATATTAAATTTAATGATTTATTCATCTAATAACAAGTGGAATGAACAATTTAACAATTTTGTCTTTTTTGTGCAAGATAACTTTCTTTGACCAGTAATAAAAGGGTCTGAGCTGATAAGCAATCTATTAAATAATTCGTTGATTAATTAATCTATGGATTGAGACAGCTTGTGGGCACAACGCAATGAAATTCTTTCCTTTTCATTCAGCCAAACACTTTGATATTGAAGTTCTGAAGATTTCATTCCTTTGTACTTTTACCAAAAAGATACGATTCTCTTACATATATTCGCGACACGCTTTGAGAGATCCTCCAGGTTGGTAATGTAGCCATTCCTTTCCATTTCTCCATTTACCATTTAAATCAATGTCTTTGATTTTTCTAAATTGTTTCCTTTTCCGTGCACCAAATATTAAAGATAAATCTAAGTGTAAAAACGCACTTAAAAAAATTGCCTGTCAAGTCCAATTCAAAAAAAAATCAAATTAAATAAAAATATATAATTAATAAAAAAATTAAGAACCACAAACTACGAAGACTGAGCAAAAAACTACAGCACAATACGCCAAACAGAAGTTTTGCAGGGCACAGCTGACCTTAAAAAACTGAGACGTCGTCAGTTTTTTTACACTAGTACACACATCTGCAAATTTCTGCAGCTAAAATTAATACATTTTCTACCTCAAAAGCCCGACAATCACGATGACGTTAAACTCAATTGTGGCACTTTGTGGGAACACAATTAAAAATCCAACTAAACATAAAAAAGACGTTCACAAAACACATAAAATAGATTAAATCATATAAATTAAATTTTCAAGAGCAATTTAATTAATTGTCCAATTATTTTCATCAGGATTTAAAGTAAATACCTTCAACTTCAAAATTCATTCTAAAGAATTTAATGTGGATCACTTATACTGACGTCTGACCGATCTGAAGTGCATTTTTTATGTGAAAAAAGCTTACTGAGCACATCAGCTGTGCAAAAATGAACACATGTTCGCGAGTTCAATGTTATTTTTAGAAAGTCCCGTAACAAATCTAGAAAAGCCCGGTTTGCCACAAAGAAATTTGGACATTTATGAGACAATGTGGATAAATTTTGTCCAAATATTTTGTGATTGAATTTTAATTTTTGGCCAATGGGCCCGACCATATTGCAATGTGTCTCGATAGCAGTGTTGCCAACCTTTGTTGAGCAAAAAATGATGTTTTTAGTCGGAAGATATTGAAAAATAAGCTGAAATTTTGTCAAAAAAGGTTGAAAAAAAGCTGATGCATTCTGCTGTGTTTTAAAGCATTATTTTTATAATTCGTCCAAATCGTTATTATTGTTATCCTTGTAGCATTTAGATGCTTTTTGGTGCCGGCATGGGCGCGCAAATCACTTAATTTTGCAGTTATACTGCATTTACAATAACTGCAATATACTCTTCGCAGCCAGGACTTAAATTCATTGTTGTTCAGCCACACATCCCGGCACTATTGCTTATACATAATCTTTTGGCATTGTTGCTAAAAGTTTTCAGCTTTGCACAATTGTGAAATTTTGAATTCAAACCCAAATGTGAACTAGAGTTCTATCGTTTCGATCATAAAAAAAATCTATTGAACAATTTGAACGAACTAAGTTCTTTAATCCAGTTCCTCTAGTTCAGTCAGTTCCAGTCAATATTGATTAGTTCGATTATTGAAAATCGAACTGAACTATTTGGTTCAACAACAAAAGGTAACTTTACATTGAACATACGATGAATTGTATAAAATGAAAACTTTTCCGCAATTGAACTTCCAAAAAAGTCAGATTTGACGGGAAAAAAGGTGATTTGACAACACTGCTCGATAGTGCTCAACCATCGGTTGTGCTCCACCTCTAGTTCTGCACTTAATACATAAACACAATGTACCACATTGAATGCGGAGTTATCTGATTTTCCTAAGTTTTATTTTATGCAGGCGATCGGCATTTGTCACCCTTACATACAACAATAAAAATAAATAATTGAGCTTACACAGCAACAAATAGAAAGAACAAACAAAAATAGAATAACACACAACAAAGCCGGTAAGAATTAAAAACGAATTATGAGTTATACATACATACATATGTACATATGCGATATGTAAAGAAAGACTGTAAGCGTTCAATCAGTGAATTAACGCCAACTTGCAAGCTAAGCTGCCTTTAGCTAATAAAGAAGGGCAACATACGAGTCAATATCAGAAGAGGAACTAACGACGAAATTTTCGTAATACCTTAACCATACCTGGCTGCCACGAATCCTTCAAATGGACTTTTTTTGTAACATTTTCAAAAATCCACAAAGCATGCTGTGTAAGTATTACAAGTCCTATCATGTATGTATGTTTTTGTACATAGTTGCAGTGGCTCACAGCCTATTCCGTGTAATGGTTCAAAAAATCTTATTAATCGAATAAGTGCTACAAAATCTGTAAAATTTAAATGCGTATGCACTTAAATATCGCCAAAATATTGAAAACAACCAAAAAAATCGATTGTACATGTGTATGTTTGTATATATATGTTATATATACATTGTAGGTAATTCTTTTATTACTCTGCTTATTTTGTACAAGTACTTTGAGCAACTCTGGCTTAAATTAACATTTTTAAAATTACAGTGCTGTCTGAGTATAGTGAACTAATTTTTGCACGGCCTGTTCTCTGCATCGAGGTTATTTACTTGCGCAAATTAATTGTTTAAACAATTAAATTGTTTTAATTGTTTAAACAGCGCTGTATTTTAATTCAAAAAATTGTTAACAATATTGATAAGAAAACACAATAATTTGTGTTTACTAAATAGGGGGGTCTACCCCGATAGCTTATTTCCCGCTGTTTATTGTGTATCGCAAAATGTAATATTTCATTATTCTCAAACCTAAGCAAGTCGAAGATAAATTAATGTGTACTAAATTAAAAAAAAAAAAGCCAAATCCCAAAATAAAAGCTGCTCAAAGTATTTGCACCAAAAAAAATTAATAAGAAAGTTATACATACATACACATATTAATTGTGTTATTTTTAATATTTGAAAATATTTAAGTACCAAAGACAAGTAATGCATATAATTTAAATATAACAAAATGGAATAACCTGTTAGCCACGTACATTTGTAATATATAATGGCACACAGCTTATCTCGTTTCAACTTTGAATCGACTAAGTACAGAACAAATAAAAATATATATGAAGAGTTTTAAACAGTCTATTGACTAAATTTTACCAATAAATTTAGGCACTTAATTGTTTTCATGTTTGTTTAAATTACCACAAAAAGATTACAAATACATTGCTCAATGATTTACAGTCATAGAAAAAAGTACAAGGATATAGAAAATACGAATGGTGGATAAAGACTTAAAAAGGTAACTGAAAAATATCTACATAATAGTAGGAATATGGTTCATTAATTGATAAAATAGAACAAAAATAAGTAAATAAAAAAAAATTTTAATAATGCAAACAATAAGTATCCTAAATAATGTCAGACTCAACATTTCAATTTCCTTACAGATACCCCAAGCCTTGGGAAATTGTTTTTTTTTTTTTTCTTTGACTATACATGTTGAAGGTTAGCTATCATTCAAATTACACTTTTTCGTGTTGTTGTCCTTATCATTTTATAAATCTTTATGATAGGAAATTTTTGTCTAGTTTCTTTTTTCTTGGACACATGGCTTTGGGAACACACTTAAAAATTCATATAAATCTAACTGCAAATAGCAAATGTCGGGACTGAATTACATTGGTTTTTAAAAATAAACTTTGCTTGTTAACAATTGGATTTGTTATTATGTGTTGAGTTCACCGCATTTTTTAATGGCAGAAGAATGAACTATGCAGACGAACATTAACATCATAGAAATTTTTACGTTATTTGGAATATATTAAGTGCCTAAATAAATATGATAAATCTCCTTAAAAAAGGATAATTTAAAAAAAATCCGCGAGGAACTGTATGTAATATGTAATTACTTTATTTCAAATAATTATTTGCTAAATTCAAAATCACAAAGTTAATATTAAGTTGAGTTTTCTATAACTGTAGTTTAAATATTTTTTATCTTAACATTATAATAAATAATACAATTTCAGTAGATTACATTTAAACAGAATACGAATAGCTATAAAGTATGTTGTCAATAGTATGATAAAAATTGTTAAACTTTAATTTAATAGTAACTTAAAAAGAAATATCAGTTTCCAATTCGAATAATAAAACAACGCCTCGAAAGCGAAAATAAAACTGATATATTGTATTATAACAACGCATTAAATATCACAAGACTGCATTTTGAAATATACAGAGCATATAACGATACCAGTTACTACTAGGATAGTACAGTTTTAAAATGAGTTTTAAAGTTTATTTTTTTTTTAAGAAAATCATCCGATACGGCAAAAATAGAGAATCAGTGGTGCTATCTCGATTTAAGACATTACCATATAAACATATTGCACCTTTAAAATTTGAAATACTACGCTTTGCCCAAAAACGACCGACAAAAAGCTATAAGCTTACCTATCGAGAATTAGTCCGAGTTATTAAATTTAATTTTCATAGTAATTAACAAGAAACGGTATGACCATCTAATTTATTTTTTAAACACTATCCCTTTATTTCTAGGCTGCAAACTTGAACTGAACCGTAGTCGGTTCGGTTTGGATTTTTTTTTGATTTCCGAGCCTAAGCTTGTACCCTCGAACCTGAAGCAGATTTGAACCAAATACTAAATAAAATAGGATGGGCAAAAAAATATAATACTCAATTTATTTTTACCAAAATTATTTGGTTTAAGCTATGTTTTAAAATAAATTACATTAATTATTGAATTAGTGCTAGCTAGTAAATTGGTGAAATTCTTAATAATTTTTTAGTGCAAGTTTTTTAACTCTGAACCGATCCTACTTCGAAATTTTTGAGCCTTGCAGCTTTCCTTTTTTTTAATTAATGTCTTATTATATATAAAATCGAATTTATTTTAAGTGGTGCTCCTTGGGTACCCATTTTAAAATTTTCAATGCTAATATATGCATTTATTTTCCAGTATCCTGAATACCAATTGTGGCCTTTCTAGCATGCATATTAAGAAAATCAAAAATCGATATAGTCGCACTGTTTCTCTAATTGTGGGCAAAGGGGGCATGGCATCCAAATTTGAAAATAAACTCTAGCTATTATACTTTCTGAGAAACAGGCGTTCATACAGACGGACAGACAGACAACTTTTCGCACAAATTCATTAGTCCCTTTTGCTGTTTATCAAAGAGCTCAGGGTCTAAAAATTGAGGCGCTCGACTCGTCTCTTAAAAAGCACTAGGTTTAATTATGTACATTCATATATCACGAATATATGTGAATAGTTCAATTAAATTTTACGTTAAAGTGTTGGATGTTAGATGTGATTATAGACGTAAGATATAAAATCGGTTGTTATAATAAAGAATGTTTAATCGCCTTTACTTGTAATAACTAAAATTACTCCACGAATCCGTAGTCTGGACTAGATTGTTACCACTGGTCTTATAAACAAGAAATAAAGGTTATCTTTGGGACGCCAAAGCACAGCCCCGCTTATTTCTATGGCAGTTGTGCATATGATATAGTGGACTGATCAGGATGAAACGTGATTTGCACATGGAAATACGACTAAGTATTTACAGCCTATGGAATATAGTGATCCGATCTGACCGATTTTAGCAACAGACTCAAAATTCAGACATAGTTTTCTAGTTCAGTTTACAATCTGTAAACAATTACTTGACAACATACTTTTTAATTATATATTTTTAGCTTTTTAGTTTGTTAATATATATATTAATTTGTTAATAATATTAAACAAAAAAATGTCTACATACCGTACAGACCCGACTTAATTTAATGAATTATTTATTATTGTATGATGTTTCATTTTGCAAACATTTGTCACAGCAAGTAATTTTAATTTCAGCACTCTATTTTTTATTGTAAATAATATGGTTTTAGGTGATCAAATATTTTTTCCAAAACAAGTAATACATGTTTAAGCATTTTTATTGGACCATTGACTTTAAAAAAGTACAGTTGTCTATTAGGGCTGAATACAAAAATTTTCGTATATTCTTGATTAGCATGAACAGCCAAGTTGATAAAGCTATGGGCGTCTGTCCGAAAACTAAGATTTACAGCTATCATCTACATAGATGCGTTTGTGCAGACGCCATATTTATATTCCGATCAACTTTGGTTGAAATCTGGCAGCTATCAAACTTTAAAAATTTAGTTTTTATTCACATTTACACAGTATGTGTAAGGATCATGTTCTCTGGTTCATTTTGGAATTGAACAACTGCAACATATAGCTGTCATTTAAAGAATCTATCGAAATCGATGTTTTAAAACATCTCAAATTGCTTTTATCTGCTAGATAAAAGCCGTTTTTACTAGTTTCAAACTATAGTTGATTCGAAAGTCATCAATTATATAAAAAGTGAAATTTCATTTTCCTTGTGTTGCCTGATGACTCATTAATAAAATAAAAAGTTAACTGAAGCAACAATTTGTCTGCATATACATACAGTATACTTCATAAGTATTTTGTCAACACTTAAAGTTAAATCTACTACTTTGGATAAGATACTTAATTTCTGTTTTAATAAAACAAAATTTTTATTAACCCATTATGTTTTCAATTCTGGCAAAGGTCTACCTCTTAAACTTTTTTACCCGGGCCTAAACAAAAACTGCTTAATTTATAATTTAATGGTGGGATTGCCTAAGATACACTTCATTTGGAATTCCCCATGCATTTTGAGCGATTCTTTCAGCTTGAGACCACTTCATAAAGTAGATTTGGGATGGTGTTTTAAATTTGTTTGGCAAAGAACACACTATCTAGTACCAGCTCCACCACAAAATTACTTTTTTTACTTTCCGATCCATACGAAGTATTAAAAATACTCACGGATCAATTCTGATCTTCATTTTGATTAATTTCAAGGATGCGAAACGGTTAGCATAGCTGAACCGAATACATATTTCCACGTTTCGGGCATCCAAAGTCAGTAATAAACTATTTTCACTGATACCGGTAATTAATAGCATTGGAAATTTTGGTGGAGCATCCATATAAACATTGAATCATTTTTGTAGTTTAGATCTTATTTTCTAGAGCGCAGTATTACTGTGAACTTTCACCTAAAAAAAGGTTTTCTAAATAAACACTAATGAAATTTTTTTTCTTTAATCGGGTGTATTTTCATAAAAACAATTCTTAATAATATAAATCAACTTAAATGTGGCTTATTTAAAGGTATTTTCTTATTTTTTGAATAAATACTTAAAACACTGCTTTCATATATTTTTTAATAAATAATTAAAATACTGATTAAGGTGTCAAACAGCAGTAGTTCATTCACGGCATTGTCAACAATTTTATGGATTTTCGGAAAAGGACCCTTAAAACGATATTAATTTGGAAAATACTGGACAAGATGTTTAAAACTGGGTTATCATATAAAACATACATAAATCATAGTGTCTAAAATCAGTAAGTTACAAAACGATGGCTGTGCCAACAACTTAGTTTGCCAGTGTAGATATATACAAAACAAATACATACATACAGTGCCCGGCATAAGTATTTTGACAACACTTAAATATAATTCTACCTAAAATCTAAACTTCAAAAGAAGTTTGGTATCAATGGATAAGTAACTTAAATTCTGTTTAAATAATACAAAATTTTTCTTAACCCGTTAAGTTTTCAATTCTGGCAAAGGTCTACTTTTTAAACTTTTTTCCTCGGGCTTTAACAAAAAACGTTTTGATGAAGTTTCCCCAAAAGAATCTATTCGTGATTAAAAAAAATGTTTCAAAAATCTCTAACATGCTCTTATTTTTCGTTATAACATTTCCCGCTCAATTAAACTACAATAATTAATTCTAACGGATTATGTGCACTGCATAAACACTCACCATGGTGTACAAAAAAAATCTTGGCGGTACTCAAGTGTTTTGCCTACTTGCCTACTTTTAAAAAACCAGACATACATCGCAAAAAATACATGTTTTTGTCGAATATATCAGTTATTATAACACATAGGGAGACCAACTTTCGCATGCAGATTTTTACATGCAACATAACGATAATGTCATCAAAATATCATCAAATGCCACTCCTCATTCGCCAAAAAAAAAACACAATTACGTTGAAACTTCGCATGCCGCTGGCTCACTTATTTTTATACGCATAGTCTTGTAACTTAGCAGTTACAGTTAATAAAACGAAAAAATTGTGCGAGCGAGACAGACACACAAATATCTGTGTATGTTAAATTCTTGCAGCAGTTACTCCAATTTGAGCTCATATAATTAAAAAAAGAAGCTCAGAGGGTATAACAAGGTCGGCATGCCCGACTGAAATTTTTTAATCTATATGTTTGACAATTATTTTTTTTTTGTTATGACAAATTTTTGATGACACCGTCTTTATATTGTACTTCGCTTGCTTTAGAGATTTTGCAAATGAAGAATGATTGAAAAAAAATTATATATATATTAAAAAATATTTAATACAAATAAAACAATTTAATGATTCGAGCAATTTGAGACATGTAGTATTTATTTATAGATGAAATCATCAGCTACTGTAGTACTTCTCTATATACCACTTTTTTTTTAACTTTCCATCAGGGGCATGAATTATTAAGTCGCTCTTAGAGCTAGCTCTTGAGCAAGCAACATACAATTGACCATAAGAAAAACAATCATCATTCAAGTCTAGTTCTGCCAGATTTAATGTTTGCCCCATGAAATGAATACAGTTTCTCATTTATTTATTTATTTGTAATCTGGTTCCATGGCAAATTTTGATGCTTGACTTCTTGATTAAAATAGCTTGCTCAGATAACCAATCTTATGACTTTTAACAGATATTTGAAATATCTAGAAATATTTTCAATATGAGCTTTTGGAGAGTTGTTAAAATAATTAATAAACATATTAGAATGATTAAAATGCTTTTATTATTGTATTACTTTTAATGTGTAGTCCACTAAAGTTATTTTTATGTTTAATGCTGTTAATTATTTCCTGTTATTGCACTGTTAATAAGGGCAACTAAACAGCTGATTTTAACTATGTATGAAAACAAAAAAGAAACAAAACAACCAGCAAGTAAATGCCATAAGCTTTACATTATTTGTAAGTTTTGTTTAAAAAAATGAAATTTTAATGTTAAGTGTTGTTTTCCAACAATTATATCATATGGCAGCTATATAATATAGTGGTCCGATTTTAACCAAAATCAGTCGACACATATAAATGTAAATTCAGCCTATCCATACCGGGCAAGGCACGGACGGCGATATTACCTAATCAAATTAGTTTGGACTTGTTATTTGAATCCTATCGCTAAAACAACTCCAGAGAATCCAGGACGAAGTAGATCGAGGATATAGAGAAATAATAGACGAATAGGAGATCAAGCGTATCGAAAATGAATAAGCGAGTTTAAATTTGGTTGAACTGTTTTATTTGACAATAGTTTTTATGCAAGTTTGATCCTAAATTCCGTTGTATTGGGTTCCCCTTCCAACCTGAACTGAGTAACCGGCTGACTTGTCGTTCCAAGTTACCTGCGTTCTGCCGGCGGCGTCGTCAACGCTGCACATGCCGTCGTCTTCTGCAATTCGACTCAGCATATTGTTGTAGTTGCACTTGCTCAAACTGCTGGGCTAAGCGTCGCTGGTCAGCGTCAGCAATTTGACCTCGCACGTTGTCGTCACGATTGCTCAATCTGTTGGCACAAAAGTGATGATGTTGAGGAGCAGCTGCTATGATATTAGTTCAGCCGGGCGAGTGCGCGTAGAACGCTTAATCGGCCCAAGGCGTAATGAGAGGGGGGAGCGTTAGCTGGTTACCGAACACTCGCGGTTATTGGCCGAGCAAAGTGTTGGATCGTCGCGCGGGCGACGTGTAGGGGAATAATTTGGCTGGTATTAACTTATATATCAAACTCTATTTTATAAGTTTGGTTGCGAAAGCTCGAAAAACAAAAAAAAAATTCTTTGTGTTGTTGTGTAACTGTTACATCGTATGACAGCTATATGATATAATGGTCCGATCTGAAACAAAACCGGTCGACACATGATTTTTCAAACACTTAAAATTGGTCGCGATATCTCAAAATACAAAGTTTTTCATACAAATACTATTTTACCTTTGACCTAGAAATTCACTCCCTTCCATTTAAAATTTTGCAAAAAGCCGTCTTATTGTATGATGGAGTCGAAAACTACGTTGCTTGCATATAGCTCATGCATACAGCTCTTGTGGTTTAACCAGGGCGGTGATCAGTCAGTTAGGACAACGAGTTTTATATATATAGATATAGATATTTAGTTGTTTTTATTATTTCACTGCATTAGGATGCGATATATTCCCATAAAGCTCACAGATTCGGCACATTTGTAACAGTTCACGAAATATGATATTTTTATGAGTGAATGGATCTCTCTTCTCGAATTTTGTTTAGTTAATGGAATTCTCTTTATTGATATTTTTATACCCTCTGAGGAGTATGTTTGGTTTTTGGCAAGTGTGTAACGGCACGAAAAATATCAAACGATCCTGAAAAATGCATTAAAATCGTAATATAATTAAAAAAATTGGTCATACAACGAAAATCGTTACTTTCATACAAATATGTATGAATGTCTAGTTCTTGCAGCGGTTACTCCAACTTGAACTCATATAATTGGAAATGAAGCTCAAAGGGTATTACATGGTCGGGATACTCGACTGGAATTTTCTTTTATGTGAAAAGATAATCTAATGATTGAAAGTACAAAGATCAAGATTTTAAAACATGAGCTTTATTGTCCCAGTTTGAACAAGAGATTATGGTTAATGTCTTTCCGAAAATCCTACATGAAAATAACTTATATACCCTGTCAAAGGGTACTTTTTTTTATCACGAAGTTTAAAAAATAGGTGGCAGAACTCATAAAGTAAAATAAAAAAATGTTATTCTTACGGGGCGGGGGTCAAAATTAAGGTTTCTTATGAGTCTTATCAATTTCTGATTGTTCAACTATTACTGTAGCCTAGCCTTAAGACGATTTTTGTATATTGCTTGACAATAGTAAAATGTCTTTCTTTTATTATTTGTAAAACAGCGGTCGGCACAGTTTATGCACTGACTAAGCTCTGTTGCTGCGCTGGAGTCACACGCACAGCGTAATCGGTTGTTTGGCTTGGAAATGATTCTTTGGCTTATGCTATTCAGTGTAAGCCACAAACAGTTTCGAACTTCGTATCTGTTTTACGCATGCAAACTTTTTTAAAATTGAGAATAATTGCGTGTCGAAAACTTCAAAATCTTGAGGAAAAACAATTAGGAATAAAAAAAATAATAACTTTGTTGATTTGAAGAAAAAAGATAGATTTCTTGTTTTCTGCAATTTTTCAATATTTTCAGCACTATAAAACAATTAGATCCGACAAGAAAAAATTTAAAGGATTAATACTGGTGGGAAGATGTGAGTTCACTGAATTTACAACTCGACAATAAATTGGAACATACGAGTCATGATGTGCGATTCAGGCCTACAAACCATGAAATACTTACTCCATGTCACCGGATTACATTACATTGCATTATAATAAATTTATATGATGAAGTAGATTGGACAGAAACTCCTATCAAGAAAAGCAGAGCGGATCAAAAATATAAAATATTGGACCTTAAAAGCCCCAATAATAGAACTCTTCTATGCCATTGGAACAAGTCATTAATCAAAGAGACGATTTGTGACTTATGTTATAAAAAACGTCAAATCATAAATTACTTACTCTTTTTATATATTGTAATGAATTTCTCTGAATATGGTTTTATATGCATTATTTTTGTGAAAAATATTTGATCACCAAAAATCCCATTATTTAGTGATAAAAAACTAATGGTAAAATTAAAAATATTTGCTGTGATAAAAATTAAGTTGGTCAGTGTATTTTTTTTAATTAAATAAGTAAATATACACACAGCAACCTACATCGATTTGGATTACTCAATATGGCTGTATCGATTTCTGACACCACTGATTGTCACATTCCTCCTGCCGCTAGTTTTCGTAGCGCTTATTTACATATCATTCTTGGTTCTTTTCATCTATAAGCTGCACAGGTAAGTTAATAAAAATAGGCTTACATTTTTTTTAAATTAATTAAAATATTTTAACATCGTTAGTTTGGCCAAAAATCAATTTTTTTTTCTAAACCATTGCCAAGAATACAAAAAAATATTTTTTTTTTAATTCCTTATGATATTAATTAGCTATATTTATTATATTTTTTATAATTATTTTTTTGTTACAAAATTGGATATGCATTGAATCAGGCGTTTCAGACCCCATAAAGTATATACGTATGTATATATGTATGTACATATATTCTGGATCTCCATCAACGGCCGAATCGATATGGTCAGATTAATAGGTGTGAAAAAAAAATTTTTTTTTAAGAGATGATTATGTCTATGTTTTCTCATGGAATTAAAAAAAAAACAACTTTTATCCAAAAATGTGCATATCAAAGAACTATAACAGGCAAAAAAAAGTTTAAAAATATAAACACTTAACTTGATTTTTTCAAAGTTTACAAATTACCCTAAATTTTGTAGGCCAGAAAAATAGGTGTGATCAGCTATTTAAAAAAAAAAAAATGGGAATCTATTGAAATATTTTTAAATATTTTAGTATATGTGCTGAATTTAACTAAAACCCTTTATACCCGTCCATATTTTCAACAATTTTGTTGATTCTTTTGGCAATAGAGGATATTAACTTTCTACACTTATTCACAGGAATGGTATCCCTTTCTTTGTGAATATTTTCCCCAATTTTCACCTGGGCTCCAATTCTATGCGTTTTGGACTACGAACATTTATTTTTGAGTCATTCCCTACCAAATTTGTTTTTGTTTTGTTCCTGCAGAGAGTATTTCTCCATTTACGGTTCCCCCTCTTAACCACACCTTGTTGTGAAATTAGTGCAAAATGTTTCCTCGTCTGTAAATTTTCACCTCGTATTAAAGGAACTCTGCGAGCAAGTTTTCCAGATGGAGTTGACATTAGTTGACGTCGTCAAATGGTTCGAGCTGACGCTATATGACCCATTTCGTTAGAATTCGCTCTCGATGACCTAATAGGGTCCCGTTTAGCTTAGGTCACTATAAGGGATTCGTCTGTTACGGTAGTTTTTCTAGGTGAGCCCCAGTTCTTTTTGATTTTTTTTGGTTTTAGGGCATTTGTTACAATGTTTTGCGATCATTCCATTAACATGGCAATACATAAATATGTTCTTTCCTTGTCCCGAAGTTTAAAAACAAGTTTTCTTTAGTCTGATCTACAGTGAACTCCACGACCCAGCTAATTTTATTAAAATGCTATAAATAAATATTTTTTTTGTAAAAATTGAATTATTATCTTTAATAATATTACCTTTGTTAACTGAAAAGCACTTTAATTTTTTTTTATGGTGTTTTTAACTAACACACACCTATTTCAGTGTCCAGGCCAATTTTTGGATGGAGAAGGTATAATAGCCGAAACTTTTTAACAAGTAAACTTTTTGAAGGGATTTACCTGTTTCCTTTTCATATGATGTTGAAATTTTCAAATTTTCACAAAGTTACAACGTAATTGTGCTTTTGGTGGGCGAAGGAGGCGTGGCATTCTTTGATGATGCATGCCAAAATTGGTGTCCCTAGATGTTATAGTTACCGAGATATTCGCAAAAAACCTGTATTTTTTCCGAGGTATGTATGGTTTTTCGCTTATTGTGGGCGAAAGGGGCGTCGCATCGCAAAAAAAAAAAGATTCTTGTATTGACTGACTAAATTCGTGGTCGATGCTTATTAAAACGGATATTGTAGCTCTTACCATCTCTGAGTTCTGTTTGTTCATACGGACAGACAGACGGACATGTCTAAATCGACTCGGCTTGTGGTTCTGATCAAGAATATACAAATATACTTTATGGGGTCTGCCACGCCTCCTTCTGCCTGTTACATACTTTTCACAAACCCAATATACCCCTCAGGGTATAATAATTTCGCGCTACTAGATGTTCCCATTCTATAATTTTTCAATCATGTGTTAGAGTTTTAGGGTCGCACCTATTAATCTGACCATGAGTGTACGTACAACTGTGTACAATGATATAGCAGCGCCTTAACTGTAGAGAAAAAAGGCAATATTTCTTATACATTAGACGGCATATTCATTTTGACAAATTTTTATTTTTACTTTTGATGTTGACATTGCTGAGTTCCGTTAAGTAACGTCGCAAATATGATGTTCAAAACAAAGATTCTGTAAATAGCTCAACGCATGCCCAAGTTAACGTCATTTACCTTTGCATTCTCTTTCTGCTGATAAGAATGCATGCAAACATCGAGCTTAAGTATGGCATATGTGCTTTTACTCATGAGCAAGTGGAAAACATTTAATTTTTGATATTAGCTTATATTTATATTGAAGGTTGAAAAATTAAATTAAAATTTTTTTAAATTGATCATTTATGTATGAAATCGGCAATAATAGCTAAGTTTAACGATGGAGCATACGTAATAGACATTGCAAGTAAATAATAAATATAAGCTGTTTAGGCAAAGCATTTATTACCAAATCAATAAGTTTAAGAAACATAATACTTTAAGAAACTTAAAAAAAAACCGGAAGAAAAGTAAGATTATGACCGAGCACTTTTACGCGAAGTCAAAAAAAAAATGTGCTTCTGAAGCCTCCACTAGCAGCAGAGCTATGTAATTCGACAGCCAAAACTCCGATCGGTGAGAGTACCAACCGCCGACGCTTAACAGAAGCAGAATTCAAAACAATCAGGACCAAGGATGTGCCATTTATATCGTAGGCAAATAAGATAAAGAGACTGGCAATCGCAAAGGAACACATGCGCAAGCCAAAAGAGTTCTAAAGAACAGTTATTTAGACGGGTTAAAAATTTTTTTGAGTATAACTCATTTAAAACCAAATTTGTTGTGGGGTTGCACAGCAAACAAAGATAAAAGAGACGTCCCGTTTGCCAAAAAGTGAGCCATGGTGGAGACTCAGTTATGTTCTGGGGATGCGTTGAATATGATGGGTTGGGTGACTTCGTTCCTATAAATGGATCTATGAACCAAAGTCAATATTTGATCACCCTAAATGATAATGCAATTCCTTCCGGAGATCGGCTTATTGATTATTATTGATGAGTCATTTATTTTGCTGCAGGATATTACCCCATGTCACAAAGCCCGTGTGATAACAAATTTTGAAGGATGTTGGTGTTAACATTTTAAACCGGCCTCATAGTCTAGACATAAATACTATTGAAAATGTCTGGTCTCTTTTGAAAAAACAAAAGACCAGTTTCGTTGAATAAAACTAGAGAAGAATCAATTTCTGAGCTCACTTCACTATGGAAAGAGATATCTCCAGAAATTCTTCAAAACTTGGTTGATTCGGTGCCAAGACGTCTTCAAAAAGTCATTGAAGCTAAAGGAGGTTATACAATTTATTAAGTATTACTCCTTTCTATTACAATATATTAGTTTAAAATTTGTTATCTTACTATTATAAACATTGTCAAAATAATTCTGCTATACTTTAAAACTAAAATGAATTACTATATTTCTAGTTTAAAACAAAAATTATTTCTTTGCCTATTTTTAAGTTTGTATTAGCTTAATTTTCTATATTTATAAAACTCTTTGTCCTCACTGACTCACTGACTGACTCAATCACTGCTCAGGCCAAACTACAAGAGCTACATGCATGAAATTTGCACACAACGTAGCTCTCATAACTTCATCGTGCAATAAGACGGCTTTTTGCGAAATTTTTAGTGGAAGAAGGTGAATTTCGTGGTCAAAGGTCAAATAGTCTAAGCATGAAAAACTATGCTGTTTCTAAAGATATCGCAACCAAACTCACAGGTTAAGTGTTTGTCATATAGATACATATGCCGAATTTGGTTCAGATCGGACCACTATATCATATAGCTGTCATACGATGCAATAGTTCAAAACAACAATTAGTTAGAAAAAGTTGGTTGTTTTTGAAGATATCGGCACCAAACTCAGATTTTAAGTTTATATAGATATATATGTCCACCGATTTTGGTTAAGATCAGACCGCTATATCATATAGCTGCCATATGACATAATAGTTGCAAGACAACTCTTAACTCTAAAATTTAATTTTTTAAACAAAACTGGCAAATAATGTTAGGCTTATGACATTTACTTGCACAATTTCAATAACATATATTGAACAATTTCACAATTTCAATAACATATTAAAATTCTATTTAGCCGGTTGTTTTGTTTCTTTTTTCGCGGCGATATAAATAAATAGCTAAAATCAACTAAAAGATATCGTATGATTATTGGTACATCGCATTAACATAATATCACTACATAATATATAACAATTTAATATCGATGTATCGATAACGATATTATCACTTAATAACATATAAAAATGTAATATCGATGTACCGCTAACGATATTCGATACTTTTTGTTAAAGTTGCAACATGTGTTATCAAAATATCAAGTATCGATATCGAGCTAAAATCTTTGATTTTTTTTTTACGTTACATTCAAAAAATTTGCCCGTTGAATATCTTTAAGCTATCGATTTGCAGTAGCATCGATATGAACGATACCTAGGAGCACGAGTATCAATTCATATGGCAATCTATATCATTGCAATAGTGAACTTTAACAGGTCGCAAACTAATTTTGGTAGGCTCCAGCTTGCTAATTTTACAATGTTGCCTTTGAAGCTCTTAATAGAACTTTAAAGGACATAAGGGATACTTTTATTAGCTGGTGAATTCCGCCAAAACGATGAAATAAAATCCTGCTTTAAATTCTCTTTTTTGTTGCCTAATATAAAGAAGATGACTCTTACAAAAATATGAGGGGTACACCTTAGAGGTAATACAAGTGCAGATATTTCTCCCAATCGTTCCATTATGTTTCGGAATTGTTATAACAACTTTTGAAGAGCTCATTTCCAAAATATTTCTAGATGTTTTAAATATGTATATGTAGCAAGTCATTAGATTGGTATCTGAGCGCGCTACATTAACAGCAAGAAACGAATCAGCAAACTTTGTAATGGCTCTAGATTACAAATAAAATACTCTTCATAAGCAAAAATTAAAGACCGCAGGACTAGACCTGACAGATGATTGTTTTTCTTATGGTCACTTTTTTATTGCTTGCTGAAGAGTTAGCTCTTTATAGTTCTTGCCCCTGATGGAAAAACAAAATCAGTGGTTATTAAAATGTGGTATCTAGAGAAGTATTTCAGTAGCTGATGATTTTGTCTATAACTAAATACTACATGTCATTAGGGTCTTAAAATATTACCTTGCTTTATTTTAGCAATGCACATCAGTACACATTTGAGCAATACACATCAGAACACATAATTGTTGTATTGATCAGGACTTTCTTTGGATTATCAGTTGTGAAATAACTTTATGAACCGTTAGGAGTTGTGCCTCAAATATCTCGGTATGTCCCTGATTTTTTTACAAGTCCCATAGGTCCTAATCATATGGTAGGTGGTAAAATGGACTAAATTTTAAATGGGGACAAAAATGTTTAACGCAAAAATACCACTAGAAAAATGACTTCATAAATTATCCTACATCAGGATATTGACCCAAAACCCACTAGTAAAGTCATCAAACACTGATTTTAAGCAGAAAGAATCGCTCAAAAGGCTCCACCGTGGGGTCCAAATCCCATTGAAAACGTATAGGGGGTCTTACGCGAAGTGTATCTTTGGCAATCCCATCAAAAACAAGTAAGGAAGGTTACAGTCGAGCTTGCCCGACTGTAGAAAACCCTGAGCCAGTATTTTAAATATAATACTTTGATTAAAAGAAAATTTAATTGAGAAAGTATCCACATAATATTTTTTTGATTAAAAGAAAATTAAATTGAAGATACATGAAGGAATGAATTTTAGTACAACTCTACATCGTATCTATGAGGTGCATTTAGATGAAATCATTTATTTAAAAAAAGCTATAGTTGTAAAAATAAAATATGGATAGCAATACTGTTTTTACTAGTGAAAAAAAAGTGCGGGGCATTTAAAAAAGTGTTTTTTTTTTTTTTAAAAAAGTCAGGAGGTTAAAAAAAAAGTAAATTTTCTTTAGTTGAGAAAAAGTTTCCGCTACCAAGGATCAAATCCTAAATCTTGCTCTTCACAAGCGAGCACTTTACTCCCTACGCCACCACACTCTTCTGGAAGTAGAGTCTTAAATACATATTTAAGTAGAATTCAAAATAAATCATCGTCAAATGCTTTTCTTTGCAATTTTGGCCAAACAAATTGTTTGCCGAAAAAAGTGAACTTAACTAAAATTAACTAAATTTAATTGAACTGTTTTGATTATTTTTCGACTGATTTGTATTTTTAAGCAAACTTTATTTTAGAAATAAATTATTCGTCTACAAAATGTTAACTATACAGCTTTTAGTTCGCAATGTGTGGGCAAAGCCGGCGTGGTATCCAATTTTTTTTAAGCGGAATATGTTTATATGGTATCCAATATCATGCATACCAATTTTGGGCTTTCTAGCATTCATATTATTCATCCTATCGCGATAGTACCATCTACCAAAATCATGAAGTTTTTGATTTACTAGACGGAACCTGCAAGAAACAATGCTTTATTTTTCGGCAGTTCTTCCACTGCTATTCAATTGAACACAACTGTATGTCCGTCTATCTGCCTGTTCGTGTCTCTAATACTCATTTTTTTTAACCGATTATTCCTATGGCAGGTGTATAATATAGCGGTCTGGTCGATTTTTACCACATGAACTTCGTACAAAAAAAACCTGTTTGTAACAAATTTCATCAAGATACCTCTATAACTAAGAGACTATATCGGTTAAAAAGACAACAAAATTTGTTCTGCTTTTTAAGTGTAGTCGAGTACTCCCGACCATGTAATACTTTCTGCCTCTTATTCTCGATTGTACGAATTCAAATCGGTGTACAAGTATCACAACGGTGTACAAGTATCACAACGACCGGCGTGTGAAAGAAAGCGTGTATTGGTCAGTGATTCGAATTTTGTTTTTTAAGGGAAATCGAGCAGCGAAATTAAAGAGCGTTTGGATAAACATAAGATATTTTTTAACAAGTTTTTTGATCACAACAAATCCACGCGAAGAGACTTTTGAATTTATTTTGCTCTCACATATTGATTTTTTTAGAGAAACTTTTAGCATCAAAACATTTTTTGTTAAAGCCCGGGGGAAAAGTTTAAAAAGTAGACCTTTGCAAAAATTGTAAACTTTCCACTTGTACTCCATGGGTTGAGAAAAATTTTGTATTATTAAAACGGAATTAAAGTGACCGATCCATTTATACCAATCTTTTTTGAAGTAAGTTTAAATTATACGTAGATATAACTTTAAATGTTGTCAAAATATATGTATATACCAACCAGAGACCTGCAGCTAGGCACCGCAATAAAAATGTACCCCAAAATCACTATGCACTATATGGTGTGGTGTTTTTTGCCCTAGGTTAAGTTTGGTTAGGTTATACGGACCGCTCAGCCTAATAATGGCCGAGTTCATTTGGAGGCCATGGGGCCCATTGTCGTGTCCGTCTACTGTTGGTAAAGATTAGGGATGGGGTGGATTATAGGTGCTGGGTTGGGCGTTTTTTGGGATTTAACAGGGATGAAACGACGTGTCTTTTGTTTCTGTGGCTGATCCCAGTTACCCGGAACCAACCTGTGAAATCAAGGAAGAGCACCAGATCCTCTAGTCGCGTATTAACGAGGCTGTCCAAGTCTTCGTAGAAGGGTACCCCGAGGAATCTGGATCTTCTTCTACTGAGTGCAGGACAGCAGCACAAGCGGTGTTGGATGCTTTCTTCCTCCTCCTCATCGCAGCAGCTGCGGCAGAAGTCCTGTGATGGTACCAGCATCCTTATCCTACTCTTGTTAAAGTGTAGGAGTTGAGATGTTCGCTTCTGGTTGCAGATGTGAGAGGATGTGCTGAAAGGGTCTGTGTATATCGCTTATTGCATAACTAGCCGGTAGCGCCGATCCCTTTCTAGCGCACTCGTCGGCCATTTCGTTGCCTATCACACCTGAGTGACCTGGCACCCAAACGAGCCTAACAGAGTGCTGGTGGAGATGGTTTAGCGTCTTGGCGGTGTTGCGAACAAGTTTACTTCTTGTGGTGTTGGAGGACAGAGCCTTGATTGCAGCCTGGCTATCGACATAAACAGATATGTTCCTTGAGACATCTTTTAAGGTGGTTTTGCTGGCTGCCAGCCCGCGCAGATTTCTGCCTGAAACACACTACACCAGTCTGGGAGACGGAATGAAAGTTGTGTGGATGGTTCCTGTGAGTAGACCCCAGCCCCCGTACCTTCATCTGTCTTGGATCCGTCTCTGTAGATTGATAGTTCGTTTCTCCTTAGCAGAGTTTCAAACTGCCAATCTTTCCTATCGGGAATGACGGTATTGAAAACGTCATCCCATCTGAATTATTCTTCACATTGGTAACTTTCCCCTGGCATAGCAGTTGCTCCAAAAGAATTTAGAATACTGCCATGTCCTGTAGCACTAGGCTTAAAAAGTCCTAGTTCGAATAGTCTCACCGCACTCCTCACTGCCGCGTACTTAAGGAAAATGTCGATCGGTTTCAAATCAAGTATAACATCGAGGGCTGCCTGGGGAGTGGATCGTATGCATCCTGTCACTCACAGGCAAGCCATCCTTTGCACCCTATGAAGATTGCTTAGATGGGATTTGGTCAGAGCCGCTTTCCACCAGACTAATGCTCCGTAGGTTAGGATGGGTCTAACTACAGCCGTGTATAGCCAATGGATTATGTACGGCTGTAGTCCACACACTAGGTTCCACAGCAAGGGGGATATGACTCCCACTTGGGGTGTTCCTCTCGTGGCTTTTCTCCTAATTGTGGCCACGCCGAGATGAGAGTTGATCATCCTGCAGCTGAGCATATTGCTAAGCCAATGGGTGATCAACGGGTGCGAGCCTATTTTCATCAGTGCGGCCGTTATAGACTCTATCCTTACGTTGTTAAAGGCACCCTCGATATCGAGGAATGCCGCCAACGTGAACTCTTTTCTCTTGAGGGCCAATTCAATGTCACTCACCACCTCATGCAGTGCTGTCTCAACTGATCTGCCTTTGAGATAGGCGAGTTGAGAGCTACTAAAAGTCTGAGGAGTGAGTTTTTCTCTTAGGTGTAAATTCAACAGTCGTTCTAGCGTTTTCAGTAAAAACGATGATAGACTATTGGGCTGTAGTCTTTGGGTGAGCAGTGTTGTATCTTTCCAGCTTTGGGAATGTATGCCACTCCCACTGCTCTCCAGATTCATGGGGTACAACCTGGCAGAATGCATCCTCTGATAATTCTTGTCAGCCATGGCAATATTTCATTGCACGCGGCTTGAAGCATAGCTGGTCTAATACTGTCCGTTCCCGCCGACTTGTAGGGCTTGAACGATTTGATGGCCCAGGATATTTTTTCCTAATTTATTATATCATTTATGAAGGTCTCACCACTCATAAGGGTCGAATCCGCTGGTATCTGGTCGAGCGTGAGACCATTGTCTTTACCCTCGACCCCTAGACACCCTGGGAAGTGAGCCTTCATGAGAAGATCCAGGGACTCTTGGCTATTCTTGGCGTAATTGCCTTCCTGGTCGCAAAGTAGACCAGGCTTGGCTGGATCTTTCGCCAGTATCCTACGAAGTCTCGATGCGTCGGTGGTGCTGACAAGATCTTCGCAGAACTTTGCCCAAGAGTCTCTCTTAGCTTTCCTACACATCTTTTTGAACATGTTGAATCGCTGTCAGTGTTCCTGTCTTTTGCCCTGTTAAAAAGTCTTCTTGTTTCCTTCCGTATCTCAGTTCCGTTGTCCACCAAGCTTGTCGCCTGGACTTTGGAACTCGACTGATGGGACAGGATTTGAGAAAGGCTTTACAGAGTCCATCCGTAACGGTTTAGGTTGCTTTCTCAAGTGTACCTGGGTGTCGTAGCTGTCCCACTGGGTGGTTGAGCAGGAACTCCCTAACATGTCCTAAGAATTTGACCCAATCCGTTCGTTTGGCGTTCCTAAAGGGTTGTTCCTTATCTCGGGACCACCTTATCTCAAATAGTATCCTGTAGTGATCCGAGAAGGAGCAGTCATCGGATACATGCCAGTTGTCTATGGTGAGGGAGTCGCTTTTGATCGCTAAGGTTATGTCGATAACTTCTGCTCGACTCTTGTTGCGGAAAGTGGGGTGATCACCCCGATTTCACACTACAAAACTCGAGAACAGTACGAATTCCAATAGGGACTCTCCTCGATGTTATCCGAGGGCGGTTCTTCTTCTTCATACGGTAGGTATGCTGAGGCCAGGTATAGGTTAGCCCCGTTCCTCCTTTCGCATAGTGCTACCGTCAAGTCGCAGCTGCTGTAACGAGAGGAAAAGAGAACATTAGGTCCAGCTCTGACCACGATACAGGTTCTTGACTTACCCACAGTCTGTGGGACAAGAAGATGATATCCGCGGGCGTTCAATCCACAAACCCTATCACTTACGATCCAGGGCTCCTGGATGAGTGCCACATCAACCCTCTGCTTGTCCATAAACCGCAGTAGGTCAACCGAGGAGACCCTCGAGTAATGCAGATTAATCGTCCGGTCTTCCGGGACGATGCAATGTCCAGTTCAGTTAAAGGATTTTAGCCAGCTTTCTTTGCCCTAAAGTGCAATTATTATGATGCAGTGTCTGATACCTATATACATTTTTATATCCTCTGAAGGGTATATTTGATAAGCACTGGGGTTCAAACACGACTGTTTTTATGCTGCGGCGTACAAAGATCTAGGGGTTTTAAATTGGGTTTGTCAGAGGAGGTTTATGTGTAACAGGCAGAAGGAGGCAAGGTAGACCCCATAAAGCTTATATATTCTTGATCAGCATCAACAGCCGAATCGATATAGCCATGTCCGTCGGTACGTTTGTTTTAATGCGAACTAGCTTCTCAATTTAAAAACTGTCTTGAGGAAACTTGGTATATGCTGTCAAAATCGGACAGATCGGATCACTATCATAGCTGCCATAGAAACAATCGGTTAAAAAAATATTTTTTTTTAGCAATCTGAATCAAATTCACTCAATACGCGTTTAGTAGCGAATCCCATGTGCAAACCAAATTTAGTCTGATCGGACTACTATATCATATATCTGACTTAAGAACAATCGGCTGGAAAGGCTTAGTACTAAAATGTTTTTGCGCAATTTTATCCAAATTTACTCAATAGTCATTTAGTACCAAATCCCATGTGTAAACAAAATTTCATTCTGATCAAACCACTATATCATATAGCTGCCATAGGAACAATAGGTTTTAAATGCTTGGTACTAAAATGCTTTCTGTATATTTAGTGGTTTTGTCCAAATTCACTCAATACGTGTTTAGTCCCAAATCTCATGTGCAAATTTAATTTAATTTTGATCGGAATACTATAGGAACAATCTTTTGTCTTTTAAGCGATTTTAACCAAATTTACTACGTAGTTGCTATCATTCCCCATATGGTTGTCAAATTTCATCCCGATCGAACTACTATATCATATCACTGTCATAGGAACAATCGGTTGAAATACTTGGCAAGAAAAACTTTTATGTTCTTTAAGCTATCGACACAAAATGTACGCAATAAGCATAAAGTACCTTTATTATGAGCAAACCAAATTTCATTCTAATTCGACAACTATATCATATAGGTGCTATAGGAACAATCGGTTTTAAGCAAAGTTAACCAAATTTGCAATAATTCAAATTCAAAAATTAAGTCATGATCAACTTAGTCTATTAATAAAATTCAGTTTTATCTAGGATTCTAGTGGTATATTTAAAACACTTTGCAATCACTGAAACTGTAGTATGTAAGAAGAAAAGTTAATATAAACTCAAAAAAGTGACTAAACTAACGTGATTTATATCGTAATCTTTTTGCAATAGTCACATCTACTAAAATCAAGAAGTTTTTAATTTGCAAGAAGGAATCCACAGGATTTGCTTGTACACAACTGTCTAGTCTCATCTAGAGTTTGAATTTGTATTGCGCAATTTTTCAGCGCGACGCAAGGCTTTCATGATTTCTGCAGCCATGTGAGTTGCAAGTTCCCAATTGTTTTGCGAGCTAAGCAGGACGTCTAAAAAGTCAGTGACTATAAATTTTCTTCCAATTCTTAGGCTTAGCTCTTCCCGTTCAGCAGAAAATCTTGGAAAGCCAAAAAGGACATGTTCTGCGTCTTCGATATCCCGCGCACAGAATGTGCAAAACGGTTCTATCTCATATTTAGATCTGTATTAATGAGCGCTAGAGCACCCATGTCCAGTCAGTATTTGAGTCAGGTAGTCAGGTCGGTTTGTCTGTACTTCCTACTCACCCACAGACGTATATTCGGGACGATGCGCCTTGTTCAGCTGCCGTTGGTCATGTATGTCCGTCTGTACGTAAACGCCTCGTGCGTGGCTAGTGTTGGTCGTAACGCGGTCGATGTTTCCTTTTAACTGCTGTGCATAAATATGATTACTGTTGCATCTTCTCTTGCGTTAGGACCAATAGCCAACGTACTGCATGTGTTAAATTATAAATATTTCTTCCTGCGTCTTACATATTATTATTATTATTTGTATACCCTTGAGGGGCTATTGAAAACAACCGTTTATAATATGGTCCCTGGTTTGCTTATATTCTTTCAGGCAAGTTATATTGCGTGCAGTACAAACAGATCGGAATTTTTGGTGTGTTGGACGTAAGATTGTAGCAGCGATTTGGGACGCACATGCACGCATTTACCATGGCTACGAAGTGATTGGCTTGAATAACATACCTCAGGAAGGACCAGCGCTTATTGTATATTATCACGGCGCTATTCCTATTGATATGTACTATTTAAATTCACGAATGCTTCTGCAGCGAGATCGTCTGATTTATACGATTGGTGATCGATTTCTATTTAAACTCCCAGGCTGGGGTACCATATCGGAGGCGTTTCACGTCAGTCCCGGTACGATTCAATCATGTGTAAGCATTTTGCGTGATGGAAATCTACTGGCCATCTCACCGGGTGGCGTCTATGAGGCACAGTTTGGTGATCATTACTATGAGCTGCTTTGGCGCAACCGTGTAGGATTCGCAAGAGTGGCTCAAGAAGCGAAAGTGCCTATTATACCATGCTTCACACAGAACTTGCGTGAAGGTTTTCGTCAGGTGGGCATTTTCCGCAAGTTCTTTATGCGGCTATATAATAAAATTCGCATACCTGTCTATCCTATCTACGGCGGATTTCCAGTGAAATTTCGAACATATTTAGGCAATCCCATCAGTTATGATGAAAACCTTACTCCCCAAGACCTGCAAGTAAAGGTGAGCTTATCATTCCATATTTTCAAAAACATAATGGTGTTTTTTTTTTTTAATTAAAGGTTGCCACAGCTATTGAGGCTCTTATCAACGAACATCAGCGATTGCCTGGTAGCATTCTTTTGGCACTTTTAGATCGGCTATCGGCGTTCAAAGACCATCGAAAAGGAAACAGTAGTGCCGCCAATCATAGTGAGATCAGGAAGGACAAAGACTAAATAGACCTCTTTAACTGTAATAACGTGTTTTAAATACTTTTATAAAAGAATGTAGTGTGCCGCCGAAAGACTTTTGTTCGACATACTTTGCTATAATGTATTTGATGTTTAATTTCTTAAACATTTGCAATTGCTCAATTAAGTGACGCAATTTCGTAGAATTCGATCAGGTATCGCCGTAATCATGTTGCATAAGTAATTTTTTACTACATTTAATATGTACTTTATATATTGTTAGCTTTATGATGCACAAAATGCTTAACATAAAGGAACAGTTAAACCTTAGAGGCTACAGGAACTTACTTTACCAAATTTGGTATCATAGTTCCTATATTGGAAACATGTTTCTTTGAATTCTGTAACGTCACATACAGCCGCAACAAAAAAGATTTAAAAAAATGGAAAAATTTTAAAACTTCAAACTTTATCAATTGGCGAAGATGATTTGTAAAAATATACGAATATTTAGTACAAATTGCATTACGAATCATGATTCTTGATTGGTTAATGTATATTCTATTATGTCTATCCATCCCTATGTAAACCTGGATATTAGAGACTATTCTGTTGGCTTCTTAATTTCGTACCAAACAATTTAAAATTCATTTGTACAAATATAAGATCACAACACGACTTTTTAAAAATTTTCTTTTTAATTCAGTAATTTGATTTCTGGTGAAATTACAAACAAGAACTGACGGTAAAAAAACGAAAACCAATTATTCTCTTTTAATATAAAATTAAGCTTTGTAAAAACCTAAAGCTATGAAAAATTGTTTTTTATAAACATATTGTTAAAAACAACACTTAATGTTATTTAATTTATAAAATTTAAAAGTCATTCCGCTCATTAAATAAGTGTTCTACACTAAGACTTTATGCAAAAACACTTTGCATTGCGCATTTAGGAAACCGGCTTTCGTTCAGCAGAAGTACATTTTATTTATTTTGTTGTGCTCTCATTGCCGGAGAGTGCGCCGGAACAATTATTAGGAATACTATCTACTAAAATTATTTATACAAAATTTACAAGAATACTTGCAAATAAATTATTTAATTCTTAAGATAAAAAAAAATAAATTTTAATAGTTGATTAATTATGAAAAAAAAAAAACGCTGGATATTACAAATTTTCAGCCAAACGTGTTTATTGAGATAGAGATCGTGAAGATATTTATACTTTTGCAGAGGGCATGCGGTTTTTGTCACAAAGATTGTAATGCATAGAAGAAAGCGTTGCAGACCTCATAAAGTACGTATGTAAGTCAAAAAATTTAATTATTTTAAAATGAAAACAAATATGTTAACCAATATAAACTTGCTTTTTCTAACACAGGTATTTTCTCAAAATAAAGAACTGTCTTGTTATTCAAAATAGAGACATTCAAAAATGCAACCACTTTTTTAAATGAAATCACTTATTCTGTTATTAATCTTATTTGGTTCTGGAAACAAATGGCTACTAAGAGAATCATTGAAAATATTTTTGTAAAATTTTGTTTAATAAGACAAAGGAAAAACAATTTTGTAATTCACACATGCCCTTACCACTTAATGGATAATTATAAAAGAAATTTTCATCAACTTTGTTACATTTAAGTTTGTTTATACTGCGGCGTAAGTACATAGTAGTATTTTAAGTTTGTCAGAAGCGGTTTATGTGCAACAGGAAGAAGGAGGCTTGGCAAATCCTATAAAGTACATATATATGTATATTCGAGATCTGCATCCACAGCCGAGTCGATATAGCCGTATCAGTTTGTCCGTCTGTCTGTATGAAAATCTGGATTTTAGAGACTATAAGACCAAAGTTGGTGTGTATATCCGTCTATGCTGCTCGCGGTACTTGTTTATTTTCGATTTTTGCCATGCCCCCACCATCCCCGCAAATCGACAAAAACGAATTCTCACTTTCTATAACTCAAAAAGTATTGAAGATATCTGAACGAAATTTACAGAGTATGAGCATGGTACCACCTAATGTAACCTGACCGCCTTTGGTTCCGATCGGACAACTACATAGCCGCCATATCATCAAAGATTTTTTTTCATTGCAATATCGTAATAAACAACAATATATATATGCAAAAACACTTTTTTAAACTGTTATGATATGGCGGCTATATAGTTGTCTGATCCGAACCAAAATCGGTCAGGATACATTAAGTAGTAATATGCTCATACTGTGTAAATTTCGTTCGCTGTAGTATAAAAAGTTGGTCATACAACCAAAATCGTTACTTTCAGGCACTGAGCTCTGCTACAGCGCTGGCAGCACGCAAACAGCGAAAACGAAAAACTTTGTGCGAGCGAGACAGACACACAAATAAGAATGTGTGCATGTTAAGTTATTGCAGCAGCTACTCCAATTTGAACTCACATAATTGGAAAAGAAGCTCAGAGGGTATTACACGGTCGGCATGCCCGACTGACATTTTCTTTCTTGTTTTAAAAAATAATTCATGAAACGGCCTTGCCATCGATACAAAAGATGTGGTATTTAAAGGCAAATCTATCCGGAGAAGCGGAAAGATTAATTCGTCATTTATCTTTAACAAAGTCGAATTATGATACTGCCTGGACCATGTTGCAAGAACGTTTTGATATTAAACGGGTTCTTTGTACAGCAATATTGCAAAAGTATTTAGATCAACCAGTGATCTCTAACGATGGAGAAGCAATCAAAAATTTTCATTATAGCATTCATGAAAGTTTGGCCGCCTTAACTAATATAGGCATTTCAACCAACTTCTGGGATCCAATTTTACTCGTTATCTTGACAAAGAAGTTGGATCGTTTAAACCACACGTTTTATGAGCAACAAATCAAGAACACGAGAAAGCTCCAACCGAAATGGCTTTTCTGGAACGGAGATTTCTGGCATTTGAAGCTGTCGGAGGCAAACAAACCAGAAAAGTGGCCATAGGTCGTACGTTTGTGACAAATTTCAAACTTAAAAGGTCAAGGAAGGATTGGACTGGGTTCAAAGCAAGAAGATCTGCATGAATTGTCAATGATCATTGGGCCAAATTTTGCAAAAAGAGCTCTTGCCTCAAATGTAACCAAAAACAAAACACACTTTTGCATTTAGAAGCCAATACAGATAAGGCTTCTGTTACGTCACCTTCTGGTAATGCATCACGCGATTACGTGTTGCTAGCGACAGCTCGGGTTGTAATACATGGCAACAATGGACAAGTAAGTTGCGAGTAAGCTAATAGGTTGCATAGTGCAAGAAGAATTGGTTGCGACTTTGTTATGTTAGTCGCAATGGATTTCTCATCAGATGATGATTTGCTGATTGAGCATAAAAAAATTCACCGTATAAATTTGGGAAGAAAAGCATTTGGCGAATTTCATCATTTGTTTGATGAGCTGCGCCAAGATGAGAAAAAATTTCTGGAATATACCAGAATGAAAATCAGCACATTTGATTACATTTTAATAAAAATTGAACCACTTATTATTAAAAATTGGACTAATTTTAATAAAACCCCAATTATGCCTGCTGAAAGGCTAATTGTCACGTTAAGGTCAAAAATTATTTAAATACAACGGTAAGATAGCAAGCGATTCGTCTTCAAAATCAGTGCAGCAGCGTTTGAAGCTGATTGCTTGCGTTTCGTCTTCATCTTCGTCTCGGCGCGCACTATGCTTGCGGGCGAGCGAATTCATATGATTTGTTCTGCACTGTTTTTCGTCTTCAGCTTCGTCTTCATCTTCGTCTTCGTCTCAGCGCGCACTATGTTTGCAGCCTTATGAAGCTAGGTGTCACAAATCTAGACATAAATCTACCAAGGGTGGATAAGGGCATTGAAAGACTTTGGCAGATTGATGAGGTTCAACTGTCAAGACCGTTACAATCTCTTGAACAGGAAAGATGTGAGAAACACTTTCTTCAAAATGTTCAAAAAGCAGAAGACAAAAAATTTATAGGAACACTACATTTCTGTGAAAATCCTTCAGAGCTGGGAGAGTCTTTAGAAATCGCTACACGGCATTTTTTGGCTTTAAAAAAAAGATTGAATCGTGAGCCAGAAACACAAAAAGACTGGAAAGAGTTCATGGCGGAGTACGAGTCTCTTGGCCACATGAAGGAGGTAGGAATACATCAAATTCCTAGATCACACTACTTTATTCCGCACCACTGCGTATTAAAACCAGAAAATACAACTACTAAATTACGAGTAGAATTTGACGCGTCAGCTAAAACCTCAACAGGAAAATCGTTGAAGAACATACTGCACGCAGGTCCAACAGTCCAAAGCGACTTATTAGCTATTTTGCTACGCTTTCGGACGCATAAGTATGTATTTATCGCAGATATTGAAAAGATGTACCGGCAAATATGGATGAATCCCAAGGATCAGTTTTACCAGATGATTGTTTGGAGACAAAATCAAGACGATCCAAGGAAAGGCACCAATAAGTACCACTACAAAGTTAACAAATCGTGTGGTAGCATCACAAGGTATGCAAGTTTTTGATCCACTGGGATTGTTTGCTCCGATAGCAGTAAGATCAAAAATATTTATGCAAGGTCTATGGAAAGGCAAGGAAGCCCTAAGTTGTTATGATGAGGTGCCATTAGTTCTACAAAGGGAATGGCGAGCTTACAAGGATGACCTTCAACATCTCAACGAAATAAAAATTCCTAGGCACGTGTATAATGGACAGGTTCCTGTATCAAAGGAAATTCATACCTTTGTCGATGCATCGGAAACGCCTATGGAGCATGTGCGAGCAGTTCACAGGAACAAGAAAGTGACTGTAAGATTATTATGTGTGCTGAATTGCCAATATTTTTTGACAATTGTACGCGGGTACTATTTACCAAGAATGAATACAACTTGGATTTCAAGAACAACGTTTATTTTGGCTAGATTGGCTTCACAATATGCGGCTGTGGCTTTAAACAATTAGCTTCGCCAGATCAATATATGTATGTGTATGTGTATGCAATCACAGCTGGAACCAGTTCACGACAAGCCGCTCATCTAGTTCAGTACACGACAAGCCTGCTCATCTAGTTCATGCTGTGCCGATAGTTATATCGATAAACGGATTAGGCTGCTGCTGAATCCGACATACTCCCCCCGTTGGAAGCCTGTCTTTCAACAGAGTCCTTTAGCGGCAACAGACACAGCTTGTTCACTGCTCTTCTGATGACACCAGATGCTGTGTTCAGATCAGCCACACGGGCGACTCCATCCTTGCCAGGGACCAGATGCAACACCCTGCCAAGCGGCCAGCGCATGGGAGGCAGGTTTTCGTCCTTCACGAGTACCATGTCATTAACGCACAAAGATTGCGTTGGAGAACGCCACTTAGTTCGTTGCTGCAGAAGAGTCAAGTATTCTTCACGCCACCATGCCCAGAACACCTGTTGCAGCTGCGACACACGCTGCCATCCATCTAGTCGGTTGTAGTTCAGCTTGGTCAGATCAGGCTCGATGATACAACTTGGGGGACCACCGAACAGTAAATGCGCAGGAGTCAGGACATCTAGATCTGCTGGGTTCTCTGAAAGTGCAAGTAATGGGCGAGAATTAACAACTGCACAGATTTGGCAGACGAGGGTGCGCAGTTCATCAAAGTGAAACACCGAGCGGCAAACAGAGCGATAAAAATGGTGCTTCGCCAAATTCACAGCCGCCTCCTATAATCCACCAAAGTGCGGAGAGCGAGGAGGAATGAACTTCCAATCGATGTCATCGGCGAGGCAAAACTGCTGCACTGCCTTCAGGTGGGAATCGCTTAGCATCAACGTTTTTAGCTCAAGTAACTCGTTCTTGGCCCCAACAAAATTCGTTGCATTGTCGGACCACATCTGACTGGGCTTTCCGCGAGTAGCAATAAAACGTTTTAACGCGCTCAGAAACGCCGCCGTCGATAGATCCTTAACCAGCTCCAGGTGCACTGCCTTGCTTGTGAAGCAGATAAACACGCTGACATAGCATTTCAGGGGCGCTCGCGTTCGAACCTCCGACTTATAGAAAAATGGCCCACAATAGTCGACTCCAGTGACCGTAAACGCTCGAACCGCTTCCAGACGCTCCTTTGGAAGACTTGCCATCATTGGTTCCACAAAGCTTGGCCTCGCTCGGAAGCACGTCACACATCCTCTTATCGCCTTGGTTACCGTTCTTAATCCGCCAATTGGCCAATACTGATGTCGAATCTTGGCCAGAAGTGCACGGGGTCCGATGTGAAGATTCCTTTGATGAACCTGCACGATGAGTGCTTGTGTGATTGCATGACGCTGAGGCAGAATAATGGGATGCTGGCCATCATAATCCAAAGACGAATTGCAAAGCCGAACACCAACACGAAGCAGTCCACACTCATCCAAAAAGGGAGCCAAAGCAGCAATGGAGCTTGACTTTCTCACATTCCCGTGAGACCGGATCTCTTTCATGTCGTCCCAAAGGTTCGTCATTTGCACAAGACGCAGAAGAATGCGAGTGCCATGATGAACATCTAAGACAGTTAATACAGGATTCCTTATTCGCTTGATAAATTTGTAGACATAGCCAAATGTGCGCTGCATGGATCCAAACGAATTTGAGTGCTTACATCCAAGAGTGAGGTCTGCATGTGGAGATGTCACGATGAGTGCGCTCTTCCTCAACTCAATTGTAGGCTTTTCGGGAATGCAAGACGCGGGCCAGCTTGGACGACCATCCACAAGATATGGCGGGCCATGGAACCAGAGATCGGATTGTGCCAACACTTCTGGAAGTGCGCCCCTAGAAAGGATGTCAGCTGGATTCCTATCGGTTGGAACATGATGCCATTGCATGCCAAGGGTCAACTCCTGTATTGCGGACACTCTGTTCGCAACGAAAACATTAAATTTGAAAGGCTCATCTCTAATCCAGGATAGAACTACTGAAGAATCGCACCAGCAATAAAACTGGCTGAAGAAAATTCCGGTACGATTGATTTCATACATCAGACTTGCCAATAGTTTCGCTCCACAAAGTTCCAACTTCGGAACGGACAACGTCTTCAAAGGCGCAACTCGCGACTTGGAGCACAGGAGTCTACTTGTGACAGTCTGACCTCTGGTGACCACATAGACGCAAGCATAAGCCTCCAAACTGGCATCGCAAAATCCATGAATCTCCACCTCAGCATCTGCGATGAGCACGACTCTGGGAAACGAGACGTGTGGAATGTTCTGGAAACTACTGCATAACTCCTTCCATGCCGTGTCACGTGCTACAGGCAAACTTTCATCCCAAGTCAGTTGATCCTTGCAGAGCTGCTGAAGAAAAATCTTTGCTTTAGTTATGACTGGGCCTAATAGTCCAAGCGGGTCATAAAATCGGGCAACAATAGACAGAACTGAGCGTCTCGACGGCTTCACTATAGAGTCTAAAACAGACAAAGAAAACAACAGCGTATCAACTGCAGGGTCCCATACAAGGCCAAGGGCTTTGGTGACATCGCTGCCATCGTCGAACTTCAAAAACTGTTCTCTGTTTTCAGCAGCTACTCCATCTAGGACCTTCTCGTGACTCGAACACCATTTGCGAAGCTTGAACTGGCCACGGGCCAATATAGCGCAAGTCTAATCCATCTTTTGCCTGGCTTCTGCCACTGAGTTTGCTCCGGAGATAAAATCGTCAACATAGAACTCCTGTTGTAGGGCCTTTGAACCAATTGGATAAGCATCACGCTCATCAATGGCCAACTGGTGCATTGCGCGTACTGATTGAAATGATGCTGATTTGGTTCCATAAGTCACAGTATCCAATTTGAATACCTTTATGCCCTCCGCAGGCGAATCTCTCCACAGAATGCATTGATACAAGCTATCAGGCATGGCAACTCGAACACAGCGGTACATCTTACAAATGTCAGCTGTTAGCGCTACAGGATATGTGCGAAAACGAATCAAAATATGAAGCAGCTTTGGCTGTATGATTGGGCCGGCCATCAACACGTCGTTAAGAGAGTATCCTGAATCGGTCGACGCAGAGCCATCAAACACCACACGCAACTTTGTTGTGGTGCTGTCCTCCTTCAAGACGCAATGGTGAGGAAGAAAATACTTGCAGCAATCTATGGACTCAGGAGCAACTTGCGACATTTGGTTCAGATCCAGAAACTCCTTGATGAAAGCTGAATACTGCTCCTTTAGATGCGCATGACGGCCCAATTTACGTTCAATGCTGAGGAAACGACGATATGCCTGGTCATAGGAGTCACCTAGAAGCTCTGCACTGGGCTTCAAAGGCAACCGAACCATATATTCGCCAGACGGCAGACGAGAAAAGTTTTTTACAAAGTGCTGCTCGCATTCCAATTCTTCCTTGCTGGCCTTTACCATGGGCTCTTCCAAACTCTCAATTTCACAAAAACGTCGAACCAAGTCATCCAACCTGAAGTCCAGCTGAGCAGCCTCGCTGATATGAGCGCTGCCAGTAGACAACAACGAAGTGCTACGATGCTTCTCAAAACCTCCAGTCACGACCCAGCCAAGGCGCGTCTTTTGAAGCAGCGGCAATCCGGGCAACAGAATGATTTGCCCAACAGACAGCAGCTCATAGAAAAGACTCGCTCCAATTAAAAGATCCACTCGCTGTGGCTTGTTGAACGCTGGATCAGCCAGTGTAATGTTGGAGGGAATCTTCCTATCCGAAGTGTCGATTGCGAAGCTAGGCTGACTGTCGGTAATAGTTGGGGCCACAAGGGCGTCAAATGTAGCTGAATACTCTGACGTGGACGACTTCATCTGAATTTTTACAAGTGATCCGTCAGTAGAAACGCTCGTGTCTCCGAGACCCGTGACGACAGCCGAAGATCTGGTTTTCTTTAAATGCAGCCTCTGTGCGAAACGAGAAATTACCATGTGCAGCTGAGAACCAGAGTCCAGTAACGCTCTGCAGGGAACCAAAGAGCCAACGCTATTTCTCACCATGACCACCGCGGTGGTCAAAAGCACGACACCAGACTGAAGACCTTGGGCAGCAAGAGAGGTAGCAGAGTGAGCTGTAGTCGACGGGGGAATACTGGCGGCAGACGATGTGCTTGCTGGTCCTACTGCCTGAGAATCAGAAGAGGTAGCAAAATGCAACAGGCTGTGATGCTTTCCTCCACAGGTGCGACAATGACTGCTGCTACATGAACGAGTTTGATGCCCTTTCTTTAGGCAGTTGAAACATAGAGCCAGTTTTTTTACCTCCTTATGGCGCAGAGATGGAGACAAATTTGCAAATCTACTGCATGAATAGATTCCGTGGCCGCGTTCATCACAGAAACCACATCCACCTTGGCTAGTCTCGACCACAAAGGCCTTTCTTGGGTTAGCATTTTGGTAAGACTTGCCCATATGAGAATTTGCTGACGTCGAATATTGTATGCTGTCCAGCTTCTGGCATCGCCTTTCCAGAAACTCAAAGAACTCATCAGCTGTCGGCACCTTGTCCGAGGAGCAAGCGTCATCCCACTTATTTCGGGTTTTCGCGTCCAATTTCTGAAGGAGTGTTTGCACAATAAAACATCCTGAAATCTGCTCCGAATTGCCCAATGTCTTTAACTCACGCATGTGAGAGTTAACCTTGTCAGAGAATTGCCGAAGATGTGACGCCGACTCGTTGTCTACCCTGTTGAGTCCAAGAATCTCCTTATGTGTGCCTGGAAAACAATACGTTTGTTACTAAAGCGTTTATTAAGAATATCGAGAGCCACACGATAATTGGCACCGATAAAATCCAACGATCTAACCGCATCCAACGCAGGGCCAGACAGACATGAGCGAAGATGCTGCAGCTTCTCAATTTTGGTCAATTCGGGATCCTTGTCAACGACAGACTCAAACATTGCGAAGAAATTGGCATATTCCGTATAGCCATCGGAGAATGTAGGCAGCTTGAGCTCGGGCAAACGCGATCTATTGGCCACTATCACGGTTTGATTAAGAGTGTCATCATAGCGCCCAAATGTCGAATGTGGCGGGACACTTGACTGATGTTTTTGAATAATTACGCGCACACGAGCCTCGAGCTTAGCCATTAAATCGTCAAAGTCATCGCGCACTTTGCTGCCAATTTCGTCGAAGTCGAGTTCTTCTAACGAATTTTGCGCGCCTTTAAAGGTAGATTTAGTTTGCTCAATACGTAATAAATGCACTTCTAGCTCGACAGGGTCTAGATCATTAAGCTTGTTTGTTGATAAATCACTTTCGAGATTTTTAGCGCGTTCAAACAATGCAGACACTTTGCGTTTGAAAAAGGTCACCCTGTCTGCAATTCGCGCACTATCAACGTCTGTGTTTGCCATGATGGCGCTTGGCAACAATGTAACGGCGAAAGAAATGAAAGCAACGACAAAAGTCAGTAACCGCACAGCCGCTTATGTACAAGCGTATGTATATAAGAAGGCTGAGAATGACAACAACAACAACGAGCGAGAGTCTGATTGCGGTGCCTTTCCCAATATGACACACAATATGACACTATGAAATTGTTGCTTTGCAACACACACACGCACATATGTTTGTATGATTATGCACTTGATTTGTTTTCAGCGAACACAGAACTTCACTGCACAATTGAATGTTATTTAGCCAATCTCGTCGGGGCCTCCAAATGTTGAATTGCCAATATTTTTTGACAATTGTACGCGGGTACTATTTACCAAGAATGAATACAACTTGGATTTCAAGAACAACGTTTATTTTGGCTAGATTGGCTTCACAATATGCGGCTGTGGCTTTTAACAATTAGCTTCGCCAGATCAACAACTAAAGTTATGTACAATGCAAAAACGCGGGCAAAATATGCTAGTGTATATGTATGTGTATGTGTATGCAATCACAGCTGGAACCAGTTCACGACAAGCCGCTCATCTAGTTCAGTACACGACAAGCCTGCTCACCTAGTTCATGCTGTGCCGATAGTTATATCGATAAACGGATTAGGCTGCTGCTGAATCCGACAATGTGCTAAATCAAGAATAGCTCCCATCAAACTATCCACAATTCCACGCCTAGAGCTATGCGCAGCACTAATAGGAGCGAAACTAGCAGCAAAGGTCCAGACAGACCTTCATCTAGACGATGCAAGACCAATGTACTATTGGAGTGACTCCAAGGTGGTGTTATTCTGGATAAATGAGTCATCGTATAATTTCCCCACATTTGTCGCAAATAGAATATCAAAAATTCAAGAATTGACACTGCCAAGACAATGGAGACATGTACCAAATAATCAAAGTCCAGCCGACGTCTTATCAAGAGGAATATCTGCAGCTCAATTGATGACTCACTCACTTAGGTTTCATGGACTTATATTCTTGTCAAATTTGGAAAGATAGTAAAAGGTTGTGGTAGCGAATAGTTCAATTTCTATTGGCCACAATTTATACCACACAAAACTCAGTAACTTATTTAGTAAGCTGCAACGCATCATTGCCTACATGTGTCGGTTCTGCTATGCAAAAAACCGTTCACCGACAACACAAATAATTCTTCAGGAATTGGACGTTGCCCGAACGGTTATTCTACAAAACGTCCAACAAAATGCGTTTCCTGAATAAAATGATATGGTCAAGGCAGGAACTATCAGCAAAACTTGCCCATTCATAAGCCTAAATCCAGTTATGAAAGATTTCTTGATTGTGGTTGGAAAGGTCCCAATTACCAGAGACAGCAAAACATCAAGTGTTATTACCATATAACGACCCAATCGTGAAAATGATGGTCAAGGAAATACACGAACAAAATATGCACTGCGCGCCATTGGAACTCAGATCCATTTACCAATAGACTTATTGGATCTTGAATGGCACCTCTCTTCCAAGGAACATAGTAAGGAATTGTGTTCGGTGTCGATGGCTTAATGCATCCGGCTTAGAACAAATGATGGGCAACGCCATCAAAAACATTCTTACACTGTGGAGTCGACTACTGCGGACCATTCTGGATCCATCACAAAGTTAGAGGAAAGAAACCTGATAAGGCATACATAGCCGTATTTTCTTTTTTTTTTTGCTTCGAAAGCAGTTCATCTGGAATTGGTCCACGATTTAACAACAGCTGCATTCGTACGTGCACTCAAACGGTTTCTGGCACGTCGAGGAAGAGATGACAGAATATTCTGTGATAACTCGACCAACTTTGTAGGAGGATGCAACCAGTTGCAGGAGCTAAACAAAGCAATCCTGTCCAGAAAGGCCAAGGATGAGATAACTGAGAGTTGCAATAAACAAAAAATTAAGTTTAGTTTTATTCCACCGCGTGCTCCCCACTTCGGAGGCTTGAGGGAAGCTGCAGTTAAATCTACAAAAACCATTTTGAAGAAGAATGTAGAAACAGCATTGCTCACCTATGAACTATTCAATACCACGATAACGAAAGTTGAAGCTATATTGAACTCAAGACCGTTAATACCACATTCATCACATCCCAACGATCTAAAGGCAATTACACCATGGGCTATTTTAATCGGTCAACCCCTACTTAATCAAGTACATTGCGAACCAAATATTTCAACAATCCGCCAACAATGGGACCACTCGTCGAAACTACGTCACAATTTTTGGACTAGATGGTCTACGAAATATTTGTGCGGGGCTACAGAGGCGACACAAATGGCATATGCCTTTGCCCTATGTCAAAGAAGGAACACTGGTACTAATCAAGGAAGATAACGTGCCAAGTATGCAATGGCCTATGGGAAAAATCATAAAGGTATACCATGGACAAGACAACTTAGTTAGATGCGCAGACATTAAAACACAACCGGGTGTCATACAACGAGATATACTCAGACTGTCCCCACTTTCGCCAGACGAAGTGTCTCAACCAGTAGACACGATCACAGCTGAAGCAGTGAAAAAACGAATATCTCCATCCAAAGAGGATTCAAATAAATCCAACGATAATCTCCCGAAAAAACTTAAGTCATCTGGACTACGACCATTGGTAACTACATTATTGGTGATGTGTTTGCTACTACCAATAGCATTTGCACAATCAATAAACATAACGCAATTTGGCACAAAACCTGGAATATACTTTAAAAAGTAGGAACTACTCGCTTTGCTATAGCTGAATGGAAAATCATTGCATATTACGATCTGACTCCATACTGGGAAGACATGAAAACCTTTTCAGTAATTACAGAAAAAGTGGCTGAATTATGTTCGAAACTACAAACAACTGTAGCCTGTGAAACTATGCACCAGCATTTCAAACACATATGTCGAAGACGAACTAAAAATGGTAAACGGATTCTTTCAGCCTATTCGCATCTCTCGCATTCGCTGACGGACGTGTTTTTTCTTTGCGCTTCGTATTTTCGATTATTTTTCTCGTTAATATCATATTTTATTAACAATATTTGTTTAATTTTGTTTGCGATTTTGTGTAAAACATTCGGTTTGTTGAAACACTAAGCTTTAAAATAAAATTCTTTATTTTTGCTTATTTTGTGTTGAGTGCAACAACAATTTGCAGCAAAGCAAATGCAAAAAAAGTATGTTGATTGTGTTTTGCTTTGTCACTACTGTTTTGTTTTTGTATTTTTACACCGTCGCGTCGTTAATCTACGCGCTCTTTTTCGATCTATTTCTGTCTTTAAACTTAGCTTCGTGCTCTCTTTCTGCTGCGCTCTCACTTTATCGCGCTCACGTTACTTGTGTTGTTGGTGTTGGCCGGTATTAATTTTTCTCGCGTTTTTATTTTCGGTTGTCGCGCTCGCGTGTTGTGTGCATTGTGTTGCTGTCGTAGGTACAAATCCGCATCTGTGTATTTAGCTTTTCTTGTTTTCTTGTAACTGTTTTATATTTTTGGTAGTGTTTTGCTTATTATAGACGCAAAAATACTCTATGATGTATGTCTCTTTTTCGAAAAACTGCCAGGCTCGGGCAAATGTTGTGGTTGATGATTCCTTTAGTACTGACATAACGGCCGCATCAAATAGATCAATCAATGGCATAACTTCAGCTAATGTTACTGCCGTGATTGAACAGAAGGTGCTTGTAGGTGTTCCAACAAAGAAACAAATCTTTGTTTCCAGGCTTGCCCCTGATACTACATCTGATGATGTCAAGGCTTTTATTCAAGCCAAATATAATGCCAGGAAATTTCGTCTTTTAAATTAAGTGTGACTGCTGAACATTTCAACAAAATATGTTGCACAGAGTTCTGGCCAGACCACTTAATTGTAAAAAAATACACAGTTAAAAAAAGAAATCGGTCTCCCGTTGTATTAGCTTCTTCAACCTCTTACGTTACCTATAATAAAAAAAAACTAACATCCTCCCTCTCAGTTGCCTATCAGAGTGTAAGAGGTCTTTGTAGTAAACTTAGTACTCTTTACCTAAATAACTTTGATTTCCTTTTCATGTCGTTGCCTTTTCCGAAACATGGTTAAGGCCCGACATTCTTAACACTGAAATTCTATCTAACAAATTCTCCATCTTTAGAAATGATCGCACCCCTCGTCGTGGGGGAGGTGTGCTTATAGCTGTTGATGCTGATTTATCTTCAGAATTAGTATTAACCGATTGTAATATAGATGTAGAATTTATTGCTGTGAAACTTACCTTATCTAATAATAACATTTATATAACTTGTTCCTACATTCCACCATCTTCCAATAATTTTATTTACCTAGCTCATTTATCTGCAATAAAATCTATTTCTTCTTTACTCTCTGATCGTGATCATTTAGTGGTACTTGGAGATTTTAATATCTCCAATACTACTTGGATTTGAAATCCCGACTCTGCCGTGTTGACTCCCACGACTCAACATGATTTTTTGGAGAATTTGTTGGAAATGTCTCAGTTCCAAATAAATTCTATTCCAAATTCGCTGAGTAGGATACTTGATCTGGGTTTTGTTTTGGATCCATCCTATCTGTCTGTCGGGTAATATTTTGTAACGAAATAAAAGTACTATTTCAAACCGATTGGACCAGTTCGAAGCACAAATGATTAACTTGGCAAACAGTCGTCATCTACTCTTTTAATGGTACATTACACTCACAACTCAACTTACAGTGATTGGTATAAATCTACAGAGAGTTCAGACGGAAATAGTCAATGTTTTAACGGACATCCGCCATAACAACATAAGCTCGTTGTTGATATCCCCAAGACTACTTGAGGAACAAATGGAGTTCATGAAAAACCATTTAAGTGAGGGACAAGCCTTGCCGGTTCATAAGAACAATATCGTATAAATTGTTAAAAGCCGAAGGTACAGTCATCGGACAACACGTCATATTTCGAATTACACTGCCCCTTCTTGGAACGAACAAAATGAAATTATACAATCTAGTTCCAATTCCGTTCAGCAGTCTTGGGATGGTGTCAATTAAAATTGACAAAGCAGTGCTTGGAGTCAATAGAGATTAGTTCGTGGGACTTTCAAGAGAAGACTGGTCAAAATGTTTGCACTTCAACACTGACGAATACATTTGTCACAACAAACAAGCAGTTTTTCAAATGGATCAATGCTCTGAATTCCTGCTGTTTAACAACAAAACATCACCGCTGTGCCAAGTTGATCACACAAATCAAACATTTATATGGTTAAACATGGTATGTCACAACCAATGGATATTTGCTACCCAAAATACAATGGATCTGTCGACCGTCTGCAAAAATCAGCCTGAGCTTATTACGTTGCACGGATCAGGACTCTTAACGGCAGACTCTGAATTCATCATTCGAAACGCTGTCATCAGGATCATCACTCATAAATTGACCACCAGTTCAACTTAAAATGCCTACATAAGGTTTAGTAGTTTTGAGTCTAACACTACAACACAATGAGTTATTCAGTCGGAAGATGATAAACATAATGATGAACTAACACGGCTCCATTCACAACTGATTCCATCGTCAAATATGAAATTGCCATTTGATCTTGCCCCAACTCCTAGTAATGAAATAATGTCACACATTTTATTTAGATTTGTTGTACTACTGTGCATAATTTATGGGATCAAATGTTATAAAACTAAAAGGAGCAACCAGACGATCACCAGACATCACGAGGAGGTGCCACTACCAGAAATTCAATAACCAGCTCCGAAATCACAACCAGCCCCTACATTATCCGGAGGCACCGGCATAAAATCCAACATTGACAACGCCTACGAGTTCGATTGTTGAACTACTCTTCAACGGCCGGGAGAATATTAGCGGGAGTATGTTAGCAAGAGCATCTCCAGCGGGATTTGGAGTTGTCATCCAGACCACCGCAAAGAACCCAAAAATAAGTGCACAGACATTGCCTACCTTTGTCTTTCAACAGTTGTCGTAGGTTGGTGGGATCACATACCGATACCAAATATTAATAGTTCCTAAAATATCTTATGTTTGTGACTCCCCCTATGACCTAAGTGAATATTTATGCGTTCTTAAACATACTTTGTATCATTAGCATTTAAGAGAAAACTGTATATAAAGCCGTTCTTTACTCCAAATAAATTAGAATTCATTCACTTCTCTAATTTCTATACTCAACCCCGAATAACTGGCTCAAAGTGCGAGGTGTTCAACCTCTAGTCTTACGCAAAGTGTAAGAACAGAAAACTCTCTGACAAGTGAACAACTATCGTATACAAATAAAATTCAACTTTGAGAGCCTGTATAAAAGTATTCCAGGGTCCGGTTCACCAACTTGATTAGCTTTATATTGAATTGTGTCAATATATCATCTGGTTCACTGTCAGTCGGGCATGCCGACCGTATAATACCCTCTGAGCTTCGTTTCCAATTATATGACTTCAAATTGGAGTAGCTGCTGCAAGAACTTAACATGCATACATATTTGTATGTCTATCTCGCTCACACGTTTTTCGTTTTCGTTGCTTGTGTGCCAGCTCAGTGCAATGCACGTGGCTAAGCCTTGGTTGAATGTAACTGTTTTCGTTGTATGACCAACTATTTCAATTATAGTCTGATTTTGACGAAATTTGATATTATTTGTCTATAGAAATAAGTGAGTCAGCGGCATGCAAAGTTACAAAGAAATTATGATTTTCATGTGCGAAGGAGGCGAAGCATCAAAAAAATTGTTGTCATTGTCTATATATTGCAAAAAGCAACTTGCATGCCAAAATTGGTGTCCCTAGGTGCTATACATAGTTATCAAGATATTCGCAAAAAATTTTTTCCGAGATATGTCTGGTTTATCGTTTATTGTAGGCGAATGGGGTGTGGCATCGAAAAAAGGAAACAAACTTGTATTGACTGACTAAATATGTTTGTTCATACGGACAGATAGACAGACGCACAGACGGCCATTGCTATATCGACTCGGCTTGTGATGCTGATCAAGAATACATATACATACATGCTTTATGGGGTCTGCCACGCCTCCTTCTGCCTGTTACATTCTTTTCGCAAACCCAATATACCTATCAAAGGGTATAATAAAAATAACAAAATTGATCCACTGTGCGATAGGTCTGTTGAATACAAACGCATGTTCAGCAAGGCCAGACAAATCGTCTCTGATAGGAAAAGGAAAAACATATTAAAAAGTTGCTTTTTATACTGCTGCGTTCAAAGTACTAAAGGAGAGGCTTCTCACTGACTAGCTTAAGTCTTCTAGACCTCTTATGAAATATGTCACAAAAGTGTTGCTACTGGCTTGCTTCCACATCTTGAACTAAAGCCAACGCTAAAGGCAAACTAGGCGGGTGCGCCATTAACATGTCTGTCAAGTTAAGCCTCATTTCAAAAAAAAAAAATAAATCTTAATACAACCCTTCTAAACATTTCTTGTTTGCAAACATGCTTTTGACCAAATATTTCTCAAAGGCATTGTAAACTTAGTTTGTTAACAATGTAAACCTTTTCTGGACAGCATTGTAATATTCCAATAAAAAAAGTTGCTTTGTTTATGGGTACTCATTTATTGATCTATATTGTGGTTGGAATTTAAACATAAGTGAGGTGCGCTATAGATTAGGTTGAGCTGAAAGCTAAGTTCACCCTTAGGCCATATGGCCCATTGTGATGACCGACATCTGTGAAATTTTAATAGTAAGGACAGGGTAGAATATTAAGATACTGGGCTTGTTGGGATTCGGCTTGAATAAAATTAAGGTATAACGATGGGAGGGGGTCCAATGTCTAACTGCCATCAGCCTTCTCATTTCCATAGTCAACTGTGTAACCTGATTCCCAGACGAGCCTAACAGAGTGTTGTTGTAGTTGGTTTAGCGCCTTGTCCGTGATGCAAACTAGTTTGCTGTTTGTCTTGTTTGAGGATAGATACTTGATCGGCGGCTGGCTGTTCACAAAACAAATATGTTCCTGATTGGCTAATAGTTCTTTCCGCCTTAGAAGGGTGTCATACTGTTAATCTTCTAAATCGTTGCTCACAATTGTCACCATCCCTTGTCATGAAATTTGTTGCTACTGAGAATAAAATACTGCCATGTTCTGTTGTACTAGTCCTGAGGAGTCTTACTTCGCGTAACCTTACCGTACTTCTCGCTGTCATGTATTTCAGATAGATTTTTATCTAACAAAACGTCGGAGGTTGCCTGTAGGGGTGAAGCGTATTTATCATGTTCCACTCAGACAGGCCGTTGTTTGCACCTTTTTAAATTCCTTGAATGGGATTTGCTTGAAGCCGCTTTCAACCAGACCAGTGCTCTGTAGGTCAGAATGTTATAGCTATGTTATAGTTGTGTATAGCCAGTGGATTATGTACGGCTATAGTCCCTAAAGCTAGAGCTGTATGCCTCAATTTAAATAAGTTTTATAAGATATGCATAAAAATCAAAAGAGACTCTTCAAAATCGTTCTGCGAAGATCTTCTCAGCACCGTCGATGCGCCCAGACTTCGAAGGCTAGAGGCAAAAGATCTACCCAAGCCTGGTCTACTCTGTGACCAGGAACACAACTCTACTAGAAACAACCAAGAGTATGCCCTGTTCAATAGTCCTCTAGTTTCATCCCAATATTATTTGGTTCCGGTGTCCACCAAGCACGTTGTTTGGACTTTGGAGGTCGACTGATAGGGCAGGATTTGGGAAACGCTGAAAAAAGTCCATCCGTAAAGGTTCGATGTGCTTTTTGAATTATGCCTGGGTGTCATAAAAGTCCCACTGGGTGGTTCTGCAGAAATATATATATAGCTTGCATTGTTCAAGCTGACCATGTCTGTCCTTTCTAGAGCGAAAAAAAATCATCTATCATTCAACTGATTATTCATGATTCATACTCGCTCTGCAAGTTTGTGTGTCAATCACTACTCGTGATTAAAAATAGGCAACACTCGCACCTTACTCTGAGCGTAAGTTGCAAACACTCGATTGTGATTTGATTTTTCTGTGAGCTGAGCGTACGACACGCTCACAGAACGGGTGCTACTCGTTGTGTGAGCGTTCACAAAGCCTGTGCTACTCGTTGCGTGAGCGCTCACAAAGCGTGTGCTACTCGTGCAGTGACCTTACATTGACCCCGCGACACCCGCTCTGAGAATGAAATTTGAGCGTTCGACGCCCGCTTTGTGAGCGTCGTGCTACTTAGTCTGTGAGCGTAAGATTGTTGTGAGCTAAACGTTTGCCTGCCACATATGTGTATCCATACATACATACATATACTTTTGCACATGCACGTAAGTCGTATGTACATACATATGTATGTATGTATATTTCTACCAACGCATGCAATAAAATTAAGGAAAACGGTAAATACGGCTCTCTCGCTCTCGCACATTACAAGAAGAGTGCACACAAACCAAAAAGGTCTTTGCTTGTGCGTCGCGACTCAGTCTATGCGATTCTCATAAAATCGTCATTTGCAACTCGTTTGGTGAATTTTTGTGATACTCGCTCTGTGAGCGTCGAAAATCAACGCTCACTTTTCATTCATCCCTCACTGATTTTTCTGATACTCGCTCTGTGAGCGTCGAACACCAACGCTCAGTTTTCATTCATCCCTCACTGAAATTAGTCGAAAAATAATCAAAACAGTTCAATTAAATTTAGTTGTTAGTTAAGTTCATTTTCTTCGGCAAAAAATTAGTTTGGCCAAAATTCCAAAGAAAATCATTTGACTATGATTTATTTTGAATTATATTTAAGTATGTATTTAAGCCTCCCCTCCCATGAGAGTGTGGTGGCGTATGGAGTAAAGTGCTCGCCTGCGAAGAGCAAGATCTAGGGTTCGACCCTCGGTAGCGGAAATTTTTGTTGACTCTTTTTTTTATTTCCTGACTTTTTTGAAAAAAAAAAAAACACCTTTTAAATGCCACGCACCTTCGTCCACAAGTAAAAACAGTATTTTTATTCACATTTTATTTTTACAACTATTGCTTTTTTTAAATTAATGTTTTGATCTAAAGGCACCTCAAAGATAAGAGGCAGAGTTGTATTAAAATTCATTCATTCGTGTATCTTCAATTTAATTTTTTTATAATCAAAAAAATATTATCTGGATACTTGCTCAATTAAATTTTCTTTTAATCAAAGTATTATTTTTAAAATACTGGCTCAGGGTCTTCTACAGTCGCGCATGTGTGTCGCGGATTGATGTGCAGTTTCGCTGTTTTTGATTTTAGTGTTTTGGCTGCCAATATGAATATGGTTATCAATAGCAGGATATAGATGTTGGCGTTAAATATTGATGATGATTAAATATCGATGATCTGTAGTAGTGGTGGTAAAGGTTCGGCGTTGCTGTATTCTGTAATTGTTTAGGGGGTTCCTTTGACGTTTATTGATGCGTTTTTTGACTGTATAAGGTAGGTTCCTCGTAATTGTAATTTTTCTAAATCTATGGGGACTGTTCCCTCGAAGTCGTTTAACAGGATGGTGCCGGGTATGATTTCTTCGTGCTCCGGGATGTGTTGGCTATTTGGGCTGCTTTGCTTCCAGGAGCGCGGCTTCGCAGGTGTTATTGCTTAAGTCTACTAAGTTTTCTATTTTGCAAATGGTCTTATCATTAATAGTCTCGAAAAGTTCGTTAAGGCCGAAGTTTTCTTGATCTTAATTGTTTATTAAATTCCCCTTTTTATCCTGTTATCTTTGATCTTATTTATTAAATTTCCTTTTTTTATTGGTTTTAACAACATTTTTTTTGCATGTCTTATCTTCTACAATGGGTAAGCTTATTATATAGAGGATGTCTTTTAGTTTGATGCTACTTTAATTTTTGCATATTCTAATATTTTTTCAATGTTAGTGAATGAATTGTCGGAGCTTTGTACTAATTTTTCGATTAATTGGGTTTCTAAGTTTGACAAAAGTATGGAATTGATTGTATTTGTTTTTGCCCAATTGATGGCATAAATCATATTTGTTAATTCTTCTTTAAAAATTTTGAGCCTATATTTTGATGTTTCTATTTCGATAGTATATATAGTTTGATTTTCTCTGGATATTTTAAGAATGGCGTTGGTACTTTCTTTTATTTCAATATTTTTGTCTTTAAAATGTCTGTTTATTATTACCTTCTTATTATTATTTTCTAGTTGTTCGTTTATCTTTTTGATTATGATTTCGTGGTCGTGATGATCCGGGCTTCCGGCCAACCATTTCCACGCAGAGCCGAGCATATTTACAGCTCTCCTAACCCTGGCATTTTTCGGTTTTAGTCTGTTTAAGTCATGGTTTTTTTGTGTTAATTCGAAGTTGTTGAACGGGATGAGGTGGCTGGGTAAGGATGATTTCATGGAGGATTCAAGTGATTCGAGGGCTTTTTTGTATTTTTGTAGATTGAAGACGAGGACGATTTTAAAATTACCGTTTTGGATAGTTGCTGGACCGATATTTATTGTTATCAGCTGGGAATTTGAATAGTCTAATATGGTTGCCGTTCCGTGGCATGATTTTATGTTTTTATGTTACTTTTATGGACTATTTTCCCCGACCGTATTATAATAGTCGTATTCCTATTCTCTGCTACTATTTATATTATGCATCTTGGCGAAGTTTTCGAGCCCAATCTTTTATTGATCTTGACATAAACTTCGTCTCCTATCTTGTATGACTTGGGTATGGTTCTGTCTTTATTGTGGTAGTTGAGGTCTGTGACTTCTGTTCCCTGTATTTTGTTTCTAATCTCTTCCCTTTTCTTTTCTATCGCTTCTGGCTCGTTGGGTATATTGCTTCTAAAAAATAAGTCTATGGGTTTTTCTTTTGCTACTGAATGTATTGATTGATTGTACTTCTGAACCGCTTTGAATAATAGATCTGTGAATATGAGTTCCACATAGTCTTTTTAGAATCATCTTAGAATTTCGGTCAAGATGGAGTGAAATCGTTCCACTTGGCCATTACTGGTTGAGGAATACGGAGGGGTCGTATAGACAGATATATTGAATTAGTTTTCTAGCATGAACTTAATACCTGCTGAATTTAATGCTCTTTCGTTGTCCATTAACAACATTTTAGGCATTCCGAATGCTATTCACATTTCTCTTAATGGGATCATTATATCTTCGAAGGCCCTAGATTTCAGAGTTTTAACTTGGGCGTACTTGGAAAATTTGTCAATACCCGTTAAAACGTTTAGTTTTTCTGTTATGTAAATGTCGATGTGAATCACTTGTCCGGGGTATTGTGGGATGGGCGATGCTTGGATGGTACCATTCTGTGGGTGACTGTCGTATTTTGACTCTTTGCATGTTAAGCATGTTTAGCTATTGCGTTAACCTTTTATTGCATTTTGGGGAAAAATAACTTTTTTAAGATATGTTCTTTGTTTTCTTTGGCGTTACGGTGCGCTCTTTTATGTTTTGAGGCAATTATGACGTTTTGTTCGCTTTCTAAAGATTGGCGTCTTCTACCTAAATTTTGTTTTGTATGAAGAAAAGTGGAGTGGACAAATATTTTGGATTTTTCCCATAATATTTTCGGAGGTGTGAATTTCTGTTAATGTTTTTGGGTCTAATCTCTGTTTCATGATTTCTATTAGGTCGTTTTCTGTGTATACTGGTCTTTTTACTATATGTCTGTGGAAATGGAATGGAATCTCGAAGTTACACGATAAGGTGTCTTCTGTGATCAAGAAAAGTTGATTCTTGAAAACGTTGATCGGACTCTCTACGGAATATATAAGGTGGTGCGATGAGTTATCGTCACTATGGATGGTGGCTGAAGAAGATAGTGTGTTCACCTCTTGTTTTGCCGGGTTTCTAGATAATGCATCTGCGACCACGTTAGAAGTACCTGGTTTGTATCTTAAACTCCTCCAAGTAACTGTTCCAACGTTTTAATTTCCCGTTGTGATTCTTATTGCTGAGTGCGAATTTGAGGGGCTGGTGGTCAGTACAGATGATGACCTTTGCAGTACCGTATAGGTATGTTCTTAAATTTTGCAATTCCCATCCGATTGCTAACATTTCTTTCTCGTTTACAGCGTAATTTTCTTCCGTTTTTGTCAAAGTACGAGATATAAAAGTAATGGGCTTGCCTTCTTGTTCGAGCACTGCCCCAATTGCGAAATTTGATGCATCTGTTGTCAGATGGAAATTTTTTTTGACGTCCTCAGAGCTAAGTGTTCTTTTCAACTTGGTAAAATCATCGATTGCTTCTTTGTTTAGGTGAATGTCGATTCTATCTGATACTTTTGTCGACAAGCGACCACCTTCTTCTCTGAGAAGTGTGGTAAGAGGAATTGCAAACTTAGCGTTGTCTCTTATGAATCGTCGATAGTATCCGGACAGGTCTAAGAAGGATCTCAGTTCTTTTAGAGATGTGGGTGTGGGAAAATTGGCAATTGCCTTCACCTTTTCTGAGTTAGTCTTGACGCCGTTTTCATATTAGCATTCTGTAATGTTGCGAATACCTGTCCTAAATGATGGGCATGCTCTCTTTCTGATTTACTGAAAATGATGATGTCGTCTATGTAGACGTAACAAATTTTCCCAATATGATCTCTGAGAATGTCCTCCAAGACTCTTTGAAAGATAGAATGTGAATTTTTGAGACCGAAGGATAGTCGAGTAAATTCGTACGTCCCTCCGTTGACGGCAAATGCTGATTTTTTAGTATCCTCTTCTCTTAGCAAGATTTGATGAAATCCGCTTTTCGGATCGAGTACCGTGAAAAACTTGTTGTCCCCTAATTGGGCAATAATTTCTCCTATTTCGGGCTTGGGATAACGATCGGAGATTGTTTCCGCGTTCAATTTGCGGTAATCTATAACGATTCTATACTTTCTCTTGCCCGAGTCGTCAGCCTTCTTGGCTACGACCGAGACTGGTGCGTTGTAAGGGGAGCGAGACGGTCTGATAACACCGTCATCCAACATCTCTTTTAGCTGTTTTTCGACTTTGTATTTCAGTGATACGGGGGATGGGTAATGCTTTGAATGTATTGCTCTGTCCGTAGATGTTCCTATTTCTCCAATTACTTTGGTGGAGTAGGTCAGTTTTTCATTTGGTTCTGCGAAAAGCGTTTTATAGTTTTCCGCGAGGCTACTTATTATGGTTCTTTGGCTTTCGTACATATGATCGGTATGTATTTTTATATTGTTAACTGACTGGGAAGGTTGGATATAATTCTGGTTAGATCCGGTGTCGATTAAGAATTTTAAGTGTTCTCCGTCCCTCGTTCTGCATAGATAATATGGTAGAGAGGAACGGTTTAAACTAAAAAATTGACATTTGACTTGTCAGTGGTTTCGATTTCTGAGGCGGTATATTGTGGTTGTTCCATATTGTCGTATGGCCCCGGAAATCCTTCGGATTCCATAATAGCGTAGTAGCTTTGTTCGTCCGCATAGTATGCGTATACGTCTGTGCCAGCGCTTGTATCTTGTTCGACCTGAGCGTTTGTTTCGACTTGTTCCTTTTCAGCCTGTTCAACCGGTTCGCCGGTATTAATGTGGAATTGTCGTTGGACCTTTGGAGGTGGTCCGGAAAGTGGAGGTGGGCATTTGCCCGCGAAATTGTTCATCTGAGGTCGATTCATGTAATTTATCCTAGCCGATCTAATAGAACCGTCGACTTCCATTGGAACTGGACTCGGATCTGGCTTCGGGACTAGAGGGCGCGGAGGAGCTGATTATAGTATAGTGTTTGTTGTGGCACGAAGTATTGTTTTGCTGGTTGCGAAAAAAGTCTGGTTTGGTTAGCATTTGGTGGGGTGTTATGTGTTTTTGTCTGGTCGTGGTAAATGGTAAAGTCTTGGATCGAAGCCTCTCCATTGGCCCTGTTGGTTATTATACATTGGTTTCGTTGGTGCTTGCCTGGCGTTGGTCTGGTTAACGAAATGCCTAGGTGGAACCGGTGGTGGTAACTGTCTCATCTTTGGGAAATATGGGTTCCTATGATCTTGATTGTCTAGCAAATTGCATAGATGCAAAGCATAACTTAGGTCTCGAGGCTCTTTTAAAGCCAAGTCTCCATTGAGACCTCGAACGAAGGTATCGAGGGCCTAACCCCTATAGCTGTTGGTCAAGGCTCTTATGGAATCAGGGGAGTCTTCCTGACAGTTGGTGGTAAACTGCTTGATAAAATTCCATAATAGACAATTTGTCTTGAGTCAACGAGAACATTTGGTACTCAAGAGTCTTTAGGTCTCGCTTATCCGCATAATGTTCTGTTAAGCATTTTGAAATGGCTTTCCAATTCATTGGGGTGTTGTAGGATTCCAACACTGTTTCTGCTTCGCCAACTATCTTTGTTCGTATAGCCAGAGTAAGCAGGTAGTACTTATGCGTACGTTCCTGACCTACGAACATGGCCATGATTCTATCTGTTTTTTTTTTCCAATATCCGAAAGAAATTCGGTCTCCTGCGAACTCCCTGATTAGACGTGTTACGTCCGGTATTTTCTCTAATTCTGAACCTAGGTGAGGCGCTACATATGGGATGTCTCCTAGCTGTTCTTCCCCTTCTGCCCTTAATGCTCTTGGGACTAGTTCGCCTCCTTAGAGCGTGTCCCTAATCATGTTCTCGATCACGTTCCTAAGTTCAGGTGTTGCTATTGGTGTGTTAATTGACGGCTGGTTAACTCTCGGACGACTGGGTCCTGCTGGGCCTAGTCCCATACCTGCCATTGCTTCTGATAAGTCGTCTTCTTTAGGTTTGTGGGCGAATGGGGCGTGGCATCAAAAAAAAAAAAGATTCTTGTATTGCCTGACTAAATATGTGATCGATACTGACTAAAACGGATATTGTAGCTCTTACCATCTCTGAGATCTGTTCGTTCATACGGACAGACGGACAGACGGACGGACGGACAGACGGACAGACGGACATGGCTATATCGACTCGGCTGTTGATGCTGATCAAGAATATATATACTTTATGGGGTCTGCCACGCCTCCTTCTGCCTGTTACATACTTCTGACAAACCCATTATACCCCTCAGAGGGTATAAAAATTATAGCCAACAGGCCTTTACTACATTCGAATTAGAACAAACTTGTTCTAATTTATGGCGACATAAAGTATTCATAACAGTTTCGACATTATCTGGGTATATAATTAGGGATTCCACGAGGTTCTTCGCTACTCCAAAGAGTGCCTTTTGAAGACGAGACATGTTTTCTAAAATATCCATGAGCATTTGTGGTTTCTCTGAATGCAACCTGTAACATTGGCCACTGCTCAGGTGCTCCTGAAAATGACGGCAAGTCGAGAAGCTTGCGTGTATACGGCTGGTACATTCGTGTTGGATTGCTCTGATATGGCAACCCTGTTGAAAATTGTGAACGTGACGTGGTTGCCCACGGGTATCCGACGAAAGCCCAGCCCATGCCCAACTCTAGTTGGCATTAACTTACCCGTATCTAAGTAGCTCTCGACCATTTTGGATTGATCGGCGGCATTTGACACATCAGCCTGAGCTTGTCCTTCAGCTTAGCTAGCCAAAAGACGCAACATTGACTGTAGCTGTCCAATTCCTGGAGTTTAGCTTGAAGCTCCTCGGCCATGTTGTTTTCAACAACTTGTTCTTCCAATTCGTCTTCTAAGTTTGTCATCACGGATTCAAACCCTAAGCGTGTCGGCGGCTTTCCTTTATTGGAACATTGGTTGGTTCTGTTCATAGCATATATGACGGCAAAATGTCATTGGCGTGTGGCAGGCTTGCACAGTTTATCAATTCCGAGATTGATAATAAGAAATGTTGATTCCCTTGGTGCAATTCGACAGATGTGATAAGAGCGCCGGTTTTGATGCGTTGCGCTTTTTTATCTATAAGATTATAAAATGTTTCGGCACCAAATTTGAGAATGACGCCGATTGATACGATATATAATATATGGTACACTCTTCGTAAATTTAAATCAATTGACAATGTTAACAATACATACTTATCGATAATGACTGTTAAACAACATCGAGATCCATATATTGCAATTTATCGATAATTAATAAGTAAGTAAAATCAAATTGTAAAATAATAATATAACAAGAAGTATGGCGTCGATTTTGAACTGTGTTTTCAATAGTTGGTTGGCACGTTTCTTATATATCATTATATAATTTCAACAACAGTACATGTATTAGCCAAGGGTGGCGGGGATCACACGAAGTTGCATTCAAACAACGAACGACTTTATCAGCGCCATCACACATCTATTTGTAAAAAACCAAAAAATCATTTATGTATATGATCGTGAGGACTATTTAAATTGCAATGATCTGCTCCCACACTTGACGTGTATCATTATCTAAGTTCAACAACAATATACATACATGTCGGGCGACCGACAAACATATGTACTACATACACTAGTCGGCGTAAATATTTTGACAATTTTTTTTTTTTCTTTTGATTTTACATTGGTGAGTTCCGTTAAGTAACGGTGCAAAAATGATGTTCAAAACAAAGATTCTATTAATAGCTCAACGCATAACAGATTTTATGTCATTTCTCTTTTGCATTCTCTTTCTGCTGATAAGAATGCTTGCAAGCATCGAGTTTAAGCATGGCATAATTATTTTGACAAAATCAGTTTGCTAGTGTGCTTTCACTTATGAGCAAGTGAAAACATTTAATTTTTGATATTACCTTTAAATTATATTTAAGTTTGAAAAGTTAAATCAAAATTTATTAAAATTGATCATAAACCATGGTTAAAACAGCTGAGTTTACTTTAGATATGAGATCGGCAATAATAGCGAAGTTTAACGCTGGAATAAAAGTAATAGACATTGCAAATGAATACAAGGTGTCTCGACAAAGCATCTACTACCAAATCAATAAGATTAAGAAACATAATACTTTAAGAAACTTAAAAAGAACCGGTCCCAAACGTAAAACAAACTTAGATGATGACCGAGTCCTTTTACGCGAATTCAAAAAAAATGTGTTTCTGAAGCCTCGACAAGCAGCAGACCTTTATAATTCGACAGCCAAAACTCCGATCAGTGAGAGAACCATACGCCGACGCTTAAAGGAAACTGAATTCAAGACAATCAGGACCAAGGACGTGCCATTTATATCGAAGGCAAATAAGATAAAGAGACTGGCCTTCGCAAATGAACACATTCACAAGCCAATAGAGTTTTGGAGAACAGTTTTATGGACGGATGAAAGCTCTTTTGAGTATAACTCATCCAAAACCAAATTTTTTGTGAGGTTGCCCAGCGAACAAAGAAAAAAGAGACGACCCGTTTGCCAAAAAGTGAGCCATGGTGGAGGCTCTGTTATGTTCTGGGGATGCGTTGCATATAATGGGTTGGGTGACTTCGTTCCTATAAATGGATCTATGAACCAAAGTCAATATATGACCACCCTAAATGATAATGCACTTCCTTCCGGAGATCGGCTTATTGGTGAGTCATTTATTTTGCAGCAGGATAATGCCCCATGCCACAAAGCCCGCGCGGTAACAAATTTTTTGATGGATGTTGGCGTTAATGTTTTGAACTGGCCTCCTCAAAGTCCAGATTTAAATATTATAGAAAACGTCTGGTCTCTTTTGAAACGCAAAAGAACAGTTTCGTTACATAAAACTAGAGAAGAAACAATTTCTGAGCTCACTTCCTTATGGGAAGAGATATCTCCAGAAATTCTTCAAAACTTGGTTGATTCGGTGCCAAGACGTCTCCAAAAAGTCATTGAAGCTAAAGGAGGATATACGTTTTATTAAGTATTACTCCATTCTATTACTGTTTTTGAGTTTAAAATTTGTTATCTTACTATTTAAGCCATGTTAAAATAATTATGCCATACAAAAAAACTAAAATGAATTGTTAAAAATCTAATTTAAATTGAAAAATATTTCTTTACCTATTTTTAAGTTTGTATTAACTTAATATATTATGTGAATAAAAATCTTTTTTTTTATGATGCCGTTCAAAAGCTAAACGCAAAAATATTTTGTCAAAATATTTACGCCGACTAGTGTATGTATCAGAGAACTGCAACGAGTAATGAATTTTCAATCTGATTCGAATATTGATGTATACCCGTTGTGATTTATTCACATATCCTGAGCGAAAAAAAATCATCCCTCATTCAACTGATTATTCATGATTTATACTCGCTCTAAAAGTTTGTGCTTCACTCACTACTCGTGATTAAAATAAGGCAACACTCGCACCTTACTCTGAGCGTAAGTTGCAAACACTCGATTGTGATTTGATTTTTCTGTGAGCTGAGCGTACGACACTCTCACAGAACGGTTGCTATTCGATGAGTGAGCGTTAAAAAAGCGAGTGCTACTCGATGAGTGAGCGTTAAAATAGCGAGTGCTACTCGATGAGTGAGCGTTCAAAATGCGTGTGCTACTCGGTGTGTGAGTACATGCACATGCACGTATATGTATATTTCTACCAACGCATGCAATAAAATACGGCTCTCTCGCTCTCGCACATTACAAGAAGAGTGCACACAAACCAAAAAGGTCTTTGCTTGTGCGTCGCGACTCAGCCTATGCGATTCTTTGTGATACTCGCTCATGAGCATTGAAAACCAACGCTCAGCTTTCATTCATCCCTCACCGATTTCTGTGATACTCACTCGTGAGCGTTGAAAACCAACGCTCAGTTTTCATTCATTCTTCACAGATTTTTGTGCTACTCGATTTTTTGTGAACAAAATTTACGCTCACATTAAATTCATACTATGACGCTCACTTGTTACGTGAACGATACTCGATTGAAAATGTAGAGCTACTATACTCGAATTGATTTGATTTTTTGTAGAAGTGAACAATCATACTCGAGTATACCCGTTGCAGTTCTCTGATATGTATGTATTAGCCATGGGTCGCGAAATTTGCAAGAAATTGCATTCTAACTTCAAAAAACTTTATCAGCGCCATCAACCAAGTCTCTTAATCAGGTCCATTTAGAACAGTAGCAGCAGGCAAATTAAAAAAATGTGTAATGAAAGAACGCACGATAAACGCTTTCTTATTTTATCTGTTCTCGTACTTCTCCCATGCCTTGTCATAATTATCGTTGGTTACAGATATGTGTTTCACGAGGTTTAGTGCATCTCCATACAAATATGACTTAAGAATCTTAAGTCTTAAGATAATGGAATTTTTGGCGTTTGCTCAGACTTTGCTTGCTACCGACTTAGCCCGTGAACAAATCACTAAATTGACTTCAGTCGTCATAACTTCCCGTAAATGTTGGAATTTTTATTCTTTTAAACTTTAGATCCTCCCGAGCACCCGTTTCTCCAAGTGTTGTGACCAATTGACTAACTACATCCGTAGCTGTTTCTGGTTTGCGTAATGTGCTAGGACAAACGACTGAAACAATTTTTAATTTTTACTCTTCGGGACTTGAACTGGAATTCAGATACACAGTTGCCATCTTATTCAAGTAGACTGACAGTACTTAATCTTCCGTCTCTCACTAACCGTAGGACTATGCTTGCTGTTATATTTTTGTATAATTTACTTCATGGTGAGATTGACTGTTAGTTTGTTAGACAGACATGACATCAATGAACCTAGAATAGCTCGTAAATTTAATCCGCTGTCTCTTGAGCATTGTAACTCTAATTGGTCTCTACATGAACCTTTGTGCAGATTATAACAATCTGTACAGATCAAAAAGCTTTAATTGCTTTTTGGATAGTATTTAATCTTACAGTTTAACATACTTAACTAACTTTAACATACTAACATTATAATCAGTCTATCGGTCCGATTAGGTGTTTCTGGTTCTTCCGCAATCGTTTTCGGCGAATTTATGGACATAAATTATTATTTTCCCAGTAAACAATTTTAGTTATTTAATTTCAATTTCAATTTTTAGTTTTAAGTAATTTTAATGGTTTGTGTCGACTGCTCATAGTCTGACAATTAATAGATAAATAAACAATAAAGAAAGGTTATCTTTGGCACGCCAAAGCTTGGATATTCTTGCAGAGCCCCGTATGAATATAAAGTACATACATACTTCAAATTTGTTTGTGATTACTAACAAAAAATACAAAGTTTTACATACTATGTAATTTTAGACGATTCTTCTCATGGACGAATGCTGGTTAGCATATGTTGAATTATTCCAAATGCATATTATGGGAATTTGGTTAACATCACTTAATAGACAGAAGAGCTCTTTTATTAAGCAGCCGGTTGTTCCTATGACAGCTGTATGATATAGTTGTCGGATTTAGATGAAATTTGGTAACCATATGTGGAACGATAGCTTAAAATTTAAACTTACTTCAAAAGAAGTTTGGTACAATGGTATTGGCATATTTTAGAAACCCATTTCCTAATTTTTTTAGTACAATTTTACCTATTTTATCTTTATTATTTAGTACTGAAAAGCAAAAGTAAGTGAATGTAAGTTTTTTTCGTTTTTGTTCTTGAAACACTTTGTTTTAAGCAGTTATTCTATTATGGTGTACGGTTTATTTGCTACAAATAAAGTAATAAACATAAAACAAAAATGCTTTTTGAATTTCCTTGTATAGTTTGCATATTATGGACAACGAAAGTCAAAGATGCAAAACATTATTTAATTTTTGCTAGCCACTGTATACAATTGAGAGACTTCGCATAGGAACAGACGGACAGACGGAAATGTCTAAATCGACTCGGCTGTTGGTGCCGATCAAAAATATATAAATGTACTTAACTGACAATAACAACATACCCTTTAATTAACTAGTAGGAACGGGTATAGTAGAGCACGCCGACTGTGAGATACTACAGTGTATTTTTGAACAAAATCAAGTACTCAATGTGAAATGTCTTATAAACTAATAAGCTTAGCACCTTATTGTGAGAAAAAGAACGATATTCCCAACTTTTAAAATTTTGTAAATACGATTGCTTATAATGTAGTTGACCGACTTCAACCAAAACTGTTCAGAAAATTAAATATTATTAAATATATTGCACCTACTGTAAAAGTTTGGTTTAGATACCTCAACAGACAAAAAAGTTTCTCATACTAAGACATATCTTGGCTCTGATGTTCATTATTTTTATCATTAGTTCAGTTATCTTGAAAAACAAAAAAGTTAGACAGAAAGACAAATTTAGTAAATTGTCCAATTTTCATCATATAGAAAATATATGATAAAGTCATCCGAGTGAGTATTTTAAAAAAACAACAATGTATTAATGCAAAAACACTTTTTTAAACTTTTATGATATGGCGGATATATAGTTGTCCGATCCGAACCAAAGCCTTTGAGGATACATTAAGTAGTACCACATACTGTGTGAATTTCGTTCAGATATCTTCAATACTTTTCGAGTTATAGAAATTGCGAAATCGTTTTTCACGATTTGCGGGGACGGTAGGGGGCATGGAAAAAATCCAAAATATACTTGTGCTGCTTGTAGCATAGACGGATATGCATACCAAGTTTGGTGGATGTAGCTCTAATAGTCTCCGAGATCTATGTTTTCATACAGACGGACGTGGCTATATCGACTCGGCTGTTGATGCTGATCGAGAATATATATACTTTACGGAGTCTGCCACGCCTCCTCCTGCCTGTTACACACAAATCTAGTCTGACAAACCCAATATACTACTACGTACTTCATACGCTGGAGTATAAACATTTTTATTTCTCCAATAAACAAAATATAAGCTTAAATAGGATAAAAATTACAAAATCCGAGGTAAAACAAGAAAGAAAATGTCAGTCGGGCATGCCGACCGTGTAATACCCTCTGAGCTTCGTTTCCAATTATATGAATTCAAATTGGAGTAGCTGCTGCAAGAACTAAATATGCACACGTATTTGTATGTCTATCTCGCTCACACGTTTTTCGTTTTCGTTGCTTGTGTGCACAGTTCTGTGCAATGCACGTGGCTATGCCTTGCTTGAAAGTAACGATTTTCGTTGTATGACCAACTTTTTTAATTATAGTCCGAATTTGTTGAAATTTACAGTCGATTGATATTATTTGTTTCCAAGTATACGCTAAGTTACGAAACTATACGTGAAAAAATAAGTGAGCCAGCGGCATGCAAAGTTACAACGCAATTGTGCTTTTGGTGGGCGAAGGAGGCGTGGCAGCTAAAAAATGTTAATGGCATTATCTTAATATTGCATCAAGCAACCTGCATGCCAAAATTGGTATCTCTAGGTGTTATAGTTACCGAGATATTCGTAAAAAGTCTGTATTTTTTTTTGTATTGTATTGTATTGTACCTATTACCATTTCTGAGATCTGTTTGTTCATATGGACTGACGGACAGACGGACATGGCTATATCGACTCGGCTTGTGATGCTAATCAAGAATACATATACTTTATAGGGTCTGCCACGCCACCTTCTGTCTGTTACATACTTCTGACAAACCCAATATACCCCTCAGAGAGTATAAAAAGTGAACCCTGAACATACGAGATAAATAGGAATATCTATTATATTAAGTAAAATATTTTTAGTATATTAAGATATAATTTCGCGCATCTGTCGTGTTTAAAAATAAATATAATTTTAAACACGAATTTAACACTAATCATATTTAAATGCCCGAAACAAATCGAAATTGGGCCATTATACGAAAAACGTCATGAAATATTTAAATTGGAACACCAAAATTAGATTTTTCCCACAAATTACTTAATAAAACAAGAAAATTATATTGAAAATAAGCTTGAAGCTAGATCTTGCTATAAATAAGCGGAAATAGGCGCATTGTTGCAAAAGAAAAAACAGAATGGAACAGTGATCAATTCCATGAACAATTATTTTTTGTTCACTTACTCATGAACCATTTTTTTAAGTTGGAGTCCAACCTAGTCTACATTAATTACATATAATATTGACCCAAGCACATCAGCGTTTGTGACGATGGCGCGCAACGCAGGCAGTTTTAGCAACATTACGCCTAAATCCAATACAAATAGCACATTACCGGCAGGTGGAGCATCTACAACTACTGCAAAAAATAAGCATAGCACTAGTAACAACAGAAATGTTACCTTTAAATTGTCATTACAACTAATATTGGAGAAGTGGAAGACGTTGATTGGCTGTGCTTGTTTGGTCGTAGCTAGCTTCTTTGGTTATCTAGGCTATTTGGAAACTCGTGTAAATACGCCATACGATAATCAGAAAATGGTTGTATACACAGGCTTGGACGATCCTGAGCGCTACTGGGGGTCCTATCGACCCCAAACATACTTTGGTATGAAAACACGAGATCCGCACTCGCTGGTCATGGGGCTGATGTGGTATACGCCCAGCAATCTAGGTCCTGGAGGTCAAGGAATACGTCACTGGTGTGAACGGGCTGACAAGCTGGACCGATTTGGATGGACTCATCATGATGGTCGAAGTTTTGGTGTACAAGAAATCCTCGACCTACCATTCGAGATTAAGACCTCATTCATCAAGTATGGCAATGACAGAAAATTCGGTGGAGATTGGACGGCTCGAATTTCAGTTCGTAATACTACACGTTCTTGGGATCCTAGCATATCATTAATTTGGTATGTGGCACTGGATGAGCGCACGAATGGGAAAATTAAATATGTTTCCGATGATAAAACACCCGAACCCGGTGTCTATGGTGAGACTCAAGGCTTGGGCGAATTTCAAGTGCGCTTCCATGTCGTAAAGGGACGCGTTCTGCACAAATCGTACCTAAGTACTGTGGCTTCAACTTTAAGCAAGCTTAAGGAAACAATTTTTTCACATTTCCGTGCTTTTGCCAACAAAAATGGCAACCGCTTCATTGGTCTGCCCGGTATTATGGTGTCCCAGAATGGCTTGCCATCAATTAATCAAGAGCCGAATTTGATTGCAATCCAAATTACAGCCCAGGCGGATTTTACGCTGGATATTATCTATCAGTCAACTTCCGGGTTTGCACTGGGCGAGGCTATACCCGCACCGCTAACTGGACGCGCCTATTCCGATTTGCTTCGAACTAAAGAGCGTGAATTTGAGAAACGATTTGAAGATATATATGAACTGTCTGCTAAGGGCTACACAGCTGAAGAAATTACTTTTGCCAGAAACTCGTTCAGCAATATGATTGGTGGCATTGGATATTTCTATGGAGCCAGTCGTGTTCAGTCTGCGCATACACAGAACCCAGTGCCATATTGGAAAGCGCCCCTTTATACAGCGGTCCCATCGCGAAGCTTTTTTCCTCGTGGATTTCTATGGGACGAGGGATTCCATGGACTATTGATTAGTTCCTGGGATGTGGACATTGAGTTGGACATCATTTGTCATTGGTTTGATCTGATCAACGTAGAGGGTTGGATTCCAAGAGAACAAATTCTTGGCACAGAGGCACTTGCCAAGGTGCCCGCAGAATTTGTCACGCAGCATAACAGCAATGCAAATCCACCTACATTCTTCCTTACTCTACGAAAGTTGCTCAGTCAACACAAACTGCAGCTATCACAGAAGGGCCGTTTTGCCACTCTAGAGCGTCTTTATCCACGGCTTCAGGCATGGTTTAATTGGTATAACACCACGCAACGAGGTATGCACTTTCAAACTGGACAGTTGTAAAATTAATGCAATTTCTTTAATTTGGAAATAACAACTATTTAAACGGAGTTTTGCATATCTTAGTATTGGCACTTTCAATTAATATAATTTTTTGTTTATGTTTTAGGTGAAATATTGGGCACTTATTTATGGCGTGGGCGTAATGCCACGACGTTGCGTGAGTTGAATCCAAAAAGTCTGTCTTCAGGATTAGATGATTACCCTCGGGCCTCGCATCCCACTGATCGTGAACGCCATCTAGATTTGCGCTGTTGGATTGCGCTGGCCGCCAGCGTTATGGCTGATTTATCGACGATTCTGGGCAAGGACGATGTAAAATACTATGAAACTGCGTTATATCTAACGGACAATGATCTTCTCAATAAGCTGCATTTCGATCCAAAAAGTAAACAATATAGCGATTGGGGCTTACACACCGATTCTGTAGTTCTAAAGCATCCGCTGCAGCCGCCAGCTCATCGCACTGTTGGACAGCAAAGTGTCGTACCTCATTACAAGCCAGAGAAACAGCGTTATACGTTAAAGCCGCCTGATTACAAGTTTGTAGATAGCATTTTCGGCTATGTGAGTTTATTTCCTTTACTGCTAGAGCAGTTGGATGCCAACTCACCATACCTAGAAATACTGCTGCGTGATATGCGCAACCCGGATTTACTGTGGACGAACTATGGATTACGTTCGCTTTCTAAGAACTCACCAATGTACATGAAGCATAATACAGAACACGATCCACCTTATTGGCGTGGACCTATCTGGATCAATATTAATTATCTGGCAGTAAAGGCTCTGCATCATTATGGCAAGATAGAGGGTCCTCATACAATGACTGCACGCAAAATGTATAGCGAGCTGCGTGAAAATTTAATAAAAAACATTTTTACGCAATACCAGCGAACTGGTTACATATGGGAGCAGTATGACGATACTACAGGCGAGGGAAAGGGATGCAATTCATTTACTGGCTGGAGTGCACTTGTGGTTCTACTAATGGCTGAATTGTTCTAAAACCACAGTTTGTTTATATGAATTCCTCCTGTGATAGTATCCTTTAGCTGTTATCGGCTAGATTTGTGGTTCTTTCCAAAAATTTACTTATATATAATATGTGTATGTATGTACTTAACAATGTCTTTGCATAGTGTAATATAATATGATGAACAACTTTTAAATTTATTGCATTGTAGTGCATGTTTTTAGACGAATGTCAAATAGATAATGGTTAAGTCGATTTCCTGTCTAGAAAATAAATTAAAATATAAGATGTATGTTATTGCTTTAAAACAAACACAACACGCTTCTAAATACATATTATGTTTTGTAAAAATAAAAGGAAATATTCACAAACACGAGTTAATCTTATAGTATTTTGGGTGTGGTGGAGATATTGTCATTTGATATCCTAAAAAATCTGCGCAACGAGATCGTGTAAAACTGAAATGCGGAATATTATATAATGGAAATTTCTACAATCCCTACTAAAACATCAAACTAGATTTTGACAGTTTAATTTAATTAATTTTAAAACTAAATAAACAAATCTCTTTATACTCAGTTAATACTAGAAGTCCTACACTAATGAAACTTAAGACTGACGACGGCTATTTGCCGTTTGATTGGAAGGGATTAATTTCTTAATCAAGAGTCAAATAGTTTTAGTATGAATTTTTGAATTTTTTGCGATTTATTGTCCTTTAAAAGTCGTCCAACTTTGACTAAGTTCGAACCACAATATTATATACCTGCCATTCGACATAATAGTTTTTATTTCTTCAAATATTTTGATCAAACTTACAGATTACGTTAATGCCATAAAAATTTTATCTATCTTATAAATATCCCGAAAGTAATATACCCCTTTCATTATCCTAACGCTCATTAAATTTATACCTTATCGACATAACCCAAAAATAATACAAAATGTACACTTTTTAGGTATGTATCAGCCCAAGCAAAAATGGTAACAAATGAATATCGATCGGTGATTTGATTCTTGTATTCGGTAGGGAAATCTCGCAGCGAAATCATGAGCCTTAAGGAATTCTTTTAACGAAGGTAATTTTAATTGCTTCATTGTTTCTTAAACCATCTTAATAAAATTTAAGCGATCATTATATTTTGAAAATTATACTACTAAGTTTTAACCAAATCCGCGAATGAATAGGCAAAGGGGTTGTGATGTAAAAAATTAAATACTAATTATACAGCGTGCAGATATGTACATTGACGTTGTATGCGAAATTTTGCTTCTAGCTCTAACCATCTCTGAGATATTTTGATTTATACGGACATTGCTTTATCGACTCAGCTACTATTGCTGAACAAAAATATACAAGTATGTGTGTACATATTCTTTATGGGGTCGGAAATTCCTTCTTCTGCCTGTACTCTTGACAGAGTACACTGATTTTAAACGTTAAATGATACGATTATTGGTTATATTTGTTTTCCATACAATTTTCAGGATTCTTTACAATATTAAAATATAAATGAAAGACAACAGTTGATTCAAGTAATTCATTTTTTACTAGACAAAGGAAAATTTAAACAAACTTAAAATAAATTAAATTACACCAGTAAACCTTTTGTTTACATTTCTACCTTTTTTTAACATTACACAAACAAATAAACGTGATTCAGGTATTATACAATTGTGTAGTTAACGTATTAAAACACAATTTTGGATCGAGGCTCCAAAAATAGAGTTAACTCGATATGTTTTATTATACATATAAAGTTACATTCATAATTAAACATATGCATATTCTTTAATAAATACTTTACTTATGATTGGACGATTAAAAAAGAATCACTACTCATAATTTGTAATACCCTTAAACATATCTTTACAAACAAAATAAAATGTTACATCCAAATTCACATCACCACATACAGAAACATGAGCGCCCACTGTTGATTAGTTTCTCGTTCTTAAAATAAACATGTCTAGCTAATCACTCGTTTTTAAACGTTTTACTGGTCCATCGCTGCCCTGTGAATTGGAATCCTCAGAGAAAGGCATGCTAGATGCAAAATCTGCTCCCTGACTGTCGCTCACAACTGAAAAACCTAAGAAATAATATAATTAAAATATTACATGATAGTTAACGATTGAGAAGTCGTAACTCCATTTCTCTCTAAAGCAAACTTACAGGTGTTGGAATCTTCAGCAGTAAGCCCGGCGTAGCTCGGAGTTATTTGAGGCGGTGTGGGCGTGCCTTTCTGAGAGTTTTCCTTGTCGCTTATCTTGCTATTTAATAACAACTTTGTTTTTTTTTCACTGGTGCACGAAATTGGAACCCATTTATAGATCTTCATAGTCGTATCACTAATGGTCACCCATTTTTTTTCCCAGTGGCGCACCTTATCAACGGCCTGCATAACGCGTTTAATATCATCCTTTGCACGGCTGCGTGTCTCAGCGCGCACGCTACGTGACATGGTAGTAATAATATTCACTAAATATATCTTCAATACAATTCAAATCAATAGGCTTCCAGAACTATTACTGAATTTTGTTTAATTGTAGTTTTTGATTGTAGTTTTTAGCGCAATACCAACGCGTGAAGCAAAAAAACAATTCTAAATAAGGGATGGAAAGTAGAGTTGTATTGTCCCGTTCAGATAAGTTCGATTGAACTAGTCACCAACGTGAACGAACAAACTACATTCCTGATTTTTGTAGAGTTGTATTCGCTTGTTCAGAAAAAATTCGATTGGGCTGTTCACCAAAGTGAAGGAACGAACTACTTATCTTACTGGTGGTCATTTAGTTCGCTCACAATATTATTAACAATACTTATATGTATATGTCGATAGTTAATAACATCGGCTGCTAAATCAGCGTTGCCCAATAAGCTATTTGGTAGCTACATCTAGCTATTTTTCAAAGCCGATTGCATCACGCTTAATACAAAAAAATAAAATATAGCGAGATGTACATACAATCAAAAGAATACAGAGACTGGATAAAGAAAGTAATGTTAAACTTGATGAGTTGGTGGTCCTTGTCGAAATAATGGCATTAAATTAAAGAAATTGAATTTCCATAAAAAAACACTGTTTTCATCTTAGCTACTTTTTATACCCTCTGAGGGGTATATTGGGTTTGTCAGAAGTATGTAACAGGCAGAAGGAGGCGTGGCAGACCCCATAAAGCGTATATATTCTTGATCAGAATTACAAGCCGAGTCGATTTAGCCATGTCCGTCTGTCTGTCCGTACGAACAAACAGAAGTCAAAGATGGTAAGAGCTACAATATCCGTTTAAGGGATTAAAGCTAGCTACAGTAGCTGCCCGTTTTCGAGCGTTTTTTCGCGATTTTTTTTTTAACTGGAAGGAATGGGAGGAGATCAATGAAATTCAGATATGTTTTTAAACGTATATTTAAGTAAATGAAAAATCATCGAAAACAAAAACAAAATGGCGGCGATAAAGCCGTCCTCCTTGAACGCGTTGCGCTTGTAGTCCTCCGCGGCACAGCCAGTGCAAATTTGAACCTGCGAAAAAAAAATCTACTTAATCTACGTTAGTATAGCTAGAGAGTGACGTATGGATTTTTAAAAATATTGATTTTTGCGACTGGGACGAAGTTTTGAAAAAAATTGTTCAAATTTGCCCCAAAAAAGCGGTAGTTTTTTGTTAATTAAAAATCGCCTAATTGATTTATCGAAAATTCCGTACGCTCCGCACTCTCTGCATATCGGTGTTCTCCAGATATGATTGAAATTTCAAGCGGAAATATTAAAAATTGTTTGAGTAGTGGTGCGTGCCAATTTTGAAAAACGTGTTTCGAGAAAAACGCGTTCAAAGTTTCCACATGTGATATCGGCATGTTAAAATTAGAATTTTTAGAATTCAAAATAAGGGTGAAAAAAATTGTTTCCCGCCCAAATACATTTATTTCGTATTCTACGATAGTTAAACTATTTTTTAAGCCCGGAAAAAAAAAATCGATTTTTTGAAAATTCTACAGTGGTGTAACCCCTTATGTCAGTATCGGCCACATATTTAGTCAGTCAATACAAGAATCTTCTTTTTTCGATGCCACGTCCCATTCGCCCACAATAAGCGTAAAACCAGACATATCTCGAAAAAAAAATACAGGTTTTTAAGAATATCTCGGTAACTATAACACCAAGGGACATCAAGTTTGGCATGCAAGTTGCTGAATGCATTATAAAGACAATTCCATCACTTGAACATAAATAATGTCAAACGATTGTGAAAATTTTATCAAAATCGGACTATAATTAAAAAAGTTTGTCATACAACGAAAATCGTAACTTTCAAGCAAGGCATAGCCACGTACATTGCACTGAGCTGTGCACACAAGCAACGAAAACGAAATAAAACGAAAACGAAAAACGTGCGAGCGGGACAGACATACAAATATGTGTGCATGTTTAGTTCTTGCAGGAGCTACTCCAATTTGAACTCATTTAATTGAAGTCGAAGCTCAGAGGGTATTACACGGCTTGCCCGACTGACATTTTCTTTCTTGTTGTACCTGTGGAACGTACTTAAACCATTTGGACAGATTCTCTGCTGACAGGTTTCCGACTATAGACAGAATAGAGCGGCGTGCTCTCTCCACTTGTCCATTTCCTCTTGCAACGCCTGTTGTAGACCACACATGCTTTACCATGTTGTTGCTCAGAAATGCTGCAAAGGCGTTGGTCGTAAATGCAACACCCCTGTCGCTTATTAGCCGTCTGGGAAATCCAAAAACGTTTGACAAATCAGTGAGCTTCTTGACAACCTCTTTCGATCCAGTGGATTTAGTCGAAAATAACCAGATAAATTTGTATTGCTTAGCTGTTGAATCCATCGAACCTAAGTGATCGATATGCCACGTGTGAAGTGGTACATCGCCCTTCTCAATGGCATATAAATGGCCCTCCTGCTTACCCAACTGTTTGCTGTAAATTATACAAGTAATACAGTTATTGATAAAAGTATTTACTTTCACCTCGAGATGTGGTATATAATATTGTTGCTGAATGCTGTGCATCGTCTTCTTCGCTGCAAAGTGACCAGATTCGTGGGCATTTTGGATCACTTTTCGTTCCATCTGCTTTGACACTACCAGCAAGTCACACCTAGCAACCTCTTTAAACAGCAATCCACCTTTCAGCTTGTAGTTCTCATATGGTCCAATTTGTAGGATTTTGATGACCGCCTTAATATGATCGTTGCTCTGCTGCGCCTTCTTCAAACGTGTAGACATATCCGATGTGATAATATAAACATCCTGTGGATAGCAGCTTAAATAGTCAACATGTTTCATTTTCTCGCCAGCTCGATGTTCCATGGTGATGTCAAAGTCCTGTAGGTATAATACCCATTGCGCTACTTCTCTTGGAATATTCTTTTTTTGTGTCGTCTGCTTGAAGGCAATGCAATCTGTTACCAACTTAAATTTTGTTCCAAGCAAATAATGCCGGAATTTTTTAAGCGCAAAGTATGCAGCTTTTACTTCAAGGACATAACTGTGTTACTTTGACTCTGCCAGCGATGTTTTCGTGCTCCAGAAATATATTGGATGAATCTTTTCTTCAAATGTCTGCAACAGTACAGATCCATATCCATCTTTGGACGCGTCTGTGTGTAGTTCTGTCGGTGCTCCTCGAATATAAATGTGTAAAACTGGCTCTGATGTCAACAAGTTCTTCAACTTATTTATCGACTGCAATTCTGCTGGACCAATTCCACATATTTCTTCAGTAGATCCATGAGTGGGCGTGCTACATGCGCATATTGTGGTACGAATTTCCAAAAAAATCCTGTCAGACCCATAAACGCTGGAACAGCTTTTACGTTTTTAGGTGTAGCAAAACGGCTGACTGCTGAACTCTTCCCCACTCCAGGCCAAATTTTTTATTTATTTTATTTATGACATGTCTTAGAAAACTTGTACGTTGTTGCAAAAAGCTACACATCTTTCACTTAATTTTCAGATCGAATAGAGCTGCTGTCTTCAGAACTTCCTTCGTTTTAAGAAGACATTTGTCAGCGTCGTTTGCGTATATGATTATATCGTCCATATACAGCTGCATTAAATCATTGTTAATATGGGGTCGAAAAATATGGTTTACAAAACGTATAAAAGCGGCAGGAGTGTTGATAATTGCAAATGGAGCTTTATTAAATTCGCACAATCCTTCGCGAGTTACGAACGCAGTATAGGCTTTGCTCTCTTCTTCGATGGGCACGTGTAAAATTCTCTTTTCCAAGTTCATGATTGTGAAGAATTTAGCAGCTTTTAGTTTTCCAAGAACATCTTCCATCAAAGGTACGGGAAAACGATCCTAAATCACCATGCTGTTCAACTTGCGAAAATCTACGCATACTCTCAAGGTGTGATCTTTTTTTTTCACCACAACAATTCTACTGGCTAAAGGCGAAGACGACTTGCGAACAATACCCTGATCCAGCCATTGGTCAATTTGCTTTTTTACTGCTTCTGCTACATCTGCTGATAGTCGACTTGGAGATTGACAGAATGGTTTTATAATCCCATCCGGTGTAATTTTCAGCTGTATCGGGCACTTCTGGGGTTCTACTGGCGAATCGTAGCTACTTTCGATCAGCTTTTCAATTCTGGCTTGGTATTCGCGTGGTGCAGAAAAAGAATTTTGAACTTCGGTTACATTATACACCATACCGCTGTCATTTGTAGACTTGTCCTGCTGCTTCAGGCTTATAAAAGAATATCCGTCAGAATCAGCCAAAAACTTGAATTTCTTTATGAAGTCATAACCCAGCACTGCTTCACAGTCGATTTTACAGTTGGGAACAACCAAAAATTTATGCTCCAAGACCTCGTAGAATCGTATGACTGCTCAAGACTCCTACATTATTCAGTTTTTTCAAGACATCGTCATTCACAATGGTCACGTTTGATCCGGTATCGACTAGGCAGTCTTCGTTGATTCCGTTGATGGTGATTGTTTTTACTCGGCTGCGGTCCAATAGCATTCGCACTTTTTCAACCTTTTTAGGCAGTCTCGCGAAATGTGTCGATTTTTGTTGCAATTGAAACATTTCGTATCCACTGTGCATGCCCTCCTTTCGTGATCGGACGAACTGCAATTGTAGCAGAATTCTTTCTTTTTGTCGATTACAGGCGGCTTGCTTTTTGTAACAAGGACACATAGCAACTTTAAACTCATTTTTAATTAGCAATCCGTTTACAATGTAACGCAATACCGCAGCTTCTTCGACTTTTTCGACACTGGCCGATTTCTTCATGTTTAGCATGTACTCATGGAATGTTTCTGTTTTTAACATCTTTCGTTCTCGTGAATATCAACGCTATTTCATTTGCAATCGAATTCGTTTATTCATTTTACTTCCGTTTTTCAACGGACTCAGATTCCAAAAACAGTTTGGCAACTCCACTTATTTTGCCTCTTGCATGTACATACTTCTGCTTTTCCGGCAACTCATAGGCATCCGCGTTTAGCTCAAAAATTTCAAACAATTTTTTCACGGGAATAGAGTTTGCATCAAGGACATTCAGAATCTTTTCAAAATTCTCTGCGATCGTCAACTTCAATTTTCAGAGTCAACAATTGCATAATTTGCTGCATTTGGCTGGTCAAATCTGTGGCTGCCACAGTCATTCGAGAGTTTGCAAGCGATCGTTGAATTTCGTCAGAATGTGTAACCAAACAAGAAAGAAAATGTCAGTCGGGCATGCCGACCGTGTAATACCCTCTGAGCTTCGTTTTCATTTATATGAGTTCAAATTGGTGTAGCTGCTGCAAGAACTTAATATGCACACATATTTGTATGTCTATCTCGCTCGGACGATTTTCGTTTTCGTTGCTTGTGTGCACAGCTCAGTGCAATGCACGTGGTTATGCCTTGCTTGACTGTAACGATTTTCGTTGTTTGAGAAACTTTTTTAATTATAGTCCGATTTTAATGCAATTTTCACAATCGTTTGATATTATTTGTCTCCCAGTATATCCAAAGTTACAAAACTATACGTTAAGAAATAAGTGAGCCAGAGGCATTCGAAGTTTCAACGCAATTGTGGGCGAAAGGGGCGTGGCATCTAATAAATTTTGATGGCATTATATTTATATTGCGAATAGCAACCTGCATGCCAAAATTGGTGTCCCTTGGTATTATAGTTACCGAGATATTTGCAAAAAACATGTATTTTTTCCGAGGTATGTCTGGTTTTTCGCTTATTGTGGGCGAATGGGGCGTGGCATCAAAAAAAGGAAACAAACTTGTATTGACTGACCAAATATGTGGTCGATACTGACTAAAACAGATATTGTAGCTCTTACCATCTCTGAGATCTGTTTGTTCATACGGACAGACAGACGGACAGACGGACATGGCTATATCGACTCGGCTGTTGATGCTGATCAAGAATATATATACTTTATGGGGTCTGCCACGCCTCCTTCTCCCTGTTACATACTTCTGACAAACCCAATATACCCCTCAGAGGGTATAAAAAAAACTAGAGACGCTCGATTTGGTTTTAATTTTCTTTGATTTTTGGGCAAATAAGCGTACTTTGCATCGTTAATCGAATTGTTCATTTGTCTATTTATATTTATCCGCACATTCAAAACTGGCCCCCAAATGTAAGATTGTTAAATATAAGCGTTTATTATTAAAGTAATTTAAATGGGGATAATCAAACTTAATGCCGTTGTCGGCAAATAAGTGTCATTCACTAACACAATAAAAAAGACTCAGACAGAAACTGTTTTTTGTCGCGTCTGGCTTAGTTCGCTCGCGCTCTGAGCGAGACAGATATCTGTATATATATATTTCTGTTTTCGTTTCGCTCAAGTCAAACACTGATCGTTTTGTTGAGTTAAATGAAGCAAATTGTCTTTACATTTTTATGTATTATGAACAGTGCTGCCAACTCTTCCGGGCAAGGAAATGCTAAGTTAACCTTTTAAACCTGCTAGAAAAATCTAGATCAAATTCAAAAATAGCCATTTTAGTTTTATACCCTCTGAGGGGTATATTGGGTTTGTCAGAGGCGATTTGTATGTAACAGGCAGAAGGAGGCGTGGCAGACCCCATAAAGTATATATATTCTTGAACAGCATCAACAGCCGAGTCGATATAGCCATGACCGTCTATCCGTCCGTCTGTTTGTCTGTCTGTCCGTATGAACAAACAGATCTCAGAGATGGTAAGAGCTACAAGTTCAAACTTGGTCAGTATCGACCACATATTTAGTCAGTCAATACAAGTTTGTTTCCTTTTTTTGATGCAATGCCCCATTCGCCCACAATTAGCGAAAAAATATACATACCTCGTAAAAAATACAGGATTTTGGCGAATATCTCCGTAACTATAACACCTAGGGACACCACTTTTGGCATGCAGGTTTCAATTTGCAATATAAAGACAATGCCATCAACATTTTTTGGATGCCACGCCTCCTTTGCCCACAAAAAACACAATTTCTTTATAATTTTGCAAGCGGCTGGCTCACTTATTTCTTAACGTATAGGTTTGTAACTTAGCATTTACTTGCAGAAAAATAATATTAAACGATTGTGAAAATTTCATTAAAATCGGACTACAAATAAAAAAGTTTGTCATACAAACTTAAAATATTATCGCAATAGCAGTGCACTGCTTTCGTTTACGCTGCAGTGTTTACAAGCAGTGCTTGTGTATTTAAAACTTACTCAGTGCACTGCTTGTGTTTATAAAATTTACGCAGTGCACTGCTTGTAAGCAGTCCAAAATGAACTCATATAATCGGAAACGAAGCTCAGAGGGTATTACACGGTCGGCTTGCCCGACTGACATTTTCTTTCTTGTTTATTAATAATATTATAATCATTTATTAATAATACATCAGTACTTTCGTCCAGCATTGAACTGAATTGAGCATCACCAATACCAGCTTTTAACTCTTTCAAAAAACACGGTCCCAAAGCATTTTTAATTGCATTTGTACACTTCCCAATGGACTATTGGTGAAATTGCAGAATGGGTGGCAATGTACAAACACAAGGCTGCTCCTTGTTGTATTGTTTTAGGAGGCACATTTGTAAAAACAATTATTTTATTTTTTTTTTTAAAAAGCAGTTCGATAAAGGCTCATGTTTAATTGTTTTAGCAAGTCTCTGCAAATCGTAAAGTTTAGCAACTATGCTAGATTTGCAATATCTGCAATAGCACTTATTTTCGTCCTTTGGATCTATAGTTAGCCAATCCTTAATCAATGGATATCGCAACCAAGTGTCTCGCAGTTTCTGTTTGTATTGAATTTTCGGCATTCTATTTTTATCTATCGCGTCTTTAGCCAAACGAACGATTTCAATAAATTTGAATTTTTAGAGATGGAAAAATAAATATACAAAAAGATGGCAAGGTTGCAACGATTTCATATACATAGTGCAGAAATGTTCGATTAATGTGATGCCACGTTTCACAATTTCATTATTTGAGGGAGTGCTGACAGAATTTTAAATAATGCTATAAAAGGCCAGTTTGATTTCCCGCCAGCAGCTAGTTTATAATATTTCCTGCATTTGGCAGTTGATATTGTAAAATAAATATTAGTTGTGACTTTTCAAATAAACTTTATTTAAATTATTTAAATTTTTAAATAAACTTTATTTAAATTTTTAAATAAATATATTAATTTCTAGTAATTTCTCAAAGTGCTTAACAGAATTATGTTATTTAGCAGCGCTGTTGTTGCTGTTATTGTTCTATTAATATGGGAAAAATTAACAGCTGATTTGAACTATGTACATATGTATGCTGCAAAAACAAAACAACCGGCTAAATAGAATTTTAATTTCAAAATGTAGGTTATTGAAATTGTGCAAGTAAATGTCATGAGTATAACATTTGTCAGTTTTGTTAAAAAAATTAAATTTTAATGTTAAGAGTTGTTTTGCAACTATTATATAATATGGCAGCTATATGATATAGTGGTCCGATCTCAACCAAAATCGGTGGGCATATATATCTGTATACCAACTTGTAATCTGAGAGTTTGGTTGCGATATCTTGAAAAACAACAAAGTTTTCCATACTAAGAATATTTAACTTTTGACCACGAAATTCACCCCCTTTCATTTAAAATTTCGCAAAAACCGTCTTATTGCACGATAAAGTTATGTAGCTCTTGTAGTTTGGCCAGGGCGGTGATCAGTCAGTCAGTTAGGACAAAGAGTTTTATATATATATATAGATTATCATATATATACATAGAAATTTTTTATTTATTTCCATTCCATATACTAGTCAGATTTTGACCAAACTGCAACAAAATATTCGTGACTATGCCATTAACACAATCTGTAATTGACTAAATTACAATATCTCAAAAAAATTTTATACCAAGAATTGATTTTCGATTGAATAACCCAGTGGATAGGTCAATGGGTGAATTATTTCGACCTTAAGCAAACACTTTTAGAATGTGTTAGGCAATACCAATAACGTATCAAATGCGATTCCTAAAATTTTAATAACAATTTAGTGATGAAAACACTAATTATATAAAATGTAATTTAGTACATTGGAATAGAGCAGATGATCCGATCGAAATAAACCGCATTTCTCGCGACGTCTATTGTGATATTTATTGATTAAGTAACTGATAGATTTGTTTACAACTTTTCAATGTTCGTTACGAATTCATTTTTTTTTTCTCAAAATTTAACGACCGTGGCATTAAGGCGAGATTTTGGAGACATGCATATGCCTGTTCCTCCATAAAAATTTGGTCTTTGGTTCTTCCGCAAGCAACACGAGCCCATTTAGGATCTAGGAGATAGTCAGTCGAAGATCCAACAAACCGGTGATAATACGGTCTATTTTCTTTTTTGCCTTCATCGAATAGCATATCCTGTGCACTGCATAATGTGTCCTTCATAATATTGCTGGGTGAAAAATGTGCACCGGATTGCCCTGAAGTAAGAAATTTGCTTGGAGTCTCAGTTTCAAATGGCTGAGTTTTTTTTTCATATTGTATGTTTGCACTCCAACTAGGTAGCAATGATATCCTTCCACGTTTTGGTGCTGGCGAAAGTACGCTTGTATGCGAATGGTTATTTGAATATTCGCGGTCAGACATATTTTGGAGTTCAACATTTGGACCGCAATTTTTGTCACAGTTTATCTCAGAATCATTAAACTGCTCTTCGTTAATAATTTCCTCAAGGTCCTCGACTAAGCTCGAAGGGTTACGGGAAATATAGGAGCAGCTATTGCGTTCTTTCCCAATGGCTACCAAAGCATTTTTAAATGGAGTTGGTGTACGCAAAACAATATCTACAAAATAAATAGAAATTTAAAGTAAATAAAATGTGAGCAGATGAATAAGAACAGATAATAAGTACATACTTTTGTGCGGCGTTTCGATTGATGATAATTCCTCTTTCTTGATTTCCATCCCCACACGATTATATATTTTATTAACTGGTGTACTTGCTCGTAAATTCATATCTTCAAATGTTGTAAGGCAAGGTGACTTTAAAAATTGGGTCGGCGAAAACGTAAGTGTTTTTATAGGAGTTATAATTGGTGATTCTGGCAGCTTGGCCTTAAAGTCGTCTTCAAGTGCATTCGAGCTGCTATGCAAATTTGCTAGTACATCAGTATTGTTTTTTCGGGAACGTTTCAGTATGTTAGGTGTTGACCTAGTAAGCTTCAAATCAGTATACTGTAACATGCTTAGCATTGCCGCAGGCAAACCTTTAGTTTGTCCACTTTGCGGTTCGTATCTTACGGAGCAATTGGCACCATTGCTATTGTGACCAATACCGTGATTGATCTTTACCTCCTTTAGGCTATTTTTTGTATCAAATGAGTCTGTTGGCGTTACTGCGGTCGCTTTTGCATTGGAAATACTATTTAGCTGGTCAAATTTACTTTTAAAGGCTTGCGGGCACTTAACAATGCCACCAGCTTTAATTAAAGCGATAAGGTGAGTACGAGAATTTTTTAAATCTCCACCTGTTGTTGTGTCAACAGATCTGCGTTCGGCATCGTACTTTCGACGCATTGTTGAATTCCAATGGTTTTTTATGGCGTTATCAGTACGTCCAGGTAGAAGTTTTGCAATTTTGGCCCATTGATTTCCTAGATTAATATGAGCATTGTAAATGATTTTATCCTCCTCTTCTGTCCATGCCGTTTTCTTGATATTTGGATTAAGATGATTATGCCAACGCTCTCGACATTGTTTACCGATTCGACCATTCAAACATCGAGCAATTAAAGTCCACTTCTTGGGACCAAAGCGCCGCACTAGTTCGATAACTTTTTCATCTTCATCTCGTGTCCAAGGGCCTTTGATGAGCTCAGGATTTAGCACCTTTGCCCACCGTTGTTGCACTTGCTGTTCGAGCCTATCCTTAAAATGTGTCCCAATAATGTCCCAGCGTTCGCCATGTTTTTCTATTAATGATTTCAGCAAAATGTCTTCGGATTTCGACCAGCGCTTTCCAAACCTATAGTTAGAATTTGTCTTTGATTGTGTTTGTAACTGCAGTTGGACTGAAGCACCATTTTGTGTACCTTCACCTAAATCCGTCTTCGGTTTGTCCATATAGATTTGCTATGATTTAAATAAAATCTCAAATTATAGTCAGAGGCTGTAATTTGAATAATTACCTGAGTATCATCTTCAATGTCTCCACATTCTTCATTATCATGATCGGAATAATCAGATGTTTCAGAATCTCTAGATAATTGATCAGCTTGTAAGCTCTCTTCGGCAACCTCCGCCATTGTAAGAGCGTATTCCTATTGCTTCCGCGATGAGCAGTAATGAAATACTTCCAATGTACCAAAATAATTGTAGTAGTAAACGTGTCCGCCGCAGTATAAACAGTGTTCAATACTCGCTTGATGTTTATAAACTAAATAATGTTCGGAAATGTCGCTAATATAATTGAACTGAATTTTCCTTTTGCAGCTTAGACACTGAACATAGTCTTCTGGGTGCTGATCACTACGCAATGATGGATGCGTTGCATCACTTTCCGAGCGGTTGACTTCAGTATTTTTTTTAATAAAAGATGACATGAAGTATTTAAATAAAATTTGTCACAATGCTGATATTTAATAAATCTAATGTCGTCTATTTAAATGTCCATTGCCATTGCAATGTTTAGTAGACAAACCCGTATGTATGAAAATAAATACGGCAATTGCGAAATTTGTAAATATATATAAAACGTGCATTGACCCGTAGATGGTGGTACTCTATTAATCTAGCTGACAGTAATTTAAAACTTCGTTAACTTCACGAATAAAGTCGTAAGTCCACAACTACCACAGTTAAATAAACTCTACAGTACGTTTATTGACATTGAAGACGGCGTCGATTGTTATTTGTTATCGAGATAGTCGCATTTTAAAAATCGAATAAAAACACTCACTGTCCGACTTTACTTAAGATGAGTTCACACTACACCACGGTGATAGTTTGTAAATAATATCGTAAATAATGGAAACCAAATCCGAGAGCGCTGTTAGCAAATACTCGAAAACGCTAGCTTATAAATGGAACATTCTGTTTTAACCTCTTTCGTGATAGATTTTGTTGACTTTAATAACTTCAAGTACTGAACGTTGTGTCCCAGAGAATGTTACATTCCCATCTCGCTAACACAGTGTAAACAAAATTTTTTGATTGGAACTTGTGTTTTAGTTTAAGGCTTAAAATGGCTTTAAGCGATGTGTTTTTCTTATTATAATATTTTTTTTTCGGAATAATTAAGAATATTAAAAAAAAAAACAACTGTATCGAAAAAACAGAAGAATTAAAATCCGCCATGTAGTTATCGTAACAAAGAAATTAAATTAAAAAAAAAAATTTTTAATTGTATTTTGAACCTGAAATTCTGCACAAAAGTTGGGGAGAAAAGTAAACAAACTTTTTAATGATACAAAAAAAAATGGTTAAAAACAACACTTAGGAATAATTATTTTGAAAAACTGTATATTAACAACAAAGCCAAAATCATATGTGTTGGATTTTTTAATAAATAAAAAGAGTTTATTCTCGGTGTTGCTTTTTTTTTTTAAGTACATATGTACATGAATACAAATACATACATATACATCCCACCCTGCATTTTTGAAGTTAACGGAGCATAAATGAGTCTTTTATGAGTTGCGTAAATGAGCTCATTTCCTGATCATAAGTGACTCTTCCGTCCGTAGAAAATGGTACTCTAGCCGCGACTCTTCTTGATGAGTCGCATATAACTCCTTTTCTTAATTAATTCTGATTCTTTTTCGAGTCATAATTTAATCATGCAAGAAACTTCTTTTAATCACTTCGGACTCTTTTATAGAGTCATATTCCCAATAATTTGTAACGAAAAAATACTTTTCTTTTTAATTTAATTTTAAATTTTTTTTTTACATACAAAAATAAATTTAAAAATATTTTTATACTAAAAAAAGTAAATAAAAATTCATGTTGTTTAACATAAACACTATTTATATATGACCTTTATTGAGTATTATATTAAAACTTTGTAACAAAGCTCAACTTGGCAGGTCAGATTTGCACATTTCGTTATGTTCTTAATGAAAAGTACCGTTTTATTAAAATCCGTTAGATTTTAGAAAATAATCTCTTTTGGATAACCCCAGTAGCAATATAGCAAAATCACAGCAATGATCATATTTTATTCACCTGCATGCTCAATTAGCGATTGCTTTCCATTATTTTTGTTTTTTTAGCCCATATATTGAACATAGGGAAGTGTTATTTATAAGTATTTTTTCGATCCCTCATGACATTAATCATTTTTTAGTTATCACGGGGACTCAAAAAAGTCTTGCTAGAATATTTACCAACTTTCAGTAATTTTTTGATGGAAAATTTTTACACTGCTGTATTACAAATGTCCATATAAGAATTTTTTATTTTCATAAACGAAAATAAAACAAAAAAAATTGTATTAATAATTTTTAAAATAAGTTAAAGTAAATATTGATACAAAATCAAAAAGAACAGCTTAAATTTCTTATAAGCTACTATTGTTGTTTAGACTAGAATCATTATATTTTATTTACTCATATAATAATTTTTAAAATAAGTAAAAGTAAATATTGATACAAAATCAAATAGAACAGCTTAAATTTCTTATAAGCTACTAATGTTGTTTAGACTAGAATCATTAAATTTTATTTACTCATATCATATGAAATATTTCTTTAGTTATTTCTCGAGAGACTATTTTATTTAAGCATCACCCAGCATATATGTATGTATGTAGCAACTTTGTCTCTTGTGTCAGCCTACGGTTGGATGTTCCTATTCTGCACGTACCAAGTGTATTTTGTTGTATACCGATGTTGTTATTATCAAAGACCAGCACTTACCCATTCATTACGAAAGTTTATGCGATGCGAACGTAAAATGAATTGCAAATTACAATATATAAATTGTCGCAATTTTTAATAGTCTGATGTAGCAATTTTTTCTCTTGTGTCAGCCTACGGTTGGATGTTCCTATTCTGCACATACCAAGTGTATTTTGTTGTATACCGATGTTGTTATTATCAAAGACCAGCACTTACCCATTCATTACGAAAGTTTATGCGATGCGAACGTAAAATGAATTGCAAATTACAAACAAAAATACGAAATAGACGAGCGATTTATTACGTACATGAACGTATTAGAAAATTGTCATTCCACGAATAGCACTCGCTTCCTGAACGAGTGTCGTATGCTCAGCTCACAGAAAAATTAAATCACAATCGAGTGTTTGCAGCTTACGCTCATGAGTAAGGTGCGAGTATTACTTTTTAGACCCTGAGCTCTTTGAAAAAGAGCCAAAGGGGCTAATAAATTTGTGCAAAAAGTTGTCCGTCTGTACATACAGACCTGTTTCTCAGAAACTAAAATAGATAGAGATACCATTCCTTTTGCAAAAGCTTCGTTGCTCTGTTACGCAGTTTATTTTCAAATTTGGATGCCACGCCCCGTTTCTCCACAATTAGAGAAACAGTGGGACTATATCCATTTATAACTTTCTTAATATGAATGCTAGAAGGTCCAAAATTGATACATATGTAGGATACTGAACACCATATAAACATATTTCACTTTAATACCACGTCCCCTTTGCCAACAAATGGCCAGCTAAATGTTGTAAAGAACGTTTGCTTCAAAATACAAATCGGTCGAAATATAATTAGAACAGACCAATTAAATTAAGTTAATATTAGTTAAGTTCATTTGCTTTGGCAGAAAATTTGTTTGGTAAATATTTCAAAGAAAATCATTTGACGATGAATTATCTTGAATTCTAGTCAACTACGTATTTAAGCCTATTCTCGCTAAAACAGCTGATAACGTATATTGTAGAGTGTCGGACTACGATAGGAAGGGGCGTGGGTTCGAGTCCCGACGGTGTGATAACTTTTCTTCCTCAACTAAAAAAAATAAAAAACATTTTTTTTAATTCCCAATTTTTATGAATCAAAATAGACTTTTTTAATGTCACCGCCATTTGTCCACACATCAAACAAGAAAGAAAATGTCAGTCGGGCATACCGACCGTGTAATACCCTCTGAGCTTCGTTTCCAATTAGATGAGTTCAAATTTGAGTAGCTGCTGCAAGAACTCAACATGCACTTATATTTGTATGTCTATCTCGCTCACACGTTTTTCGTTTTCGTTGCTTGTGTGCACAGTTCAGTGCAATGCACGTGGTTATGCCTTGCTTGAATGTAACGATTTTCGTTGTTTGAGAAACTTTTTTAATTATAGTCCGATTTTGATGAAATTTTTACAATCGATTGGTATTATTTGTCTTCTAAGTTACAAAACTATACGTTAAGAAATAAGTTAGCCAGCCGCTTGCAAATTTACAAAGCAATTGTGCTTTTGATGGGCGAAGGAGGCGTGGCAACCAAAAAATTTTTAAGGCATTGTCTTTATATTGCATCTAGCAACCTGCATGCCAAAATTGGTGTCCTTAGGTGCCATAGTTACCGAGATATTCGCATAAAACCAGTATTTTCTCCGAGGTATGTCTGGTTTTTCGCTTATTGTGGGCGAATGGGGCGTGGCATCGAAACAAAAGGATATTGTAGCTCTTACCATCTCTGAGTTCTGTTTATTCATACGGACAGACAGACGGGCAGATGGACGGACAGACGGACATGGCTAAATCGACTCGGCTTGTGATGCTGATCAAGAATATATATACTTTATGGGGTCTGCCACGCCTCCTTCTGCTTGTTACATACTTCTGACGAATCCAATATACCCCTCAGAGTTTAGTTTGCGCTTAAAAAGATATGTAAATGGAAAATCTGTTCGTTCTTTGGCTGAGAAAACAGATGCCGTCCTGCTCCCAAAGACCAGTATTTAAGTGCAGATAAATTGTCGCAATTTTTATAGTCTGATGGTCGTTGAAAGGCTGAGATTTGCCCTATTGTATTGGAGAGTGGAAATATGTGGAGTCTGCGCTGTCTGTTGATCGTACTTTGCATCTGAAAGTGTTAACACAGTATCCGAATATTAAGATTTTCAGAAACTAACATAATATCTTTGTCATTACTTGTTCCTATTAAACTAAAAACTATTGGTGTTCCAGATGCACTAATAGAAATTATTTAAGTCAGAGTTTAGTGATGAGAGCAATAAGATTGAGAAAAAGTTTGTTTGCTGGGATTACGGTTGTCGCATTGATCCAAACTCCATTAACGGTATTGAGCTGCATTTGCACTTATTAACAACTCCATGACTTTAGTATCAGCTGGAAAGTAGTTTGTGTATAATCCTTCTTGTCAGACTGCATAAGATATGCCACTGACAGGGAGTATTTGTGACATATGTAGCTGTTATGTTCAGTTGTTTATATACATATGTACTTCTCAGCCCTTGTAACGGGCTGTGTGCTCTAACACAGAGTTGGTGCAAGTTGATGGTTAATACCTTTCCCTGCAGCAATTTATGGAAATGTGTTTACTGCCGCATCTTACATGCTCTGCAGTTTTGTGACAGAAGCGCTACTAATTTTATTTTAATTTTTTTAATTTCTGTCCGATTTTGATGAAATTTTTACAATCGTTTGATATTATTTGTTTCCAAGTATACGCTAAGTTACAAAACTATAACTATAACACCTAGAGATAAAAATTTTGGCATGCAGGTAGCTTGATGCATTATTAAGATAATACCATAAAAATTTTTTGGATGCCACGCCTCCTTCGCCCACGAAAAGCACAATTGAGTTGTAACTTTGCATGCCGCTGGCTCACTTATTTCTTAACGTATAGTTTTGTAACTTAGCATATACTTGGAGACAAATAATATCATTGCAAACTCATATTATTGGAAACGAAGCTCAGAGAATATTACACGGTCGTCATGGCCGACTGACATTTTCTTTCTTGTTATACTGCAGCGTACGGAGTACGTAGTAGTATATTGGGATTGTCCGAAGCGGTTTGTGTGTAACAGGAAGAAATAAGTCTGGCAGACCCCAAACTATATATATTCTTGATCAGCATCAACAGCCGAGTCGATATAACCATGTCCCCATAGGTCTGCCACGCCTCCTTCTGCATGTTAAATTTATTTCACAACCCATATATACCCTTCAGAGAGTATAAAAATACCTTTTTTGGAATGTCCAAATCACCAAAATATTTTATTATATATACTATTTGAAAGGACATTTTTCCTCAATACTTAAACATATTTTTGGGAGTCCATTATTTCGGACATAATAAATTTGGGCCATTCTCTAAAATTAAAAAAACTGGATCATTGTTTTGCCATGTTGGACTTTAATTAATCATATGGAGAAGTTTGGCTTAAAATCAGGAAATCAGAGCCTCCGTACATACTGACGTGACCCATATGATCCCAATATATACCAATTTTAGATTCATCAGATCCCAAAAATTCTTCCACCCATCCAGGGGCATCCTTGGGATACTACTCCACTTGTTTGTTGTTATTTTTCTTAAATTTTCAAAGTTTTTAATTTTTTGGATTTGAAAATTAAGTTTACATCTGCATGAAGACATTATTCGGCGACTGTATATGCATGCATATACATACATACATATGTATGTACATATGCATGTACATGTATCAACATTTCCACTGCAATATTACAATTAGAGGTGGGCTTGAGCCGAAATTTTGCACCTAACCCGACCCAGCCCATGGACTGATGAGCAAAATTTTACCCTCATCCGAAGGCAAAAAAAAGTTTTTCAACCCGAAATCAACGCGACCGCCTGAAGGAATTAAAACAAATCTAAATGAAAAATAAAACTTTTTTTGCTGTCTCCGAAACAGCACTATAATTAAATTATTTATTAAGGAATAGAAGGAATGACAAATATATTTTTGTTTTATGCGGCTCCAAAACATCAGCTAAATTACATATTTTTATAAAGAACTAGTAGGAACGGCTACAGTGGAGCGAGCCGACTGTAAGATACTACGGCGTATTCTAGAGCAAAATAAAGTACTCAATGTTAGATGTCTTTTAAACTAATAAGCTTTATTTATTAATCACCTAGTTGTGAGAAAGGCGCGGTATTCACAACTTTTAAATTTTAGTAAATACTATTGCTTAAGATGTAGTAGTCCGATCTAAACCGAAGTTGGTCAAAAAATGTTTTGCACCTGCTGTGTAAGTTTGATATGGATACCTCAACAAACATCTTAAAGTTATCTTGAAAAAAAAAAAAAAAAAATTGACAGAAAGATATATTTAGTAGACATATTTACTCTGTGAGTTTGGTTCAGTTATCTTGAAAAAACAAATAAAAGTTAGAAAGAAAGAAAAATGTAGTACATATTTCAATTTTTATCATATAGAATATATATGATATAGTCATCCGATTTCAATAAAAATGGGGCAGTATATGTATATTACTACCTTACACGTACTGTGTGAGTATCATTGCAATATCTTAGAAAACAACAATGTATTAATGCAAAAAGACATTTTTAAAGTTTATGATATGGTAGCTATATTGTTGTCCCATCCGAACCAAAGTCGGTCAGAATGCATTAAGTAGTAACATTCACATACTATGCAAATTTCGTTTGGATATCTTCAATATTTTTCGAGTTATAGGAATTGCGAATTCAACCCAAAGAACACAATTAAAACGGTGAAGCACGGAGGCGGCGGAGCTATGGAATGGGGCTGTATGGCTGTCAGTGGAGTTGGAAATCTCGAAATAATTTTGGGTATAATGGACCATCGTTCCTACATCGATATTCTGAAAAGATAGTTAAAGCCAAGCGCCGAAAAGTGGGATATTTCCGAAACTTTTTATATATGCTGATAAACTGGTCTAATCAATGCCAGATCGTCTAAAGACGGTAATTAAAAATAAGAAAAATATTGACCTTACTGGATTGCATTAAAAAAGTTGATCTTGTCAACCAAAAACTACTTTTCTCGACTGAAAATTAAGTTTTCATCTGTACGAAAATATTATTGGGCAACAGTACGAGTATGTATGTTACATATGTACATATGTATAGTTAGTAGCTGGCAGTCCAGCATACAACATTGAGTGTGTATGTATGTAGTTTGCTTTAGTGACTGGAGTGGAATGCCGTCCAGAGTGATGTCAAGATCACTTAACTGGCGCAAGTTGAGGTATTAGCGACCAAAAAACAAACTCAGACACTGACACAGTTAAAAAGAGATAGAATGTGAAAATGTTACAAGTTCTGCTTTCACTTGAGCAAATACACAGTAAACTGGCCCAAGAACGTTTTCTTTCGTGCTGTTAAGCAGCATGGGTCACCAACACCTAAAATATGATGCTGGCTAGACAATAAAAAATCGATTGAACTTTATTCATATGCTGCTAGTTTCAGTATCATGTCAGGGGGCAAGCTAAGCGGTCAAAGCAATTGATTCTGGTCCATTTTTCGTTCTTGTATTGCTCTTAAAATTAGTATTAGTATTTTTGTTTTATTTAAAAATTCATAAATTTTTAATTTGAATATTCATCAGTCTGTTGTTTGCCCAAGACAAGCTTACCAAATTTTACAGTTTTTGTTTTTTGTTTTTAGTTTAATTACTTTTTTATTTGCAGTTGTGGTGTAAATAAAATATCTCCATGAACGTGAATTGGAGGCACATTAGTCAACTGCGTAGGAAGACACAATATACCCATGCATCTGTCTGCTTATATGTCTGTCTTCTGCTGCTTGTCAGCATGTGTGGCTCTGGAGCTCATTTGCACAAGTGGAATATTTTGCAGAAGGGCTTACGGTATATGCAAGAGACATTGTTAAGAAACAGCCTGGAGCGCGCTCATTTAAACTATGGCATAGTGTTTGAATGCCGCACCACGTAAGGTTTCAGATGAGACTCAAAAATAACTTGAATACTAATCGTACTTCATCTAACTTAGCTCCAATGAGGGTCTTGGTGATGAAGTGCATTTCAATTTGCAACTTGGGGATCTTAGTGGATTTCGTCGATTGAATAAAAGTAAAAAGCTTGCATTATTTCTGCATGGTTGGAATGATCAGGGTAGTAAAGAATGGGTGCAGGAATTGTTATGGGGTAAGTAATATATAAAAAATTTACTTCCTCCTATACCTACATACATTATTCTGTAGCAACTAATAAGTATATTCAAGATCCAGTAGCGTTACCATATACTGCTCACAAGAAAACATAGAAGTTTCTGCAATAAAAGAACATATGTATGTACATATCTGTCTGTGTTTATTTTTCGATACGTGTAATCATTTATTTTAAATTATGTCATAAATTCCCAAAAACAAAGCACCACTTTCATAAGCTATTTTCGTAGAATTCCTCAATTTATTGTCTGTGTATTAGTAACTATAATAGATAGAAATCCTAGGCTGTGTATAGTGGGTTTTATTACACACAAATATGTGTGCATGTTAAGTTCTTGCAGCAGCTACTCCAATTTTAACTCATATAATTGAAAACAAAGCACGGACGGCATGCTCGACTGGCATTTTCTTTCTTGTTATACACTTGAGGGGTATACTGGGTTTGTCAGAAGTATGTAACAGGTAGAGGGAGGCGCGGCAGACCCCATAAAGTGTAGATATTATTGATCAGCATCAACAGCCGAGTCGATATAGCCATGTCCGTCTGTCTGTCTGTATGAACGAAAGGATCTCAGAGATGGTAAGAGCTACAAGTTCAATCTTGGTCAGTATCGACCACATATTTAGTCAGTCAATACAAGAATCTTTTTTTTTCGATGCCACGCCTTCTTCACCCACCAAAAGCACAATTTCTTTGTAACTTTGCAAGCGGCTGACTCACTTATTTCTTAAAGTATAGTTTTGTAACTTAGAATTTAGTTGCAGACAAATAATATTAAACGATTGTGAAAATTTCATTAAAATTGGACTATAATTTAAAAAGTTTGTCATACAAACTTAAATTTTTATCGCAATAGCAGTGCACTGCTTTCGTTTACGCTGCAGTGTTTACAAGCATTGCTTGTGTATTTAAAACTTACTCAGTACGCTGCTTGTGTGTATAAAATTTACGGAGTGCACTGCTTCTAAGCAGTCCAAAATGAAATCATATAATTGGAAACGAAGCTCAGAGGGAGAAAACAGAGAAAACACGGCCGGCATGCCCGACTGACATTTTCTTTCTTGTTTAACTATGGGTTGCTTTACCATATCGCAAGAATTTTAAAGATTTTCTTTACACATAGATTTTGGACTATGATTTCGCTTTACCATAGCGCAAAAAATTTATGGGTTCTGTTTACACATTAAACGCATTTATCGCTTGTGCGCATGGAAATCTTTTTCACAAACCCAATATACCCCCAGAGGGTATACAAATATTGTGTAAAGGTAACCCATACAATATCTGCGCTATGATACAACAAGCCCTAGCAAAGAAAACCCATGCAATATTTTCTCAATGGAAAAAAGCCATAGTCAGAAATCCACCGGTCAGAAGCAACCCTAAAAATTTGTATGTATGGTTTTGCATGATCCGTAGATTTTGTGGGTCTGCAACACCGCAAGGCTTTCGTCATGTGTCAAACAAATGCATAAAAATTTTCTCTGTGTACTTTTTGTATCGTATTAGTTTTATGTGCTGTGTTTTATGTGTGTGTGTGTAACACCGCAACATAAACTTTCTTATGTATGCAAATTGTACGTAAAACAGCCACTGCTGCAGTTCTCTGATACATATGTACATACAAATATATTTATGTGCCGTGCTCCTTAATTTTTAGACCCTGAGCTCTTTGAGTTGTCTGCCTGTCCGTCTGTTTCTCAGAAAGTATAATAGCTAGAGATTCCATTCTTTTTGCAGAAGCTTCGTTGCTCTGTTACGCAGATCAAGTTTATTTTTAAATTTGGAAGCCACGCTCCGTTTCTCCACAATTAGAGAATCAGTGGGACTATCTCGATTTTTGATTTTCTTAATACTTATGAATGCTAGAAAGGCCAAAATTGGTGTGCAGGATACTGGATACCATATAAACATTTCACTTTAAAAATTTTTGATACCACGCCCCCCTTGCCCACAAATTGCGAACTAAAAACTGTATAGTTAACATTTTGTAGACGAATTATTTATTTCGAAAAGAGAATTTACTTAAAATTAATCAAAACAGTTCAACTATATTTAGTTAATATTAGTTAAGTTCACTTTCTTCTGCAAAAAAATTATTTGGCCAAAACTTCAAAGAAAATCATTTGACGATGATTTATTTGGAATTTCACTTAAGTATGTATTTAAGTCTCCACTCTAAAAAGAGTGTGGTAGCGTAGGGAGTAAAGTGCTCGCCGGCGAAGAGCAGGGTCTTGGGTTCGATCCTCGGTAGCGGAATCTTTTTCTCAATTACAGAAAATTGCCTTTTTTTGAAAAAAAAAAAAAAAAAACACTATTTTAAATGCCACGCACCTACACCCATAAACAGTATTGCTATCCATATTTTATTTTTACAACTATCGCTTTTCTTAAATTAATGTATTGAACTAAATGCACCTCATAGATAAGATGTAGAGTTGTATTAAAATTTATTCATTTATGTATATTCAATTTAATTTTCTTTTAAGCAAAAATATATTATCTAGAGACTTGCTCAAATACATTTTTTTTAATCAAACTATTATTTTAACAAGAAAGAAAATGACAGTCGGGCAAGCCGACCGTGTAATACCCTCTGAGCTTCGTTTCCAATTATATGAGTTCATTTTGGACTGCTTACAAGCAGTGCACTGCTTCAATTTTATACACACAAGCAGTGCACTGAGTGAGTTTTAAATACACAAGCACTGCTTGTGCACTGCTTGTAAACACTGCAGCGTAAACGAAAGCAGTGCACTGCTATTGCGATAAAAACTAAAGTTTGTATCACAAACTTTTTTAATTATAGTCCGATTTTAATGAAATTTTCGCAATCGTTTGATATTATTTCTCTGCAGGTATATACTATGTTACAACACTATACGTTAAGAAATAAGTGAGCCAGCGGCATGCAAAGTTATAACGCAATTGTGGGCGAAGGGGGTGTGGCATCCAATAAATTTTGATGGCATTATATTTATATTGCAAATAGCAACCTGCATGCCAAAATTTGTGTCCCTAAGTATTATAGTTACCGAGATATTCGCAAAAAACCTGTATTTTTTCCGAGGTATGTCTGGATTTACGCTTATTGTGGGCGAATGGGGCGTGGCATCAAAAAAAGGAAACAAACTTGTATTGACTGACTAAATATGTGGTCCATACTGACTAAAACGGATATTGTAGCTCTTACCATCTCTGAGATCTATTTGTTCATACGGACAGACGGACAGACGGACAGACAGACATGGCTATATCGACTCGGCTGTTGATGCTGATCAAGAATATATATACTTTATGGGGTCTACCACGCCTCCTTCTGCCTGTTACATACTTTTCTTCTTCTGACAAACCCAATATACCCCTCAGAGGGTATAAAAATACTGGCTCAGGGTCTACTACAGTCTCGCAAGCTCGACTGTAATCTTCCTTACTTGTTTTTTTTTTTTTTTTTAGTTTTACTATAGTTTTTATTTTATTTTTTGTAATATTTTTCATCACAAAATTAATATTATGTATATATTTTGTGAGCTAAATGCGCTTTCGTCACTAGATAGATACCTCGTTAAGAGGTTTTTTTTTATAAGATATTATTATATTTTTATTAAATAGATAACAATCCAAGATAGTTCGATAGTTAATATTGTAGAATAACTCAATTATTTTTTACGTTAATGTTATGTTGCGTTTAACGTTGGATGCTAAAATAAATATTATATGTTATAATGATGTATTTTAAATCGCTTTTACTTGTGGTACCTAAAATTACTCAGTAGTCTAGACTAGAGTGTTATCACTTTATTACAAAGAATATAGAAAGCATATCTTTGGCACTCCAAAGTATAATACCCTTGCAGAGCTCCGTAGTATGTACAACCGCTTGTTCCTATGGCAGCTATGTACATACAAACATATATGTACTTATTAGAAATAATAAGAAATATCACCTGAACTACTGCCAATAAGAACAAGGGCACCAAATATTTTGCACCTAGTTTGTAAGTTTGGTTTTGATACCTTAACAGACAATAAAGTTTCCTGTTCTATAGACATATCTTGGCTCTGATTTTTGTCAGCTTACTTATAAAAAGTATAAGATTAAATTATATATTTCGTAAATGTATTTGTCTTAAAGTTTTAGCGAAGTGCCGTGCGCCTTACAATTTTTTTTTATATTTTAGTAGTTTTTTTTTTTTTATTTTTGTATTATTTTTCGTCTCAAAATTTGTATCATACATTGTGTTAGTTAAATATAATAAAGATTTACATATTCTATCAGTCAAGGAAGTATTAATGGAGCAAAAGGAAGAATACCTCAGCAAGCTTTTATCGCATCCTAATCACCACGCAAGAGATCTTACAAGATTGTGCAGCCGATCCGGCCTTCGTCGCAACGACTTGCCAACCTAGCGATGACTTGTTAGGGGCGCGCGATCAGAATACAGTCCAACAGTGGACTGTTAGTTAAAGCATATTAATAAGATTTGCAAACTTATTGTTAGTTTTCTAATTTAAAGAAAAGATTCAATAAATAATACATACCATTAAAAAAAAACAAGAAAGAAAATGTCAGTCGGGCATGCCGACCGTGTAATACCCTCTGAGCTTCGTTTTCAATTATATGAGTTCATTTTGGACTGCTTAGAAGCAGTGCACTGCGTAAATTTTATACACACAAGCTCTGCTTGTAAACACTGCAGCGTAAACGAAAGCAGTGCACTGCTATTGCGATAAAAATTTAAGTTTGTATGACAAACTTTTTTAATTATAGTCCAATTTTAATGAAATTTTCACAATCGTTTAATATTATTTGTCTGCAACTAAATTCCAAGTTACAAAACTATATGTTAAGAAATAAGTGAGCCAGCCGCTTGCAAAGTTTGTGCTTTTGGTGGGCGAAGGAGGCGTGGCATCCAAAAAAGGAAACAAACTTGTATTGACTGACTAAATATGTGGTCGATACTGACCAAGTTTGAACTTGTAGCTCTTACCGTCTCCGAGATCCTTTCATTCATACGGACGGACAGACGGACATGGCTATATCGACTCGGCTGTTGATGCTGATCAAGAGTATATATACTTTATGGGGTCTGCCACGCCTCCTTCTGCCTGTTACATACTTTTCACAAACCCAATATACCCCTCAGAGGATATAAAAACTAACAGCCTCCTCCCTCTCACTTGCATATCAGAATGTCAATTCTCTACTTATTCTATTAAAAAAAAATTGGAAAGATGTTTGAAACTTCCAAGAAAATAGCAATACAATAAATAATTTGTTTTTCTGTTTTTGCTAGCTTGGACTCTTTTCGACGATGATTGCAATGTGTGTGTGGTAGACTGGGGAAACCTGTCACAGAATGATTATAAAAGCGCTTCAATGTCTATATTTGATGTTGGCCTAACTGTGGCGGGAATAATTATAGCCTTGGAGAGAATGAGGCCGCGTAATTTTAATCGTCGAAATGTCACATTGGCAGGCTACAGTTTGGGTGCACATGCCGCTGGATATGCAGGAGCAGTGTTAAATGGTGAGGTGGAACAAATTATTGGACTAGATCCGGCCGGACCATTGTTTACAATGCCAGCGGTTGTTGAAACGAAATATAGACTTGATCAATCTGATGCACAGTTTGTACAAGTGCTACACACCTCCGGCGGCACATTAGGTACCGGTCTAAAATGTGGCCATGCTGATTTCTATCCTAACGGTGGACAAGCCCCACAACGTAACTGTTTACTATGTATGAACCTGCGCGAAATGCAAAACACAAGTGAGTATAAACACTACAGCTAGATGTTGATGAATTAACAATTATAATGCTGCTTTACAGATCCAATTGCCTGCAGTCATTCAGCAGCTGCTATTTTTTTTAGGCAGTCAATGGATCCTCAGTATCCCTTTATAGGATATCAATGCGATAGCTATAGGGAGTTCGTAGATGGCCATTGCGCTAATAATCGACGCGCTCTATTTGGGATTCACTCACATAAAAAGATGAAAGGCAGTTTCTACTTCGATACTTCCTCAAGTCATCCTTTTGTGCAGCGCCAGAGTTTAAATCTGCATTGGAAATGAAAAAGTGATTGGAATCACCCTACAAAAAAAGAAGAAATCAACATTATTGAAAACTTAGGCTCATTAAACATCATCGTTGTCAATTTCAATAAAATTATTCATAAGCATATATCAGTCTGATGTCAAATATGGGCATTTCCGCGAAAAGGTCAACCAAGAGTCCAAAAAAAAATTTCATTTCTTCTGTAATATAGAGTTTTTTTAGTCGTTTGCAGCTCATGGACAACTCTTTTTGTATTTTTTCTTTATCTTCTTAGCTTAAATACTAATGTAATGACTATAACTGTATATATAACTGCAAACAAAACTGCAGTTTGAACAATGTCGCGTGAGTGACGTCGCGTGAGTGACCTAGAAGAATCCTTCGCAAAAAAAGGACAGACCAAATATTGAAAAATCATAAGTCTAATAATAAAGCTTGATATTTCTTATTTATGTCAAAAATATTTAAAGTTTAAAATTTTCACACAATTCGCAGAGTTTGCCGATTATTAGCAATGATGTCTAAAGTCATGTATATTTGAAGTCGCGTGAGTGACCGCTCTTTTGTGGCTTTTATCTCAAAAGATAAAAACTGGAGGCTCACAATTTTTTTACCAATTATAGTAGTCTCAAAATACTACAAAAAATTATTAGTGGTGAATTGTAAAAAATTTAATAGTGTTTGATATATTTAACATTTAAAATTTTATTTTGCTTACGAAAGTCGTGTAAGTGACCGCGGAAATGCCCATATTTAAATTCGACTGTTAATTTACTATATTATTGTATATTTATTTGCTCATTGTCTGACTAAGAATAGTAGACATCACTTTACTTATTAATAAAAATTGTATTTTAGGTTTAATAATTTAAAATAAAATGCAAATGTTGCTGTGTTGTATATAACAAGATAGAAAGTTTTAGTCGGACATGCCGACGTGTAACACCGTCTGAGCTTCGTTTAAAATTTAATGAGTTCAAATTGGAGTAACTGCTGCAATAACTTAACATGCACCACTGGTTTTAGTTTTCGCTGTTTGTGTAGCTGAGTTGAGTGCAATACTATATGTGGCTGTGCATCGCACAGCTTGTAAGTATGTTAGTGTTTTTAATTATAGTGCGATTGATGCAATTTTCAAGATAGTTTGATATTATTTGTCACCAAATTAAAGGCATCCAAACTTTCAATGTTTTATGCTTCTTATGGGCGAAGGGGCCGTGGCATGACAAAATTGGAGTCCCTATGTGTTATAGTTACTGAGATATTTAAAAAAAAAAAGGGTTTTTTCCAAGGTATATCTGAATTTTCGAGAAATTCGGGCGAATGGGGCGTGGCATCGAAAAAAGGAAACAAGCTTGTATTGACTAACTTATTATATGGTCGATACTGACTTAAACTTTGAACTTGTAGCTTTTCCATCTCTGAGATCTGTTTGTTCAGACGAACAGACAGACGGACATGGCTATATCGACTCGGCTGTTGATGCTGATCAGGAATATATACACTTTATGGGGTCTGCCACGCCTTCTTCTGCCCGTTACATACGTTTAACAAACCCACCGTAAGCGTAAGCACCTGCTATTGATAGCTTATCTTACGGTCTCATTTGGAACTCTGTTCCTCCGGTACCAATTGCATTCACTTCTGTTTAGGTCGTGTTTGCCTCCTTTTTGGGGAAGCTCTCCAGCTCTTTGGTGTCACTGCACCCGGTTGTATTGCGCAACTCCACGCCGAGTTTTCCCTCTACCCGCATATGGGTTTTGAACCAACAGCCGCCACGTTACTCCCCGAAGGGCCGCAACCAATTGACAAGACGGACAATCCGTGGTACCAGATTAAGGCCTCTGGTCAGGCCTCGTGCCCGAAGACACTACCAATTTAAACTCCTAGACAGTTAAGGGTTGGTGGCCTTTATTTCTATGGAAAATACATGAAACACTGTCCTCAGGAAAATAATTGACAGTGAACACGTGTACTGACCTTACGTCTGTCCGACCCTTACGGAAATGCTTCAACTATTGAGAAGTTGAACCATATACCCAGAGTCGGGAAGGTTGCTAGATACAAAATACAGATAATGCCATCAACATTTTTTTGGATGCCACGCCTGCTTCGCCCACCAAAGCTCAATTTCGTTGTAACTTTTCATGCCGCCGACTCACTTACTTCTTAACGTATAGATTTGTAACTTAGCATATACTTGCAGACAAAAAATATCAAACGATTGTGAAAATTTCATTAAAATCGGACTATAAATAGAAAAGTTTTTTAAACAACGAAAATCGTTCCTTCAAGCAAGGCATTGCCACGTGCATTGTACTGAGCAGTGCGCACAAGCAACGAAAACGAAAAACGTGTGAGCGAGATAGGCATACAAATATGTGTGCATGTTAAGTTCTTGCAGTAGTTACTCGAATGTACTCATATAATTGCAGTCGGCATGCCCGACTAACACTTCTTTCTTGTCTTGCAATGCCTTATCCATATCGTGTAAAATGAATCAAACTGCAATTTTGAGCCTGTGATCACGGAAAGTTCGCTTTTAAGTGATCTAAAAGCAATGAAAGGCTTATATTTACCGGAATCTGATGGAGTACCAGGCTGCGTCCCGATATTTGGAAAGCATTATATATAATTTCTCTCTATTGAAAGGAAACAAATCATATGTTAATAACTATCGAGGTATTTTAAAGTTGTCTGCAATTCCGAACGCATTTGAGAAACTAATAACTTCTCAGTTGCAAAATGGGTTCGTGAAAAAAACTTGTTAGTATTTACCTCTTTATTTATACAAGGCTTTCACAACGAATTGAAGACTGATGACATTTATACTGATTTAGTAAGGCGTTTGACTCTGCTAATCACTTTCATTTCTAAAAAACTTAATTCTTAGGGTTTCTAACTACTTAAGAACCCAAAACGTCTTTTTAAATGGTACAGTATCTAAATGTAGTATGTTTAATAACATATTAATAATGCTGCCTGCCTAATGTATATGCCATATGCATATACATATATACAAGCATACTGCGCTCTGCTGCACTCAGCGGCAGAACTCTATATACATAATGTACTTAAGCTAAGCATGCTTTCAATTGCAAATCAAGAATAAGATTGATTTTGACCATAAACCAGAGCAAAAGCTCAATGTGTTTGAATACCTATTAACCTTTGAACATAACATAACATGGCGACCGTGACATGGTTCTGGAGGACCTAGAGACAGCAAGCAGCAGCTCAGAGGAGGAGCAGAAGTTTCCAAGTCACCAGTAAATGCGCCGCAGTGATGATGGAAACAAAATACGTATTGAGAGAGTAAAGGTAGTGAGCAATGCATAAAACAAGGCGAAGTGGAATTAATACGTAGAAGGCTAAAAGCAAGAAAAACCGAACTCCTTAAACTTCTATTTGCCCCCAACTCAACAATTGATTGGGAGACAGGCAGTAAAATACAAGCTGAATTCAACATCATCGAGTCGATTCAGAAAAGACAAAAAAGCTCAAACTCTACAAAAGCCAATAGTAATAAATGTAAGAAGGTATAGGATATTCATGAGGAGTACCCTAAATGTAGCAGCAGTATATACCAACAATAATCGATAGCAGCAGCGTCAGAACTATCAATACCAGTAGCCAACAGTGGTATCGAGGAGAAGAGAGGAATCATTATAGAGTAAGCAGCGATAGAGAACAAGCGTAATTGAAGAGGTGAACAGCAGCAGCAGATCGGGTAGTCGTCAGACATTAAGTGGCGATATCCATAAAGAATATAAACGTGTCAGCCGTGTAGCGTGTTATATCAGCCGTATTACCTTTTTTGTATTAATTAACTTTATCACTTTTGTAAACGATCCGTTCTTTATTAAAATTTAAATAAACCGAGTTTTTACCTAAACCTCATTCTTACATTTGGGGGCTCAACCGGGATCGTGACAAAAGTGAATAAAAATTTTTTTCGCCGATTGAAAAGAACTGTAAAAAGAGTTAATGCACGCACGAAAAAAGAAATCAGGCGACAGAACGACGCCGGCGCCAGCAGTAACAAAGCGTAAGCAGACGCTTGTTAAAGACAGAGTGAGACAACCAGTGTTTCACAACAAGACAGAAGACGAAATGCAAGCGTTGCCGGATACGCCGAATATAAGCGAAACGCAGAAGACTGGAATAATGGACCAGAAAATTTTTTCACAACAGGAGCTTCCAAAGATGACCAATGCCGAGATGTGTCAGGATATGGATGGATCATCCAATAGCAACGCAACGCTGCAGCAGCTCATTCAGTTGCTTACACTAAAAGTGCAGACTGATGAAGTGACCAAAGACGAGGGCAAGTTGGTGGTGGAAAATTTTTCCAAAATTATTCCCGACTTTGATGGCGAAAAGATGCAAGTTGCGAAGTGGTTCAGAAATTTTGAACTCAACGCGGATGCATATGGCTTGAATCAAAAACAAAAGTATGTTCAAGCTCGTGCCAAAATGACAAAGACAGCTGCATTATTCTTGGAGTCGACTGAAGTATTTGAATACTAATCACTGCGAGATGAGCTGATTAAAGAACTTCGATGTGAAAATGTTTGCGGAGCTGAGCTGCACAAGCAGTTGAGTGCTCGTACGAAGCGCAAGGATGAAAGTTCTCATGAGTACGTACCACAAATGAAACGTATTGCGTCACTCGGAGAAATGGACACAGAATCAGTAATTCGTTACGTCGTGAATGGATTGAATCTGAAAAGCGATTTTAAGTACACCCTGTACAGCTGCACATCCTTTAAAGAACTACGGGAAAAATATGATGTCTTTGAGAGCGTAGCGGAAGCAAACACGGAGAAAAAGCAGTTCCAGATGAACAAGAACAATGAGCGGAGTGCTGGTGCAAAAAGGGAGAAAATGCATCATTGTTTCAATTGTGGTGCTGCTGATCATTTGCGGAAGGACTGCAAAGCTGAGATCAAGTGCTTTCGTTGCAACAAAAGCGGTCACATGTCAGCACAGTGTTCATCCGTAGAAACCGTTAATGTTGTCTATGAAGAAAAGCGTTTGAAAAAGCTGAAAATCAACAACGTGGAAATAGATGCACTGGTCGACACTGGAGCAGACATCTCATTGGTGAAAATATCATTTTTCAATAAAATGAGAGGCATAAAGCTGAGCAACAACAGGAGTGCACTAAGAGGCTTGGGATCTAACGTCATTTATTCAGATGGTCAATTTCATACTGAGGTGGAAATCGATGCTACAAAAGTAGAGCACAAATTTAAGGTGGTAGCTGATAATTCCATTGGATGTAATGCTCTTCTGGGTTATGATTTTGTGGCTCGATTTATCGTAGTGAGGTCGGCGGCTGGACATGAGTTTTCTTTCCCGAAAGGGGAGAAAACTCAAGAGGATAATCAGATAAGTATTTACAATGTTGTGGAAATAGATACTGATTATGATGCTCCCCTTCAGTTGAAATCAAGCGTTCAAGACTTGATGGGCAAGTTCAAGGACACCAAGCAGACGTCAGAATGCCCCATACAGCTGAAAATCGTTCCAGGTGCGAACATTAGTCCTTTGCGGAACGCACCAAGCCGAATGACTTTCACCAAAGCCGAAGCAGTGAAGGAGCAGCAGCTGATACAGCAACAGGAGCAGCTAAACCAAAAGCAAGTCGAGCAGGCACAGCAGTTAGAAGCAGCACAGAGCTGTATAGCAGAAAAGGAGGCATCACTCCAAGCAACACAACAGCTGCTGGAGCAACTGCAGCAAAAGGCAACACTAAGTGGCGAGGCAGGAGCACAACAAGTCTCCAAGTTGCAAGCAGAACTCCAAGAATCCCTATCGAAGCAGAAGGAAACTCAGAGTGCTTTAGCGGCATGTAACACAGAGTTGGAAGCTGAAAAGTTGCTGGTGCAAACAACAGAAACAGCGCTGCAGCAGCACAGAGCGGAGCTTGAGGCAGCCAAGTTGCTAATGGCACAAACGGAGTCGCAGCTCAAAGTCAGCAAAGAGTGCTGTGCACAACGTGAACTAGAGTTGGGCGATGTGCGACGGCAACATGAGGCATTGCAGCAGAAGTGCGAGTCGCAGCAACAGCAGCAAGAGACGCTGGAAGCAGAGCTGGTGGCAATGCGTGGAGATGGTTCACAGCGGCAGGCAACACTAAAGCAGATCAACGAGCAGCTGTTGGACAAGCAGCAAATCTATGTGGCACTGGAGAGCAAAAGCAGTGGACAATGCTTTAAGTTAGCCAACGACAAAGAGTTTCTGCAGCAAACGAGTAACAGACTGGAGCGTGAATTACAGGAGGCACGTCAGCAGCTGCAATAAAGTCAGGCCAATATGACTGAGGCACAGCAGCAGGAAGCAATTCAAAGGGATAAACTCAGGCTGAAGCCAGAGCAGCGGGAAGCGAAACTGAAAGAGCAACAGAAGCAGCTGCAAGGGCAGCTCAACAAGCAGCAGAAGCAGACCAGCGGCATCGAGGAGGTCATTAAGGAGCTGGAGGAACGTCTGGATATAACCAACACTGAGTTGCAGCACAAGGAGACCAATGCAGAGTTATCTAAGGTGCTAACGGTGCTGCAAGCGGAGAAGAGCGAAACGGCGAACATCTTCGAGCTATTTGAAATGGAGGCGGACTTGAATGCCGAGAGACCGCACATTCAGCTAGAGTTGCAACAAAGCAGCAACGAGCAGCTCCAGCAAATGCAGCAGAGTGAGCAGAATCTACAAGGCACAGCAGTAAAAGCAGCCGAGCAACTGAGTCAGCTGCACCAAGCAAATGCCGAGCTGCTGGAAGCTGAGCAGCAGAAACAGATGGGCATCAGTGAAGCAGAACAGCAGTTAAGCAGTCTGTAGAGAAAACAGGCCAGCGAATACCTAGGACCTTACGAGATAGCAAAGATCAAGCGTAATGGGCGTTACGACGTAAGGAAAGCTGCGGATGTGGAAGGACCTATGAATACTGCAACAAGCTGTGATCATATGAAGTTATGGAGATATGTATCCAACGTTGACGACGCGTGGTCATCGGGGACCGAAGACTAATCAGTATGGCCGAATGTAAGAAGCAATAGGATATTCATGAGGAGTACCCTAAATGTAGCAGCAGTATATACCAACAATAATCGATAGCAGCAGCGTCAGAACTATCGATACCAGTAGCCAACAGTGGTATCGAGGAGAGGAAAGGAATCATTACAGAGTAAGCAGCGATAAAGGACAAGAGTAATTGAAGAGGTGAACAGCAGCAGCAGATCGGGTAGTCGTCAGACATTAAGTGGCGATATCCATAGTGAATATAAACGTGTCAGCCGTGTAGCGTGTTATATCAGCCGTATTACATTTTTTGTATTAATTAACTTTATCACTTTTGTAAACGATCCATTCTTTATTAAAATTTAAATAAACCGAGTTTTTACCTAAACCTCATTCTTACATTTGGGGTCTCAACCGGGATCGCGACAAAAGTGAATAAAAATTTTTTTCGCCGATTGAAAAGAACTGTAAAAAGAGTTAATGCACGCACGAAAAAAGAAATCAGGCGACAGAACGACGCCGGCGCCAGCAGTAACAAAGCGTAAGCAGACGCTTGTTAAAGACAGAGTGAGACAACCAGTGTTTCACAACGAGACATAAGACGAAGTGCAAGGGTTGCCAGATACGCCGAATATAAGCGAAACGCAGAAGATTGGAATAAAGGACCAGGAAATTATTTTACAAGAGGAGCTTCTAGAAAGTGCAGACTGATGGAGTGACCAAAGACGAGGGCAAGTTGGTGGTGGAAAATTTTTCCAAAATTATTCCCGACTTTGATGGCGAAAAGATGCAAGTTGAGAAGTGGTTCAGAAATTCACATGTCAGTACAGTGTTCATCCGTAGAAGCCGTTAATGTTGTCTATGAAGAAAAGCGTTTGAAAAAGCTGAAAATCAACAACGTGGAAATAGATGCACTGGTCGACACTGGAGCAGACATCTCATTCGTGAAAATATCATTTTTCAATAAAATGAAAGGCATAAAGCTGAGCATTAACAGAAGTGCACTAAGATGCTTGGGATCTAACGTCATTTATTCAGATGGTTAATTTCATACTAAATCGATGCTACAAAAGTAGAGCACAAATTTATGGTGGTAGCTGATAATTCCATTGGATGTGATGCTCTTCTGGGTTATGATTTTGTGGCTCGATTTATCGTAGTGAGGTCGACGGCTGGACATGAGTTTTCTTTCTCGAAAGGGGAGAAAACTCAAGAGGATAATCAGATAAGTATTTACAATGTTGTGGAAAAAGATTCTGATTATAAAGCTCCCCTTCAGTTCAAATCAAGGACTTGATAGACGAGTTCAAGGACACCAAGCAGACGTCAGAATGCCCCATACAGCTGAAAATCGTTCCAGATAGGAACATTAGTCCTTTGCGGCACGCACCAAGCCGAATGGCTTTCACCGAAGCCGAAGCAGTGAAGGAGCAAGTGCAGCAGCTGCAACAGCAACAGACCCAAAGCCATGATGAACCCAAGGGGCAACAGGAGCAGCTAAACCAAAAGCAAGTCGAGCAGGCACAGCAACTAGAAGCAGCACAGAGCTGTGTAGCAGAAAAGGAAAGGAAAAGGAAGGAAAGAAAAGGCAGCACTCCAAGCAACACAACAGCAGCTGGAGCAACTGCAGCAAAAGGCAACACTAAGTGGCGAGGCAGGAGCACAACAAGTCTCCAAGTTACAGGCTGAACTCCAAGAATCCCTGCCGAAGCAAAAGGAAACTCAAAGTGCTTTAGCGGCATGTAACACAGAGTTGGAAACTGCAAAGTTGCTGGTGCAAACAACAGAAACAGCGCTGCATCAGCACAGAGCGGAGCTTGACGCAGCCAAGTTGTGGAGGCACAAACGGAGTCGCAGCTCAAAGTCAGCAAAGAGTGCTGTGCACAACGTGAACTAGAGTTGGGCGATGTGCGACGGCAACATGAGGCATTGCAGCAGAAGTGCGAGTCGCAGCAACAGCAGCAAGAGACGCTGGAAGCAGAGCTGGTGGCAATGCGTAGAGATGGCTCACAGTGGCATGCAACACTAAAGCAGATTAATGATCAGCTGTTGGACAAGCAGCAAATCTATGTGGCACTGGAGAGCAAAAGCAGTGGACAATGCTTTAAGTTAGCCAACGACAAAGAGTTTCTGCAGCAAACGAGTAACAAACTGGAGCGTGAATTACAGGAGGCACGTCAGCAGCTGCAATAAAGTCAGGCCAATATGACTGAGGCACAGCAGCAGGAAGCAAGTCAAAGGGATAAACTCAGGCTGAAGGCAGAGCAGCGGGAAGCGAAACTGAAAGAGCAACACAAGCAGCTGCAAGGGCAGCTCAACAAGCAGCAGAAGCAGACCAGCGGCATCGAGGAGGTCATCAAGGAGCTGGAGGAACGTCTGGATATAACCAACACTGAGTTACAGCACAAGGAGCAACTGGCACGTGAGGATGCACAAAAGATTACCGATCTGACCAATGCAGAGTTATCTACGGTGCTGCAAGCGGAGAAGAGCGAAACGGCGAACATCTTCGAAGTATTTGAAATGGAGGCGGACTTGAATGCCGAGAGACCGAGAGTTGCAACAAAGCAGCAACGAGCAGCTCCAGCAAATGCAGCAGAGTGAGCAGAATCTTCAAGGCACAGCAGTAAAAGCAGCCGAGCAACTGAGTCAGCTGCACCAAGCAAATGCCGAGCTGCTGGAAGCTGAGCAGCAGAAACAGATCGGCATCAGTGAAGCAGAACAGCAGTCAGTAGAGAAAACAGGCCAGCGAATACCTAGGACCTTACGAGATAGCAAAGTTATGGAGATATGTATCCAACGTTGACGACGCGTGGTCATCGGGGACCGAAGACTAATCAGTATGGCCGAATGTAAGAAGGTATAGGATATTCATGAGGAGTACCCTAAATGTAGCAGCAGTATAAACCAACAATAATCGATAGCAGCAGCGTCAGAGCTATCGATACCAGTAGCCAACAGTGGTATCGAGGAGAAGAGAGGAATCATTACAGAGTAAGCAGCGATAAAGGACAAGAGTAATTGAAGAGGTGAACAGCAGCAGCAGATCGGGTAGTCGTCAGACATTAAGTGGCGATATCCATAGTGAATATAAACGTGTCAGCCGTGTAACGTGTTATATCAGCCGTATTACCTTTTTTGTATTAATTAACTTTATCACTTTTGTAAACGATCCATTCTTTATTAATATTTAAATAAACCGAGGTTTTTACCTCAATTGTGAAAATTTCATCAAAATCGGACTATAATTAAAAAAGTTTCTCAAACAACGAAAATCGTTACATTGAAGCAAGGCATAACTACGTGCATTGCACTGAGCTGTGCACACAAGCAACGAAAACGAAAATCGTGCGAGCGAGATAGACATACAAATATGTGTGCATGTTAAGTTCTTGCAGCAGCTACTCCAATTTGAACTCATATAAATGAAAACGAAGCTCAGAGGGTATTACACGGTCGGCATGCCCGACTGACATTTTCTTTCTTGTTTTTTATTGTTTTTAAATTACAAAAAAAAAAGTACGTAGATCTTTGTGTTTCAGCAAAACTGTGCTAACACGTAGACTGCGGAGCCAGCCTACGTACGCCTGTCGGAAGCATCTTCATTCATGGCGCACGACAGGATATCCACCCGAATGAGTTCGCAAGGTTCTCCAACAGCTAAAACACTATGGCTTTGGCTGGTTTTTTCCACCAGCTGCCGTCAGCAACCAGATTACAAGAGGCAATTATTGACATAATTTTACTACGAGAGAAGACGCTGGGGTTTACCTAACTTACAAATAATACCATGCTGTATGGTTAAGATATTTAAAAAAAAACACATATTTATTCAACAAAAACAGACTTTTAAAATTTGCAACATATGAAATCTACAACTGCAGTCCGCTAAGTACTTAGACTACTAAAGAAAAACGAAAATTTTGGTTATAGTACAATTTTACCAAAATTTTTCCAAAAATCTCTTCGCATGTATTTTCTTATGATTTTTTTAAATGGGCCAAAAGTGACTATTTTGATGAAAAGTAGGTAAAAATGGGTTTAATATAAATTTTCAAAAAATCGTAGAAAATACATGCGAAGAGATGTAAAAAAAAAAATTGTTTTCCATCACTAAAAGATTCTTTTGAAGAAACTTTTTGCATTCAAACACTTTTTGTTAAAATGGAAAATTTATAATTACAATGTTTGAGAGACTAAGGATAAGACTTACCAGTGATTCTAGTAGGTACACTGACGATATGTTTGTTCAACTAGCAGTCAATCTGACTCTGAAGTAAATTAAACAAGAATATAACTCCAAACATAATTTAACGGTTAGTTAGAGACGGAAAATTGGGTAACAGCACTCTACTAAAATATGATGTCAACTATGTTGACGAGTTCCAACTCAAGTCCCGAAAAACAAAGACGAGATTCGCATTTAGGCGACCAAGTACATGAACCGCACTCAAGAGTAGGACGAGTTATGTTCAGTTCTCTATACCATTGCTAAATGAACTTGAGATCTTCCGTAGCCTGATTGGCCGTATTTAAATGTAACATATTTGTCGAATTTCAGCCTATGATCAAATGTACATATATCTAAATCATAACACATAAATATCTTTGTGTAAAGTCGTGTTTTTTGCCATTCAATATACCTGTATTGGTTTTACTAACTATTATAAAGTGCACTATTTGAAACAAAATATTCGTTCTTGATTTGTTTTGTTCGTTATAAAAAGGCACGTTTGTTTCTTATATTTTCGGTGTCTCTCTGTGCTTGTTCATTTGTTTTTGTTCTTTTCTGCTCGCCGTTTTTAGTGTGGTTCAAAGTGCAATTGTGTAATTCGCGCTCTACCCATAATCGGCTTTCCCTTCTTTGCATTTTTGCTCTCAATATAACGCAACTTCTCTTGCTTCTGTTTTTGCATTGAGCAGCATTCGAATTGCAGCAGAGATGTTGTTCTGCATAACGTTGTTTCCTCTCTGTTTAATTCTTTTTGGTATTTTCACTAATATCTGTCATACCAAAGTGTAAATACCCTAAAGCGTGTCAAGTCGATGACGCTAAACAGGATAATTATTCCAGTTTCTTTTGCTGTCGTACATTTCATTTAAGGTCTGCGCTGGCGATGTGATACTTGTCGTGACGTAGAGGTGCAGGTCAGCAGATTTATGGAGCGCACCAGAGACTCCTCTTAAGATCTTACTAAACTTTTTAGTATGGAAAATAATATCTTTTCGGACATGAAAACTTTGTTTGGTTACTCGGCTCTACTAAAACGCAAAAAGTCCAGCTCTGTCGTGCGCCATAGCGAGAACCCCCTTACTGTCCCCTTGGATTATAGCCCGCAGCATTGTAAAGATCAGTCTTCGAATGATGTTAAGGTTTACATTCAAAACAAAATACAAGATATCTTGTTCGGATAAGGTTTCTGACTTAATTTGTCAAAAAAGTTTTTGGTCCGAACATATTCATGTATCGCAGTATAATGGTACGAAAAAAAAACGGACTCCGATCACTGGTGACGGTCCTACTATTTCTGTGTCGCCCCAAGTAGTATGCCAAAAAACTAGATTTAACTTTCTCTATTATTTACCAGTATGTACTTGGTCTCAATACAAAACTATCCAAACTATTTCTGGACAGTCATTCGATTGATTTTGATGTTATCTGTTTTACAGAGACCTGGCTCAATCCCTCTATATCAGACTCTTCTTTCCTCTAAATATAACATACATAGATGCGATCGCATTTCTCGTGGAGGTAGTGTTCTGGTAGCCATTGACTCTGGCTTAGCTTCGGAACCTAAGTACTCTGACCTCCAATAATCTCGACATCCGATTTATTGACTTTAAAATTTCTCTGAATAATTTGTCTCTCTATTTATCATGTTTGTACATACCTTCTCAGTCTAATATTAATATATTTAACAAACATTTGATCGCCGTCAAGTCAATAGCTGAATTAGCATTAAATAACGACTTTTTTATTGTCCTTGTGGACTTTAACATTCCCTATATTAAATGGCTTGTTGTTAATGACTCTCCCTCGCTTATACCTGACACTTCCAATGAATTTATTGAAGGTCTATCAGAGCCATCTTTTGGACAAATCAATCCTGTTTGCTATAGCGCCAACAAGACTCTTGACCTGGTATTTGTGTCGGATCCTTCCAACTGTTTTGTATCCAGGAATGATCCAATAGTATTGTCCGAAGATATATTTAATCCCACTCTTAATTTATTTTTTGTTTTACCTTCCAGAGCGATAGGGCAAGCACCTGATAAAAATGTACCAATCCGCTGCTTCAACAAGGCTTATTTCAACCAATTAAATAACCTCCTCTCGTGTCGGTTGGTCACAGCTATTCTTGTGTTCCGATTTGAATAGTGCAATTGCTATTTTTTATAATACTGTAAACTCTGTGTTTGACGTCTGTGTTCGTTTGGTATTCACAACCTGCTCTATCGAACCACCATGGTTTTCTAGAGAACTTTAATTTATAAAACAATTTTAAATTCAAGCAATTCAAAAAATTTAAGAAATCGGAAAATCCTCTTGATTTCTGTCGCCATAAGATCACTCGTTTTAACTACTAAACGCGCTTAACGCGCGATGTTATAAGGCATATTTACACCGTTGCAAGATGCTCTTCTCTTAAGATCCTAAACAGTTCTATAAATTTGTCAATTCCAAAAAGAGATCTTTTATTAACTTTAATAACACTCAATCGAATACTAATTTTTCAATAGCCAATTTATTTGCTAACGTTTTTCAAACTACATATTCAATTAGATAGTGTGCCTGGCTCTGTTCTGAAATATTGCGCCAAGACTTTAGGACTCAAATCTAAAGCTCAGAACTACAGAGGCATTTCAAAGCTATCGGGAATTCCAAAATTATTTGAAAAGATAATTACTTCCTATCTTCAGCGCCTTTGTCGCTTAGTCATTTCTCTAACTCAGCATGGCTTTGTAAAATCTAGATCAACAACCACTAACCTTTTACAGTTTACATCACTTGTAATTGGTGGATTTAAAATAAGGATGCAAACTGACGTTATTTATACGGATTTTAGTAAAGCCTTTGGCTGTGCAAATCATTTTCTACTCATTCATAAGCTTGACCTTTTCCAAATAACCTTTTATGTTGGATTTCGAACTACCTTACTAATAGAACACAGCGTGTTATTTTAAAAAATACTTTTTCGAAACATATTAACGTAACATCTGGGGAACCACAAGGTAGTCATCTTGGCCCATTGTTTTTCACCTTGTTTATAAACGATCTTCCATTAATAATATCTCAGTCACACATACTTATGTATGCTGATGACGTCAAGCTTTATTTATCGTGTAACGATCCTCACTCTCACCGCCTTCTGCAAAATGATCTTGACACATTTTCTTCTTGGTGTCGAGTGAATCTTTTGAATTTAAATAATTCTAAATGTAAAGTTCTTCAAATCGCAGTGCCTTTACTCACAGTATTTTCTCAATATCTCTGTTTTGGAATGTCTAAACAGCACTACAAAGTCTACTTTTATATTTAATAGGTTTCAATAAAGTCTTTTTAAAAATAACGAGTTGTCTTCTATTAGTTAATTAGTGCGAAATCCAACAAAGAAGCCCACGAATATGTAGAGAGTAATTTACAGTGTCAAATTCTTTACTAAAATTCGTAGCAATAGCGTCCGCTTGAATCTTCTTTCAAGCCTGTTAACTATATTTGATGTGTAAAGTTTCTAGTTTTCAATCTTTTTTATTTTGTTTTCTTTAATTTCCAATTTTTGGACGCAAGAATGAATCCCGAACCTAAGCTAGCGTCTTCGGCTATCAGAACTCCGCCTTCGCGAGAAATTATATCGCACCTAAATATATTATAATTAGAGGAAAAAACAGAGGAGTCTGATATAGGCGGACTTAGCCAGGTCGCTGTAAAACAGACGATACCAAAATAAAACGACACCAGTTGATGAGGACCATCCCGTTTGGCACACCCGTGAGTAATCTCACTGCTCTACCGAAGTCCATCGGGGAAACTCCAACGCCATGATCTTAGAATTCGGTTTCTTATTTGACTCTCCAGTTGCAAAGCCTGCGTCGAAGTGATGTTCGAGGATTTACGGAAAATGTGGGTCTACCAATGGAGTCATACAGCAATGCAGTACCAAAGCTTTTTCATGGACTGGACAACGCGCACTTAGGAATGCCAATGCAAACAAAGAAATTCGCTGAAAAAGGACCATAAGCACCATCCACTTAATATGGATGGGTAGATTTCGGCCCTCCTAGCGAATTCTCAAAGATGTCATCAAGGATTCATGTCGCTTAGGTGTACCAAAAGAAGATGCAGTGGAGAAAAATACTTCGAGATCACCGGTTGCAGGGCCTAAAAGAAACTCGAGGATCACGCGGTGAAAGTGGAGCAAAAACTCAAAACTGGACTGCTATGAAACAGTGATAACGTTGTGCCACTAACAAATTATGATGTGGCTCACAGGAAGCTTATCAGCATTTACAGAAAAATAAAACAGGATGTAAACTTCACGCAGGTCTAAAAGCGGATTATGAACGAATATGTCAGCAAAGGATACACTCGGCGCTTGGAACGCCCCGAGGCCGATAAGGGCAATGTCGACAGGACATGGTGTTCACCACACTGCAAAGTTGTAAATCCACACAAGACAGGGAAGCTTTGTGTGGTCTTCGACGCGGCAGTTTGTGCAAGGATTTTTCTTTAGGTTCTAATCAAACCACAAAAGAGAATTTAAACTTAACGTAAAGTTCCATGAACAATCAAACGAAATAGTAAATGGAAAAAAACCCATACAAAAAGGGGATTCTTAAGCCGACTAATGTCAACATTCTATCCCTTGGTATTCTTACGCTGTTTTATGATTACCGCCAAATTGCTGCTAGGGAAGAAGGAGTCAGCGCTGCCTTTCAAAAGTGCTGCGAAGAAATTGCTACCGTGGAGAATTTTCAATTATTGGCTTGCTCTACTACACATATCCGTTAGGTTAGGTTGGGTTATACGCACGGCTCAGCCTTACAATGGCCAAGTTCACTCGGAGGTCATGGGGCCCATTGTTACATCCGTAACTGTGGGTGTTAGCATAAGAATGGGTGGGAATGTAGGTACTGTATCGGGGTCAGAAATGTGTCTTTAATTGCTTAAGTTGATCGCAGTTAGCTGGAACCAACCTGTGGAGTCAAGGAAGAGCACCCGATCCTCTAGTCGCTTGTTGGAAAGAATGTCCAAGTCTTCGAAGAAGGGTACCCCGAGGAATCGGGATCTTCTTCTACTAGGTGGGGACAGCAGCACAAGAGGTGTTAAATGCTTTATTTCTCCTCCTCATTACCGAAACTGCGGCAGAAGTCCTGTGACGGTGCACCATACCTTTGAGCCATACGTCCGATGGAGCAGTGTTCCGTTAGGACTCATCAGTATCAAAATCCTTATCCGATTCTTGTTAAAGTGTAGGAGTTGGGATGTTCGCTTCTGGTTGTATGATGGCCAGAGCGCCTTTAAGACTAGACAGCCCAAGGAGGCAGTCCAGCGCCTATCAGTCATGATTCTAACACTCGTCGGACATTTCGTTACCCATCATACCTGTGTGACCTGGCACCCAAACGATCCTAACAGACCGTTGTTTGTTCATTGACTTGATTTGCTTTAGTGCCCTGACTGTGTTGTGAACAAGTTTGCTTTTAGTAGTGATGGAGGACAGAGCCTTGATTTCTGCTGGCTATTGACATAAACAGATATGTTTCTTGAGACATCTCCTAAGGTGGATATTAATTTTGCCGATTGCCAGACCGCGTAAATTTCTGCCTGAAACGCAATACACCAGTTCGGAAGACGGAATGAAAGTTAAGTGGGTGGTACTTGTGAGAAGACTCCAGACCCTGTACCTTCCTTGGTCTTAGATCCGTCTGTGTAGATTGATAGTTCGTTTCCCCTTAACGGAGTTTCAAACAGCCAATCTTTTCTTTCAGGAATGACGGTATTAAAAACGCCATCCCATTTAAATTTCTTCTCACAGGTCTTCTTACAGATGAAAAAGGCACTTTCCTCTGAGTTTCTTTTCCTGGAGAGCTTCGAATCGAGTATTACATCCAAATACCTTACCTCATTAGATAACTTGAGCTTTGTCCCTCCAAGTATTAGAAGTTTGAAGCTCAGTTTCTTATACCGTTTAGTAAATAGAACTACTTCAGCCTTATTAGGGTTTGCCCCCAGACCATGTTGTTCTGCCCAAAGCAAGGTTAGGCCCAGTTCGTTTTGAAGAAGTTTGCTTAGTGTGGGTACGAACTTGCTCGTTACCAATGGAGCCAGATTATCCGCATTGGCTGTCCATCTACATCCTTCATTTTTCAGTCCGAAAAGCAGACTGTTTAGCACTAGGTTCCACAGCAAGGGGGATATGACTCCCTCTTGCGGTGTTCCTCTTTTGGCTTTCCACCTAATTGTAGCCGTGCAGGGAATTGATCATCCTACATCTTAGCATATTGCTAAGCCAGTGGGTGATTAACGGGTGTGAGTCGATTTTGACCAGTGCGGCTGTTATTGACTCGATCCTTACATTGTTAAGGTACCCTTAATATCGAGCAATGCCGCCAACGCAAACTCTTTTCTTTTAAGGGCCAATTCAATATCACTCACCACCTCATACAGTGCTGTCTCAACTGATCTATCTTTGAGGTAGGCATGTCGTTCTAGGATATTTTTCCTCATATACTTTATCATCGATTATGGTCTCACCACTCATGGGGGCTGGATCTTTCGCCCGTAGCCTTCTAAGTCTGGATGCATTGGTGGTACCTGAGGCGATACGCAGTACAATCGCTGTCAGAGTTTCTGTCTTATGCTCGGTTCAAGAGTTTCCTCGTTTCCTTCAGTATCTGTCTTAGTTCCGTTGTCCACCAAGCTTGCCGCCTGGACTTTGGAGCTCGACTTATAGAACTTATAGAACATAGCTGTCCCACTGGGAAGGAAGGAACTCCCTAGCATGTCTTGAGAATTTGGCCCATTTCGTTCGTTTGGCGTTCCTGAAAGGTTGTTCCTTATTTTGGGGCCACCAGAGGTCAAATAGTATCCGAGAGAAGCACTCATCGGATATACGGCAGTTGTCTATGGCGTTGGAGTCGCTATTGGTCACTTAAGTTATGTCAATAACTTCTGCTCGACTCTTGTTGAAAGTGGGGAGATCACGCCGATTGCACAACGAAAATCTGAGCACCATGTCCATTCCGAGACTGGAGTTGCAAGCTGCCGTTTTGGGTCCGGGGTTGATGACTACTGTGCCGACAACGTAGCAGGTGACATAATGAGGACTCAATCAGTGTGCGCTGGTCGTTTCCATCGTCATTTTTTTTTTAAATCAATTTAGAGATTCTCGAACTACAATCAATTCAAGAGAAACACGGCCTGGGTACAAAGCTTCGTACGAAATTGTCCTAGAGTACTTGCATATATGGCGATCACAAGGTAAAGCATTCCCGGACGAGAGCCGGGAATAACAAGGAGAAGACGGTCTTTGGACGAAGTGACATTCAAAGATTGGGACCATATCTGGACGAATATGGAATTTTGCGCGCTTATGGCAAAGTAGACACAGATTTTTGCATAGTTTTTGATCGTCATATTTTTAAGTGGATGACTATCACTCCGAGAAGTAGCATCAAAACGTGAATGTTACGATAAGTTCGCATGCGCTAAATGCAAGTTACTGTGGGCTCAGCCAGCTCTGCCGATAATGGGTTCCCTACTGCACGAACGCCTTGATTTGATTTCTCTATTTCGGTCCACGATCTATCATAATTATTGTCCCTATGCTAATTGCGAATAGTCGTTTATTTATTGTATTTATTTCAATGTCGAAATTACCATTTCGACAAAAATTAGGTTTTCAACCAATTTTTCTTATTTTATTTATATTAATATGTATGTACATATGTATGATATAGTATTTTGATCCTGATATCAGTGCCATATGCAAAATAACACTCATATTTGTTCAGTTTGAACTGACCATATTAAAAATCAGGACGGTTTTAACTCAAGAATACATTTTTTACATATCATACAAAAAACTATCTAACATAGTCGACCGATTTTCATGAAAGGACATTTTAGGAATATTGAAATCAAACAAGCAAGAAAATGTCAGTCGGGCATGCCGACTGTGTAATACCCTCTGATCTTCGTTTCCAATTATATGAGTTCGAATTGGAGTATCTGCTGCAAGAACTTAACATGCACACATATTTGTATGACTAACTCGCTCAAACGTTTTCGTTTTCGGTGCTTGCGTGCACTGCTCAGTGCAATGCAAGTGGCTATGCCTTGCTTGAAAGTAAAGATTTTCGTTATATGACAAAATTTTTTAATAATAGTCCGATTTTGATGAAATTTTCACAATTGTTTAATATTATTTGTCTGCAAGTATATGCTAAGTTACAAAACTATACGTTAAGAAATAATTGAGCCAGCCGCTGGCAAAGTGGTGCTTTTGGTGGGCGAAGGAGGAGTGGCATCCAAAAAATTTTGATGGCATTGTCTTTATATTGCATCTAGCAACCTGCATGCCAAAATTGGTGTCCCTAGGTGCTGTCGTTACCGAGATATTCGCAAAAAACCTGTATTTTTTCCGAGGTATGTCTGGTTTTTCGTTTATTGTGGGCGAATGGGGCGTGGCATCAAAAAAAGGAAACAAATTTGTATTGATTGACTAAATATGTGGTCGATACTGACCAAGTTTGAACTTGTAGCTCTTACCATCTCTGAGATCCTTTCGTTCATACGGACAGACAGACAGACGGACAGAGGGACAGACGGACATGGCTATATCGACTCGGCTGTTGATGCTGATCAATAATATGTATACTTTATGGGGTCTGCCACGCCTCCTTCTGCCTGTTACATACAAATCGCCTCTGACAAACCCAATATACCCCTCAGAGGGTATAAAAATTGTGGTTGTTGCAGTTCTCTGAAATGTGTAGACTGATTTTAGCATATAATTTAACGAGTGCCCCTCGCACATAGTTGTGCATTGCAGCAATCAACTGGCATTAATCTTATACCATGCATATGCCGCAAGACCAGCATTGTCGCTTATGCCAAGTCGGCTTGCCGGCTGCAGCCTTGTATCTTTAAGTTCATATATTTTGTAGTTTTAGATTAGCAAACAACATAGACATAAACCAAGTGCAGGCTTTAATAGCGAACGCTGTCAGTCTGTCATTGGTTGAACAGGAAGCAATATTGACTGAACAATTTTTGCCCAAATTCACTTGGTGGAACAAAAAAGAACGTAGCAACACAACAGGTTGAATCTAATCAAAGAATGCAAGTGAACCCCAATATTCAGTGTGAGGTAAAATTGGATATTATAAAGTCAGTACCGGAGTTCAATGGAACTGAGAATAACTACGTGATTTTGAAGCAGTATCCAACAGATGCCTGTGAGCTCTTTGAGCCATTTGACAGTAGCAGTGCACATTATCAAGCAGTGACCATAATTCGGAACAAAATCAGAGGTACAGCGAGACGTCAGAATAGCTAGGTTAGACTGCACTTATGCTGACAAAACTTCCCTTCGTCTCCTGCGACAAAACCTAGAAATGTTTAGGCAGGCCAATTCTAGCCTCATTATGATCAATATTATGATAAAGTCGAACGAAAGTTGACTCTCTTCTTAAATAAAATTGTAATGACACACCAGGCAAATACAGCTGCATTGCTCAACGAAAATGTCAGAGCCGATGCTCTACACGCTTCCGTGTCGGGTCTAATAAAATCATTAAAGGCGGTGGTTATTTTCGGCACAGCCAAAAAAGATTTACCATACGCATTGACTCTCGCCAGAGAAACAGAAGCTAGCATAGAGCACAGCAGCAACATTCGCAAGAGTTATGAAAGACAGACCTCAGGCGAACGAACACAGTAATAGTCAGACTCGCCCACACAAGCAGCATAAAAACAATACTAGTCAGAATTCCAAAGATTGTCAAGGCCCGGCGCCAGAACCCATGGGTACAGATTCGTCTAAATTTAAGCAGCCTGCCCTTTTCGGGAAATTCCAATTTTTATCTTTAAGTTCATATATTTTGTAGCTTTAGATTCATTTCATCAAAAGCCAACGCATCTCAACAAACTTTGCTCCGGCACTTGGTCGTAAAATCATTGTCTTTTATTAAGAACACATTGCTGAACTACAAGGTCAGTGATAATAGGGAAAAAGTGATCCTTCCAACCAAATCATCGTAAGAGTGATTAATATCTCACGGCGGATCTGCTGCATCCAGCGCGGAGCACCTCAACTCATTTTTTCAGCGTGCAACGCATAACTTCAACATACTTTGTTGTCAACGTATCACCCCGACATTAATTTATAAACGTACAGTGAGAATATACATCTGAGCAAACCGAACTCAGAGATGGTAAGAGCAACAATGTCCGTATTAGTCAGTATCGACCATTTATTCAGTCAGGCAATACAAGAATTTTTTTCTCGATGCCACAACCGAATTTCTAGAGCACCTGTTTTTACACGCATATTCGGGATTCCATCTATAAAATACTCCATGTAGTTGTTTAATAATTTATTCAATTCTTGCTTTTTATTTTGATTAATTTCAACATTTTTACCTATAAGTCTTTTTATAATGTCAACATTGGATTCATTGTTTACTGTATTTACGAATTTTGTTTTATAAATATCGAGTTTGTCTGCTTCTATTGTGAAACCAAAACCATTCTTTAAAATTTCACGACCTATCATTGTATCATATTTCAAGTCATTATTATTTAGCACGTGAAACAGAATTTCGAGGTTATCTTCAGAAATTTCCACAGTCGCCAAAATTTTGCAGACCGCTTTTTATAATATTATCCCCAATACCTCTTTCATTAGGAAACACTCTGCACCAGAGTCAAACATAAATGGAAAGCTCTCACACATTTGCTTCAGTACTCCTTTCGGTTCCATATACACAAGTCGACTCGCTTTTCCCTACTAGGCTGCATTGACTTTGCTTCATTCCTCTCTGCTGCTTTTCTCTTATGGCATTCGATCATCTTGTGTCCAGTTTTGCCGCAATAATGACACTTGATTTGCGTTTGTGCATCTGGCTCAAAACGATCACTACGCTTACCAAACGCATGCGCTTTAAGTCGTTGTTGTTGTTCGCTGTGTGTCTTTATATTGGTGGTAAATAGCAAACGTTGAAGCCTCTTGTCGATTTGCGATGTATGCGAAGGTGCAAAAGCGATTGCAATTTCTTCCAAGCTTATATTCTTCCACTTGGTCAGCAATGACGTCAGCAATCGGCTAGCATACACCGACGAACATTCGCCTGCGCTCGGCCGTCCGTTGAGAATGTTTAACAATATGGCGGCTGGCGTCTCTGTGCCCTCGTATTGTTGAACGAACAATTCTTTGAAGTCCTCCCAGTTCATGCCAAGAAAGCAGACCTGAGATAGCAACTGTTAGGCACTTCCCTTCAAAGATTTGCTGAGAGCCATAATCAAAGCGCTGCCTTCCAATGGATATTCCGCCAAGATCATGTCGGCCATCTTGCACCATGCTGCGGCGTCTGCTTCGGCAGCCTCTGGATTGAATATTGGTAAAGTCGTCTTCTGCGAAGCACCCATTGACGATGGTTTCCACAATTTCAAGAAATCCACAAATTTTTGATTTTTGGAATGCAAAAACTTTCGTAGAACGTTGTTGGGGTTTTCTTGTTGTTGATGCGATGCCACTTCTGTTGTCGGGGCGACCGAATTAATATTGAAGTTCATGATTATTTCAGATTTGTCTTCTTTGAATTTTCTTCCGTGTAGCGAGTCGCTGTCTGTGTAGCACGTTGTTTCCGCTAAAAGTGACGCTACTTTTCAAAAAGTGTTACCTTGCCACTTGTTATCGTTCAACCACCATAGACAGAAAAACACTCGGTGATACTTATCGAAATATCATCACACCAATAATTTAACAAAACAACCCTGTTACATTAATCGCCTTTAAACAACAATATTGATATCACCTTCTCTCCGACATATACAAGTTATTTAGTTATGTAGTCCAGTGGCCGTGGTGTTCCCACGTGGCTCCAATGATGTGATCCAAGTCCGGTGGCTTTCCTTAAGGACATTGATTCGGCATAGGATCCTTAGATGTGTTATAGTTATGATGATTATGGTGGGAGACTTGACTTCGTCCCCTTTGTTGATTACTGTCCTTGTGGTACAGTAATATAATTCAATAAAGACAAATAACGGCAGTTGCCGGAGTGCAATTCCAAGTGACTTTCGTCTACTTTATTCAAAATCAAACTAAAGCTAAAGACAAAGTCAAAGCATAATTCTACTCAGTAAAGACAATGCATCGCGCCATCGAACCACAGTCGGCATTCTAAGCGCCGAAGCACTCCAGATAAGAAGTGTCATACGATCGCTGCTGATCGTTGCTAGTGCAGAGCACTGAACCCACATTTTGGCGTGTCAGCATTATTCATGTAGTGTTACTTAGTTGCAATGGGATTTATGTGTTAACTGCCCCCCTTTCAAGTTTATGACCGTCCTCGGTCATGTTAAAGTTGTCGATCACACTTTGAATTTTGATTGATGCTCATCTCTTCCTTATTGCCTGGACAAGGATGAGTGAGGCAATGAGACCCACATTTAGTATTGCTCCAACAGCGAACCATAACTTGGGCGATCCAGCATTATCGATGTCTTCCTTCACCTCTTGGATGGAGCGTTAGTTTTCGTTGCTCATTCGGTGTAATAATGGGATACTCAGAGTCGAGTCATGACCGATGATCCTTAGAAGTGGAGATCTTACGATGCCAGGAATTTTATTCATTGTCTTTTGCTCATTTACAAATTCGGTTCCGTTAACGATAGCTACTCGTTCAAACTTTACTAAGTGGGTTCCTTTTGCGACTACTTCTGGGCTGTCATCTGTGCGTATGCGGGCAGTCGCCTCGTTGATGATGATAACGCCATGATGGACGGGCATTATTTCCTTAAGGTGACTGGGTTGAGTATGACATTGGGCCATTCTTCCCGAGTAGAGTAATGTCGCACAAAACTCGCGTCGAACTCGTTCGCAAAAGCTGTTGTGTGCGATCTGAATGCACTCAGTGACCGCAAAGGTGTCCTTTTCGCATTCGGCCAGTGAGTTCTCGTCGAGACGTAGTATAGTGTGATTGTGAGACACGGGATAGATGGTAATTTTCTTACATCTGGCTTCGACCCTTGGGAAGGTTATTAGTATGTGAATTATATCATCGGACTGAAGAACCCTACTCTTTGAGGCTTTTATTAAACTAACTATTGGAGTGTCCTGCTTGACAAGTGAATTCAAATCTGCGTGATTTAATATTGTAGGATTTACTATACCAGATTTTGCCAAGGTTATTGTGAGGATTAAATTTTGAATTTCGATGGTTAGCATACTGTTTCTAGCCAAGAGCGTCTCATACAAGTGTGGAGTGTCGGTTAATTTATTTTGTTGAGCTTTTATTGTTTGGTTTATGGTATCAGTTAGTTTGTTTATCTGCTTCTGTGTCTCAGAATTTATGGCTATTTGTCTGGAATTTGATTCGATTAACTGTGCTTCTGTTACCCTGATTTTTAAGAAATCAGAGGCATCTGGGGTACCTGCCACTACCTTTAGGGCTGTGCCTAGGAAGTCTAAACTCCTCGCCATTCTCTGGTGTAGCTTAAGGACAGACAGCAGTGTTTTTAAGTGGTCGGAATCAACATCAAGCAGTTTGCGCATATGTGATTGTGGGAATAAATCGGACAATTTTTCTGTCTCTTCTATTATGTTGACGAATTCAGAAAGGTTACTATTGTGCCTTAAGTAGTTCCGGTGTTTGAACACCAATACTTCACCGTCTATTACTGGGATGTAGTTGGCATGCGAGAAATCGGTGATCCGACCATTTGCTATTGCAAGGATGATAAGCGCTACGAAGGTGAACCTGTAATTTGGATTGAGTGGTAAAATTGTGTTGCTTTGTCTTGGAGAACTTATTTCCTAACTAAATATAAGGTAAAACTATTTTAGGTTGTCCTTGTGGACCACCCTCCCCTTAATTAAGACAGACGTTCCTAGGTCTGCTTGTATTTCCTGCCTGATGCAGAGAGGGGCTAGCTTGTTTCCTAACCTCTTGTTGTTTGTGAGGAAGACTTCCTCTCCTACCTCGAATACGCGGTTTTGCCTGTTTGCGTTACACCTTTCTATGGTGTTTTGTTGGGCTTTTGCCAGTTTGGAAGTAATACCTGAACTGCACTTTTCGCGTCCCTCATGAAGAATTTCAACTGGTTTTTCGCAAATGACCGAATGTAGCGATTTATTGTATTCTACTGTTGCTCTCAGTATTAACTCAACTGTGTCCTCGATTTTTTGTCAATCTTTAGGCACCTAGCGATCTCAACCAACGTACTGTGGAATCGTTCCACTTGGCCATTTGATGAACTGTGCAAAGGGGGAGCGTTTGCAATATCGATGTTGTATTGGTTTTTCAACATGGATGTTATGGTCTCTGAGTTGAATGAAGGTTCATTATCGCAATATATTGTTTTAATGTTAGGAAACATTTTCACAATTTGCAACAGGGGACCTTTAATGTCGACAATTGTTCTTGATATTATTGGTTGTACCAAGGCGAATTTGGAAAACTTGTCGACACAAGTCAAAAATTGTTTTTTGTCGGTTGAGAATATGTCTATGTGCAACATTTCGCCCGTGTATTGAGGAATCGGCGTTTCGCCAAGCTGTTGTTTCTTGGGATGTCTGTCATATTTTGCTTGCGTGCAAACTTTGCAATTTGAGACTACTTCTTTGGCTAAACTGCTCATGTTCGGAAAGTAGTAGTCGCGCAAGATTTGTTTGACATTTTCTTGGGCTGCTCTGTGCGCCCTGTTGTGCTCGGTATTTATTATTTCCAACTGATCGCTTTTATCCGTTATGTCTTGTACGAGATTTTTACAAAACCGAAATTTTGTAGAAGGAAAATGAGCAATTAATTCGTGTTGGAAACTTGCTAATGTGGGGAGGTTACAGTGGATAGCGTTCACGACCTCCGTATTTACAACTCCTTTGAGAGTTTCTAAAATGCTGCTCTTAGCGGTAAAGTTGATCAGGTGGCGAGTGTTGTTGCGGAACAAAATCATGATGCGTTTCAATAGGAAACGTGCTTCTTCCAAAACGATCTGGTTTCTGAAGCAATTTAAAGGTTTGTCAGTGGCCTCGACCGTGTAGGTCAGTGAAAGTTCGCTGTGAACGGTACGGCGTCTGATTGAGGTTCACTTTGTAGGGCATTGACATTTTGTCTGGACAATGCATCTGCTACAAAATTTTCTTTGCCAGGCTTAAAGCAAACCTTGGCGTTGTATTGGTCGATGTAGGCTTTCCACCTTTTTATTTTTGCATTGGTATTTCTGTCTGCTACTGCGAAGGTGAGAGGCTGGAGGTCAGTAAAAATGTTAATTTCTCTGGAGCCATATAGGTAGTTTTGCAATTTACCTAAAGCCCACACGATAGCTAGCAACTCCCTTTCGTTGGTTGCATAGTTCAGTTCTGCACTTTTTAAGGTACGAGAAATCATTGTAATTGGTCTGCCTCCTTAGGATAGGACTGCACCAATTCCGTTTGCTGAGACATCAGTGGTTAGGTCAAACGCTGTTTTAAAGTCTGGGTACATCAAAATTACGTCTTCTGACGCCAAGATGTTGCGCAGGCGTTGAAACGCGTTGCGCTGGGTTTCATTGAACTCGACTGCTATTTTCTTTGACCTATGCTTACTCACTGAATCATTTTCTCCTTTTAGAATGTCGCTTATTGGACGAGCTATGGATGCAAAGTCTTTTATGAAGACTTTGTAATAGCTTGCCAGACCCAGGAAAGATCTGACACTGTAGACGCTTTTGGGTTCGGGGTACTCTTGAATGGCCTTGACCTTCTTTGGGTTGGATCTGGTGCCGTCTTTGCTTACGATGAAACCAAGATACTCTACGCTTTCTTTAAAAAAGTTAGTTTTCTCTTGGCTTACCCTCATATTGGCTTCAATCAGGCACTTGAGTACCGTGTCAATGTGCCTGACATAGTCTACTTCGTTTTTTGAGAAAACTATGACATCTTCTACGTAGACGTAACAAATTTTCCCAATATGGTCACTTAGAACATCATCGATTGCCCTTTGGAAGATGCTGCCAGCATTTTTAAGACTTAATGGCAGTCGGCAGAATTCATATTTGCCACCGCTAACAGAGAATGAAGTTTTTTGGCGGTCATGTTCCGCAAGGTATATTTGGTGATACCCTGACTTTAGATCGAGGGTAGTGAAGTATTTAGCGTTTCCCAGGTTTGCTAGAATCATGGGAATGCTGGGCATTGGGTAACGATTAGGTATAGTCTTCTCGTTCAGTTTCCTGAAGTCGATGACTAATCTTTTGTTTGTGTTGCCATAGGCGTCTGTGCCTTTTTTGTCAACAACCCACGTTGGGCTGTTGTAGGGTGACCTTGATGGGCTGATGATGCCTTCTTTTAGTAGTTGCTTGACTTCATTGTTTATAAAGTCAGAAACGCCCATTAGACTTGGGTAACTTCTGGCATATATTGGCTCATTGTCAACCGTGCGGATTGTGGCGGTGACAGAGGTGTTGAAAGGGAGTGCTTCTTCTGTTGTTGAAAAGGCCTTTTTCCTCTTAAGTATCATGTTCCTGAACTCCTTTTTGACGGAGATAGGAACTACGATGTCGTTTACATCGGTGCATTTCTGGTATTGAATTTCTTCAGAAATGCCCTGATACTCTAGTAGACTTTTTGTAAGGTTCAACTGTGCCCCGGCTTGTGTTAACAAGTTGAATCCAATAATGGCATCGAACGAACTAAGTGTCTAAGTCTAATAGAAAAAAAGGGGAAGTGTGATTAAAAATGATTATCAGGCATTTCTCCTTTATTTCAGTAGACCCGTGGATTGAAATCACTGAGAAGGGTTTGGCGACTGGCAATATGGTTTTCAGCTCCTTTACGGGCTTAACATAGTTCTTTGCCGCGCCAGTATCGATTAGCATTTTTAATGTTCTCCCAGACAACCGTCGTTCAATGAACGGTAACCGGGAGTGTTCCCTAAAAAATGGACAGAGTCGGGTTGATCGTACTCTTCCTCGCTGTCAATTGCTTCGACAGCAGCCTTTGCGGCTTTTTCGAATGCTATTTTTGTTCTTCGGAATCCGCTTGAACAATGTTGTTAAGACTTTGCCGTCTCGGACCTGTTTGTCGCTCTGAGGAGTTCCTCCTCTTAAGAGCGTTTGACTCATTTGGTTGGTTCTGATTATATTCAGTACGCAGAAGAATCTATCTCCATCGGTTGTGGAGCTTGCTCTTGTGTTTGTAATGAGAATTTCGATCTTGACCGTGGTCTTCCTTGTAGTTTTTATTCGGTTTACCATACGATCTGTGTTTGCTGTTTTCGGCTGTTTGGGATCGTTCCTCAACAACTTAAGCATAAGAGTTTGCAAACATGCATGAATACAACAGCTCTGAGTTGTTTCCTCAAGCATGATATGAAAGTGTGTAAGGCATCGGCTCTAACTTCAGCGTTAAGCAAATCAGCGCCTTCTTGTTCGTGCGACATAACAATCTTATTAGTTACCAGAGTTAGTCTCTTGTCGACCTCATCATAGTACTGCATAAGTGTCATTTCACCTTGTCTGACCATGTCTAAGTTTTGCCTCAGTAGGCGCAAGGATGTTCGGTCGGCATAGGTGCAATCTAATCTAGCCAGGATGGCGTCGAAATTTAGCACCGTGTTGTAGGAGATAAGTAAGGCTCCAGCAGGCCCTGTGACCTTGTTTCTAAGAATGGCAACTGCTTGGTAGTGTTCGCTACTGCAGTCGAAGGGCTTGAAAAGTTCATATGCATCAATTGCTGCTTGTCTTTAAGCAACATATTGGTCTTGTGCACCAGAGAAGTCTGGTACGGATTTTATTATGTCGAGTTTTATGTCACATTTTACCCCAGGAACAACAGTTATTTTTTGGTTATAGACGACCGCTGGCGTTTTCACTTGCAACCTTTGTATTTCTTGAGTAATTGAATTTATTTGGGACTGTTGTTGTGACAGTGCCGATCTAACGGCATTGTCAATGAGAGCTTGAATTTGTGAAGGGTCCATTGTGTTGCCTACCTGATCTTGTGGACACCAACCAACTTGTTCTTCGCCTACACTATCGTCACTGCTGTACTCGGTTTTAATTTCCCTATAGGTGTTCCAGCTCATTTGTTAACCTCGACACTTGTATGAAACTTTTTCGCATTGGGCATATAATTGTCTTAGTAAAAGTAGCAATTGTTTATTTATAATAAAAAAATCGCCCTCTGACAAATCCATAATACCCCACAGAGGGTATAAACATGCATTAAAGGTATGCAATGGTTTTATTTTTAGTGAGGGTATGCAATGGTTTTTATTTTTAGTGAAAGTATGCAATGGCTTTTATTTTTATTGAGGGTATGCAATGGTTTTTATTTTTGGTAAAAGTATGCAATTATTTTTTATTTTTATTTTGGGTAAAAGTATGCAATTGATTTTTCTTGGCAAAATACGTATTTTTCACAACTTCAATTCTTGTGTGTGTTTTTTTTTTAATTTATTATTTGTTATTTGGGTTCACTTGCCAAACTTACATGTCTTTGTATTATCGCCTATGAGTTTTTGTTGTTATTGAGACGTTGGGCGCCAGTTATTTAGTTATGTAGTCCAGTGGCCGTGGTGTTCCCACGTGGCTCCAGTGGTGTGATCCAAGTCCAGTTATTTAGTTATGTAGTCCAGTGGCCGTGGTGTTCCCACGTGGCTCCAGTGGTGTGATCCAAGTCCGGTGGCTTTCCTTAAGGACGTTGATTCGGCATAGGATCCTTAGATGTGTTATAGTTATGATGATTATGGTGGGAGACTTGACTTCGACCCCTTTGTTGATTACTGTCCTTGTGGTACAGTAATATAATTCAATAAAGACAAATAACGGCAGTTGCCGGAGTGCAATTCCAAGTGACTTTCGTCTACTTTATTCAAAATCAAACTAAAGCTAAAGACAACGGCAAAGCATAATTCTACTCAGTAATGACAATGCATCGCGTCATCGAACCACAGTCGGCATTCCGACTCGGCATTCTAAGCGCCGAAGCACTCCAGCAAAGAAGTGTCATACGATCGCTGCTGATCGTTGCTAGTGCAGAGCACTGAACCCACATTTTGGCGTGTCAGCATTATTCATGTAGTGTTACTTAGTTGCTATGGAATTTATGTGTTAACTTACATATACCATAGTCTATAATTCCAGATAATTATTTTAATTTTTATTTGATCATGATCGTTTTGTTTCTTGTTTTGTTTTTTTACTCCTACGACAAAAAAAAAAGCCGTAAGTCTACGCTCACAAAACATAGCAAAAACAAAAAAAAATCCACAAAGAAAATGTAGTCAAAAAAATTTTAAATGTAAAACTGACCCATGAGCACAGAGACAAAACACAGAAATGAGGGTGGGTTCTACATACATTTTTTTTTTTTTTTTTTGTCTGATTGCCCTAGTTAAAATTGGACTATGGTATGCTTTGCCCTAGTAAACATTTGACTATGGGTTGCCTTGCCCTAGTATGCATCTGACATCTCTGAGGGGTATATTGGGTTTGTGAAAAGTATATAGCAGACAAGGAGGAGGCGTGGCAGACCACATAAAGTAAATATATTCTTGATCAGCATCAACAGCCGAATCGTCCGTCTGTATGAAAACCTATATCTCGGAGACTATAAGAGCTACAGCCACTAAACTTGGTATGTATATCTGTCTATGCTGCAAGCAGTACAACTTTATTTTGAGTTTTTGCCACTCCCACCATCGCCCCCTCAAATCGTGAAAACGTGAAAACGTAATTTCTATAACTCGAAAAGTATTGCAAATTTTCACAGTATGTGCATGGTACCACTTAATGTATCTTCACCGACTTTGGTTCGGATCGGACAACTATATAGCCGCCATATCATAAAAGTTGAAAAACGTGTTTTTGCCTTAAATAACTGTTGTTTTTTAAGATGTTACAATGAAACTCACACAGTGTAAGTTAGTAATATACATATACTAACCGATTTTGGTTGGAATCGGATGCCTATATCATATATTTTCTATATGTTGAAAATTGAAAAATGTACTAAATTCTAATTTTCTAACTTTTTTTAAAGATAACTGAACCAAATGTACAGAGTATGTGCATGGAAGTAGTATTTATACACTGACCAACTTTGGTTCGGATCGGACAACTATATCCCGTACCTCCCATATATGTAAGTAATCTTACAAACATCAGAGCTAAGATTTGTCTTTAGTATGAGAAACTTTTTTGTCTAATGAGGTATCCAAACCAAACTTACACAGTAGTTGCAAAAATTTTGTATACCCTCTGAGGGGTATATTGGGTTTTTCAGAAGTATGTAACAGGCAGAAGGAGGCGTGGCAGACCCCATAAAGTATATATATTCTTGATCAGCATCAACAGCCGAGTCGATATAGCCGATATAGCAATCGTATTTACAAAATTTTAAATGTTGGGAATACTGCGCCTTTTCTCATAAATAGGTTATTACTATGTTTGGCTTATTAGTTTATAAGACATCTTACATTAAGTACTTGATTTTGCTCTAGAATACGCTGTAGTATCTTACAGTCATCTCGCTCGACTGTAGCCGTTCCTACTAGTTATACCCTCTGAGGGGTATAATGGGTTTGTCAGAAGTATGTAACAGGCAGAAGGAGGCGTGGCAGACCCCATAAAGTATATATATTCTTGATCAGCATCAACAGCCGAGTCGATATAGCCATGTCCGTCTGTCCGTCTGGCCGTCTGTCCGTATGAACAAACAGATATCAGAGATGGTAAGAGCTACAATATCCGTTTTAGTCAGTATCGACCACATGTTTAGTCAGTCAATACAAGTTTGTTTCCTTTTTTTGATGCCACGCCCCATTCGCCCACAATACGATAAAAACCAGACATACCTCGGAAAAAATACATGTTTTTGCCAAATATCTCGGTAACTATAATACCTAGGGACACCAATTTTGGCATGCAGGTTGCTATTTGCAATATAAATATTATATATATATTATTAGATATATATTTATTAGATGCCACACCACCTTCGCCCACAATTGCGTTGAAACTTTGAATGTCTCTGGCTCACTTATTTCTTAACGTATAGTTTTGTAACTTTGTGTATTAGAGTGTATTAGAGACAAATAATATCAAGCAATCCTGAAAATTATATCAAAATCGGACTATGATTAAAAAAGTTTTTTATACAACGAAAATCGTTCCTTTCAAGCAAGGCATAACCACATGCATTGCACTGAGCTGTGCAAACAAGCAACGAAAACGAAAAACGTGTGAGCGAGATAGACATACAAATAGGTGTGCATGAAAAGTTCTTTCAGCAGCTACTCCAATTTGAACTCATCTAATTGGAAACGAAGCTCACAGGGTATTACACGGTCGGCATGCCCGACTGACAATTTCTTTCTTGTTTTATACTGTATTTGCATGTACAACAATTAGTAGCGGGCAGGCCGGCACACTACACTGTGTCTTCGCTTCCAGACTGTGACTGTTTTCCTATTTAAATAAAAGTTGGTATTTAATTGCCAATTTTTGCGTATGAACTGCGTGTAGAAATAGAATTAGGTTATGGCTTTTTTAAATTTTTGTCGCTATGTTGTGTGGTATAAACATTTGAAGTTTTTAAAATATTAAAAAACAAGATATTTGAAATAATTATAAATCGTTATCTAATACGCAATGAGTTTCTGATTACGCTCAGATTACAAGGGCTTTTTACAAACACTTTGGCCGTTTTACCATAGCTAAGAAATGGCGATGGGGAAAGAAAGATAGTCCTCGCCTTGTAGCGGGCCAGTGACTACTCTACGCCTTGCGGCGGGTAAGGGGGAATGTTAATCCTTGCTTTGCAGCGGGCGGGTAACTACTCCTCGTCTAGCGGCGGGTAAGGAAGGAAATGTTAGTCCTCGCTTTACAACGGGAGGGGAACTAAGCCTCGCTCTGCACGGGAATCTACCGATTGGCGGGAATCGCCACGCCAAGTTTTAATCAACTAAGATTAGCACATACAATTAATGATCAAATAAAACGACACGTGTTCTCCTTGCGCTCCGTTTTATTTTTATAAACTATGCTTATGCTAGGCGCGAGCCCTTGATGCTCCGCCGGTCTACTCACAACTTTTTCTCTTCACTCTGCGCTTCCCAAAAGCGCGTGTTGGTTCTCTCGCTGTCACTTCTTGAAGACTCTTACTTCCCAGAGTGCGTGTTTTCTCTTTCGCTATCTGACCTTCAATGCCCAGCGTCCAGCGTCGCTGACGCTCACGCCATTTTCCAATATCGATGCAGCGCTGCGCCGAAAGCTTTTTCTTCGAAAACTTTTAGTTCAAAAGCTTTTGGCACAGGACTTCATCTGGTCTGTGATCACCAACGATCGCCGTTAAATTTAAATTCAAATTCAGTTAAAGGCTTTAATGCCTGAATTAATAAAACTTACATTTGGCTTCAGTGCCGATTAATACTAATACTACTGATTATGCTAATTATACTATCTAATTATTCGAAAACCATAATGCTAATGATAAAAAAAAAAACAATAGTGTCAATGCGCTCCAGTGCGCGTTGCTCGCCAATGTGAGGTGGCCGATCTGTACGCCACCTTAAAATAAGTTGTGTTAAATATTATTTATTTATTAGTACAACTATGAAAAGCTAGTAGATCAATCTATAACTTACCATCTACTTTTTTTTTACTTAAACATGTTTTATGTGTTTTATTTACGTTTAAAGTTACAGCGTGGACGCACTTAACAACTGCAGGACCGCAGGATCGAGAGTAGAGCCTTCCACCAATATGTTGGGATATGGTGCCCCGAGAATTGCTTCCGATGACTCATACTGGCATCGCAGGCGTGTAACAGCTGAACTGCCAATTGGGAAGCCCGATTTTCGGCGTTTCCAACGGTGGAGAGCGGCTCAAGTGCTGCGCAAAACGCCTGATGATTCAGTGTATCGGTGCGGAATGGTGCCCGTGTTTAGCAGAGCCACATTAAGTGACGCAAACACTTGCAGCAGGACTCGACCTCTGACATTTTTCGTTTGGCTGCCTCATTCTGCTATTTCGCAATCTAGCGTCGTCGAACAGTTGCTCAAAAATGGCTGTAAAGGTGCTTAGCTGTAGGCTGGGTGCCAAGTAGCAGCTATAAAGCCACTTTGACCCCACTCTTACTCGAACGAAACCATTGAATTGCTTCTTCTCCAATAGTGGCGCAGAAGACGCACCGCAAGACCAGATAGCTGCTTTCCCGCACGGGTCTTCAACCAAAGTGGATGAGCAGCGGAGAACTGCAACGAGTAATAAATTTTCAATCGAATCCGAATATTGATCAATACCCATTGTGATTTACTCACATTTCTTGAGCGAAAAATGATTTATAATCGCTCTGAAAGTTTGTGTTTCAACTCTACTCGTGATTAAAAAAAGCAACACTCGCACTTTACTCGTGAGCATAAGATGCAAATACTCGATTATGATTCACAGAACGGGTGTTACTCGCTTAGAGAGCGTTCAAAAAGCGGGTGCTATTCGTGCAGTGAGCTTTCATTGAGCGCGCGACACTAGCTCTGTGATTGTAATTTGAGCATTCGACACTCGCTCGGTGATTGTGATTTGAGCATTCAACACTCGGGACGTGAGCATAAGTATATTGTGCGATAAACGTATGCCTGCCACAAATATGACAATTTGGCAATATTATTACCGAAAAACAAAATAGACATGCACAAGGAACAGTAAATAGCTTTTTATTTGTAAACTCTTTTAACACAAATTTTACCTAAGCATTTATTATATTTTTAAAGTATTATTTTAATATTTAGAATTTAAATTCAGAATTTTTTTTTTTTTTTTTTTATTACAGAGAGTTTTGTGAAACTTTAGTTTCAAGTACTAATAAATATGAAATACTTAAATTAAGAAGTTAAATTGTTTTTAATCTATAAAGACATAATTACATAAATCAAAACATACATACACGTCGAAAACAACCGTTCACTTTTCAATCAGCCCACAGTGATTTTAAAGATACTCAATACAAAATTTAAGCTCACATTAAAATCATACTATGACGCTTACTTGTTACTTAAACGATACTCGATTGAAAATGTAGAGCTACAATACTCGATTTGATTCAATTTTTTGTAGAAGTGAACAATCATACTCAAGTATACCCGGTGCAGTTCTCTGATCAGCTGATGGATTCCTGGTGGTGTTCTGGGGCTCTCTAGACGAGCAGCTTCAATTGTTTTTACACAGAATGATGGCTACCTTGTGCAAACTTACAGTCTTGTCAAGTTCGACTCGTACCAGTATTGATATGCCTCTGGCCACCAAACAGGGTCGAGAAGCTATCGTAAGCGTCGCCCATCTGCTCGAGAACTTCGCGTAGAGTTGTTGGTAACTCCCGTTCTGACTTATCGGGTGACATCGCGAACTGAAGCTGGATATTGCTGGAGTCTCCGGCGGCTGAGAGCGCTGCAAGCCAGAGCGTTGCACGAAAGTCAGATGCTCGTGCTCCATATCTGGTGCCACCCCAGGAAAGCGGCACCAAATCGTAACCTCTTTTCGGTTACCGTTTTGGATTTAAAACTGACGCTCAAGTTTAAAGTTGGCACGTAGCTTGCAGGCAGCTAATCGATTTTCCTTAGTCTGGCAACTCTGTTCGCTCCAAATTCGAACGTGCAGCTATTCGATAACGATCAGTTTGACAACTCCGGTTTAGAAATGCCAGTGCAGCTCTGGTAATCAAATGACTGGCGCAAAGCTGGGCTTGAGTTGTTTTATTGACACTTACACAACAGTACAGACAGTGGCGCCAATAAACTGGCGCATAAATCCTCCTCCTCTCCTCTGGGGCCACTACGAAGAGCCAAGGCACCCTGGAACTAGGTGGCGTGATGACAGGGCCGGAACTAGACCTGGGTTAGTATAGGCGTGTCAAAGCTTGGTGTAGAATAGCATATTTCCATTTTGTAGGCACAGTCTCCAGATTTTCAGCAGTATAATTCGGGGCCTTGGAAAAAACACAACCCCGCACAAAAACTCAATCACTCACTGTGTCATGTGTAACTGGGTGTTCACTGTATCCAGAGAGCACTGTAATTGTTGTTATTATTCTTTAATAACAATAGAAATTTAAAAATAAAGTCATAGAAGCGATCGCACTGGGATTTGAACCTGCGACTCTTGGGATATCGAGCGGCGACTCTACCAGTACGACCACGGCCAAGTTTGCGTGCCCGCCGTCTATTTAAGTATACATACACTTATCAGTTGTTTATGTTCCCTTTTCTTTATCTCTATTTTACTTAAGAAATGAAAAATTGAATTGAGCTAGCAACAACATGTGGCCGTTTTGCTCTACACACATGCAAACAGAACGAGAGCACAAGCGACGCAGACTGTGTGTAGGTCAACTTGAGCCGCAAGAAAAACTGCGGTTATGCATACTACATACTTACGTGCGGGCTTAAAAATCACAACTAATTGAATTCCCTGGACAAGGGAATATTGGGTTTTTAAAAATAATGTAACTGGCAGAAGGTATAAAAGTATGAAATCACACGCCGAGCTAAGTCGATCTGTCTATGCGTATGAACGATCTCAGATATGGTGTGGTCTCTATATTTTGTCGGTCAATACAACAATGCCGTCACTTTTTGAATGGCACGCCTATGATAGCTTGATATGATGGATCAGATCAGATTGACAAAAATGTTAGTCGCACCACCATTTAGAGAACATTAAAATGTTTTAAATTTATTAAAAAAATTAAGTTACGAGATGTGTTTCAGCATTAAAAGCGGAACACAAAAGCAAGTGGCGTTATAAATGTGAATCAGGCTAAAAAACAGATTTATTGCAAAAGTAAAAGTACCGTTATCTGAACATTTCATTTCAATAGTACATCATAGTTGCGAAAAATGTACAGTTACAGCAATAAAGCAATAATTTGGGTGGCGTTATAAACATGAAGCGTACCAGAGAACTGCAACAAGTATTGCATTTTTAATCTGATCCAAATATTGATCTATTCCCGTTGTGATTTATTCACATTTCTTGAGCGAAAAAAAATCAGCTTTCATTTAACTGATTATTCATGATTTATACTCGCTCTGAAAGTTTATGCTTCAATCACTTCTATTGATTAAAATAAAAGCAACACTTGCACCTTACTCTGAGCGTAAGCTGCTAACACTTGATTGTGATTTGATATTTCTGTGAGCTGAGCTACTCATTCAGTGAGCGTTCAAAAAGCGGTTACTACTCATCCAGTGAGCGTTCAAAAGCGGGTGCTACTCATTCAGTGATCGTACATTGACCGTGACACTCGTTCTGTGATTTAAATTTGAACGTACGACACTCGCTCTGTGAGCGTCGCGCTACTTAGTCTGTGATTGGGACGTGAGCGTAAGTTTATTGTGCGTTAAATGTATGCCTTCCACAACGCATGCAATAAAATTAGGAACGGTAAGTAAGGCTCTCTCGCTCTCGCACATTGATAGAAGCGTGCACACAAACCAGAAAACGTCTTCGCTTATGCTTCGCTTGGTAGTCGCGACTCAGTCTATGCAATTCTCACAAAATCGTCATTTGATAATTGTTTTGAGATTTTTACTTTTTTTTTCAGCATCGAAAGCCAACGCTCACATTTCATTCATCCCCTACTGATTTTTGTGATACTTGATTTTTTGGTGAACAAAATTTGTGCTCACATTCAGATCAAGTGTCTGTGATTTTGTGATACTTGATTTTTTAGTAAAAAAAAATTTCGCTCACATTAAAATCATACTATGACGCTCACTTGTTACTTAAACGATACTTGATTGAAAACGTAGAGCTACTATACTTGATTTGATTTGATTTTTTTTAGAAGTGAACAATCATACTCGAGTATACCCATTGCAGTTCTCTGAAGCGTTCCTTATGAACATATCTATAAGTTTGTACACCCACTGAAGGGTATATTGGGTTTGCTAAAAGTATGTTACAGGCAGAAGGAGGCGTGGCATATATATACATATATTCTTGATCAGTATCAACAGCCGAATCGATAAAGCCATGTCCTTCTGCGTCTGTCTGTATTTACGAAAGGATCTCAGAGATAGTGAGAACTATAAGTTGAAAATTGGTCAGTATCGACCACATATTTAGTCAGTCAATACAAGTTTGTTTCCTTTTTTTGGTGCCGCGCCCCGTTTGCCCACACAGATTTGCATTTCTATATCAAACATTAGCAAACATTTCTTTCTAACTAGAACGTTATCTTGCTTTTACAATTTCGTTGTTAAAAGTTCATATTCATTAAGTAGAAATATACAAATGCTCACGATGGCTCAATATAAACAATCACAATAAGCATACTTTTTTTTTGCAAATTAAGAATTTTATTTAATATAACATTTTTAAATATTTTGTTTATAAGATAGAGTAGTCAAACTTTGACCAAAATTGGTCAGAAAGTTAAGAGCAATGGCGTAAAAATAATCTGCGAGTCTGGTTAAGATATCTGCAAAAAAAATAAAAAAGCTAATTTAACCAAGTAATATTTCGCAAATAATATGTCACGACATAAATAAAGTTGTTCGACATACGCGCGGCAATGCCAAACACATAATGTGAGAGTTTGGTTTTCATACTAAAACTATTTGACCACGAAATAAACCCCCTTCCACCCAAAAAGTCGTCTTATTGAACGATGATTTTATGAGATCTATGTATATTGTGTAAAAACTTAATGCGTGTAGGTCTAAATATTTGGCCAGGGCACAATGGAGTTAAAAGATCTATGCTGTATGAAAATTTTCATATTCCAAGGTCTTTTGTCATTCGGAACAAAGACAAACAAATACAAACGTTAATATATGCTTTGTAATTAGAAATTCCATTCCAACAAGAATAAACTTGAGTTACAATATCATCAACATCATGTTAAAATTAAATTGAAATTTTTTTCCGTTTACATTATTTTTGGGATTTAATGTTTAAGAAAATACAGAATTTAAGTAAGTAGAGGAGGGCAGCAAACAATATTTCATGACCGCTATACTTGTAAACAAAGTTAAGTCGCATGAATTCGAAAGAGACAGAGATAATTTATTATTTGTAGGACAACAAACATTTTGTTAATATTATAAAAATGTGCTACGTCCGGCAAATACCTAAAAGCTGAAATCAAATGCACTATCGTGATGCCCTTTAAGTGATGCACAATTTACCGAGCTTTTGGAAGATGTCTCAACCAACCTCGCAAATTATGTGTTTGCTGTCGTATTACACAGTCTATCGGACAACTGTCACTGTGATGGGCAGGCCACGCTTGCAACTATATACACTACCATTTGAACGATAGAGACCAGTTAGTCGATATTTTTATTTAATATGGTTAGCATTTTATAAGAAGTGGTAGGCAACGCAACACAGCTCAGGGTGTATTTTTTGATCTGTTTGCTAACGTGCCGTCCTTGGTAATATATATATGTTAAAATTTAGGTCATTATCTACTCCATTACTTACAAAATTTCAAAGAACCAGGTATTCATGAGAATACAGAAATGCAGAATGTTGTTTAAAGTTAAGTGCTTAGGATGTCAATTTATTGCTCTAAATACCTACATACGTCACATACATTATAAGTCCTCATTTCGCTCACTAATAACACCTTTCTAACTTAATCAACTTACTCCCAAGCAGCCGATAGGTGCCACGATTTCTTAATAAAATTAAAATACATTTTTGAAATGAATGCCGACTTATCGGATTTAACATAAGTGGTACATACGTATGCAAAATGTATTTATGAGTTGTAATGTAATTTTAACATGAACGTGTATTTTTCTTTTCTATTTGTTTATTGATAATACCATAAGTATTTAGTTATAGGGTTACTATCATTGCGGATGATTTCAGATAATTACAGACATTCATTTTATTTATTACTTTTGATTTTTGTATAAATTGTACATTAGAAATCATAATAAAAGTACAGTATTGTACATGCGCCTGTCATTTTGTGGCATGTATATGAAACGCATGTATATTGCATTTCTCATTCACATATAAACATATAAATTTATATAAATATTCGGATTTTAACATAACTTAAATGGCTGCTTCTTGTAATGTAAGTTTATTAACCAGAAAACATTCAAATATTAGATTTTGTAAGCATTCTCTTTCATTTTGACGCGTTTTTAAAGTTTGAAGAAATATTAAATTTTATGCATAAGACGAACAATTTTATTTTGTGTATTAATTCGTTTTTTTTTTTTTTTTTTTTTTTTGTTTTGTGTAAACAAAAATGTGTTACTCTGGATTTTTGAATTATGCGCTTTAATTTCTACGGTCTGAATACAACAGCGATGTTACGTAAAATCATAAACAAGATTTTCTTTTGGAGTTTCTATTCTTTTTGTATTAATTGAAAAGTATCCACTAAACTCAAAGCCTTTAAAATGTATATTCTTCGTTTTATCGTGTGATTTTGTGTGGTACTGCGTGCAATTATATTGTTTTAAATAACCTTAAAAATATACAATACATGATACAATTTTAGCGAATTCTTTGCGACATATTTGTCTATTCTTTTATTGACCGTTATATGGATGGTTGTTACTGCGCTACAATGGTGTTCAAAAATATAAACATAAATACATTTGGAATTTTAGAAGCTCATATGTGTCTTGTGGTCAAAAAGTAAATAAAATACATATGGAGTCGCGACCCTTTTGTCTACTTCTAAAGAAAATCATAACGAATTCGAAAAGTCACCCATTCTGTAACAAATTACGATGTTAATAATAAGCCGCTTATTGTATTTGCTTATTCAAACACAGTGAGTGCGGCTTGTTATGCAGTGGAGTGTTATACTCGATCATTACTTCTGTTAGTCTATATGTTAAGATTTCGTTAAACATTTATAAATTTTTTTTAGGTTTTAAAGTTAATTTTTCCATTTATTATTGTAGCTTATATGGCCGTCAATTATATATGTAAATAGTTTTTTTTTTCACTAATAAGTATGTTATTTAAATCATTCTTTTTGTTTGTATATAAATTAGGGACTTAAACGTTATAAGAAAAATGTTTTATAAAGTGTATTGTTTACTGCTTGTTTTTGTATTACATTAAATTTGTAATTACGCAACACTTTCATGCCTTTTATTTTCTATCCGTAATTTTTTGTAAATGCTTTAATTTTATTTGACTTTGCTTCATTAAGACCAACTTTCTGTCGTGTATGTAAATTTAAATGAAGACGTATAATTTTAAGATTTTATACCTGGAAAATTAAAGTGACGTGTCACTCGTAATTCACACACATAAGTCCGGATAATGCAGTATAATTACCATTATTCTCTAATATGTGCTCTCACAGTAATCAACAATGGTTTACACTTAATTTCATTTGACCAGATGTTGTCTCCGTCACAAAGTGTTTATGACTATACGATTTCAACTAACTTTACGTACTTTAAACTGCATATGCAACTGTTGCCGGCATTCTGACAACTCATCATAGGTTTTGTGTCGAATATTTCATTTACACTAATAATATTCTTGAATGTGTGTATGTCTAGTTGTATGCTGCTGGGTGTATGTCTGTTTTTTGGTTTGTTGTATAAGTTTAATAAGTATATAGCAATATAAATAATTTGTATATAAAGTTCTTCATTTTCTGTGGTCTAATGTTGCAGTCAACGCAGTGTTTGATCAATATCGCTGCTGAAAGTGTCAAGCGCATTAAACATATTCTCAGTTTTTTGTTTTTGTTTGCTTAACAACAGTAACAAATAACCACCGACGCCTACAATAAAGATGTTATATGTTGCTGCGTTCTTATTGTCGCTGCTGCAAAGCGCAGACAACGCGCAGCAAATACCACGTTGACTCTACCCCACTTATGCATTGTGCACAACACTTAGTTCCACACACGCAAGAACGAGTCCCAAGATCCTGTTGCGACTGCCATTCCATTTTCAGTGACCCCCAAACATGACACGCGATTATCATGGCCAGCGAGAATACCTGAGCGCTCTGCCTTCATTGTGTCCCATACATTACAGTTGAAATCGTCGTATCCCGCTAATAACAGACGGCCACTTTTTGAAAACGCAACTGAGGTGATACCACAAATGATGTTGTCATGCGAATACATAGCTAATTCTTGGTCGGCACGTATATCAAACAGGCGACAAGTAGCATCATCTGACCCTGTCGCAAAGGCTTGTCCATTAGGGAAAAAGGTGACTGCATTGATATCAGATTCGTGGCCTGGAAACGTTTGTTTGCATACGCATTCCCTAATGTCCCACAACTTCGCCGACGCATCACATGCACCAGATACAAAGGTTTTGCACTGTGGAGCCAGAGATAGGGCCATTACATCTCCCGTATGTCCCAGAAAAGAGTTAATTTGCAAGCCAGTTTCGATGTCCCATAGACCGCACGACATATCACCTGAGCTGGTTACAATTTGATTGTCGTCCAGGAAACGACAGCATGATAAATAGCCACCATGGCCCGGCAGCTCACGGGACACACGAACATTGCCTTCGCGTGTCTTTAAGTTATAGATTGAACACATGTTGTCGAGGCCACCGCAGGCTACGTAGCTTCCTGAAGGCGCGTATGCACAGGTCATTACCCACGATGAGCGAAGCGGTATAGCGTGAACTTTGTTAGTGGTATGAGAATCCCAAACAATAAGTTTACCATCTTGTGAGGCTGATACAAGATTTCTGGAATCATTGCCCCAGTGCATAGCATAAATTTTGGCCAAATGGCCGCGCAGTGTACGTCGCGTGCGCATTTGTATACGACCAATAGGTTCCAGTGAAGCGGCAGCCTGCAACAAAGAGGTGTCACAAGCGGCCTTTCTAGCATCTCGAATAGCATTCTTAAGAGATTCAGCTTCTTGTCTTAGACTGTCTAGTTCATTCATCTTATATTCGGCAATAGTTTCGCACTTTCTATAAGTTGTGTCTCCCTTTATCAAACTTGTTATCGGGCTTTATATTTTTAATTCGTTAAAAACTGAATTAAATGATCTGCAGGATTTCTGTTTTTAAAACTAAAACAAAGATTAAATTAGTGAAGAAAATTTGTAACTAGTTTGCTACTAAAACAAAAACTTACGGTTAAGACTATTTTTGATTGTAGTGCTTTCGTCAGCGTCTCCTGTTGATTTTCGTTTGTTTGTTGTTACTTTCATGTACGTTTACACAGAAGCAATGGTTTATTAGCTGGACCGAATTTAAATTTTAACTGTTGTTGGTGAATAGAGATGGTACATTATAATTTTTAATGCGTTTTATTTGTAAATTTTTTCTTCGCATACACACAATTTTAATTTGACGTACAGTTTAGTTTGATATATTTTACATATTTAAATATATACTTTAAAACAATTATATATATATATATATATATATATGTATAATATATATACATATTTTTTTTAAATATATATATACATATATTATAAATATATTTATATGGTATATATCTACATAAATAAGGTGAATATAGTTTTCAGTCCGCGCAAAATAGTTTTAAATATTCTAAACAAAAAAGCTTTTGTTCGTTCCTTTTAGGCGTTCGAATCCCAAACTTTACCATTGGCTACACCCTCTTTTTTTTATGTATGTATGTATGTATAATATATATTTAGTTTAAAGACTTATGTTGCTTGAATATATTCACACACGTTTTTCGTTTATATTTATTTATTCATTTATGCAACTTATCCATTTGTCACTAAAACTATCACATCTAAACAACTTTACAATTCTACAACACTTTTGAAAAATTTAACATTGGCTGTCCAAAGTAAAATTTTATTTTTCACTTTAGCCTCTTTGCTTGTTCGTTTGTTCCGCCCGAATTCTCCCGTGCTACCTTTCCCTTGGTTATTCGATTCGTTTTTTGGTACACCAAAATTGCAATTTTTGCACCCCTGCTGTCAATAGCAACGATTCTAATAGGAGAAAGCAGTACAGCCAGTGTACCGCTGTGACAAGTATTGGTATGTACGTCAGCAAAAGCAGACTAGAATGTAACCACATAGTAGCGGCACGACAAGCTAGATTAACGATGGTGACTATTTATCCCCTTCGCACCAATGGAAATTACGTTTCAAAGTATTAAGCACAAGAAAAAAAGTACAAGCGAAAAATCAATTAAAATCTTTCAATTATCTTAATTCTGCTAAAACACTAATTTATATTGTATCAAATCAAATTAATTTAAATAGAAGTCTCACATAAAATGTTTCCAACAATCTATTCACTCATAAGTGTGTGTATGTTACTTTATGTATACATATGTACAAAAGTACTTATATTAAAAATATCTCGGTGAACACACACCTTGCGATCACATTAAACTTTTCTTTCTTTTAAAAGTTTATGAGTCAACTTATGAACTGTTTAATATCTATATTCTTTATAAAATGTCAACTTGTCCTGATATTCGACTTTTTCCACAATATATCAATCTTGACACAACTTGTAAATTGCACTCTACAATTGGTAGCCAACACCTATTAGTACATGACTGCACGAACGACATCGATTTTTAATTCAATCGATACTTCTAACTTCAAATGTCAGCCGCGTTTACACGTAAGCAGAATTTCCAAAATTTAATGAGAGCTGTATTTTATAAACGTTACCAAAATATCTTTGATTATAAAAACGATCATATATATATTCAATTAATAACAAAATATAAAATAGTTAAACAAACGAATAAATAAACTGATGATATAAAAATATAACTTACAATTATTTTTTTTGTGTATTTAATATTGTCAGTATTACATTCCGATAATGCTGTAGAGCCCAAACAAGAAAATTAAGTTTAATTGAGTACATCCAAATGTATTAGATACATTCTATCCAATTCCATTTTGTTCCTAAATTTTATAACCGAAATTGACCCATTAGAAACAAAATCGTATATTCGAACTTTAACGTTTTAGCTATATTATAAAAATTAATTTAATACCACTATTGCTGAATATTCATTAAAAAATTCGTTGAACTCAACTGGTTGACTTCAAGTGGAAGGATTTTAAATAAATAACAAAATATCTTTTACATGAACAGTTGTGTTATTTAAAGACAGTTTTTTTCAGGGACCGTAATCATTATGAGTTATATTTTAAAAATCATAAAGTAATGATTAAAGTTACTTTTTACCGATTTTCTTCAAAAATAATCATTATTTTTGAGTAATTTATGAATAACTTAACCCTAACGATTATATTTGATCAAAATAAATAAAAATCGAAAATAATAATTAAAAATGATTTTTATTTTTTTCGCTCAAAATAAAACTCAACAGTAACATACATTCTGTAAAATACTTCTCACCAATGTGATTGCAAATTCTTTTTCTATTTAGCACCCCCGCAAACCCCACACACGTTTATTAATTTTTGTAATTAATATAAAAAAGTTTAATTAACTAAAAATTAACCCTTTTCAGAAGCCGTATGTTATTGTTGAGTTTTATTTTGAACGAAAAAAATAAAAATCATTTTTAATCATTATTTTCGATTTTTATTTTGTTGATCAAATATTATAATTATGGTTAAGTTTTTCATAAATGACTCAAAAATAATGATTATTTTTTAAAAATTCGATAAAAATCAGAAATTTAAAAATCATTTCAAAAATGCATAGATTATGCAATAATAATAATTTTGGCATACTAGATATATTTGTAGGTCCGTTGCAAGTGAATGATTTTTTTATTTAAAAATAAAAAATAATCATTAGTTGCGGTCCCTGGTTTTTTTTATAAGTTGATCATCAATCATCAAAATTTTTTTTAAGGATAAATTAATTCTTTTTAGTTGTCACACTAAACTCTCACAGTATGTGTATGGTATGGTATTATCTATGACCTTACAAACTTTTGATAAAATCAAGGAACTATATAATACCAGCATAATACCCGCATCTTCGCTTGCGTTAGAAATTGTGAAAATTAAGGATGATTGAAGAAATGTATACATGCTTAAAAATATGTATATTTTTAACGAAAAGCCAATATTGCAAAAAATATTTCTTATTTTTCAATTTTGTTTTATTTTGTGTTTTCTTCAATAGGAATATTTCACAACTGACAATGCAATAAAAAAGTCCTGATCAATACAACAATTATGTGTACTGATATGTATTTATCATTGCTCAAATAAAACAATGTAATATTTTTAGTCTTTAATGACATGTAATATTTATATATAGATGAAATCATCAGCTACTGAAATACTTCTCTATATACCACATTTTTATACCCTCTGAGTTTGTTTTTCCATGGGGGCAAGAATTATTAAGTCGTTCTCAGAGCTAACTCTTAAACCAGCAATATTAAATTAACCATAAGAAAAACAATCATCTCTCAGATCTAGTCCTGCCAACTTTGATGTTTGTCTCTTAGAATGAATGCAGTTTCTCCTTTAGTACAACCAGTAAATACTATGGCTGCAATTCCATAGTTATTGAGAACATATTATTTGTAATCCAGATCCATTACAAAGTTTGCGGCATCGTTTCTTGCTGTTAATATAGCGCGCTCAGATACCAATCTAATGACTTGACACATATATTGAAAATATCTAAAAATATTTTGGAAATAAGCTCTTCGAAAGTTGTAATAACAATTTCCAAAAACAAAATTTCAAAGATATTAGAGAGTAGAACTAAAAGCTTTATAGTTAACATGGTTAACATGCTCAGTTTGTGGCAAAACATATTGCTGGAGTTATGAAGTCAGTTGATATCCCTGAAGAAGACAAATGATTTATGAACTTGTTGAATCGATATTGAACAACATTGACACCGGTTTCTTGTGCTGTTTCTCAGGAAATACCCTCGGCCCAGGAAGATATATCTTCAATTCCTTGGCAAAAAGTTGCCTCTAAGAAGCGTGGCCATAGTTCACCAGTGAATTTTATTTATGAATGCTTGGATATACCTGAAAAACTAACTTTAACATCTTTACAACCTGACGTACCTATATTACCTGATTTACCATCTGAAGCAATTAGAAAGCCTATTAAACCTAGGCCTATAAGCATTCCAGGAGTAACAGATATTGTGGCTATGGAGGAATCCTTGAATAGTGCTGTATCTCCTGATTCCTATGAGTTTAAAGTGGCCCGTTCAGGTATGCTAAGAATTTTTGCGAGCGATGCTGATTCACATCGACTAATTACACGTAAACTTTCAACTCTGGGAGTACAGTTTACTCATTTTTGTCTGGCAGAGGACAAGACGTTTCGTATTGCTGTTAGAAACTTAGCTGCTTCTACTCCTATCAACTTAATTGAGGACGCTTTTAAGCTTCGTGGTCATGATGTGGGTTATGTTTATAACCCAAAAACTAAACCTATTTGAAATGATCAACCGAACCTTGTTGGAATGAATATGTGGTTTGTTAACCTCAAACAAGCTGCCAATAAAAAAGAAGCCTTGAAGATTGTGAAAATTGGTTGTCAGAGAGTCACGGCAGTAATAATAATGTAAGACAATGTTATAGGTGTTTCGAATTTGATCATACACATAATTATTGTATGAAGAAACCTAAGTGTGGTCGATTTGGCCAAGATCATGCAACATTTTCAAGTATATGTCAAGCGAAGTCAGTGAAAGATTTTATTCAAAATATGTCCTGTTTTTCAAAGGAAATTTAATTCACGGGTTTCTACTGTGAATACAGCTCCTATACCAAATCCTACTGATTTTCGTCAAAATATTCCGCCAGCACTGACTATTGCAAGTCCTTTGCTAATGTACTTAGAGGAAGTCTTGGTGCTTCGTGCTGAAATCAATATTACTAACTCAATTATCACATAATCTTCCCTCGCACTTAATAAAACGGTAGTGAACATTCTAACAGATATACAAGAGCTTCGTACAGCTCAAGGACTTAAGCATTCCCGTATGCCTTTTATTAAATAATGGACTCTAATCTACGCCTCGGACTTTGGAACGCTCGTAGTGTTTTTGTTAATGCAAACGAGCTTACAAATTTTTTTACCAAACACGATATCGACATTATGCTTATTACGGAAACGCACCAATAATGGTTGGCACTCCTGCATATTTGCCTCCAGCCCTGCAATGGAATCATACTGAATTTTCCTCCCTTCTTGAACAATTGGGACAAAAATTTATTTTTGGCGGAGACTTTAATGCTAAGCACAGGCTCTGGGGAAACTCGTGCGGATAGACGTGGTATGGCTCTACATGACGCGTTATGCTGTGATGCGTCGCAAGTCTTGGCGACTGGACAACCTACTTATTTCCCATTTAACCGGCGCAGTTCACCTTCTCAAGCTATTTACTTTGCATTACAGAAGAGTTTGAGTTATCATCGAATCATTTGCCACTTTTAGTGAATCTATCAGTGAGTGTGCAGCGTATTAAGAAAAAGGGTTGCCTGTTGCCTCCTGGATCGGACATCGCTTTGTTCAAAACCAATCTGAGTTTTTTGACGAATAACAATATGATAATTTCCTCGCCAGCGGATATTGATGATGCTATATTGCTTTTGGACAAAAATATTAAATTGGCAGCGACAGTATCCTCCTCATGTTTGACTGAATCCCCTACTTGTCCTAAATTGCTATCATCATCTCGTCTTGATAACCTGTTGTATATTAAGAAAAGATTGAGGAAGGAGTTTATTCGAACTCATGACATTGATATTGACAGGATATATAGACGCATTTCTAACCGTGTAAGAGAAGAACTGGTTCGCCTTAAGCAGCTTTTTGTTGATCACCTATTGGAATCTGTAACCAAATTTGCCTTATGGACAGAGCTGTTAAAAAAAGCATTCGAATATAAAATATATAACAGCTCTTAAGTTGCTCCCTTTTAAGGTAGTTCTAATCATATTGAAAATTTTTAACGTTGCATTACAAATTGGCTATTTCCCTAACTTCTGGAAAAAAGCAAAGACTAGACAAGCTAGACTCGTATCGGCCGATAAGCTTGCTTCCTGAGTTTGGTAAAATGCTTAAGCGATCTATTTTACTAAGCATGAGGGAATTTAAACTGTTTATACGTGCTATTCCCAAGTTTCAATTTGGTTTTAGGTTGCAACATGGTACTCCGGAACAACTTCATCGGGTTTTTAATTGTATTTTGGATGGGTTTCACGCTAAGGAGTATGTATTAGCTGTTATATGGATATTCAACATTCTTTTGACCGTGTGTGGCATGAAGGTTTGTTGTCCAAAATTAAGAAGTTGTTTAATCCACAGCTGTACAATATTCTGGCAAGCTTTCTGAAGGATAGAACCTTCCAAGTTGTCCAAGATGGATTTTATTCCTCCCTTAAGGAAATTGTGGTAGGTGGGCCTCAAGGCAGCGTTTTGGGCCCAACGCTATACATTATATTTACATATGACATTCCAGAGAAAGTCTTTTAGTTGCTACTTTTGCGGACGACACTGCTATTCTATCCAAACATAGCTGTACATATGAAGCTACTGACAATTTACAGAAATATTTGGCTTTGTTTAAAAAATGGACAATGGACTGGAATATTGGCATTAATGTGGAATAATGTTCCATGGTCACCCATACACTACGGAGGGATTCATCACCTGCAATTTTTTTTTGCAACGAACTTATTCCCCAAAAAACCTCGCAAAAATATTTGGGAATCTTCTTGGACAGAAGACTGACTTTTGGTCGTCATGTTAATTATGTAGCTAGGTCTATGACGCAAAAAGCAAGGAAGATGAGTTGGCTGCTTAATCCATGCAACAAACTTTCATTGAGAAACAAATGCAACATTTATAAATGCATTATTGCCCCGATTTGGAGATATGCCATCCAAGTTTATGGAGTTGCCTCTAAATGTCATCTTAACAAAATAACAATTGCGTATAAAAAAAAAAACTCGATTTTTTGTGAACAAAATTTACGCTCACGTTAAAATCATACTATGATGCTCACTTGTTACTTAACCGATTCTTGAATGTAAATGTAGAGCTCCTATACTTGATTTGATTTAATTTCTGTAGAAGGGAACAATCATACTCGAGTATACCCGTTGCACCTCATAGATAATATGTAGAGTTGTATTTAAATTCATTCATTCATGTATCTTCAATTTAACTTTCTTTTAATCAAAAAAATATTATCTATTTTGTAAGTTTGAAAATATGAATTGAATATATTCTACTATTTTTTTTATTAAATTATATTTTGTTTTCGAAATTGACTGATGTTAGTTTCTATTTTGTAAGTTGAAAAAGAATTGAATATTGAGTGATATTATTTAGTTATTGTGTAAGATACAAAAAAGGAATGATTATTGACTTAAATTTTTGATTTCATTATATTTCTTCGGTACTATTTATATAAATTAATTAAATAATATATGTTTTCTGAGAAAAAAAATTAACGAGTTTAAATTTTTGATGGTATCATCGAGAAAAACCATCGATGGAAAAACCATCAGGTACCGCAACTATCGATGGTTTCCCAGCTATCATTTAAGATATTTAAACCAAACTTACGCTGTATGTGTGGGGTATTATTTTTTATGTACATTTATTCTGACCGACTAGGTTTGAGTCTAAGAACCACATCAGTTTTTCCTGTCAAATCTGAGGGTTTTGAAATACCAATTGCTGAAACAATTCTAAAACAGCGGGCAGCAGGAATTCTGGAATTTTTAAATATAAATAGCTTTGTATACGTATTTTCTACTAAAATAATATATAATTTTTAAGTGATTTAAAAATGGTGAGATGTTCATTGTGGTTGAATTAAAACGTTCAGTAAGTAAATTTTCGATAACGAACTAAGTGGAACTGACTGAACTAGAATATAATAGTTAAACTAGAATATGGAACCAGTTTGTTCCAATAGTTCTATTGATCCAGTTGATTTAATAGAACTCTAGTTCAGAGTTCGATTGCCATAACAACGAATCATTTGTGTAAACTTAAAGTAACAATGCCAAAAGAATGCAAGAAAAAATACCGGGGTGTGTGTCTTGACAGCGACGAATTGAAAACATGGCTGTGAAAAGATATCAATGTTTCTACAAAGGGATATTGTAGTTATTGAAAGGGCAGTATAATTGCTATATTAGGCAGTTTTCGCGGCAATGCCAAAAAAATATTTAAAAATGATTGGCACCATAAGAGCATATGATAAAAATAATAACTATTGTGAAAAGGATGAACTAATTAAATATCTATAAAATTAAGCTCTTAAAGGAAGGCAGAAAACAAGCTTTTTTTTTTTAGATGGTTTCTACAAAATTTCAGCTTTTTTTGTAGTATCATCCCACTAAAATAGCTTTTTTTGCTCAACAAAAGTTGACTACACTGTATAATACATACAGTTGTTTCAAAGCAATTAGCATCGTAAAAACTGCCGACAATAAGTCAATTTTTCTTGTGGGTTCCGTTTTGTAAGCTTCATGGTTGTGGAATATGTTACTATTAAGATCGGATTACATAAGAAATCCCGTTAGTTTAGTCTCTTTTTTTTTAGTTGACGTTGTTTTTTGGAGGTGGTAAGAGCTACAAGTTCTAAGTTGGTCAGTATCGATCACATATTTAGTCAGTAACCACCCAATATGTAAACTTTAGTATTTGTTGTAGAGGTGGAGAACTATCGATGGCACTATCGACACTATCGATGGTTGGTCACTAACGAGCCACAATCGATAGCAGCAGACATGTTCGATAGTGGCCCGAACACTATCGATAGTGCCATCGATAGTTGGCGTCTCACTTCGCAATAAAAATTTGCGCGCGTTAGTTCTGTGCAAAAACAATAATAAAATCAATATGGATCGCTTTTTAAGAAAAGATATGTTTCATGTATTATACATAAGTATTTCGATCGATAATGTGTTGAATTTTAGGTAAACGTCAAGTATCTCCCACACTTAGTGCTTCAAGCGCTGACAAGCATGAATGCGAATGCACGAGCACAGATTCCGAAAAAGATTCTGTACAGCAGAGTTCAACCAAGAAAAGTAAAATTTCCTATGTCTGGAAATATTTCAAAAGATCCGACGACAGAAAACTTGCAAAATGCCTTGACTGCGGCAAGGAGTACAAGACAAGCGGTAATACGTCAAACTTGCACGATCACATAAAAAGATTTCATCCTGGCTTCCAAATGAATAAGCCAGAATCCAACACACCAGCTGTACCTGCAAACAGTAACGACATTGCCTCTTCAAGCAGCAGTTCTAGGTCGAGCGTGCACTCTTTGACGCCATATTTTAAAAGAGCTCCCATGTAAGAGCCGAACTCTAAGCGAAAGATTGAAATTGACAATGCCTTAACAGAGATGGTTGCCAAAGATGTTCAGCCCTACAATATTGTAGAAAATGAAGGGTTTGTGAAGTATACTTATGTTTTGGATCCGAGATATAAACTGCCTAGCAAGACACACCTAAGAGATGTGCTAATGCTGAATCTGTTTAAGGAAACTTCAACGAAGTTAGCAGTAATATTTGAAGACGTTTCGGATATCTCAATAACATGTGACTTGTGGACATCATGTGCCAATGCTAATTTTTTGACTGTGACGGGTCACTTTGTACACAATTACGAATTAAAAACAGCATCTTTGGCTACAAGAAAACTGTTGACCACTACCAATCACGGATCGCAAAATATTGCAGACACCTTGCGAAAAATATTAAATGAATGGAAGATCTTAAATAAAACGGTGTGCATCGTAACAGACAATGCCAGCTCCATGCTTAAAGCATGTGAAATATTGGAAATACGCAATCTGCCATGCTTTGCACACACAATTAATCTAGTGGTGCAAGATGCTTTAAAAGTTGACGATAATTTTTTAAAAGACTTATTCACTAAGTGTAAGTCAATTGTCCGATTTTTTAAGCAAAGCACAATAGCGTGTGAAAAATTTAAATTAGCTCAAGAAGGCTCGGCTTTAACTTTACTAAACGAAACACCCACGGATTTTAAAACGAACGATGCTATTGCCAAAGTATTGTTAGCAACAACCGGTGCATTGCACCCGTTTACCGCTGAGGAAATACTTGTACTAAAAGACATTGAAAAAATATTGTCTTTCTTTCAACAGACAAGTGAAAAAATTTCTGGAGGAAAATATGTGACAATATCTTTAATTATACCCATGGCATATGGACTTTCCCGCAAAGTTCAAAGTGTTTTGCTAGAAACTTCGCAAGGAAAAATTATGCAAAGCATTTTATTGGATTCAATAAAGAAACGCCTTTACATTTATGAGCAAAGGACAGTCTGCAGGATGGCTACTTTATTGGATTCACGCTTAAAAAAAAAAGGATTCCAGCACAGTTCTAACGCTGAACAAGCATCCAAATTATTTGAAAATGAACTGGTAAATTTTGCAGTGAAAGAATCCGCAATTGATCTGCCCGTCGTTACGGAAACTATCTCCCAGGACACATTGTTCGATTTTTTAGGTGAGCAATCGGTAAACAAAAAAAATAACGATGCAATTTTAACCAAAAGGCAATATCTGGATAGGGCAATTGCTAGCCAAGATATCGACCCTCTTTTATGGATCAAGGTATGTATAAAAAACGAATTAAAGGTTCTATATAATTAAATATATTGCTTTTATTTCAGGTGAATCAAAGTGACTTTCCGTCAATAAAAAGTCTCTTTTGCAAATATCTTTGCATTCCCGCTACGTCCGTTGAATCGGAAAGAGCATTCAGCAAGGCGGGCCAATAGTTTCAGAGAGGCGAACCCGTTTGAAGGAGGAAAATATTAATACTCGTTTGTTCCTAAACCAAAACTTTTGGTTAAAATAAACAAATATTTGTTGCTAAACCGCAAAATTTTTTTTGTAATTTCGGGCGATAGTATCGACGACTATCGATGGCACTATCGACACTATCGATGGTTCAAAATTAACTATCGTCGAATATCGATGGTGCCCACTATCGATAGTTCTCCACCTCTAATTTGTTGCACCGCAGAAATAACGTTGAAGAACCAAATATAAGAAACGGTCTGCTTTAACGACAAACTGTCAAGAATTCTGACATACAAGGATATAATGTTGACAGCGCATAGGATGTGTAATTTGTGGAGAACTACACGAATCCGCTTAGTGATTAGAAAACAAAGATGACCTCAGCAAAACAAGATGCAGAAATCGCGATGCAAATCATTCAGCTACCTACAGAGGCTGTCCAATGTACAAAGAACTTAAGACGGTCCTACTACTTTCTTATCATCAAACAAAAGCGTGACATACGCAAGCGCTTTAAAATCGGTACTGATGCCTCCTAATACATCGCTGCATTTAAATGTGAAACAAGACAACAAGTTACCGGAACATACTGAACATACTGGCCAACAGATACCACAAAAGTACCCGACCTGATTGACTTTACAGTAACAAAAATATATATCATTTGTCTTTATATTGCATCGAGCAAACTGCCAAAATTGTATGGTTTCTGAACTATTTGCCAAAAAAATGTATTTTTTCCGAGGTATGCCTGATTTTTCGCTTATTGTAGGCAAATGCGCCGTGGAGTCAAAAAAGGAAACAAGCATATACTGACTGACTAAATATGTGATCGAAACTGACCAACATTGAACTTGTGGCTTTTACCGTCTCTGACATCCGAGCAAAATTTTACCAGTACCCGAAGGCTAAAAAAATTTTGCAACCCGAGGGCAACTCGCCTGCCCGAAAATTTAGAACAAAATTTTAATGAAAAAAATTTTTTATTGCTTATGCTGTCTTCAAAACATTACAAATTTTTATACAGAAGCAGCTATTAATATATTAATCACTTATTTTTAAGAAAAGGCGCGTTATTCCTAAGTTTTAAAACTTTTTAAATACGATTGCTTGTAATGAAGGTGATCGATTCCAACTTGGCGGTGGCCGGTGGATGAGCAGACCGATATATTAAAAAAATTTAGAGAAACCCAAGGATCTACTGGTAAAAGTTAAACATCTTAAACATCTAAAGAAACTTGCCATAACTAACAAAGAAATAAATGAGATAAAAACTCCCGCTCATATATAAGTATATATTATACGATGTGTCTTTAGCTGCTCTCGCTGATCCCAGTTACCCGGACCCATCCTGTGGAGTCGAGGAAGAGCATCAGATCCTCTAGTCGCGTGTTGGCGAGACTGTCCAGGTCTTCGTATAAGGTACCCCGAGGAATCGGGATTTTCTTCTACTAGGTGGGGACAGCAGCACAAGAGGTGTTAAATGCTTTATTTCTCCTCTTCATTACCGAAACTGCGGCAGAAGTCCTGTGACTGTGCACCATACCTTTGAGCCATACGGCCGATGGAGCAGTGCACCGTTAGGACTCATCTGTATCAACATCCTCATCCGATTCTTGTTAAAGTGTAGGAGTTGGGATGTTCGCTTCTGGTTGTATGATGGCCAGAGCGCCTTCAAGACCAGACAGCCCAAGGAGGCAGTCCAGCGTCTATCTGTCATGATTCTAACAGTCGTCGGACATTTCGTTACCCATCATACCTGTGTGACCTGGCACCCAAACGATCCTAACAGACCGTTGTTTGTTCATTGCCCTGATTTGTTTTAGTGCCCTCACTGTGTTGTGAACAAGTTTGCTTTTAGTGGTGATGAAGGTCAGAGCCTTGATTGCTGCCTGGCTATCGACATAAACAGATATGTTTCTTGAGACATCTCCCAAGGTGGATATTAGTTTTGCCGACTGCCAGACCGCGTAAATTTCTGCCTAAAACACAATACACCAGTTCGGACGATGGAATGAAAGTTGTGTGGGTGGTACTTGTGAGTAGTCCCGAGCCCCTGTACCTTCCTCAGTCTTAGATCCGTTTCTGTAGATTGATAGTTCGTTTCCCCTTAAAGGAGTTTCAAACTGCCAATTATTTTCTCGGGAATGACGGTATTGAAAACGTCATCCCATTTAAATTCCATCAGCATAGGTTCTCACCCTGCATCCTTCATTTTTCAGTCTGACTCAGTCAGCAGACTGTTTAGCAGTAGGTTCCACAGCAAGGGGAATATGACTCCCCTTTTGGGTGTTCCTCTCGTGGCTTTCCTCCTAACTGTTGCCGTACAGAGAGTTCAACATCCCACAACTAAGCAAGTTGCTAGGCCAGTGGGTGATCAACGGGTGCGAGCTGATTTTGACCAGTGCGGCCGTTATCGGCTCGATCCTTACATTGCTAAAGGCACCCTCGATATCGAGAAAAGCCGCCAACGCAAACTCTTTTGTCTTAAGGCCCAATTCGATGTCACTTACCACCTCATGCAGTGCTGTCTCAACTGATCTACCTTTGAGATGAAATGTTGAGAGCTATTGAAAGTCCGAGGAGTGAGTTTTTCTCTTAAGTGTAGATACAACAGTCGTTCATTGTTTTCAGTAAAAAAGATGATAGACTGATGGGTCTATAGTCTTCGGGTGAGCAGTGGTTTTTCTTTCCAGCTTTGGGAATGTATGCCACTCTCACTGCTCTCCAAATTAATGGGGTACAACCTGGCAGAATGCACCCTCTGAAAATTCTTGTCAGCCATGGCAATAGATCATTGCACGTGGGTTGAAGCATAGCTGGTCTAATACCGTCCGGTCCCGCCGACTTGTAGGGTTTGAATGATTTGATGGCCCAGGATATTTTTTCCTAATTTATTATACCAGTGATGAAGGTCTCACCACTCATGGAGGCCGAATCCTTAGGTGTCTGGTCGAGAGTGAGATCACAGTCTTCATCCTTGACCTCTAGACACCCTGGAAAGTGAGCTTTCATGAGAAGCTCTAGAGACTCTTGGCTCTTCTTGGCGTAGTTGCCTTCCTGGTCGCAAAGTAGACCAGGCTTAACTGGATCTTTCGCCAGTATCCTTCGAAGATCTTCGCAGAACTTTGCCCAAGAGTATCTCTTAGCTTTTCTACATTCTTCCTTATCAGTCTTAGTTCCGTTGTCCACCAGGCTTGTCGCTTGGACTCTAGAGCTCGACTGATAGGGCAGGATTTGAGAAAAGCTTTACAGAGTCCACCCGTAACGGTTTGGGTTGCTTTCTCAAGTGTGCTCGTTGCTGTCCCATTGGGTCGTTAAGCAGGAACTCCCTAGCATGTCTTGAGAATTCGGCCCAGTCCGTTCGTTTGGCGTTCCTGAAGGTGGTTCCTTATCTTGGGGCCACCTGAGCTCAAATCGTATCCTGTAGTGATCCGAGAAGCAGCACTCATCGGATACACGCCGGCTGTCTATGGTGAGGGAGTCGCTATTGGTCGCTAAAGTGATGTCAACAACCACTGCTCGACTCTTGTTGCGGAAAGTGGGGTGATCAACCTGATTGCACACTACAAGACTCGAGAACAGTACGAATTCTTTGCAATTTCGTGTTTATATTTGGCATTCCCCACAAGGTGTGGTGAGCGTTTGCATCGCACCCCAAGACCACATCGGTGCCCTCCTTCATCGCATGCTGAATAAAGGCCTTGACGCTATCCGAGAGCGGTTCTTCTTCTTCATTTGTGTTAAGTCGTTACTGCTGCAACGAGAGGAAAAGAGAACAATAAGTCTAGCTCTTACCACGATATAGGTTCTTGACTTTGCCACAGTCTGTGCGAGAAGGAGGTGATATCCGCGGGAGCTCAGTCCTCAAACCCTATCACTCATGATCCAGGGCTCCTGGACGAGTGCCACATCAACTCTTTCATTGTCCATAAACCGTAGTTTTGTTGTGCTACAACAAAATTAAATTTAGTCTCTCGAAGTTAGCTACAAGCCATTCCGTCATTAACAGCTCCTGCTGGCCTTGTAAAAAATCTACACAGCATAATGAGCGACGAGATGTTAATGCAGTACAAAACAATTTCAAACTTATGTATGGTTCTTTTTCGTAAATTCTACGTGTATTTTTTAAAAATGTTTCAATTAATTCAAAAAATGTTTTTATTTCAGACGCAATCCCCTGTAAATTTACACTCTGGGTCTGCTGATTTTCAACTTAGAAAGACGTTGGGGAGAAATAATAATAATATTAATGTGGGTTGGTGATTAGTTAGATCCCTAGACAACAACGAGTAATAAGCCAAACAACTAAACCAAATAAACCGGCAGTAACTGGAAATTAGATGAACAGAGCGAATTCAATCAAGAAACGAATTCGTACCAAGATGAACAGATGAATACACAAAACTTATGACGAGCGAAGCCAATAGGCAGTTGAAATTGGACGCCAGACGGGAGAGTTGTGTTTCAGCTCAGACGACGAACAGTTTTATATTTAATGTATTTCACCACTACAGTTAATTTGTTTAATCCAAATAAAAACCCCACATTTTGGAGGCTCATCCGGGATTTGGACTTTTTCTTGAGTAAAAAGAGAGTAATTGGTGGTGGTGAAGGTATAAAGACGGTAAAACTGTAAAACGACGCGGTTATTAAGAATTTTGAAAGTGTAAAAATAAATAGACGATTTATTTTTATGCAAAAATGACGTGTTTAAATGACGTAATTCCGAAAAACCTACGAGGAGCGACGAAAGCAAGCATTTGTGCGCTGCACAAATTCGTGTTTGAACATGATGGAGATCGAAACAACAGAAGCCGTTTACGAGAGTGGTTTCGAGTACGACGAAAACGATGCCAGATCGTGATTTAATTTTAATATGCGTATGGTATACACATAAGCGATGGCCCAACAACAAGAGACGGCGCGGATCGACCGCGCAGCGACGCACAACATCGCTGTTATGACGCAGCAAGCACGCCGCTTTGCCATGAGTTTTCGCGACATAGAGGATTCAATTCGTGTCTTTAATGGTTCTGATGAAATAGCTGTCGAGCTATGGGTAGCAGAATTTGAATATCAAGCCGAATAATGCGTTGGAATGAATTGCAGAAGCTAATTTTTGCAAAAAAAGTCGCTAAAAGGAGTTGCCAGACTGTTCATTTTGAGTGAGAAGTACATCAAGTGGGGTGCGTTGAAAAGTGCGCTATTAAGTGAATTCAGATCAAGAGTGAATAGCAAACAAATACACACAGTGCTGAGCGAAACAAAACGACGATCAAAGGAAAGTACTCTTGAGTATTTTTATCGCATGAGAGATATTGCAGCGAGGGGCAATGTAGAAGACGAAGCACTGATGCAATATATAATTGACGGCGTTGACGAACTTGCATTAAATAAGTCGATTTTCTACGGTGCAAGAATTATGAGTGACTTTAAAATGAAATTGAATGATTATGAGAAAATAAACGAGAGTAAGAAAATGAGTGAGAGGGCAGAAAAAGAAAAGAAAACGCAAACTGGACAAAATTCGCAAATTGGAAACAAAAAAGACATAGTTTGTTTCAATTGTGGTAAGAAGGGACATTTGTCTAGTAGCTGCCAAAGTATTGCAAGAATTGCAAAGATGAAAAACAGCATAATGAAACACTAAACACTCGTGTTCTCAAAATCAATGACGAAATAACATCAAAAGAGGTTTTTTTGAATAATGTGAAGTGCATCGCACTGTTTGATACCGGCAGTAAATTTAATATTATCCGGAAAGACTTGTACGACGAAGTGAGAATGCCAAACTTGATACCGTGCAAAGTGTGTTTGATCGGTTTTGGAGATGAGCAAAATGCTGGCAGAGTAAAGCCGATTGGTCAGGCAGATCACAAAATAGAAATTGACGATGAAGAGTATGCACTAAGATTTTATGTGGTTGATCTAAAGTTTATGGACACAAAGTTGGTAATTGGAATAGAGCTTTGTTTGTACGCAGAAATTTCGTTTAATTGTAATGGCGTAAAAGTTCGCAAGACGTTGGTCCAGAACACCGAATATGAAGAATTGTCCGTAATGAGAATTGACGCAGTGGTGAATAATACTGATCTTGACTTCAACCATAGATCAAGCGAGGTAGCACAAAGCGAAGTGCGCAAGTTAATCTTAGAGAAGACGAAGTCGACGAATGTTGTAATGAAAATTGTACCTAAAGGCGAAATTTTCTCAAGGCCACTACGTTGTGCGCAAGCTGAGGCACGCATAATAGAAAATCAAATTGACGAATGGATGCAGAATGGAATAATAGAGGAAAAAAGAAAAGCGACGGCACCCCACGACATCCACTAATGTGCAACCGCAAACAAGAAAATCAGAAAGATCTGCTGCACCCCCTGCAAAAAGACGACGTACCACTGCAGACGTTACGTTAATTTCTTGGGTCCGCTAGAGTCGAATAGCAAGAACTATAAGCACGTCTTAGTTGTGATAGATGCCTTCACGAAGATTTGCTGGTTATACCTGACGAAGTCAACGGCATCCAATGAAGTCATAGCGAAGTTGAGTAGCCAGAGCACAATTTTCGGAAACCCTTCTCTTATCATTTCAGATCGAGGCGCAGCGTTTACTGGATAGGATTTCATACAGTTTTGCGAAGACGAAAACATAAAACTGATAAAGACGACCACTGGGCTCCCACGAGTAAACGGACAGGTGGAGAGGCTACATGCAGTTATCTTTTCCGTGTTGGCCAAGTTTAGCATAGACGACCCTCCGAAGTGGTACAAGCACGTTAACCAAGTGCAACAAGCGATTAACTCGACGTACACCAGAAGCAACGATACCACACCTTTTGAGCTTCTGATGGGTACCAAGATGCGTACCAAAGATGACCAAAATCTGCAAGACTTGATCCAGAAAGAGTTTGTCATTGCATTTTCTGACGACCGCAATGAGCTGAAGGCGAAGACTCAAATTTTGAATCTTCAGACGGAAAACAAGAAGACTTACAATTTACGAAGCAAACCAGCCAGGCAGTAAGACGTTGGCGATCTAGTTGCCATAAAGAGAACGCAGTTTGGAGGCGGACTTAAACTTAAGCCAAAGTTTCTGGGTCCGTACAAGATTGTCAAGGTAAAGCAGAACAATGCTTACGATGTCGAAAAAGTTGGCATCCCCGACGGACCAAAGCACTCTTCTTCATGTGCACAGTACTTAAAGCCATGGGCCACGTTAGACGACGAAGATAGCTACGATGCATTCGAGGCGGATGCATAAGCAGGATGGCCGGATGTGGATTGGTTATTAGAGTTTCAGCTCAGACGACGAACATTTTACATTTAATGTATTTCACAATTAATTTGTATAATCTAAATAAAAACCCCACATTAATACAAGTTATTTATGTAATAATTGTTTTAGTAGTAAAATAATTGTTTTATAAGTAATTTAAATTGGGTTTCATAAAGCGCTGGTCGAAAGACAATCCCTACATAACCAAAGCCCTTTTATATTTTACTTGTTCGTCCTTATCAAGACAGAATAGAATCTGAGCAGAACCAATTCCAGCTCTTTGCTCTAAGGGACCTTAACTGGAACCCTAACATCCGGTTGCCTCTCTACCGTAATAGACTGTTACTAATTAGTCTATCGTCTTTGTCTGATCGCAGAACCATGCTTAGTATAATGTTATTGCACAAACTAATCAATGGTGAAATTAACTAATCCGATAGTGTCCAACCATCGATAGTGCCACCGATAGTTTTCCACTTCTAACTCGCTCCACTACTGTTTGCTGTCGTTTACTTTGTCCTCTACTCCATTAATCTTGTTTGAGATTATAGGCTTGAATAGACATTTGACTGTAATTCAAAATAAATCGACTTTAAATGATTTTTTTGGAAGACAAGAAATTTTCTGCCAATGCAAGTGAATGTATGCAGTTGTATGTACCGTGCATAGGTGTGCCGACCAGCACACTAATCTAAAAACTAATTGATAGAGTTGGATTCTGAATACAAATTAAATTTTGCTTTAATAATTACAATATCTAATTAGTGCAATATGCCAAAGTTCTAAATGACATAAGTTTCCGCTAGAGCAATCGAGTTTTTATCGCGACAAAATTAATTTTGCTTCAGGAAAGAGATATGTTTAATTCCCAAAGGTTTATCGATGGTAATGCAACCAATTAAAATTGCTATTTTTCAAAATTAAGGCAAACACTTGAATGTAAAAATTTCACAACGCACTATGGTAAAAAAAAGGTGGATTTTTTGGCATAAAGACCAATTTTAAAGCTAGTGCTTTCAAACTTTCAACATATATTTTAAAATTAATATAAAATTTTAAATTGGCCCATGGATCAATACCCTACCATAGAACCCCAACAAAAATCAAGAATGAAAAATTCAGTCGGGCATCCCGACCGAGTAATACTCTCTGAGCTTCGTTTTCAATTATATGAGCTCAAATTGGAGTTACTGCTGCAATAAGCATCGCACAGCTTGTATAGATCTTTTAAACTTGTAGTTCATGACGATACCTCAAAAAGTGTTGAATTTTTATACCCTCTGAGGGGTTTAATTTGTTTTATCACTTCTTGTGGAAAGCTTCTTTTTGCTTTGCTACTGTGTTTTATTTAAAGGTTTACTTCATATAAGTAAATTCGACGAATCCATGGGCCTATAAACAACATTAGTAATGTTGTGTAATCAGCTATTGATTTTGGCATGTGATTTTCGATCGATTTTACCGAAATACCTCTGAAGCATTTTCACCTAGACATCCCACCGGAAAGAAAGACGTGTTGATTTTCTACCATGCTAATTTATTTTAAGTTGAATTAGTATTGACATGTCCACTAAAGATGTAGATAAATCTGTCATTTGTCCATCCAAATTTATAATCAACCGCTGCGAAAACTAAGCTGACTTATTAAATTTGACTATTTGCGGAGGCCTTTGGCAAATATTATTTGATGTGGTTAATGAAAACTCATATTTTTTCTTGCAACTGATAAAACTTTGCAACACAGTAATTTTATTGATATTTTGCAATGTCCGCCTAATTAAAGCAGAATCATCGCTCTTGTTGCTGTCGCAAACCTAAAGCAGCATTGAACGACGAACCCCATATTTGTCTGCAATATGTAAATTTTCTCGAAAAGGAGCAAAAACAAGCAAGCGATACTTATTAGATCCATATTATGACACCTTTACCTAGAACAAGTAATACTCCACGAAACACGGCTGTATATGTTAAAATTCTGCCAAAAAAGACACCAGCAACAACTGAACATACACAACAAAACATTTACAATTATAAGAAGCTAGCATCAACCTTGAATTTTGATACATGTACTAATATTTTGCATTTATACAATACTCTTTATCTTTTATCAATCACCCAAAACACAATTGGAAAGTTAAACAAGACTAGCAATATACCGGCAGCTTAGCTTGCGTTAGAGCTTGTAAAAATGAAGGATGGTTAAAAAATGTGTATATACTTAAAAAAAAATATATATGTTTTTTTAATGGATAGCCAATTTGCAATATTATATTCCTAATTTTTTAAATTTTTTTTATTTTGTGGGTTTTCCAGTTGGAATATTTCACAACTGACAACGCAAAGAAAGTCCTGATCAATACAACAATTATGTGTACTGATGTGTATTAGCGTTGCTCAAATAAAACAATTTAATATTTTAAGTGTTTAATAACATGTGGTATTTATTTATAGATAAAATCATCAGCTACTAAAATACTTCTCTATATACCACATTTTTATACCCCTTGCGTTTGTTTTTCCATCAGGGGCAAGAATTATTAAGTCGCTCTCAATCATTTCTCAGGTTTAGTCCTGCCAAATTTATTGTTTGCTCTTTGGAGTGAATGCAGTTTCTCCTTTAACACAACCAGTAAATACTATGGCTTCAATTCCATTCTTATGAAAAGCATTTTATTTGTAATCTAGATCCATTACAAAGTTTGCTGCATCGTTTCTTGCTGTTAATGTGGCGCGCTCAGATACCAATCTAATTACTTGCTACATATATTCAAAACATCTAGAAATATTTTGGAAATGAGCTCTTCGAAAGTTGTTATAACAATTCCCAAACATATTAGATTGATTGGGAGAAATATCTGAACTTGTATTATCTTTACGGTGTACTCGCATATTTTTGTAAGAGTCATCTTCTTTATATGAAACTAGAAAAAAGAGAATTTTAAGCACGTTGAAATTAAATCGTTTTGGCGAAACTTACCAGCTAATAAAAGTGTAACGCCAACCATTTTGTCCCTTTTGTCCATTAAAGTTATATTACGAGCTTTAAGGGCAACATTTTAAAATAGGCAAGCTGCAGCACATGCTGATACTTTAACAAAAAGTATCAAATATCGTTATCGATACATAAATATAAAATTTTTATATATTATGTAGTGAAATTATGTTCAATGCGATACACAAATAATGATACGATATTTATTTGATATAACTGTGATACATATGTATATAGATATTGTAGAACAAATATTAGGTGTGCCTTAAAAAAAGTAAAGAATGTATTAATTTTTAGTAATTTCTCAATGTGCTCGACAGAACTCGGTTATTTAGCAGCGTTTTTGACTTGTTGCTGTTATTGTTCTATTAATAAGGGAATATTAAACAGCTAATTTGAACTATGTATATATGTATGTGTATCGCTGCAAAAAAAGAAACAAAACATCCAGCTAAATAGAATTTTAATTTCAATATGTAGGTTATTGAAATTGTGCAAGTAAATGCCATGAGTATAACATTATTTGTCAGTTTTGTTAAAAAAATTAAATTTTAATGTTAAGAGTTGTTTTGCAATTATTATATAATATGGAAGCTATATGATATAGTGGTCCGATCCTAACCAAAATCGGTGGACAAATATATGTACATGTCCAACTTATTATCTGAGAGTTTGGTTGCCAAGTCTCGAAAAACGACCAACTTTTTCGAACTGAGGATTGTTTTGTAACTTTTACATCGTATTACAGCTACGTGATATTGTGGTCATATCTGTAGCTCTTGTAGTTTGGCCTGTGATTGTCAGACGGTCAGTCAGTGAGGACAAAGAGTTTTGTATATATAGATTTACGGTTGCGTACCTATAATTAAACCAAAAACATGAACATTTTTTTGAAAATGGTTTTTACTTATGTCAAGTATTTACAATTAGAACACTTAGAAAATTGGACTTTATTTTTTTTTTTATATATCGGACTTTTTGACCATGAAGCAGCGTATTAAATTATAAGCTACTAGCAATATACCCGCAGCTTCGCTTGCGTTAGAAGTTGTGAAAATTACGAATGATTAAAAAAAATTTGTAAATACTTAAAGAAAGGATATATTTTTAATGGATAGCCAATATTGCGAATTAAATTTCTCATTTTTCAAATTTTTTTTTATTTTGTGGTTTCTCCAATAGGAATATTTTACAACTGACAACGCAAAGAAAGTCCTGATGTATGCAAGAATTATGTGTACCGATGTGTATTTATCATTGCTTAAATAAAACAATGTTATATTTTAAGTGTTACTTAATGACATGTGGTACTCATTTATAGATGAAATCATCATCTACTGAAATACTTCTGTATAAACCGCATTTTTTGTTTTTCCATCAGGCGCAATAATTATTAAGTGGCTGTTAGAGCTAGCTTTAGCAAACAACATAATATTGAGCATAAGAAAAACATTCACCTCTCAGGTCTAGAAGCTTAAATGTATCTCCTTGGAATGAATACAGTTTCACCTTTAGCAAACAAGCAGTAAATACAATGGCTTAAATTCCATACCTATTAAGAGCTTTTATTTGTACTCTAATTCCATTTGAAATATCTAGAAATATTTTTGGAATAAGATCTTCGAGAGTTGTTGTAACACTTCCCAAACATATTAGAATGATTAAAATGCTAAGCAATGTTTTTGTAAAAATTTCTGCATTTGTATTACCTATAAGTTGTACTCGCAACTTTTTGAAAGACTCATAAAAAGTCACAACACAAGAAAAAAAAAGGATTTTTAGCATGATCTCTTAAATATATTCAAAGGACAAATTTTTTGAATGTGACGTAAACTAAATGTCAAAGATAAAAGCGATTATCGATACTTGATATTTTGATAACACATATTGCTCCTACAACAAAATTTTCAAATAACGTTAAATCGATACTTCAACCATCGATTATATTATTACATAACATAGAATGATATTATGTTCATTGTAATATACAAATAATGCATCGATATTTGTCCGATATTTGGACTTTGAAGTAGTACTAGTAAGTACTCTCAAGTGGCCCATACGACAACAAGCACGGGCTTGTTGACGCTCGAACCGTAATTTATTAATTTAAAGAAACACAAATTCTAGTTATTATGCATATGTATAATTAAAATAATCTACAAACTAGATGACAGAGGAGTAAAGATTTTAGAGTCGTGTTAGTTGAAGATTAACGTACCACTCGAGATAGGTTATTATACGAAGAACGTAAAATTCGAAATGGGTTATGTATAGAATAGTTAGTATTACAGATTTGAAGTGACAGAGATTAAAAGTTTCTAGTAGGTCTGATTGGAGCCGCAAAACTTATTTGGCTAATTAATTCGGACGAATGAATTTCGCCATTTATTAGTTTGTGCATAAACTTTACACCAAGCAAGGTTCTACGATCAGACAGAGACGAAAGACTAATTAGTAACAATATACTATGGTAGGAAGGCAACCGGATGTTAGGGTTCCAGTTAAGGCTCCCAAGAGCGGAGAGCAGGATTTGTTTCTGCACAAATTCTATTCTATCTTGATGAATCTTAAATCGTAAAAAATTCATGCAAAGTGATTTTAGAAAACAATATTTTTTATTTACTAATAGATTTTCTTAGAATTAAGAAAAATTTAGTAAATGCTGTCCCATTTTTAATAAACATGAAAATGCCCTAAATTGGTGTTTGTTACATATCTTAAATAATTGCTATTCACAAATTATTTACTTATTTATTTTAATTACACTAAGGCGTACGAAGTACGTAGATAAGTGATCTGTGTATATGGTAATATTATCTAAACACTAACCATCTTTGGTTATATCGGACAACTATATCACATAGCTCCCATACAAGTAATCTGACAAACACCAGAGCCAAGATATGTGTATAGTATGAGAAACTTTTTTGTCTGTTAAGATATCCAAACCACAAAACTAACACAGTATACGTGCAAAATATTTTTTTAAATTTTCTGACCAATTTTGGTTGGTAAGCAATCGCATTTACAAAATCTTTAAAGTAGCCATTTTGGAGCTTGACTGTTTAACAACACTTTGTCACGCTCAGGACTTGGGTTCAATTCCCACTAGCGTCAAAACTGCCTTTTAATTAAAAAAAAAAGAATAATACATTTTATCATTCAATTGAAATACACATCTAGCCTTTAATTGTCAAGCAGGTCTGGTGGCACAAGTGAAACGACGATCGACTGCAAGCCGGTCGTCCCGGGTTTTAACTCTGGTGTAAGCAAAGTCAATTTTTTAAATTTATAAACATTTTTTGAAAATATTCTTTAAATTTGAATACACGGGCTCAAGTCTCACTAGCGAGAGAACTTTTTTTTACTATTTAACTATTTTTTTCTAGTAAAAATACGAATCTACCCTTGCATTGCCAAGCGGGTTTGGTGGTGTAGGTGAAAATATGCTATGAGAATATCCTAACTTGCAACCTTTCCAATATTATGCATCTAGGTTACTCGATATCATATAAATACACCGCCTGCAATATACCCGCAGCTTCGCTTGCTTTAGAGATTGTGAAAATTAAGAATGATTGAAGAAATGTATACACGCTTAAAAAAGATATATTTTTAAAGGATAGCCAATTTTGCAGATTGTATTTCTTATTTTTGAAATTTTTTTTATTTTGTGGTTTTTCCAATAGGAATATTTCACAACTGACAATGCAAAAAAATTCCTGATCAATACAAGAATTATTTGTACTGATGTGTATTTATCAATGCTCAAATAAAACAATGTAATATTTTAAGTCTTTAATGACATGTAGTAGTATATATATTTATAGATGAAATCTTCAGCTACAGAAATACTTCTCTATATACCAAAGTTATATATCCTCTGAGTTGGTTTATCCATCAGGGGCAAGAATTATTAAGTCGCTCTCAGAGCTAACTCTTGAGTATGCAATGTAAAATTGAAAAAAAAAAAACAAAAATAAACTTGTACTGCTTGCAACATAGACGGATATATGTACATACCAAGTTTGGTGACTGTAGCTCTTATAGTTTCCGAGATCCATGTTTTCATAAAGACGGACGGACAAACGGTTAGGCTATATCGACTCGGCTGTTGATGTTGATCAGGAATGTATGTATATACTTTCTGGGGTCTGTCACGCCTCCTTCTGCCTGTTACACACAAACCTCTTCTGACAAACACAGTATACGGCTTTGTACTTTGTACACCGAAAAATTAGCTAATTTCAGTTTTTGCACGGTTTTAATTTGTGAGATTCCACTTTATAGTGTATCTAAAAATTTGTTGCTGTTTCTTGTGCCTGACTTGTCGTTCGCACAGGTGAATTCTTTTATGAGTATATATTCAGTAAAACCAGTTACTGTTTTCATTTTGCAGTGCCAGCACAGACTTACTAGTTCTTTAGAAGCAAAGTAAATAGTTTCTGTTACTAACAATTGCATCTGGAAACACCGGCATTTTACTTAAAAAAATGCAGTGGTCTGCTAGGTTTGTTAGAAAAGTTTTGTGTGTAGCAAGTAGAAGGAGAAAATTTCGAAGCCGTATAGTATGTATGTGTATTCTTGATCAAAAGTCGATTAAATACAGCAATATTTGTTTGTATGTATAAACAGCTGGATAACAGGTGAACCGCGTTAAATCATTTGCCAAATGCTATAACTCAATAAAATATTTGAGATATCATGTATAGTTCATATAGTTATCTAAAAGTTAGAATCGAATATATATATATATATATACAAATATATATTCGATTCTAACTTTATATATATATATATATATACATTTTTTTTTATTTTTTTTACTTTACTCTAGATCATGCATGGACTTTTACAATCGGCTTGCTCGACTGTAGCTGTTTCTCTTACTTCATTAAAAGGTTTTTCAGCGAAACACAAATGTTTCTACAAATACATAAAATAATGCGCTTGAAACGTATTGTTTGCGTTTTAGGAGCCATATAAAAACATCATAACAAGGTTGTCACTTATGGATCAAATGACAAGCTTAACACATAATATTTCTGATATAAAGTTTGTGAAGAAATATTATTATTTTAAGTAAAGGAATACTTAGAATTTAGTAAAAATTGTACATAAAATTTCTCGTTTACACAATCAATCGACTGCATTTTAACTTTTATAGACAAGTCGAATATGATATAATTTTTAAGTACCATGTACTATTTATTATATATTGTAATATATTTCCTCCCAAAATTGATATTTGAAGTTTTGGATATAGAATTTAAATTTTATAATTTCGTTAAGGGGTTCTCATATGATATACTTTGATTTAGTGACAAAGTTGTTATTATCAAAATGGAGCATTTCATAACTGTTTTGTCTGAGTACACCCAAACTAGTGTGTTTATTTACTTATGTTGTTAATGATTACAAAAAAAAAAATTATTGCTGCTTAAGCAATATATATTGTTTTTTAAGATATCGCAACAAAACGCACAGGTTAAGTGTTTGTCATATAGATATATATACCGACCGTTGAATATCTTTAAGCGATTGTTTTGCAATAGCATCGACATCGAAGGAGAACGAGTTCTTAATAGAACTTTAAAGAACATAAATCATTAATAGTTGGCATCATATTTTTATTAGCTGGTGAATTTCGGTGAGGATACATTAAGTGGTACCATGCACATACTTTGAGAATTTCGCTCAGATGTCTTCAATACTTGTTGAGGTATAGAAATTGTGAAATCATTTTTCACTATTTGCGAGGCGGTGAAGGGCCTGACAAAACTCTAAAATAAACTTGACTGCGTGCATCATAGATAGATATACATAGCGTTTCATGTAGCTTTTACAGTCCCCGAGATCTAAGTTTTTATACAGGCGGACAGACAGGCGGTTAGGTTATATCGACTAGGCTTTTGTTGCTGATCAAGAATATATATACACGCCTTTTATGTACTTTGTACGCCGTAGTATATAAATTTCTATACTAATTTAAATATATGTGGAAAATTTAAATGTCTAGCTTTAAAATTAGACTTTATGCCAAAAAAAACCCGACTTAATTACCATAGTGCGTTGGGCACAATTGTTTTTATACCCTCTGAGAGTAAATTGGGTTTGTCAGAAGTATGTAACAGGCAGAAGGAGGCGTGGCAGACCCCACAAAGTATGTATATTCTTAATCAGCATCAACAGCCGAGTCGATATAGCCATGTCCGTCTGTCCGTATGAAAGAAAGGGTCTCAGAGATGGTAAGAGCTACAAGTTCAAACTTGGTCAGTATCGACCACATATTTAGTCAGTCAATACAAGTTGGTTTCCCTTTTTTTGATGTCACGCCCCATTCGCCTACAATAAGCGAAAATCCAGACATACCTCGAAAAAAGTACATACATACTACATATAACACATAGGGTCACCAATTTTGGCATGCAGGTTGCTATTTGCAATATAAAGACAATACCATCAGACAAATAATATCAAACGATTGTGAAAATTTCATCAAAATCGGACTATAATTAAAAAAAAAAATTTTATCGCAATAGCAGTGCACTGCTTTCGTTTACGCTGCAGTGTTTACAAGCAGTGCACAAGCAGTACTTGTGTATTTAAATCTTACTCAGTGCACTGCTTGTGTGTATAAAATTTACCCTGTGCACTGTTTGTAAGCTGTCCAAAATTAACTCATATAATTGGACACGAAGTTCAGAGGGTATTACACGGTCGGCATGCCCGACTGACATTTTCTTCTGATCAATACAACAATTATGTGTATTGATGTGTATTTATCATTGCTCAAATAAAACAGTGTAACATTTTAAGTCTTTAATGAAATGTACAGAGCTGTTAAAACAGCTCTGATTAAAATGGCCGCCAAACCCACCGGAACATCCTCCACAGATTATTGGGGTCATATCAAATCCAGTAGTAAAAAAACAAATTTAGTTCATAAGTGTATATTAAAATCAGAGCTGTTAAAAAAAAGCATTCGAATATATATTTTATATTCGAATGCTTTTTTTTAACAGCTCTGGAAATGTAGTATGTATTTATAGATAAAATCATCAGCTACAGAAATACTTCTCTGTATACCAAATTTTTATATTCTCTGAGTTGGTTTTTCCATCAGGGGCAAGAATTATTAAGTCGCTCTTAAAGCTAACTCTTGAGTAAGCAATATAAAATTGACCATAAGAAAAACAATCATCTCTTAGATCTAGTCCTGCAAACTTTGATGTTTGTCCCTTCAATTCCATACTTATGAAGAGCATTTTATTTGTAATCTAATCATTACAAAGTTTGCTGCATTGTTTCTTGCTGTTAACATGGCGCGCTCAGATACCAAAAAAAAAAGAAAAAAGAGAATTTTAAGCACGTTTTTATTTTATGAGTTTGACGAAATTCACCAGCTAATAAAAGTACAATGCCAACCATTAATGATCTATTGTCCCTTATATGCTCTAAAGTTCTATTAAGAGCTTCAAAGGCAACATTGTAAAATTAGTAACCTGCAGCCCACCAAAATTAGTTTGCGACCTGTTTAAGTTCATTACTGCAATGATAAAGTGTCATAAGGATACTCGTGCTCCTTGGTATGGCTCATATAGATGCTACTGCAAAACGATCGCTCAAAGATATTCAAAGGACATTTTGATAACACATACTACCACTTTAACAAAAAGTATCAAATATCTTTATCGATACATCGATATTACATTTTTATATATTATGCAGAGATTTTATGTTTAATGCGATACACAAATAATGATACAATATTTGTTTTAATATAACTGTGATACGAGTACAGGGATAGATATTGTAGAAAAATATTAGGTATGACTTTTTAAATAAACTAAAGAATGTATTAATTTCTAGTAATTTCTCAATGTGCTCGACAGAATTCTGTTATTTAGCAGCTCTGTTGACTTGTTGCTGATATTGTTTTGTTAATTGGGGAAAATTAAACAGCTGATTTTAGATATGTATGCATATCGCTGCAAAAAAATAAACAAAACAACCGGCTAAATATATAATTTTAATTTTAATAAAGATTATTGAAATTGTGCAAGTAAATGCCACAAGCAGCGTTTATATTAATATATTATGGTATAATATTATTGTATTATGGTAGCTATATGATATATTAGTCCGATCTTAACAAAAATCGGTGGTCATATATATCTATGTATCAAACTAATAATCTGAGAATTTGGTTGTAATATCTTATTAAACAACTAACTTTTTCTAACTAAGTGTTGTTTTGTAACTATTACATCGTATACCAGCTATATGATATGGTGGTCCGATCTGAACCAAAATTGCCATATGTATCTATATGACAAACACGTAACCTGTGAGTTTGGTTGCGATATCTTAAGAAAAAACAAAATTTTTCATACTAAGACTATTTGACCTTTGACAACGAAATTCACCCCCTTACACGCAAACTTTCGCAAAAAGCCGTCTTATTGCACGATGAAGTTATGAGAGTTACGTTGTGCGCAAATTTCATGCATGTAGCTCTTGTAGTTTGGCCGGAGCGGTGATCAGTCAGTCAGTTAGTTAGGACAAAGAGTTTTATATATATATATTTGTAATGGGGGAAGGGGTCGTGGCATCCAAGAAATGTTGCATGCCAAAAGATGATCGCCAAAAACATGTTTTTTTCCGAGGTATGTCTGGTTTTCCGCTTATTGTGGGCGAATGGCATCGAAAAAAATAATTGTTGTATCGACTGACTACATATGCGGTCTATACTAACTAATTTTGATATTACAGACGGAATATATATACTTTATGGGGTCTGCCACGCTTCCTTCTGCCTGTTACATACTTTTAACAAACCCAATATACCCCTCAGAGGGTATAAAAACTGGACTTAATATAACTTTATTTTAAAAATTTTTTGTTAATGCAAAGGCTAAAACCCAAATAATCAGCTGATATCAAAACTAAATCTGGTATGATTCCCAGTTAGACTTGTCAATAGCTGTTTTTGATTTTACATATTTTTGTTTTTTTTAAATATTTTGTATTGCCAATTAATAATCGGTGGAAAGCGAGGTTTATTAGTATAAAAAATATATTTGTTTTTAAAACATCTCATATTGTGTAGAATAATTTCAAGGTCTTTTACAGATGGTTTGCTAGACACATTTATACCTCATTACGAGGTATTTTTATATAATTTTACACTAAACAACGTGCTGATGTCAGCACTCTGGATGGAAGACTACGCTAGGGACAGATTCAAAACCGAAAAATATACACACAGACAGTTGTGAAATATAAAATATTATTCTTGGCTATTTTCACAATTTTTTTTGTATTGCATTAATTAATATACATTTATCTACAAATTGTTTTTGAGATAGTTTTCTGAGATTTTAACTGGACTTTAAAAGATACAAATAAACTCTTATGCATTACACAGCAGCCCCATTGAATCTACGCTACTGTGCGACCACAACAACGCACCATAAGCAATTGTTTTGGTGTAGTTGTTTTTGTTGTTGGCAACATGTTGCGAGGTCGTTGCTGGTTCTGTGCTAATGTGTTCAGAGATTGCACTTGAATGGTGCCAGCGCATCAGTCGCTCTCGGAGCGTTGTCGTGAACGGTCAGCCATTACGGCAAAGCAAAGCCAGCCTCGTGCGCTTAGCGTCGTCGCCTTTAGTGTTGAGAAGCTTTACAACTTAAACCTAAATTGAATCAAGCAAAACGATGTACATAAATCAAAATTAGAACTCTTAGTAATGCCCAAATACCCGAGTCATTTAAATTATTTTTTAAACGTGTGTGCCCTAATTTTATTTAAAGTGATTATAATTTTTCAATATTTATATTATCACAAATATCACTATACGGTGAAATAAAAAAATTATAACGATATTTTAATAAAAAGAAATGCTCTTTCTTTTTTCAAAACACAATCAATGCCAGCAACAAGTGTGTGGCAGTAGTGCATAAGTATAATATAAAAACCATGATAATACCTAACGAAAATCAAAAGCCAACTCCCAACATAACCCAAAGCGAAAGGAAATAAGAAAGCGTCGAATAATTTGCAAGTGAAGATTGTTGTTTCTGTCGCTGACGGCTTTCGCCACTTTACGATCAACTTCCTTTTTGGCCACGAGGCAAAAATAGAAAACCAGTCTTTCGAAGCACTTATACTAACTGACTGTTGCATTGAAAGCGACCCAGACCTACCAAAGTCGACAATGACTGACGTTTTTTTTTTTACTAAAAATCGCATTGAAGCGTAAACAAAATTCACGTACTGCAAGTATCACGTTCTACTGCAAATCAATTGCAAGAAATCACTCACTAGACAATAGAACAATTCTCAACAAGCCCCCTTCGGTTTTAAAGAAAGGCATTCTTCTTTGTATATATATATATATGTATATATATACTATATATGTACATATCCCGAATTCTTGCCGCGGTTTCTCAAAAAAAGTCTATTTAAAATCCACAGAAAATCAAGTTAAAGCACAATCTGTGGATTAAACAAAGCCTAGATTAAAGAAATTAAGACCTAACCTATTTCGACGTAGTGGTTGAAATTCGTTAAGAATGTTCCCTGAGCCACATGCATAAAGAATTGTCAATTGTATAATAAGAGGCTCAGATAATGCACAGAGCCACCATGTCAAGTAATTCTCAGATAAAGTTGAGGTATGGTTAGATGGATTAGACAGGGAACAGCAGCTCAAACAATAACTTGCAAACAATCCAGTTAGCAATGATTATATTAATTATTATGTTTTGTAGGTGGTACTTAAGTGTGAAATAAAACGAAGTGATCTTGCCCGGTGGACAATTCTACTTTATTTTTAAAAACATAAACATTTCTTTCTTACTGTCAATATAAGGATTTTTCAAAGAGAGCAGCTAAGAAGAATAAGTTACCTTGTTAGAAAATTTGGTCAGGGGTCTAGCGAGCAAAACGAAATCCAACTCAACTACTCAGGCAGCTCAAAAGAAAGGTGAAAAGAGACAAAACGACAGATTGTTGTATATGTATGTATGTACTTTCGTAGATGACTATTATGATGGGCGCAGTATTTTTTTCTCTTTCTCACTCTTCAATATATTCTATCCCATTCACCGTTTTGGTTTGCTAACTCTATGTTTGTCTCTATCTTTTTTTTACTTATTCACTAGCTTGATACCTGTTTATCCACAAACACACTGTCATTTGTAGAGCTGTATAGAATATCTAAGCTGAAACTGCGCCGCAGTAGATGTCATGTTTGAAAACAAAAACAAAATCGTGCCTTGTTGCTTATAATAGCAAATTTAATGGTTGTTCGTATAATAAAACTCGGAAACACGCATATTATTAATTTCATTTGATTACAAATAATATTTATTTAAAATTCTAAAAATTTAGTAAAATAAGCTACAATCTAAACTGGTTTTAAGTATATTTCTAAATTATATTAAAAAATTCAGTTGTTAGTCATAAATAATATAATATCTACATATAATGTATGTACATATTCAAAATTTCTTTTTATTTTTCTTGTATTTATTATTGAAATGCCGGTCAAGCTACATCAAGTGATTTTTAACACTGGCATTTGCATTCCTCATTCATCACGAAAAGCAAATACAAAAAAAATTAAACAAAAGACTTCAACATCAGGCAGGCAACATACTTGTACTTACATACATACGTGTCGTTTGTACCAAATCTGATGTCGTCGATAGTACTGCGCTATGAAGCGCAACAGAACAGTCAGAACTGCCAGGTCGACATCGCGTTCATGGGCTAGTTGATTTTTATTGGCTTTTCGTTGCAGTCGCTTTGTTTTAAATTATTATTATCCATACAAAACACGCACGTATACCTACATATACTCGTATATCTGATTAACGTTTTTGCTTTTTTGTATTGTGGTATTTTTATACCCTGTTCAGGGTAAAATAAGTTTGTTTAAAATGTGAAACATATAGAAGAAAGCCTTTTCCATCAGTATATATGTACATATGTTCTTGATCGGCATCAATATCGGATTCATTTTAGTGATATCCGCTTCTCTGTGCGTACTCATCAAACTTAAATAAAAATTAATAAAATAGTAGTGTTAAACGACAATGAAAATTAATATAAAATCGGTTGAAAACCAACGAAACAAGTTTAAAAAAAATATACAACCATATCCCATAGCTCCCATATAAGTTATCTGACAAACATCAGTGCCAAGATATGTTTTTAGTATGAGAAACTATATTGTCTGTTGAGGTATCCAAACTAAACTTACACATTAGGGGCAACATATTATTTATAAATTTTCTGACCAATTTGGGTCGGAATCGGACTACTACATTATAAGCAATCGTATTTTATTAATATTTAAAGTTCTGTAAAGGCAGTAAGAGTTTCTGCTTTTTATTTTTTTTAGTCTCACATTGAGTACTTGATTTTACCCTAAAATACGCTGTAGTATCTCACAGTCGGCGTGCTCGACTGCAGCCGTTCCTACTAGATAATATTCCAAGTGGTAACTGAGACCATGAGCGTGAGAATATAAAATTCAAGCGTCATAGAATAGGATGTAGTATATTACGGTCGCTTGAGATTGTCAGTACTTTCTTTCTTTTTATTTTATTAACAATGTTTTTTTGTCTTCTCGATAATTTTGTGGTATTGCTATTGGTGTATCTAAAAGTTTTTTCCTTTTGTCACTGTCCGTGCTGCTGTCTTTTCCGTTATCAGTACCATAAACGTGGGCTGCGTTCTATTCCAAATCAAAACAGCTGTTGACTTGTTCCAGCCAGAGCACGGTAGTGGCTCTTTAAATGCAAACACTGCCTTTCTACCTGTACCTGACCGATATGGAATAACAACTACAGAAGGGGCGACAGGATTTAAAACAGGTAAGCAAAATACAAATACAAAATATTAATACGAGTTACCTACATTTTTGTAAGTTGATGCAGTGCATATCAACAGATTGCAGAGCAATTATGTGAACGATTTATTAAATGAATACTTTTTCAGAGGCATTAATCTGGGACTAAGTTTTATATTTTGTGTACTACGGCGTACATAAGTACGGAGTAGTGTTTTAAGTTTGTCGGAAACGGTTTGTGTATAACAGTCAGAATGATGCGTGGGAGACCCCAGAAAGGATTCTTGATCAGCATCAACAGCCGAGTCGATATAGCCATGACCGTCTGTCCGTCCGTCTGTATGAACACTTGGATCTCAGAGACTATAAGAGCTACATCCACCAAATTGGGTATGTATATCCGTATATGCTACACGCAGTACAAGTTTATTTACCCGCAATCGTGAAAACAACTTCATAATTCCTGTAACTCGAAAGTATTTAAGATATTCGAACGAACCTCACAGTTTTGTACGGTACAACTTAATATATCTTGACCGACTTTGGTTCGTATCGGAAAGCTATATAGCCGCCATATGATAAAAACTTATTATGGCATTATTGTTTTTTTATGATATTGTAACGTAACTCACACATTATGTATAAGGAAATACATATACTGACCGATTTTGATTGGAATCGGATGACTACATCATATTATTTCCATTTAATAGTATCATATAATTTGTCTTTTATTCTTTAAGATAACTGAAAGACATTCACAGTATGTGTATAGTAGTATTATCTACCAACTTGGTTCGGATTAAACAACTATATAGCCGTCATATGTGCAAACATTTAAAACATGTTTTTGATAAATAGTTCTCTGTTTTTGAAGATATCTGAATCAAATGCACACACTAATTGCGCAATACTATCTATATCCTGACCAACTTTGATTGGAATTAGACAACAATGTCATATAGTTACCAAATTATATAAAGTGAAAAATGAACTAAATTTGTCTTTCTTTCCTTTGCTTTTCATGATATCTGAACGAAATTCACAGACTATGTGTGTGATACTTACTTAGTATTATCATTACACTGACCAACCAGTGTACGAAGTACGAAGCAGTCTATTGAGTTTGTCAAAGTATAAAGAAATATATTCTTGATAAGTTTATATATTCTTGATCAACATCCACAGCCGAGTCGATATAGCCATGTCCGTATGTCCGTCCGTCTGTATGAAAACCCAGATCTCGGAGACTATAAGAGCTACAGCCACCAAACTTGATATGTATATTTGTCTATGCTGCAGGCAGTACAAGTTTATTTTGGATTTTTGCCATTTTGGATAAAAATTGAGAAACTCACTAAAACTGTCTTTTGTGGTAACTTTTTTGTTTTTTAAGATAACTGAACCAAACATACGTGTAAGATAGTAATATACATATACTGACCGATTTTGTTCGGAATCGGATGACTATATCAAATGTTTTCTATATAATGAAAACTAAAAAATTGAACTAAATTTGTCTTTCTGTATAACCTTTATATTTTTCAAGATAACTAAACTATTTTCACAGAGTATGTGTATGGTAGTATTATCTAAACACTAAACTATATCACGTAGCTCCCATATAAGTAATCTGACAAACATCAGAGGCAAGACATGTCTTCAGTATGAGAAACTCTCTTGTCTGTTGAGGTATCCCTACCAAGCTTACACAGTAGGTGCAACATATTTTTTTTAATTTTCTGAGCAATTAGTTAATATGTTTTACTTATTAGTTTATAAGACATCTCACATTGAGTACTTGATTTTTCTCTAGAATACGCTGTAATATATTACTGTAGCCGTTCCTACTAGTTTTATTTAAAAACAAGAAAGAAACTGTCGGTCGGGCATGCCGACCGTTTAATACCCTCTGAGCTTCGTTTCCAATTAGATGAGTTCAAATTGGAGTAGCTGCTGCAAGAACCTAACATGCACATATATATGTATGTCTATCTCGCTCACACATTTTCGTTTTCGTTGCTTGTGTGTACAGCTCAGTGCAATGCACGTGGCTATGCCTTGCTTGAAAGTAACGATTTTCGTTGTTTGAGAAACTTTTTTATTTATAGTCCGATTTTGATGAAATTTTCACAATCGTTTGATATTATTTGTCTTCAAATATAATTTAAGTTACAAAATGTTATGTTAAGAAATAAGTGTCATGTCACGGCATGAAAAGTTACAACGCAATTGTGCTTTTGGTGGGCGAAGGGGGCGTGGCATCCAAAATTTTTTGATGGCTTTGTCTTTACATTGCAAATAGCAGCCTGCATGCCAAAATTGGTATCAGTATCGACCACATATTTAGACAGTCAATACAAGTTTGTTTCCTTTTTTCGATGCCACGCCCCATTCGCCCACAATAAGCGAAAAGCCAGACATACCTCGTAAAAAATACATGTTTTTTGCGAATTTCTCGGTAACTATAACACCTAGGAACACCAATTTTGGCACACAGGTTGCTAGATGCAATATAAAGATAATGACATCAACATTTTTTGGATGCCACGCCTCCTTCGCCCACAATTGCGTTGAAACTTCGAATGCCTCTGGCATTTATGGGGTCGGAAACGCCTCCTTCTGCCTGTTACATACTTCTGACAAACCCAATATACCCCTCAGAGGGTATAACAAGAAAGAAAATGTCAGTCGGGCATGCCGACCGTGTAATACCCTCTAAGCTTCGTTTTCAATTATATGAGTTTATTTTGGACTGCTTACAAGCAGTGCACTGCGTAAATTTTATACACGCAAGCAGTGCACTAGTAAGTTTTAAACACACAAGCAGTGCACTGCTTGTAAGCATTGCAGCGTAAACGAAAGCAGTGCACTGATATTGCGTTACAAATTTACGTTGTATGAGAAATCTTCATAATTATAGTCCGATTTTGATGTGATTTTCAGGATCGTTTGTTAATATTTTTCTCCAAGTATACACTAAGTTACGAAACTATACCTTAAGAAAGAAGTTAGCCAGCGGCATGCAAAGTTACAACGAAATTGTACTTTTGGTGGGCGAAGGAGGCGTGGCATCCAAAAAATTTTGCTGGCATTGTCTTTATATTGCATCTAGCAACCTGCGTGCCAAAATTGACCCTAGGTGTTATAGTTACCGAGATATTCGCCAAAAACATGTATTTTTTTATGAGGTATGTCTGGTTTTTCGCTAATTGTGGGCGAATGGGGCGTGGCATCAAAAAACGGAAACAAACTTGTACTGACTGACTAAATATGTGGTCGATACTGACCAAGTTTGAGCTTGAACCATTTCTTACCATCTCTGAGATTCTTTCGTTCATGCGGAAAGACAGACGGACATACGAACATGGCTATATCGACTCGGCTGTTGATGCTGATCAAGAATATACATACTTTATGGGGTCTTCCACGCCTTATTCTGCCTGTTACATACTTCTGACAAACCCAATATACCCCTCAGAGGGTACAAAAATCCTAAAATTGCTATTAGATGAAATGTTGTACATATAAAAAAGTGGGTTATATTCAAAAGGGTAAGAGATTAAAAATATATTATTGTCCTTTATTGGGAAAAATGCTGAGTATGGATGTGAGCTTGCTCCCTAACGGATGACTTTCCAGTTACCTATAGCCTGTAACCTACATGTCAAAAATAGAGATAATCCAATTTTTTCTCTAGTTGTGGAAAAACTTGATCTACATAACAGAGCAATGATGCTTATACTAAATTTCCAAACCATTTATCCATTGTTCAAGATCTAATTAATATTTATACTGCCGAAAAATGTATGCCCTTGCATTGGCAGCACTTTGACTAAGAATATTGCGTCTAAGATATCAATGCAGGAAACTGGAATCGATGTCACAGAAACTCATTGCCAAACGGATCTTTGTGACACAATCAAAATTTACTTTCTGTATAAAAGCCAAGACCGAAAACCACAAGTCAAATAACTTAGACAATTCTTCTGCGCGTATACTGGGAACATTGATTTTTTCTTCGGTATAACAGCAAACGCATTTTTCTCTGTGTAAAACCGCAACCTGCTTTTTATACTACGGCGTACGGAGTACGAATATAACTGGGTATGTAAATCCGTCTATGCTGCAGGCAGTACAAGTTTATTTTGGATTTTTGCGATGCCCCCCACCGCCCCCGCAAATCGTGCAAAACGATTTCATAACTCCTATAACTCGAAAAGTATTAAAGATATCTGAACGAATGCATGGTAGCACTCAATGTATCCTGACCGACTTTGGTTCGGATCGGACATCTATATAGCCGCCATATCATAAAAGTTTAAAAATGTGTTTTTGAATTAATACATTGTTGTTTTTTAAGATATTGCAATGAAACTCACCCAGTATGTGTAAGGTAGTAATATACATTATGATGTTAAGAAATAAGTGAGCCAGCCGCTTGCAAAATTATAACGAAATTGTGCTTTTGGTGGGCGAAGGAGGCGTGGCATCCAACAAATTTTGATGACATTGTCTTTATATTACATCTAGTAACTTGCATTCCAAAATTGGAGTCCCTAGGTGTTATATTAACTGAGATATTTGCCAAAAACATGTATTTTTTCGAGATATGTCTGGCTTTTAGCTTATTGTGGGCGAATGGGGCGTGGCATCAAAAAAAGGAAACAAACTTGTATTGACTGACTAAATATGTGCTCTATACTGAATAAAACGGATATTGTAGCTCTTACCATCTCTGAGATCTGTTTGTTCATACGGACAGACGCACAGACAGACAGACGGACATGAATCCATGAAAACGAGAATCGTTACTTTCAAGCAAGGCATAGCCACATGCATTGCACTGAGCTGTGCACACAAGCAACGAAAACGAAAAACGTGTGAGCGAGATAGACATACAAATATGTGTGCATGTTAAGTTCTTGGAGCAGCTACTCCAATTTGAACTCATCTAATTGGAAACGAAGCTCAGAGGGTATTACACGTTCGGCATGGCCGACTGACCTTTTCTTTCTTGTTAAAGATGTCTGAATCAAACTTACACAGTACGTGTAAGGTAGTAAATACAGATACTAACTAATTCCGCCCTGGCCAAACTGCAAGAGCTACAAGCATGAAATTTGCACACAATGTAGCTCTCATAACTTCATCGTGCGAAGTTTTGAGTGAAAGGGAGTGAATTTCGTGGGCAAAGGTCAAATAGTCTTAGAATGAAAAACTTAGGTTACGTGTTTGTTTTATAGTTACATATGCTGACATATTTTGGTTTAGATCGGACGACTATATTATATGGCTGTCATACGATGTTATAGTTACAAAACAACACCTAGAAAAAGTTGGTTGTTTGTCAAGATATCGCAACCAAACTCTCAGATTATAAGTTTGGTATATAGATACACATGTCCACCGATTTTGGTTAAGATCTTAACATTAAAATTTAATTTTTTAAACAAAAATGACAAATAATGTTAAGCTTTTGGCATTTATTTGCGCAATTTCAATAACCTATATTGAAATTAAAATTTTATTTAGCCGGTTGTTTTGTTTTTTTTTTTTTTTTGCAGCGATATGAGGTGTGTTCAAAAAGTATCGCGAATTTTGAATTTTCGTGGGTTACGCATATTAAAATTTCGATTTTTTTGTGGCGTTATGTTGGTACTCATGTCTCTCACTGATGCCGACAAGCTCGGCCATTTTGAATGTTCACTTAATTGTTGACAGCTGCTTTGCTTGCACGTGTTTTGGAACGTCTGCGATTTTTACCTATTGAAAAAAATGGATCAAAGAACCTGTATCAAATTTTGTGTGAAAAACGAAATTAAGTGCGCGGATGAATTCCGAATGTTGACTGTGGCATACGGAGAAGCTACCATGGACCGAAGCAACGTTTATCGGTGGTACAAAATGTTCTCAGAAGGCCGAGAAGATGTGAACGACGAATAGCGTGCCGACCGAAGAAAGCGCGCCAAGTTCGGTCGAATGTGAAAGTTTTGCTGACAGTTTTCTTCGATGGCAGGGGCGTGGTGCATCATGAGTTGCCACAGGGTAGAACGGTCAATAAGGAATATTACCTGCAAGTTATGCGCAAGCATCCGCCGGAAACGCCCGGATTTGTGGAAGAACAAAAATTGGCTTTTGCACCACGATAACGCCCCTGCTCACATATCGTTGCTTGTGCGCGACTTTTTGGCCAAAAATAATACACTAATGATGCCGCAGCCACCTTATTCCCCAGATCTGCCCCCTGTGACTTTTTCTTGTTCCCTAAACTAAAGAGGCCCATGAAAGGACGACGTTACGCTACGCTTGACGGGATAAAGACGGCATCGAAGGAGGAGCTGAACAAGATAAAAAAAATGATTTATTGAAGTGCTTCGAAGATTGGAAAAACCGTTGGCACAAGTGTATAATATCTCATGGGGATTACTTTGAAGGGGAAAAAATAAATATTCATGAATAAATAAATTATTTTTGAAAAAAAAACACAAAATTCGCGATACGTTTTGAGCACATCTCGTATGTACATAGTTCAAATCAGCTGTTTAATTTTTTCTTATTAATCGAAGAATAACAGCACAACTCAACAGCGCTGCTAAATAACAGAATTCTGTTAAGCAGATTGCTAAATTAATAGAAATTAATATATTCTTAAGTTTATTTCAAAAGTCATACCTAATACTTGTTCTACAATACCTATCTACATATGTATTACAGTTATATTAAACAAATATCGTATCATTATGGGTATATCGCATTGAAATTAATATCTCTACATAATAAATAAAAACGTAATATCGATATAACGATAGCGATACTTGATACTTTTTGCTAAAGTAGCAACATGTTTTATGAAGTCTTCAAGTATCGATACTCGTTAATACCTAATTTTTTTTACGTTACATTCAAAAAATTTGGTGAATTTCGTCAAAACGATGAATTAAAAATGTGCTTAAAATTATCCTTTTTGTTGATGACTCTTACAAAAATAGTCGAGTACACCTTAAAGGTAATACAAGTGCAGATATTTCTTCCAATCATTCTAATATGTTTGGGAATTGTTATAACAACCTGTTTTATTTGAGAGATGATAAATACACATCAGTACACATAATTGATCAGGACTTTCATTGCATTGTCAGTTGTGAAATATTCCTATTGGAGACACCACAGTATAAAAAAAAAATTGAAAAATAAGAAACATAATTTGCAATATTAAAAATATATTTTTTTAAGCATATATACACTTTTTTAATCTTTCTTAATTTTCACAATCTCTAACGCAAGTGAAGCTGCGAGTATATTGCTAGTATTATATTTTTCTATATGAAGAAAATTTAAAAATATACTTAATTTTTCTTTCTTTCTAACGTTTCTGTTTTTTCAAGACAACTGAACTAATTGTGTGTATGTGTATGGTAGTATTATCTAAACATTGACCAACTTTGGTTCGGATCGGACACGTTCTTGCAGCAGTTACACCAATTTGAACTCATTTAATTGGATATGAAGCTCAGAGGGTCAAAGAAAATCATTTGACAATGATTTATTTTGAATTCTACTTAAGTATGTATTTAAGCCTCCACTCCCAAAAGAGTGTGGTGGCGTAGGGAGTAGAGTTCTCGCCTGCAAAGAGCAGGGTCTCGGGTTCGATCCTCGATAGCGAAAAATTGACTTTTTTTAATTCCCGACTTTTTTGACTGTAGCCGTTTCTACTAGTTTTGGTTGGGTCAGAGATGTTTCTTTCTACCTATTGCATTTATTTAACAAACTAATCATATCCTGGACAGGATAAATATATGCTTTATTTTCATGAAATATTCAATAATGTTATATTTGTTAAATTTTTCTATTAATTTGAACTTATGACAATTGACATATGTATATGTTAGGTTTTCGAAAAATTTTAATAATATAGAAATTTATTGCAAATGGGTCGACACTTTTAAGTCAAATCATACTGTATTTGGTAGTTACTTTTGATCTTCTAAATATTAGTTTACACAGTAAACATAAACTTTTGATTAATTAATCATATTATTAATAAATGTTTAATCTTCTCATTGCAGCATCTTTTGTCATACTTACAGAATAAAAGAAGAGACAAAGTAGGGACATCAAGTTTGTGCTGATTTTCCGCAATCACAAATATCTACGGTAGGGTCAAACACGAAAATTAAAATTACAGAACATTTCTGGTGGCTAAACTATTAACTATATACACGATAATCAATACAAATCTACACAATTAAAAACATGAATTATAATTTTAAAGTGCTAATAAAAAGTCGACGTTGCCATACGCAAAAGCTTGTAAGCTAACAAACAATTGTGTTGCTGCAAAAAGAACATAAAATAAAGTGCCAAAAAAGATTAAGAAAGTTGTTATTATTTTATAAGGCGATTTTAAAGAGAGAAGTGCAGGAAAGAAATAAATTATAATCATTTATGTACAAAAATACATAATATTTATATATACATATCTACGTATAGAAGAAGCCTACAAGAACTTGTACTTATACAAGTATATAATTATACAAGTAGATAATTCAGCATTCCAAAATAGTATGTTGGGATTTTTTTTTTGATTAAAAATGTACATAAGTTAATAAAACTGATTAAATATAGAAACAGTGCTGATATAAGGAAAAGTTAAAATTATATAGGTACTGATGAGTGTTTTAAAAACCCCTAAACAGATATAAAAAGTGAATATCGAAAAAAACGCAAAAATCTGACTATTGGCTTATTGACGTCGTCAAAATGAATCCGAGGCTCGAGGGCATTGGATTCGAGTCCGAATGCAAGCTAACCAAAAAAATAGTGCATTTTCGAATGCCGTTACCATCAGTTCTTGCATTAAAATTAATGATACCCTCAACTAAAAAAGTGAAAAAAACAGTAACAAGACAAAAAAAACATCATCAAGCCAACAGCAAATATTGGAGCAGCCCAAGAACCCAAATGAGCTCATATGCCGTCCTTGTACTAATCGTTGTGACCGTAACAAATCTTAATAGCTTCATTGCCCCAGCGGAAGCAGCGCTGCTCGGCGAAACGCGCCTAAAACATAGTTCAACAGGTAAGTTATCAAATTTTTTTTAAAATTTATTCCAGGATAAATAAAAATTTTTAATAAATAAGAAATATTTCATAAGGGTAAGTTGTTTATGTGCATTTTATAGACAACTGACAAATATCTTATGTATGTAGCAGAGTCTCCTTAAATGTGTTACCAAATTTTATAAAAATAGTTTAAAACTCAGAGACTAGTTCGGACAAACGGACATGGCTATAAAACTGAAGCAGAGATCGGTGCTCTGCACGTGACTGCGCCTCTGCTGCATATATACGTTGTTCGATGTATGTATGATTACTTTTTTGATTATAATTCAATCTTAATGCGATTTCCATGATAGTAGTTTAGAAATACGTGAGTTAAAGGCATGCAAGTTTTAAATTTGTTTTGTTTTTATTGTGGGCGATGGCGGCGCGCCGCGGCGTGGCATTGGTGTCCCTAGGTTGTATAGTTACTAAGATATTCGTCAAAAGTATTTATTTTTTAGAGGTATGTATGTCTGCTTTTTTCTGCTGATCATCAATGCATACAGTATTGACCAATAACTAAGCACCCCCTTAGTAACATTTTTTCAAAAATTTTTGAATACCCTTTGATGGGTATATTGGGCTTGTGAAAAGTATGTAACAGGAAGCCGTGGCAGACCCCGTAAAGCCGAGCTCTTCTTTTTGTTCTTAACTTTTACCCCTTAGATTTACACTTGTCCTTAAGTGTATTTAAAAGAATGGTATGTTGTTAAATTGCGTATTTTCCGGCTGGTATATGGTTATTGGGGGAGTCGGTGTTGCCTGGGGTATTTCGAAATTCATGTTCCCAAGCAATAGACTAATTGTCTTCATTCTACCCTTACACCAATGAAGAGTAAGCATTAAGATAGCTAGGTTGTAATTGATGCGATAAATGCTATACTGTTTACAGATGAGCGGGTTTGCAATTTCTGCAGTTTTTCTATTCTGTCTATATGGAGCCCTTCGCGCTTTCAGTGATGGGATCCGTAGGCGTACGATTTCCATGGGAGCAATCTGGATAAGTGGTACACTCGATTCGGTGTCTTGTATTTCGGTGTTGATAAGCTCTTTGCCGTTGATGATTATTGTCTCGTTCCAAAAGTTAATCAGGTAGGTTACCTTTATCTGCATCGCATTTCCTGGTCAGGATATGGTGCCATTGAAGTCATTTGCCAGGAGGATTCCCTCTTCGATCTCTTCCAGTGTGGGTATATGGTCTGCGTTGGTGAATTCGCATAATGCCTGCTCTCCTAGTAATTTTGAAAAACAACTAGTCTGACTTAAATCATCTAACTTATTTTTGTTACAGATTTTGATATTTAAAAAATTTTTACATTTACCTGAAACACTTTTTCTCTACTTTTGTTGTTAAATTGGATTTAATTATGGGTTTTATTAAATAGTTTTGGAAATTTGTTGTTTTCAAGTTCGGTATCTTGATTATATATATGAGTGGCGTTCCATTGTGTAAAATGGAGACGTCTGAGAATTCTAACATTTCCTCAGTAGTTAATGGTGGCATATGGCCATTATTTAATTGTTTATTTATTAAGTTTATTTCATTTTTACTTAACAGGAATGTGTTTATCGTATTTAATTTCGCCCATTGGATGACGTATTTTATATTAATATTTCTTCTTTAATGAGCCGAAATTGATTTTGAAAACTGATGGCAAATTCGTTGCTCAAAAGTGAGTTCTTTTTTATTGAACTTGCAGTGTCGTTGGAAATATTGGTCAGTTTATTTAATCTGTCTTTAACTTTTTTGTTACTGTTAATAGTCAGCTAGTCCATACAGTCTGTTATTAAAACTAAGTCGTTATGATCGTGGCTACCAACCACAAATTTCCAAGCAGTGCCAAGAATGATAATTGCCCTACTTTGCCGGGAGTGAAATGTACTAATAGCTTCAAAAATTATAAACGTCTGAGATATTTCGTGCTGTATGGTATGATATAGGTCATTGTATTTCAGATTTTTATCTGTGTATAACTGTAAGTTGGTAAGGGCATCTCTTTTTTGTTCCAAATTTATGATATGTAGAATTTAGGTATCGTTGGATCGAATTTAACCGATTCCCTTATATATGATCACTGTCTGCCCATCAGTATGATTGGTTATTGTCACAGTTGCGTTGGTTAAGCACATCAGCATCCTGTAATTGAAATTTAGGTTTTAATGTGGCTCTACATATGTACTGAGCGGCCCGGTTCTATTTTCTTTATATATTCTTTAATATCTCCTTTCCTGCTTCGTAGCTTGTGATTTATTAGGTCTCGGTCTTTTTTCGTCTCAATTGTTGTCCAGCCTTACCTGTACATATTGCCTGAGATCAGTGGTGAATCTTTTGCCAAAGAAAACTTCTAGTAGCCTTTTCTTTATTACTGAATGGCTTGAGTAGTTATACTCATAAATGGCTGGATCTTGAAGTTCTTTAAAGTTCCTATGAATTTGTTCATTTTTCAAACATTTATTATTTCAGAGAGTGTTAAGTGGAATCGTTTAATCTGTCCGTTTACTCTACTTTTATTTGAAGGTGTCCTATAGATTTGCAGTCCTACTTGGCCAGCTAGCATGAATCGGACTGATTCAGAGTTGAAGGATTTCATTATCCATTACTATGAATTTTGGTACCTCAAAATAGAAAACTACGTCGTGAAGTGGAGTCCTAATATTTTCTATTACTTTTGATTTTATAAATTGTGCTTTCGCTAATTTGGAAAATTTATCTATTGCCGTAAGTACAAGGTCGAGTTCAGTCGAGTAAATGTCTATGTGAATAATGTTTCTCAGATCTCTGGGTTAGGTGGATGACGATCGTATTTCGCCTCTTTAGAAATCTCACACTTTTTTATTATGTTTGCTATTTTCTATTTCATCTTTGGAAAGTAGAATTCTTATGATTGTTGGATTTTATATTCTAGCGCTTTTCGGTGAGTCCTATCATGTATCTTGAGGTTTGTTCCTCTTGATCTGTTGTGTTGACCAGGTCTTTAATTAATGTTTGGGTGAAACGTACTTTAAGATTTTTCAAATGACTTGGAAATAATTGTTGGATTTTTCACATTATATCTTCAATCTTGTAGATTCTGTCTATTACCGAGGATTTTCTCTGCTTTATGAAAGAAAATCTGGTACCTTATTATATGAATGGAGACTTTCACTTGGTATAAGTTCCTCGTCTAAGCCCTCGTCGCTGAGTTGTGTCGAGGCAATTGAATTTATTTTTCCAGTAGGTAGTATTCTGGATAGCGCATCATCTACTACGTTTTCTTTTATAGAAAATCTCGTAATCGTACTCCTCTAAATAAGATTTCCAGCTTTTGATTCCCGCACTTCCGTTCCAGCTACTCAAAGAGTGAGTCAACGGTTGGTGGTCAGTGAAAATCTTAACTTTCGCTTTAACGTACAGGTAATTCTGGTTTTTAATGCCCAAATAATAGCTTACATTTTTTTTCGTCAGCGGCGTAATTCTCTTCTGCTTTGGAAAACGTTCGTGAGAGAAATTAGATAGGTTGGTTATTTTGCGACAATACTGTACCTATTTTGAAGTTGGAAGCATCGCTTGAAAAGTGAAACTCCTATCTGTAGTCTGGGTAACTGATTATTATATTTTGGATATAAGGCTGCTTTTAAGTTTTTTAATGCTTATAGTGCTTGATTGTTAAGCGAAACAGATTTTATTTAAAAGCGAGGTTAGAGGTTTGGCGAGCTTAGCATAATTGTTGATGAATCTTCTGTAATATTCGAAAAGTCAAGGTCTTGGAAAGAGGACACTGGGCTTTAGCAGCAACGTTATCGGGATTGGTCTCAATGCGTTTATCAGAGACAACAAAGCCAAGAAATTTGACTTTGTTCTTCACGAGCTCGCATTTGTCCAATTGACATTTCGTGAATGCAGAGTTCGAAAAATGATGTCCAGGTTTTTTAAATGTGATTCGTCATCTTTACTGAAAATTATGTCCAGGATTTTTAAATATGATTCGTAATCCTTACTGAAAATGATGAAATCATCAATGTAAATGAAACATATTTTTCCAATATGTTGAAGATTATGTAATCTAGTACGCGCTGGAAAATTGCTAGCGCGTTCTTTAGTCCGAATGGGAGTCCTGTAAACTCGTATTTTCCATTGTTCACGGAGAAGACAGTTTATTCTATGTCGGACTTTTTCAATGGAATTTGGTGGAATCCACTCTTATGGTCCAGTACGGAAAAGACTTTATCACCTAACTGCGGAAATACTTCATTAATTTCCGGTATTTGGTACTTATCGGCTATAGTAATCGTGTTCAATTTTCTGTTACCTGTAACCATACGATATTTCTTTTCTGTTGTGGCGTCTTATTTTTTTGGTACAATTTATACAGGGGAGTTGTATGAAGACCTTGCAGGTCTGATTATACAATTTAGGAGTTCAGTAACCTGTTTGTTTACCTCATATTTTAAACTCTTTGGATACTGATAGAACATTGAATACACTGGTGTGTCCTAAAAAGTTCGTATTTCTGCCTTTACATTGATTGTGTAGGTCAGTTTTTGGTTTGGCTCTGCGAATAGGTTTGGGTATTTTTAAAGAAGTTTATATAAGCTGTCACTGTGAAATTTATTTAAATGCTCAGTTCTTGATACTATGGTGTTTACAGCCTCAAATTTCTTTTCTGTAATGGGTACGTAGATTTTGTTTTTAATTGTCATAATTTTCTTGCTTACTTTAATTTCAGCATTTATTTCTTTTAAGCTATCATTGCCCAGAATAGCATCAAATGACTATAAAATCGGCAACAACAAGAACTTGACGTTAATTTCGGGGTGGTTGAAGAGGTTAGCTATTTTATGGTGGGTGACACAAACACTGCCCCCTACGGACACAACGTTAAAAGGTTATTGCCTATCTATTGGATTAGTGACAAACTTGGGTTGAACATAATTTCTGTTGGTACCGTGTCTATTAATATTTTTCATTCCCCAGCTTGCATTTGAAGTGTGGAAGCGAGAAATGCTCTATTCTAAAAAATTCATTGCAGAGTTATCGTACTGAGTAGATTCGTCGACTTCGTATCCGCCAACATACTCGTCTAATGTTTCGTCTTGGGTCCCATCTGCCTGGTCTACAAGTGCTTGCACATATTCTGTCATAGTGGCATACGTTTTAGCAGATTGCATTTCGTTTTGTTCGCTGTCGTCAGTTTGAATGCTATAAATTCGTCGTCTCTTTTATTCGTCGGGCATTGGGCCTGAGGGTCTTCTCCCTGTCTCAAATTGTGACCTATTCATATATGTTAGTTCATATATTCATAATTTTTGAGCTAATGCTTGTGTCCACGTCGATCGGTTCTAGTCTTGGTTGGGGTTTCGGCGCTATTGGCCTGGGTGGTGCAAATTGTTGCTGTCGGTTTTGGTTTATGTCGTACTGTCGTGGCATACCGATTTGTCGTTGCTGTCCAATTTAGTTGTAGTTCTGAGAGTGTGCAAATTGTGGGTGTTGAATAGGATAGGATAATTTTTGGGAGGAACCGGTGATGGCTGTTTCGTGGAGCTGATATTGGCTTGGCATTAGCGTTTTTGTTATTGACTTGCCCTAGAGTCGTCGCATGTGTGGTGCGATATTTTTGATTAACCATTTTCTAGCATATGTTTAATGCCGAAGGAAGATCGATGAGCTACTGCACCCAAATCCGTGCAGTTCACCTTGTTCAAAAGAAGAGACAGATGTTGATTACCTTGACACAATATTGTCATCTGATACCAAGATCACGCATGTCACCGTAATGCATCGTGAATTCCAATTAAATGGAACGCTATATGCTTTTAGTGCCGTGTCCGCATTACCATAATTTTGCTCCTAGTCGAGTGAAGACTATCAAAATATCTTGAGGTACCAACTTCGCCTGCAATGGCTTCCATTAGTCGGTCTACGCTCTTTTTCCAAAAGCTAAACTCTGCCGGATTCCCAGAGAATTCTCTTAGGCTTTTGTTCAGTCCTCCTAAGTTTGCACTATGTTCTGCATCTATCTGTTGATCTACTGTGTTGCTAAAGTCATCTTCTGGGTTATTTAAAGCTTCCACTATTCTTGAGACTTGTTGCTCTATGATTTGTTGTGTTTTTCTGTACTGCTGGTGTTTAAGACGTCTCTGTATTTGTCCTTGTTGTTGTGCTTTGTCTTGGTTCAAAATGGGAAATCGAACCAAAATTTTGGGGTTGGCCATCAAGTTCCGAGATGCAAAAACCAGGCCATATTTTTTGCTTTCGTCATCACCGACTGTCGAACCATGCTTGTGTGAGATTTGAATGTTAGATGCCTGTCCAGAATGACGCCTAAGTATTTATGTGAGCTCTTGTGGGTAAGTGTGGAGCCTAGCATAGTGATACCACTACAAGATGATGGCCTTGTCGCAAAAGTGACATTTACACATTAGCTGCTGTTTATGCCAGTTTTCAAAGCTGCTCACATATTGCTGCAAGGCTCTCGTAGCTAGATCAATACTTGGGCTTCTGGATATCACTGCAGTATCATCAGCGTATGTTGCTACCATTACCTCGGCTTCATCAAATCCGATTGTTGACATTGTTGTTGGCATATCGGCTGTATACAGGGTGTATAGCGTCGGGCCAAGAACGCTGCCTTGAGGGACTCCAGTGCAGATTGGGCGCTTCGAAGATTTTGCTCCATCGACAACAACGCTAAAACTTCTGTCCTTAAGAAAGCTGCTTACGAGTTGAAACAGCTGCGGGGTTAGTACACTCTTCAGTTTAAAAAGGAGTCCATCATGCCACACCCTATCAAAGGCTTGCTGTATGTCCATGTACACAGTAACTGCGTACATTTTTTGTTCCATTGCTCCAGGGCTTTTTTCGGGAGAAGTTTTAGAGTTTTGTTATCCAGGATGTCTTCGCCGGGGGATTTTTTGGCTTTCAGCTTTTTGATCTGCTGCTTAACCTCATGCAGTGTAACTGGATTTGCTGGCAAGGACATTTGAAACGGTATCTCCTGTCTCAACTCAATAGTCCTACGCATAACCGCATTTGTTAAATTTAAAGGCTTAAATCTTTCCTCTAGGCTATCTGCAAAAATTTCAGTCTTCTGTTGACTGGAGTAACACCAACCACCAGCAGGATTTTTAATTGGAGTTTTCGGAATGACAACTCTTTTGAAACGACTTGTGAGCTTCCACAGAGTATAATTGAAAGATGCTTCCGGTCCAGCATTCTCTAGAACTTTATCAATTTTCCTTTGCTTAACTTTTGCCAGGACTTTTTTTTAAACAGTTTGACAATCTACTGTATAATCTATGGATGCGAGTATCACCCGTTCTTACATATTCCCTTCTTACTCTTCTTTTCAGGCGCAAGAGCACATCAACGCTATAGGGATGTGTAGTTTGTCTCGCTGGCCTTGTGAGTTTAGGTTTTCTGGACAAGCATTAGATGCTGCTAACATAATGTTTTTCATTAGAATTGAGATGGCATCTTCAATGTCCTCTGGGCTGTTTATTTCAGTATTAAGGTTGATTCTTTTATCCAACTCGGCTATAAAGACTTCAACACAAGCGCCTCGTAAAAGGATATGCGGCTTTTTAACTTTAAGTTGCGGTGTTCGGTGCAGTGTCGCTATGACTGGCAGATGATCTGATGAGAGTTCATACCTAGTTTCGATTGAAAGCAATACCCTTAACAATATAAAAGTCCAGATCAGAAGGTGTAAGCCGAGTGTTAAAAGAGTAAAATGTTGGTTCGCCTGTGGCAAGTATTTCGCATGTGCTACTGGAGATGGCCTCTTGTAACCGTTTCCCTCTGGAGCAGGATCTAGAGTTACCCCACCAAGGTATATTGGGAGGCAGATAGACGGAAGAGACTTTGATGTAAATACCGTTAATCTGCACAGTCACACTGGCAGCTTGTATATGCAGTCTAGACATAAGTTCATTCTGTTTATGAGCAATAGACGATCGTACAAAAACAGCAGCGAAATCTTTCGAGGTACCACTCGGATGATTTGCATAGTATTGGTCGTACCTTGGTAAGCAGGTTCCCTGGTAAGAATGCATGTGTGTCTCTGGTATTAACACTAAGAAAAAGTCGCAGTTCTTCAACATTCCTGACTAGGCCTCGTGCATTCCATAATCCGATTTTTAAGTGTGAGTTAATCATTTAGAAATAAGTTTCTGTACCAGGTCACGAAATGCTTTGTTTGCCTCCATGGTGTCTTCAATGAGATAGAACATTTGATCCATTCTGTTGCTTAAGTCGCTTATTGCTTTTTCCAATATTATAAACTTGTTACTAAATTGTTGATCATCAGGAGTATCGAACTGTCGGGATCTATCCTGGGGTGAGTTGATATACTTGTCTAGACGAGGTCTTGTAATATCTGCATATGTGAAGCCACTCCTGACAGTACAATCTGAGATGCCATGTGATCTGAGTGGACGATTTAAGTTTCGGCTATCCTTTGGCAATCCTTGTTCAGGTAGTCTCGCAGCTGGTTTAAGCTTCTTGCTCAGCTCAATTCCGACTGAGCAGCTTTTATCGCTAGATAAATGATTATTGCCGCAGTTGGCACATATCGATTTAGGACTTAGACTTAATCCACATAATGTTGATCCAGTATAATGATCGCCTGAGCATTTGCCACAAACTGGCTTTTTAAGGCAATAGTTTCGAGTACGTCCGAAATCCTGACATCTAAAGCGATGCACCAGTTTTCTGCTGTGATTAGCTTTTACCACTGTTACTCTGTGTCTACCAATTTGGACGATTTTAAGTGTCTCTGCAACGTTTCTTCTTTATATTTACATAGAATGAGTTTTGTCGAGTTTTCATATTATTGATTTCTGGGTCATCCTCTTCATTGACATCAATGTTGCGCCAATCTGGTTTTCTGGGACAATATAAGTTTAAAACTGTGAAACTCTTATCAGTAAATGCACGTTCAATCAATTCTTTTGGTACATTTGGATAAATATTTCGAATGACTAGTCTACACGGTGTATCCTCTCTCAACTGATGGTGCCAGAATTCGCAATTTTGTTTCGTAAGCATGTCCACAACTGCACGAAAAGCTTTGGCATTTTTCGCATATATGCGAGAGACTCCAAATCTGGATGTACGAATATCGTACTCATCAGCTGAAATAACAAAAATAAGTGCTTCTTCGAGTTTGCTCATTTTGTTGACATCAGGTACGCAGCTGGCCATACTTATATTATTGGCTTTTACTTGCTCATGTTGATCTTCTTCGTCGAGTTGCATTATAGAATCTGCTTCTTCTTCTAATAGCGCTGCATAGCGATTACTTAGACAAGCTACTGGAAAGGCGGTAGCTGGAGTTTGGTTTTGTCGGCTTTTTGTCGAGTGAGTTTTTTGTGAAGCCGGTGGGGTGTTTTTTTGAATTGTTTTGAAGACTTTGTCGGCTCTCTTTAGTTTTTTTACGAAGAGAGATCATCGGCATCTGAAAGTTACAACCATTTGGTAATTTTTGTGTTATGCTTGGGTTAGAAACCTCAGTAATCGAGGATTTTGAAGAGGAAGTACCACCAGTAGTGGTACTTGCTATTATATAGTTTAATTGGCTGCTTGTACTTGCGAAAGTTAGAGTACTTGTCGTAATAGTGCTTGTTGTCGTTGCGATCATGTTACTATTGAAGTTCGACGTTTCAATAGCCTTATAAATGTCTTTCGCCAGGGTGGCCCGCAGCCCTGCAGGTACACCAGCAATTTTCCTCATCTTCACAGACGTCGACAGCTTGTCACAAAGCTGTGGTTGGTCAGGTGAGTCTCCTTCCATTATTGGGCAATTAATTAATTTTGTTTATGTCAAATTTATCATTGCCCACATCGACAATAGCTTGCTGAACTTTTGAGCTGAGCTTATGAGCTTATGATCTTTTGAGTTGAGCTTTTGCGACCCCTCGTTCGCGACTGTGCGCAGAGCGGGGGCGGTAGTCTTGTTTAGTAGACAAAGCTTTGTTTACGATTTTTATCTTATCTTCTGTTTCCGACACCGTTAATAGTGTCTAAAAATAGAATGCGAGATAAGCACTCAGAGTAGTTTGCGAATTAATAAGAACTTAGCACAGCGTGATACGTCCGTCTTCGGCAAATGCAGTTCCAAGAGTGCACTGTGTCACATTTCAATCAAATCAATCAAAACGATGGCAAAATTTAACGAATTGGGCTTCGAATTGCTTCCCCATCCACCGTATTCTCCAGATTTGGCCCCCAGCGACTTCTGGCTCTTCGCAGACCTCAAAAATATGCTCCGTGGTAAAAAATTTCGCTAAAATGATGAAGTAATCGCCGAAACTTACGCCTATTTTAAAGGCAAAGAAAATTTGATTTACAAAGGCGGTATCGAAAGATTAGAAAAGCGTTGGAATGATTGTATCTCCCTAAAACCGGACAATATTGATGAATAAAACGAATTTAGGCACAAAAAAAAGTGTTTTAATTATTTAGTCACACACATTATTTAACGAAGTGTTAAATCCATATTTTATGTGTACCACTGTCGTTTTAAATTAATAGTTTGAACTTAAACCACCTTATAGGTTATCAATTATATGAGATATAATGCAGATGATGAATTATATGAGATGTAGAGTTGTATTGAAATTCACTTATTCATGTATATACAATTTCATTTTCATTTAAGCAACAACAACATTTCTGAATACTTGCTCAATTATACTGGCTGAGGGTCTCAGTCGTGAAAGCTGGACTGTAATCTTTCTTACTTGTTTCAAATTTGATTGTATGCCAAAAAATTCGACTAGGATTATTGGTATTGACTACCAAAACTTTTTGGCAGAGCCGTCGCCTGAATTGTGTTATCTTATGCTACACTCAGACCTTGCAATGCGTCGATTCGTTTTGCGTTAATTCGAAGTTGCGTTCAAAAGTATTGAATATTAATTTTTTCCAAAATTTGCCAGCATCTTTGTTTCTAATTCCGCTTTGCAATAAAAACTCGGGAATTCCCCTGTTATTGTTCGGCTCAATTTTTATACCCTCTGAGGGGTATAATGGGTTTGTCAGAAGTATGTAACAGGCAGAAGGAGGCGTTTCCGACCCCATAAAGTATATATATTCTTGATCAGCATCAACAGCCGAGTCGATATAGCCATGTCCGTCTGTCCGTCTGTGCGTCTGTCCGTATGAACAAACAGATCTCAAAGATGGTAAGAGCTACAATATCCGTTTTAGTCAGTATCGACCACATATTTAGTCAGTCAATACAAGTTTGTTTTTTTTTTTTTTTTGATGCCATGCCCCATTCGCCCACAATAAGCGTAAAACCAGACATACCTCGGAAAAAATACATGTTTTTTGCGAATATCTCGGTAACTGTAATACCTAGGGACACCAATTTTGGCATGCAGGTTGCTAGATGCAATATAAAGACAATGCCATCACAATTTTTTGGATGCCACGCACCCTTCGTCCACCAAAACCACAATTGCGTTGTAACTTTGCATGCCGTGACATGAGACTTATTTCTTATCATAACGTTTTGTAACTTAGAATATATTTGAAGACAAATAATATCAAACGATTGCGAAAATTTCATCAAAATCGGACTATAATTAAAAAAGTTTGTCATACAACGCAAATCGTTCCTTTCAAGCAAGGCATAGCCACGTGCATTGCACTGAGCTCTGCACACAAGCAACGGAAACGAAAAACGTGTGAGCGAGACATTCATACAAATATGTGTGCATGTTAAGTTCTTGCAGCAGCTACTCCAATTGGAACTCATATATTGGAAACGAAGCTCAGAGGGTATTACACGGTCGGCATGCCCGACTGACAGTTTCTTTCTTGTTCAATTTGCTTGACCACGTTTGTGTAGTGTCACGTTTTAAAAGAGAATAATACATTTTTTCGTTTTGTTTCTGATTGCAAAAAAGTAAATATTTTTTCGATTTATTTATTGGCAGAGATATAGTTTCTTAAATAATGTTATTTTTGTAGCATTCTTTGTTTATTTTTCTTTTAAGCAGTCATAGCTGTTTGGTAATATTTCTATTCGATAAACCCTGTGCTTGGAAAAGTCTATTGGCATTCCAACAAGCTCAATGTAGCTGCGTCTCCCATTTTTTTTTTTTTCGATTTCTAATGAATATATTATTTAACAATAAAATTTTAATACAAGTAACCAGTAGCAAATGTACATAATGTACAGCTTTAAAAAACTGTTTAAAAACATTATTTTGGCAAATTTCTACACATCTTCCAAAAGTATAGTTAAAGTATTATTAAATAACCAAGTTTTTTGCAAATCAATTTTTTTTTATTCTTTCAAAATATGAATTTAAAGCGCGGTCTAATTGTATTTGAAAAAAAATAGTTATATATTGAACTTTTTTGGTTAAGGTACTAAGCTACAAAGAGCTCTGTAGATAATGACTACTAAAATTATTTAACGACGTGCAATTAGCCCAGAATGGACATTTGATGTAGCAATGTATTCTGATTCCGTTGCCGACAATGAAATAAACTTCTGCCTCTCCGAGCTCCAGCAAATTCTGCATCACTGTAGCCCACAAGTTTGATGGCAATATTTTTCTCTACTTTGATACTAAATTTTGTGGATCATCTGTTACACTTAAATATGCGCATCGCAACAGTAAAGTGCGTTTGACTTGGCTTTTCCACAAAGCGACTTGCAAATCTTACTGCAAATTCAATATCTGGTCTAGTGGCCACTTCAAGTTATTTTAGACTACCAAAAGCTTCCCGATATAGATACTTGGCAGCTTTTAAGTCGTCGAAAGAATCTATTAGTTGATTCGAATCAAAAGGTCTACTCAGTGCGTGACAATCTAGCAGGTCAGCTTACAACTACTGTGAGAAACGTAGTGAGCCATATATCATTGTTGTCAAATGCATGCCAAGCAAGCATCTGAGCCCTGATTGCAAACTATTGTCTCAGGGATTGCAGGGACGCAATGAGCCCGTCGTTCACATATATTCCAAGAAAAATATATGTATCTTTCTGCTTTCCAATGAATACGCATGGATCCAACTGAGAGACCTCTAAAAATATAACTCGTGGAGGTGCTTGTGTGGTGAACTTATCGTTCCAGGCCCTGATGCATGCTTCAAGCCGTATTGATTCTTGATCAGCTTGCACACTCGTCTACTGCCATCATCATATCCAGTTGGTTGTTTCTTGTACACTATCACAATTGTTCGCACAGACGTAAACCGCATCAATGTACCGAATATCACATGATAGTCAATCCCTGAGTGAATCCTCTGACTACCAACCTGACCTTGTACCTTTTAATGCCTCCATCAGCTAAGCACTTAACCTTGTACACCCACTTGTTGACGACCATCCTGTTCTTCGTTATCTAGATTCCATGTTGCCTTTTTATGAACAGCCCGTAGAAAATGCGCCTTTGTGCTTACAAATACGTTTATTCTCTTTCTTCTTGACCTTATTAGTTTTCAATGAATCTATCTATGAATTTAAGCTGTGATAATCTTCTTCGCTGTTGTTTTTATCGTCTTGCATGAAACCTTTATGGTCGAGTCACTGTCAAAGGCAACACGACTTGATTCTCTTCTGCTGAAATCTTAACTTGCTCATATGGAAAATGAACATCTTGTGGGATTTTGAATTTCTTGGTGACTGGGTTTCAAACCTTTTGACATTTTTGTCATAGCCAATGAACATATACTTTTTAGCCTTAGCGTCAATTTTTTGTCGAGTTCCCTTTGGTATCTGCACATAGACATTTACTTTGAATGGCTTCAAGTGATCGGAACATGCCATCTTTCCATGCCATAGCTCGTATGAAGCTTTCCCTTTAACTGTACTGGTTCCTTGTCTCCTCTACACAAATATGGCTGATCGTCTCTGTCCAAAACTTTTTCCGCTTCACGCTAGTCGAACTTTAAGCAATGTTGTTTTCCAATTAAACATGACTCTCAGGTGAATTTTTCATCAGCATACTTTATTTCGCTTTTCTTTTAGAAACTAATTGGCATGTTTAATGATTTGATGAACAAATTACCATTACCATATGTGCACTCGATATGCTAGTTCTAAGCTGCATAAAAAAAACTATCTTTTCTCACTCCCACTGCAACTGTCAAAACCTTTATCCAATACATACGTTTATGAAAACAAATTGCAGAGTTGACCATTCTTTTTGACCATTCTGTTCCGTGAAATGATGAGATCTCTATATCTCCAACATCTCTATATCTCCAAGCACTGTTATCATATACTTTGTGAAACTCATAAGTTTTTGGTTTAAACGTAAAACGCTCGTGTCATTTTTCTACTCATACAGAATTTTATTTCCAATTACGTATATATGAGTTTTCGTCTACGCCGCAGTGGTGGCAAGTGCACAGCGTTAATTTTAAACAGACATTAAGTAAACGACGCAGTACTTATTCTGATTTTGAAGTTATTTTCAAGAACGTTTGACATACGCTGTTACAAACCTGTATGTTAAGAAACATGTGAGCTACAGGCATGAAAATATTTCTTATAGGCGAAGGCGGCGTGACATTCAATAAATTTTGGAATTATCTTTATATTGTACTAGCAATATACCCGCAGCTTCGCTTGCGTTAGTGATTGTGAAAATTAAGAATGATTAAAAAAACGTATACATGCTTAAAAAAATATATTTTTAATGGATAGCCAATATTGCAAATTTTATTTCTTATTTTTTAATTTTGTTTTGTTTTGTGATTTCTTCAATAGGAGCATTTCACAATTTCAAAAGTGCTGATCAATACAACAATTATGTGTACTGATATGTATTTATCATCGCTCAAATAAAACAATGTAATATTTTTTGTCTTTAATGACTTGTAGTATTTATTTATAGATGAAATCATCAGCTACTGAAATACTTCTCTATATACCACTTTTTTATACCCTTTGGTTTTGTTTTTCCATTAGGGGCAAGAATTATTAAGTCGCTCTCAGAGCTAACTCTTGAGTAAGCAATATAAAATTGACCTTAAAAAATCAATCATTTCTCAGGGCTAGTCCTGCCAACTTTAATGTTTGTTCCTTGAAATGAATACAGTTTCTCCTTTAGCAAAATCAGTAAATACCATGGCTTTGATTCCATACTTATGAAGAACATTTTATTTGTAATCCAGATTCATTACAAAGTTTGCTGCATGTTTCTTGCTGTTTATATAGCGAGCTCAGATACCAGTCTAATGACTTGTTACATATATTTAAAACATCTAGAAATATTTTGGAAATGAGCTCCTCGAAAGTTGCTATAACAATTCCCAAACGTATTAGAATGATTGGGAGAAATATCTGTACTTGTGTTGCCTTTAAGGTGTACTCGATTATTTTTGTAAGGGTCATCTTCTTTATATTAGGCAACAAAAAGAGAATTTTAAGCACGTTTTTATTTCATCGTTTTGGCGAAATTCACCAAATTTTTTGAATGTAACTTAAACAAAATTTCTATGAGTATAACATTATTTGTCAGTTTTCTTAAAAAAAATTAAATTTTAATGTTAAGAGTTGTTTTGCAACTATTATATAATATGGCAACTATTTGACCTTTGATTTCACAAGGAGGAGGACAAGGAGTTTTATATATGTAGATCTAGCAACCTGTATGTAAAAATTGGTGTCCTAATGTGTTGTAGTTTCTGAGATATTCGCCAAAAACCTTTTTTTTCTCCGAGGTATTTTTGATTTTTGGCTTATTGTGGCGAATGGGGCGTTTCATAAAAAAGGGAAACATTCTTGTATTGACTGACTAAATATGCAGACAGGCGGACCGACGGACACTCGGCTATTGTTGCTGATCAAACAAACAGATATATAAATCTGAGCAAATGGGGCGTGACATCAAAACAGAAAGTCATTATAATTGTATTGCATATAGGAACTTGCATGTCATAATTGGTGACTGCTGCGGCACATCTATGATGAGTGTTCGTGGGCAAAACCGTTTGGGCAATACTTGTCTAGGACACCCTATAGCCGCTTGTAGAAGTTTGTAGAAACCCTCAGCAAACCCGACAGCAAAAAGGGTTTACTCTACCAAGCCGGTCGCTGTTCATCGGTTTGGAATGTGAACGAGTAGGAACCTGATTGGGGTATTGGTTCATGAATAACCCTGAGGAGGATACCCCTGAGGTAAGAACCCGACCGAATATTGTGTCTTGGCCGAGAAGTGATCCAGATTTCCTAGTTTGGAAGCCGCTTAAAAGAATTGATGGGAGGATATCTTCGTCGATTTGCACATCAAAAAGGTCTGGCCAATTGAGGCAATACGAAGGCCAATTGAGCCAAAACGAAGGCTGAAGTGTCGACGCATTGTGAATACATGGTAAGCGGGGTGAGTTTCAGTTGGCCAATCCTCTGGAAATGGGCATAGACAAAAACGTTTAGGGCACTGACCTGTGCGGCAAGGCTGAATCAGATAGAGTACCTTGATATAGAAGGTTATGGTGGCGTGATTTGCAAATGGGGCAATTGTGTGCACTCGAGCAATCTGTCAATTGATTCCCATTTGCAAAACAATTCATGCACAGCGTCTGTTATTGGATTAGTGCGGTACGATCTGGGATATATAATTGGAGGAAATTGGGACACAGTCGGATTGGATGTTTCTCTCGAAAGCACAGCTTGCAAGCTTCCTGTAAAGCATGAACTGTAGCATGAGAAGAGTAGACATTAGTCGGGACTGAAAGATTTCGTAAAACCAGAGAAGCAACTGATAAGCTTGCGCTCAAAGATTCGTCGAATGCCTCAAGTGTGCGAAAACGATCTATAAAGAAATGATTGAAGTCCCCCTAGGTTGGAAGAGCTGTTTTGATATGTAAGAATTGTTCCCACTGAATGCGCGTAAGCTTGGGTAGCTTGGAACCACACCAATACACCAGGGTGTTCTCCCAATTTGCAATACTCACGTCAGAGTGTTCTAGAGTAGTCAGGACTGTAGCTCTTTAGCTCTTTCAGGTCTGCTCCAGATTAATGAGAAATGGACACAAGGTTAAAGATAGCACTTAGCACTGCATAGCAGTATTCTTGCTAAATCGATCTTCAACTCCTCATTGTCGCTAGAAAAAAGAGCCCTAACCGTCTTCCGATATGTGTTTTGTACTTCGTCCCGTGATTCGAATTGGGTACTCGGGGAGCCGATATATCAATTTGTGGGGTTGAACGGATAACCGAACGAGTTGACGTATTTGGAGAGTCTGCGAGACTAAAGACTCCTGGGGTCTGTTGGAATATGCAGAGGGTAGTCGGGGGTTCTGGGGAGGCTCGTTCGGGAATTCACGTTCAACGTGAGCGGACGATATGTCCGGGGAGCATCAAGGATTGACGGAATGCGCTTTTTAGTGGAATGCATATGGATGGGAACGATATATGTTGTGGGATTGATAAGATAACCATCAAGGATACCGAGTGAAATGTATGCCTATAAGCTGAGTGGTAAAATCTTTGGAGGCAGCTTAGGCAGTTATACGATATTTCCCTTATTTATGTATTTTTATACCCTCTGCGGGGTATATTGGGTTTGTCAGAAGTATGTAACAGACAGAAGGAGGTGTGGCAGACCCCATAAAGTATATATATTCTTGATCAGCATCAACAGCCGAGTCGATATAGCCATGTCCGTCTGTCCGTCCGTCCGTCTGTCTGTACAATATCCGTTTCAGTCAGTATCGACCAAATATTCAGTCAGCCAATACCAGAATCTTTTTTTTTTGTTTTTGATGCCACGCCACATTCGCCCACAATAAGCGAAAAATCAGAAATACCTCCGAAAAAAATAAATGTTTTTTGCGAATATCTCGGTAACTATAATACCTAGCGATACCAATAGATACAATATAAAGATAATGCCACGCCTCCTTCGCCCACCAAAGGCTCAATTTCGTTGTAACTTTGCATGCCGCTGACTCACTTATTTCTTAACGTATAGGTTTGTTGTGGTTTGTTGTTTGTTGCTGTGATAATCAGCTTACAATCAGCGCACTAATAAATATGTTTCATATATAAAATAGTACAATAAATAATTATGATTTATGTTTGTTGTTGCTTTTGTTGTTGCTGAATTTGTAAATGTTCATCACGTGTTTTTTTTTTTAAATAACAAATGACAAAATGCACAAATGTGATGAGAGGAGAGAGAAAAGGGAAGAGAAAAGTGAAGAGCGAAGAGTAGACAAGTAGAGTGTTACTTAACGTATACTTGCAGACAAAGAATATCAAATATTCATCAAAATCGGACAATATTTAAAAAAGTTTTTCATACAACGAAAATCATTACTTTCAAGCAAGGCTTAACCACGTGCATTGCTGTGCACGCAAGCAACAAAAGCGAAAAACGTGCGAGCGAGATAGACATACAAATAAGTATGTGTGCATCAGAGAACTGCAACGAGTAATGAATTTTCAATCTGATTCGAATATTGACGTATACCCGTTGTGATTTATTCACATTTCCTGAGCGAAAAAAAATCATCCCTCATTCAACTGATTATTCATGATTTATACTCGCTCTGAAAGTTTGTGCTTCACTCACTACTCGTGATTAAAATAGGGCAACACTCGCACCTTACTCTGAGCGTAAGTTGCAAACACTCGATTGTGATTTGATTTTTCTGTGAGCTGAGCGTACGACACGCTCACAGAACGGTTGCTACTCGATGAGTGAGCGTTAAAAAAACGAGTGCTACTCGATGAGTGAGCGTTAAAATAGCGAGTGCTACTCGATGAGTGAGCGTTCAAAATGCGTGTGCGTCTCGGTGCGTGAGCGTTCAAAATGCGTGTGATACTCGTACGTGATCGTACATTGACCCCGCGATACTCGCTCTGTGAATGAAATTTGAGCGTTCGCGACGCAGCGATGCCGGCTCTGTGAGCGTTCGCGACGCAGCGACGCCGGCTCTGTGAGCGTTCGACATATATCCATACATACATACATATACTTTTGCACATGCACGTATGTCGTATGTGCATATGTATGTATATTTCTACGAACGCATGCCATAAAATACGGCTCTCTCGCTCTCGCACATTACAAGAAGAGTGCACACAAACTAAAAAGGTCTTTGCTTGTGCGTCGCGACTCAGCCTATGCGATTCTTTGTGATACTCGCTCGTGAGCGTTGAAAACCAACGCTCAGCTTTCATTCATCCCTCACTGATTTCTATGATACTCGCTCTGTGAGCGTTGAAAACCAACGCTCAGTTTTCATTCATCCCTCACAGATTTTTGTGCTACTCGAGTTTTTGGTGAACGAAATTTTCGCTCACACTCCGCTCACGTGTCTGTGATTTTTGTGCTACTCGATTTTTTCTGAACGAAATTTTCGCTCACACTCCGCTCGAGTGTCTGTGATTTTTGTGCTACTCGATTTTTTGTGAACAAAATTTACGCTCACATTAAATTCATACTATGACGCTCACATGTTACGTGAACGATACTCGATTGAAAATGTAGAGCTACTATACTCGAATTGATTTGATTTTTTGTAGAAGTGAACAATCATACTCGAGTATACCCGTTGCAGTTCTCTGGTGTGCATGTTAAGTTCTTGCAGCTGTTACTTCAATTTGAACTCGTATTATTGGTCGGCATGCCCGACTGACATTTTCTTTCTTGTTTTTTTTTTAAACTTTCCTATACATATATATTTAAATTTAAAACTAAAATTAATTCAACAAAAAAAATGTCAATAAAACAACACGAAAACCAAATTACTAAGTTTTGATGGAAACTATATGATTTAATGATTGAATCTAGTCGATTTTAATATATAGACTGATCAAGAATATAAAGGCTGATTTTTTTAAGAGCTACAGCAAACAGCTTCTATCAACACTACGGTATTTCTTTGTCCCAATTTTTGATAGTTTTATAAATATTTTACAGAACTCCGCCTTGGTGACGGCGCTACCAATAGGTCAATAGATGCAGCGAGTGTGCCTTGTCCTCCTGGAATGTTTCGTTGCAATAACGGAAAATGCATAACATCGCATTGGGTATGCAATTATCAGAAGGACTGCGATGAAGGCGAAGATGAGATGCAGTCATGCCGTAAGTGGAACCCACTAGAATAAACGTGATCGTCAACCAAGTTTTTTTTTCTTGTCTTCTGCAGCGCCTCCCGAGTGCGAGACACCTCAGTTAAACTGCGGCCAATATGTCTTTAATATGACATACTGCATTCCACCGTTCTATCGTTGCGACATGATTGACGATTGCGAGGACAAGTCGGACGAATCGCAATGCAGTAAGTAGAAAATAGAATAATTTCAACGATTTCCCAAATTTGTGTTGCCCATCTTTTCATATTGCGTGTTCTGAAACTTTACAACTAGCACTGCAAAATTGACAAAACATTTTAGATCAGATTTACAATCGGAATAAAATAGGATCAATAGCCGAGACATTACGGTAATGACCGTTTGTTTGTATCTATCCACATAAATAAATAATAAATAGATTTGGTATCAAATTGTTCCAAAATATCATTTCTTAAGAAAAAATATTTTAAACAAAATTTCCCTGTTAGTTTTGACGTCAGATTATGTTCAAAATAATACCAATTTTCTGAAGATATTTTAATGAAATAGAGACGACACGCACAAGCTATAAAATTTTGGCAAAGTTTCCTCTTGGTTTTCGACATACACGAGCGCAGTGTAGTGTGCCGACTTGCTGGCTACCAGCTACTACTACTTACGAAAGCAAATAACAAGAAAAAAATTTTAGCCGGGCATGCCGACCGCGTAATACGTACTCGTACCCTCTTACTTTTGTTTCAAATTACATAAGTTCTAATTGGAGTAAGTGATGCAAGATCTTAACATTCACACATATTTGTGTGCCTATCCCGCTCACACAACGTTTTTCGTTTTAACTGCTTGAGTGAAGTTAGCGCTGTAGCAGTGGATGTCAAGAATATTAGCGAGTATAGATACTTGATATTTTGATTGATACTTCAACAAAAATATTCAAATATCATTGTATCGATTCTTCAACCTTTGATTCCCATGCTTAATATTGTATTAGATATCAATGCGATAATATAATAATGCATCGATATTTATCCGATATGAAAGTGATACATGGATAGATGTTGTAGAAAAAAAAGTAGGTATTGGATTAACAAAATGCTGTTAGCAATACCAAAGAAATCACCAGCTGTTATTTAGCAGCGTTGTTGATCTGTTTTTGCTATATTAATAAGGAAAAATTAAAAATCTAATTTACATGTGTATGCAAAAAAAAACAAGAAAGAAATTGTCAGTCGGACATGCCGACCGTGAAATACCCTCTGAGCTTCGTTTCCAATTATATGAGTTCAAATTGGAGTAGCTACTGCAAGAACTTATCATGCACACATATTTCTATGTCTATCTCGCTCACACGTTTTTCGTTTTCGTTGCTTGTGTGCAGAGCTCAGTGCAATGCACGTGGCTATGCCTTGCTTGAAAGGAACGATTTGCGTTGTATGACAAACTTTTTTAATTATAGTCCGATTTTGATGAAATTTTCGCAATCGTTTGATATTATTTGTCTTCAAATATATTCTAAGTTACAAAACGTTATGATAAGAAATAAGTCTCATGTCACGGCATGCAAAGTTACAACGCAATTGTGGTTTTGGTGGACGAAGGGGGCGTGGCATCCAAAAAATTGTGATGGCATTGTCTTTATATTGCATGTAGCAACCTGCATGCCAAAATTAGTGACCCTAGGGGTTATAGTTACCGAGATATTCGCCAAAAACATGTATTTTTTCCGAGGTATGTCTGGTTTTTCGCTTATTGTGGGCGAACGGGGCGTGGCATAGAAAAAAAAAAAAAGATTCTTGTATTGACTGACTAAATATGTGATCGATACTGACCAACTTTGAACTTGTAGCTCTTACCATCTCTGAGATCTCTTTGTTCATACGGACAGACAGACAGACAGACAGACGGACAGACGGACATGGCTATATCGACTCGGCTTGTGATGCTGATCAAGAATATATATACTTTAAGGGGTCGGAAACGCCTCCTTCTGCCTGTTACATACTTCTGACAAACCCAATATACCCCTCAGAGGGTATAACAAGAAAGAAAATGTCAGTCAGGCATGCCGACCGTGTAATAGCCTCTGAGCTTCGTTTTCAATTATATGAGTTCAAATTGGAGTAGCTGCTGCAAGAACTTAACATGCACACACATTTCTATGTCCATCTCGCCCACACATTTTTCGTTTTCGTTGCTTTTGTACAGAGCTCAGTGCAATGCAAGTGGTTATGCCTTGCTTGAAAGTATCGATTTTCGTTGTATGACAAACTTTTTTAATTATAGTCCGATTTTGATTAAATTTTCACAATCGTTTGATAAATTAGAAAGCCAGCGGCTTGCAAAGTTACAAAGAAATTGTGCTTTTTGCGGGCGAAGGAGGCGTGGCCTCCAAATTTTGATGGCATTACCTTTATATTACATCTAGTAACCTGCATGCCAAAATTGGAGTCCCTAGGTGTTATATTAACTGAGATATTTGCCAAAAACATGTATTTTTTCCGAGGTATGTCTAGTTTTTCGCTTATTGTGGACGAATGGGGCGTGGCATCAAAAAAAGGAAACAAATTGTATTGACTGACTAAATATGTGATCGATAATGACCAAGTTTGAACTTGTACCTCTTAATAATTCTGAGATCTGTTTGTTCATACGGACAGACGCACAGACGGACACACGGACATTGCTATATCGACTCGGCTGTTGATACTGATCAAGAATATATATACTTTATGGGGTCTGCCACGCCTTCTTCTGCCTGTTACATACTTCTGACAAACCCAATATACCCCTCAAAGGCATAAAAAACTATTTTAATTATTTCACTATAGGCTATTAAATTTGCGCAAGTAAGCATAGCATTATTTGTTAGTTTTGTTTAAAAAACTACATTTTTATGATAAGAGTTGTTTTGCAAATATTGTATCATATGGCAGCTATATGATATAGTGGTCAGATCTTATTAAAAATTGGTGAACATATATATCTACATATATATCAAACTCATAATCTGAGAATTTGACAGAAATCATGTGACGGTTTACCGTACCTTTGAGCCATACGGCCAATGGCACAGTGCCCCGTTAGGACTCCTAACAACATCCTTATCCTACTCTTGTTTAAGTGTTAGAGTTGGGATGTTTGCTTCTAGTTATGTGATGCCAGAGCGCCTTCGAGACCAGACAGCCAAAGGAGGCTGCCAGCGTCTATCTGCCATGATTCTAGCAGTGCTCTCTAAATGTAAGAGGATGTGCTGAATGAATTTCGCTCATTGCACAGCTAGCCGGTAGCGCCGATCCTTTTTTTCTCTCTCTTCTCACACTCGTCGGCCATTTCGTTACCCATCACATCTGTGAAACCTGGTACCCCAACGATCCTGAGTGTTGTTGGAGTTGGTTTAGCGCCCTGACTGTGTTGCGAACAAGTTTGCCTTTTGTGGCGTTGAAGGACAGAGCCTTGTTTGCTGCCTGGCTATCGACATAAACAGATATGTTTCTTGAGACATCTCCTAAGGTGGATATTAATTTAACCGACTGCCAGACCGCGTAGATTTCTGTCTGAAACACACTACACCAGTCCGGAAGACTGAATAAAAGTTGTGTGGGTGGTTCTAGTGAGTAGACCCCAGCCCCTGTACCTTCCTCGGTCTTAGAAGGAATGGTCTGGAATGACGGTTTTAAAAACTTTATCCCATTTAAATTCCTCCTCACAGAGGTCACTAGAATTTGCTCCTAAAGAGTTTAGGATACTGTCATGTCCTGTAGTGCTAGGCTTGAGGAGTCTTAGTTCGAGTAGTCTCTCAGCACTCCTCACTGTCATGTACTTAAGGAAAATGTTGATCGGTTCCAAATCAAATCAACGAGGGCAGAGCCGCTTCCCACCAGACCACTGCTCCGAAGGTTTTTTATCCTCTCCTCTGAGTTTCTCTTCCAGGAGATCTTGGAATCGAGTATTACACCCAAATACTTTGCCTCCTTAGATAACTTGAGTTGTGTCCCTTCAAACATTGGAATGTTGAAGCTCTGTATCTTATACCGTTTAGTGAATAGAACTACTTTAGTCTTATTGGGGTTTGCCCCCAGACCACCGCAAGGTTAGGCACAGTGCGTTTTGAAGAAGGTCGCTTAGTGTGGGCAGGAATTTTCCCGTTACCAATAAAGGCCAAATCATCGGCATAGGCTGTCACCCAACATTCTTTATTTTTCAGTCTGAAAAGCAGACTGTTTAGCTCTAGGTTCCACAGCAAGGGGGATATGACTTCCTCTTGGGGTTTTCCTCTTGTGGCTTTCCACCTAATTGTAGCCGTGCAGAGATGACAGTTAACCATCGTAAAACTTAGCATATTGCTGAGTCGTGGGTGATCAACGGGTGAAAGCCGATTTTGACCAGTGCGGCTAATATCGACTCGATCCTTCCGTTGCACATTGGTCCAGCGACCTCTATTTTCGACGAAAATTAATATAATAATAAAGCTAGAGACTTGAAATTTGATACTCATGATAGCAGCGATATATATATATATATATATATATATAAGGTACGTTTCCTATTTATAACGACACCCATGTTTGTGCTTTAATGCTGTAACTGTACATTTTTCGCGACTATGATATACTAATGAAATATCTGTTAGGATGCAACGACAATGCACACGAAGTTTGAACTTTGTTCAGCTAGCGGTACTTTGCTTTTGCGAGAAATTGGTTTTTACCCTGTTTCACATTTATAACGCCACTTGCTTTAAATGAGTTTTGTGAGTGCAAGCGGGAGGATCTTTATGATTAAGTTGATGTTTTGCCGTAATAATAACAAATAAGTTATTTCGAGTGGAAAAAGTTTCACAAAACTTTCAAAGGGAAAATAATCGCTTACAAAGGCGAAGGATGCTGTATAAGGGAGATTGCGCGTAAAATGGGCAGGAGCTACAGGCTAATTCAAAATTTTTTATGGGATTCTGAATCTTAGGGATCCTATAAACCCAGAGGAGGGCCATTAATACTTTCCAGCCGAGATAAGAGAAAAATTATTAATAATTTCAGCAATGTAACACGGAGTTTGCGTGGCCTACAGTGTGTTTTTGACAAAAATATTAGTCGTACCACCGTTTGGAGGACATTAAAATGTTCCATATTTATTAAAAATTAAGTAACGAGATGTGTTCCAGCATTAAAAGCTGAACACAATCTGACCCGTATGGGTTACGAGCCTAGGAACATGAACACTAATTGGTCAACTGCAAGTCATATGAATTTGACCAGCGATTATTGGTGTTCATGTTCCTAGGCTCGTAACCCATACGGGTCAGATTGTGTTCAGCTACTCCTACCGTCCATACACGATACTAGTCGCTCCTATTGTTTTTTATCCCGTAGTCTGTTATGCTAGCGTACGTTAGTAAAATTCTTTCAATAAAATATTTGTACTTTTATACTTTATACTTAACGAAAAAAAATTGGTTGAAGGTTTTGAAGTATGTAACAACAAATTTATTCAAAATCTTCTTCTACATCTATTTCTATTGAAAACGAATTTTCAGTTTCGGAATCCGATTTTTCACTTTCACTTATTTCAGAATTAATACTAGTGTCTAGGGAAATATTATTGTTATTGTTATTACAAAAAATATTTTCAAAACTTGGTCTTTCTAAAAATGCAATAACAGCTGTCGGAAATGGATTTTTTTTATTTCCACCCAATCGCTTTTTATATAGATGCTCGATACAAGAGGATCTGAGAAATCCATTGCTCTTTGGAAAATATATATTTTCGTCGTGAATCCTTCCTAGCATGTGTTAGCCTATCGCTCTTGTAATATTTGTTGCGAGCTTCTGAGGCATTTTCTCCAAGAACACCTACTGGCAGTACAGATGCTTCTAGGTATTATTTGGAATTCATGCATTAAAACTTTATGAACCGTTGCCAACATCGGGAAACCATGAGTACAAGGACATATAGAGTGTTGTTGTTTCTTGACAAAATTTTTTAAATTGTTTTACATTAATTGGAAACTGGCAGGAAATCGCAATTAAAATGTTTCGTAAATATGTGATAAGCAACTCAGCAAAACCTAAGATTTTAGACAGCAGCTTAGGTTTTGCAAAAGCGCTTCTTGCTGTATTTCCGTCGTTGGTGTTTCCACTTCGATTCTGCTTAGGCTTGTCCACATGTAGGCCCATATTCTTCCAAATCTTCTCCTGAATTATTTTTTTCTTTTTCGCCTTTTCCTTTCCTTTTTTCCATTTTCATCTCTAATTTGCCATTTTTTGAGTCCATATCTATAAGCAATTTTAATAACAAATTCAAAAAATCGAATCCACGCATGAAGTGGGCTCATTCCATATTGTAATGTTCCACGTCTTGCCTTAAATTTTGGTAAATCCATGTTTCCACTTTCCATGAAATATTTTGGTCTTTCTTCACGAATGGGACACAATTGGCAAAATTTAGTTTCAGTCAAAATGTTCACAATTTTCCCGTTTAAAAGTGTCATATGCAGATCATATTTAACTGTTATGATTCTTCCATTTACAACAGTACAGACATATGAAGTCAAATATTTTATATGATCGTCAAAATTTGATTTTTCTTTGAGAACAAGGTCCTTGGTTTCTTTAACAAATTCCAGTTTGATGGGCCTACAAAATCGAATAGAAGATTTAACCACAATAAACAAACGGTTTTTAGGATTAATTTATATACAGTTTGCACTACAATGACACATAATTACTTTTTGGCACAATTGCGCACAAAATTAATTATTAACCACAATAGACGGACACGGTGGCTAAAATTTCACAACCTTTGGACGACACAAATTAAAGCTCACAAAAACATAATAACAAACATGAGCAACATTATTTTTATTATAATGATTCTACATAATGGCCTTTCTTTTACATTTCTTGGATTTTTAATTTGTTATTTGGCTTTAAATTGGTAAGCTTTCAAAGTAACAAATAGTTTGCCACGTTTTTTACTATTGTTTGCAGCTGATCAAACAGCCGACTTTGAAACGGTGCATAAATGCCAGGGGTGCATTAAATAGAAAATTTTTTTTAGTTTTTGTTAATTAAAGTATATGCTATTTAAATTGTATAACGAAATTAAGTTTTATTTTCATCAACATTTTTGAATTTACGTCGAAAATCGGAGTCGCTGGCCCAATGTGCATTGTTAAAGACACCCTCAATTTCGAGGAATGCCGTCAACGCAAACGGTTTTCTCTGAAGGGCCAGTTAAATATCACTCACCACCTCATGCAGTGCTGTCTCAACCGAGAAGAGGGGTATATTGTTTTTGTCAAAAGTACGTAACAGGCATCAACATTAACAGTCGAGTCGATATAGCCATGTCCGTTTGTCCGTATGAACGAAAGGATCTCAGAGATGGTAATAGCTACAAGTTCAAACTTTTCACATATTCAGTCAGGGAATACAAGTATCGTGTTTTTTTCGATGCCACGTCCCATTTGCCCACCTCGGAAAAAGACAGGTTTTTTGTGAATATCTCGGTAGCTTTAACACCTAAGGACACCAATTTTGGCACGCAGGTTGCTAGTTACAATATAAAGATAATGCAATCAACATTTTTTGGATGTAAGGCCTCCTTCGCCCAAAAAAGCGCAATTCCGTTGAAATTTCGCATGCCTGCGATTCACTTACTTCTTAATATATAGTTTTAGCCTATACTTGCAGATAAATAATATCAAACGATCCTGAAAATTGCATTAAAATCGGACTATAATTAAAAAAGTTGGTCTGAAATTTTCATTCTTGTTTAATTTAACGTTTAAATACTCTACGGTGTGAAAAAAAGTATCGGGGAATACAAAACCACCATTCATGTTCGAAAACTAAACAGCGTTATCGAAACGTAATTCTAACTGCATTATTTATCGATATCAATCGTCCCGCGACACTCACATTGCATTATTAGGGTATAAATCAGACTTATGAGGTTTAAGAGCATAACACGGCATAGAAATTCAAATCATATTGTGCACAAGCAAAGCTGCGTATACCGTTTGTTGTAAAACATTAAAAAAAATTCTAGGCTGCAATTTTATGTTTTTCGACACAATAAATATTTTAATATATTTTCTAGGAGTATTTAATTTCAATTATTAATTTATTTGTTACACATTTCGAATTTAGCTTATCGAAAGTGTCAGCACACGGACGTTTTTTGCAATAATCCTGGCGGGGCCGCACCCGCCGAGGGTAGCCGTTTAATCGGACCTTGTATCCCTAAAGATAAGCGATGTGATGGCTATTTGGATTGCCGTAACGGACTCGATGAGAATGAATGCAATGGTGTTGCCTGTCGCTTGGACCAATTTCGCTGCGCCAACGGCCAAAAGTGCATTGATGTGGCGCAGAAGTGTAATCATCGGAATGATTGTGGAGACAACTCAGATGAGCAAGGCTGCAGTGAGTGTAAAACGATATCATCTTAAAAATCACATAACACATTCTTTATTCTTCCTAAGATTTTTCACCCTGCCATCACGCGCAGTTTCGTTGTGCAAATGCTCTGTGTATTCCGTATAACTTCCACTGTGACGGATATAACGACTGTGCCGATGAAAGTGATGAAGCCAACTGCACTGTAATTGCCTGTCCCGATAATAAGTTTCTGTGTCCACGCGGCGGTGACAATGGTGCACCTATTTGCATTCTTAAATCGCAATTATGCGACGGAAAGAGCGATTGTGAAGACGGTAGTGACGAGGAAGTAGCATGCTGTGAGTATTACCTTAACAGCAATTAAGAAACATGAAATATGTTTTCTGTTTTGTTTATAGCAAAAGCCTCTTGTCCTGCTTTGAGCTGTGAATATAAGTGTGGCCCGTCGTTGACTGGAGGAGTCTGTTTTTGTCGTACTGGTCAAAGTCTTGCACCGGACAATCGCACGTGTGTTGATTTGGATGAGTGTAATGAATGGGGCCACTGCGACCAACTCTGTACAAACACTCCCGGTAGCTATACTTGTCAGTGCGCTCAAGGCTACACACTGATTAACGATTCTAAGTGTAAAGCTCCCGATGACAATCACCTGCAGTTGATCTTTGCTCACGATCGAGCTATAATGCACATGTTCACTCATGAAACCGATCCTAAAGTGATAGCCAATGCTACTGCTGCCGCAGGTGTATCTTTTCACTATGCCCGCAACACCTTGTACTGGTCTGACATTAAAACTCGTAAAATACAGTCACTACCTTTAGATGCGTTAAATAGTACTATGGCGGTGTTAGATCAAACATTACCTGGAACTTGGGCACCTGTCGCGTTAGCTGTAGATTGGGTAGGTGATAAGATCTACGTCGCGGATTTAGTTGGCCAGAAGATCGACGTTTTTGAGCTAACCGGTCATTGGCACGCCGTTGTTTTGGGTTCCAATCTCACGAGCCCTGCCGATTTGGCACTTGATCCCACTGCTGGTCTTATGTTTGTAGCTGACGGTGGGCAAGTGCTTTGTGCTCACATGGATGGCACGCATGCTCGCTCAATTGTGTCTGAGGCAGCGTATAAAGCAAGCGGTGTTACTGTTGATATAATATCTAAAAGAGTTTTTTGGTGTGATTCCCTGTTGGACTACATCGAGTCAGTGGACTATGAAGGTGCTCGAAGAGTGATGGTATTGCGCGGCCAGCAGGTACCGAGTCCTTCGCGTTTGGCACTCTTTGAAAATCGTATTTACTGGACGGACGCAACAAAGCAGGGAATAATGTCTATGGATAAGTACGAAGGACCCAGCTCTATTCAAATTACGTATAAGGCCAAGGATATTCGTGATCCCAAAGGAATCATTGCCGTTCATGCTCTTAGTCAACCAAATGTACCTAATCCGTGTGGCAACAACAATGGCGGTTGCAATCATATGTGCATTGTAACAGCTGTTAAAGGCGCTCCCACAGGACTTGGTTACCGATGTGCTTGCCACACTGGCTATCAGTTGCAGAAAGATCTGAAGAACTGTATTCTAGTACGTGAGTTTCTCATGTACTCTCAGCAGCGTTTCATAAAAGGCAAGGTTCTTGACCCAGTAATTGAAGGTTTCAGCGATGCAATTCTGCCTGTTGTCTCTAGGCGAGCACGATTTGTTGGTCTTGACTTTGATGCACGAGATGAGTATATATATTACTCCGATGTATTGCAAGACGTTATATATCGAGTTCACCGCAACGGTACTGGTCGGGAGATTGTGTTGGCCTCACAAAACGAAGGGGTTGAAGGTTTGGCAGTTGACTGGGCATCTAAAAATCTCTACTACATTGATTCCCGCAAAGGTACGCTCAATGTTCTTTCGACACGTAATGTAAACTATCGAAGAACACTTCTGAAGAACCTGAAGCGTCCACGGGCCATAGTCGTACACCCAAATCGCGGCTATTTCTATTTCTCAGAATGGGATCGTCCTGCAAATATCACACGTGCCAACACAGACGGAAGTAACCTCGTTGTTTTCCGCAATATGACTCTTGGCTGGCCAAATGGACTTTCCATTGACTTCAAAGAGGATCGAGTATACTGGTGCGATGCTTTGCTGGATCATGTTCAGCATGCTAATCTTGACGGAACTGACATAAGAACAGTTAACTCACGACTCGTGCGCCACCCATTTTCAATTGTTATTCACAACGATTGGATGTATATTACGGATTGGCGCTTAGATGCAATTATAAGGCTTCACAAGCTAAGCGGAGAACAAGAAGAAATGATGGTTCGCGAACCACAAACAAATCGGCTTTATGGTGTAAAGGTATATAGTCGGGAGGTTCAACGTATCGCAGAGACGCATCCTTGTCATTTAAATAATGGTGGTTGTCAAAAAATTTGCTTTGCGATCCCTGTCGGTGAAACTGCAACTGGATCAAAAGATGCCGTCAGTCATTTGCAACCCCGTTGCTCTTGTCCATATGGCGAGAGACTAGCTAAAGATCAAGTAAGCTGTGATCCTGATCCTAACGCTGAGCCACCAGTACAGCCATGTCCCAACTCATGGGACTTCACCTGCAACAATCAGAGATGCATACCCAAGTCATGGGTATGTGACGGTGATGATGACTGTTTGGACAACAGCGATGAGGAACAAAATTGTACAAGTAAATATAATAATTCTTTTATAAAATCCTGAATTTCTATATAAATTTGTTACCTCTCCTGAAAATTAAAATTTTTCACAAATCTCAAGCAAATATAATAAAATTTCGTCCTTAGAGCCCACCTGCGGTCAGAACGAGTTTCAGTGCAAATCGGGTCGTTGCATACCACTAAATTTCCGTTGTGATCAGGAAAACGACTGTGGCGATAACTCTGACGAACTTGAATGCGGTAATGTAACTTGTGCATCATCTCAATTTTCATGTGCTAATGGACGGTGTATACCGAGCATGTGGAAGTGTGACAGTGAGAATGACTGTGGTGACAGCAGTGATGAGGGTGATTTCTGTGCGGAAAAGACTTGCGCATACTTTCAATTCACGTGCCCAAGGACAGGACACTGCATACCTCAGAGCTGGGTTTGTGACGGTGACGACGATTGTTTTGACAAGCAAGACGAAAAAGACTGCCCACCAATTAGCTGTTTGGCAAGTCAATTTAAATGTGCTGATTTAAGACAGTGTGTCGAAGAATCTTATAAGTGTGATGGCATACCAGATTGCAATGATGGTAGTGATGAATCAGGCTGTCCATCAATGGGACCTAACCAGTGTAACTCTGAAAAGCACTACCGCTGTAAATCAACCGGATTCTGCATTCCTGTCGCATGGCATTGCGATGGATCAAATGACTGCTCAGATCACTCTGACGAAAAAGACTGTGGTCAAATTACGTGCGCTCAAAACTTTTTTAAATGCAATAACACTAATTGTGTGTTTAAAGCCTACATATGTGATGGCAAAGATGATTGCGGCGATAATTCCGATGAGAGTACTGAGCACGCATGCGTTCCACCACCATTTAAGTGCCCACACGGTCAGTGGCAATGTCCAGGGGTCACAGAACGTTGTGTAAACATGACTTCTGTATGCGATAATGCGTATGACTGCCCCAATGGCGCCGATGAAGGTGAAGGATGTGATCTTTCTGAGTGTGAACACCAGACTGGTCAATGTTCCAGTTTTTGTCAAAAAACTCCGAACGGAGCACTTTGTGTCTGTCCGCCGGGATCGGAAATTGACGAAGACGGATATACCTGTGTCGATACCAATGAGTGCGATCCACCCGGACTGTGTTCGCAACAGTGCACCAATACAAAGGGCTCGTATTTTTGCACTTGCACCCCGGGATATGTATTAAGCCCCAACAAACATACCTGCAAAGCCATCAACCATACAGCTGCATTCTTGATCATATCAAACCGTCACTCTATATTGGTAGCAGATTTGAAGGAGCAAGGCTTGGAACGTGTTCCCATCATTGTAGAAAATGTTGTGGCCACCGCGTCAAACATGCATACAGGAACTATATTTTGGAGCGATATGAAGCTTAAGAAAATCTGTAGACTTGACCATGGAATGGAGCCGCGTGAAATCATCACCACCGGGTTAGATCTAGTAGAAGGATTGGCTTATGACTGGATCGCACAGAATCTTTACTGGCTAGACAGCAAACTTAACACTATTGAGGTATCTGCGGAAAACGGATCCAATCGTTTGGTTCTGGTACGTGAAAATATCACTCAACCTCGTGGGATGTGTATCGATCCCAGTCCTGATGCTAGATTCATTTTTTGGACTGATTGGGGTGAAAACCCTCGCGTCGAGCGCGTAGGAATGGATGGCACAATGAGAAATACTATTATTAATACCAAGATCTACTGGCCAAATGGTCTGACCCTAGACATAGCCACAAAACGCGTTTATTTCGCCGATTCTAAGCTTGACTTTATTGATTTTTGCTACTACAATGGCACAGGACGCCAGCAGGTGCTAGCCAGTAGTCATTATTTACTTCATCCGCATTCACTTTCCCTTTTTGAAGATACGCTTTATTGGACAGATCGTCAACTAAACCGGGTGCTGTCCGCTAACAAATTCCGCGGCAAAAACCAAACAGTCGTGTCACATTTGATTAGCCAGCCACTTTCCATTCATGTGCATCATGCCTCATTGCAACCAATGCATCCGAATCCGTGTTCTGAGGCCCAGTGCCAACACTTATGTTTGCTGAGCCCCAGTGCCACTCAAGGCTATTCATGTAAATGTAAACCAGGCTATCGACTACTCAGCGAAGGCCGCTGCATCGAGGAAGAGAATCCATATCTGATGGTTGTTAAAGGTAACCAGATAGTTGATCTCCCACTTAACGGTGGTGACGCTCGTGCTGGGGCATTAGCACCGGTAATTGGTATCGAAAGCAGTACTGGTCTAGAATTTGATCGAAAGGGTGAAACTTTATACTGGATACAGGGACGCGAAGACGATGAAGAAAATTGTACCATATATACCACACCTTATGGCGGCGGTAACAAGACCACCTTCTTCGCCGCTGATTCCGGCTTGGTAGGTGCTCCCTACACAATCGCTTTTGATTGGCTTGGTCGCAATCTTTATATTGGTAATCGGGTAGCCAGCAACATTGAGGCGGTCCGTGTAGATGGAAAACAAAAATATCGTTCCATAATACTTGCAAACGATGGCAGCGAAACATCAGTATCTAAGCCGAAACAGCTTGTACTTGACCCAAGTGAAGGAAAGCTATTCTGGATAGATGATGGCATATTGGAAGTACCAGTAAAAATTGGTCGAGTTGATATGAATGGTCAAGACCCGCGTGTATTGCGCAAAAACATCAATCATCCTGAAAGCATTGCATTGGATATTGAAAAGAAAATGATCTATTTCAGTACAAGCTCCCAAAGCTCTATTTGTTCTATGGACTACAACGGAAATGATTATACTGTTTTACTAAATGAGCAGCAGGCCATATCACGTCCTCGCAGCTTAGGAATACTTGATCATCGCCTCTACTATTTAGATCCTGTTTATGAAAAGATCGTGCGTGTGGACTTACCGCATGGTGATAATCCCAAAACTCTAGTAGACAACGAACATGATCTGCATAGCATGATGATATATAAAAAACGCGCACTTATACAACATCCATGTCAATCAGGAAACGGCGGATGCTCACAACTCTGCATTCCAGGTGCCGCTTCATCTAGAACTTGTGCATGCGGTGTTGGGTACCGAAAGGAAAATGAAGTTAATTGTGTTCCGTTTAAATCATTTGCCGTTGTGTCGCAGCTCGACATGATTCGTGGCTACAGTTTAAGCGACAGTTCCGAGGCTATGGTTCCAATCTCTGGACAAGCGCACCATATACTTCATGTGGACGTTATGTTTAAGGACCAGTGGATATATTGGGCTGAGTTCAATCGTGGTTATTGGAATGGCATTTTTCGGTGTCATCCTAACGGCACCGATATACAACACGTGATTAAGGATGGAATTGGAAGCAATGGTATTCGTGGATTAACTATTGACTGGGTTGCAGGAAATATGTACTTTACAAACATTTATCCTCATGAGAATTATGTAGAGGTGTGTTGGTTGGATGGTAGCAATCGTAAAGTTATTGTTAAGACAACGAACGATGCACCCAGAGAGTTGGCTGTGAATCCTATCAAGCGACTCCTTTACTGGATCGACTATGGACAGCATCCACGTATTGGTAAAGCGTTGCTTGATGGTACCAAATGGCAGCCATTGGTGACTTCGGGTATTATGCTTCCACGCGACCTCACAATCGATATGCAGACTCACGACGTATTCTGGGTTGACTCCAAGCTAGACACAATACAGAGAATAACATACACCGGAGCTAGCCGTAAGATAATTCGGCGCGATCTTCCAAGCCCCATGGGCATAGCAATTCATCTTAACGACATATACTGGGTTGACCGTAATTTAATGACAGTTTTTAAAGCGTCCAAACAATTTAATAATAACACTGAGACTTCTCGTGTGCGCACAAACCTAGAAAAACTTCGAGACATTGTCATCTATGATATTAACAACCAACCAGTCGATGACACTAATCCATGTGCTCATCTAGGCAACGGTGGTTGCGACCAACTCTGCTTTAGTTTTCCAGACGACAGCTCTGTTAATAATAAAAATTTCCGCTGCGATTGTGCGACAGGCAAGCTTAGCGCCAACGAACGAAAGTGCGAAACGGTTAATGAATATCTAGTGTTTGCAACTCGCACAGAGATTCGCGCAGTAAATTTGGATCCGCATTCCACAGAAGTACCTTTTACGCCATTAATGAACCTTACCAACGTTGTGGGTCTTGACTTCGACTTTGCCGACAATCGCATGCTATACACTCAAATTAGACCATGGGCTAAGATTGCCTACACCAAAGCCACCAAACCCAGCCATAGTGATACTAACGTAGTTCTTAGTAAAGGCATCAATCCTGAAGGTATTGCGTACGACTGGACTCAAAATAAGATATACTGGACTGATAGTTCTAACAACTCAATATATGCGATGAATCTAGCTGGTACCGAGCTTGTCATGATTGCCCGCGTTGAACGACCACGTGCCATTGTTTTGGATCCATGCAACGGTACTCTCTTTTTCACCGACTGGGGTCGATTTGGCACCTCTGGCAAGATCTTTCGCGCTACAATGGCTGGCTCTCAGAAGCGTGCCATTGTGGAGAAGGAGCTGTCACAGCCTAGCGGCCTGGCCATTGACTACGATGAGCAAAAACTTTACTGGACAGATGCTGTGCGGGAGAAAATCGAACGATCTGATTTGAATGGTAACAACAGGGAGCTTTTAGTATCTGCAACCATTTATCCATTTGCAATAACTGTATTTCGTAATTACGTATATTGGACGGATCTGCAGCTGCGGGGTGTCTACAGGGCAGAGAAACACACTGGCGCTAATATGGTGGAAATGGTAAAACGACTTGAGGATTCACCTCGAGATATACGTATTTACAGTGCGGATCGTCAAAAATGTAATGTGAATCCATGCACGATTAACAATGGCGGTTGTGCCCAAAGCTGTCATCCGGCACCAAATGGAAAAATTGAGTGTAAATGCGACGACAACTCCAAGGTAGTCAACGAAGGACGCATGTGTGCCCCCAGAAATGACACTTGTGAGGCTAGTAAATTCTATTGTCAGAACGGCAAGTGCATTTCCCGAATGTGGTCTTGTGACGGTGATGACGATTGTGGTGACGGTTCAGACGAGGATCACAACTATTGTGCATATCATTCCTGCTCCCCCAATGAGTTCCGATGCAATAACGGACGTTGCATTTTTAAGTCGTGGAAGTGTGATCATGAAAACGACTGCAAGGATGGATCGGATGAACTCGGCTGCACGTACCCGCCCTGTGTTGACGATGAGTTTACCTGCACTAACGGGCGCTGTATTCCCCAGTCTCAAGTATGTAATGGCGTCAATGATTGCAAGGATAATGCTACGTCTGATGAAACTCACGAACGTTGTCCTATGAATACTACCTGTACGCTTAATCATCTCAAGTGTGAAAAGACAAATATTTGCGTGGAACCATATTGGCTTTGCGATGGTGACAATGACTGTGGAGATAACTCCGACGAGGATCCGCTACACTGCGGTCAGCGTACATGTCCGTCAAACAGCTTTCGATGTCCAAATCATCGCTGCATTCCGGCAACATGGTATTGTGATGGTGATGATGATTGTGGTGATGGTGCTGATGAACCGCCAGACTACTGCAAATCTGAGGGTCGCACTTGCTTTGGAGACCTCTTCACCTGTGATAATGGAAATTGCATTCCACGTATCTACATTTGCGATGGCGACAATGACTGCCTAGACAACAGTGATGAAGATAACCGTCATCAGTGCAGTGAGTATTCTAAATAGTCAGACCCATGAAGTATATAAAGTGACGTAATGTCGTTTTCAGATGACCGTAAATGCGATGAGACTACAGAGTTCACTTGCGTTGAAAACAAGTCGTGGCAGCGTGCACAGTGCATACCAAAAAAGTGGATATGCGATGGCGATCCAGATTGTGTGGATGGAGCTGATGAAAATACGACTTTACACAACTGCGCCACTCAACAGCCATGTGGCGAAGATATGTTTACCTGTGGCAACGGGCGATGCATTAATAAAGTAAGCTTTTACCAGATTTTGTTTTACAATAAAAAACTTAATGATGGCAATTTCAGGGATGGCTTTGTGATCATGACAATGATTGCGGTGATGGTACCGATGAAGGAAAATTCTGTAACTCCAAGTACAAGACCTGCTCACCAATGGAGTTTACTTGTCAAAACTTTAAGTGTATTCGCAATCAGTACAGATGCGATGGTGAAGATGATTGCGGTGACCATTCGGATGAGGTTAATTGCGTAAAACCGATCGCCACTTGTTCTCAAGGGCAATTTGCCTGCGCCAACGGTCAGTGTATCAACAACAGCTTGGTCTGCAATAAGGTGGCAGACTGTTTAGATGAATCTGATGAGCCAGCCCACTGCAATGTCGATGAGTGCGCCAAGGTTGAGATCAATCAGTGTGGGCACAAGTGCGTGGATACGCCAACCGGCTACTATTGCGACTGCAACCATGGCTACAAGTAAGTGTTAATTTATAAATTGCTGACCTATAGATTACATATTTATATTTTTATTCGCAAATGGAAGACTGTTGGCCGACGGCAAAGCCTGTACCGATATCGATGAATGTCTAGAAGAACCAGGCGCCTGCTCACAACATTGCTCCAATACACCAGGGAGTTTTTATTGCAAATGCGATGAAACCTATTATGAGCGCCAGAATGATGAACACACCTGCAAGCGAAAGGATAACATTCCACCGTGGTTAATATTTACCAATAAGTACTATGTGCGCAATATGTCTGTAGATGGACACCAGTATAATCTAATGCATCAGGACCTAATGAATGTCGTCGCACTAGATTTTGACATCAAGGAGGAATACATGTACTTCTGTGATGTGACTGCTAAGACCATTTTCCGAGCGAAATACAATTCAAATGACGGTATGCCATCAGAACGAGAGCCCGTTATTCGTCACGATTCTCATGGCTTAGAAGGCATTGCACTTGACTGGGTGGGACGCAAGCTATATTGGCTGGACAGGCACTCAAAAAATTTAGACGTCTCTGAACTAGATGGCACAAAACGTAAGACAGTTCGTAGCGGCGTTGTTGATCCGCGTGCTATTGTAGTTCACCCTGGCATTGGATATTTGTACTTCACATCCTGGCATCTGCAGGCCTACATTGCAAAGATGGGAATGGACGGAACCAATTTTTCGCGGATTCTTAACTGGAATGATGGCATTGCTTGGCCCAACGCATTGTGTATTGATTACTTTACGGATCGCATCTACTGGGCAGACGCTCATTTAGACTACATTGCCAACACCGATCTGGAGGGTCGTCACCGCCAAATCGTTTTGTCAGGCAATCGCGTGCCACATGTTTTTGCTCTTAGCCTGTTTGATGACTTTATATACTGGAGCGATTGGAACTTGAAGGCTATTTTGCGCGCTAATAAGTTTCATGGCGCCAACTATACGGTTCTCAGGAATACAACACATAGACCCTACGATCTCCATATTAATCATCAGCTTCGACAGCTGCCCTACACCAATCCCTGCGGCACAAACAACGGCGGCTGCTCACATCTCTGCTTGATTGCTCCGCCCCCTGAGTCAACCTATTTAAGCATTGAAGGGTATATTGAGGAAGGTGCTCCCATCTACAAATGTGCCTGTCCCAATCAATTTTACTTGGCTCGTGATTCAAAGACTTGTATTGCCAACTGCACGTCAGGTCAACATCTTTGTGGAGGCAACGACGAAAAGTGTATTCCGTGGTTCTGGATGTGCGATGGAGAGAAAGATTGTCTGGACGGCTCCGATGAACCAAGTACATGTGCCCCTCGTAATTGCCGGTCCGGTACTTTCCAGTGCAAAAACACCAATTGCACCCCATCTGCGACCATATGTGATGGTGTTAACGATTGTGGTGATGGTAGTGATGAACAAAATTGCGAACTACCCTGTCCTCTATCTGACTTCAAATGCAAGTCAAGTGGACGCTGCATACTCGATAGTTGGCGCTGTGATGGTGATGCAGACTGTAAAGATGGAAGTGACGAAGATCCATCAGTTTGTCGTAAGTGTAAAACTCTCTTTTTTTGATACACTCTGAGGGGTATTTTGGGGTTGTGAAAGGAATGTAATAGGCAGAATTAGGCTTGGCAGACCCCATAAAGTATACATCTTGATCAGCATCAACAGCCGAGTCGCTATAGCCATGCCCGTCTGTCCGCCTGGCCATCCGTCCGTATGAACGAAAGGATCTCAGAAATGGTAAGAGCTACAAGTTCATAGTTAGTCAGTATCGACCATATGCAGACTGCTAGATGCAATATAAATATATTGCCACCAACATTTTTTGCATGCCTCGCTCCTTCGAATAAAAAAAGGGAAACTTTGCATGCATCCAACTCACGTAATCCTCGCCCTAGTTTTGTATCTTCGCAATGGATAAGAGACGAACAAGGTACTTCGATAAAATTGAACTGTAATTAAAAAAATTGGTCACAAAACGAAAACCTTTACTTTGAAGCAAGGTATACCCACGTGCATGTCACTTACCTTTGCTACAGCGCCAGCGTCACAAAATCAGCGTAAACGAAAAACATTTTGCGAGCGGGATCGACACCCCAATGTGTGTGCATGTTAAGTTCTTGCAGCGGTTACTCCAACTTGAACTTATATAGCTGGAAATGAATCTCAGAGGGTATTACTCGGTCGGGATACTCAATTGCAATATTCATTTCATGTTTATTATATTTTTCAGCTAATATTAATGTATCTTGCATTTTTTCATTTAGACAAGCGAAGTTGTGATCCAAACACAGAGTTCTCGTGCAAGAATGGAAGGTGTATACCACAGTTGTGGATGTGTGACTTTGATAATGACTGTGGCGATGACTCTGATGAACCAGCTTATATGTGCCGACAGAGAAATTGCACTACCGGCTGGCAGCGGTGCCCTGGGCAATCAAACTATAGATGTATACCCAAATGGTTGTTCTGTGATGGCAAAGACGATTGCAGAGATAATAGCGATGAGCAATTAGAAAACTGTCCTAAGTGTTCTATTGAGACAGATTTCAAGTGTGGAAACAATCGATGCATTCCTAAGTAATTCACAATTCAGAAGAGATTAAAATATAGATATTTTACATCACTAATTTCTCTTTTTATCACAATTTTTATCTACAGGCAATGGATTTGCGACTATGCGGATGATTGTGGCGATGGAACTGACGAAAATGAAGTCAACTGCAAGGGCCGCTATCGAAAGTGCTCAGAATCTGAGTTTAAATGCGGCAATGGAAAGTGTATCTCATCACGGTGGCAGTGCGATCACGAGGATGACTGTGGAGACAACTCAGATGAAATGAACTGTGAAGGATATCAATGCAAGAATGGCACATTCCAATGCGCCTCTGGCCATTGCATCGCCAACTATTTCCGGTGCGATGGCGACCGGGATTGTCGGGACATGTCTGACGAAGTGGGCTGCCCACCACGATTTCCGGGAGGCCGTTTTTGCCCTGAGTCCCGCTTCCAGTGCAATAACAATCTCTGTGCTTCCCTGTCCGATTTATGTGATGGTACCGACGACTGTGGTGATGGCAGCGATGAAGACCCCAAGGTTTGCAGTGACTTCAACTGTGACACGTTGCGACGATTTCAATGTGACAATCATCGATGCGTTGCTCGTTACCAATTATGCGATGGAACTGATAATTGCGGCGATGGCAGTGACGAAAACAACATGACACTGTGCGCTCGCAAACAAAAGCCTTGTGACCTGTATACTCAGTACCAATGTGCCAATAAACACTGCATTGAACGGTCTCAGATCTGTGACTTCTCAGATGACTGCGGTGATGCGAGCGATGAGTTGGGCTGTCACCATACAAGCAGTTGCTCCGAGCAAAGCCACGGCGGTTGTCAACATCATTGTCACAATCTTACTGATGGAGGCTACATCTGCTCGTGCTATCCGGGCTACATTATTTCACCGGACAATAAAAAGAAATGTGCCGATGTAGACGAATGTGCAACACGTCAGCATACGTGCTCACATCAATGCCACAACATAAATGGCACATATTCGTGCAGTTGTCGTGACGGCTTTCACCTGTCAGATGTTATTAGTGGTGTCTGCAAAGCGGAAAAAGAGGATGTTGTTCTTGTGTTTGCCAATGGTCCAGAAATACGTGGTCTGGATTTGCAAAGGATGGAAGAATTCGATGTGATTGCTGCCGAAAAACGTATTGAAGCTTTGGACTACGATGCTCAGCAACAAATTGTATTCTGGGCAGACAGCTATGATAAGACTATCAAGCGCTCCTATATGGTCAATGCGCTAGATGGAAAGGCAAAAACCGGTTTCGCACAGGACTTAAATATGAAAGGCGGCTCTAAGCCCACGGCTGTTGCAGTAGACTGGTTAGCTTCGAATCTCTATTGGACAGAAGTGGATCGGACGGGTTCCAAACCTCGTGGTCGTGTAATGGTCGCCAAAACAGATGGTCGTTATCGTAGATCAATTGTAAATGCCGGTTTAGAAGTACCTACTTCTATTGCAGTCAATCCTCAACTTGGGCGAATCTACTGGACCGATGCTGGCTCCGCACCCAAAATTGAGGTCTCTTGGATGGATGGCTCCAAACGCCGCCCGCTGATCACGGATCAAATACGGCACCCGGCCGGCCTAACAATTGATTACTTGCAGGATCACATAATATACTGGGTGGACACAAAGCTCAATGCCATCGAATCCATGCGAGCTGATGGCTCTAGACGTAAGTCCATCGTAAAAGGCGACCAGCTGCGCCATCCTGTCTCGCTGGATGTCTTTGAGTCCAATATGTACTGGGTGACTCGCGATACCGGCGAGCTGCTACGACAAGATAAATTTGGACGAGGAGTTCAAGTTGTGATACATAGAAATCTTGTAAATCCGTCCGGTCTAAAGGTCTATCACGAAAAGCGCTACAACACTTCGTTGCGGAACCCCTGTTATGAATCGAGCTGTTCACATCTCTGTCTCTTAGTGCCCGGTGGTCATCGTTGTGCTTGTCCAGATACTTCTGGTCCATTGCCGTCACACCGCAGTACAGCTGAGGTCATTTGTGATGCGCCCGCCGAACGTCCGCGTGCAGCACCACGTGTTTGCCTTTGTCTAAACAGCGGCTTTTGCAAGGAAAATAATAGCGGCGAACTTCATTGTGAATGTTTACCAGAATTTAAAGGTGACCATTGCGAAATCAGGGAAACAGGTGCCTTTAGCCATGGCGGTACCAATGTCACCGCTGTTGTGGTACCTATTATGGTCATACTACTGGTTTTGATGGCTGCCGCCGGAGCTTTTTATGCCATTCGCAAGCGTCCTTTGTAAGTAAATAATTGTTTGAGCTACTCAATCATCAACTATTTATATTGTATTTTGCTGCAGTGGTAAGCTTGCACGAATGCCCGCCATGACTTCGTCCCAAAGTGTGACTTTCCGGCACGGATCAAACGTGGAATTCAGCGAAAGCGGCTTTCCAAGTGTTTCAACTCCTAATAATGTGGCGCCCATTGAAGGGTACAACCTGGAAACAGTAAATTCCAATAAAGCTCGGGACTTCTCCAACCCCATGTATGATGCTGTGCAGTCGGGTGCCACCACTGGTCCGGGACTAAGCGATAGTCCAGGTAAGTTATAACCATAAATCGGAATGGTTTAAAGCATTTTTTATTTTTATTAGATATTTATGACGTGCCACAGGAACCGTCCAAGTCAAAGCCCATGAGCTATTCAGGACCTTTTATGGAGCCTGCCTCGGCTATTCTAGCACCCAGTAGCTTTACGAACAAGTCCTCGCCGCAGATGCAGCTGCGCGCCCGTGAACTGGACCCATCGGCCGATACCGGCAAGGACACGCAATATTTGGTGGAGGAGGATAAATCAGACTGCTGATACTTTTCTTATAAGGCTATCACCAAGAGAAGGGACGTAGACAAAACCTAATAGTTTTTCGCTACCTAAGGAACACAAAGCTATACAATTACAGGAACGGAAACAACAAAACAAATAACTTTTATAGCAAAATAATGACTAGACGCACACACTTAATGTCACAAAACAAGCAACAAAAATGCATAACGAAGGTTGAAACTTGTATATAGATAGGTAGACCTTCAACATACATATATGTACTATATCAATCACACTATCTTTTTAATCAAACAAAGTCTTATGCGTTACTTCCTTGGTTCCCTTTTTAATCAGTCACTCAGTTCGTCAGATCTGGGAACGTCCATAGAGGTCATAAACATTGCAACCTATTTAGTGAATTCCAACCCTTGTGTATGCATGTACATATATTGTAAAATTTATGAGTATAAGATCGTACGCAACACCTACTTTATTCAAATCCTAACACTTCGTACACAGTACTATATTTAAAGACAGGAGGCAAGTGACCTCAAAAAAACCCACAACTATTATAATTAATAAATTTATAAATCAAGTCCAACCGCAAATATAATGAATGTGACAATGCCAAATTATACAAAGCACAGTTTTCTTTTCATTTCTTTACCTTGTGCTGCAAGTATATTTAATTTCCTATAAACGTTGAACGGGAAGAAGTCATGGCTGACTTAAAAAAAAATCAGCATGCATGTATATAAGTCGCGAACAAAACTCTACATACGACCCCTTTTTGATGAATTTGACTTGACGTAAAGCATTTAGAAAAAAATTAATGTTGCAGTTCTACATCTTTACTTTTTCTCTAAATGCTTTACGTCAAGTCAAAATCAACAAAAAGCGGTCGTATGTAGAGTTTTGTCAGCGACTGTATGTATATACATAAATGTATGTATGTATATATAAGCTAAATCAGCACATGTTTGTATATAGCACATCGCTCTTTTGCACATTGGTAAAAATTTTATAAACTTATAGGTGGAGCACAATAATTCTAGACTCTATGCATGTATATCTTTATCATATATAGCTACATATATACATATGTTATCTACATATACCATATGTACATGTATAACTCGGTGTGATGCCTCTCCCTTTTTGACAATCAACTGCTACAAACGAACTAACGATCGGTTCTAAAAAAAAAAAAAAAAAAAAAAAAATTAATTTAAGAACAGCAATTTTCCATTTAATCTCATTGCCTTTGGCCCTTTTGACGTTATCTTACAAACTATAGATTATACTTTCAAGGTTAAAAAACTTTCGTTTTCAATAGTTAACAGCAATTTTTTAAGTTAAAAGCCCGACTCCAATAACGAATGCAGATTAGTTTAAGATGAGTTTTACGTTTGTCCTATACAAATTATCTAAAAACTTTCACGAATTTCAAAAATACGTGCATATTGACAGCTTCAACAAAATCATATTATTTTTAATTTGTCTTTGGCTTTGTTATCGCGTGTCTTGTTCGATAACTTTATTACATTGTCATTTTAGACTACGCCAATTTAATGTCTATTTTATCTATTTAAATTTAAATTAATAAAGTAAATGATAAATTTTAGAAAGCAAAAAGCCTAAATTGATATGTCAACCATCTGATATGATTCTCAATGTTTAATTTGTAGATAAATCAAAATATATAATAATATAAATATTTTTTAATGTTTGGCGTCAATTTTCTAGTAGAACGCATCTTTCAAGAAAATACTACTACTGTGCAAAGAATGCCATAAAAATAGATCTAAAACTAATCTTTATTCAAAACAGGGCATATTTATAGTTAATATCGCTCGCATTGGCACTTTGAACCAACCAAATAATAACTAATAACAACTAACAGCGAAACAGTTTATCTAGTGAAATATCGCGTTACTTTAAAATTTATTGATGCTGGTGGGTCTGACATTGATCAATTTTTTTTTAAATTAATAAGTGTAATGAATAATACAAAAATTACTTATTGTTCAAATGATTAATTTAAAGTAAACAATTTTCACTATAATTTATTTTATTAAAGGCATAAAGTAGGTAATTTTATCAGTGATTGCTTCCTTATCTATGTGAATGATATATCATTTCCTGAATGACATTGTATATTTTATTAAAAACCAGCCTTAGTCGTTTTAAACTGAAATAATCAAATAACTTGTTTGGTTTTAAGATTATCTGCAGATAACTAAGTTTTTAAGATTCTTTTTTGTCACAATATTTAACTTGAAGAACTGAATTATTAATAATATTAAGTTGTTATTTAAACCATGAATTTAACATTTTGTTTTTAATAAATAAGCATAATCGCTCTGTGCAAAATGAAGCACCTCCTGACAAGATGCTGCCCTTGTTCTGCTCAATGCGATAGCTCATCAATCTTTTCAGTACTGCATATACTGCAAGATGTTTCTATTCCTATGTCAAAATAAAACTAAATATTGGGTTTCATAAAAAGTCAATGCGAATTTTTATTAACAGTCACTTTGGGTTGCTTTAGAAAAAAGTGTGCGCAATTTTGGTTATTTGTTTATTATTTAAGTTATGTGACGTGTACGATGAAAAAACGATTAAAGAAAGACAATGTCAAAATTAGTTTGTCAAATTCCGTTTGGGAGATTTTTCACTCAAAAGCAGCCAAACGATTAATGTCTACAACTCACTATAGTCAGAAACACTGATGTCATTTAATATTTTTTCCCGCCAGATCTAGCTGTTTTGAAAATGCGATTGCGGGAAAAATTTGAAAACAGCGGGCAGCGGGAATTCTAGCTTTTTTAGAATATGAAAAAAACATTTTTTTTACATTACTTTTCCTAATATTGTGAGTTGTTTCTTTTTCTTGTTTGACGATTAAAAATATATTTCTATTGGTAAAGTATCGATATTTACTTCTATCGAATAATTTTTACTAATAGTTTATAACTTTGTATATTGATGGGTCTTCCATCACTAACATTGTAAAATTCGTTTGACAAATAATTAAAAATTGACGATGCCGAAGGAAATATACAAACATAAAGTGCAAGATGTGTGGCTGCAAAACAAGTAGTTTAGGTAGTGACTGAGAAAGAATCCCACAGATTTACCTCAGGTGTATTAAAATTTTATTTTTAAGTGCACTTTTACTGCAAAATTATGCGATTTGCGAGCACTCAATGCTTCTGCTTTTTTTCCCGGGGATGCAGAGGTTTTTAGCCGTTTTTATACCCTCTGGGTTTGTCAGAGGCGATTTGTATGTAACAGGCAGAAGGAGGCGTGGCAGACCCCATAAAGTATATATATTCTTGATCAGCATCAACAGCCGAGTCGATATAGCCATGTCCGTCTGTCTTTCTGTCCGTATAAACGAAAGGATCTCAGAGATGGTAAGAGCTACAATATCCGTTTTAGTCAGTATCGATCACATATTTAGTCAGTCAATACAAGTTTGTTTTCTTTTTTTTGATGCCACGCCCCATTCGCCCACTATAAGCGAAAAACTAGACATACCTCGGAAAAAATACATGTTTTTTGCGAATATCTCGGTAACTATAATACCTAGGGACACCAATGCACCATGCAGGTTGCTGTTTGCAATATAAATATAATGCCATCAAAATTTATTGGATGCCACGCCCCCTTTGCCCACAATTGCGTTGTAACTTTGCATGCCGCTGGCGCACTTATTTCTTAACGTATAGTGTTGTTACTTAGTATATACCTGCAGACAAATAATATCAAACGATTGTGATTTCATTAAATTCGGACTATAATTAAAAAAGTTTCTCAAAGAACGAAACTCGTTACTTTCAGGCGAGGCATAACCACGTGCATTGCACTGAGCTGTGTACACAAGCAACGAAAACGAAAAATGTGCGAGCGAGACAGACATACAAATATGTGTGCATGTTAAGTTCTTGCAGCAGCTACTCCAATTTGAACTCATCTAATTGGAAACAAAGCTCAGAGGGTATTACACGGTCAGCATGCCCGACTGACAGTTTCTTTCTTGTTTTTCGTCAAACTAGCTGTTTTTGCTCAAAACAAAATGACATCACTGGTCAGAAAGTCCGATATTTTGGCATAAAGTCAAATTTCTTTTCATGGGGTTCGTCGTTTAATGTTGCTGGCGAGCGATGATTCTGCTTTAATCAATTTTCTTGAAGTTCAAACGTAACTTGGAAAGAGTCAAACTTAGTAACTCAAAGGGGGTTTGTTGTGTTGTTTGCATGAGAGAATGATTTTTTCTAGTGTTGACGTTAATTTGCTTCTTTTTTGGGTCCCGTATTGTTTAATGTATTTGTGAAGTAGTGAGTTCGAGCTGTGTAGTAGTTTTTTGTACGTTTTAGCTGGGATAAAGTCTCTTTTTTGTTCTATTGTGGGTACGTTTGCTTCAAAAATTAGTTTGGGGATGGGGGTTGAGCGTAGTGCTCCCAGTGAAATGCGAATTGCGGCGTTAAATAAAGTTTTGAGTTTGTTGAGGGTTGATTTAGGGGCGTGGCCGTAGATAAAGATTGCGTATTCTATTTTTGGGATTAAGGTTGATTTAGTTATATTTATAAGTGTGTGTGTGTTGCAGTTTAGTTTGTGGCTTGATAGGCATTTAATTACGTTAAGTTTGTTGTTTAAGGCTGGTTGAATTTGTTTTATGTGTGAGTCCCATCTGTATTTGTTGTTTATTATTAGTCCTAGGATTTTGAGGTTGGTGACTGAGGGAATTGGGGTATTATTGCATAAAATGTTGCTTGTGCAGTTCTGCTTTCGGCAAATGTGTAGGTGTTGGCATTTTCCAAGGGAAAGTGAGGCTCCAGAGTACGAACACCATTCGTGAATTTTTGAGAAGAGGCTGTTAAGGTTGTAGGTTTGGATTTTTTTGTCTATTGAGGGGAATAATAAGGAAAAAATCGTCGGCATAGGTACTGAATTGAATTTCTTTTTGTAGGCTGATGATGTTAGAGAGTCTGTTGTAGGCAATTAGGAAAATAATGACCGATATTGGCGATCCTTGTGGGATGCCGTTGTAGAGTGGATATGAGGAACTAATAGTATTTTTTATTTTCAGTCTTATTTTTCTGTTTGACATGAAGTTTTTGACAAAGTTTATAATTTTTGGGCCAACTTTCCAGCTGATTAGCTGGTCGACTATTGTGTGCACTCCGACTCTGTCGAAGGCCTTTGAAAAGTCAAGGGAAATGACAGAGGTGTGCTTTTTGGTTTTCAGCGACTTGGTTGTTAGGTGATCTGCAAGGAGCAGACCGTCTGAAACCGATTTGCCGTGTTTAAAACCTGATTGGTTGGGGTGGATGAGTTTTTCTTGGGTTACTAACCACCATAGGCGTTTGGCTATTATTTTTTCTAAAGTTTTGGAGTTTTATTTTGTTGCTTCTCTTATAGAAATATTTCACACCTGACAATGCAAAGAAAGTCATGATCAATACAACAATTATGTGTACTTGTGTGCATTTATCATTGCTCAAATAAAATTATTCCTTTATTCGCCTTCGCTGACGGACGTGTTTTTTCTCGCTCTCTATACTTTCGCACTTTCCTGTCTATTAACAGCTTTTTGTTTTGAAATAATTCAATCTATTGTTTTGTTTTATGTAATACTTCGGTTAAGTTGTAACATAAAGTTTAAAGCCCGCGATCAACTAAAAACAAATCATTTGTGCTAAAATACAACAACAAACAGTGATCAATCATTCTGTTTGTTTTGCCTTGCTTGCATTATCGCTGATAGTTGTTTTTATGTTTTTACATACACAGCTGTTTTGTTTTTGTTGTTTTTTATTTCTTGCTCTACCCGATATTCTTTTTCGGGCTTAACTGTTTTTCTCTCTCCGCGCCCTCGTTGCTGCGCTTACTCTCTTGCGGACTTTCCTATTGTTGTTGCGCTCACGTCATTTGTTTTGTTTGTGCTATTTGTACATTTGATTGAGTCAAAATAAGGGCATTAAGTGAACGTGTGAAGCATATAGATATGTTGAAAAGGACATTGTGTGTTTCATGAGGCAGACTAGAAAAGGCTTTGAAAATATCTTCGGCAGATTTAAAACTCTATTCGATGGTTTCTCAGCTTTGGATACGGAATTCAAAAGTATGCAGCTTTTAAATGATTCTCCAAAGCGTAAAAAGGCCAATTTTAGACTCTCAATTGGAGCAAATGAACTTTCCATCCCGCCTCACATCCCTTCTATATCCGATTTATCGTATATACATTTTCAGTCCCCCTCTCCAAATATTACTGTCAGTAGGGACGAAAATCCTATATCACCCATGGAGGTTGTCCCTACTGTTCCCAAAGTTGAGTTTAATTCTATCTCACCGGTCGCAACAATGATGTTGCTGTTTCTGACGTGCCGGTTGATTTAATTAGTCAATCAGCCAATGTAGTAGCTCCTGTTGAAGCTATACAGTTATTGATAAAAAGACTCTGATAGGTGTTCCACCAAAGAGACAAATATTTGTTTTAAGGCTTGCCCCTGATACAACATCTGATGATGTCAAGGCCTATATTCAGGCCAATTCTATAGCCAATGTTACTGTGGAAAAATTTAAATTTTTATATCTGCGGGAAATCTCATCATTTAAAATAAGTGGTCCACCCGAAGTCTTCAGTTAAATATGTTGCAAGGAGTTCTGGCCTGACCACTTAGTTATAAAAGAATACACTGCCAAAAAAAGAAATCGGCCACCGACTGCACTACCTTCTACTTCTGTTAAGCCTCTTGCACAGTCTGAAAAAAAGCTAACAGCTTCCTTCCTCTTACTTGCTTACCAAAATGTAAGAGGTCTTTGTAGAAAACTAAGACCTCTTTACTTAGATAGCTTCACTTTTTCCTTTGCCTTTTCTGAAACATAGTTAAGGCCCGACATTCTTAATTCTGAAATATTAGCAAATAAATTTTCTATCTACAGAAAAGATCGTTTCCTTCGTCGCGGTGGTGGTGTACCTATTCCTATTGATGCTGAGTTGTCTTCAGAAGTAGTGATAAATAATAGTTCTGTAGATATTGAATTTGTAGCCGTAAAGTTAAGTATTTGCAATGTAGAAATCTTCATAATTTGTTCTTATATCCCGCCTTCTTCTGATAGTTCTGTTTATCTTTTCCATTTAGCTGCTATACAATCTGTTTCTGTTATGCATTCCGATCGTGATCTTCTTGTAGTTCTTCGTGATTTTAATATCACGAGTGCTACTTGGATTCCAAATCTTGATTCTGCTGTGTTGACTCCCACAATTCATAATGATTTTTTGGAGGGTTTATTTGGGTTATCATTAGTCCAAAAAAATTCTATACCTAACTCTTTAAGCAAATTGTTGGATTTGATTTTTGTTTTGGATCCATCCTCCCTAACTGTTTTCCGCACTGCACCTTTATCCTATCCTGAAGATCCTTATCATCCGACTTTGGAGGTGTTGATGGAATTTTCCTTCCACGGCGTCAAATAAAGTGACGTCCTTTAAGCCAACTCGTCAGTTTCGGAAAGCTGATTTTAATAGCTAATTTAAGCAACTCTTATGACAGACTGACTGGTCCCGGCCTTACATACATATGTTGAGATATGGATAGAGCAGTTAATATCTTTTATTTTAAATTAACTTTACTACTTGACATTTGTTTTCCGAACTGTGTTCCAAATAGGTCTAACAAACCTTTATGGTTTTCAAGGGAATTGACAAAATATAAAGTCTAGACTTTTTAAGAAATTTAAAAAACTGGCTGTATGGATTTCTCTCGATTTGTGGTTGCTCGATCTTATTTCTCAAGCATAAATAAACTCTGCTATCAGGATTACCTGCGAAATTGTGGACAACAGTTTCGAAGGTGTCCAAAGCAATTTTATAATTTTGTTAACATCAAGCGTAAATCATCAATGCTTCCTTCTACTGTGGCATATGAAAGAAAGACTCCAAATTCAGATCAGGCTTTTGTCAATTTATTTGCCGAATTTTTTTAATCCACCTACAGTACTGAGCATAGTCAATTCTCAATGTATTACCCTTATTCTGTGAATGTTGCTAATTGCATTTTTGAGTCTGTGATCATGGAAAGCTCGCTTTTAAGTGATCTTAAGGCAATAAAACCGGTTTATTTACCAGGATCTGATGGATTACCAGGCTGCGTACTAAAGTACTCTGCTGAAGGTCTCTTGAAGCCTCTGTGTAACCCATTTAGATTATCCGTTCAGTCGTGCAGTTTTCCAAATATATGAAAAACATCATTTATTATTTTTCTCCATAAGAAAGGTAATAAATCTCATGTTAGCAACTATAGAGGTATTTCCAAATTGTCCGCTATACCAAAGGCATTTGAGAAGCTAATTACGTCTCAAGTGATCTTTGTAGATCTATAATTTCACCCTGCCAGCATTGGTTTGTGAAAAATAGATTCCACGAACTTGTAAGAATTTACTTCAATGGATATACAAGGCTTTTAAAACAAAATGCAGATAGACGTCATATACACAGATTTTAGTAAGGCGTGTTACGAATCGGTTTGTCTTTCTGGGGGAACCCTGTCTAGCTCATTCACCTCAGGGCTGGGTTGTTAACCAATGTCCACCGACCGTACAATCCACAATCTTCCAAAAACTCACTCTCCAACACTATTACAAAACACGACACAAACATCGGCTCAATACTACAATATTGACCATATTCATCGGCGGTATCGATGTTTCCACCGCAACGTACCCATCCTACCTGTGGCGGCAACATTCAAAAAAACGTTTCCGTTGCGCCACCCAAACATAATGTTTATGGCACTGTTACTGCATTGCTTTGTGATCCCCCTCCCTCAATAAATTTTCTACTCCATATTATCCATTTTAGAACTTAACAACAATTATATTTTGACATTTCCAATTTTTGACATTATTTCTACGATTTTAATTTTATTTTATCATTTCTTTAGTTTTGAAATGTTGTGTTATGGTCATATTTATTTTTATCCGTTTGCGTTTATAGATAAGTGTGTAGTGGTTGTTATGTTTTGTTACACTGTAACGGGGGTCGAAACCTGCCTAAGAGCTCTTGGTGGGGTTTTAGGGCCGATACGCACTCGCCAAAAAAATTTAGGCAAAAATCAAAAAAAAAAACAAAAAAAAAACTAAATAATATTTAAATAGCCAAACGGAAAAAAAAAGAAAATATATAATAACTAAAACATAATATTGGGAATAATAAATTAAATAAATAAAAAGAATGTAAACAAAAAAATTATTAACTAAACAATCTATAATATTTGACAAACATGTATTTAACACATAAACATCACAAAACAAAACTTCACAAAAACAAATTGGCGGCGATACGAATCACTTGTCCGACTGTGCGGCAAGCACAGCTGTTGGTATTATAACAAAACACAAACATTACGAATAGATTAAGGGAGAGTTAGGTACAAGTTCAAGAGGTTCCACTTCTATGCGGAACGGCCGAGAAGCATTGCTTCACAGAGACCTCGGATCCTCCTAAACTGTTTCGATCCTTCGACGCTCACACTTGCGTAGTTCCGTCATTGCTAAGGCAGCAAATGAGTTAAACGCTGACCAAATCTTCTCGTCTCTGATCATCTCGTCTATAAGGGTGGTTGGCGTTTGTGCACACCCAGCATAACTCCATAGGTCGCTTCTCAGCCGATCGAACCGCGAGCAAGCAAAGATGATGTGTTCTGCGTCTTCACTTGCACACCCACACCACCTGCAGTGAGGAGAATCCAAATGATTAAATCTATGTAGGTACTGACCAAAGGAACCGTGTCCACTGAGCAATTGCGTCGAGTGAAAGTTAACCACGCCGTATTTCCGCTTAAGCCATTTCCCAATGTTTGGAATAAGACGATGAGTCCACCTTCCGTTTTCCAAAGAGTCCTATCTGTTTTGCCAGTTGCGAATGCTCATCTCCCTTGCCTGCGTTCGTGCTGCCCGCTTTTCGGTACCAGACCGGATAGCATCAGCCACCACCTTCTTCTCCAAAACAACTAGGGATCAAGCCTGCGATGACCAGAGCTGTGTCGTCCGATATTGTGTGGAATCCACAGCAGGTCCTTAGAGCGCAAAGGCGGTGAATTGATCTCACCCCTCTGGAGTAGCTCGGAACGTTAATGCCTTCTGCATAGACAACGGCCGCATACGTTATTACTGAGCGGACCACGCTTGTAAGCAGAATTCTTCGCTCTTGCTTTGGTCCACGCGTGTTCAGTAGAATGCGAAACAGGGACCGACTAGTGTTAGCCGCTCTCTCCTGTATGTATAGGAGGTGTTCCCGGAAACATTGTCTTGTGTCGATCATAACTCCTAAGTACTTAATCGCTCTCATCGATTCAATTATTTGAGAACCGACACGAACGTGTGCAGTTTCCACAATTTGGCGAGAGCTCACTAGTACTGCTTCCGTCTTCTGTTCAGCCAGACCCAATCCCACGTTGTAAAGCCAGTTAGCAATACCCTGAATCGCTGCATTGGCTGTTGATTCCACAGGAAATAATGTGTTTGGCTACAACCGTTAAAGCCACATCATCTGCGTAACACGTCAACTGGCAGCCCGTGGGTAACGCGAGACGCATGATGCCGTCGTATACAAGATTCCACAGAAGTGGTCCAATTACGGATCCTTGTGGGACACCTGCAGAGATCACGTATGAACGGTTGCCGGATGCCGTACTGTATCTGAGCTGTTTTCCAGAGAAGTAGCTCCGAACTAAGGCTTGAAGATATTGAGGCATGCCCAGCTGATGTATAGAGCTGATGATACAGTCCCATTTAGCCATGTTGAAGGCGTTCCTAATGTCCAAAGTGACAATAAGACAGTATTCCTTCTTTCCGCCTTTTCAAAGGGTGCCTCTGAAGCGATCCTGACTACTTTTCCAATCGCATCTACCGTCGACAGACCCTTTCTAAACCCAAATTGAAAGGGGGACAAGCCTCCTGCCTCGTCAATGGCTTTCTCTATCCTGGTGCACATTATTTGCTCAAGTACCTTTCCCAACGTATCAATCAGGCAAATCGGCCGATACGAGGAGGGATTGTCCAATGGTTTGCCGGGCTTCGGAAGTAGCGGGAGGTGTTGGATTTTCCATTCCGCCGGGAAGCAACCTTCGCGAAGCCATTGCGTGTAGACATTTGCGAAAACACTCGGGTTGCATGATATGGCCAATGTAACTGTACGGTTGGGGATACCGTCTGGACCAGGAGCTTTACGTGTTTTCATTTTCCTGGCAATGGAAAGCAGCTCGTCTACAGTAACCGGCTCCACTTCAAAATGGTCAGGTGTCTCATCCTCGACAGGGGCAATACGATCGTTAGGGCGAAACAGTGCCTCGACAACAGTTTTGAGCTGTGCCGGATCGGCTGGTACGTCAGCGTTGCTAGTGTGAAGCCTCTTCACAACGATGCGATATGCTCTCCCCCATGGATCATGTTCTGCTGAGTCACACAGCTGCAGAAAGCATTCTCGCTTGCTCATCTTAATTGCCTTTTTAAGCGATTTTCGGGCAGCGCTAAAGGCAACATAGAGCTCAGACCAATTAGACTCGTTCCTCTTGGGAGCACGGGTGTAGCGTCTTCTAATCGCGTGACAAACATTCCTTGCTTCAGCTATCTCAGTGTTCCACCAGTATGTTGGTTGCTGTGCTCCCCTAAATGACCTCCTTTTGGTCATGCTAGCCTCGCAAGCGCGTGCTAGTTGCCCTGTGAGATGTGAGGCGGCCTGCTGTGCTGAACCATGTGCTACCAGATTATTTATTGCCTCCATGAAGACTGGTAATCGAAGCGTATCCTCCTAATGAACGGATCTTTGCGGTGTTGTGGTTACATTGCGCCTGCTTCTGTCTCCGATTGTGAAAATCAGTTCCTCGTGATCACTTGCTGTGTAGTGATTGCATAAGCGCCATGTAACCAGAGCACATTGGGCCAGCGACCCCGATTTTCGACGAAAATTAAAATAATAAAGCTAGAGACTTGAAATTTGGTACACATGATAGCAGCGATATATATATATATATATCTTAATTTTGGACCGATCTGACCACGCCTACTCCTACCGCCCATAAACGCAGCTGGCAGGAAATCGCATTTAAAATGTTTCGTAAATATGTGATAAGCAACTCAGCAAAACCTAAGATTTTAGACAGCAGCTTAGGCTTTGCAAAAGCTTTTCTTGCTGTATTTCCGTCGTTGATGTTTCCACTTCGATTCTGCTTAGGCTTGTCCACATGAAGGGCCATATTCTTCCACATCTTCTCCTGAATTATTTTTTTCTTTTTCGCCATATCCCTTTTTCCATTTTCATCTCTAATTTGCCATTTTTTGAGTCCAGATCTATAAGCAATTTTAAGAACAAATTCAAAAAATCGAATCCACGCATGAAGTGGGCTCATTCCATATTGTAATGTTCCAAGTCTTGGCTTAAATTTTGGTGAATCCATGTTTCCACTTTCCATGAAATCTTTTGGGCTTGCTCCACAGATGGGACACAATTGGCAAGATTTAGTTTCAGTCAAAATGTTCACAAATTTCCCGTCTAGAAGTGTCATATGAAGATCATATTTAACTGTTATGATTCTTCCACTTACAACAGTACAGACATATGAAGACAAATCTTTTATTTGATCGTCCAAATTTGATTTTTCTTTGAGAATATGGTCCTTGGTCTCTTTAACAAATTCCAGTTTGATGGGCCTACAAAATCTAATAGACTGAGGAGTACGATTTAACCACAATATATTTCCAATATCATCCATTAATTTTAGAGGAATCATTGTTGTCGCGAAGAGGGATTGGTCGAGAAGCATTGGATCTCTACCAGAAAAGTTTTGCTTGTATGTGCTTTGTCCTGTTGTTCCGTCAAATCCATAGCTTGCAATAAGAGTTACATTTGAAATATATCCAAAGTGCTCAAATATATCTCCTTGCATTTGAAATATGCGGCAACTAGTGTAATCTAGAAGGCTTTGCAACGAGACTTGTGCAACTGTTTCGGTTACAGTAATATCTGAAGGCCTACATTTAGATTTAGCTTCTCTCACTTTGTTGTAAGCTGGAAGAAGATCGCACGATTTGCTATTGCTGAGCTTACGAAAGTTACTGTATTGCCTTTTTGTTAACGAATTTTCCAGCAGAAAAGCTAAGGCCTCATCCGGATTTAGTGATACCGACTCATTATTTACGGCAAAAAGATTTTTCTTTACCGAATTGGGGTTGCCCGGAGTGAGAAATGTGTCATTCAACAAATGAGCGGTGTCTTTTTCGTTCGATTTTTCGGCCGAAAGAGCAGCAGCATGCAGAAGAAGAGATGTGTTGTGACCTTGATTGACTGCCAAATCGGATGCCAATTTTCTCTTTTGACGAGGTCCAGCATTTACATATTCAATTGGTGGGCGTCCAACTGATCTTGATGTTGAACTCTTAGATGACGATGTTATTTCAACTTTGATAACTATCTTGGACAAAAGCCATTTGTTATGCTTTTTTTTTAAATGTAGACATATTTCTGCCGCATTTTGCCAAATTCTTTTGTATGTATAGATGAAAGCTCCTTAATTTATTATTTATTTCATCCCTTTTCTCCGTGCTTACGTTGTATGCCTTCAGTTCATCAAAAGTCCAACTCGAAACTGCAGCGGCGCTTCGATTATTCTCAATGTATATACTGAGCAGCTTTTCATTAGCGAACTCAACCTCAGCTAAAAAAGAAGAATATACGCGCAAAGCCGCAAATTTCCGCAAAAACGGTTTTTAGGATTAATTTATATACAGTTTGCACTACCATGACACATAATTATTGTTAGGCACAATTGCGCACAAAATTAGTTATTAACTACAATAGACGGACACGTTGGTTACAATTTCACTACCTTTGGACGACACAAATTAAAGCACACAAAAACATAATAACAAACATGAGCAACATTATTTTTATTATAATGATTCTACATACCATGGCCTTTCTTTTCCATTTCTTGGATTTCAAATTTGTTTTTTGGCTTTAAATTGGTAAGCTTTCAAAGTAAACAAACAGTTTCCCGCGTTTTTTACTATCGTTTGCATCTGATCAAACAGCTGACTTTGAAACGTTGCATAAATGCCAGTGGTGCATTAAATAGAAAATTACTTTTGGTTTTTGTTTAATTAAAGTATATGCTATTTAAATTGTATAACGAAATTAAGTTTTATTTTCATCATCATTTTTGAATTTACGTCGAAAATCGGGGTCGCTGGCCCAATGTGCAGAGGCAAAAACGAGCTCGTGACGAATGTGAGGTCGATTATAGAGCCTGTTCCACCTCAACTAAAAGTGTTATTGTTACCTTGGTTTAGCAGAACAATATCTTAACCGCAAAAGCCTCTAGAAGGACTCGTCCCTTGGTGATGGCGTCAGAGCTACTGCTTTTTGAGGTGTCGCTACCCCATTCCTGCGCCCACGCATTGAAGTCTCCTGCAATTACACTTTGAGTGTGTTCTCTGGCGTCCGTAACAAGTTAATCCATTGTTGCAGCGAATGACTGTCGACACATGCTTAGTAGCATATAGCAGCTGTAGACCCAGAAATGAGCCAGTCTAGTCCTAACGTAGTGTGTAGAGCCGTAACAGAGTGCTGTAAAGGTGGACTGCCACAGGTCCATATTGCAGTTTTTCATGACCTACTCTGGATCCAGGATCCATGATCCGGTGATCTGTAGGGTTCGCTGATGATTGCAACATCGGTGGATAGTTCTCGTACGGATTGGGTAAGCAGATCGCTGGCAGCCTCTCAGTGACTTAGGTTCAGTTGATAGAATCTAAGCATGGTTAGTTATTATTGACTTCACGGGTGCTTAAGCTGATGCTGGGCACCTGGTGCTGCCTGCTATGTGGTTGTGTGACTTGCCGGCACCGACACAGTGGTAGCACTTAGCTTCGTTCTTGCACTCAGCGATCTTGTGGTCCCCAGATCCGCACCGAAAGCACCAGCCAATCCTGTCCACTGCGCCTGCACAATTCGATGCTATATGGCCAAACTCCAGACACTTATAGCACCTAGATGGAGGGTTCCTCTCCCTAATATGGCAATTGGACCAAGCAACTTTAATTTTCCCAATATTGAGAATTTTTTCTCCAAGATTGCCGGAAGAACAATGATTGCCCGCTGTGTTCCACCGAAGGACTTGTGTAGACTGCGTATGTAGTGCTCCTCGATCGAGACATCCATTCCTCGTGCCTCAACATTACCCTCAAGAGCAGTTCCAATGCTGTCTTGTATTTTTTGTGTGGACTCCAATAGAGATCCTTTGGAAGTGCACTTAACTCTGCGAACGCTTTCACCGACATCCTTCAGCTTTACATTCTGGTTGCGAGTAACCAAATTTAGAATCTCAGCATAGGACATCTTCCCTTTAGGCTCAATGATTATAGCGTCAGATCGAGGTCTTGGCTGACGCGTACTCTACTTTCCAAAAACTTGCTTCCATCTGTTCTGTGATTCGTTTGCATTTACTATTCCTTGATTTTGATGCTCATTTACTCTGAGAACAGGTCCAGGTCCGCTTTTCTGCTGACTGGCACCTTTCTGGTGAGCCACTCGCTGTGTTGTGGTTTGGTCGGTTCCTGGGGGGTGTACTGTGATTCCTGTGAACGCACAGAGACACGATTGCTAGTGCTTTGACTCTCGTTGTAGGTATATAAGACTGACTTCTAAAGCCTCAACACCTGCTGTACAATCTCTTTCATGGCCTTGTTCAGAGTGCGTGCATTCCTAACCATTTTCGACAGCTCCGTGGATTTATCGAGGCGAGTCGAAAGTGTGGCACTCAAATCCGATGAGCCATCTCTGGTGGAAGTGCTGTTCTCAATAGAGCTTCTACTAAAGTCAAACGGGTTGACCGGAAGTATAGCGTTTGTGCGTTTGTGCTTGTGGTGGCGGTTTTGACGTTATTTTGTTATATTTTTCGCTACACTTAAAAATTTCCCGCAGTACATAACCCCGACTGACTTGCTCCACGCGTTATTCTCCTATTTTCTTCTTTTCTTCACCTCTTTTTCAATATTCTCCTCCTCCACCTGGCCACTCTAATCCAGGCTTAGCAGCGCGGTCGATATTCGACACATTATTTAAACTATTTATCGATATATCGAAAACGTGTTATTCGGATAGCCCCAAATGCAACACCACGCGATGAGTCGCACTTGTCCCCAGGACGTGGTGCTAATCATCGCACGCATGGGGTTTCCTTTCGCTCAACTGAAAGCTCCGCTACATCTACGGCCAAGAGTTGCCCCTTACTGCCGCGCCCAACGTAGGCCCACGCCCACTCCTATGCCTCTGCCTCCCGATCTAGCCGGGCTCATTCGCGTTACATCCGAATATCTTTGGCATGGAACACTCCTATGGTTCGTCTTTGCTCACCCTCAAGCTCGAACATATAGCTCTATAGTATTTCCTAGCGAATTTCGAGTTGAACGCCATCGAAAAATTGCTCGACTCGAAGCTGCGTCGGAAAACCTCTTGCTTTATGCAAGTTATCCTGGATCTTTCCTGGATCAGCCTCTGCTTGTCTGCTCTACCTAGTGTGCTTAACACATGTTCACAAAGAGATAACAGCTACCTTTCCAAGGCATACTGTGTCCCATTTAGCATCAAGTGTTGACCGAATAGAGCGAAGAAAGGTGTCATCCCGGTTGCGGTATGCACGCTGTTCCGAAGCGCAACCTCTGTTTCGGGCAGGAACATATTTCACTCCCGGTGATCACCATCCAAATACGCTCTTATCGCAGACAACACTGAGTGGTTCACACGTTCGGCTGCGTTGCTTTGAGGAGAGTATACGGGTGTTTTCATATGTCTCACCCCGTAAGCCTGAATCACCTCTTCAAAGAGTTTGCCAGTAAACTGACGACCGTTGTCAGAGTGTATTGTTTCTCGCACCCCGAACTTCCAAAATACCTCCTGGACCAAAAACTGCACTACATTACCTGCCGTCGCATCACGCATGGCCTTCAAGAAGGTGAACTTGGTGAAATGATCCACCACCACGAAGATCCATGCGTGACCCTGCTTCGACCTGGGGTACTTGCCCAAAAGTACTGCCTTTGTAATGTATGCAAGGTCTTGGCTACGCCACCATGCGCTGAAGTCGGCTCCACGTGAGCTCTCCGAATCAACTCGTGAGTGTTCGACGTCGGCACCCAAATCTTCCACACAGAACCATCGAGCTCATCGTCCAGCTTGCTAGGTGTTAGGCGTTTAAAGATCGCTTCGCCTTCAACCTTCAGATCTGATAGGAGTTCTTTATGATGCTCTATTTCCTGAACTAGCTCCTAGTATTCTCTGGATTGGAACTCACTCGTCTGGAATCCAAGCACTTCACTCGGATCGAAACAGCCTAATTTTACCTGCGCCACTTCTCCCTTTAAACTACGGGAAAGGGTGTCCGCCACTACATTGTCCGAACCCTTACGATGCTCAATCCTGAAGTCTAAAGGTTGCAGCTCGAGTGACCATCTGCCCAATCTTCCAGTCAGATCTTTCAGCTGCATCAACCACCTTAAACTCGCATGATCTGTTATCACCGTAAAAGGCATCAGCTCAATGTATGAACGGAACTTCCGGACGGCCATTATCGCTGCCAGGCACTCCTTTTCGGTAGGCCTATCCTGCTCGAACTCATCCAGTTGGAAGAGAACTGCCCCTACACCTGCCTGAGACGCGTCACACTGGACATAGAAGCGCTTCTGAAAGTTTGCATGGACCAAAATTGGAGCCTTCGTTAATGCCCTTTTCAATTCGTACACTGGCTGTATGGCCTTCTCGTCCAAAACGAACTTCTTACCTCTCTGAAGCTTTAACGAATCTGTCAGAGGAACTGTCAATGTTGCGGAGTTCCGGATGAACCGCCTGTACCATCCCACTGTACCCAAGAAAGCTCGGACTTCCCGAACAGAACGCGGTACCGAGATCCGCTCTATTTCCGTCACCCTATCCGGATCTGTGCGCAACGTGCCCCCTCCCAGGATAAAGCCCAAGTACTTTAATGACTTGAAACAGAACTTCGACTTCTTTAGACCAATGGTAAGGTTCGCTGATTTCAAACATTCGGCAACTCGATTCAAATACACTGGATGTGTCTCAAAATCGGGTGCAATAATGAGCAAATCATCAGGATAAACAAACACATTGGATCTCAGTTCTGTCGGAATCACTTTATCCATGAGTCGACATAAGCGTTGTACAGCGTTGCATAACCCGAACGGCATCATGACGAACTGATAAAGCGGACGACCCGGCACCGTGAATGTCGTGAAAGCCTTACTTTCATCATCCAACTCTATTTGCCAAAATGCGAATTGTAAATCAACGCTCGAAATGTAGTGCGTCTGATCTATCCGTGAAAGGATTCCATCAATACAGGGTAATGGATAGGCATCCTTGATCGTCAAAGCGTTGAGCTTACGGGCATCGAGAAAGAACCTGTTTTTGTCCGGCCTTCGCACGACTGTGGTGCGGTTACTCTACGGACTGTGGCTCTCCTCAATAACCCCAAGAGCCAACATTTGTCAACCTCATCCCACACTACCTGTTGCATTGCTAGGGACAACGGGTAATGTGGATCCTTCACTGGCTGGGCAGCCTCGGATAGCTCGATTTTGTGCCTTTCGACTTGGGTTTTTCCCAATCCTAAAACTTCGAACGCTAGAAACTCGCATTTGGCTTTTTCCAGTGCTTACTTTTGGTCTTCATCCAATTCCCAAGCTTTTGGCTCACTTATCTCCTCGTCATCATTCGCGTAATGAGCTATTTGCTCCGACAACGTCCGACTAAGCACGGCAGCCTCCACAACTGTTGTTCCTAAACCTACCACTTAAGGAGCAAGCTCAAAAGCTCTCCAAAAATCTATCCCGAAGTACGCTTTTTGTTCAAGGTAAGGACACAAATAAAATAATTTAACCTTGCTCCTTCCTTCGTACTCGACAGGGCACTCCAGACGGCCTATGATGGAGTGATCTTCTCCAGACGCGGTGCAAACAGTCGACACATAGGGTTTGACTGGCAGATTTAACTCACACACGAGTTCTCGACAGCCACGACTTAAAAGGCTCACGGATGCTCCGGAATCGAGCAACCCTCGTTTCTCCTTTTGAGGTACGGTTTATCGCTTCGACCACCCGTCTCTTGACTATGCGTCTTCGTTGGAAGCTTTCCCGTGCCTTTTTTATTCTGCACGTGATCACCCGCATCCCGTCCAGCAACCTTTCATTAAATATTCTATTACTTACTTCTAAATAGGCCCTCATGCGCTCCTCATAAGATAGGTGGCGGATACTAAATCTATTCTTTAAATCTATTAGTGTATTTTTTATTTCATCGTTTTGCAATATTCACCAAATTTTTGGAATGTAATGTAAACAAATGACAGATATTAGGAAGTATATGTATATACTTGATAAAAGTATCAAATATCGTTATCGATACATCGATATTACATTTTTATATATTATGTAGTGATATTATGTTCAATGTGAAATACAAATAATGATACAATACTTCTTTGATATAACTGTGATACATAGATAGATATTGTAGAACAAATTTTAGGCATAACTTTTTAAATAAACTAAAGATTATATTAATTTTTAATCATTTCTCAATTTGCTTAACAGAATTCTTTTATTTGGCAGCGCTGTTGAACTGTTGCTGTTATTGTTCTATTAATAAGGGAATATTAAACAGTTGATTTGAACTATGTACATGTGTATGCTGCAAAAAAAAAAAAAACAACCGGCTAAATAGAATTTTAAACTTTAAAATGTAGGTTATTGAAATTGTGCAAGTAAATGCCATGAGTATAACATTATTTGTCAGTTTTAATAAAAAAAAATTAAATATTAATGTTAAGAGTTGTTTTGCAACTATTATATCATTTGCGTTATACATAGCTTTATGACATAGTGGTCCGATCTTAACCAATATGGGTGGACATATGTATCTATATGTCAAACTTATAATCTGAGAGTTTGGTTGCGATATCTCGAGAAACAACAAACCTTTTCTAACTAAGTGTTGTTGTGTAACTATTACATCGTATGACAGCTATGAAATAGACTAAGACTATTTGACCTTCGACCACAAAATTCATCCAAAAAATTCAAAATTTGACCAGTGTTACACTGTGTATGAAAGGTGCACAGCTCGCCTTAGCGGGCAAATAAAATTATTGTCCACACCTCTCACTCAGTCAGTTCCCACCTCTTCAGCGTTTCCTTCGGCAGGGAACTGCCGGCTTCCTCCACTCGACACAGAAATCTTTTATGGAGACAATCTGCGCTGGCCTACTTTCCGTGATCTGTTTACAGCAATCTATATAAACAATGCCAGGCTGACGCTTGTTGAGAAGCTATATCATCTCAACGCCAAGACAGCAGGTGATGCGAGCATTATAGTTTCTGAGAGTCCTCTCACAAATGATGGGTTCGCATCCGCCTGGGGTCAGCTTTGTGACCGCTATGAAAATAAGCGGTTGCTAGTAAACAGTCAGTTCAAAATCCTTTTCAACCTGCCGAAGGTAACAACTGAATCAGGCACAGCTATCCGGGAACTTCATGGCACCATTCAAAGGTGTCTGATCGCCATCCAGCACGCACAGGTTTGTACAGACCATTGAGGCAGTATTCTGGTGTACATATGTACATCAAGGCTTCCGGAACAGACTCGGTCCCTTTGGGAACATTCGCTTCCGAACAAAGCCAAAATTCCGGCCTGGCAAGAAGTAAGTCAATTCCTGAGTGAGCGTTCCCGCGCACTTGAATCAATGGAAGAAAACAAGCCAAATCCCCCATTCCCGTCGTCTGGTGCAAAGCCGAAAGTTACCTCAGCTCCCACGGGTGAATTCCTTTGAGGCACAAGTGAGCGCTAAGAAAAAAAAATGTGTTTCAAAGAAAATCACCCAGTGCGACTATGTCCTCGGTTCCTCCAAATGTCCGTTCAAGACAGAGCGACATATATAAAGCAAAAGAAGATGTGCCTGAACTGCTTTGCTAAAGGACACCAATTGCGAGAATGTAGTAGTGTTCATAACTGTTTCACTTGCAAGGGGCATCACAATACCCTGCTCAATCGGGTTTCTAGCAGTCCAAGCACTGATCCAAATGTAGAATCCACTTCTGTTCAATCCGCTAATGTGTAGACATATTTTGCTGCTAACCTGCAGGGTATTCTTCTAGGCACGGCGGTGATTGATGTATGCCATCTGGGAGCTGCATACACTGCCCGTGCGTTAATCGACTCAGGGTCAGAAGCAACATTCATCTCTGCGTGATTATTCCGTAGGATTAACTTGCCCTTCCAATCCGTACGAACCCAAGTTTCCGGGCTTAACGAGTCTGTATCCGCTCAAGCCAACAAGGTTTGCCACTTCACACTTGGTTCCCCAACGAATCCGAGGCTCCATATCGAAGTTTCGGCTCTAGTCCTTCCTAACCTAGTAGGCAAGTTACCCTCCACTTCCATTTCAATAGATATCCTAAAGGATCTACCGAACATTCAGTTGACAGATCCTTACTTCTAAAAGAGTTCGCAAGTTGATATTCTTATAGGCGCTGATATTCTTCCTTCTATAATATTAAGCGGCTCGATTCCTAACATATGTGGATCTCTGTTGGGCCAATAAATCGTGTTTGGTTGGATCCTCACGGGGCCAAACTCGAGGGCCGCTCGAAAAACGGTCTCCTCATTCTGCAGCCGATTGTCGTTTACTGAGGAAACGAGACTTGACAATCTCCTCTCCAAATTTTGGGAGGTGGAGAATATTGTTTCTAAATTACCAAAGGGAGCTGATTCCATATCTGAGGATAACTTCGTCCGAACCGTTAAAAGGGATCACTCCGGCATATATAAAGTCACTCTACCTTTCCGAGAGCCGGACAATATCGACCTTGGGCATTCCAGGTCAATTGCGCTGGCTCAATTCCTCAAGAACAAGAGTCGACTATCAAAGAATTTGCCATTCAAAGAGCAGTACAACTTAGTGCTGCAAGAATACTTGGATCTCGATCACATAAGACCAGTAAACCCGATGGACGCCGCAACTTCTACTTTCCACATCACGCTGTGCTTAATCCCGACAGCACCACCACAAAGGTGCGAGTCGTTTTCAATGGCTCGTGTTCGTCCTCAAATGGCAAAAGCCTAAATGATATCCTTCATCCAGGCCCCACACTTCAATCCGAACCTGTTTCTGAGACTGATATCGAGCTGCGTACAGTCCAGTGCAATGTCGCAAAGATTCCAGCATTCAGTCTCCTGGACAGGTTCTCCGAACTCAACAGAGCCCTTCGAGTAAACATATGCTTTGCTTTATTCAGCTATGCAAGGTCACATGTCAATTTCCACCGGAGCTCAGTTCTTGCGAATTGTCCGGGGCTCAGGATCACTTGAAAAGACTAACGCAACAAACAGAGTACTCCACAGAGCTTCGATGTCTGCGTGTAAGCCAGCCGACTCCGGTTTGTAGTCCCCTCAAGAATCTTAACCCCTTCCTAGATAAAAGGGGCATCCTAAGAGCCTGCGGACGTGGCCTCACCTCACACTCCTTGAGCTATGATGAAGGTCATTCGGTTTTGCTTCCATACTCCAGCACCTACGCTAAGTTCTTAGTTCGATTCACCCGTCGCATATCCTTGCATGGCGGGAATCAATTGATGATGCGCCTCCTTCGCTCCAAGTTCTGGATCCCCAAAGTAAAGGTGCTCGTAAAGTCCGTAATCCATTCGTGCATGGTCTGCACAATCTATCGCAAGATGTTGCAATGAAGATCATGCTGCGATGATGGGAGAAATGCCGATTGAGAGAACTACCTTCTCCAGGTCTTTTACGCATACAGGCGTCGATTTTGCTGGACCATTCGACATAAAGAATTACACCGGGCATGCGTGTCTGATTACAAGGGGATACGTTTGTATCTTTAAGCACAAAGGTTATTCACTTGAAAGCCACGCCCGATCTGACTATCGAGAAATTTCTAGCGGCTTTCTCTCGTTTGGTATCACGTCGTGGGTGTCCCCAGTGCCTGTATTCCGAAACGGCAAGACTTTCGTCGGAGCTACTCGAATTTTGTGTCAAGAGCTTCTGGAAGCATTGCGTACTGAAGTTCTAGCAAAACACACCCATTAAAATTTATCTTGGCAGTTCAACCCTCCCAGCGCTCCACATATGGGTGGTTTTTGGGAGGCAGGGGTAAAAAGTTTCAAGCCTCTATTCTACAAGTCGTCGTACATGACTAATTACACATTTGAAGAGTTATACACTCTCCTAGCCAAGATAGAAGCATGTTTTAATTCCAGGCCTCTCCAATGTCCGAAGATCACACAGATCTACCTGCTTTGACTCCCGGACATTTCCTAATAGGTGGCCCTCTCCTCTCCGTAGCCGAATCTGAAATTAACACGGATGCAATTTCCATCGTAAACCGCTGGCAACGACTTAAGGCTCTCCACCCACAATTCTGCTTCCGTTGGAATGATGAGTCCCTTAAGTTCCTAAAGTTAACTGCGGAAAAACGTCTGCGAGCGGTACTGATCAACAAGTACTGTTCCAACTGCCTGGCCCATCAACATTCTGGGCAGTCCTGTAAGAGCAAGAAGTGCGGTGAGGATCACCATCTCCACGAAGCAAACCGGCGCCCCCAGGAGCAACCCGATCAGCGCCGGTCCGTATCTCCCGCTCAATCCGACGCTTTTCCGACGTCCTTGTCGTCGCTCATGCAGCACAAGGTTGTCAAAGTCCTGCCCTCAGCGAACGTCATGCTGTTCACCGGGGCAAAAATGTTCAAGGGGAATGCCTTGATCGATCCGTGCAGCCTGACCAGCCGAATCAACGCAGGATTGGCAAAGGCTTTTGGCCTCTCCATCACCAGTATTGGTTCGGAGGGCGTCTTCACGGCGTTCATCCGGTCCAAAGGTGACTGACCTCAACGAGGAAGTCCTCTTTCAAGTTGATCCACAGATGGGAAAACGAACGCCAATCCAGCCAATTGAGAGGGACTTATCCGAAGCCTTCAAGGGTATCAAGCTGGCAGACGAGTCTTGGTCTCGGCTTGGGACAGTCAGCATCGGTCTGCCCCTAGCCCAAAACACAGCGTTCGCGTGGATTCTATCTCGATCCTGCAGGCCTTGATTTCATGCAATCCTGCAAGGCGGGGGAGGATGTCGATGACCGAAATCGATGAGGCACGTTCGCTCCAAACAAAGGAATGTTAACTCCGTTTCGCGTATGTTAACGCAAACTGCAAAGTTAGCGATATCGATAGTTCTACTATCGATACTCTTTATTCATTTTGCCACATCGATCGGTGTAATTGACATCTTTCTTATCGCTATTTTTCTCTTCCGCTTCGAATGACTTGTGAGAAGTAAAAAACTGCATTGTAATTGATTCCGTATTTAAAGTGCAATAAAGTGTTCGAAACCAAACCCGCATTATTTTTATTTCGGTCAACACTACTGGGAATCAGCCTTCTACATCAACAGAGTGATCTCATTGCAAACAAGATTAATTTGTCCAAAAGACAAAAGTATTGACCCAGGTCTCTGCAAAACAGATAATATAAAAATCAAACGAATGACTGTCCAGAAATAGTTTGGATAGTTTTGTATTGAGACCACGTACATTCTGGTAAATAATAGAGAGAGTTAAATCTAGTTTTTAGGTACACTACTTGGGGACCATTTTACTTAGATACATGTATATGTTCGGGCCAAGAACTTTTATGACAAATTAAGTTCAAAGCCTTATCCGAACAAGATATCTTAAATGACGATATATTCCTAGGGTACTTAAAACTAAATTTTTCTACTTAGATGTAAACCTTAACATCATACGAATACAGAATCTTTACAAAGCCTAGGAACAAAAACTAGTTTTTTCGGTTTGGGAAGCGGAACAGCCTGGAGTGGCTTGGGTACACGAGGTGGTACAGTAGTCCAAGCATTGGCTACTTGCACCACCGGCGTGACAAGAACATAATCTATTGGCAAAATGATGGGCGAGGTAGTAACTAGATTTGATGAAATAATCCCTAGAATAACAGAGCAGTTTAACTCCGATATAGGAGTAGTGAAAGATAAAGAAATGGCTTTTGACGTACTTGACTGCGGGCTAGGATCCAAGGGGACAGGTGGGGGGCTCTCGCTATGGCGCACGACAAAGCTGCACTTTTTGCGTTTCGGCGGCTCATTCAGTAGAGTCGAGTTGCCAAACAAAGTTTCCATGTCCGAAAAAATATTATATGTCTTACTAAAAATTTTAGTAAGTTCTATTAAAGACTCTCTGGTGCGCTCTATAAATCTGCCGACCTGCACCTCAACGTCACTACAAGTATCACATCGCCAACGCAGACCATTATTTTTGTCCCTCACACTTTAAATGAAATGTACGACAGCAAAAGAAACAGAAATAATAATCCTGTTTAGTGTCATTGACTTGACACACTTTAGAATAACAGACAATATTCGCCATTATAGGGTATTAACACGTTTGTATAACAGATATCAGTGAAAATACCAGAGACAATTGAACAGAGAAGTAACAACGTTATGCAAAACAACAACTCAGCTGCAATTCGAACGCTGCTCAATGCAAAAGCAGAAGCGAGAGAAGTTGCGATATGTTGAGAGCGCAAATGTGAATAAGGGAGAGCCGATTATCGGTAGAGCGCAAATTACACAAACAATTTACACACATGCACTTTGAACCTCACTAAAAGCGGTAAACAGCAAAGAGCAAAAACAAACGCACAAGCACGGACGCGCCTTTTTATGACAAACAAAACAAATCAGACACGATTATTTTACTTCAAATAGTGCACTTTATAATAGTTAGTAAAATTTAATTAATTTAAAATACACTATTAAAAGTTAATTAATAGCACAGAGAAAATTAATTGACGGATCCCAAAAAAAAACTCCACTTTACACAAAGAGAGTTAATATGTTAAAAAAATGATTGCCTGGTCAATTGTTAGTAAGATGTTAAATAGTCACTAATAAACAAAAGACTCATTTGTTTCGTTCCAATGCTTTCTTTTATTTATGTAAACTTATATTACTTATTTATTAATAAAGCGCGGACCCTGTGCCTCGACGCTTGTAAGCCATAGCGATCCGCTTAGCTTCTCACGGTTTGGTTTACCTTTCAGCTGCGCGCTCCCAAAGTGCGTGCTGCTCTCTTCACTTTCTATTTATAAGTTCTCTCTTAAGTGTGACGTGAAGTGCGTCGCTGACCCCCGCTCAATGTTGTCACCAACGACAGCCGTTGATTTTACATTCAATCTGTTTATTTTGTAATGTCAAATCAGATTGAAGAATTGGTCAGTGTTGGCCAACTTACTTCGCATTCTGAACAACATGCTCACCTTTAAAATATTGCCTTCGGTTTTCAAAACCACGTAGTTTTACGAAATACTTTACATTTTAATACAACATAATCTGTTGAAGCTTGCAAATTCGTAAGTATATCGTAAGCTTCTGTAATTTTTTTTCCAAAATTTTAATCCATTTGGATCTTGTCTTAACATAGCTGTATCTAATCCTCATATATATGTAGATATAATTGAAAAATTTTCGTTTGTTTTCATAAATCTGCTATAATCTTTTATTGGATGTCGGCTTATTCCATTTACATATGTAAGTGAGCGTCGGGCACCCCTGATTAAGAGATTTACCTGATTGGTAACTCTGGCCAATAGTAAACAATATTTAGTAAGACGGAGACTGACCTCAAGAAGAGACGCACAGAAATACACGCGGTGCATAATAATTTCACTACTTAATTTTATGTTAACTTCCTTTAAAATTAATTTAGGAAAAGGGATGATTACCATTTCGAATGATGTGAAATCTGAGTGCAAGGAAACTTTAAATCGGTGTTATATTCGGCGATCAGAAAAAATCGATTCTGACGAAATTCATTTATCATAAATGTGATAAATTTCGATAATCAACAACGTAATAAAATTCGTTCATCAATAAAGTGATAAAAAAAGCAACGTTTACGAAATACTTAAGTATTCTCAGTCCGTCCTGATCTGTTACTATTAAAACGAAATATTTATTCGCAAATTGGAATAACGGCATTTGGATTCAAAACACCTTTGTTCGAGATAATAAGAGTCAACTCACGTTAACTGTGCTGTATCAAACAACGAAATGACCGACGTGAAGAAAGTAAGGATGTTTAGTTGAACAAATTTAGATTTTTTTCCGGCAACGAGAACTGCCAAAAAGAGGTAATAGGGAACAACTGATTCAATGACTAACCGCAAACCAGGATTCCGACGAAATCGCCATGACACCAAAAATAACGTACGTCATGATCCAACAGTCACGTCAAACGCTTCAATCGAATTATATTGTCCAGCCGATTATAAAGTATGTCCGATTCAACGACAGATAGTTAGAATATAATGGAAACCAAGACGACTGTACGTATATGGTATAATGCATAAAAGTGACATTTTTAAAAATCAACTCAAAATCAAACTGCACAGAAAATTGACGATCAGCTAGCCAAGGAAAACACAGGCTACAAATTACCGTTCGCAGTAACCAAAGTGCTACCCAAGAATTGCAACTTGATTGAAGACCTACCTCATTCCCATTACACGCAAGGAATCTGTAAATCCGTTTATTTGTCGTGCAATCTTAAGCAGTGGTGACAATTGCTCTCCAATAATTAGACGAGCCGAGTGACGATGAACACAGAGATGGATATGACTCCGAAGATTTGGATAGTTCGAGCGACGTCACTTCCAATGGTCTACAATGCCGAATGTGAGCGTCTGGCAACCCTGATAATGATTTCTACTTAAGTGGCAACTCCGGCTAATAGAAAACAATAGATTCTTAGAGAATACGCTTAAGAAGAGACACCCGGTGCTAAATAATTTTGTCGGTGTTTTCTATTTTATATTAACTTCCTTATATTCTTGATCAACATCAACAGCCGAGTCGATATAGCCATGTCTGTCTGTATGTCGGTCCGTACGAAAAAAATCAGAACTCAGATATGGTAAGAGCTACAATATCCTTTTTAGTCAGTAATGATCACATATTCAGTCAGACAATACAAAGAATGACATTCCCTTTTCGTCCAATTAAAGTACAACTATATTGAAAGTTTACGTGCCTTCCGATCACGTATTTCTTAATGTATAGTTTTGTAACTTAGCGTATACTAAAATACAAATAACATCAAGCGATCCTGAATTTGCATCAAAATCGGACGATAATTAAAAAAGTTGGTCTTACAGCGAAAATCATTACTTTCAAGCAAGGCATAACCACGTGCATTGCACTGAGCAAGCACACAAGCAACGAAAACGAAAAACACTGTGCTGGTGAGACAGACACACAAATGTTTGTGCATGTTAAGTTCTTGCAGCAGCTACTCCAATTTTAACGCATATAATTGGAAGCGAAGGTATTACATGGTCGGCATGACCGACTGACATTTTCTTTCTTGTTTTTTAAATATATCTTTTCCTAATTCTATAAAGTTGTTACGACGTTACATTCCATTCTTACCGAAAATCGAGTGCCAAAAAGATTTATACGGACTCTTTTTAATGCTTTTTCTATAGCTAAAACATCTATGGATGACGGAAGCGTGGCTGCGATAAGCGATGTGATGCTATTGATCGACAATGAGCGAGAAAGCTCTGCATGCTAGTTTACATGTAATCGCCTTAATACATGACAGAATGCAAGCGTGGCGAGAAGAGAGCCAAAGCGAGTTGCGAGAAAGCGATTCTGAATCGCTTTATCGCATCATACTTTTAGCTTTGGTGATATGTGTGTTTTTGTTGCGTGCTGTGCTTAAATATTCGTTGGAAATATGTTTTTCGCAGTTCAAGTTAAAATACTGTTTGATTTAAAACGCTTCATATTTTTACGTTTTGCATTTACACTTGAACTGTCACCCCAATTAATTGAAACAAGAAAGAAAATGACAGTCGGGCAAGCCGACCGTGTAATACCCTCTGAGCTTCGTTTCCAATTATATGAGTTTATTTTTGTCTGCTTACAAGCAGTGCACTGCTTAAATTTTATACACACAAGCAGTGGACTGAGTGAGTTTTAAATACACAAGCACTGCTTGTGCACTGCTTGTAAACACTGCAGCGTAAACGAAAGCAGTGCACTGCTATTGCGATAAAAATTTAAGTTTGTATAAAAAACTTTTTTAATTATAGTCCGATTTTAATGAAATTTTCACAATCGTTTGATATTATTTGTCTGCAGATATATACTAAGTTACAACACTATACGTTAAGAAAAAAATGAGCCAGCGGCATGCAAAGTTACAACGCAAGTGTGGGCGAATGGGGCGTGGCATCCAATAAATTTTGATGACATTATATTTATATTGCAAATAGCAACCTGCGTGCCAAAATTGGTGTCCCTAGGTATTATAGTTACCGAGATATTCGCAAAAAACATGTATTTTTTCCGAGGTATGTCTGGTTTTTTGCTTATTGTGGGCGAATGGGGCGTGGCATCAAAAAAAAAAAAGATTCTTGTATTGCCTGACTAAATATGTGATCGATACTGACCAAGTTTGAACTTGTAGCTCTTACCATCTCTGAGATCTGTTTGTTCATACGGACAGACGCACAGACGCACAGACGGACAGACGGACAGACGGACGGACGGACAGACGGACAGACGGACATGGCTATATCGACTCGGCTTTTGACGCTGATCAAGAATATATATACTTTATGGGGTCTGCCACGCCTCCTTCTGCCTGTTACATACTTCTGACAAACCCAATATACCCCTCAGAGGGTATAAAAATAATCACAAATCTTAGCATAAACGTTGAGGATTTGATTACAGAAATTTTTTCACGTTCGGTTTTGTAGGAATAAAAATCTAAAAATTACAACAACCGGCTGGTAGTTGAAAAAAAAAATTGAAAGGAAATTAAAGAAACTTATCAAGTAAAATTAGAACACTCGCAATGTTTCTCTCTATGAGGAAAGCTTTCACTCTGTCATGTCATCGCTTTGCAGATCGCTGCGATAATTATCGCTGGTAGCATCGCATGGCTTATCGCGGCCACTCTGACGTCGGCGTTTACCACCTTGTGCGCGTCTACTCTTATATCTTATATCTACCGTGAAACTAAAACTAACTTCATACATGTGAAACTTCAAATAATACATGTGTAAGAAAGAGATGAACATATTGTGTAGCACAATGTTGCTAAGGTATTTCACAATGTTGCAAGTTATTTCATAAGAATTTATACATAATAATTATTTGATGCGCAATATGTTGATGCTGCAAGAAATGTCAATTACAAAGAAGAAAATAGTCGTTAGAATTTAAATTTGTAAATTCATTGACGCGTATTGCCAAATTTAATTTATCGAATAACCACATAACCTCGTCAAAGTGCAGATTTCTGCAAAGTCGAAAAACAGCAAATCATAAAACTCATCTCGACAGTTCCTATTGTAAGCAGCATTTCCATCAGGTTGATGGAATGCTCTTAAATCTCATAGGCTGTCCTTGAATTCATTTTTTCGAAAGCATTACTTCAGGCCAAACTTGGCTAAGGCAGCGCCTGCCACAAGCAGCAGATCTGAATACAGAAATCATCTGTTCTTGGATTTTTATCCCTTTGTGCCCGAGTTTTCAATTAAAGTTGCCACAAAATCTGATCAATAGTCCACATTAGCTAGACATGGAAGCTGCCGTGTAAATACCATTTAAAAAAAATTTACCTTCAGGGCATATTGAGTTGTTGTCTAAGTGTCAAGTTTAAGTAATTATTATGTTATGTAAACTAATGATTCATTTATTTGAAGTAAAACAAAACAAACAAGTTGAAGTAAATGTAATGAAAAGCTATAAATATTGCCATAAATATTGTTTTGCACACTCCATAATAGCAAGCTCACCACAATGCTGAAAGGCCTTTCATCACGGATTAAGTGACAGAGTAACCGCACAAAAGCAGATCCAATCCTACAGTGCATGTGCTATTGCACCACTCAGCAATTGTAGTTTTCGATGCTCGCTTTAGATTTTAGTACATGGCATGCTGTCATCCACGGCCAGTCGGCGAATTTTATAATTTTTCTCGTCATTTTCTAAATTGTCTTCTGAGTCTATCTACTGTATGTCTATTAATTCAGGCAGCAATAAAAATAATGTTTTGTCCAGCTTCGGACAGCCCCATGAAATAGAAAATAATTGGTGTTGTGTACACTTGACCATACCCTAAATCACAATATTAGCATAATGCACAAAAAATTAGTTCATAAGAAATCGACGATCTGCCTCGCAAATTTGAGATAACGGTACTTAGAATAAAGTCCAAATAGAAGCCGTGAAATACAGTCAGTTACAAAAGTTTTTGTCTCTAGGTGTTTCCGATATTTAAGCTCGTTTTTGGGGGGTTATTTAACAACGAAGTCAACCAATAAGATGGTCTAAATTAAATATTTATCTAGCAGAATTAGACAAAATTTTATTTAAAACTAAATCACTTAATATTTAAAAAAAAAGGGTATATATATATATATATATATATATATAAACCAAATTTGATGTCACAAAAGTATTTTGTTTCTTGTCGTTTTGCTCTTTAATCTTGACACTAAAGCTAGTACTTAATGTGGAAGTGATAATAGTCTAGTATGGCTGTCTAACGATTTGGCATCGATTCCACCAACTTGCGACATCTCTTTCCTGAAATTTTGGACCTTTTCCCTAGAAATATCATTTAAATTCTCTTTTTGGATAAAATCTTGTGCTCCTGGACTTGGATCTTCAGGTGGGACTACAAATTCTCAATGGGACCACGTCTGGAGTATTTAGGTGTTTTAAGTTGTACTACAACCACAACCATCCAGGCCGTATTCTTTTGGCAGTTATCTTGCTAAAGAATAGAATCCTCTCTTAGACAACACATTTTGGCAGCTCTGGAGGGCAGGTTTTCCTTCAGGATTTAGAATTCCATCTCAACATTCAATATTCTATCAATAAATATTAAGTTGGCAACTCCTCGAGCCGACATTCATCCCTAAACTTCCACAATGCATAACCATTAGTTTGAAACCGAATAATTTGCATTTTCCGGTTCTCATCCAGAGTTTTTCGAACTTATCGGTGTTTAATATTTTGGTTCAGCTTTTAGTCGAAAAATTATACTTTTAAACATTTGGACACTTCGCTCGAGCAACTCAGTAATATGTTTGTTGCATTTGGTGTCACTGTCTAGGTGTAAGACCGTTTTTTATTTGCGAATTGTTCAATTCTTACGTTTATAGCATTTTCAACGGGACAGATCAGTTTTTGGTAAAGAAATTTAACGTAGTTTTCACGGAAACGGGATCTCCATACCATAAATAATCTTGAACGCCAAAAAAATGTGATTACCAAAAAAAAATATTTAACTCTTTCGACCCCAACTTTTTTCCTGTGGAATAAACATTTTTTTTCACTCTTAATCTTTTAATATAAATTTTAGAAGAATTTGGGCTAAAATTTTAAGTCGCCACGCCCACCGGCTTGGGGGTTACGGAAAGTTGAAATTAAATTTTAAAAATTGCTAACTTGATTATTTATTTATGATTATCAAATTTAACTTAAGCTCTATAAGTTGATTAAACCTAAAACAAGTTTGGAAGATTACAGTCCAGCTTGCGCGATTGTAGAAGACCCTGAGCCAGTATTTCAAAAATAATACATTGATTAAATGAAAATTTAATTGAGCAAGTATCCAGATATTTTTTTGATTAAAAGAAAATTAAATTGAAGATACTTGAATGAATGAATTTTAATACAACTCTACATCGTATCTATGAGTTTCATTTAGTTCAAAACATTAATTTAAAAAATGCGATAGTTGTCAAAATAAAATATGGATAGTAATACTGTTTTTACTTGTGGGAGAAGGTGCGTGACAATTAAAAAAAAGTGATTTTTTTCAAAAAAAATCAAGAATTAAAAAAAACATTTTTCTTTAGTTAAGAAAAAGTTTTAACAACCGAGGATCGAACCCGAGACCCTACTCTTCGCAGGCGAGAACTTTACTCCCTACGTCACCACAGCCTTTTGGGAGTGGAGGCTTAAGTACATACATACGTAGAATTCAAAATAAATAATCGTCAAATGATTTTGTTTGGAATTTTAGCCAAACAAATTTTTTGCCAAAGAAAATTAACTTAACTAATATTAACAATATTGAATTAAAATGTTATGATTATTTTTTGACTGATTTGTATTTTCAAGCAAACTTTCTTTTCGAAATAAATAATTCGTCTACAAAAGGTTAACTATACAGCTTTTAGTTCGCAATTTGTGAGCAAAGGGGAAGCAAATTTTAAAGCGGAATATGTTTTTATGTTGTCCAGTATCCTGCATACCAATTTTGGCCTTTCTAGCATTCATATTAAGAAAGTCAAGTATCGACATAGTCCCACTGTTTCTCTAATTGTGGGTAAAGGGGGCGTGGCATCCAAATTTGAAAATATACTTGGTCTGCGTAACAGAGCAACAAAGCTTTTGCCAAAAGAATGGAATCTCTATCTATTATACTTGCTGAGAAACAGGCGTTCATACCGACGGACAGAAGGACAAACAGACAACTTTTCGCACAAAATCATTAGTCACTTTTGCTCTTTTTCAAAGAGCTTAGGGTATAAATATTGCATACATACTTTGTATTTAATATATGTTTTAGGTATGAAAAAAAGTTACTTTAAAAACTGTTCTGAATTTCACGTGAAATTTTTCTCCGACATAAGTGGATATAACTTTGCCAAATAATCTTTAAAAGTATTTTTGCACATATTTTGGGTACACAGTGTGTACCTCCAATTTTGGTATGCAGGTTGCTAGACGCAATATAAAAATATGCCACGCCTCCTTCGCCCACAGGAAGTACAACTGAATTGAAAGTTCACATGCTTTCAGCATTGTCTTTATATTGCATCTACATAGAAAGCTGCATGCCATTATTGGAGTCCCTAGGTGTTATATTAACTGAGATATTTTCCAAAAACGTGTATTTTTTCCGTGGTATGTCTGGTTTTTCGCTTATTGTGGGCGAATGGGGCGTGACATCAAAAAAAGGAAACAAACTTGTATTGACTGACTAAATATGTGGTCGATACTGACCAAGTTTGAACTTGTAGCTCTTACCATCTCTGAGATCTGTTTGTTCATACGGACAGACGCACAGACGGACATGGCTATATCGACTCGGCTGTTGATGCTAATCAAGAATATATGTATATACTTTATGGGGTCTGCCACGCCTCCTTCTGTTACATACTTCTGACAAACCCAATATACCCCTTAGATGGTATAATAAAACAACACGAAAATAAATAAATATCTAATATATGTATTATATAAAGGCATAATGCCGCCTCCTGGTCTTTTTTATAACGTTTATTTTATTATTTTGAGCGATGCCTCCAAATTAATCTTTATTGCTGCATGTTGACATATGTCATATGTTTGGCGGTAACTGCGCATTTGCAAAAACTGCAGTAAGCTTTTGACTGATCCTCAGGTACCTTGCGCAAGCACTCCTTTTATTTTTAAATAAGCTAGAACTAGCCTTAAATAAGCTTAAATGGCAACACTGCTCTTGATGCTGATCAAGAATATTTATGATACATATGTAAATCCAGTTCGTTCCTGAATGTTTTCACTTTGAACCACAAATTATGCGAAAGGAAAGTAACAAATATAATTTTTTTTTGTAGTTTTAGTGACCTTTTACTTCGTAAATTAAGAGTTTCAGCCTACTCGACGTCCATTAGTCAATATAACTGTATCAAAAAACAGTGCACAAAGCGCTTTCTAAAGAACAAGGCTTGGTATACTAGTTTCAAGAAATGCAAATATCTACCATCAGTACTATTTTGCCAACTAACTCCACTGATGATAGAGATGGGCTAAACCTCCTAATTATCCAGAAAGGTTTTTTAGTTCAAACTACATGTATAAATAAATATATGTATGTACATACATATGAATGTATATATGAACATGATGTTTATAATCAATTTGTGTTGCTGGACTCTGGCACACTAGTACTATGTTCTTTTATATAAATTGCAGCATCCAAATTTTTATTGCGTACATGTATTCCAGATGCAATAAATCGTTTCGCTGCTTCGATATCCAAGCGTGCTGCAGCATGTGAGTCATTAATTTCCTTTTCTCGCGCAAGCATCTCTTTCGCCCTATTCAAGTCGTGTAAAATGTAATGCTACAATAAAATATTACACATTAAAGTTAAAACAAACATCACAAATTTATTTGTTACCTTAGATAAATTGGATCCCTCAAGTTTTAAGAACATCCAAAACAGAGTGCTATTTGCGTATGTTAAATAGGTGTCTAGTTTAATCTGCTCATCGACACTTAAAGTTGAGAGTCCGCGTGCATCGATTGCAAATTGTAGGTCTTTTTCTAAAACATCTAGTGCTGACGAAAATTTTTTGAAAAAATCAAAAATTTCATCGTTTTCCATATTATTATGAATAAAAAATGACTTTTCTGATCTGTTTAAGTCCTTCGTTAGAGTCATGATTTTTTTTTATCGTATTATTTAGACTAAATTCGATTGAGCTAACCACCAAAATGAACTAACGAACCAAGTCCTTGATGGTTGGACAATTAGTTCAGTTGAACCTAATCACATTGAGACACTTCCAGCATCTAACATATTATGACATGATAGCGTTTTTGTATTCTTATTATCTTATTTGGATGTTCCATTCCGCACGTATTTCGTGAGTTGTGCAGGATTTTTATCAATGATTTGAGCATGAGACGGGTCGCCGCGAAATTCGTACCAAAATTGCTCAATTGCGACCAAAAACAGCATCGCATGAACATTGCTACTGAGATGTTAAACTCTGTCCGCGACGACCCAAATTTGCTGCAGAGGGTTATAACTGGTAATGAATCGTGGGTTTATGGTTATGACGTGGAAACCAACGCTCAATCATCTCAATGGAAACTGCCGCACGAACCAAGACACGGAATATTACCTGCAAGTTATGCTCAATTTGCGCGAAGCAATCCGCCAGAAACGCCCGGTTTTGTGGAAGAACAAAAATTGGCTTTTGCACCAGATCGTTGCTTGTGCGCGACTTTTTGGCCAAAAACAATACAGTAATGATGCCGAAGCCACCGTATTCCCCAGATCTGGCCCCCTGTGACTTTTTCTTGTTCCCTAAACTGAAGAGGCCCATGAAAGGACGACGTTACGCTACGCTTGACGGGATAAAGACGGCATCGAAGGAGAAGCTGAACAAGATAAAAAAAAAAAATGATTTTTTGAAGTGCTTCGAAGATTGGAAAAACCGTTGACACAAGTGTATAATATCTCATGGGGATTACTTTGAAGGGGACAAAATAGATATTCATGAATAAATAAATAATTAAAAAAAAAAACAATATTCGCGATACTTTTTGAACACACCTCGTATGTATCCGTTATAAATTTAAGCTGATATCGAATGAAAAGTTGGCGCCAAAATTAGTTGGATTAAACAAAATAAATAAGCTGTTCTTTATCTTATCTATCTTTATACTCTGAAAATACAATATTAATAAAGATTTAAAATATTATATTTGATAAAATATACAATATGTATGTATACAGCATACAACATATTTGTGACTATGTTAAAAGAGAATGAATTTAACATTTGTTAAAACAATATATATATATATATATCGAAGAAATGTAACGAGTAATGAATTTTCATTCTGATCCGGATATTGATCTATACCCGTTGTGATTTATTCACATTTCTTGAGCGAAAAAAATGATCCCTCATTCAACAAATTATTCATGATCTATACCTGCTCTGAAAGTTTGTGCCTTAATAACTACTCGTCTTTAAAAAAAAAAAGGAACACTCGCATCTTACTCTAAACGTGAGCTGCAAACACTCAATTGTGATTTGATTTTTTTTGTAAGCTGAGCGTACTACACGCTTACATTACGGGTGTTACTCGCTTAGTGAGCGTTTAAGAACCGGGTTCTACTTGTGCAGTGAACGTTCATTGACCCCTCTGTGACTGATATTTGATAATATAGACATAAATCCATACATACATACATAGACTTTTGCATATGCACGTATGAATATTTGTGCTAAGGTATGCAATAAAATTAAGAACGATTAATAAGACTCTCTCGCTCTCGCACATTACAAGATGCCACCACACAAACCAGAAAAGGTTTTTGCTTTTGCGTCTCTTGGTAGTTATCAGTTATGCGATTCTCATAAACTCGTCATCTGATACTCGTTTTGTGATTTTATGTGATACTCGCTTTTTGAGCGTCGAAAACTGATTTTTGGTGAAAAAAATTTTTGCTCACACTCCGATCGAGTGCCTGTGAATTTTTTGATACTCAATTTTTTGTGAACAAAATTTACGCTCACATTAAAATCATACGATAACGCTCACTTGTTACTTAAACGATACTTGATTGAAAATGTAGAGTTACGTTACTCGATTTGATTTGATTTTTTGTAAAAGTGAACAATCATACTCGAGTATACCGTTTGCAGTTCTCTGATATATATGTAAATAAGACAATTGTGCATTGTTGACGCGGTTCAGTCGCTTTAGTTTGAACTACTGTTTCATTTAAAAAAATTCCAATGTTTGATACATTTTATAAATCAATATCAATTAATATTATTGCTTTTATTTATGTTTTACATCTTCGCACACATTAATTAAACGCTGTATATATGCGCTTTTTATATATTATGTGTAAAATTTAGCCCTCATCGATAGTGCTAACATTGCTGGTGACTGGATATTGTCAATATGTCTCTCGATAGTGCCTATAGTAGAGCCTTCATCGAGCCTATCGATAGTGGCGTTATTCGATATTTTTAGAGCAAATACTCAATACTATCATTTTTAACTTAAGGACCGAATCTGAGATAAATTAAATTTTTATCAATTAATAACTTTTTTCAAATGAATTTTGTATAATAAAATTTAAAACTTGAAGCACATGATATTTTAAATATTTTTTCAAAAATATTTTTAGGACTTTTACCAATATTTTGGCTATCTGCGAAAAAATTGTGTGTTTTTTATATATGAAAAATACAACAGACCTCTAGCCACCACTTAAAAACATCAATTAACTTATATTACTCCATCATGCATAGTTTGCAAAAATAAAATTGTATTTACATTTTTCTCTTGAAGTGTGTAACTATTACAATTGCTTAGCACTATCGATAGTGACAAAAAACGATCGATGGGCTATCGCTAAATGATAAGTATTCGATACCTCGATACAATCATCGATTATTTTCCACCACTACCACATGGTTGGGTTTAGTTTAAAATAAGAGCTACAAAATGTTTAAACAAGCTTTTAAGCATTATAAGATAAAAAGTTCGGATACTGACCTAAAGGATGTTATTGACTTTGACATGTATGAAGGGAATAATTCTTCTAGTAGTTGGTATAATGTAAGCATCGTGAAAAATACATAATACAGTGACGAGCTGAATCATAAACAGCAAAAATGTTCACCTTACTACTAATTTTAGTCACTAACTAATGAGATTATTACAAATCTAATAATTTTTCCTTTTAAAGTGAAATTTCATAAACCAATGTAAATTATTACAATAAACAGTGGCTCACAGCTTATTTAATACATTGATTTAGATTTTTTTGCAGACGTTTATTATTGTATATGTGCAAATGTATGTATGTACATACATATGTATAAACTATAAACTCATTTTTACAGTGCTTAAAATTTGTTCCGATATATGTATTATTGAAAAGTCAATCCGAACTCCAAAATGACCTAAATGTGGTCTTCTATGTTATTCAAAAAAAAAAACAAAACAAAAATCATATAAAATAAGAAATATCCCTCAAACAGAACGTTTTGCTTAAAAAAACGCTAGATCCATTACGCTGTGACCTAAAATTTGAGTATTTTGCCATGATGTCCCGTGCATTTTTTAGTGAACCTACCCCGAATTTGGATTGGATAAAAAATAGAATCGCTTGCCTAATTTAAAACAAAACGGTGATAAAAAATATTTAGCCATGTCCGTCTGTCCTTTTGAGATGGTAATAGCTACAAGTTTAAACTTGGTCAGTATCGACCACATATTTTTTCAGTCAAAACAAGTATGTTTTCCTTTTTTGATGTCACGCCCCATTCGCCCACAATAAGCGTAAAACCAGACATACTTCGTAAAAAATACATGTTTTTGGCGAATATCTCTGTTAATATAAACCCTAGGAACACCAATTTTGGCATGCAGTTTTTTAGATGCAATATAAAGTACAACTTCATTGAAAGTTTCAATGCTTGCGGATCACGTATTTCCTAACGTATAGTTTAACTTAGCGTATACCTGGGGACAAATAATATCAAACGACCCTGGGAATTGCATAAAAGTCGCACTATAATTAAAGAAGCTAGCATACATACAAGATGTGCATTGCACAGACACATGCAATGCACTAAGCTCTGCTACAGCGCTAACGTCACACAAGTAACGAGCGAGACTGACATACAAATATGTGCGCATGTTAAGTTCTTACATAAATTACTCCAATTTAAACTCATATAATTGGATACGAAGCTCATAGTATATTACACGGTCGGCATAAAGAGTTGACCACTATACAAATTAAGGAATGATAACCTTTGTATAATTTAAAAAGCGGATCAAGTAAATGAGCTTTGATATAGAAGTGATTCCGCAGTTTAGTTGAACGATAAGGACGAACGATCACAATTCCAAGAGAATATCATGATCAAGTCAGATGAGAAAGTAAAAAAATTTAGGAACGGCTACAGTCGTGCGAGCCGACTGTAAGATACTACAGCGTATTCTAGAAAAAAATCAACTAGCCAATGTGAGATGTCTTATAAACTAATAATGTTAACATATTAATCAACTATTTGTGAGAAAAGCAGCGGTATTCCAACTTTTAAAATTTTATAAATACAATGATGTAGTTGACCGACTCCAACCAAAATTGCTCAGAAAACTAAAAAAAAAAAATATTTTTCACCTACTATGTAAGTTTGGTTTGAATACCTTAACAGACAAAAAAGTTTCTCATACTAAAGACAGATCTTGGCTCTGATGTTTGTCAGATTACTTATATGGAAGGTACATATGTGAAATAGTTGTCCCATCCAAACCAATGTTTGTCAGTATTTAGATAATACTACCATACACATATGTGAAATTAGTTCAGTTATCTTGAAAAAAAAATATAGAAAATATATGATATAATCATCCGATTCCAATCGAAATCGGTTAGTATATGCATATTACTACTTTACACATGCTGTGTGAGTTTCATTGCAATATCCTAAAAACAACAACGTATTAATGCAAAAACACGATACGTTATGAAAAACTTTTATGATATGGCAGCTATATGTTTGTCCGATCCGAACCCAAGTCGGTCAGAATACATTAAGAGCTACCACGCTCATACTGTGTAAATTCATTTAGATATCTACAATACTTTTCGATTTATAGGAATTGCGAAATCGTTTTTCACGACTTGCGGGCGCGGTGGCGAGTGTGCCAAAAATCCAAAATAATCTTGTACTGCTTGCAGCACAGACGGATATACATACCAAGTTTGGTGGCTGTAGCTCTTATAGTCTCCGAGATTTAGGGTTTCATACAGACGGACGGACAGACGGACATGGCTATATCAACTCGGCTGTTGATGCTGATCAAGAACAACAGCCGAGTCGATTTACATAGCTAAATCGTCTGTCCGTTCTTCTGGCTGTATGAACGAAGAGAACTCGGAGATGGTAGGAGCTACAATATCCGTTTTAGTCAGTATCGAACACATATTTAGTCAGTCAAGACAAGAATATTTTTTTTTCGATGCCACGCCCCATTCGCCCACAATAATCACAAAACGCGAATATCTCGGTAACTATAACACCTAGGGCCACAAATTTTGGCATGCAGGTTGCTAGATGCAATAAAAAGATAATGTTATCAAAATTTTTTAGATGTCACGCCTCCTTTGCCCATAAGTAGCACAAAATCAAAATGCCTTTAACTTACGTATTTGTTAACGTATAGATTTTTAACTTTACATATGTTTGGAGACAAACAATATTAAACGATAATTAAAAAAGTTGGTCATACAACGAAAATCGTTGCTATCATGCGAGGCATAGCCACGTGCATTGCACTGAGCTGTGCACACAAGCAACAAAAACGAAAATCCCTGTGCGAGTGAGACAGACATTTTCTTTCTTGTTACACTCTGAGCTCTTTAAAAAAGAGCAAAAGGGACTAATGATTTTGTGCGAAAAGTTGTCTGTCCGTCGGTATGAACGCCTGTTTCTCAGCAAGTATAATAGTTGGAGATTCCATTCTTTTTGCAGAAGCTTCGTTGCTCTGTTACGCAGATTAAGTTTATTTTCAAATCTGAATGCCACGCCCCCTTTGCCCACAATTAGAGAAACAGTGGGACTATCTCACTTTTTGACTTTCTTAATATGAATGCTAGAAAGGCCAAAATTGGAATGTAGGACACTGGATACCATATAAACACATTCCGCTTTAAAAATTTTGGATACCACGCCTCCTTTGCCCACAAAATGCGAACTAAAAGCTGTATAGTTAACATTTTGCAGACGAAATATTTATTTCGATAAGAAAGTTTGCTTAAAAATACAAATCAGTTGATAAATAACCAAAACAGTTTAATTAAATATAGTTAATATTAGTTAAGTTCACTTTATTTGGCAATAAATTTGTTTGGCCCAAATTCCAAGAAAACCATTTGACGATGATTTATTTTGAATTCTACTTAAGTATGTATTCAAGCCTCCATAAGAGTTTGGTGGCGTAGGGAGTAAAGTGCTCGCCTGCGAAGAGCAGGGTCTCGGGTTCGATCCTCGGTAGCGAAAACTTTTTGTCAACTAAAGAAAATTTACTTTTTTTTTTAATTCCTGATTTAAAAAAAAAAATCACTTTTTTAAATGCCACGCCCTTCCGCCCACAAGTGAAAACAGTATTGCTATCAATATTTTATTTTTACAACTATCGCATTTTTAAAATTAATGTTTTCAACTAAATGCACCTCATAGATAAGATGTACAGTTGTATTAAAATTCATTCATTCATGTATTTTCAATTTAATTTTTTTTTTAATCAAAAAATTTTTTTTTGGATACTTGCTCAATTAAATTTTCTTTTAATCAAAATGAAATACTGGCTCAGGGTCTTCTTCAGTCGTGCAAACTCGACTGTAATCTTCCTTACTTGTTTTTTTATTATCTTACCTTAAATTCTTGTATCCTTGTTTACATAAAGACATATACACCCAGCGTCAAAAAGAAGCCGCACGCCGAATTTTTACAAAGTGCTGCGATCTCTGGTCAAAAAATCACATAAATTTCTATATATTCACAATTTTTTTTATTTATATATATAAATTATTCAATTTCAAATAAAAATATTAAATTTTTATTTATTTTAATCTTTTATAAGATTAAACATTTTTTTTTCTGAAAACTCAAAAATTAGTCTATTTTTCCGTGAATTGGCGACCTTAAAGAATAAAAAAATAAAGTTAAAATTAAAACAATTTTTAACAAAAACAAAATTGTTCCTTATAAATAGTTCCCACTGTTTGCTATTAGCATAGATTATAAAATCGGTTTCTTATGAAATAATTATGTGTACATTATGCTAATATTGGGATTTAGGGTATGGTCAAGCGTTTAAGTGTACACAACACCAATTATTTTTTAACTTGAAGTGAGTAAAACAATTTAATTGTATTTGATTTCCACAATCTTGTTGTCAGTGTGATTTTTCGATAGAATACCTCGTGGATCACATTTGTAGAACAAGACAAAGGCCTGGTCATCGGTCTGTCCGAAGCTGGAAAAAACATTACTTTTATTGCTGCCAGAGTTCATAGGCATAGAAACTCAGTAGACAATTTCCTTATAAGTTCAGAAAATGACGAGAAAAATAAGCGGACCGAGCGCAAGGTCTACAAAAATAACCGCCAGTTTGATACTGTAAAGGACCTTAAAAATTCACTTATCGAAGAACGGGATTATTGATCGTACAACACTGCAAATTCAATGAAAAGTAGAATTAATCAAATGCTTGTACGTAAGGAAAACATATTTAAATTTTAATAACTAAGTTTATTGAATAAAATAATAAATTACTTAATATTTCTCCACTTTTATAATTTTGGATACATACTTATTTCATATAAAATTAACTTTAACTAAATATTTTAAGTTTATTTAAAAAAATGTTATCTTTTTAAAACATTATGCATAATTAAGTTACAAAAATCGAATATTTAATTTTTTTTATGGATTTTTTTTTGTTAAAAAATTACAATTCACATATACTTCTATCACTGAGGTACATATATTTATGCAGTAGCGGAAAAGAATATTCGGAAATACAAAAAATAAAGTTTTTATAAGTTTAACAATACTATTTTTAAAAAATTGTAATATAAAAACAACTACGATATTTAAAAATGATTATGTCCGAAGCGGAATAAGTATTAAAATCTTTGTCAGGAAAAGCATCATATTAAAGTGAATGGTTAAAATGCTCACAAAGTATTATATCAATATTTTTAGTTCGGGTTTGTCTTTTATCTTCCAAAGTTTTTCTTTACTTATTTTTAAAGAGCTATTAATTACAATTCAAGTCTAAAGTGTTATTTGTAATTTTCTTGAAAAATCCACCATTTCACCAAAAAGCACTTTCAAGTACCACAAGCGACGTATTCCTTAAAGAGCTTCAAATTCACACTGTTCAGCTTCAATAATACAAATTTGCGAATAAAGCCAGTTTTGACAAAAGATAAGATTAAAATAAAAAAAAAACACTTCTTAATAACCAACGTAAAAATTCGCGTTAAGTTTTTGCTAGAAGTCATATAACATGGCTGAAGGAATGGCATACCGTGGTGTTAATAGATAAAAAAAAGATCAATTTGGATGGACTAGATGACTTTTCGTATTACTTTAATGATATATGCATATCATATTATGAAGCACACAAACTGCATTTTGTATCCTCTAAAATGAAAGCAATACATTACAAAGGCTTGCTTGAGGAAGCTTTTCCTGAGCTAAACAACACCTTCCAACAGTTATCCTGGACTTTCAATAGGATAATCCCCTAATCCATACCGCTCTTGCGGTAAAAATTTTGGTCTTATGGAGTGGGCCCCATATTCTTCTGATCTCAATATAACATAATTGAGAACGTATGGGGATCGATAACAAAAACAGTGTATGAATTTGGTACACAGTACAAACACATACAGGCATTAACAGATGCAATTAGCGAACTGCCTAAAGCGAAATATCCTTAACCTCCCTTAAGGTCCTATATGACTGACTTCCTAATGGGATTTTTGCAGTTATTTCGAAAATTGGCACACATCATTAAATTATTAGATTTATAAATAGTAACAATCAATTAGTCTTTATACCATATCTTAAATACCAAGTTAGAGTTCTGAAAACAAAAATTAAAAAAAAAAACAATGTTGACTTGAATTTTTTTCTTTTAATCTTATAAAGAACAAATTACTAAATTGGAACAGACATTTTTGTCTTGATTTAATTCATTTATTTTAATCAAATAACTGGATTTTTATTTCAAAATGTTTTCTGACAAAAGTCGGCCTAGGTTAAACCAATACATATTTACATACATACATTAATTTTTATTATGAATCGACAATAGTTTGTTTGTTATTTCGAGGCTTTAGCATTCTGGTTTTGTTTTTATTAAAATATATTTGAAGATGCTTAATAAAAATATACAGATGACATTTTTCTTAAGAAATCCTTAAAATTCAACAAATTGTTGACATTTTCCTAATATTTTAATATATCATTGCTGATTTTCTTAATTAGTAGATGTGAGTAATTCATTTTTCAATAAAAATATGTTTTGGAGCAATCTTACCCAAATTAAGGCAATATGCCGATTAACTTGATTGAGGCCACAAGCGCGCGCATAGCTAGCCGTCGTCTTCCCTCATATTGCTCCTATAACAACTCAGTTTTGATTCTGCTAAGATTCCTAGGTTGATCTCTGGTTCCTTAGTTGATCCCGTTTCCAAATAAAACTAGTAGAAACGGTTAAAGTCTAACATGCCGATTGTAAGATACTACGGCGTATTCTAGAGCAAAATCAACTACTCAATGTGAGATGCCTTATAAACTAAGAAGCTTAAAACATTAATCAGCAATTTGTGAGTTATCTACATGCACAATGTTGGAAAGGATGCAAATTGAGATAGTCTCTCAGTTTTCCAATTTCTAGGAGAATAGGCGTGGCATTTTTCATCGTTCTTCATTTAAACGCTAATAACTCAGTTTTTTCAAAGTTTTACATATAAAGAACTTTAAATACATTTTCACTTACACCTAGATGCATATTTTTATTAGAACTCAATAGTAAAATGATTTTTTTTTAAATAAATAATAGTTCTGCCGCTAGTGTATATAAATTTAATGGTTTTTGAAATGATGTATATAATTACAAAAAAAAAGGCTTGACCAACACCCGAGCCACCCGGATTGCAGTCGGACGACGTTTCACTTGCGCCTCCATACACGCTTGACAATAAAAGGCTACATATTTCATTTGAATGACAAAAATTGTATTTTATTTAAAAAATTAAAAATAGTTCGCCGCATGTGGGATTTGAACCCGTGCACTTAAAATTTAAAGAAGATTTTTAAAAAATGTTTATAAATTTATACAAAGTTCTTCGCTTACACCAGGAATTGAATCCGGGTCTTCCGGTTTGCAGTCTGACCACGTTTTACTTACGCCACCATGCACGCTTGACAACTAAAGGCTAGATGCGTATTTGATTAAAATGAAAACCATATTATTTTATTTAAAAAATTAAAAATAAAAATGTTGATTCAAGTGGAAATTGAACCCGTTTATTTAAATTTAACGAAGGCTTTTAAAAAATTTATAACAATTTAAAAGAAATACTTTGCGTCGTTTCACTTGCGCCACCAGACAAGCGTGGCAATGTTTTGTTTAACAACCAAGCGATAAAATAGCAACTTAAAATATTTTCTAAATGCGATTGCTTATAATGTAGTTGTCCGATTCAAACTACATTGGTCAGAAAATTTAAAAAAATATTTTACACCTACTGTGTAATTGGTTTAGATACCTTAACAGACAAAAATGTTACTAAAAACATATCTTGGCTCTGATGTTTGTCAGATTACTTAATTGGGAGCTATGTGTTATAGTTGTCCGCTCCGAACCAATGTTGGTCAGTGTATAGATAATAACCCCTGCACATTCTCTAAAAGTATAGTTCAGCTATCTTGAGAAACAAGACAGATTTAGTGATGCACATACTGTGCGATTTTTGTTTAGATATCTTCAATACACATCGAGTTATAGAAATTGTGAAATCGTTTTTCACGATTTGCGAGGGCCGAGTGGGGCGTAGCTAAAATTTAAAAATAAATGGATATATGTACATACATATGTTCATACCAAATTAGCTGTAGCTCTTATAGTCTCTGTTATGTTTATTATAAATTTATGTTCAAATTTTATGCATACACTACCCGGCATAAATATTTTGAATGTTTTTATCCTGAAAACTATTAATTATAAATTGATATTTAAATTTTATACATATGGGCATTTCCGCGAAAAGGTCAACCAAGAGTCCAAAAAAAAATTTCATTTCTTCTGTAATATAGAGTTTTTTTAGTCGTTTGCAGCTCATGGACAACTCTTTTTGTATTTTTTCTTTATCTTCTTAGCTTTAATACTAATGTAATGACTATAATTGTATATATAACTGCAAACAAAACTGCAGTGTGAACAATGTCGCGTGAGTGACGTCGCGTGAGTGACCTAGAAGAATCCTTCGCAAAAAAAGGACAGACCAAATATTGAAAAATCATAAGTCTAATAATAAAGCTTGATATTTCTTATTTATGTCAAAAATATTTAAAGTTTAAAATTTTCACACAATTCGCAGAGTTTGCCGATTATTAGCAATGATGTCTAAAGTCATGTATATTTGAAGTCGCGTGAGTGACCGCTCTTTTGTGGCTTTTATCTCAAAAGATAAAAACTGGAGGCTCTCAATTTTTTTACCAATTATAGTAGTCTCAAAATACTACAAAAAATTATTAGTGGTGAATTGTAAAAAATTTAATAGTGTTTGATATATTTAACATTGAAAATTTTATTTTGCTTACGAAAGTCGTGTAAGTGACCGCGGAAATGCCCATATACCACCCAGCATAAATATTTTGACATTCATAAAAAATTCATGCGAAGAGATTTTGACTAATTTCTCCATTCACTAATAGATTTAAAATAAAAAAGAAAGCTCGGGGAAAAAAGTTTTAAAAGTAAACCTTTGCAAGAATTGAAAACGTTTCATAAGTACTTAATGGGTTAAATAAAATTTTGTATCATTAAAGAGGATTAAATGGCCTATTCATTAATACCAAACTTGTAATGAAGTAAATTGAAGTTATGATTAATTTATTATAAAGATTGTTAAAATATTTATGCCGGGTAGTGTATATAATCATTCAGAAATGGTAAATTTTAGATTTCTTACGAATATGTATGTGATTTTTTTTTGCATAGTTGGTGAAACCTTTAGAAGATTCGGAGATAAAAAAAAGTACAGGTATACCTTTGCCAGTTTGTTTGAACCCAGAAAATATGTGGCGTTGTTATAGGCTCATAAACCATCCCGGGTTACTGGTCATACGCAACGCGTTTACATCAAACGGGCAACGTTATTGGATCGCTCGCAGTCTTCGGGACTATCCACGAGCACCAAACTACACAAACTTGAATGTGAATAATTTTCCACCTTCTGTAGTATCTGATTGGTGGGGGGCGTTGCAAAAATGTTCCGATGTTCCAGCCGCGCAGAGATTTAAGACTGCAATGCGTTGGACAACATTGGGTTATCATCACAATTGGGATACTAAAGTATATAGCGAAACAATGCGAACTGAGTTTCCAAGCGATTTAAGTTGTATTTGTGAATATTTTTCGCAAGTCATTGGATACTCAAATTTTAATCCACAAGCTGCAATTGTCAATTATTATCCTGTTGGAACTACCTTGTCAGGTCACACTGACCATTCGGAGCTTTATCGCAAAGCGCCATTGTTTTCGTTTAGGTAATGTAAAAACAGTTCAAACATTTTTTAACAACTAAAATTTAAAATTTGTTTTTCAGCTTTGGACAAACTGCAATTTTTCTTTTAGGTGGCATGTCACTGGAAGAGCAACCTACAGCATTATATCTTCATAGCGGGGATGTATTAGTCATGTCAGAGAACTCCCGTCTATGTTATCATGCTGTTCCACGTGTTATGAAGGTTGATAAAAAACCATGGAACTCATTTCATAATACTTTTGCAGAAAAATGCAAAGAAACGGTGAATATGGATAGAAGATTAATAGACTCAGTTTTATACGATCAAGTTCAAGATGAACATTTTTGGAACCCGTTCGACCATTATATTAACGATTCACGTATTAACATTAATGTGCGACAAGTCTTGCCTGTGGGAGTTACACAAATTCCTTGACTCAAAGTCTCGTCTTAATGGACAGTTGGTTTCAATAAATATAAACCATATATGTTTTAATATTTTGAAGTTCTACTCATTTATTATGTTATTTTCATAAGGCGATTAAGCTATCGCACAATGGGCCTATAAGAAACACTATGTAAAAAGTAGTTCTTTTCAGATTTAAAATGATTTGCACCTCGCCCAAAATGTTGTGAAGAATAATGTCACATACGGGATTAAATGAAATTTGTTTTAGTGTTACTTATATTATTAACCGTTCACTGCCTGACCTTTGGTGTTTCGCTTAGCATGAAGGTTACCTCCCATCCCATCTGTCATTTGCATTAAATTTTGCTGTATTTGCTCCTAAAGTAGTGAGCTTTAGCCATTACACTTAAATTTAGACTTTATATATAACAATGAACAAATTTTGTAGAAAGTTTTATGTCGGTATCTACATATTTATCATATTTGTCAACATTTATGGCATTTTTGCCTGAATTGATGCAAAACCTAACACCTAGGGGCAACTTCGGCATTCAGGTTGCTAGATTCAAAATAAAGACAATTTCATAAAAATTTTTTGAATGCCACGCCCCCTTCACAAAATTATAGTACAAAGTTCACATACAACTTAGCTTACACTTGAAGAAAATAATATCATACGATCCTGAAAATTGCATTAAAATCGGATTATAATTAAAGAAGTTGGTCATACAAACGAAAATCGTTACTTTCAAGCGAGGCATAGCCACTGACCAACTTTGGTTCGGATCGGATAACTATATCACATACCTCCCATATACGTAATCTGACAAACATCAGTTGAGGTATCCAAACCAAACTTTCACAGTAAATGCAAAATTTTTTTTTTAAATTCTTAGCAATTTTTGTTGAAATCGAACAGCTACATCATAAACAATCTTATTTACAAAACAAGAGAGAAACTGTCAGTCGGGCATGCCGACCGTGTAATACCCTCTGAGCTTCGTTTCCAATTATATGAGTTCCAATTGGAGTAGCTGCTGCAAGAACTTAACACGGACACATATTTGTATGTCTGTCTCGCTCACACGTTTTTCGTTTTCTTTGCTTGTGTGCACAGCTCAGTGCAATGAATGTTGAATGTTACGATTTTCGTTGTTTAAGAAACTTTTTTATTTATAGTCCGATTTTAATGAAATTTTTACAATAGTTTTATATTATTTGTCTGCAAATAAATGCTAAGTTACAAAACCATACGTTAAGAAATAAGTGAGCCAGCGGCATGCAAAGTTACAACGCAATTGTAAGCGAAGGGGGCGTGGCATCCAAAAATCCATTTTGATGGCATTGTCTTTATATCGCAAACAGCAACCTGCATGCCTAAATTGGTGTCCCTAGGTACCGTAGTTACTGAGATATTCGCAAAAAACATGTATTTTTTCCGAGGTATGTCTAGTTTTTCGCTTATTGTGGGCGAATGGGGCGTGGCATCGAAAAAGGAAAACATACTTGTTTTGACTGACTAAATATGTGGTCGATACTGACCAAGTTTGAACTTGTAGCTCTTACCATCTCTGAGATCCTTTCGTTCATACGGACAGATAGACAGACGGACATGGCTATATCGACTCGGCTGTTGATATTGATCAATAATATATATACTTTATGGGGTGTGCCACGCCTCCTTCTACCTGTTACATACTTTTCACAAACCCAATATACCCCTCAGAGGGTATAATTATAAAAGTTGGGAATACCGCTCCTTTTCTCGCAAATAGGTGATTAATATGTTAAGCTTATTAGTTTATAAGACATCTCACATTGACTACTTGATTTTGTTCTAGAATACGCTGTTGTATCTTACAGTCGGCTCGCTCAACTGTAGCGATGTCAACAAAAAAAGATTCTATTAATAGATCTACGCATGGCAAACTTTACTATGTCATTTATCTTTTATATTCTCTTTCTGCTGATAAGAATGCATGCAAGCATCGAGTTTAAGTATGGCATAATTATTTTGACAAAATCATTTGCAAGTGTGATTTCACTTAGAGCAAGTGGAAAGCTTTAAATTTTTGCTTACAATTATATTTAAAGTTGAAAAATTTAATTTAAATTTTTTAAAATTGATCATAAACCTTGGTTAAAATAGCTGAGTTTAGTTAAGATATGAGATCGGCAATAATAGCAAAGTTAAGCGCTGGAACAAAAGTAATAGACATTGCAAATTAATATAAGGTGTCTCGACAAAGCATCTACTACCAAATCAGTAAGTTTAATTAACATAATACTTAAGAAACTTAAAAAGATCCAATCGCAAATATAAAACAAAGTTATATGATGACCGAGTCCTTTTACGCTAATTAAAAAAAAAAGTTCTTCTGAACCCTCGACAAGAAGCAGAGCTATGTAATTCGACAGCCAAATTACCACAGTACCAAACGCCGACGCTTAAAGGAAGCAGAATTCAAAACAATCAGGACCAAGGACGTGTGATTTATATCCAAGGCACGACCCGTTTGCCAAAAAGTGAGCCATGGTGGAGGCTCAGTTTTGTTCTGGGAATGCGATGCATTTCATCGGTTGGGTGACTTCGTTCCTATAAACGGATCTATGAACCAAAGTCAATATTTGACCACCCTAAATGATAATTTATTTCCTTCCGGATATCGGCTTATTGGTGAGTCGTTTATTTTGCAGCAGGATAATGCTCATGCCACAAAGCCCGTGTTATAACAAATTTTTTGAAGGGTGTTGGTGTTAATGTTTGAAATTGCCTCCTCAAAGTCTAGAATTTAATATTACAGAAAAAATCTGGTCTCTTTTGAAACGCAAAAGAACAGTTTCGTTAAATAAAACTAGAGAAGAAACAATTTCTGAGGTCACTTCACTATAGGTGGAGATATCTCCAGAAATTCTTCAAAACTTGCTTGATTCATTGCCAAGACGTCTTCAAAATGTCATTAAAGCTAGAGAAGGTTATACGTTTTATTAAGTATTACTCCATTCTATTACTGTTTACTATTACTGTTTTTTTTTTTACTATTATAAACCTTGTCAAAATAATTATGCCATACTTTAAAACTAATATGAATTGTTATATTTCTAGTTTAAAACAAAAATTATTTCTATGCCTATTTTTATGTTTGTATTTACTTAATATATTATGTGAATAAAAATCTTTTTTTTTTTTTTATTCCATTCAAATCAAAACGGAAAAATATTTTGTCCAAAAAATTATTCCGTATATATATATGCATGAAATTTTCACACAACGTACATTTCATAACTTCAACTTCGTGCAATAAGATGGATTTTTGAGAAAATTTGAGAGGAAGGGGGCGAATTTTGTCAAATAGTTTTAGTCTGTTGTTTTTTGAGATATTGCAGCCAAACTCACAGATTAAGTAATTTTTATAAGGATACATAGTCGACCGATTTTGGTTCTGATCGGACAACAGTATCATAAAGCTGTCATACGAAGTAATAAACGCAAACAACACTTAACATTAAATGTTATTTAAAAAAAACTGACATATGTTATGCTTATCAAATTTACTTGTGCAATTTCGAAAACCTTTATATATTGAAAAAAAAAATTGCATTAAGCCGGTTGTTTCATTTAGTTTGTTTCTTTTTTTGCAACGATACACATGCATATGTTCAAATCAGATGTTTAATTTTCCCTTATTAATAGAACAACAACAGCAACAACTTAACAGCTTTGCTAAATAAGATAATACTGTTAAACACATTGAGGAATTACTAGAAATTAATATATTATTTAGTTAATTTAAAAAGTCAACTCTAAAATTTGTTTTACAATATCTATCTCGTATCTATCACAGTATCACAAATATCGTATCATTAATTGTATATCACATTGAACATAATGTCACTACATAATATATAAAAATGTAATAACGATTTATCAAGAACGATATTTGATACTTTTTGTTAAAGTAGCAACATATGTTATCAAAATATTAAGTATTGATACTTGCAAATATCTTTGACATTTTTTTTACGTTACATTCAAAAAAAAATTTGTCCCTTGAATATCATTATGTGATTGTTTTGCAGTAGCATCGATATGAGCGATACTAAGGAGAACTTAAACGGGTAGCAAACTAATCTTTGTGTGCTGCTGTGTTGTGTACCAATTTTACAATGTTGCCTTTGAGGCTCTTATTAGAACATAAGAGACAATATTTCATTCATGGATGACATTACAGTTTTATTAGCTGGTGCATTTCGTCAAACCCACAAAGATAAAATAAAGTGCTTAAAATTCTCTTTTTTTGTGGCCTAATATTAAGATAATATACCAATACTCCTTAAAGGTAATACAAGAGCAGATATTTTTGCAAAACATTATTAAGAATTTAAATCATTCTAATATGTTTGGAAATTTTTATAGCAACTCTCGAAGATCTCATAACTAAAATATTTCTAGATATTTCAAATATCTGAGACTTTTAAAAAATTTAAGAGACTTTCAATTTGCGTTGCTCTGACAATAAATAAGTCTCAGGTTTGCTCCTGAGAGGACTTGGCCTGAGATGATTGTTTTTATGCCCTTTGACGGGTATATTGGGTTTGTGAAAAGTATGTAGCAGGCAGAAGGAGGCGTGATAGACTCCATAAAGTGTATATATTCTTGATCAGCATCACAAACCGAGTCGATATAGCAATGCCCGTATGAACAAACAGAACTCAGGATGGTAAGAGCTAAAATCGGTCGGGAAGCCCGACTGAAATTTTCTTTCTTGTTAATTTATAATTTTAACATTGAAAATTTGACTGTGAAACGGAAGTAAACGCAAGTTTTGATTTTGCTGTTTCGTCCCTAAAACAAAAACATCGTTGAAGGGTTTTTACAACTCTCAAAGGGTATCAAATTTTTTCTGTGCCAAAAAATAAATTTTCATATGCTAGTATTGATATATAAAGTTTTTACACACATATTTTATTTCAAATTGGGAACACGAATGGCAAACCTAATAATGTTAACCATACCATTTTAATTATGCTGTACATAGGTGCCTCATTTACGGTGTAAACCTCCACCCGTACGACACATATTGCCCATTAAGGTCGATAAATTGGCAGAACTTCGTTTCACCTCATCAATTGCATTTAGCATACGCTGTGGTTCGGTGAGAAACCAAATCCACAGAAGTTTTTTAAAGCGCCAAAGTTTCTCTTTATCCTAATGAAATTAAATAATTAGTTATTTCTTGGAATAACATCTTATTATATAGACTTACAATTCGGTCCATGATTGATTCTTTGAATTGAGTGCGTAAGTTACGTAGTAAGTCTTCAAATTGTTGTTGTTGTTGCACAATACTAAACATGATACAAAAACATTGAACATTATCCAACATGGGTTGCTCTAAAGGAGCATCGAAAACAAAGGGGTTCAGTGTTTTCTCGAAATGCTTGCTATAACATAAATTTATAATGAGTATATCGTATATTGAAAATTAAATGTAATGCAATTTTTACTTACAGATCGATCAGATACTTGTGCAAGTATATTTGTGACTTTGCATTCCACATGCATTGAAGTGAATACAGCAAAAGGCGGTCGAACTTTTTGTGTTCATACAAATAATTCTTTACTTCTGTAGAGCTCACGTTGTGACTGAGATGGGCAGACAATTGTTTAGATAATTTGGACAGAAACTGTGTGATTATCCCGTTGAGAACAGTATTCAGTGAGCGCATTGTCTGAAAGCGCTGCCAGCAAGCTTGTGCGAGACCGCAGAGAATTATGGAGTCGTCGTTACAGTTACGCTTTTTTTCCAAGTCTAACTGTGTTGCTATCCAAATAAGTTCAGCGTTTGATAATGTATCCGCAATTACTCGCTTAAGCTGATTGTGATTTTCGCGCCGACGCAGTGCGCGCTCCAATTTCTGCTTTGTATTTTCATAGAGAACAAGCTCAATACGTTGCTGAGTATGCTGTTGCACATGTAGAGTCAGAGCTGTTAGTAGAGTATAATGGGTGTTCTTCAGGTGGTTCTCGTTGAGGATTTGAAAATCATGTGCTTCGCGCTTTATATCAACTAGTCCCATGCAGTGCAAAAGATTTTGGTTGATTTGGTCTATCATTACTTGAGTGGCTTTAACTTTAGCACTTTCCTTAATATATGCAAGTGTGTAATAGTGAATACTAAATATTTCAAATGTTTGTAAATTAATCTATTATTCATGTGTATGTGTGCATGTGAGGACTTACGAATTTTGCAAGCTTTCCAGTATACTGTTTTCGTGATGAATAAACCCATTGTTCGCAAAATTGGAGTCTTCCTGAATTTTAAAATTGTCCCTCACATAGAGGTTAAAATACTGTGTGAATGAGTCGCATTTTAGAAAGTACTGCTCTAACGGTTGTTGGTGCAGAAAGAGCGGAGGAATTTGTCGTGTCGTAAACCCTCTATTGGCCTCCTCGCCCAAGTTACAATTAATACGCTGGACCTTCTCTAATTGACGAGCTTTGGCTTGGCACTTGGTTAGAATTTCAATCTTTAAATTTTGTAGCGGCAAAGATACGCAGTCTAAGTCTGACAGATAATTATTCAAACTATGCTTTGTGTTCCTGTAACAATATCGAACTTTAACAATTTAATTGTCTTCAGATGCGCTAGTTACTATTATAGGTACTTACTGCATATTCTCAAGTTGTGTACAATAATCGTGCGTTGCTTGCTTAATCACTGATATTTGAGCTATACGCGCATCCACATCTGTTTGTGAGCATTTTAAAACTCCTGTGTTATTGTGCTCAATCTGATTCATTTTAAACAGTAGCTCAGATGCAGGAACACATTCGCCGCGCATCTGTATTTCACTACGCTCTAATAGTTCTTTTACTGTGAAAATATTTGAGTCAGAAATACTCTTCGACAAAAAATTAAAAAATTTATCGAACTGTTCGTCGTATATTATCCAGTGATTGGAATTATCAAACCCAATTTTTTTGAGCATCTCAGAGTTCTATTGATAAAAAAAAACTGTAATCATGGCCGAAATAAAACTATAATTTACTTACGCTCAGCAAATCGCCCATAGTCAAAAATTTGTTTGTGATGTATGGCTTGAGTAAAAATTGTAATGCATTTGAGGATGAACGCTAGTCACAGCCGCACTATACAAAATATTTGAAAGCAAATAAAAACAGTGATTTTCCTAGAACTGGAACTTTGTCGATAAGAGAATCTATGCGTAGGCAATTTTCATAATTGCGATTCATCGGTTAATTAAAAAAAATCGATTAATACTTCAAACATAGAATCACTTATTTTTTGGATGTTCCCATTCCACACGTACCCAGTATATCTTATGTCGATAGTTTCTGTATTCGATATTTAAGGTAAGCCAATCACTAATATATGTCTATATACAGTGCTGTCTGGGAATTGTAAACTAATTTTTTCACGGCCTGTTCTATTTATCGAGGTTGTGAACTATACCAAGCAGTGTTTGCATTTGCTGCTACATATCAGCAATTTCATTCAAAATATTGCTCTGCTCCCGCTACTGCTCTGTTTTCGAACGACTTTGTAGCATAGCAGATAGCACAAAAATAAAACCTTTGCTCTGCTGCTCTGCTCTGTAGCACAGAACCTCGGAGTACAGAGCTAGAGCAAAAGCAAAAAATTTGCGATCGACTCTGTGTAGTTGTAGCAATAGCACAAGCGTGCAGAGCAAGCTCAAAGCAGAGTACACAAAAATGATGTATGTGCTATTGCAAGAGAGCATTTGCATTCCTTTTTCACTTTTGCTGCTCCCGTATCAGCTCTCGTAGTCGCTCTCATAGTATTTTTGTAGTTTTTCGCTTTCATATTTTGTCGCATACTAAATGTTGCCGTTATATTAAGTTTTTGTATACATATGTATGTACATATGTAGGTATATGAATTTTTTTTATAAAAGCGCAGTATTGTGATTTGATCTCTTGCGTAAACATGGCTTTGCGAAAGAACTCGTTCAATATTTTGAAATATTTTGAGGATGACGGGTCAACATACAAGTGTAAATCCTGTAATCGGTCTTTAAAAAAAGATCGTACCTTTAAAAAACATATTAGTGGAGTGCACAAAATAAAAATAGATTTTCAAGATAATAAGTCCACTTGTTCAGACATCATAATACAGCCCAAAAAAGAATTAATTAACGTTAAAATAAACAAAAAACAGTTGATTCGTTCTTACATAGGACTGGTGACAGAAGAAAGCGTACCTTTCCATGTATTAAATTCAAAAAACATGAGAAATATAATAGATCCAATTTGTCACGGTCTTACAGAAAAAAGCGGAAAAAGTTTTAAATTAAATGACATTAAATGCAAAGACATGCTAAGACATGTGGCGGAAAACATACGCAGCGAAATGCAAAAAGAAATGCAGGGCCGATTACTCTCATTTAAAATAGATAGCGCAACACGGCTTAACCGTAATATATTTGGAATAAGTGCGCAATTTATTAACGAAAATGAAATTATATCCTGGATTTTAGGGATGGCTAAAATTAAAGGTGCTAGTGGTAGTACTTTTAAAAATCTGGCCAAAGAAATTATAGCCACTTTGGACAACTACAACATCCGATTAAATCAAATTGTTTCCATTACATCAGATATTGGAGCAAACATGATTAAAACAACAAAAATATTATCACAAAGTTATGTATTTGATGATGATTTTAAAAGCACAGAGGAAGTGGAAAAAAACATCGACAACACTGAAAAAATTGATCATTTTGAGACCTCAGAAGAATTGTATGTGGGTAATATACAGATATGCCGATGTGCAGACATACTGCACAACTTTGCGCTCTTGATGTTTCTAAAAAGGCAGACATTAAAAGCTATTTACTTCAATGCCGCAACATGACGAAATATATTCGTAAGCCATCAAATGGTTATCGTGAAGTTTTTGAATTTCGTAAATGTTCAATGTCTGCGTGTAAACCAGCCGGTTCTGGTTTCTAGTCCCCTCAAGAATCTTAACCCCTTCCTAAAAGGGGCATCCTAAGAACCTGCGGCCGAGTCCGTACCTCACTCTCCTTGAACTACGATGAAAGTCATCCGGCCTTACTTCCATACTCCAGCCTTAGCCATACTCCAGAGCTTAGCGAAGGCTCTTAGTTCGATTCACCCATCGCATATCCTTGCATGGCGGGAATCAATTGATGATGCGCCTCCTTCGCTCCATGATCTGGATCCCTAAATTCAAGGTGCTTGTAAGGTCGGTCATCCATTCGTGCAAGGTCAGCACCATTTATCGCAAGAAGTTGCAGACACAGTTGATGGGAGAAATGCCGATTGAGAGAACTACCTACTCCAGGCCTTTTACGCATACAGGCGTCGATTTTGCTGGGCCATTCAACACAAAGAATTACACCGGGCGTGCGTGTTTAATTACAAAGAGATATGTTTGTGTCTTTGTATGTTTCAGTACAAAGGCTATTCACTTGGAAGCTACGTCGGATCTGGCCACCAAGAAATTCCTTGCGGCTTTCTCTCATTTGGTATCACGTCGCGGGTCTTCCCAGTGCCTGTATTCCGACAACGACAAGACTTTCGTTGGAGCTCGAATTTTGTCATAAGATTTTCTCGAAGCAGTGCATACTGAAGTTCTCGCAAAACACACCCATCAAAATTTATCTTGGCAGTTCTACCCCCCCAGCGCTCCACATATGGGTGGTTTGTGGGAGGCAGGGGTAAAAAGTTCCAAAGCTCTCTTCAACAGGTCGACGTCCATGACCGAGATAGAAGCATGTCTTAATTCCAGGCCTCTCTCTCCAATGTCCGAGGATCACACAGATCTACTTGCTTTGAGCTCCGGACATTTCCTAATAGGTGGCCCTCTCCTCTCCGTGGCCGAACCTGAAATTAAGACGGATGCAATGTCAATCGTAAACCGCTGGCAACGACTTAAGGCTCTCCACCAAAAATTCTGCTTCCGTTGGAAAGATGAGTCCTTCAAGGAGTTGCACAAGCGGAGTAAGTGGCAATCTCCAGCGCCCAATTTAAAACCAGGCGATATGGTCATTGTCAAGGAGGACAACATTCCAGTTAACGAATGGCGACTCGTCCGTGTTCATTCGGTCTGTGCGGGCAAGGATGATGTTTTTCGTGTGGCCGATATCCTTACGGCTCGCGGAATCATCCGGAGGCCCATAGCCAAATTGATTATCCTTCCCATGAAGAACAACCTACCTGTGTTGTCCAACTAACCTCCATGTGTTACGAAAGTTCACCCACATACACACTAACGCAATACTATTTCATCTCATCTTTCATCCACACATAGTTCGCTCTTGCATTCATTTGCAGCAAAAAACATAAAAAAAAAGGGATGGCACCACGTCGAGGAACTCAACCCCGCAACCCGAGAGCCAAAACCAACCGAGCCAGGGGCAGCCGTCATCCGTTCAGAGGTGATCAGAACCTCAGCGTTCCGAACAACGGAGTCAATTTTTGGTGCCGTGTCTGCCGAGGGGTCCACGCGTTGCGAAAGTGCCAACGCTTCCTAAAATTAACTGCGGAAAAACGTCTGTGAGCGGTACTAAGCAACAAGTACTGCTCCAACTGCCTGGCTCATCAACACTCTGGGCAGTCCTGCAAAAGCCAGAACGGGTGCAAGAAGTTCGGTGGGGATCACCTTACTCTGCTTCATCTCCTTGAACCAAATTGGCGCCCCCAGGAGCAACTCGCTCCATCTCCACCCGATCAGCGCCGGTCCGTATCTCCCGCTCAAGCCGACGCTTTTCCGACGTCTCTGTCGTCGCTCATGCAATACAATAAAGGTCCAAGGTGACTGACCTCAACGAGGAAGTCCTCTTTCAAGTTGATCCACAGATGGGAAAACGAACGCCAATCCAGCCAATTGAGAGGGACTTATTCGAAGCCTTCAAGGGTATCAAGCTGGCAGACGAGTCTTGGTCTCGGCTTGGGACAGTCAGCATCGGTCTGCCCCTAGCCCAAAACACAGCGTTCGCATGGGTTCTATCTGGATCATGCCTGCCTTGATTTCTTGCAATCCTCCAAGGCGGGGGAGGATGTCGATGACCGATATCGATGACGCACGTTCGTTTCAAACAAAGGAATGTTAACTCCGTTTTGCGTCTGTTAACGCAAATTGCAAAGTAAGCGATATCGATAGTTCTACTATTGATACTCTTTATTCATTTTGCCACATCGATCGGTGTAATTGACATCTTTCTTATCGCTATTTTTCTTTTCCACTTCGAATGACTTGTGAGAAGTAAAAGAGTGCATTGTAATTGATTCCGTATTTAAAGTGTTATAAAGTGTTCGAAACCAAACCCGCGTTATTTTTATTTCTGTCAACCTTATTGGGAACTAGCCTTCTACGTCTACAGTGATCTATATGTGGATTAATATTGCTGGACAAATATTAAGTATTTTTAAATAAACTAAAAAGTATATAAATTTCTAGTAAATTTTTTATGTGCTTAACAGAATTATGTTCTTTAGCAGCGCTGCTGTTGCTGTTATTGTTCTATTAATAAGGGAAAAAATAATGAGCTGATTTAAACTATGTACATAAGTATGTGTATCGCTGCAAAGAAATAAACAAAACAACCGCCTAAATAGAATTTTAATTTCAATATAGGTTATTCAAATTGTGCAAACAAATGCCATAAGCATAACATTATATGTCAGTTTTGTTTAAAAAACTAAATTTTAATGTTAAGAGTTGTCTTGCAACTATTATATCATATGAAAGCTATATGATATAGTGGTCCGATCTTAATCAAAATTAATGGACACATATATCCATATGTGAAACTTGTAATCTGAGAGTTTGGTTGCGATATCTTAAAAAACAACCAACTTTTCTAGCTAAGTGTTGTTTTGTAACTAATACATCGTATGACAGCTATATACGTAGGCTGCTATATATATTTCTGGCCTAGGGAACAATAAGTGTTGCCAGGTGCAATCTGATATTTCCATTGGAAAGGTTGACATTTTTTAGCATAACATCACTCAGAACGTGTTGTCATTTAATCGTGAATTGTTAAACTTACAGAGCTTTGAACAATTCAATTTCGTTAAAAAAATGGAATTGACACGTGAGCATTTTCGTGCGATCATTTTTCACAACTTTCGACGTGGATTATCCAGACAAGAGTGCATCGATGAACTTAAGTCTTTGTATGGCGATCAAGCACCATCCTATAGCACCGTGAAAAACTGGTATAACGAATTTAATCGTGGTCGCAGTTCGCTCAACGACGAATTCCGTGAAGGTCGTCCAAAAACGTCCGTTGTACCAGAGAATATTGATGCCGTGCGTGAACTAATAATGCAAGATCGTCATGTGACATACCGGGAGATAGAGGCATCCTTGGGCATTTCTCCCACCAGCATACATTCGATATTACATAAACACCTGACCGTAAAAAAGGTTTGTTGTCGTTGGATCCCGCACAATTTGACAATCGCTCAAAAAAAGGCTCGTGTCGATTGGTGCAAAGAAATGTTGAAAAAATACGATCGCGGTGCTTCAAAAGATGTTCATAAGATCGTCACAGGTGACGAATCTTGGATCTATGCGTATGAGCCCGAAACAAAACAACAATCGACCGTGTGGGTCTTTGAAGACGAGCCAAATCCAACGAAAGTTGTTCGTGGAAGAAGCACTTCGAAGCACTGAGGAGAGAAGCAAAGCGCACGCAAAAGAGAATACGATTCAAAATTTGGCTATTCCTGTTTTGACTTCATTATTACTTTTCTACTCATTATCTTCGTCTTCTTTTAATGTGAAAAATACCGAAAGCCGTAATCTTGCTGATTTGTGGTTCCCGCAAATTCGAATTGAACCTCTCTTGTTAGGACCGAAACAGTTGGAGTAGCCTAGTCAGAGTATTAAACCGGTTCATGAACTCTGTGGGACCAGTGACGCGCAATGACACGTAATAAATTTTTATTGTAGTATGTTTCGTTAACTTCTTTCAATAGTATTAGGCTCAGTTATTAGTCACTTAACTTTAAGTCGCATTTTGTTATATTTGGGTTGCCTTGAGTTCGTGATGTAGCTTTTTTTTTTTTATAATAGTGGCAGTTGAACCTGAATTGATATTTATGGTGAACGCCTAGTCACCTTGCCCTGACTTATGTTCCAAATCTTGTATATTATATTATATATTATTATAGGTAGTGGGCTATGTTAACATAGACGATGGCTATTGTAAAGTTTTCTATTTTGATAGCTTAGCATTCCATTCAATATGATAGTAGAAATAATACACACAATTCTTTTTTTAAAAAACATTCTTTTAAAAACTTATTTTTAGAACTTTATTGACAAATAAGCGAAAATATGGTTATGTTTAAAATAGTTAATTTTTTATTTAATATATTTTTTAAGGCGTCAATAAAAGTCATGTTTACTTTAGTTTTTCAATGCAATAAAGACTCAAGCCGTAGAGTTAAATAGAGAAGGTGTATCGCGAAAGCCAGCAATCCACTCAATAATATTCTTAAAGAACACATCATCAACTTTTTCAATAACGCGAACATTCTCTGGAAATTTTTCTACATCTCGTAAATGATCGAGAACCATTTGGCCCCGAGTATGTGTTCCAGTAAGGTCAACCGTTGCATGCCAAGTGCTGTCTCTTTTTATAAATTTTTTATCAAATAGCCACGATGCTACTAGTAAAGCATCACATGGATTCCAATTATTGACTCCATGTTTTTGAATGGGAAGCCACTGCGCCCTTTCTACTTGTGTTAAAATGTTGATTGCACGGTGGTTAAGAATTGCTGTACGACTACAAAATTCAACAAGCCTCCAGCTCTATAATTAAAGAAGAAAATTTGCTTGTATATATTTGCTGCCAAGTTAACACAGTTCAAACAGTTTATTTACAATTGATATTTTGAAATAGTCTTCCGTGCACGGCTCCCATGGCAATATGGTTATGGGACAGAGTGATTTTAACAAAACTGCATAAGCCGCTTCAGGATCAGAGTGAAAATTAAACTCGGCACAGCGTGACGAATTGCCAATACCCCGATAGTTTCCACCCATGATGTATATCTCCTTGATGTCACTGCCAAATTGCTCACCATACATAGTATAGCCGACAGCCAAATTGGTTAAAGGACCCACCACAATAATTGTTATTTGTTGAGGTCGTTCCTGGCACATCATACGAATTGCAGCAACGGCATGCATTTCCTGTGTGAGGCAGGACTCGTGCTCAAAAATATTTTTTTGCAAACAATCTCCAAATCCGTCATACCCATGAAAATACTTTTTATCAGCCACAATATTTCCAGCTAATGGTTCAATTGAGCCTTGATAGATGGGAATCTTGAATGAGGTAAAAATAACAAAATAATATGTTAATCTTAACTATTTTTGCAGTTTAATTGTTTATTAATTTTACAATAGGTCAATCTGCTTGAAAAATAAGTTGTGAGATTTTCTGACATTGTAAATTTTATAGTAGAATATTGGTTTTAAGACCAGGGGCGTACTTTAAAAAGAAAGAAAATTTGAGTCGAGCATGCCGATCGTGTTATACCCTCTGAGATTCGTTTTCAATTATCTGAAATCAAATTGGAGTAGCTGCTGCAAGAACTTAACATGCACACACACATGTCTATGTTTTTCGTTTTCGTTGCTTGGGTGCAAAGCTTACTGTAATGCACGTGGCTATGCCTTGCTTGAAATTTACGATTTTCGTTGCATGACCAACTTTTTTGATTATAGTCCGATTTTAATGCAATTTTTAGGATCGTTTGATATTATTTGTCTCCAAGTATACGCTAATTTACAAAACTATACTTAAACAAATATGTGAGTTAAAAGCATGGATACTTTCAACTTGCTATGTATTTATGTGAGCGAAGGGACGTGGCATCCAAGCAAATTTTAGGGCATTGCACTATGGACGATTTCGCATAATGGGTGGCATAAAGTCATAAAATTTATGGTGAAATATTAAGAAAATGTTTTTATTTATTATTAGTAAACAATTAAATTAGCTGGAAATCATTTTTTTTGCCGGGTGGCAACTCTCTTTTTGTGGCAACCCTTTAAAACCAGCTCATCCGTTGAAGCTTTTAATTATATAAATTATCGGGGAAAATTTTCTGCTGTTGTAAGTGCAAAAATTATCATTTGTTTTATTTAAATTAATAAGTGTAATATTGATAGCAAAACGCAAGGTATTTATAATCTAATTTTTACAATGAAAGATGTTAGGCAGCCCCTTTAATAACCGCCTCACATTCGATTTCGACAGCGAAAGGAAGCGGACGTCGCCAGTTGGCGGAGTGAGGAACCGTGAGTAAGGGTTTGGGGAGCGCGGCGACTCCAGTAGAAAGTGCAGCAGGGCACGCAGGGTATTCTAATTAACATTGTTAGTCTTTAACCATTAGCTTTAATAAAGAGATTAACTGGAAGCGTTACTGTTTGTTCTTTTCTAACGTCGACTATCTATTACCCTATCCCAAGACGAGGGTTCGATCCCGTCGCCGTGTCAACAATCCCGGCAGTAGAATACTAACGAAGTAGTAAAAGAGACGAGGATTTGATCCCGTCGCCGTGTGAACAATCCCGGCACCCCTGGGTCTACTGAGAGCGACCGATCTAGCAGACTTATCCCGCCGCACAGACGTAGTTTTGCATGTATGTCGTACTCTTCCCTAACCTATTTGTCGAAATATAAAAAAAAAAATTGAAAAGCTTATAGCACTACCGGTCAAAAGATCATGAAATCGCATTAAGGTTGTAATATAATCAAAAAAGTTATTCATTGAAAACGTAAATTTACAGCAGAAGCCCAGTATATGGGCCAGAGTTCTGCTGCAGCGCTGCCGTCTCACAAACATCATAAACGAAAGCATGTCGGGGTCCCAACGTCGGTTATCCAACATAGCAAACACGGATTTTTAGTATCGCTCTATATCAGAATCTTCCTTTTTCTTTACTCTAAATACAATATACATAGATGCGATCGAATTTCTCGTGGAGGGTATGCTCTGGTAGTTGTGAACTATGGTTTAACTTTGGAATGCATTCTGACCTCCACTAAACCCGACATCGAATTTATTGACGTTAAAATTTTCTCACAGCCTGATATTAATATATTTAAGAATCATTTGATCGACGTTAATTCAATAGCTCAATTAGCATCAGATAACGACTTCCTTATTCTCCTTGGTAGCTTTAACATTTATTGTATTAAAGGGCTTGTATTCAATGACTCATTTTCGCTCATATCTAATTCTTCCAGTGAATTTATTGACGGTCTCTTAGAGCTATCTTTTGAACAAATCAATCCTGTTTGCAATAGAACCAACCTGGTATTTGTGTTGGTCTCTTCCAACTGTTTTGTACCCAGGATTGATCCAATAGTATTGCCCGAAGGTTTACTTTATTTCACTCTTAATCTATCTTATAAGGTCAACACCTGAGACAAATCTACCTATACGCTGCTTCAATAGCTAATTTCTACCAATTAAATAACCTCCTTTTCTGTGCAGATTGGTCAAAGCTATTCTTGTGTTGAAAGGCGGCCCCTTCAATGACCGCCTTACAGTTGTTTGATTTGTAGTATGTAAGATTTGTAGTATTTAAGTATTTTCGATATAAGTGGGCCACTGAAGACGCTCTAACGCGGTTACACCGGTGCTGCTCCCGATCTCGGGGACTCATCCCGCCACATAGGCGCGGGCGTAGCGTTGCAGGTATGTCAGTCGTGTTCGTCCTTAAGCCAACTAAACGTATTTCCTTTCCCATAACACAGCGTCTCAGCAAAACAACAACAACAACAGCAGGGACGCTGCAGCACAAGGGGCGTAGCACAACTACGGCGCAAAAACCCGCAAGTGTGCCCAAAAAAATGCGCCATTAGAAAGGGAGAGTTTGACTCCTCTGCTGCAAATTATAAAAAAAAAAACCCTCCAGTAAGTCAAACATTTCCTACGATATCCGTTGCTTGGTTTTGTCGCAGCTCATTTAGCGAACAAAACCAAGAACGTGGACGAGGGGAAGAGAAAACGGTCAAGAATATGTGTGTAGCGCAAGCATACAAACGCGTTCGACAAAAGGCGCGTCTAAAATGTAGCGACATGATGCCATTTCAGTGATGCAATTTCAGTGAACGGAAACAAGCTGACGACAGTGCCCAAATGTGCACAGTGGGCCAGAGGCCAGTGAACAGTGAGAGAAACGCGTAGTGGGGGAATTCAAAAACATGTGTACAGTGGGCCGAAGGTAGGCTACGGGCAACGGAGACAATAAATGAGAGTGTATGCACAGTGGGCCATGGGCCAGTAAGATAAAAAGGTAGAGAAAAACAAAACTATGTGCGAAGTGCATAATTCGTACAGTGAAAAAAGGTGATTTATCGAGGAAAAAAAAAATATTTTTTTTATTTTTTTTGTAAATTTTTTTTGTGTGAAAAAAAAAGAGAATCAACCCGCAGCCAAGAAGATCGGGCGGCTAACCAGGCAAAAAACAGTATTAATGGAGCCAGGACAGTCCAAAAACCCCGGGGTGGGCGTAAGATGGGTACACTCCCGGCGCAAAAAGGAGTTGCGCGATGATGCGCTAGTTCGACTTAGGTGATGGAGGCCAAGTGGTAAGCCTGCGCCGAAGGCTCGCCGCTTTCATCCAAGCTGACGGCCACTCCGCAGATGTGTGGATGCGCTTGGCGAAGCTGGAGGCTCAGTTCGCCAAACGCCGTGAACTCTCCCCTATGGGTACGTTGGCTGACGAGAGACCCCAGCCAAGGTCTGAGCCTGACCTACGTAATGCACGGTTTTACGAGCCCGTGCAACCACCCTCGTGAAAGCCGTCTATTGCGGAGGTGAAGGTTCTGCCCGAGATTCGGTTGGCGGATGTCCACCCGGCTGCGTTGAGCGTCCCGGAGACGACTCGTCCTAGAATCCAAATGGATCCTTCAGATCAAGATGCCCGGTCACTGAGGGTTGTGGCCGACCAGGTGCGGAAGTGGGGCATGTGCTACGACGGATAGGCCGATCTGCTCGGGGTCGTTGAAACCTTGGAACAGCGCGCCATCACGTATGGCATCGAACACGAGCACATAACCGGAGCCGTTAGCGAAGTGCTGTACGGGAAGGCCGCCACGTGATTCCTCACGATTGGACTCAGAAACACGTCGTGGGCGATTTTCAGAAAATAATTCCTGGAATTGCTTTTGCCTCCCCAATATTTTGAACGCCTCGAGCGGGCAGTGGCGTCCCTCAGTACGGGAAGAGGGCGACGTCGGTCAGGGATCCTGGCAGTAAACCACCCGTTGGCAGTCGAAGGAGGCCAAATAGTCGCGAGAGTAGTGATCGCCGGTACAAAGATGGCGGCTACAATCGACAGGGGCGACGAGAAGCTTCGTAAGTGAGGGGTGGGCGAACAAGTAGGGAATGCGAGGAGAGGCGATAAAGGAACAGGCGCGAATCCACCTGGCAGATGGTTCAGAGCTAGAACTGTCAAAAGCGCTGAAGCTGCAAGTGTCACTCGCTGACGTTGCCAGTGCTGATCATGCCCACAATGTTGGAATATATCATTCTGGGAATGGATTTCCTTAGCCTCATGGGTACCACGATCAGTTGTGGCCAGTAGAAGCTGGTATTAAGGGTAGCAGAGAGACAGCAGAATGGCAAGTCGGCGCCTACTAAGGAGGAGCGCGCACCGATAAAAGTTGTCCCACTCTCGGGGGAGGGGAAAAAGGGGTCGGAGGGCGGAAACGGAGTTTTTAGGTCTGGGATGGTGGCTTCCTCCGGAGTACGCGTAATAGGGGTTCAAGAAACGGGAGAGAGGCCCCCCGTAGCGGAAGAGCAATGGCCAGCGGGCTTAGAACCCGAGCTAAAAAGGTTCTTAGAGACCGAACTCGAGCAATTCGAGAAGCTGGAAGGATTCACGCACATCGCGGAGCACAAGATCCGGATGCGCGACGATGAGCCGCTGAAACAGCGATATTTATCGAAGAATCCCGCGATGCAAAGGTTGATCGACGAGCAGATAGATGAGCTTATCCGGGCAGGCGCAATTGAGAAGTCGCGTAGTCCACATAGCGTTTTCATAGTCTTGGTAAAGAAGAAGACTGGGGAGTGGCGCATGTGTATCGACTTTCGCCAACTCAACGCGCATTGGATCTGAAGCACGGTTATTGGCAGATCCCGATGGTGGAAGACAGTAAGGAATGTACGGCGTTCACCGTGCTGGGGCGCGGACTGTTCCAAAGGCGGTTGATGCCATTTGGACTACACTCGGCTGGCGCGACATTCCAAAGGGTATTGGATACGGTGATTGGGCCCAAGATGGAGCCGCACGCCTTTGCCTATCTGGATGACATCGTGGTGATATGCGCACAAAGGAGGAGCACGTAGAGAACCTAAGGAAGGTTTTCCGTCGACTCCAAGCGGTGAACCTGAAACTCAACCGGAAGAAATGCAGCCTCTTCCAAGAGAGATTGGCATACCTTGGGCACGTGGTTAGAGGCGAGGGTAGCTGCACCGATCCGGACAAGGAAGAGGCCATCAGAAGTCATCCCGCCCCCCATAATTTGAAGACGTTGTGGCAATATTTGGGGATGGCCTCCTGGTACTGGCGTTTCGTCCCAAATATCGCGGCATTGGTGGAACCGATGACATCCCTCTTGAAGAAAGGTCAGAAGTGGGCCTGGGGTAAGAACAGGAGGCGGCCTTGTAGGAGCTCAAGGAGAAGTTGACCGCGGCCCCCGTTCTTGCATTCCCCGATTTCTCTGCGAGATTCGTGCAACAAACTGACGCTAGCGACTAAGGGCTCGGTGCAGTACTGACGCAGACGATTGAGGAGGAAGAGAAAGTCATCTCACACGCGAGTAGGAAGCTACTGAAAGCAGAGACGAATAACTCGGCGACCGAGAAGAAATGTCTGGCGATAGTCTGGGCGATTAGGAAGCTGCGATGATACGTGGAGGGATATCGATTTGAGGTAGTTACCGACGAATTGGCTCTTAAATGGTTGAAGCGTTGGATGCGTTTTAACAGGCTGTCGTGGTAAAATCGCAGTGCAAATGGCTGTCAAGGCTGAGAGAGCAGATGCCGGAGAAGTTCGTGAATTACGCTGAGGAGAATGGGAATGTATACCAGAATCTTGGGCGGAGGATAGATGACGAGGATTACATGCCGTGGAAGCTGTGTGTCCCGAAAGGACAGAGACGACGGGCACTGCGGATAGTGCCATGACACTCCCACGGCCGGCTACCAAGATGTGAGGAAGACGGTTTCGTGGTTGACACAAAGGTACTACTGGCCGGGAATGTTTCGGGACGCAGCTCAGCACGTGAAGTGCTACGAAACATGCCAGAGGTAAAGGACGGAACAGCGGAAACAAGTGGGCCAGATGCTAATACGGCAAGTGGCGGAGCCGATGGCAGTGATGTGCGCAGACTTCGTGCGACCCTCCCTCGTTCGAAACTCTGCAACACGATGCTGCTCGGCTTCCAAGATGCTTTTTCAAAGTGGGTCAAACTGGTCCCCCTCAAACGGGCGACTGCGGCATTGTTGGAAACGGCATTCTGCGAGAGGATCTTGTGCAGGTTAGGCGTGCCGAATACGTTCGTTTGCGACAATGGGGTGCAGTTTGCAAGCAAGACGTTCAGAACATACACGGAGTCGTTAATAGTGACGGTGCAATATACAGCGCCCTAGTGACCGCAGGAAAAATCCACAGAGCGAACAAACAGGACGATGAAGACGATGATAGCGCAGTTCGAGCAAGAAGAGCAGAGTTTGTCGGACGAGTTACTTCCGGGAATAGCCTTGGCGGTGAACTCCAGTATTGCGGACTATACTGGGTTCAGTCCGGAGTTACTGATGCAGGGAAGAAAGCCCCGCCTCCCCGACAAGGCGAGCATAAGAAGCGGGTGGCCAATTCTACCGTTCTAATGCTTTTTTTTTTCGGGTAGCAGATGAAGGCGCAGACGAGGTGATGACCCCAGACGGTGAGAGATGCTAATCGTAGAGTTGCAAGAGCGTTCACTTAGGCGCTCTGGGCCCAAGCGAACACACTGTGACTATGCTAATATTCAGTACACGCAACTCCTAAACTAACACTTAGTAGTTTGACAACAAAAAAATAACAGTAGCAACTCTAGTAGATTAAGTATTAATAATTTTGGTAGTTTATGAGCAATAACAGGGAATTGAGAATAGGAATTAGTTATTAATTATTCCAAGTAACAGATGAAAGACGAAATCATCACGATCAGCAGCGAGGTCGAGAACGTGGACGAGGCACAGGGCGTCACAATCGAAGATGCCGTCAGCGATGACACCGATCCCTACCCAGGGACGAGGACGAGGGGACTCAGCGAGATCCCCGGAGTGGTAGGGCATACTACTAACCGCGTCAGGAGGAAGAGCGTCCTCAACGCCCGCTGCATACCGTCATCACGAACAACATGAATATCATGGGACGCTTGGACAACGCGTTCATGATTATGCGTATACATACGACGACGGTGTTCGTGCAGGTCCCGTCGCTAAGGACGACCACCGTACTACAAGGAGCCACCGTCTTTCGACCCAGCAGACCCTACATCAGCGTGCGACGAGATGGTCGGCGACGAGCTAGCTGAGCGCAAGCTGGCAGATACCGACGTTGCAAACGACGGGTGGGTCGACGACGAACATGTTGAAGGCGAACTGGCGGATGCCGACGTTACGAACGACGTAATGGTCAGCGACGAGCCCGCTGAGCGTGAGGAGGCTCGGGCAGTGGTCGACGGTGCAGGCGGCGAGGGGGGTAAAGCGGCCCCCTCAATGACTGCCTTTTAGTTGTTTGATTTGTAGTATGTAAGATTTGTAGTATTTAAGTTCGATATATGTTGTATTAGGGCCACTGAAGACGCTCTATCAGTATTTTGTTGGAATGTTTTGAATTATCCCGCCACATAGGCGCGGGCGTAGCGTTTCATATATGTCTGTCGTGTTCCCCTAATCACTGAGATCTCTATTCTCCATGATCTTAAATTGATTTAGCCCATACATATGCCGGGTTACGGAGGGTCACACTTGCCAGCAGATGTTTCTTCAGGCTCACTTGACAAAAGAATAATGAAGCCCTCTTCGAAAGACTAAAAGAAAGACTCACATCATCGTTTCAGTTATAATGTAAAGTGCGTAGGCCTAGACACTGACGCTGTCAGATAAAGCTGCTCTTGGTGTCTTTAGGGGGAAATTGCGGAGAAAAATCTTTTGGCCTATTTGCGTTGGCGATACCTATCGTATTGTGTAGAATGAGGAGTAGTATGGCCTGTATGACGATGTTGAACATACTTAAATTATTGAAATAATAATTTTTACAATTAAAAAATCGAGAAATCAAACATTAACAACAAATTGCAATTTCAGTAATAATTACAATTTATTTAGAACTTAGTCATATATTCATTTCACTATTCTGGCAATTCGTTGGGTTTTTCTTATGCTAATTAAATATACAAATATATGCTCCAACAAACAATAAAAACAAATAAATTCAGTCCGGCATTCCGACTGTGTAATATCCTCTGACTGTCCAGTGATATTAGCCTGATATCTTGTCATCGTGATTATTATTGATTCGGATCAAATGCGTAAGTAGTTATCAGCAGCGTCTTTCATCTGCTTCATTGCCATGAATTTAAAAATTGCAATGCTTTGCTTGATCTCACATTGTTTGAGACCAGACCGTACAAATGATAATATAGCTGATTTGCTCAGCTTATAACGACACACGAAAACAATACTCAGTTATTCACTTCGATTGATGTCTCTGTGAGTTGAACATTGCGTAATGGACTTCGTCTAGTTTTGAACCAAATTCACTACTCATCGATGTGAGCAGAATTGGCGACGATTCGAGCCACATTCTGGCAGCACCTTTAAGACAAGTTTAAATACCGATTAATAGATATTTGTTGTCCAATAGATATGCTTCGATCACCTTGTTAACGCGATTAATAAACTGATCAATGGTTACAGTCACTTAAAAGTGTGCTCGTAGTGCTAAGACAACCAATATTATGTAAATAAAAATAAAATAAAACAGCTATTGCTCGTATAGAGGAACCAACTCTAACTCGTTATGTATTTGATATAATGGTTTTCTCGGAATCGGTTATGTTTGTTACATGGTCATATATCATCCATCATCTTACATTTAAGTTTATAAGCGACGTTTTAGTTTCATAAAAGAAATGTTTTATATTGGTTTGGATGATTTTTGGTTAGGTAAGGTTATACGGAACGCTTAGCCTTTAGTGGCCGAGTTTACCTGGTGGCTATAGAGCTTATTGTGGTGTCCGTCTACTGTTGGTATTAGCGCCAGGATGGAGTGGGAATGTTGATGGTGGGTGGTGCGTTTGCTGGGATTTATAGGGGATGAAGCGATATATCTTATGAAGTTTAAGTTGATCCCGTTTAGTCGGAACCAACCTGTGGAGTCAAAAAAGAGCACCAGATCCTCCAGTCGCGTGTTGGCGAGACTGTCCAGGTCTTCATAGAAGGATCCCCCGAGAAATCGGGATCTTCGTCCACTAAGTGCTTGACAGTAACGCAAGAGGTGTATGTATGACTTTAATTTATTATCTAATAGTCTGCATTATGTGCTTGATTTATTATGCACATTGGCACTTGGTTACATTGTTTAAGCTAATAGAAAAAAAAAGTTTTCAGTTTTCAAGTAAGCATCACCCAGTATTTTATTAGAAGCTTTAAAGTAGGCAATGTTTTTATATTCTCTAAGGGTTTGTTTGAGGTTTGGGTTTGTGAAAAGTGTGTAACAGGCAGAAGTACGCATGGACTCATAAAGTATGTACATTATTTCTTCGGGGCGGTACATCCGTTTCCGTTTATCTGCACGTAAGAACACACCGATCTCAGAGTTGGTAAGAGCTACAATCTTTATTTTAGTCAGTATGGACTACATATTTAGTCAGTCAATAAAAGTTTGTTTCCGTTTTTTGATGTAACGTTTGTTCACAAGAAGCGAAAAACTAGACTTATCACTGCGGAGGAAAGTCCTCGTTAGTGACGAAAGAAAAAGCCAAAAAACAGCGCAGTGTGCTTCGGCATTATTATATGTATGTTAATACCAGCCAAATTCCTCCCCTACACGTCGTCCGCGCGGCGATCCAACGGCCTCCCGCGGCCAATGACCGCGGCTGTCCGGTAACCGGCTAACGCTCTCCCCTCTCATCATGCCTTCGCCGATTCAGCGTACTACGCGAACTCGCCCGACTGATCTTATATCACATCCGCTGCTCCTCAACATCAGCACTTTTGGGCCATTAGCTTGAGCAATTGCTGACGCTGACCAGCGACGCTTTTAGGCAAGTGCAACAACAACAACATGCTGAGTCAAATTGCGGAAGACGACGGCATGTGCAGCGTTGACGATGCAGCCGGCAGAACGCCGGTTGCTTCGAACGGTAAGCCATCCGGTTTAGTCAGTTCAGTTTTGCAACGGGAAACTAACACAACCATTACAATTAAAACCTAGATAAAACTTTGGCAATAAAAAATTTGACCAAATCTTAATCCATTCGTTTCCAATATTTTCGATCTACTAAAACCTGGATCTCCTGGAACTATTAGAACGACGGGATACAAGGGACCAATCCAAGCTAATATGATTAAGTAATATCGCCGTCAATACCTTGCCCAGGTATGGATAGGCTTAACTGGCGCCCGAGCAGTTCCCACTTAAACAAGTGAAAACCCAACTCATAACCTAAACAAAGAATTTTAAAAGACAAGTATAAAATCAAATAACAAATAATTATTATAATTAAATAAGAATATAATTTGTGAAAAAAGAAATTTGTAAGTGTAAGTGTAGTGTAAAGGTGCGGTGTGTGCAGACAAACATAAAAACAAAAAAGAAAAAGAAATACTAATAACAGTTTCTGAGTGTTAAACTAAATAATTAATCCGCTGCGATGGTGACGTTCGTCTTAAAAGTGGCGGAAATATTCACGAGCGCCAGAAATTAGTATATCACTGGCGTGATCCTCATAAACTGTATGAGAGTATTCATGAGTGTTACAAAGATTGCAGTAAAGTGAAAAAAAACAAGAAAGAAAATGTCAGTCGGGCATGCCGACCGTGTAATACCCTCTGAGCTTCGTTTCCAATTATATGAATTCATTTTGGACTGCTTACAAGCAGTGCACTGAGTAAATTTTATACACACAAGCAGTGCACTGAGTAAGTTTTAGCTACACAAGCACTGCTTGTGCACTGCTTGTAAACACTGCAGCGTAAACAAAAGCAGTGCACTGCTATTGCGATAAAAATTTAAGTTTGTACTAAAAACTTTTTTAATTATAGTCCGATTTTGATGCAATTTTCAGTATTTCTTAATATTATTTGTCTCTAATTATACACCAAGTTATAAAACTATACGTTAAGAAATAAGTGAGCCAGAGACATTCAAAGTTTCAACGCAATTGTGGGCGAAGGGGGCGTGGCATCCAATAAATTTTGATGGCATTATATTTATATTGTAAATAGCAACCTGCATGCCAAAATTGGTGTCCCTAGGTGTTATTGTTACCGAGATATTTGCCAAAAACATGTATTTTTTCCGAGGTATGTCTGGTTTTTCGCTTATTGTGGGCGAATGGGGCGTGGCATCAAAAAAAGGAAACAAACTTGTATTGACTGACTAAATATGTGATCGATACTGACTAAAACGGATATTGTAGCTCTTACCATGTCTGAGATCTGTTTGTTCATACGGACAGACAGACAGACAGACATACAGACAGACAGACGGACGGACAGATGGACATGGCTATATCGACTCGGCTGTTGATGCTGATCAAGAATATATATACTTTATGGGGTCTGCCACGCCTCCTTCTGCCTGTTACATACTTCTGACAAACCCATTATACCCCTCAGAGGGTATAAAAACGACTTAAGCGCAGCGGTGATTTACATGTTCCTAATTGAACAGCTCTGAGTTCACTGGCGTGATAAAAAAGTCGTAATCTAAAAGAAAAGAAAAACGAAAACCGTTGCGGCAAACTTTTGCGTGCGGCATCTTGAAATAAATGACAACAAAAAGTGATAAAATAAGTGGTGTGCGGTAGCCTACTAGATATGCTTAGTGTTAACCGCACAGTACGAGTTGCCTAAGGGGTTGTGTGTGAAGCCTTACCATAGTAGGCAAAAGCCTAAAGGGACGTCTGCGGTCCACCGTACCCAGTGCCGAATAACCAACTCAGAAACAGAACCAAAATTTTATCTTAATTAAAAAAAAAAAACAGAGAATAATTAAAAATAAGATGAAAAGCACATAGTTCGCACCGATTTATTACAATTTTTTCTAACACTAACACAGTTTTGAGCTATCTTTATATATTGCATTTACTAAAGCTGTATTTCTTAACTTCCGATTAGAACCGACACGATATTGTGAGTGATTACCAGAGCAAAATTCAACCAATTTAACACCAACATCTATTGTAACAAGAGGTGAGTGAAGCGTAAAAAGATTTTTTAATTACACAAAAATAATTGCGCACTTAACTATAAATTCTCTTGAAAAAAAATAAAAAGAAAATCTAAAGATCAAACAAGTCAAGTAAGATTAACTAACACTTTTCCATTTTTTCTTTTATACTTTGCTCCTATAAAACTAAACTACTTTTAAACTATAATAATAGTTACCTCTAGTCTTGTCGAACTTGAAATGAGTTCTTTTTCGTCTCCTTGCCACTTACACTGTTATAAGCTGTTAGATTTCCATAGCAATGGAAGAAATTAAAGAAACATTGTCTAAATTCGACACTACGTTAACCACGTTAATCGGTCAAGTTTCTTCTATTACGGATGATTTTGGTCAATTCTTTTAAACCAATAGGCAACAACACAACAGCACGAAGAAGGCTAAAATTCTTCGTGCTCCCAGGTTTGACCTCCTTTTACGGAATTATCGGGGACGACACTCTAAAGAAGGTGAAGGCACTGATAAATAGGGAAAACGATTTCTTAACTTTTACACCTGGAATAAGAATACCATTGCTAGCGAAACAATCCTATAACATAATTCTATCCATATCCCACAAGTGTAAAAGAGGAAGTTGATAGACAAATTAACGAACTTCTCCGCGACGGCACAAATAGGCCATCAAAATGTCCATACAATTCTTCAGTTTGAGTGGTCCACAAAAAACCAAAACCCAATGGAGAAAATAAATATCGTATGGTTAAAGACTTCAAACGTTTAAATGCGGTCACCATCTCCGATACATACACCATACCAGAAATACAGTCGACATTGTCTAGCTTGGACAAGGCCAAATTTTTTACAACACTCGATCTAACGTCAGGATTTCACCACATTCACATAAAAGAATCTGACATCCAAAACAAGAAAGAAAATGTCAGTCGGGCATGCCGACCGTGTAATAGCTTTTGAGCTTCGTTTCCAATTAAATGAGTTTAAATTGGAGTAGCTGGTGCAAGAACTAAACATGCACACATATTTGTATGTCTATCTCGCTCACACGTTGTATGACAAACTTTTTAATTATAGTTCGATTTTGAAATTTTCACAATCGTTTTATATTATTTGTCTGCAAGTATATTTTAAGTTACATGACTATACGTTAAGAAATAAGTGAGCCAGCGGCATGCAAAGTTACAACACAATTGTGCTTTTGGTGGGCAAAGGAGGCGTGGAATCCAAAAAATGTTGATGGCATTATTTTTATATTGCATCTAGTAACCTGCATGCCGAAATTGGAGTCCCTAGGTGTTATATTAATTGAGATATTTGCCAAAAACATGTTTGTTTTCCGGGGTATGTCTGTTTTTTTTTTTGCTTATTGTGGGCGAATGGGGCGTGGCATCAAAAAAAGGAAACAAACTTGTATTGACTGACCAAATATGTGGTTGATACTGACCAACTTTGAACTTGTAGCTCTTACCATCTCTGAGATCTGTTTGTTCATACGCACAGACGATCAGACGGACATGGCCATATCGACTCGGCTGTTGATGCTGATCAAGAATATATATACTTTATGGGGTCTGCCACGCATCCTTCTGCCTGTTACATACTTCTGACAAACCCAATATACCCCTCAGAGGGTATAAAAACAGCGTTGTCAACCTTGAACGGGAAGTACGAATTCCTTCGACTCCCATTCGGCTTAAAAAACGCTCCTTCGGTTTTTCTAAGAATGATTGACTATGTGCTGAGAGACTACTTTAGCAAGATATGTTACGTCTACATAGACGACATTATAATCTTCAGTGAGGATTATGAAAGCCACTGGAAAAACCTCCGAGCGATATTCGATAACCCTAGCGCTAGGTTACAGGTTAACTTGGAAAAGACAAGTTTCCTGCGGTCCGAAGTAGATTTTCTGAGTTATATTGTCACTTCCTATGGAATTCGCGCTGATGGAAAGAGAGTTGAGGCCATCAAAAATATGAAGCCGCCCACCAACGTGGAGGAACTCAAAAGCTTCCTAGGAATGACTTCCTACCACAGCACACTGGGCGGAATTGCCAAATAAGTGGCATAAAGTCGGATAACGAAGTTATCGAGCTGAAACTTATTATGTTTGAAAAGAATAGCACTCTAAATATTAAAACAATATTTAAAGTTTATTTGACCACGCCTACCCCAATAGCCCATATAAGGCAACAATGCGTATACGTAGTCACAAAGGAAGTGTGAGAACTATATATAAAGTACAACAATTTTAATATTTTTTATGTATTAGTGATAGTAATATAATATTTATTATGATTAAATTCTTACTTAAAGACAGGTCTTAGTTACTAAAAATTTAAGAAAAAATCATAATTTACTTGTTTTCCACATCTAATACGTCAAGCAGCGTTGAATGGCAGAACTCAATGTGATCTACAAGTTCAAAATACCGCCAAAGCCGCAAAAAGCCGCAAACAAGATTATTACAAACTTTTTATACACACTCTCTACTTTATTTTCACATACATTACATATCGCAGAAACATGCAAAAGGTAAATTTTTACTCCACAAAAGACGAACACATATGGGCATTTCCGCGGTCACTTACACGACTTTCGTAAGCAAAATAAAATTTTAAATGTTAAATATATCAAACACTATTAAATTTTTTACAATTCACCACTAATAATTTTTTGTAGTATTTTGAGACTACTATAATTGGTAAAAAAATTGAGAGCCTCCAGTTTTTATCTTTTGAGATAAAAGCCACAAAAGAGCGGTCACTCACGCGACTTCAAATATACATGACTTTAGACATCATTGCTAATAATCGGCGAACTCTGCGAATTGTGTGAAAATTTTAAACTTTAAATATTTTTGACATAAATAAGAAATATCAAGCTTTATTATTAGACTTATGATTTTTCAATATTTGGTCTGTCCTTTTTTTGCGAAGGATTCTTCTAGGTCACTCACGCGACGTCACTCACGCGACATTGTTCACAATGCAGTTTTGTTTGCAGTTATATATACAATTATAGTCATTACATTAGTATTTAAGCTAAGAAGATAAAGAAAAAATACAAAAAGAGTTGTCCATGAGATGCAAACGACTAAAAAAACTCTATATTACAGAAGAAATGAAATTTTTTTTTGGACTCTTGGTTGACCTTTTCGCGGAAATGCCCATATGTTTAGTTTTCTTTCTTTTTGGACAATACAAAACAGTACACATATATAAAATATAATAAATTTGAACAACAAATTGTTTTGTTTTATTCATTCTACATACAGTGAATCACATTAATATTCGGTCTTTTTTTTCTGCAACTTTAAGCGTAAATAAAACACGGAATACAAGCTTAAATTAAAAAATTTAAAATGGTAAGTTATAGATTGATTTATTACCTTTTCAAATTAGTTTTTATAAATAAATAATATTTAACACAACTCTTATAATTCTGCGAAAACAAAAAAAAGTACCAAATTTTGCGTTACTTTAATATTCGGTTTTTTAGCTAAGCTGTAAAATAAAACCATGTGGATACTCGGAATAGCCACAAATGGAACAATTAATGGTTATTTCCAAATAAGGTACACGTGACCAACATGTTTTTACAAAAAATTAGCAACTAAACGGTATTATTTAGCTAATATTAACAATAAACCGACAACATAAAAATTAATCCTTGGAGCAGCGTATATAGTGCTCCAATTGCATTTGGTGTGCAAAAAATACTCGGAAATTTCAAGAATTTTAGATATTAAGACGAATACTGTGGGTGACGTTGTCCGAAGATTCCGAAATGAGGAAAGGATCGCCTCTATCAAGCAAACTAAGCAACTCACATATCTGACAGATCGAGAAGAATCCGAGATTGTCAGGACAGTGAAGATTAATCCTTGACTTTCTGCGCCTGAATTGACAGCGGAACTCTTTGCCGAGTCTAAGAAGTCAGTTTCTGCCCAAAGAATAGGACGTACCATTACTTAGCTAGGGTAGAACGGCCAAAGTGTTAGTAAAAAGCCCTTGTTATCCAAACGTAATCAGAAACTTTGGGTGCAATTCGCCACAGAGTACTCCAAAATGAAAGATAACATGGTGGGATGATGTCTAGTCCGCAACAAAAGCAAGTTCAACTTGTTTGGATGCGATAGGATGACCATGGTGTGACGTAAGTCCAAAACAAAGTTCAAGAGCAGACTTTTAAGGCCAACCGTAAATCACGATGGTGGTTCTGTTATGGTTTTGGGATGCAGTTCTTCAAAAGGAGTAGGAAATCTTGTGCTCATAGATGGCATATTGATCCAGGATTCTTGTCTCAAAATTTGAAACGAAAACGTAAAGCATTCGGGCGATAAAATGGGTATAGAAGACATGTACCAAGCTGTACCAAGATACTGATCATAAACATAAAGTCCACAAAGTCACGTAGTGGTGGCTTTTTAAGTGTCCTAAACTTGTGGAAACGCTACCCTTATCTGTTGACTTTAAACCTATAAAAAAAAAATTGGAGTGATTTGGACCACCGCGTTCACGCGACGTTGAACTTCCTAATAGCCGATCTTATGAAGCACCTGCAATAAGAGTGGGTCAAAATCGGCAATAGGTCTATAGAAAAAATTATAAAAATATGCCAAAACGTCTAAGGAACACTTTACAAAATAAATGATATCATAAAAAAAATAAAATATCATCCATTATTAAAAAAAAATTCCATTTTGTTAGCTGTTGATGAAAAAACCGAATATTAAAGTAACGCAAAATTTGGTACTTTTTTTTGTTTTCGCAGAATTATAAGAGTTGTGTTAAAGATTATTTATTTATAAAAACTAATTTGAAAAGGTAATAAATCAATCTATAACTTACCATTTTAAATTTTTTAATTTAAGCTTGTATTCCGTGTTTTATTTACGCTTAAAGTTGCAGAAAAAAAAACCGAATATTAATGTGATTCACTGTACCTTGGCCTCCAAAATCCATTTTTTACAATATCTTATTTTTCTTTTAAGTGAATTTGCCAAGCGATCAAAGTGAATAAAAATGTCCCGACAATTTTGTCGCAAACATCAGCTGACTAATCACCTGACTTTAAAGCTTAATCAGAATGAAAGGGTTGCATGTTTGGCAAAAGCGATCATCGATTTTTTCTATTTAGGGACTCTAGTTTGAATATACTGAAATATAATTATTAATTGCTTCCACAAAATTTTCGACTTTATGCCACTTATTTGGCAATTCCGCAATTCCAAGGTCGCAAAGCCTTTGACTAACCTCACTCAAGGAGACAGTACAATACAACTGACAATGCAAAGAAAGTCCAGATCAATACAACAATTATGTGTACTGATGTGTAAGTATTTATCAAAGCTCAAATAAAACAATGTAATATTTTAAGTCTTTAATGACATATAGTAATTATTTATAGATGAAATAATCAGCTACTGAAATACTTCTCTATATACAAAAATTTTATACCCTCTGGGTTTATTTTTACATCAGGGGCAAGAATTATTAAGTCGATCTCAGAGCTAACTCTTGAGTAAGCAATATAAAATTTACCATAAGAAAAACAATCGTCTCTTAGGTCAAGTCCTATCAACTGTAGTGTATGTCCCTTGGAATGAATGTAGTTTCTCCTTACGCACAACCAATAAATACCATGGCTTCAATTCCATACTTATGAAGAGCATTTTATTTGTAATCTAGATCCATTACCAAGTTCGCTGCATCGTTTCTTGCTGTTAATGCGGCGCGCTCAGATACCAATCTAATGACTTGTTACATATGTATATTCAAAACATCTAGAAAGTTGTTATAACAATTCCCAAATATATTAGAATGATATACTCGTAAATGCTTAAAAAGATTTTTGGAAAAAATCTACACTTGGACTACCTTTAAGGTGTACTCGCATATATTTTGCAAGAGTCATCTTCTTTATATTAGGCAACACACATGATAATTTTAAGCGCGTTTTTATTTCATCGGTTTGACGAAATTCACCAGCAAATAAAAGTATAATGCCAACCATTAATGATCTATTGTCCCTTATGTCCTATAAAGTTCTATTAAGAGCTTCAAACGCAACATTGTAAAATTAGTAACCTGCAGCCCACCAAAATTAGTTTGTCACTTGTTTAAGTTCATTACTGCACTGCAACAGAGTGTCATATGGTTACTCGTGCTCCTTGGACAAATTTTTCAAATGTAACGTAAAACAAGAAAGAAAATGTCAGTCGGGCATGCCGACTATCTAATACTCTCTTACCTTCGTTTCCAATTATATGAGCTCAAATTGGAGTAGCTGCTGCAAGAACAACATGCACACATATTTGTACGTCTATCTCGCTCACAAGTTTTTCGTTTTCGTTGCTTGTGCGCACAGCTCAGTGCAATGCACGTTGCCATGACTTACTTGAAAGTAACGATTTTCGTTGTATGACCAACTTTTTTAATTACAGTCCGATTTTAATGAAATTTTACTAATTTTTGATATGTCTTCAAGTATATGCTAAGTTACAAATCTATACGTTAAGAAATAAGTGAGCCAGCGGCATGCAAAGTTACAAAGCAATTGTTCTTTTAATGGACAAAGGAGGCGTGGCATCCAAAAAATTTGGATGACATTATCTTTATATTGCGTCTAGCAACCTACATGCCAAAATTGATATTCCTAGGTTTTATACATAACGAGATATTTGGCAAAAACCTATATTTTTTCGCTTATTGTGGCCGAATGGGGCGTGGCATCGAAAAAAAAAAGATTTTTGTATTGAAAGACTAAAACGGATATTGTAGCTCTTACCATCTCTGAGTTTTGTTTGTTCAGGACAGACAGACAGACGCACTGTCAGACAGACGGACATGGCTATATCGACTCGGCTGTTGATGCTGATCAAGAATATATACATTTTATGGGGTCTGCCACGCCCCCTTCTGTCTGTTATATTCTTCTGACAAACCCATTATACCCCTCAGAGGGTATAAATATGGGATTTGGTCTATCTATGTATTGTATGGTTAGTGATATAACTTTATAATTGAGTTGAGTGAGTATAAAGTCGAAGCGAAATCCGTATAACTGAGTGAGTAAGATCTCGGTATACTTAGCCGCACAATGCAATAAAGAGTACTCGTATGAGTAAAAATAAGTAAAATTGTGAGAAAGGGATTCGAATGTGTTCAAATGTGTTCAAATGTTAAAAACGTTTGTTGTTGTTATTTCGTTCTTACTAAGTGCATACATATGTATGTATTAAGGGAACTAATACAAACAAAACGATAATTATAATTTTTTGTTGTTTTTCTCCTTCTATTTTTGCGACTGTTGGGTTTCGACGATGAAACGTTGTACAAAAATTCGCAGTATATATGTACGTATACATACAACTCAAAAAATTTTAATGTTTTAAGCGTTGTCAAATTTCTCATTTAGTTATACGCTGTAATCATTCTCACTCAATTCGTTTCGCATGAGTAGCAAAATATACTAATACTCATACAGAATGATTCGTTGTGTGCCGCTTTTTCACTCAATTTAATTGTTTTATTCTGACTAATTTTGGTTGGAATCGGACAACTGCATCATATAGCTTTCAAATTTACAAATTCTTTAAAGTTGTAATTTTAGCGCTTGGCTGTTAAACGACACGTCGCTACGCAGATGTATCGGGTTCAAAGCCCACTAGCGACAGAACTTTTTTTGAAATTATTAAAATAGTTTCATGTATTTCCATTGAATTCTAATCAGATAAGCATCTAGCCTTAAATTGTCAAGCGGGCCTGGTGGTGTAAGATAAACCACGTCAGACCTGGTGCGAAATATTTAGTAATTCTTTTTAATTCAAGTTTGTAATAAGGAAAATTTGTTTGTATGTTACAAGATATTTAAGCCAAATTTACAGAGTATGTGAAAAATACTTTTAGATGTATCCTAGTGAAGTCGGACAACCTATGTAACTAGTAATTAAGTGCGGACTAAATTTTTAATTATCTAAATACCATTATGTTAAGTTCTTTAATTCTGTTGAAAAAAAACCACGCCCATTCGCCTATAAATAGAAAACTGTGGGACTATGTATCTCAGTATCCCACAATTGCAATAAGAGTGATTGAAGAAATTTCTGCCCGTATGTATAAAAAACCCATTGTATGTTTACAATTTAGAACAATACGCCCCTTTGCTCACAAGTAGGTGATTAATATATTAAGCTTCCTGGTTTTGTAAAACTTCTCACATTGAGTACTTGATTTTTTTACTACTGCTACTAATGTGTTGTATATGTACATATGTGTGTAATAGAGATAAAGCGAGCAATAACTCGCCCCTTATAGTTTATGACAGACAAACTATCATGCCCTTGCTACGCCCATTTGCAAATAAAACGTATAATTTTTTGTTTAAAACCCTTTCTGTTATACTTATTGAAAGTAATTACTATACTTAATATAATATAATAACCCTTACATCCTCTCTGGAGCAAGCTTTAAGTATACATCTCATATTACGGGCTGCGTTTTCACATGTTGTGTTTCCACATCCCGTAGTGGTCACTGCCAATAGCTGAAGGTATCCGTTTTGCTCCGCATGGAGGAGCATGAGTAACGCCCACGCATCATCACTTCCACCATCGCAATCAAATATAACAAAACCTTTATTTTTTTTAACGTCGCACATATAGCCGTCGTCTTCGTCTTCACATATAGAAACAACTGAAATGCGAAAAGCTGTACGACTCCTCATCTAATAACACTTATCACTACTTATCTTTTTACTCATTTAAACACAAACGCTGCGTTATATACATATGTATGTATTTAGACATACAGTGCATATTACACACATAAAAATAAACATACATACATATGTACATATGTACTGATCGGTTCGTCTGATTGCATCGGGTGGTTTAGTTTCTATAGTTTTAATATAGCATGTTGATTTTTTGAATAGAATCAAATATTTTTCGGGATATTCTCATTTAATTTGTGTTAAAAAAGATCAAATATTTCGTTACAAAATTTATATTCGTAATATTTGGTGTTGAATTACACTTTCGGCAGTAGCTTGATAACATCGTCAAATCGCTTTTTATACGATTGTTATGTGTTTGTTCGTCTTAATCAAATTTGTTTCTAATGGTTGTGTTGTCTACGAATGCAAATAAAAATTTAGCATCATTCCGAAAACGAAGTTACCAGACATTGTTTACCGTCCTTATTCGTTTAGCAAAAAAAAAAAAAAAAAAAAAATGCAACATCAAAAACAAACAAGAAAGAAATGTTCTCTCTCTATATATATATATATATATATATTATTATATTATAATATATAATATATATAAATATTCTTCTGTCTGTTACATATTTTTAACTAACCCAATATACCCCTCAGAGGGTATAAAAACTATATTTAAACACAATGTCAAAGCATGTGGTCGAGCGAGACAGACACATGCAACCGAATGTAAATGTCAAGATCTTGCAGCGCTTATTTCCTATTTTGTTTTTAATTATTATATATGTATGTCGGATTACTATTCTTTTCGTGATCCATTTCGTTAGCGCAGCGAGTTTCGAGTTCTAACATCAACTAACTCGAGACGCACAATTCTTGTGCGCGTCTTCCACCGAACCACACTCGGCGACAGCGACAGAACGCTGTCGCCCCGCTAAAACGGTTCTTCTAAAACTACAAACTGCAACCAACCAATCACAGCTCAATTAGAAGCTGATGCAATATTTCCATATTGATGAAATTACTATTATTGAGAATTACCCAAAACACACACACACGCTTAAGCGTACGCAACGACATATGTATGTATATATAATGTATGGTATCTTTCTTGATTATAGTTCGATTTTGATGAAATTTTCACAATCGTTTGATATTATTTGTCTGCAAGTATACGCTAAGTTACAAAACTATACGTTAAGAAATAAGTGAGCCAGCCGCTTGCAAAGTTACAAAGAAATTGTGCTTTTGGTGAGCGAAGGAGGCGTGGCATCCAAAAAATGTTAATGCCATTATCTTTATAATGCATCTAGCAACCTGCATGCCAACATTGATGTTATATTTACCGAGATATTCGCGAAAAATATCTATTTTTGTTTCGAGGTATGTCTGTTTTTACGCTTATTGTGGGCAAATGGGGCGTGGCATCGAAAAAAAAGATGTTTGTATTGCCTGACTGAATATCTGATGGATACTGACCAGCATTGAACTTGTAGCTCTTACCATTTCTGACGGGCATGGCTATATCGAGTCGACTGTTGATGCTGGTCAAGAATATATATACTTCATGGGGTCTGCCTGTTACATACTTTTCACAAACCCAATATACCCCTCAAAGGGTAATGATCGATTATGTAGAAATTGTTATATACTTCTGAAGCATTTTCACATAGCCATCCTAAGATCATCCCATCATTAGTTCATCCAAATTTATAATAAACCGTTGCGAAAACCACCTTGAATTACTAAATATAACTCTTTGCATGTTACGGTTTCACTTTGACAAATCAAAATTCATATATTTTCTTTTGACTGAACATCATCGCTCTTGTTGCTGTCGAAAACCTCCAGCAACATTGAATGCCGAACACCAATTTGTCTGCAATAAGGTACGTTTCATATTTGTAACGCCACCCATATTTGTGTTTTATTGCTGTAACTGTACATTTTTCGCGACTATGATGTACTTATGAAATATCTCTTTGGATGCAACAACAATGTACACGAAGCTTGGACTTTTTTTTTTTAAATAAACGTACTTTTGCTTTTGCGAGAAATCTATTATTAGCATATTTCATATGCCACTTGCTTGAAATAAGTTTAGTGAGTGCAAGCAGAACGATCTTTATGATTCGGTTCATGTATTGGAAAAATATAATAGTAAATAAGCTATATCGAGTGGAAAATGTTTAACAGAACTGAGCTTCGTTTCCAATTATATGAGTTCATTTTGGACTGCTTTGATATTATTTGTCTGCAAGTAAATGCAGTTACAAAACTATGCGTTAAGAAATAAGTGAGCCAGCCGCTTTGCAAAGTTACAAAGAAATTGTGCTTTTGGTGGACAAAGGAAGCGTGGCATCCAAAATGATGGCATTGTCTTTATATTGCAAATAGCAACCTGCATGCCAAAATTGGTGACCCTATGTGTCATAGTTACCGAGATATTCGCCAAAAACATGTATTTTTTACGAGGTATGTTGCTGCCGATGCCTTATTTAATTTGAATTGAATTTTTGTTTCTTATTTTATTATTTTACAACGCCTGAATCATATCGATTTATTGAATTTGATCGAATAATTTATCTATAAGTAATCGAATATGACATGATATCGATAGCTAGTATGATCTCTTAAAAGCTTCACTTGTCATAAAGGAATTGCGGAACAAAGACGAAATTTTTTAAGCATACAGTTTTGTAATTGCTCTGGATCTCTGAATCTCTGGATCTTGCTCTTGTTAATAAATAGTAATTAAAATAGTAAATAAAATTGCATACAAAAGTAAACAAGACAATAATTGAAAATAATACGCAATTATTTTCCAAGAATTATTTCGTCATCGCAATACTAACGCAATGAGCTTGTATGTGTGTGAAGCTTCATATTCATACATACACAAGTGAATTTCACAACTTGGAGAAATAGTTAAAAAAGTGTGTACACACACAAAAAAGGCGGTTCGCACGACTACTTTTAAAAACAACTAGAACTAAAGGGTCGAAAATATAAGTGAACATTTGCGCCGAAATTCAAAAAACTAAAAAATAATATTATCATGGCTTTGTGCGAAATATGTAAAAAAACAATACAACAATTGCGAGAATTGGGTTCAGTGTGACCAATGCAATTCGTGGTTTCATTTCGCATGTGTCGGTGTAAACGAAACCATAGTTTCAATGCCATGGAAATGCAGTGACTGTACCAAACTAACCGGTTTAGTCGTTCACTCGTCACCAGCAAGGAATCAAACTTTGGTTCCGGAAGCAGACGTAGCAATCGCTACTTAACATCATGAGGAAACTCAACAGGAGGCTCCGATCTTCAATAATGCGGAATCATCGAACCCCCAAACCACTCTCAGTCAACCACAACTGATGCTGGCATTGCTAGAGGAGAAGAGGGCTACAGAGGAAAGATATATCGAGCAAAAATATAAACTTCTTGCTCAAATGAATGGTCAGGATATTAGTTCTCACATGTACGCATGGACAGCAGAAGCAAATGGCGTATCAAGCACACAATTGGCAGCTCGACAAGCGATCCCTAAGGAATTACCAAAGTTTAGTGGCGATCCTGAGGAGTGGCCAATATTTATCAGTACGTTCGAAAACAGCACAATGGACGCAGGATTTTCGAATGTCGAAAATATGATGCGCCTGCAGAAGTGCTTGGGAGGCAAAGCTCGAGATCTTGTCAAAGACAGACTTCTCCTGCCTTCTAATGTTTCCGACATAATTGCTACGTTAAAAATGTTTTTTTGGTAGACCAGAACATATTCTGGATAGGATGATCGATAAAATCAGGAAGATGCAGCCACCAAAGGAACGGCTAGAATCATTTATCGAATTTGCCTTGGCCGTACGCAACGTATGCGCAACCATGCAGACGTCCAACCTCACTGCACATCTGAACAATCCAATGTTGGTAAAGGAGCTGGTCGACAAGCTGCCCAACAAGTACAAGCTTGATTGGGCCATGCATCCAAAATCTACTCAACCTCCGGTCAAGGAGTTTAGTGACTGGATCTTCAAGATTGCTGAGGCAGCTTCAACCCTAGTCTGCCCATCCACATATAAACCAAATCCTATAAACTCACACTATGAAGATCAAACTGTCAATTCAACTAAGCAGAAACCAACAGAATCTTCGGACACAACAAAGCAATTCATCTCCAAATGTAACGAGTTCAAGAAAATGACCACTGACGACAGATGGAAAAAAGCAAAGGCAGAGAGGGCTTGCTTTTATTGCCTTAAAATTCATCGCAAGGGCTGCTTCATAAAGAAGACGTGTGGCATAAATAGATGCATCAAAAATCATCACCCGTTACTTCATAAAGAAGAACCCAAAGAGAGCAGTACTTCTCAGGAAAGCCAGATGGATCAAGCCATAGTCAGTGCTCATAGCAATGGTAACAAAGATAATTACTTCCATATTATTCCAGTGAATCTTCACGTTGGAAATAAAGTAACGCAAGTATACGCATTCCTGGATGAAGGATCCTCCGTAACATTGATAGATGAGAAGACGTTCAAGACACTGCAGATGAAAGGCGTGCCAAGTCCCATATGTCTACAGTGGACTGGTGAAGCAATACGGAACGAGACATCTTCTCTACGAGCTACAATAACAGTGTCCAGTATCAGTAATGATAAAAGGTTTCAATTGAACAACGTTCATACCATTCGGAACCTAGCACTACCAATGCAGTCAGTTAACTTGGACAAACTGATAACCAAGTACCCATATCTTAAAGGGGTACCATTGCAGTCCAAGGTACAACCTGTACTATTGATAGGTGCAGATAATTGGAAAATCCAACGTAGGCTACGAGAAGGAAAGTTTGACGAGCCTATTGCGTCCAAATGCATGCTCGGCTGGAGCATCCAAGGAACTTCAAAAGTTGCCACCAACTGGACAATGCATCATTGTGAATGTAAGTGGCAGAAATTACACGATATCGTGAAGAAGAGCTTTAACTTCAAGCCAGTCAAGCCTCACAAGCTGCAATCGGAAGGCGACAATATGGCCATGGAAATCCTAGAAAATGCTTGCGTAAAAATTAATGGAAGATTCGAGATTGGACTTTTGTGGCGTAACAAAAATCAGGAGTTGTCAGAAAGCTACCAAAATGCAATAAACCGTTTGAACTTTCTCAAAAGGAAGAAACAACGCGAGCCTGATCTGTACAATAAGATTGACGACCAAGTTGCCAACTTAATCAAGAAGGGATATGCAGTCCAACTCACAGATGCAGAAATCTTCAAGCCTCACAAGCTAATTTGGTACATGTCGATCTTTATTGCTATAAGCCCGAACAAGCCTAAGAAAGTTCGATTGGTTTGGGATGCAGCTGCAAAATGTCATGGAGCAGCCTTAAACGACTTCATTCTCACTGGTCCGGATCTGCTGACACCACTACTAGAAGTACTCTTGTCATTCCGAGTTGGCCAAGTGGCAGTCTGTGTTGACATCGCCGAAATGTTCCACAGAATCAACATTCGGGAAGAAGATCGATAAGCGCAGAGTTTCCTTTGGTACGACAAAGACAGCGGCGCAGTCAAAGAATACGTGATGCATGCGATGATGTTTGGAATCAGCTGTGCACCATGCATTGCACATTATGTACGCAATAGGAACGTCGAACCATATCGTCTACAGCACCCTCGAATATATGAAGCCATCCAGAAGTCTCACTATATTGACGATTACATCGACAGCATGGACACAGAGAGCGAGGCATTATATATCTCAAAACTGGTCCGGAAAGTCCACTCTGAAGGAGGATTCGAAATCCGCAACTGGTCGTCTAACTCAGAACGAGTATTGAGTGAGCTTATGGATGGCAATGCAGCTTCGCTACTACCAGTTGAATTCAGTGACACTGAAAAGATTTTAGGTATCAGAGAACTGCAACGAGTAATGAATTTTCAATCTGATTCGAGTATTGATGTATACCCGTTGTGATTTATTCACATTTCCTGAGCGAAAAAAAATCATCCCTCATTCAACTGATTATTCATGATTTATACTCGCTCTGAAAGTTTGTGCTTCACTCACTACTCGTGATTAAAATAAGGCAACACTCGCACCTTACTCTGAGCGTAAGTTGCAAATACTCGATTGTGATTTGAATTTTCTGTGAGCTGAGCGTACGCCACGCTCACAGAACGGTTACTACTCGATGAGTGAGCGTTAAAAAAGCGAGTGCTACTCGACGAGTGAGCGTTAAAATAGCGAGTGCGTCTCGGTGCGTGAGCGTTCAAAATGCTTGTGCGTCTCGGTGCGAGAGCGTTCACACAAAGCCTGAGCTACTCGTACGTGATCGTACATTGACCCCGCGATACTCGCTCTGTGAATGAAATTTGAGCGTTCGCGACGCCGCGACGTCGGCGCTGTGAGCGTTCGACGCCGACTCTGTGAGCGTCGCGCCACTTAGTCTGTGTGCGTAAGATTATTGTGAGTTAAACGTTTGCCACATATGTGGTGACACCAGAGAAAATTTACATCTGTTGCAATGTTTTTTGTTTAGGGTAAAGGGGTTGTTAATACCAAAAAAGTTAAACTATGTTTACCTAAACGGGGTTTCCCTTTCAGAATGAAACTATTACCTGTTTATGCCTTAAATATGGTTATAAATAATGTGGGGTATTATTTGCCTTACTTAATGAAATTGCTTCGCAGGTAAAATTAAGGTTGGGTAAACCAAAAGGTTTATAGGGGTTTTCAATTTTATTTATGTTATCTAAAGAATTTGGCTTCTAAAACAGTGGTCCCTTTTCACCTGCAGGCTTTCTTACTTAACTTAGTGAAGTATATATATAAGGTCAGCAAAATATCACAATTAGTACTATTTCGTACGTCAGAAGTGTCGTAAGCGGAGCTTAAAAAAGCATTAGCATCGTTTTTAAAAGTTGAAAAATTGAAAGATTATTGAAAATGGAGATTGAAGAGAACGTGATTTCGCAAAAGATTTCGACCGGAATATATTCATTGTCTGGTCAGCGGAAAGGGCGCAGTTCTCTTTGGAACATTTTGGCCGAGAGAATAATAGAGGACAATTCCGTTTTGGAGGGTAATGTATTTTGTCGCTCTTGCGCTAAAGTACTAGTTTACAGAAATAAGCAAACTTCAAATTTACAGATGCATTCCTGCTGTAGGGCTATTTAAAAATCAAAAGTTTTAAAAGCGGTATCCGTGTCTGACAAGGCCATGGCGCTGGATAAATGTACATCATGGGTTATAGAGGATTGCCGGCCATTTTCAGCCGTTCAAGGATCTGGATTTCTGCAATTGGTAAAATTTTTTATAATGATTGGGGCAACCTATGGTGAACATGTCAATGTGGAGGACTTGCTGCCGGACCCCACGACAATTTCCAGAAATGTAAAGAAAGCAGCATTGAAAAAAAAGAGGAATTTCAGGAGGAGATAGGCAATATTGTAAGCAGCGGAGGTGCGTCAGCCACATTAGACATGTGGACTGATAATTATGTTAGGAGAAATTTCTTGGGTGTAACATTCCACTATCAAAAGGACTTTAGATTCCACAATATGGTATTGGGCATGAAGTCTTTAGAATTCGAGAGGGCTACTAGCGAGAATATTTTTAGAAAACTTACATCTATTTTTAAAGAATTCGGTGTAGACAACCTTAAATTTATTACGGACAGAGGCACTAACATTGTCAAGGCTTTAGAAAACAATATACGCTTGAATTGTAGTAGCCACTTGTTTTCAAACGTTTTAGATAGATCTTTTGATGCCACCACAGAACTTGCAGATATTATAGAATCGTGCAAGAAGTTAGTTAAGTATTTCAAGAAAGCAAATTTGCAACACCTTCTTCAGACTTCCTTGAAGAGTCAGTGTCCGACGCGATGGAGCTCGCATTATAGAATGCTAAAGTCTATTTATGATAATTGGTCTGAAATTAACAATGTGTTGGCTAGGAATGAAGAAAGTCTTCGAATGCTTCATATAAATATTAGTATTGTAAAAGTTTTAGTAGAATTGTGCGAAAATTTCGAAATTATTTTTAAAAAGTTGCAACTTTGCAGCTCTCCGTCCGTTTGCTTCGTATATGCATCAATTAGAACAATCACAAATTTGTGCAAGCCTCTAAGTGGCGATATAGCTGCGATTTCAACATTAAAACAGCATATTATTCAAAATATTGAGGACATATGGGTCGCGAATTTAGGGATGTGGCATAAAGTTGCATTTTTTTTATACCCACCAGCAAAACATCTACATAAAAATGATATTAACAGCATTCGAGAATTCTGCTTGTCTCGAATGCAGGATAATTTTTGTTCTGCAATAATTTCGGGAAAAAACATATTGTCGCCGGTCCCTTCAACCTCTTCAGCAGCAAAAATATCAATTGAATTTTGTAGCAATGAAGAGCAGATCACCTCGACAGAAAAATAATGATTCGTTCTTTTTCGCTAATCTAATGGAAGAATCAGCCTCACAAACCATGAATAATCCTGAAGACGAATTGGAAAGGTACTCAAGGGAAGTAGTGCATGTGTCGGAAAATTTTGATTTGATTGACTGGTGGAAAGCTAATCAAAACAAATATCCAAATTTTTGTAATCTTGCTATGCAAGTTCACTCTATGCCAGCCAGCAGTGAAGCAGCAGAAAGATCATTTTTATTAGGTGGTAATATTATTACTGAAAAGCGCAATAGACTTGCACCAAGAGCAGTAGATAGCTTATTATTTTTAAACTCTTTCAATAAAAATTTTATCTAAGCATTAATTATATTTTTAAAGTATTATTTTAATATTTAGAATCTACGTTCATAATTTTTTGTTATTTTCACTACAGAGAATTTTGTGAAACTTTAGTTCCAATTAATAATAAATACCAAATAATTAAAAAAAAAATCATTGTTTCAATCTATATAGACAAAAAACAACATATATCCACACATACATACATACACTTTTGCACATGCGTATGTCGTATGTGCCAGAGAACTGCAACGAGTAATGAATTTTCAATCTGATTCGAATATTGATGTATACCCGTTGTGATTTATTCACATTTCCTGAGCGAAAAAAAATCATCCCTCATTCAACTGATTATTCATGATTTATACTCGCTCTGAAAGTTTGTGCTTCACTCACTACTCGTGATTAAAATAAGGCAACACTCGCACCTTACTCTGAGCGTAAGTTGCAAACACTCGATTGTGATTTGATTTTTCTGTGAGCTGAGCGTACGACACGCTCACAGAACGGTTACTACTCGATGAGTGAGCGTTAAAAAAGCGAGTGCTACTCGATGAGTGAGCGTTAAAATAGCGAGTGCTACTCGATGAGTGAGCGTTCAAAATTCGTGTGCGTCTCGGTGCGTGAGCGTTCAAAATGCGTGTGCTACTTGTACGTGATCGTACATTGACCCCGCGATACTCGCTCTGTGAATGAAATTTGAGCGTTCGCGACGCAGCGACGCAGCGACGCCGGTTCTGTGAGCGTTCGACATATATCCATACATATACTTTTGCACATGCACGTATGTCGTATGTGCATATGTATGTATATTTCTACGAACGCATGCCAAAAAAAACGGCTCTCTCGCTCTCGCACATTACAAGAAGAGTGCACACAAACCAAAAAGGTCTTTGCTTGTGCGTCGCGACTCAGCCTATGCGATTCTTTGTGATACTCGCTCGTGAGCGTTGAAAATCAACGCTCAGCTTTCATTCATCCCTCACTGATTTCTGTGATACTCGCTCGTGAGCGTTGAAAACCAACGCTTAGCTTTCATTCATCCCTCACTGATTTCTATGATACTCGCTCGTGAGCGTTGAAAACCAACGCTCAGTTTTCATTCATCCCTCACAGATTTTTGTGCTACTCGAGTTTTTGGTGAACGAAATTTTCGCTCACACTCCGCTCACGTGTCTGTGATTTTTGTGCTACTCGATTTTTTCTGAACAAAATTTACGCTCACATTAAATTCATACTATGACGCTCACTTGTTACGTGAACGATACTCGATTGAAAATGTAGAGCTACTATACTCGAATTGATTTGATTTTTTGTAGAAGTGAACAATCATACTCGAGTATACCCGTTCTCTGCAGTTCTCTGTTAGGTATGTATTGGAAGCCACGAACTGATTGTTTCCGATATGTTCTCACGACTAAAAAGAGACGTTCTGGCCGACGAAAAAGTGCCCACAAAAAGAGAGCTACTCCAGGTGCTGATGTCCGTGTTCGATCCCATGGGATTAGTATCGTGCTTCACCATTGGGCTCAAGATTCTACTGCAGCATGTTTGGCGATCAAACATAGGTTGGGATGAAGAGTTGCCAAATGATCTACAAGACAACTGGGAAGATTGGAAACGCTTGCTAACTGAAATTCAGACGATAGAGATTCCAAGATGCTACTCACGAGGTCTGAAGAACGCAACCCAAACAGACCTGCACATCTTCGTTGATGCCAGCTCGAATCCAGTTACATGACACCGTACATGTATTAGTATTAGTTACAACAAAAAGCAAAGTGGCACCTCTTCGTCTATTCAGGCAGCAGTAGAAGGAATACGTTTGGGACAAAAGGTTGTTAAAGCACGTGGTTTTAAAGTCAGCAACATTGTGTACTGGTCGGATTCGAAAACCGTACTTTAATGGCTGAAAATGGATCTCAGAAAATTTCAGCAATTCGTTATGCATAGCGTTGGAGAAATTCTGGAGCACTGGGGTGTTAAACAATGGCGCTGGATCCCTACCAAACTCAACGTTGCTGACAAGGCGACCAAAGTCAGTAGCTCAGTGGATACCAATACATGGCTTTGTGGACCTGACTTCTTGCCAAAACCAGAAACAGAATGGCCAAAATCGGAATTGAACCACGAGTTAACCAACACAAAACCAACTAAATGGTTCCAGAAGTCCTCGCCACTGCAAATAGGAAGTATTATCATCATCGTGGATGAAAATTAACCCAGGAACATGTGACCAAAGGTGCGTATAATCAATACGGTTACGGCAAAGGACGGTCAAGTTCGACGTGTAACCATCCAAACAACTCGAGGAATTATGGAAAGACCAGCAACTAAAGTTGCTGTTCTGGACATCGGCAATTAATTGGGTAGGCTTGTTTACCCAATGTTTATCAAGCAGGATTATTTACGAAGGAGGGAATGTTGCTGCCGATGCCTTATTTAATTTGAATTGAATTTTTGTTTTTTATTTTATTATTTTACAACGTATTAATCATATCGATTTATTGAATTTGGTCGAATAATTTATCTATAAGTAATCGAATATGACATGATATCGATAGCTAGTATGATCTCTTAAAAGCTTCACTTGTCATAAAGGAATTGCGGAACAAAGACGAAATTTTTTAAGCATACAGTTTTATAATTGCTCTGGATCTCTGGATCTTGCTCTTGTTAATAAATAGTAATTAAAATTAAACATTGTGTTGAGTTATTCGAACAGTGCTCTAAGAAATCGTAATAAATGCATTCCCGGTTTTTGACAGTCTCAAGGTATGTCCGGTTTTTCGCTAATTGTGGGCGAATGGGGCGTGGCATCAAAAAAAGGAAACAAACGTATATTGTATATACCTTATCCAGTTCCTGACAATAATTTTCGACTAATCGGAACGTGTGCATCGTACGATCAAGGAAGTGATAAAGATAAAACTTCTCTTGACGACGTATTTATTATACGCATTGGAGTAAAATAAGGATACAAAAAATTTGTTTTTATATACGAAACATTTTTCCGTTTTTTTATTTGTCCCCTTTTGTCCTTTTTTTTAGTTTCAGCTATCCTTTTTTAAGTCAAAGTGTTATCAACACTGCTCTTTAGCAAGACATGATCACCAACTATATGCTTCACAATTTTTGTCCTTATTTTTGTCAAATTGTTCCTTGTCATATTAAGCATTCTTTTCTTTACTTTCTTCAGCCTGATCTCTTACATCTTTTAAATTTACTTCTGTCTTATCAATTATTGGTAAGATACCCATTGGTCTAGCTTCTCTTCTTTTTAATAGTTCTAATGGGCTAAATCTAGTCACCCGGTTGGTGATGCAATTCAACATGAACATCTTTCAGTGCATCCTCCCATGAACGCTCACTTCCCTCTACCGCTGTCAACATGCCCTTCATTGTACTCATGACGCGCTCTACCTGTCCGTCATCTTCACAGCTTTGATACAACTATCTGTGTCTTGACTCAGTGTGTGATGCAAATAAACAAACTTAGTAAATGCATCTATTTGCACTTTCTGACATACTTGGACATGTTCTCAAACCAATATTGCTCATATACTTTGAAGAATCGAGAGTTATCGAAAATAAAACAATTGCAATTTCAATTATATTAAAACTTTATTTGATAGATTGTGCGTGCGGCGATTTCGAGACCAATATTAAAACTAACGTTTGCTACAGCTGCGCAGACAAACGCTCGCAACGAACTTACTCGCTAACTTAGGTACAAGAGTAAATATTATGCACTTCATTATGCTACTATGCTATGCTACTTCATGCTATTTCTCCTATTCTATTTCTCTTAAACTATTTATTATAATGTATTTGACTAAACATCCTGACCACCTTAAAGCGATCACCTTCAACCAATGAGAAGCCTGAACCGTTTTTAAATTGGTCGTTTTGTCAGGCCCATGGCCGTTTTAACGCCGGCCACTCTGATTCGCCCGCTCCTGTGGTCCACCGTTGGGGCGGAGTGTTGTCCTCGTGTACCATGACGAAGTCCCTAACGGCTATGTTGTCGCACTCTTCCGTCCACTTCTCCCGTTGCTGGAGACGTTGGGCGTAGTCCCTCGACCTCGCTTGCCAATACTGTCTGAGCGTGGACAGCAGCTGCCACCTGCGACAAAACGAAGTTTCGCTGCTTCGGGTGTCCCGCTCGAATTCTTGCGGCAGCGAACGAAGCGGCTGTCCTATAAGGAAGTGGCCAGGCGTTAGCGCCTCTCCGTCGCTGGGATCGCTGCCCAGAGGTGTCAGCGGCCTCGAGTTCAGGATGGCCTCCACGTCGACGTGCTGCCGATCTGCCTTATGAGCAGATGTTTTGCGGACATTCCTGCCGCCTCCCACAGTCCTCCGAACTGGGGCGCTTTCGGTGGGATAAACTTTAGCTTTGCTGTCAGTTAAAACCCTCCTGGAACTCCTTCACCAGGTTGCTCGTCCCCACGAAATTCGTCGCATTCTCCCAAAAAAACCGGACGGGAATGCCACGTCGAGCGATGAAGCTGTTCAATGTAGAAATGAATGCATTAATTGTTAAATCAGGTACAAGTTCTAAGTAAACAGCCTTCGAAGCAAAACATACAAACACCGCAGAATACATTTTTAGCGGTGCTCGTCCTCGAATCCGAAGTGACACATTGATAGGACCACAAACATCTAGCCCACACACATTTAATGGCCGGACAGCTGAAAAGCGATCTGCCGGCAAATTTTATTATTTGGTCCATTAACTTCTTCTTTACCTAAAGCAATGAACGCACTCTCGTCGAGCATTTACGAGCCAAATCCGCTGCCTTAGCAAAGATATCATTGTCTTTACTCCTGCATGACAACTGCTTATGTGTAGTTCTCTCAAATAGAGCTCTATATACAAGCAATTCTTTGGCATCAGGACTGGGAATTTAGCGTCGTAATCTAAAGGTGAGTTTAGCAGCCTGCCTCCCACGCGAATCAACGAGATTCGTTTAAAAAATTTGTCTGACTTGTGAATGAACGGAGTCAGCGATTGCAATCCTGGTTGTATGATTTGGCCTTTTTTATACTACGGCGTACGAAGTACGAAGTAGTTTTCTGGGTTTGTCAGAAGCAGTTTATGTGTAACAGGCAGAAGAAAAACTGGCAGACATAATATAGTATATATATTCTTGATCAGCATCAATAGCCGAGTCGATATAACCATGTCCGTCTATCCATCTTTCCGTCCGTCTGTATGAAAACCTAGATCTTTGAGACTATAAGAGCAACAACCACTAAACTTGGTATGTTTATCCGTCTATGCTGCAAGCAGTACAAGTTTATTTTAGATTTTTGCCACCCAAAGTTTTTTTTTTTAAATTTTTTAAGCAATTTTGGTTTGTCAACTACATTATAAGCAATCGTATTTACAAAATTTTAAAAGTTGGGAATACCGCGCCTTTTCTCACAAATAGGTGATTAATATGTTAAGCTTGTTAGTTTATAAGACATCTCACATTGAGTACTTGTCTTTCAATGTGTGTCTTTATGACGCAAGCCCAGCTCTTGCAAACATCGGATGGGTTAAAACGGTGCGGACGCAGTTCCATGAGTCACCGTGTTCAGTTGATAGACGAAGCTCATCAGATGGACTTTCTCGCCAAACAATTAGCTGAAATCATCGATCGTCTTGCATTATGCTGACTTGACAATACATCTTTTTAATAACTGCGTGGTTCAGACAAAACCTTGGAGGCAATAATATCAGATCCCTCTGAATAGTAGGTCCCACCATTAGCAAATCGTTGAATGAGTGTGACGGTGTTGTCTTTCACGACGCGTCAAATACAACTCGAAGTTTGGTTGAACTACTTTCCGGCCTCAAGACACACTGGTGTGGAATGACGTAGTGTGGTCCTGGTGAAACTTCAGTACCTAGGACAGACATGTGCCTGAAGATTGTATACATTTCTTTGAGTTTCGAATCTTTATAAACTATACACTCTAACGATAAAAACCGTTTTTAGCTATTTCTACTGCCAGTCCTAGCGAGTGTAAGTCAGCCTTGAAAGGCAAACTGACTTCAAAGTGTCCTGTCGATAAGTTTTGAACACTGTTCAGAGTATTTTGCCGAAATTTTTGGTTCTGGGATAGCTTCTTGCTCCCAAAACTGATCAACCAGGGTCTCAAGCCTAGACACTTCTCTTGGCTTCATGATTGCACAGCACACAGGGTATTGGTGTGTAACTTGTTGCACCGCTCTGATGCTATCCAACCGAGCAGTGTCTTTTGCAATGCTGGACCATCATCTGCTAATTTGGCCAGTAGACAAGAAATCGAAGAATGAGTCTGCTCCCAGCAGCAGATCTATTCACTGGGGTTTGTGGAAGTCAGGGTCAGCCAGTTCTACGTTTGATGGAATCTTCCAGCGATTAATCGAAAGATCATAATCTGGCTGCCTGCTCGAGATGGAGCTCAGCACCCAAAACTCAGCGCTAAACTGATGTGTATTGACACGAGAAGCCACTACTGTCGAAACCTCGTTTTTGGTCCCTAAACTCGACTGTCCAACCGATGTGACAGTCAAGCACTTGCTCTTGCACTGAAGTCGCAATAACTGAGCCAGCTGTTCTGTCTAAAGTCTACTTGGGAACCTTAGTGTGTATGACCGAATCTGTCTTGAATTGTAACAACCGCTGTTGCAAGGATGACTTGATCATTTTCGGTTGCAACATGGTTTTCATGAGCAGACACTTGAGGTGATTCAACTGACGCGTATTTATGAAGGAGAGTATTGTGAGGCCGTGAGCAAACTCTACACTTCGACGCAGTAAAGTTGGAAACTCTGTGCCCTGTATACAAGAGTTTATGCATAGTTGACTTGATTTTGCGAAATTAAACCTTTCGTCAGCTGAAAATGCTGTGAACCCTTAACAGCTTCCAATGAAAAGATTGGCACTGCAGAAATGGCATTTGGATCATTTTGTTTCTCCACATTTGTGCACGTAATTGAAGACTTGCTGCTTCTAATCAGACATTTGCTTCATCCTGGACTTTAAACTTTCTTTAGCTAACATATGCTGACATCTTCTATTCAAAGCAAGTACGCAATCAGACCACTTGGGCAACGTGTTATGGTCCAACTGCTCCCTATATTTGGACTTCGTGACGGAATCGACTTTTGGTACCTAAAGCCTTCTCGGACAAACACGAAATCAAGTGGTTAAACTTTTTAATGTTTGACAAAGAGCAATCAGAGTTGACCAAACTTTCGAACAGACTAATAAATGGCCTATATTTGGAGTGTTTACCACTGAATTTAGGCAACTGAAGTTTTGGCAGATGAGACCGGTGAGAAACTGAACACTCAAATACTTGGTGCGCATTAAGAGCAGCCATGTATGAAGAGCGGGCAAGAATGCCTGTTTCTTCAAGCATTGCACGGCAAGTGTTATCTGGGTCTATTGCATCGATTACAGACTGCAGTTCCACTGCCTTAGAAATATATGAATTTAGAATATCAAGCCGGCACTGTATCTAAAATTTGCTTGGAATCATCATTATATTGATTAGTGAACTCCTCTGACTCTGTCACTCTCAACTTTTTCCAACTTGGCAAACAATTGCGTCAAACAAACACTGAGGCAATTTTCTCCATCAACCAAAACGGTCTCATTTGGATCTGTTTTATGTGCCATATTGAATTTTTTTCTAAATTTGGTTCAAAATTAATGCACGTTTTTTTGTGTATGTGTCTGTGTTCACCAAAAACAATCAACGCCTCATCAATTATTGGTTGATTGGCTGAATAGCGATACTTGACTGCTTAAAGATAAGCAGCTCATTAAAAGTAATCGGCTGAATAGCGATTCTATAAGGGGGGTAAAATATAGCAGAGGTAACACGCTCGCGCAAGTGTATTCTCAGGTGCGATGCTGTGGCGGAAACAAGAACACTCAATTAAACAGATGAACAAACAGATGAACAAGTGGTCAACTATAATCAGCTGATTAAAGATAATAAATTTAAGATAAGTACAATGTAGGTGGCTGCACTCGAAATGAACAGCAGCAAGCGGGAGTAAATAACAAAGGTAAATGCTTACAGTTACTCTGCGTTGACAAAACCGAATTGTTTGCAGCTGCTTTGTGTACATTTGTATGTACATACATATATATATATATATAAACGGAATTAATGCAAGCAAATCGACATCAATAACTGCATGCACATATGTATGTAAATGGCAATAGCGCGCCTTTACTTGCTTATGTATACATGTGCAAGCAGTGATTAGCGAAAAGACAAAAGTCGAAAACCACCACCGTTTATGTGTATGTCGATATAACGAATAAAGTTATTACAAAGAACGAAAATATTTTTAATGTTTGAAACAAATGTTCAGCTTTTTTTTTTTTTTTATTTATTTAGCATGTTTTGCTTCAAAAAGGCTATTAATTTATGAATGTACATATATAAATCAGTGCCGAAACGCAATGTAATTAACGTGCAACAAAGGTGATATTTGAATTATTGTGGTTTATGAATTGTGAGTTTTAGTCGACTTAAGGTCAATTAGTCGATATGACTATTTATACAACAACAAAAACAGTGCACAAAGCACTTGCCAGAAGGCAAGAAGCAAGGCTAGGTATACTACATAGTTTCAAGAGATGTCAATCTCTATCATCAGTACCATTTTGCTGACTAACTCCACAATCCAAGCTCTCAGTCAAGTTTAAGCAGCTATAACCGTTTGAGAATTATAGTGCCCAAAAATGACAAAAAAGCTGGACCGCCGAGTTCGCCTCTGGGAACTGTTTTGTTGTTGCTTTATGTTTACTTGCACTTTATTATTATGCACTGACTCGTTTGGGCACTGTTACTTGATTATCAGAAGTGTCGCTCAAGGGCTCAATTCTGGGCATTATTTCCAGAAACTGGGTACGGGGGGAGTGGTAGCTTCGATGTCCACGTTTTATCAATCTGCAACTTCAGATATAGAAAGCAGCAGCAACAAAAACTTAGCACAAACGACCGAGCCGACACGCACAATTCACAAAGTATATGTCTCCATACAAATCTCCAGAGTTACTATTCAGAGTTACAATCTGAATGTACAACAAATTTTCGACCATGCATACAGTGTAGGAAATGCTTAACAGAGTTATACACTGCCTAAGGCTCGAGACGCTCTCTCGAGCGATCGCTTTGCGTGAGGTGGCCACGCACTGAGCGATACCGCTGTGAGCTGCGTTTCCAATTATATGAGTTTAAATTGGAGCAGCTGCTGCAAGAACTTAACATTCACACATATTTCTATGTCTATCTCGCTCACACGTTTTTCGTTTTCGTTGCTTGTGAGCACAGCTCACTGCAATGCACGTGGCTATGCCTTGCTTGAAAGTAACGATTTTCGTAGTATGACAAACTTTTTTATTTATAGTCCAATTTTGATGAAATTATTTGTCTGCAAGCATATGCTAAGTTACAAAACAATACGTTAAGAAATAAGTGAGCCAGCGACATGCAAAGTTACAACGAAATTGAGCATTTGGTGGGCGAAGGAGGCGTGGCATTCAAAAACTTTTGATGGCATTGTCTTTATATTGCAAATAGCAATCTGCATGCCACAATTGGCGTTCCTAGGTGTTATAGTTTCTGAGATATTCGCCTAAAACACATATTTTTTCCGAGGTATATCTGATTTTTCGCTAATTGCGAAACAGACAGACATACAGACGCACTTGGCTATATCGACTAAGCTGTTGATGCTGATCAAGAATATATATACTTTAGGGGTCAGCCACGCCTCCTTCCACCTTTCACATATACCCCTCAGAGGGTATAAAAACGATAAAACCGTTCGGCTTTGAACAGCCAAAATTAAAATTTCTATGCAGATTTTTTGTATTGTTTGCAATTCGCCGCTCAGCGATGCACTTAAACTTAGAATCAATTCTAGCGCTGAGCGACGTCGCTCTGACGCTCAGGAAATTGGCTCGTCGCTCAGCAGCTGCGTGGCCACTTCAATGCTCTTTCATAAGCTTTAATATTTTACACCGCTCATCGCTCAGTGCATGGCCGAAGCCTAAGACTCCAACACTTAAGAGTGATATTTGGATTCTGATGCCAGATTACACTTACTGTAATATTCCACTACCCTTCGTTTGCCGTTTACTTTGTGAATGAGCATCGCTCCATATCCACTTGCACTTGCATCGGTATGCAGATTAATTTGGAGGCACGGATCAAATACAATCAATACCGGATCATTAATCAGAATACCAATGATTTTCGGACGTATCCGTTCGAGCTCCTCCGACCAATCGAATTTATTCATTATTAAACTAATCTGATATAATGGATTCATTTCTTCAATATAGACTACTACATACCTACTGCTCACCTAATGAACGCACAATTGCACGCTGAAAAACAGAAGACACAAATGCAATTTTCTTTATGGAATCTGATTGGATTGGGATTTGGTAAAATCCACGTGCCATGTTTAGACTAGAAAAGTATTTGCCTCCGTCAATCTTGGCAATCTGGTCAGATATCAATGGCAACGGATATTTATCCGATTCTGTGCTGACGTTTAATTTCCTATAGTCTACACACAATCTATCACTACCATCTTTCTTTCTTACCAGAAACATTGGACTAGCAAATGAAGAATTGCGTGGTCTGATTACATTAGCTTCAATCGTATTCTGTATTTTATTTCGGACTAGCTTCTTTTCTTCTACAATTTGCCTGTATAGTCGCCTTTTAACTGTTTTATTTCTATCATTCAATCGAATTTCTAGTGCATCTGTTTTTACACCCCTATTCGAGATTCCGTCCATAATATACTCCATGTAGCGCTTTAGTATTTTATTCAATTCTTGCTTATCACTTTGATTAATTTCAACATTATTATCTATAAGTCCTTTTATAATATCATCATTGGATTCATTGTTTATTGTATTTACGAATTTAGTTTTATAAATATCGAGTTTGTCTGCCTCTATTGTAAAACCAAAACCATTCTTTAAAATTTCGCGACCTATCATTATATCGTTTTTCAAACAATAATCATTTACCACATGAAACAGAATTTCGAGGTTATGTTCAGAAATTTGCACAGTCGTTAAAATTTGCACACTGCTCTTTTCAATGTTATCCCCAATACCTCGTAGAATACTCAAATTATCAAATCTCTTGCCAGATATTTTCTTGCACAATTTCTCTATCATTAGAGAACACTTTGCACCAGAGTCAAACATAAATGAAAAGCTCTCACCCATTTGCTTCAATACTCCGTTCGGCTCCAGCACCGTCCACAAGTTGACTCGCTTCTCTCTGTTGTGGTTGCTACTGGAGGCTGCTCCTTGCGAACAAGCTGATGCAATGTGTCCAACTTTGCCACATCTGTAACACGTCACGCCTATTGTGTCTCTTCCTGGCAATGACTTGCTGCTTGGCTGGTTTGACTTTGCTTCATTTATCTCTACTGCTTTTCGCTTATGGCATTCGATCATCTTGTTTCCAGTTTTGCCGCAACAATGACACTTGATTTGCGTTTGCGCCTTTTGCCTCTTTTTCTCTAGTTCAGCATCTGACTCAAAACGAAAACTCCGCCTACCAAACGCATGTGCTTTAAGTTATTGTTGTAGTTCGCTACATATCTTTATATGTGTGGTAAACAGCAAACGTTGCAGCCTCTTATCGATTTGCCATGTATGCGCCAGTGCAAATGCCATTAAAATTTCTTCCAAACTCATATTTTTCCATTTGGTCAACAATAACGTCACCAATCGACTAGCATACAAAATGGCAGCTGGCTTCTCTGTGCCCTGGTATTGTTGAACGAACAATTCTTTGAAGTCCTCCCAATTCATGCCAGAAAACAGACCTGAGATAGCTACTGTGAGGCACTTCACTTTAAAGATTTGCTGAGAGCCATAATCAAAGCGCTGTCTTCCAATGGATGTTCCGTTAAAATCATGTCGGCCGTGTTGCACCATGCTGCGGCGTCTGCTGCGACGGCATCTGATTAAACGTTGGTAGAGTCTTCTGCAGAGCACGCACTGACGATAGTTTCTACAATTTCAAGAAATCCATAAATTTTTGATTTTGTGAATCCAAAATCTCCCGTAGAACGATGTCAGGGTTTTCTTGTTGTTGTGGCGATCCCACTTCTGATGTCGGGGACACCGGTTCAGTATTGATGTCCATTATTCTTTTAGATTTGTTTTCCTTGAATTCTATTGTATAGCGAGTCGCTGTCTGTATCATACGATGTTTCCGCCAAAAGTAACGCTTCTTTCAAAGGGATGCTACTTCCTAGTAGGAAATTCCTAGTGTTGTCTTGCCACTTGTTATTGTCCCAGCGCCACAGACAGAGAAACACTCGGTGATACTTATCGAAATATCACCACACCAATAATTCCACAAAACAACTCTGTTACATTAATAGCCTCTTATGTGCTCAATTTGAATAACAAAATCAATAACAAATCACCTTCACTCCGACACATATATATATATAAAAATATATATATAAATATCTATGTATGTATATATATCTTTATTGCATAAAAGCTTGAACGTCTTACTGAAAAGCTAACTGCAAGACATGCAGAAATATAAAAAAAAAGTAATTAGGAACAATATTATTAATGTATTCTGAATTTTGTAAGCGTAAACTATTTAAAATATTTAATTAACAATACACATTAAACATAACATTTTTTTTTTTCTTTTTTAGTTATATGTGCACATTTCAACATTGGTTTTTTTTAATTTCCTTTTAAACATATGTATGTACATACATGTACATATGTACTATTTTAAACTAAACACTTAGTATTGTTGTTGTTCATCTAAAGCATTTATCCGATAGTTTTTAGATTTCAGCACATGAACTTGATTACTCGAACATGGCCATAGATGATGTTGGCACAACCTCCAGCAGCAACTGAAAGAACAGTGTCACCCTATCTAAAATTGCACAATATATAAAAGAGATGTAAGTTATTTTAAATTTTAGTGAATGCTTACTCATAAAACGTGGTGTCAAGCCAAGTTTCACAAAAGGCACGTAAAATATTAAGCCTGCAAAAATGAAGAGCAGTGCATACAAATATTCAATGCGGGGTGTCTGGAATATTGGCGCTGCAACGAGGTACACAGATATGACCAAAACCAAAACGGGAATGATAATTGGCACCTTATATGGTCTTGGATAGTTGGGTTTACTGTATCGCATCACAATTAGCGCCAACATGGCTCCACCATAAAATATCCATGCAGTGAAGCTAAAGAAGTCTATTAGCGAATCAATTGTGCCATGCAGTACCATTGCTGAAGCAATTAATGACTGAAAAAATATAAAAGTTAATATTGTAGACGGTTTTTGTAATGCTTTATAAATAAATCGTATAAAAATATATTTCAGAAAACAAAAAACTATTGCCATCTGGTATAGATTTTTATAGCAGACGTTAAACATATGTATTTCAAAACACTTTTTAAGCACAGGGTTCGGCCAAATTCTGTACAGCATTAAAATAGTTTAATTACATATGTACAAATATTACATATATGTACATACACTACGCGGCACAAATATTTTGACAAAACTGTTTTTAACTTTCGATGCTGGCATTGCAGACTACCGTTAAGTAACGGTGCGAAAATTATGAATAAAACAAAGATTCTAATAATAGCTCTATGCATGTCAAATTTTTCGTTGTTTACCTTTTGCATTCTCTTTTTGCTGATAAAAATGCATGCAAACATCGAATTTAAGCGCGGCATAACTATTTTGACGAAATCATTTTGCACATGTGATTTCACTTTTGGTCACGTTTTAACCAAAAGTTTGTGAATTTAAATTTAAAAATATTGGAGCTCGTGAAAAATAAAATAAAATAATATTAAAACAAATTATAAACCATTGGTAAAACGGCTGAGTTAAGTTTGAAGGTCAAATCAGCATTGGAAGCTAAGTTTCACCACTAACCATACAATACATTGATGTGTCATCCTGAACAAAGTTTTGCACGCATTTGCAGCAGCACTCATGGAACCCACAGCGTTATCGATAGCTTTTTTTAAACATCAGTGGGCTGATATCGAACGCAATTCGGAGCAACCATTAGTCTGAGACAAACAGTCAAACGATGAGCACGCCTATGTCGCTTGTGCTCTCGTTCTATTTGCATGTATGCGTGCAAATACGTGTATGCACTCGCATCATAGTATGTGTGTTAAGAATTTAGTTTTCAAGGCCACATGTCGATGCTAGCTAAATTCAATTTTTCAGTTTTTAGCAATTTAGAGACAAAGAATAGGGACACAGACAACTGATGAGTGTATTTGTTCCTAATTAGACGGCGGGCTCACAGACTTGGCCGTGGCCGAGCTCAGACTAATGCTTGCTCCGAATTGCGTTCGATATCAGCCCACTGATGTTTAAAAAAAGCTATCGATAACGCTGTGGGTTCCATGAGTGCTGCTGCAAATGCGTGCAAAACTTTGTTCAGGATGACACATCTATGTATTGTATGGTTAATGGTTTCACGCTGAAAAAAAAAATAGTGGACATCGTCAAAGAGTACCACGTGTCTCGAAAAACGGTGCACTACCAAATCAATAAGGGAAAAAACTACAACTCGTTGAAAAACTTAAAGAGATCAGGCCCGAAGCGGAAGAGTACCCTGGATGATGAGCGAGTCCTGCTACGGGAATTAAAAAAAAAATGTTGCTGAAGCCTCAAACAGCAGCCGTTTTACAAAATTTGTCAGCCAAAACGTCAATTAGCGAGAGGACAGTCAGACGGCGCTTAAAAGAAGGAGAGCCAAGCACGTGCCTTTTATTTCAAAGGTTAACAAGCAAAAAAGGATAGCCTTTGTAAAGGAGCATATACACAAACCAAAGGAGATCTGGAAAAGCGTTTTGTGGATCGTTGAGAGCTCCTTTAGGTATAATTCATAAAAAAAAGTATTTGTAAAGCTGCCCATCGAGCAAAGCCGAAAGAGTCAAAAAGTGAGCCATGGTGGAGGCTCTGTGATGATCTGGGGTTGTGTGGCATAAAATGGGCTGGGGGTATTCATTCCCATCACCGGTTCGATGAACCAAGTCCAACACCTAACCACCCTTAATGAAAATGCCTTTCTTTCCGGAGATCAGCTCATCGAGCAGTCGTTTATTCTCCAGCAGGACAACGCCCCACGCCATGAAGCCCAGATGATAACCCACTTTTTGAAGGATCTGGATGTTCCAACGCTAAAGTGGCCCCCCCGGATTCCAGATCTAAATATCATAGAAAAGTCTGGACCTTTTTGAAGCGCAAAAGAACAGTAGCGGCAAACAAAACCAGCGAAGGAACTATTTCAGAGCTCTCTTCCTTATGGGAAGAGATACCTCCAGAAATCATTCAAAATTTAGTGGATTCTGTACCGCGACGGCTCCAAAAAGTCATTGAAGCGAAAGAAGGTTATACATTTTACTAAATATAAGCTAGTTAAATTAATTTTGTTAAGCCTAAAATATGTTTTTTAAGTATGACAGGGCTTGTCAAATTACTTATGCCATCTTCTAAAATATAAAATGAATTATAATTTAATTATAATTTGTTTGAAAAAAATTTGTTTTTCTGTTTTTAGACCTTGAGCTCTTTGAACAAGAGCTCGATTTTTGACTTTCTTAATATGAATGCTAGAAAGGCCAAAATTGGTATGCAGGATACTGAATACCATATAAACATATTCCACGCCCATATTGGATACCACGCCCCCTTTGCCCTCTACGCAAAATTTAACGTTCAATTGTGACGAATTATTACATGCATCGGCTCTCTTCTCTAATTTACATTTTATAAATATATAAAGTATGTTGCAATATTTTTTATTTATATGTAGTTGCATGTTGTGTTTCCATAATATCCTGCTTATCGAAAGCTTAGCTTGGCTTGACAAATATTTGGAAGTTCCAAGCAATCATGCTTTTTTCTCTAAAGATAACTGGTTTGGGAGTCTTTTACATTCCAACAGGACAATAGCCCAATTTTTTAGAGATATTGGGATTAATACTTTGAATTTGCTGCATCAGAGCGGCGCCTTAAACATTGTTAAGAAGTGAAATACAATATTGTACCCATTAATAATAGCTTAATATAATATCTATCTATACAAAAGTCATATAGATTCTCCTAAAAAAAAAAAACAAAACATAAATACGAACAATCAATTATTAAATATTGTTCATTAAAAAAATTTAACTGTTGTTTTGACAGGGATGTGCTAAAATATCATCATTCTGAAGGAAAACCTTAGCTTTTACGAGCTTTTCTTTAGTAAAGTGAACTTGGTAAAGAATTTCATTCAGTATTCGCTATTATATAAAAATATTTGAATTTTACACTTAAAATAGAACTTACGTGAAATATTAAGCCAGGCGCTGGAGTAAGTCGTCGCACATGTACATAAGACAAAATATCCAACAAATGTCCTTCTCTACTCGCTGCGAAACAAAGTCTATAGTACAAAAAAGGTTTAGTTAAATCCATATTTTAATTCGAATGTCTAAATCACTTACCGCCCTGCTGCAAAAAGTGTACCGTTGGCACTCCCAAAAGTGCTCACAGTGACACTTAACGGCATAAGCCATGCAAGGACTCCCAAAATACGATTGCCAAATGTGACTGCAACCGCCTCAGATTCAATCATTTCTTGCTCTGACATTGCAGCTAAATATGAGATATTGATCAGAGCATAGCACAAAGTGACTAGCGGTATTCCAATCATAATGGAACGCGGCAAATTCTTGCTGGGATTTTTAATCTCTTCTGTAACATAATTAAGATTATTCCAACCATCGTAAGCCCAAAGGCCAGTATAAAATGCGGTCGCAATGGCACCAATATTCGGCATTGGCCCATTAAATGCATTTGTCAGGTGCTGCGTGTTACCCTGAAACAGTTTCCAAGCTCCGCCGGAAATCACAATTACCACAGCCACTAGTTTGGCTGCTGTAAATACATTCTGCACTGCCATTCCCAGATTTACGCTGTAACAGTTGACGAACAATATCAACACTGGCAAAAGCGAAAAAGCAAATATTATATGTTAAATTTTCGACAGAAATTTTCATATATTAGCATACCGATAGCTACCAACGCAACCATCTTAACAACACCCCTGGGAGGATCGCATTCTGTAACAAATGCTTCAACGGCATACTGTGCAAATGATAAGCATATTATTGCCATTTGAGATGGTTTTAACACCAATGTTGATACCCATGAAAAGAGAAATGCCGGAGCTGGTCCATAGGCGTCCATAAAATATGCCCATTCCGCCCCAGACGAGGTATTCATTGTGCCAAGTTCAGCATATGCAAGAGCGCCTAAAACGAATTTAAATTATAATAGATATTATAAACAAAGCTGCAAGCCTTCAAAACTAAAAACATTTGGTTCAATATAAAACTTGGAATGTTTCGAAATAACATTATGAACCGGTCATACATAAACATACATGTACATAAACTTTGTGAAAATTGCTAAGCCATAATAATTCTAATTCTTACCAAATATTTATATACATTTATTTTAGAAATACATAAATACATTTTTTTTATAAATAAAAAATAAAATTAAAAACACTTAAATTAACAATTATGTTTCATTTAACTACAAAATACATAAAGACTAAAGTAAGCTTGACATACTTCTCATTGCCAGTAATTTAAGTCAATGGTAGAGCATGTTCCGATTTGGAATTGCAATTGTTTGACGTCTGCGTCCCTTTAGTATCCACCACCTGCTCTATCAGGCCACCATTGTTTTCTAGAGAACTTTCTTAACTGAAAAACTTGAAATCCAAGCAACTCCAAAAATTTAAAAAATCGGGAAATCCTCTTGATTTCTGTCGCTATGAGATCACTTGGCATATTTACACCGTTGCAAGATGCTTTTCTCTGCAGATCCCAAACAGTTCTACAAATTTGTCAATTCCAAACGGAAATCTGCTGAACTGCCATCTTCTATTAGCTTCAATAAAACTCAAGTGAACACTAATCTTTTAATAGCCAATTTATTTGCTGTTTTTCTTTTCAAACTACTTATTCAATTTTTAATTGTAGCACCGATCAAAACTACCCTTATAGTTTAATGAGATCTTATTGTATTTATAGTCCCTTAATTACTGAGATCTCTCTTCTTCGAGATCTTAAATTGGTTAAGCCCATTCATTCGCCTGGTCCAGACGGTGTGCCTGGCTCTGTTCTAAAATATTGTGCTGAGTCCATATGTAAGCCATTGCTTATGTTATTTATTTCTTCATCTTTTCCACTTGTATGGAAGGATTCATTTATTATCCCACTTTATAAAAAAGGACTCAAATCTGAAGCTCAGAACTATAGGGGCATTTCAAAGCTATCGGCAATTCCAAAATTATTTGAAAAAATAATAACTTCACACCTTCAGCACACCTTTGTCGCTCAGTCACTTCCCCCACTCAGCATGGCTTTGTAAAATCTAGATCAACAACCACCAACCTTTTAGAGTTTACAGCACTTATAATTGATGGATTCAAAAAACGGATGCAAACTGACGTTATTTATACGGATTTTAGTAAAGCCTTTGACTCTGTAAATCAGGGGTTCCCAAACTTTTTTCACTGCGGCACCCTTGTTGCGCGAAAAAAAATTCGCGGCACACCCACTCTTAAAAAGGTTTGACTACTTAGGAATACAAGAAAACACAATGCAGTTTTGAAAATTATGTTATGTTTTGGCATCGCTGGCATACGCTGGCGGCACCCCTGGCTTGTGCTAGCGGCACCCACTTTGGGAAGCCCTGCAGTAAATCATTCTCTACTCATCCATAAGCTTGACCTTTATGGTTTTCCAAATAACCTTCTATGTTGCATTTCGAATTACCTTACTAACGTGTTATTTTTAAAAATACTTTTTCGAAACCTATTAACGTAACATCTGGGGTACCACAAGGTAGTCATCTTGGCCCATTGCTCTTTACCTTATTTATAAACGATCTTCCATTAATAATATCTCAGTCACACATTCTTATGTATGCTGATGATGTCAAGCTTTGTTTATCGTATAACGATCCTCACTCTCATAAATTTAAATAATTCTAAATGTAAAGTTATGTCCTTCTACAGATCACAGCGCCTTTACTCACAGTATTTTCTCAACAGCACTGTTTTGGAATGTCTAAGCAGCACAACAAACGTTGTAAATGATCTAGGTATACACTTAGATCATAAACTCAAATTCGATAAACACGTTGAAATTACGACTAATAAGGTACGGTTCATGTATTTGGTCGCCTCAATACGAATCTCACCGTGCTCGTTTGGAATCAGTCCAAAAACAATTTTTAATTTTTGCCCTTCGGGGCCTGAGCTGGAATTTAGATATACAGTTGCCATCTTATTCAAGCAGACTGCTTTTACTAAATCTTCCCTCTCTTACTATCCGTAGAACTATGTTTGGTGTTATATTCTTGTATAATTTACTTCAGGGTCATATTGACTCTGTTAGTTTATTGAACAGACTTAACATCAATGTACCTACTAGAATTACTCGTAACTTCTACCTACTGTCTCTTGAGCATTGTAACTCTAATTGGTCTCCTCATGAACCATTTGGAATCCTGTGTGCAGATTATAATAATCTGTACAGAGTGATTAATTTCAACTGTTCTTTATATTGTATTAAATCTTCCATTTTAACACACTTAACTAACTTAACAAACTAACAAAATAACTAATCTACCGGTCTGATTGGGTTTTTTTCTGGGTTTTCCCCAATCAATATTTTAACAAATGTTGGGCCTTAAATTTTTTTTAATTTTTTTTTTCTTTTCCCTAGTTTAAATTTAAAATATAATTTTAAACTTTTAAATTATTATACCCTCTGAGGGGTATTATGGGTTTGTCAGAAGTATGTAACAGGAAGAAGGAAGCGTGGCAGACCCCATAAAGTATATATATTCTTGATCAGCATCAAGAGCCGAGTCGATACAGCCATATCAGTTTGTCCGTCTGTCTGTCTGTCTGTGCGTCTGTCCGTATGAACAAACAGATCTCAGAGATGGTAACAGCTACAAGTTCAAACTTGGTCAGTATCGATCACATATTTAGTCAGGCAATACAAGAATCTTTTTTTTTTTTTTTGATGCCACGCCCCATTCGCCCACAATAAGCGAAAAACCAGACATTCCTCGGAAAAAATATGTGTTTTTGGCGAATATCTCAAAAACTATAACACCTAGGAACACAAATTTTGGCATGCAGGTTGCTATTTACAATATAAAGACATTGGCATCAAATGGATGCAACGCCTCTTTCGTCTACCAAAAGCACCATTTCGTTGTAATTGCATGCCGCTGGCTCAATTATTTCTTAACGTATAGCTTTGTAACTTAGTGTATACATGCAGACAAATAAAATCAAAAGATTGTGAAAATTTCAAAATCGGACCAGAATTAAAAAAGTTTGTCATACAACGAAAATCGATACTTTCAAGCAAGACTTATCCACATGCATTGCACTAAGCTCTGCACACAAGCAACGAAAACGAAAAATGTGCGAGCGAGACATACACACAAATATGTGTGCATGTTAAGTTCTTGCAGCAGCTACTCCAATTTGAACTCATATGATTGAAACCGAAGCTCAGAGGGTATTACACGGTCGGCATGCCCGACTGACATTTTTTTTCTTGTTCTAAATGAGGCGGAGAAATCTCTTTATACTTACCTAATAGTGAAAGTAGACCACAGGCAAGCCAGATTATGAAGCTTACTCCAACGGAACCAGTGCGAACAAGTAATCCGGAGGGTGACACGAATATTCCAGACCCTATAAATATTTATAATAAATGTAGTTGTATTTTTAAACTATATAATACGAAAAACTTGACAGACAAAAATGTTGAAAATATATTATATTCACGTTAACTTAGTGCTGTAATATTATTTCCTGCAGTGTACACTGATATTCGTGGGGTTTCTCACTAAGCGAATTTTGAGTTGACAGAGACATCGGCGGATTTTCGAGGCCATGCATAATACTAAATTCTCTACATTTTATACACCACAGCATAAAATTCCTACCTCTTTTAACTGTGTCCGTTTCGCTTAGGTCTACTTGATTTTCATCAGGCAAATTTAACGTTAGCTTCCGAAGTAGTTAGAACTGTTATACTCAATTGAGACGAATAAAACAGACCTTTTATCCAGCAACAATTTAAACATTTTTAATTAGGTAATACAGTGCTGCCTGGGTGTAGTAAACAAATTTCTCTGTATCGAGGTTGTTTACTTGATCAAGACTCAAATTTGTTTACTCAAAAAACTTGTTTTATTCGTTTAAACAGCGCTATATTTTAATTCAAAAAATCATTAACAGCAATGGGAAGAAAATGTTCACTAAATTAGTTAGTCACTTTACCCAGACAGCACTGTATTAAGTTATATGGCCCACTAAATTACAAAGCTCCGATCAATCCCTCAAAAATCTGTCTTTGATATAAAATACATGAGGTGGTATTATAGATATTCTGACCAATTTTCGTTGGAATCGGACAAGTGTCATTATACTAAATAAAACTATATAACAAATTCTTAGTCTTACGATATTTCTAACCAAATTCACGCATAACTATAAATTTATGGTATCATTATTATCATATAAAAACCTCTTAACGAGGTATCTATCTTGTGACGAAAGCGCATATATTTAACTCACAAAATATATTATATCAATTTAATGACGAAAAATAATACAAAAATAAATAAAAGCTATACTAAAATATAAAAAATAAGTAAGGAAGATTACAGTCGAGCTTGCGCAACTGTAGAAGATCCTGAGCCAGTATTTTAAAAATAATACTTTGATTATAAAAATAAAATATGGATAGCAATACTGTTTTTATTTGTGGGCGAAGGTGCGTGGCATTTAAAAAAGTGCTTTTTTCAAATAAGTCAAGAAATTAAATAAAAAAGTTCTCTTTAGTTGAGAAAAAGTTTCAGCTACCGAGGATCGAACCCGAGACATTGCTCTTCGCAAATGAGCACTTTACTTCCTACGCCATCACACTCTTATCGGAGGCTCAAATGCATACTTAAGTAGAATTCAAAATAAATCATCGTCAAATGATTTTCTTTGGAATTTTGGCCAAACAAATTTTTTGCCGAAGAAAGTGAACTTAACTAATATTAACTAAATTTAACTGAACTGTTTTGATTATTTTTCGACTGATTTGTACTTTTAAACAAACTTTATTTTCGAAATAAATAATTCGTCTACAAAATGTTAAATGTTTTAGTTTGCAATTTGTGGGCAAAGGGGGTGTGGTATCCAAAATTCTTAAAGCGAAATATGTTTATATGGTATTCAGTATCCTGCATAGCAATTTTGGCCTTTCTAGCATTCATATTAAAATAGTCAAAAATCGAGATACATAGTCCCACTGTTTCTCTAAAATAAACTTGATCTGCGTAACAGAGGAACGAAGCTTCTGCAAAAAGAATGGAATCTCTGGCTATTATACTTTCTGAGAAACAGGCGCTTATAAAATAGTCAAAAATCGAGATATAGTCCCACTGTTTCTCTAAAATATGAAACCTTGATCTGCGTAACAGAGGAACGCAGCTTCTGCAAATAGAATGGAATCTCTGGCTTTTATACTTTCTGAGAAACAGGCGCTTATACAGACGGACAGACAGACAACTTGTCGCACAAATTCATTAGTCCCTTTTGCTCTTTTTAAAAGAGCTCAGGGTCTTAAAATTTTAGGAGCACATTTAACATACGACATATATGTATAATTTAACCTTAACCTTTTTGCGAGTCGTTTTCTCTCGGCACTAGCGCGGGCTGCCTTCCGCAGTCATTTCCTGCTCAACGTAGTTTGTAAGCAATTCTTTTATGTTACACCTAGACCTAGCTTTGCGTTGGGGATACGTTCCAAAAAATTGCAATGTGAATTAAGATTTTCTATAGCAAACCATGCAAAAGTTTAAGATAGGTTCCGGGATCCAAAAATTCTACTTTTAAACGAAAATTGAACAAAGCAAACTTTAAATTAAATGCAAACGTAAGATTTCATTTTATTAAAAATTACATATATAACTAGTAGGAGCGGTTACAGTCGAGCACACCAACTGTGAGATTCGACAGCATGTTCTAGAACAAAATCAAGTACTCAATGTGAGATGTCTTATAAACTAACAAGCTTAACATATTTATCACCTATTTGTGAGAAAAGGCGCAGTATTGCCAACTTTTAAAATTTTGTAAATACGATTGCTTATAATGTAGTTGACCAACCAAAATTGCTCAGAAAATTAAAAAAAAAATATTTGGATGGCAGAAATCCAAAACTAACTTGTACTGCTTGCAGCATACGCGGTTTTGTGACTGTTTGTGACCCAATATACCCCTCAGAGGGTATATAAAATTAAAAACTCATTTAACTAATGTTTTTTTTAGCTATAGAGAAAAAAAAATTATTTTTCACGGTGTGTAAACACTTTATTGTCAAACTGTATGTAGTTGAAATTTGGTAGACGGACTTTTTGTTTTGCCAAGAACGTTTACTAAAATACGCATTTTTTATTCAATTACATTTAGTTAAGTTCACTTGCATTAGCAGACAATTTCGTTGGGTAATATTTGAAAAAAAAATTCGTTGAACGATGATTAATTTTAAATTCTTGTCAAACACCTAGTCAAATCTAATCAAACCAAATCACAAACAAACTCGATGGTGTAGAGGTCAAAGTGTACGAATACGATTAGTAGGGAGACAGGTTTAAGTCCCTAGGGTTTCCTTTTTTTTTAATATTAAGCTTCTTTTAATTTCCTTTTTTTTCATAATTCCCATGATTTAATTTATTTATTTAAGTACTAAGGATACCAATATATTGGTATTATGGTATTTTCAGGAGCTGTGAATTCTAACTGTACTGAATGTTGCGGATGTTAAAGGATGATGTTAAAATTTTAAACACAGTAATAGTAGTAGATTTACTTACCTATCATTGTTCCGACAATTAGAGCCACCCCACTGAAGAGCCCCAGCCTGAAAAATAAGATAATTAAAGTAATAAATACTTAATTTTTAAAAAGATTTTAAATAGTTTTCAAAAGCGCACTTGCAAGACGATTAGGTGAACTCGACTAAACTTTCTTTTAAGATTTAATTATACTGCCGGGTACAAAGTTATGTCCGTCTGTCCGTCTGTATGAACACCTGGATCTTAGAGACTATAAGAGCTACAGCCACCAAACTTGGCATGTATATCCTTCTATGCTGCACGCAGTAGAAGTTTATTTTCGTCTTTTGTCACGCCCCCAACGACCCGCAAATTGTAAAAAACGATTTCACAATTCCTATAACTCGAAAAGTATTCAAGATATCGTTATGGAATTCACACAGTATGTGCATGGTATCACTTTATGTGTCCTGACCGACTTTGGTTCGGATCGGGCAGCTATATAGTCGCCATATCATAAAAGGTTAATAATGTGTTATTGTATTAATACTTTGTTGTGTTTAAGATATTGCAATTAAGCTCACACAGTATGTGTAAGGAAGTAATATACATATACTGACTTACTAAATCTGTTTTTTATGCTAACTCACAGAGTATGAAATTCAAAAAAATCAAAAAATTTTAATAGGAATCGGATGACTATATCATATATTTTCTATATGATAAAAATTAAAAAATTTACTAAATTTGTATTTCTTTCCAACTTTCTCCTAACCAAACTTACACAGTAGGTGCAAAATATTTTTTTTAATTTTCTGACCAATTATATCAAAATGTAATTATTTATAAAATTTTAAAAGTTGGAATTACCGAGCCTTTTCTTATAAATATGTGATTAATATGTAAAGTTTATTAGTTGATAAGACATCACACATTGAGTACTTAATTTTGCTCTAGAATACGACGCAGTATCTTACAGTCGGCTCGCTCGACTGTAGCCGTTCGTACTAGTTTATTATCTTTTATGAGTTTTTGGACGCGGTGCCAAAAATCTATTGTCATTTTCAGTGACAGTGGAATTTGGAATTAAGGGACATATTGGGTTTGTTAAAAGTATGCAACAGGCAGAAGGAGGCGTTGCTGACCTCATAAAGTATAATTTTTCTGGATCATATGAGTCGATTTAGAAATGTCCATCTGTTCGTATGACCAAACACATCTTAGAGATGGTAAGAGCTACATGTGTTTTAGCGAATATCTCAGTAGCTACGGTACCTAATGGCACTAATTTTTGTATACAGGTTTTTAGATGCAGTATAAAGACATTTTCATTATAATCTCGTCGATGCCAAGCCTCGTTGCCATAAGAGTATGTACATAAGTAAGTAGCAGACGGAAGTGGTCGTAAGAGGCATGATATAGTATAAAGTCTGAACCAGCATTTTAAGCTGAGTCGAGATTGTCTTGTTTGTATGAATAAACAGATGTCAGGGATTTTAAGAGCTACAAGCCCAAAATTAGTCAGTGTGGACCAGAGAACTGCAACGGGTATACTCGAGTATGATTGTTCACTTCTACAGAAATCAAATCAAATCAAGTATAGTAGCTCTACATTATCAATCAAGTTTCGTTCGAGTAACAAGTGAGCGTCATAGTATGATTTTAATTTGAGCGTAAATGTTGTGCACAAGTGTATGTATGTATGTAAGGATACACATATGTATGTGGCAGGCAAACGTTTAACTCACAATAATCTTACGCTCACAGACTAAGTAGCGCGACGCTCACAGAGCGGGCATCGAACGCTCAAATTTCATTCACAGAGCGAGTGTCGCGGCACCCGTTCTGTGAGCGTGTCGTACGCTCAGCTCACAGAAAAATCAAATCACAATCGAGTGTTTGCAACTTACGCTCAGAGTAAGGTGCGAGTGTTGCCTTTTTTATTCACGAGTAGTGATTGAAGCACAAACTTTCAGAGCGAGTATAAATCATGAATTAATTATTTAAGTGAAGTAACTCTGAGCGTTTAAGGCGAATGATAATAAATTGTATAACTAAAAATTTTGTAAAAGTAGTTAATCTAATTGCAATCACACTGATATACTTTAATTGGTCATATACTATTTCATTAAATGGAGTTATACAACAACCCTTTTCTTATATACATTAAAATATATTGAATGTCACGAAGTAAAAAATTTATAGATATGTACTTTATAGGCAACCAATTTCAAACTGGTTCTTACCTTCTCTCGAGGTGAACAGTGTCGTTCTGCGTTGAGCCATTCCTCTCCATCGACTTCCGCATCCGCCCGGTCCCTGATGAGTCGGTCTCTGTCGCTTCGGGCCCTTCTGCTCCAAGAGTCCCATTGGTACACATTGACCCGTTGTGCGTTGCTTTTGTTGGCACATTATGTCCTAATAGATACCGTAAGAGAGTGCCCATGATAAAGCAAATAACAAAATAATGGCATTAAATAATATGATATATAATATGATATATAACGAGATAATATATATTATATATATATTTAGAGCCCCCGGTACTAAAGTTTAGCTTTCAACTTTAAAACTTTATTTCAACCCAGATTCTGAATGAACATTTATATAAAAAACGAATAAAATGTTACACATGGACAGTTATTTTTAACTGTATTTCCCCAATTTATATATGTATATTTTAATTAAATACCGAGTACCAAACACTCGAAAAGATATTTAATTAATTTAAAACTTAAAATTGACTAATTAAATTACAGTTGTAATAGTAAAATTAATAAACAATTTTAGAATTCCTAGCTGGCGGAAAAGAAACATAAAGGTCTAACGTTTGATGAAAACGCTTGGGGAAAATTTATAAAAACCCAATTAGGTTAGAAGATTAATTATGATGATAGTTTAAATCAGCTAAGTGTACAAAAATGGAAGATTTTATACTATCCAAAAAGTCATTGAAATCGATCTGTACAGATTGTTATGTAAAGATCAATTAGAGTTACAATGCTCGAAAGACAAAGGCACTACGACAGTTTAATATAAAAACAGAATATACAGGTGTACGTTATGTCCATATATCGTTTTCTAACGAAATATCGAAATTCTACATACACATAAAAGTTTAAATATTTTAAATTTTTTCAAATTATTTAATGTGGATGGAAGTCAGCACTAATGACGAGAGCAAAAGCCAAAAACTCAAGCGCAGTGTAATATGCTTGCGGTCGGCACTATTATACATATGTCATCAAAGCGATCGTCTGGTCTGTTCACAATGGGTGATATCTTATTTGAAAGGTATTTTAGGTATACTAGTTTCAGTACTGTGTATTCAGATTTTGAATCAGTTAAGTAGTTTTCGAGATATTTGCATTTTAATTTAGTTTTTAAAGCGATGCAGAGGCTTATATTGTTTTTGTCACGAAGTTTGTAACACATTAAAAAGGCGTGGCAGACCCCATGAAGTATATATATTCTTGATCAGCATCAATCGCCGAGTCGATATAGCTATGTCCGTATTAACAAACAGGACTCAGAGATGGTAAGAGCTGCAAACTTCATTTTAATCAGTATCGACCACATATTTAGTCACTAGGAACACTAAAGTTTTGTAACATGTTTTTTTTGCAACAAAGAATATCAAGCGATTATAAAAATTGAAATAAGATCGGATCATAATCAAGAAAGTGTTATTACTTAAAAAAAGATCTTTTACAGCAAAAGGACTTCCATAGTTCATAGCATTGAGCTTTTGAAAAGTGAAAAGGAAATCATGTGTACGAGCGTGAAAGACATACAGACATGTGTGCATGTTTAGTTTTTACAGCGGTAATTTCGATTTAAACTTATATAATTAGAAATAAAAGTCAGAGAGTATTACACGGTCGGCCCTTCTTGTTTTATTTAATAATTGTAATATTTTTCGTCACAAAATCTACAAATATCATTTATTTTGAAAGTTGAATGTGTACTTTCGTCACTACTTAAATACCTCGTTAAGGGGTTTTTTATACGCCTGTTCAATTCGCAACTTGTGATATTTAATTTGATCGCAATTATCAGATCGCAATTGGATATATTGAAACTGACAGGCAAAATTACATATAAATAATTCCGTTCAAAAGTGTTTTTGTTTAAATATAGGCTTTTAAATATCTACGTATGTAGATATGTACATTTGTATGAGCAGAAATTTGTTTAGCACAACGTAGAAGTCAAATTAACTGCAGTAAACTATGTCTTTAAAGTGATGGGTCAGTTTATATACATATGTATGTACATATATACTATATTAATTTTCTTAATATTTATTAAAAAAAGCAAAAAATGTTTCGCCACAAGATTTTTATCAGAACTTTAGATGTCTAATTATAGAATTGTACAATTTTAAACATAATCCCTCCGATCGTTTCTACAAAAATTTATATATTTAATTTAAAGTAAAACTATTGTATATACATATGTATGTATGTAGCTCTTCCGTGGCTAATTTATGGTCAAATCATAGGTCGATATTGGCATCTATATATAGAATGTAGGCGTTTTCAGACACACATTTTTCCACCCACCTCTATTATCTGTTGAATTATTTTTGCATACACTTTTTTGCAAGCAAAATAATTGTGAAATGTTATCGCGCATGGCATGGACGGATAATAAATATCAAAGTTATTTCGCAGTGAGTTTTAGGTCCAAAAGAAACCGACCGAATACGAATCAGAATGGGAAGCGTGCTGATCGCGCAAATAATTGCTGGCAACTGTTTGAACAGTGAGCCAACACTACATAAAATACCCAATGATAGGCCAGCAATAAGACTCGTGTCGGCGGCCGAAGATGTCACGAATGAAAAGACAACGGGATTCTGTTTTCTCTTGTGCTCTCTAAGATCCTATTTGCGTCGATGTACGTGACACGAATATAGATAATTATATGTATGTAATTTGTGTACGTTTATTGCCCTCGTTTTTTATACCCTCTGAGGGGTATATTGGGTTTGTAAAAAGTATGTAACAAACAGAAGGAGGCGAGGCAGACCCCATAAAGTATATATATTCTTGATCAGCATCAACAGCCAAGTCGATATAGCCATGTCCATCTGTCCGTGTGAATAAACAGATCTCAGAGATGGTAAGAGCTACAATATCCGTTTTTATCAGTATTGACTACATATTTAGTCAGTCAATCCAAAAATATTTTTTTTGTTGATGCCACACCTCATTCGCACACAATAATCGAAAAACCAGACATACCTCGGAAAAAATACATGTTTTTGGCAAACATCTCAGTTAGTATAACAGCTGGGGACACTAATTTTGGCATGCAGGTTTCTAGATGCAATTTAAAGATAATGCCATCAACATTTTTTGGATGCCACGCCCCCTTCCCCCGAATAAATCACAATTCCGTTGAAATTTTGCATGCTGCCGACTCACTTATTTCTTAACGTATAGTTTTGTAACTTATCGTATTCTTGGAGACAAATAATATCAAAAGATCCTGAAAATTGCATCAAAATCGGACTATAATCAAGCACCGAAAACAAAATAAACGAAAATAATAACGAACAAGAAAGAAACTGTCAGTCGGGCATGCCGACCGTGAAATACCCTCTGAGCTTCGTTTTTAATTATATGAGTTTAAATTGGAGTAGCTGCTGCAAGAACTTAACATGCACACATATTTGTATGTCTGTCTCGCTCGAACGTTTTTCGTTTTCGTTGCTTGTGTGCACAGCTCAGTGCAATGCACGTGGTTATGCCTCGCCTGAAAGTATCGATTTTCGTTCTTTGAGAAACTTTTTTAATTATAGTCCGATTTTGATGCAATTTTCACAATCGTTTGATATTATTTGTCTGCAGGTATATACTAAGTAACCACACTATAAGTTAATAAATAAGTGAGCCAGCGGCATGCAAAGTTACAACGCAATTGTGGGCGAAGGGGGCGTGGCATCTAATAAATTTTAATGGCATTATATTTATATTGCAAACAGCAACCTGCATGCCAAAATAGGTATTATAGTTACCAAGACATTCGCAAAAAACATGTATTTTTTCCGAGGTATGTCTGGTTTTTCGCTTATTGTGGGCGAATGGGGCGTGGCATCAAAAAAAGGAAACAAACTTGTATTGAGTGACTAAATATGTGATCGATACTGACTAAAACGGATATTGTATCTCTTACCATCTCTGAGATCCTTTCGTTCATACGGACAGACAGACAGACGGACAGGGGGACAGACGGACATGGCTATATCGACTCGGCTGTTGATGCTGATCAAGAATATATATACTTTATGGGGTCTGCCACGCCTCCTTCTGTTTGTTACATACAAATCGACTCTGACAAACCCAATATACCCCTCAGAGGGTATAAAAACATAGTGCGAGCGACACAGGCATATGAATATGCGTGCATGTTAAGTTCTTGCAACAGTTACTCCAATTTGAGCCCACATAATTGGAAAAGAAGCTCAGAGGGTATTACACGGCCGGCATGCCCGACTGAAATTTTCTTTCTTGTTATACCCTCTATAGAGGGTATATTATGTTTGTTCAAGAGAAGGAGGCAGGGCAGACCCCATAAAGTCTATACATATATATATTTTTGAACATAATCACAAGCCGAATCGAAATAGCCATGACCGCCTGCTGTCCATAAGAAAGAGCTGAACCCACAATTGTAAGAGGTACTTGTGCTAAATTGGTACTTTTGTTTCAGTTTTTATTGTTTGTGTTAGTCTTTCTAACATTTTATACAATTTTTAGCTATATTTGTGACTGTCAAAAATATGTTTTAGCTATATATGAACATACATATTGTACATAAAGTGTAGGTGAGTTAACTATATATTTAATAATTTTTATCAATACTTCATACACTTATCTTCATACAAAATATAAAAAATCTGAATTTTCAATCCCAACTTTTTTATTTTTTTTAAGAAAAAAATATTACTTTTAGAGGTGCAACGAATAATTGGACAAGCCAAAATTAACTGGAAAAAACTTCTTAAGCTTGCGTTTTTTTTTTGCCTAGTTCGTTACTTTTTGGAATTGGCATTATGAATAATTTTGTTTGAGTAACAGTATTTTCAATTTACATTTAAAATGGCTCCAAATGCAAAGCAGATATCGGTTTAAATGAGGCAGTTCATTTTAAAGCAAAATTTTCACGGAAAAACCTTTAGGAAGATATCAGAATTGGTAGAAAGGAGCAAATCAACTGTCCACGAAATCATAAAGAAGGGCAGGGAGAGCTTTCAGACTCCAAAAAAGAGCGTGCGATTGTGAGTGATATCAGAGATGATCCCTATAAAACCGCAAAAGGACTTAAGATGTCCCTTAATAATCGCACTTTAAGGGTACACTATGAGTAACACTATTTACTGCCATGATTACCAGCACATGTTTGACGTTATTTAAATTTTAAGCTTAAACCTGAAATTTCTTTTCCCATCAACACTATGTATGTATGTAAAGTAATAAGTTAACATTGAACCAGCCTAATTAGCTTTATACTAAAATTCGAATTTATTATTAATTTATGGGACGAAGTGCGGCAAGAAAACATAGGACTGTTTTATGCCTTTTGATGTATGTAACAAGCAGAAGGAGGCGGGGCAGATCCCATAAAGTATTTATATTCTTGATCAGCATCAACAGCAACAGTTGATTGAGCCATATCCGTCTGTTCGTCTGTCTGTCCGTCTGCCCGTGCGTCCGTCTGTCTGTCCATATGAATAAACAAATTACAAAGATGGTAAGAGCTACAAGTTCAAAGTTGGACAGTATCGATTACATATTTAGTCAGTCAATACAAGAATCTTTTTTCGGGGATGTCACGCCCCATTCGCCAACAATAAGCGTTAAACTAGACATACCATGGAAAAAATACTTGCTTTTGGTAAATACTATGCAGGTTGCTAGATGCTACGCTCCCTTCCAGCTCACGTAATCCTAACCGTATAGTTTTATATCTTCGCACTGGACAAGAGATGAACAATATCAAACGATCCTAAAAATTTCATTTAAATCGGACTATAATTAAATAGGTTGGTCATACAACAAAAATCATTACTTTCAAACGAAGCATAGCCACGTGTATTGCACTGATCTCTGATACAGCGTTAGCGTCACACAAGCACCAAAAACGAAAAACATTGTGCGAGCGAGATAGGCACACAAATATGTGTGAATGTTAAGTTCTTGCAGCGCGCTGCGGTTACTGCAACTTGAACTCATACATATGATTGGAAATGAAACTCAGAGGGTATTACACGGTTGGGATAGTCGACTGAATTTCTTACTTGTTTATTTCTCTGTTTACCAAATTTAGTCAATTAAGCTCTTATAATTTCTGCTTTAAAATAGTTGGTGTTAAACTGGATTACAAATAGAGAAAAAAATATACTCACAAATATTGTAAGGCCCAATATGCACGGTTCTTATCGTGATTGTCGTAAGCGACTATTTGACGGTTCGTTTTCGAGCCTCTGTATTTACAACAACATTCGAACCAGAGAACTGCAACGATTAACGAGTATTCAATCAGATCACAATATTGAAGTATACTCGTGATTTATTCACGTTTCTATAGCGAAAAAAATCATCCCTCATTCAATTGACTATTCATAATTTATCCTCGTTCTGAAAGTTTGTGTTCCAATCACTAATCGTGATAGAGCAAAACAATACTTCCACCTTAATCGTGAGCGGAAGCTGCAAATACTCAATTGTGATTTAATTTTTCTGTGAGCTGAGAACGGGTGCTAGCCGTTCGTTTATGATTTTTCTGACAATCACTTTGTGAGCGCCGAAAACCAATGCTCATTTTCCGATCATACCTGAACATAATTTACGTTCACACTCCGATCGAGTGTCTGTTATTTATGTGATACTCGATTTTTTGTGAACAAAATTTAGGCTCACATTAAAGTCATACTATGACGCTCACTTGTTACTTAAACGATACTCGATTGAAAATGTAGAGCTACTATACTCGAATTGATTTGATTTTTTGTAGAAGTGAACTATCTTACTCGAGTATACCTGTTGCAGCTCTCTGGTACATACTTCTACATACATCTCAGACAACTCATAGGCTTCAGCATTTAGATCAAAATCTTTTCAAAATTTTCAACTGATATTTTGACTTGACTTTCTATGAGATCGTCCACTTCCATTTTCAGTGTCAACAACGGCATACATTTCGGCATTTGGTTGGTTAAATCTGTGGCAGCCACTATAATTCCATTCCGTTCCTCAAACTTTGCGTTATCACTGTCGCTTTCCTCGTTCTGTTCTTTTATTTTATGCTTTGCTTTCGTACGCTTCGTTTTCGGCATATTTTTTTTATGTATCTATGACTTAGATTAAGTGTTTTAAAACTTTCATATTATAAGTTGGTGATTCGACGGAGGCGGTGCCTTAAGGTAAGTTTATCAGTTCTTATGGAAGGCTTATCGAACATATTTTATAGAAAAGATCCCTTGCAATATGTGTTAAGTTGTGCGAGGAATAATAATTAAAAAATAAACACAAAAAAAACAATTGCAATTACAACTACAAGATTAGTAACCGTGATAATTATTTCGATCGAGCGACTAAAACGCTGGTTAGCTGCTTTAAACATGCCAACAGCCCGCACAAAGCCAGAATTGGCAATTCGTTTAAACACTGTACATGTTAAAACTCGGAGTCTATTACCCTCATCAAATCATGATCAAGATATAAATAACAAAGTCAACGAAATAGTGAAAACTGAGATTAGAACAAAAGAAAATGCAGATAAGTCAAAAAATATAACTGTTATAAGTCGAAAAATGTGAAGAAAATCAAATAGATAATTTTCAAATGGACATGCTAAATATAATTCATGTTGATACGGAACAAAACGGAATGGAGTACAACATTCAGAGCTGTTTCTGATTTTAACACACACTTATGAACTAAATTTGTTTTTTTTTACTTTCCCACCCCTTTGGGACTTTCCAATAGCTCTACTGGATTTGATATGACCCCAATAATCTGTGGAGGATGTTCCGGTGGGTTTGGCGGCCATTTTAATCAGAGTTGTTAAAACAACATTTATAAATAGTTGACTACAAAACCAGATTGATAATTAAAATTTTAGTGCATAATTGTTATATAAATATAAAAAGACCTGAAAACCCGTTTATTAAATACGAAATTAGATTAAATATTGAAAAGTCGAAGCCGTTTAGCTTTGTGCCACGGCAATTATCATATTCTAAAAAGGAAAAATTACAAACAAAGAAGGAATTATCAGACCCAGCGAATCAGAATACGCGTCTCCAATAGTTTTAGTTAAAAAGAAAACGACAGACTTGAGATTATGTATAGATTTTAGAACACTAAACAAGATCATGATCAAAGATAGATTGGTCAACAAAACTGTTTGTAAACGAAGAATCAGTTAAGTTTCAGTTTTCAAAGATTCATGAATAAAGTTTTCGAGGATATCTTCAGAAGCAATAAATGTAGTCGTGTGGATGACATTATGGTAGCCAGCTCAAACATGAATGAACATTTGGAAACATTGGGGTCAGTTTTTTAAAGATTAGTTCAGATAAGGTTGGAACTGTGACTGGACAAGTGCGACTTCTTACAAACAAACAAAAATATTTCGGTTATTTGATATCGAAGTATGAAACTAAGGCAGACGACAAAGGATTGAACGAAATTTTCCAATGCCAAATAATCCTCAGACAGTAAAAAGTTTTCTCGGATTATGCTTTTATTTCCGCAGATTTATGAAAGATTTTTCATTAATTTCAAAACCGTTATATGACCTCTTAAAAAAGACAGAGAATTTAGATTTGGAGAACAATATTGGAATGCTTTCTAAAGCTCAAAGAAAAGTGGAAACAAGTTCCAATTTTATCGAAGACGACCAAAGGAATGATATAGAGCTTCATTGCCACGCAAGCGCTCTAGGTTTCGGACAGTTTTGTTTCAGAAGAAAAGCGATGGAAATTATTTTTTAAAACGAACCACGGACGTAGATTCACGATATCACAGTTTCTAATTAGAAATTTTCTGCGCGCTTCAGAGGCTTAGAATTTATTTACAGGGAAAAAACTTTAAAATAATTACGAATTGCAATTTTCTTACCCTCACACTAAATAGAATAGAGTTACATCCTAGAATAGTGAGATGGGCTTTAGAAATACAAGAATATGATTACGAACTAATGCATAGATCAAGAAGGCGTATGCAATATGTGAAAGCACTAAGCCGCTGTACCAATGTAATAGTAATTCAAATCAACAGTTTTGAAGACAATCTTATTATTTGTCAAGCAAAAGATGCCAAAATAAGAAAGATAAAACATTAGTTGGAAAAAACGGAGCACAAGCTTTTTGAACTAGGAAACGGAATAATGTATAGGAAGTCCAACGATAATATATTACTATATTATGTACTAAGAGAAATGAAGGATCATGTTCTACACAAATACCACGATGAATTAGAAAATTGCTTAAGATGCGTATTCACCGAAGAGTCGAAAAGGAGAGGGATTTTTAAACAGCATCCCAAAAGGGCACATGCTTTTACAAACTATACATATCGACCACATTGGACCGGGTAGTAGAAGTATAAACAGTCCACCGAAGCATGAGACATCGATCGCCAAATTAACCGAACTAGAAACTAGGTTATAAAGGGACAAAATAATCGAGAATGAAAAGCACGCATTAAACAATACCTTGCACAGGAGAATCACGCAATACCCTAGTAAAATGCTACTCAGAATAGATCAGAGGGGAGCAGTTTTAGACGAACTTGGAGAAAAATTAGAAAAAGGAGCTGTAACTCTCTTTGAGTGCATTTGAAGAGACGAACGTTTGAGAAAGTTCGACGGGTTAGTTCTCGACCAGATGTGAGACAGAGAAGATCGCATGCGATATGTATTAAAATGTGCAAGAAATAGTAATTATAGAATAAACAACAAGAAAGAAAATGTCAGTCGGGCATGCCGACCGTGTAATACCCTCTGAGCTTCGTTTCCAATTATATGAGTTCAAATTGGAGTAGCTGCTGCAAGAACTTAACATGCACACCAGATAACTGCAACAAGTATTGAATTTTTAATCTGATTCGAATATTGATCTATACCCGTTGTGACTTATTCACATTTCTTACTCGGAGGGTAAGCTGCTAACACTTTATTGTGATTTGATTTTTCTGTGAGCTGAGCGTACGATACGCTCACAGAACAAGTGCTACTCATTCAGTGAGCCTTCAAAAAGCGGTTGCTACTTATTCAGTGAGCGCTAAAATAGCGGGTGCCACTCATTCAGTGATCGTACATTGACCCCGTGACACTTGTTCTGGCATCCAATAAATTTTGATGGCATTGTCTTTATATTGCAAATAGAAACCTGCGTGCCAAAATTTGTGTCCCTAGGTGTTATAGTTACCGAGATATTCGCCAAAAACCTGTATTTTTTACGAGGTATGTCTGGTTTTTCGCTAATTGTGGGCGAATGGGGCGTGGCATCAAAAAAAAGGAAACAAACTTGTATTGACTGACTAAATATGTGGTCGATACTGACCAAGTTTGAGCTTGTAGCTCTTACCATTTCTGAGATCTGTTTGTTCATACGGACAGACAGACGGACGGACATGGCTATATCGACTCGGCTGTTGATGCTGATCAAGAATATATATACTTTATGGGGTCTGCCACGCCTCCTTCTGCCTGTTACATACAAATCGACTCTGACAAACCCAATATACCCCTCAGAGGGTATAAAAAACGATTCTATTTCTTGTGCTGTCCGAGATAAATACATTCGATCTTCAATATGCGAACGATAGAGACTTGACAGATGCATTAACTGAACTTAACTTGGGGGGTATCGACAGCAGGGAACAACCCAGCCTGCTCTTGCCACCGGGCACCATCACACCGGTAACCAGAGGCTATTTCACATTGCCACAGGGATCCCAGAAGAGGTATCTAAAGGAGCAAGGGCAACCCCTACTTCTTTGACCCTGAAGAACAGGCCTATTTCGCTAGCGCCGAGTGTGAGGGAGCTACGGACCTTTATGACCAGCAACCCGAAGAGAACGAACAGAAAAGTGAGTCGACTCCTGTAGACGCTTCGGATGTTCATTTTTTACATTAAATGGGTCATCGCTGCCATACTTCCAATGCATCATGGATGATGGCACCAAGCTCAACTTTCTCACAGACACAGGATCAAACCAAAACTATATACAACCAAAATAAGTTCCACACCCAAAAAAGAACGAAGAGAATTTTTTCGCAAATTCTGTGGGGGACAAACTCCAATACACACCATACCTTCCTCGCTCTGCTCAATAGCAGAGATAGACCTATCAAATTTTTCCTTCTGCCCACACTAAAGACCTTTCACGGCATCCTAGGAAACGACTAAATGCAGTTATCAACGTGAAAAACAACACACTAACGCAAGACGGAAATTACAGCATCCGAATGAAACAACTAGTAACATAGTCCGTAAATAACATAAAGCTCAAAATGGAGCATATGTCAAATAATCAAAAAATCTCATAAATTCACTCACAAGAAAGCACTCGAATCTATTTGCGGACCCAGACCAAAGACTAACATACACGACCAGAGGGTTAGGGAAAATAAGGACATCATCAGATGCACCTATGTATAGCAAACACTACCCGTATCCGGCCTCCCGAAGGCCCGAGGTAGAAAAACAGATGGGACAATTGCTGCAAGACGGCATAATACGACCTTCACGGTCACCATACAACGTGCCTGCATGGATAATTCCAAAACAAAAAAAAAAAACACGCATCCGGAGAAAAAAGGTATAGGATGGTCATAGATTATCGAAAACTCAACTCCGTAACCATTTTGTATAGGTACCCTATCCCCCAGATTGGAGAAATAATCGCACAATTAGGCGACAATAAATACTTTTCCGTACTAGATCTCAAAAACGGGTTTCATCAGATACCGCTTGGAAAGGAGGATATATAAAAAACAAGAAAGAAAATGTCAGTCGGGCATGCCGACCGTGTAATACCCTCTGAGCTTCTTTTCCAATTAGATGAGTTCCAATTGGAGTAGCTGCTCCAAGAACTTTACATGCACACATATTTGTATGTCTATCTCGCTCGCACAGTGCAATGCACGTGGCTATGTCTTGCTTGAATGTAACGATTTTCGTTGTTTAAGAAACTTTTTTAATTATAGTCCGATTTTAATGAAACTTCACAATCGTTTGATATTATTTGTCTGCAGGTATATACTAAGTAACAACACTATACGTTAAGAAATAAGTAAGCCAGCCGCATGCAAAGTTACAACGCAATTGTGGTGTCCCTAGGTATTATAGTTACCGAGATATTCGCAAAAAACATGTATTTTTTCCGAGGTATGTCTAGTTTTTCGCTTATTGTGGGCGAATGGGGCGTTGCATCAAAAAAAGGAAACAAACTTGTATTGACTGACTAAATATGTGGTCGATACTGACTAAAACGGATATTGTAGCTCTTACCATCTCCGAGATCTGTTTGTTCATACGGACAGACGGCCAGACGGACAGACGGACATGGCTATATCGACTCGGCTGTTGATGCTGATCAAGAATATATATACTTTATGGGGTCGGAAACGCCTCCTTCTGCCTGTTACATACTTTTCCTCTTCTGACAAACCCAATATACCCCTCAGAGGGTATAAAAACTGCGTTCGCAATCAACGGTAGAAAGTTCGAATTTACCAGATTACCTTTTGGTTTAAAGAACTCACCGTCTATTTTCCAGAGAGCCTTAGACGATATTCAAGAGAACACGTAGGGAAAATCTGCTATGTGTATATTGACGATATTATCGTCTTTAGTCTCCGAAAACGAACACGCCTCGCACTTGGATAGCGTATTCGCCATACTAAAAAAGGCAAATATGAAAGTGCAGATCGACAAGTGCCAGTTCTTTAAAGAAGAGGTAAATTTCTTAGGATTCTGTATTTCACAGAGGGGTGTAAAAACAAACGCTGAAAAAATAAAAGCAATAGAACAATTTCCGGTCCCCAAAACACTAAAGGAACTTCGATCTGTTCTGGGTTTGGCTAGCTATTATAGGAGGTTTATTCGCGACTATGCCAAACTAGCAAAACCACTAACGAACCTATTGCGAGGTGAAAACGGACACCTCTCAAAAAACATTTCAAACAAAACAAAACAAAAATAGACTTAAAAAATGAGGCAATAGATGCATTCGACAAGATCAGACGTACTTTAGAATCACAGGACGTCATATTAGCATACCCAGACTTTGAAAAGGAGTTCAAACTAGCAACCGACGCTTCAAACTTCGCCATAGGTGCCGTCTTTGAACAAGAATCTAGACCAACCATTTTCATTTTCCGTACGCTCTCGAAGACCGAAGAACACTATGTAGCAAATGAGAAAGAAATGCTAGCAATAGTATGGGCACTTTAGAGCCTACAAATGCACCTTGACGGTACCGCCAAGGTGATAATATACACAGATCACCGACTATTGCCTTTTGCTCTCAGCTCGAAAAATCATAATGGGAAACTGAAAAGAGGGAAAAGCTACTTAGAGGAATACAACCACGAGATTCTTTCCAGCAAATCCCCAAATAAAAAGCACAACGGTAACAATTCATAGCGATGAAAGTTCTTCGCATAACTTGATACCGGTTGAAGTTGTCCCCAGCTATTTCTACTTATATCAGACGAAGAGGGGAGTCATTCCAGGTCCCTTTCCCTACTTTTCATAAGCACATAATAAAAAAGAAATCATACTCTGAGGGAGATCTAGTTCAAACTAGATCAAAAAAACCCCAAGACCCAAAAATCGTGAACGGAATCTTTACTTTCGAACACGTAATAGACAAAATCCAAAACATCTACCCATAGCACTTTAGTAACTACAAAGGTACACGCAAAGACAAGTCATGGACGTAAATTCAGAGAGCGAACAAGATAAAATAGTAGTTTCCGAACATACATTCGGTATGCCCGAGCTGATTGTAATGGACAACGAAAAGGCTCTAAATTCAGCAGCTACAGGCAAAAGTCTACACGACAATGGCCAAGTTGAAAGATTCCACTTGACACTGACTGAGATAATAAGATGCCTTAAGCTAGACAAGAGCACGCTTGAATTCGAGGAACTACTCTTCAAAGCAGTTGAAGAGTACAGGCTGTTAGGAACAAAATTAGCGAAAAAGTTGCAAAAAAACAGAATACTGACTTAGAATATCACAATCAGAAAATAACTCAATAAAAAATATAATGTAGGGAAGGCAGTTTATGTCAGGATAGATAACAGCCTAGGGTCGACAATAACACCAAGATATAAAAAGAAAATAGTCCAAAAATATAGGAACACAATAAAAACACGTTCAGGGAAAATCGTACATAAAAATAACATTAAGATATAATATCTATTCGCAGGTTACTGGTACTTCCGACTTTTTTCGGACTGGCTACCATACTAGACTACACTCACTCCCAATTCATTCCTATAAAAGCGAGACTTTCATAATTATCCACGTGTTCAAAATCGAAGAAAACGAATTCGCGTTCGGTGATATATCGAACAGATTAAGCAAAGTTAACAAAGCACATTCACTTTCCCCTTTTCTGAAATTCGAAATCATGAAATCGGAATCAGACCTCAAAAGACTTAAACCTTTCAAAAGGAAAACAAGAGCATTAGATGCTTTGGAAACAGCATGAAAATGATTGGCCGGTTCACCGGACCACCACGACAAAGAAATTATAATTAATAAAATAAACGAAATACTCGAAAATAACAACAGACAGTTAATAATAAATAAGGTACTCAATGACAGAATTAAACAATTAAGCTTAATAACTAACAATATTATAAAGGCCACGTCGGAAAATAAAATTCATGCCATAGATTGAGCAAAGACAGATACTATAAATCCTATTATATTATCAGAATACGAAATTGAACAAATCGAAAAATTATTCAATGCGGAAATTAATTTTATAAACGTAGGAGAATTACTAGGCAGAAGCCGGTTGTACATTATCAGCATAGCTTTAATTGCCAACGAAATCTGTATCCATACACTATTAAAGTCAATAAAAATGGGCAAAATAATATACGACATAAAGTACACTAAATTGCGAAATTCAGTTTTCCAAAAATGTATGACTTTGGTACTAAATAAAGAGCTTTTAATTGAACGAAAAGGGATGCAAAATCCCAGTATTCAGTTTTGCTTTTTTTCATGCATCAAGCTGAGCAAACAAATTCAAAGACAAAGCTTAGTAACGGGAAAAACGTAACAGTACTTCTTTAGGGTACGCTTGATAATTACAAGAACTCGCGAGTCGCGACATGTACAGATGTATGTATGTATGTATCAGAGAACTGCAACGGTGTTACTTTTTTGCACCCTAATCACACCCACTAAAATTTGAGTCCCGGTGTCACTCACACTCAGCCAAGAAAATAGATGCCAACCTGCGACCTTCTGCACACCGAGCGGTGACTCTACCATCATGACCACGGCGAAATCTGCAAGCCAGCCGTCTTATTACGTATACATACGCTTATTAGTAAAGATTGTCCCTTATGTTTGAGATTTCAGAGCACAAGCGACACAGGCTGTGCTCAACGTTTGACTGTATGAAAGAGACTGAGGCGCAGGGATGCCAACTCAAGACTTGAAAATTACGTTATCTGGCTACAAAATCTACGTGCTTTTGCGTAGCACAATTTTGCTGAAAAACGTAAATCTACGTACTTTTTTTTAATTTAAAAACAATAAAAAAAATTAATAAAACAATAAATTTTTATATTAACTGTCTTTGTACTTAATTGTTATTAATTTCTTTTGACGTTTTAAAAACAAAAGTTTTACAAAAATGTATACATGTTTTTATACCCTCTGAGGGGTATATTGGGTTTGTCAGAAGTATGTAACAGGCAGAAGGAGGCATTTCCGACCCCATAAAGTATATATATTCTTGATCAGCATCAACAGCCGAGTCGATATAGCCATGTCCGTCTGTCCGTCTGTCTGTCCGTATGAACAAACAGATCTCAGAGATGGTAAGAGCTACAATATCCGTTTTAGTCAGTATCGACCACATATTTAGTCAGTCAATACAAGTTTGTTTCCTTTTTTCGATGCCACGCCCCATTCGCCCACAATAAGCGAAAAACTAGACATACCTCGGAAAAAATACACGTTTTTTGCGAATATCTCGGTAACTATAACACCTAGGGACACCAATTTTGGCATGCAGGTTGCTATTTGTAATATAAATATAATGCCATCAAAATTTATTGGATGCCACGCCCCCTTCGCCCACAATTGCGTTGAAACTTTGAATGCTTCTGGCTCACTTATTTCTTAACGTATACTTTTGTAACTTGGTTTATAATTAGAAACAAATAATATCAAACTATTGTGAAAATTGCATCAAAATCGGACTATAATTAAAAAAGTTTCTTAAACAACGAAAATCGTTACATTCAAGCAAGGCATAACCACGTGCAGTGCACTGAGCTGTGCACACAAGCAACGAAAACGAAAAGCGTGTGAGCGAGATAGACATAGAAATATGTGTGCATGTTAAGTTCTTGCAGCAGCTATGTTACTCCAATTTAAACTCATCTAATTGGAAACGAAGCTCAGAGGGTATTACACGGTCGGCATGCCCGACTGACAATTTCTTTCTTGTTAATAAAGTATTTTAGGTGGTTGTCAGAAGGCTCTAAGTTTTCCTTTAGCCCACTTTTTGTGTGAAGTAAACCTATTAAAGTGTCCGTTTCTAACTTATTTCTATTATTAGTTTTAATTAAATTTATTTCAGAAAACAGTCGCTCAACATTAGCCCTGCTACATGGCAAAATAAGCAAATTTTGAGTAAACTCCGAAAGGATCAGAAACATCTGGGTTGAATTTCCCTTTTTCATTTTTGAAATATAACGCCAAAACACCAATAAACAATTTAATTTTATTTATATAATTTATATTATATTGATATTAACCATGAATGTTAGTTCTTAAGTATTTTGCAATTTTGTTTTAAAGTTTTAGTCTCATTACGCGTAGATCTCATTTAATATACGGAGATCTACGTAAAAAGACGGAGGGTTGGCATCCCTGCTGAGGTGCGACTGAATCGCGTTGCTTTTTGTGGTGAATTACAACATGTGAAGTTGTGTATGCTTTGATTCTGATTTTTTTTTTCAATTGTAAATTGCATGTTATATTATTTATTTTTATTTTATGAATTCCAGCTAGCAGTGCTTCTTTTGAAAGGGCTTTCTTTCAGGCCCGGTTATTAATATTGGAAAAGAAAGCAATTTTACCACAAACAGCTCCATGATAAATTAAATTATAGTTTTAAATTTCAATTTGAAAAAAAAAAAAACATTAAAAGTATATTATTTAGTTATATTACATACGTACACATTTTTATACCCTCTGAGGGGTATATTGGGTTTGTCAGAAGTATGTAACAGGCAGAAGGAGGCGTTTCCGACCCCATAAAGTATATATATTCTTGATCAGCATCAACAGCCGAGTCGATATAGCCATGTCCGTCTGTCTGTCTGTCCGTATGAAGGAAAGGATCTCAGAGATGGTAAGAGCTACAAGTTCAAACTTGGTCAGTATCGATTACATATTTAGTCAGTCAATACAAGTTTGTTTCCTTTTTTTGATGCCACGCCCCATTCGCCCACAATAAGCGAAAAACCAGACATACCTCGGGAAAAATACATGTTTTTGGCAAATATCTCAGTTAATATAATACCTAGGGACTCCAATTTTGGCATGCGGGTTACTAGATGCAATATAAAGATAATGCCATCAACAATTTTCGGATGCCACGCCTCCTTCGCCCACAAAATGCACAACTTCCTTGTAACTTTGCAAGCGGCGGGCTCACTTATTTCTTAACGTATAGTGTTGTTACTTAGTATATATCTGCAGACAAATAATATCAAACGATTGTGAAAATTTCATCAAAATCGGACCATAATTAAAAAAGTTTCTCAAACAACGCAAATCGTTACATTCAAGCAAGGCATAACCACGTGCATTGCACTGAGCTGTGCACACAAGCAACGAAAACGAAAAACGTGCGAGCGAGATAGACATACAAATATGTGTGCATGTTAAGTTCTTGCAGCAGCTACTCAAATTTGAACTCATCTAATTGGAAACGAAGCTCAGAGGGTATTGCACGGTCGGCACGCCCGACTGACAGTTTCTTTCTTGTTACATTTAAATACTGTAAATATTTTTATAATTCACTTTTATCAGCTGAGCAGAACAAAATATTCCAATGTACTCAAGTACTTGCTTCTCTTCTCGGTATTCCAAGAACTAACGAAATATTTAATCGGAACTTGGTATTTGGTTCGCTTCTTGTTATCCTAAAATTATTTAAATTACAAAGAAGAGTAAAAGTAAGACCTAGTTGCTGAAGTTTATAGGTATCTCCTTTTGCGTTTCAAGTGTACTTGTGCAGCCCTTTAGTTAGTATGTACATATGTATGTACATTTGACATCTACTATGTTCGGCGTTTGCTTATCATCTTTACATATTCGAAATTTTGGCTATTAACAATATACAGTTCACATCAATAATACTGAAGGGATGTTTTAGTATGCTTTTATGTGTTGTACATACAAACGTATAAAAATACGTACATATGTATTGCAGTGTATAAACCGTGAGCTCGGGACTTGTTCTTATTTGAATTTGTAGTGTGTTTAATGAATAAGGAATATTTACACATTTTAAGTAATTATTATAATTGCAAATTAGTTTTGATTGTTCAGTCAAAATAAAATTAAACATAATCTTTAATTCAATTATTTTATCACAGTATTTTTTTAATTCAAATCTGAAAATTATAAATCAACCCGTTACTCTCGGCTGTAAGCGCATGCGCATATATATTTTTTTATTTTTACTATTATCTTTTTTGTAATTTTCTTCCTTTAGAAGCTATACTAGAAAGTTAATAAACAAATATTATTAATATTAATTAATAACCGGGAATGGAGTTTAAGCTGACTGCAAAACATGTACTTCCCAAGAGCACTATGCCAAATCGCTTACCTCACCGTATCAGTTTAATTTGATATGAATAATGTAACAGGAAAAAAATTACACTTCTTTACTATATAAGAAAAATTATACTGAAAATTATTATTTTCATATTTGTATAACACTTTTAGTGTAAGAGCAGATATGTATATTAAACTTACCATCTGCATTAATATGATTTGTGTTGTTTGGTGGGACATGCTGATACATGACTTTTTGCGGTTTCCTAATGTCGTCACTTTCATGTCAGTTTAAACACTACAAGAGAATGAAGGAAACCTCGGTAGTCTCTGAGTATTTATATACATATAAGACGCACTGAACGTAACATCGCTGTTGCTGCTACTCCAATAGCTATGACTGTAGTTCCAATTATTTCAAGCTTTCTGTAAACGAAGATTACACACTCCGACACAAACATGTTTAAGCAAAGCAATGTATAAATGCCTACTTTAAATATGTATATTGTATGATACTTTAACAAATAAACTTATTAACTATACAATTTTTACTTAACTAAGTATGCTCTGCCGTAATGATATAGTATTTATTTTTTTACATAACAGCTGACATATATTCATACACACTAAGTATGTGCATAGTATGATTTGAGAATCCGTCGAGTAAGTTCTTATTTTACTATATAATTCAGATACACTACTCTAAATATGTGACCCGAATGATCTAATTATACAAGTTTGTAAGAAAAGCGAATATAATACGAAAACGACTTACATATAGTCGAATTACAAAGTATGTCTATAAAACCATAAACATGTAAAGTTAAATAATATAAATAATTAATTAAAGTAAATTATATTTATAAATTAAATACAAAATTATCAACCATTATTTTTTAAATATTTAAGCAATACACAATAAGGATATATTAAACATAAATTTTTGGTAATAGTTTTTCTTTTAACCACTTATTTACGTAGCTTTTTTAAATCAAATAGTTAAAATTATTATAGGGGAAGTTCCAGTGGGATGCTTGTATGCTTTCACAGTATAACGTAAAGCATTTTTTGTGATTTCTGAAGTAAATATAAAAACTTTCTTTAAAATGTGTGGAAAATATTTAATAAAAAGATCCACATATTAGTGGAATAAACTAAGTATTTCCCATTGCAATAAAAATTAACTTACACATTGTTTAGATCTAATAGCAAACCAAGAATTAAAAACAATTAATTTTTAAAAAACTCGACCATCTTGGGTACAATTTTGTGTTAGTAAAAAGACCAAAGCATTACAAAAATATCTTTACAATTTTAAGTCAATTTGTTGAAATATTTTTTAACTATGCTCCATCATAAAATAAATACGTGTTTAGCAAAAAATGCTATCAAGCGATAGAGGACTCAAAGTGTCTGTGCATTCTTCAACACAATCACAATAAGCAAGTGACAAGCTTATGCAAAAGATAGATAGACGAAGACTGTAGATATATGTATGTATGTATCTACCTTTAAATACGTATAGTAAAATATTAAATTTGTATTTATATATACCTATTTTCTTTAAAGTCAACTGTTAAATCTGCATTCAAAGAATAGCCAATCAGCTTTTCAATGAATTAAATTAATTTGCTTTACAGTGTAAACACGTGCTACAAAAAAGCTTTCTAAGCTTCTCTGTTCATTCTCGAGCTTTATGCATACTCAGCAAATTTTTATTTTTATCGAACAGTTTATCACATAAAGAATAACAGCCAGCCTTTTAGTCCAGATTTCTAATAAAATACCCAACTCATTAAGATCAGGCATAACAAAATCATTTACATTTGAGGGATATGATAAAATTCAAGTAACTTTTAATTGTGCAATAATATTATTGCACTTTTAAAAAAACACTTTCAAAAACATTTTTCAAACAGAAAAAACACAGCGGTGAAAAATTAAAAACAAACGTCAGATATAATGTGGCCCTATGGTACTTTTCCCCTATGGTACTTTTTTTCCAATTCGCTTTAGTAATATGTATCGCAAGAAATCTATATAAGTTTACTTCAAATAATTGGTATTTGTTTAGAAACAGTATTTTTCGTGGTAAACAAATGATACATAATAAACTTAAACAATTTGAACAAGCTAAAACGGAATTTCTTTTAATGTTTTGCTTACAGCTAATTTTGAAGCAATTTGTACTGCTTAATGTAAGGTTATGTACTTTAAATATAAATTACTCGAAAAGTGCACAAAAGAGCAATTTGGGATTAATGGATTAAGTTCATAATTGATTACTCTCTAAATTACGTACAGTAACTTTGCTATCTTTTGCTACTAAAGTTATTTTTTTCCATCAAACTTAAAAGTTTAAAAATGAAAAAAAAAATTTTGGTAATACCCTTTTTATTAACATAAAACAATACATAACATGTACATTTTTGACAACCCATTAACATGAAGTACAACCCAAACAGAATATTTGAAATTGAAATTGAAAAATTATATTTTTTACATTTTAATTAATAGCAACTTTTAATTAATGCAATTTCAGAAAGTGCGCGTCGTAATTAACAGCACTGCTTAAGAGCTGTTATTTTAACAGAGGGCTGCCAACCCGATTTTGTAGTCATGTAACCTAGACAGTTGGAATCACTGATGTCATTTCAATATTTGAAAACAGCGGGCAGCAAGAATTCTAGCTTTTTCAGAAAATTACAAAAAAAAAAACAAATAATAAAACATTGACGATGGCGAAGGATGTATACAAACATAAAGTGCAAGAGATGTATGGCTAAAAAACAAGTAGTTTAGGAATCCCACAGATTTAACTGAGGTGTATTAAAATTTTATTTTTAAGTGCACTATTACTGCAAAATTATGTGTTAAGCGAGCACTCGGTGCTTTAGCTTTTTTTCAGCTGTTTTTCCCAAGGATTCAGCGGTTTTTAGCCGTTTTTTTCGTCGAACTAGCTGTTTTTGCTCGACAAAAATAAAATAAAAAAAAATTAAAATGACATCTCTTTGTCAATTGCCATCTTCAAAATATTAATTTTTATAACTTTAAAACATTACTTATTTTCATATTATCGGGCAAAAGTTCCATAGTGGCGTGGTAGTAATTATATTAAATTTCAGTATTTATCAACTAACTGGTACAGATATAGCACCCGTATTGGCATGCGCTCATTTTTACCCTTATGTCTTCCTCATGAATTTCATTCGTTTTATGGCTTACATTTCCAGAGGCGCAATTTGGACACATTGGGACTATATACACTTCATAGAAAAAAAATCTATCGTTTGAAGGTAGTCTAAATCAGACTTTTTTTTACTTTTCTAAGTTCTATTCCATGAAAGTTAAAAAATGATCGAAATTTAGTGTATTTTTGGAACGTTTCTTGTGTATAGAGTATTCGGTTGGTAATAAAAAATTATGCTGCATATTACTCAAAATTAACACAATTTTCACATGAAATCAAAAGATTCATGATCGGTGGTTCCATTCGCCAAATATTCAATGTGAGAGTAGCAAACTTTCGTTAAAATTCTCATTTTTTATCAATTACTAAAATAAGTTAACATTTTGAGGGGCTGTAGCACCCATAATCTTGGACCCATTTCAAAAATGTTTACTGAGTTTTTCTGTAGTAATATTTCGCAAATATCTTTTTATTAATATAAATTTTGAAAAGTAAATAAATATTTAAACAGCGGTTCTTACTAAATTAAAATGACTCATTATTTTTTTTCTTTTCACTTAATAAAAAATAAACACCATAAAAACGGTGCGTTTTTCTTAGTTTGGTGTAAAGCATTCACTAAAAACAATCGAACACTATCGATAATAACGAGCTACGATAGATGGTTTAGCACCATCGAAAGTTTTCCATCCTTAAAAATGTGATGGGTAAACATAGTTTATTATGGTAAACATGTTCACTTGTTCTTTTTAAGTAATCGAATCAACTCACTCACATTGCTCACTTGTTCACTGTTTATATGTACATACATTGAGCATTAAGCACTACAGGTCGCAACGGAAATAAAATCATATATGTATAGTTAATTAGCAATTAAAAAACAAAATATATACATACACCTTAAAAAAAAAACTTTCATTCCCTTCATTCTTATATTAAATTATCCTTTAATTCCTTGTATTTTTTCAGCGCTAAAACAAAACAAACTTATTGTACAAAAATTTTAAGTCATTAGGTTGCACTAATTTAAAATTTACATACATAATTGATATGCAAAAAAATTAATTGACTTTCATGACTTATAAAAAAAATCTCTTCTAAATGTCGCATTTATTTTATCGTTTCATTCATTAATCGATGTGTGATAAATGAAATAATATCGGTACATGTGTTCTTGACAGCTTTAAATATCGATATAAAATTAATGGTAAATAGCAACTTGGGCATGAAAAAAAAAATATCGCGATAGGATTTTCATCGGTTTTGTGCCAGCTCTATCGTAAAATAAGTTATACAAGTACCAATCTGATTTTTGATTTTAGCTGATTTAACGTGGCTTACAGCTAAATACATACACAATGCCTTTCATGAAGGGACGCGAGCCAATACGGCGTACTCTACAATATTTAAAAAGTGGCACACTGGTTTTAAAGGACACGGTACGCATATTCAATGTTAATTACAATACAAGCGGCAACCACCATGCAGGAGCCAGGTGAAAAACAACTTTATGATCAAAAGGAAATCTTGAAAGCTACGTTTTTTTTTTCCTTTAGAGACTTTGTATTCTGGAACATACCACAAATACAATTTAGGAACCCTGAAGTACAGGTTGTCACACTTAAGAACAAGACGCCGTCACCTTTTGTGCAATGTTATTTTGACGATGGCCGAGATATACTTATTGACATTGATAATCGCAGTCGGGAACAGATTATTGAGCATTTGATCAATGTAGTTGGAAAAACTAGGTTAGGACACATTCGCGTGGGTAAACAAGATATATTCATTCTCATCTCATTTGCAACATTTCTAGAGAGCAACTGGATGCTGAATCGCGCCTGGCTGAAAGCAAAGATAATCCTGCGAACTTTGGGTACGGTTCTGCGAGACATTGCATCTGTGAAATACCGGGACAAGATTCATGCTCTGGGACAACGCCGTTGCCAAACCACATGCGTGGCAAATTTAAATTTGCCCCCAAATAATACACATGTTTATCTTATTAAATTCATAAAGAAAAATTTTAAATTGTTAAATTAATTTAAAGCGTAATTTAAAGTTGAAAAAAAAAATTAACTCAAACTCATCGTCGTTTAGTTTGTGGTCGATGATATGGAGTAGACATTTTGGATTTAGTGTATTTTCCGTGCATCCCGTGGCATTCTTTGTTAAATTGATAACGCTGAATGAATGGCATATTGGGTTCGCATTCAGTAGTGTTTAATTCCAGATTATCATCTTTTTGCCTCTCTAGACTTTTAAGTTTAGCTTCTATGGCCCGAATTGCTTCACTTTTACTGATCTTTTCTTCCCGTCTGCCGCTACCAAGAGCTGGTATTTCAATCCGACGTTTAGGAGTTTGCAATTCGTCCTGTATACAAAAGATAGATGCATTATGATTTTTAGTCAACGCCAAGAGCTATTATCTAGCTGTTTTGGCAGGTGTCAAATTTAAAATAAAGACTAGAGACAGAGTTTTCAAACTTTTGTGAGTGAGTTAACGTTTAAAAACGTATAAATACTTGTGGGATTTCAATTTAGATCTAGATTATATGCAAACAAGAGTATAGGTAACATCTACAATTTTAATAGTCTTAAACGAACAAATCCATCAACAATTCAATGTTAGGCAGCTAAAATTTTAGTTTATACCTTTTTCGTAATATTTGTTTATTATGCAAATAATTGGGCATACTATGTACATACATACATATACATATGTATGTATAAACATCGCTCACAGTTGTTGCAAACCCAAATGATAAAGGTCTAAAAGATCTTGAAATCAAGGTGTTTATAAATGTACAAGAGCTTTACTTACGTATTTGATGTTTTTAGCCAGACGTACAACTATTGAACGACTGCCCACATTAGTTCCATCTAGCTTTGCCAGTGCGTTTGTTGCTCCCTTATTATGGGTAAATGTGACAAAGGCGTATCCGCGCGTCTGTCCGACCATTGGTCCTCCCTTGTGAAACAACATGTCAAACTTTTCAATTGCGCCGCATTTTTGCATAAGTTTGAGAAGTTGAAACCAATAGTTGTCAAACGTACAGTATATACATATTAGCACAATACTTTTCATATAAAAAGTTCGACATTGTTTCAGTTCACAACTTACTCGGTAATACGCGCGTCCAAATTTCCAACCCAAATGCGCCTGTGTTCTTCAGAGCTAGCATTAATTTCCATAGAATTTCCAGCAATACTGTTATATGATGAACTTGAGGAACTAGCCTAGATAAAATAAAAAGTCCAATGGATACTACGTTCATTTAAATAACTGCCTAAACAGTTACTCACAGTGTCCATTGTGTTTTATATATATATGTAGAGAATTTGTAATTTTTGTTTGACTTGCGACAACTAGGGATGGGAATTGTATTTTGACTGAGTGCGATATTATGGTATTATATCGATGCTTGTCGCACAAATATTTGCAGTATACAATAAACCAATATAACGTATCATCGATACGATATTTACTGTTTTAAAAAGATATCAAAACGATATTTAATATATCGCTTTAAAATATCGATATGTCAATATTTTTGATATTTTTCCATGTTTCCCAAAATTGTAGTACTACGCCACATAATAAAAAGAAATAGTCCATTTCAGTCAATCACCTCAAAATATATTTATAAGATTTCACTTTAATATATCAAACATAACAATATTCATAAGATTCCATTTATTTTGATTAAACTTAAATGATATTAACATGTTTCAAATGGTCTTATTCATACATATATATATATGAGATTTAAATTTTTTAAGATTAAGCTTTTAATTTGTAATAATATAATAACTTTGAGTTTAGTCACAAACGACGATTTTCGATGATTGGGCAAAAAAAATATCTCAATATAAATATAGTATTTAAAATAATATATATCGATATATTGATATATTTTCGACAGCCCTAAATCACGCTGTAACTTGGTCAAATTATTGTCAAATTATTGTAAAAAAACATATTATCTTCATTACAGCAAGAAAAAGAACAGTAACATTTCAAAACATACTCTTACATTATTTAAAAAACAAAAAATACACCAATACTTGTGTCAACTAAAGTCTACGTACCCTTACTACTAATATAAATTAAATAACCATGCAGTTGGAAAAACGAATTAAAATTTTAAACTAAGTATCTAGTGGGATATCCCTTCATGATAATAACCTCTTTTTGGCGATTTGGCATTGACATCACTAATTTGTCTATATGTATAATTAGTATCCAGTGCATTTCACTTTTGATGTAACGTCTCTCGCAGAAGGTTTTTACTTGATATATGGTGCTTTCGAATTTTTTTCAAGCATATTCCATACGTGCCCCATCGGATTAATATCTCCGCCGCCGTGTTTAACCGTTTTTATTGTATTTTTCGGTTTGAGCGCTTCTCCACACGCGAAATCGGCCGTCCGAGCCAAAAGTATTATATTTTGACTCATCTGAGATGATTACCTTACCTTACTTTAAGTCAACTGGCTTATCAACATAAGCTTTAGCAAACTCCAAACGCTTTTTCCGATTCACTTAGTTTACATGTGGCTTTTTGCGTGGAGTATATGACCTCAAGTTAAATGTTTTAATAGCCCTACGGACTGTTTTCGGGTGCACATTCACCTGAACATTACGACCTAGCTTTGATGCAATTTGTACTGCGCTAGAAAATGGATCCTTGTCCACCAAATGCTTTATTTGGCGCTTGTCGCGATCGGAAAATGCAGGTGGGCGGCCAGTTCTTTTATTTTTAATGCGCCCTCCGTATTTAAAACGGCCGATTACCGTTTGGATCGCGGATTTGCTTGTGGGCATTATTTTAGATATTTCTGCATACGATTTGTGCTCCGTTGTATGGAGCTGCAAAATTTTTCAACGTTCTTTTACTAGAAAAATAGCATTTTTTGTCCACTTCAACTAAGCACATCAACTATTATGAGATATTGCATTGTTTCACACATGTTTAAAAAACATAGACTTTTGTTGAAGCAAATATGTACTTGAGTTCTTATAAATTTTTAGCAATAATATTCGACTGAAATAAAAATTTATTGTTTTTCTTTTGTAAATTTGTAGAGAATATATTATTTTATAATCCTCAAAATCAAAAAATGTTCAATTTGACAATAATTTGACCAAGTTACAGCGTGATTTGTGCAACAGAATAAAGAGTACGGTGACATTAGTGACACACTACTAGCTCGGCTGAAAAGTTCGTATCGTTTCTATTAGAGGGCGCCAGTAGAATAAAATCTATATCATTTTTGAAGAGTACCAACCTTTTAAAGATATATGTTAAAGTTTCATAGGTGTCAAACTTATAGTTTTTGAGATATAGCATTTTAGGTGAAGCTACTTTTGGTATTTTGAAAAAAATGGATAGTAAGGAATTTCGTGTGTTGATGAAACATTGTTTTTTCATGAAAAAAAATGCCGCTGATGCCAAAAAGTGGCTTGATAAGTGTTACCCGGACTCTGCTCCAGGAGAAGCTACTATTCGCAAGTGGTTTGCTAAATTCCGTACAGGCCATATGAGCACCGAGGACGATGAACGTTCTGGACGTCCAAAAGAGGCAGTTACGGACGAAAATATCAAAAAAATCCACAAAATGATTTTGGAAGACCGCAAAGTGAAGTTAATAGTGATAGCTGACACTCTAAAGATATCAAAGGAACGCGTTGGACTTATCACTCGTGAATATTTGGGTATGCGAAAGCTCTGTGCAAAGTGGGTGCCGCGCGAGCTCACAGTTGACCAAAAGCAACAACGAGTGGATGATTCTGAGCAGTGCTTAAAGCTGTTCAATCGTCAAAAGTCAGAGTTTTTGCGTCGATATGTGACAATGGATGAAACGTGGCTTCATTATTTCACTCCGGAGTCCAATCGACAGTCAGCCGAGTGGACTGCACGCGATGAACCGACTCCAAAGCGTGGAAAGACGCAACAGTCAGCTGGCAAGGTTATGGCGTCAGTATTTTGGGATGCGCATGGTATAATTTTCATTGACTACCTCAAAAAAGGAAAAACCATCAATAGTGACTATTATATAGCATTATTGGAGCGCTTAAAGGAAGAAATCTTGGAAAAACGGCCCCATTTGCAAAAGAAAAAAGTGCTGTTTCACCAGGACAATGCACCGTGTCACAAATCCATGAAAACGATGGCAAAATTAAATGAAATGGGCTTCGAATTGCTTCCGCATCCTCCATATTCTCCTGATCTGGCCCCCAGCGACTTTTTCCTGTTTTCAGATCTCAAGAGAATGCTCGCTGGAAAGAAATTTAACGCCGATGAAGAAGTCATCTCCGAAACTGAGGCCTATTTTGAGGACAAAGACGAACGGTACTACAAGAATGGTATCCAAAAGTTGGAAGATCGGTATACTCGCTGTATCGCCCTCAAGGGAAACTACGTTGAATAAAAAAATCGAATTTTGACAAAAAAGTTAGTTTTACTATTAAACGATACGGACTTTTCAGCCCAACTGTTATATGTATGCAGAGCGTGGACAATTTTTAAATTATTAGGAACTTTTGCAATTCTTACTGCTACAGCTTTAATAAACTTTCGAACCTAATGTTTAATATAAACAGTTCGATATAAAACCGGCCGGCCGTGGTTAAAATATGTAGAAGTTTTAGTTATATTTAAAGAGCTTTTGAAACTAATCGACTAGACAGGAAAACGGCTTATTTAGTTACTAGTTACAATTTACAAGAAGCAAATGATAAAAGTTTTGATTTATTAATTATATAGGCATATTTTTCTAACATTTATTTTAAAAATGAGATGGATGGTCGAAAAAGTGTAGTTTTTTATGCTGTCCGAGTCAGCCGCTTTACTTCAATATCGTTTTCATACTAAGAAGGACTCCGAATCCATCCAAAATTAAAAAATTTTAATAAGCATTATTGCACCCAACAATCACGTTCAAGAACGAATAAAATTTTTACAACTTTCGTCTGTTCGCATAAAATTTACATACTGCTACATAAAACCGACGGTGAGTTTTTAAGAGAAAGACCTATGGAATATTTTTAGTATAATAATGGGAATTGTGAATTAAGTCTTTTCTATTAAATAATCTCTTGCATCTAAATAAAGGAATTGAAAGATATATGCTACATATGTATGTACATATGTACATCACGAATGCCGAAACAAGTTGTTTGTTGAATTCTCACCCGTTCATTTAAACTAGTTCTGAACGAACACAACAATGAGAACAGATTTTAAATGACTGTAAAGCAGATGAATTTCATATATCGATACGAAACAGCTGTTCCAAGTATTTTGTTTACTTGTAAAAGCTACATTCCCATTGAGTAGGGCTTGATAATATTAAATCAATCATTAAATTAAATAATGATTTCAATTCTGCTGAATATATAAACTCAACCCTATCTTCCAAATATGCGCGGACCCAATCTGTACGTTATTTTATCGCACGCGCTAATTGGTAAGTAGTGTAGCGATTAACGCCGGGCGCTTTAAAGATAATACTCTTTTTATCAGGCTCAGGCTTCTTTTTTCTATACATACATCATGTGCGAATAATTTTTGAGACGCGCACTAATATTCAGCATCTTAATCTATTGGAGCGTGAATCAATGTTACGTCGGGAAGATGCTTTATATTACACATTCTACAAAAAGCTAACCAATGGCCCTGATTTTTGGCATAGCTATGAGCAATTAAAAAACGTCACCGATATTGAATATCCGAATAGCGTCAATGTTTTGCAGCGTTTTTATGTAATGCCTGAGTTGGTTACTGCGTAAGTATTTAACGAAATTTGAGAAATGCCCAAATTAAATGCTTTTATTCAAAAGACGAATCATGTGTTTTGCACCCGGTCGAGGCATACATATGTACATATGTATGTAAATAATTCATAATTCAGAGAGCCCATAAGTACTCATGGAAACAATTATAAACTTTCCATGCGTACCTAATGGGTTAAGGAAAATTTTGTGTCATTAAAACGGAATATAAATGACCTATCCATTGATACCTAACTTTTAATGAAGTAGGTTTAAAATATAAATAAGTAGATTTAACTTCAAATGTTGTCAAAATATGTATGCCGGGTATTGCAGTCATATCCGGATGTACATACATACTTTCAAAGTTCCATCGCCATGGAATCATATTTGGACATAGAAGTAGAACTAAGCTCGGGCTTGTTGGTGCGCGAACCGCAATTAATATAAATAAATATAACGACAAAAGTCGCGAACAATAAACATTAATCAAATACACACTTTAGTTACTAAGAATATACATGATTTAAATATTCTATAGACAAGAAAGATGACAGAGCAGTGAAGTTTTTAGAGTATTGGTAGTTGAAGAATAACATACCTACCACTCGTGAAAGGTTATCATACGAAAAACATAAAATTCAATATGGGTTGTGTATAGCAGGGCTTCCCAAAGTGGGTGCCGCCCTGGAGTGCCGCTAGCACAAGCCAGGGGTGCCGCCAGCGTATGCCAGTGATGCCAAAAATTGAGATTAAGCTGTACAATTTCATTTTATAATATGGTAATACCACTAAGAGTGGGTGTGCCGCGAATTTTTTTTCGCGCAACAAGGGTGCCGCGGTGGAAAAAGTTCGGGAACCCCTGGTGTATAGAATAGTTAGTAGTACAGATTTGAATTGATAGAAGTTGATAGTTTCTAGTGGGTCTGATTGGAACCTCAGTACTAATTTGACTAATTAATTCATACGAATCAATTTCGCCATTTATTAGTTTTTGAATAAACATTACACCAAGCATGATTCTACGATCAGACAGAGAGAAAAGATTAATTAGTAATAGTCTAGGTAGGGAGGCAACCGGATGTTAAGGTTCCAGGTAAGGCCCCTTGGAGCAAAGAGCAGGAATTGTTTTTGCACAGATTCTATTCTGTCTTGATGAATCCTGTATTGTGGAGACCATATACAAACTGAAGTTTTGGATCCAAGAAGTTTTGGATTCTATCCAGATCTTTGCTATTAATAAAATAATTTTTAAAAAATGAAATTCGCCTGCTGAAGGACATTACGTTACATTTGCTATGATTAAGGTTTAGTAAATTTACTTTATACTATGTTTCAAAATTAGCAAGGTCACTTTGCCACATGATACCAAGGTTGGACTCTGCAGCCGACACGCAAAGTTTTACATCACAGCCATTTAAACACAGTTTTTGGGTTCTAGAACTTAAGAAGTTAGAAACCCAAAGAATGAAGTTATTTGAAAAACCGAGCAGATTGAGTTAATGTAGCAAAAGAAAGTGACTATCGGAGTCAAATGCAAATTGTTTTAAAAGCCTTATATAACTTAAGAGGTGAATTCTAACAAATAAACTCAAAAGACATGCACGGGGTCTATCACTCAGCGCTTTTTATCTAGAATATAGAATATGAACAAAATTAGTGCGGATATCTTCAAAATTATTATTCAATAGAAATGACTTTCGGCTTGGCTTACCATCAAAAACATTGTCTCAAAAAACTCGACAAAAAAGGTCTATCACAGTAAAATCGCACAATCTCGGTGGCCAAGTTCACACGTCATAGTATATAAAGGCCGAATACAGCTTTCTTATTTATGAAATTGTATATTTTCAAATAACTACATTTAATTATTTTATGTTATCTGAATGCAGATTTTTCTTTCATGTTGTGCGAGCCGGCTTTGATACAAACGTGCAGCCAATGCAGTTTTACTTTGAATTCGTGTGGCTAATGGGTGGCGTTACATTGCTGGTGCTATACCTGTATGGCACGCTACTGAGTGATACTGTATTTGGTGGTATTTACTCCGTCCTTTCCTATTTGATGTTTCACAGCTTTGCAGCCAAGATATACGAAAGGCCGCTAGCTCGTGAAAACTTCGCATTTCCTTTTATATTTCTTCAAATGTTTTATTTGAGTATATGTATTGGCCGTGTTTCACATCGGCAGAAATATACCTCGCGTATTGTGATGGTGAGTGATTCTTTGAAATGTTTTCTGAAATTAAATGTAATTCTGTTTTTATATTAAAAATTTGTAGATTTTTGTGATGTCACTATTTACGACTTGTGCACTGCTTTCTTGGCAGTTTTCCAACTTTATATTTACAACACAAATCTTAATTGTGATGACTTCATGGAACATAAGCTCTCTGCCGCTGAGTTTGGTGAACTCATTTGCATTTGATTACTCGCTATCGCATTTGATCGGAAATTGCTTAGCGTTTGTGTTATCACATGGCAATAGCCAGCTGCTCTTTACCTGGCAGCTAAGCGTTTCACTAAGCTTGTTCCTGATAACTATTGTACGGCAAGTTTGCAGCCAACGCGATTGGAATAATCTGGAGGGTGACTTTGTTTCGTTTAAATATATTTTTCTAGCATTTTTGTTTGCTAGTAGCATGCAGGCTAAGCTCGTGTATTTACTCAGCAAATCTGGACTGCTAAAGTGGCAAGAGAATGTAAACGTGCACTACTGTGATTTGTGGGCACACTGGATGTTACAGGCTAAAGTTAGCTTTGTGACAAGTCTATCTGCATGTAATCCTCTTTACGCACAAGTCGCTTGGTCGGAGTTGTGGCAACTAGTCAAAACGCTTGTTGTGAAACCTTATTGCATGTATGGCGTTGTAATGCTGGCCATGTTTTTTCGCAAATGGCGTCAAAGCAATGTGCCCACATCTACTAGCCAAGAACAGCGCGAACGTGCTCGAAATTATGTGCTGGAGGATTTCCTCGAAGAACAACATGTATCCATGAGCGATATGTCTAGCAAAGAAACTGAAAAACACCTGCAACAATGCTTTGCAATATTGGAAAGTTGTCATCACAACTATGAGCTGTACAAAAAAGAAAAAATCAAAATGGAAGAGGAGCAGAAACCGGATCATAAAGATTTTTTGCAAGATATTAAACGATTGAAGGGGCAGATACATCGCAATACTGATAAGCAACGCAAAGAGCGCAACGAAGCCAACGAGCACACTACGGCTCCAAAAGTGAAGACGAAGGCTGCAGACGAAAATGAACTTGTAAATAAAGAGGAACTGCCAAATAAAGCGACAGCCAAAGATGTCGTCAACGGCAAAAACTCCCCGGCAACAGCTGTTCGGCGTGGTTCTAATATGACCACAGCCAATGCTCAAATACTTAATTTGCACTACATTTACAGTTTTATGCAGATGATTGTCTTCACACTGATTGGTCTCACTGTGCGGAAATTGTTCTTTATGAGCTTTACTCAGGGCTGCGTAATAGCGCCGACTATATGCTCCAAGGTCAGATACCATAGGAAGCGGAACATATTTTGGTCTGTGTCCTTAGCTGTTTTACTCTTTAGCGTGTTTGATCCAGGGATGACGGTAAATGATGGCTTTAAAAATACAAATATTTAAATCAATTAAAAGCTTTTTGTAGAATATTCGTGATGAATACTTTCCCGCTCAATTTTCTTATCCAACTGATGATCTTGAGGGCATGCTCGAGTGGATCAAATTGAACACGGAACGGGATGCAGTGTTTGCAGGTCCAGTGGATATAATTGGCACCGTGCACTTGACCACAAAGCGCCCTATTGTAAATCATGCACATCTTGAAATGCATCAAATTGCGTAAGTCATGCATGAATTAGCGATGTACATACATATGTATTTATAATATTTTTATTCTATTTAATTTTATAGTGAGCGAACGGAATTTGTGTACTCGGTGTACAGTCGGCAGCTATCATCGGATATCTATAATCAGTACTCGCAATTGAAAATTCAATACTTAATCATATCACTTGATGAGTGTACAAATAAAGTGCGGTGAGTCTGTATTCCGTACAGTTAGCGGCTTAATTTAATATCTTATGATTACAGTGACGATTGTGATATCTTATCTATTTGGGATGAAAAACAACCAGCTTTTCGCAAGTACCCACAATTTTGTCACGAGCTTGTGCACAAGAATGTACCCAGTTTTTTGAAAGTATACGCTAATCAAAACTATGGCATTATAAAGATGTCCTCCCAGAGTGTGCAAGTTAATTTTAAGCACAACAAAATGTCAGAAATGTCTATATAAGGTAAACAATAGTCTTCGACTAAACGACTCAAATCTGTGTTTATCTATATTTAACCCAAGGCAAAATTAAAAAAATTTGATCAATATATTTCACATTAATAATTAAATTCTATTTGTTTTTATATCCTTTGAAGGATATATTGGGTTTGTCAAAAGTATGTAACAGGCAGAAGGAGGCGTGGCAGATCCCATTAAGTATGTATATTCTTGATCGGAATCACACGGCGAGTCGATATAGCCATGTTCGTCTGTCTGTCCATAACGAACGAAAGAATCTCAGAGATGGTACGAGCTATAATCTCCATTTTAGTAAGTATGAACTCCATATTTAGTCTGTCAATAGAACAATCTTTTTATACCCTCTGAGGGGTATAATGGGTTTGTCAGAAGTATGTAACAGGCAGAAGGAGGCGTGGCAGACCCCATAAAGTATATATATTCTTGATCAGCATCAACAGCCGAGTCGATATAGCCATGTCCGTATGAACAAACAGATCCCAGAGATGGTAAGAGCTACAATATCCGTTTTAGTCAGTATCGACCACATATTTAGTCAGTCAATACAAGTTTGTTTCCTTTTTTCGATGCCACGCCCCATTCGCCCACAATAAGCGAAAAACTAGACATACCTCTGAAAAAATACATGTTTTTTGCGAATATCTCGGTAACTATAATACCTAGGGACACCAATTTTGGCATGCAGGTTGCTATTTGCAATATAAATATAATGCCATCAAAATTTATTGGATGCCACGCCCCCTTCGCCCACAATTGCGTTGAAACTTCGAATGCCTCTGGCTCACCTATTTCTTAAAGTATAGTTTTGTAACTTAGGATATACTGGGAGACAAATAATATCAAACGATTGTGAAAATTGCATCAAAATCGGACTATAATTAAAAAAGTTTCTCAAAGAACGAAAATCGATACTTTCAGGCGACGCATAACCACGTGCATTGCACTGCGCTGTGCACCCAAGCAACGAAAACGAAAAACGTGTGAGCGAGACAGTCATACAAATATGTGTGCATGTTATGTTCTTGCAGCAGCTACTCCAATTTGAACTCATATAATTGGAAACGAAGCTCAGAGGGTATTACACTGTCGGCATGCCCGACTGACAGTTTCTTTCTTATTTCTTATGCTACCAGACATAACTAAAAAAAAATACTTGTTTTTGGCGAATATCTCAGTAACAATGTATGCAGGTTCTTAGAGGCAATATATAGACAATTTCAGCATCATTTTTTGGATGACACGCTTCCTTCGTGCATAAAAAACAAAACAAATTGAAAATGTGCATGTCTCTAGCTCACGTATTAACAAGCGCATAGTAACTTTACATTCGTTCGGAGACAAACCATATCAAAGGATCTTGAAAATCGCATCAACATCAGATTATACTCAAGAATGTTATCATAAATCAAAATTCAATGTGTAAATTCAGTGTTGTAAAGCATTTAAAAAAATCAAAAAGCCTAATCGGGGAGTATGAGAACATAAATTTCACCAAGTTTAAAATCGTAAGCAGCACATAGTTTTTTCGGCTTAAAATCTTATAGTACAAGGACTCTTCAGGTGAAAAGGCTTTTCATGAAGTGCCTAAATTTGTCATTTTTATACCCTCTGAGGGGTATGTTGGGTTTGTCGGAAGTATGTAACAGGCAGAAGGAGGCGTGGCAGACCCCATAAAGTATATATATTCTTGATCAGCATCAACAGCCGAGTCGATATAGCCATGTCCGTCTGTCTGCCTGTCCGTATGAACAAAAGGATCTCACTTATTTCTTAACGTATAGTTTTGTAACTTAGCATTTACTTGCAGGCAAATAATATCAAACGATTGTGAAAATTTCATTAAAATGTGTCACAAACTTAAATGCTTAACTGCTTTCGTTTACGCAGTGTTTACAAGCAGTACACAAGCAGTGATTGTGTATTTAAAACTTACTCAGTGCACTGCTTGTGTGTATAAAATTGACGCAGTGCACTGTAAGCAGTCCAAAATGATCTCATATAATTGGAAACGAAGCTCAGCTATCCATTTTCTATTTTAAAATGTTACTAATATTTTACTTTAATTTCGGTTTTTTTTCGTCAACTTGGTCACGCCTTTATTTTCCGCCCCTTTTTTGGTCCGGCACTGCTATGAAATTTCTGTTTTTATTATAAATATTAACAAAAAATTAAATTAAAACAAAGAAAAAATTACATTTTAATGTGTTTTTGCGATTTGTGTTAAAAATCTTGCAAATTTAAAAAACTTACAGTTAAAAATCTTACCCATACAAAACAAAGGAATTCTTATGTTTGTCATCGGTTTGGTTGTCCGATTCGGTTTCTTCATTATTATTATAAAATAACATGAATTTAATTCTGTTGTTAGAATCTATTTAAAGGATATTTACCAGAATATTTTTACCATAGCTTAATATTAATCAATCAGAAATGTTCATATATATATTAAAAATGTCAGTCATATTATTTCAAAGTCAACGTCTGAAGTAGGATATTAAGATATTAATAGATCAGATCTACAGCTACAGACTCGCTCAATTAAAAAAGTCAGCAATATTATTTCAAAGGCAACTTTTGAAGGAATTTGCCTTCGTAGTCTCGGCACATTAATAACTTGTCACTTTTAGTTACATGTTTTGATATGCACTTTTCAAGAAATACTTCGCGGAACAAAATTAAAATTTTTAGATTTTAGCCAAAGTACAATCGGCAATAACACTTGATATTAAAAACCACGAAATTAAAGGCTGAATTTATCGTAAACAATAGATTATAAATACCTTGAGCTTTGTTTTCCATATTGATCCTATTAATTTGAATGAAAGCAATGATATTTTAAGCATTTACAACAGCAGAAAATTCGAAAATTCAATAGATTATTAATTTTTGGATGTTAAAAGGTATTATTTTTGATTTTTGAATTTTTGTTGGCATTTTTATGTTGCGGTGTACAAAGTACTAGCAGTAAATAATTTCACAATTCCTATAACTCGAAAAGTATTAAAAATATCTGAACGAAATTCACACAGTATATAAATAAATAAATAAAAAAAAATATGCATGGTACCACTTAATGTATCCTGACCAACTTTGGATCATAAGCAATCGTTTTTAATAATTTTTAGAGTTGGGATAACCCTGCTTTTTCTTACAAATTGGTGAATAATTTAAGCTTATTAGTTTAGATGACATCTAACATTGAGTACTTTATTTTGCTTTGGTTGGAATCGGATGACTATATCATATATTTTCTATATGATGAAAATTGAAAAGTGAACTATATTTGTATTTTTGTCCAATTTTTTTTGTTTTTCAAGATAACTGAACTTATTTCACAGAGTATGTGTATTGTAGTGTTATCTAAACACTGACCAACTTTGGTTCGGATCGGACAACTATATCACATATTTCCCATATAAGTAATCTGACTAACATCAGAGCCAAGACATGTCTTTAGTATGAGAAACTTTTTTGTCTGTTGAGGTATTTAAACCAAACATACACAGTAATTGCAAAATATATTTTTTTAATATTCTGAGCCGTTTTGGTTGGAATTGATCAACTAGATTATATGCAATCGTATTGACAATATTTTAAATGTTGGGAATACTACGCCTTTTCTCATGAATAGGTTATTACTATGTTTGACTTATTTGTTTATAAGACATCTCACATTGAGTACTTGATTTTGTTCTTGAATACGCTGCAGTATAATACAGTAGGCTCGTTCGACTGTAGCCGTTCCTACTAGTTTTATTCAGTAAAATAACACAAGTTTGTCTCCTTTTTTGGTTCGCCTACAATTGGGAAAAAACCAGACATACATGTGTGCCTCGGATGTTTTAAGACAGTACCTAAGGAACTGTAACATCTAGGGACATTAATTTTGTCATGCAAGCTTTTAAATGCAATATGCATCACAATGTCATGTAATCAAGAAATTTATCATACATCCTTAAATTTACAGCATTGCACATAGTGGTTGCGCCCATGGGCCAAAAATCAAACACACAATCACAAAATATTTCAACATAAATGTTATCATACTGTCTCATGAATTTTAAACTTCTTTATGGCAACCCGTTTTTTTTTTCTAGATTTGTAACAGGTCTATCTAAAAACAAGTAAGGAAGATTACAGTCGAGATTGCGCGACTGTAGAAGACCCTGAACCAGTATTTTCAAAATAATACTTTGATTAAAAGAAAATTTAATTGAGCAAGTATCCAGATAATATTTTTTTGATTAAAAGAAAATTAAATTGAAGATAACTGAGGAAATGAGTTGTAATACAACTCTACATCTTATATATGAGGTGCATTTAGTTCAAAACATTAATTTAAAACAAGTATGAAAGATTACAGTCGAGCTTGTGCGACTGTTGAAGAAGTGCTTTTTTTTCAAAAAAAGTCAGGAAATTAAAAAAAGTTAAGTTTCTTTAGTTGAGAAAAATTTTCCGCTACCGAGGACCGAACCCGCGCCCCGCTCTTCGCAGGCGAGCACTTCACTCCCTACGCCACCACACTCTTTTGGGAGTGGTGGCTTAAATACATACTTAAATAGAATTTAAAATAAATTATGGTCGAATGAGTTGCTTTGAAATTTTTGCCGAAGAAAGTAAACTTAACTAATATTAACTAAATTTAATTGAACTTTTTTGATTATTTTTCGACTGATTTGTATTTTTAAGCAAACTTTTTTATCGAAATAAAAAATTCGTCTACAAAATGTAAATTGTACAGTTTTTAGTTCGCAATTTGTGGGCAAAGGGGGTGTGGTGTTTTTAATACGGAATATGTATACATGGTATTCAGTATCCTGCATACCAATTTTGGCCTTTCTAGCATTCATATTAAGAAAGTCAAAAATCGAGATAGTCCCACTGTTTCTTTAATTGTGCGGAAAGGGGGCGTGACATCCAAATTTGAAAATAAACTTGATCTGTGTAACAGAGCTTTTTGAGTAACATACAGACAGACAGACAACTTTTCGCACTAAATAATTAGTCCCTTTTGCTCTGTTTCAAAGAGCTTAGGGTCTAATACTAATGCACAGCTAATGCTCTCAGTAAGCTTTTTTTTTTAAATAAAAGCTGCAATTAAAAGTGTTCTGAAATCAGCTTCAGTGGTCCAGATTAAATTGCGTAGCAAAAATTCAAAATAAACTTGTACTGCTTGCAGCATAGACGGATATACATATCAAGTTTGGTGACTGTAGTTCTTTTAGTCTCTGAGATCTAGGTTTTCATACAGACGGAAGGACAGACGGACAGTCGAACATGGCTATATCGACTCGGCTGTTGATGCTGATCAAGAATATATATACTTTATGGGGTCTGCCTCCTTCTGCCTGTTACATACTTCTGACAAACTCATTATACCCCTCAGAGGGTATAATAAGAACTAATAGGAACGGTTACAGTCGAGCGAGCCAACTGTAAGATACTACGGCGTATTCTAGAGCAAAATTAAGTACTCAATCTGAGTTATATAATGTGTATTATAAACAAAAAAGCTTAACATATTAATCACCTATTTGCGAGAAAAGGCGGGGTAATCCCAACTTTAAAAATTTTGTAAATACGATTTCTTATGATGTAGTTGTCCAATTCCAACAGAACTAGGTCAGAAAATTTAGAAAAATATTTTGCACCTACTGTGTGAGTTTTATTGCAATATCTTGAAAAAACCACAATGCATTAATGCAAAACACATTTTGAAACTTTTATGATATGGCGGCTATATAGGTGTCCGATCGGAACTGAGGTCGGTCAGGATACATGAAATGGTACCATGCACATACTGTGTAAATTTCGTTCAATGCTTTTCGAGTTATTGGAATTGGAAATCGTTTTTCATGATTTGCTGCGTCGGTAGGGGCGTGGCAAAAATCCAAAATACGCTTGTAATGTTTGCAGCATAGACGGACATATGAACATACCAAATTTAGTGACTGATTTTGAGATCCAGGCTTACACACAGACGGACGGGCAGAAAGACAGACGGACATGGCTATGTCGACTCGGCTGTTGATGCTTCTCAAGAATATATATTCATACTTAATGGGGTCTGCCACGCCTCTTACTGTCTGTTACACACAAACTGCTTCGGACTTAACCAATATACTACTAGTACTTCGTACGCCGTAGTATAAAAACCCTAGTTTTATTTATTTGGAGCCAGTCCTTGACATTAACAATCTTTAAGAGATTTGGGCTGGGGATAATTGGCAATTGCGAAGACTTTGTTCGTGTTAGTTTTTATACCCCTGTCGAATAAAGTGAAGCCAATCAATTCGACCTTGTTTTTATGAAAAAAAAAACAGTTATCGAATTGGCATTTTATATCGGAGTTTAAAGGGTTTCAAAAATAGTTTGTAAGTTTTTTGTGTGCTGATTATTACATATATCGTCAGTATAAACATAAAATATTTTGCCAATATTATAAACGGAGAAACCAGTTTTCGGTTAGTCTGACTCTTTCAACAGAATTTGGTCAAATCCACTCTTAAATTCGATTACTGAGAAAAATACATATGCCTGCTATTGTGGCCTTGCTAAGTTCCCAATAATCTATGACCATCCGATACTTTTTTTCACCAGATGCGTCCATTTCTTTTGGGACGATCCAATTTAGCGAATTGCTTGGGTTGTCTTGAAGGTTTAATAATGCCGTCTTCTCCCTTATTTGATTTTTTATTTCATCTTTAAGAGACAAGGGCAACTGATAGAATTTTGAGTATATTAGAGAACCGGTTGATGTTGTAATTTCTTGATCTGAATTTTGTTTTTTTCTTTTATTGTCATTACTTTGCGAGCAATATATATCGCTGCTTCTAATTCACGGAGGCTGTCATTGCGAACGATGGTATCAAATGATTTTAAAGTGGGTAGCAAAAAAAATTTTACGCTACATTCTGGGTGCATATTTTGCATATTTTTGGTGAGGTATTTTGATGCTACCTTCCACGTTTGAGATTGGGAGCCAATCTGTGCTGAATATATAAATTAACCTTATACTTTTTGTGTGAGTTAAATATATGCGCTTTCGTCACTAGACAGATACATCGTTAAGAGGTTTTTTATATAATATCTTTAGTTTTTTGAAAGTATGATCAATTATTAAGTAGGTAACAATCAAACATAGTTCGATAGTTCACATTGGAAAGTAATTAAATACATTTTTACGTTAATATAGATGACATATGTAGGAATTGAGAAAACTACAAGAAGTGGTAAAAATTATAATACGCTCATTTGAATTATTAAGAGGCAACATTAATCGGGATGCAACTCTGTAGGTTAAGTTAACTATCGATAATTGGATATGATCGATACACTCGTCTTTGGTTGTTCGGTACATCGAGGTTAGTCGTTCGCTCGTCAAGTTAAACATTTTTTGATTTCACAACATTAAATTAATTATAAATTTTTAATACTCAAAGTTTATAAATATTTCACATATTATAAACATTAAATCAAGTGCATTAACACTTCGTTTTAATTAAATAATCGCACATCTATAGAGTCCCCTTGCAAATTATGGTGTCAGATGTGGGATAGATGTTGCATTTCGTGAAAAACACTTTTTGAGCGAGACGTTGAAAACTGTGAGTTGGTGAAACGAGACAATTATTAATCGTCGGATGAAAATTGCAAAGATTTTCGTAAAAACTTTGCTAAGTGTGTAGCATTTCTTGTGAATCGCTATATTTTAAAGAATTGTGAAGTTCGATACAATAGTGGAAGCAGCAGCTTTGAATGCGAAGGTTAGAGCGAGGCAACTAGTCGTGTTGGCATTGGGCTGGAAGCACGAACAAGGGAGAAACTGAAATTTTGGCGTGGCAGAGGCTGGATAGCGCACAATTTTACAGTTAGCAGTTGCAAATTTTTTGGTGGCAGAGGCTGAATACAAAAGATTTGTAATCGCAATCGTCAGAGCATCGAAGTTGCAAATTTTAGGTGGCAGAGGCTGTATACTAAAATTTGTAACATCAATCATTGGAGGACGTCTCAACCTGGAGCAGAGCCGTAGAAGCGGAGTTTGTTAGGTCAGCAGCGTGCGTAGTGTGCGCGCAACGAGAAGCAGCGTACTTATAAAGAAGAACTTGGAGTTGTAATACTGAAGCTTGCGTAAGGTGTAAAATAAAATCATCAGTCTTATTTAAGTCAAATTTCATCATCAATTTTTAAATATTGATTTGCTAATTTTTACTGTTGATATTATTGCTGAAATTTAGTGAAATAAGTTAATATACAAAATTTTGGTTAGTTTAAAATGTTAACAGAGAAACGTTAATTTAACATAAGTGAGTTCCTTTAATTTAGAATCTTGTTGGGAAAAGTTAACAAAGTTAACAGAATTGAATCCAGAGTACTGAAAATTCTGTTGAAGAATCAAATCGATTATTTAAGCACAATTATTTGCATTTACCTTTAAGTTAAGCATATAAAACACTGTTTACAATAATTTCATAATTCCAGTATTTGTAAAGCACGAACAACAACGAGCTCAAAAAGAACAGAGACGAGATATTAGCGTTGACAGTTAGTGAACTGAAGAAAAAAAACAAGCATTGTAAAACCGATTGTTAGAGCATCATGAGGTGCGTGTCGATGATGTGATCCTTAATAGTTCAGAGTGCAGTGATGCTCAGTCAGTACAGGCTATTGCAGCAGTGCGTACAGCTTTTACACTACGCGACATTCAAGACTCACTTTCGAAATTTACTGGATCAGGTCAGCCAACTGTTATACAATGGATGGAGGAATTTGAAGATAGTACATCTGCAGTGCAGTGGAATGATCTTCAAAAGTTTTTATATTCAAAGCAACTATTGAAAGGAGCAGTAAAAATATATATTCGTAGTCAAAACGGTATTTGCGATTGGCAGACATTAAAGTCAAAGTTATTTTCGGAGTTTAGAACAGAAATTTCTGCCATAGAAGTACATAGAATGCTAAAAAATAGGCGTAAAAGACAAATTGAGGACTATCGAGAGTACTTATATAGTCTTATGGAAATAGGAAAGCCTGTTAAATTGGATGAACCGAGTCTAATTGAATATTTTGTAGAGGGCATTCCACACTCAAGGAGTAATTTGTACCAAGCGAAGACAGTTCAGCAGATTAAAGTGTATGAGAAAATCCGTAGTAATCGCAATCAAGCCCCTATTTCGGAAAAATCTCAAGCTGAAAATAAAGAGAAAGATAGTGATTCAAATATGGGACAACCTAGGAAATGTTTTAAGTGTGGTGATCCGTCTCACTTGCAAATTCATGTAAGAAACCTGCAAAATGTTTCAAGTGTGATAAGCCAGAGCATAAGGCAGCCGATTGTCCAGACCAGCGTTTTGTAGTGAAGCAAGAGGTTAATAATGCAAACACTCTTTCTAAAAATAGTAGATCTAATCGTTTCTAAAAATGTAGTACAGTTTCGCCCCAAAAAAGTCGATGTATCAGAGAAGACTAGTACACCAGAGTTGACAGACAAGGTTGAACAATCAGAATTCGATCTATTTGAAGAGTACAAAGATTTGTGTTTATCTGCTGCATCGCAGAATTCGGAGATTGATTTGTCTTACCTAGAAAAGCCGTTCATCAAAACTATCGAAGAGCTAATTGGTACATATTTGCCTGAGGTGAAGAAGAAAAGTCCAGTTGAGATGAAAATATTACTTAGTGATGAATCTCCCGTTTTTGAACGTCCAAGACGTATATCGTGCGCAGGCAAATGTGTAGTTGACACTCAAATTAAACAGTGGCTGGAGAATAAAATCATTCAATCCAGTACCTCGGAGTATGCTTCTCCGATTGGGGGGGTCGTTAAGATTCGCCTTGCAGCGGGTGGGAAACTACTAATTGGCGAGAACTACTTCGCCAATTGTTGGTTAACTACGGTTAAATCATACAAATACTAATAAAACAAAAAAGGCCGAGTTAATTTAAATGCTTTTATTTTATTTACAAATGCTACAACAATGTCAAGTGTGAGCCCTCAGCACTCAGCTGGGCTACTTACCATCTTTCCTTTTCCTGTCTTGCGTTTTTTAAGTGGGTGTTACTACTTCTAATTTTTCTGACCGAATGCAGAGAGTAAAGCGTTACTGACTCTCGCTCTGTGCCGAAATGTCGCAAGCTTTTCATTAGAAAGTTTTCCGATCAGAGCTGCATCTGACTTGCGATCGCCAACGATGAATTTATATTTGAATCATTAACTTTTCTAATGGCTCCAGTCTTTAATTTTAATAATTGTAAATTTGGCTCCAGTTTCAACTTTTATTAATAATAATAATTATAAATGTAAGGAGGCATAGGATATTCATGAAGAGTACTCTTAATGTAATAGCAGTATATACCAACAAAAATCGATAGCAGTAGCGTTGCAACTATCGATACCAGCAGCTAACAGCGGTATCGATGACAAGTGAGCGTCATTAGAGAGTACGCAGCGAATGAGGATAAGCGAAACTGAAGAACTGAACAGTAGTAGCAGATCAGCTAGTCGTTAGCAGACGTTAAGTGGCGATATCAATAAAGAATATAAACGTGTCAGAATATAATGGTTTATATCAGCCGTATTACGTTTTTTGTATTAATTAACTTTAATCACTTTTGTAACCGATCCGTACTTTATTAATATTTAAATAAACTGAGGTTTTTACATAAACCTTATTCTTACATTTGGGGGCTCAGCCGGTATTGCGACAAAAGAGACAACCAGTGTTTCACAACGAGACAGAAGACGAAGTGCAAGGGTTGCCAGACAAGCCGAATATAAGCGAAACGCTGAAGATTAGAATAATGTGCTAGGAAATTATTTCACAACAGGAGCTTCCAGAGATGACCAATGCCGAGGCGTGTCAGGATATGGATGAATCATCCAATAACAACACAACGCTGCAGCAGCTAATTCACTTACTTACACTAAAAGTGCAGACTGATGTAGTGGCCAAAGACGAGGGCAAGTTGGTGGTGGAAAATTTTTCCAAAATTTTTTCCGACTGATGGCGAAAAGATGCAAGTTGAGAAGTGGTTCAGAAATTTTGAACTCAATGTGGATGCATATGTTCAAGCTAGTGCCAAAATGACAAAGACAGCTGCATTATTCTTGAAATCGACGGCAGTATATGAGTACCAAACACTGCGCGATGAGCTGATTAAAGAATTTCGATGCGAAAATGTTTGCGGAGCTGAGCTGCATAAACACTTGTGTGCTCGTACGAAGCGCAAAGATGGAAATTTACATGAATTCGAACTTCAAATGAAACGTCACTCGTCACTCGGAGAAATGGACACAGAATCAGTAATTCGTTACGTCGTGAATGAACTGAATCTGAAATCGATTTTAAGTACATCCTGTACAGCTGCACATCCTTTATAGAACTACTAGAAAAATATGATGTCTTTAAGAGCGTAGCGGAAGCAAACACGGAGAAAAAGCAGTTCCAGATGAACAAGAACAACGAGCAGAGTGCTGGTTCAAAAAGTAAAAAAAGCATCATTGTTTTAATTGTGGTGCTGCTGAACATTTGCGGAAGGACTGCAAAGCAGAGATCAAGTACTTTCGTTGCAACAAAAGCGGACAAATGTCAGCACAGTGTTCATCTGTAGAAACCGTTAATGTTGTCTGTGAAGAAAAGCGACTGAAAAACATAAAAATCGACAACGTGGAAATAGATGCACTGGTCGACACTGAAGCTGACATCTCATTGGTGAAAAGATCATTTTTAAATAAAATGAGAGGCATAAAGATGAGCAACAACAGGAGTGAACTTAGAGGCTTGGGATCTATCGTCATTCATCTAGATGGTCAGTTTCATGCTGTGGTGGAAATCGATGTTGCACGCAGAACTCCAAGAACCCCTAGCGAAGCAAAATGGAACTCAAAGTGCTTTAGCGGCATGTAACACAGAGTTAGAAGCTGCAAAGATGCTGGTGCAAAGAACAGAAACAGAGCTGCAGCAGCAAAGAGCGGAGCTTTAGGTGGCCAAGTTGCTTGTGGCACAAACAGAGTCGCAGCTCGAAGTCAGCAAGGAGTGCTATGCACAATGTGAACTAGAGTTGGGCGATGTGCGACGGCAACATAAGGCATTGCAGCAGAAGTGCGAGTCACAGCAACAGCAGTAATAGACGCTGCAAGCAGAGCTGGTGGCAATGCGTGGAGATGGCTCATAGCTGCAGGCAACACTGAGGCAGCTCAACGAGCAGCTGTTGGTCAAGCAGAAAAGCTATGTGGCACATATTCTTCGACACATGAATGCCGAAAGACCGCACACTCAGCTGGCGTTGCAACAAAGCAGCAACGAGCAGCTCCAGCAAATGCAGCAAAGTGAGCAGGTGCTCGTGACCGTGGCGTAATGCTTTCCAGTTTCTGGTTCTTGGGCTTCGACCTTCTGCGAGACGAGCCAGCTCTGCTCGAGCTGCGCTTGCTGTGATGCCTTCTCTAAGCTTCCCACCGCTCAGCCTGGGAGTGTCGCTGGCGTTTGGCGGCCGGGGCTTCGGCTCCGGCTGACCGCTTCGTCGGTTCTACGACGGTTTTAGTCGGGATCAAGCGGATGGGTTGATCCACCCCGAGCCTTATGCTCCCGAATCAGCGCCAGAACATCGGTCCCTCCCCATCGCTGTCCGCTGGCCCGATCCTGATGTTGTCCTCCGGCGTTGAAAGACTCTTCACCGGTGCGGGGTGGTGATCCTCCGCCGAGCATTCTGCACATTCCATCGGGTCTATGTGCCGGGGTATTCAAGGTGGCGCTGGGGATGATTACAGGGGGCAGCCTTCTTTATTAGACGCCCTGCGGTCACTGCCCCACGTCTGGTCACGACAGTTACCTCGGATGGTGCTAGTCCCCACGACTTCTTCGGCCGCTGTCTCCCAAAAGGCTTACGCGCTCTGCTCCTTTGCCGCTGATGGCGCTGCCAAGTCGAGGGTCGCGAAGACCTTACCGTTACTTGGGGTCCGGGAATGGGGATGTGGCGTAACCATCAGGGTCCTCTGGGTCCGAAGTGTCACTACCCAGATTGACGCGTTCATTGGGGGTCATCTGAGCGTTCGCTGCCGCAGCTGATGAAAATCGCTTCATATTCCATGTTGGTTGTCTAAAAACTAAAATTGTTAGTGATGGTCACTTTTCTACAGGCTTTCTTTTCCTTTAGTAGACTCCGAGGTTAAATGTTATTGCGTTCTTGGTCGGTTATGAAGTCCCTTTGTCTCCCGCTTTCGGTATCACCCTGAAAGATCGGTTTCAATTGCGCAATATTGGCCACCCTTTCTTTGGCGTTCGCCCTCCCTCTCAATGCCCACGATATTGGGGAAACGAAGATTTTCCCAATAAAAGGACGTCGAATTCGGATTCCAGTTGCTACAGTGGTCCGCTACTCTCGCCTCCTGAGATGGTAGTGTCTGCTTTGCGCCTTTGTGGCCTTCTGTAGGTTGTTCCGGACGGCGTCTTTAATCTCCTTCATTTTTCTCTACTGCTTCTGAGGGTTGATTTCATGGGTTGCCAATCCTGGCGTGACCTCATCGTAAGAAGCGGCGGGCAAGCGAATTACCAGACTTGAAGCTGTCGCTGTAGTTTTCTGGTGTGTCCTTGCTGCTTTTCTTTTATTAATCACTTGCTCACTACATTGTTTAACATTAAGACTTTGTTAATATTGTTGCCATTTGTTAGTCTTTTGTATAAAGACAGAACTGCATCGGATAAGATTAAAATCGAATGTGATTTCATTTATTAATTCATAGAAGAAAGAAACCTTCGCAGAAGCTTAAAGTATAGAAAAAAAATATGTATGTAGGAAAAAAAGCTTATGTATTGCAAGACTGTTGATACGCTGTTCGAGTTCCAGATATAATGTTGTTTGCATTAAGGCTCAAGTATGACGTGCCGGCGACAATTTAAGCAGCAATCAACGCCTAGAAAAGAGAATGACTTTACTCTCTTTTTATTATCTCTCTCTGTTCAAATTCTATAGTTTTAATGTACCTTTGACATTTAAAACGTTGAAGCGGATAAATATATATATAATTGAGTTGAAACTTTTGTGTTTTTGATTGAAGTACCGTCGCCAATGTAGACGAGGAAAAAAAACAACAACAAATAAATAGCAACATTATAACAAACTAATATAATAAAATAGTAAACAAAAAAATATATAATATAGAATCGGCGTGGCTGTGCGCGTGCATAGGCAAAGTGGAAAAGTTATCTTGCTTAGATCCGTTACTTTTCTTGTCTCCTTTGTGTGCGGACCGTTTGATTTACAGTGATTTGAGTTTGAACTCAAAAAAAAAAGAGGTGTTAGCACAGTAAACACAATAAGTTGCTGTGTAGTGTGCACTGTACATTGGTAAACATAATTTAAGGAATATGAATATGTGTTGGTCGCACACATAAAAAAAAAAAAAAACAAAGAGAAGAGAGATCTAACAATGGTCAAAGACGAGATGAAAATAAAATATTAAGCAATTGTTTTATGGAAATTATCTGACAACGGTCAGAGGCAAAATGCTGGTAAAATATTAAACAAATGTTTCAAATATATGTATGTATGTATACATATAAAATAAAATAGAAAAACAAAATAAAGAAACTATCTGACAGAGGTCAGAAGCAAAATGCCGATAAAATGTTAGACAAATGTTTAATAGACAACTATGATATTATCTGACAGTGACAAAGGCAAACAGCCGATGTAAAGAAAACAAAACAAATGTTTTGAAATAGTTGTTGACATAAAACGATAACTGGCTTGACAGAAGCATTTAGTGAATAATTGATTCTTTTCCAGACATGCATAATAATTCGCAATGACGGAGAGCGTCATTAAGCCCTTTTTGTGTGAAATTTTGGCGAATTCATTGCTTCAAAGTGAATGGGAGAAATGGCTACGAGCGTTTAAAATCTACTTAGAGGTGGAGCAAGTCGAATCAGTGACTCAGAAGAGAACAAAATTGTTACACCTGGGTGGTAGCGCAATAGTAGAATTTGACGAGACCGTTCTAAATGATGTGTTTGCAAACAGAATTTAACTTTAGAAAGACACCTTTTTAGGAAAATTACTCCAGAAGAAGAGGGAAACTTTTGGACAGTTTATTTATTGCGTCAACAAATTCAAAAATGCAAGGTAGGGTCTACGAAAGCCGAAATGAAAGAAAAAATATATGTATGAAGGATAAAATTATCGACCCTTGGGCTAGTAGTGAACTAAAGAAGAAATTATTGGAGAAAGAACACTTTAACCGAAAACATTAAAGGCTGCCAAGTAGACGTGGAAATAAATAAACAGTCGCAGCTAATGCATTCGAAGACGGCGCGTCAGAACAAATGTAATCGTTGCTCTCTTATTGGTCATTTTGTCCGTAGATGCCGGACAAACCATAAACATCCATATCCACAGGCGAAAGACAAAGAAGCTATGGGATACTCGCAGCGCAAATACGTGAATAGAATTGAAGACGCAAACGAAAAAGAAAATAAGATGGTCTAGCGTAATTGTTTTAAAATTGAAAGCGACGGGGAGTATGACGAGCAGATGCAATGTCGGATTGGAGGTGCACATGTTTCTTTAGTAATCGATTCTGGATCCCGGTTTAATCTTATAACCCAAGACGATTGGCTAACTCTTCAGTCAAAAAAAGCAACAGTTTTTAACCCATTAACGACCGACCCTAGATTGGCTTGCACGATTTTTATGAAATTTCAGTATGTTTGCCAGGGAGACCATAGTAGTTTATAAAAAAAAAGAATTTTGTTGAGATCTCTCCTAGAACCCGAGATATAGCATGGGTATTTAAATACCCAATGGGCTTTAGTATAAACTAATTCCATCCGGACTTATTAGTTTGAAACTACCGCGCGCTTTTTTTTTCCATTCTGTGTGTGTATTTTTTTTATTTAGCAGATATGAAAAAAATCGAATGATGTCACAATTCGAATTCCGCTTTGAGGTTTGTGAAACCCTAATGGTCAAGCCCTATAACTAGCATCATCCGGGTACAGCGTCGGCATCCGGAGGACAACTGGCTATGCGCTTAGATCGTATTGATCATTTTATTGGCAAACTAAACAAACGTCATCGTTGCCGTCAGTGTGGTGGGAAAACTGAATATTGTTGTCTGAAGTGCCAAGCGAACTTGCATCCAGCTCCTTGTTTCCTTGACTACCAAAATAATGTCGAGCCCAACAAACAAAAGATTGCTAAGTCTCAATGATTTCATTTTCTTATAAACATCATTAAATTTCAATAAAATAATAAAACTGCGGTAAATATGTGCTTTTTGCTTTTAAAACAAAATATTTTGTATACTAGGAAATTTTATAGTTAGTATACACCATGGAATATTGGGTATTTAAATATCCATTTTCAAAAAATCAGGTGTGACGGGCACGTGTTTCGCCATATCACTATAGGTTTTTTTTTATTGCATAAAGGAAACCTTAAACTATCTGAAAAGGTTCAAAACTTTCTTTTATTTCGATTGCTCAATAATTTACAGCACTTTTTTGGGTAATTTTCTGTCAAAAAAAGAACCCCGATATTAACCGGTATGTTACTCGATTTGTACCAAGCACTAATTTTTTGTAACTTTTTGTTTCTGGTAGACCTAAATTTCCCACAAAAAAAAAAAAAATTATAGCGATATCTTTTATATGGTCAACGCTAGAATTTTTTAAATGGCAACGTTTTGTGTGTATTTAATTCCCATTGGACCAAAATGGGTTAATATTCGCGAAAATTCGCAGAGTCAATTTAGGGGATACGCCTCAGATGAAGTCCTTAATTGTATTTGTATGTTCGAGGCGCCGATATCGATCAAGCAGAGTCCCGAGCTGATTGCATCCTTTTTCGTCATTGAAAAAGGGCGACAGTCACTACTGGGATGAGAAATAGCAACGAAGTTAAATGTTCTACGAGTGGGACTTCCGGCTAACAACATTGAGATCGTACCACCATTTCCCAAATGGAAAGGTATTAGATTAAAACTAACAATAGATCCTGTGAAACAGCCAATGAGGCGTATTCCTGTTGCGCTCGAAGATAAAGTCAATGCTAAGTTAGAGGAAGCATAACACCTGGATATTATTGAACCAGTTAAGGGTCACAGCCCGTGGATTTCTCCAATAGTGATTGCTTTCAAAGAGAACGGTGATATTCGACTATGTTTGGATATTTGACACGCCAACCGTGCGATCCTTCGTGAAAACTATCCTTTGCCTACATTTGAGTCTTTTATGGCTAAGTTGAGAAATGCCAAGATCTCACGACTGGATCTCAAGGACGCGTATCATCAATTGAAATTAAATGAAGCAAGTAGGCAGATAACCTCCTTCATTACACCCCGAGGGATATTTAGGTACAAGCTACTAATGTTTGGCATAAATGCAATGTCGGAAATCTTTCAACAACGAATGGAGGAACTCTTAGCATCATGCGATAACGTTATGAATTATATCGACGACGTTATAATTTTTGGAAGTAGCAAAGTAGAACACGACAATGCACTTGAGAGGGTTCGATTCGGTATTTAAAGATAATAATGAGCTCCTAAGCAATGAGAAATGTATTTGGGAAACAATTAAATAATAACAAACAAATAATAATTTTTGGGACACATTTTAACAGACAAAGGAATTGAAGTAGACCCTGATAAAATTGAATCTATTACATTTTTTCGGGCACCCAATAATAAGGAAGACGCGTAGTTTTTTAACGATTGGTAACTTATTTTGGGAAGTTCATTGCACACCTAGCGGACCAAACAGAACCTTTACGGGAGCTGTTAAAAAAGGATCGGAAGTTTATTTGGGGACCAGCAGAGGAAAGTGGGCTCCAAAAGTTGAAGGCAGCTTTAACCAAGATTCTAAGTCTCTCATACTTTGACCCCAAAATTAAAACGAGACAAATCGCTGATGCTAGTTCAGTCGCACTAGGTGCAGTACTGCTACAAGTTAACAATAAAGGCGAACCAAATATAATCGCACTTGCTAGCAAAAGCTTGACGGATGTAGAAAAGCGATACTCACAAACGGAAAAAGAAAACTTGGCTTTGGTTTGGACAGTAGAGAAATACAATTTCTACTTAATAGGACTAGAGTTTGATTTAGTGAACGACCATAAGCCACTAGAAACCATTTTTAAACCAACAGCAAAGCCCCCAGCACATATCGAAAGATGGCTTCTACGTCTCCAGGCATATCAATTTAAAGTTATTTTCAAATCAGGAAAGAAGAACATAGTTGATAGTTTATCACGTTTGTGTGAGCGAACACAATCCAATTCTTACGATATTAGGGGTGAGCACAGCATCTTGCGAATTATTGAAAACGCTACACGAATATCAATTACTGTATCTGAGATTGCCAGAAACAGCACGCAAGATGAAGAAATAGTCGACGCTATAATGTGTCTTCAACAGGGTTCTTGGGACTCGGCACTGTCGAATAAACTATACCCACTCCGACATGAACTGTCAACTATTGGAACAATTATGCTAAGAGGAGTTCGGATTGCTATTCCATACTCATTGCGACAGAAAGTATTGGGGCTGGCACATGAGGGACATCCGGGCGAATCAGCTATGAAGCGAAGATTGAGATCTAAAGTATGGTGGCCAAATTGACAGAGATACCGAGAAATTTGTAAAGGATTGTTGTGATTGTATTCTGGTATCCCAAGCTACGAACACACCGCCAATGAAGAGAACAGAATTTCCGAGCGGACCATGGATTTCGGTCGCTACGGATCTATTAGGGGGACTACCAAACAATTTTATATTCATTGTGTTAATAGACTATTACTCAAAATACATGGGAGATAAAATTTTTTCGCTCTATCACATCCAAATCACTTATTTAAGCGTGTGGAGAAATTTTCAGTAGGCTGGGGTTTCCAAAAGAGTTGCGAACCGATAATGGCCGACAATATGTAAGCGTTGAATTCAGAAATTATTGTAAGTCCTGCGGCATCGTACAAATAACAACTCCTTCATATTGGCCGAAGGCTAACGGTGAGGTCCAGAATATCCATTGAAGATAGCTCATCAAAACAAGAAGAATCTTAAAGATAAAATACAAGCTTTCATTTTGATGTATTATGTAACTCCTCATAGGACCACTGGTTCCACGATTCCAACAGAGCTTATGTTCAATCGAGTCATTCGGGATAAGATTCCAGGGATGCACGATTTAGTGGGATAGTTGACAGAGTCAGCAGAAAGAGATACAGTCAGTAGATCAATAAACAAAAGGGAAAGGAAATTGCTGATAAAAGAAGAGGAGCTTAGGAAGTAGATATCAATGTAGGAGACAGAGTTGTCTCAAGAATGTAGTTTTTCCTCATAAACTAACACCGACCTTTGACATCACTGAATATGAAGTTTTGAAAAGAGAAGGAAATATAGTACAAGTAGGTGCGGGTGGTAAAACGCTCATCAGAAATACAAACCATCTTAAAAAGGTTTCTAGTGAAAGGGAATTCTCGGATGCTTCCAACACGAAATCAATCTCAGTTCCTGCCGAAATTCAAACCTCCGATCCTGCAATACAACCCAGGCAGCAAACACCAGAAGAGGATGGCACAAACTCCATTGACGGATTGAAGCTCAAGCTCGTAAGAAAAGAAGGCATGTAGAAACCAGCATTAAGACGCTAAGCAGCAATCGACGCCTAAAAAAGAGAGTGACTTTACTCTCTTTCTATTATCTCTCTCTGTTCCAATTTTTTAGTTTTAGTGTGCCTTTGACATTTGAAGCTGCCGCAATGAAGCAGATAAATAAATATATGATTGAGTTTAAACTCTTGTGTTTTTGATTGAAGTACCGGGTTATTACAATGGTAGAGACCTAGCAGGTTCAGCACTTTTGTAGATGTTGTAGCGGTTATGCTTTTGATATGTGGCATGTTGATTTCGATTTTGTCGTCAATGTTAATTGCAGCATCGACGTATTTGATCAACCGCGATTAAACAGTTATCATAGTGAATAACCATTAAGCCGCTTGTTTGAAAAGCAAGTGGAAGTAAGACTTAAATTGTTTGCATTGAAGATAAGTAGATGTCCTTTTATTGGTACGAAGATTTGTGGTAGATGACCACCGTCGATGAAGTTACAAGTTGCCATATTACCATTGAGTAGATTGAATAAGCAGCGGGGGCTCGTAGGTAAAGTTAGATATATTATACATATATTTTCCCCTTTGTAATGCAAGGTGAATTAAGTGTGAATTGTAATATATTGGATTAGTTGCAAATTTCTTTCTTCTCTATCTAATTGTTTATAAATTTTATTTTGATAAGAGTTTACGAACTTACTGATTGTCTTTTGTTCTAATTTATGTGGTCTGTGATATTTTGGAACCTAATCAGCATCCATATTGCCGGACACGAATTTTACTATAATACCTAACCCACTTACTAATCCTCTTTTTGCTTTATTGTTGGTAGGGAGTAGAGTGTCCAACCTATAAAAAACCTGCATTATTTTATTAAGAAGTGCGTTTTTTAAGTCAGAGATTTCTAAATCGTCGGACAACTCTTTTATAGCATCACTATACTATTAGCGGAAATCTTGAAATCGTTTAAGTGTCCTATAAGGTTTATGATTTTAAAAGAGTCTATTACCCTAACTGAACCCATGTTAATCTTAATTAGTGGCTGGTCCTAGTCCAGAATATCGATCACGAGACGTTGTGTAATGCCTTAAGATAATCTGTAAATATTTAATGTGTAGTTCAGGTTAGGGTTCTGGTAGTAGTATGTGTTGTTTTGCGTCTTTGTGATTTTTCTCATTTTTTGTTTGTGTAATTTCTGCATTTTAGCTGTTCTGAGCGTTATCGCATTATCCAATAATACCTAATGTTTACTTTATTTTATTTTCCCTATTTTCTTTTCTAAAAATTAGGTTACCTGTCGGTATGGAAAGGGATTCTATCCTTAATTCGTTTAGTCTTTCTGTCCGCTTTTGGGTCTGATTGTCTAAATGTGTTTTGACTGATTGGTATAATCTGTTTCGAAACTCATTAAATTTTGACAAATAGTTGTGTGCATTATTAAAAATGATACTTTTATCGAATATGTGTGTCCGGCCACTAAATAGTTTATAAGGAGTTAGGTTAGTTCTTGAGTGAGTGGCATTGCTGTAAGTTTTAATTGTTTCGTCGATCGATTTTAGCGTCGTTCTAGCGTTTTCAGTAAAAACGATGATAGACTGATGGGTCTGTAGTCTTTGGGTAAGCAGTGGCTTTTCTTTTCAGCTTTGGGAATGAATGCCACTCTCACTTCTCTCCAGTTTCGTGGGATATAACCCGAAAGGATGCGTCCCCTGAAGATTCTTATCAGCCACGGCAACAGATTATTGCACGCGGCTTGAAGCATAGCTGGTCTAATAACGTCCGGTCCCGCCGACTTGTGGGGTTTGAACGATTTGATGGCCCAGGCTATTTTTTCATCGCTAATAATGTTGTTGATGATGGTCTCATCACTCATAAGGGTCGAATCCGTTGGTATCTGGTCGAGCGTTAGACCATAGCCTTCACCCTCGACCTATAGACACCCAGAGAAGTGAGCCTTCATGAGAAGATCCAGGGACTCTTGGCTATTCTTGGCGTAGTTGCCTTCCTGGTCGCAAAGTAGACGGTAGGCGGTCCAATCGCTGTCAGTGTTCCTGTCTTTTGCCCTGTTAAAAAGTCTCCTCGTTTCCTTCCGTATCTGCCTCAGTTCCGTTGTCCACCAAGCTTTTCGCCTGGACGTTGGAACTCGATTGGATTTGAGAGGGGCTTTACAGAGTCCATCCGTAACGGTTTGGGTTGCTTTCTTAAGCGTGCCCGGTTGTCGTAGCTGTCCCACTGGGTGGTTGAGCAAGAATTCCTTAGCATGTCTTGAGAATTTGACCCAATCCGTTCGTTTGGCATTTCTAAAGGGTGGCACCTTATCTTGGGGCCACCTGATCTCAAAAAGTATTCTGTAGTGATCCGAGAAGGAGCACTCATCGGATACATGCCAGTTGTCTATGGTAAGGGAGTTGCTATTGGTCGCTAAGGTTATGATAGTCTCTGCTCGACTCTAATTGCGGAAGGTGGGGTGATCACCCCGATTGCACACTACAAGACTCGAGAACAGTACGAATTCCAATAGGGACTCTCCACGCTTGTTGATGCCTGTGCTTCCCCACAAAGTGTGGTGAGCGTTTCCATCGCATCCCAGGACCATATCGGTGCCTTCCTTCATCGCATGTTGAATGAGGGCCTTAATATCCGAGGGCGGTTCTTCTTCTTCATACGGTAGGTATGCTGAGGCCAGGTATAGGTTAGCCCCGTTCCTCCTATCGCATAGTGCTACCGTCAAGTCGCTGCTGCTGTAACGAGAGGAGAAGAGAACGTTAAGTCCAGCTCTTACCACGATACAGGTTGTTGACTTGTCTGTGGGACAATCCACAAACCCTATCACTTACGATCCAGGGCTCCTGGATGAGTGCCACATCAACTCTCTACTTGTCCATAAGCCGCAGTAAGTTAACCGAGGGGACCCTCAAGTGATGCAGATTAATCTGCACCACTTGGAGCCTAACATCCTTCTTCGCTCCTCCTCCGGGAACGAATGCTCTGACGCACCCTAATCCCATCTTTAGATGGCACTGCTTCCGGAAGATGTGTCTTTTGGATTCTTGACCAACACTGATCCAGAGATCCTTGCCGTTTCCCTTGTCGCGTGCCAGCCCTCTTGTGATCGCCCAGTCTTCAGTCGCACAGTCCAGGTTCTGGCGCTGTAACAAGCCAAGGGTGGCTAGATCCTCCATATTTGGAGGTGGAATCCAAACCTTGAATGTTGTGCGTTCCGGTACCTGGTCTGTAGGGGCGACATCAATCTTTGCACCAGGCCAAGGTTCCCCAATGTTTAGGACCATGTCCTTAAGGAACTCCAAAGATTCCTTATTGGCACAGGCCACAACCTTTGCGCCCTTGTACCACTTGACGCCGTCGAACTCGGCTGTGAACGGATTCACTGTTCGGGCTTCGAGCTGAGACCTGCCAGGATCTCTTCCGGGCACAGCCTCTTGCTCTCCGAAGATTTCACTGAGTCGTCTGACCTCTGTCTTTTGGAGCTGTGGATGCTTCCCTTTTGCGCAGCCGTTCTTTCTTTTTAAGAAAGCGTGGCTGGTGCGGCTGTTTTCTCCAGTCCCGCGGGTGGCTCCACTTGATCACCAGGTTTCCCTTCCGACGTTACCACCATCTTCGAGGGGGTAGGGGTGGCCCCCCCGCTCGAAGTGGAAACGGTCGCCTTCCGGCTCTCCTGTTCCTTCTGCATTCTTGCACTTTGCGAGGAGCTTAGAGTATTGTCAAGTTTGGCAAGTCTCTCGTACCTTTTTACCGATTGCTCATGCTTCTTGTGCAACTTTCGCTCGTTCGCAGTCAGTGAGCTAGGGTCGCGAGCTTCAAGCCTCTTTAGGAACTTGAGGGAACTCTTGTACCCCTTCTACTTCTTGCGCTTGTGCTCAGTTGCGCCTGTATCTGCAACGATACCTTCGGGTATGGTTGAAGCCTCGGTCACTTTCGCAGTCTCCATGTCCTCCGGTTCATCTTCCAACGGCATTCGAGCTAGTGCTTGCACCAGCTCTAGTTCCTTCATGGATGGACCGGTGAACACGAATTCTGTTTCTGTGATCCCTGGCTCCAGATCCACACCGTCCTGTCTTCGAGGCAGACCTTCACTTGTAGCTTTCTGCAATGGGGTGGCCAAGCGACCCACCACCCCACTGTCACAGTCACCAAATGACGACGTTACGGGGCCTGTGCTAGCACCGCTGCACGCCGGTACTGGAGTATCCACCCCCTGCACCGTAACTTTTTTCTCTTCACTGACTTTCATGGTTCATCCGGGTGCATGTCATAACGCCTATGAGCGTTATGACACCAAAAATAGTGTCATAGCGCCCACGGGCGTTTAGTTAGAAAATCCATTAATAACAATCCGTTAAAATATGGATGAAAAATTATTGTAAGAAACTGCATTTCGCGTTCACTTTGTTAAAAGATCAATGATAAACTAACTCAGAAGATCATTGTAACGAAAGCTTGAAAAATGCTTAGGGAGATAAGAAAATGAACAGTAAATTCATATCGGTAAGCTCATTGATTCTTGATGCATTTTGCAACAATTAAAAAGTTGAGGGCGTTGTGACACTTTTAAAAGTGTCATAACGCCCACGGGCGCTACGACACTTTGAGAATGGCCGCTGTGAAAATGTCATAGCGCCCACGGGCGTTATGACACTAGGCGTTATGACATGCACCCGTTACATTATCATTTAAGTCTAAAATGCTATCCTTGTTAGCGACACTTGGGTCTGAAAAGAAAAAGGTTTAACCGGTATCTATGTTATCATGAATTTTAAAAGGGCATGGATGCTAAAAAGATTTAGAAGTACATAAGGAAGTGTAGGTCCATGACTTTTTCTATGTATGTACCTGGCTGGTTTGTCAAGGCGGTTTTTGAAAATTTTCTTTCTCATTTAAATTGTGGAAACTTAGAGAGTTTTGATTCTGATTATTTGAGGAATTTTGTCCTGAATTATTGTGGTTTTGGTTATAGGTAGATTGTTGTCTAAATGGGTTTCGGTTAGATGAGTTATAAGAGTTATTATTCCTGCTCGAATTGGAATTGTTGTTATTCTGATTACTATTATTGTAGTAAGGTCCGGGCGTATTTTAGTTGTAGTAAGAGTTCTGGTTCCTATTCTGTCCCTTAAAATATAATCTTTTCTCAGCTAAACACAACTCATATGCTTCTTCAATGGTCGATGGTTTTCTAGTTCTAATCATAGTTTTGAGGGGAAGCTGTACTAGCGGTCTCAGCTATGGGTAACCCGGCCCTGGCGGGGCTAGTATTCCTATATGGGTTAGTTATGTGTTAGTGTTAGTTATGTCCGTGTAAGTTCTTCTACTTTTATTTCGGACGGGCAAGTGCTGCTAAGTCCTAACCTGGATTTAATTTTGCTTACTATGCTATTCTTACACATTTGTTATGAACCCTATTTTATCAAAAAATTATTTATCCTATTATTAACTTAAAAGCTTTAGATTGAGAAAATTCTTAAAGGTGTAAAAAATATAGAATTTGTATAAAATTTATAATATGTATATCTATATATATAAAACTTTTTGTCCTGACTGACTGACTGACTGATCACCGCCCTAGACAAACTGCAATAGCTACAAGCTTGAAATTTTCACACAAGGTAGTTCTCATAACTTCATCGTGCAATAAGACGGCTTTGTGCGAAATTTTGAGTGGATGGGGGTGAATTTCGTGGTCAAAGTCAAATAGTCTTAGTATGGAAAACTTTGTTGTTTCTTAAGATATCGTAACCAAACTCACAGGTTAAGTGCTTGTCATAAATATATATATGCCCCGGTTCAGATCGAACCACTATATCATATAGCTGTCACACGATGAAATAGTTACAAAACCACACTTAGTTAGAAAAGTTGGTCGATTTTTGAGATATCGCAACCAAACTTTCAGATTATAACTTTGACATATTGATATATATGTCCACGGATTTTTGTTAAGATCGGACCACTATATCATATAGTTGTCATATGATATAATATTTGCAAGACAACTCTTAATATTAAAATTTAATTTTTTAAACAAAACTGACAAATAATGTTATGCTTTTGACATTTACTTGCACAATTTGAATAACCTATATTGAAATTAAATTTCTATTAAGCCGGTTGTTTTGTTTCTCATTTTGCAGCGATACACATGCACATGTACATAGTTCAAATCAGCTGTTTAATTTTCCCTTAATAATAGAACAATAACAGCTACAAATCAACAGCGCTGCTAAATAACAGAATTCTGTTAAGCACATTTAGCAATTACTAGAAATTTATATATTCTTTAGTTTATTTAAAAAGTCATACCTTATATATGTTCTACAATATCTATCTACATATGTATCATAGTTATTTTAAACAAATATCGTATAATTATTTGTATATCGCATTGAGCATAATATTGTTAAGAATCGGCTTGTCTTTCCGTGGGCAACCCTGCCTAGCTCATTCACCTCAGGGCTGGGTTGTTAACCAATGCCCACCGACCGTACATTCCACAATCTGCCAAAAACTTACTCTCCAACACTACTACAAAACACGACACAAACATCGGCTCATCACCATACTTATCGGCGGTATCGATGATCTCACCGCAACGTACCCACCCTACCTGTGGCGGCAACATCCAAAACGTTTCCGTTGCGCCACCCAAAAACAATGTTTATGGCACTGTTACTCCATGGCTATGTGATCCCCCTCCCTTAATAAATTTTCTATTCCATATTATTCAGTTTCGAACTTAACAACAATTATATTTTGACATTTTTAATATTTGACATTATTTCTAAGATTTTAATTTTATTTTGATTATAACATTTTCTTCGGTTTTAAATTGTTACGTTATGGTCACAACCTGCCTAAGAGCTCTTGGTGGGGTTTTAGGGCCGATACGCTTTCGCCAAAAATAAGCCAAAATAAAAAAAAAACTGAATAATATTTAAATTATAATAACGGAAAAGAAAAATAAATAACAACTAAAACATAATATGAGAAATTATACATTAAATAAATAATAAATAAATAATAAGAATGTAAATCAAAAATTTAATAACTAAACAATTTATAATATTTAAAAAACATTAATTTATAACATAAACATTACAAAAACAAAACAGAACTTCACAAAAACAAATTGGCGGTGATACGGCTCACTTGTCCCACTGTGCGGCCACGCACAGCTGTTGTCGTCGCTGTCGTTGACCCTGTCGCTGGTACTGTTCTTGTTGTCGTACGGTCGTCTAAGTGTTGATGTTGTTGTTGTTTTTGTTGCTGATGTAGTATTTGTTTTATTGTGCAGTGCTCTCAATGTCTGGGTTGTTGTTGTGTTGCACAATATAATTGTCTTGCACTGTGGGAATTGTTGTAAATTTTGTGCTTGCACTAATATTGTGTTGTTTTGGGTGCACTGTGGTTCAATTATTTTTTTGTCCGGGTAGAAAAACAATGTGTTTGTATTTTATTTTGTTACATGTTAATTTTCGTTTTATATGTCGCTCTTTTTTTACACTTAAATTGCACTTTGAGGTTGTGTGTGTGCACTAAGTATGTAGTGTAGTTCTCATTCAACGTTTTCGCTGTTGTTGTCGGGTGTACTGATTATTTACATATGTGTATAACTCGTATCGTGCGTGTTTGTGCGTGTTGTGGCGGTTTTAACGTTTAATTTTATTTTGTTTTATTTTTCGATACACTTAATAATTTTCCGCAGCACATAACTCCGACCGAACCTCTTGCATCCGCCATGCGTTCTCCTCTCCCTTTCTTCACCTTTCCCACTATTCTCCTCATCCACCTGGCCACCCTATTCAGGCTTAGCAGCGCGGGCGAAATTCGATACCTTATTTAAAATGTTTATCGATATTCAACGCTTTGGGTAGCCCCAGATCCAACACCAAGCGAAAATTTGCACTCGTTCGCATTACGCGGTGCTAATCATCGCAAGCATGGGGCTACCTTCCACTCAAACTCCGCCACACCTACGGCCAAGTGTTGCCCCTTACTGCCGCGCGCTCTTAATGCAGCCAGCACTGAGCGGTTCACGCTTTCGGCTGCGTTCTTTAATGACTTGAAACAGAACTTCGACTTCTTTAGACCAATGGTAAGATTCGCTGATTTCAAACACTCGGCAACTCGATTTAAATACACTAGATCTGTCTCGAAATCGGGTGCAATAATGAGCAAATCATTCAGATAAACAAACACATTGGATCTCAGTTCAGTCGAAGTCACTTTATCCATAAGTCGACATAAGTGTTGTGCAGCGTTGCATAACCCGAACGGCATCATGACGAACTGATAAAGCGGACGACCGGCACCGTGAACGCCGTGAAAGCCTTACTTTCTTCATCTAACTCTATTTGCCAAAAACGCGAATTTTAAATCAACGCTCGAAATGTAGTGCGTTTTATCTATTAGTCAAAGGATTCCTTCCATACAAGGTAGTGGAAAGGCATCCTTAATCGTCAAAGCGTTGAGCTTACGGGCATTAAGACAGAACCTGTTTTTGTCCGGCCTTCGCACGACTGTGGTGCGGTTACTCCACGGACTGTGGATATCCTCGATAACCTCAAAAGCCAACATTTTGTCAACCTCATCCTACACTACCTGTTGCATTGCTAGGGACAACGGATAATGCCGATCCTTCACTGGCTGGGCAGTCTCGGATAGCTTGATCTTGTGCGTTTCGACTTCGGTTTTTCCCAATCCTACTACTTCGAACGCTAGAAACTCATGTTTGACTTTTTCCAGAGCTGACTTCTGGTCTTCATTCAGTTCCCAAGCTTCTGGCTCGCTTATCTCCTCGTCTTCAATCGCGTAATGAGCTATTTGCTCCGACAACGTCTGACTAAGCACAACAGCCTCAACAACTGGTGTTCCTAAACCTATCATTTCAGGAGCAAGCTGAAAACCTCTCCAAAAATCTATCCCGAAGTACGCTTTTTGTTTAAGGTAAGGACACAAATAAAAAAATATAACCTTGCTCCGTACTCGACAGGGCACTCTAGACGGCCTATGATGGAGCGATCTTCTCCAGACGCGGTGCGAACAGTCGACACATAGGGCTTGACTGACAGATTTGACTCAGACACAAGTTCTCGGCAGCCACGACCTAAGAGGCTCACGGATGCTCCGGAATCGAGCAACCCTCGTACCCGGCGTCCCTCAAGGCCAATTTCAGCGAAAACGCGCGGGTCTCCTTTTGAGGTACGGTCTATTGCTTCGACCACCCGCGTCTTAACTATGCGTCTTCGTCGGAATCTCTCCTGTGCCTTCTTTATTCTGCACGTGATCACCCGCATCCCATCCAGCAACCTTTCATTAAATATTCTATTTGTTTCTTCTAAATAGGCCCTCATGCGCTCCTCATAAGGTAGGTGACGGATACTTAATCTATTCTTTACATCTAATCGTTTATTCTTTAAATCTAATTGTTTGTTCTTATCGCTACCAACTACACCTATTTCTTTGAGAACCTAGTCCGGGCGCGATACTCCCGCTTTCATCGGGCCCTTCCTCTGATTTCCCTGACACTCAGGACACTGTGGGCAAAAGGTGTCTGGCCTACCGCACAAATAGCAGAAGATCTTCTGCTCTTTTACCAAGCAATTGCGGAAATCTTGGCCGATCGCTCCATAATTCCAACACCCTGCCCGACACTGTCCTTGAGAAAGCACTCTGGCGGCCTCCACTTCCATTTCGGGACTATGTGTTTCCTCACTCTCGATCTATAGCTCGTGCACATCTACCTCTCCTGTATCCCCAACCCTCCTGTATCCCCAACCTTGGTGGATTTCGTGGCTCAAACGGCGGCTTCAAGCAACGCCGGCCATACGACTCCTCAACCTCGTTGCATTCGTCCCGCAACTGGCCGATCGTATACACCTCTAAGACATAGACGTAACGAACGAGATCTTCCCTAAGGCCCTTCTTCATAATCTTAATTAATCTAGCCTCCGGTAGTAATTCCCGCAACCTTGATGCCAGTTTACGCATTGCATGAATGAAGTCCTCTGCACTTTCTCCACGCTTTTGCTCCGTATGCATCAATTCGTGCATTTTATCGTGCTCCGTTTGCCTACCACGAAAGCTCGCCAACCATGCTCGCTTCAGCACTTCCCACCGTTCGACTTTATGTTGCCGAACGTGAAGCCGGAACCAATCACGGGCTCGACCTTCCAATAACAAATGGAAACAACGGAGCACTTCTTCCCAAGGGCACCTACATTGGTGTTTTAGGAACTCCACACGAAAGATAAAGTCCTCTACTGAGGACTTATTGATGTCGCCGTCAAATGAGATATCTTACTTTTCGACCCTGAATCACGTGGTGACCCATAGTGTCTGTCTCAAAGTGGTCACTATTCAAGCTGTTCCTCAAGATTTCGGTTTCCCTCCTAGCTTCTTCACAACAGGGATCGCTTGACGAGTATCTCGCTTGCGGATCAGCTGGCTTGAACCGTAGAAACTCTTCTGGTACACGACTGTTTGGGAACCGCCCCTGCTGATCTCTATCGTGCAAGTCCTCCTAGCTTGCCCATGCGTGGGACGATAGTAAGTCGTCCACCTTCTTGGGAGGGTTGTTGGGTGGTAACGACCGGCCGAAGGACAGTGTTAATGACCTTCATGATTTTTATGAAGCCGAGTCGCATCTCTTCTTGTAATGACTTTTGAATACCCTCCGCCTGTGACTTCATATAAGTCAAGTGGGCCTGCATAAGCATAGCGTTCACTGCAGAAGCTTCTTCCGTACACAGTGTAACGCCAGCGGGAACAAGCTTCGGCTTCTCGCCTTTCGGTAGCGGTGTTCTCCTTACCCCCTCGTAAGACGTCTGAGGTTTTTCGCTCTCCCACGAACTTTCTAAATTGTGGACCTTTTGCCGAGTGTTATACCCGTGCGCCCCATGGCCCCCTTCAGCCATCGCTAGAGCTTCTCAACCAAATATATAATAAAAAAATAAACCAAAAATTTTAGATAAATAATAACAAATAAATATAAACCTAATAAATAAATAACATTAAACAAATAAGCAAATAACAATAAATAAATAAATAATGGAAACAAATAAATAAATATTATTAACCAAAAAAATAAACCAAAAAACATAAATAAATAAATAAATACACAGAAAAAATAAAAATAAATAAATATCCAACACAAGAAAACTATCGAATTAAGGAGGGGATCACATTTTGCCGGTGCACCTGCCTAAACCTACGTCAACCTTTCGGTTCGATAAAAATGGTCGAACACTACGGAACAAAACAAGTGCACGTGGAATCTGTCGACATGTCAGATCATCAGCTGAGCTGATGATCGACAGTCAAGAAACTTCCGTACATAGACCGGACTTGCTTTCCTGCGCTTCCTATCGGTTCTGTCTGTACCCGATAAGATAGCATTCAATCACGCAGCGCGTGCTGAGATTCTTTCTCGCAAGGGTCACTTTTGGACACTATTCCATCTATTTCCATCTAGCCCCTACTGCCTAATGCAATCACGTGCATCGCGAGCTGAAGCTTCACTCCGCCCGGGATCGACAAACAGCAGTGGCCGTACAGACAGTTCCAGAAAACACATAAAACATTTTACTCTACTCTACAATGAACTTTACGTTAAACAACACAACTATGTTTGATTTGCAAGTCAAATCCTCAACGTGCAATTGAAGGTGAGTATACATACTCCCTACAAGACTCCGCTGAGGATCGGACCACTCACCAAAACATAGGAACTCATGAGAGTAAGCTTTCCGATGTGTTATTTATTTTTGCCAGGTCGTTTGCTACGACGAGGCGAACCTCGCCTCCATTTCCAGATTGGGCGCCATATTGTTACGAATCGGCTTGTCTTTTCGGGGGCAACCCTGCCTAGCTCATTCACCTCAGGGCTGGGTTGTTTACCAATGCCCACCGACCGTACAATCCACAATCTGCCAAAAACTTACTCTCCAACACTACTACAAAACACGACACAAACATCGGCTCATCACTACTCTATCGACCATACTATTCGGCGGTATCGATGATCTCACCGCAACGTACCCACCCTACCTGTGGCGGCAACATCCAAAACGTTTCCGTTGCGTAACCCAAAAACAATGTTTATGGCACTGTTACTCCATGGCTATGTGATCCCCCTCCCTTAATAAATTTTCTATTCCATATTATTCAGTTTCGAACTTAACAGCAATTATATTTTGACATTTTTAATATTTGACATTATTTCTAAGATTTTAATTTTATTTTGATTATAACATTTTCTTCGGTTTTAAATTGTTACGTTATGGTCACAACCTGCCTAAGAGCTCTTGGTGGGGTTTTAGGGCCGATACGCTTTCGCCAAAAATAAGCAAAAATAAAAAAAAAACTAAATAATATTTAAATTATAATAACGGAAAAGAAAAATAAATAACAACTAAAACATACTATGTGGGAATACCGGGAAATGAATAAGCAGACATTACAGCAAAAAACGCTGCACAACAGCCACTCATACTCAAAGAAAACTTCAACATACAAGACATCCTAAAACACATAAAAAACACACATAAAAATAAAATGCAGCCCAACTTCGACGAAACATCTATCTGGTACCAATCAATCAACCACAACAAACTCAGCAGCTACCACTTTTTCAAAAACAACCAACTACCTCTCTCGCGAGGAGACCAAATAAAAATAACAAGACTTAGACTCGGACACACCAAAATAACACACAAACACTATTTTGACCAATCGCCAAGCACATGCCCTTTCTGCAACGACAACATATCAATAGAGCACTTACTCACCCACTGCAACTCCCTGAAAACACATAGACAAGAAATAATCAAAAACACTAACCCACTAGACTATTTAGCCACTCCTACCCAAAACACTGCTAAAATCATAAAATATTTAAAATTCACATATCTATACCACTCAATCTAAAAACAATACGGCTAATTGTAAATATTGTCAATATGTATATGACAAATTACAAATAAGTAAACCTAAACTAACACAACATAATTATATTATAAACTGTAAAATAATTTCACCCCACAGTGCTGAAGGCCACAGATGCCAATGGATGTAAACTAAGCTAGCCTATAATTTTAACATTATAAGTCAGCTCTCTATAAATAAATAAAATATTTTGACATTTTCAATATTTGACATTATTTCTAACATTTTAATTTAATTTTGATTATAACATTTTCTTCGGTTTTAAATTGTTACGTTATGGTCACAACCTGCCTAAGAGCTCTTGGTGGGGTTTTAGGGCCGATACGCTTTCGCCAAAAATAAGCCAAAAAAAAAAAAAAAAAATTAAATAATATTTAAATTATAATAACGGAAAAGAAAAATAAATAACAACTAAAACATAATATGAGAAATTGTACATTAAATAAATAATAAGAATGTAAATCAAAAAATTAATAACTAAACAATTTATAATATTTAAAAAACATTAATTTATAACATAAACATTACAAAAACAAAACAGAACTTCACAAAAACAAATTGGCGGTGATACGGCTCACTTGTCCCACTGTGCGGCCACGCACAGCTGTTGTCGTCGCTGTCGTTGACCCTGTCGCTGGTACTGTTCTTGTTGTCGTACGGTCGTCTAAGTGTTGATGTTGTTGTTGTTGTTGTTGCTGATGTAGTATTTGTTTTATTGTGCAGTGCTCTCAATGTCTGGGTTGTTGTTGTGATGCACAATATGATTGTCTTAATTCTTGGCACTGTTGTTGTTGTATTAGTGCACTGTGGGAATTGTTGTAAATTTTGTGCTTGCACTAATGTTGTGTTGTTTTGGGTGCACTGTGGTTCAATTATTTTTTTGTCGGGGTAGAAAATGAATCATCTGAAGCATCTCTTCAAAGAGTTTGCCAGTGAACTGACAACCGTTGTCAGAGTGTATTATTTCCGGCACCCCGAACTTCCAAAATACCTCCTGAACCAAGAACTGCACTACATTATCATTACCATATCACCGTAAAAGGCATCAGCTCAATGTATGGACGGAACTTCCGGATGGCCATTATCGCTGACCGAATAGTTCAGCTGGTGTTTATTCAGCATAGCTGAGAAGTAGATGATAAACCTTTCCTGCTCGGACTCATTCAGTTGAAGGAGAACTGCCCCTACACCTGTCTGAGGCGCTTCACACTGGACATAAAAGCGCTTCTGAAAGTTTCCGTGGACCAAAACTGGAGCCGTCGTCAATGCCTTTTTCAATTCGTGCACAGACTGTATGGCCTTCTCGTCCAAAACGAATTGCTAACCTCTCTGAAGCTTTTACGAATCTGTCAGCGGAACTGCCAATGTTGCAAAGTTTCGGATGAACCGCCTGTACCATCCCGCTGTACCGCAGAAAGCTCGAACTTCCCGAACAGAACGCGGTACCGGGATCCGCTCTATTGCCGTCACCCTATCCGGATCTGTTGCCCCCTCCCAGGATAAAGCCCAAGTATTTTAATGACTTGAAACAGAACTTCGACTTCTTTAGACCAATGCACACTGGGCGGAATAGCCAAATAAGTGGCATAAAGTCGAATAACGAAGATATCGAGCTGAAACTTGTTATATTTGAAAAAAATAGCACTTTAAATATTAAAACAAAATTTAAAGTTCATTTTACCACGCCTACCCCAATAGCCCATATAAAGCAAAAATGCGTATACGTAATCACAAAGGAAAGTGTGAGAACTATATATAAAGTACAACAATTTTAATATTTTGTATGTATTAGTGATAGTAATATGATATTTATTATGATTAAATTCTTACTTAAAGAAAGGTCTTAATTACTAACAATTTAAGAAAAAATCATAATTTACTTGTTTCCCACATCTTATACGTCCAGCGTTGATAACATGAACACAATGTGATCTACAAGTTCAAAATACCGCCAAAGCCGCAAACAAGATTATTACTAACGTTTTATACACACTCTCTACTTTATTTTCACATACATTACATATCGCAGAAACACGCAGGTTAGTTTTTACTCCACAGAAGACGAACACATATGTTTAGTTTTCTATCTTTTTGGACAATACAAAACAGTACACATATGTAAAATATAATAAATTTGAACAACAAATTGTTTTGTTTTATCCATTCTACATACCTTGACCTTCAAAATCCATTTTTTACAATATCTTATTTTTCTTTTGTGTGAAATTGCCAAGCGCTCAAAGTATTCACTTTATGTCCCGACAATTTTGTCGCAGGCATCAGCTGACTAATCACCTGACTTTAAAGCTTAATCAGAATGACAGTGCTGCATGTTTGGCAAAAGCGATCATCGAATTTTCCGATTTAGGGACTCTAGTTTGAATATACTGAAATATAATTATTATTTGCTTCCACAAAATTTTCGACTTTATGCCACTTATTTGGCAATTCCGCATAGTGTGCATCGGGGTGATTCGTTCCGTAGAATAGGTATTCCCTTATATTGAAATTATATTTGTTAGTAAGGTGTGTTTTGGAAAGTAGCAGAACGTCGATCTGCTTTTCGAGTAAAAATTGAGCTAACTCAAGTTTACGCTGTCTAATGCCATTAGCATTCGACGTGGATATTCGTATCGAAGCCATTGATTATTTTGATTGCTTTGATATAAACATTTGTAAAAAAGATTTTGATAACGAATTTAATTTTGCATAGTTGTACGCATGAATGACATGAACTCTGTCATGCTTTGCTGTAGGGAATAGATCATCTCTTCAATTTTGCTTTGTTGCTGTTCCGGTGGCTTATAGTATTGTTCCACATTTAGATGATGCCATGTATTAGGAGTTTTTAGTCGTGATCTTAAGGCGCTTGCGTATGTCACGCTTTTGTTTGCAAGAACCAAGCCAAGTGAGGAAAAAAAGACATCGCCTTGTGAGCGAGCAAAGCCTACAAGCTGATGGAGGCGATTTTTAAGTTCTATGAATATTGAACATCCTCTGTAGTTAGCTGAATGATTTCCACCGCAGTTGCTGCACTTTTTTTTTGGTGGGGTCTTCTTCGTTTTCTGGGCAGTAAGCGGAGTCGTGTAGTTTGCCACGAATTACGCACACTGTGCGCAGTGAACAGTAGGTTCTTGTATGTCCGTATTCTTGACAGTTTGCACATTGAAGCTGACCGTTTCTTTTATGAGGTTCTTCAACGGTAATTCTGCGGTGCAATAGATACTGAAGTATATAAATTGGATGCACCTTGTTTTGTTTAAGCGTCTTTAATTCGGATTCCAGTTCTATCTTAAAGAGTGGTTGCGGCTTTCTATTCTTGTTAAGAATCTGGAATACGCTATTTGCGTTGAGTCCTTTCTCTTGTAGCGCCTGACGAATTTCATCTGCTGTTACATTAGACTCTATACCTTTAAGTACGACTTTCAGTCCCTTGCAGCTTTTCAGTCGGTATGTATAATAGTTTGTTTCTTTATCGTTCAGGTACTTTGTCAGAGCTCTAAAATTTTGCTCTGAACTTGTTTGAACATTAATTTCATGTATGTTACCCCTTACGAAGGGAATTATGTGGAAATTGTCCTGACCTATGAGCTCATTAACTTTGTTAACAAAAGTGCTTGAGCTTTTTCACGTATAAAAATTGGAGGTGGCTTTGGCTGTTTCTTTTATTGTCGAGCGTATCTTGAATGGTGTCTGCCCAAATGCCAAATCTATTGGAATAGTTTGGCACGTCGGTTGAAATTGGGTTGCTGCGAGTTTAATCGGTTTAATCGCAGAGTTTAGGGGGCTCACTTTTTATACCCTCTGAGGGGTATAATGGGTTTGTCAGAAGTATGTAACAGGCAGAAGGAGGCGTTTCCGACCCCATAAAGTATATATATTCTTGATCAGCATCAACAGCCGAGTCGATATAGCCATGTCCGTCTGTCCGTCTGTCCGTCTGTCTGTCTGTCCGTCTGTCCGTATGAACAAACAGATCTCAGAGATGGTAAGAGCTACAAGTTCAAACATGGTCAGTATCGATCACATATTTAGTCAGGCAATACAAGAATCTTTTTTTTTTTGATGCCACGCCCCATTCGCCCACAATAAGCGAAAAACCAGACATACCTCGGAAAAAATACATGTTTTTTGCGAATATCTCGGTAACTATAATACGTAGGGACACCAATTTTGGCATGCAGGTTGTTATTTACAATATAAATATAATGCCATCAAAATGTATTGGATGCCACGCCCCCTTCGCCCACAATTGCGTTGAAACTTCGAATGCCTCTGGCTCACTTATTTCTTAACGTATAGTTTTGTAACTTGGTGTATAATTAGAGACAAATAATATTAAGCAATACTGAAAATTGCATCAAAATCGGACTATAATTAAAAAAGTTTGTTATACAAACTTAAATTTTTATCGCAATAGCAGTGCACTGCTTTTGTTTATGCTGCAGTGTTTACAAGCAGTGCGCAAGCAGTGCTTGTGTACCTAAAACTTACCTAGTGCACTGCTTGTGTGTATAAAATTTACTCAGTGCACTGCTTGTAAGCAGTCCAAAATGAATTCATATAATTAGAAACGAAGCTCAGAGGGTATTCCACGGTCGGCATGCCCGACTGTCGTTTTCTTTCTTGTTTTTTTTTATTTGGATATAGCGATCCATATCAGTTTGTATGGTCGGCTTTGCATTTGCATTAATTGCAGCTGTTTTTGCTGACGAGGCAACTGTTGTATTTGTAAAGCGGACAGTCGGTACTGGATTGATTGGTGTTGCGGTTAATGTTGGAGTAGGTAAAGCGATCGTAGCTAAACCCAATTCTCGGTTTCTAGCTGCGCGCATGAGTTTGTTGGACGGGTTGAGGGTTGTCGACCTCGAGCGGTCAGATTGCATACAAGGGACAGACAGTAGAGACGGAGACGGAGTGCGAGATCGTTCACTGTCGCGTGGGTATGGGGGCAATTGACCGCTCGCGTTCGGGTGCCGGAGACACTATTGAGAAGTAAGCGTTATTTTGTTGCAAAGAGAGCCGACGCTTGCCTTGCTCGCGTTGTCGTTGGCCACGAATTTCGTTTTGATTCATTATCTTGGGAAAACTTTTTTTTGTTTTTTTTTTACACTTGTGTTAGCTTATATGTGTGTTAGAACTAAAAATTCGTTTCTTAGATAATAAATTGTGCATTGTTAATGCACTAAGCGTCTTTTAGAGAATTAGTATATTTATATTTATATTTAATTAGTAGTTTATATCACTGCAGTCTGTTTTTTGTTTGGCTATTCACTCGGAGCACAATTCAAAACTCGTCTGCATTCGGCGATGTGAAATTACCGCGTGCAATGATCTATTGCCATGGCTGACAAGAATCTTCAGAGGATACAGGTAATATCCCACGAAGCTAGAAAGAAGTAAGAGTGACATTCAATTCTAAAACTGGAATGAGAAACCACTCCTCACTCAAAGACTGTAGACCCATCAGGCTTTCATCGTTTTTACTGAAAACGCTAGAATGACTGCTAGATCTGCACTTGAGAGATAAACTCACTCCTCAGACTTTCAGTAGCTCCTAACACGCTATCTCAAAAGTAGATCAATTGAGACAGCACTGCATGAGTTGGTGAGTGATATTGAATTGGCCCTTAGGAGAAATGAGTTTGCGTTGGCAGCATTCATCGATATTGAGGGTGTCTTTAACAATGAAAAGATCAAGTCAATAACTGCCGCAATTCAAAATCGGCTCACACCCTTTAATCACCCACTGGCTTAAAAATATACAAAGTTGCAGGATAATTAATTTTCATCTCTTCACGGCTACAATTAGGAGGAAGGGCACAAGAGGGCCCCTTGATATGGAACCTACTGCTAAAAAGTCTGCTTTCCAGACTGAAAAAAGAATAATATTTGATGATTTAGCTCTATTGGTAACGGGCAAGTTCCTGCCCACAATAAGCGAGCTTCTTTAAAACGTACTGGGCTCCTCACGATGAGCCGAAAAACATGGTCTGAGTACAAACCCCAATAAAACTGAAGTGGTTCTCTTCAGTAAACGAATACAGAGCTTCTACTTTCCAAAGCTCGGAGGAACACAGCTTAAGTTATCTAAGGAGGTAAAGTGTTTGGGTGTAATGCTCTATTTCAAGCTGTCCTGAAAGATAAACTCAGAGGAGAGGGTGAAAAGTCACTTCAAGCCTTTTTTATCTGTAAAAAGAACTTTGGGAAAAGGTGGGGACTACACCCATATATAATCCACTAGCTTAACACAGCTATACTTAAGCCCATCCTGACCTACGGAACACTGGTTTGTTGGGAAGCGACCAAATCCTATTTAAGCAAAACCCAAAAAGTTTAACATGGTGTAACAGGATGCATATGCTCCACCCTCGATGTTCTACTAGATTTGAAACCGATGAACATTTTCCTAAAGTGTATGGCAGTGAAGATTGCGGTGAAATTACGCGATCTGTGACTCCTCAGGCCTAGTACTACAGGACATGGCAGTATACTAAACTTTGTAGGAGCAAATGCTATGCCTGGGGAAAGTGACTTCTGTGAGCAAGAAAATAAATGGGGTGGCGCTTTCAAAATGGCCATTCCCAAAAGAAAAGATTGGCAGAATGATACTCCGCTTATGGAAAATGAAATATCAATGTACATAGACGGATAAAGACTGGAGAAGGTACAGAGGCTGGGGTCAACTCACAGAAACCAACCACACAATTTTAATTTCGTCTTCCAGACGGGTGTAGTGTGTTTCAGGCAGATATTTACGCGGTCTGGCAGCTGACAACACTAATATCTACCTAGGGAGATATCTCAAGAAGCATATTTGTTGATGTCGATAGCCAGTTAGAAATAAAGGCTCTGTCATCCAACACTAAAATAAGCAAACTCATTCGCATCACGGTCAGATCGCTAACCCAACTCCAACAACACTCTGTTAGGCTATTTTGTGTGCCAGGCAAAGAGATGTGAGAGGCAAAGAGATGGCCGACGAGTGTGCTAGAGCTATGAGCGACATTCACAGACCTATCCAGCATATCCTCTCGAATTTAGAGAGCTTTGCTAGAATTATGGTCTAGAATCTGGTCTCCAATGCGCTCTGGGAATCATATAAGCAGAAGCGAACTTCCCAACTCCTACACTTTAACAAGAATCCAAACTGGACACTGTCCCATTGGCCGGCAGTTACGGGAGCATGTCCTTTGAAATATAGCGCGAGAATAAGAATATGCGTTCAGGGCGCTGGTCATAAAAATGCATTCAACTAAAAAACAAAAATTAATTAAAAAGTCTGGATTTTAATGCTAACATTGACAAAGATGTACCATAAAGAGTTTTGGGAAAAAACGCAACCGTCTATATTTAGCCGAGTCGATATAGCCATGTCCGTGTGGACGTCTGTTCGTATGAACGGAAGGATCTAAGAGATGGTACTAGCTACAAGTTCAAACTTGGTCAGTATCGACCACATATTTAGTCAGTTAATACAAGTTTGTATCCTTTTTTTGATGCCACGCCCCATTCGCCCACAACAAGCGAAAACCAGACATACCTTGGAAAAAATACAGTTTTTTTGCGAATATCTCTGTAACCATAACACACAGGAACACCAATGGCATACAGGTTGCTAGATGCAATATAAAGACAAAACCATAAAAATTATTTGGATGCCACGCCCCCTTCGCCCACAAAAAGTACAATTGCGTTGTAATGTCGAATGCCGCTGGCTCAATCTTTTCCAAAAGTAAAGAGGATCACACTGCGCGACTATTTCTTCCCCAAAATGAACAGATTAGCATCGGAAGTCGTTGCAAATTATAAAATCTGTTCAATGGCTAAGTACGACCCACATCCGGTAAAACAGATATTGGGCAAAACGCCACACCCTTCATACGCTGAAGAACTCATACACGTTGAGGTTTTTTCAACAGATCAAAAATACTTCTTAAAGTGTGTCGACAAATTCTCTAAGTTCGCAGTTACTCAGCCAATTTGCTCAAGAGCAATCGTTGATTTAAATAATCCAATACTGCAGATTTTAAAATTGTTCCTCAATATAAAAACTATTTACTGTGACAACTAGGGATCTCTAAACTCAGAAACAGTCAAATTCATGCTTTTCAACTTCAATATTCAAAGTTCAAACGCACCCCCACCCCAAAGGCCAGATGGAAAGATTTCACAGCACCTTAGCAGAAATAGCGCGCAGTCTGAAACTAAGTAAACAAATCAACGAAACCGTCAAACTAATCCTTCTTTCAACAATAGAATACAATATAACCATTCATTCTGTAACTAATATGAAACCAATAGAAATTATCCACTCCAGTAGCACACAAACCAAAATAAGGATCAGAGAGAGAATACAGAAAGCACAAGCTCAGAAAATGGAGAGAGAAAAGAAGAACAGGAAAAGTAAAGAGTATCAGGTAGGAGAAAAGTTTGGATATAATCAAACAAGCGTTTGGGTAATAAACTGACCCCACTATAGTTGGGCATATTTGAAGCAGATTTAGGTACGACAGTTCTTATAAAATATTGTCCATAAGGACAATATTAGGAAATAAGATATTAATATAATTCTTTTCTTAGGCTAACTACACTAGTGATGGCACTTCTTATGACACTGACGACTGTGACTGTTAAATTGACTAACTACACCCACTCGGACTAAATACCGGTACTGGACGGGGCCATAACGATCTGGGACGAATACAGCTACCTTGGACACACTACGAATGTACGAAACTTACATTGACGAGAATAGACAAATGTTGAATTTATTTAAACAGGACCATATACGGAAAGTACTGACAACGGACCTGGACCATATCGAAACATTAATAACAACACTTAAGGTGAAGCCCAGACATTCTCGTAGCTTAACATGCTAGGAACCGCCTCAAATAGACTAAACGAGCCGACTAGAACTCTTAATTCAATAAGTAAAACTAACGAGGTCTATACGGACCACCTTTATGAAACAAGTTTGGCCAAAAACAGAATGATTATTTCAGATTTGCAAAATTTGATCTTAGCAATTACTCTATCAAAGATAAACTTGATCAGCCCAGCAATGCTAGATAACATTAATGTTAAGGAAGTGAATTTTAACCAATGTTAGTGTTTCAGACATATTAGAAGTAGCTAATATTAAGGCATTTCAAAGTAACGACATATTGTACTTCCTAATTAAATATCCTATACCTAAGTTAGTTTGTAAAACAATTAGCATTTTTCCCGTTCAGAAATCGAGAAGAGTCCTGGACTTCGAAGGCTCCAACATTGTAGCAGATTGCGGTGCAAACATATTTTTTACGAGGAATGTCTGGTTTTGCGATTATTGTGAGCGAATGGGGCGTAGTATCACAAAAAAAAAAACAAACTTGTATTAACTGACAATATGTGGTCGATACTAACCAACTTTGAACTTGTAGCTCTTACCATCTCTGAGTTCCTTTCGTTAAATCGGAAAGACAGAAGGTCAGGCGTACAGACAGACATGGCTATATCGACTTGGCTGTTGATGCTGATCAAGAATATATATACATTATGACGTCTGTCACGCCTCCTTCTGCCTGTTACATAATTTTCACAAACCCAATATACCCCTCATAGGGTATAAAAAATGGAGATATACTCCATAGTGTATTGTCCAACGTTTATATGCATTATGTTGCACGGTGCTTAAGGTCTATCTAATTTCTAAAGAATGAAGCGCACAACAGCAGCTTTTGAAATCCGCTAGGAGCAGAAGGATAAAAATTGACTGTGTTGACTTTGGCTAAAAAATGCGCTATTGGTAGGACAACCAGGATTCTGAATCCTATTCGTCACCGGCTTTGCTACTATGATTATTTCCTTAAAAGCATCATTCACCCGGAGTGAATGTTTTGAATCTTTTTAGCGCGAAAATCTGAGCAGCATCCGTTTTTTCTTTATACAGAATACCGAAAATAAATCAGAAGTAAATTTTTGTTCTCAAAATGACACCAGGAATAGCAGAAGACACCCTATGCCATCTGATTCAACCAGCTGTTGCTTTCAGCGTACATTTAGAAAGTAAATTCTCCCCTTTCTATCTACCATAAGATGACAACAAGATTTTTTCTAGAGAATCTGCACAACTAGACTTACCTGATCAGTCTACATCTGCAGACTGCTCCGTGAAACCTCTTGCTCAACTTACTCCTGGCTTCTTATGCTGATAAAGTTTGCTTGATGTTTTCTAATAAATTGTCGCAGGAAGTACGTATAAACTTAAATAACTGGTTTCACTGTTCTAATATTAGACTAACTCTTCACTACATTTATAAAATATTCTCCCCTATTTATATGGCAATATGGCTTGCATGTCTGGGGGTAAGCTGCCAGGACACACAGATCCACGGTATAGATAGGGCATTTTCTACATCTTTTGAGCACCAATAACCTACACATTAACAATTAAGAATGTGGGACGGACACCAGAAGAGGTCTCAATTCAAATAATGCAGTTAATACTTTTCTTAACATTGTGTTCAACTTTTCAAATGATTACAATAAGTATTGCATATAAAGGATTTCCAAAAAAAAAAAAAAAAAAAAATCTTGCTTGTAAAGAGATTAACCAAGGCGGCCTATCTAAGGGAATTGCAAAGCAACAATAAAAACATTAGAACAAAAGCAGAGTATCTCGGTACTATTTTAATTTCTGTACACTTCATTCACAAACACCAATATTAAGTTTGTGTATTTAGTGCAAAAGTTCCTTATATATATTTATCGAAATGTTATTGTTAAATAAAATACATAATTAAATTACAACAGTAACAATACCTTGTCTTACTGGTTTGCTAATTATTCTCATGTTCTTTAAGTACATTCTCTTAGCTTAGTTGTGTACGCAGCGGTCATTGTGTTGCCGGTTGAGTCGCTCCTACTACATTTGTTGGCGACAACAATTGGGCAGGTGATAACGGAGGACCAAATTTGCTTGTAATCTTGTGCGAGGCATTTACAATGGCCATATCATGCTTAGAGTCAAGATCACAATCATAGAGACCACTCAGAGAGTCCAGACTAAGCAAGCGCGAGCTGGCTCGACTAGACACTGAGGTGTCATCCACATCTGGCGCATTGTACATAGAGTTGACATCTGACAAGGCACCTTCGACATCAGTCAAACCAGCCTCGTTTAGCAATGAGATGTTTTCCAAACCCGGCTCATCAGTTATATAACCTGTCGATTCCGCGCCACCTACAAACCAGATTCAAAAATTTAAATATATGATGATTATTGTATATTTTATATCCCCTTTAGTCAAAATTCACGAAAGGTTACAGTCAGACGCACTTATTTAGATATCAAAGCAACTAACTTTTTAACATATTTTATATATTCTTGATTCTTGTCTGTCCGTTTGTATGAAAACTTGGATCTCAGAGACTATAAGAGCTACAGCCACCAAACGTTCATGCTGTAAGCAGTATAAGTTTATTTTTAAGTTTTTTTTTATCATATGTGTTTATGCATGAATACATTGTTGGGTTTTAAAATATTGTATTGACACTCACACAGAATGTGTAAGGTAGTAAAATACAATACTGAACGATTTTGATTGGAATCGGATTACTATATTATATTATTTTAATATGATAAAAATGGAGAAAATCACTAAATCTGTCCTTTGTGCCAACTTTTTTGTTTTTTAAGAGAACTGAACCAAACTAATTATCTATATACTGACCTACTTTGGATCGAATCGGACAACTATATAGCCGCCGTATGACCAAACATTAAAAATATCTTTTTGATAATTACTTCTCCATTTTTAAAGATATCTGAATCTAACTCTCACAGTATGTGTAAAGTAGTATTATACATATACTGACTGATCGATTTGATTGTAATCGGATGACTATATCATATGATGAAAATTTAAAAATTTACTAAATTTGTCTTTCTTTCTAACTTTTTGGTTTTTCAAGATTACTGAACTAAACTTACAGAGTAAGTGTATGGTAGTATTATTTAAACACTGACCACTGGTTCGGATCGGACAACTATATCACATAGCTACCATAAGAGTAATTTGACAAACATCAGAGCAGAGAGATATGCCTATAATATGAGAAACGCCGTAGTATCTCACAGTTGGCGTGCGCGACTGAACCTGTTCCGACTAGTTTTTTTGAGAATGGAAGTCAAAAATGTTTAACTCGATTCACAACTAAAAATAATCGCGACCAAAACAAAAAGGATTCAAGTTTCACAACTTCGCTAACAAAGTGGGTAATGTCATTTAACTTAATGTTAGTTTTACCATTGTGAAAAGAGGAATTATATTACTATTATAAACCAATGCTAGCTTTTCTGTTTGTTTAGTTTTGTCTATGGGCTGTATAAGATACACATTTTACAATAAGATCTCCTTATAAGATATTTACCTGTGGCCTCTTCACGGCAATCATCGTCAGACCACTCAGACTGACTCTCCAATGGATTAGAGTCTATAGACTGGTGATTACGATGTGCTCCATACTTCAACTCATCGTTTATCACATTTCCATCCAGACAGATGCCCGCTTTAGACAGCAGCAACGTCTCCCTTTCATGATTTAGCTCTAAGAGTTGATGCAAATGATCCAGGTTATCATTGTGCGACTGAGACTGTTTGTCATTTTTATTGCGCTCGCTTTGTGGAATTTGTTTGTGATGTACATCGTAGTCAACCTCATCATCATCAAGCTCTTCATTGACCATGTTATCTTCTGTTTCTTCTTGTTCCATGTGCTTATAGAGCGCCTGCGTTTGTAGCTGCTGGTGTTGGTTAAATTGTTGATACCGTTTTAATTGTTGCTGCAGCTGTGGCAGGTCACCATTCAGACTGTTATGATCTAACTCCTTCATTCGCGAGCAAGGCGGTTGCTGCTGCTGTTGATCCTTGGACACATGTACCTCTATGGCCATACGCGCCTGATTACAATTTTCATGCAGAATCTCGCACGATTCCGTGTCTGATGTTTGCCTAAAATGTATATTATCTTATTATTAATATTTGATCTATATTTCAGTGTAACTAAAAAATGGGATATTTAATACATAGCGTCGTCCTGGACCCTTCCCGAAATACACTTTAACAGTGTAGTTTTTTCTGCCCTTAGTCTGAAGTTCTTGATAATTTCTAAATTCTTAGAAACTGCTCACGATTCTCATGGTTGCTTTTAGAATGCACAAATAGACTGTCCTTATCTTAGTAAGAATAGCAGAGAGACTGCAACTTTGCCTTGACGGTTCTTCGTCCAGGAATTCCTGATACATGACAAGCATTTCTATTCAGATATGTGTGGCCGGGTTCGAGTTGCGATCTTTAAAAGAAATAGTACTAAAGGAAGGCTACGTATGAACGCACTAATTCCAACGCAAAATAAATTGATTAAATGATTGGAAACTAAAAAAAATCACAAGTCGGGGATGCATACATGTGATAAAACTGAGGGCTCTTACATATGTTGATCGAGGACGAGGGTTAGCCAAAGATTAACATTCTAGTATTTAAGTGCATGATTATGATCCATGATTAATAATGACCGAAAAAACAGATTTGGTCCTACCGAATAATAAAAGAGTTCTTGCAAAGCCGTATACATACATCTAATCACGAAAGTACAGACCCAATTTTGACTTATTTAAAAAGAGAAACTGTCGATTTTACACAAAAACTAATACAAATTAAACAAGAAAGAAAATGTCTGTCGGACATGCCGACCGTGTAATACCCTCTGAGCTTCGTTTCCAATTATATGAGTTCAAATTGGAATAGCTGCTGCAAGAACTTAACATGCACACCAGAGAACTGCAACGGGTATACTCGAGTATGATTGTTCACTTCTACAAAAAATCAAATCAATTCGAGTATAGTAGCTCTACATTTTCAATCGAGTATCGTTCAAGTAACAAGTGAGCGTCATAGTATGATTTTAATGTGAGCGTAAATTTCGTTCAGAAAAAATCGAGTAGCACAAAAATCACAGACACGTGAGCGGAGTGTGAGCGAAAATTTCGTTTGCGTTGGTTTTCAACGCTCACGAGCGAGTATCACAGAAATCAGTGAGGAATGAGTGAAAGCTGAGCGTTGGTTTTCAACGCTCACGAGCGAGTATCACAGAAATCAGTGAGGGATGAATAAAAGCTGAGCGTTGGTTTTCAGCGCTCACGAGCGAGTATCACAAAGAATCGCATAGGCTGAGTCGCGACGCACAAGCAAAGACCTTTTTGGTTTGTGTGCACTCTTCTTGTAATGTGCGAGAGCGAGAGAGCCGTATTTTATTGCATGCGTTGGTAGAAATATACATACATACATATGCACATACGACATACGTGCATGTGCAAAAGTAAATGTATGTATGTATGGATATATGTCGAACGCTCACAGAGCCGGCGTCGCTGCGTCGCGAACGCTCACAGAGCCGGCATCGCTGCGTCGCGAACGCTCAAATTTCATTCAGAGAGCGAGTATCGCGGGGTCAATGTACGATCACGTACGAGTAGCACAGGCTTTGTGTGAACGCTCACGCACCGAGACGCACACGCATTTTGAACGCTCACTCATCGAGTAGCACTCGCTATTTTAACGCTCACTCATCGAGTAGCACTCGCTTTTTTAACGCTCACTCATCGAGTAGCAACCGTTCTGTGAGCGTGTCGTACGCTCAGCTCACAGAAAAATCAAATCACAATCGAGTGTTTGCAACTTACGCTCAGAGTAAGGTGCGAGTGTTGCCTTATTTTAATCACGAGTAGTGAGTGAAGCACAAACTTTCAGAGCGAGTATAAATCATGAATAATCAGTTGAATGAGGGATGATTTTTTTTCGCTCAGGAAATGTGAATAAATCACAACGGGTATACATCAATATTCGAATCAGATTGAAAATTCATTACTCGTTGCAGTTCTCTGATGCACACATATTTGTATGTCTATCCTGCTCACACGTTATTCGTTTTCGTTGCTTGTGTGCACAGCTCAATGCAATGCACGTGGCAATGCCTTGCTTGAAAGTATCGATTTTCGTTGTATGACAAACTTTAATTATAGACCGATTTCGATGAAACTTCCACAATCGTTTAATATTATTTGTCTCCAAGCATACGCTAAGTTACAAAACTATACGTTAAGAAATAAGTGAGCCAGCCGCTTGCAAAGTTACAAAGAAATTGTGCTTTTGGTGGGCGAATGAAGCGTGATATCCAAAAAATTTTGATGACGTTGTCTTTATATTGCAAATTACAACCTCCATGCCAAAATTGATGTTCCTAGGTTTTATAGTTTCTGAAATATTCGCCAAAAACACATATTTTTTCCGAGGTTTGTCTGGTTTTTCGATTATTGTGGGCGAATGGGGCGTGGCATCAAAAAAAAAGGAAACAAACTTGTATTGACTGACTAAATATGTGGTCGATACTGACTAAAACGGATATTGTAGCGCTTACCATCTCTGAGATCTGTTTGTTTATACGGACAGACGGACGGACGGGCGGACAGATAGACGGACAGATGGGGTTTATGGGGTCTGCCACGCCTCCTTCTGCCTATTACATACTTTTCACAAACCCAATATACCCCTCAGAGGGTATAAAAATAGAAAAAAAGTTTATCTTTGCCACGCCAAAAATTCTATAACCTTATAGAGCCTTATACATATACATTAATAGTGATTTTTTTATACTAAATATTTCAACCCGATTGTTCCTATATCAGCATCAGATCGTGAAGATATTTGGTTCGCGCATAGAATTCGGTACAAAATATATAATCCCAAAATTTGGTTGCGGTTAGTAAAAAAACGCAAAGGTTTCTTCTACTAAGTATTTTCGTCCAATAGCTCCAATAGAAGCTATAAGTAATAGCTGTCTCCGATCAGAATGGTACCAAATGGATAATGCAAAATTTCCTGGAGATGACCTACATGCAAGTAGAAAATACATACATCTGTAGCAAAATTCATAGAGATAGCTTTTACAATATAAAGATAATGTTATTAAATATTCTCGATGCCCGTAAGAAATATGCAAAATTTCCATTTGTTATACCCTCTGAGGGGTATATTGGGTTTGTCAAAAGTACGTAACAGGCAGAAGGAGGCGTGACAGACCTCATAAAGTATATATATTCTTGATCAGCATCACAAGCCGAGTCGATATAGCCATGTCCGTCTGTCCGTCTGACCGTCCGTCTGTCCGTCTGTCCGTCCGTCTGTCCGTATGAACAAACAGAACTCAGAGATGGTAAGAGCTACAATATCCGTTTTAGTCAGTATCGACCACATATTTAGACAGTCAATACAAGTTTTCCTTTTTTTTTGATGCCCCATTCGCTCACAATAAGCGTAAAACCAGACATACCTCGAAAAAATACAGGTTTTATGCGAATATCTCGGTAACTATGGCACCTAGGGACACCATCTTTGGCATGCAAGTTGGTAGATGCAATATAAAGACAATGCCACTAAAATTTTTTGGATGCCACGCCTCCTTCGCCCACCAAAATCACAATTACGTTGTAACTTTGCTTGCTGCTGGTTCACTTATTTCTTAACGTATAGGTTTGTAACTTAGCATATACTTGCAATCAAATAATATCAAACGATTGTGAAAATTTCATCAAAATCGGACTATAATTAAAAAAGTTTCTCAAACAACGAAAATCGTTACATTCAAGCAAGGCATAACCACGTGCATTGCACTGAGCTGTGCACACAAGCAACGAAAACGAAAAACGTGTGAGCGAGATAGACATACAAATATGTGTGCAAGTTAAGTTCTTGCAGCAGCTACTCAAATTTGAACTCATCTAATTGGAAACGAAGCTCAGAAGGTATTACACGGTCGGCATGCCCGACTGACATTTTCTTTCTTGTTTTGTTTCTTATGGTCGATAGTGGCATCCAAAAAATTATGATGACATTTTCATTACATTGCACCTGATAATCAGATCACTGTATCATAAAGCTGCCAAAGGAACAATCGGTTGAAAAATATTTATTTTGAGCAATCTGAACCAAATTCACTCAATATGCGCTTAGTACCAAATCCCAAGTCCAAACCAAATTATATCCAGATCGGATGTTTTTTAAGCAATCGTCACACAATTTACACAATAAGCATAATGTGTCTACTAATATAAACAAAAAAAAAATTTTCATTCCGACAACTATATTATATAGGTGCTTTAGGAACAATCGGCAGAAAGTGCCCAGCATAAAAATTTTTTCGCTCTATTGAGTGATGTTAATCAAATTCACATACTATGCATTTGCAATTATTTTACATATGCTAACCAAATTTAATCCAGTTTGGACCACCATATCATAAAGCTTCTATTGGTAAAAATCGGTTGTATGTTTGGTATGTAATCGCGAACAAATTTAATAGATGAAAGTATGACACCGTGTACTGTAAATTCGTACAGGGTTCTGCAAAGGTATGCAATCATTGACGTACCAAAGATTACATTTGTTTCTTGTTAGACTTTGAGTTCTTTAAAAAAGAGCAAAAAGAACTAATGGATTTGTGCAAAAAGTTGTCTATCTGTCCGTCTGTATAAACGCCTGTTTCTCAGAATCTATAATAGCTAGAGATTTTTGCAGAAGCTTTGCTGCTCTGTTACGCAGATCAAGTTTATTTCATATTTGGATGCTACGCCCCTTTCGCCATAAATAGAAAAACAGTGGGACTATCCAGTGTAGGACACTGGATGTATATTAACATATTCCTTTTTAAAAATTTTGGATACCACGATCGGACTGTAAACAAGAAAGTTCACATACATATGTACATACAAGACACACAAACATGTGTGCATATTAAAATATTGTAGCAGTTACGCCAATTTGCACCCATATAATTGGAAACGAAGCTCAAAGGGTATTACACGCTCAGATAAAGAAAAATTAAAAGAAAAAATTTCATAAAACTAATATATAAAACAAGTAAGAAAGATTACAGTCGAGCTTGCGCGACTGTAGAAAACCCTGGAAATAAAAAAGTCAATTTTCTTTTACTCTCTACGACACTATACTCTTATGGGTGTGGAGGCTTAAATATATTATTGGACTTAAGTAGAATTTAAAGTAAATCATCGTCAAATGTTTTTCTTTGCAATTTTGACCAACAAAATTTTTTGCCGAAGAAAGTCAACTTAACTAATATTAAATAAATTTAATTGTACTGTTTTGATATCAATTTTGGCCTTTCTAGCATTCATATTAAGAAAATCAAAAATCAACAAAATTAATATTTAACAAATATCAGATTATATTAATATTTGCTATAGCAAGAAAGTTAGCTAAAATATGCATATCGATCGAAAAATAATTCAATATGCTAAATTAAAAATTTGTTAGTAACAGTGTGGTGCACGTGATTTGGCAAAACAGTTCTATGGATGATGTTCGCAGGAAAATCATTTAATGATATCTTATATGTATTGAATTCTAGTCTATTCTGTGAGTTCAAAGCAAGCTGTGTGGTGCAGTGATTACAAAAAGAAAAGTGTTTTGTACTAAGTATTTCCAACCTATTGTTCACATTACTGTCGTATAATAGAGAAATCTGATTTGGATGAATTGTTAGCACATACGGAATGCTAGCAAATTGATATTGCGTGAAGTTGGTTGAGACTGTTAAAACAAGAAAGAAACTGTCAGTCGGGCATGCCGACAGTGTAATACCCTCTGAGCTTCGTTTTCATTTATATGAGTTAAAATTGGAGTAACTGCTGCAAGAACTTAACATGCACACATTTTGTATTTCTACCTCGCTCGCACGTTTTTCGTTTTCGTTGCTTGTGTGCACAGCTCAGTGCAACGCACGTGGCTATGCCTTGCTTGAATGAAACGATTTTCGTTGTTTGAGAAACTTTTTTAATTATGGTCCGATTTGGATGAAATTTTCACAATCGTTTGATATTATTTGTCTGCAGATATATACTAAGTTAAGTTAAGCCCGCCGCTTGCAAAGTTACAAGGAAGTTGTGCATTTTGTGGGCGAAGAAAGCGTGGCATCCGAAAATTGTTGATGGCATTATCTTTATATTGCATCTAGTAACCCGCATGCCAAAATTGGAGTCCCTAGGTATTATATTAACTGAGATATTTGCCAAAAACATGTATTTTTCCCGAGGTATGTCTGGTTTTTCGCTTATTGTGGGCGAATGGGGCGTGGCATCAAAAAAAGGAAACAAACTTGTATTGACTGACTAAATATGTGGTCGATACTGACCAAGTTTGAACTTGTAGCTCTTACCATCTCTGAGATCCTTTCGTTCATACGGACAGACAGACAGACGGACAGAGGGACAGACGGACAGACGGACAGACGGACATGGCTATATCGACTCGGCTGTTGATGCTGATCAAGAATATATATACTTTATGGGGTCGGAAACGCCTCCTTCTGCCTGTTACATACTTCTGACAAACCCAATATACCCCTCAGAGGGTATAAAAAAAAGCAAGAAAGAAATTTTTTCTTTGGCACGCCCAAGTTGGATACCCTTGCAGAACACTGTTTGAATTTACAGTGCAAAGCTTCCTACTTTCATCTTTTAAATTTCTTTGTGATTACTTACAAAGAATACATCTTATTGCGTAAGTTTTGTGGCGATTGCATAAAGGACATTACATTTTTTTTACAAAGTATTTTCAACCGATTGTTACTACGCATGTAAATTTGGTTAAAATCAATCAATAAACAAAAAATTTTCGTACTAAGCATTTCCAACCGATTGTTCCTATGGCAGCTATATGATAAAGAAGTCCGATCGAAATGAAATTTGGCTTGCAGGTGGGATTTGGTACCAAAAGCGTATTGAGTGAATTTGGTTCAGATTGCTAAAAAAAAAAAAGTTGAAGCTGTTCAAAAATGTATAAGTATACTTTATAGGGTCAGCCAAGCCTCTTTTAATGTGGTAAAACATAATACCCTCCACAACAGTTTACAAAGTGTTGTGTTCGGCGCACATCATCTCAAATAAGTAATTTCGAATTGAAACATATTATCTCAAATAAGAAATTTCGATTTGAAATACCAATGCTAATTGGTAAACATAGAAAAGAATTAGGTTAAATGCGAATTTTCAAAATAAAATTAGTCATAAAAAGTGTTTTTTTCTGCTTACATTTGACTGCTCTCTGAGGCGTTCTTGTGACGCGTTATCTCTTTGATGGCTTCCAGACCAACAGGATGCTTTAATATTGTGAAGCTGCCGCTAACAGGCAGCTTATCATTGTCTGCTATTGTTAGTAGATCCTGCTCCTGTTGGTCGATGTTATGGGTTTTGTTTCCACTATTCCAGCTGCAAAGACTCCCAATGCTTTTAGATCCAACATTAGCCACCAGTGCCAAACTCTGGCTATTGCCTAAACTCTGCTTCACGCCATTGGCGGAGCTAACCTTGGTGTTGACGACTGAGCAGCTCAAGTCCATATATTGGCGACTGCTGCAATCGCTTGTGGCGACTGTCGATAAAGCAGTTACTGCTGTCAGACTACGCCCTCGTGAAGATTCATTGAGCAGTCTTTGCAGTTCCCTCTCGAAGGGTGACTTTGTGGCAGCTCGCGTTGCTCCTCCTGTTGTTTCTCCTCTTGTTACTGCTGCAGTTGGCGTATTCAAGCAGTTACAGCTGTTGTCGTCCTTATGCTCTGTATTATTAATTCTCTGCTGGTAATGGCTATCTATAGGAGATCTAATGCCCCAGTTCCGCAATTGTGCCATGCCTGCACCAAGTGATGTGGGGTTTACCTGTACGTCGCAAGGAAAGAGCCATTGCAGCTGATTGTGGTGCCCTTTATTCATGTTGTAACGCATACATATGCCTGGTGAGTCGTCGTCACCTGCACCCTCAGTAGTCTTCGAACAGCTCTCATCCGAGCTGCTTATTGATGGAGAATGCGGCTGTGAGCTTAGATCATCTGTTGACGACATTTCGCGACTCTCTTCAGTATCCGCCGGTAGCTTGTTCAGCGATTTTAAATAACTTTTTAGTGCTGTTTTTTGCGGCAGCAGTGGCAGGGGAGGCTGTAGCGAGAATAGTTCACATTGACGTAGCCGCTGTGTCAGCGGAGCATGATCATGTTGTTGTTGCTGTTTATGGTGCAGCTGTGGATTGTGTTGCTGAAGTGACAACACGGATTTGGGACAGGTGAAACGTGGTGGCTCGAACTTTGGCGCATGCAAGGGCGCGATCTAGGTGTAAGTCGTGATAGTGAGCGGGATGAGTGATATCGTGCAAAAAGTCGAAATACAAATATTTATATAGTTTCATTTACTAAGAAAAATTTAAATAGCCGGTTATGTGATAAAGTAAATAATGCGAGGACACCCAGATGAGTTTTTTTTTATACAAAGGCATGTTAGTAATTGTCAAGACTTAAATTGTTTATATGGCAACATCAAACTTAATTGCGTGTAGTATAAGGTGCCTAATAACTGCGAAGCGGTACAGGCACAAGCTGACTGCATAACTCTTTCAGCGAACGGATTCTCTAAAACAGTTTTGTACGATCTATTTGCCTACGAAGCAAGAGTAATATTTAACATACCGAAGGCAAGTAGAGACTCCATAATAGAGTTTTCTGTGCTTCGTATTTTTGTAATTGGTCGACTTATCATAACAATTAGCAACGAATGAGTGAAACAAAACAATAAAGACAGAAAATAACTGATCATAACTAAAGATATTGCAACTTTCATAAACACGGTATCCCAGACGGATGGTAAGGCAGGCCCCTTTCATTGATTTATGTAGTTAATCGATGAAGCCAGAGATCTAAGGGAATAAACGCTTTGCATTAGTTCGTATTCAGGCTAGAATAACCGGTTTTACGACTGTTGTGGAACACATCCTTATTACGAGCTCATACTGTAATATAACAGGAATGCAGTAACATAGCTGTCTTGGATAATTTGGACGTTGCAGTACTTTCAAGTGCCCCATACGACACCAAGCACGGGTTTGTTGACGCGCGAACCGAAATTAATATAAGTAAGTAAAACGACGAAAGTCCCGAACAATGAACATTAAACAAATACAAATTCTAGTTACTAAGCATAAAGTTCGAAATGGGTTATGTATACAATACTTAGTAGTGATAGAGGTTGAAAGTTTCCAGTAGGTCTGATTGGACCCGCAAAGCTTATTTGGCTTATTAGTTCAGACGAATCAATTTCACCATTTATTAGTTTGTGCATAAACATTACACCAAGCATGGTTCTACGATCAGACAGAGAAAAAAGATTAATTAGTAATAGTCTAGGTAGGGAGGAAACCGGATAGCGTTCCAGTTAAGGCCTCATAGAGCAACGAGCAGGAATTGTGTTTGCACAGATTTTATTCTGTCTTGATGAATCTTGTATTGGGAAAACCAATATTCAAGAATAGGACGTACGAGTGAAGTATAAAGAGTTTCAGTTATATAGGGATCGTTGAATTCTTTCGACCAGCGTCTTATTAAACCCAATATACCAAATACATGATTGGCGATAGGAGCAAGATGCCTATCAAACTTAAGTTTTGGATCCAAAAGGATACCCAAATCAACGTCCGATTCAATTCTATCAAGATCGCTGCTGATAATAACATTATTTTTTAAAAATTAAATTCGCCTGCTGAAGGACATTGCGTTTCATTTGTTGTGATACAAATGTAATAAATTTACTTTACACCATGTTTCAAAATTAGCAAGGTTACTATGTAACATGATACCAAGGTTGGACTCTGCAGCCGGCATGCAAAGTTTAACATCATCAGCATATAATAACACACGGGATTAATTTATTGCAGAAGGCAAACCATTTATAAACAGAATAAATAACAAGAGTCCAAGATGACTTTCTCGAGTTACACCAGAAGTTACTTTAACAGTTTTAGATACTGTACTGTATTTGGAAAGCCCAGCAGATTGAGGTTAAGAAACGAAAGAAAGTGATTAACAGAGTTAAATGCCTTACTAAAATCAGTATAAATGACATCAGTATGCAATTTGTAGAGGTAATGCTAACAAGTTAGTGATAGTAGATCAATATTTCACGAAACCATAGGTCTACAAAAAAGTTGCAATTGAGAAGTTATTAGTTTCTCAAATGCCCTTAAAATTGCAGGCAACTTTGAAATACCTCTGTTGTTATTAACATTAGATTTACTTCCCTTTTTATGGAGAGAAATAAATGAATAAAATATGATGCTTTTCAAAAATCGAGAAAGCTACACAACTCTACGGGCATTTTAAATAAGTTATACAGAGGCTTCATAAAACGTTCAGCTCAGTAATTTAAGACGCAGCCTGGTACTCCCTAAGGTCTTTGTAAATATACGGGTTTTATTGACTTTAGAACACTTAAAAGGGAACTTTCCGTGATCAAACGCTCAAAAATGCAATTTGATTTATTTACACGATATGGACAAGGCATTGGAAAATGAGGCTTTAAAACCGTTTCGGATTCCTTCGAAACTGTTTTCCACAGTCACAAAGATAATCAAAATAGCATTGGTAATTCATATTAGAGAAATGAGATTGTGAGTAGTAGCGAGGAATGTCCGTAAAATAAATAAAATATTAAGCAAAACCTGCTTTTTACATTGTGCTTTTTTGAGATATCGACATGGCGTGTCGACATCGACTTATCCATGCCGATCAGACTTGGACTACTATATAACTAACTAGCAATATAGCCGCAGCTTCTCTTGCGTTAATGTATTCATGCTTAAAAAAAATTAATTTTTTATGGATTGCAAATTATATTTCTTATTGTTCAAATTTTTTTTTTATTTTGTGGTTTATCCAATAGGAATATTTCACAACTGACAAATAAATTCCTGATTAATACAACAATTATGTGTACTGATGTGTATTTATCATTGCTCAATTAAAACAATGTAAAACTTTAAGTCATGTCATTAAAGACATGTAGTATTTATTTATAGATGAAATCATCAGCTACAGAAATACTTCTCTATATACCACAGTTTTATACCCTCTGAGCTAGCTTTTCCATCAGGGGCAAGAATTATTAAATCGCTCTCAGAGCTAACTCTTGAGCCAGCAATATAAAATTGACCATAAGAAAAACAATCGTCTCTCAGGTTTAGTCCTGCCAACTTTAATGTTTGTCCCTTGGAATACATGCAGTTTCTGCTTTAGCACAACCAATAAATACTATGGCTTTAATTCCATAATTATGAACAACATTTATATGTAATCTAGATCCAATACAAAGTTTGCTGCACCGTTTCTTGCTGTTAATATATATAGCGCGCTCAGATACCAATCTAATGACTTGTTACGTATGTACATATATTTAAAACATCTAGAAATATTTTGGAAATGAGCTCTTCAGAAGTTGTTATAACAATTCGCAAACATATATTAGAATGATTAAAATGCTTAACAATGTTTTTTCAAAATATCTGCACTTGTACTACCTTTAATGTGTACTCGCATATTTTTTGGAAGAGTCATCTTGATTATATTGGGCAACAAAAAAGAAAATTTTAAGCACTTTTTATACCCTCTGAGGGATATATTGGGTATGTCAGAGGCGGTTTATGAGTAAAAGGTAGTAGGAGGCGTGGCTCTCTCGCTCTCGCACATTGCAAGAAACGTGCACACTAACCAAAAATGGTCTTTGCTTGTGCGTCGCGACTCAGTCTATGCGATTCTCATAAAATCGATTTTTTCTGATACTTGCTTTTTGAGCGTCGAAAACCAACGCTCACATTTCATTCATCCCTCAATGATTTTTCTGATACTTGCTTTTTTGGTGAACAAAATTTTCACTCACATTAAAATCATACAGTGGCGCTTACTTTTTACTTGAACTATACTTGATTGAAACTGTAGAGCTACTGTACTTGATTTGATTTGATTTTTTGTAGAAGAGAGCAATCATACTCGAGTATACCTGTTGCAGTTCTCTGATATTTATAAACATATTATGTGTATAGATATAGCTGCCATAAAATCACGTGCTTTCACGTGTACACCAAAAAAATTTTTTTTTAATTTTTTTGAGCTATGTTATTAGATCATATTGTATATCACTTAAAAATCTGACAAATATCTACAAAATTTACATATATGTACACATGTTAAATAAAATAATATGAAAAATCGAAGACAGATTCTTACTAAACATTTTCTGTTAAGGATACAGACGAAGAAATTCTGAAACGAACTTCGCAAAACCGGTTCAGATTCTTAAACTTTCTGACCTGGAGCTTTAACAGAACCGTTTTAAAACTTTACCATGAACCCGAACTGAACTGCATTTAAAATAAAATGGGTTAGGTTTGGAAAAAATAAATACAATAATAGTATTAAGAATTTTTATTAATGCCTAAATTCTTAGAAGCATCCCACGATTTTCATGAGCGCCTGTTTCAGAATGAACAAATTTATAAAAACAGTGCTGTCTGGGTATAGTGAACTAATTACACCGTGATAGTTTAAAAAAAAAGAGACAAGACCAAACTCGACGGTTTCCCCTATTTCGGGTTCTACGAATCGAACTGCAATTACTTTTTTGAGTTACAATCATGGTTTCATACAGAATTTTTTGTAGAAGTTTTTCATCCCATTGTAAGAGAAAAGCACATTTTTCTTTAGTCCCTAACTTTTGTAATGTGGACTTTTTTGGTAAACTTTCTTTGGGAAAGCTTCTCAGAATGTCAAAAAAAAACTGAAATATAACAATTTTTTTTAAATGTTTTCTTTCTTACGTTTCGTCAATATTTTAATTTACCCATTGATACTTATACATTAGGTGACATCTTGTAATAGTAAGAAACTTAAGTAAAGACAAAGTTTTGAGCAAACTAACCATTAAAATAAAACTTAACAAAATTTGTATTTTTTAAAAATGATATTCTAACTATGTTTTGCTGTTTTATTTTTTTTTTTTATCTGTTAAGTGTTATTAATAAGTATCATAAATTTGTTCACAATATTTAAATTAAATTAAATAAGACTCATCTACCAATGTCCAACACAAATCAGCAAGGGTGCTAGATAGACTAGAATATGTAGTCACATTGGTGAAAAGTCTTTTACAGAAGCCGCATGTTACTGTTGAGTTTTATTTTGAGCAAAAAAATAAAAATCATTTATTATCTTTATTTTTGATTATTATTTTTATTGATCAAATATAATCAATATGGGTAAGTTTTTTCATAACTTACTCAAAAATAATGATTATCTTTGAGGAAAATCGGTAAAAAATTAAATTTAATCATTACTTTATAATTTCTAAAATATAACATATAATGATTACGGTCTCTGTTGAAAATAAAATAAATAAAGTATTATATCTCAAGACTGAAAATTAATATTCTTGTAATTCAAAAAGCAAAACAACCATGTACATAAATACATATGTATTTAGAATTAAATTTTGTGGTTTTTTTGTGATACTTTTTTTTGTTAATATATGCTTTGTAGAGTAATATTTTTAGAAATTGTATCCTCAAATTTGTTGTGCTCTGTCGAAGAAAAATATGTTAATATGCGGGTTGTCTTAGCTACTGAAACATTATTATTCCTTAATATATACTATGCGACGGTTTTAAGCCTGTCAAAACCTATATTTTTTATGCAACCATTAGAAATATTATAATTTTTGTTAAATTTTAAGCTTACAAACACTACTAAAAACTTCAGTGCAAAACAAAAAATAATAGTGATAATCACAATCTCTCTTATTTGTGGACAAATGGCGAGTCCTAATAATGCTTTAGTGTTTTTGTTTTCAAAAAGGACTTGCTTATATGGGGCGGCAAAGATGTCGTGGTTCGATTGGCCTAAAATTTTTTTTAGACATTATTTATATCTACACCGACAGTAGAATGTAAAGTCTCATAGAGGCAACTCAATTTTTCTAATTTCTTCCAAAATTTTTGTCACTTGGGCAAGCGTGCTCTGAGGCGAACCCTTATCCAAACTTTGGAGGTTCAATGTTAAATTAATATTAAAATATATTAGTAGTAGCTTAATAGTTTCAATCATCACAAAACCTATGTATATCCCAAGGCACAAATACCACCTACCAAAATTCAAGTAAACAGATCTTATCTTTACATTTATATCCAAAATTGGCTTTCTGTTTTTCTTGGCATAATATTATTTAACAAACAAAAAAGTTTTCATATCAAAAGTATATGTAGTTTTTTGCTATATATGTACATATATACATATGATAGGTATATAATTAAATGATTCGATTTACCGTATGAACTGCTTACGGACAAAAAACGGACCCAATCCAAGACCTAAAAAATTCGATTCATAACAGAAAGACTAGATTCCATATTATTGGACGTACATCGTCCGAGCTGTCAATGTCAATATGTACACACATCTTATAGATGTGTATATAGATCATATAAGAAACCCCTTAACGGGGTACCTATCTAGTGACAAAAGCGCATATATTAAACTCACAAAATATGTGATATTAATTTTGTGACGAAAAATAATATGACCCATGGAAATTTGAATATTATACAGCTTTTTCCTAATAAACTAGCGGTTTTTCGAAAAGGTGGTGGATTCTTAGTTTTAAAGCTTAACACAGTCTATAAAGGGTCGCAAAGATACAAACGCGATTTTCATCTTGTTTTTAAAATGGCGCCGAAAACCTAAAATTTTCAAAATCTCTGGATTAGTTGGTCCGAACTAGACAAATGAGGTATCATTCGACGCGTATTCACAAGTTCCAACTAACTGCAAACAAAGAATGGGAGTTTTTGCCTCAACCAATACACCACACGTAATAATGTGAATTTAAAAAACTGAATTAAAATATCAATTTCTCGAAAACTGTTTACCTGATTCGAAAATATGTTGACATTTTCAAGAATATACTATATTAGTGCCGAACGCCAGCACACTACAATGCGCTAGTGGTTTTGATGTTTTCTTTCGTCACTAGTGCGGACTGCCGTCCGCAGTGAAATATTTTTGAGTCCTGTAAATGGTATTAAGCTGATCGTTCAGGTAAACATTTACCTGTTAACACCCTGTATGTCAAAAGCTAAAGAAACACCAACAACATATGCAGAAAGATACAAGCAACTTAGTCAAAGCAACATAAGTTGCGTAAGGGCCAAAACGAGCTAACTGATCATTATCAGCAGTCTACCTTGTGACCGGCGACGGTAACTGGACACCCAAAAATGCATCACCCATTAAGTGCAGACTGCAGAGGGAGCAAAGCCGAAGCCACGAGAGCTGATCGGGCTCTCTTTTGGCCACTGACCGTGGGACCAGCGAACGCAAGACAACACCTTACGAATTAAACAACAAGTGCAACACCAACAGCATCAGCAGTAACCAATGGCAATCATCAACCAATAGCATCATAGCAAGACATCAGCGGTAGCAACTGGTGCAGCAACGTCAGCAGCGGCGCCGAGATAACATAGGTTTTATTAAATATTGTAAATCACTCTTAAGTTAGTTCTCATCCAACTCAAGGAAATAAATAATGTTTTTTTTTTTAACTTAAAAACTTTAATACATTTCTAATTGGCGCCCGAGCAGGGACAATGAAAATAAACCAAACAAAAGTTTGCGCGTCGAAAAGTAGAGAACCTACGCAGTAGCTGCTGTTCGCGAAATATCCTCTTAAACCAGTGAATTAGTGAACGCGACAACCGTTTAACAAGAACATTCGGACGTATTAACAAAAGTATTTGCACGGCAGCTACAACGTTCACCTCGAAAATTGTGTCAGTGTAAACGGTTTGTTTTCACTGTCATGAAAAAAAAACAAAAACAAAAAAAGAAAAACTTCATTGCTGTAACTTTATAGATTCCGTTCGTAGAGTACTGCTTAGGTGTGTATGTACCGACAGGATCTCGAGTCACCAAACTTCATCGAGCTCAACGTGGAATTGGACAAAAGTGAATAATCCGGGACATCAGCGCAGAAAGCAACAATGTGGAAAATTATATTGTAAGCATAGAAATTAAGATCGTAAAAGAGAAATTAAAAAAAAGTAAACAATTCAAATACTAATATTTTAAGATATATAATCATTCAAAGATTGAAAAAGAAATATTTAAACAAAGTAAACAATTCGAAAACTAAAATTTCAAGAAATACAATCGTTCAAACACATCAACTAATTTAAAAAATTAAAGTTAAGAAAAGCCATACTAATCCAATTTTTTTTAAGAAAAGATTCCTCAAAAGCTTAAACAAGATTTTCACTTTCGATAAAACCCGTCCTAACCTATCCCAAACCATTGATAAAATAAGACAAGCGTTTTCTCAACTCAACATACCACCCCCGGAACACATTTCTCCATCGATCAATACAAAGACAACGACAAACAAAGAATTAACTCAGAAATGCATAAAAACACTGTAGAAAGGTACGTCAGGAAAATTTTGTCAGAAACAGAAGAGGACCAAACCATTTTTTCCCAATACATGATACAGATTAACGAATTAGATAGACTACCAAACATTGTAAAGTGTTTAAAGATTTCTCTGGGATAAGAACCGTAAAAGTGTAGATAGGATATTCGAAGTGTACTCGGCTGCACTAGGATCGCCAAAACATTATGGAATTCTATTGGTTGTACGCAGCAGAATAGTTGGCGAAGTTGACGCCGTTTTGGAGGCATACAATACTCTATTAAACTGGAAAGCTATATCCCAGTGCCTTTCGGATCATTTTGCTGACCGCAGAGATCTTAAGACACTGGAATACCAACTTTACACGCTTAATCAACGCGGACAGTCAATAGACGAGTTTTGCCAAACCGCTTATTACCATCTGTCTCTAATCTTGAATAAAATAAACAACCATAATTCATCTTTAGAAACACTAAGAGTGCTCACTAAGATCTACAGAGACAAAGTCCTAGATACTTTCATAAGGGGTCTCAATGGTGATTTACCAAGAATGTTAGCTATTTAATGCGAAAGCACTACACTTGTGTCGGTTGATTAAGAATCAATCCATACAAAATTCTGTACATTCCGTTAGACAGCCCGCTTTACCACCGCGGAACAATCAACAACGCAGTCGCTCAACAATAGGACCAACTTCAACTCCAATTTATACTATCCATCAAAACCTAAATTTTTCTCAACTTCAAAAAAGAAAAAAAGACCACCGTTCCAACAACCACAACATTTCTTTAACGCTCCACCAAGGCCATTAGCACCTAAACCGCATCCCGCAGTACAGCCAATGGAAATCGATTCATCGGTCAGAATCCAAAAAATAAATTACATGAACAGACCGAATAACAATCAAAACGCCATAAAAAGACCTTTATCTGGTAGAATTGACCAAATTCCAAATAAGTTTCAAAGACAGTTTCATGTAAATACAGGCGAGGTTTAAGGACAGAACACGGGGAATCAGGTCGCCGACAAAGTCCTTAATTATGCGAATGCATACTCCGAAGTTTACTCGGAAGTTAATGGGAATAACATGATCGAAGAAAGCTACGCTGCTTTTATCGAAGAGCATGGTATTGTTAATCTACCATACGTAATGAGTCTTTTCCAAATGATGATGTTCAAATAACAGATACCTCCGATATAATTTTTGTAGTCTAAATCGTTCCTCATTGCCATATTTTCAGTGTAAAACGAGGAACGGCAAATTACTGAATTTCCTCAATGACACAGGTCCTAATCAGAACTATATCCAACCATCATTTGTAACAAATCCAACAAAAAAATCAAGACGCGTTCTATGCAAACATAATTGCTGGACAGATAGCTATCACATATTTTTCCGAACTTGTTAAACTTGTTACACCGATACAATACAAATGAGAGCACTTTACTTTCTACGCCACCACATTCTTTTGGGAGTAAAGGCTTAAAAACATACTTAAATAGAATTCAAAATAAATCATCGTCAAATGATGTTCTTTGGAATTTTGGCCAAATAAATTTTTTGACTAAGAAAGTGAACTTAACTAATATTAAATTAATTTAATTGAGCTATTTTGATTATTTTTCGACTGATTTGTATTTTTGAGCAAACTTTCTTTTCGAAATAAATAATTTGTCTACAAAATGTTAACTGTACAGCTTTTAGTTCGTGGAATATATTTATATCGTATCTAGTATCCTGCATACCAATTTTGGCCTTTCTAGCATTTATATTAAGAAAGTCAAAAATCGAAATAGTCCCACTGTTTCTCTAATTGTAGAGAATGAGGGCATGGCATTTGAAAATAAACTTGATCTGCGTAACAGAGCAACAAAGCTTCTGCAAATAGAATGGAGCCTCTAGCTGTTATACTTTCTGAGAAACGGGCGTTCATACAGACGGACAGACGGGCAGACAGACAACTTTTCGCACAAAATCATTGGGCCCTTTTGCTCTTTTTCAAAGAGCTCAGGGTCTAACAATATACCTACAATATATTCCACCTCTGCAAGGGTATGAAAAATCATTCCTAGTTAAAAGACACCTAACTTTCCCTAAAAATTTTGCTACAACTTACGAAAATTGGTCTCTAGCTGATTGTAAAAGTGGAGTTGAACTCTTGGTTTTTGTAGATGGTATAATGCATAAGAAGCAATATATTAGAGTTCTAGAACAGAATCTTGGAGAAGTGATTGGTAACATTGGTCTTGCTGCTAAAAAAATTAGTTTTTAGCAAGTCAATAACCTGAAGAACACACCCATTTGGCATAAAACTGGATGTCTAGTAAAAGATTTCAGTCAAAGAAGTGGCAGTCTGTCGCGCCTCTATCACTGCGTTACAAACTTCGCAAAAATACAATATACCCTTCACACAGATGCTTAGAGAAATTCTTAAATTAGCTACAATGGGATTGGGAACGGTTAAAATGTTCTTTTCACAGAAGTATTTCCTTGCTCCATATCATGAGGTCAACGTCTTCACTCACCTTGGCTATTGGCGCTCCGCTGTTGCCATGCAATAGCGGTTCGCTCTCACAGGAGTTGCCATAGCCCAGGATGGAAGACGATGGCTGATTCTGAATGATAGGTTGATGCTGATGATAAAGTGTATAATGCCGGCCGTGCTGATTAAAGGACAAAGCCGGCGGCAACGCACAGCTCCGCAGCTGATCGTGCGGCATTTCTTTGAAGCAGTCGCCGCCAGTCTTTTTTGTGTTAAGTTTGACATGATTTGGTTGCTGCGCTGGCGGGAACTGCTCCATCTGATGTTGCAGCTGCGGCAGCTGTTGATGCCTGCCACCGGTATTGGGATTCTCAATAATATTGAAATCGCGCAACATTACCGAAGGGATGGGCTGGTGCTGGAGTTGGAACTGATGAATGTGTTGAAACTTTTGCTGATGTTGTTCCTGTTGACGCATCTTTTCTTGTTGATGCTGAGAATGTTGCTGTTGTGCTTCACTAGCAGGCGTAGTCATAAACGAAGCCATGGGTAAATTTGGTGGCGCATAATGTATTTCGCCGTTCTGACCGTTTTCTCGTATATTGGGTAAGCCACCATTTGCCATAAAATTTATTTGCTTCTGCAGCTTGCTGTGACGTCGCTGCTGCTGCTGAGCGTGCAAATGGTGGCGTGATTGTGGTGCAGACAATAACAGTTGATGCTGATGCTGCAGCAATAGCTGCTGCTCCTCACCCACCACATTGTATAAATTAGCCTTCTTGTTGTAAGAGTTGAGACTATTCTCCTGAAACTGCGACGACTTTTGATAGTACTCAGCGGAATGTAGTCCTGCTGTTTGTGTTAGAGAGTGACGTGCTTGGCAATTATTCGCTGTAACTGGGTGGCAGCTGAGCATAGCGTTTCGCACTTCGCCATTGAGCGCACTGCTGTTACTATCGATTAGAAAATACGTAACCATGTCGCCTTTTCCCTTTACTTTAATAGTGCCCCGACACCGAAATTCAAAGTGAGATCCAACTAAACATTCCACCACCTCCTGTGTAACTTGGGAGTAGCCGGGCACGCCAGTTGAATCCATGCGACTGGCAACATTTACAGTATTCCCCCATATGTCATACTGGGGCTTCCGCGCGCCAATAACACCCGCGACTACGGGTCCAATGTTAATGCCTGTAGGAGACTTTTGTGAATTAACAAGCTTCTGGCGTAACCTAATAAATATACGAACCCACACGCAGCATAAAATTATTGTACGAATGACTATTTATCTCCTGTAGCGAAAGACGCATGGCTTTTACGTACTCGATCAATTCCGTCATGTGGCGACGAACAGAGGTTGGGTCGTTTGGTTGAATCTTGTATTCGGGTATAAGACCGACTACTGCCATATACGTACTTCCAACTGTTTTTATCTTGTCAATGCCACGAAACCGATTTTCTTTTAGCAGCTCATCAAAATCGGCAATGATCTCATTTAGTAGGCGCAAACATTCTAAGCCCTGATCAGATCCATCCATTTCAGTATAAAATTCATTAAAGTTAGGCACGCTAGCAAAAATTACTCCCACTTTGGCGTAACTTTGATGATAAAGCTCCTATTCAATAAAAAAATAAAAGAAAAGCGCTGTAAGATAATTTTACTGTGAAGTTTAACGACTGTTACCATATTGTTCCGAAATTGCGCATCTAAAAAATGTGCTGCTACATGAGCGGGCAGCAAATTGTGCAAAATACGCTTATTCGACTCCTGCAACACATCCATTTCCTTCTTTTCTTGAGACGCCTGCAACTGCCAGAGAAAATCCAGGCGTGCTGTACCTTCCACCAGGCGACCGTGCACCAAGATCGCAATCATAAAGATTGCAATACGCGCCAATGATATCAAATGAAGCGGTACAGAAGATCTGCGAAATTCGATTAATAAGTTGCATATTTGCTAGAGTAACGTATGTATAAGAATTAGTTGAGGCTACTTACTTCACGATTGTATCATAACATTCAAAGATGTTCTGGTGTGACAGCTCAATAAACAGGCCATATGTTGTACCCATTCCGAAAACAAGCAGCGACTTGTATATAATTGGTAACCTGTATAACAGCATCAATTAATAGTACTTAAGCTAAAGAGGTGAACAAACTCACCTAAGAAACACGGAGACGGAGAGGAACCCAAAAGCTGCAGACAACGAAACGTATTGCGGCAAATAACATTTGCGGTGGGAATCGTTTTGTTTACTTATTACTGTAACCAAATCCATGCTCAAGCCCTGGAAGTTCAAAGCGCTCATATTGGCCAAGCAGGGATGATCCGAGACACATGTAAACTAAATTTTAACATAAAGAAATTAATATTGACCCAAATATTATACTATTAACTATTTACAAAACAACTTACCACATTCACCTGGCCCACTGAATAGATAAGTATGATTGTAAATATGGTAATTGCCATACGAAGTGTGAAGCTTTCGGAAATGTCCCATATAATCCATTTAAGCCGCACGGCCAGCAATAACATTAAAATTGCACTAACCCAAATAAAAGCCGTGAGAAAGAGCAGTAAAAGAATTAAGGTACGTGGTAAGGCTGTAACCTGAAGAGCTGCGCCAAGTATTAGCAACAACAGCGAACAGCACATTGCTGTGGTAAATCCTAAGTCAAAATCCTTGTGATATTCACGCTCCTTGTCATTTTGCCTGAAACGCAGTGTTAGTCGATCCACGTGCTCCGACTTGTCACAGTCTACAGACCGAGCGTTAATTGCTTGGGAGAGAAATCGATTAACTCGATTTGTCGGTTGATGGTGTGCGGCAATCGAGTGACGTTTTCGGAAGGGCCGTTTAAATTTGTCTGCGACCTTAGAATGAGACTGTAGAGGGAATACAGGAGAGACACAAAAAAAAAAAAATTATTATTGTGGAAGCTGAACACCCAAGTTTCCGATATTATTTTGTCAAGAAATACGTTTGACTTTTTAAAAAAACAACATTTACTTTTTAAACAAGAACGGGCATGCCGACCGTGTAATACCCTCTGAGTTTCGTTTCCAATTATATGAGTTCAAATTGGAGTAGCTGCTGCAGGAACTTAACATGCACACATATTTGTATATCTATCTCGTTTTTCGTTTTCGTTGCTTGTGTGCACAATTCAGTGCAATGCACGTGTCTATGCCTTGCTTGAATGTAACGATTTTCGTTGTTTGAGAAACTTTTTTATTTATAGTCCGATTTTAATGAAATTTTCACAATCGTTTGATATTATTTGTCTGCAAATAAATGCAAAATGTTACAAAACTATACGTTTAGAAATAAGTGAGCCCGCCGCTTGCAAAGTTACAACGCAATTGTGCTTTGGGTGGGCGAAGGAGGCGTGGCATCCAAAAAATTTTGATGGCATTGTCTTTATATTGCAAATATTGCATGCCAAAATTGGTGACCCTAGGTGTTATAGTTACCGAGATATTTGCCAAAAACATGTATTTTTTTCGAGGTATGTCTGGTTTTTAGTTACAAGATTCTTGAAATTTGAGAGTCGACTATTGGCCAACAATATGAAAGCGTGGCCAAAAAGGATCTTTCCCCCTGTTTAAACCACCGCAGAATGGTGGTGCAAAGGCGGACCAGCATCTGATTTTCCAGATAAATAAGGACCTGGGGGACCTGCTATAAGCACGCTACGGCAAGTTGACGTGGAGACTGTGCAGTGCGTCTGAAAAATGACACCCAGAAAACAAAGAAGGGTTTAGGTCTGGTCGTTAAAACTAGACTACATTGATAGAACAGAGACTCTGCACAAAAAGGAAGCTCAAAGAATGATTCAAAGTCGTCAATCAAGTGGATGTGCTTATTCGGGACTAATATAAGGTCTTGCTAAAATATTATGAGGCAAACATTCGACAGACTAAAAGAATGATTATGTCTACACAGTATATTTAAGGTCAGACACCAGTCTGTAAAGAACCAATAAAGTAATACCCATCGTCTGATAGCAATCGTCTGATAGCAATCGTCTGATAGCAATCGATGCACACCCAACCATCACCCACTAAATCAGAAACCGTCTCAGTTGCAGAAGAGTTCAATTGGAATGGAGCTCTACCGACTATAACAGTGAGTGGAACGAATAGAGGCACTCCCCATAGCGGAGTTATATCTCCTCTTTAGTGAAATTTGCTCGTAGATGACCTCATCAAGAGATTTCATAGAAAAGCCCCGAAAATTACTAATTTTGAGAATGACATAATCATTCTGATCACATACAAAAATCGTTAGCTCTTTTATAAGAATTATACTCTGGAAGATATGAAGAGGGATTGCAAACTGGAGGCAAAAAGTTTAGTTAAATTTGTTAAGGTAAGGTAAGGACAGCTACAGGTTAAAACCTGACTTACTAATGAGAAAGGTTTGACGTCAGGCTCTACTCTGCATCACAGTGGCGCTAAGAATCGCACTCACATCCAAGAAAGACTAATAGCAGCAAATCAGTTTAGTTCGTAGTAACGCTAAAAAGTATGCCACTACAAAGCTACGGACAAAGGTCTATAGGACAGAACATGATCCGATTTTCCGACTATTTACTACCTTAATGCCGTTTTAAAGGCTGAAGTAGAGTCTGATTGGGAATGGCTGCATACTGCGCAAATCCAAATGATAATAAAATAGTAAATCGACTTTGTTTTTTAAATCATTAATATGTTTACTTTAAGAAATAAAAACAAAATGTAATGAAAATAGGATGATGCCGCGAGCATTATTCATTATTCAGATACTTGCCTTGCGCGAATCTTTTTCCGACAGATGACTTCCTGCAGTTGGTGAATTCGTGCTGCTAATGCGAGCCGCACTTACGCCAAGGGCAACAGCCGTAGAAGGAAATGAACCTGTGGCAATATTGGAGAAAGGTACGGGCTCTGAAAATTTTATGGTGTGCAACAACTGCATGACCACATTGGACACGTTTCTAAACGATAATTTACGACGATTACCAATCGAAGAGCGTATGCCAAGGGTGTTAGGCATAAGAGGCTGCAATAAAAACACAATGAGAGGTTTTTGTAATATCAGTTATCGAGAGAAGTTCTTCAAGAGATTCCAGATTACTTGAGAAATGGACAAACCTTGCGTCTGTGCGGCGGTGGAACGATAAAGAACGTATCTACACCATGATCTCGCAAATATGAAGAACGCTCATCACCGTGACCCGCCTCTACTTCATACTCGCCCGACAAAGAATCAAGTGTCGCACGAGTGACGTGCACCCGACCTGGCTCGCCGCCTGACTCCATATGGTTAGCTAGAGTTACATCATTAGACCACACATCAAACTGCCATTTACGCAAACCCAAAACACCGCAAAGCACGCGACCAGTGTGAATGCCCACCCGCATATTAAGGATGACATCAGTGGCTTCAACAACAGTACTGCAAGTATTATGAAGTAAATAAAAAAGTAAGTGTACAGGATTTTTCTCATGGTGAAGGGCTTGCTAGTCAACAAGCAATATTTTTGTACTTACGCTATGGCGTCGATTACATCGAGACCCATTTCCACAGTGCATTTGGCATGATCCTTTCGGGGTTCGGGCAATCCAGAGACACAGTAATAGCAATCACCCAAAATCTTGATACGCAAGCAGTGGTTGTCCTAAATTATGTATTGAATATAGTGACATATATATATACATGTAATGCACATAAAATATTAAAACATCTTTTGCTTATAAAGACACTAACTGCATTTCCACAAAGCTTAATGTAAACGTATCCAAATATTACTGTGGATGACAGTCCACATGGCAAAGATGGCAAAGATTGGATATCCTTGCAGAACCCTGTAAGAATTTACAGTACACGCTGTCATTCTTTTATATATTTTAAATTTATTTGCGACTACTAAGAAAAAAACAACAGTTTGACATATTGAGTATTTCTAACCGATTGTTTCTATGGCACCTATATGTAGTCTGTTCTAATTGAAATTTTGGTTTGCACGTGGAATTTAGTACAAAACGCTAATTGAGTAAACTTGGCTGAGACTGCCAACCGATTGTTCTCATGGCAGCTATATAATGCGATCTTACCGATTTTAGCATACGAACAGCAATTAAATTTAAGAGACTAGTTCGCATAGAAACAGATCGACCGACACCTTTGTTGCTTGACTTCCCTAATTATGTACTTAAAATAAAAAAAAATATATTTTTACTAAAAGTTTAATATCTGGGAGTAATAGGGAATTGGGGTGCAAAACTTGAGCAGAATAAGAAGCAGTGAGCAGGAGCGAACCAATGGGAATACTATACTTTTCAGTACTGGAGTGAGTTGGAATTGAGTTTTCTTTCTAATAGTCTCGCTTCCTCTTTTGCTATGCTCATTGACTCACGCCGATCAATAACCACCTTGTAATTTTTTTTCTTTTCTCTGATAGACTTTCTCTCTCACTTTTTTTTGACTCCCTACGCCGATCAACAACCCTCTGAGGGGTATATTGGGTTTGTGAAAAGTATGTTACAGGCAGAAAGAGTCGTGGCAGACCCCATAAAGTATATATATTCTTGATCAGCATCAACAGTCGAGTTGATAAAGCCATGTCCGTCTTTCTGTCCGTATGAACGAAAAGATCTCAGAGATGGTAAGAGCTACAAGTTCAAACTTGATCTGTATCGACCACATATGTATTTAGTCAGTCAATACAAGTTTGTTTTCTTTTTATGAAGTCACGCCCTATTCGCCCACAATAAGCGAAAAACCAGACAAACCTCGAAAAAAAAAAACAAATTTTTGTGGCAAATATCTCAGTGAATATAACAACTAGGGACATCAATTTTGACATGCAGGTTGCTAGATTCAATATTAATATGTTGCCATAAAATTTTTTGATGCCACGCCTCCTTCGCCCAAAAAATAATGGAAACTTTGCATGCCTCCAGCTCACGTAATCCTCACCGAATAGTTTTGTAACTTTCCACTAGATAAGAGACAAACAATTTCAAAAGGTTGCATCAATATCGGACTATAATTAAAAAAGTTGGTCATACAACAAAAATATTTCTATATGTTTTAAATATCTGTAACATGTTATTAGATTGGTCTCTAAGCGAACTATATTTACAGCAAGAAACGACGATACAAACAGCAAGCTTTTCACAATTATGGAATTGAAGCCACACTTTTTACAGCTTTTGCTAAAGGAGAAACTGTATTCATTCCAAGGAAAAAACAATCAATCTGGCTGGGCTAGACCTGAGAGATGATTGTTCTTCTTATAGTCAATTTCATGTTGCTTGCTCAAGAGTTAGGTCTAAGAGTGACTTAATAATTCTTGCCCCTGATGAAAAAACAAACTCATGGAGTATAAAAATGTCGTATATAGATAAATATTTCAAGAGCTGATAATTTCATTTATAAATAAATACTACATGTCATTAAAGACTTAAAATATTACATTGTTTTATTTGAGCAATGATAAATTCACATCGGTAAACATAATTATTGTATTAATCAGGACTTTGTTTCAGTTGTCAGTTGAGAAATATACCTTTTGGGGATCCCACGAAATAACAAAAGCCGAATAATTTACCTCTAGGGTGGTGTGGAAATAAGAAATATAATTTGCAATATTGACTATCCATTAAAAATATGTATTTTAAATATAAATAAATTTTTTTCAATCATTCTAAATTTTTACAATCTCTAACGCAAGCGAAGCTGCGAGTATATTGCTAGTACATTGTATAAAGTTTTCAAGGTGGAGTCGAGAACCTTAAATTCCCAACACAAATGAGGTATCAGCCAAATAATGGAAGCTTTTCTACAACCAACACACCATTCACAATACTGTGAATTAAAACTAGTAGGAACGGCTACAGTCGAGCACGCCGACTGTGAATTACTACGGCGTATTCTAGAGCAAAATAAAATAAAAATTGTTGCGTCTACTGTGTAAGTTTATTTTGGATCCCTCAACAGACAAAAAAATTTCTCATACTAAAGACATATCTTGGCTCTGATGTTTGTCAGATTACTTATATAGGAACTATGTGATATAGTTGTCCGATCCGAACCAAAGGTGGTCAGATATTACATACACATGCTCTGTGAATTTAGTTCAATTATTATTTTTTAATTTATATCATAACAAATATATATGATATAGTCGTCCGATTTCAATCAAAATCAGTCATTGCAATATCTTAAAAAATAACAATGCAATAATGAAAAAACACATTTTTAAACTTTTATGTTATGGATATACTTTTCGAGTTATAGGAATTGTGAAATCGTTTTTCACTTGTATTGTGTGCAGCATATACGGATATACTTACCAAATTTGGTGGCTGCAGCTCTTATAGTATCCGAGATCATGGTTTTCATACAGACGGACGGACAGACGGACATGGCTACATCGACTCGGCTGTGATGCTGATCATGACGATTGATGCTTAATGTCTGCCACTTCTGCCTTCTTCTGCCTGTTACACACAAATCGCCTCTGACAAACCCAGAATACTACTAGTACTTCGTACGATGTAGTATATGAACGATATTTCGAAAAAATATCCGATTCAAAATCTAAATACGTAATAATAAAACCATTAAAAATATTTTTCAAATGAGATATCACCCATTGCGATCCGATCAATATGATGACATTTTCGACCGCCAGCATACTACACAGCGCTTGTGCTTTTGGTATTTATATATTTACCAGAAAAAACAAAGCAGAACTAAGTTATTTTGTTAAACATTTTTTAAAGAGTGAACATAATGTGTATACTATCCTTCAGTGTAATGAACGCTTACATTTTCAGCAGTGTGTACTTACACATATATAAAAAGCACAATTGACTTTTAGAAAATTAGTAATTTAATAATTGGAGACTTACGTGGGCTAGTTGATCGAAGCGTCCGAAAAGCTCGTTAAGCAGGCGTACCAGCTCTTGTGCGCTACACTGAGAGGAGAGCACTGTGAATCCGACGATATCTGCAAAGAGAATGCTAACGTTCTCATGTTTCTGAATGTAGATCCGATGGAACTGGCCAGCCACTGGTGATAAAATGTCATTCTTCATCTGCATCGCCACGTGTTGCGGCAGCACTGAAAGAAGCAGTCGCTCCAGTTTCTCATTTTCATCCTGTATTTCAAGGCGAGCGGCTATGCAGTTTCTTGTGTCCAAAAAAGCTCGACGCTGAGCCCTCTCCATCATAATGTTAACCACCAGGCCAGCAACATTAACTCCGAGAAATATAACAATATTAGCTATGAGTTGATTGTGTTCTAAATACTGCAGCGCATCCGTGAAAATCTTGTAGACAGATAGGCTGATATGCACCGAAGGCAGGGTAACTCCAAAAGCTACAGCCTCCCAGATCTGCAGAGGTATCATAGCGTATGCCAGAAAGACCACAAACACTATCTGCCATACGCCTTCGGCCATCACCTCTTTGGTGTCTACCGGGAAAACACTACCCAACGACGGCATAGACACAATGCATATGCTTGCCGTGAACAATAGAATCCCATAGCACAACGTGGGCAAATGATGATCCTTGATTACTGAACATTGTAGCAGCACCAGAACAATGGCAAATAGTACACATACTATTGAATTGAAGATATTCTGCAAAGGATTTATATAGACATTTAATCTATTTATCAAGTCAAATAGCGTGATGCCAAAAATAAATTAGTTTGATAAAGAAAAGTTCAACAATTACACAGATGTTAATCTTAGTTATTTGTAATAAAACAGAATAGGTAATATTCATAAAAGAAAAATGTTTATTTCTATTAGTTTAGTGCATTAAAATGCTTCATCTGCCAAGAATGCAAATTAGGAAATAATTGTATAGTACATTCATAAATAGTTGGGAAATTGTTTTTGACGGTTTGCTGGGATGGTCGTGACGTGAACACAATAAGAAAAATTAATAAATGTAGTACAGACCAATATACATGCCAAACTTGGAGGCTTCATAACTTAAAGCATTTCAGTTTCTGGTAAGAGCAAGCGGACATTGCTATATCTCGGCTCGGCAGTTAATGCAGATCAAGAACATATATAACAAAGAATGAGTACAGCGTTAATAGAACTCCTGAGTTGTCGATAGCTTTAATCGAACAACAGAAAGCTGAAAGCGAACGTAATTCGGAGCAAGCGTTAGTCTGTGACAAACAGTCTAACGACGAGTACGGCCTACATACATATGTCGCTATGTTTCTAATATACCCCTCAGAAGTTATAAAAATATAGAAGAAATGCTGAAATTTTTGGGAATTGCCGTCTTATATAGAAAATTTTTATTTAATTTGTCAGTTAGTTAGAACAAGGATTTTTATATATAGATATAGATAGTCTTAGATACTTTGAAATTGTGTACACGTATACGTATAGACGTATATACACATGGGCTGCTTTCTATATCTGCGATAATCTCCGAGGCTCTGCAAGAGTAACAAATCTTTACCGTATTAAAGATAAAGCTTGTTAATCGCTATTGTCAATTTATCAAATAGTTCTCCATTTTTCCTAGTAGTATTGAAGGATTCATAGGTTATTTTTTTCCCTTGCCAGAAAGTTCAAGCATGTACATGAGTTTTATAGATTTGGACACAACAGGAAAAAGTTCACATTTGATCTTCTATGTAACACTAATATTGTATGCAATGTACATGAATGTAAGACCAACGGCGAGTCCTAAGTAAGGATCTATATATATAATTATAAAAGAAATAAATAATAAAAAACGTGGATTTTATAAGAACCTTTGATTCTATAAACTACTCCCTACTTCTTCATAAGATTGAACTTCTTGGCATTTCAAATATTCACTCAATTTAACAAATTTTAAAATGATTTTTCGAATCCCATTAACTACTATTATTTAATCTGCCCTCTATTACTAAACAAGCAAATATGCTTGTAGTTATATACTCTGCTCGCTTACTCGATAAACTTAACATTAATGCGCCTACTAGAATACATCGAAACTTTAATCCTTCGTCTCTTGAATTTAATGAACCATTTAGAATTCTGTGTGCGTTTAATAAAGCTGCTGTGTAGGTTTACAGACTATTATTCAGAGTTAAATGTTTTTTTGTTTTAAAATTTTAATCGCAGTGTTTGTGTTGGTAGTTCAGTTGCTCAGTGTGCTGTGTTGTAATATTCCCATAACTGGTCTTGGAACAGTAGATTAAAGATTCTGTCAGACCATTTATTGCAGTCGACTGTAAGTAATTCGCAGATTTTATTAAAAGCTGCTGCATTAATCGATTTCTAATTAATGTTCCAATGCCTCCATGCTCTTTTCCACTTGGATGATTTTTGGATTTCTAAAATTGTACTTAATTATTGGGTGCGTTTCTGACAAAAGCTTAATAAACCGTTGGTGGAATGCATTTGAAATACAGATGCAGTCTGTTAGATTGGCTAAATTAGTTTTCCATTATATACAGTTTATATTATTGTTTTTAGACTATTGCAGAGAGTATTATCACTAACCATACAATATTGTATTTCAATTTAACAGCATTACTATGGGGCATTTTTTTTTTAAGTTTTGCTTTCTTTTGTAGGATGTTGCAGTGCAGTTTTTATGAATGTGTTCAGATGTTGAATTGCAATTTGGACATGGTGTTATATCGTCAGGGCTGCTGTAGTGTTTTTGTGTGAACCTAGTGCGTCCTAATCTGAGCGTTAAAAAATGTATTTGGACTACGCGTGTACATTTAATTAAAATATTTTCTTAATATTTAACCATTAATTTTATGACTTTATGCCACCCAATTTGCGAAATCGCCCATAAAGCATCAGTTCAGTTGCGAGAGAAACTTGTTGAGGTGCTTCATTATTTCATTGCACCAAAGATAATGGTCTCGAATAATGATAGGGGTCTTTTGTGTCCAACAGTCTTAGACTATTTGCAGACGTTAAATATCGATTTATACTACACGCGAACTCAGAAAAACGAGGTTAACGGCCAAATTAGAAAGAAATTTTACTTCACATTTTTGGAAGCATCAAGCCAGAATTTCCTACATTAAAAAACCCTGAGTTGGTACCAATTGCCGTAGACAGATGTAACAACTCTGTTCATTCGGTAGCGAACCAGTGGATATTTTTTTTCGATTGATCCTTAAGGATAAACTATCAGGGATTGATTAATTTATAACAACAAACTTCGGAGGATATTAAGGGCCTAACTCAGCATAAGCAGGAGTTGACAAATAGACGACGAAACAAAAGCAGGAGTGACCCTGGCACAGGGCGATACAGTCTATGTTGCCAGCAGGCGGTAGCCAAGAGAAGGATCTTCACAAATTAGCGGAGGATAGCTGCATCCCTCGGCTGGTGAAGGGAAGCCACACCAAGTGCGACTTCGTCAGGAACGATCAGGAGGTGGTCGAACTCGTCGACGGAACAATCTTTCTGACACACTTCAACGGGTCGGTTGTAGCCAGCGCACAAAACTACTATTTGGAGGGATCGTTCAGTCCAATGCGACACTAAAACGATCACGGACAGCGTCAGGAACTACAGTTACTAAGCATAAACATAATTTAAATAATCTATAAACAAGAAAGATGACAAAGAAGTAAAGTAAATTTTAGTATAGTGGTAGTTAAAGAATGACATAACACACGTTAAATTATTTCGACCAGCGCTTTATTAAACCCAAGACACCAAATGCACGATTGGCTATGGAAGCAATGTGCCTATCAAACTTTAATTTTGGATCCAAGCGGATACCCAATAAAGTTATTTAGAAAACCCAGCACATTGAGGTTATGTAGCAGAATAAAGTGATTAACAGAGTCAAATGCCTTACTAAAATCAATATAAATGACATCAGTCTGCAATTTGTTTTGAAAGCCTTGTATAATTAAAGAGATAACTAGCAAATTAGTGGTAGTAGATCTATATTTCACGAACCCATGCTGGCAGGGTGAAACCATAGGTCTACAAAAATGTTACAATTGAGAAGTTATTAGTTTCCCAAATGCCTTCGGAATTGCAGACAGCTTTGAAATACCTCTATAATTATCAACATTAGATTTATTTCCCTTTTTATGGAGAGGAATAATATATGATGATTTCCAAATATCGGGAAAGCTGCACGACTCTACGGACAATTTAAATAAGTTATAGAGAGACTTTAAAAGACCTTCAGCGCAGTACTTTAGGATGATAAAAATACGGGTTTTATTGCCTTTAGATCACTTAAAAGCGAATTTTCCGTGATCACAGGCTCAAAAATGCAATTAGATGCATTTATACGATATGGATAAGGCATTGCAAAATGACAATGTTCAGTACTATAGGTTGTCTGAAAAAATTCGACAAATAAATCGGCAATTGCCTGATTTGAATTGGCTGCCTTTTTATCATAGACCACAGAAGGGGGAAGCGTTGATGATTTAAGCTGCGCATTAACGAAGCTATAAAACCGTTTTCGGATTCCTTCGAAACTTTTGTCCACAGTCACAAAGGTAATCCTGATAACGTTGGTTATTCATATTAGAGAAATGAGATAGCGCAATATAATATCGAGAGAAATCTAAAAAGGAGCCAGTTTCTTAAAATTTCTTAAAAAGTCTTGACTTTTTATTCTTTTAATTTGTCAATTCCAAAACAAAAGCCAGATCATGCATCCTACTCAACGATTTTGGAATAGAATTTATTTGGAACAGAGACATTTCCAACAAATTCTCAAAAAAATCATGTTGAGTCGTGGGATTTGAAATCCAAGTAGCATTCGAGATATTAAAATCTCCAAGTACCACCAAATGATCCACCTCGATCAAAGAGCAAAAAAGAAATAGGCTTTATTACATATAAGTGTGCTAGGTAAATAGCATTATCGGAAGATGGAGGAACGCAGGAACAAATTATATAAATGTTAATATTAGATAAGGTTAGTTTCACTGCAATAAATTCTACATCTAAATTACAATCGGTTAATCATAATTCTGAAGATAAATCAGCATCAACAGCTATAAGCACACTTCCCCCTTGACAAGGGGTGCGAGCATTTCTAAAAATGGAAAATTTGTTGGTGGAACATCTACGAGCACCTTCTGTTCAATCACGGCAGTACCTGCGGTTGAGGTTATGCCATTAATTGATATATTAGATTCGGCTGGAATGTCAGTACTAAAGGGATTATCAACCACTATAGTACTTTCAAACGGCGAAACAGAAATTTCTTCGGTGTCAGCAGGGGCAGCTTCTAAGGGACAGTTTACGTTTTCGTCCCTACTGACAAAAACACTTTGAGAAGAGGGTGAAAAATCTTTTGAAAACAGTAGATTTGTGTGGATGGGTAGAAATTTTATTTGGACCAATAGACAACTTATTGTTGGGCTTTTTCCGCATTGAAGAATCGTTCAAAACTTTCAAATTTTGTAAGTCATCTTCCAAACGGTGAAACTATTCAGCAGAGATTTAAATCTGCCCAACAGATCCCCAAGGCCTGTTTAGTATGTCTGATGAAAGCTAAAATGTCCATTTCCACTGGCCTACATGATTCACATGTCCATTTTATGCCTTTCTTTGACTCAATTAGGTCAATAACACGGCGGTTAAGGCCAGCACATTTTTCGTGTGAAACATTTTCACAGAGCCAGCTTCAAACGAAACCCATTTTTACATTTCCTCGAGCCTGGCAGTTTTTAGAGTAGCAGACATACATTATAGGGTATTATTTACGTCTATAATATGCAAAAAGAACAAAAAAAAACAAAATAGTTATAGGAAAAAAGAAAACAAACAACAGCTTAATAGACAGATGCTGATTTGTACTTACGCACAGCAACACAATGCACAAAAACACGCAACCACAATGACCAAAATTAAAAAGGCGAAAGAAATGATAACCGGCCAAAACCAACAACACAAGTAATGTGAGCGCGGTATAGCGAGAGCGTAACAGAAAAGAGAGCGCGAAGCTGAGTTTAAGAACAGAAATAGAGAAAGAGCGCGTAGATCAACGACGGCGTAAAAATACTAAAGCAAAACAGTAGTGTTGACAAAGCCAAACGTATTTAACAAACAGTATGCTTTGCTGCTAATTGTTGTTGCACTTAAACACAAAATTAGTGAAAGTATAGAATTTTACTTCAAAACTTAGTGTTTCAACAAACTGAATGTGATACACAAAGTCGCAAACATAATAAAACAACAATAGTATAAAAATATCATATATACGAGGAAAATAACGGCGACAGGATACAAACTATCATTAAAATACGTTTACGACTCCAACATAAAAAACCTAAAAAAATTGTCCAACATGTTCTCCTGGCAGCCCAACATACTGGCCAACAGATCCAACAAAGCAACCCGACCTGATTGACTTTGCAGTCACCAGAAATATATCACGTAATCTGATACGCGCTGAATGTACACTGGTAACTGTCGTATATCATCTGACCATTCGTCTGTCCTAATAAACTTACTTCGATAACCAGAATACGAAAATCCACTCGATAAGCTGACTTCTCAAAAAACCAAATGGCTCAAATACAAAAAATTTATATAAGTTTAAACATTGAGCATAATCCACGTCTAGAGGATGAAGCTGATATTGATAGCTTCACTATAGAGTCCGTCTTCGTTTCTGCAGCTCGCATCTCAACGCCCTAAACAACAAAAAAAAAAATTCAACCAAAAGAGGACAAATGTACAAATTGAACAGCTCGTTCGGAGCTTACGACGAGAATGGCAACCGATCGGCATCAGCAAAGAAGAAGTTAAAAGACGCTACAAACAAACTCATTAAAGCGTTAAAACAGGAAAAAGAACATGCTCAAATTCGTTATATCGAGTAACTATTAACAACCAGCACGAGAAACTCACTGTGAAGAGCGCACTCAACTCTTAGCTCACCGACCGTAACAGTGATGCCGAAAAGATCCCAAGCTGGCGGGTGGGCATGCAGCGACGAAAAAAGAGCCAACACATTTGCCACTCACATTAAAAAAGTGTTTCAACCTAACCACGCAAGAAACGCTTTTGTAATACCGACGGCATCAAATGACTCCCAGCTTCCACACCAACCAATTGTGTTCCGCCAAAATGAAATCGCTAAAATCATTAAAGAGAAATAAAGCCCGAAAAAATCGCCAGGATGCGACCTAATAAGCCCGAAGATGATCATTGAGCTTCCTTATTGTGCCATCCGTATCATTGCCCAGCTCTTTAATGCCATTACTAAACTTGGTCACTTTCCAAAAGGATTGAAAAAATCAATTATAATAATGATACCGAAGCCAGGAAAAGATCACACAGTTCCGCCGTCTTACAGACCTATTAGCCTGTTTTCGTGCCTATCAAAGCTTTTTGAGAAATGCCTGCTGTTGCATATTTATCTATCCCTGAACCTTCACAATACAATTCCATCACACCAATTTGGCCTTCGTGAAAAGCACGGAACTATTGAACAGGTCAATCATATAACTTCAAAAATTTGCAGAGCATTCGAATACTGAGAATACTGCGCCGCAATATTTCCCAGGCATTCCACAGAATTTGGTTAGAAGGTCTAATGCACAAGATCAAAACAACTCTGCCAATGAACACACATAAACTTTTGAAGTCATACCCCTACGACAGGAAGTTTCTGGTAAGATGTAACACTGCAATGTCCGAAGAACATTTGAACATTTGAAGCCGGTGTTCCACAAGGCAGCGTACTTGGGCCAACACTATACGTCCTCTTCACAGCTGACATCCCCACCAGCAGTCGTCTAAAAATTTACAGCTTTCCTGATGACACAACAACTCAACTAGCTCTTCATCTGGCCGACGTGGATAAATGGCTATCAGACTTGCAAATAAAAATAAACGAACAAAAATGCAAGCATGGAAATTTCACTCTAAACAGGCAAGATTGTCCACCGCTCATGCTAAATAACACCGCACTTCCAAAAGCAAATGAAGTAAAGTACCTAGGAGTACACCTAGATAGAAGACTCACATGGTGCCGACAAAAAGTAACGTACCTAGGAGTACATCTAGATAGAAGACTCACATGGCGCCGCCAAAAAAACGCACCTAATGCTGAAAGCCAATAACCTCCATTGTCTGATCAACGCCCGTTCCTCACTCAGTCTGGACTACAACACAGTTCTAAAACCAATCTGAACCTACGGCTCTCAGTTATGGGGCAGATAGCACAGTCCAAGATCTTGAGAGCCATCACCGGAGCACCGTGGTATGTTCGAAATGAAAACTTATATAGAGATCTACATGTTCTACCAGCCAGTAATAATGGAGCAGAAGGAAAAATACCTCAGCAAGCTTTAATTGCATCCTAGTCACCTCGCTTGAGGTCTTACAAGATTGTGCATCCGATCCCGCCTTCGTCCACGGGGCGCCCAGACTTTACTTATATAAATATAATATATTTACACAAAAATAATTCTCAAATTTGAATGCTTATTAATGAATGTGTTTCTTATTATTATTATTTTACCACCAAATATTATTTACAATTTCACTTATTGAACGGATTAATAAAAATTTAGGCACACACAAATCATATTAGTACATAGTATGCATATTCGTGTACTTACATGAAAAGTTGCGGCATTATTAAAAGACAACGAGAGTGCTGCCATTACCCCACAAAGAACGACAACTAACGCGATAACTCCCAACACAGAAAAGCGTTGCAGCTTGAGGGTGTATTGCTGATAAAGGAATTCCAATTCGTCATTCTCAAATCGCAGTGTGTTGAGGGGTCGGCCATGCGTTGCCTTGACTGCATGATCCATGTGGGTGCTATTGTTGCCGCCGCCAAACGGCTGCTGTCTTATTATGTGTTTAGTTCAAGGACTGCAAAAAACAGAAAATCTTGTTAATTATTTGTAAAAATTTGGAAAAATGTAGACATATCCATATATTTTTCATCAGAATCAATAATTCATCCAATCTACGCGACAGTCTGGCAGCTTTAGAATAAAACTTGTAGCTACAGTTCAGCTGCCCGACTGTTAGATACGGCGAATTCTAGACCAAAACCAAGTACTCATTGTGAGATGTGTTAAAAACTAATATACCAAACATAGTAATAACCTATTTGTGAGAAAAGGCACAGTATTCTCAACATTTAAAATTTTGTAAATACGATTGCTTATAATGTAGTTGATCAATTCCAACTAGAATCAGAAAATTAAACAATTAATTATTAATTATCCTTTGGTGGTGACAAAGTATTCAAAATTGCAAACATTTTAAATGTTTATATGATATCCAGTTATCTTCAGTGGCTCACACCTTATTTACAACATTTATTATCGAAACTAGGAGGTTAATTGATAAATGTTAAGCACAGAATGATATATGTATGTCTTAAGTAGTAAAATCAAAGAACCGTGCTTTCAAAACATTTTGCGTGCGAGTACACGAGACACATTACGATAAAATTAAAAGTCACAGTCATACAGCAAAACGTTCTGATTGTGGGATATGTTTTATTGTAATGGTTATGTTTGCTTTTGGACAATATATCAGACCACTTTTTGACGAATTAGAATTCAGATTGACAATTACAATACAGCTATTTCATAAAATATCAACGCACATCTTCAGCACTGCAATAATAGCTAATCCCACATTTTAAAGAAGAGAGTGGATCTAAAATTGTAAAACTTGTCAATTTAGGTGCCTCTACGGTCCAGCATACACTTAAGTCTTTAAACACGAGGATAATTTGAAAAACAAGCAAAGGATGAACGGTATATTGTGGAAAAAAATATAGTAGATCCCAAAATTTCTGACCCAAAGTTGGCTAATGAGGTTCACGACGATATGAGCAAGTGGACAGTTAAGATCCGGTCGGATTTGAACTCACAACTTACAGACCCTAGAAGTTCGGAAATACTATTTAATTTGTCAGACAGCCGTAATTAATATGAAAGAAGGCATATAGTAAGGGATTGTTCGTATTTCCGAAATATTATATATAAATGTAAAATATTCTTTTATCACTCAGATTGAAAAATAAAATAGTCCTGTAGTTTCCCCAATTATAAGCGAATGGGCGGGGGTTATTTTTTCAAAAAAAAAACAAAGAACTCAATAAATTTGTCTTTAGTTAATTAAAAGTTTGATCACAACCTGAATTTGAACCTGCGCCGTATCCATAGTTTTTAAAGATTTTGTGTATATCAAGTAAGAAAGAAAATTTGATTCGGGCATGCCGAGCGTATAATACCCTCGGAGGTTCGTTTCCAATTATCTCCAAGAACTTTACATGCACACATATGTATATCGACTCGGCTGTTGATGCTGACCAAGAATACATATATTCTTTATAAGGGTATGCCACGCCTGCTTCTGCCTGACACATACTTTTTACAAAGCCATATACCCTCAAAAAGTATAAAAAGGGTTTGTCTGACAAATGAGAGTAGTTGTGGATTAAAATATTGTACAAAATTATGTTTTTTTTTTAATTAAAAAAAAAAAAGTGCCCAGTAGACGGGTAAATTAGGTTTTAGAGGAGAACGACACGGCTAAAAATGCTTCCGGCTAGGCTAAACCACGGTTGAGGGTCCTTGATGATGGCCAGCATTTGGATGTGTAGTCTTCTCCATTTTTATACGCATGAAAACAAATGTAGAAATATACATATATAAAATGGTTAGGCACAGTACTTTTTACCTTTGCCTGATACCCATACGCAGATGACTGGATTTTCCAGCAGGACAACGCGCTAATTCGAAAAAAAAATTTTTGAAAGGAAAATACCTATTGTCTGCTATCAGTAAGGACCTAAACCCGATTGAAGATTAATGGGGAATATTGTCACGCATGATAAGAATAACCGTCAGTTTTATACTGCAAAGAACTTTCAAAAGGCGTTATTTGAGGAATAGGATCAAATTGACCTTTCAAATTTACAAATCTTGTACAAATCAATGGCGAGTCGAATTAATCAAATGCTTGTTGATAAAGGAAAACATATTAACCATTTATTTACAACATTTATTGGATAACAAAACACATTTTCTAATTTCTCTTTACTTTTATCATTTTACATATATATAGTCGCTCACACCTTATTTGATACATTGATTTCTTTTTTTATAAAAAACGTTTATTATCGAACCTATGAGGTTTATTGATACATTTTAAGCGCAGAATGGTAGTTGCATATATGTATTAAGTAGAAAAATCAAAAAATGTTACGTAGGCTGCTATATATATTTCTGGCCTAGGCAACAATAAGTGTTGCCAGGTGCAATCTGATATTTCCATTGGAAAGGTTGACATTTTTTAGCATAACATCACTCAGAACGTGTTGTCATTTAATCGTGAATTGTTAAACTTACAGAGCTTTGAACAATTCAATTCCGTTAAAAAAATGGAATTGACACGTGATCATTTTCGTGCGATTATTTTTCACAACTTTCGACGTGGATTATCCAGACAAGAGTGCATCGATGAACTTAAGTCTTTGTATGGCGATCAAGCACCATCCTATAGCACCGTGAAAAACTGGTATAACGAATTTAATCGTGGTCGCAGTTCGCTCAACGACGAATTCCGTGAAGGTCGTCCAAAAACGTCCGTTGTACCAGAGAATATTGATGCCGTGCGTGAACTAATAATGCAAGATCGTCATGTGACATACCGGGAGATAGAGGCATCCTTGGGCATTTCTCCCACCAGCATACATTCGATATTACATAAACACCTGACCGTAAAAAAGGTTTGTTGTCGTTGGATCCCTCACAATTTGACAATCGCTCAAAAAAAGGCTCGTGTCGATTGGTGCAAAGAAATGTTGACAAAATACGATCGCGGTGCTTCAAAAGATGTTCATAAGATCGTCACAGGTGACGAATCTTGGATCTATGCGTATGAGCCCGAAACAAAACAACAATCGACCGTGTGGGTCTTTGAAGACGAGCCAAATCCAACGAAAGTTGGAAATCGGTCCAAGATTATAGGTACTACAGCCCCTCAAAGTAGGCACTTCAAAAACTGTAAATGTTAATGAAAATTTGTTACTTTCACATTGAATACGTTATTTGACGAATGGAACCCCGGATCATGAATCTTTTGATTTCATCTGAAACGTATGTTAATTTAAAGTAAAACGCAGTAAAAAAAAGAAAAAAAAAGTTTCAAAATAAAGTCGAGCCCGAACTATATACAATTGATAGGTTGAATATTTACCTATCAAGTGTATATAGTTCCAGCTGCGCCTGTTTGCGCCTCTAGAAATGAGAACCATAAAACGAGTGAAGTCACGACTTAAATTCGCGAGGCAGGCATATGGGTAAAAAATAGCGCATGCTAATACGGTTGCTATTTGTGTACCAGTTAGTTGATAAATACCGAACTATTATAATATAATTATTACCACGTTGTGTTTGACTTTTATTTTCAAGTTTTGACCGTATTCAAAAGAATCTATTTGGCTAAAGGAGAGGGTAGGAAATGGGAGTTTTAGTTTTTTTTGTCTTTTTTTCTTATTAACTGCTTTGAATGATAATGAATTGGTAATTCTTGTTTTGTTTTTACCTTATTAAAATAAAATATCTATATGTTGACAACAATTACATTTTTTGCGAGAGTTAAATGTTAGCTTCATAAGAGGAACAGCTGTATTTTTTTTTCAGTCGAATATTTTTTTAATATAGTTCTTGAAAATACCAATAATAGTTTGGAAATTTTAATTTTATCAGATATTAAAACTATTGTTGATGATAATTTTAAAGAAAATCGGACACCAATAGTAAATACTCACAAATAACCTAAAAAAAAGTAGCACACAAAGATAGGAATTAAAATTTTATGTAATAAAGTTAAGAAATTTACTCATAACATCATATAACATGAAAGATGGATAAAATTAGAATAACAACTCTCATTTCAGGTAAAAAAGAAATATTTTCATTGAAATCTTACAGCCAAACTCAGCATAAAATTATTTTTGAACTTTGACCTCAAATTACATAGCACATTGAAAGGCCATAACCTTGGACAAACATTCATTTTAAAGCTTTAGAAGTTTTCTGTCAAATGCTTTTTAATTTTTTTAAATCAATTATTTGGTTCAATTCTTTGGTTCGCAGCGGCATCGTCATGTTACTTATGTGAAAATGGTAGGCTTGGAAGAAATCGCTGTGTCTGTAACATAAGCACACATGGCACAAATCGACCACAAATTGTCGCGCTGAGTTTCTACGATCAATGCGAAAACTCGTAACGAGTTACAGCAACAACAACGAGCACACGATTTTAGGAAGCGCAACACCGACAGCGATGAATATGCAACTGTCCGGAGCGTAAAAAGTTCAAGTTTCCATCCCAAGTGAAATGCAATTATTGTGAAAAGACTGGACACACTTAACAGGAAATGAATACAGTAGAAGCAACTTAACTGCATCGAGTAATTTGGCAATTATCGAATGTTCTAAATGTGAAGAAATTTAACACTTTGCATTCGGTTGTCCAAAAGCCCGGTCAAGCTTAAGCTCCAAAATCTATGAAATAGATATTTGCAAAGTAGCTCAACCATCAGAAACAATAAGTTTGTCCGGTGAGTCTATTCCACTTTGCTTTAACTCGGGATTTGAATGTTTTTTGGTTAAGAAGAAGAACACAATAAAAAGATTTAGGTATAAAAATAATAAAAGCCATATTTGTTAAGTAAAATTTATAAATTTTAAACTAATTTCAGTGATTGACCATAACAATAAAATTTGAAGTTTTATTAAGTAAATTAGAATGTAAAAAAATTTCAAGTTTCTAGCTTTATAATTACAATTTTATTAATAAATTGAGTTTTTCATTGCACAGCGGAAATCGTATGGGAGGGATGGATTAAAAAAAAAACGAAATTCTATTTAAGTGTTAGCAACACCCAAAAAAAAATTAAAGTAACTAGCAATATTATAACAATTTATTCCAAAATATTGGGCTGTTTCCCCATGTGCGCTGCAAGAAATGAACATGCAAACATATCTGTATGTCAGTCTCGCTCGCACAATGTTTTTCGTTTTCGTTGCTTGTGTCAGATTTTAATGAAATTTTTACTACCGTTTGATATTATTTGTTCTAGTATACGTTAAGTTACAAAACCGTACGTTAAGAAATAAGTGAGCCGGAGGCAAGCGAAGTTGCAACGCAATTGTGCTTTATATGGACAAAGGGGTTGTGGAATCCAACATTTTTGACGGCACTATGTTTATATTGCATCTAGCAATCTGGTGTCCCTAGTTATAATATTAACTGAGATATTCGCCAAAAACATGTATTATTTTCCGAGTCATGTCTGGTTTTTAGCTTATTGAAAGCGGATTGGGCGTAGCATCGAAAAAAAAAGATTCTTGTATTGCCTGACTGAATATGACATACGGACTGACAGACAGACGGATATGTCTATATCGACTCGACTGTTGATGCTGATCAGGAATATATATGTACTTTATTTGGTTTGCCACGCCTCCTTCATACTTTTCATAAACCCTACATACCCCTCAGAGTGTATAAAAAGACCATATGCGGTGCAAAAATTGATAAATTACTATCATCTTATATTTTTCGCCCTACTATATTAAAATTGCACTAATCGCCTTTGTGTACACTATCGAATTTTAAAAGAGAACACGGTTGCAGATCAGATGTCTAGACTGCGATAGATAGATATTGCTGCTGTATATATGTATATGATAAGTGGCTTCTATTAAATAACAGTACATGAAGATGTAATATATACAGCAATTATATACGTACTAGATATGTAGAAAATTAAGGTTCTAATCATAATCGACTAATGATTGAAATATAATCCACCTGCTGTCGATCCCATTTAAAGCCGTTCTGAGCGCCATAAAATAAATTTTTTCATAGTATTTAAATGAATTGAACGGATTATAGCATATAATTTCCACACATATTCTTTGATTGACAGTCACCGTAATGTGGGTGCTTGAGCACTGTGTTTGTGAACTTAAATGTAAACGCCAGCACACGAAAAATTCTCTGGTCGAAAATGAACATTGATTGATTCCACGTCGGCTAACAGCCTCTTTGGCTGACAAGTGGCTATTTTTAGAATTTTTCGAAGAGAGGAACCAGGTGACTTAATATGTTATTTTAAGTAGTGTGCAATGGGACTTGACTTCATGTGTTGTAACTATATACAGTAGAATCCGGTTATAACGAATCCGCCTATAGCGTTCGTCCGGTCTTATATGAAAAGACCTCCGCTTAGTATGCCTCTGATTTAAGCGACAAACTACTTATACTGACGGTATTTTTCACAATTTTTATTGCTTCTTGCTGACAAACAAAAAAAGCATCAAAATAATGCAACAAAACAAAAATTTTTTTTTGTCAAAAACTACTTTTAAACAAACAAAAATTGCTGATTATTTAAATTCAAAATTAAAAATATAAAGGGAACCCACATGTAACAAGATTCTTGTTATATTATGCTTATTAATATGCATTTTGTTTATACGTCTCTTCATGAAAAAAACATGTTATCGAATTAAATTTACTATATTTTTTGCATAAAAATAATTTGTTTTATTTTAAAACACATAAAAAAAAATTTGTTTTGGCTTTTCGAAGTTATTGTTGTCTTTATGTATCTATCGATAAGAAGTGCGTGACAAGTGCAGCTAGTTAAATTGGGTCCGAGTTTTTTTTAAGTGTGTGTCAGTTTTTTTATTTATGCATTTTATCCCGTTTATGGTATATTAAATTAGTTCAAAGTATCTAAAGGTATGAATAAAGAATTTTGGAGACAAAAAATTATATAAATATTCTTCACTAGCATCATTATAGATATTAAAGCGATTTTTATATAGATAAAGTTGTGTCTTGGTAGAGTAGTATTATTTTTGGACTTCAGAGTTGAAATTAATACATGGAATGTGGGTTAAAGTTTTATAAGATTCATTAAACAATTTTTGTCAGGTCCAGAATGCCTTAATCTTACGATGTATTTTATCATCTTTGTCTTTCAAATTCCATTTTTTTGAGTAGACACAATTTTCAATTCAATTCAAACAACGCACACTGGGGCCTTTCCTCATTTTGCTTTGAAAAATCATATGTCTTGAACCAATAAATTGATTTTAAAAATTTAAAAAGCATTTAACAGAAAACTTCTTAAGCTTTGAAATGAATGTTTGTCCAAGATTCCAATAAAAATTTTTATTTTTATATCTCAAATGAGAGTTGTTATTCTAATTTTAGGTTATTTATGAGTATTTAACAATTAACAATAGTTTTAATATCTCATAAAATTAACATTTCCAAACTATTATTGGTATTTTCGAAATCAATTCGAGAGCGCACGTTTCAAAATTAAATAAGTGATGAAAAGATCTCTTTTTGTCTAACCCTTGACATTTTTGAAAAAATTGTGTATCTGAACCTTTTATAGTCCTAGTTTTTAAATTTCTGAGCTTAATTTGAGGGACATTATAAAATTAAAGTAACTTTAAATTAAAAATAATTTCACTTTTATAATAACATTTTCAAGAACTATATTGAAAAAAAACTATTCGACTGAAAAAAACAAACAGCAAATAGTGTAAGTGTTGTCAAAATATAGATATTTTATTTCAATTATGTAAAAAAAACAAAACAAGAATTACCAATTCATTATCATTCAGTTATCGTAAGCAGTTAAACAGAAAAAATGACATAAAAATTTAGGTCTTTTTTCCCATTTCCTAACCTTTTCCTATAGCCAAATAGATACTTTCGAAAACGGTCAAAACTTAAAAACAAAAAATCAAATACAAAGTGGTAGTAATTATATTATAATAGTTCGGTATTTATCAACTAACTGGTACACAAATAGCAACTGTATTGGCATGCGCTATTTTTTACCCATATGCTTGCCTCGTGAGTTTCATTCGTGACCTCACTCGTTTTATGAATCTCATTTCCAGAGGCGCAAAATCGGCGTCGACTTATTTTGACTATTTTTAGTTCTATTCCATCAAAGTTAATAAATAGTCCAAATTTAGTGTATTTTTGGAACGTTTATTGTGTGAAAAGCATTAAGTTGACAATAAAAAATTATACTGCGTTTTACTCTAAATTAACATACTTTTCAGATGAAATCAAAGGATTAATGATTTCATTCGCTAAATATTCAATGTGAAAGTATTAAAGTTTCGTTAAAATTTACAGTATTCATCAATTAAAAAAAGTGTTTCCTATTTTGAGGGGCTGTAGCACCCATAACCTTGGACCGATTTTAAAAATGTTTTGGATTCATAATCCCTGGAGAGTTCTCCATCGATTTCGCATTTTATTTTTGTCGTGCGCTTCTGCCAAAAAAAATTTTTTGCCAAGCTTTTCGGGCAGAGGCACCACTGTGCAACGTAATAAATGCTGGAATGTCAAAACGTACTGAGTACTTTTATTTCAAAAATATCAAACACTATGTATATATCTATGGTTTTTATCTGACAACGATGGTATTGATTAAGTTATGTACAAATGGAGCTGCCAACTTAGCAATAAATAGTACTAGTTTCACTAACTTATGGTTCAGATGGGTTAAATCAATTGGAGCATTCTTGAGTCAAGAGTATCGAGAAAAAGAAAGAATACTGAAAAATAAATCGCCGCATTCATTAGATGCAGGCAGTCCTTCTCAAAAGTATGGGTCGAACGGTACCACATTTGTCTAAATCAGACTATTCAATCCAGAAATGTTGAGATATAAAATTAATAATGTAATTTTAAAGATGAAATTAAAATCGTGGACCCCCTCCCATAGAACCCCAAAAAAATAATGCAACATTTTTTTAAGTATCGTCACGAACTGCATGTTTATTCTTTCTCGTTGACTAAATATATCATCATAATCAGATTCGCTAGCCGAATCGTTCGCTACTGTGTTTTAGGTGAATATTTACTTGAATAATAATGAAACTTATTAGATTCGTATTAAGACACCATACCAGAACATACCGAATATAATCACAACAAGTAATACTCCATGAAGCACTACTGTGAATGCTAAGACTCTGTTGAAAAAGATAACAATAACATCAACAATCAAAGATTTTCCTTCATTACAATTCCTCTATATCTTTTATAAGTCAGCCATAACACAATTGCACAGTTTAAAAAGATTTATTGTTGGGTATCTATAACTCAAGCTTACATTCGAACAGCTGACTTTACATGTGCGCCAATTTTAAAAAAGCTATGATAATTTTTTTGAAAATAGTTTTTACTTATCTCAAGTATTTACAATTATAGAAAGAAATTAATTTTTAAATTCTGCAAATTTTTTAAACATCTGCATGGTTACACTCACATAAAGGGTAAAATTGAGTATATTGAGTTTAATTAAGTGAGTAAAAGGCACACAGCGATTGATTGAGTTTGAGTATTATGTATTCGGATGCATTCCGAATGTTGACTGTGAACGACGAAGAGCGTGCCAAGTTCGGCCGAATGTGAAAGTCTTGCTGACAGTTTTTTTCGATTGCAGGGGCGTGGTGCATCATGAGTTCTTGCCACAGGGTAGAACGGTCAATAAGGAATATTACCTGCAAGTTATGCGCAATTTGCGATAAGCAATCCGCCAGAAATGCCCGGATTTGTGGAAGAACAAAAATTGGCTTTTGCACCACGATAACGCCCCTGCTCACACATCGTTTCCTGTGCGCGACTTTCTGGCCAAAAACAGTACACTAATGATGCCGCAGCAACCGTATTCCCCAGATCTGGCCACCTGTGACTTTTTCTTGTTTTTTTTTGCCCATGAAAGGACGACGTTACGCTACGCTTAGCGAGATAAAGACGGCATCGAAAGAGGAGCTGAACAAGGTAATGTAAACGATTTTTTGAAGTGCTTCGAAGATTGGAAAAACCGTTGGCACAAGTGTATAATATCTCATGGGGATTACTTTGAAGGGGACAAAAGAGATATTCATGAATAAATAATTTTCGAATAAACACAAAATTCGCGATACTTTTTGAACACACCTCGTACCTCGGAAAAAGTACACGCCTAGTCCAAATAAATATTCTAAGGCTCAGATTAGGATGCACTAGATTCACACAAGAACAGTACATCAACCCTAACGATATAACACCATGTCCAAAGTGCAATTCAACATCTGAGCTCATACATTGATCACATACTTAAAAACTGAACTGCAACATCCCACAAAAGAAAGGAAAACTTAAAAAAAAAATATGCCCCCTAGTAATGCTGTCGAACCCAACCTCATCCAACACGTTGAAAATAATAGAATATCTTAAGAAATCTAATTTCTACCACATACTATAGGTTTAAGTCTAAATTTATAAGGCTAACAAATAGATAACCATTAAAAATCATGTAAATATACCATTCTAAATTATTTTGAGTTCTTCCAATAACTTGGTGTTGATATTGAAATAAAAAATTGAACGATCCGACTGTCAAAGACTACGCACTTATTCTATAATAACAACAATTATGCATTTGAAATAATTTAAAGTTCAAAAAGAGTATCACTTTGTCTGGCAGAGAGAATAGGTATCTAATCAAGAATACGCATATATAATTTATGATGTGCGCTTCGCCTCCATCAATGCGTTGCAAGCTTCGTGTCAAAAAATAATACTCTCTGCAACAGTCTAAAAACAATAATATAAACTGAATGTAATGGAAAACAAATTTAGCCAATCTAACAGACTGCATCTGTATTTCAAATGCATTTCATCAACGGTTTATTAAGCTTTTGTCAGAAACGCACCTAATAAATAAGTACAATTTTAGAAATCCAAAAATCATCCATGTGGAAAAAGGCATGGAGGCATTGGAATATTAATAAGAAATCGATTAATGCAGCACCTTAAAAAAAAATCTGCGAATTACTTACAGTCGACTGCAATAAATGTTCAATGCTGGTCTGACAGAATCTTTAATCTACTGCTCCACTACCAGTTATGGGAATATTACAGCACAGCACACTGAGCAACTGAACTACCAACAAAAACACTGCGATTAAAATTTTAAAACATAAAAACATGTAACTCTGAATAATAGTCTATAAACCTACACAGCAGCTTTATTAAAGGCACACAGAATTATAAATGGTTCATGTAATTCAAGAGACGAAGGATTAAAGTTTCGATGTATTCTAGTAGGCGCATTAATGTTAAGTTTATCGAGTAAGCGAGCAGAGTATATAACTATGTACAAGCATATTTGTATGTTTAGTAATACAGGGTAGGTTAAGTATTGGCAGTTTGAAGAAGATTATTTGAAAAGCCAAGAAGGTCAATCTTATGAAGAAGTATGGAGTAATTGAAAGAATCAAATTCTTATAAAATCCACTTTTTTATTATTTTTATGTGAAAATAAACACAACAGCACAATTTGGTGCCAAACAACGAATTCAATTAATTTCTTTAAAATACTAGTCTTTTATAGTTACATTGAGAATCTAGAGAATAGCGATCTCACAAAATAAGATTGGAATATCTAATTACATATATTTGTTTTATAATTGTATATACATATCCTTACTTAGGACTCGCCGTTGGTCTTACATTCATGTATAGTGCATACAATTTTAGTGTTACTTGGAAGATCAAACGTGAACTTTTTGCTGTTGTGTCCAAATCTATAAAACTTATGTACATGCTTAAACTTTCTGGCAAGGGACAAAAAAATCTATGAATTGTTCAATATTATTGGGAAAAATGAAGAATTAACTGAAAAATTGACAAGAGCGATAAACAAGGTTTATCTTTAATACGGTAAAGATTTGTTACCCTTGCAGAGCCTCGTAAGATTAAACTAAATATTTCAAATCAATTTTTCTTGCGGCAGCTATAGAAAAAAGTTATTCGAAAAGCTGATTGTAGGAAAGTGAAAAACTAAAATGAGTCGAGTCGACATAGCCATGTCCGTCTGTGCGTCTGTCCGTATGAACAAACAGATCTCAGAGATGGTAAGAGCTACAATATCCGTTTTAGTCAGTATCGACCACATATTTAGTCAGTCAATACAAGTTTGTTATCTCGGTAACTATGGGACCTAGGGACACCAATTGGACTTCAAAATTGTTGGGATGCCACGCCGCCTTCGCCCACCAAAACAACATTTACGTTGTAACTTTGCCTGCTGCTGGTTCACTTAACGTATATAACTTAGCATATACTTGCAAGCAAATAATATCAAACGATGGTGAAGTTCTTGCAGCAGCTACTCCAATTTGAACTCATCTAATTGGAAACGAAGCTCAGAGGGTATTACACGGTCGGCATGCCCGGCTGACATTTTCTTTCTTGTTTTTTTCGAGGTAAAAAAGAAAACAAACTTGTATTGGCTGACTAAATATATGGTCGATACTAACCAACTTTGAACTTGTAGCTATTACCATCTCTGAGATCCTCTCGTTCATACAGACAGACAGACGGACATGGCTATATCGACTCGGCTGTTGATGCAGATCAAGATTATATATACTTTATGGGGCCTGTCACGCCTCCTTCTGCGTGTTACATACTTTTTACAAACCGGAACTCCTTCACTTTAACCCGTGAGTTGACCGTTTTTGGGGATTTTCTTTAGTTCGTTATAAATATCGTGACAAATTCTTTATAGCCTCGGCTTTTGTGTAAATTTCCACCTCTATGTGTTTTATTACCTAATTTAAACCGCTCATGTAACCTTACCATCGCTGCGCAATTAATTCGTCGGATTTGGCCAATTTAATAAATAATTGATTTACAAAACAGTTTGTTGAGTTTATAAATAAAAGTAGATAATCATGACTTAGAATACATAAGTACAGGAAACCTTGAAAATTTTAATTTTGTGACTCAATTGATGCTAACGACCTTCCTACACATATAAATTACAGTTTACTTAAAGTTCCAGATCAGGTGCTTAAATCATTTATTTGAAATTTGCATGCATATCACGTTTCCCGGTTTCTATTAAGGTTCGTACTGTCGTTAAATTTACCCACTGCACTGCAGTCTCGATAACCACTTAACTAACCGAAAGAAAAACAAGTAAGAAATTCAGTCGAGTATCCCGACCGTCTAATACCCTCTGAGTTTTATTTCCATTTATATGAGTTAATTTCTGGCTGCTTACAAGCAGTGAACTGCGTAAATTTTAAACACAAAAGCAGTGCACTGAGTAAGTTTTAAACACACAAGCAGCGCACTGCTTATAAACGTTGCAGCGGAAACCAAAGCAGTGCACTGCTGTTGCGTTAAAAATTTACGTTGTATGAGAAATTTTCATAATTATACTCCGATTTTGATGCAATTTTTAGGATCGTTTAATAATATTTGTCTCCAAGCATATGCTAAGTTACAAAACTATACGTTAAGAAATAAGTTAATCGCAGGCATGCAAAATTTCAACGGAATTGTGCTTTTGGTGGGCGAAGGAGGAGTGGCATCCAGAAAATGTTGATGGCATTATCTTTATGTTGCATCTAGCAATTTGCATACCAAAATTGCTGTCCCTAGGTTTTATAGTTATCGAGATATTCGACAAAAACATGTACACTAGTAGGCATAAATATTTAGACAACACTTAAAGTTAAATCTACTTAAAATTTAAACTTCCTGCAAAAGAAGTTTGGTATCAATGGATAGGTCACTTCAATTCCGTTTTAATAACACAAAATTTTTCTTAACCCATTGAGTACTCGTGGAATATTTTCAACTCTTGCAAAGGTCTACTTTTTAAACTTTTTCTTTTGCAGGAAGTTTAAATTTTAAGTAGATTTAACTTTAAGTGTTGTCTAAATATTTATGCCTACTAGTGTATTTTTTATTGTGGGCGTGCATCGAAAAAAGGAAACCAACTTGTATTGACTGATTAAATATGTGGTCGATACTGACCAACTTTGAACTTGTAGCTATTACCATCTCTAAGATCCTTTCGTTCATACGGACAGATGGACATGGTTATATCGACTCGGCTGTTGATTGTGAACAAGAACATGTATACTTTAGGGGGTCTGCCACTCCTCCTTCTGCCCGTTACATACAAATCGCCAAGATACCCCTTTAGAGGGTATAAAAAGTATCTAAGCTTCAGTGTTACCAACTTTTGTTGAGCAAAAAAAGCTGTTTTAGTGGGAAGATATTAACAAAAAGGCTGAAATTTTGTGAAAAAAAAACTTATGCGTTCTGCTATGTTTTAAAGCTGAAAGCCTGCCGATGTATTTTGATGCCGACATGGGCACTCAAGGCACTTAATTTAGCAGTTATACTGCATTTGCAATAACTTCAATATACTCTTGTGGAATCGCTTACATCTTTTCGCAGCCAGGAGTTTAATTCGTTGCTGTTCAGCCACACATCCCGTCACTTTTGCTTGTATTCTTTTGGCATTGTTGCTAAAAGTGTTCAGCTTGTTTGCAAAAATTGTGAAATAGGGAATTCAAATCGAACTGTGAACTAGAATTCTATCGTTTCGATGTAAAAGAATCAATTGAACAAGTTGAACGAACTAAGTTTATTTTTTCCAGTTTGATGAGCCATCCTCTAGTTCAGTCAGTTCAACTCTAGAATCGATTAGTTTGTTTATTGCAAATCGAACTGAGCTATTTGGTTCAACAACAATAAGTAACTCTAAAAAAAGCAAATTATTGTCCAGAATTCCCGCTGCCCGCTGTTTTGAAAATTTTCCCGGGAAAAAAGCTGATTTGGCAACACTGCTAAGCTTTAGTCTAGACTTTAGTCTTTAGTTTAGACTTCTTGACGTCGAGATACCCTGGCTATCTGATACATTGTATTCAAATACATATATTTTCTAACAACCTATTTTTGTTTGCCTTTATTGCATTCAAATGGCCGGATGTGGTGTGTTTATTAATTTCACTTTGAAACTCTGGCTCAGATTATTCTGAAACAAAATTATATTTACGTCAGATCTAAAAGGAATCCCACCTAATCTTAAATTAACAAATTATATTATAAAAAATATACTTAATATTTGGTATGTCCACCCCTGTGGTCAACTACAATATTAAGCCTTTTTGGCATGAATTCCACCAGCTTTCGGGTGAAATCGATCCTCTTTGCCTTTTTCAACACTGTCGCGAGTAAAGTTTATTACTTTAATTAAACATTTTAATTTTCTAAAAACACATTAATTTATTTACTATTTAAATTAACTTAAAAAAATACTTGAACTATTATTAACACTTACAAATAAACTGAGTGATAAATTCAGTTTTAAATATGTTTGATGACAGCTGTTTTTTTTGCCAGAGGTCTATTAATTGCTTCATTGAGGTCACACTGTACATTAACATAAGAGCGTGTGCTACTGAGTACCAGCTCTGTTAAAGTGTCTGTGCGTGACAGTCATAAATTGCGATTATTTTAATATTTCTTTATAAATAAAGCCAAATCCTTAAGCAAAGTTTAATCTACGTAGGAACAAGCCAAAATTGACAAAAAAAAAAAACAGAGCAGTATTGTACGAAAAAGCAAAACAGAGGATGAGTCATGTCAGAACCTGCAGAAATCTTGTCTCAAAGTGGTCAAACAACGTGCCTTACTGGAGAGCCAGCTGAATGAGAAAAGGGAGTGCTGGATGAACTGAATCTGCTTGGACCCGACAACAAAGTGTACAAGCTGTTCGGCCCAGTTCTGGTCAAGCAGGAACTGGAGGATTCCCGTCAAAATGTTGGCAAGCGCATTGAGTACATTTTCAAAAAATTGAAGGGATCAAGTGATACACTGGAAAATATGGAGAAGGACATGCTGAAACATCGTGAAGCTGTGGCTAAATACATAACAATTGCAGCAGCTACGAAGTAAATTTAGCGGAAACGAACAATTTATTAATCTTAGGCATTAACAATATTGAATTAAAAAACTATTAAAAATATACATGAAAACTAGAGTCATTTTGACCCATTCCTCAGTAAAAGCAGTTTTAAGATTCGATTTGTTCGATATTTTGCGTTTTTTAATGTTTGAAAGCTGGTGGAATTCAGTTTAAAAAAGAAAGAAAATGTCAGTCGGGCATGCCGACCGTGTAATACCCTCTGACCTTTGTTTCCAATTAGATGAGTTCAAATTGGAGTAGCTGCTGCAAGAACTTCACATGCACACATATTTGTGTGTCTGTCTCGCTCGCACGTTTTTCGTTTTCGTTGCTGTTGCTGTTGCTTGTGTGCACAGCTCAGTGCAATGCACGTGGCTATGCCTTGCTTGAAAGTAACGATTTTTTTTGTATGACAAACTTTTTTTATTATAGTCCGATTTTGATGAAATTTTTACAATCGTTTCAAGCATATGCCAAGTTACAAAACTATACGTTAAGAAATAAGTGAGCCAACAGCATGCAAAGTTACAACGGAATTGTGCTTTTGGTGGGCAAAGGAGGCGTGGCATCCAAAAAATTTTGATGGCATTATTCCTAGGTTTAACAAGTACCGAAATATTTGGCAAAAACCTGTATTTTTTGCGAGGTATGTAGGTCTGGTTTTTCGCTTATTGTGGGTGAATGGGGCGTGGCATCGAAAAAAAAAATTCTTGTATTGACTGAATAAATATGTGGTCGATACTTACTAAAACGGATATTGTAGCTCATACCATCTCTGAGTTCTGTTTGTTCATACGGACAGACGGACATGGCTAAATCGACTCGGCTTGTGATGTTGATCAAGAATATATATACTATTTGGTACTAAACACGTATGGAGTAAATTTGGAAAAAAATCGCTCAATAGACAGAAATGCGTTACAAACTTCACGACAAAAACAATGTACCTTCTGCAAAGATATAAAAATAAAAATATATTGTGATGTTTTCATAATGTAAACATAATTTCAAAAGCCTACATTTACTTTGTTATAGCAGACTTAAGTTTTATTTTAGTGCTGGTCGAAATATGGTGCGTGAAACTGTATATACTTTTGATCTGCATCACAAGCCGGTCCATATAGTCATATCCGTAAGTCCGTCTGTCTGGTAAGAGCTAGAGGCGCCATCTTACTCAGTATTAACCTCATATTTAGTCAGCCAATATAACTTTGTTTTCGTTTGTTGATGGTACATGTTTTTAGCGAATATTTCAGAAATAAAGACACGTGAGGCTACCAACTTTGGCATGAATGTTCCTAAATGCAATATACACTTATGCATGTTATGTCCTTACAGCGCTTACTCTGATTTCAGTTCATATAATAGGAAATAAAAGTCAATACTACACAGTCGAGCATGCGCGACGTAAGTGATTAAATTTAAATTAATCAAAAAAAAATTGATTTATACATTAGAGCTAAAAGTATCTAGTGTTAAAAATAATTTACATATACATATCCAACTATTTAAAACTTGTGAGTTGTACCAGTGAAATTGTAACGAGTTTCATATTCATCTTATTTGACTATACAGGTAAACGATAGGCCTAAAAATTATAATAAAGAGCCCCAATTAACCTCAAAGAATATTGTATAATTTTCTTCTATTATTTTGGAAAGAGGGTTTAGAAATTTGTCTATTTTCTCCAAACTTAGCATATGTATTTAGAATTTATCTTTAAAATTTTATTAACGTGGGTAAAGGAAAATTTTGTATTATTAAACCGGAATTGAAGTGACCTATCTATTGATACCAAACTTCTTTTGAAGTAAGTTTAAATTTTAAGTAGATTTAACTTATATATATATTATTATTATATTTAAAAATATGCATGCCTACTAGTGTACAACATGCTTCACTTTAAAGTGAATCAACTAAAAAATCAAAGCCAGAAATCATATTAGTTAAATAGTTTGCCAGAAATTGACATCTGCATCTTAATTTTTAAATTCACATGGCAAAAACTCACATTCTGTGCATGCAGTTTTTTAGTTGGACGTTGAAGTAGTACTAAACGCAGTGCTTTCAAGTGGCCCAAACGACACCAATCACGGGTTTGTTAACGCGCAAACCGTAATAAATATATAGATAAAATAAATCGACGCTAGGTCACGAACAATAAACTAATAAAACTCTAGTAACTAAGAATTAACATAACTAAAACAAGCTATATACTAGACAGTTGACAGAGAAGTAAAGATTTCAGTGTAGTGGTAGTTGATGAATTACTTACCACACGATAAAGGTTATTATACGAAGAACATAAAACTCGAAATGGGTTATGAATAGCAAAGTTAGTAACACAGTTTTGAAGTGATAGCGGGCGAAAATTTTTAGTGGGTCTGATCGGAACCGCAAAACTAATTTGGCTCAGACAAATCAATTTCATCATTTATTAGTTTTGTGCATAAACATAACACTAAGCATGGCTCTACGATCAGACAGAGACGAAAGAATAATTAGTAAAAGTCTACTACGGTAGAGAGGTAACCGCATGTTGAGGTTCTAGTTAAGGCCTCTTAGAGCAAAGTGCCAGAATTGCTTCTAAACAGATTCTATTTCGTCTTGATGAATATTGTATTAGGAAGACCATACACGTAGTACACCATACACCAAGTATAAAAAGTTTTGATTACATAGGGATCGTTAAATTCTTTTCACCAGCGCTTTTTGAAACCCAAGACACCAAATGCACGATTGGCAATAGAAGCAATGCGCCTATCAAACTTAAGTTTCGGATCCAAAAGGATACCCAAGTCAACGACCGACTCAATTCTATCAAGATCTTTGCTATTATTAACATAATTTTCAAAAAATGGAATTCGCCTGCTGAAGGACATTACGTTACATTGCTATGATTAAAATTTAGTAAATTTACTCTACACCATGTTTCAAAACAAGCAATGCGACTTTGTGGACTCTGCAGCCGACACGCAAAGTTTAACATCATCGGCATACATTAACATTAACAGGGCATACATTAACAGACGTGACTTATTGCAGAAGGCAGGTCATTTATAAACAGAGTAAATGACAAGGGTCCTAGATGACTTCCTTGAGGTACACCAGATTTAGATACTGTACCATTTAAAAAAAAAAACTTTTTGGATTCTATAACTTAAGTAGTTAGAAACCCAAAGAATACAGTTATTTGGAAAACCCAGCAGACTGAGTTTATGCAGTAAAAGACAAACTTTCCATGTCTCTACATATGTAAAGCCGGGAGCAATCGGTCTCGGATAAGAGTAGATTTAGTTTTTTTAAATCAGCTTTCCGAAACCGACGAGTTCGCTCGTAAGATGTCTTACAAACTTCACAGGAAATTTCTTTGCTCAAATTTTGGAATTAAGAATGTCAGGCCTTAACCATGTTTCAGAAAAGACAACAACATAAATGGAAAAAGAGAAGCTATCTAAGTAAAGAGTACTAAGTTTGCTATAAAGATCTCTTACAATTTGGAATGCAAGTGAGAGGGAAGAGGCTGTTAGTTTTTTTGCATGAGACGGTGCAACAGGCTTGACAGAAGTAGAATGCAGTGCAATCAGTGGCCGATTTTTTTTCTTGACAGTGTTTTTTTATAACTAAGTGGTCAGTGCAGCAAATTTTATTAAAGACTTCAGCAGGAACACTTATTTTAAATGATGAAATTTTCCGAAGGTATGAAATTTTAAATTTTTCCACAATACCATTGGCTGTTGAATTGGTCTGATTATAGGCGTTGACATCATCAGATGTTGTATCAGCGGCAAGCATTGAAACAAAAATGTCTCTTTGGTGATACACCTATCAGAATTTTTTTATCAACTAATGCATTAGCTTCAATAGGAGCGAATACATTGGCTGATTGATTAATTAAATCAATCGGCACGTCAGAAATGATATGTTGCAGATCAACATCATTGTTGACAGTCAGTGAGATAGAAATAAACTCAACTTCGGGATCAGTAGGGACCACCTCCATGAGTAAAATAAAATTTTCGTCCCTACTGATAGTAATATTTGGAGATGGAGATTGAAAGTGCACGTTCGATGAATCGAATATAGTGAGGATGTGACGCAGGAAGGAAAGTTCATTTGCTCTAATTCACAGCCTAAAAATTGGCTTTTTTACGCTTTGGAAAATCATTTAAAAGCTGCATACCTTTGAATTCCTTATACAACACTGAGAAACCATCGAACATAGTTTTTAATCTGCCGAAGATATCTCCAAAGCCTTTTCTAGTCATCCTCATGGATTACATCATGTCCGTTTTAACTTTTCCCTACATGCTTCACACGTCCACTTAATGTCCTTTTTTGACTCAATTAAGCCACTGAGCCCGGTGTATTTTTTATCTGAGACATTTTCACAAAGCCAGCAGCAAACAAAACCCATTTTCAAGTTTTTACGGTCCTGACAATTTTCCTTGTAGCAGACATAACATACATACTAAAGATTTTAATATTTATTACAATTAAAGAAGAAAATAAAAATTCTAAAATTAAACAATTCACTGCAAAAAGCACACAAAGAATAATGGGCTCTATAGGGTTAAACGCCTTTGATACTGAAAAATGAACTTACATGACAACAAATAGCAAAACACAAACAAAACAAATGACGCGAGCGCGACGATCGCAATAAAGCGCGACGGAATACTCAGCCAACACAGACAACAATAGAAAAGTCCACGAGAGAGTAAGCGCAGCAACGAGAGCGCGGAGAGAGAAAAAACAGTTAAGTCCGAAAAAGATATATGTATAGGGTAGAGCAAGAATTAAACACAACAAAAATAAACAGCTGTGTATGTAAAAACACAAAAACAACTATCAGCGCCTATGCAAGCAATGAAAAACAAACAGAATGCTTGGGCACTGTTTGTTGTTGTATTCTAACACAAATGATTTGCTTTTAATTGATTGCGAGCTTTAAGCTTTATGTTACAACTTAACCGAAGTATAACATAAAGTCACAAAACGATTAAATAAAATTATTTCAGAAATAAAAGGTTATAAAAGACAGGAAAGTGAAAAAATATCGAGAGCGAGAAAAAACACGTCCGTCAGCGAAGGCGAATGAAACGATTTTATTTAATAGTTCGAAATTGTGAATACGCGTCGAATAATACCTCATTTGTCTGGATCGGACCAACCAATTCAAAGATTATGTTATTTTTAAGTTTTCGACGCCGTTTTAAAAACGAACTTAACAACTTTGTAGAATGTGTTAAGCTTTAAACTATGAAACGTTTGTTCTAGTACTTTTTCGAAAAGCCGCTAGGTTAGGGAAAAAAGCTTTAAAATATTAAAATTTCAATGGGTCATAAAATATTGGTATGCCATTTGGTAAATATTTAAAATACCTTTTCAACATTACAAGAAGAACATTTTTTTGTGCCTTTTTTTCAGTAGCATCGATACAAGCGGTACCAAGGAGCAAGAGTATCTATATAATACTCTATATCATTGCAGTAATGAACTTAAAAAAGTCCCGAACTTATTTTGGGGGACTGCAGCTAACCAATTTTACAATGTTGCTTTTGAATCTCTTAATATAACTTTAAATGACATAAGGGACAATAGTTCATTAACTGGTAGCATTACAGTTTTATTAGCTGCTGAATTTCGTGAAACTCTCACAGTAGTGTTCGTGGAACTCGCACCGATGGAATAGACGCATGCTTAAAATTTTCTTTTCTGTGGGCTAATTTATAAAAAAATTACTCTTAGAAAACAGATGCGAGTTCACATCAAAGTAAATATGTAAATGTGCAGATATTTTTGCAAAAACATTGTTAATCATTCGAATATGTTTGGGAATTGTTATAACAACTCTCAAAAAGCTCATATCCAAAATATTTATTCATATTTCAAATATCTGTAACCAGTCATTAGATCTATTCCTTAAAAAATTTTAGATTAGCCAGTGGCTCCTGCCCAGCTGACGCGCTTTCTTCCTTTCACTGCGTAGTTCTTCTTTGTAAGCGATTATTTTTTCTTTTTTTAGTTTTGTTAAACTTTTTCTACTCGATATAGCTTATTTATTATTATTGTCTAATATTTTAACCAAATCATAAAGATCCTTCCGCTTGCACTCCCAAAACTCATTTAAAGCAAGTGGTGTTATAAATGTGAAACAGGCAAAAAACAGACTTCTCGTAAAAGCAAAAGTACCGTTTCCTGAACAAAGTTCAAACTTCGTGTGCATTGTTCTTGCATCTACTGTTGCACTGCCAATGGTTTTGCAGCCCTAACAGGGTTCATCGTGTCTTTTCGAGACAGATTTTGTTTCTGTGAATTCTCGATCATTTCATCAAATCATCGAGTCGGCATATCATTGTATTGTATGGTTAATGCTCTCAGGCAATACTATTTAAAATGTCTATAACTTTCAAGAAAGGAAATTTCAGTCTGGCACGCCAACCGTGTAATACCCTCTAAGCTTCGAGTCCAATTATGAGATCAAATTGAACTAACTGCTGAAAGAACTTAACATACACACATATTTGTATGTCTGTCTCGCTCGCACAACGTTTTTCGTTTTCGCTGTTTACAAATATGTATGTAAAGTAACAAAATATACGTTAACAAATACTCGGGTTAAAGTCATAAAGGTTTTTCGCTTATTGCGAGCGAATGGTGTTGAAAAATAAAAAAGGTTTTTATATTGCCTGACTAAATATAGGTTCGATCCTGACTAAAAGGGAGATTGTAGCTCTTACCATCTCTGAAATCGTTTCGTTCATACAGAGAGACACCTGCCTTGTGATGCTGATCAAGAATATATACATATGTATATGTACTTTATTGGGTCCTTCTGCTTGTTATACACTTTTAACAAACCCAATATACCTGTCCATATGTATAAAAACATGATGTTAAGCAATCTCAACCAGTTTCAAATAATTTGCCAGTAAAATGATCAATCAACTTAACAACATATACGTTTTTCTAAACAATCAATTGACATTTTCACTATGCAAAGTTCACGCTGGCTCAAAACCAAAAATCTCAAATTGTTATAAGCATAGAATTTTTTTTTTTTTTTTCAAAACTAAAAATTGTATTTATTAGAACATTTTTTTACATTTAATTTTATATGAAAGAGTATTCCGATTTTGATCAGAAAGTGTAGTACGACGACATTGTCATAATATGTGAATTTGATTAAAACTAACATATGTATGACTTTACTAAATTTAAAATCTGTGAGTTTCTGTCGTATCGTTTCACAAGAACGTGAGGATAAAGTTTCGTATAGTAAAAAAATACATTATTTTTAGTACGTTAAGACTTTTTTATTCTACTAGCAATATACCAGCAGGTTCGCTTGCGTTAGAAATTGTGAAAATTAAGAATGACTAAAAAAATGTGTATATACCAAAAAAAAATATAATTTTTAATGAATAGCCAATATTGAAAATTATATTTCTCATTTTTTCAATTTTTTTTTAATTTTATTTCTCCAATTTGCCTTACAGAATTCTGTTATTTAGTAGTGCTGATAAGTTGTTGCTGTTATTGTTCTATTAATAGGGGAAAATTAAACAGCTGATTTGAACTATGTACATATGTATGTACACTAGTCGGCATATTTATTTTGAAAACACTTAAAGTTAAATCTACTTAAAATTTAAACTTACTGCAAAAGAAGTTTGGTATCAATGGATGGGTCACTTCAATTCCGTTTTAATAACACAAAATGTGACACAAACATAAAAAATACATGCGAAGAGATTTTTGAAAAAAAAATTTTTTCCATCACTAATAGATTCTTTTGGAGAAACTTTTTGCATTCAAACATTTTTTGATTTTGCCCGGGGGAAAAAGTTTAAAAAGTAGACCTTTGCAAGAATTGAAAATATTCCACGAGTACTCAATGGGTTAGGAAAAATTTTGTGTTATTAAAACGGAATTGAAGTGACCTATCCATTGATACCAAACTTCTTTTGCAGTAAGTTTAAATTTTAAGTAGATTTAACTTTAAGTGTTGTTAAAATAATTATGCCGAATAGTGTATGTGTATCGCTGCGCAAAAAAAAGAAACAAAACAATCAGCTAAATAGAATTTTAATTTCAATGTAGGTTATTGAAATTGCACAAGTAAATGCCATAAACATAACATTATTTGTCAGTTTTGTTTAAAAAATTAAATTTTAATGTTAAGAGTGGTTTTGCAACTATTATATCATATGGCAGCTATATGATATAGTGGTCCGATCTTAACCAAAATCGGGCGGCATATGTATCTATATGAAAAACACTTAACCTGTAAGTTTGGTTGCGATATCTTAAGAAACAACAAAGTCTTTCATACTCAGACTATTTAACCTTTGACCACGAATTTCACCCCGTTCCACTCAAAATTTCGCAAAAAGCCGTCTTATTGCACGATAAAGTTATGACAGCTACGTTGTGTGCAAATTTTATGCACGTATGTTAGCTCTTGTAGTTTGGCCAGGGCGGTGATTGTAAGTCAGTCAGTGAGGACAAAGAGTTTTATATATGTTATATAGAAATCTGGTTTTACAATATTTGTTCGATAAAGTCGAAAATGCAGGTACGGTGGCTGAATATGTAAATAGTGTTTGCATTGTGTTGTCAAATCAGCTATTTTGTAGCTAGATCTGGCTACTTTTCAAGGCACATTTTAACACAGTTATTAGGTACAAGTCTGGCTTTTTCAATTAGCTAAAAGAAAAGTAAACCAATATTGGAAACATGCATATTCGTTAGTTTCGATAATTTTTTCGCGTATAATTTTCTAACACTAATTGGCAAAATGTAATTATCAAATGAGCCGAGACACATGGCTTACAAAGCCAGAAGACAAAGACTGGGTAAAGAAAGTAATGTTGAACTTTATGAGTTAATGGTCCTTGACGAAAAAGAAACATTAAATTAAAAATTCCGATTCCGTTGAAATTTAGGGTTAAAGAATCACACTCCAGAAGGAAAATTTTAAAAAAAAAAAAAGTTGATATAATTATGATAATTGATGAAGTATTGCTTCAATTGCAAAAAAAAATTTTGGAACCATTTCATTAGGACAGGATCCACAAAAAAAACTCGATGTATGTGTGTCAAACAAGTTAACACAGAAAAATCTCATGGACTGAATTTATATCTGTAAATTGCTACTGCGTAAACGATGCTGCTTGAATTATCATCAGCCGCCGCTTACAGTATTCATTCCAGGATTAACTGCCGGGAAGGTTTTACTCTGTGTTTGATGAATTGGCAGGGAACCATTCACTATGACTTACTTCCCTACGACCAACCTGTTTATTTGATTATGTATGTACTGTCAAAAATAAGACCGTCTAAAGGAATCATTAGCTCAGAAGGAGACAGCTATGGCCAATAGGTGAGGAGTTGACTTTCATCAGGATAACGACGAAGCTTAGCTCCGAGTGTTCGGTTCGGAGGTTCATATGCATCCACTAAGTAACCCAAGGTTAGCACCAAGTGATTATTACCAGAACTCAGAGATGGTAAGAGTTACAATATCTGTTTTAGTCAGGCAATAAAAGAATCTTTCTTAGTTGCAACATAAAGATAATACCATCAATCATTTTTGAATGCCACGCCCACCAAAAGCACAATTGCGTTGTAACTTTGCATGCCGCTGGCTCACTTATTTCTTTACGTATAGTTTTGTAACTTAGCATATAGTTGAAGACATATGAAACGATTGTGAAAATTTCATTAAAATCGGACTTTAATTAAAAAAGTTTGTCATACAGCGAACATCGTTACTTTCAAGCAATGCATAGCCACGTGCATTACACTGAGCTGTGCACACAAGCAACGAAACCGAAAAACATTGTGCGAGCGAGATAAACATACAAATATGTGTGCGCTTTAAGTTCTTGCAGCAGATACTCCAATTTGAACTCATATAGTTGGAAACAAAGCTCAGAGGGTATTACACAGTCGGCATGCCCGACTGACATTTTCGATCTTGTTTTTTTTTTATCATAAGGACCAAGGTGGTTCATGAGAGAGGTATAATGAAATTACGGTATTATATTTGCCCTAATAGATCTAGATTAATGACGAGTTTTCAAGATAAACATTGATTGAACACACAACCCTTAATAGCACAACTTCAGTCTCTCCAGCCGCCCAAATTTTAACAATGATTTTGAAATGATGATATCTCGAGAGATGTTTAAGCGATGAAAAATAATGACTTGTCATATTAATACTATATGTGTACAAAGAAAGGCGATCCGTATTTCATAAACCATGCAAATAATAAAACAACAAAAATAGATGGAATTTTAGCTGAAAATGAATTTAAGTCCTGGGTAGTCCTTGATTTTACCTGCTTTTTTAAAGCAGAGCCAACAATATTGACAGATTTTTCTTGTGACAATGTATGACAATACAAGTTTCTTATGTTATTAGTTAAAAAACGTAAACAAATAATAAATTAAACTGCTTCAAACGTAAACATATTTTGACATCCTTTAATGCAGAAAGTATATGTGCATAGTAACTAAATCAATAAATATTTGTGGTTGTTATAAACTAAATGTATAATAAGTAAAGTGTGTTCTTTGCACTTAAATTAAATGAAAGTATACCATGAATTTTTTTTAATTGAAAACTTCACAAAATGTTAGTTTCTAATAATGTTTAATGTAACAGCCTGGGTGAAAACATTTTAAATCCAAAGACGTTAAACGTGACTACGGATGCGAACAATAATTCAAATATGACGAAAAAGATACTAACTTACCTGTTTTGCTGTAGTACCTTAAGAGCAATCTACAAAAGGAAACTCATTAAAGGAAAACAGCAGCAACTTGACTGTCTATTTGTTAAGACTGATTTTCTCGGGAATATACAGTAAAATGGTTATTTAAATGTATGTCTAATAATTAAACACACGCATCTACAGTAAGATAATTATTTTGCCGCAAAGAGGTTTTTTAAGATTTTACGCCAGCTTTAGCGTCGACAGTAACTTGCAACTGAATTCTAGTTTAGAAAAAAATGTTAAAAACAAAACCGACGCGAAAAGATTCACTGCAATAATAGGTTGACTAGCTTATCGATTTAAGTTACAATGAAGACAATGTTGTCGCCGATGCTAACATTCCCATCACTTGCAGATAAAACTAATTAGATAAGCAAAAGCTATTCGAATATGCAGTACCAGCTGAGACGTCAACCTCGACAGCCACTATTTGTAGTTACTGAATCATTTAACGATTTTGTAGATATTTTTGTTTACACGCAATTTAAAAATTATAAATTTTGTTTGGGTTACTAACCGGGCTAGCTAGGCTTGTGTTGTATTATTTCAAAGCTAGTTAAATTACGCTGTTGCATCTTTTTAGTAACACAAAATAAAAAAAAAAAAGCTCTACCAACTCAAAGCTGTAACAACACAAAAAACAAAACAAAAAACACTGGACAAGTGAGTGCCATACTTTTCGTGTCTTTTTTTATGTATAATATTTATTTGATATTCATTAGTGTTAGACAACATGGGGACATCACCAACGCGACAACACCACAACACGCAACACAAACAAAATGAAGACTAACAAACCAACCTCAATAATGTGATAGCAAACGATACGCCCCAAAATACCAAAAGCGGTAGCAGTGTTGCCAACTCTTGAAAACCTATAAATCTAGCTTTTGTGAAAAGGCAAATGGCGGAAAAAATTCAAAAAATTGTGGGAAGCGCTTTTTTTTAAATTGTTCTTAAAAATGTTTTAAAGTTAATAAACTAAGATATTTAATTTTCACTTTTCTTTTCACTATTATTATATTCTCGAGTATCCAAATTATACACAGATAAAAGAATGTTTTGACCAGACATACAAATCTTAAAGCTCGGCTGTTCTTAATGTAATAATTTTCTATAAAATATTTTAATTTTCGCCTATTAAAATTCTGAAGAAGATGTTCCGGCAAGTGACATTAATCGGCTAACAATACTTATTATACTTATAATAAAATCACACATTTTGTAATAATGTAAGAAACAATGTCCGAAATTTTGAGTTTTGTTCTATTAAATTAAGAAAAATTTATATTATAAATTAAATATTGCGCTATACGCGATTTGCCGATTTTTAAACGCAGATCATAAACGTCGGGATTATAAATATTTATTAATTGAAATTAAAAAATAACTTTAGTTTAACTTGACTTTTGGGTAATATTTATCACCTTTTTTCTATTAGCAAAGGAACATCTCCTTGCATTATACAAAAAGAGTTTCCAATCTGTAGATACAAACATTTTTGTAGATCCGAATCCATTAATGCTACTGAAAAACAAAGATTATTAACACATTTAAAGATTTACATCAACTGTTTATTAAAATCCAAACATATTTTCTTATCTATTTATTTTTGGATTGGAATATTGTCCACAAATAAATTTCGAATGTTAATACCATTTAAAAAAGCTATTTATTCGGTATCCCAGAAACGGCAAAAAAATAGCTAAATTAGCAACACTACCAAATAAGTTTTCTGAAAATTGAGGGATATATATAATAAGCGACCAAAACAGATCTTAGGTGTTCACAGGCATTGCCTAATCACACTGAACAACATTGATCATAACATTGCATATTTTGCCAATATGATGGCTTTGTTTAACCCGTTCCGAAATTTTGCCATACGCTCCAACATCTTTTTAGGATGTTCCATCTCCGTACGTACCCAATGTATTTGTTGGCGTTAGCTTTTGATTTCAGAAAAATAACACACTGTTTCGAAAATGAATGGCAAAAACAAAAACAGTACATATAAGCAATAATAGTAGAGCTTGTGTGTTCAATAGTCTGCATCGATTCAGCTCGTCTTCTTTTTATATCGATATTTACATTTGGTATGATTTTTATCGATTATTCATTATAAAAACTAACTTATTACCACGAACGTTACAATAGTAACTACAATACATATGAAATTAATGATCTACTTTCAAGGCAAAAATATATAAATGTGTTGAATGACAGCTTATAAAAAAAAAATGGTCGAAGCAATAAACGCGATATCTAAATATGTACATAATTTTAAATTAGTTCCAATGTCACTGTTATACATATTTGAATTCATCATTAGAAATTAATTTTTTTTTGCTCTGCTTATGTTTATTTTAAATTTAAATTACTACAATTGTGCGGCAATTATTTTTGGATAGATGTGAGCGCACAGTAAATTTTGTATAAAGGAAATTAAAAAAAAATATGCATTTAATTAAGATATCGGGTTTAGGTATTGTTCAATTTGTGAACCGCCCTAACGAGGTTGTCAAAATGGGAGCAAAAACGCCAAAGTTAACACGCAAAATTTTTTATGTAAGTTTTGTGAGGAAGTCATTTGAACTTTTTGATGAAGGAATATTTAGTACACAATAATAGAACAGTATATACTAATTTATGTTTTAAACTAATTTTTTTAACTTTTCCAAAATGATGTATCCCTTAATAGTGTTATTTTACTCAAACCAATGTAATGTTGAAAAATTTAAAACAAAATTCTGATTCCAATTTTTGTAAGAATACTTATTTGTTTTGAAATTTTTATAAACTTTAACTTTATCAAAACTAAATTTAAATTCAAATTGTGTTAATTTCATTGTGATTTTATTTTATTTCTTACCTTTGGAATTATTTGTTATTGACCTGGACCATTTCGAACTAAGAGAGCCTGATTTTTGAAACAGTTGCAGATTGGTCGAACATATACACATTTCGTATACTTTTGTATATACTTATGTAACATATGTATATTTGTTTTTATCGAAACTGTTGCAAAAGGGCTACTTTTGTTCTAGGTTGAACTATTTAATTAGCTACCCTGTGAGGGGTATATTGGGTTTGTGAAAATTTTTTTAACAAGCAGAAGGAATCGTAAAAGACCCCTAAAGTTCACACATTCTTGGTCAGCATCAACTGCCAAGTCGATATAGCCATGTCCGTCTATCTGTCCGTCTGAACTAGAGGTGGGCATGGGCTGAAATTTTACACCCAACAGTAATAATTTTTCCCGTACCCGAAGGCTAAAAAAATTTTGCAACACGAACCCAAACCGCCCGCCAGAAAAAACTAGAACAAAATTTTAATGAAAATAAAATTTTTTATTGTATATGCTGTGTTCAAAACATTACTTATTTTTATAAAGAAAAAGTAATTTATTAATTTATATCGGCTCTAATACCTCTCTGAACTGAAGCTTTCGTTTTTGCAACAAAACAGTACACAGAGGGCGAACTCGGCGGTCTAGCTTTTCTTTTTTAGCATTTTTGGGTACCATAATTCTCAAAAGGTTATAGCTGCTTAAATTTGACTCAGAGCTTGGATTGTGGCGTCAGTTTGTTACTTCTTTTTGGTTGAACCCTTAACGCTAGACATGGCGGTAATATCACTACACAAATGCCGATATTAAAAAAGAGCATACACACTTCGGTGTTGTGTTCCACAAAAAAAGGCATATTGTCTAACTGTTCTGGACCGTATGTACCGTTGGACATTAACTCAGAACAGCAACAACAAAACAGTACACAGAGGGCGAACTCGGTGGTATGTACTAGAGGGCTACATCATGCTGCCAACTTAGCCTTTTACCGGCCAGATCTGGCCTATTCCAACTGCCAAATGCAGGAAAAATTGTAAACTAGCTGCTGGCCGGAAATCTTGCATTTTTTAAAATAAAACTGGCCTTTAATAGCATAAAATTTTGAGAGCCAAAAATGTCTCTGTAATCATAATCCATAATTAAGCATTTCAAATTGCCTGTCAGTGAAATCGAAGAGCTCGTTCTGCAGTACAGCAGGATACATCTTTTAAAATGGGAAAATACGGATTGCGTCGTGAAATTTTGGGCCTCTTTCGTGTTAAACTTGCTGTCGCTACTGTGGTCAAACGCGGAAGTTGAACGAGTGTTCAGCCAGATGAACATTGTTAAATCTAAGCTGAGGAACTCAATGAACATTGTCACACTCAATTTTATTATAACAATATTAAAAGCTTTAACTTATAAGTGTTGTCACAATTACAAATTGCCTCCAAAGTATTTAAATCTCATTGGAACAAACAATTCGTATACTGCCGAGGAGCAAACCGATTTTACTGAGCTCGATAATTGCTTATCAATTTTTGAATAAAAATATTAATAAAAACTAAAATGGCTTTTTTCTGGCTATTTTTGAATTTGATCTAGCTGTTTCTAGCAGGTTTGAAAGGTTAATTTAGCATTTTCTTGCCCGAAAGAGTTGGCAGCATTGGCTGCATGAGTACACTCGTTGGCGGCCGTCATCCATGTATTTGGATCTAAAAGAGAGACTGAGTTGCTCAAGTTTATGACTAACTAGTTTTGAGTGCACTCATGCAGCCCTCTAGTATTTACACCTTTTTCCTCATTTTTGGGCAATATAATTCTTAAACGGTTATAGCTGCTTCAACTTGACTCAGAGCTTGGATTGTGGTCCATAATCACTAGTGTTGGGTAAACACGACTCACGTAGGTGAACATGTTCACTTTTTCTTTTTTTCGAGAAGAGTCAACTCAGATTGCTCACTTGTTCAGTTGCTCACATGTGCAGTTGCTCACCTGTTCAGTTGCCCACTCAAATTGCTTATACGTTCACTGCTTATGAATCCCTAAGCACTACAGACTTAATACTATAAATCAAATACGATATATACTTAAAGTTTCGAATATTTTTAACTTATAAAAAAAAAATTAAAACATAACAAAACAAAACAAAACAGTTTAACTTCCTTTCATAGGAAACTTATATTAAATTAGTCCTAAGGAGATCTTCCAGTCCTTTTTTTTTTTTTTTTTATTTCAGCGCTATAAAAAAAAAAAGATTATTCAGGCAAACTTTATATTGTACTCACTTATATTTACATGTTGTTGTGCAAAAAAATAAAATTTTTAACATTCGTAGCCTTCAATAACGACCGTCGCTTGCGTGCCGTTTCGCCTGCACTTGAAAATATTCGCTCGCATGCAACTGATGTGGCAACTAAGCAGAGGCGCTTTAGCATATAAGTATACCACCATACCTGTGGATCATCTTTTCGGCTGATGTACTCCTCTGCCAGATATTTGTCCATTTCCCGGGTAGCTACAGTAGGTGTTAGTGGGTTGGCTGGCTTGTTGAAATGTTGTATCAAATTCAGCCCATATTATGTCCTCATCTTCCGGTTGTGTGTTGTTTACAACACTTTTGGGAACCGCGGGGAGTGACCGTACTGAGTTAGCCATGTTTTTTCTTATGTCGGCTACAGATTTCTTAAAGGCATCTTCTGACTTAAACACTCGTCCTTTGAATCTAGGATCAAGTATTGTGCTCTCCGCATATAAAATGTTAGTCTCGATATCTTTAAAGCGGGCATCCATCTAATTCTGATTTCTTTAGTTGCTGCCTTGACGTTTTCATTTTGAACCGTTGCGTATATAGCTACTATCATTTTTTACAGCAAGCCAACTAAAACAATAGTTTTCAACAAATTCACGTTTTTTTCGGCAGAAATCTCTTCCGCAACTTAAAAAAAGGCTGCAATACGGGAAGGAGTGCTTCTATGATGTCTTAGTACTTAGGTAACAAGATTAAATCCGTTCTTGCGGACAGGTCTGCTACGACTGCCTCCTTTAGGATCGATAGCCGTTGAAACATTTTGAATGTCGAGTTTCAACGTGTAGGCACATCTAGCGTAAGCTTTAGCTCAAGTAGCTTCATCATTGCTTGCTTTTATTTAAGCTTTTGTTGAGCCTGATGAGCTGCGATGAAAATATTCGCTGATAGCTCTTGCTTTTGTGCGCACGCTGGTCACTTCTTCTAGAGCCTTCTGGACAATCAAATTTAAGGTGTGAGAAAAACACCGTATGTGTCTCCAGTTGACCAATCTAATAGCGCCTACAATGTTGTAAGCATTATCAGATGCTACTGCCGCCAATTTATTTTTAATCTTCCTTTGTTGGATGATTTTTTCCATAAATTTGGAGAGATTAATAGAAGTGTGCGACCCGTCAAAGGCCTGGCAAGCAATTGTATACGATGTGAGCACTGTTGTGTTGGGTTCAATTAAATGAACGGTAACAGCCAGGTAGCTTTCATTAGTTACAGACGTCCAACCGTCTGTATTTAAGCACACCGCTGTGGCCGCCCGGAGCTTTTCTGCGATCGTTCCAGCATACTCGTCGCGAATTTTAGGAATTATGGATCCTGTTACAGTTTTCCGCGTCGGGAGCTTATAGCCTGGAGCGTGCAACACGTCGTCAATGAGTTTCTCAAACTCCGGCACTTTCACCAATCGCAAGGCATGATGACCTTTAGCGATCATCCGGACCAATTGCCGGTCAATTTGTTGAGCTTTGCTTGCTGGTACAGGCTTTTCGACGAAACATGTGATTTTTGGTTGCGCGTTATGCAAAGTTATAATTTCGTCGTTTTTTCGAATCACGGGTTCCATAGACGCCGCTCCTCAAATATCTGCTGAGGTTGCTTTGAGATTTGCAACTCAAAACACATTTGCAGCACTTGCACTTGGCCTGCTGGTTTTCACAATCCTCAACATGATTCCAAATTTCGCTATGTTTGCGTATTAGCTTATTATTTTTCAAAAGCGTAAAGAATTTGGCGGCAGTACGAAATTGTGAAATTAACCCTCTAGTGCCCAAGACCGCCTCTAGACGGGTAAGGTGTAAAACACCGTTATTTTATTCATTTCATTCATTTTGACTCGGCTTTGCGTTTTTCCTAATTCGGGGAAGTCCAAAAATTAAGTTCGTTGCGTTTGGAATACATACTATAGCTTGCGCAAGCTGCTGTAGTCATTTGAATCGGAAAATTTGTGCAACTATTTTCAACAAAATATTATAAAAAGTTTGCTGCTGGAAAAAAATTGTACCGTGTTGCTGATAGTCTCAAGGACTCAAAATACGAAACCCACACTAAAAATAAGTTTTCGTTAGCTTTCTATTGCTTTTATAAGGTATCCCGGCGGTCTTGGGACAATTCGGGAAAAAAAATTATAAGGTAAGTTTGAAAGTGGAACAATCTATGACATATTTAGAGCAACAAGTATACAAATCGACTATTTACACATATGCTTGATTTAGCCATGGTAAACGCTTACATTTTGTTTCACCGAATAAACCAGCCCGACGCTAATAACACAAAATACCAATTGCCAAACTTCCGATCAGAGGGCGCATATGTGCTTTGCATGCTACAAACTCCTTACCTGCCAAAAGGACCCGGGCGCCCGCGACAAGTTCATGGAAAGGAAAATAAATGCACAGGGAAGAAAACTTTTTTTTCGATTAATGATGTACGCTATGATACCATCGAGCATTTTCCAATGTTTTTATCACGAGCTGACAAAAAATCCTGTAAGCTTCCTGGCTGTACTTCCGAAACTCAAATTGTCTGCCGTAAATGTAATATAAACCTGTGCTTTTCCCAGAAAAAATACTGTTTCTATGATTTTCATCACAAATAAGTAATTCAACTTTTGGTACATAAATATTTGAAGCTTTGTGAATATAAGTAACTTTAGTTTTAATTGCTATTTTATTTGTTTTTGGAACCTTTATATCATTTATAATAAAACGTGTAAACACAAGAATTGATTACCTAATTTTTTGTTGGCCTACCTTCCCAAAGCCGCCTCTAGGCGGTCCAAGGATATAGTACTATAAAACTCAATCCGTGCAAAAGTAAAAGTTTTTCTAAAACAAACATTCACTTTTGATACATACTGAATCCAAAAATAATTTTTTTCTTGGAAAAGAAAATTTGGGCACTAGAGGGTTAACGCAAATATGAGCAACAATGCAGAATGCCCTAGGCCCAACACGCAAAATGCCCTATTGGTGAACAAGATTGCGCAAAAGACTGACCAAAGAACAAGAAAACAAAAAGTGATTTTTGAACTGTTTTGTTGTTGTATAAATAGTCTTATCGACTAATTGACCTAATGTCGGTTAAAACTACTAATTTATTTTCTTAACTTTTAAATAAACAAGTAAGGAAGATTACAGTCGAGCTTGCCCGACTGTAGAAGACCCTAAGCCAGTATTTTAAAAAATATTACTTTAATTAAAAGAAAATTTAATTGAGCAAGTATCCAGATAATACTTTTTTGATTAAAAGAACATTAAATTGAAGATACAAAAATGAATGAATTTTAATACAACTCTATATCGTATCTATGAGTTGCATTTAGTTCAAAACATTAATTTAAAAAAAGCAATAGTTGTAAAAATAAAATATGGACAGTAATACTGTTTTCACCTATGAGCGGAGGGGCGTGGCATTTAAAAAAGTGATTTTTTTTTTTCAAAAAAGTCAGAATTAAAAAAAAAAGTAAATTTTGTTTAGTTGAGAAAAAGTTTCCGCTACCGAGGATCGAACCCTAGATCCCCCTGATCTTCGCAGGCGAGCACCCTACTCCCTACGCCACCACACTCTTTTGGGTGTGGAGGCTTAAATACCTTATATCCTTAAGTAGAATTCAAAATAAATCATCGTCAAATGATTTTCTTTGGAATTTTGGCCAAACAAATTATTTGCCGGAGAAAGTGAACTTAATTAATATTAACTAATATTAACTAAAAATAACAGCAAAATTTGGAATTTCTCAGAATAATTTGGTTTACATACCAGTGTTGCTAGAATTTCTTTGGGAAAAGTTGCTAGATTTCTTTTAAAAAGTTGCTAAAATTGCTAAAAAAAAAAAAAAAATTTATTAAAAATTGCTGGAAAAATTGCTAAAACTAAAAACTTATTTTAAAGTTTATATTAAGGAATTTTTTGGCGTACATTAGTTTTAATTAAATTTCTCTGTCTAAAAACACGCTCAATTTCCGCGTTTGGCCAAGGCAAGCATAAAAGTTTAAGCACAAACAAAGCTACATATATTTGCGAAGGGCCTGTTGCAGGCAGATCCTTTTAAATTATAAACTTGCACGCAAAACTTTGTGGTGTCGTTAATATACACCCAATTAATAAATGTTAGTTTATTAATTTGGATATTTAAATCGTCAATATTCTGGCTTATAAAATAATATATTATCTTCATAACAGCAAGAAACAAACAGTAACATTTGAAATTATACTCTTAAATTATTAAAAAAAAAAAACAAAAAATACACCTCTATTTGCGTCAACGAAAGTCTACGTAACCTTACCACTTATATAATCTAAATAACCACTCAGGTGATAAAACTTATTAACAAGAAAGAAAATGTTGATCGGGCATGCCGACCGTGTAATACCCTCTGAGCTTCGTTTCCAATAATATGAGCTCAAATTGGAGTAGGTGCTGCAAGAACTTAACATGCACCCATATCTGTCTTTCTGTCTCGCTCGCACAATGTTTTTCGTTGCTTGTGTGCACAGCTTAGAACTATGCCTTGCTTGGAAGTAACGATTTTCGTTGTTTGAGAAACTTTTTTAATTATAGTCCGATTTTCACTATCGTTTGATATTATTTGTCTCCAAGTTTACGCCAACTTACAAAACTATACGTTAAGAAATAGGTGAGCCAGCGGTATGCAAAGTTGCAAAGAAATTGTGCTTATGGTGGGCAATAAAGGCGTGGCACCCAAAAAATGTTGATGACATTATCTTTATATTGCATCAAGCAACCTGAATGCCATTGGTGTCCCTAGGTGGTATAGTTACCGAGATAATCACATAAAACCTGTATTTTTTCCGAGGTATGTCTGGTTTTTCGCTTATTGTGGGCGAATGGGGCGTGGTATTGTTCATACGGACAGACAGACGGACAAGGCTATTTCGACTCGGCTTGTGATGCTGATCAAGAATATATATACTTTATGGGGTCTGTCACGCCTCCTTCTGCCTGTTACATACTTTTGACAAACCCAGTATACCCCTCAGAGGGTATAAAACTACAAACCTAACATCTAGTGAGATATCCTTTCATAATAATAACCTCTTTGAGGCGATTTGGTATTGACATCACTAATTTTTCTATATAATTAGTATCCAGCACATTCCACTCTTGATGTAATGTCTCTCGCAGGTTTTTACTTGATATATGGTGCTTTTGAATTTTTTTTTTTTTGATACACCCCTTCTTTTTAAAACGGCCAGTTACCGTTTGGATCAGGGATTTACTTTTGGACATTATTTTGGGTACCTCTGCATACGATTTGTGCTCCTTTGTATGGAGGTGCAAGATCTTCACGTTTATCTAAGGTTTAGAACGCGGCACTTTTATTAGAAAAATTTCAGTTTTTTTCTACTTCAAATTAAGCACACCAACAATTATAAACTTTTGCTTCGTTTCACACATTTTTCAAAAATCCCCGTTACTTTTTTTAAGAATATTGGCGCAAGACAGCGTCGGCAAGCATAGTACATACATACGTAGACTTTTGTTGATGCAAATATTTGAGTTATTTTACATATTTAGTAAAATTTTAATAAAATTCGACTGAAATAAAAATGTACTATTTTGCTTTTGTAAATTTGTAGAAAGTATATTATTTTAAAAACCAATATTAAAAATTTTTAAATTTTATAATAATTTAACCAAGTTACAGCGTAATTTGTTCAACAGAGTAAAGAATAAGATGACTTTAGTGGCAAACTGTATTAACACCCATACATACATATATGCAAACAGAACGATAGCACAAGCGAAATAACAAAGACAGCAACTGTTTTTGTCGCGTCTGGCTTAGCTCGCTCGCGCTCTGAGCGAGACAGATATTTCTGTTTTTGTTTCGCTCAAGTCAAACACTGATCTTTTTGCTGACTTAAATAAAGCAAACTGTCGTTTGAGTATGTATGGGTAAACACACGCGATTGTTGCGTTGTTGCGTATGTATGTATTTATGTATTTACATGCACACGAAACCAAAGATTATTTCTGTTGAGTTTTTTAGTCAAACTGTTTGAGAGTCTTTGTGTGAGCGAAAATCGAATTACTCTTTACGCGACACTCACTTGAGAGCGTCACACGAATGGGTCAATGCAAAGCGGTTGACTAAAACTCATTCAAAACAAAACAAAGAGAGCCGCTCTGAGCGAGAGCGTGTCTGCACCAGAGAACTGCAACGAGTAATGAATTTTCAATCTGATTCGAATATTGATGTATACCCGTTGTGATTTATTCACATTTCCTGAGCGAAAAAAAATCATCCCTCATTCAACTGATTATTCATGATTTATACTCGCTCTGAAAGTTTGTGCTTCACTCACTACTCGTGATTAAAATAAGGCAACACTCGCACCTTACTCTGAGCGTAAGTTGCAAACACTCGATTGTGATTTGATTTTTCTGTGAGCTGAGCGTACGACACGCTCACAGAACGGTTGCTACTCGATGAGTGAGCGTTAAAAAAGCGAGTGCTACTCGATGAGTGAGCGTTAAAATAGCGAGTGCTACTCGATGAGTGAGCGTTCAAAATGCGTGTGCGTCTCGGTGCGTGAGCGTTCACACAAAGCCTGTGCTACTCGTACGTGATCGTACATTGACCCCGCGATACTCGCTCTGTGAATGAAATTTGAGCGTTTGCGACGCAGCGATGCCGGCTCTGTGAGCGTTCGCGACGCAGCGACGCCGGCTCTGTGAGCGTTCGACATATATCCATACATATTTACATACATATATTTTTGAACATTCACGTATGTCGTATGTGCATATGTATGTATATTTCTACCAACGCATGCAATAAAATACGGCTCTCTCGCTCTCGCACATTACAAGAAGAGTGCACACAAACTAAAAAGGTCTTTGCTTGTGCGTCGCGACTCAGCCTATGCGATTCTTTGTGATACTCGCTCGTGAGCGTTGAAAACTAACGCTCAGCTTTCATTCATCCCTCACTGATTTCTGTGATACTCGCTCGTGAGCGTTGAAAACCAACGCTCAGCTTTCACTCATTCCTCACTGATTTCTGTGATACTCGCTCGTGAGCGTTGAAAACCAACGCTCAGTTTTCATTCATCCCTCACAGATTTTTGTGCTACTCGAGTTTTTGGTGAACGAAATTTTCGCTCACACTCCGCTCACGTGTCTGTGATTTTTGTGCTACTCGATTTTTTCTGAACGAAATTTTCGCTCACACTCCGTTCGAGTGTCTGTGATTTTTGTGCTACTCGATTTTTTGTGAACAAAATTTACGCTCACATTAAATTCATACTATGACGCTCACTTGTTACGTGAACGATACTCGATTGAAAATGTAGAGCTACTATACTCGAATTGATTTGATTTTTTGTAGAAGTGAACAATCATACTCGAGTATACCCGTTGCAGTTCTCTGGTCTGCACAATCTCTTCGGTTATGTTACGAAGCAGAGCATATAAGAAACAAGAAAGAAATGTCAGTCGGGCATGCCGACCGTGTAATACCCTCTGAGCTTCGTTTCCAATAATATGAGTTCCAATTGGAGTAGCTGCTGCAAGAACTTAACATGCACACATATTTGTATGTCTATCTCGCTCGCACAGTGCAATGCACGTGGCTATGCCTTGCTTGAATGTAACGATTTTCGTTGTTTGAGAAACTTTTTTATTTATAGTCCGATTTTAATGAAATTTTCACAATCGTTTGATATTATTTGTCTGCAAATAAATGATAAGTAACAAAACTATACGTTTAGAAATAAGTGAGCCCGCAGCTTGCAAAGTTACAACGTAATTGTGATTTTTGTGGGCGAAGGAGGCGTGGCATCCAAAAAATTTTGATGGCATTATCTTTATATTGCATCTAGCAACCTGCATGCCAAAATTTATGTCCCTAGGTGTTATAATAACTGAGATATTCGCTAAAAGCATGTATTTTTTCCGAGGTATGTCTGGTTTTACGCTTATTGTGGGCGAATGGGGCGTGGCATCGAAAAAAGGAAACAAACTTGTATTGACTGACTAAATATGTGGTCGATACTGACTAAAACGAATATTGTAGCTCTTACCATCTCTGAGATCTGTTTGTTCATACGGACAGACAGACGGACATGGCTAAATCGACTCGGCTTGTGATGCTGATCAAGAATATATATACTTTATGGGGTCTGCCACGCCTCCTTCTGCCTGTTACATACTTCTGACAAACCCAATATACCCCTCAGAGGGTATAAAAACGATAAACTCTCATTTGCGAGCTATGATACCTACAGTCAAAAGAGCCGATTCTCATGACATACAAAGCCAGAATACAAAGACTAGGTAAAGAAAGTATTCGGGTAAAGAATGTAATGTTTAAAATTATAAGTTGGAGGTCCTTGACGAAATAATGACAACATTAAATTCAAAAAAAGTTAAATTTCTATGAAAAAATCAGTATTTTATTTTTAGCTATTTCAGAAGAAAGTTAGCTCCTTTTAGCTGCTTTTTGCCCTTAGCCAGTTTTGCTGCAGTTTCGCGTTCTTTTGTCAGCTGTTTAATGTTCGATTAAAGCTATCGATAACTCACGGGGTTCTAAGTAGCAAATGCGTTCATTGCTTTTTGTATATTGATATTATAAGTACTTAAAGATGGCGTACTAATTCAGTAGTTTGTTTTTAATGTTTAACTATTATTATTGTTCTTACCATTAATTTTCTTTGTATATTATATGTTGTATGTTTATGTTTAATTTTAATCAAACTACAAAAAAAGTCTGTACATACATATATATGTACATAAATGTATGCACCATTTATTTGAAAAAATTTATCGATTGTATATTCTTTATGTTTTATAGCACATACATACATAAATATCAAATAAAAAAGAAACGAAAACAGAACAAACTAGAATGAGACTAAAAGAAAAATAAAGACGACTGACGCACAATCTGGAATATACAATGTAATTTATGTAGTTCGTTCCTTCGCTGAATTAGTCAATTGAACTTGTTTTGAAGGATTCGAGAATAATTCTTGTACATTGCGCATGACTAATTTGGTTCCAAAGTCTGAAAATCAAAACAATATCATGTTTCTTATAATTGTTTAAACGACAATTTCGGTCGCTGCGCGCGAATTTGTGCAGATATGTAAACCACTTGCGCGGGTGTCTAATTTAAATTTCTAAATGCAAATATGTACATGTTTACTATAGTTACAAAGTGAGTTTGAACTATTCTCTTGTCAATACATCTTCAAATGCTATTTACACATGTAACATACATACAACATATTTTGGATTCATTAAGGGAACTTGCGATGTAATCTGTTTTTTTATACCCTCAGGGGTATTTTGGGTTTGTGAAAAGTATGTAATAGGCAGAAGGAGGCGTGTCAGACCCCATAAAGTATATATATTCTTTATCAGCATCAACGGCCGAGTCGATATAGCCATGTCCGTCTGACCGTATGAACAAACAGATATCAGAGATAATAAGAGCTACAAGTTCAAAGTTGGTCAGTATCGACCACATATTAAATCAGTCAATACAATTTTGTATCCTTTTTTTGATGCCAAGCCCCATTCCAATTGTTACTTAGCGTATACTTGGAGACAAATTATATAAAACGATCCTGATTGCATCAAATCGGACTATAATCAATAAAGATAACATACATGAAAGCTGTGCGATGCACAGCCACGTGCATTGCACTGAGCCCTGCTACAGCGGCAATGTCACACAAGCAGCAAAATCCAAATAAAACGAAAAACATTGCGCCAGCGAGACAGACATATGTATGTACAAATATGTGTGCATTAGAGAACTGCAACGGATATACTCGAGTATGATTGTTCACTTCTACAAAAAATCAAATCAAATCAAGTATTGTAGATCTACATTTTCAATCAAGTATCGTTCAAGTAGCAAGTGAGCGTCATAGTACTATTTTAATGTAAGCGAAAATTTTGTTCACCAAAAAATTAAGTATCACAAAAATCAGTGCGGGATGATTGGAAAGTGAGCGTTGGTTTTCGACGCTTAATAAGCAAGTATCAGAAAAATCAGTGAGGGATGAATAAAAATTGAGCGTTGGATTTCGACGCTCAAAAAGCAAGTATTACAAAAAATCACAAACCAAGTATCAAATGACGATTTTATGCGAATCGCATAGACTGAGTCGCGACTACCAAGCGATGCACAAACAATGATCTTTTCTGGTTTGTGTGCACGTTTCGTGCAATGTACGAGAACGAAATAGCCTTGTTTACCGTTCTTAATTTAATTGCATGCGTTGTGGCAGGCATACGTTTAACGCACAACAAACTGACGCTCCCAATCACAGACTAAGTAACGCGACGCTCACAGAGCAAGTATCGGACGCTCAAATTACAATTACAGAGCGAGTGTCACGGGGTCAATGTACGATCTCTGAATGAGTAGCAGCCGCTTTTTGAACGCTCACTGAATGAGTAGCACCCGTTCTGTGAGCGTGTCGTACGCTCAGCTCTTAGAAAAATCCAATCACAATCAAGTGTTAGCAGCTTACGCTCAGAGCAAGGTGCGAGTGTTGCTTTTTTTAATCACGAGTAGTGATTGAAGCACAAACTTTCAGAGCGATTATAAATCATGAATAATCAGTTGAATGAAAGATGATTTTTTTTCGCTCAAGAAATGTGAATAAATCACAACGGGTATAAATCAATATTCGGATCAGATTAAAAATTCAATACTCGTTGCAGTTCTCTGTCTGAAATTTTCTTTCTTGTTTGATTATTGTTTCTCTAAAGCTAAGAATGATGCTAGTTTTGAATACTATATAAGGAAAATGGTTTTGTATATAAAGAAGCATGTATATGCATACATTGTTTTATCAGGGCTAGAGAAAAAACATAACCTTTTAAATCTTTTTCAAATAATTTTCACAAATTTACTTGAGCAGTCAAGCGCGCTCAGAATAAGTAATACTCCATGAAACACGACTGTAAATGTTAAAATGCATCCGAAAAAGTTGCCAACAACAATTGCACATACATACACATGGAACTGGCCAGCCATTGGTGATGAAATGTCATTCTTCATCTGCATTGCCACGTGTTGCGGCTGCACTGAAAGAATCAGTCGCTCCAGTTTCTCATTTTCATCCTGTATTTCAAGGCGAGCGGCTATGCAGTTTCTTGTGTCCAAAAAATCTCGACGCTGAGCACTCTCCATCATAATGTTAACCACCAGGCCAGCAACATTAACTCCGAGAAATATAACAATATTAGCTATGAGTTGATTGTGTTCTAAATACTGCAGCGCATCCGTGAAAATCTTGTAGACAGATAGGCTGATATGCACCGAAGGCAGGGTAACTCCAAAAGCCACAGCCTCCCAGATTTGCAGAGGTATCATAGCGAATGCCAGAAAGACCACAAACACTATCTGCCATACAAACACTACCCAACGACGGCATAGACACAATGCATATGCTTGCCGTGAACAATAGAATCCCATAGCACAACGTGGGCAAATGATGATCCTTGATTACTGAACATTGCAACTGCACCATAACAATGGCAAATAGTACACATACTATTGAATTGATGATGTTCTGCAAGTCGAATAGCGTGATGCCAAAAGCAAATTAGTTAGAAATAGAAAAGTTGAACAATAGAATAGAATAAATAATATTCTTAAAAGAAAATCGTTTACTTCTATTAGTTTAGTCCAGTAAATTGCTTCGTTTGTCAAGATTGCGAATTAGAAAATAATTATATAGTACATAAATAAATAGTTGGGAAATTGTTTTTGACGATTTGCTGGAACAGTGGTGACGTAAACAAAATAAGAGAAATTAATAAATGTAGTACAGAGCAATATACATGCCAAACTTAGAGGCTTCATTACTTAAAGCATCTCAGTTTTAGGTAAGAGCAAGAATATACATATATAACAACGAATAAGTACAGCGTTAAAAGATTTAAGTGTTAGCTTCACATCGTTGGGTACGCAATATTGTTAACTACTACCACTAACCATACAATACAAATTTGTGTCATCCTGAAAAAAGATTTGCACGAATTGCAACAGCACTCATAGAACCCCCTGAGTTGTCGATAGCTTTGATCGAACATCAGAAAGCTGAAAGCGATCGCAATTCGGGGCAAGCGTTAGTCTGTGACAAACAGTCGCAAGTGCTCTCGTTCTGTTTGCATGTATGAGTGCTTATACTACGTGTATGCGCTGGCATCATAGTATGACTGTGGAATACGAAGTCCTACCACACCACACTTCGATGCTATTTCATTTAAAATTTTCAGCCTTTTGAAAATCAGCAATAAATAAAAGGGACTATGTACTACTGATGAGTGTATGTATAACTAATTAGACGACGCGGACATAGGCTTCGCCGTGGTCATGGTGACCACTCACTATCGCGGGGGTCTCAAGTTCGAGTTCCAGTGCGACCGCTACTATGAATTTCATTTTTTACATTTATATTGTTATTAAAAAATCGCGAAGTCTACATTACTGCATTAATGAACTTAAACAGGTCGTAAACTAATTTTGGTGGGCTGCAGCTTACTTATTTTACAATATTGCCTTTGAAGCTCTTAATAGTACTTTAAAGAGACAATAGTTCGTTCGAGGAAATAAACGCGTGTTTAAAATCATATTTTTTGTAAGCTAATAAAAAGAAAATTATTCCTACAAAAAATATGCGAATACACTTCAAAGGTAATACAAGTGTAGATATTTTTGCAAAAACATTGTTAAGCGTTACACATAATTTTTGTATTGATCAGATCTTTCTTTGCATTGTCAGTTGTGAAATATACCTATTAGGTATACCACGAAACAATGCTAAATTCACGGAATCTTTTACCTCTAGGGTGCTGCGGAAATATCCATTAAAAAATATTTTTAACCTTTGAAGGGTATATTGGGTTTGTGAAAGTATTTAACAGGCAGAAGGAGGCGTGGCAGACCCCATAAAGTATAAATATTCTTGATTAGCATCACAGGCCGAGTCGATATAGCCATGTCCGTCTGTCCGTCCGTATGAACAAACAGAACTCAGAGAGTTATAATATCCGTTTTAGTCAGTATCGACCACATATTTAGTCAGTCAATAAAAGTTTGTTCCCTTTTTTTGATGCCACGCCCCATTCGCCCACAATAAGCGAAAACCCAGACATACCTCGTAAAAAATACATGTTTTTGGCGAATATCTCGGTAACTATAAGACCTAAGACCAATTTTGGCATGCAGGTTGCTAGATGGAATATAAAGACAATGCCATCATTTTTTGGATGCCACGCCCCATTCGCCCACAACAAGTGAAAAACCAGACTTACTTCGAAAAAAAAAACAGGTTTTTGCCAAATATCTCGGTAAATATAAAACCTAGGGATACCAATTTTGGCATGTAGGTTACTAGCAGTATAAAGATAATGTCTTCAAATTTTTTTTGGATGCCTCGCCTCCTTCGCCCACCAAAAGCATAATTTCTTTGTAACTTTGCATGCCTCTGGCTCCCTTATTTCTTAATAGTTTTGTAACTTAGCATATACTTTCAGACAAATAATATCAAACAATTGTGAAAATTTCATCAAAATCGGACTATAATTAAAAAAATTTCTCAAACAACGAAAATCGTTACTTTCAACCAAGGCATAGTCAAGTGCATTGCACTGAGCTGTGCACACAAGCAACGAAAACGAAAAACGTTTGAGCGAGATAGACATACAAATATGTGTGCATGTTAAGTTCTTGCAGCAGCTACTCCAATTTGAACTCATATAACTGGAAATGAAGCTCAGAGGGTGTTACACGATCGGCATGCCCGACTGACATTTTCTTTCTTGTTTCTTTTGTAGTCTCAGCACTTATTGGATTTCTGCGTATTACATATCATTATCATTGAGTGTAAACTCAAATTTGCAAAGAGTGCAATTAAATGTTTAAAAAATCTTAACTGTAATTTTAAACTCGTTAACATGTATCCTCATTTTAAAAAAATGCCTATTATGGTAGCGTAAAGCCGTTTACAAGTTTCCGGAGATCTAATCCTAGACTTGTCAGCGTCCTGGTTATTGTAGCAGGAATCATGATGATAATGCATCTTCCATGCCAAGGAAGCCGATCAGTGTGGAGCTTTGTCCAGTTCTCTTACTCTTTTAGTTGGAATTATAAGAGGCTAATGACTAATAAAGTCAATAAATACAGATTTGGAATAAGACCGATGAAGACACAATTATATATGTACTTTCTGGAGACAATGATTAGCTGATTTAGCATTAAATGAGGGATGCCCAATGAGTACAGGTTTAACGGTTGAGTAGCCAGGAAGTTGTTAAATCTCTTGAAGTAACCTAGGGATCCACCCAATATGGAAGGTATCTTCCTGAGGCGAGCATTTGTACTTTTGATGTCATTTAAAACTAAGGCAGGACACCATTTTGACTTTCAGTAGTCCGTAGTTCTTTGGTGTAGTGTGACAGTTACATTTGTAAATTTTTCAGTCTGAAAGTGGATTGAACGATGGTGAATTAGGCCTGTCATTGTCTCTACCCTGTCCACAGTATCTTCAGCTCTTGCTGGGGGAGTTTCTAATCTGAGGAATTCAAAAAACCCAAGTGCACAAAATTTGAAATATTGAACAGCAAAAATAATTTTTGAACTTGAACTTAAATTTAAACCGAAATTCTCGAAATTTGTATTTTCATTATTAATGAGATATACATATTATGTTAAGTAGGTAATAGTTATAATAAAATGTTATGCCATTTATCAATTAACGAGCACGCAGAAAACATATTGGTACTAGAGGTGGTAAATAATCGATAGCACTTTTAAGACTATCGATGGTTGTTCATTGTCGAGTCGACCCACTAATTGTTATTCGCTACCGGTATGTTTCGATAGTGTCACCGATAGTTTTGTATACATATCACTTAATTATATTAATTTTTTTCGACGTTTAAGTTATAAAAATTTCTTTAAGTGCCGTGCCGTATACGATCAAACTTAATAATAGATTTATTTCTTCCAAAAGGTAACAAACATAACGTACTTTTGAACTATTTTCAAAGAGTTTTACTAAAATTTGTGTTATATACTACATGGGCTGATAAGTCGTTAGATTTTTAGTGAAAACTATTTGTTTTGGTACAAAATATAATTTGATCTTCAACATAGAACCCTTCCTGAGAAATACATTTAGTATTACGGTTCTCTAACATTTCGATGCCTTTTTTATAATATGAAACGTCCAGGTCCTCAAAATACGACTGTGTCTGCGATATGACCTCATCATTTGAATAAAATCTTTTCCCCTGTAGCCACCTTTTCAAGTTTGGGAATAAATAATAATCGCTGGGGGCTAAATCTGGCGAATAAGGTGGGTGAAGAACCAATTCGAATCCCAAATCTTTAATTTTGGCCATCGCTTTGACGGAGGTGTGAGCTGGAGCGTTGTCATGTTGGTACAAAACTTTTTTCCTTGCCATATGGGGCCGTTTTTTTTAAATTTCCTCTTTAAGTTTGTCCAAAAGTGCAGCATAATATTCTCCAGTTATTGTTCTACCCTTCTAGAGATAATCTATAAATATTATCCCAAAAAAACGGAGGCTAGAACCTTCCCAGCCGAACGTTGGTCCTTTGGACGCTTTGGTCTGCTTTCACCGCTTGCGAGCCACTCGGCAGAGCTTCGATTTCACTCTGGTGTATGGTAATGGATCCATGTTTCATCCATTGTTATGAAACGGCGAAAGAATTCCGTTCGATTTTTTTCTAGCAATGCCAAACCAGCCCTAGAAGCATCGACACGTTGTTGCTTTTGGTCAATTGTGAGCAATCGCGGCACCCACCTCACCGATAATTTTTTCATGTCCAAGATGTTATGTAAAATATGTCCAACTCGTTCTTTTGAAATGTTTACATATTCAACAATTTCACGTAATTTAATTTTTCTATCTTTCATAACGATTTCATGAACTTTTCGAACATTTTCTGAACTCGTAGCTTCTATTGGTCTTCCTGGCCGGGGTTCATCTTTGGTGGTCATACGGCCTCTTTTAAATTCAGCAAACCACCAGTAAATAGTTGCTCTTGGTGGATGAGAGTCGGGATAACATTTTTGCAACCAAGCTTTGGTTTGTGCGACATTTTTTCCCATCAAAAAACAATGTTTTATGAGCACTGGAAAATCTTTCTTTTCCATTTTTGCAATCCAAAGCTAAGGTAGCGCAACTTAATTAATTGTTACTTTTCATCTATTGCGGGGATTCCCATTTTTTTTTTTTTTAGAGAGAGGCCCACAATTGTCCAACCCATCGATAAAAATTAACTTATTCCAGGGTTGCCACCTTCATACAAATTCTAACGACTTATCAGCCCATGTAGTAAAAGGTTGAAGAAATTGTGACAGACCACAGTACACGCTTAAAGGAGGAAAAGTTAACATATTGTTATTCCTAAACAAAATTTGTGGATTAATTTTAAGTTTTTTACTTTGAATTTTCGTTTATAAGTGATTTGTTTGAATTTCAGTTAACTTTTGCCAATTTTAAAGAGTTGTTTTGTTTGAGAAACACTATCGAGGCAACAATCATCCGCTATCGATGGCTTTAAAAAAAACTATCTCCGACTATCGATGGTGTCGACTATCGATAGTTTTCCCCCCTCTAATTGGTACGCTAACATTTTCTTATATAAACCGGCCACATGTTTGAATTTAAAGTTTCACTTGTTTATGACTGAGAATTATAACATAACTAAATCTGTGTGTTTAATAAATATACTTGTTTTGCAACTATTGTTTGTATAATATCCATAGGAAATAATCTGTAAGTTTATTTGTAATATCTGGCCTTTGACCTCGAAGTGTGTGTAGGTTTTGTAGAATTTTAAAAATTTCTAACAAGCCGACGTACTTATTTTACGGTAAAGTTTTAATATCAATGTTGTTCGAAAATCTTAATTTTGTTTGTCTTATGGTTTTGTAGGAGAGATAAACGGTCAGTGCGGGCAAAGTGTTTTATGTGTGATGTATTTTTCATGTTCGTCAGAAAAAGTTACTTGCAAAACACTTCGATTACTGAACCATTTTGAAGTATTAATTAAATGAATAGTAATATTAATGAAGTATTAAATTCATGAACATTAGATTACCTGCACGTAAAATTATTTTATTGAAAAGAAGTTTAAATACTCCTTTAAAACTGTAGACAAAAAAAAAAGAATAATAATAATGTGTAATATATGACTGACTGCTCTTCTTAGGAGAAGGTCCACATTTATGGTGCCCTGAAAGTATTACACAAGAGATGCGTTTTTAGTCTTGTAAAAAAACATTTGTAAATCCTCAAAGGGTTGATTCTCCTCTAGCAAACGATCAAGCTTCAGGATAGACAATTTAAAGTACCAGTAGTGTGCGTACTGCAATGTATAGATGTTGGAATCGAATGTATAGAATCAACTGTTGTGGTGTCTTACCGCTTTCTGATAGTCATTGCCAATAGCATCACAACGGCTTAGGATAATACTTATTGGGTAATCGAGTTTCTCACTACATCGAATACGATAAATGTCATGCAATACTTTGCCACTAAGATGGGGGCAGTCGATAAGGTAAAGCTCGGAGAGACTAGGACATATTTTAATAATGTCCGCAAGTTGGAACTCTTTGAGATCAGGACAACCACTCAAAACAAGATAATTCAGCACTCGTGGCATGTTAAGAACCTTAATCTCACGTTCGTCGAAACAACAATTGTTCAGTACCAAGCCTTGTAGACGTTTGCATCGACCCAAAGCCGCATCACGAATCCAAAAAGGGCTTTTAAAGGAAGTGCAGTCTAATTGTATGATCTCCACATCATCTGACTTCCTCTCGATTACGTGGCGCATACATTCAATGGTAAGCTCTGGAATTTGTTGAATGCCAGTAATCTCAAGCAAATGTAAAGCAGGCAAAGACAATATTTGATCCCGTGCCAACTGGAATAGCCTTATTGGCAAAGAGATATTTTGAAGGCATGCACAATTCACAATGCCTTTAAAATGTGGTGACACTTTCTGACATTTAATGTACAATCGTTTGAGATGTTTGCATCGCTCCATTATGCCAGTTAACGCAGATTGCGTCACATTGTCATTAAGAACCAGAAGTTCCAGCATGGGAAATTGTTCTATGAAATGAACTTGAACCTCACACTGCACTTTCAAACGTCGCAAATTGCGCAGCATCTTCGGTAAGGCATGCAAAGGCCATTGTGGCATCATCGAACCACAAAAAAGAGTAGAAATGCCGACTACACAGTCAAGATCGGCATCTCCTGCGCCTTTCTCACGTGAAAACTTTAATAGCGGCTCTCGCGACATTAATAGTTCGCAGTGCTGGACATTATTAAGTGTCTTTATTCCGGCATGCTCTAAGACATTTAGATTTTCCTGCAGACGGTCCGCTAAAAAATATACATACCGAAAATTATTTATCATATTATTCAAAAAGTATCTCAAAGGTTCGCCACATAGTTCCTGCTCCAGCTGTCTAAAATCTAAACGCTTGTAGGAGTGTCTCCAAATGCCATCACAGAAATTTTGTATATCTTGATGGTTTCGATAGAGAAGTACTTGATCGACCATTGGTAATTTCATCATTAGTGCTCTTAGTTGCTTAAATTCAGGTTCATCTTCTTTCTTAATGCAGGTGCCCCAAGCATTAGGCTTCTGCTGGAGTCTATGGATTTCCATTAAGTCAGTAAACTACAGCAAAAAAAAAAAATTTCGAATTTAATTGTAATTATATAAGTATTCTATAAGACTTTTTAACGTGGCACCAGGTAACATGTGTGATGTTATTTACATAAAGTTGTATGTATTTATGTGAGTAATGTTTCTCAATAATTACTGTTTTTAGCAGACTAAATTGAGATGTGTTGCCAGGCTTCCCACAATTTGTATAGAGTGGCTGAACGAATAGGCATATTTATAGTCTGGGCTGAACTTTAAAACTAATCTGGCTAATTAATTACAAAATTAATTAATTTAACCATTCATTTGTTAATCCAATAAAATTATCACTGAGGACGGCAGTGACGAAAGAAAAAGACAAAAACAAAAACGCAGTGTAGTATGCTGGCGTTTGGCACTACTATATATTCTCGAAAATGTTATCATAGTAATAGACTGGAGATTTCTTATTTGGAATGTATTTTCAATAGTGTAAGATTTTCTTAGATTTTTAATCAGTTTTCGAGAAATTGACATTTAAATTTCGTTTTTTGAATTCACATTATTGCGTGTATTAGATGGTGCAAGAACTCCGATTCTTTGTTTTAAGTTAATTGGAACTTCAGAGATTTTAGGAATTTTTGGTTTTCGACGCCTTTTTTGAAACGAGATGAAAATCGCGTTTGTTGGTGATTCGAACTGAATATAGTGCTTAACAACTTTGTAGAATGTGTTAAGATTTAAAAACTATGAAACGTTTGTTCTACCACTTTTTCGAAAAACTGTAAGCTAGCGGAAAAACCTATAAAATATTAAAATTCCAATGGGTCATTTTAGCCAAACTACTTAACATATATAAAATATTATGTATGTCATTTGGTAGGTATTTAAAAAACTTTTTTGACATGGTACAACTTAGCATTACAAGAGAATTACTGGATGTAAATATTGCAAACAAACAAACAAAATTTGTAGAGTATTTTTTTTTTACATTTTAGATTTTTTTCGAAAAATCTGGCGAAAACTATTAAATTTTTGACATATTACAAACAATAAAATTTCACAACGTTTCACTATATCATATACATATGTACATTGCTGCCATAGGAACAAGCGATTGTATATACTACGGAGCTCTGCAAGAATATTATACTTCGGCGAGCCAAAGACAACCTTTTTTTCATGTTTGTAATGAAGTGCTAAAAATATAATCCAGAATACGGACTCTTAAAAAAGTATAAGATTAAATTATAAGCAAAGTGCTGGCGACGTGCCGTGCGCCTAATAATTTTTGTATATTTTAACATAGTTTTTATTGAATTTTTGTATTATATTTCGTCACAAAATTGATATTATATATTTTGTGAGTAAGATATATGAACTTTTGTGACTAGATGGATACCTCGTTAAGAGTTTTTAGACCCTGAGCTTTTTGAAAAAGAGCAAAAGGTACTAATGATTTTTTGCGAAAAATTGTCTGTCTGTCCGTCTGTATGAACGCCTGTTTCTCAGAATGTATAATAGCTAGAGACTCCATTCCTTTTGCAGAAGTTTCATGGCTCTGTTACGCAGATCAAGTTTACTTTCAAACTTGGATGCCACGCCCCTTTGCCCACAATAGGAGAAACAGTGGGACTATCTCGTTTTTTTACTTTCTTAATATGAATGCTAAAAAACGCCAAAATTGGTATGCAGGATACTGGATATCATATAAACATTTTCCGCTTTAAAAAATTTGGATACCACGCCCCCTTTGCCCACAAATTGCGAACTAAAAGCTGTACAGTTAACGTTTTGTAGACGAATTATTTATTTCGAAAAGAAACTTTGCGTAAAAATACAAATCAGTCGAAAAATAATCAAAACAGTTTCATAAAATTTAATTAATATTAGTTAACTTCACTTTCTTCGGAAAAAAATTTGTTTGGATAAAATTCCAAAGAACATCATGATTTATTTCGAATTCTACATAAGTATGTATTTAAGCCTCCACTCCCATAAGAGCGTGGTGGCGTATGGAGTAAAGTGCAAGCTCGACTGTAATCTTCCCTACTTGTTTATATGCCCTCTGAGGGGTATATTGGGTTTGTGAAAAGTATGTAACAGGCAGAAGGAGACCTGGCAGACCCCATAAAATATATGTATTCTTGATCAGCATCACAAGCCGAGTCGATATAGCCATATCCGTATGAACAAACAGATCTCAGAGATGGTAAGAGCTACAATATCCGTTTATTCAGTATCGACCACATATTTAGTCAGTAAATACAAATTTGTTTCCTTTTTTTAATGACACGCCCACAATGAGCGAAAAAGCAGATATACCTCGTAAAAACTACATGTTTTTGGCAAATATCTCAGTTTATATAACACCTAGGGACTCCAATTTTAGCATGCAGGTTACTATATGCAATATAAAGATAATGCCATCAAAATTTTTTGGATGCCACGCCTCCTTCGCCCACCAATTTCTTTGTAACTTTGCATGTTTTTTTCCCTAAAGTGCGTTTATGCTTTTTATGATGCGGTGTCTGACACCTATAGAAATTTTTAATTATGGTAAAGAACCCATAGTCAAATAACATACTAGGGCAAAGCAACGCATAGTAAAATGCGCACTAGGGCAAAGAACACCGCACCACATTCTTACTAGGGAAAAAACACCGCATCATATTTTTATTAGGGCAAAAAACACCGCACCATATTATTACTAGGGCAAACCAAGCCAAGTCAGAAAACCACTAGTCAGAAACAACCCTAAGAATTTGTATGTATCGTTTTGCATGATCGCTAGATTTTATGTGTCTGCAACACCGCAACACTTTCGTCGCGTGTCAAAAAATTTTCTGTGTGTACTTTTGATACCGCATTGGTTATATGTGCCTGTAATACCGCCATCGCATTTTTTTGTGGGGTGTAACACTGCAACATAAATTTTCTTATATATGCATATTGTACGCAAAACAGTCACCGCTGAAGTTCTCTGATACATACCAGAGAACTGCAACGGGTATACTCGAGTATGATTGTTCACTTCTACAAAAAATCAAATCAATTCGAGTATAGTAGCTCTACATTTTCAATCGAGTATCGTTCACGTAACAAGTGAGCGTCATAGTATGAATTTAATGTGAGCGTAAATTTCGTTCAGAAAAAATCGAGTAGCACAAAAATCACAGACACGTGAGCGGAGTGTGAGCGAAAATTTCGTTCACCAAAAACTCGAGTAGCACAAAAATCTGTGAGGGATGAATGAAAACTGAGCGTTGGTTTTCAACGCTCACGAGCGAGTATCATAGAAATCAGTGAGGGATGAATGAAAGCTGAGCGTTGGTTTTCAACGCTCACGAGCGAGTATCACAGAAATCAGTGAGGGATGAATGAAAGCTGAGCGTTGGTTTTCAACTCTCACGAGCGAGTATCACAAAGAATCGCATAGGCTGAGTCGCGACGCCTAAGCAAAGACCTTTTTAGTTTGTGTGCACTCTTCTTCTAATTTGCGAGAGAGCCGTATTTTATGGCATGCGTTCGTAGAAATATACATATACATGCATGTGCAAAAGCATATGTATGTATGTATGGATATATGTCGAACGCTCACAGAGCCGGCATCGCTGCGTCGCGAACGCTCAAATTTCATTCACAGAGCGAGTATCGCGGGGTCATTGTACGATCACGTACGAGTAGCACAGGCTTTGTGTGAACGCTCACGCACCGAGACGCACACGCATTTTGAACGCTCACTAATCGAGTAGCACTCGCTATTTTAACGCTCATTCATCGAGTAGCACTCGGTTTTTTAACGCTCACTCATCGAGTAGCTACCTTTCTGTGAGCGTGTCGTACGCTAAGCTCACAGAAAAATAAAATCACAATCGAGTGTTTGCAACTTACGCTCAGAGTAAGGTGCGAGTGTTGCCTTATTTCAATCACGAGTAGTGGGTGAAGCACAAACTTTCAGAGCGAGTATAAATCAAGAATAATCAGTTGAATGAGGGATGATTTTTTTTCGCTCAGGAAATGTGAATAAATCACAACATCAATTTTCGAATCAGATTGAAAATTCATTACTCGTTGCAGTTCTCTGATACATACATAGGAATTAGAGGTGGTAAACAATCGATATATCAAGAATATAGATGGTTGTTCACTATCGAATCGACCCACTATCGATGGTTCATCGCGGCCGGTAGTGTTACCGATAGTTTTGTATACATATCACTTAATTATATTAATTTTTTTCGACGTTTAAGTTATAAAAATTTCTTTAAGTGCCGTGCCGTATATGATCAAACTAAATAATAGATTTATTTCTTCCAAAAGGTAACAAACATAACGTACTTTTGAACTATTTTCAAAGAGTTTTACAAAAATTTGTATTATATAAAAGGTTGAAGAAATTGTGACAGACCGCAGTACACGGTTAAAGGAGGAAAAACTAACATATTGTTATTCCTAAATCAAAATCTGTGAATTAATTTTTAATTTTTTTACATTGAATTTTCGTTTATAATTGATTTGTTTTGATTTTAGTTAACTTTTAGCAATTTTGAAGAGTTGTTTTGTTTAAGCATTAAGTAAACCAGGTTTTTAAATACTTAAACACAGTTGTTTCGTCTTGGACACTATCGAGGTCACTATCGTCCGCTATCGATGGCTTTCAAAAAACTATCACCGACTATCGATGGTGTCGATTATCGATAGTTTGCCACCTCTAATAGGAATCATAACATCATCCTACGAAACTTTTTTAAATTTATCTAAATCACACACATATTATTTTAACAGAAAATGTTTATATCAATGTTCAACACATATTGACTAATTTTTGTCTGTTGGGCTTATATTTTAATACAAAACAGGAAAACACGCCTGACCCTGTAATACCCTGTGACTCATTCCCGATTGAACGAATTCAAATGTAAACGCTGCGACAAAAACAGTCAAAAAATTTTTTTTTGTTGTTCACTGAATGACAACCGAATCGTTAAAGCTGCACGTGTGACGGCAGCCTTTTCGAAGAGTTTAATGTTATGCACTGCGGCTGAGCATCTGATGTTAATTTACATTTTACGTATATGATAACTTTGTTGATTATTATCCTATCTTAAGTGACTCAGATCTCTTGTTAGTGTTTTGCCTCCTCATTGCACTTGGATTTTATTCGCTTTTCTGCTTACTACCACGTACTCGGTTGTATCAAACGTCAGTGTCGGCTTATGAGGGCACAAGACATTCTTCAGCACAATTTTGTCTCCGGGTTGGATATCAGATGCTTTGGCGCCTCTTCCCTTGTCTGCTTTCTATTTTCCCTTCTGTTTGTTCAAACAATACAAGTCCCTTTCCAAGGATTCACCAACATCACCTACCAAGTCTTGAATGTCTGGTATCTGGTCTCTAATGACCTTGTTAAACATCAATTCCGAAGGAGCTGCTTCTCTGGTTCCATGTGGTGTTCCGTTGTACATCATGACGAAGTTTTGGATCTCTTTTTCAACCTCGCCATTCGCCTGTGGTCAATATGGTGGTGTAGTTATTTGGGAAAGACCGTTGGTCCGACAAATATTTTGAAGTTCGAGACATATGAATTGTCGACCGTTATCGGTTCTCAGTGTTCGCGGTATTTGTTTGATCAGTACTTTCGACGAAATGGTTTTAATAAATTTAAACCCCATGTATCTGGAAAAATAATCGATTAACACCAGTACATAGTCGTTGCTTGGCAAAGGTCCTAGTAAGTCACATGCGACACATTGCCAAGGGCCTGCCAGGAACGCATGCCGATCCATCGGCGCTGATTTATTTGCTAACCATATGAAGATGCAGTCTCTACAGGTCTTAACTAAACTGTCTGCTTCTCGGTCGATCCTTGGCCACCACACCTTTGAGTGGAACCTTCGTTTCATAGCAGCACTTGCAATCGTAGTGTTGTTGGTATAACTATTTTGGCTCCGCGTAAAAGTACATTTCCAACTGACGATAATTCCCATCGAAATGGATAATATGGGCTGGATGAGTTCGCCTCCCATGAGTTGGTGCTAAGGTAGTTCATTGCATCAATTATTTTCTCGTCCTGCATTATTTTCTTCATGTTTTCCGATCGCTAAACCAGTCGCTAACCATTGTACTCCTTTGGCTACAATTTGGAAAATATTCTGTTCATCCTGCCGGTCGATAGCTTCTGTTATTTGGCAAAGGCGCAACGAGGAATCTGCAAATCCTGCTTTATAAATGACTCGGAATCGGTAGGACTGTAGACGCAGCAACCAACGTTTGATACGTGCCGGTGGTTTCGAAGTAGGTTTGAAGATGGATTCCAAAGCTTATGGTCCGTTATCAGATCAAATTCCAGTCCTGCTAGTTAGCAGTAGAATTTTTCCACTGTCCACACTAGTGCTAAGCTTTCGTTCTCTGTTTGCGAATATCTTTTCTCAACTTCTGTTAGACTTTTACTGGAGAGCGATACAATATGATGCTCGTTGTGGTCATCAACTTGTACTAGAACAGCTCCCAATACCACTGGACTTGCATCGGCCATAAGACACTTACTTAATTTTTATTAAAATATGACGGATTTGTCACCTCGACGACTTGCTTCATTAAGGTATTGAAAGCTTGGTGTTTCTTGTCGGTCCACTCAAATTTAGTGTTTGCCTTTATCAATTTTCTCAGCGGTACAGTCGTGTTTGGGAGATCCGGAATAAATTTCCCTATATGTTACAAGGCCTAGGAAAGTCCGAGTCTCCTCCTTAGTTTTCGGGGCACGGAACTCTGTGATCACCTTGACCTGCTCTGGATCTGCTTCAATACCCTGTTCTGACAGAACTTGGCCTAAAAGTTTGAGTTTAGTTGTTTTAAACACACATTTCTGCTTGTACAACACAACGTTGCAACGTTATGGGAAAAAAAGCGCATGCCAATGTGAGTTATATTTGTATATCAGTTAGTTGATAAATACCAAACTATTATAATATAATTACTAACACGTTGTTTTTGATTTTTGTTTAAAAATTTTGACTGTTTTCGAAAGTATTTAGAGGAAAATGGGTAGAAAATGGCAGTTTTGGGTCTTTTTATGTCTTTTGTTCTGTTTAACTGCTTTGAATGATAATGAATTGGTAATTCTTGGTTTGTTTTTTACCTTATTAAAATAAAATATCAATATTGACAAAAATTACTCTTTTTGTGACAGTTAAATGTTAGCTTCATAAGAGGAACAGCTGGTTTTTTTTCAGTCGAATATTTTTTATAAATATAGTTTTTGAAAATACCAATAATAGTTTGGAAATATTAATTTCATCAGATATTAAAACTATTGTTGATGATAATTTTGAAGAAAATCGGACACCAATAGTAAATACTCACAAAAAACCTAAAAAAAAGCCCCCAAAATTCACAACTAAAATTTTATGTAATTAAGTATCGAAATTTACTCATAACATGTAAGATGGATAAAATTAGAATAACAACTCTCATTTGAGGTAAAAAATAAATATTTTTATTGGAATCTTACAGCCAAACTATTCATGAAAATATTTTTTAAACTTTGACCTCAAATTACAAAGCACCATGAGAGGTCACAACCTTGGACAAACTTTGATTTCAAAGCTTAGGAAGTTTTCTGTCAAATGCTTTTTTAATTTTTCAAATCAATTCATTGGTTCAAAAGATATGATTTTTGCAAAGCAATATGAGGAAAGACCCCACTGTGCGTTGTGGGTATCAAAGATTTTCAGAACTGTTGTTAGCTTCTTGTCGTGTTTATCTTCGTTTCTGGCAAAAACGATGACATCGTCTATATAGCTAAGCGCATTTACGCAGCCTGCTAACAATTCCTCTAGCCGTTCTGAAATATTTCGGGGGCCGAGTTAACCCCGAAACATAATCTTTTATCATGAAATAGTCCCTTGTGTGTAATAAATGTAGTAATGTGCCGACTTGACTCATTGAGCTCTAAATGATGATAAGCATTAGCAAGAAATCCAGCCTAGAAAAGTATTAGCTTTCCGTAGCCTGGTCATGAACATGTCGAATGTCGGCAGGGGGTAATTTTCTCTTGAGATGGCCAAATTCGCCCTTCACATATCCAGACATAATTTAATCTCGCCGCTTCCTTTAAACGCAATAACAACCGGTGAAATCCATGAGCTAGGTCAACGAACTGGCTCTATAATATCTTGCTGCACAGCTTCGTTTATCCTTTCTGCTATTTAGTCTTCTAGCGCTGTCGGAAATCTTCGCGTTGGCTGCTACACTGGTCTCACATCGTGGTCTATGGCCAATCTCACATTCGAAGCTTTCCATTTCGAAAAATGTGCACAAGAATTCACTCTATTTACGACTAAGCTAAGTTTTGGGACGTTGAGTTGTACAGCCGTGCCTCGTCCCAGTAATGAGTGTCCCCCATTTTCAATTACATAAAATGTAGCAATCATCTCTTTTCTTTCTTGAATTCTAATCGGAGCTTCAAAAACGTTGATCACCCTTTGTGTTTCGTTCGAAGCATAAGCTCTACACTGGATAGACGAGTTGGTAAGAACATTAAACACTGTCGCATGTACACTATCCAATTGCAGCCAATCGCCATGGCTTATCATTATCATTTGCAGCTGGGATCCCCCAACAAGGCATGTTAATTCAACCCTTGCATCCGTGGGCTTCGCTGTCGCTTATAAAAACACCGAGCTACACTCATGTAAACGAGTAGATCAGATGTGTTTTATTTCCTAAGAAATATTATAAATTCAAAGTTTTTTACATTATAAGTTAATTTCACCATAAGTCACGCTATTTCCCTCCACGGCTTCGATATTGAATGCCGATTATTAGCGTGCTATCGATAATACTAGTATTTTTTCTTAGTGTTGATTAGTACAAAAATTCAGCTGTTGCTCAACACTAACAAATTAATCGCTTAAAACTAAAATCAAATTAATATCTATCGGGTCTTCACAACATTCCCTCCACCGTGAATCTAGTCAGTCTTAGATTCACTATAATCAAACTTTGCAAGAACACATGCCGGTCGCCGAAGTTCTCCCGTGTTGGTCTTCACCATTGCAGATCTCACTTGTCCATCTCGTCCAGTTGTGACCTCTGTGATTCTGCCCTTTTGCCATTGGGATCGATGCACGGCGCCATCACAGATTAAGACTATATCGTTTACAGCAAGGGGATCTACTGGACGACACCATTTGGTGCGGCGGCACAAATCTGGTAGATACTTATTCACCCACTTGCGCCAAAACAAGAGTAAGCGAGCGGCTGCTTGATTCGCCAGTCCTTCATCGGGGGCTGGTAACCTTCTTCTTGTGGGTGTGGAGCCTGGCTTGAGTTATCTCTGCCTAAAAGAAAATGATTCGGAGTTAAAAGGTCCTCTGTCGGGCTATCTATGGCAATGTACGTAAGAGGACGCGAGTTGACATTATTTTCAGCTTCACACATCAGGGTATACAGTGTGTCCTCTTTAAGATGCTTCTCCAATAAAACATGTCCCATGGCTCTTTTTACGCTACAAACTAAGCGTTTCCAACACCCACCTGCATGTGGATTCAGAGGGCAGTTGAGAATCCAATCAATCTTTTCATTTGCGAGTCCTACTGCCAGTTTTTCGTATAGTTCATTCCTCAAAAGTCGCTCAGCTCTTACCAGATTAGTTCCATTGTCTGATATGATTCTCACTGGAACGCCACGACGTCGCATAAAGTTGTGTATGACTTTTATGCAGGTATCTGCTGTCAGGTCTCTAGCTATTTCCAACGCTCATCCAAACGCCGAAATTAATCAGCAGAGATTTAAATCTGCCCAACAGATCCCCAAGGCCTCTTTAGTGTGTCTCATGAAAGCCAAAACAAACGAAACCCATTCTTACATTTCCTCGAACATGGCAGTCTTTAGAATAGCAGACATACATCATAGGGTATTTTTGCGTCTAAAATATGCAAATAGAACAAAAAATATACAAAACAGTTACAGGAGAAAAGAAAACAACAACAGCTAAATAGACAGATGCTGGTTTGTACCAGAGAACTGCAACGAGTAATGAATTTTCAATCTGATTCGAATATTGATGTATACCCGTTGTGATTTATTCACATTTCCTGAGCGAAAAAAAATCATCCCTCATTCAACTGATTATTCATGATTTATACTCGCTCTGAAAGTTTGTGCTTCACTCACTACTCGTGATTAAAATAAGGCAACACTCGCACCTTACTCTGAGCGTAAGTTGCAAACACTCGATTGTGATTTGATTTTTCTGTGAGCTGAGCGTACGACACGCTCACAGAACGGTTGCTACTCGATGAGTGAGCGTTAAAAAAGCGAGTGCTACTCGATGAGTGAGCGTTAAAATAGCGAGTGCTACTCGATGAGTGAGCGTTCAAAATGCGTGTGCGTCTCGGTGCGTGAGCGTTCAAAATGCGTGTGATACTCATACGTGATCGTACATTGACCCCGCGATACTCGCTCTGTGAATGAAATTTGAGCGTTCGCGACGCAGCGATGCCGGCTCTGTGAGCGTTCGCGACGCAGCGACGCCGGCTCTGTGAGCGTTCGACATATATCCATACATACATACATATACTTTTGCACATGCACGTATATCGTATGTGCATATGTATGTATATTTCTACGAACGCATGCCATAAAATACGACTCTCTCGCTCTCGCACATTACAAGAAGAGTGCACACAAACTAAAAAGGTCTTTGCTTGTGCGTCGCGACTCAGCCTATGCGATTCTTTGTGATACTCGCTCGTGAGCGTTGAAAACCAACGCTCAGCTTTCATTCATCATTCACCGATTTCTGTGATACTCGCAGTTTTCATTCATCCCTCACAGATTTTTGTGCTACTCGAGTTTTTGGTGAACGAAATTTTCGCTCACACTTCGCTCACGCGTCTGTGATTTTTGTGCTACTCGATTTTTTGTGAACAAAATTTACGCTCACATTAAATTCATACTTTGACGCTCACATGTTACGTGAACGATACTCGATTAAAAGGTAGAGCTACTATACTCGAATTGATTTGATTTTTTGTAGAAGTGAACAATCATACTCGAGTATACCCGTTGCAGTTCTCTGGTTTGTACTTACGCTCAACAACACAAGGTAAAAAAACACGCGAGCGCGACGACCGAAAATTAGAAAGGCGAAAGAAATGATTACCGGCCAAAACCAACAACACAAGTAATGTGAGCGCGGTATAGCGAGAGCGTAACAGGAAAGAGAGCACGAAACTGAGTTTAAATACAGAAATAGAACACGAAAAAGAGCGCGTAGATCAACGACGGCCTAAAAGTACAAAAACAAAACAGCAGTGTCGACAAAGCAAAACGCAATTATGTAACACACTGTATGCTTTGCTGCTAATTATTGTTGCACTTAAACACAAAATTAGTAAAAGTATATAATTTTACTTCAAAACTTAGTGTTTCAACAAACTGAATGTGATACATAAAGTCGCAAACAAAATAAAACAACAATATTATAAAAATATGCCATTTACGAGGAAAATAAATGCAAATTACGAAGCGCAAAGAAAAAACACGTCTTTCAGCGAATGCGAATATGGTTCCTGGAAGGCTGAGAACTCGACGTGCTTGATATCGCTTTTTATACCCTCTGAGGGGTATATTGGGTTTGTGAAAAGTATGTAACAGGCAGAAGGAGGCGTCGCAGACCCCATAAAGTATATATATTCTCGATCAGCATCACAAGCCGAGTCGATATAGCCATGTCCGTCTGTCTGTCCGTATGAACGAAAGGATCTCAGAGATGGTAAGAGCTACAAGTTCAAACTTTGTCAGTATCGACCACATATTTAGTCAGTCAATACAAGTTTGTTTCCTTTTTTTGATGCCACGCCCCATTCGCCCACAATAAGCGAAAAACCAGACATACCTCGGAAAAAATACATGTTTTTGGCGAATATCTCGGTAACTTTAACACCTAGGGTCACCAATTTTGGCACGCAGGTTGCTATTTGCAATATAAAGATAATGCCATCTAAATTTTTTGGATGCCTCGCCTACTTCGCCCACCAAAAGTAAAATTTCTTTGTAACTTTGCATGCCGCTGGCTCACTTATTTCTTAACGTATAGTTTTGTAACTTAGCATTTACTTGCAGACAAGTAATATTAAACGATTGTTAAAGTTTCATAACATCGGAACATAATTAAAAAAGTTTTCCATACAACGAAAATCGTTACTTTCAAGCAAGGCATAGCCACGTGCATTGCACTGAACTGTGCACACAAGCAACGAAAACGAAAAACGTCTGAGCGAGATAGACATACAAATATGTGTGCATGTTAAGTTCTTGCAGCAGCTACTCCAATTTTAACTCATATAATTGGAAACGAAGCTCAGAGGGTATTAAACGGTCGGCATGCCCGACTGACATTTTCTTTCTTGTTATAATTATGAAAGCTCCTCCACGAGCAGTACCATTTGGGTGATTCATAGCAATCACATCATAGCCATTGATGGAGAAGCAGAATTTCGAGGAGAAGTAGGTCTCCGAGACTAGGAGGATGTCAACGCTATTGGGTTTGAGGAAATAGTCTACTTTTGGCCGGCTTCTACACAGACAATTTGCATTTCACATAACTATTGGAGATTTATTTGCATTGTTTAGCCAAAAGTGACGTGAACAACTGGCTGCAATTTGATTAAGCATTTTCTCCATCATACCTTCTAAGCCGTCCATTCTGGAGTTGATTTGATGAGGGGCGGGAGCTACCTGTTCGGGCTGTTGCTGGAGCGATGGATGTCCGCGGATCATGTTGGTGAAGGAGAGGCCTTGCACTAGTGAAGGTGAGACTTGACAAGGGATTTGCGGTACACCTTTTAACTTTGGAAAATGCTGTTTCTTCACCTTCTGATTGACCAGACAGCCTTTGTAGGACGCAGGGTGATCCTTTTTGCACAGGTCGCAGCAGAGCTTGGGCTTGACGCTCTCAGTTGTGCGATCTTCACCACACTTGACACATTTGGGTGATAGATGGCAGTATCTTTGGGAATGCCAAAGCCTTGACACCTGTAGCATTGCACGACATCCTTGTATTTACGGTGATTGTTTTTTAGTGGCTCGAAGAAAACTACTCAACGACACAACCGTTTGATGGCAAAAACATCCTTGTTGTTGCTGGCTGGTGCGATGTTCACGAAGAATATAGACATTGGTTTTTTGTTGAAGCAGCTAATGGCGTTTTTGACATCGTTGTCATGTACAATATGACCCTTTGCTTCCAAACATTTCTTGATTTCGACTATCTCGGAGGAATGGTAAAGACCCTTGATGACAATTCGGAACGCATGGTTGGCAAATTTATATAGCTTCCATGATAAAAATCGGTTAGAATTACTTATTTTGTAAAACTGTTGTATTTTTTGTAAACCATCAAAAACAAATTTACAAGATGCCACTCCCTATTTCTCCACAATAAGCAAAGGATATAACTCGGGAAAAATACACTCTTTTTTCGAAATCTATGATACATTGAAAGACGTATGTATATCTGCAGGAGAGTGCTTAGCTCTGAGAATTGCTGTTGGGCTGACTTCACATAACAAACACGAGTGCATTTTTGGTATTTACGGCGCTTACTTCGATTTAAACTCATATAATTGGAAATAAAATTCAGACGGTGTTACACGTTCAGGATACTCGACTAAATTTTTTTTCTTTTAAAATTTTTGATTTTTTGTTTCTCTTCCCTTGCTGCGTGTTTTAATAAATTTTGACTCTTCGTCGAAAATGAGGATGATATGCCTGGCTAGGCCAACCGTCTCCTCGACTTCGGCTCCCATCCAGTTGAAGGTAGGAATATACGGGCTACAGACTTATAACAGCCGCAGTATAAGTTCCGGCTCTATCAATTTAATGGATGCCTGAGCAAACTTTGCTCGCTTAACTGAACTGCCTTTCAAAAAAAACTGATCGCTTGTCTACTGTGGCGCTCTTCTTCGAATTACCAGAGAAAACTGACTGCGACAAGTTCTTCGCATTCAATGGAGCTAGAATCTGTTTAATATAGAATTACGGCAGTTCTTAACCTGACAAGAGGCTTTCTTACCCTGTCTTGTAATTCGGTCACTAGGGGTCAAACTGCCCATTCGCTTCTGTCACACTGGCTTCACTAGTATACATTAGTAGGGTGGCGTTGTCTTGCCGTTCCTGCTACCCTTACGTTACCCACTGAACTACAATCTGTTTTAATTGCTGATGCTTTATGACAGGATACTTTTGACCCTTCCGGTGTTAGACTTACCTGACTCGTCTTTTTTCTCTGAATTTTTTATTCCACAGACGATTAAAGCCTATGTATATTTTAATAAATAAGGCCTATATACATTTTCTTTTTCAATAAAAAAAGATAAATTCAAACTGAAATATTAACCCTTGATAACTAACATTGCCTAACTCTAGGATAGTACTTAATTTAACTAGCTTCGCAGACAAGACCAGTTGCTTTCCGTCTTATTTAACTGGTCCAAATCGGCATGCCAGCAGCTTTACAAAGCTGACCGCATCAGCTCAAAGTTAAAGAACGTGAACACATTACGTTCCACGGTCTTGAACTCAAAGGGGGAGTAGCAGCGGTTGATTAAACGATTCATTTTACTGTAGCGCGGCACAAAGGCATCCATGTTCTCCATTTAGCCCACAACATGGATACAGGTAAGTGCCACCAGCTGCAGTTTGTCCGGTCGAATGGTGTAAAAGTCAATAAAGCGATCCAAATAAAAATTGCCCAATTGAAAGGTGGTGCGGCTGAGTTTGTAAGTGCGAATAATCAATTGTTTTTTGTTGTTTTTGTACTTGTTCGTGTTCACACGAGGGGAAGGGAAGGTCCGCCATTATATATATTTATGTAGAATTCGCATATGTTATCCAACGAAGAATTTCCGACCATGTATCCGTTATGCATGCTGTTTTACCGTAACTTTTTAGAGAAGGGTTCTTCCTTTAGGCAAACTAACGTAAGTCAGCATCCATTGCAGAGACATGACCGATCTATGGAACTTTTCCAGCCACCCTAATGGTGGGAGCATAGCTAAGGCAGTAAGAACATAACATATTCACTCAAATATTTAAATGATTCGTTATTAATAAAAATATAAGTAGTAAATTGATTCAAGTTAATAAAAATACTTTCTTTTAAGCATCGGGAAGTGTTATTAGTTTGTTTAACTTTTTAGTTGTTGTCAACAGAGCCTCGCGGAAATGTTATGTTGTGATATCAGAACTTTAAAGTAAACTTGTGCTTCGTGCAGATGTGTCATGTAGCTAATATGTATAACAATTGTACATTTATATACACGCAGAAATCTAAAGTTACTTTATTAGACGTTACAAAATCATAAAGCGGAGCAACATGACCTTCTATTGGTGGTCTCATTGGTTTTGGATAACGTATCTGAGTGGTATGCTTATAATTATTTCTTTGCGTTATTAAATAATTAGCTACTCTCATATTCTTTTATTAATAGTGCAATTTCTTCCAAATGAAATAATATATGTGCAAGCGTATCCCAGCCAGGAGATTAGTCTAGAGACCACTACACAACAAGGTCGACAAAAAAGCCAAAAAGCAGTCAGCCCTTTACCGCCGGACCAGATACGCAAGTATTCCAATATTAGTCGTATCACAAGGTAAATAAGAATATATTTGTAATTCGATTAAATTTTTAACGTACCTCACACTTCAAGTATAAATGCAAGGAACAGCAGCTGTCATGTATGCAATTTAATTGGCATTGCATCTGCTGACAGACGTATTACCCCGGAAGTCAGGATAACGTCTGCAGCGATCCCTACTTCGACGGCATCTATTAAAAGTACATCAGTCAACAGCGAGGGTCAAACAGTCGGAACCACTTCTTTCACCACAAACGTCAACTCTAAGTTGCTACTTGATGAGCCTAATAAGGCGCCGTTTTTGCTGGAAAACGCTAAAAAGGAGGATAAACTACGTTGGGCCGAAAGTGAACGTCTTTCACGAAAATCCAAAGCGATCTCCACAGAATACAAACACACAAAGAGTTTCTTAACTCATTCAGCATCGGCGACTCCCACCGTTTCCAGATATAATTTCGATGAAGGAAACATTTCATCTGAAGCGTTGGCCATCCAAGTAAGTAAAAATAGATTATCAGTAAATAAATTCTTAATTTAGCAATTTTTCGAATAGATCCGTCATATTTTTTTCACAATACATAATTTAAAAACAAGTAAGAAATTTAGTCGAGTATCCCGACAGTGTAATACCCTCTATGTTTTATTTTCATTTACATGAGTTTATTTCAGACTAAGCGCTGTAGCGCGCTGTAAGAATCAAGCATACACATGTGTTAGTATGTCTCTCACGCTCGCATACATGCTTTCGTTTACGCCGTAGAGCTTACAAGTAGTCCGCCGCGTAAATTTTAGCAAGCATATGTTAAGTTACAAAACTCTACGTTAAGAAATACATGAACTGGAGTCATGAACACGTTAAATTTTTATACCCTCTCAGGTGTATATGGGATTTGTCAAAAGTATGAAGGAGGCGTGACAGACCCTATAAAGTATATATATTCTTGATCAGCATCAACAGCCGAGACGATATAGCCATGTTCGTATGAACAAACAGAACTCAGAGAAAGTAAAAGTCCTTTTAAGTCAGTATCGACCACATATTCAGTCAGGCAATACAAGAATATTTTTTTTTCGATGCCACGCCCCATTCGCCTACAATAAGCGAAAAACCAGACTTACCTCGGAAAAAAATAGAGGTTTTTTTGCGAATATCTCGGTAACTATTACACCTAGGAACACCAATTTTGGCATGTATGTTGCTAGATGCAATATAAAGATAATGCCATCAACATTTTCATCAACATTTTTTTTCTTGTTTCAAATATTTCCAATGGGAGAAGGGGGCGTGGTACCCAAAAAATTTTAATGGCATTGTCTTTATATTACATCTAGCAACCTGCATCCCAAAATAAGTACATTTATTTACAGTAACATTTATTTTTTTCCCGGTATGTCTGGTTTTTCGCTTATTTTGGACGAATGGGGCGTGGCATCGAATAAAGATTCTTGAATTGCCTGACTAAATATTACAACTTCTAAGTTCTCTTCGTTCGTACGGTTAGACGTTCAGACAGACATGGCTAAATCAAGTCAGCTGTTGATGCTGATCAAAAATATATACTTTATGGGGTCTGCCACGCTTCCTTCTACCTGTTACATACTTTTAACAAGCCCAATATACCCCTCAGAGGGTATAATAATCAAGCATTCCGAGAATATGTTTATTTTGAAATTCTTCCTTTCTTTATTGCACATATGTATGATTAACTAAGTAATTATTGGTTTTGTGTTTGTTTGCAAGGACCTGGTATTACATACATATCTGAAATTTTTTTTTAAATATTAATAGCGTACATATTTTATGGATTCCGCCGCTATCTCAGCCATATGTTTTGCACTCTTCGGTATTTGCTGTACAATGGGTACCATTGGCATTGTAGTGTATCGGAGGCGTTATATAAACAAGCCGCAAACGCTTAGTGAGCCTGATTCGAGTGTTTATATCGATGACAGCAGTATGCGTGTAAGTATAAAGATATAAATTGTCTTTGCGTTTTGAATTTAAACTCCTAATTTAAGATTATATTTTTTGTTTAAATTTTAGGATAATTCGGATGAGATGTACAGTCTGGACAACGACTCGTTTCTAAATTCTCTAGAGGCAATGACAATACAAAATTACTGGACAGACACTCTCAAACATACAAAGCTATAATTTAAACAGTTAGCCCTGTGCATTTTTTATTGGCATCCCTTTTTAATTATTATTGTCCAAGTCACATAATTACAAACTCAAGTTTAGTTACTAATATAATATGACGTGAATCATACATTTATTGAACAAAATCATTAATATGTCGTGGCGAGCGTAGTTTTCATTTTAGTAAGGCCCTCAATATGACTATTGTATGTATTTATTATTAAATAGACAATCGTGTAACTTATTGGATAGAAATGTAAGTACACGAGCAACTTAAATCAACAAAAAATACCAATTAATGTTCAAAGGTATATAAAGGTATATATGTCGACCTAAACAAAAAAATGGCAACTCTCATCAAAAAAAGCTAAATAATTTGCTGGCATTTCTATTGACAAATTATTACCAAATGTAAGTCACTTTAAAAGAGCAGTTGTCATTTGATATTAGTTAAATTGACTCGACGTCAATGTTTTTTATGAAAATTTAAAAAATAAAGATTAGCAAGCTGCTTTTAAATATGTACATATATCGAGAAGTTATTGGGACTTTGCATTTGAAAATGCTCATCAGATTTATTAGACCCTGAGTTCTTTGAAAAAGAGCAAAAGGGACTAATGGTTTTGTGCGAAAAGTTGTCTGTCTGTCCGTCTGTCCGTCTGTATGAACGCCTGTTTCTCAGCAAGTATAATAGCTACAGATTCCATTCTTTTTACAGAAGCTTCGTAGCTCAGTTACGCAGATTAAGTTTATTTTCAAATTTGGATGCCACGCCCCCTGCCCACAATTAGAGAAACAGTGGGACTATCTCGATATTTGACTTTTTTAATATGAATGCTAGAAAGCCCAAAATTGGTATGCATGATATTAGATACCATATAAACATATTCCGCTTAAAAAAATTTGGATACCAAGCCGCCTTTGTCCACAAATTGCTAACAAAATGCTGTATAGTTAACATTTTCTAGGCGAAATTTTTTTTTCGAAAAGAAAGAAATTTGTTTTGCCAAAATTTCACAGAAAATCATTTGACGATGATTTATTTTGAATTCTACTTAATTATGTATGTAAGCCTCCGCTCTCAAAAGAGTTTGGTTGCGTAGGGAGTAGGGTGCTCGCCTGCGAAGAGCAGGGGATCTAGGGTTCGATCCTCGGTAGCGGGAACTTTTTTTCAACTAAACAAAATTTACTTTTTTTTTTTAATTCCTGACTGAAAAAAATCACTTTTTAAATGCCACGCCGCTCCGCCCACAGGAGAAAACAGTATTACTGTCCATATTTTATTTTTTCAACTATCGCTTTTTTTAAATTAATGTTTTGAACTAAATGCAACTCATAGATACGATGTAGAGTTGTATTAAAATTCATTCCTTCATGTATCTTCACTTTAATTTTCTTTTAATCAAAAAAATATTATCTGGATACTGGCTCAATTAAATTTTTTTTTAATTAAAGTATTATATTTAAAATACTGGCTCAGGGTCTTCTACAGTCGGGCAAGCTCGACTGTAATCTTCCTTACTTGTTTCCTTCCATATTGTCACTAAAATCGTGCAGCAAGTCTCAGCGCGTTGTTCTCTCAAAGTCTGTCGTCAAAGTAGACACGCCCTCAAATCACACATCTACAACCATTACGTTCACCTAATTGTCGACGTCAGTACATACTGTCGTCGCACTAACGCCAAATAGGAAATGCATAACGCAACACTGACCAATTCACCTCAAAAACTACTCGCGTAGTTCAAAATATTCCCAGTACTGGCCAATTATCTCACCGACACATATTTGTTATTTAAAAGCTATACGCCTACGTAAATACAGCAACTCTTCACTAACAATTACCACTGCACTATGGTAAACAAGTTCGAAACTTTGGGATAAAGTCCAATATTATGTATTTGTTTTCATAACTCAAAATTTTATTTAATTTATAACAGTAAATACTAGACATTTTACAATTGGCACGCGAATAAAGTCGGATGTTTAAATAAAAGCAAAAGTTATCAATATACATAGAACCGAAAATCCAATTAAGTTTTCAATTGTGTTGTGAGTGATTAGTTAAAAAAATGCAGATTGTAAGCATCAAAAGACTTCGCAAAATTTTTGAAACTATTGTGGTTATTATTTCTCATGATTGTGAAAGTAGTTGAACATGATGAATTTTTAGATCAAAATTAAAATTTAAAGCGGTATGTTCTGCGTAAAAATTTCATGATAGGCATTTTATAGGTTTCCCTTACTCGTTTTTGGTTATTTTCGAGTAAATTAGCTTGTTGCAGCCAAGAACGAAAATGTCTGTCGGGCATGCCGACCGTGTAATACCCTCTGAGCTTCGTTTCCAATAATATGAGTTTCAATTGGAGTAGCTACTGCAGGAACTTAACATGCACACATATTTGTGTGTATATCTCGCTCGCACGTTTTTCGTTTTCGTTGCCTGTGTGCACAGCTCAGTGCAATGCACGTGGTTATGCATTGCTTGAGAGTAACGATTTTCGTTGTATGACAAACTTTTTTAATTACCGTCCGATTTTGATGAAATTTTCACAATCGTTTAATATTATTTGTCTCCAAGTATACGCTAAGTTAAGTTCTTGCAGCAGCTACTCCAATTTGAGCTCATATAATTGGAAAAGAAGCTCAGAGGGTATTATAAGGTCGGCATGCCATACTGAAATTTCCTTTCTTGTTTTTGTATTATTTTTAGTCACAAAATTGGCATGATGTATTTTGAGAGTTAAATATATATGCGCTTTCGTCACTAGATAGATACCTCGTTAAGAGGCTTTATATATGATTTCATTAGTTTTTGGGAAGTATAATCAATTATTAAATAGATAACAATCGAACATAGTTCGATAGTTCACATTGGAGAATAATTTAACTCATTTTTACGTTAATGTTACGTTATTTTTAATGTTGGATGATAATATAGACATAAGATATTATAATGATGTATTTTAAATCGCTTATACTTGTGGTACCTTAAAATTCTCCAGGAGTCCGTAGTCTGAACTAGATTGTGACCACTTTCTAACAAATAGGAAGAAAAGGTTATCTTTGGCACGCCAAAGTATAAAACCCTTGCAGAGCTCTGAGTAAAAACAACCGATTGTTTTTATGGCATCTATGTATATGCTATAGTGGTCTGATTTGAATGGAACGTTGTTTGCACGTGCAATTCGGTGCATAAGCAAGTTTCAATAGATTATTCCTATGGCAGCTATATGATATAATAGTCCAATCTAGATACAAATAAGACCAGTTTATTACTATGATGACATTTTCGAGAATATAAAGTAGATAATGATAATGATAATCGCTTTACACTTGGAGTTTGCTAAAGCTAATTTTTTTTAACATATTCTTCCTATTGCTTTGTTATGTAGTGGTTAGAACTCACAGATTTGAAGAAAGAGAAGTGTAGAGTGCCAAATTTTATCAAGACAAGTAGCTTTAAAACTGAAAGACTAGTTCGTATTAAAACATATAGGTAGGCAGACGAACAAGGCTATATCGACCGCACTATTTACCCTCTGCAGGGATTTAAAAAAAATAAACAACTTTTACTTGTTCTTGGAACGCAGAATTATTAATACCAGGTCTCTAACCTGATCTGCCTATGGTCTCAATGAACATTCATGTGAGTTTTTCCAGTCTATATATTTAAACTAACTTATGAGCAGACAGTACAAAAACTACTTAAAAGTAAATTGTTTGGACTGATTTGCATTGTCTACAAAAAGTTGCGTATTTATTTTTGGCCCTCAGAGTATTTAATACCTAGGACTACTAGAATTGTATTGTTATTTATTGCATGTTTTGCTTAACAGAGACATCCTTTCCTAAGGTATAGGCACTTTATTTGTAAAATATATTTCATTTGATGATGGCGATCTATTCATTGTTATATTAATCTCAGAAAAATACAATTACAAATCTTTTTTTATTTATTTTTTTGAGAAGACAACTTATCTGCTTTTATTTTTTGCATATGGTCTGCTCACAGGCAGACATTTAATAGTTATCTTACAGTGTTTTCATTTCAACCAAATAATGTCTATTTTAAACAATATTTGTAAATGAAAAATATAAAAAAAAAAAACGTATAATTTTATTAGCTAGACAGCAAGCTATTGCCAAATACAGACATAAAGCAAGTTTTATCTATTTTGACACAAAATATTTTAAATTGATGATTTAAAAGATAATTTAAAAGAAGACGTCATTAATTTACACAATTGTTGGCAGAAAATATTTAAAAGAAAATTAACATTTTAGATCTTATCAATGAATCTTAACCTATTTTTTATTCAATTTAGCTATTTCTAATGCGGTTTTTTTTATCAAATTAAATTATTCTACAAAAAAAAGTCAAATAATATAGAATTCAAATCTCGAATGATAAAAAAATGTCACTTGCGAAAAATAAAAAAAAGAGTAGTGTTAAATTTATAATTGTGCTGCGACATCGAATGTTAGATGTTTTTATTTCAATTTGCATATTTATGTATGAGTGAATGGTCAGGTGTACTTTTTTGGGTTGCGAAGTTTCAGTCATCACCCATAGAGCGCTTTACCTTGCGTTGCTTGGGACTTTGTTGGCTAGCCTTTGGACTAGCTTGTCTGCTCGGTTTAGGAGATGTTTTTGGCATTTTTGACTTAGCTGGAGATTTTTCTGTAAAAAATAACTATCTGTAAAATATGTAAATTTCATAAAAATTAATGCACTTACGCAACGCGCGCATAGTCTCCTGGGGCACCCAATCGTAATCAATGTTGCTATCACTGGCAGTGCCGATCTCGACTACCTTTTTAGCGGATGAACGCTTGCGCTTGCCAGAGCTACCTAATAAATACTGCTGTCCAATTACAAGCAGCAGGACAAATATTCCAGCAAGCATCAGATACAGAAAGAAAGTTTCGCCATCTAAACCCTCATCGACCTCAGAAATTAGCACTGTCTCGTTAAAAATAGCTTCGTTGTACTGAATTCCGTTAGCATCACGGTACGCCAATGCAATATGAAGTCCAAATGGACGGCCTGCAAACTGATCAGAAGGCAGAAACGTGTACGAGATGGTTGACTCAAAGCCAGATTTCACTTCACGATTGTATGCAACAGCCGAGAAGTTCTGAATAAAGTAGTTGAAGTCCATGGGATATCGAAAGGATGCCTCTAGTGTTTCGATGACGAATTCTTCCTGACCTTTGTTAGTGAAGCCAATGAGGAGATCGACTGGCTTGCCTCCTGGAAGGTCCAGCTGTTGACCGGCCGTATGCAGTGGCTTCGTAAACAGTAAATAGGTGTTTGCATGGGGAGAAGCACCACTGATATCCAGTTCGTCATCCGCTTCTGCATCCTCGCCAGTCACAGCGCCCTCATCGCTGTCCACATCAACCAAATCGTCTTCAACTGCTTCGGCAGCATAGGCACCGAGGTTGTTTGCTGCAATAACCAACAATAAGATGACATCCATATAGCATAATTGCCAACTTAACACTCAGAGCAAATTGACATTGTATGATAGATATTCTCCATAAAACATTCACATTCTGCACGTATAAAGGGCAATACACTATTTGTAAGTTTGTCATGGTGATTGTAATTTTGAAGTAAAAACAAGTAGTAATTTGCAAAATGAAACACTAATTCGTGTGCTCTAAATTTTGTTTAAATATGCCTAAAATTTCAAAATTTGTCAGTTTAGCTAACGAGAAACCTTTTTTTAATTTGAAGCAAAATTAAGCAATAATTTAGCGCACTACTATTGCCCTTTATAAGTGCAGAATGTGAATGTTTTAGGGAATTGTAACTACTTGATTTAGAGAAAAGGTCATATGTGACTCTGTATAATAGTTTTTTTTATAACATCCGATAGTACTAAACTTCTGCTAAAATACAAAGTAAGTAACAGTGTTTTAAATGTTCAATAAAAGAATGCTATTAATATTATACATATGTATGTATGTATGTAAATATGTGAACGGTGCTTTAAACCATACAGCTAACACAATTTGTAGGCTCGGCGCACATTGTACAAAGTAAGCCAAATATTACTTTTAGACTAACAATTTTTACAGTTTTTTTTATAATATCATTAACCATTGAAATATGAAACTTAAAAATTATTTATACAAAGTACTCAGTACATAGAAAAGCAGGCACCTTTACTGTAAACATGTTTTACTGTTCACTAGATTACACGTTACGGTTATTAATGCTGCCACGTAGACATGTAAAAAAACAACTAAAACGATCAAAAATATTTTGTCAGTTGCAATACTTACGGACGAAGGTAGAAATAATTATAGGCAACAATAATAGCAGCACAGAAAGGTTTCTCATCTTTTTAATTTTGTCTTTTCACTTATTTTTATTGAAAAAGCGGCAAATAAAACCACAAACACGCAGCAATGGAAAAATATCATCCAATACGTATGAAAGAATCAACAAGAGTGAAAATCCGATACATTGAACGTCGCCGAAGTAATACGAACACTGTCGACTTTCACTTGTCAAACCGCTACGTGGACCGGCGTCAACTGACAGTTCAGGGTTGTCACGCTGCTTCAGCGAATTTTACCATAGGCGTTTTACAAAAACGTTTTAAAAATTGTGCTGAAGCAACAAAATAGAAAACCCGAAATAAATTTTTTATTTTAATTTCTCGTTTTAAATAAATTATTTTAGCTTACATTATACAGTTATTTCTAGTGTAGTCTGGAAATATTACGGGTATTCCGGAAATTAATTAAATTTTTCAGTGTGCCCAGAACTTATATCAAAAATATATATGTATACATAGATACATTTTTGATCTGTAATTAAGACAATAAAAATAATAGTTCAAGTCCAAGTTCGGTAGTTCAAAGTTAGCCCGATTCATGAAGCAAATATATATTAGCTTTAATTAACTTTTTGAATTCGTGGTCAGCTGTTCCAAACTAAATGTCTAATATGCTCACAACATTTGTTCAACATAATTTTCCGAAGGGACTTAACGAAATTAATATTTATGTTTAAAACGTTTGATTTAAAGATAATTCATAAACGCACTTGATTTTTTGTGAAAACAAAATCTAAAACTCATCTGTATTCATTTCAAAAAATTGGCTTGTACTTCTGATATTTATCAAAATAAATATTATATTATTACAACAGCATATTTCAAAAAATTTAGGAGTATTAACAATTAAAAAAAGGACATTTATATATTAAACAAAATGGTGAACAGTATAATTATTTTGTTCGAGGAATTGATATAGAAAACAAAAATTTAAAAAAGTTGGTCTAAAATTCGAAAAGTTTAAGAATTCTTTACGTAGTTGCCTACAATTTCTCGTTATGAAGAGTAGAGTATATGCAAAAATAAAAAATAAATTCTACATTTAACTGTTGAATATCTCATTTTGATCTGAATCAATTTGAGGAATAAGCAGATTTTCTGTAATCAATTTATAAACATTAGTTTTACAGACTAATGGAGTGCCCTTATTGTGCATAAATTCTGTAAAATTTTTAAAAATTAAATGACAATCCGATTACTAATTTTCAAAGCAACGCTGGGCGCTAGCGCAGCTACCTTTAAGTAGTTGGATACAAACTAAGCCTACTTCCTTTTTGCTAGCGTCTGTCATTCGAAACGCAAGTTTCATTTTTTTTTTGTAAAAAAATCAAACTATGGACAAACCAGTTGTTTGGGCTCGCGTTATGAAAGTTCTTGGCCGCACCGGCTCCCAAGGCCAGTGCACACAGGTCAAGGTAGAGTTTCTTGGCGAGCAAAATCGCCAAATCATTCGAAACGTGAAGGGACCAGTGCGCGAGGGCGACATTCTTACCCTGCTTGAATCTGAACGTGAGGCCAGAAGACTACGCTAAAACAGTTTGGATGGGATTTGTTTATTATGTATGTACGTTGCCTTTTAATTTGTCCAGATGGTAATATTCTATTTTGTTTAACTGCTTTCAGACGAGCATTAAACCCGGTGCAAAACCTGAATCCCTAACTAAACAGGAGGATGCTATAAACATTTATCCGAATAATAAAAAACCTAAAATTGAGATATTCTAAATAAATTTTAAATATTTTCGTGTTAAAATAATATTTAAAATGTTTGAAATTCAGCAACTTTCAGGGAACCTATTTACTAGTTTAAAGTTTTACATATATAATGTTTATTTACACTTTAAGTACAAACAGAGGTTGCCCTTAAGGCGGTGTCAATAGTGTAGCTGAAGTCCAATTGATGCTGAATATATGCTTTAAACTGTTTCACTGTTGAGCTCTGCACTAATGACGGCGCCAATAATCGTCCATGCAGCTCCAAATACTTGGCTTGTGTTTGCAACACATTTAGAGTTTGAAGTAACCACGCATTCCAGTTCACAGTAGAAAGCTGGTGGCATTGGCTTTCTTCCAGGTCAAAGCTTTCTCGATCAAGTTCTGCAACACTCTCCGCAATATTAATTAATATTAAATTCTGTTGCTGTCTGTAATAATATTAACGTCATCTACTGATTTTCCACAGCTGCAGTAGAGCAAAACTCACATAAAATCATGGATTGAGTTGTATGCCGTACGACAAGCGGACAGAAGATCGTTGGCTTCAGTTTTATTAACGCTATGAGAATTATAAAGCAATTATTAAGCGGTGGAATCAAAATAATATTTACCCAGCCATCAAACGTTGCCGTTGACTTAAATCCCAAAGTTGATTTGTCTGTGTTATTATCTGTGGGACTTGGTCAGTTAAGCTGAATAAGTATTTACGCATTTGAGTTATGGAGCTCGGTAACAGTTGGCTTAACATGGAAAATATTAATACGTGCTAGTGATTAATAAAATTTAATATTCATTAAAATAACGTGCTAGTTGCAGAGAATGTATAGAATCGCAATTACTAATTTAGTTGAACTAACAAAAGTGAGCACTTAACCATAGTAGTGCTGTAAAACCATCGATATTTTCTAAAATCGATGACTTAATTTTTCAAAAGCTACCCCAAGAGTTATGACCAAATCACAGTGAGCACATATTCGAGGAACAACTGGGAATAATACAATTAAATGGAACAGTGAATCAAATTGCCAGCATATAGCATCTGGCATATTTATTTGACAGTTGTCAATGGAGAGAGCAATTTGGAAAATATACCCGCAGCTTCGCTTGCATAAGAGATTGTGAAAATGAAAAATGATTGAAAAAATTTTATATACATTAAAAAACAAAAAATATTTTTAATGGATAGTCAATATTGAAAATAATATATATTTATTTTAGGGGTATATTGGGTTTGTGAAAAGTATGTCACAGGCAGAAGGAGGCGTGGCAGACCCTTTAAAGTATGTGTATTCATATTCCCCGTGCATTGCACTTAGCTCTGCCACAGCGCTAGCGTCACACAAGCAGACAAATCATTTTGTGCGAGCGAGACAGACATACAAACATGTGTGCACGTTAAGTTCCTGCAGCAGTTACTCCAATTTGAGCTCATATACATAATTTGAAACGTAGCTCAAAGGGTATTACACGGTCATGCCGACCGAAATTTTCTTTCTTGTTTGTAATCTACTTCCATTGCAAAGTTTGCTGCATCTTATCAAGCTGTTAAAAAAGTTCGCTCAGATAACCCACCTAATGACTTGTTACAGATATATGAAATATCTAGAAAAATTGTTGATATGAGCTCTTTGAGAGTTGTTATAACAATTCCCAAACATATTAGAATGATTAAAATGCTTTGCAATGTTTTTGCACAAATATCAATACTTGCATTACCTTTAAGGTGTACTCGCATATTTTTTATACCCTCTGAGGGGTATATTGGGTTTGTGAAAAGTATGTAACAGGCAGAAGGAGGCGTGGCAGACCCCAAAAAGTATATATATTTTTGATCAGCATCACAAGCCGAGTCGTCCGTCTGTCCGTATGAACGAAAGGATCTCAAAGATGGTAATAGCTACTTGGTCAGTCTCGACCACATATTTAGTCAGTCAATACAAGTTTGTTTCCTTTTTTTGATGCCGCGCCGCATTCGCCGACAATTAGCGAAAAACCAGACACACCTCGTAAAAAATACATATATTATTGGCGAATATCTCGGTAACTATAACACCTAGGGACACTAATTTTGGCACGCAGGTTGCTAGATGCAATATAAAGACGATGCCATCCAAATTTTTTGGGTGCCACGCCTCCTTCGCCCACCAAAAGCACAATTTCTTTGTAACTCTTAAAGTGTAGTTTTGTAACTTAGCGTATACTTGGAGACAAATAATATCAAAGGATCCTGAAAATCGCATAAAAATCGGACTATAATTATAAAAATTTCTCATACAACGTATAATCTTAACGCAATAGCAGTGCACTACTTTCGTTTATGGTGCAGTGTTTACAAGCAGGGCACTGCTTGTGTTTTTAAAACTTACTCAGTGCACTGCTTGTGTGTATACAATTTACGCAGTGCACTGCTTGTAAGCAGTCTGAAATGGGCTCATATAATTGGAAACGAAGCTCATTACACTGTCGGCATGCCCGACTGACATTTTCTTTCTGGTTTTTTTAAATTTCATTGTTTCTAAGCAGATGCTATGTATCCGTTCCAACTAGTTAACCGATACAGACAATTTATTTAATTCATATAAATCATTATTCAAGAATTAAAAAAAAACAAGAAAGAAAATTTCAGTCGTTTCCAATTATATGAGTTCAAATTGGAGTAGATGCTGCAAGAACTTAACATGCACACATATTTGTGTTTCTGTCTCGCTCACACAATATTTTTCGTTTTCGCTGCTTGCTGCTGCAGAGCGAAGTGCAATGCACTTGGTATGCCTCGCTTGAAAGTAACGATTTTCGATGTATGACCAACTTTTTTAATTATAGTCCGATATTGATGCAATTTTCAGTACCGTTTATAATTGTTTATCTTCAAACGTATGTAAAGTTACAAAACATTACCTTATGGGTAAAGGAGGTGTCCAAAAATGTTGATGGCATTATTTTAATATTGCATCTAGCAACGTCTATGCCGATATTGGTGGCCCTAAGTGCAAGAGTAACTGAGATATTCCAAAGAAACATGTATTTTTTCTGAGATATGACAGGTTTTTCGCTTATAATGGGCGAAAGGGGCGTGGCATCGAAAGAAAAAAGATTCTTGTATTGCCTGACTAAATATGTGGACGATACTGACTAAAACAGATCTTGTAGCTCTTACGATCTCTGAGTTCTCTTTGTTCACACGGACAGACGATTAGACGGACGGACATGACGAAAACGACTCGGCTGTTGATGCTGATAAAAAATATATATTCTTTGTGGGGTCTGCCCCACCTCCTTCTTCCTGTTACATACTTTTGACAAACCTAATATTCCCCCCAGAGGTTTAATAAAGAGAGTCGTTAATTTTTGTTAAAACTTACCTTGTATTTGTGGTGCATTAGGCTTATATTCTTGAAAATCTGAATTTAGTGTACTACTTGATGATGAGTAATTGCTATCCAAGTTCTGCGCACTTGAGTTTAATGAATTTCCAGTTGTGGCGGCCGAGACGACAGCTGACGCAGCAGTTGCTCCCGTAGTTACTGATACCACCTTTGCTGACCGTCTCAATGTTTCCAATTCGTGAAAAGTTTTTGAGAATCCATCAATGAAAGGTCTTTGGCCTAGACCCAAAGCTCGATAATGGGGACCGCCAGAAGAATCTGCAAAGAACCATAAACAAAGTACGATTATATTTAGGCTACAAACCGGTGTTGAACCGAATCTAAGGTTCGCTTAGAAGAGAATGAACCAAAAAAATTAATAAATCGGGCTTCGAATCCGAACCGACCACAATCTCAATAAAGTGGGTTCGATTAAAAAAAAAATAGTAGACAGAAAGTGTATTTTAATACAAACAATAACAAGTATTGAAGATTACAGTCGAGCTTGCGCGACTGTACAAAGCCCTGAGCCAGTATTTTAAAAACAATACTTTGATTGAAAGAAAATTTAATTGAGCAAGTATCCAGATAGTATTTTTATGATTAAAAGAAAATTAAATTGAAGATACAGGAATGAATGAATTTTAATACAACTCTACATCTTATCTATGAGGTGCATATAGTTCAAAATATTAATTAAAAAAAAGATAGTTGTTTATTTTTACAACTATCGCTTTTTATACCCTCTGAGGTGTATATTGGGTTTGTGAAAAGTATATAGCAGGCAGAAGAAGGCGTGACAGAGCCCATAAAGTATAAATATTCTTGATCGCAAGCCTAGTCGGTTTAGCCATGTCCTAAAACGGATATTGTAGCTCTTACCATCTCTGAGTCAGTATCGACCATATATTTAGTCAGTCAATACAAGAATATTTTTTTCCCGATGCCACGCCCCATTCGGCCACAATAAGCATAATAAGCAGGTTTTTTGCAAATATCTCGGTAACTATAACACCTAGGGACACCAATTTTGTTATGCAGGTTGATAGATGCAATAAAAAGACAATTCCATCAAAATTTTTTGTATGCCACGCTTCCTTCGCCCACCAAAAGTACAATTATGTTTTAAGTTTGCACGCTGCTGGCTCACTTGTTTCTTAATATATAGTTTTGTAACTTAGCGTATACTTGAAAACAAATGAACTTTCAAGTAAGGCATAGCCACGTGCATTGCACTGAGCTCTGCACACAAGCATCGAAATCGAAAAACGTGCGAGCGAGATAGACATACAAGTATGTGTGCATGTTAAGTTCTTGCAGCAGCAACTCCAATTTGAACTCATTTGTAAACGAAGCTCAGAGGGTATTACACGCTCGGCATGTCCGACTGACATTTTCTTTCTGGTTTTAAATTAATGTTTTGAACTAAATGCACCTCATAGATGGATAGCAATACTGTTTTTACTTATGGGCGAACGTGCGTTTTTTTTAATGTTTTTTTAAATTTTCTTGCCAACTTTGGTTTAGATCGGTAAACTACATCATAAGCAATTTTAATTACAAAACTTTGGAAGTTGTGATTACCGCGCCTTTTCTCACAAATAGGTGATTATGATTATGATTTAAGAGACATCTAACATTGAGTACTTTATTTTGCTCTAGAATTCGAGTATCTTACAGTCGTCTCGCTCGACTACTTATAGCCGTTAGTACTAGTTTTTGCCATTATTGCCTCTTCTTTGTATTGGCCGAATTAAATTGGAAGACTTTAAAAGAAAATAAAAGAACCATATTGCACAAATGTTTAACAATTAAGTCAATACCATAATATTGGTGGTATTAACATATACAATTTACTATATCTTGAGCTGATCTGTACCAAATGTACCTACAACTGAAAAAGTCAAAGGTGTACTCACACTTTTTTGTAAAGCTCATTTTGTTTAAATTGGGCAACAAAAAATAATTTTAAGCACGTTTTAATTTCATCGGTTTGACGAAATTCACCAGATAATAAAAGTTTAATGCCAACCAAAGTTAGTTTGCGACCTGTTAAAGTTCATTGCTGCAGTGATATGGAGTGTCATATAAATACTCGTGCTCCTCGGAATCGCACAAATAGATGCTATTGCAAAACGGTCGCTTAATTAATTAATTTTTAAATGTAACGTAAAAACAAGAATGAAAATGTCAGTCGGGCGTGCCGACCGTATAATACCCTACGAGCTTCGTTTCCAATTATATGAGTACAAATTTGAGTAGCTGCTGCAAAACATGCACAAATATTTGTGTGTCTATGCCTTGCTTGAAAGTAACTATTTGTTGTATGACAAACTTTTTTAATTATAGTCCGAATTTGATGAAATTTTTACAGTAGTTTGATATTATATGTCTGAAAGTATATGATAATTTACAAAACTATACATTAAGAAATAAGTGAGCCAGCGGCAAAGTTACAACGTAATTGTTATTTTGAAGGGCGAAGGAGGCGTGGCATTTTGATGGCATTGTCTATATATTGCATCTAGAGACCTGCATGCCAAAATTGGTGTCCCTAGGTGCCGTAGTTACCGATATATTCGCAAAAAACCTGTATTTTTTCCGAGGTATGTCTGGCTTTTCGCTTATTGTGGGCGAATGGGGCGTGGCATCAAAAAAGGAAACAATCTTGTATTGACTGATCAAATATGTGGTCGATACTGATCAAGTTTGAACTTGTAGCTCTTACCATCTCTGAGATCCTTTCGTTCATACGGACGGAAAAAGGGACAGACGGACATGGCTTTATCGACTCGGCTGTTGATGCTGATCAAGAATATATATACTTTATGGGGTCTGCCACGGCTCCTTCTGCCTGTTACCTACAAATCGCCTCTGACAAACCCAATATACCCCTCAGAGGGTATAATAATAGAAAAAAATTTAACAAACTTGACTTAAAATTAATTGTTTATTAGCATTGAATGTGTTACTCAAATTTAAAATTTTTTTGTACTGCCTTTCTTTTCAATTACCTCTAAGCAACGCCCTGGCAGGGATTCAACCAAATCCTGGCATCGTTTTAGTGGATTTTCATGCAGGACTCCTTTATGAACCTTTCAATATGACTAAGGTCTGCTGGCTGCGCAGGCGACTTCAAAACGTTCACCGAAATGCTCTGGAGCCGTTTCGTTGCCTTTCTGCTGGTGTGCTTAGGGTCATTGTCTTTCTAAAGGACCCAAACTAGTGTCATATTGAATGAAGCGTAAGGCAGCATAAATTTTTCTTAAATGTTAATATGTACTTGTTGATCCATTATGGTTTTGACTCAGTGTATCGGACTCACACCATAGTACAAAAAAAATGACAATACCATTACGCTAGATCCTCCATTTTTCCTTAATTATCAATCATGTTTTAAATTAAAAAAAATTGTTGACAAATATGAATTCATCTAAGTGTAATTTAAACTCATCTCTTAGGATCAGAAATCATGAACACCAATAATCGCTTGTCAAATTCATTTAGCTTGCATTTGACCAATTACTGGTCTTATTCAAAATTTTCACTCTTATCTCGGCTAAAAAAGAATTGATGGCGCTCCTCTGCGCTTATAGGATCCCTATGATTCAGAATCCCAGAAAATTTGGGATTAGCTTGTGACTCCTGCGCAGTATGCAAAATGCAGGAACGCTGATATATATCCCAATTATCATGATGTTAATAAAAAGAAAAAGACTGCCGACCAGCCAATATTATTGTAACGGACACTGTAGCAAAAGTTTCTTTGCAAGACCTATTGAATCACACAACAAGTCGAATAGTGGATTATCAAAAAGAGGCTATTGCAACGGCACTGAACATCCAGCAGTCTGACTTTTTATCTGCCGAATTGATATTAAGTTATGGCTTTAATGGCAGCACGGGACAAGCTAACTATAATCAGTCTTACACTAACGGTCCCAAGATGCAAACTTTTCACTGTTTGCAACGACAGTTATGCCTCTTCCTCTGATCGATTCGTCCGGCAATATATTGTGGAACAATCAAACTCCGCAGAGTATACGTTTTTACAGACCGTTAAAATTAGAGTTTGTTTAAGAATTCATAAAAGTTATTAAAGATGAGAACAAACGTATGGAAAGCGAAATCAGTGCATTAAATTCTATTAAAGTAGATCTCAATGAAAGGCAGTAACAAATACGACAAATAGGTTAGGGACAAGTACGACATACATGCAAAACTACGTGCCGGGATTGTTCACACGGCGACGGGATTAAGTCCTCGTCTTAAGATAGGGTATAAGTTAGTCGACTTTAGTAAAGAACAAACCGTAACACTTTCGGTTAAACTCTTTATTAAAGCTATTGGTTAAAGCGTAACAATGTTAATTGCAATACCCTGCGTGCCCTGCTGCACTTTCTATCGGAGCCACCGCGCCCCCCTAACCCTTACTCACGGCTCCTCACTCTGCGTTCGCGCCAACTCGCGACGTCCGCTTCCTTTCGCTGCCGATCACCAAGAGAGTTGTCGCTCGCGCTCGCGCTGTCGCTTATCCTTGGCAGCGCAGCTTCTCCACGATTTTTTGTCGCTATGCGCGTGGTGAGCTGCAACGCGCACAGGGCTGCGTCTGATCGATTATTCGCAATCGAGCGCGGGCGGCAATTGTGTCTATATAATTAGCGATTGATAACAATACTAATTCTAAGCAACAATTCTAATCATCGATCACTGCTCTCCTGCTGCTCCATCTCGCGCATCGGCATTACCGGAAAGGATGCCAAACAAGTCGAGCTCCCAGCCCGACAACACGCCGCTGCAATCTACCGGTTACTCTTCCTCTGATTGTGGTGGTGCGGGGCAGGGATCTCCATAATGCTATGCGCTCGAACTGCTATGGCGACGTCCTCGTGGTCCCGGCTGCGGTAGGCGGATTATACGCCACCCATTGGCATTATCTGTCCTCTGTAACTTAGTATTATTAATAACTAGTTTATCTAAGCAAATCCCTATCAGTGCAGCTCACAAACTATAGATTTCTTTAAAAATACTTAGCCTAACAACATTTTGATTCAAGCTCAACCGGATTCAACTTCTGAGGGGCGTCCACTTCACAGCTCTCTGACTCGCATCTCCCTCAGTCTGGGGTCATCAAATCGTCTATGTATTCGTCTGTTTTCTGAAAGTAAGACTTTAAAACGGTTAGGCTGGCCACCCGCTTCTTGCGCTCGCCTTGAGGGGCAAGACGCACGATTCTGGGGGATATGAACTGCACTTCTCCTTCTCCCTCGGGTTCAGTTCACTCGTGGCCGACCCAAGAGTTGCAAAATTCGGAACGAAACGCCTGTACCTGGGAGCCATCCTCTAACACTGCCGCAAAGTCTTCAGATTATAGTGGGCGGGAAGACTCCTGATGGCCTCTACCTTGTCCGGATCGGTGCGGATACCCTTGCCGTTGGCCACGTGCCCAAGATACGCCAATCTTTCCTGGGACAAGTCACATTTCCTTCGATTTAACCGTAGGTTCTCCTTTCTGAGTCGACGGAAAACCTCCTTCGGGTTCTCGACGTGCTTCTCCAGTACGGGGGACTCCTCTTCCGTTTCCTTATTCTCTACAATCCGTACTCCGGAGGAAGCCACCATCGCCGGCCTCGGATTTCCGTTTCCGTTTTTCATAGCCCGTACTCCGAAGGAAGCCACTATCCCAGACCTCAAGACTCCGTTTCCGTCCTCTGATGCCTTTTCCAGAACCTCTATTGCGCCAAATTGCGCACTTTTCTCCACCAAGTTTTCCGACTTTGGGTATGGTCGTGCCTTTGTCCTCCTTCGGCGGCTCCGAGCGGTCGATCCCTTCTCCGAGAGTGGAACAACTTCTATCGATGCACGCCCCTCCATGGTGGGCGTAGGCTTGTCACTATGCTCCTTCTCCTCCTCCTTCAGCGGTTCTCCTCGTTCCTCCTCAGCCGATCTTCGCTCACGAAGGCGACGAGCGCCTCCGTGTCGACCGTGGCCGCCATTTCCTGACTAGCGATCGCTACCCTTGCAACGATTTTGCCTCCTTCTACCGCCAACGGGCGGTTTACTGCCGGAATCCCTGACCGCTGACGTCGCCTCCTTCCCGGACTGGGGGACGCCACTGGCCGTTTCCCACGCCTAAGCGCTCACAGCACTCCTGACTGCTTCTTCCTCGCTTACCGCAAATTCGACAGAACACCTCCCTGTCGTTCGGGCACTCCCTCGCGAAATGTCCAGATTGCCCGCAACGATGACACGCCCTACGCGCATCGAATCTCGACCCGGCGTCATGCGTCGTTACTCGATTTGTCGCTTCCTTCTGCGTCGTAGGATATGCGCGGGCCTCTTCGCGAGTTCCTTGCGCCTGCGGCTCACTCGCAACAGAGCGGAACGGGTTGTATGGCCAGTTCCTTAACCCCGACGGTCCCGTCGTGCTCGTCTGATTCCCGTTAAATACACTTACCATGGCCTCCGTGCCCCTCGTGTAATCCGACGTCTGATCCCGAACGTACTCGAACTCTGCTACCATCTGTGCGAGCTGTGCCAGTGATGAGAAGTCGTGTCTCCGAGCATACCGCCGGCATTCGAGAGAGGTATTCTCGAACACTCGGTACAACTCCTGGGCGGCGCTATACCCAGCGTGCCGCATGAACAGCCTAATCTCCACCAGGTAGTCCTTGAACCTTTCACCGCAACGCTGGCGCCGAGAACGGATCTGGTGCTCGAGGCGCTCGAAATATTGGCGAGGTAAAAAGAACTCCAAGAATTCCTTCTGGAAGTGGCGCACGATGCGTTCCTCAACCCACTCATTAGAAACCACGTGGCGGCATTCCCGTACAGCTCCTCGCTTACGGCTCCTGGCATGTGCTCGAGATCGATGCCATAAGTGATGGCTCGGTGCTCTAGGATCTCAACGAACCAGAGCGGATTAGTCTGCCCGTCGCAGCATGCCCCACTTCCGTACCTGGTCAGCCACAACCCTCAACCCTCACGCGCGTTTTACTGGCCTCTGGCTCACTGTGCACTTGTTCTCATGTTCCCACTTTGTTTCTTACTTTTTTATCTATCTCGGCTATTGATGCTGATCAAGAATATATATACTTTATGGGGTCTGCCACGCCTCCATTTGCCTGTTACATACTTCTGACAAACCCAATATACCCTTCAGAGGGTATACAAATCTTAACAGCGTAGTGAACGACGAGGTGCCAAATCTGTGCAATGTGGACGGCGCACAGTGGGGCCTTTGCTCATTTTGCTTTGCAAAAATCATATCTTTTGAACCAATAAATTGATTTGAAAAATTTTAATTTACAAAAAAGCATTTGACAGAAAACTTCTTAAGCTTTGAAATGAATGTTTGTCCAAGGTTGTGACCTCTCCTGGTACTTTGTAATTTGAGATCAAAGTTCAAAAATATTTTCTTGAATAGTTTGGCTGTAAGATTCCAATAAAAACATTTATTTTTTTATCTCAAATGAGAGTTGTTATTCTAATTTTATCCATCTTATATTGTTATAAGATGTTATGAGAAAATTTCTATACTTAATTACACAAAATTTTAATTCCGCTTTTTGGGTGCTTTTTTTAGGTTATTTGTGAGTATTTACTATTGGTGTCCGATTTTCTTCAAAATTATTATCAACAATAGTTTGAATATCTGATAAAATTAATATTTTAAGCTATTATTGGTATTTTCAAAAACTATATTTAAAGAAAACTATTCGACTGAAAAAAAATACAGTTCTTCCTCTTATGAAGCTAACATTCAACTGTCGCAAAAAGTGTAATTGTTGTCAACATATAGATATTTTATTTTTGTAAGGTAAAAAACAAAACAATAATTACCAATTCATTATCATTCAAAGCAGTTAAGCCAAGTAGATACTTTCGAAAACATCCGAAACTTGAAAATAAAAGTCAAATGCATCGTGGTAGTAATTAATTATAATAGTTCGGTATTTAACAGCTAACTGGTACACAAATAGCAACTGTATTGGCATGCACTACTTTTTACCCATGTGTCATCCTCGTGAGTTTAAGTAGTGACTTCACTCGTTTTATGGCTTTCATTTCCCGAGGCGCAAACGGGCGCAGCTGGAACTACATACACTCGATAGGTTAATATTCAACCTATAAATTGTATATAGTCCGGGCTCGACTTGTTTTGACACTTTTTAGTTCTATTGATTTTTTTTCCATGCTTTTCGGGCAGAGGCTCCACTGTGCGGCGTTCAGAGCAAGCAATCTCTAAAAAAAACTAATATTCTATTTATGCTTCTTTTTGGTAAGTTCAACCTGAATTATACAAAAAGATTTAAACTTTTTATAATAACATTTTCATTTCAGATGCAATCCCTGTTAATAATCAGTCTGGGTCTGCTGAGCACCAACTAAGAAAGGCCGTAGCGAGAAATAACAAGAAAGAAAATGTCAGTCTGGCATGTCGACCGTATAATACCCTCTGAGCTTCGTTTCCAATAATATGAGTTCCAATTGGAGTAGCGGCTGCAAGAACTTAACATATACACATATTTGTATGTCTATCTCGCTCGCACAGTGCAATGCACGTGGCTTTCGCAATCGTTTCATATTATTTGTCTGCAAATATATGCTAAGTTACAAAACTATACGTTACGAAACATGTGAGCCCGCCGCTTGCAAAGTTACAACGCAATTGTGCTTTGGGTGGGCGAAGGAGGCGTGGCATGCAAATTTTTATGGCATTGTCTTTATATTGCAAATAGCATCCTGCATGCCAAAATTGGTGACCCTAGGTGTTATATTTACCGAGATATTCGCCAAAAACATGTATTTTTTTTGAGGTATGTTTGGTTTTTCGCTAATTGTGGGCGAATGGGGAGTGGCATCAAAAAAAGGAAACAAACTTGTATTGACTGACTAAATATGTGGTCGACCAACTTTGAACTTGTAGCTCTTACCATCTCTGAGATCCTTTCGTTCATACGGACAGACAGACAGAGGGACAGACGGACATGGCTATATCGACTCGGATGTTGATGCTGATCAAGAATATATATACTTTATGGGATCTGCCACGCCTCCTTCTGCCTGTTACATACTTTTCAAAAACCCAATATACCCCTCAGAGGGTATAAAAAGACATCAACAACAATAATTGTTTTTATCACACGGCAATAATAACAGAAATTTAAAAATGAAACTCATAGTAGCACTCGTACTGGGATTCGAATTTCCGACCTCCAAGCTCACAGGTTACGTGTTTGTCATATAGATACATATAACGACCGATTTTGGTTCAGATCGGACCACTATATCATATAGCATATAGCTGTCATACGATGTTATAGCTACAAAACAACACTACGTTAGAAAAAGTTGGTCGTTTTTCGAGGTATCGCAACCAAACTCTCAGATTATAAGTTTGACATGTAGATACAAATATACATATGTCCACCAATTTTGGTTAAGATCGGACCACTATATTATATAGCTGCCAAATAATATAATAATTTTCGATAACATATATTGAAATTAAAATTTTATTTAGCCGGTTGTTTTGTTTTTTTTTTTTTTTTGTTTACAGCGATATTTCTACATGTGTTGCATGTCAGCTGTTTAATTTGCCCTTTTTAATAGAACCTTAACAGAAATAACTCAACTTAGCAGCGCAACAAAATGCTATTAAGCACACTGAGAAATTACTAGAAATTAATATATTCTTCAGTTTATTTAAAAAGTCATACCTTATAATGGTTCTACAATATCCATCTAGGTATCACATTTGAATCAAATATTGAATCATTATTCGTATATCGCATTGAACATAATATCACTACAGATTATATATAAAAATGTAAAATCGATATAATGATATTTGATAGTTTTTGTTGAAGTAGCTATATGTGTTATCAAAATATCAAGTATTGATACTTTCTAATTTCTTTGAAATTTTTTTACGTTACATTCAAACAATGTGTCCGTTGAATTTTTTTAGGAGCAAGAATATCCATATGACACTATGTCATTGCAGTAATGAACTTAAGCAGGTCGCAAACTAATTTTGGTAGGCTGCAGCTTGCTAATTTTACAATGTTGCGTTTGAAGCTCTTAACAGAACCTTAAAGGACATAAGGGACAATAGATCATTAATGGTTGGCATTACACTTTTATTGGCTGGTGAATTTCGTCAAACCGATAAAATAAAAACGTGCTTAAAATTCTCTTTTTGGTTGCCTAATATAAAGAAGATGACTCTTTCAAAAAATATGCGAGTACAATTAATTAATATGTTTGGGAATTGTGTTAAAAACTTTTGAAGAGCTCATTTCCAAAATATTTCTAGATAATTTCAATATATAACAAGTCATTATATTATATGTGCGCGCTATATTAACAGCAAGAAACGAAGCAGCAAACTTGGTAATGGATCTAGATTACAAATAAAATGCTCTCCATAAGTATGGAATTGAAGTCATAGTTTTTATTGGTTTAGCTAAAGCTGTGTATCCACACTCAAATTTGTATGACAATCGCGTTTGTCAAACACAAATCAGTTTTGTCAAACACTTCGAAGATGGAACCATTTCTATTTTCGTCAAACGCGCACTTCAAACACGAAAATTACTGCAAACAACACTATCCACGTTCAAATTTGCTTCAAACGCAACACGTTTGTCATACAAATTTGAGTGTGGATACACAGCTTAAAGGAGAAACTACATACATTAACTCTAAGGGACAAACATTAGAATTGCAGCACTAGACCTGAGAGATGATTGTTCTTCTAATGGTAAATTTTATATTGCTTGCTCAAGAGTTAGCTCTGAGAGCGACTTAATAATTATTGCTCCTGATGAAAAAACAAACCAAAAGGGTATAAAAATGTGGTACATAGAGAAGTATTTCTGTAGCTGATTATTTCATCTATAAATAAATACCACTTGTCATTAAAGACTTAAACTAATACATTGAGCAATGATAAATACACATCAGTACACATAATTGTTGTATTGATCAGGACTTTCTTTGCATTGTCAGTTGTGAAATATTCCTATTGGAGAAACCACAAAGTAAACAAAATTTTTAAAAATAAGAAAAATTATTTGCAATATTGACTATCCATTAAAAATATATTTTTTTTTAAGCATGTATACAGTTCTACACTCATTCTTAATTTTCACAATCTCTAACGCAAGCGAAGCTGCGGGTATATTGCTAGTGTAATATAAAATATTTAGAAAAAGTCAAATAAGGTAAAAAAAATTTAAATAAAAATGTTCCGAACTTAATTCAAGAATTTCCACAGTCATATCAAGCAATTTCAGAGCTAAACTAAACAATTCGATATATTAAAATAACTTACACTTGAACTAAGAGTTTTCGCACTAATTTGCAGTATTTCGTATTTAAATCAAGATTAAATTTTGAGTTTAATAAATTCTAAAATAAGGGCATTCTGACTAATGTTAAGAACGTTTTTTTTTTGCTCTGTGTAATTCCCAGCCAAATTCAGAGTACAGTTAAAGAAATTGTTTATTATAACTGGGTGATATCGTGTTTGAAGCGTACGTATATCAAGTAGTTTTAATTGTATTGCTTGACTTGGTCCAAATAATTGTTTTATTAGGTAGCATGTTTATATATATTTTTTATTTTATCAAAACTCCATCTTAAACTATTGCTTACATTATATGCAATGGACTTACTTATTTGTTTAGTGTAATGCGTGACCGCGGCGATTTTCTGAGAGCAGAGAGCAACCCTAACCAAAGTGTGAAACCGCAAAAACATCAGTAGCTCTGGAAGCATTAAAAAGTCAAAACCAAGTTTCGAAGTGGAACAGAGCCATTGGCTCGAGCACGTAACAAAATTATCATTATGTGCTCACTAGAACCAGGGAAATTGTCGCTACTGATGAGGCACGAACCAAAATCAATTTGGCAAGGAGTAGGCAGATAGCGTATAATAACTTGGCCAATTACCAGGCAGCTCTCGTCTCCAGTGGCTACAATTGCTATAAGGGTTATGCAAGACCTCATACAAATTATCTACTACGTTCAGGGCAATCCATCATATCTACACATCCTGACGCTTCACATGAGGTCGGCGAACGCCAAGCTGCGAACTGAACTCCTACTTCGATAATGAGTAAAAGTCACAAGGTCGAACTGTTTTCTTGACCTTTGTACCAGACATGCTGGCTCACAAAAACGATAAATTTTACGGTATTCAATCAAAGTCCAACAATATTATAAGTAGCAGCGAACTTTACAAAAATCATCAAACACTTTACTTTCTGAAAAATTTTTGATTTTTTATTTATGGAGAAATAATATCACATTTTAATATGTTTGCCAATGTAAGCACAAAAACAGAATTAAATATTAAAATGCAGTTTATTAGAGAAATATTTAAAGTTTCTACTCCTACTGACTACTTTTAATTTTTGGGTTATGGTTCTCCGAGGTAGAGCTTCTCAAAACCGAAAGATTTTAACATTTTCGCATTAACATCGAGCTTTATCAAAATTTTTAATTTTCCAGTTATTGCTACGAATATTCGATGACCATACACACTTATATATGGAAACTAAAATAATGTTCCGGGTATAAAGTCGATCCCTTGAGTGTCGGCTTAACCGGATTATACTGTATTTTCAAATGGCTTACTCGATTATGAGTTCTTAATTTGACTTGAAAGGTGTTTTAATTTTAAAACGACCGATGATAAACATGTTCCAAACTTAATATTGGGTTTGTGAAAAACTCATATGTGTATAACAGGCAGAAGCAGGCGTGGAAAACCACATAATGTGTGTATATAATCATATGTAGATATATTCTTGATCAGCATCAATAGCCGAGTCGATGCCCCTCTGTCTTTTGGTCTTTATGAACGAACAGATCTCGGAGCTGGTAAAAGATGGTCTCTATGGACTCCTTATTTAGGCAGTCAGTTAAAGTTTGTTTCCCTTTTTTGATGCCACGCCCTATTTGCCCACAACAAACGAAACACCAGGCATACCTCAGGAAAAATACACGTTTTTAGCGAAAGCAGGTTGCTAGAAAGTTTCTAAACGTATATTTTTGTGAAATTACATTCGTTTAAAGACAGAGAACATCAAACGCTCCTAAAAATCGCATTAAGATCGGATTATAATCAAGAAAGTTATCACATGTATGTTCGTCGAAAAACGTAGCTTTACAGCAGAGGCTTAGCCACAGTCCATAGCTCTACTGCAACGCTGCACAGTGGGGCCTTTCCTTATATTGCTTTGCAAAAATCATATTTTTTGAACCAATGAATTGATTTCAAAAATTTAAAAAAAAATTGACAGAAATCTTCTTAAGCTTTGAAATGATTGTTTGTCCAAGGTTGTGACTTCTCATGGTGCTTTGTAATTTGAGGTCAAAGTTCAAAAATATTTTCATGCCTAGTTAGGCTGTAAGATTCCAATAAAAATATTTCAAAGTTCAAAAATATTTTCATGCCTAGTTAGGCTGTAAGATTCCAAAAAAAATATTTATTTTTTTACCTCAAATGAGAGTTGTTATTCTAATTTTATCCATCTTATGATGTTATGAGTAAATTTCTATACTTAATTGCATAAATTTTTAATTGCTATTTTTAGGTGCTCTTTTTTAGGTTATTTGTGAGTATTTACTATTGGTGTCCGATTTTCTTCAAAATTATCATCAACAATAGTTTGAATATCTGATAATTTTAAGCTATTATTGGTATTTTCAAAAACTATATTTAAAGAAAACTATTCGGCTGAAAAAAAAATACAGTTCTTCCTCTTATGAAGCTAACATTCAACTGTCGCAAAAAGTGTAATTGTTGTCAACATATAGATATTTTATTTTAGTAAGGTAAAAAACAAAACAATAATTACCAATTCATTATCATTCAAAGCAGTTAAGAAGAACAAAAAACATAAAAAAAACCAAAACCCCCATTTCCTACCCTTTTCCTGTAGCCAAATAGATACTTTCGAAAACGGCCGAAACTTGAAAATAAAAGTCAAATACATTGTGGTAGTAATTACATTATAATATGTAGTTCGGTATTTAACAACTAACTAGTACACAAATAGCAACCGTAATGGCACTTCACTCGTTTTATGGCTTTCATTTCCAGAGGTGCAAACGGGCGCAGCTGGAACTACATACATACACTCGATAGGTAAATATTCAACCTATCTATTGTATATAGTTCGGGCTCGACTTATTTTGACACTTTTTAGTTCTATTCTATCAAAGTTGAAAAAAAGTCGAAATTTAGTGTATTCTTTAAAAGTTTATTGTGTGCAAAGTATAAAGTTGACAATAAAAAAAATATACTGCGTTTTACTTTAAATTAACATAATTTTCAGATAAAATTAAAAGATTCATGATCGGGGGTTCCATTCGTCAAAGCTTCAATGTGAAAGTAGCAAATTTTCGTTAAAATTTACAGTTTTCAACAGTTACTAAAAGTAGTGCCTACTTTGAGGGGCTGTAGCGCTCATAATTTTTGACCGATTTCAATAATCTTTTGGATTTATAATCCTTGGAGAGTTCTCTATTGATTTCATATTTTACTTTTGTCGTACGCTTCCGTCAAAAAAATAATTTTTGCCAAGCTTTTCGGGCAGAGGCGCCACTGTGCGCTGTCGTCACATGTACTTGCGATAACTTCCAAAGCAGTTTTGATACAACAAGTCCACTTTGTATTTACTTAATAAATTGTGTTTCATTGTTTACTAATGGGAGGTATGTGATATTGTTGTCCGATCCGAACCCAAGTTGGATAAAAAATTAAACAAAAATGTTTTTCACATACTGTGTAAGTTTGGTTTGGATACCTCAACAGATAAAAAAGTTTCTCATACTAAAGACATGTCTTGGCTTTGATGTTTGTCAGATTACTTATATGGGAGGTATGTGATATAGTTGTCCGATCCGAATCAAAGCTGATCAGAAAATTTAAAAAAATATTATGTACCTATCGTGTAAGTTTGGTTTGGATACCTCAAGAAATAAAAAAGTTTCTTATACTAAAGACATATCTTGGTTCTGATGTTTGTCAGATTACTTATATGGGAGGTATGTGATACAGTTTTCTGATCCAAACCAAAGTTGGTCAGTGTTTAGATAATACTACAATACACACACATACTCTGTGAATTTAGTCCAGTTATCTTGAAAAACTAAAGTTGGACAAAAAGACAAATTTAGTACATTTTTCAATTTTCATCATATAGAAAATATATGATATAGTCATCCGATTCCAACCAAAGTCAGTATATGTATGTATATTACTACCCTACACGTACTGTGTGAGTTTCATTGCGATATCTAAAAAAACAACAATTATTTAGGGCAACAACACGGTTTTAAACTTGAATGATATGGCAGCTATATAGTTGTCCGATCCGCACCGGTCAAGATACATTATGTGGTACCATGCATAATACATACTGTGAAAATTTCGTTCAAATATCTTCAATACTTTTCGAGTTATAGAAATTGCGTTTTCGTTTTTCACGTTTTGCGGGGGCGGTGGGGGACGTGGCAAAAATCCAAAATAAACTGCTTGCAGCATAGACGGATGTCGTACATACCAAGTTTGGTGACTGTAGCTCTTAAGGTCTCCGAGATCTAGGTTTTCACACATTTTATTTGTCTTTCTCTCTAACTTTTTAGACCCTCTGAGGGGTATATTGGGTTTGTCAGAAGTATGTAACAGGCAGATGGAGGCGTGGCAGACCCCTTAAAGTATATATATTCATTATCAGCATCACAAGCCGAGTCGATATAGCCATGTCCGTCTGTATGTCTGTCCGTATGAACGAAAGGATCTCAGAGATGGTAAGAGCTACAAGTTCAAACTTGGTCACTATCGACCACATATTTAGTCAGTCAATACAAGTTTGTTTCCTCTTCGTACGTCGTAAAAAATATATGTTTTTGGCGAATATCTCGGTAACTATAACACCTAGGGTCACCAATTTTGGCATGCAGTTTGCTAATTGCAATATAAAGATGTTGCTATCCAAATTTTTTGGATGCCACGCTTCCTTTGCCCACCAAAAGCAGAATTTCTTTGTAACTTTGCAAGCGGCTGGCTCACTTATTTCTTGACGTATAGTTTTGTAACTTAGCGTATACTTGCAGACAAATAATATTAAACGATTGTGATCGGACTATAATTAAAAAAGTTTGCCATACAACGCAAACCGTTACTTTTAAGCAAGGCATAGCCACGTGCATTGCACTGAGCTGTGCACACAAGCAACGAAAACGAAAAACGTGTGAGCGAGATAGACATACAAATATGTGTGCATGTTAAGTTCTTGCAGCAGCTACTCCAATTTGAACTCATATAATTGGAAACGAAGCTCAGAGGGTATTACCCGGTCGGCATGCCCGACTGACATTTTCTTTCTTGTTTAATTTAGCATTTACTTGCAGACAAATAATATCAAACGATTGTGAAAATTTCGTTAAAATCGGACTATAATTAAAAAAGTTTGTCATACGAACTTAAATTTTTATCGCAATAGCAGTGCACTGCTTTCGTTTACGCTGCAGTGCTTACAAGCAGTGCACAAGCAGTGCTTGTGTATTAAAAACTTACTCAGTGCACTATTTGTGTGTATAAAATTTACGCAGTGCACTGTTTGTAAGCAGTCCAAAATGAACTCATATAATTGGAAACGAAGCTCAGAGGGTATTACACGGTCGGCATGCCCGACTGACATTTTCTTTCTTGTTTTGTCTGTTTTGCTATCCAAACCAATCCGATATTTTGGCGTAAATTCAAAATTAATGTTGGTCGGAATCTCAAAATATTTTTTATTTTCTGATTTTAAGCACTCGGGATAAGATCAAAATAATTTTTTAAAAATTTGGGGAGTACCCTTAACATTTGAAGCTCATTTCAAAAACATCAGCTGTTTTACAGCAGCTCTGTGAATGTAAAAAGTGTTGGAAATTTTACTAAACTTTTAATGCGATTAGTGCTTATTGTGCAAGTAACAGAAAAAAGTAAATTAATGGATAACGAAAGCAAAGGTATTTAAAATTAGTTGTTATTAGTATTTTTTAGTCTTTATGTCTCATTGTGTACCTGTCCAACGTATTGTTCATGTGTATTTTTAACTCAAAGCTAACAAATTTGTTTGTTTTCTGGGGAATAATACTTTAGAGTCCCGCAGACTTACAGAATTAACAGAACATTGTAGAATCAGTTGATGTTAACATATTTTGCCCCATTTGCGATTAAATTGACATGTTGCAATTGTGTACGAGTTTCGGCTCGCCGAGCTGCTCGACGTTTGAGGCAGCAACAACCGTAAAGTAGACGCCGTAATTTCATATACATACATACCCTCACTATATGCCCTTTAGCCCATTCATGGCGGTTGTTTGAAAAATAAATGAAATCTGTAAGTCGTGATGGAGCAGCTCAAATCGAACCGGGCCTTTACTGCCCACATGCCCACTTTGTCGTGAACCTCGTTAGCCAACTTTGGGTCAGAAATTTTGGGATCTTATATATTTTTTCCCACAATATACCGTTCATTCGATTTCGTAAGGGTTTTTTGAGCACGTTTTTCCTTATTTTTCAAATTATTTTTGTGTTTAAGGACTCTAATGTATGCTGGACCCTAGAGGCACCTAAACTGACAATTTTTACAACTTTGGACCCACTCCCTTCTTCTTTAAAATGTAGGATTAGCTATTATTGATGTGCGTCAATATTTCATGGAATAACTGTGTCGGAGAAGTCAATCCGAATTCCATGATGGTCAAAAAGTGGTCTGATATATTGTCCAAAAACAAACAAAACCATTTAAAACAAAAGTTTACCTCAAACAGGATGTTTTGCTTACTTAGCCACTGTACATACATATTGTTGAAAATCTGAATAATAATATTAACAAAAACCTTTGTAAGAATATTTGTAATAAAGCTAATACACAATTGGACTAAATAATAAGCTAGAAGAAGACAATAAAAAAATTTGGGTGATAAAAGGCATGTTTGGTAAGTGAAATTTATAAATTTAAAATAAATTTCAGCAATTGACCAAAACGATAAAATTCGAAATTATATTTAAGTCCAATTAACATGTAAAAATTTCAAGTCTTTTGCTTTATAAATAAAATAAATTGAGATTTCCATTGCACAGCAGAAATCGTATGGGAGGGAAAGGGGAGGTGAAGGCGTGGTCCGATTAACAAAGTTGATATTTTATATTAAGTGAGTTAAGTTATTAAGTGTATAAATATCTAGTTAAGAGATTTGTTATATGATTTGATTAAAAACAATTTTTAACTTGTGAAATCAGTATACATTGAAAATATATCTGGGTAATTGCTGAAAGCGCTTATGGTATGATACAATTGTAATACTTGTACAGTCAGACTTTAGTTTTATCAGTAGGTAGAGGTGCGTAAACAAGCAAGGCAACACTGCGTTCATTGGCGCTGAAATTGCACACAATCTAGAAAACTAAAAGCTCATTTGAAGCTACTTCCGCTGCCAAATGAAAATGCATTTCCTGGTTGGAAAATCGTTTAAGCCGCCGCCATTATAGACTGGGGCCCAGCAGCCTCTGCGTTCACCCAGTTGCTCACCCATTGATCCGCATCTCATGATGTCTTTGACATTTTTATGTAAATTATAGTGACATTTGAAAATGATTTACTGTCATTATAAGAGTCGAAGCTTAAAGCCTTTCCCCTGCTTCGAATGTCCTCCACTGTGGAATGCCCTCCTTGCTGCAGTCGTATTTCCGTCATTGACACAGGTCACCGAATGTTACATCCAATACCTCGTTAGCACACGCACTGCAATCTGACACAATCACATCCCCTACTAAGCAAGAGATGTAGATGGCGAAAGAATCATAGGCACAGACAATGGCAACGAAATGCGTTCCCTTGCCGGGTCGAGCTAAAGGTCAAATAAGCCAAGTAAAAACACTTTGGTTAAAAGTGGTCGACTTCAAGATACCATGTGTTTAATCGTTTAAAATTAAATTTTTATTTTCTCGATTTATATGGGTATGAATGCGTTCCATTGCCCGTACAAGAAAGTTGAATATACCTATCCTGTTGTTTAATAAAGTAGCTCGAAATTTTATCTCTTTATTAATTTTTATTTATTTATTTCTCAATGCATTATATAAAAATATATTTAGAATTATATTTCGTACATTTCAATATGCGATGCATTACCACAGAGCTTAAATTGTTACTAAAAATTCAAAAAAATTTTATTAAATTTTCAGCAAGCCTAAATGAAAAGGGAATGCTTAAGTTCTCTTAATTGTTCCAATATGAAGGGTGCAGAGTAGCAACAGTCAGCAGTATAAAAATGAGATGTGGTGGTGCAACGGGCTTGGCGCCTGCTGCCCAAACGAACACAAGCCAATCCTTGAGGCCTGGCATTTAGCCATTTAGAGTGAGAAATAGACCATTAAAACAGACAGCTACACATGCTGACAAATGCAACTTGTGTTGAGTGCCTGGCTATGGTGAGCTGCTTGTGTGCATGGATGTTAATTTGCAGTGAACCAAGAATTAGCCACAACAAGACTACTACACGTTGTGACTTCTGTTCTTTCCATGGTGTTTACATTGGAACACTCGTAAAATGGTCCTTTGAATTCTTATGCGATTCTATTCACATACAAATTTACTTCGCTTTTTGCTGTGACGTATAAGTATATTAAGGACACAAGCGTTAGAACATAATAGTAGGAGTATGATGCTTAAACTCTTAGAACCTGTGTCTTTTCTCGTATTAATTCTAATTGTGGTGATCTAATTGTTGATGGCAGGCATGTGTCTGCTTAAAGTAAAACTATCTAATGAACAATAGACGCAGTCTGCATCCGGTAAGTTTGCATTTTGACATCACTGGCGCTCGGCCATTGACCGGGGCATTTGTCCCTGGGTAACAGTACGGTTTTAAAATGTGTGTATAAATTACATGTGTGTGCCAATCCATATATAGAGCCAGTTAAGATCTTTGTGGTTTCTAGCACGCTTTTCTATTTTCAATGAAAGGTACAGTCGATTTTACCTGGCCGTATAATACCTTCTGCCTCTCACTTCCGATTAAATTAATTCAATTTGGAATCCAGGTATCGCAACGTATAAGCAGCGTCATTCAATAATTTCTTTAAAATAAACGTATCATATAGTGCGATGAAAGTTAATAGAGGAGATAAATGTCAATATTTCTCCATTACTTGTTTTTTCTTCCTCGCCATAGTATTTTTTGACGAGATTGTTAAACAGCTGTGCAATATAATTGGTTTGGAATTTCTCAATTAACACTTACCAAAAATAAAAATGGAATGTTATAGTAGCTACGCCAAAGATTGGAAATCCTTGCAGAGCTCTGTATAGGGTTACAGCAAACGTTGTCATACTAATATACATTGTATTATATTATTGTAAAAATTTTGTTGGGTTCACCAAAAAAAAAAAAAAAACAAAAACAGTGTCGTACTTTCATATTTTAAATTTGTTTGTGATTACTTATTATTTATAACCGATTCTTCCCATGGAAGCTATATAATATAGTAGTCCAAATTGGATGAAATTTGGTTAGCATATGTGGAATAATTGCAAATTCATATTATGTGAATTAGGTTTGTATCACTCAATAGACAGAATAGATTTTTGTACTAAGCATTTTCAGCCGGTTGTACCTATGTTATGGCAGCTAATTAAAAAAAGTTTGTCATACAACGCAAATCGTTACTTAAATTTGAACTCATATAATTGGAAACAAAGCTCAGAGGGTATTACACGGTCGGCATGCCCGACTGACATTTTCTTTCTTGTTAAATCTGATAAATTGGCTGAGTAATAAGAGATTTAGGTTGAATAGTCATTATTAAATAAACGCTTATTTGTATTATTTTGAAGAATAAAAAGTATATCAAAAGTGTTGGGCAAAATGTATTTAGGTAGAGATATGAAACACTTTCTTGTTGACAAACAATTTTTTTCCACATTTGGATGAAGTTTGGTCGATACCAACACCATTAGTAAATGCATTTATTTTATTTATTTAGTGCAAATGTACATGTACATATGTGCAAATATATGAATGGCAACAAATAAACAAATAGCAAGAGCAATGACAGACAACGGGAGACTGCAAAACCAAAACTCCTATCAAGGGCAGCGCCCAGAAACCATTCGTCCCTTGGTGTACACGTTTCCGGTTGCACTCAGTGGCAACGTTTTCTGTGAAAATTGGTCAACTAAATTATGCACCATCAGTTGCACCAAAAGCCAAGCTGTCAGTTATATCCCTTGTCACCCAGTCCTTCGGTCGTTCGTGCAATGCAACAGCGACAAAAATACAACAGCATGTAAAAGTTACACTCTATATAAATTTCAAACACACAAGTATGAACAAGTTGAGTCGGTTTACCCAACTGTAGTATACCCCGTGCCTCGTGACGCTATGCGTATATTCAATATATTTGATATACATTATTGCGACAAAAGAGATTACCTATAGGCAAGACATGTAATACATGTAAATTAGCCGACCGTGTCTAATGCTTGGAACGGATATATCCTGACAGAGTGCATTATAGCTTTTCTATTGATTATTTAAAAAAAAAAAAAACAAATAGTTATCTATTTTAATAAAGTAATATTTTACTTTTGTGTGATATCAATCAACATACCATATATGTCTGTAATACCGGTTGCTTAGGTATCCAAAATTATCGTTTGGGAATCTGTGTCGTCTATGTCGCCCTTATTCAAAAAGGTTTGACAGAAACAAAAAAATATACAAAATATGTAACGGTTTAATCATTTACTATTCAACTTTTATGTTAAATTCTGTTTTGAAGGCTTTTTTTCGTTTAGGGTCAAGAAAAAAAAAAAACATTTTTAAACACGAACTAACACGACAAATGATAAGAGAGTTAGAAACTGCCACGGGTTATAAAAAGGTCGTGTAAACTCAACTGTTGTTCCCTTTCAGGTTTTTATTTTGCTTTCGCTGTTGTTTTTCGGGTCATCTGCACTTGACATATTTACTCGCTATGGCCATTTGTATATCGTCTCTACTGATGGCAGTCTTATAGTAGACAGCACCCATGTAAATAGGTGTGATGTGTCCCATATGTGGCTTACTGCGCCTTATAACGGAAATACAGTAACTAAGCTAAAAATATAAATTACTTCCTAGAATCATCACGTGGCTTAGCTGCTGCTGTGTAAAATAATTTGATTTACGCTTTTACCAACTTGCAAAGTATACTTGTAGCTTTGCTTGCGAGTAAGGTCGGAATATGTATGTACTTGTGTACACTTTGTGCTCCTTAAACTAACATTTTAAATGCCACGCTCACAAATAGGAAAATAGCAAGAATACTACTACCCCCGTTAAGTGTATATTAGGCTTTTTAAAAGTATGTAACCGGAGACAAGGCAAATGCCAATATCTCAAAACTACTTGACTGATTCGAAAACTATATACGCATATTAAAGATACCGTTCAAATAAGATGGCACCCATTGCGATTGAACCAGACGATCCCCATGTTGACAGTTACGAAAATATGTCGCAGCTCGTAGCCCGTTCGTCAGCACACTACACTGCGCTTGCCTATTTTTTACATCCACAATGATATTTTTGGTGAATATCCTAGTAATTTTGCCACTTGTGGATACCAGGTACGACATGCACTTTAAAGCATGTATAAGAGCGACCCAGAAGGAAATTTGGCTTGAAAAGTGTATAAATTAGATGCAAAGAAACTTACACTTCTGGACTACTTGTCTATTAAATGTCTCATTCGCTTTTAAATTAGCTTGGCCACGATTTTCGGTTTCAACTCTTCGACGAGTGTTTCCTTGAAAACCTCCTAGGTTCTCTTGCATACTTCGTAGGCAGATTTTCTGCTTTAAATATTCAGGTTGGAAATCAAGTTGGATTATTGGTTTTATATCCCCCAATTGGACAATCCAGTATAGAGATATTGATGATTTACATAAGTGACTTAAGTAAAGAGATGCAGGATGAATTTAATTAGTAGGAATGGTTACAACCAAACGGAACGATCATAAGAGACTACGAACTTCTTCTAACGCAATTTGCTATGTTTTAAGAACCAAAATTAATCACCGTTTTGCGGCGTAAATATGCAATATGTTTGTAAATATGCAATATGTAAGTATTACATCCAGTGACCTACATACCATAATCCTTTCTTTTTTCAGTCATATTAAAATGGAGAATCCAGTTAGTCCCACTGTGTCCCTATTTGGGGGCAAATGTGTTTGATTTTTTTAAACGCGTGTTTGTTTTTTTACTTTCTGCTCGAAAAATTTATGTTTTTTGATAAAAATTCAGGAATTTATAAAGATGGTATTTATTTGGTTTAAAAACCCTTTATGGTTTGAACCACCTAGTATGCATGGTTTAGCAAAACAAAACGCTTAAAACAAAACATTTTAGATTTTATGTTTGTAAAAACTACTATAAACACTGATACCGGTGTCCGATTTCTACCAAAGTTGGTACCTTGTATTGGGTTGGCCAAAAAGTCACTGTTTACACAATTTCGGAAATAATAAAAAAAATAGTCAGAAAAAATTAAGAAAATGCTAATAATCGACAAAAAAAAAAATTTAATTAGATAGTCACAACCCATTCAAAGTCATTGTCAACGCCGCCTGTATAAAAAATCCGCAACAACTTCTTGGGCAACTCAATAGTCTTTTTAATGAAAAACTGAACTATAAAATATATGTATTATATTGTAATTTCTTTGAGCCAATTGTATAATCACGTATACCATCCTTATTAATCTTAAAAACATTAAAAGCTTGAAGTTTTTGTCATACATTCTCGTTTATTGTCGGTTCACTCGACTGTAGCCTTTTCAAATCGGGAGCTTCTGCATGTCGTCAATATTTAAAGATCGTTGCTAGAGGGGGTCTTAGTAGAAGTATTTTAAACCGATTACTTCTATGCCAGCTATATGATATAGTAGTCCGATCTGGATGAAATTTGGCAACCATATAGGGAATGACAGCAACTCGGTCAATAGACAAAACAAATAATCGTACTAAATATTTTAAGCCGATTGTTCCTATGGCAGCTTTATGATAATGATCCGATCAGATTGAAGTTTGGTTTGCGATTTGGTTCCGATTGTTCAAAAAAAAAAATTTTTTTAACCGATTGTTCCTACGGCAGCTACATGATATAGTAATAAGGGTATATATGCCTGCAGAGAGAATACCCATGTGTACCAAATTTCATCAATATAGCTTTAAAACTCAGAGACTAGTTTGCTTAGAAACAGACGAACAAACGGACCTGGTTATATCGACTCGACTGTTGATGCTTATCAAGAATATACATACATATATACTTCGCTACTTGACACGCTCATGTACTAATTAATGTCTCTCTCGCTCGGCCACATGCTTTGACATTTCTTTTGAAAATATAAATAAATACACAATAAACTAGTAGTGGAAGGGGGTGAATTTCGTGGTCAAAGGTCAAATAGTCTTAGTATGAAAAAATGTATTGTTTCTTAAGATATCGCAACCAAACTCAGTGTTTATCATATAGATAAATATGTCCACCGATTTTGGTTAAGATCGGACCACTATATCATATAGCTGCCATATGATATAATAGTTGCAAGACAACTCTGACAAATAATGTTATGCTTCTGGCATTTACTTGCACAATTTCAATAACCTACATATATTGAAATTGAAATTCTATTAAGCCGGTTGTTTCGTTTCTTTTTTTGCAGCGATAAACATATGTATGTACATAGTTCAATTCAGCTGTTTTCCTTATTAATAGAACAATAACAGCAACAACTCAACAGCGATGCTAAATAACAGAATTCTGTTCAGCACATTGAGAAATTACTAGAAAATAATATACTATTTTGTTTATTTTAAAAGTCATACCTAATATTTGTTCTATAATATCTATCTATGTAACACAGTTATACCAAACAAATATCGTATCATTATTTGTATATCGCATTGAACATAATGTTGCTACATAATATATAACAATGTAATATCGATGTATCGAAAACGATACTTGATACTTTTTGTTAAAGTAGCAACATGTGCTATCAAAATATTAAGTGTCGATGCTCGCTAATATCTTTGACATTTTTTTACGTTACATTCAAAAAATATGTACGTTGAATATTTTTAAGTGATCGATTTGCGGTAGCATTGATTGGCGATACCAAGGAGGACGAGTATCCTATCTATCTATGTCATTGCAGTAATGAACTTAAACAGGTCGCAAACTAATTTTGGGTGGGCAGCAGCTTGCTAATTTTGCAATGTTGCCATTGAAGCTCTTAATAGAACTTTAAAGGACATAACGGTTGGCATACATTTTTATTAGCTGTTGAACTTTGCCAAAACGATGGAATAAAAACGTGTGGATATTTCCCCCAAACATTGTAATATGTTTGGGAATTTTTATAACCACTTTCGAAGAGCTTATTTCCAAAATATTTCTAGATGTTTTAAATATATGTAACAAGTCAATAGATTGATATCTGTGCGCGCTATATTAACAGCAAAAAGCGATGCAGCAAACTTTGTAATCTAGATTACAAATAAAATGATCTTCATAAGACAAACACTAAGCATTGAGCAATGATAAATTCACATCAGTACACATAATTGTTGTATTGATCAGGACTTTCTTTGCGTTGTCAGTTGTGAAATATTCATATCAACTACAAAATAAAAAAAAATTTAAGAATGAGGAATATAATTTGCAATATTGGCTATCCATTAAAAAAAATATATTTTTTTTAAGTAAATGTACATTTTTTCAATCATTCTTAATTTTTACAAACTCTAACGCAAGCGAAGCTGCGGGTATATTGCTAGTGTCTTATAAACATAGAAACTTAAAACAATAAATAAATATATCTAAGCAAAACGGCGGTGTATTAAAATTGTCAGCATGCAATATGTTTATATAATATCAAGTTACCTACATGCATAATATTGGAAAAGATGCAAGTTAAGATATTCTCACACTTTCCCTATTTGTAAGAGAATAGGCGTGACATTTTTCATTGTTCTGCATTTGAATGCTAATAACACAGCTTTTTAAAAGTTTTTCATATAAAAACTTGATATACATTTTCAACTACACCACCCAACACGCTTGGCAGGGGTAGATGCGTATTTTTTATTAGAACTCAGTAGTAAAATAGTAATGAATGATTTTTTTGACCCTGAGCTCTTTGAAAAAGAGCAAAAGGGACTAAAGAATTCGTGCGAAAAGTTGTCTGTCTGTCTGTCTGTATGATCGCCTCTTTCTCAGAAAGTATAATAGCTAGAGATTCCATTCTTTTTGCAGGAGCGTCGTTGCTCTGTTACGCAGATCAAGTTTACTTTCAAATTTGGATGCCACGCCCCCTTTGCCCACAATTAGAGAAACAGTGGGACTATCTCGATTTTTGACTTCCTTAATATGATTATTAGAAAGCCCAAAATTGGTATGCATGATATTGGATACCATATAAACATATTCCGCTTAAAAAATTTTGGATACCACGCCCCCTTTGCCCACAAATTGCTAACAAAATGCTGTATAGTTAACATTTTGTAGACGAATTATATAATTCGAAAAGAAAGTTTATCGCTTATTTAAATTTTAAAGAGATTTTTGAAAAACATTTTTTTCCATCACTAATAGATTATTTTGGAGAATCTTTTTGCATTCAAACATTTTTTGATTTTGCCCGGGGGAAAAAGTTTAAAAAGTAGACCTTTGCAAGAATTTAAAATTTTCCACGAGTACTCAATTGGTTAAGAAAAATTTTGTGTTATTAAAACGGAATTGAAGTGACCTATCCATTGATACCAAACTTCTTTTGCGAAAGTTTAAATTTTAAGTAGATTTAACTTTAAGTGTTGTGTAAATACTTTTGACCACCTGTGTATGTCGAGTTGAATGTTTTTGAGATTTCGCAACCAAAATTTTAGAATGTGAGTTTGATATGAAGATATATATGTCCACCGATTTTGGTTAAGATCCGATCTCTATATCATATAGCTGCCATTCGATATAATCGTTGCAAAACAATACTTAATATTAAAATTTTATTTATTTAACAATACTGACAAATAATGTTATGCTTGTGGCATTTACTTCGATATCTAATGCAAGATCTACGTGGTTAATCGAAGGTTGAAGTATCGATATAACGTTATTTGATCATTTTTGTTGAAGTAGTAATATATGTTATCAAAAGTATCGATACTCGCTAATATCATTGACACTTAATTTACGTTACGTTCTAAAAGTTTGTCCGTTGAATATCTTTAAGCGATCATTTTGCAGTAGCATCGATAAGCGATACCAAGGAGGACGAGTATCCTATCATTGCAGTAATGAACTTAAACAGGTCGCAAACTAATTTTGGTGGGCTGCAGCTTACCAATTTTACATTGTTGTCTATGAAGCTCTTAATAAAACTTTACAGGACATAGGTAGCATTATTGCGGGACATTACAGTTTTATTAGCTTGTGAAATTCGACAAACCCTCCCAGTAGAGCCCGTGGAAAAATACAAAGTTTTTCATACTTAGACTATTTGACCTATGACTACCAAATTCACCCCCTTTCCTTTAAAATTACACAAAAAGTTATGAAAATTACGTAATGTGCAAATTCTATGCATGTAGTTCTTGCAATTTGACGAGGGCGGTGATCACTCTGTCAGTCAGTCACTTTGGACAAAGAGTATTATATATATAGATATACAATGCTTCACGTTTGTTTGTAATTTAACCACACAAAATTTAATTGGGACAAAATGTTAATTGAGTTAAAAACAATACTATTGTTAGTATCGAATATTTGCTCTCAAAATATTGAAGAGTGCCAATATCGACAGTTTAAATAACAACTTTTTCATACAAATAAAGAGATACTTCATTTCCTTTTAGGTCTCGTTTGCATATTTTTGATTCATTATTATTAAGCTTTTTCTGAAATGTTGCTCACATTTCGTGTTTTTGTCACCATTTTATCAGTTTTCCAATCCTTTCTTGTCGTAGATACATTTACGATCTAATTGTTGTGTATGCTGCATTGCATTTTATAATCATCTTATATTTCAGTTTTTTGTTTTTATAAAAACTTCATAATTTACATACCAAATCGATGCTGTTTCTTGCCAGGTGTTTCAGTTTTGTTCATGATGTGTGCAGTCTTTAACTTTACTGAGGCGGCAGTTTGATCAAATGGGGATGTGCGTGAGCGTGCATTCTCGACTGACAGCTTAATTGACGCTGCTCTTAAAAAAACTAGTAGGAACGGTTTCAGTCGGGAGAGCCGACTGTAACATACTGCAGCGCATTCTAGAGCAAAATAAAGTACTCAATGTTAGATGTCTTTTAAACTAATAAGCTTAACATATTAAACACCTATTTGTGAGAAAAGGTACCGTAATTCCAACAGAAAAAAAATGTAGTACACTTTTGAATTTTCAACATATAGAAAATATATGATATAGCCATCCGATTCCAATCAAAATCGGTCAGTATATGTATATTATTATATTAGTTTCATTGCAATATATTAAAATCAACAATGAATTAATGCAAAAACACATTTTTAAACTTTTATGATATGGCGGCTATATCTTCAATACTTTTCGAGTTATAGGAATTGCGAAATCGTTTTTCACTATATGCGGGGACGGTGGGGGGCGTGGCAAAAATCCAAAATAAACTTGTACTGCTTGCAGCATAGACGGATATACATACCAACTTTGGTGTCTGTAGCTCTTATAGTCTCCGAGATCTAGGTTTTCAGACGGACAGACGGACATAGCTATATCGACTCGGCTGTTGATGCTGATCATGAATATATATACTTTATGGGGTCTGCCAGACTTCCTTCTGCTTGTTACCCACAAAGCGCTTCGAACAAACCCATTATACTACTACGTACTCCGTACGCTGTAGTATAAAAAACACATCTAAGCGAAGTCACGGATATTTCCTAATCTGCTTAAAGCTAACCGACCCAACGCTCAGTTCACTAAATTGACGGCATAGTCACACCACATTTGACATTACTTATATTCTTCACACTCATACGTTTAACACATGGGCCGTTCAACAGCTTTTTTAATTCATTTATTAAAAACATAAATTTATGTTAAAACAAAATCAAGTACTCAATGTGAGATGTCTTATAAACTAATAAGCTTAACATATTAATCACCTGTTTATGAGAAAAGGCGCGATATTCCCAACTTTTAAATATTTTTAAATACGATGATGTAATTGACCGATCCGAACTAAAGTTGGTCAGAAAATGTAAAAAAATGTTTTGTACCTACTGTGTAAGATTGGTTTGGATACCTCAACAGCCTCAACTTAATGTATAGTTTCGTATATTTCGTATATTTCGAGACAAACACGATCGGATGATAACCAAGAAAGCTAACATACACACAAGCTGTGCATTGCAATGCGCAGACACAGTCGCGGTAACGAAAAACGTTGTTAGAGCGAGACAAACACAAACACTTATACATGTTAAGTTCTTGCAGCGGTTACTCCAATTTGAACTCATATAACTGGGAATGAAAGTCAGAGGGTATTACACGGTCTTTCTTGTTGTTTGTTGATGTCACACCCTATTCGCTGACAAAAAGCAATAAACTGGACAAATCTCTGACAAAAATACATGCTTTTGACGAATTTATCAGTAACAACGGAACCTCATTGTATTCCATACTAACAACAACAACAATTGCGCACCATAGGCCGATCAGTGTTTCAAAATTTTTCCAGCACAAGTGGCTAAGTCGAGGTCAAAGGTCCTTATAAAGTATATATATTTTTGATCAGCATCAACAGTCTAGTTGATATAGCCATGTCCGCCTGTACGTTAGTCTGTATGAAAACCTTGATTTCGAAGACTATAGGCGCTACAGCCACCAAACTTGGTACGTCTATGTTGCACGCAGTACAAGTTTATTTTCGATGTTCGCCAAGCCCCTCACTGCCCCCGCAAATCGTGAAATATTGAAGATATCTGAAAAAAACTCACACAGTGTACGCATGGCGCCACTTAATGTATCCTGACCGACTTTGGTTTGGATCGGACAAGTATATAGCCGCCAAGTTAAACAAGAAAGAAAATGTCAGTCGGGCATGCCGACCGTGTAATACCCTCTGAGCTTCGTTTCCAATTATGAGTTCATTTTGGACTGCTTACAAGCAGTGCACTGCGTAAATTTTATACTCACAAGCAGTGCACTGAGTAAGTTTTTAATACACAAGCACTGCTTGTGCACTGCTTGTCAACACTGCAGCGTAAACGAAAGCAGTGCACTGCTATTGCGATAAAAATATAATTTTGTATGACAAACTTTTTTAATTATAGTCCGATTTTAATGAAATTTTCACAATTGTTTGATATTATTTGTCTGCAACTAAATGCTAAGTTACAAAACTATACGTTAGGAAATAAGTGAGCCAGCCGCTTGCAAAGTTACAAAGTCTGTCTGTCCGATTGAACGAAAGGATCTCAGAGATGGTAAGAGTTACAAGTTCAAACTTGGTCAGTATCGACCACATATTTATTCAGTCAATACAAGTTTGTTTCCTTTTTTTGATGCCACGCCCTATTCGCCCACAATAAGCGAAAAACCAGACATACCTCGGAAAAAATACATGTTTTTGGCGAATATCTCGGTAACTATGACACTTAGGGTCACCAATTTTGGTGACCCAGGTTCATATTTGCAATACAAAGACAATGCCATCAAAATTTTTTGGATGCCACGCCTCCTTCGCCCACCAAACTTTGTAACTTTGCAAGCGGCTGGCTCACTTATTTCCTAACGTATAGTTTTGTAACTTAGCATTTAGTTGCAGACAAATAATATCAAACAATTGTGAAAATTTCATTAAAATCGGACTATAATTAAAAAAGTTTGTCATACAAACTTATATTTTTATCGCAATAGCAGTGTACTGCTTTCGTTTACGCAGTGTTTACAAGCAGTGCACAAGCAGTGCTTGTGTATTAAAAACTTACTCAGTGCACTGCTTGTGTGTATAAAATTTACGCAATGCACTGGTTGTAAACAGTCCAAAATGAACTCATATAATTGGAAACGAAGCTCAGAGGGTATCACACGGTCGGCATGCCCGACTGACATTTTCTTTCTTGTTTTATTTATGTTTCAAGTGTTTTGGCTACAATAACCAATTGAAATTTGAATGTTTTTTGAAGTCCGGGTCACAAACAAACAAACGTGTTTTTTTTTTCTCGTTTTCAAAATGGCGTTGACAACCTAAATTTTCCAAAATCCCAAATTGGATGGTCCGATCTAGACAAATGAGGTATCATTCGACGTGTATTCATAAGCTCCAACTAACAGCAGACAAAGAATGGAAGTTTTTGCCCCAACCAATACACCCCACGCAATAATGTGAATTTAATCAAGAAAGAAAATTTAAGTCGGGCATGCCCACCGTGTGATACCCTCTAAGTTTTATTTCCAATTATATGAGTTCAAATTGGAGTAGTTGCTGAAGAACTTAACATGCACACATATTTGTATGTCTATCTCGATCGCACAATTTTTTTCGTTCTTTCGTTTTATATCGTTTTTGTTGCTTGAGTGGCGTTGCCGTTGTTGCAGTGCTCAGTGCAATGCACGTGGCTGTGCATCGCACAGCTTTAATGTTTGGTATCTTTCTTGATATCTTGGTATCTTTCTAGATTTTTATGTAATTTTAAGGATCGTTTGATATTATTTGTCTCCAAGTATTGACTAAGTTACAACAGCATACGTTAAGAAGTACGTGATCCAGAAGTTGTACCTTGTTTGGGCGAAGGAGGCGTGGCATCCAAAAAATTTTGATGGCATTGTCTTTATATTGAATCTGGCAACCTGCATGCCAAAAACAAACTTGTACTGAGTGACTTAAAATGTGATCGATATTGACAAACTTTGAACTTGTACCTCTTACTATCTCTGAGTCTTTCGTTCTTACGGGCAGGCAGACAGACGGGCATGGCTAAATCAATGGGGAAAAAATAGAGGAGCACTATTATACTTTTCTTTGTTCGTGTCTTATTTGGATTTGTTGGTCAAGAATGTTAGACCAAGGTGGGTTTGCCCACGGTGCATCAATGCCTAACAATTACAGAAGAATTTGTTTCTCATACATACATATGCAAATATTTTATCGTATAATTTTACATACGCAACGTGGCTGCGGATATTCCCATACATAGTTTATAGGATCAGAAATTCACTTTACCATCTTCAGTGGTCACGGAGCATAATTATGGTTACACCAATAGCTTTAGGTAATTATGCGCATAAATTTAAAAACACAACATACATACATGAAAATTATACATTTTGAATGAAGACTGAAAAGTGAGTGCAAATAAGCAAATATCACACGGAAGAAAAACTTACATCCGCCTTTTATTTCTCTCTCAAGTTTACACTATTAGCCCAGTTCTCAATAGCACCAAAAGCTAATGCTTTTGTCAAAATTCTGAATGAGCAAGAAGGAAAATTTCTGTCGGGCATGCCGACCGTGTAAAACCCTCTGAGTTTCGTTTCCAATTATATGAGTTCAAATTGGAGTAACTGCAGCAAGAATTTAATATGTACACATATTTGTATGTCTGTCTCGCTCTCACAAGGTTTTTTTTTTCGCTGCTTGTGTGACTCTGTGTAGCGCTGTAGCAGAGCTCGTGCACGAGACTGTCCGTTGCTCATCTTTATTGTATGTTATCCTTCTTGATTACAGTCCGATTTTGATGCCATTTTCAGGATCGTTTTATATTTGTTATATTATTTTTCTCCAATTATACGATAAGTTACAAAACTGTACGTAAAGATATTAGTGAGCCGGAGGCGTGCGAAGTTTTAACGAAATTGTGTTTTTGTTGAATGAAGGAGGCGTGGCATCCAAAAAATGTTGATAGCATTATCTTTACATTGCATCTACCAACCGGCATGCCAAAATTGGTTTCCCCAAATGTAGTAGTATTTTTACCAAGGAATGTCTGGTTTTTCGCTTATTGTAGGCGAATGGGGCGTGGCATCAAAAAAAGAAAACAAACTTGTATTGACTGGCTAAATATGTGGTCGATACTGACCAAGTTTGTAACTTGTAGCTATTACCATCTCTGAGATCCTTTCGTTCATACGGACAGACGGATAGACGGACATGGCTATATCGACTCGGCTGTTGATGCTGATCAAAAATATATGTACTTTATGATGTCTGCCACGCCTTCTTTTGGCTGTTACATACTTTTAACACTCCCAAAATACCCCTCAGAGACTATAAGAGCTACAGCCACCAAACTTGGTATGCATATCCGTCTACGCTGCGTGTTTTTGCATTAATACATTGTTGTTTTTTAAGATATTGTAATGAAACTCACACAGTACGTGTAATATAGTAATATATATATACTGACCGATTTTGATTGGAATTGGATGACTATATCAAATATTTTTTATATGGTGAAAATTAAGAATTGTACTACATTTTTCTTTCTATCTTACTTTTTTGTTTTTAAAGATATCTGAACGAAACTTACTAAGTATGTGTATGGGGGTATTATTAGAACACTGACCAACTTTGGATCGGATCGGACAACTATATAGCCGCCATATGACCAAACAATAAAAACTTACTGAGTATGTGTATGGGGGTATTATCAAAACACTGACCAATTTTGGTTCGATTCAGACACCAATAAAGCCGCCATATTGCCAAACATTAAAAAAATGTTTTTTTTTTAATTATTTCTCCGTTTTAAAAGATATTGCAATGAATCGGATGACTATATCATATACATATTTTCTATATAATGAAAGTTAAAAAAAATGTTTAAATTTATATTTATCAACAAATTTTTTAAGCGCCAGAAGACAATTGTCTATGTAATTTTGCGCATTCATAGCCAATCCTTTCTTAAAAAACACAGGATCACTGATACCACGCTCCTTTTCAGGAAACTTTGTTTTTGTAATTTCAGTGACATTTTTAGGTGAATGAGTATTGGGAAGCTTAAAGTAATATTTTGGAGTCCATTCATGCCCTTCCACTGTGATATATGTCTCATCATCCATTATGCAAACCTTTGAGCAGCTTGCAGAAAACAAATTTCTAGAAAGCGCACGCAGCCGAAATTTTATTTTTTTTCTTTGCACTTCTGTGACTTTAGGTACGGTTTTTTATAAAATTTCATAAATGCCATATCTTTTACATACTTTTTAACCGTTTTAACGCTCACTTTGTATTTTTGGCAAGTGCACGATATGATTTAGCTTTGCGACCCACAATGTCAGCCTTTAATTTGTCTCTAACTTGAGACGGCTGCAATGGACATTTTCTTCCGGACCCAGGGGCTCTATCCATTTTTTTTCCACTCTGAACATCAGAAATTAAATAAAAGTTTTCTTAAAACCCATAGCCGAAAAGTAATGAAAAATTTCATTTTTCGGCTGAAATGGGTTATTTGCGCTATATGCGCGAATCAATTTTCGACGCTCTTCTGTGTTCAGAGATATTTCAGCAACTACGAATTATCTAGAAAGCTAATTTTTGCTGCAATGCATGCTGGAATAGTACTATGTATTATCGTGCTTTTTGTTTTTCTCTGTCAGTTCTTTGAACTTTTTGAGAACATGTTCAATTTTGTTCGTATTTCATTCCGCATACCTTATAAGACATCTCACATTGAGTACTTGATTTTGTTCTAGAATACGCTGTAGTATATTACAGTCGGCTCCCTCGACTGTAGCCGTTCCTACTAGTTTAAAGGCATAAGCCTTTGTCCCAAAATTTTTAACACGTTTAAGGAGGCAATGCTCAACATACAGAATTTTGCAAAATGACTAAAACTCTGTCGAATCAAAAATAATTTTATATTCTTTGTGCTTTATACTTGGTTATTTTTGAGCCACCATGTAAATACTTAAGTTTTTGCGGTTGGTACGGATCTGAAATGTGCTACGACGAACTGTTAAGCCGTTATTCAATGCAGTGCAGTCAGTTGTTAAATTTCAAAAGACATATTCATTGTGTGCGCTAAAACTATGCGAGTAACGTGACTCATATTGAGAAACTTTATCCAGTTCAAGAAGCCAAATTCAAGGTTCTGCGGGTAGGTAGACATACAATCTGTAAAGAAACCAAGCCGAGTTTTAAAGACGCCATCGATCCGCTACCATCTGCGATCAGTAATTGACGCATGCGTCCCCAAAACGGCAACCAGAGAGAAGCCCGATACCCCAAGATGCAGCTTCATGAACGACTCAAGCTCTAGGTTTCCTGAACGAGCATGTAAGCGATCCTTTGCAAACGTCATTGTCATAGTATTCGTCACACTTTTCGCTTGCAGTCGAACCCTCAATTCGCTTGCGGTAACAACAGCACCACACAAAAACAAAAGCAAAAAAATATCTTGCAGTATATTATGATCGACTTAAGTTACAATAGTACAGCCTGATTAGTAAAAACCCAGTTTAAAACAAATATTTTACAGAACATAATTAATCTCAATACGAGTGTCTAAAAAAGATTTTAACCTTAGAACGAAAAGTAAATAATGTTTTTTATACTCTCTGAGGGGTATATTGGTTATGTCAAAAGTATGTAACAGGCAGAAGGAGGCGTGGTAGACCCCATAAAGTATATATATTCTTGATCAGCATCAACAGCCGAGTCGATATAGATATGTCCGTTTGTGCGTCTGTCCGTAGGAACAAACAGATCTCAGAGATGGTAAGAGCTACAACATCCGTTTTGGTCATTATCCACCACATATTTAGTCAATCAATACAAGAATATTTTTCTTTTCGATGCCACGCCCCATTCGCCCACAATAAGCGAAAAACCAGACATACCTCGGAAAAATACATGTTTTTAGCGAATATCTCAGTTATTATAAAACCTAGGGACATCAATTTTGGCATGCAGGTTGCTTTTTGCAATATAAAGACAATGCCATCAAAAATTTTTGGATGTCACGCCTCCTTCGCCCACCAAAAGCACAATTTCTTTGTAAATTTGCAAGCGGCTGGCTCACTTATTTCTTAACGTAAAGTTTTGTAACTTAGCATTTACTTGCAGACAAATAATATCAAACGATTGTGATTTCATTAAAATCAGACTATAATTAAAAAAGTTTCTCAAACAACGAAAATCGTTACATTCAAGTCGACGTGCTCGACTGTAACCGTTCCTACTAGTTAATTCTTGATTTATTTATTGGATCTTTTCTTTTAATGAGAAAACTTACAATAAGTTTGCAAATGTTATTAGTATACTTAAACTAATAGTCCACTGTTGGACTGTATTCTAAACGCCCGTCCCTAAAAAGTCATCGCTGGGTTGGAAAAACGTTGCGACGAAGGCGGGATCGTCTGCCCAATCTTTTAAGGGCTTTAACGAGGTGAGTAGGATGTGATGAATGCTTGTCGAGATATTGTTCCTTTTGCTCCATTATATTTCCTTGACTGGTAGAATATGTAAATCTCGGTGATGCTTCTCAAGATCTTGAACTATGCTCTCTGGATAATGTCAATGGTGCTTTTTCTAGCGTTCCCCCATAACTGAAAGCCGTAGGTTGATTGGTTTTAGAACGGATTTGTAGAGCAATACCTTGTAGTCCAGACAAGGTGAGGAGCGAGCATTTATCAGCCAATATAGGTTATTGGCTTTCAGATTAAGGTGTGTTTTTATAGCTTCAATGTGTCGCCACCATGTGAGTCTTCTATGCAGGAGTATTCCTAGGTTAGGATATATTGCGGTGCAGTATTTTCGGTGTTCGAACCCGCTACGAATTTCTGAAGTTACACGATTGGCATGTTCAATAGTTCCGTGCTTTTCACGAAAGCCAAAATGGTGTGATGGAATTGTGTTGTGAAGATTCAGGCAGAGATAAATGTGGAACAACAGACATTTCTCAAATAGCTTTAATAATGCACCATAACAGTCGTTTAGGTCTGTAAGATAAGGGAACTGTGTGGTCTTTCCCCAGCTTCGGTATCATTATTATAATTGATTTTTTCTATCTCTCTGGAAAGTGACCAAGTTTGATAATGGCATTAAAGAGCTGGGCGATAATACGAATGGCACAATAAGGAAGCTCAATGATCATCATTGGGTTTATTAGGTCACAACCTGGAGATTTTATCGGGTTCAATTTCTCGTTGATGACTTAAGCGATGATGCCGTCGGTAGTACGAACGCGTTTGTTGCAGGTCTAGGCTGAAACACTTTTTTTTAGCAACTGTGATTGCTCTTTCTTCATCGCTGCGAGCCCACACGCCTGTTTGGCATCTTATCGGCATCACTGTTACGGTCTGTGAGCTAAGAGTTGGGTGCGCTCTCTACAGTGAGTTTTTATACCCTCTGAGGGGTATATTGGGTTTGTCAGAAGTATGTAACAGGCAGAAGGAGGCGTTTCCGACCCCATAAAGTATATATATTCTTGATCAGCATCAACAGCCGAGTCGATATAGCCATGTCCGTCTGTCCGTCTATCCGTCTGTCTGTCTGTCTGTCTGTCTGTCTGTCTGTCCGTCTGTCCGTATGAACAAACAGATCTCAGAGATGGTAAGAGCTACAATATCCGTTTTAGTCAGTATCGATCACATATTTAGTCAGTCAATACAAGTTTGTTTCCTTTTTTTGATGCCACGCCCCATTCGCCCACAATAACCGAAAAACCAGACATACCTCGAAAAAAAATATATGCTTTTGGCAAATATCTCAGTTAATATAACACCTAGGGACTCCAATTTTGGCATGCAGGTTGCTATTTGCAATATAAATATAATGCCATCAAAATTTATTGGATGCCACGCCCCCTTCGCCCACAATTGCGTTAAAACTTTGAATGCCTCTGGCTCACTTATTTCTTAACGTATAGTTTTGTAACTTGGTGTATAATTTGAGACAAATATTATCAAGCAATCCAATTGCATCAAAATCGGACTATAAATAAAATCGTTACATTCAAGCAAGGCATAGCCACGTGCATTGCACTGAGCTGTGCACTCAAGCAACGAAAACGAAAAACGTTTGAGCGAGATAGACATACAAATATGTGTGCATGTTAAGTTCTTGCAGCAGCTACTCCAATTGGAACTCATATAATTGGAAACTAAGCTCAGAGGGTATTACACGGTCGGCATGCCCGACTGACATTTTCTTTCTTGTTTATTCTAGATGTTGATAGTTGCTCAATACAAGAGAGTTGAGCATGTTTTTCTTCCTGTTTTAACGCTTTGGTGAGTTTGTTCGTAGCGTCTTTTAACTTCTGCTTTGCCGAAGGAGATCTGTTGAAATGTCTTATGAAAATGTTTTAGAAAATAAGGATAATACTGCTTTAAGTCAATATGTATTTTATTTTTACAACTTAAATTTTATTAAACTAAAATAAATTTAAATTAAATTTATCTTTTACATATACATATGATTTCACACATGAAACTGGGCTAGTTTTCACTACAGGGTTCATGCATGGGCTTCATATGATTTGACATATGCCTTACTAAAGAAATCACGCACAATTTCCCTTCTCAATTCACGTCTGATATCAGACTCGTGAAAAGTTGTGACATGGCCATACAAAATTCCATTGGTCAAGAGCCTGTGCTAAATATTGTGGTTTCATGCATGGACCTTACCAATCGTGCCTGATTTCACGTCTGTTTCAGGTCTGACTCGAACTGAAGGGCTATGACACGGTCAGTTGCGTTCAGACGACGAGTGCGTGCGATCTTATTAAACAAAAGTCAAAACTAAAGCAAGAAAAGTGTCTTTTTATACCCTCTGAGGGGTATATTGGGTTTGTGAAATGTATGTAAAAGGCAGAAGACGGCGTGGCAGACTCCATATAGAATATATGAATATATAGTTTTGTAATTTATCGTATACTTGGATCCTGAAAATTGCATCAAAATCGGACTATAATTAAAAAAGTTGGTCATACATCGAAAATCGTTATTTTCAGGAAAGGCATAGCCACATGCATTGCACTGAGCTCTGCACATAGCCAACGAAAGCGAAAAACATTGTACAACATGTGTGCATGTTAAGTTCTTTCTGCAGCTACTCCAATCGGAACTCATATAATTGGAAACAAAGCTCAGAGGGTACTACACGGTCGGCATGCCCGACTGACATTTTTTTTTACTTAATACTTAAATTTTTTTTATTATAATTTATTTTCAATATAATTAAATTTGGTAGTAATTATGTGAGTGCGGAATTTTGATTGCCTGATATTTGCAATAAAATCTTCAGACGATGTTTTCTGAAATATTGAATTTTAGTCGACTAAGAAAATAAAGCTTTATTATTTAAAGGCTAAAACTAAAAGATGCACAAATACTTACGAGTTCGAAACTTACACCTACTGTTTTATAAATGTCAAGAAGATAGAATTACTATACTCAGTTAACAAAGCTGTCGTAGAAAATTTCGTTTTAAATTAACCTTTAGGCTGATTCTTACGATATTGTCTTGCATTGTTGAGCTAAGATTTTGATTACTAATTGAAGAATACTTGGACGTTAACTGTATAAATAGTTATGTCAAATTGGACTCTAAAAGTCAGATAAATTTAATGTGATTATAAAAAAGTCCTTAGTGCTTTAATTTAATTCTTTTTTATTTTGGCTGTAATTAAACAGTGTGAATAATTGATGTTTTTAAGATATCTTAACCAATATCGCAGATAATATATTTCAATTTGTCGTATACTCATTACAAACAAGAAAGAAAATGTCAGTCGGGCATGCCGACCGTGTAATACCCTCTGAGCTTCGTTTCCAATTATATGAGTTCAAATCGGAGTTGCTGTTCCAATAACTTAACATGCACACATATTTGTATGTCTGTCTCGCTCGCACGTTATTCGTTTTCGTTGCTTGTGTGCACAGCTCAGTGCAATGCACGTGGCTATGCCTTGCTTGAAAGTATCGATTTTCGTTGTAGGAAAAACTTTTTTATTTATAGTCCGATTTTGATGAAATTTTCACAATCGTTTGATATTCTTTGTCTGCTGGTATATTCTAAGTTACAAAACTATAAGATAAGAAATAAGTGAATCGCAGGCATGCAAAGTTACAAAGAAGTTGTGCTTTATGTGGGCGAAGGAGGCGTGGCATCCAAAAAATTTTGATGGCATTGTCTTTATATTGCAAATGGCAACCTGCGTGCCAAAATTGGTGACCCTAGGTGTTATAGTTACCGAGATATTCGCCAAAAACATGTATTTTTTACGAGGTATGTCTGGTTTTTCGCTTATTGTGGGCGAATGGGGCGTGGCATCAAAAAAAGAAAACAAACTTGTATTGACTGACTAAATATGTGATCGATACTGACCAAGTTTGAACTTGTAGCTCTTACCATCTCTGAGATCCTTTCGTTCATACGGACAGACAGACAGACGGACAGAGGGACAGACGGACAGACGGACAGACAGACATGGCTATATCGACTCGGCTGTTGATGCTGATCAAGAATATATATACTTTATGGGGTCGGAAACGCCTCCTTCTGCCTGTTACATACTTCTGACAAACCCAATATACCCCTCAGAGGGTATAAAAATAAAAAACAGAAAGAAATTTTATTTTTAGTACTTTAAAGATTGGATACCCTTGCTTAACCCTGTATGAATTTACAGTAATCGGTACTGTAAATCTTTTGAATAAAACAACAGTTTTACAAAATTCTTCCTATGGCAGCTATACGAGTATAATATAGTAGTCCGATCAAAATGAAATTTTGTTTGCCATGTTATTTGATACTAAACATGTAATTGGATAAAATCGCTCAATAAACAGAAAACATTTTAGTACTTAGCATTTTTAGCCGATTGTTCCTATGGCAGCTATATGATATAATGGTCCGATGAAAGTTAAATTTTGTTTGCACATAAGATTGGGTACTAAACTAAAAAAACATTTTTTCAACCGACTGTTCCTATGTTGCAATAGGCTAATATAGTTTTTATATCATATAGCTGCCATAGGAACAGAGGGAAAGACGGAAATTACTATATCGACTCGGCGGTCAATGCAGGTCGAGAATATATATACTCAATGGGGTCTGTCTCGCATCCTTCTGTCATTTACATTATTATATTAAGCAAACTAAATATACCCCTCAGAGGATATGAAAACAACTTTGTGAGCGTCTAAATCGATTGAATTATAGCATTGTAAAATATAGTAGTCAATTTTTAAGGTAAAATAAAAATCAAAGTGCAAGTTTGTTTAAAAAATAATTGGATTTTTAATATAGTGCACCCTTTAAAAAAAATGCTTAAATCTATAAAAATATAAATACTATCACTTGACACCATTTAATTTTTTAGCATTGTTTCAACCATTTCCAGTTAGCACATAGGCTGATGGCAGCAAGATATGCCATAAGTCGATGAATAAATTTTTTTCAATAGGGTCGCCAGACCTGAGTCAAATCGGTACCATCTTCTCGTGCCGAGTCGCTATTGACCGCGTTCTGATGCGGCTGATGTGCCTCCAACTGCCTTTGCGTGTCTTGATGATGATGATATAAAAGATAGTTCTGGGAGACTCCTTCTGCAACCTGCTCAGAAATAGTTGCAGATGGTTGCTGTTCCCCACCGCCAATACCCAATCCAATTTCAATGCTAGAACGGTTTCCAGCTACCGAGCTAATGGTCATGTGCTGGTCAGAAGTCAAATATTGTTCCAGCTTCTCACTGCTGTGAAGGTGCAGATGTATCTGGTTTTGGTTGACTGTCGAGTATAGTTGTGGGTATAGTACTACGGATGGTGGGGGTGCAGCGGCATGGCCACCTGCGCTTCCGTATTGTGCCGCTGTTGCAGAACAGCTACTATATTGAAAATTGTTGTATCCGTTTGACCAAGCCGGTGCATTGTTATAGGGTGCAGGGGTCGCTCCGTAACTGATCGACTCTAGATCCGTCTTAGGCCCAGTACCACTATAGGCACCAGAGGCAGCCGTCTGATATGAATCAGCTGATAGTCCGTGCATATCTGGGAGCATCGTTGACATATGATAACTCCCAGTGTCTAGCGCTGCTGTATCAAAGCCCCCCAATCCGTTACTGTAGTAATTAATGGCCGATGAACTTGACACTGGAACTGGGGCTGCTGCCGGAGGAGGAGGCGGCGGCGGTAATGCCACTTGATGCTGTATGTGGTGAGCATGGTGGTGATGATTGTGTGAGTGCGTGTGATTGTGATGCGTATGGTGATACGGAACACTAACAGCTAAAGCGCAGAAAGCATTGGCACCAGTACTGTTCGAACCCGTCCATTCAGCTGCACCTATCATATCGGCTTCTGCAAATAAATAATAAATAAACATAGTACAAATATTATAAATAGAAAAAGAAACGACCATATTTTTAAACGCTTATTTACAAGCATCCCCTGTGTTGCAATCGGTCTTTCTTGTTTATATCTGCAATTGTCAAAAACATTCGTGGGCGTCATAGCAGTTCACAGGCAGAATGGATAATTGAAAAATAATTTTTATACGCCTTCGCTCACGTGTGTGCTCCCCTCACACCACAGTGACAAGGGGTAATCGCAAAGCAAAGGAAAGTGCCAAGGCATGCCCGGAAAATGAAAACAACAGCGGGTTGTCCTAGTCTTTTTCGTTAGATTCCACGGATGGCGTACCATCAATAGCATATTTTGATTAATTATGCGGAGCAGAAGCATAGTACACGCAATCAAAAGCTTTGAGTTGCCAAAAGCGATGCACAAAAATTTGTTTAATTAATTATATTTATTAGAAGTACGGTAAAGCGTCATGGTAAAGGATTTCATTATTTTGCTAATAATTAAAGTACTTACATACACAGAATTACAGTGAATAATAATTTTAAAAATGTCTCAGGAAAAGAAGGTTGTAGCAAATATTATACATTAAAACCAGAAAGAAAATGTCAGTCGGGCATGCTGACCGTTTAATACCCTCTGAGCTTCATTTCCAATTATATGAGTTCAAATTGGAGTAACTGCTGCAAGAACTTAACATGCACACATATTTGTATGTCTATCTTGCTCACACGTTTTTCGTTTTCGTTGCTTGTGTGCAGAGCTTAGTGCAATGTACGTGGTTATGCCTTGCTTAAAAGTAACGACTTTCGTTGTATGACAAACCTTTTTAATTATAGTCCAATTTTGATGAAATTTTCACAATCGTTTGATATTATTTGTATGCTAAGTTACAAAACTATACGTTAAGAAATAAGTCAGCCAGCCGCTTGCAAAGTTACAAAGAAATTGTGCTTTTGGTGGGCGAAGGAGGCATCTAGTAATCTGCATGCCAAAATTGGTCCGTTGAATATCTTTAAGCTCTCGATTTGCAGTAGCATCGATATAAACGATACAAAGGAGCATGAGTATCCATCCATATGACACTCTATATCATTGCAGTAGTGAACTTTAACAGGTCGCAAACTAATTTTGGTAGGCTGCGGTTTGCTAATTTTACAATGTTGCTACATAAGCTGCATTAACAGCAAGACACGATGTAGCAAACTTTGTTATGGATCTACATTCCAAACAAAATCATCTTCATAAGACAAACATTAAGCATTGAGTAATGATAAATACACATCAGTACACATAATTGTTGTACTGATCAGGACTTTTTTTTGCGTTGTCAGTTGTGAAATATTTCTATTGGAGAAACCACAAAAAAAATTTTTTTTGAAAAATGGGAAATATAATTTGCAATATTGGCTATCCATTTAAAAATATAATTTTTTTTAAGTATATATACATTTTTTCAATCATTCTTAATTTTTACAAACTCTAACGCAAGCGAAGCTGCGGGTATATTGCTAGTATTATATAAAAATGTAATAACGATGTATCGATAATGATATTTGATATTTGTTGAAGTTACAATACGTGTTATCAAAATTTCAAGTATCGATACGCGCTTATATCTTTGATATTTTTTTACGTTAAATTCAAAAAATTTGTCCGTTAAATATCTTAAAGCGATTTTTATACACTCTGAGGGGTATAATGGGTTTGTCAGAAGTATGTGACAGGGAGAAGGAGGCGTGGCAGACCCCATAAAGTATATATATTCTTGATCAGCATCAACAGCCGAGTCGATATAGCCATGTCCGTCTGTCTGTCTGTGCGTCTGTCCGTATGAACAAACAGATCTCAGAGATGGTAAGAGCTACAATATCCGTTTTAGTCAGTATCGACCACATATTTAGTCAGTCAATACAAGAATCTTTAGCGAAAAACCAGACATACATCAGTAAAAATACATGTTTTTTGGCGAATATGTCCAAAACTATAACACCCAGGAACACCAATTTTGGTACGCAGTTCCTGGATGCTACGGAAAGACAATGTCATCATACATTTTTCGAGGTCACGCCCCCTTCGCCCATAAAAATAATTGTCTAACTTGCATGTTGGCTTAAACTTAATATAAAACGATATTGAAAAACGCAATTAGACTATTGGACTTCTGTTTCGTCACTAGCGTGAACTGCCGTTCACAGTGATAATCAACAAGAAAGAAAATGTCTGTCGGGCATGCCAACCGTATAATACCCTGTGAGCTTCGTTTCCAATTATATGAGTTCGAATTGGAGTAGCTGCTGCAAGAACTTAACATGCACACATATTTGTGTGTCTATCTCGCTCGCACGGTTTTCGTTGCTTGTGTGCACAGTTCAGTGCAATGCACGTGGCTATGCCTTGCTTAAAAGTATCGGTTTTCGTTGTATGACAAACTTTTTTAATTATAGTCCGATGAAATTGTGATTGTGATGAAAATCACAATCGTTTGATATTATTTGTCTGCAAGTATATGCTAAGTAACAAAACTATACGTTAAGAAATAATTGAGCCAGCCGCTTGCAAAGTTACAAAGAAATGGTGCTTTTGGTGGGCGAAGGAGGCGTGGCATCCAAATGGCATTGTCTATATATTGCATCTAGCAACCTGCATGTCAAAATTGGTGTCCCTAGGTGACGTAGTTACCGAGATATTCGCAAAAAACCTGTATTATTTTTCGAATGTAGCTCTTACAATCTCTGAGATCCTTTCGTTCATACGGACGGACAGAGGGACAGACGGACATGGCTATATCGACTCGGCTGTTGATGCTGAATAAGAATATATATACTTTATGGGTTCTGCCACGCCTCCTTCTGCCTGTTACATACAAATCGCCTCTGACAAACCCAATATACCCCTCAGAGGGTATAAAAAGATTTTCATACATCGAAAAATTAAACTTTTTTCGTGATGTCAAAGAATGTATGCCGGCAAGGCTGAAATTTACAAAAACATGTGTATGTCAAGCTCTTGCGATGCTTATCCCCGATTTAAATTCTGTTATTCGGAAATGAAAGTCAGAGGGTTCTATAGAATCGAGCGTGCTTGATTGACTTTTCTTTCTAGTTATATTCTACTTATGTATGCACCTAACAATGATTAGCTTTAATTATATGGGGTGTTATTGAAGAACTGGCTAATATGTACATCTTAACCAGCACTTATCACATTTTAATGTTTCAATTAAAGTGAAAATTGCAAAAGCAAATTAGTGTAATCATAATGCATCAAAGGCTGCAATGAAGCGAAACTAGTAGGATCAAAACATTAAATGAGTGAATAAAAGGGATAGGGTGGCTATGACACAATGTGTATTACTTCGAGCTACAATCAGTATATATAGCGAAATTGAATGCAAATTGGAGGGAAAGCCTGGTCAGTATGTCTTAAACAGTGTTATTAAAATCATTCCTATTGATGAATTTGTGGGCATTGTTTGAGGGTGCACTATATGAAGGGGATCTTAAGTCGTTTAGAAAAGCTGTAAACAAGAAAGAAAATTTCAGTCGGGCATGCCGACCGTGATTAGAGGTGGAGAACTATCGATGGCACTATCGACACTATCGATGGTTGGGCACTATCGAGCCACAATCGATAGCAGCAGACATGTTCGATAGTGGCCCAAACACTATCGATAGTGCCATCGATAGTTGGCGTCTCACTTCGCAATAAAAATTTGCTCGCGTTAGTTCTATGGAAAGACAATAATAAAATCAATACGGATCGCTTTTTAAGAAATGGTATGTTTCATGTATTATACATAAGTATTTCGATCAATAATGTGTTGAATTTTAGGTAAACGTCAAGTATCTCCCACACTTAGTGCTTCAAGCGCTGACAAGCAGGAATGCGAATGCACGATCACAGATTCCGAAAAAGATTCTGTACAGCAGAGTTCAACCAAGAAAAGTAAAATTTCCCATGTCTGAAAATATTTCAAAAGATCCGACGACAGAAAACTTGCAAAATGCCTTGACTGCGGCAAGGAGTACAAGACAAGCGGCAATACGTCAAACTTTTGCAAATATCTTTGCATTCCCGCTACGTCCGTTGAATTGGAAAGAGCATTCAGCAAGTCGGGCCAAATTGTTTCAGAGAGGCGAACCCGTTTGAAGGAGGAAAATATTAATACTCCTAAACCAAAACTTTTGGTTAAAATAAACAAATATTTGTTGCTATACCCCAAAATTTTTTTTAGTAATTTCGGGCGATAGTATCGACGACTATCGATGGCACTATCGATGGTTCAAAATTAACTATCGTCGAATATCGATGGTGCCCACTATCGATAGTTCTCCACCTCTAAACTGCTGCAATAACCTAACATGCACACATATTTGTATGTCTGTCTCGCACGCACAACGTTTTTCGTTTTCGCTGCTTGTGTGTCGCTGGCGCTGCAGCGCGCTGTAGCAGAGCTCTGGGCAATGCACGGGGCTGTGCGTCGCACAGCTTATATGTGTATATGTAAGCTTTCTTGGTTATTATCCGGATCTAGCTGTAATTTTCAGGATCATTTGATATTGTTTTTCTCCAAATTAGTTACAAAACTATACCATACGCTTTTTAAATATTTCAAATGTGTGATGGGGGCGTGGCATCCAAAAAATGTTAATAGCATTGACTTTATATTGCAACCTGCATGTCGAAATTGGTGGTCCTAGGAGTTATATTTACCGAGATATTCGCCAAAAACATGTATTTTTTACGAGGTATGTCTGGTTTTTCGACAATTGTGGGCGAATGGGTCGTGGCATCAAAAAAGGAAACAAATTTGTATTGACTGACTAAATATGTGGTCGATACTGACCAACTTTGAACTTGTAGCTCTTACCATCTCTGAGATCTGTTTGTTCATACGGACAGACAGACAGACAGACGGACGGACAGACGGACATGGCTATATCGACTCGGCTGTTGATGCTGATCAAGAATATATACTTTATGGGGTCTGCCACGCCTCCTTCTGCCTGTTACATACTTCTGACAAACCCAATATACCCCTCAGGGGGTATAATAAATCTAGTCAAACGTGCTTTTTAAACAAAGCAGTTCTGCGAAACATAACGGTTTTAATCTAAAAAGGATAGGTGGTGCTATTATTTCTGTTTGAATTTTTTTCTTTTCATTTTCCAATCAATAAAAAATACAAAAAAACAGTGGCATTTCAACCAATTTATTTTTTCATGTTTTCGATAGTGAGCATTCCAAACAATTCATAAACAATCGTTTTTAGATAAATTTGCAACTTCGTAAAAATTTCTTTCGATCATTAAAATATTGTACTGACGTTGTACTATTATATTTTTCGCAACTGTATATATTTTATTGAGACTTACGCGCCTCCATCTGCATGTTTCATATATTTAACAGCCTGGTATAAAACTCAGAGGGAATAAAAATAGTAAATAATTTACAAAAATAATTATAAATATCATATCATATCATTAAATTTATTTAACATTAAATAATCAATTAAGGGAACGATTGTTAAATTATTAAGAACAAATCTATTAAATTCACCAATTAGACTATCAATTAGTTTATTAGTTTGTAAGTATAAATATGATTGTTGTGCTAGGAATAATAAATAAATATTAATAATATTGGCGAAGTAAAAATAAATCAAGTAACAGATAAATATTTTAATTTATCTCCCTAATCAACTCATCATAGATTACCAGATAGATCTGTTTGAAGAACTTATTTATTGCATTTACAATTCGATAATGAACCAAGAATACCGATTTAAATTTATTTAATCGATATTGAGATGTCATTAAATGAATTTGTAGAAAATAAGTTAAAAAGTAGACTCTTAAAAGCTGCTAAAAAATTATGGTTTTATGTAATACAAACTTGTTTCTTAAATTTTTAAGAATATGTGAGTAAGCGATCTTTTTTAAGATATGCTTGAATTAGTATTTATATTTAAATGTTACATAAATTAAATGTTAAGAGTTGTACAGTACTTTCGGTACTAGGACAACGTAACAAAATCAGAGAAGTTCTCACAACGCTATCATGCCAACTGGCCGGATATCTTCAATTTTTTCTTGTTATATTGCATATCCGTTTGAAGTGCAATCATTGAAAACGAATTGGTGGAAGAAAAACCACAGCTGACTAAACCAATAATCGACAGCAGCCGGGCCGATTAAATTCTGCCTGGAATTCAAGCAATCCTATTTCCAATTCTCACAGCTTTGGAAGTCGTCGCCAATGCGATGCTAATTCGAGTTGAAAGAGGTAAAAGAATAAACCACCAGGCAACATGTACTAGTATAATTAATAAAAACTTTTCTAAATGTACCAATGTTAATTAAGTCCATCTTCAGTACCCCAACCTGGCCATGGATATAACTAATTTTTTAAAGATTTGTTGGGGAATAAATGAATTGAGACACATCCCTTGAAGTAACAATTGTTCAAAAGCACTGGCTATATTAATAGAATAGCATAGTATAGCAGTCTGATATAATTCGAATAAAAAATTATTTGTAAAAACAAACAAAACAAAAATACAGATGGAATTGAGTTTTGCAATACATGTTACAAAGGTAATTCAGATTCTTCCCGAAAATTATATCATGAGCGTATTGTAGACTTAATATATTGTCAGAGCTGTTAAAAAAAAGCATTCGAATATAAAATATATATTCGAATGCTTTTTTTAACAGCTCTGATTTTAATACACACTTATGAACTAAGTTTGTTTTTTTACTTTCCCACCCCTTTGGGGCTTTCCAATAGCTCTACTGGATTTGATATGACCCCAATAATCTGTGGAGGATGTTCCGGTGGGTTTGGCGGCCATTTTAATCAGAGCTGTTAAAAAAAGCATTCGAATATAAAATATATATTCGAATGCTTTTTTTAACAGCTCTGTATATTGTACACTTTGTTAAAAGATTATGCAGAACAAAAGAATAGCTTGATTTTTGTTTGGATGCTCTTAAATACAGGGACTGTAATTATTACAAGTTATACTTTTAAAATTATAAAGTAATGATTAAATTAAATTTTTTACCGTTTTTCTTTAAAAATAATTATTTTTCTTGAGTAATTTATGAAAAACATACCCATAATTATTATATTTAATAAAAAAAAATTCAAAAATAATGATTATAAATTATTTTTTTTTTCTTTTGCTCAAAACAAAACTCTACAGTACAATACGGCTTCTGTAAAAGACTTTTGTTCTTGTTATACCCTCTGAGGGGTATATTGGGTTTGTGAAAAGTATGTAATAGGCAGAAGGAGGCGTGGCAGACCCCATAAAGTATATATATTCTTTATCAGCATCACAAGGTGAGTCGATATAGCCATGTCCGTCTGTCTGTCTGTCTGTCTGTCTGTCCGTATGAACAAACAGAACTCAGAGATGGTAAGAGCTACAATATCCGTTTTAGTCAGTATCGACCACATATTTAGTCAGTCAATACAAGAATCTTTTTTTTCGATAACCAGACTTCGTAAAACCAGACATACCTCGGAAAAAATATAGGTTTTTTGCGCATAGCTCGATAACTACAAGACCTAGGGACACCAATTGCATGCAAGTTGCTTTTTGCAATAAAAAGACAATGCTATAAAAAGTTGTTCGTAATAATTATTTCGTTGTAACTTTGCATGCCGCTGGCTCACTTATTTCTTAACGTATAGTTTTGTAATTTAGCATATACTTGCAGACAAATAATATCAAACGATTGTGACAAATTCATCAAAATCGGACTATAATTAAAAAAGTTTCTCAAACAACGAAAATCGTTACATTCAAGCAAGGCATAACCACGTGCATTGCACTGAGCTCTGCACACAAGCAACGAAAACGAAAAACGTGTGAGCGAGATAGACATACAAATATGTGTGCATGTTAAGTTCTTTCTGCAACTACTCCAATTTAAACTCATCTAATAGGAAACGAAGCCCAGAGGGTATTACACGGTCGGCATGCCCGACTGACATTTTCTTTCTTGTTTTATTTAAAAATAAAGAAATAATCATTTTTAACGGTCCCTGCTTAAACATGATCTATTTTATAGCCTTAGCCATGAGTAAGTCGAAGTTGGGAACGCTAGACTTAAGCTTTCTTACTTGATTTTAATTTAAAAATGGCGGATCGTTGCAGAATTTCAATAACAAGAACAATATCAATGTGGCGTCGTTGTTTACAGCAAATGGCACGTAACGGAAGTAATTTTGCGGTTAAAATTTGGTGGCTGTTCAACTTAGCCACAGTTGGCGTTTTATGGACTTAAAAGATTTTATTGCAATGTGCGATGGTTGACAGTGTTGCTGTTTTGTTGTTGGTGCTGTTTTTGTTACTTTTTCTGGTCACACACGACACATATTTCGGAATGCATTTTGCTGATTTATTTTTGATGTTGCTGCTGTGGTTCTTTTTACTTTGAAGTATTGCAGCAACAGCTGCGCAACCGCATTTGGATTGATTTGTGGCTTGGTTTCACAAATCAAGCAAGAACTTCGTTAAAAAGGCTATAGCACTCTGCGAATCCTATACCGGACCAACAATCTTAACAGATGTAAATTTATAAATTGCAAGAGCTCTCATAAACTTTGCTACCAAATTTAATGAACGCAATTTACCGCAACACGAAAGCTACATTTTAAATACGTGAATCACATTAATATTCGGCTTTTTTTTTTCTCTTTGCAACTTAAAGCGTAAATAAAACATGTAATACAAGCTTAAATTGAAAAATGCAAGGTAAGTTATAGATTGATTTATTACATTTTTATATTGTGTTAGTTCTTATAAATAAATAATATTTAACTCAACTCTTATAGTTCAACAAAAACAAAAAAAAAAACACCAAATTTCGGGTTTCTTTAATATTCGGGTCTTAAGCTAAGCTAGCACGCCGACTGTGAGAGAGCGTGGCAAAAATCCAAAATTAACTTGTACTGCTCGCAGCATAAACGGATATACATACCAAGTTTGGTGGCTGTAGCTCTTATAGTCTCCGAGATCTAGGTTTTCATACAGACGGACGGACAGACGGACATGGCTGTATCGCCTCGGCTGTTGATGCTGATCAGGAATATATATAGTTTATGGGGTTTCCCAGGCTTCCTTTTGCCTCTTACACACAAACTACGTACTCCGTACGTAGTTTTATAAAAACTAAGTGGCAACATCGAATAGCCACATATGGCACACCTAATGGTTCTTCCCACAAAATTTACATGTGAACACATATTTTTATACAGAAAATTAAAAAAAAAACATAGTTCTTTAGCCAAAATTAACCATGGGACGCAAAGGAAAAAACTCATCCTTGGAACAGCGTAAACTAGTACACCTAAGTCTGTTTTTACACGGTAGATTGGTTCCAGAAGAAGCCGTGCAAAAAACCGTTTAAAAAGATACATTAATTGATATTCCGCAAAAGTTAAATTTGACAAAAGAATTTAAGCACATAAAATTTTAAATCGTGCTAAATGAAATAAAATCGTGTAAAAAAATATTCAATTTCCAAAACGTGTTATATCAAAACTGTGTAAAAAAAGACCGTGTAAAAACAGACTTAGGTGTACTCCAATTGCATTTGGAGGGCAGGAAATATGCGAAAATTACAAGCCTTTTGGACATGAAGGCGGACACTGTGGGTGACGTATTATCTTCTTTGGCGAAACCAAGTTCAACTTGTTTAGATGCGATGGAAAGACCATGGTGTGGCGTAAACCCAATACAGAGATGGAGAAAAAACATTTGAAGCCAACCGTAAAACACGGCAGAGGTTCCGTTTTGGTTTGGGGCTGCATTTCCTCAAAGGCAGTAGGAAATCTAGTGTTCATAGACGACATAATGAACCAAGAAACTCCGCCCCAACCTCCAGATTTCAACCTAATTAAAAATATGTGGAATGAGTTGGACAGCCGTGATCCGATATCCTCATTGGCCAATCTCAAGAAACGACTTCAAGAAGAGTGGGTCAAAATCGGCAAGGGATATATAGAAAAATGTATAAAAAATATGCCAAAACGCTTTAGCGACACATTAAAGAATAATGATAGTCCATTAATAATTAAAAATCAGATTTTGTTAATTCTTTAAGAGAAACCCGAATATTAAAGTAACCCGAAGTTTTGGGCTTTTTTTGTTTTCGTTGAATTATAAGAGTTATGTTATATATTATTTATTTATAAGAACTAAAATGAAAAGGTAATAAAACAATCTATAACTTACCATTTTAAAATTCTTAATTTAAGCTTGTATTACATGTTTTATTTACGCTTAAAGTAGCAAAAAAAAAAACTAAATCTGAATGTGATTCATGGTAAATTAGTCGTCTGGGCAGGATTTCTTTACTATTTAATTTAAAGAAATAGAAAATTGTTCAGAAGTACAACTGAGTAATTTGTTTTCTATTGATATTTCGAGCAGACAAAGTCATTATTTTTAAAATTATCATTATAGCACAACAGATCAGAAAAAATAATGGTTTTTCGAGTAAGCTTGACTGTTATCTTCTGTGCAAGTGTTAATTGCTTAACAAATTGATTACAAACAAAAACAGATTTTATATCTCGTCTAGATGTTAATCTTTAGCATCGATTTTTTTTTATTATGGACAATGTTGAAACATAACAAGAAAGAAGGATAGCCTAAGAACGCTAAACATTTGATACCCCGAAAAGTCCTGCTAGCAGTTTTGGTTTGATCGTTTTTGGTACAGGTTATTATTATACATAGCTCTCAAAGATCCAACGTGCAATAAGATTGGTTTTTGTTTAATTTGTAATAAAAAGGGGCTAATTTCTAGGTCAACAAAATTTATCATATAAAAGGTTATCAGTTGATTGTTTGGGAAAACGTATATTCTGTAAATTTGGTTAATCAATTGGAATTAGCAGAATCAAATACACTAGTCCGATTTTGTTTGAAAAATGAAAATGGCATTAAATGCATATTGCGATAATTTGATTGAGATTCTTAAAAATCACATTTATATACCCTCTGAGGTATATTGGGTTTGTCAGAAGTATGATCAGCATCACAAGCCGAGTCGTCCGCCTGTCCGTTTGAACGAAAGGATCTCAAAGATGGTAATAGCTACTTGGTCAGTCTCGACCACATATTTAGTCAGTCAATACAAGTTTGTTTCCTTTTTTTGATGCCACGCCGCATTCGCCGGCAATTAGCGAAAAACCAGACACACCTCGTAAAAAATACATATTTTTGGCGAATATCTCGGTAACTATAACACCTAGGGACACTAATTGCACGCAGGTTGCTAGATGCAATATAAAGACAATGCCATCCAAATTTTTTGGGTGCCACGCCTCCTTCGCCCAGCAAAAGAACAATTTCTTTGTAACTCTTAACGTGTAGTTTTGTAACTTAGCGTATACTTGAACACAAATAATATCAAAGGATCCTGAAAATCCCATAAAAATCTGACTATAATTATGAAAATTTCTCATACAACGTATATTCTTAACGCAATAGCAGTGCACTACTTTCGTTTATGGTGCAGTGTTTACAAGCAGTGCACTGCTTGTGTTTTTAAAACTTACTCAGTGCACTGCTTGTGTGTATACAATTTACGCAGTGCACTGCTTGTAAGCAGTCTGAAATGAGCTCATATAATTGGAAACGAAGCTCATTACACTGTCGGCATACCCGACTGACAATTTCTTTCTTGTTTTTTTTAAATTTCATTGTTTCTAAGCAGATGCTATGTATCCGTTCCAACTAGTTAACCGATACAGACAATTTATTTAATTCATATAAATCATTATTCAAGAATTAAAAAAAAACAAGAAAGAAAATTTCAGTCGTTTCCAATTATATGAGTTCAAATTAGAGTAATTGCTGCAAGAACTTAACATGCACACATATTTGTGTTTCTGTCTCGCTCACACAATATTTTTCGTTTTCGCTGCTTGCTGCTGCAGAGCGAAGTGCAATGCACATGGTATGCCTCGCTTGAAAGTAACGATTTTCGATGTATGACCAACTTTTTTAATTATAGTCCGATATTGATGCAATTTTCAGTATCGTTTATAATTGTTTATCTTCAAACGTATGTAAACGACTAAATATGTGGTCGATACTGACTAAAACAGATATTGTAGCTCTTACGATCTCTGATTTCTCTTTGTTCCCACGGACAGACGATTAGACGGACGGACATGACGAAAACGACTCGGCTGTTGATGCTGATCAAAAATATATATTCTTTGTGGGGTCTGCCCCACCTCCTTCTTCCTGTTACATACTTTTGACAAACCTAATATTCCCCTCAGAGGTTTAATAAAGAGAGTCGTTAATTTTTGTTAAAACTTACCTTGTATTTGTGGTGCATTAGGCTTATATGCTTGAAAATCTGAATTTAGTGTACTACTTGATGATGAGTAATTGCTATCCAAGTTCTGCGCACTTGAGTTTAATGAATTTCCAGTTGTGGCGGCCGAGACGACAGCTGACGCAGCAGTTGCTCCCGTAGTTACTGATACCACCTTTGCTGACCGTCTCAATGTTTCCAATTCGTGAAAAGTTTTTGAGAATCCATCAATGAAAGGTCTTTGGCCTAGACCCAAAGCTCGATAATGGGGACCGCCAGAAGAATCTGCAAAGAACCATAAACAAAGTACGATTATATTTAGGCTACAAACCGGTGTTGAACCGAATCTAAGGTTCGCTTAGAAGAGAATGAACCAAAAAAATTAATAAATCGGGCTTCGAATCCGAACCGAGCACAATCTCAATAAAGTGGGTTCGATTAAAAAAAAAAAAAAAAAAAAAAATAGTAGACAGAAAGTGTATTTTAATACAAACAATAACAAGTATGGAAGATTACAGTCGAGCTTGCGCGACTGCAGAAAGCCCTGAGCCAGTATTTTAAAAACAATACTTTGTTTAAAAGAAAATTAAAAGAAAATAATTGAGCAAGATAGTATTTTTTTGACTAAAAAAAAATTAAGTTGAAGATACAGGAATGAATGAATTTTAATACAACTCTACATCTTATCTATGAGGTGCATTTAGTTCAAAATATTAATTTAAAAAAAACGGTAGTTGTTTATTTTTACAACTATCGCTTTTTATACCCTCTGAGGTGTATATTGGGTTTGTGAAAAGTATATAGCAGGCAGAAGAAGGCGTAACAGAGCCCATAAAGTATATATATTCTTGATAACAAGCCTAGTCGGTTTAGCCATGTCCTAAAACGGATATTGTAGCTCTTACCATCTCTGAGTCAGTATCGACCATATATTTAGTCAGTCAATACAAGAATATTTTTTTCTCGATGCCACGCCCCATTCGGCCACAATAAGCATAATAAGCAGGTTTTTTGCAAATATCTCGGTAACTATAACACCTAGGGACACCAATTTTGTTATGCAGGTTGATAGATGCAATAAAAAGACAATGCCATCAAAATTTTTTGGATGCCACGCTTCCTTCGCCCACCAAAAGTACAATTATGTTTTAAGTTTGCATTCTGCTGGCTCACTTGTTTCTTAATATATAGTTTTGTAACTTAGCGTATACTTGAAAACAAACGTAATTTTCAAGCAAGGCATAACCACGTGCATTGCACTGAGCTCTGCACACAAGCATCGAAATCGAAAAACGTGCGAGCGAGACAGACATACAAGTATGTGTGCATGTTAAGTTCTTGCAGCAGCAACTCCAATTTGAACTCATTTGTAAGCGAAGCTCAGAGGGTATTACACGCTCGGCATGTCCGACTGACATTTTCTTTCTTGTTTTAAATTAATGTTTTGAACTAAATGCACCTCATAGATGGATAGCAATACTGTTTTTACTTATGGGCGAACGTGCGTTTTTTTTTATGTTTTTTAAAATTTTCTTGCCAACTTTGGTTTAGATCGGTAAATTACATCATAAGCAATTTTAATTACAAAACTTTGGAAGTTGTGATTACCGCGCCTTTTCTCACAAATAGGTGATTATGATTATGATTTAAGAGACATCTAACATTGAGTACTTTATTTTTCTCTAGAATTCGAGTATCTTACAGTCGTCTCGCTCGACTACTTATAGCCGTTAGTACTAGTTTTTGCCATTATTGCCTCTTCTTTGTATTGGCCGATTTAAATTGGAAGACTTTAAAAGAAAATAAAAGAACCATATTGCACAAATGTTTAACAATTAAGTCAATACCATAATATTGGTGGTATTAACATATACAACTTACTATATCTTGAGCTGATCTGTACCAAATGTACCTACAACTGAAAAAGTCAAAGGTGTACTCACACTTTTTTGTAAAGCTCATTTTCTTTAAATTGGGCAACAAAAAATAATTTTAAGCACGTTTTAATTTCATCGGTTTGACGAAATTCACCAGATAATAAAGGTTTAATGCCAACCAAAGTTAGTTTGCGACCTGTTAAAGTTCATTGCTGCAGTGATATGGAGTGTCATATAAATACTCGTGCTCCTCGGAATCGCACAAATAGATGCTATTGCAGAACTGTCGCTTAATTAATTAATTTTTTGAATGTAATGTAAAAACAAGAATGAAAATGTCAGTCGGGCGTACCGACCGTATAATACCCTATGAGCTTCGTTTCCAATTATATGAGTACAAATTTGATTAGCTGCTGCAAAACTTAACATGCACAAATATTTGTGTGTCTATGCCTTGCTTGAAAGTAACTATTTGTTGTATGACAAACTTTTTTAATTATAGTCCGAATTTGATGAAATTTTTACAGTAGTTTGATATTATATGTCTGCAAGTATATGCTAAGTTGCAAAACTATACGTTAAGAAATAAGTGAGTCGTTGGCATGTTTCAACGCAATTGTTCTTTAATTGGGCGAAGGAGGCGTGTTGGGACTATATACACTTGATAGGTAAATATTCAACTTTCAATTGTATATTGTTCGGCCTCGATTTGATTAAAAGATTCATGATCGGGAGTTCCATTTGGCAAATATTCATTGTGAAAATAGAAAATTTTTGTTAAAATTAGTAATGCCTACTTTGCCTATGCCAGGAAAGAACGCGGGACGCTCGGCTTTCAGTCTGACGTCGCGACGTTTCACTTGCGCCACCAGACACGCGTGACAACGTGTTGTTTAACAAACAAGCGCTAAAATAGCAACTTTAAATATTTTCTAAATACGATTGCTTATGATGTAGTAGTCCGGCTTAACCAAAGTTGGTCAGAAAATTAAAAAAAAATTTTGCATCTGTGTAAGTTTGGTTTGGATACCTCAACAGAAAAAAAAGTTGCTCATACTAAAGACATGTCTTGGTTCTGTTGTTTGTCATTACTTAAATGAAAGCTATGTGATATAGTTGACCGATTCGAACCAAAGTCAGTGGTTAGATAATACTACTATACACATACCCTGTGAATTTAGTTCAGTTATCTTAATAAACAAAAAAGTTATGAAGGAAAAAGAATTTAGTACATTTATCAGCTTTTACAATATTAAAATTATATAATATAGTCATCCGATTCCAGTCAAAATCGGTCAGTATACGTATAGTACTACATTAGACATATGTACTTTGTGAGGTTGAATCAGATACATATATTTAAAAATTGAGAAGTAATTACCAAAAACATATTTTTAATGTTTGGCCATATGGCGGCTATATGGTTGTAATGCCCCCATACACATACTCTGAGAGTTTAGTTCGGCTATCTTAAAAATCAAAAGAGTAAGCTCAAAAGACAGATTTATTGGGTTTTTATCTTTTTAATATTATCATATTAAAATGATATGATTTAGTCATCCGATTCCAACCAAAATCGGTCAATATATGTATAGTACAACCTTACACATACTGTGTAAATTTAATTGCAATATCTTAAAAAAACAACAAAGCTAAAACACATTCTTAAACTTTTATAATATGGCGGCTATATAGTTGTCCGATCCAAGACAAAGTCGGTCAGGATACATTAAGTGGCGCCATGAGTACACTGTGTGAGTTTTTTTTTCAGATATCTTCAATACTTTTTAAGATAAAGGAATTGTAAAATCGTTTTTCACGATTTGTGGGGGCGGTAGGGTGCGTGTGCTGTGTGCAGCATAGAGGGATATATATACATACATACCAAATTTGGTGACTGTAGCTTTTATAGTCTCTAAGATTAAGGATTTCATACAGACGGACATGCCTATATCGACTCGGCTGTTGGTGCTGATCAAGAATATATATATTCTTTGTGCGGCCTGCCAAACCCACAATATACCTTCTGAAAGGGTTTAAATATATCTCCCAAAACTTTCGCAGTTGGTTAAAGTAAAATTTTTTAAACGCTATAACTCGAATGCATTTAAGTTATATTAAGTGGTAGTATTTCCACATGGCAGAGCCCTATTCAAAATTAACAATATTTTTTTTCATACTAAGGTATTTTAAATCGATTTTTCTTATGACAGTTATATGATAGGAAAAGTTATTTCGGAAAGGAAGAAACTGTTTTGCTCAAAGAACTTCGTACTACATATATATATAGTGTGTATGTTTGGTTTCGATTTCTAAAAAACACAAAAGTTTTTCCTACTAAGCAATACCAAACAATTGTTCCTCTTTGGTTAAAATTACTTCTTAGAAGAATATAAATACCTAATGGGGTCGGAAGATTATCCTTGTACCTGATACATACTATTCACAAGCTCATTATACTTTCGTCAATGAATATATCGGCTACTAAGGCTAAGGATATACCGGCTAAGACTTTCTTTGAAAACCGAGAGCTTTAGGAAACTGTGGAAGGCAGGACAACTTAGCTCAGTTCGATTTAGTTAAGTTCATTCTGTCTTTTTATCAGCTTGTATCAGACCAGCAGCTTGTTAACTGCCGGCTTTGGAACACCTCTATGTTATTAATGGTTTTGAACCATAAATCATAAATTTGTCGAATGATCTGTAGACACAGGGCAGTTTTTAATTTTATCCAGCAAACATATTTTGAAAGTATGGTGGGCACACCTTCTGCCATAGGGATTATATGATTACCATCGTCTTAGAGTAATTAACCCAGACGGCTTAGCTATTTACATTAATTGAGCACTATTCATTGCGGCATAAATAACGTAAACTGTTGAGTCCCACTTTCATCTCGACTCCCTTGTGAGTCAAATAGTGTAACCTTAATCCCAGTGGGTGTCGACGGCAAGCCGTATTTTAGATACTTTGTAGTAGTAAGTGCAGGGTGATAATTGAAATAGGTATATTTTGTTGTTGTTACTTACTCGTTTTCGTGCGAGGTTCTCTTGGCCCATCAACGGTCACTTTAATGGCTCTGGCATAGGTAGTCACCTGTGGAGGACTCGTAGCAACGGTAATTGTCAGCGTGAAACTTTTTCCTGAAATGAGCACAAAGATCCAATATGAGTGTTAAAAGTCTTCGGCTGATTTATGCGACAGCAAATTGACTACCGAAAAGTTTTCATCTCCTTCATATATACAAAAAAAAGAAGCATTTAACTTCCGTTTATAACCCTTTCTCACAGCTCTTTATTTATAACAACTTTTAAGGACCAGTTTTTTATCGAACTACTGTTCATTTATCTTAAGGATTGTACTTTTAAATTTGCTATTTTATATATATATTAATTCTTATTAATTCAATAATTAGAAAAAATTAACAGACAGAAGTAGCCAGCTCTCTTAAAGTATATAAATATATCAGTATCTATTTTTCAGTCTGCACGTTTGTTTGCATAGGCGATTACTAGATCTAGGAGACAACAAAAACTTGGATGTAGCCCAATGTTTAGTAATTTTAATATAATCTATATTTTCAGATATAAGCAATAAAATACATGTTGGCCATTGTTTTATTATATTCCAAATATTACTTTATTAAGGCCCGTTTCTTCGATGTACTTTTATTATTGTTCTTAAAATAGTCTTGTTTTTAGAAAACCTCCTAAATCAGTAGAGAATTCTTATTTAACATGTGCACAGAATTCTCAAACAAATTTTCATAAAGTCGAAAATTTTGTAGAAACAAATGATAATTCTATTTCAATATCTTCAAAATAGAATCCCTATATCTGAAAATTCCATGAAAGTTTTTGTTAGAAATGCAACCCTGTCATTTCAATCAAGCTTCAATGTCAGGTAGTTACTCAGCTTATGCGTAAGCTGAGCGCTTGGCAAATTCACACTTTGCAAAAATAACCAAGTAAGGAATATTACAGTTGAGCTTACGCGACTGTAGAAGACCCTGATAGCAGTACTGTATATACTTGTGGGCGAAGTTGCGTGAAATCTAAAAAAGTGTCTTATTTTCATAAAACTCCGGAAAATTAAAAAAATAACATTTTTTTAGTTGAGAAAGTTTCTGCTACCGAAAATCAAGAAGAAAGTCAACTTAACTAATATTAACTAAATTTAATTGAATGGTTTTGATTATTTTTCGACTGATTTGTACTTTTAAGCAAACTTTTAGTTCACAATTTGTGGGCAAAGGGGCGTGGTATCTACAATTTTGAAAGCGGAATATGTTTATATGGTATTAAGTATCCTTCATACAAATTTTAGCCTTTCTAGCATTCATATTAGAATAGTCAAAAATCGAGATAGCCCCACTGCTTCTCTAATTGGGGCGAAGCATCCAAATTTGAAAATAAAATGATCTGCGTAACAGACTTACTGAGAAACAGACGGACGGACAGACAACTTTCGTACAAATTCAATAGTTCCTTTTGCTCTTATTGAAAAAGCTCAGGGCTTAAATATTGGAAAAAAGTTATTTTGAGGGCCAGGGTATCTAGATTGAATAACAAAAAAAATTTTTTGTTAAAATTTGTTATATGTTTAATATTTATATTATTAAGTATTGTCCAAAAATAGAGAAAATCATGTCAATGTGTTCGTCTTGTGTGAAGAAAAAATTACCTTCTGCGTGTTTATGCGCTATGTAATGTATGTCAAAATGTAGTAAAACGTGTGTTTTGAAAAATTAGTAATAATCTTGTTTTTGGCTCTTTGCAGCTCTGATACTTTCATCTCCGTCAACGCGAGTTCTGTCATGCAGCGCTTTTGAACGTGCTTATCGACACCGACCGCAACTTTAACGCCCTACCAAACTGGATATTTGGCCAATCGGCGGAATGTTTGCTAATCAATAATAACATAAGTGAAATAAAAAAGAAAAAAAAGTTTTAAAATTTATATTGCTTCAAATCTGCATTGTTGATGCGTCTAAAACGGCTAATGCATACCCGACACAATTCTCAGGTAAATAATATGTTAGGTGTATTCCAAAGATCTATAAACTTTTCATATCCCCCCAACCCAGTTCCTCCATTAGCATATAGCAGCTCGGCATAAAAAACAAACCCTTCCGCAAGAATAATTTTCCATTAAATTTTTCCCAATAACTATTCATCCTTCAACTTATGCGCACTGGTCCAAATGCCATACATTTTGGCAGAAATTCGAAAAATGTAGTTACAGACCTCAAACTTTGTTGGCAATATTGTCATAGTATTTGTTAAGCCTAAGAAAAAGTTAAGTCCGATTGGGCCACGCCCTCTACGCCGCCCCATATAAGTTTGTGTCCTTGCAAATTATAAATTCGAGAATATTTAAATCCGGTAAATATATCCTACAAAACTTGAACGTATATACAACTTTTTGAATAAAAAAAATTAGCAAGGACTTCGGTTTGCCGATTATTTGCCAGCCAAAATTCAAGCATTTCAGCGTGACTCATATAAATGTTGTCCGGAAAAAGTCAATTTTCAGGAAACGTATTATATACATATTGAAAAACAACATGGTGTTAATAATTACGAAAATCCAACATAGTTTTATTTCACAAAACACAACAAGTTTGAGGTTAGAATCGCTAAAAACATCACTTTACAAAAACACATATAAAAAAAGATATACCACATAAAACAAGTATTGCGTAATACACTTATTTTATTAATACCTTCAACTTCGTATTCCATTTTAATTTGAATAAATATTCGAAGATTTACACAAAATACTCCAGTTTCAAATGTGCTCGTATTTACAAAGCATTCACAATCAAAGTATGCGATAAATGATCAGCTGACTTCCAACGCTCCACAAATTCGCAGGGCTTCGATTTCAAATATATTTACTACTATGCTTTTTGACTGCCCTAGTTAATATTCTATTGGAATAAAATACTATTTTTGCAAAACTCTTAAAAAAAAAAATTGAATTTCTGCCAAAATTTTTGGCATTTGGACCAGTGTGTAGTGTGATGTGTAAGAAAAGAAAAATTCCATTTTGGATACCACGCCAATCCTCTTGACCTTATATTCAAACATATATGTACAGTAGGTACACAATGTGTACAACACATATATAAATAAACTATGTATGTTTTAATCAAATTATTATTTGTTTTTCTATATTGAGTACAGGCTCGGAGTACAGGCTCGGAGTACAGGCTCAAGTTTGTAACGCATTGAAGGAAGCGAGTCAGACCCCATAAAGTATATATTATTTTTCAGTATCAACAGCCGAGTCAATATGGTCATGACCGTCTGTCCCTCTGTCCGTCTGTTTCAGTGCAAACTTGTCTCTCAGCTTAAAAGCTATCTTGATGAAATTTGGTTGCGTATTCTCTCTGCACACAGTTCATATGTTAAAATTGGATCACTATATCATATAACTGCCATAGGAACAATCGTTTGAAAAAAATATTTTAGAGCAATCTAAACCACAATCACTCAATATGCGATAAGTACGAAATCTCATGTGCAAACCAAATTTTATTATTGTCATAGGGAAAATCGGCTGCAAATACTTAGTGCTAAAATGTAGACAAAAAAGTTTCTCATACTAAAGACAGATCTTGGCTCTTATGTTTGTTAGGTAACTTATAACCATGTAATATACATATGTATATGTTGTCCGATCCGAACCAAAGTTTGTCAGAAAACTAGAAAAAGGGTTTTGCCCCTACTGTATAAGTCAGATAACTTATATGGGAGCTATGTATGCGATATAGTTGTCCGATCCAAACCTAAGTTGGTCAGTTGTACATGCTTGGTTCAGTTATCTTAAAAAATAAAAAAGTTAGAGCGAAAGAATAATTTAGTACATTTTTTAATTTTTAACATATAGAAAATATTTGATGTAGTCATCCGATTCCAATCAAAATCGGTCAGTACATGTATATTACAACCTTACACGTACTGTGTGAGTTTCATTGCAATATCTTAAAAAACAACAATGTATTAATGCAAAAACACGTTTTTAAACTGTTATGATATGGCGGCTATTTAGTTGTCCGATCCGAATCAATGTCGGGCTGGATACATTAAGTGGTACCATGCACATACTGCGTAAATTCCGTTCAGATATATTCAATTCTTTTCCGCAATATAAAAAGTTGGCCATACAACGCAAATTGTTACTTTCCAGCGAGCCATCGCCACGTGCATTGCGCTAAGCTCTGCACACAAACAACGAAAATGGAAAACATTGTGCGAGCGAGACAGACACACAAATATGTGTGCATGTTAAGCTACTCCAATTTGAATTCATATAATTGGAAACGAAGCTCAGAGGGTATTACACAGTCGGCATGCCGCGGCAACAGCAGACGGCTGCAGCAGAACTCCTGAGAATCGCAATATGATCGAATTATAATTAAGAAAGTTATATTTTCAGCAGTGGTACAGCTACAGTGCATAGCACTGACCTCTGCTGCAGTGCTGCCGTCACACAAACAGAGTAGACGAAACCATGTGCATGAGCGAGAAAGACAGCGCCTACTCCGATTTTAATTGAAATGATAGAAATTTAAAGTCAGAGGGTATTACACGGTCGGGATGCTCGACTGAATAATTCTTTCTTGTTTGGACACTGGCGTGCTACGTAGTCATAGACGTGACTTTTAATGTCTTCATTACATCAAACCTACGCTTATAAGATACATTTTAAAAACGAGAAAGCAAATTAATCAATGCGCTTCACAAAACATAACAAATGTACAAATTAAATTTCAAAAACCTTTAAAAAAAAACTTCTATGCATTTCAGTTTCTCTCTTTTTTTAAGTCATAATTCAATAGAATCAAGCCACAATTGTTGTATCTGAAACTGGTTAACAGTAGTGAAATGGGGTTACATTAAGAAAAACTAGATCACCATTATGTTAACATGTGTGCGGTCAATCGAGCGTATGTACATACTAATGCACATAATACAACAGAAAAAGAATAAGAGTCTACCTTTTGTTGTTATGGTAAAATATTGGATCATTTACGAGTACTAAAGACTAATGTACAGATGATTCCTAAAATAATAGGCACAAATATTTACGGGTTCAATCTTAATTCTAGTTTTTCACGCATAGCTCGTAAAAGAAAATCCAAGTAAGCTATCTGAAAAACTACTTTATACTGCCTGTCCTAACGATAGAAATAATGAGCTCATACATGTTCAAAAATACCATATTATTGTGCTATTTGAATTTTTGGTCTACAGGAACTTTAAATGTTTGATTCTATTACATTTTTTCTGAGTATTTTATGATGCAATGTTCAAGCTAAAACATTACCTAATCCTTTTAAAAACTCAGCAGTAATTTAATTTTTATAATAAATTAAAAATTTTGACCAATATTTATTTTTATTCGTTAAAATTATTGCTTAACCCAACCAATCTATTCAAATGTCTGCTCATTTTTCTGAAAGAATATTATTTGCAAAATATGGAGAAGAAGAGAAACGAGTTAAAAATTTCATTATGAAACAGAACTAATAATATGACTATTTCTAAAAGTAATACAGTGAGAAGAAACCATGAGGAATACATTTAGATTATACATCTAACAAGTAGAAGACCGTTCAATTCAGCTCGCGACTATAAGATACCGAATACTCAGATTTTTCGATCATTGACTACTATTTCATAACACATACATACATATTACTAAAATTGATTTTGACAACTCGTATATGTTTAAAAAAAAAAAAACCAATTTACACCAGGCACAGAACTACTAACTTTTTTCTAGAGCGCCTCCGTAATTAATATATGCATATACTAAATATTGCTTTGGTGCAATATTGTATAAAATATGCTATTGATGTGTCGTTAGTTTATGGTTTTTATAGTGTGTTAAACCGTTTGTAAGAAACAGTTTTACCATTTATATTATATTTTTACCATTATCGGTGTTAAGTTAAATAAAGTATTTAAATAATACAAATGTATAAATAAAAATTTATCTATTTAAATTTGTACTACAATTTAAAATTTGCACAGAAAATATTGTATATGAAACGCTTAAAATGGATGGCTTGGAAGATACAGAAAAATTTAACAAGTACTTTATTGCACTTATTAAGCACAAATCAACAACTGTCCAAAATATTGAGCAATTCTTCAAAGCCAGACAAGAAAGAAAATTTCAGTCGGGCATCCCAAAAGGCTTTTATTTATATGACCTGCACTGCAAGAACTATGAGCTGAAGACTTGTTGCTTGAATACGGTAATATTTTACACAGAATTCGACGCTAAGATTGTAAAACATTTTGAAAATTAAACTAAAACTACTACGGAAGAGTTTAGTAGATTTAGTAGATTGCACACTGGTCTCAATCTCGCAAATTTTGGCATAAATTAAACGAATAAAGATATAGACTTGGAAGTTGGTAAACTTTAGACGTGTATAAGCCAATGTCCTTTTTGCATGTCCCTAAAAGGCGACAAATTATTCACCCACAAAAAAGAAAAAATTATGATCATCTTTATTACTTAATAGACATACTAGCAATATATCCGCAGTTTCGCTTGCGTTAGAGATTGTGAAAATTAAGAATGATTGAAAAAAATGTTGTATACTTACAAAAATATATTTTTAATGGACAGTCAATATTGCAAATTGTATATCTTGCTTATCAATTTTTTTTTTTTTATGTTGTGGTTTCTTTAATAGGAATATTTCACAACTGACAATGCAAAGAAAGTCCTGATCAATACAACAACTATGTGTACTGATGTGTATTTATCATTGCTCAAATAAAACAATGTAATATTTTAAGTCTTTAATGACATGTACTAATTATTTATAGATGAAATTATCACCCACTGAAATACTTCTCTATATACCACATTTTTATACCCTCTGGTTTTGTTTTTCCATCAGGGGCAAGAATTATTAAGTCGCTCTCAGAGCTAATTCTTAAGCAAGCAATATAAAATTGACCATAAGACAAACAGTCGTCTCTCAGGTCTAGTCCTGTCAACTTTAATGTTTGTCCCTTGGAATGAATGCAGTTTCTCCTTTTTCACATATATTTTGGAAATGAGCTCTTCGGAAGTGTTTATGCAAAAATATCTGCACTTGTACTACCTTTAAGGTTTATTCGCATATTATTTGTAAGAGTCATCTTCTTTATATTAGGCAACAAAAAAAAAAAAAAAAAAATTCACCAGCTAATAAAAGTGTAATGCCAACCATTAATGATCTATTGTCCCTTATATCATTTTAAGTTCTAATAAGAGCTTCAAAGGCATCACTATAACATTAGTAAACTGCAGCCCACAAAAGTTAGTTTGCGACATGTTTAAGTTGATTACTGTAATGACATAGAGTGTCATGTGGATACCATGCTCCTTGGTATCACTCTTATCGTTGCTACTGCAAAGAAATCGCTAAAATATATTCAACCGACAATTTTTTTTAATGCAACGTAAAACAAGAAAGAAATTGTCAGTCGGGCATGCCGACCGTGTAATACCCTCTGAGCTTCGTTTCTAATTATATGAGTTCAAATTGGAGTAGCTGCTGCAAGAACTTAACATGCACACATATTTGTATGTCTATCTCGCTGGCACGTTTTTCGTTTTCGTTGCTTGTGTGCACAGCTCAGTGCAATGCACGTGGCTATGCCTTGCTTGAAAGTATCGATTTTCGTTGTTTAAGAAACTTTTTTAATTATAGTCCGAATTTGATGAAATTTTCACAATCGTTTTATATTATTTGTCTTCAAATATATTCTAAGTTACAAAACGTTATGTTAAGAAATAAGTGTCATGTCACGGCATGCAAAGTTACAACGCAATTGTGCTTTTGGTGGGCGAAGGGGGCGTGGCATCCATAAAATTTTGATGGCATTGTCTTTATATTGCATCTAGCAACCTGCATGCCAAAATTGGTGTCCCTAGGTGCTATAGTTACCGAGATATTCGCCAAAAAAAACTGCATTTTTTCCGAGGTATGTCTGGCTTTACGCTTATTTTGGACGAATGGGGCGTGGCATCAAAATAAGGAAACAAACTTGTATTGACTGACTAAATATGTGGTCGATACTGACTAAAACGGATATTGTAGCTCTTACCATCTCTGATATCTGTTTGTTCATACGGACAGACGGCCAGACGGACAGACGGACATGGCTATATCGACTCGGCTTGTGATGCTGATCAAGAATATATATACTTTATGGGGTCTGCCACGCCTCCTTCTGCCTGTTACATACTTCTGACAAACCCATTATACCCTTTAGAGGGTATAAAAATGTCAAAGATATGAGCGAGTATCGATAGTTGTTATTTTGATAACACATATTGCCACTTCAATAAAAAGTATCAAATATCATTAACGATACATCGTTATTACATTTTTATATATTATGTTGTGATATTACGTTCAATGCGATATACAAGTAATTGTTCGGTATTTGTTTTATATAACAGTGATACATATGTAGATAGTTTCGGAATTCTGTTATTTAGCATCGCTGTTAAGTTGTTGCTGTTATTGTTCTAATAATAAGGGAAAATTAAACATCTGATTTGAACTATGCACATATAATTACCGCTGCAAAAAAAGAAACAAAACAACCGGCGAAATAAAGTTTTAATTTCATTATAGGTTATTGAAATTGTGCAAGTAAATGCCATAAGCATAACATTATTTGTCAGTTATGTTTGAAAAATTTAATTTTAATGTTAAGAGTTGTCTTGCAACTATTATTTCATATGGCAGCTATATGATATAGTGGTCCGATCTGAACCAAAATCGGTGGACATAAATATCTATATGTTAAACTTGTAATCTGAGAGTTTGGTTGCGATATCTCGTAAAACGAAGAACTTTTTCTAACTAAGTGTTGTTTTTAACTATTGCATTGTATGACAGCTATGTGATATAGTGGTCCGATTCAAATTAAAATCGTTCGGCATATGTGTCTATATGACAAAAACTTAACTTGTGAGAGTGGTTGCGATATCTTAAGAAAAAGCCAAATTTTTCATACCAAGACTATGCGACTTTTGACCACGAAATTCACCCCCTTCCACTCAAAATTTCGCAAAAAGCCATCTTATTGCTTGCAGCTCTTGTAGTTTGGCCAGGGAGGTGATCAGTCAGTCAGTTAGTGAGAAAAAAGAGTTGTATATAGATAAGATATCAGAATAATTATTATTAAAGAATATATCGGATTGGACACCTAACATCTGATAAAATACAATTGCTTTGAAAACAAAATTGTATTCTTTTTATTAATAACATGTTGCATTTTGTGATTTGCTATTAAATAATGATTAGATTTTAAGTTTATGTATTTATCAGGATAACTATCCGAGATATGTACCTAAAAGCAGGAATGAAATTGTCAGTCGGGCATGCCGACTGTGTAATACCCTCTGAGCTTCGTTGTGTGAGCTCAAATTGGAGTAGCTGCTGCAAGAACTTGACATGCACACATATTTGTAATGGACGTGGCTATGCCTTGCTTGAAAGTAACGATTTTCGTAGTATGACAAACTTTTTTAATTATGGTCCGATTTTGATGATATTGTTTGTCACCCAGTATATGTAAAGTACAAAACTATACGTTAAGAAATAAGTGAGTCAGCGGCATGCAAAGTTACAACGCAATTGTGCTTTTGGTGGGCGAAGGAGGCGTGGCATCCAAAAAATGTTGATGGTCTGCCACGCCATCTTCTGCCTGTTACATACTTTTCACAAACCCAATATACCCCTCAGAGGGTATAAAAACGAACAACTAAGCCCTACGCGAAGAACAAAAATAAAATAATGAGACTATTACAGAGGAGTGTCGATAATTTGATATCCCTTAAAAACCCTGTACGAATTAACAGATTATTTAAGCATTATTTTCTACCGATTTTTTCTATGGCAGCTAGCTTAATAATATAGTTGTTTAATTTAGATGAAATTTGGCGTGTGCACGAAATTTGATATTATGTGCATTTTTTTCTCAAAAGTATTAGTCTTTAACCGATTGTTTCTATGACAGGTATATAATACAGTGAAACAAACAAAATACTTCATAATAAATAGGAAGTATTTAATTTAAACAACACATTTAAAGTGTTATATTATTATTGATATATCTTAAATGTGTAAACATATATTTGGCAAGACAGTCGAGAATTTTTTTCTTTGTAGTTTTAAATATTTAAATTTATTATTAAAATATATTAATAAGAATCTTTTAAAAGAAAAAAATTAAATAGCTTACTATCCTCATAAGATTTAATTTATTATCCTTTAAGACAAACAAGAAATTTATCACTGCAAGTGTGCTGATAAAAGTGAATTAAATTCTGAATCTTAAATGCATAAATAATTCATCTCAAAGCTAAGACGTTGTGATTTTGATTAAGCCAGAAGAACAAAGGGGAATTATCAACAAATATTGCTCATGCCCATGCTACATATAAACACGATTTATAAAATGATTATTAATCTTTAAAATTATATAATAAAGAAAAAAGAAAGCAGTTGTTAAGCAACTTATAAATAGCTTTGGCACGTGCCACTTATTATGGTTATGAAGTCTTTTAATCCTTTTCCTTGATGTTGTAAGTAAGGTCCTTTGATATGATTAGTAAATATATTTAACAATGCATATACAACAGTAGACTAATAAACTAAGTGATAACAAGGCTGATGGCGAATTTTTAGCTCCTGGACGCATGGCATTGTCAGGCCTCTGACCCTCCCATTAATTTGAAAAGGGAGCGAGTAATTTTTTTTTTTTTTGCATCACATATAACTTATTTATTCATCCATGTTTCTTCGCTTGTCATAATGGGTTTGTTTTTCCCCTAATCAGAAATCGCTGCATGATGTCGTTTGACGATTAATACATGGCAGAGTGGAAATGTCATAAGTATTTGAGCTGGGCGTATTAAATGTTCCGCACTGACGCTGGGGGTGGGGCTGGTGTTGAGGCTGATTTTGACAATTTGGTCAACGCTTATGCTTTTACGTAGTTAGCTTGTTATTTGCATGCCTGGCATTATTCGAAGCTGCAGGGTCAGTAATTATTTGCTTGCCTCTGGCACACTTGAAACTGGCTAAAACAGAGGCAGGTCAGCAGGTTGACAACAGTTGCAGCTAATTAGCCAACTGTTGCTGCTACAATTTCTATGCAATGTTTATGCTCATTGGCTGAAATCGATTATGCCATTGGCTGAGCTGAGCCTTGCGTGACACACAGGCAGCCAGCCCATAATAAGTGTGTTTATATTCAACAGGTTTTCAACTTTGGACCAGTTCGCTACCAGACCTAAGCGAGATATGACGCGTCAGGCTGTGCCGATTGCGTGTCGCTCTGAGTCCAACACCAACGGCGGCATTAATAGCAGTTACTATGTGTGATGACTATGAACATCAACCATGCATGTTAAGTTCATGATTCAGAAAATTCACAATAATACAATCAAACTGAAAAGGTTATATCATTTCTATTGTCATTTTTTTTCGTCGAGCAAAAGCCGTTGTTATAATGTGTCTTTAAAAAAACACATATTTGTATGTCTATCTCGCTCGCACAATGTTTTTCGTTGTGCTCAGTGCAAAGCTTTAATGAATGTTATCTTTCTTGATTACAGTCCGATTTTGATGCAATTCAGGATCAGGATCGTTTGATATTATTTGTCTCCAAGTATACACTAAGTTTCTAAACTATACGTTAAAATATACGTTATATACAAAAATCTTTATATTGCATCTAGCAACCCACATGCTAGGTGTCGAACTTACTGAGATATTCGCCAAAAACATGTATTTTTTCCGAGGTATGTCTAGTTTTTCGCTATTGTGGGTGAATGGGGCGTGGCATCAAAAAAAGGGAACAAACTTGTATTAACTGACTAAATATGTCATTGATACTGACTAACTTTATATATTTACAATTTATAGCTCTTACCATCTCTGAGTTCTGTTTGTTCATACGGACATACAGACGGACAGACAGACGGACATGGCTATATCGACTCGGCTGTTAATGCTGATCAAGAATATATATACTTTATGGGGTCTGTCACGCCTCCTTCTGCGTGACTTCTGCCTTCATACTTTTCACAAGCCCAATATACCTCTCAGAGGGTATAAAAATATGCTTAGTGAGCTTGGTTATCGATAACAAGGTATATTTTAAAGCCAAGTCAAACTATAACCTGGATGCATGATTATATTGAAAATGCATATGATTATGCTTCCTTATCTGTATAACTTTTGTCGATTCAGACTGCGAACATATTGAAAACTGTCTGGTAGTCCAACTTAAAATAAAACATCATTCAATGTGGAGAAGAACTCACCTCTTCCGCTGCGTCCCACGAAGCGCAGATCATTAAATTTGGCAACACTATTTTTTATCTGAGCAGTATAGTTCCGCAACTCAGCACAGCAGTTCTCATCGTTGCCCGCCCTTATGGTGACATACGTACCGTCGCCAACATCCGCAAGAGCGACGACTTTAAAGGCCAACGGCAGTGTTTTGTTTGACCGCCAATGGGAGGGAAGTGCGGAGCAGAGATAATAAGGATTACTCGTTCGTACTGTACATTAAAATAGAAAATGTAATGCAATCAAAGAAATAATTAACGCAAAAAAAAAATAGGAAATATATTATATATGTTGTAGTATTCTAGAAATTTATTCCGATTTTATAAGCTAAGTCCACTCCAATTATGTTTGATCTCCTACATAATTAGTAAACAGATGGGGCTGTGTATGTCTCGATGCTAAACAACGGGAGACTTTTGACAGCCAACTCACACTTACATATTTGTACATACATACAATAACTTAATGTGAAATGTCTTACAAGTTTAAAAGCTTAACAATTTAGTCACCTATTTGAGAAAAGGCCAAATGCCAACTTTTAAGATTTTGTAAATATGATTCCTCATAATGTAGTCAGTCTAAAAAAATATTTAGCACCTACTGTGTAAGTTTGGTTTGGTTACCTCAACAGAAAAAAATGTTCTTATACTAAAGTCAGATCTTAGCTCTGATGTTTATCAGATTATTATATGGGAGCTATGTGATATAGTTGTCCGATCCGAACCAAATTTGGTCAGTATTTACACGATACTATCATACACATACTCTGTCAAATTAGTTATGTTATCTTGGATAACAAAATAGTTAAAAAGAAAGACAAATTTAGTAAAATTTTTAATTTTTATCACATAGAAAATATATGATATAGTCATCCGATTCCCATCAAAAGCCAAAGTCGGTCGGGATACATTAAGTAGTACCATGCACATATTCTGTAAATTTCATTCCGATATCTTCAATACTTTTAAAGTTATAGAAATTACCAAACTGGTGACTGTAGCTCTTATATGTAGTCTCCGAGATCTAGGTTTTCATACAGACGGAAGGGCAGACGGACATGGCTACATCGACTCGGCTTTTGATGCTGATCAAGAATATATATACTTTATGGGGTCTACCAGACTTCCTTCTGCCTGTTACACACAAACCTCTTCGGACAAACCAAATATACTGCTAATACTTCGTACGTCGCAGCATAAAAAACTAAGTCAATCTGCTTGAACGTTATGTGTTTTTTTTTCGTATCTTCTTAAACGAATTAAATTTCTCACCTAAAAAATCCATCTCAAATTACTTTCGATTTGAAATTTTTGACAAAAGTATGTAACAAGCAGAAAGAGGCGTGGTTGACCCCACAAAAAAAAATATATTCTAGACCAGCAGCAACATCCGAGTCGATTGAGCCATGTTCTTCTGTTTGTCTGTTCGTATGAAGAAACAGATCTCAGAGATAGTAAGAGCTACAAGTTCAAAGTTGGTCAGCATTGATCACATGTTTAGTCCGTCAATAAAAGAATCATTTTGTTTTTTTTTGCCACGCCCCATTTGTCCACAATAATCGATTTGATACACCTTCGCTTAAAAAAAATGGAATCTTTGCATGCATCCAGTTTACATAATTTTCACCGAATTGTTTTGTAACTTCTCACTGAATAAGAGACAAACAATATCAAACGATCCTGAAAATTGAATTACAAAATTATTGCGCTGAGCTCTGCATACAAGCAGCGAAAAGAAAAACATTGTGCGTGCGAGACAGACATACAAATATGTGTGCATGTTAAGTTCTTGCGGCGGTTACTTCATCTTGAACTTATATAAGGAAATGAAGCTCAGACAGTATTACACAGTCGGGATACTCGACTGTAATTTTCTTTCTTGTTTTATCTGCATACATAAACTAACTAGACTAGCCTAAAACACTTTACCAAACTCTGCTAGGGTGTCAAAAAACTTCTAATTTTTATACGTATACCCTCGCTTAGAGTATATTGAGTTATGAATGAATCTCAAAGATAGAATAAGATTTGGGTATTTAGGTATTTAGTCAGATCATACAAACTTGCGTTTTTTATGCCTACGATGAGGGATAAACTTGACATACCTCGGAAAACCTATGTTTTTTTTATAATGCTTTAGTATGGGTGGCTCTTGGGGACACAATTTTGGCAATATAGAGACAATACCATCAAAAATTATCTATGCTACGCCCCTTTTGCCCATAAGCAATAAAAACAAATGTCAAGTCTGAATGCTTTTTAAAGTAAGTTTTTTTATCACCTTCAAATTCGGTAAAACATGAATAACGTTAAAAGTTCGGGAGTGTGTCCAATGTGCACATCAAATGCAACACTAATTCGCGGTTTGAACTCATATATATTACTTTGTTAGGCTTTCTTGACTGATCTTTTCATTCTTTTTACGGTATATATTCTTAGGTCTTTCAAAAATATTTTTTTGCCCATTATCAATTGGTTAAGTGGTAACTCCGATTTGGTCAGAATGTTTATTCATAAAATTTTTCAATTATTCCTGCATTCAGTCTAATATCTCTTTTTATGTATCTTTAATATTTGCTTTTAAATTTATATCGGACAATAATTTTATTTATTGTTTTTAGCTTAATTTGCAATTTATAATCAGTCATTGTAATTTAATATTATTAGTTATAGATTTCAATCGTAACTTTAGTAGTAATATGGTTACTTAAATTCCATATGTGCATATGACTGACGAGCACATAAACTAATAGACTAAACTGCCTACAATGTATTTGTTGTCTTTTGTTTTGCATTATAAAATTATTTTTCTTTTCGCGAAAATGTGAATGTTTATGGAAACAAAAAGTATAAATTTAACAACTCAATTAGTTTTTGATTAAGTTTCGCAAAGATGCAAAAGACTTCTTAACCTATTTTACTGCCCTGACATTGAGATTAGATTTCATGCAAAAGAACGATGTATCATTCATGTGTGCAAAAGTATAGTCATCTACTGCATGTGCTTAAATAGGGGCTAAAAAACAGTAGAAGAGTCGCATGGTTGAATGACTTTGATATCAATAACAATTATTGATATGAAATAACATACATCGGCAGGAAAGAATGCCACACAAGTGTTGATTATCCTGATATATGCATTTTATTAGCAATTGCCACGCGTTAATGCTTTTATCTGGTCCCTGAATGTGTAAAGGTATCTCAAATTTCATCTACTTAGTTACAATAATGTCAGTCTCTTCCTGTTATAGTGAGGTAAAGTGAAACCTGAAGTTTGTAATTTCAATAAAAAAAAATGTATTAAAATACTCAAAAGTATAAATTCTTACCAAGCTCTCCTGGATGTTCTTGCTGTCGTTCGAATACAAATCTTTCCATCCATAGAAGATCCCGATGGACTACACTATTGTTACTGTGAGTATTATTGTTGTTGTTGTTATTTATTATTATTATTATTATTATTATTATTATTATTATTATTATTATTATTATTATTATTATTATTATTATTATTATTATTATTATTATTATTATTATTATTATTATTATTATTATTATTATTATTATTATTACTATTATTATTATTATTATTATTATTATTATTATTATTATTATTATTACTATTATTATTATTATTATTATTATTATTATTATTATTATTATTATTATTACTATTATTTTTTTTTTTTTTGTTGTTGCCACTGTGTGTACTATTAGCCGTCCCGTTGCTCACTCCACTAGTTGGTGAGCCGCTGCAAACACTGGCACTGCTAGCGGCAACCTCACACATGGTAGCAACCGTGGCTCCTGTGCTGACGCTCTTGAAGTCAGCTGGTGCTGTCCAGCCCGTTCCCGTTGCTGAAGCCGATAATGTGACCATGCTTGGAATGCTTCCGTTGACTCCGGTGCTGCTGCGCCCCTCACATCCAAAAATGCTGGCGGGAGCCAGACTTAATAAGGTTGGTTTTAGTTTCGAGCCCTTATATATAGTACTATTGGTGATACTGACAACTGCTGATGTAGTTGGTGTAAATGCATTCTCTACGTCACTTTGAAAACAATTTTATGTTGCTGGGCGCCAATTTGACGATTTAGTGAAGTTACTTCTGCGGGTGGCACTTCGTTGCTGCTGTTTTTGTGTTTGATTTTCTGTTTTTGAGCTGTTATCACTTTTGCCAACAATGTGTTACCTAATGTGATATTATCTTATGAACTTATTGCAGTTAAGCACCCACACACATGCACTAGCACCAACACAATCACAACCACATAGACAAATAAAAAAAGCAAAATAAGGTGCAAATCACATCAAGTAACCGTTGCCTATGCTTTGGCGCTATCACTAAGATGACAATAATTAAGAATGCTTCCATCATTATTATCATTGTTGTTGTTGAAGATTATCTTTGTTATACAATCAAGTTGTTGTGGATTACTTCAGCTATTCAATGTTTATTCTTATATGTATATTTACACCGATATTCGTAAATGAATTTTAATAAAATAAATATTCAACAAATACAACATGAACGTTAAAATCGGGAATTAGTTTTGATTTTTTTTAAATTAAACTAAGTCAATGATTGAGTTGACTAGTTTTTACTTATTATTATTATTATTTTGGTTTCATAGAGAACATGAAATAGAAGCCACAACAGCAACAACAATAGCATACCGGCAAGGTTTATGTATTAAATTTCCAGGTATGTTTATGTATTAGATTTTATTTATTGTTCTTTATTTTGATTTTTTCAAAACGATCGCAAAATTCCATTTTTGATTTAATTGTTTTTTTTTTTTCTTCATATAAGTCATGCAATTAATTATTAAAAAATTGTTAATTTATAACACAACGCTAAAATATTAAAAAGCAATGTGCATTGGGGTTTTTTTTTAGCAACAAACAAAATATGTTAAAAAAAAAAAAAAAAAACAGGTGCGTCCGCGTGTCGAACTAATTTGTTACTGACACCTAACGTGGCCTCCAGTGGCGACTTAACCCTTACAACAGCCGCCAGCAACCAGCCAAGCCGAGCTCAAACATTTAGTCATCGTCATCGGCATCGGCATCGTCATCGACGCGATGGTAAAAAGAAACAAACCCTGCTCGTGTCGTTGCTGCTGACGTGAACTATAAACATATACATATGTACTGCCAATGTTTCTTTCTCTGTTTGTTTTCCGTCTCTTGTGGGTTCTCTCTTTTGCTGTATTCAGCAAATGTCCGTTGCATAGCTGAACGTTCCGTTCTCTCCGTGTGCACTAGCATGTGCTTAGCAGTGCGTCGGCGTCGGTGCCAGCCAATCAGCTAGAGGTTGCCCGAATATTGTACACACACCATTGTGGCAGACGTTCACTGATTGGTCATCGCACGTATGTAATGCGAGCCTATCTGCACGTGTTTGTGCGTATTGTGTATCTCCGGACTGGTGGTTAAGGTATGCTATTGTTTCAGGGGAGTCAATAGCTGTTTACTATTGGGTGGAGTTTCTCTGTGTGAGTGCAACCAATTGACCGAACTCGCTCTTTAAAACGCTCTTTATCTTAAGCTGCCTACATTTTGTGCACATATGTATATACATATATACATACATAGAAATGTGAACTACATGTAGTACATATACCATGCACACTTATATGTATACAACATGTGTTTGAAGTTAGATACGTAGTCAAATCGTATTCATACGTTAGAAAACAACTCGTAGCTTGGAGCAACTCAACAACACAACTGTTAACAGTCACTTATGTTATTTTACACTAAGCAAACACGCAAAATAGCCACTGTACTGGACTTGTTGCGATAAACCCAAATGCCTTGCGGTTAAAATATCTTTGCGGTCTTATAAAAGCAACTTAAGAATTTTTAAACTTAAAAACAAACATTATTTTATGTTTTAAATACACAAGTGGAAAATCTGATATTAGAATTGCGGGCGTCGGCATTTTAATATTTATATTACAATTTAAATACCAGCAGATTCAAAAATAATTCGCATGCTGAATAATTACATAGATTTTATGAACAAGCTTTAAATGTACTACATACATACATTTATAAATAAAAAACAGCCCGCTTGATTTTTAAATAGGAACCCGCAGTTGTCAATATATTATTATTGAGTCATTCAATTTAATAGGTATTTTTTACTTATTTGTTGAGAAAATATCAACCAGATCTTACAATGAGTGAGTTTGCCTAAGAAATTTGATGAAGGAAGTTACTGGATCTAAGATAATAATCAAAATTGCCTTTTGACTTTACTCATTGGAAATTTAGTCAAAGTTTGGTGTTGTCGTCAAAATCTAAGAATCAATCTTAGTGTTTCCCTTTCAAATATGTTTCTATTGCAACTACATATCAAGTTAGACAGAATGATCATACATAAATATATTTTATTGAGTAGCAAATTTATCCAAAAACTATTTTTTTTGTTTTGTTTCGAGTGTTCCCTGTCTAAAATCTTAATAGTTTTTTTTAATAGAGCTGCCACTGTTTTTATTATTTTTAAGAAAAAAATGCACCACTTTCACATTATGCTTTAAAAATTATAAAAACATCGAAATATATATATACAAATATTTAACAAACGTAACTTAAAATGTATTGTCTATAAACACTGAGTATTATACTTAAATAAAATATTTTATAGTGCTGCTTTTATTGGCAATTACTTCTACGCAACGTCCCGACAAATTAAATCCTGACATCGTTTTAGTAGAATTTTCTCCTGGACTCCCTAATTAACCCCCAAAGTGATTCTGTATCGATATGTTTTAAAGCAGAAATAACTTTTTCGAAAATTGCACACAGATTTTCAATAGGATTAAGATCTCGTGGCTGCGCAGGCCACTTCAAAACGTTCACCGAATTGTTCTGGAGCCATTTCATTGCCTAACTGCTGGAGTGTTTAGGGTCATTATCTTTCTAAAATAACCAAACAGTGCATAGGACCTACAAAACATGCTAGTACCAATACAATAGGTCCTCTATATTTATTTATTTTTTTTAATTATTGACCAAAATAGGCTAATCAAACATAAATCTTTTAAACATGTGCTTTTTAAGCAAAGAAACTATGGGAAACATAACGGTTTTTACTTAAGAAGGATAAGTGGTGCTATTATTTCTTTTGGTATTTTTTTGGCCAATATAAAATTAGTAAAAAACAAGAAAGAAAATGTCAGTCGGGCATGCCCACCGTGTAATACCCTCTGAGTTTCTTTTCCAATTAAATGAGTTCAAATTGGAGTAGCTGCTGCAAAAACTTAACATGCACACATATTTGCATGTCTATCTCACTTGCACAATGTTTTTCGTTTTCGTTGCTTGTGTGCACAGCTCAGTGCAATGCACGTGGCTATGCCTTGCTTGACTGTAACGATTTTCGTTGTATGAGAAACTTTTTTAATTATAGTCCGATTTTGATGAAACTTTCACAATCGTTTGATGTTATTTGTCTGCAAGTATAGAAATAAATAAGTGAGCCAGCCGCTTGCAAAGTTAGGCGTGGCATCCAAAAAATTTTGATGGCATTATCTTTATATTGCATATAGTAACCTGCATGCTAATATTGGAGTCCCTAGGTGTTATATTAACTGAGATATTTGCCAAAAACATGTAGTTTTCCCGAGGTATGTCTGGTTTTTCGCTTATTGTGGGCGAACGGGGCGTGGCATCAAAAAATAAAAACAAACTTGTATTGACTGACTAAATATGTGATCAATACTGACCAACTTTTAACTTGTAGCTCTTACCATCTCTGAGATCTGTTTGTTCATACGGGCAGACGCACAGACGGACAGACGGGCATGGCTATATCGACTCGGCTGTTGATGCTGATCAAGAATATATATACTTTATGGGGTCTGCCACGCCTCCTTCTGCCTGTTTCATACTTCTGAAAAACCCAATATACCCCTCAGAGGGTATAAAAACAGTGGCAACCCTTCTAAAATCAATGATTAATATTTTGGATAGTTAACATTTCAAGCAATACATAAAATAAAATTTAAAAGAAAAATTGGTACTTCGTATATATGTGTTTCTTTCGATCAAAAGAATATTGTACTAAAGTGGTGCTATGTATAATATTAATTAAGTCATAATCTGTGGGTTTATTGTTTCACGTCATCCAAACTATAATAATAATAAATAATAATAATTAAAATTCGTAAATAATAATATAAAGAGAACTTTTTAATAATAAACTGTTGTTTTAAAAAGCATTGATTATCGCATTGAGCACATACATACATATGTACATAAGTGCGCGACAAGTTCTCATTCACCCTTTACTGCACCTTATGAACTTAATATATTACGGCGAACGATGTACGAAGTACGAAGTCCGTCCGTCTGTCTGTCCGCCTGTCCGTCCCTCTGTATGCAACCTGGATCTCAGGGACTATAAGAGCTACAGTCACCAAACTTTTTATGTATATCCGCTTTAATATATTGTTATTTTTTTGGTGTAAAGTAGTAATATACATTTACTGATCGACCTTTATTGGATGACTATATCATATATTTTCTATATGATGAAAATTCAAAAATGTACTAAACTTGTCTTTCTGTCTAACATTTTTGTTTTTCAAGAACTAATTTTACAGAGTATGTTTGTGGTAATATTATCCAAACACTGACTTTGGTTCGGATCGGATAAATATATCACATAGCCCCCAACTTTTTTGTCTGTTGAGGTATCCAAACCAAATACAGTAGGTGCAATCGTATTTACAAAATTTTACAATTTGGTAATACCACGCCTTTTCTCACAAATAGGTGATTAATATGTTAAGCTTTTTAGTTCAAAAGACATCTAACATGGATTACTTCATTTTGGCTTCAGTTGTTATTATGTTATACATTGCGATTCCTGGATATCGATTTCCAAATTCGGGTATGGGTGGTGTGGTCTTTCAGGGTTTTAGTAATGATTTTTTTAACAGTACATCTTCAGCGAATGACGAACTTTCTAATATTAGTGCATAGAATTTCCTAATATAAGTACGATATAAGATCTATAAAAGAATCACAACTTTTTTTTTCACTTTTCACACGGGGTAAACTAAAAAAACCGTGGGTATGTAGATATCTTAAAATAGGTGATTTCATTACATCTAATAATGCCATGGATGTACATATGTACAAACGTACATACATATGTATATTCAATTCTTTTACGAGTAAGAGTTTAAAGCGAATTACCAATTACACCCAACCTAATTCACACTCCAGATACACGACTGTAAATTGGGAGTAAGTGCACAAGTGTCAATTTGTTTGAATATACTAAAACAATGCTTATATACATTGCTTAAAAACATTGTGTATACATACCATAGACACCTAATTCTGTTGTTACACGGTTTTGATATAACAAGGTTTGAAAATTTTATGTTTTTAATTTTTTACACGATTTTATTCCATTTAGTACGATTTAATAAAATTTTATGTGCTTAAATTTTTTTGTCAAATTTAATTTTTGCGAAGTATGTTCATATCACAATCAATGTTTTATTTTAAACGGCTTCTTCTGGAACCAATCAACCGTGCAAATACAGAATTAGGTGTATATGCAAATCTATGTATGTATGTCCATGCTAAACAGTGGGTATGATAAACAAGAAAGAAATGTCAGTCGGGCATGCCGACCGCGTAATACCCTCTGAGCTTCGTTTCCAATTATATGAGTTCAAATACCAATTTTGGCATGCAGGTTGCTATTTGCAATATAAAGACAATGCTATCAAAATTTTTTGGATGCCACGCCTCCTTTGCCCACCCCAAGCAAAATTGCGTTGTAACTTTGCAAGCGGCGGGCTCACTTATTTCTTAACGTATAGTTTGTAACTTAGCATTTACTTGCAGACAAATAATATCAAACGATTGTGAAAATTTCATTAGAGTCGGACTATAAATAAAAAAGTTTGTCATACAAACTTAAATTTTTATCGCAATAGCAGTGCACTGCTTTCGTTTACGCTGCAGTGTTTACAAGCAGTGCTTGTGTATCTAAAACTTACTCAGTGCACTGCTTGTGTGTATAAAATTAACGCAGTGCACTGCTTGTAAGCAGTCCAAAATGAACTCATATAATTGGATACGAAGCTCAGAGGGTATTACACGGTCGGCATGCCCGACTGACATTTTCTTTCTTGTTATACCCTTTGGACGCCCCTTCCTATATATGAAATATTTGAAAAATTTAAAATATTCATGCCTGTAGCTCACGTAAATCTTAATGTATAGTTATGTAGTGTAACATATGTTAGGAGACAAAAAATATCAAACGATCCTGAAAATCGCATCAAAATCGGACTATAATTATGAAAACAAAAACCACGTAAATTTTCAACGCAACAGCAATGCACTACTATCGTTTTTGCTGCAGTGTTTACAAGCAGTGGTTGTGTTTTTAAAACTTACACAGTGCACTGCTTGTAAGCAGTCCGAAATGAACTAATATACATGGAAATCAAACTTAGGGTCGCCCCCTTCGCCCATCTGAAGCACAATTGCTTACTTATTTCTTAACGTATAGTTTGGTAACTTATCGTATGCTTGGAGACAAATAATATCAAACGATCCTGAACATTTCATTAAAATCGGATTTAAATTAAAAAGTTGGTCATACAACGAAAATCGTTACTTTCATGTTATGTTCCTGCAGCATTTACTCCAATTTGAGCTTATATAATTGGAACCGAAGCTCAGAGGGTATTACACGGTCGGAATGCCCGACTGAAAATTTTTTTCTTGGACTTGTTTTATTAAAACTGCTTTGGAAGTTATCGCAAGAACATGTGAGGACAGCGTTACAGTAGAGCTATGGACTGTGGCTAAGCCTCTGCTGTAGTTACGTTTTTCGACGTATGATAACATTTTTAATTATAGTCTGATCTTGATGCACTTTTCAGGATCGTTTAATATTGTCTGTCTTCAAACATTTGAAAAGTAACAAATCTTTAAGTTAAGGAATACATGATATTAAGCATGCCAACTTTCAATTTTCATTGTTTCTTGTGATGGCATTGTCTTAATTCTGCACCTTGCAATGTGCATGCTAATATTGGTGTCCCTAGGTTTTATATTAACTGAGATATTTGTCAAAAACCTGTATTTTTCCCGAGGTATGTCTGGTTATTCGGTTATTGTGGGCGGGTGGGGCGTGGCATTAACATAAAAAAAATATTCTTGTATTGACTGACTTAGTATGTGGTCGATACTATTTAAAATGCAGTTTGTACCTCTTACCATCTTAAAAGTATGTAACAAGAAGAAGGAGGCGTGGCTGACACTATAAAGTATATATTATATATTCATGATCAGCATGAAGGTTGTTTGATGCGTTATACAGACAATGCCATCAAAAATTTTTTTGATACCACGCCCCCTTCGCCCATTTACAGAAAAAAATATTAAAAGTTTGCATGCCTCTAGCTTCACTATTTCTTTACTTTAAGTTTTGTAACTTAACATACGGTTGGAGTCAAACTGTTTTAGACGATCCTGAAAATCACATGACGATCGGATTATAATCCGATCAGAAAGATATCTTACATCGAAAAACGCAAATTGACGGGCAAGAGCACTCAGCTTTGCTTCAGCGATACCGTAACACAAGCAGAGCACAGTGGTCGGACAAAAATAGTTATACGTGTCGTACAGATCCATAATTTGCACTGTAAGCTAATAACAATATTATAAAAGTATTATGAAAAAATTGGGCATGGCTTTACGCCCATAAGCCCACAACACCAATTTATAAATTTAAATATTAAATAAAAATTTAAAAAAATTCGAATATTTTTTTTTTAAATCTAAGTTAACAAACAATTTATTAACAAAAATAAAAAAATGGATCTAAATTATAAAGAACACATTTCAATATATTTTAAAGAAAAATAAAATTATTATTATTATTTAGTCTTCCAAAATTGTGAGAATAGACTTTTTTAACAAATTCTTTTTTTTTTTTAAGGGAAATTTTCTCATTCCACTTATGAGAGGGTCTGAGCTTAATAATAATCTGTTTAAGAGATCTGTGTTTGTGGCGGTTTCCAACTCCATCTGTATTGACTCAACTCAGCTTCTTCATCATTAGTGCCCTTTTGAGAGCACCATGCTTGGAAAAAAAAAGTGTGCGGAATAGTGCATTGAAAAGAAAGGCCTGTACCAATTTAAATTAACCGAAAGTACCGTTAATTAAAAAGGAAAATACAAATATGACATTTAAAACACAAATAAACAATAACAAACACATAAAAAAGCACTTACCACGAAAACACAAAAACACAAATACATATACATACATATTGCTATGAAAAGGCGGCTAAAGGCAGCTGATTTTGGTATATTTGAATCATAAGATATGTATCTATGATTAAAAGAAATATGAACCTGGGAATCGCTGTCCTTCACAACTAAAAGCTTAAGAGAAGTTAGAAATAGGAAAAGGAAGACGCTCACAAAAGACCATTTGAGAAGTTTGGGACGACACAAAACAATTTACAAATAGTTGGATAGTTTAAATTAAACTTTATACCTGTACGAACAATTTCAAAGTTTTAGGCTTTTATTTAAATACGCTGTTAATGTGTAAAGAGAGGGCTTACTCTCTGCAAAATTCGAACGCACTGAATTGAAAAGCACGTGGTTTAACTTTAAGGAATTTTTTCGTATATAACGAATGGTCACACTGAAAAAATACGTTGGATTCAAAGAGCCAATTTATTTATGAAATGAACGACATTATTCAAATTGTAAAATTTTCATTTTGATTTTTTGATTTTTGTCGTATGGGAGCGACCACTGCGCAGCGTAACCAAAAGCATGTCTGCGAGAGGAACAGATATAGAAACACGTCTGCATGTTACATTTTTGCAAGGCTTACTCCAATTTAACTCATTTAGTCGGAAATGGCTCTTGCCATTAAAATATGGGTTGCAATTTCATAATTTATGCAGCTGATAATCACATTTCATTGTTAAGATGTAAAACTACATATAAATATTTATGCTTAAATGGTATAAAAATATAATTTAATTTTTTAGCATTCGATAAACCTTTATTGATTTTTTTAAGACTCACAAATATTATAGCCAATAAACAACAGCCCGACTTTTTTAGTTGTCAATGAATTAATCATCATGAACTTGCGTAAAATTCTATTTGGCCATTTTTTAGATAAATGGGTATTTTACTTAAATTAAAAAATCCATATATGTACATATATATAAAACTGTTTGTCCTAACTGACTGACTGACTGATCACCGCCTTGGTAAACTAAAGGAGTAACTTACATGCATGAAATTTGTATTAACTTCATCGTACAATAAGACCGTTTTATGCGGAATTTTCAGCGGAAGGGGGTGAATTTCGTTTTAAAATGTCTAAGTTAAAGTTTTTTAGCATAAACAAGTAAGGAAGATTACAGTTCAGCTTGCGCGACTGTAGAAAACCCTGAGCCAGTATTTTAATATTAATACTTTGATTAAAAGAAAATTTAGTTGAAAATACATCAATGAATGAATTTTAATACAACTCTACCATTTTTGTATGAGGTGCATCTAGTTCAAAACAATAATTTAAAAATTAATTAGAAGTCAAAATAAATCATCGTCAAATGATTTTCTTTGGAATTTTGGATAAACAAATTTTTTACTGAAGAAAGTGAACTTAACTAATATTAACTAAATTTAATTGAACTTTTTTGATTATTTTTTGACTGATTTGTACTGTTATACCCTCTGAGGGGTATATTGGGTTTGTCAGAAGTATGTAACAGGCAAAAGGAGGCGTGGCAGACCCCATAAAGTATATATATTCTTGATAAGCATCAACAGCCGAGTCGATATAGCCATATCCGTCTGTCCGTCTGTGCGTATGAACAAACAGATCTCAGAGATGGTAAGAGCTACAAGTTATAAGTTGGTCAGTATCAACCACATATTTAGTCAGTCAATACAAGCTTGTTTCCTTTTTTTTTGATGCCACGCCCCATTCGTCCACAATAAAAAAACCAGGCATACCTCGGAAAAACTACATGTTTTTGGCAAATATCTCAGTTGATATAACACCTAGGGACTCCAATATTAACATGCAGGTTACTATATGCAATATAAAGATAATGCTATCAAAATTTTTTGGATGTCACGCCTCCTTCGCCCACCAAAAGCAGAATTTTATTGTAACTTTGCATGCCGCTGGCTCACTTTTATTTTAACGTATAGTTTTGTAACTTAGCACATACTTGCAGACAAATAATGTCAAAAGATTGTTTAAATTTTATTCAAATCGGATTATAATCAAAAATTTGGTCATACAACGAAAATTGTAACTTTCAGGCAATGCAAAGCCACGTGCATTGCACTGAGCTGTGCACACAAGCAACGAAAACGAAAAACGTGTGAGCGAGATAGACATACAAATATGTGTGCATGTTTAGTTCTTGCAGCAGCTACTCCAATTTGATCTCATATAATTGGAAACGAAGCTCAGAGGGTCGGCATGCCCGACCACAGCGATAAATTTAATTTAATTTAATTTAAGATTGTATGATTGTATGCAATTTTCAGGATTGCTTGATATTATTTGTCCCTAATTATACACCAAGTTACAAAACTATACGTTAAGAAATAAGTGAGCCAGAGGCGCTCGAAGTTTCAACGCATTTGTGGGCGAAGGGCGCGTGGCATCCAATAAATCTTGATGGCATTATATTAATATTGCAAATAGCAACCTGCATGCCAAAATTGGTGTCCCTAGATATTATAGTTACCGAGATATTCGCAAAAAACATGTATTTTTTTTCGAGGTATGTCTAGTTTTTCGCTTATTGTGGGCGAATGGGGCGTGTCATCAAAAAAAGGAAACATACTTGTATTGCCTGACTAAATATTTGATCGATACTGACCAAGTCTGAACTTGTATCTCTTACCATCTCTGAGATCTGTTTGTTCACACGGACAGACGCACAGACAGACAGACAGACAGACGGACATGGCTATATGGACTCGGCTGTTGATGCTGATCAAGAATATATATACTTTATGGGGTCTGCCACGCCTCCTTCTGCCTATTACATACTTCTGACAAACCCATTATACCCTTTAGAGGGTATAACAAGAAAGAAAATGTCAGTCGGGCATGCCGACCGTGTAATACCCTCTGAGCTTCGTTTCCAATTATATGAGTACATTTTGGACTGCTTACAAGCAGTGCACTGCGAAAATTTTATACACACAAGCAGTGCACTTAGTAAGTTTTCTATACACAAGCACTGCTTGTGCACTGCTTGTAAACACTGCAGCGTAAACGAAAGCAGTGCACTGCTATTGCGATAAATATTTAAGTTTGTATGAGAAACTTTTTTAATTGTAGTCCGATTTAATGAAATTTTCACAATCGTTTGGTATTATTTGTCTGCAAGTAAATGGCAAGTTACAAGCTATACGTTAAAAAAAAAATAAGTGAGCCAGCCGCTTGCAAAGTTACAAAGAAATTGTGCTTTTTCTGGGCGAAGGAGGCGTGACATCCAAAAAATTTTGATGGCATTGTCTTTATTTTGCAAATAGCAACCTGCATGTCAAAATTGGTGTATTATTTTATACCCTCTAAGGGGTGTATTGGGTTTATCAAAAGTATGTAACAGGCAGAAGGAGGCGTGGCAGACCCATCCGATAGCCATGTCAGTCTGTCCTTATGAACAAACAGAACTTAGAGATGGTAAGAGCTACAATATCCGTTCTAGTCAGTATCGACCACATATTCAGTCAGGCAATACAAGAATCTTTTTTTTTCGGTGCCACGCCCCATTCGCCCACAATAAGCGAAATAGGGATACCAATTTTGGAATGCAGGTTGCTAGATGCAATATGAAGATAATGCCATCAAAATTTTTTGAATGCCACGCCTCCTTCACCCACCAAAAGCACAATTTCGTTGTAACTTTGCATGCCGCTGGCTCACTTATTTACGTATAGTTTTGTAACTTAGCATATACTTGCAGACAAAGAATATCAAACGATTGTGACAATTTCATCAAAATCGGACCATAATTAAAAAAGTTGGTCATATAATGAAAATCGTTACTCTCAAGCAAGGCATAGCCACGTGCATTGCACTGAGCTGTGCACACAAGCAACGAAAACGAAAAACGTGTGAGCGAGATAGACATACAAATATGTGTGCATGTTAAGTTCTTGCAGCAGCTACTTCAATTTGAACTCATATAATTGGAAACGAAGCTCAGAGGGTATTATACGGTCGGCAAGCCCGACTGACATTTTCTTTCTTGTTTTATTTAGTTGTAATAAAATATTAGTACAAGAGATATTATCGTTATTGTTAGATTTTCAAATACAATTTTTAAATAAATAATGTTCTGCATCTGATTTCACAAGAAAGGGTCGAGGAAATTTAAACTTATAATCTAAGTCCATAAATCCAACCAGACTACCAATTGAAATTTCCAAAGCGCAAATTCTACCAACAGAAAAGTGTTCAGAGAGACCATAGAATGTATTCGAAGAAGCGATCGACTTTGCAGAGGAAAGTTGCAAACGATTGAGTTTCTGTCCGCCAAATTTGTAAACTTTTCTGTGCCAAATTTCCATCTAGGATGTTAAATGATGTACATTGTTACCTTGTGAAATGGCCATATTAAGTTAAGGATTGTAAATTGTGATGATAAAAAATTCATGGTCGTTTCTCAATATACTATTTAATTGTTATTGACATATAATATTAAAATTGTCAAAATTTTCATTGCACTTATGTATGTCAAAAATTCTTTTCAATAGTTATGGGAAACTAGAGTTATTCTCGAGTCACAGATATTACTTATCTGTCGCATGGGAAAATAATTACTAAGCAACAACTTGACCTTCAGTTTTTGAACTCAAAACAAAGCGATATGCGCATTAAACTTATATAGTATGTATATATGTTATTATTTAGTTATTGCCTGATAAGTTTTTTCCCACAGAAGCAAAACCAAGCATGTAAGAACCCATAGTGCTGCCTGTCAGTTACCCCTTCGTCTATAAGAGCTAGTTTATCAGTTTTTAAGCGAAAACATTGTACAGCCCGTCTCATTTCTGGAAGCAAAAAGATCGAATCACTATCACTGTGGACGGCAGTTCACGTTAGGGACAAAAGCAGAATCAAGGATTGGATAGCCTTGCAGAATTTTAAATTAGTTAACAGTACACGTTGTCATGCATTTATATTTTTGAGGGATTGTTGTACTTAACTCCTGTTTCGTAAATTTGGTTGCCTTTACTGAGAAATTATATAAAAATGTTTTTCATACATAGTATTTTTAACCGATTGTAATATGGTAGCCACATAATACAGAGGAGACAATTTGGTCAACATATGCTGGAAGGTACAAAATCCATATTAGGTGAATAAGGTTAAAATCGCCCTAAAACTTGAAATTTTAGTTTGCATGTGGAATTTGGTTCCATAAACTTATGCATTTTCTAAACTTGTATTTGTATTGTATTTCAAACCGATTGTATCAATTGGAACCTATTGATATGAGCTACGTGCATGGAAGATACACACCTGTACCAAATTTGATCAAAACAGCTTGAAAACAAGATAGAAAATGTCAGTCGGGCATGCCGACCGTGTAATACCCTCTGAGCTTCGTTTTCAAATATATATGTTCTAATTGGAGTATCTTCTGCAAGAACTTAACATGCACACATATTTGTATGTCTATCTCGCTCGCACATTTTTCGTTTTCGTTGCTTGTGTGCACAGCTCAGTGCAATGCACGTGGCTATGCATTGCTTGAAAGTAACGATTTTCGTTGTATGACAAACTCTTTAAATTATGGTCTGATTTTGATGAAATACAATACAACATAATACAATAGTTTGATATTATTTGTTTTCAAGTATTAGCTAAGTTAGAAAACTATACGTTAAGAAATAAGTGAGCCAGCGGCATGCAAAGTTAGAACGCAATTGGGCATTTGGTGGGCGAAGGAGGCGTGGCATCCAGAAAATATTGATTGCATTGTCTTTATATTGCACCAAGCAACCTGCATGCAAAAATTGGTGTCCCTAGGTGTAATAGTTACCGAGATATTCGCAAAATACATGTATTTTTTCCGAGGTACATATGTCTGGTTTTTCGCTTATTGTGAGCGAATTGGGCGTGGCATCGAAAAAAAAAAATTCTCGTTTTGCCGGACTGAATATGTGGTCGATACCGGCTATTATAGAAAGTTTATACGCAGCTATGCCATCATAGCAAAAACATTGATTCAGTTGTTGAAAAAACATGACAAGTTCATCGTAGCAGGTTCTAAAATACAGGTGATTGTAAAACTGATGGATGAATCAGATTTAAAAATATTCAAATACACAGCGAAGACGTAGTTGCGCATTAATGCATCAAGGGATGGATACCACGCCCCCATTTGACCTCAAATTGAGAACTAAAAGCTATGTATATAGTTAACATTTTGTAGACGAATTATTTATTTCGAAAAGAAAGTTTGCTTAAAAATACAAATACAAAAAAATAATAAATAAAATAATAAATACAAATCGAAAATAATCAAAACAGTTCAATTAAATTTTGTTAATATTAGTTAAGTTCACTTTTTTTGGCAAAAAATTTGCTTGACCAAAATTTCAAAGAAAATTATTTGACGATGATTTATTTTAAGTAAATACATACTTAGGTATATATGAGTAAGGAAGATTACAGTCGAGCTTGCCTGACTGTAGAAGACCCTGAGCCAGTATTTTAAATATAATACTTTGATTAAAAGAAAATTTAATTGAGCCAGTATCCAGATAATATTTTTTTGATTAAAAGAAAATTAAATTGAAGATACATGAATGAATGAATTTTAATACAACTCTAATTCGTATCTATGAGTTGCATTTAGTTCAAAACATTAATTTAAACAAGAAAGAAAATGTCAGTCGGGCATGCCGACCGTGTAATGCCCTCTGAGCTTCGTTTTCAATTATATGAGTTCATTTTGGTCTGCTTACAAGCAGTGCACTGCGTAAATTGTATACACACAAGCAGTGCACTGAGTAAGTTTTAAATACACAAGCACTGCTTGTGCACTGCTTGTAAACACTGCGGCGTAAACGAAAGCAGTGCACTGCTTTAGCGATAAAAAATACAGTATGTATTACAAACTATTTTAATTGATATTATTTGTCTCTAATTATACACCAAGTTACAAAAGTATACGTTAAGAAATAAGTGAGCCAGAGGCATTCGAAGTTTCAACGCAATTGTGGGCGAAGGGGGCGTGGCATCCAATAAATGTTGATGGCATTATCTTTATATTGCAAATAACAACCTGCTTGCTAAAATTCGTGTCCCTAGGTATTATAGTTACCGAGATATTCGCAAAAAACATGTATTTTTTCCGAGGTATGTCTGGTTTTTCGCTTATTGTGGGCGAATGGGGCGTGGCATCAAAAAAAAAAAGATTCTTTTATTGCCTGACTAAATATGTGATCGATACTGACCAAGTTTGAACTTGCAGCTCTTACCATCTCTGAGATCTGTTTGTTCCTACGGACAGACGCACAGACGGACATACGGACATGGCTATATCGACTTGGCTGTTGATGCTGATCAAGAATATATATACTTTATGGGGTCTGCCACGCCTCCTTCTGCCTGTTACATACTTTTCACAAACCCAATATACCCCTCAGAAGGTATAAAAAAGCGATAGTTGTAAAAATAAAATATGGACAGTAATACTGTTTTCTCCTGTGGGCGGAGGGGCGTAGCATTTAAAAAAATGATTTTTTTTTTCAAAAAAGTCAGGAATTAAAAAAAGTAAATTTTTTTAGTTGAAAAAAAGTTTTTCACAATCACGGAGGGGCGTAGCATTTAAAAAAATGATTTTTTTTTTCAAAAAAGTCAGGAATTAAAAAAAGTAAATTTTTTTTAGTTGAAAAAAAGTTCCCGCTACCGAGGATCGAACCCTAGATCCCCTGCTCTTCGCAGGCGAGCACCCTACTCCCCACGCAACCAAACTCTTTTGAGAGCGGAGGCTTACATACATAATTAAGTAGAATTCAAAATAAATCATCGTCAAATGATTTTCTGTGAAATTTTGGCCAAACAAATTTCTTTCTTTTCGAAAAAAATAATTCGCCTACAATATGTTAACTATACAGCATTTTGTTAGCAATTTGTGGACAAAGGCGGCGTGGTATCCAAATTTTTTTTAACAGAATATATTTATATGGTATCCAATATCATGCATACCAATTTTGGGCTTTCTAGCATTCATATTAAAAAAGTCAAAAATCGAGATAGCCCCACTGTTTTTGTCTAATTGTGGGCAAAGGGGGCGTGGCATCCAAATTTGAAAATAAACTTGATCTGCGTAACAGAGCTACGAAACTTCTGTAAAAAGAATGGAATCTCTAGCTATTATACTTGCTGAGAAACAGGCGTTCATACAGACGGACAGACAGACAACTTTTCGCACAAAGCCATTAGTCCCTTTTGCTCTTTTTTTTAAAGAGCTCAGGGTCTAAAAAGTTGGTCACACAACGAAAATCGTAACTTTCAAGCAAGAAATACCCACGTGCATTGCCCGGAGCTCTGCGCACAAGCAACGAAAACGAAAAACATTATGCGAGCGAGATAGACATACAAATTTGTGTGCAAGTTAAGTTCTTGCAGCAGCTACTTCAATTTGAACTCATATAATTGGAAACGAAGCTCAGAGGGTATTACACGGTCGGCATGCCCGACTGACATTTTCTCTCTTGTTGTTAGAGACATCTTCTTTATATTAGGAAACTACAAATAGAATTTTAAGCACGTTTTCACGAAAATCACCAGCTAATAAAAGTGTAATGCCAACCATTAATGATCTATTGTCCCTTATGTCCATTAAAGATCTATGAAGAGCATCAAAGGCAACAATGTAAAATTGGTAAGCAACAGCCAGACAAATTTTTTGAGTGCAACATAAAAAAAGTGTCAAGGATATTTGCAAGTATCGATACTTGATGATTTGATTGCTTCTTCAACAAAAAGTATCAAATATCGTTATCGATTTTGTCGCACTGGGATTCGAGCCTACGACATCCTGCTCACCGAGCGGCGACTCTGCCAGCTCGACCACGGCGAAACCTATGTTTTTTAGTTCCCTATTCCTTATCTCTGATTTGTTTAAAACTAAAAAATTTATTTGAGCTAGCATCGAGATGTGGCCTTGAAAATTAAATTCTGGACAAACACTATGATGCGAGCCCATTCACATATTAGCACCCATACATGCAAACAGAAGAGAGCACAAGCGAAACAGACCCATCGTTTGACTGTGTGAAACAGACTCATGTATGACTGAATCGCGTTGCTTTGACAGTTGATTTTTTTTTTTTTTTGTGAATTTCGGGTTCTGTGAGTCTGCCTACATTTGCAATCAAAAAATACTTGATTTAGCCTATCTATGTATGTAAGGTGGCAACCCTAGACAGCATTATACCATCCCGGGTATAGAAGATAGAGGAGAGAGAGAACACAGAAGAAGAAGCAGAGTCGTCGTTGAAACACAGTCGCAAGAAGTCGTCGTAAAGCTTAAGACGTATATAGTTGATAGAAGAAAACGTTGCAAACCTATTATTTTGTTTATCACCATTCAAATTACTTGAATAATAAACACTTATATTTCATAATCTTATATTTGGGGGCTCGTCTAGTTTTGAATGCGCGGATAAATGTAAATAAACAAATATACATAAATTCTAAAGTTGTGAAAAGGTTTTGGTGCTTTTAGTGAACACTTCAATTAACGTTGCAAAGTGCACGCTTATTTGCCCAAAAAAAAAAAATAAAAAACAAGTAAGGAAGATTACAGTCGAGCTTGCGCTATGAATTTTAATATAACTCTACATCTTATTTATGAGGTGCATTTAGTTCAAAACATTAATTTATAAAAAAGCAACCATCGTAAAACTAAAATATGGATAGTAATACTGCTTTCAGTTGTGGGTGAAGGGGCGTGGCATTTACAAAAACTTTTTTTTTTTTCAAAAAAGTCAATTTGTTTAGTTGAGAAGAAGCTTCCGCTACCGAGGATCGAGCCCGAGACCCTGCTTTCCACAGGCGAGCACTTTACTCCCTACGCCACCTTGCTCTTATGGGAGTGGAGGCTTAAATACATTCTTATGTAAAATCGTCAAATAATTTTCATTGTTATTGTCGCCAAGCAAATTTTTAGACGAAGAAAGTGAACTAAACTAATATTAATTAAATTTAATTGAACTGTTTTGATTATTTTTCGACTGATTTGTATTTTTAAGCAAACTTTCTTTTCGAAATAAATAATTCGTCTACAAAATGTTAACTGTATAGCTTTTAGTTCGCAATTTGTGGGCAAAGGGGGCGTGGTATCTAAAATTATAAAAGCGGAATATGTATATATTGTATCCAGTATCCTGCATACCAATTTTGGCCTTTCTAGCATTTATATGGTGAAAGTCAAAAATCGAGATGGTCCCACTGTTTCTCTAATTGTGGGCAAAGGGGACGTGGCATCCAAATTTGAAAATAAACTTGACTTGCATAACAGAGCAACTAAGCTCCTGCGAAAAGAATGGAATCTTTAGCTATTATACTTTCTGAGAAACAGGCGTTCATACTGACGGACAGACAGAAAACTTTTCGCACAAAATCATTACTCTCTTTTGCTCTTTTTCAAAGATCTCAGGGTCTAAAAATTAAAACCAAATAAGAAAAATTACACATTGAAAGTCGAGCGTCTCAAGTTTTTTTTTTTGGTTACACATTCTGACGAAATTCAATGGTCGCTGCTACGGAAAAGTTTATGTTGTAGCTGAGAATCTGCGCGTTGATTTGTGTGTACATTGATACACAAAAAGAAGGATGCCGAAAACAAAGCGTACGCCAGAAAAGCAGGAAAAAGAACAACGCAAAGACGAGGAAAGCGACAACGAATACGAAATATTTAAGGAACGAATCGGAATGACTGTGGCTACCACAGATTTTTCCAGTCAAATGCAGCAAATGATCGCAGAGAAAGCCAAGTTAAAATATTTAAAATTTTTAAAAGATTCTGAATGACTCTGATGGGAACTGTTGAGAATAAAGTGAAGTTGGCTGCGGTTTTCTTCTCGTGTTCTACGAGCAGTGTTGAACAATAGATGTGAGACAGGGTTGCCACAGTACTCCCCTCCTAGACAAGTCGGCGGGAGTAGGTTCGAGTGTTCAAATGTTTGGCAAATGAAGAGTTCTTCACGTTATTTTCAGTGTCATCATTTTCGATGAATGCTAGTTTCAGTCTGTCAATTGATATGGATGCCTTTTGTCATACATCTGAGCACGATAAACGAGATCTGACGACCTGTTGATGGCTTGAAATGGTCTAGTGTAAGATGGTTCCAGCGGTCGCTTGACGGAATCGGTTCTTACAAAAACGTGAGAGCAAACGGCAATATCTATAGCCGTCGACTAGTGGAATAATTACAATGTCGGGGTGGACATATTCGAAACGATGATCTGGTACTGTAATTTAATCGGGAAGTAGAGAATTGTGTTTGTGTATTTTTGCTCTTTGGCATGGAAGACAATTCTTTGACCATGATAAAACAACCTTACACATGAAGGCTATATATATCTGCCTCGAATTTGTTTCAGTGTAGCTCTGCCGCTGGGATGTGCTAGTCCGTGAATATGGGAAAAAACTCTATTTCGCTATGCCTTGCGATCCTTTGGAGGTTTAATGCCGTTGCTGTTGAGTACATAACCCAGAAATTGTACCTCTTGTTCACTACCAGACCGTGTTTCTTCATGTTGTTGAGCTGAATTGGAGATAATGCGGATGTCGTCAACGTAGCAAAAAACGTAATCAATTTCTCTAAAAATTCGGTCAATAAATCGCTGAAAGGTTTGCGTCGCATTTTTGGAATTCGATCAGGTCAAACGGAGTGCAGACTTCTGCCTTCTCTATGTCCTCCTGAGACATGGGAATTTGATAGTATGCTTCCTCTAGGTCGAGCGTCGTAAAAATCTTGGCATTGTAAAGGCGATCTGCAAAATCTTGGATGTGTGGATAACGGTCTGGAACTGTGATGGCGTTTAGTTTGCGGAAATCGCCACAAGCGCGCCATTGGCCATTCTTTTTTGCCACCATGTGAAGAGCGCTTACCCATGGGCTCTTGAAATATCGACAAATTCCTTTATCAATAAGCAAGTTAATTTGTGACTTTTGGTTCAGCAAGTTTATCGCCCGCTAAACGAAGTGGATGCTCGAATATAGGAGCTCCTTGAGTTTTGATGAAATGACGTACGGAATGAGTTTGCGATCGCTCGAGTGCAATTGGTTTGTTAACGCTGAGTACAATAGTTTCGACTGCAGCTGGAGTTGACCATCTTGCGCTTCTGAGATGTCGAGAGATTAGCTGTTGAACTTGGAAGCCAAAATGCGATGACTTTGAGGCATCAAGCAAACGTTGCTGACTGACATCTATAAGAAGTTGGTTTGAGGCAAGGAAATCACCCCTTATTATAGGTGATTGGACGTCTCCGACAGTGAATGACCAATGACCAATTTGTGATATGCTGTGTTAGGTTTTTAAATTGCCTGTGGTGCATGCGCTGCCGTTTACCAGCTGAGTCAACGGCAGCCTCTCTAGTTTGACGATTGCTGGTATCGGGGTATGTAGGCTGACACTTGCGAGCATCATTGTCGAATCTAATGTAATAGAAACATCATCTTGGATTGAGATTGAGGCGGCAACTTTGTTTGCTTTGAATGGTTTAGCTTGTCTTGAAACTTATCCACTTTTACGGAGAGTGTCCGTACAAGACTTACAAGATCGGATATGCTTGATCTGTTGTAGCTTAGTGCGTCCACATGCTGTTGCTCTTGTTGCTTTGGAGAAGTTGACATTACAAAATTGTCATCTGCATCGCTAGCTTCAAGGATTTTGTCTGCAATCTCTGCTACCTTGTCAAGAGAGTCCTCCTCTCTAACAGCTATATGTGGGAGAATAGATTTTGGTAGCTCAGACAAAAATAAAACGCGTGTAATTGCGTCACATCCTGTGGTTGGGGCCAAACGTCGCCTAGAAGCTAATATGTCCGTTGGCTTTTTTCCAGTTGTCTTGCCGCCACGCACGAGTCTTTTTAATTTTGAATATGCTGATTCTGCAAACTTGCCAACCAATCGCTGTTTTAAAGTGTTGAACTTCTTTGTTACCGGCGACTGTGGAATGAGGTCCTCTAAATTAATAATTATGTCCTCTTCCAAATTCATTATAATTGTGTCGAATTTGCGGACATCAGCGATTACGTTGTGAAGATGGAACAGACGCTCGATCGGAGCGAACCAAAGCTGAGGAATTGCTCTATTAAATTTAGGGATTCGTAGTTGTGCACATTGTGAAATAGTTGTAGCTGGTTGATTTGAAGCCAGATGCCAGAAAGAGACACGGATAAATTTAAGTATCATTTATTGCAGTTTTATTTGAATATACGATGCGGAGCTTCTTTTTGTTGAGAATAAAGTGAAGTTGATTGTGGTTTTCTGCTCGTCTTGTACTATGCTAAATATTAAGAAATTGGCCAGTGTTGGATAAGAAATTGGCCAGAAGCAAGCTGAACAGCATGGTGCTTAAGGATCGTTGCCCGTACCTATGATGTTAGATGTACTTGGAAAATTGAAAGCTGCTAAGTTTTTCACAATCATGGACTGGAAAATGGGTTTTTCGATGTGCCTGTCGAAGAAGAGTGCAAAGCCTATACTGTGTTCGTAACTCGCGAAGGATTGTTCGAGTTTAATAAGGCTCCATTTGGATTTACTAACTCTCCAGCCACTTTTATACGTTTTGCAAACCATATTATTCAACCCCTTATGACATAATGCAGCTGTATATGGACGGCATAATCATATAGGCTAATGACGTCGACGAATTCTTGTTAAAACGAAGGAAGTTCTGAAGACAGCAGCTCTATTCGGTTTGAAAATGAAGTGGCAGAAGTGTAGCTTTCTGCGACAACAGATAAACTTTCTAGGACATGTCATAGAAAACTGAAAAATTTGACCTGAAGGGGTGAAGAGTTCAGCAGACAACCGTTTTGCTATGCCTAAAAACGTAAAAGCTATTCAAGCGTTTCTGCGTCTGCCAGGATTTTTTCGAAAATTCGTAGTTCGAAATTAACTGAAGAAAGATGTCGACAGTAATGTTCGGAACAAAAATGAATGCGAAGCTAGAAGACCGGCTACTGGAACTACTAGATCAGGAGCTGGTGCAACAATTTGACGATGAGCGTAATGCGTTACGTGCTGAAGCCAAACGTAACATTCACCAGGCACAGATGAATTACAAAAATAACTACGACAAGAAGCGCAAAGCCGAATATGGTTACAAGATGGGTGATCTATATAATCGCTTTAAAGCGAACTCAGTTTGTAGAAGATCGGAAGCTGGCTAGTACTTATCTTTGTCCGTACAAAATCACTACGGTTCAACGTTGCGGTAGATATGATGTAAAGAAAGCGGCCACAGATGTCGAAGGTCCAACCGTTACTGCAACCAGTTGTGGCAGAGAACCAAAAGCTGTTTTCATCCGGGTCGGATGAAGAAGATCAGGAGGGCCGAATGTAAGGTGGCAACCCTAGACAGCATTATACCATTCCTGGCATAGAAGATAGTGAATAGAGAAATTACTTTAATAAAAAAAATATTTCATAATCTTACACGTATTGTATGGTTAGTGATATTATCTTCAATGCGATATAAAAATAAAGATACGTTATTTGTTTGATATAACTGTGATACATACATAGATATATATTGTAAAACAAATATTAGGTATAACTTTTTAAAGAAACTAAAGAATATATTAATTTGTAGTAATTTCTCAATGTGCTTAACAGATTTTTGTTATTTAGCAGCGCTGTTCAGTTATTGCTTTTATTCTATTAATAAGGGAAAATTAAACAGCTGATTTTAACTATGTATAAATATCGCTGCAAGAAAGGAAACAACTGTTTAGCAACTATCTGAACCAAGATCGGTGCACATATCTATCTACACTAGTAGGCATAAATATTTAGACAACACTTAAAGTTAAATCTACTTAAAATTTAAACTTCCTGCAAAAGAAGTTTGGTATCAATGGATAGATCACTTCAATTCCGTTTTAATAACACAAAATTTTTCTTAACCCATTGAGTACTCGTGGAATATTTTCAATTCTTGCAAAGGTCTACTTTTTGAACTTTTTCCCCCGGGCAAAATCAAAAAATGTTTGAATGCAAAAAGTTTCTCCAAAAGAATCTATTAGTAGTGGAAAAATTTTTTTTCAAAAATCTCTTCTTGAGACATCTCCCAAGGTGGATATTAGTTTTGCCGACTGCCAGACCACGTAGATTTCTGCCTGAAACACACTACACCAGTCCGGGAGACGGAATGAAAGTTGTGTGGGTGGTTCCTGTGAGTTGACCCCAGCCCCCGTACCTTATCGGTCTTGGATCCGTCTGTGTAGATTGATAGTTCGTTTCCCCTTAGCGGAGTTTTAAACTGCCAATCTTTAGTATCGGCAATGACGGTATTAAAAACATTATCCCATTTGAAATCCTCTTTACAGCGGTCACTTTCCCCTGGCATAGCATTTGCACCAAAAGAGTTTAGAATACTGCCATGTCCTGTAGTACTAGGCTTGAGAAGTTTTAATTCGAATAGTCTCACCGCACTCCTCGCTGCCACGTACTTAAGGAAAATGTCGATCGGTTTCAAATCTAGTATAACAACGAGGTTTGCCTGGGGAGTGCATCGTATGCATCCTGTTATACCCAGGCAAGCCATTCTTTGCACCCTTTGAATATTGCTTAGATGGGATTTGGCCAGAGCCGCTAACCACCAGACCAATGCTCTGTAGGTTAGGATGGGTCTAAATACAGCCGTGTATAGCCAATGGATTATGTACGGCTGTTGTCCCCACCTTTTCACAAAGGTCCTCTCCCGGATGAAAAAGGCTTGGAGTGCTAACTTGAGCTGTGTTTCTCCAAGCATTGGAAGGTTAACGCTCTGTATCTTATACCATTTAGTGAATAGAACCACCTCAGTCTTATTGGGGTTTGCACCCAGACCATGTTGTTCTGCCCACTGCAAAGTTAGGTCCAGTGCGTTTTGAAGAAGCTCGCTTAGTGTGGGTAAGAATTTGCCAGTTACCAATAGAGCTAGATCATCCGCATAGGCTGTCACCCTACATCCTTTATTTTTCAGTCTGAAAAGCAGACTGCTTAGCACTAGGTTCCACAGCAAGGGTGAAATGACTCCCCCTTGGGGTGTTCCTCTTGTGGCTTTTTACCTCATTGTGACCATGCTGAGATAAGAATTGATCATCCTGAAACTAAGCATATTTCTAAGCCGTGCTAAGCTGTGTGTTGGATCATATATTTGCATATTTAGTTAGCATAAGAGAAAACCTTGAAATTGAATTTGCCTATATTGTATTCTAGTTCTCTTATACTTAAGCTAGTATGTAAGTCTTCGTATGTTTGTATGCAACTGCACAGCTGTTGTGCCAGTCAGTCGACAATAACTTTCGCACGCACGCCACCAAATACCTTTCCACGATTGATCAAGTTCCGAATATATTGTAATTATAGTTAAAATTGCAATTTGTTCTTAATTTTGGATTTCTCGATTTTTCACTAAGCATATTGCAGTGGGGGATCAACGAGTGCGAGTCGATTTTGACTAGTGCAGCCGTTAAAGGCTCGACCCTTAAGTTGTTAAAGGCACTCTCAATTTCGAGGAATGCCGCCAACGCGAACTCTTTTCTCTTAAGAGCCAATTCAATGTCACTCACCACCTCATGCAGTGCTGTCTCAACTGATCTACTTTTAAGATAGGCATGTTAAGAGCTACTGAAAGTCTGAGGAGTGAGTTTTTCTCTTAGGTGTAGATCCAACAGTCGTTCTAGCGTTTACAGTAAAAACGATGATAGACTGATGGGTCTGTAGTCTTTGGGTGAGCATTGGTTTATTTTTCCAGCATTGGGAATGAATGCCACTCTCACTTCTCTCCAGCTTCGTTGAATATAACCCGAAGGGATGCATTCTCGGCTTAAAGCAAAGCTGGTCCAATAACGTCCGATCCCGCCGACTTGTGGGGTTTGAACAATTGGAAGGCCCAGGCTATTTTTTCCTCATTTATAATGTCGTTGATGATGGTCTCACCACTCCTTAAAGCCGAATCCTCAGGTGTCTGGTCGAGCGTGAGACCATAGTCTTCATCCTTGACTTCTAGAAACCAGGGAAGTGAGCCTTCATGAGAAGGTCCAGGGACTCTTGGCTATTCCTGGCTTAGTTGTCTTCCTCGTCGCAGAGTAGACCAGGCTTGGCGGGATTTTTCGCCAGTATGCTTCAAAATCTCGATGCCTCGATAGTGCTGACAAGATCTTCGTAGAACTATGCCCAAGAGTCTCTCTTAGCTTTTCTACACATCTTTTTGAACATGTTAAAGCTAAGACGATAGGCGATCCAATCGCTGTCAGTGTTCCTGTATTTTGCCCTGTTAAAAAGTCCTCCTTCGCTTCCTTCCGTGTCTGCCTCAGTTCCGTTGTCCACCAGGCTTGTCGCCTGGACTTTGGAACTCGACTGATAGGACAGAATTTGAGAAAGGCTTTACAGAATCTAACCGGAACGGTTTGGGTTGTTTTCCTAAGTGTACCTGGATGTCGTAGCTACCCCAGAAACTCCCTAGCATGTCTTGAGAATTTGGCCAAGTCCGTTCGTTTGGCGTTCCTGAAGGGTGATTCCTTATCTCGGGTCTCGCTAGTTGTCTATAGTGAGGAAGTCGCTATTGGTCGCTAAAGTTATGTCAATAACCTCTGCTCGATTCTTGTTGCGGAAAGTGGGGTGATCACCCCGATTTCACACTACAAGCAGCGATAATTTATACATAGAGATACGTCACTTCGCTTTTTCAAATTTGGTGCTGATAACGATCGAGTGGCGAAGTTAGGTCGTAACAACAAACTACACGCAAAATTGAAATGCTCTCATTTCGCTCTCAGAGAACCCGAGCGGCGTTGCGAATATCAGCAACAACAACAAAAGAACAAATGTATACCTACAAGCATGTACATTTATGTATGTATGTATGCGTAGATGGGAAGCATTGATACATTTCTTGCTCGGCTTGCTTGCCGAGATTTTTGATATTTTCAACCAGAGCCCATAAAAGGGGTAAAAATGGGTATAGTGTTTTTGCGCAAAATATGTAACAAGCAACGGCAGTGCGCTTGAAATTCAGGGTCGAGGGCATCTTCTAGTCTGGAAATCTAATTGTTTTTTTTCCTATGCCCATATCATATATTATTTGAATGCGCACATATTTTTAAGACAATTCTTGACCTACCTCAAATATTATTTTTCTTCTTTTAATTCTTACTTTTGAATGTGCGTATTTATGTGGGTTGGTGATTAGTAAGGTCCCTAGACAACAACGAGCAAAGCGCAAACCAACTACACACAATAAACCGGCAGTAACTAGAATTAAATGAACAGAGCGTATTCATTGAAGAGGCGAATTCGTACCAAGATGAACAAATGAATACACACAACTTATGACGAGCGAAGCCAATAGGCAGTTGAAATTCGACGCCAGACGGGAGAGTTGCATTTCAGCTCAGACGACGAACAGTTTTACATTTAATGTATTTCACCACTACAATTAATTTGTTTAATCCAAATAAAAACCCCCACATTTTGGAGGCTCATCCGGGATTTGGATTTTTTCTTTTGTGCGTTAAGAGGGAGTAATTGGTAGTGTTGAAGGTATAAAGACGGTAAAACTGTAAAACGACGCGGTTATTAAGAACTTTAAAAGTGTAAAAATAAATAGATGATTTATTTTTATGCAAAATGACGTGTTTAAATGACTTAATTCCGAAAAACCTACGAGGTGCGACGAAAGCAAGCATTTGTGCGCTGCACAAATTCGTGTTTGAACATGATAGAGATCGAAACAACAGAAGCCGTTTACGCGAGTTTAGTGGTTTCGAGTACGACGAAAATGACGCCAGATTTCTTTCGAAGCGCGTGTACATACGCGAAAAACTGACGGAGCGTGATTTAATTTTAATATGCGTTGTATTAAATATTGGTCACAGTGCAGAAAATATGATGCTACATATTTTTCGAAATTTGGAAGCAGGCAGTTTGTTGCACAGCAACGAAGAAGACGACGACGAAAAAGACGAAGAAGAAGAAGGGGCAACTGCAGAGAATATTACCGAAAGACGCTCGAGTGTATCAAACAACCGTAATGACGCGCATGGTATACACACAATCGATGGCCCAACAACAAGAGACAGCGCGGATCGAACGCGTAGCGACAAACCACATCGCTTTTACAACGAGCAGCAAGCACCCCGCTTTGCTATGAGTTTTCGCGACATAGAGGATTCAATTCGTGTCTTTGATGGTTCTGATGAAATACGTAGGCTGCTATATATATTTCTGGCCTAGGCAACAATAAGTGTTGCCAGGTGCAATCTGATATTTCCATTGGAAAGGTTGACATTTTTTAGCATAACATCACTCAGAACGTGTTGTCATTTAATCGTGAATTGTTAATCTTACAGAGCTTTGAACAATTCAATTCCGTTAAAAAAATGGAATTGACACGTGAGCATTTTTGTGCGATCATTTTTCACAACTTTCGACGTGGATTATCCAGACAAGAGTGCATCGATGAACTTAAGTCTTTGTATGGCGATCAAGCACCATCCTATAGCACCGTGAAAAACTGGTATAACGAATTTAATCGTGGTCGCAGTTCGCTCAACGACGAATTCCGTGAAGGTCGTCCAAAAACGTCCGTTGTACCAGAGAATATTGATGCCGTGCGTGAACTAATAATGCAAGATCGTCATGTGACATACCGGGAGATAGAGGCATCCTTGGGCATTTCTCCCACCAGCATACATTCGATATTACATAAACACCTGACCGTAAAAAAGGTTTGTTGTCGTTGGATCCCGCACAATTTGACAATCGCTCAAAAAAAGGCTCGTGTCGATTGGTGCAAAGAAATGTTGAAAAAATACGATCGCGGTGCTTCAAAAGATGTTCATAAGATCGTCACAGGTGACGAATCTTGGATCTATGCGTATGAGCCCGAAACAAAACTACAATCGACCGTGTGGGTCTTTGAAGACGAGCCAAATCCAACGAAAGTTGTTCGTGGAAGAAGCACTTCGAAGCAAATGGTCGCCTGTTTCTTCGGCAAAACTGGTCATGTGGCGACTGTTCCGCTTGAGCAACGAAGGACGGTCAATTCTGAGTGGTACACCACAATTTGTTTGCCTGAAGTCTTCGGAGAAATTCGAAAAACAAACAAGAGAAGACGAATCATTCTTCACCATGACAACGCGAGCTCTCACACATCGGCTCAAACCAGCGCCTTTTTGACCGGCCAAAACGTCGAATTGATGGGTCATCCGCCGTACAGCCCTGACTTGGCACCCAATGACTTCTTTTTATTCCCGCACATCAAGAAAAAAATGCGTGGTCAACGATTTTCGTGCCCAGAAGATGCTGTTGAAGCGTGGAAAAAGTGCTTCGACAATTGGTTTGAGCGCATGCAAAAGTGTATAAATCAGGCTGGAGAATACTTTGAAAAACAATAAAACAATTTTTGATGATAAATATTCGCATTTTCATTATTAGGCCAGAAATATATATAGCAGCTGTCGAACTATGGGTAGCAGAATTTGAAGATCAAGCCGAATTAATGCGTTGGAATGAATTGCAGAAGCTAATTTTTGCAAAAAAGTCGCTGAAAGGAGTTACCAGACTGTTCATTTTGAGTGAGAAGTACATCAACTCTTGGAGTGCGTTGAAGAGTGCGCTATTAAGTGAATTCAAATCAAGAGTGAATAGCAAACAAATACACACACTGCTGAGCGAAACAAAACGACGATCAAAGGAAAATACTCTTGAGTATTTTTATCGCATGAGAGATATTGCAGCGAGAGGCAATGTAGAAGACGAAGCACTGATGCAATATATAATTGACGGTGTTGACGAACTTGCATTAAATAAGTCGATTTTATACGGTGCAAAAATGATGAGTGACTTTAAGATGAAATTGAGAGATTATGAGAAAATCAACGAGAAAAAGAAAATGAGTGAGAAGGCAGAAAAAGAAAAGAAAGAGGTTCCCTTGAATAATGACGTAAAAGTGCGCAAGACGTTGGTCGAGAACAGCGAATATGAAGAATCATTCATAATGAGAATTGACGCAGTGGTGAATAATTCTGATCTCAACATCAACCATAGAGCAAGCGAGGTGGCACAAAGAGAAGTGCGCAAGCTAATCTCAGAGTATAAACCAGAGAAGACAAAGACGACGAATGTTGTAATGAAAATTGTACCTAAAGACAAAACCCCAATTTTCTCAAGGCCACGACGGTGCGCGCAAGCTGAGGCTCGTATAATAGAAAATCCAATGGCCATAGCGAAGGCGCAGAAGCAAGACGAGCATGTGAGCAAGCGCAAACGAGGAAAGCAGAAAGGTCTGCTGCACCCCCTGCAAAAACACGACGTACCACTGAAGACGTATCACATTGATTTCTTGGGTCCGCTGGAGTCAAATAGCAAGAACTATAAGCACATCTTACCTGTGAAAGATGCCTTCTCGAAGTTTTGCTGGTTATACCCGACGAAGTCAACCACATCCAAAGAAGTCATAGCGAAGTTGAGAAGCCATAGCACAATTTTTGGAAACCCTTCTCTTATCATTTCAGATCGAGGCGCAGCGTTTACTGGACAGGATTTCACACAGTATTGCGAAGACGAAAACATAAAACTGATAAAGACGACCACTGGGCTCCCACGAGTAAACGGACAGGTGAAGAGGCTAAACGCAGTCATCATTTCCGTGCTGGCCAAGTTTAGCATAGACGACCTTACGAAGTGGTACAAGCACGTTAACCAAGAGCAACAAGCGATTAACTCGACGTACACCAGAAGCATCGATACCACACCTTTTGAGCTTCTGATGGGTACCAAGATGCGTACCAAAGATGACCAAAATCTGCAAGACTTTATCCAGAAAGAGTTTGTCATTGCATTTTCTGACGACCGCAATGAGCTAAGAGCAAAGGCGAAGACTCAAATCTTGAATCTTCAGACGGAAATCAAGAAGACTTATAATTTACGACGCAAACCACCCTGGCAGTATGACGTTGTCGATCAAGTTGCCATAAAGGGAACGCAGTTTGTAGGCGGACTTAAACTTAACCCAAAGTTTCTGAGTCCGTACAAGATTTTCAAGATGAAGCAGAACAATGCTTACGATGTCGAAAAAGTTGGCATCTCCGACGGGCCAAAGCACTCTTCTTCGTGTGCAGAGTACTTAAAGCCATGGTCCACGTTTGACGACGAAGATAGCAACGATGCATTCGAGGCGAATGCATAAGCAGGATGGCCGAATGTGGGTTGGTGATTAGTAAGATCCCTAGACAACAACGAGCAAAGCGCAAACCAACTACACACAATAAACCGGCAGTAACTAGAATTAAATGAACAGAGCGAATTCATTGAAGAGGCGAATTCGTACCAAGATGAACAGATGAATACACACAACTTATGACGAGCGAAGCCAATAGGCAGTTGAAATTCGACGCCAGACGGGAGAGATGCATTTCAGCTCAGACGACGAACAGTTTTACATTTAATGTATTTCACCACTACAATTAATTTGTTTAATCCAAATAAAAACCCCACATTTATACGTATTATATATTTTTGCATTTTATTTTTATTTAAGATGTATTTTCGTTAACCCCAGCAAAGAAATTTTTAAAATTTTTCAACAGCAAATGGTCTGGTATAAGGCAGCCTTTACCCAACATTCTCATGTAAATGGAATTAGGAAAAAAATATTTCAGGCAATTTTCGATCGAACGAATCTGGAGTTTGAGACTTGGTTTGATCCCACAAACAATTGCTTCGAACATCGAAAGAACATTTTGGAGTTTTGATAAATGTTCTTTTATTCAAAAATTCCAAATGGTTGGCTGGCATTTTAATGATGCATACAAAACGACAACTCACTAGTCGTAATTTAAATTCAAAAAACAAAAACTAAATATTGCATGAAGGAATTAAGAACACAATATATATTATGTATTTCTATTTTAATATCTAGGACATATGTATATATTTACCATTATTATATTAAAAAAAAATAGTACAAGTAAATATCTATAAAATTTTTTAAAAATATGCATAAGTATTATTTAGGCTATATAAAAATAATCATGATTGATATAATAAAATATGGATTATGTTATTGCGATTATTTCTAATTGTCGAAACTAATAATGTTGTGACAGGTCAGTGAATTTCACGACAAGTGCTCCGCGCATACATATTAATGTGGCTGTTCATGTTTACATTTACACACACCTACATTCAAAAGCAAGACCTAAAAGAAAAAAAGTCAAAAATAGCTTCGAAGCCTGAGCCCAAGAAATAAAAAACAAATGCTGGCACATATCTACGCATACATACATACATATACACAGATAGTGAGTTTTTCTTCAAGTGCGGTTGCGTTTTTCCTGGGCTCCGAGTTTTCCTGCCTAGAAACTGGAAACTGCGCCTGCAGCAAGGAGAAAAGTTATTGAGCGTCAAGCTTAGACACACCTACACCAACCCTTCTCTGGTTCCAGCCCTGTCGTCGCGTCGCCTGGTTCCTGAGTGCCTTGTCCTTCCCAGTGGCCCCGGTGGAGAGGGGGGATTAGTGCGTCAGTTTTTCTTGGCGCCTATTGTGCGCGCTGGTGTAAGTGCAAACAAAACAACAACTCCTCTTAAGCCTAGCTTTTCGCCAGTCATCTGATTGCCAGAGTTGCACTGTCGTTTTAACCGGAGTTGCCAGACTGATCGTGATCGAACAGCTGTTCGTGAGAGGCGCTACGTTCGAATCTGGAGCGAACAGGGTTGCCAGACCAACGAAAACCGATCATCTGCCTGTAAGCTGCGCGCCAACTTTAAACTTGAGCGCCAGTTTTGAATAAAATTTGTCCAAATTTTAAGCCAGGAGCGGTGACTGAAAAGAGGTCGAAATTTGGTGCCGCTTCCCCGGCGGGGCACCAGAAATGGAGCACGAGCATCTGGCTTTTGTGCAACGCTCTGGTTTGCAGCGTACGCCGCCACCGGTGACTCCCCAGCAAATGCAGCTCCAGTTTGCAATGTCACCCGATTCGCCAGAACGTGAGATTCCCACATCTCTACGCGAAGTCCCTGAGCAGATGGGGGATGCTCTAGATAGCCTCTCAACCCTGTTTGGTGGCCAGAGGCATATAAACACGCTAGTACGAGCCGAACTTGGAAAGGCTGTAAGTCTGCACAAGGTAGCTATTGATATGTGCAAGAACAGTGGAAGTAGCTCTTCCAGAGAGTCCCAGACTTCTCCGTCGCTCTGTTGTAAAGGCGGTACAAGTGCAGTCGAGCTGTGTCCGGAAGGAGGCGACGGCACTCCAAAGAGGCAGCGTGATTCGAAGCCCGACCAGAGGAAAACTCCACCGAAAAAGAGCAAGAGCAGTTCGCTTTCAAACCGCACCCAGATAAGGAAAGCTGCTGTTCCTCCCCAGGACGCAAATGGCCCCAACCCAAATCTACGAGCCCCGTCTAGCAAAAACGAGGGTTGGACGAAGGTGCAAAGCCGACAAAACCAGAAGAAAAAAATTAGAGCAGACGCGATCTCAGTATCCTGCGCCGGCGATACAAGTTATGCAGATATACTTAAACTAGTAAAGAGCGATCCAACTCTAAAACACGTCAGTGACGATGTGGAAGGGGTACGGAAAACAGCGAAGGGTGATCTGTTGCTACGCCTATGCAAGAAAAAGGTCCACAGCACAGAGGAACTACGGGCGGCCGTGGAAAAAGCGTTGGGGGAATAAGCCGTCGTCAAAACACTAACAGAGATGAGCCAGGTGGAGATCCGCGACTTGGATGAGTTGGTGACTAAAACCGATGTGCTTGAGGCAGTAAAACTGGCGGTGGAGGACCCCGTAATCGGCTTGGAGGCAGTGAAGTCCCTTCACACACTGAGAGACGGCACGCAGAGGGCCACCTTAAATCTTCCAGCGCCCAAAGCCAAGGCTTTAAAGGAGAAGGGCAAAATACGCATCGGATGGTCGATATGTCGGATCCGCCCAGTTGTACTACTGAAGCGCTGCTTTAAATGCCAGGAGTACGGGCACTTTGCTGCAAAGTGCACAAGCCCAGTGGATTTGAAAGGAGTCTTCTTCAAATGTGGCGAAAATGGCCACGAATCCAAAAGCTGCAAAAACGAGCCAAGGTGCTGTCTCTGCGCAAAAAGAGGCGAAAAATCAACAGACCATGCACTGGGTAGCTTCAGGTGCCCCGTCCACCGTGAGGCCATAAACAAAAGACTATGATCAGACTCCTGCAGCTTGATTTAAATCACTGCGTAGCGGCACAGGCGTTACTATCGCAATCCATCAGGGAGGAAGACGTCAACGTAGCCATTTTAAGCGAACCACACCACCAGGAATCTAGCTGCCCATCCACTTGGGCTGTAGACACGAGCGGGAAAGCTGCTATCTGGTCCTGCGGTGCGTCTACTTCGTCTCTACTAGAGACTAAACAATTCTATGGTTTTGTACGAACAAGAGTGGGCTCAAAGTGGCTTTATAGCTGCTACCTGGCACCCAGCCTACAGCTGTGTACCTTCACAGCCATTTTGGAGCAACTTGCCGACGATGCTAGAGGGCGAAACGGCATCGTAATCGGAGGCGATTTCAATGCATGGGCAGAAGAATGGGGCAGCCAATCGACAAACGCCAAAGGTCGAGCCCTGTTGGAAGTATTTGCTTCGCTCGATGTAGCACTCCTCAACACGGGCACCCAGCACACCTTCAGCAGAGCCGGTACTGGATCTATTGTGGATCTCACATTTGCAAGCTCAGCCTTATTCACAGTATCAAAGTGGGAAATAAGCGACTGCTACACCGCTAGTGATCACGTCGCCATTATTTGCACAATTGGCGTCCGCACCACACCAACACGGCATAACGCACCAGCACACGTAGCGTTTCGCACCGACACGCTGAACCATCAGGCGTTTTGCGAAGCACTCGAGCCGCTTTCCACCACGGGTAACGCAGAAAATCGGGCTTGCCAACTGGCAGCTCAGCTGTCACACGCCTGCGATGCCAGTATGAGTCAACGGAGGCAATTCTTGCGGCACCACGCCCCGACATATTGGTGGAACGAGCGTATTGCAAACGCAAGGAAGATATGCCTGCAAACTAGAAGGCGCTACTCACGATCCCGCGGCAGACCATGCTTCGAACTGCGTCGATTGGAGTATCAAGCAGCTAGGCGAGTGCTCAAAAACGAGATCCGGGTGAGCAAGAGGGAATGCTTTCTTGCTCTGTGCGACTCTGCAGAACAGGATCCGTGGGGAAAGGCATATCAAATAGAAGTCAAACGAGTCCATGCAGGAAAGCAGGCAATTCCTACTACCTCATCGGAGTTGAAGGCGATCGTGGAATCACTCTTTCCTGCCAGTCAGAGCACTACCAGTTCTCACCCAACTGTCCATCAACCGGAACCGCTACCCGAGCACCCCGTGGTGACATCCGACGAGGTTTTAGCGCTGGCAAGATGCCTAAAAACCAAAAAGGCTCCTGGTCCGGACAGAATTCCGAACGTTGCCCTTCGGCTAGCCATGAGCCTACAGCCTGCCAAATTTGCCGAACTGTTCAACGCATGCCTCGCAGAGCAATCCTTCCCGTCGACTTGGAAAATACAAACGCTTGTGCTGCTCCAAAAACCAGGCAAGGCACCAGGGTACCCGTCGTCGTACAGACCAATCTGCCTCCTCGACACAGTCGGCAAGGTGTTCGAGAAGATGATCTGCAGCAGGTTGGAGTACGCTATCGACATGGCAGGCGGTCTGTCCCCAAACCAATTTGGCTTCAGGAAGGCCAGATCCACATTGGACGCGCAGGAATTGGTTGTCGACATAGCCACCAGGGCGATACAGGGATCCAGATGGTACGGAGGTGCAAAAAAGTACTGTCTGGTAGCAACGCTAGACGTTAAGAATGCTTTCAACACGGCGAAGTGGGAGAACATCATCAATGCCCTCAAGGAGTTTCGAGTTCCAGCGTACCTGACAAACCTCATCAGCAGCTACTTCTCTGGCAGAGTACTCAAATATAACACGGAGGAAGGTGTCTCCACACACCAAGTCACTGCAGGGGTTCCGCAGGGCTCAGTTCTTGGACCGGTCCTATGGAATATTATGTACGACGGTGTGCTGAGGTTGGCTCTCCCCACTGACTCACACATTGTTGGATTCGCCGACGACGTAGCCATTGTTACAGTAGCAAAGGAGCTGAAGGACGCCGAGGACACGTGCAATCGATGTATACGCCGCGTCAACGATTGGCTAGCTTCAGCAGGGCTGGAACTGGCTGCGCAAAAAACTGAGGTGGTACTAATTAGCAGCCGTAAAAAGGTGGAGACTGCTCGCATCATAGTCGGCAACAATACGATCATATCCAAAAGGGCAATCAAATACCTCGGGATAATGCTGGACACAAGGATGTCGTTCCGGGAGCACTTGGACTACCTAAATAAAAAGGCGGTAGACTCCATCAGAGCGCTCTCGCGAATTATGCTCAACACGCGCGGCCCGAAGCAGCAGCGACGCCGACTTCTCACAAGCGTCACAAGAGCCATCATCCTGTACGCGGCTCCTGTGTGGAGTAGAGCAGCTTCCGTACCATCTTATTGTCGTGGTATATGCTCGACATACCGGCTGTGCGCCATGAGAGTGTGCTGCGCCTTCAGAACCATATCAGACGATGCCGCGTTGGTTTTAGCAGGCATGATCCCAATCACCGAACTCATACGCGAAGCGGACATACTGCGTAGAGGAGCACTACAGCATAGAGCGGAGGCGTCAACAGTTGCAAGTCGTCGCGATTTTGCCAGGAGAGAGAGAGAGAGTCACCGAAGGGGCGGTGGACGCACAGACTCATCCCAGACCTGGCACCTTGGGTCGGCAGGAAACATGGTGAGGTTAATTTTTACCTGACGCAGCTTCTATCTGGGCATGGCTGCTTTAGAAGTTACCTTAAGAGATTTGGACACGAAAACTCTGACGAATGTCCACACTGCGGTCACCGTTCAGCCGAGGACGCACACCATGTCATCTTTGTGTGTCGTCGGTTCACGGAGCTCAGGCATGCCCTGGAGGTGGTGCTGGAGATGCCCATAACCGTGACAAACATGGTCCCGTGTATGTTGGAGTCTACCGCGAAGTGGAACGCTGTTTGCCATTTTGCAGTGGCCGTGATGACAGCTCTTAGAAGAGCTGAGCGTAACAGGAGAAGAGAGTAATAAGCTCCATTGGTTCCTGTGAAGCATTGCTAAGTCGGCCGTACCGTAGGAACCCGGATTTTATTATTATTGTACTCCTTACCTTATTCTAGTCTAGTTAAGTTCTAGTAAGTTAATAAATAAATGAATATAAAAAAAAAAAAAAACATACATACATATATGTACATGCTTGTTTTTTTTGTTTTTTTTTTTTATATATCAGTGGATCTTTATTTATAATCTGTCCTTAGTGGACAATCAATAAATTATAAGGAGATTACATTGGCAATTACAAAGTTTAAAATCTCAGTGTGATGGGGTAGTAGGTGGAGTATTGGGGGGTGATACGGTAGTAGGTGGGGTATTGGGGGGTGATAAGGTAGTAGGTGGGGTATTGGGGGGTGATGTGTTCGACATCAGCGGAGTTGTGTTGTCATCAGCTATAATCTAAATCCAGCGGGTGGAGTCTCTTCAGGCGCCTGGTGGTTGTGCTATTGTCTAGCAGGTTGATGGCTAGGGTGTTGATGTGCCTGTCCAGGAGGTCCGTGTGGGATTTGCTCAGCCTGGTTATCTCATCGCAGACCCATGGGATACCAAGCTCGTTGTGAATTTCAGCGTCTGGAGTGAGTAGATTGGCGTTTGATATGATTCTCAGGGCTTTGCTTTGGAATATTTGAATCTTCCTGAAATTTGAGCGTCTGGCAGTGCCCCAGATGGGTGTCCCGTAGGTCCAGATGGGCTTCATAATGGACTTGTAGACGAGCAGTTTTACCCTTGTCCTGAGTGGCGATCTTCTCTCTATGAGCCAGAGATGCTTCATCAGTCTCGCATCTAGTAGTGCCCTTTTGTTGCTTATGTGTGGCTTCCAGGTGAGCCGTCTGTCCAGGATTATGCCCAGGTACTTGGCCGTGGTGCTGGTGGGGATGATATTGCCGTCTAGGTGGATAGGTGGACATACTTCTCTTCTGAGTGTGAAGGTAGAATGGATGGACTTCTCTGCGTTGACCATTATGTTCCAACGCTTTAACCAAATGTTGGTAGTAGCTTGACTCCATTCGGCGGGAGAGCTTTGATAGCTGGGACATCGATGCCGTCATAGCCAGGGGACTTGGACGTTTTAAGTTTGCCTATTTCTGCAATGAGCTCATCTGGCTCAACATCGGCGATTGGAAGCGCCATCTGGCAAGGTGTGTCCAGAAACTCGATAGTCTCGGCAGCTTCTTGCTGCGTGCACCTTGAGAATGGAGTGAAGGCCTCGTGCAGGTAGTCCGCGAAAGCTTTGGCTCTTTGGCTGTCAGAACGGTACCAGGCACCGTTGACATCACGCAATGTACATGCTTGTAGGTATATACATTTGTTCTTTTGTTGTTGTTGCTGATATTCGGCTGCGTTCGGCTGTCCACTCTCAATTCGCAACGCCGCTCGGGTTCTCTGAGAGCGAAATGAGAGCATTTCAATTTTGCGTGTATTTTGTTGTTACGACCTAACTTCGCCACTCGATCGTTATCAGCACCAAATTTGAAAAAGCGAAGTGACGTATCTCTATGTATAAATTATCGCTGCTACAAGACTCGAGAAAAGTACGAATTCCAATAGACTCTGCTCCCCACAAAGTGCTTCCCCGCAAAGTGTGGTGAGCGTTTGCATCGCATCCTAGGACCATATCGGTGCCTTCGTTCACCGCATGTTAAATAAGGGCCTTGATGCTATCCGAGGGCAGTTCTTCTTCATACGGTAGGTATGCTGAAGCCAGGTATAGGTTAGCTCCGTTCCTCCTTTCGCATAGTACTACCGTCAAGTCGCTACTGCTGTAACGAGAGGAAAAGAGAACATTAAGTCCAGCTCTTGATACGAAACAGGTTCTTGACTTACCCACAGTCTGTGGGACAAGGAGATGACATCCACAGGCGTTCAGTCCACAAACCCGATCACTCACGAGCCAGGGCTCCTGGATGAGTGCCACATCAACTCTCTCCTTGTCCATAAACCGCAGTAGGTCAACCGAGGGGACCCTCGAGTGATGCAGATTAATCTGCACCACTTGGAGTCTGTTCGGTTGACCTAACATCCATCTCCGCTCCTACTCCAGGAACGAATGCTATGATGCATCCCATTCCCATCTTTAGCCGGCAATGCTTCCGCAGGATGTGGCTTTTGGATTCTCGACCAATACTGATCCAGAGATCTTTGCCGTTTCCCTTGTCGCGTGCTAGCCCTCTCATGATTGTCCAGTCTTCACTCGTACAGTCTTGGCTCTGGCGCTTTCTCAGATAAAGGATGGTTATATTCTTCAGAATTGGAGGTGGGATCCAAACCTTAATGATTGTACGTTCTGGAACCTGGTCTGTGGGGACGACATCAATCTTTGCACCAGGCCAAGGTTCCCCGAGGCTGTATCATTTAGGAACTGCAAAGACTCCTCATTAGTACAGGCCACAACCTTGGCGCCCTTGTACCACTTAATACTATCGAACTCGGCTATCAACGGATTCACTGGCCGGGGCATTGCATCATGCAGTGCCTAGTTTATCGATTTTTCCAGAGCGAGCCAATTTTCAGCAGAAAGTTTCCCTTCAGGGTGGTTTCTGTCGATGATTATTGCTTGGAGCTCGGGCTTCGAGCTAAGGATTGCCAGAATCCCTTCCGGGCACAGCCTCTTGCTCTCAGAAGCCTTCGCAGAGTCGTCTGACCTCTGTCTATTGGAGCTGTGGATGCTACCCCTTTGCGCAGCCGTTCTTTCTTTTTGAGAAAGCGTGGCTGGTGCGGCTGTTTTTCTCAGTCCCGCGGGTGGCTCCACTTGATGACCAAGTTTTTCTTTCGACGTTACCACCATCTTCGAGGGGGTTTGGGTGGCTCCCCCGCTCAAAGTGGAAACGGTCGCCTTCCGCTTCCCCTGTTTGTTTTGCACTTTTGCACTTTGCGAGAAGGTTACAGTGTTGCCGAGCTCGGCAAGTCTCTCGTACCTCTTCACAGATTGCTCATGCTTCTACATAAATAGTCTTCAAAAACATTATACGTTGTATGTGCGGTTGTACCCCATGAAACTTATGCTTCACTTTTTCCATCAAATACGTGTACAGATTTTACCATATCTAAAGTGCCATCGCACTAAACATTTCGATCTGTCACGGCATTTTAAAAAACTTCTGGACACTTTTGTTTTTATACCCTCTGAGGGGTATATTGGGTTTGTCAGAAGTATGTAACAGGCAGAAGGAAGCGTGACAGACCCCATAAAGTATATATATTCTTGATCAGCATCAAATATGTGTGCATGTTAAGTTCTTGCATCAGCTACTCCAATTTGAACTCATTTAATTGGAAACGCAGCTCAGAGGGTATTAAACGGTCGGCATGCCCGACTGACATTTTCTTCCTTTTCTATCTTTTTCATACTACAGCGTACGTTGTACGAAGAAGTCTAACAGGCAGAAGGAGGCGTAACAGACCCCATGAAGTATATATATTCTTGATCAGCATCAACAGCCAAGTCGATATAGCCATGTATGTCTGTCCGTCCGTCTGTATGAAAACCTAGATCTCGGACACTATAAGAGCTACAGTCACCAAACTTGGTATGTATATCCGTCTATGCTGCAAGCAGTACAAATTTATTTTGGATTTTTGCCACACCCCCACGAAAAGTATTAAAAATATCTGAACGAAATTCGAATAGGTTGTGCATGGTTTGGATCGAATAAATATATAGCCGCCAGATCAAAAAAGTTTAAAAACGTGTTTTTGCTTTAAAACATTGTTGTTTTTAAAATATTGCAATGAAACAAACACAGGAAGTGTAAGGTGGTAATATAGATATACTGACTGATTGGATCGAATGACTATTCATATATTTTCTGTATGTTGAAAATTAAAATATATGCCACATTTTTCTTTCTCTCTAACTGTATTGTTTTTTAAGATAACTTGACCAAACTTACAGAGTATGCGTATGGTATTATCAATGTACTGACCAACTTTGGTTCGGATCGGATAACTATATTACATGCCTCCCATATAAGTAATCTGACAAACATCAGAGCCAAGATATGTCTTTAGTATAAGAAACATTTTTGTCTGTTGAGGTATTCAAACCAAACTTTCACAGTAGGTGCCAAAATTTTTTTCCAGCAATTTTGTTTGGAATCGGTCAACTACATCAAAAGCAATCGTATTTATAAAATTTCAAATGTGGGAATACTGCGCCTTTTCTCACATAGAGGTATTTAATATGTTAAGCTTATTAGTTTATAAGAAATCTAACATTGAGTACTTGATTTTTTTTTAGAATACGCTGTATGATATTACAGTTCGCTTGCTCGACTGTAGCCGTCTCTACTAGTTAATATTAATACAATAAATACATATGTAAACATTTTTTTCAATCAATCTTAATTTTCACAAGCGAAGTTACGGATAATTGGTACTGGGAATATTTTGAATTACGCGCTCAGTTTTAAGGCGAATTGGTCAGTGTTGCGAACAGCATTTCCTTTTTACGTTAGACAACACGACAGACGACAGTATGTACTGACGTCGAGTGCAGTGTTGCCATATTGGCTTATTTTAAGCTAGATTTAGCTTATTTTTTAAATCAAATAGCTTGGAAAATAATTAAAATGCTTATAGCTTGAAATATAGCTTATTTTAAATTTCGTATAGCTTATTTCGGCTTAAAAAAATTTAGAACAAAACAAGTTTTTTTTTTGATTGTATTGTAAGTTTTGGTAATTTTTATCGATAAATCGGACAAAAATCATATTTGTTGTTCGTATTTTTGTTTTTTTCCTTTATAAGTTTCGGTCACAGTGCATTATTTTGCACATTAACTTTGAAAAAATGCCGAAAGTGTCTTACAAACAAAATTTCCGCTATTTGTGGTTAAAATTCGATGAATTTGAGGAGTGGCTACGCAAAGTGCCAATAGAATAATATATATTAATCTGCAGCGTATTTTCAGACTTCCTGATAATATTGAAATATTAAAAAAAATCGATATATTTTCGGTGGGCAATATGCTACATCCGAATAAATCGCCAGAGAAAATGATTTCTTTATGGGAAAATTTCCATTATGAAAATATTGATGACATCATATGCCAATTTGTAAAAATACAACTAATCGATTGGGAGAAAAAGGGGAATACGATAGAGTTTTGGTCATTTATTATTTTATAAGGATGCTGGCCAAAACAAAGTTTTCGAGAAACTGGCGTTATTTGTTCTGCACATTCTTTCGTTGCCATGGTCAAATGCTGCGGTTGAAAGAGTATTCAGCCAAATGAATATTGTGAAAACTAATTTGCGCAACAAAATGTGCTTAAAAAGTTTGAACGCAATATTAAGCATAAGGTTTGTTTTTGATATGTTAAATTGTTTAATATTTAATAAGTATATGCGTTTGAATGTTATAGATATGGACTGCGACGTCATGGCAAATGTTTTCATAATTACAATCTGGCAAAAAAGTACCTGGAAGAAATTAAGTCAAATATGCGGAATCAATAAATGAAGTTGATGAAATAATTTCCTTACTTTCATAAAATTAAAAAATAAATTATTTTGGTGTTTTTATGGTAAGCTTATTTTTCAGCTTTTTTTTTAATTTTTGGCTTATTCTAGCTTATTTTTTTCCTTAATCTAGCTTATGGTGCCTCTCAAAATCTGGCAACACTGGTCGAGTGTGCCTCGGTGTGAAATTGAGTGTAAAGGACAACAATTAGAATGAACGTAATTGTTGTTGTTGTGTGATTTTAGAACCTTCTACTTTGACGACAGACTTTGAGAGATCAACACGCTACGACTCGCACAATTTTAGTGAAACTATGGATGGAAATAATGCAGATGAGGATTCTCAAAAGGAAAATCCCAATAACTCGTCGATATCAGAAGTGGGATCAAACTCTTGACCAATAATTTTTGAGGAGCCATTTCGTGCTTTACAAGAACAACAAAATCGCACCGTTTTGGAATTGGCAAGAACTTTGCAAGCGTCACCACGTGAGCCACTACAAAATGGCGGATTCTCGCTGCCAAAATTTAATTCAAAAGCGGCTGGCGCAGACGCTTTACAGTCATGCGATACAGTGGAAATAGCCCTCAATAAACTTCCGCTACAATGCAGTGAATTAATTTTGGCGTTGTCGAATTGTTTAGAAGGAAGTTCATCGCAATGGTTGTCGCAGATTTGCTATCCAGGGATGACGTGGCAACAATTCAGACAACTGTTCGAACAGCGATATGAGAATGTTGAGACACCAGCGGCTGCAATTTTAAAATTGCTTAACAGTCGCCCAATTTCTGGTGAGTGTCTTGCTGTTTTTACGAGTCGGCAAATGACGTCTGCTATAATAAAGTGGCGTAATGTGGACCACGAGGAAATTGCTGCGTCTGTAGTGTAGTGAATAGCGTACACTAGAAACATTCGAAGCAGGCAAGACTTGCAGTCCAAATGCAAGTTTTCTCGTTCGAAAAAAGGCGATCCAATTTCTCAGACGACGACTCGAATACTAAGAGGGTTAAATTATTGCCAATAAAATGCTACTCCTGCGAAAAGATCGGGCACAAAAGGTCGGAATGTAGTATGAAGATTTTATCAACATCTAGAAGAGAGCATCGAGCGAGTTCACAACGTGCTAAGGACACAACACGCTATAGATGTCATGAGCATAGCCACATCGCCACCCAATCCCCAGAAAACTTGACTAGTGGTAGTGCAGGCCTACGAGTGCATAAAAGAGTCGAGCTATGCGTCGTTGATGAACCTAAAGCAATCATGTTGCAAAGAGGTGAAAATTTCCGAAAATATTTGAATCTGCCGCAAAATGCTCTTTTGCCAAAGAGAGTATATCACATACATACCTTTGACAAACCAAATATATTCCTCAGAGGGTATTAAAATGCATGCTAATATTTTTGGGACTTAAGCTAAATTTTGATGAATTGTCAATTCAAATACAACAATTTCACTTTTTGTTTGAGATTTGTTGCGACCCTGTTAATTTGGTACCCTCTAATTATCAACTAATCGATGACAAGCTTGAGGCTAATTTTTTGTCAACTTTAGATAAACTTTTAAATTTTAACAAATGTAGGTGTAAATTCATCCACCACTTTCTAGAAAAATTATCTGCAGATTATTTATTTATTTATTTACAAAATTATGTTTAATAGTAATACTTAAACATAATACTTATTAACGAGTGCTAACCTAGGCCTTCGACTCGAGTTGACTAATATATAATTAGATTTTGAATTCAAATTTCTTTACAAACTTATTTAGCGCTTTAATGTTTTGTAAGGAGCAGTCGTTGAGTAGAGGGGAAAGGGTAGTTGTTTTGAATATTGATATTTTGTAGCTTGCCGTTGGCAAGCATTCGTTTAATATGTGGTTCATCGTACATGGCTCTGAGCACTGATGGCATATCGGAGGTGGTTTCCCGGCGAGTAGATGACCATGGGTTTGCTGGCTGTGTCCTATGCGGAGACGGGTGAATGTAGTGGCGATCTTCCTGGTAGCTAAAGTTGGCAGTTTGGTGCAATTCGGGTTATCTGTGATTGAAATTACTCCAGTGGGTTAACTTCGAAGTGTTGTGCTTGCTCAATACTAGATTGACTAGATCCTATTTGTTCTGGGGCGAAAAAAGGTGACTTGGAGCTGATTGCACATTCCGGGCTTCGCTGTCAGCGGTTTCGTTGCCAGTTATACCCCTGTGTCCTGGGACCCAGAGAATGGTGATTTTTGGGTGCCTTACCATTATGCAGCATATTTTCCTGATGGTTTGGTCGACGGGGTAGGGGTTTGATAGTGCTGCGATCGATGACATGCTGTCGGTACAAATAATAGTTTTTCCTTTGATTTTTATTGCTAATGAGCAGGCCTCCGAAATAGCCAATGCTTCAGCAGTGAATACTGAGCAGAATTGGGGGAGGTGACCGCAGGAAAGTGTCACATTGTTTTCGTTCACGACTGCAAACGACGTCATATCCTGAGTTTTTGACCCGTCAGTGTAGAGCCATGTTGTGGCGGGGCCCATTTTTTCTTTTTCCATCCGAAATAGTTGCTGGAATGTTTGGCTGCTGGCCGCCGCCAGGCCATAGATTGGCAGCCCGTAATCAATTTTCGATAGTAGGAGTGAGCGGGTAATGTTTATGAGGGTGGTGGTGTGGGTGTGATTAAACTTAGAACTAAGAAATTTGATAATGTTTAATCTGTTGCTTAATTGCTTTTTCAAAATTTGGCAATGCTCTTTATATGTAAATTTTGAGTCGAAGGTGATGCCTAGTATCTTTAAATAGTTTTCTTGTTTAACTTTGCGGTTTTTATAAGTTACATTAAGTGGGTTACAATTATGTTTCCGGCATATGTGCAGAAGCTTACATTTTTCAATTGCTATGGTGGCGCCAGATGTGGTGCCCCATACCTCTAAGGCAGATAGAAGTCTATTAAAAATGTTGTTAACAGTGTTAATGTTTTTTTCTTTAGTAAAAATAATGGCGTCATCGGCATATAGTGAGGAGTTAATATTTTTAAATGTACGCAATATTGAGTTTACTTCGTCGAATGCAATAGTGAATAGGACTACCGAAAGAGGTGAGCCCTGGGGTATGCCGTTGTGCAATTTGTAAGTGGCCGATGTGTTGTTGTTGACCCGGACTTTGAAAGTACGTTGAGTCATGAAGGCTTTAATTAGCTTATAAAGCCTGGGACCTACACCCCATTGCTCGAGTCGGCATAATACTGCATGCAATCCGACGCGATCAAACGCCCTTTCAAAATCTGTTGCCAGTATGGTAACATGATTTTTTGTAGAAAGGGCGTTTGACACGAAGTGTTGGATGCGCAGGAGCGCATCGGTGGTGTTCTGTTGTTGCTTAAAAGCGACTTGATTTTGGGAAAGTAGGTTGTGTCTATCGATGAACCACATCAGACGGCGAGCAATCATTTTCTCAATAGTTTTTGATGGACATGAAAGCAGAGAGATTGGGCGGTAACTATCTAATTTGTGAGGAGGTTTATTGGGTTTAGGTATGGGGATAATAGTCGCTAAACGCCACATATGCGGATATGTGCCGGTTTCGAGCATAGTGTTGTATATCTCTATAAGTTTACGCTTGGCCATAACGGGGAGGTTTTTTAACATAGGATAAGAAATCCGGTCTGACCCAGGAGTCCGGCCTTTGGTGTACTGAAGAGCTGTTTCTAGTTCGAGTAAGGTGAAGTCTAGCTCTAATAATTTTGCTGTGGTGGACAGTGTGCGAGGACATAGGATCTGGGAGAGACAGGAATTTTTCTTTTCGATGTATGTGGGCGAGAAATTGGAGTCAGCGGAATAGTCGGACCATGTGCGAGCAAAGGACTCTGCGATATCGCCCTCAGTGCTCAACACTTTATTTCCGTGTTGTAAGAATTTAATTTGGGTAGGTGGAACACCCGTAAGAGTCTTTATATCGGCCCATACTTTTTTGGTGGAGGAAGATGGAGATATACGGGAGGTAAATGCTTCGAATGCGTCTCTTTTTGCAGCAAGTACCGACTTTTTAAAGACTGCGTTAGCATTCTTATACCTAAGCAGGTTATCTGTTGACATGCAACGCCTATAATTATGCCAGTACTGTTATTTTTCAGTGCGGAGTTTTTGGAGATCGGCATTCCACCAAGGGACTGACGATCTGTGAACGACAATTTTTGTTTGGGGGATGCTGCCGTTGGCTGCCCCACGTATGGATTTGGTTAATCGGGCAACTGCTTGGTTTAGGCTGTCTTGATTATGCTCTCCCAAGAGTGATTCGCATTTTGTCGCGAAAATGGGCCAGTTTGCCAAGTCAGTTTTGTATTTTGGGATAGGTTTAGTTTTGTTAAGTCTATTTTCGGAAATAATTTGAATTGTGATAGGGAAGTGGTCACTGCCGTGAAGACTATTTGAAATAGTCCAAGAGCATTTGTGGTATAATTGTGGAGAAACTAAAGATAGGTCGACGTGCGTGAGGGAATTGTGGGACGAAAAATGGGTGGGTGAGCCATTATTGAGTATCATCCAGGATGTCATGGAGAGGGTGTGTTCAATTTTTTTGCCACGAGAGTTGGACTGAGGTGAACCCCATAGAGGACTCCAAGAGTTGAAATCGCCTAAAATCAACATCGGAGTGTTGATATTGCTGGATAATTGGACTAAATCGGACGACAAGAACTGTTGGTTTGGGTGTATATAAAGGTTCAAAATTGTTATTGGGTTTTGGACCTTGAGTTCGAGGAATGAACAAAGCAGATTTGAGGATACTGTTTTGTATTCATGTGGAATGTGTTTTTTAATTAACACACCGATCCCTTGTTTATCTTGTGTGTTATGTTGGAAATTGTAAAAATAGCCAACATAAGCTTTTGGACAGATGAAATTGAAGTTTTGGGGCAAGTGAGTCTCTTGCAAACATAAAACATCGGGCGAGTGGTCTTTTATTAATAGAGCGAGTTCGTTATAGTTATTGAAAATGCCGTTTATGTTCCATTGTAAAATTTTAATAGACATTGTAAAAGTTAAGAGATATGTGTTATGTTTGCAATATAAGAGGAATATCAATGGTAAGAGGTCTGACTATGAGTCAAGTTCTTCCATTGATGTATCCGAATCATCGGATATATTTTGCACGGGGGAATTGGATTCTTGTGAGTATGTGATTTCGTTGGGTTTAATTGTGTTGGTTTGATTTAGGTTTTCTATTAGATCTTGTGCTGCTAATCTAAGCGCGCGAGTTTCTTCGATATGCTTTTGAGTGTTTTCGTCAAAGAGAGATGTTTGTGCAGTGGTCTTAGAGGCAGAGAGGTCCGCCGGGGGGATGTGAGAGTACGTATTAACGGGCTCTCGGAGAGTTTCTTGCTTATCGCAATTTACAGTTGTTTTGTTGTTTGTTGTGATCGCCGTAGCGGCTGTGATTGTTTTGTTTGCTGTGGTAGCAGCATATGAAGATAACGGAATTGCGCTAAGTTTTGGTTGTTGCTGTTTTAGTATTATGCGTGCTTCTCGCATACTGCATTTTTTTGTTGTTTTTATTCTGAGGAGGTCTCTCTGATTTTGATATTGTGGGCATGAAGGGGAGGAAGCGGGGTGATCGCCGTTACAGTTAGCACAGAAAGTGCGAGTGCAGGGTTCTGGGTGATGGGGAGCTAGATTACATGATACACATGTAGCTGGGTTTTTGCAGTGTTTTGCTGTATGTCCCAATAGTTGGCATGTCTTGCACCTCATGGGGTTGGGAATATATTCCCTAACCTTGACAGAATGCCAAGAGATGTCCAGTTTACTTGGTAAACTATAAAGATCAAAAGTGATCAATATTACTCCGGTAGGTTTTGCTTTGCCATCTGTTGTTCTGGAGAACTTGAAAACAGAATGAACATTCTGTGACTTGAGCTCTTGAGCATGTGGATTATCAGCGACCTGCTTGGACTTTACCAGCATCAGCAGGTTGCCATCACGTAGTGAGGATATAGAGATGATTTCTTTACTAATAATGTTCAGAGCGCGGTGTACTGCGAAGCACGAGAAATCGGAGATGGGCTTGTCGGGGTTTTTAGAGGCTAGTATTAGGAATCTTGGGTTTTGTTGGGTAGTTTCGGGCAGTTCGGGGAATTGCTCTGGAAACTTTTGATAGGACCGTTTTTTTTTTGGCTCTGGGGCTAACGCTAAGGCTGGCGAAGCGGTTATCCCCAAGTTTGGGAGGCCCAGGGGCCATCGCTGAGAATTGGAGTTTTCTGTCGTTTGTTATAGGCACAAGTGCGCGAATGCGAAAACGAGTGGAAAATAGAATAGCAAAAAAACACTGACCGTATATAAGACACTGACGTCCGCACTCGAAGAGAGATAGTCGGTGACTGATCTGCAGATTAATATTTATTATATTTGTGGGAATGGGTCTGGCAACGCCGCTCAGACCACCCACTGTTATACAACATTCTGTTAAGCAAGTGAACAGAGGATATATTGTTTTTGTCACGGAATAGTAGACCTCAGAGATTTAAGAACTAAAAGTTCAATACTGGTCAGTATCAACCACGTATTTAGTAAGTCAATATAACTTTGTTTCTTTCTTTCGATGCCATACTCCATTCAACCACAATAAGCGAAAATCCAGACATACCTCGGAAAAATTCATGTTTTTGGCGACTATCTCAGAAACTATGTATAAATTAATTTGTTTAAGGTTTTTAGTCTTAGAAATTATAGCCAACAGGCCTTTATTACATTCGAATTAGAACTAACTTAAACAATCAAAAGTAATTATTAAAGAAACTTCAGCCGCTGCCGTTGTTGCTGCTGCCGTTGTCGCTGCTGCCTTTGCATATTTTGGTGTCGGGTGTCCAGTACTTGGTACCACGGTGGAGCCTTATGTAAGGAGCTGACCGTCATTCCCACATTATTTGTTTATTCGGTTTTTATGCTGACCTAGTACCCGTGGCAATGGTTATGTGGCTGCGCGGCTAAGTTCCGGTCATTGCACACTTCTCTGATTCTGGCGCGTATTGGTTTAGGTGCATTCCGGTGCATTAGTGTGGGAATGGGTCTGGCAACGCCGCTCAGACCGCCCACTGTTATACAACATTCTGTTAAGCAAGTGAACAGAAAGTAAGAAGAGGAGTTACGATCGAGGAGCCGAGCTGAGAGGTTGCCTTGAGTTTACGACGCTGCATTACGACGCTTGCAGATCAACGACGCACGGTTAACTAAAACTAACGACGCTGCATTACGACGCTTGCAGATCAACGACGCACGGTTAACTAAAACTAACGACGCTGCATTACGACGCTTGCAGAAATCTAACGTTCTAATACTTATATTTACAAACAATAATATATTTAAACACTATTAATAAACAATATAAAACAACAAACTAGGATTTGGCTTGATATACTTAACCTAATCCCACATTAGTACCAGGCATGCACAGACGCTAGCTTTTGGCAAGTATGGCCTTAACTTGTATATAAAACTCTTTGTCTTCACTAACTGACTGCGTATCTCAGCCCTGGCCAAACTACAAGAGCTACAAGCATAGATTTGCACACAAAATAGTTCTCATAACTTCATCGTGCAACAAGACGGCTTTTTGCGAAATTTTGAGTGGAAGGGGGTAAATTTAGAGGTCAATGGTCAAATAGTCTTAGTAAGAAAAACTTCGTTGTTCATAAATATACATATGCCGACCGATTTTGGTTTAGAGGGTAATTTTCCCGTATTAATAGAACAACAACAGCAACAACTTAACAACGCTGCTAAATAACATAATTCTGTTAAGCACATTGCGAAATTACTAGAAATTAATATATTCTTTATTTTATTTAAAAAGTCATACCTAATACATGTTCTACAATATCTATCTACATATGTATCACAGTTATATCAAACAAATATCGTATCATTATTTGTAGATCACATTGAACATAATATCACTACATAATATATAAAAATATAATAACGATGTATCGATAACAATATGTGATACTTTTGTTAAAGTAGCAATATGTGTTATCAAAATCAAGTATCGATACTTGCTAATATCTTTAATATTTTTTTTAAGTTACCTTCAAAAAAAATTGTCCATTGAATATCTTTAAGCTATTGTTTTGCATTAGCACCAATATGAGCGATACCATGGAGCACGAGTATCCATATGACACTCTACGTCATTGCAGTAATCAACTTAAACATGTCGCTAACTAATTTTGGATGGCTGCAGTTTACTAATTTTACAGTATTGCCTGTGAAGCTCTTAATATAACTTTAAAGGACATAAGGGACAATAGATCATTAATAGTTGGGATTACACTTTTATTAGCTGGTAAATTTCGTCAAACAGATTAAATAAAAACGTGCTTAACATTCTTTTTTTTTTTGTTGTCTTACATAAAGAATATGACACTTACAAAAAATATGCGAGTACACTTTAAAGGTAGTACAAGTGCAGATATTTTTGCAAAAACATTGTTAACATTTTAACCATTCTAATATGTTTGGGAATTGTTATAACAACTTTCAACAAGTCATTAGATTGGTATCTGAGCGCGCTTCATAAACAGCAGCAAACTTGGTAATGGATCTAGATTACAAAGAAAATGCTCTTCATAAGTACGGAATTGAAGCCATAGTATTTACTGGTTGTGTGCTAAATATGAAACTGCATTTATTCCAAGGAACAAACATTAAAGTTGGCAGGACTAGACCTGAGAGATGATTGTTTTTCTTATGGTCAATTTTAAATTGCTTGCTCAAGAGTTAGCTCTGAGAGCGACTTAATAAAGGGTTTAAAAATGTGGTATATATAAATAAATATTACATGTCATTTAAGACTTAAAATATTTCATTGTTTTATTGGAGCAATGATAATAATAATAAATATTTTACAGTCGCCGACTAACACTCATCGCGAGCAGACGTCAGTTGCTTACCAATCGTGCTGTTATCAGTTTTCTTCTCACCTCACACTCTTTCTATCAACCGTTACTTGCACAAAATATTAGTTTCAAGCGCTTGATCGCAGATAAAAAAGAAAAAAAAAACCATGGGCGGCCCGGGGCCCCCAAACCTGGGACATAATCGGTTCAGCACTCTGGCCGACAGTCCCCCAACAAAAAAACGTAGACCACCTTCAAAAACTTTAAATGACTTTCCCGAACTGCCATCTAACAACATTGCTAACCCAAAATATATAATAATCTCCGCCAAAGACAGTGATAAAACAATCTCAGAATATTCTTGCTTCGCTGTACACAAGGCGCTTAAGCACATCAATAAGAATATTAACTCAATAACAAATTTAAAAGACGGAAATCTATTAATGCTGGTTCGATCAATCGACGACGCCAACAAATTCATCAACGCAAAAGAACTCCCAGGTATATGCAAAATAGAATGCCAACTCCACCAATCACTTAATTCGGTTAAAGGGACTATTTATGCACCCTACCTTATTAACGTGCCCGAAAACGAAATTCTTGAAGAGCTCGCCTCCCAAAAAGTTATCGCAATCTACAAGTTCACCAAGCAAGTTGAGGGTGTAGCAAAACCTTCGGGTGTTATGCTTCTTACTTTCGAACTCTACAACCTTCCATCGAAAATCGACATATGCTGGCACACTGTAAAGATATCCGAATTTGTTCCGAATCCCATGCGGTGCAAATCTTGCCAAAAACTCGGTCATACCCAAAAATACTGCAAGAACGAACCAACGTGTAGTAATTGTGGACTCACTCCGCACTCTGGTACCTGCTCTCCAAAATGCGTGAATTGCTCACAGAACCATGCTGCCTCAGACAAAAAATGTAGTGCATTCATACAGCAAAAAGAAATACTGAAAATAAAAACCACGAAGAAGTGTACAATGAGAGAGGCAAAGCTTTATTACAAAGCTGCCTTGCCTAAACAATCCAAGCCCGACAGCTACGCCGCAGTCACAGCAAACATAGAAAACGAAAATAGCACAACACAAAAAGCAAAGTACAACATAAACCGTTACACTGATAAGAGCAATATCGGTGGCTCTGACGATCGTCTCTCGTCGTCCGACTCGCTTCCACTAAATAACACTCAATCTCCTTCTACTCTCTCCTCATCACTTCCCTCTTCATCCCAACTGTCCCCTTCTCTATCTCAATTCTCAGAAAAAACACTCAATAACCGAACAAAACCAAAATCACCTACTCACTCACACTTAACACAAAACAACACCATCGATCGTGGCTCAATTGAGTCATTGTCTGACTCAACACCAAATAACACCATGGATTTTGACCCAACTGAGTCAATGTCCGACTGATACAATAATAATAATAAAAAAAAAAAAAAATACTATATTCCCTGAAGACATACATATATTAATTATTACTTCATTTATCTATGACCATTAAAGTTATTCAATGGAATCTAAAAGGATATATAAATAATTTTGATGAATTAACGATTCTAATAAATAAAATAAATCCAGATATAATATGTCTTCAAGAAACTAACTTACCTTTTAACTCAAAAAACATAATCTGCAACAAACAATACATAGGTTACTTCACTAACCTACCACACAACCTTAATGCCAAACAAGGAATAGGAATTCTTGTCAAAAGGCACCTACCGCACTCTCTGCTCCCTTCTCTGACTAGCTCAAGTATACTTCACTTGGCCATTCAATTAAAACTTAACGAAAAATTTACTATTCTTAACAGCTACATCCCCCCTGATCAATATTTTTCTGGGAACGAAATACTTACAATAATAAACAGCTTCTCCGCTCCACTATTGTTTACTGGAGATTTCAATGCCTGGGGTTTTGCTTGGGGCTCTTCACGCACCACCTCCAGAGGAAAAAATATTATCGAAGCCGTCTCAAAAACAAACCTATCTCTTTTGAATAATGGCAGTCCAACACATTTTTCCACACATAAAACTTACACACACATAGACCTCACGTTTATCTCCTCTAATCTGCATCCACACTGCAATTGGGAAGTTTTACCCGACTTATACAGCAGCGATCATTTTCCAGTCATAACTGAAATACTAAATCAGTTTCATTTCGAAAAATCTAAATTCTCCCCAAAATTCAAAATTGATTTAGCCAATTGGGAATTGTTTCGTTTAAACTATAATACCCACAACTCATTCACACAAAATGCAGACATCCAACTGCAAGTCTCCCAAATTACCAAATCAATTCGGATGGCGGCAAATAAGGCAATTCCACAGACCAAACCTCACACATTTAAAAGAAAGATAATTTGGTGGAATAAAAATCTGGGAGATCTTCGGGATAAAAAGCAAAAATTATGGCAAACCTATAAATACATAATGACAGATGCTAACCTCATAGCTTACAAAAGAGCAAATGCGTTCTTTAAGCGTGCAGTTAAAGAAGCCAAACGTGAGAGCCTCGGTGCCTTCACATCCAATATTTCTCCTCAATCCTCCTCCAAAAAAATCTGGCGCGACATTAAATCCCTGGTGGGAGTCCCCCCTCCCCAGCTTAAGTGTATCAGAGCTAATAATACATTAATAACGGCACCCTTAGAAATATCGAACATAATTGCCAAAACTTGGTCAAAGTATTCCGAGGACTGCAACTTCAACATTCAATACAGGCAACAAAAGGCAGCATCCCTTGAGTATGTCCATGCTCCTGGTATACTTAGTCTATCTGCTAAACAACTCGAATACGATTTCACAGAATTAGAACTAGAAACTGCCCTAACAAAGGCTAAAGGCAAAACACCAGGTCACGACAGAATCTCGTATCCGATGCTTAAACAACTGCCCGCCACAGGCAAAGCAGATCTTTTAAACCTATACAACACTATATTTTCTGTTGGTCAGTACCCCCACGTGTGGAAATCTGCCATCATTGTACCTATCCCAAAACCAAACAAGCCATCTGATGAAGTTGCTAGCTACCGACCCATCTCATTACTTCCATGTATCGCCAAAACATTCGAAAAAATGATTGCCCGTAGACTCTTATGGTACGCTACCAAAAATAAACTGATCAGCACGAACCAAGTAGGCTTCAAGCCCAAACACAGTACGATGGACTCTCTGCTGCACTTGCAGCACTTCGTGTCAGATGCCCTTTCCTCAAGAAATCATGTCACGTTCTTGGCGACTGATTTCGAAAAGGCATTTGATCGCGTGGGAGCCCATACTGTTCTTCAGCAACTCGAAAAATGGGGGGTGGGTACAAAAGTCTTCAATATAGTGAAGGCTTTTATGTCCCACCGCTCATTTCGAGTCAGGATCAACAACGTACTTTCAAACTATCACAATTTATATACTGGCATTCCCCAAGGATCGCCATTATCGGTTATTTTATTCATTATAGCATTTGAAGAAATCAACAAAATTGTATCTAATCATAAAAAAATTCAATTAATCATGTACGCAGATGATGCCATAATCTTTAGTAAAATCAAGGAAAGAACAAAACTTAACAATATTTTAAAAGATATACTTAAGGAAATATACAACTGGGGTCTGGGCTCTGGTGCAACCCTATCTCCCAGTAAATGTAAAATTTTGCACATTTGTAAAAAAAAAGATGTACATACTCTAGTTTAAGCTTTAATAACTTTACTATAGAATGCGTCCAGGCTCTTAAGATATTAGGCCTATATTTCGACAAGAGAATGACATTTAAAAATCACTGTCTGTATCTCAGAGATAACCTTGAAAAAAAACTAAACATTATAAAATATCTTAGCTCCAAACATTCCTTAATTAATACAAATAGTCTTATAAATGTCGCCAGGGCTCTTATACTGGCAAAAATAGATTACGCGTTGCCAATATTCGGCTGGTGCGCAAAGTCACATGTCCGCCTGTTTAAACCAGCCTACCACACAGCGGTTCGTCGCAGTATCAACGCCTTTCCAACATCTCCAATAAAATGCGTCCTAGCAGAAGCGGGTTTGTCAACAATAGAGGACAGAGTTGCAGAAACAACCCTGCTTATCCCGAAAATGTTCTGCTCACCCAACCAGCTCCTTCAAACTGTGGCACGGAAGGCTTTAAAACAACGGAGAACCTACCGACACCTCTCCACAATACGCCGATGCGCCGCTCTTTCCAAAGAATGGAATATCGCAACTCCAACAACACCGAAAATCTCTAGCGCCCCTCCATGGCTTCTAAGACAATCCTCTATTAACTGCGCGCTACAGGAATTTCCAAAAAATCACACAAACGGGGAAACTTTCCGCCAACTATTTTTTAATGAAACAGCCAAGAAATTTTATGATAATCGAACGTGGATATTCACTGACGCAACAAAATCAGCTGAACTCACTGCATTCGCATGCGTTGACATCAATGGGAAAATTCTATCAGCAGGATCTCTACCAGAATACTACTCTGTATTTTCAGCCGAAGCAGAAGCTATTCTGAAAGCCATCGTTTACGCACAAGGCAGAACTGGAAAGTTTACTATATGTACCGATAGCCTATCGACTGTAGAATCTGTCAAAAATATATCCAACACAAACCCAACAATCGTGCAGATACGGGAGAGTTTAATAAAAACCCCACTAAAACTTAACATATTTTGGGTTCCCAGCCACAGGGGCATTAGGGGCAATGAGTTGGCTGACAATGCAGCAAAAGCAATGTCAAAGTACCCCACAATCATGATAGTCCCCTCAGCGGAAAAAGATCTGCGAAAAGTTATCCTCAAACAACTCCACTCGCAAAAAATCGAAATCTGGGCTAACTTTCATCACAGATACAGGAACTGCAACCCAAACTTGGAGAAAGTCAAGTTCCCTATCAACACATCCCGAGCGAAAAACACTATTTTCACCCGCCTCCGGATAGGACACAGCAGTGGCACCCACAGCCATGTATTGTCAGGAGACCCTAAACCGAACTGCCACTTATGTGGTCTAGAGCTCTCTACCTCACACCTGCTGGACACCTGCAAAAAATTAGCTAGTATTAGAAAAGCCCATTTTCCAAATATACTACCCTCATCCATCTTACTCCACGTCACAACAATAAATATAAATAAAATATACAGATATTTACAGGATTGTAATTTAACAAATAAGATATAATACCACATAGAGCCGAAGGCCTGGTCGCTAGCGCTCTAATTTTCTACTTAGCTTTAATATTCTTGTGTATTATAGCTAACTTTGTAAAATAAAATAAATAAATATTTTAGTAAGTCTACTAGCACATGTGAGTCGAAATATACATCGTATGAGTTAGAAACACAGGCTGTAAAACATCGTAGATATTACCTGCATGGTAGAAAATTTGTCATTTTTACGGATTGTAATTCGTTAAAGGCCTCCAGAACAAAAATTGAGCTATCACCTAGAGTGTATCGTTGGTGGGCATTTCTTCAAGCATTTGACTTTGAAATTTAATATCGAGAAGGCAATCGGATGGCTCATGTAGATTTTCTGTCGAGGAATCCTTTGCCTGTTAATATAGTGGAACAAAACAAAGTCGTTGAAAAGCACATAGAATTGATGGAAATTTCGGAAAATTGGATTCAAGTTGAGCAACGACGTGACCATGATATTTTGCATACTATAAGGAAATTTAACGTGAGCTTTCCGAAGACTTAGCCAGTCGTTCCAAGAGCTTTCAGGTGGTCTATAATAAATCAAGTCCATGAATCCATCTTACATTTGGGCTGGGAAAAGACCCTTTATAAAGCGTATGATCATTATTGGCTTTATGGAATGGCGAAGTACGTTCGTAAATTTGTAGAGAACTGCATTACTTGAAGGGTGATCAACAATCAACACCAGGAAAAGTTCAAGGCGAATTGCACTTCATTCCTAAGGCTATTATACCGTGGCACACGTTGCATATAGATATCTCCGGAAAGTTAAGTGGCAAGAATGACCGCAAAGAGTAACTTACGTTTCATATTTATAATGCCACCCTCATTTTTGCTTTATTGCTGTAACGGTACATTTTTCGCAACAAGAATGCACACGAAGTTTGGACTTTGCTCAGATGACGGTACTTTTGCTTTTGCGAGAAATTTATTTGTAGCATTTTTATTTATAACGCCACTTGCAATTAGTGCTCTTGTCGCTTATAATTTAAACAAACTTATATATTTATTCGAAATGAAATATCAAATTTGACTTTCTTGTTTAGAAATAACTTTAAAAACTCGATTTGGCATACTTAATAACGAATTCCTAATAGTTTCTGGCTCAATTTCCATCCAAGCTTCTTCAACGGCATATTACAACTGTATTGAATTGACAATTTTCTTTGTAAACTTTGCGTACTAAGATGCCTCAAAGGTTTTTAATCGGGTTGAGATCAGGTGATCTACCTGGCCAGTCCATCACTTCAATATTTCTAGAAGAAAAACAGGATTTTGATTTTCTGCTAACGTGAATTGCGGCATCATCTTGTTGGAAAATCCAGTCTCTACCTCCATTCTCATCCAAAAATGGTATGAGACTATTTTCCAAAACTTCAATGTAATCTGCACTTTTCATTCTTGAGGATACAAACTGAAGTTTTAAACATCTAACAGATGAAAATGCTCTCCAAACCATTACATTTCCACCTCCAAAATTTCGTTTGGAAAAGTAGAGAGGCTCTTTCCTCAGATCATGCCATTACATCGAAAACCATCATGTCCATCTAAATTACGCTTTTTTTTTCATCCCAAAAAATTACCTAACATTTTTATGTTTAGAAAAAAAGCAAATCATTAAATAATGTTGTATGACTACTGATGACCATTCTGTACTTATATTACTGCGTCCAAAGTCCAAACATCGTGTGCATTGTTGATGCATCCCAGCAGATATTTCGTTGGTACATCATAGTTGCGAAAAATGTACCGTTGCAGCAAATAAAGCAAAAATGAGGGTGGCGTTATAAATATGAAACGTACCTCATATCATTGTGCAAATAGATGTTTTTACAAAATATGTTAATTTGAACCATACCTATAAGCTTGACGCTAACAGATGTATTGACGCCTTAAAATCATCCATTGCTCTTTTTGGAGTACCAACTCGATTAGTGGCTGATCAAGGTAGGAGTTTCACGGGTGCAAACTTTGCCGAATTCTGTGCTTTTCAGAAAATTCAGCTCCATTTGATTGCTACCGGTGGTAGTAGGAGACGTACAGTTAACATTAAACTGTACAGTTAACCAAGTAACAAAGTCAAGTCCACTAAAGCTTTTACGTAATAGGTAAGTTTGCAAGACCATTAGGTTTAGTTTCCATTAACGATGACATAACAGTAGTAGATCTAAATGAACAAAGATCGCAAGCTATAAGAAAGATTTGACAAAGGCAAAGCCAAAGTAGTTAAATTCTGTGAAGGAGACTAAATTTTACTTAAAAACAGTAAAAGACAACAGACTGAGCTAGATCCAAAGTTTCGAGGGCCGTTTTTAGTAACAGAAGTTTTAGAGGGTGATAGATACATGCTGAAATCTGTGATAAGTAAAATACAGTATTAGTTTGCTCATAAAAGCTTAAGGAGAATGCCAGATGGGCAGGTACCAAACGAGCTGGACATCGACGGAGTTGAGTTTGATTTATCTGAAGACGGGTGCATGTCATAACACCCAGTGTCATAAGGCCCACAAGCGCTAAGACACACATTTTTGCGTTATAAAGCCCACAGGCGTAATGACACTTTTAAATGTGAAATAGCGCCCGAGGGCGCTACGACACAATTGAAGAGTGTCATAACGCCCGAAGTTTCTAAATCTTGAGAATTACATTAAAAAATATATATATTTTACAGCTACTGTGTAAGTTTGGTTTGGCTACCTCAACAAACAAAAAAGTTTCTCATACTATGGACATATTTTGGCTCTGATGTTTGTCAAATTACTTATATGGAAGCTATATGATACAGTCGCCCGATCCAAACCAATCAGTGTTTAGATAATACTACCACACACATACTCTGTGAAATTAGTTCAGTTATCTTGAAAAACAAAAAATTTAGGAAGAATGACTTATTCAGTACATTTTTTAATTTTTATCATATTAAAAATATATGAAAAAAATATACAAAACATGAAAATACAGTGTATGTGTATTACTACTTTACACTAACTGTATGAGTTTCATTCAGATATCTTTTAAAACGGATAAATAACTTTGAAAAACATATTTATATCAAATAAATATGATAAATAAGCTAATATCTCAGTAACTATAATGCCAATTTTGGCATGCAGGTTTCCATATGTAATATTAAGGCAATGACAAAAATATTTTTTGGATACTTATCCCTCTGCTCCCATAAAAAACAAAACAAAATAAAAACTTGCATTCCTTTAACTCACATATTTCTTAACATAAAGTTTTTAAAGCATTTGTTTTCGTTTAGAGACAAACAATTTCAAACTATTCTGATAATTCCATTGATATTTATATGTTAATTAATATTAATATAATCCAGAAACTTATCATACATCGAAAAACGTACATTTACAGCACTGAGCTCTGCTACAGCGCTGACTTTACACGAGTAGCGATATCGAAAAACTTTGTGCGAGCGAAATGGGCATAGAAACACGTGTGTGTGTTAATTTCTTGTAGCGCTTACTCCGATTTGAACTCATATAAATAATATGAAAGTCAGAGGTTTTTTTGTAATTAAGTGTTAACAATGTAGTCTAAATTAACGAGTATCTAAAGACGAAAGCTTTTATTCAATTCCCAAAATATATGATATCTTTTTTGCGAAGAAAAATAGTAGAATAATAAAATAAAGTCTATTAAAAATCAAAGCAGATTTGTTTCCATGTATAGTTTCACATCAAACATCTACATTCGTTCATTCACTGCAGATGTACTCAGTGGGAATAGCGTTTATCAGATTTTTCGATCTTACACTTTATTTCAATCCAATCTCAGAGTACCTAAGAAAAACCCTATGGAGTTGACAAATAGTGTTCAAAAAGTCTGCAGGTTTGAACATCACAGGTAATACATTAATTCGCAAAATATCATATTCAGATAAGAAAATATCCGGGCAATATTCCCTGCTGATTACTTAATAAAAATACCATTTTGATGACACATTAAGACTTTTACCCTGTACTTCTGATACAGCAGTTAAAACATTGCTAAATATTTTGAAGCACAATATTAAACAAAACATGGATTTTCCATAAAAGTCTGTAAAATAGAATGACTTTGTCAGTTTCAAACAGACGAGCAAAATGTCGAATTAAAAAAATAACGAGATAGAGAACTTCAATCGGGCATGCCGAACGTGCATGTTAAGTTCTTGCAACAGTTACTTCAATTTGAACTCATATATGTACATACATATGTACATATTTGGAAGCGAATTTCAGAGACTAAATATTACACGGTCGGCATGTCCGACAGAAATTTTCTTTATTGTTTTTATTTATTTGCAACAAAATGTTGTTAATATCTATTACTATTATTATAATAATTAAAATACATTTTATATGAAAGGGGTGGCTGAACTTAAAACAAAAATCCAACCAGAAATCAAACAAGATTTTAAACTGTAATTTTTGAATAACAAATTCTGCCTAAACAAAAGTATGCGGAGGATCCCTGGAATGATTTAAAAAATAACGATCGACTTTGCAGCGGAAAGTTGCAGCGAGGTTTTCAAAAAAACTGTTGCAAATGCAAATATATTTGGCAGCAAACTGTATTTTTCCTGAGGTATGTATGGTTTTTCGCTTATTATGGGCGAATGAGGCGTGGCATCGAAAAAAAAAGTTTCTTGTATTGCCTGACTGGATATGTGGTCGATACTGACTAAAACGGATATTGTAGCTTTTACCATCTCTGAGTTGTTTGTTCATACGGACTGAAGCACAGACGGACATGACTATATCGACTCGGCTGTTGATGCTGATCAAGAATATATATACTTTATGGGGTCTGCCACTCCTCCTTCTACCTGTTACATACTTCTGACAAACCCAATATACCCCTCAGAGGTTATAAAAATGTGGTATATAGTGAAATATTTCAGTAGCTGATGATTTCATCTATAAATAAATACTACATGTCATTAAAGACTTAAAATATTACATTGTTTTATTTGAGCAACGATAAGTACACATTGGTACACATAATTGTTGTATTGATCAGCACTTTTTATACCCTCTGAGGGGTATAATGGGTTTGTCAGAAGTATGTAACAGGCAGAAGGAGGCGTTTCCGACCCCATCAAGTATATATATTCATGATCAGCATCACAAGCCGAGTCGATTTAGCCATATCCGTCTGTCCGTCCGTCTGTCTGTCCGTATGAACAAACAGAACTCAGAGATGGTAAGAGCTACAATATTCGTTTTAGTCAGTATCGACCACATATTTAGTCAGTCAATACAAGAATCTTTTTTTTTTTCGATGCCACGCCCCATTCGCCCACAATAAGCGTAAAACCAGACATACCTCGGAAAAAATACATGTTTTTTGCGAATATCTCGGTAACTATAATACCTAGGGACACCAATTTTGGCATGCAGGTTGCTATTTGCAATATAAAGACAATGCCATCAAAATTTTTTGGATGCCACGCCTCCTTCGCCCATCCCAAGCCAAATTAAGTTGTAACTTTGCAAGCGGCGGGCTCACTTATTTCTAAACGTATTGTTTTGTAACTTTGAATTTATTTGCAGACAAATAATATCAAACGATTGTGAAAATTTCATTCAAATCGGACTATAAATAAAAAAGTTTTTCATACAACGAAAATCGTTACTTTCAAGCAAGGCATAACCACGTGCATTGCACTGAGCTGTGCACACAAGCAACGAAAACGAAAAACGAGCGAGCGAGACAGACAACCAAATATGTGCGCATGTTAAGTTCCTGCAGCATTTGAAACTCATATAATTGGAATCGAAGCTCAATTGGAATCGAAGCTTTCTTGTTTTGCATTGTCAGCTGTCAAATATTCCTATTGGAGATACCACAAAATAAAAAAAATGTAAAAATAAGAAATATAATTTTTAATATTGGCTATCCTTTAAAAGTATATATGTTTTTAAGTATACATACCTTTTTTCTATCATTCCTAACTTTCACAATCTCTAACGCAAGCGAAGCTGCGGGTATACTGCTAGTATTATATAAAAATCATATTCCGTAGTCCGACACACTACCTTATCCGTCATCAGGCTTCGTAGCGAGAATAGGCTTAAATACGTATTTGACTTGAACTCAAAATACTGGCCAAACACATTTTCTGCCAAAGCAAGTAAACTTAATTAATAGTAATTGAACTAAATTTAATTGAACTGTTTTGATTATGTTTTGACTGATTTGTATTTTTAAGCAAACTTTCTTTTCGAAATAAATAGTTCGTCTACAAAATGTTAACGATACAGCTTTTAGTTCACAATTTGTGGGCAAAGGGAGCGTGGTATCCAAAATTTTTAAAGCGGATGTTACGAATCGGCTTGTCTTTCCGGGGGCAACCCTGGCTAGCTCATTCGCCTCTGGGCTGGGTTGTTAACCAATGCCCACCGACCGTACAATCCACAATCTGTCAAAAACTTACTCTAAAACACTATTACAAAACACGACACAAACATCGGCTCATCACTGGACTATCGACCATATTTATCGGCGGTATCGATGTTTCCACCGCAACGTACCCACCCTACCTTTAGCGGCAACGTTCAAAATGTTTCCGTTGCGACACCATAGCATATGTATAGCATATATCCCCCTCCCGCAATAAATTTTACTCCAAATTATTCATTTTTACACAAATAAACAATTATATTTTAATATTTCTAATATACATTTTTTTTGTATTATTTAATTTAATTTTAACATTTTTTGTTTTATTAATATTATATTGTTGTTATATTTAAATATATATAATCACCAATGGTTTCATTCATTGGCTTCATATGATTTCGTCTCTGCCTTACTGATGAAAGCACGCATGAAATTACACAAAATTTCACGTCTGATATCATGCACGCTCGGTAAGCGAACGTCTCCCGACACGTGAAAAGTTGTGACATGCCCATACAAATTTCATGGGTCGAAAGCATGTGCTAGAAATTGTAGTTTCATGCATGGGCCTTACCAATCATGTCTGATTTTACGTATGCTTCCGGCCTGAACCGTACTGGAGGGTTATTTTTCTACACCTTAACGTATACTATGTGTATTGTGTTCAATATGTTTTGTTACACTGTAACGGGGCTAAACCTGCCTATGAGCTCTTGGGGGATATTAGGGCCGAAACGTTTTTTGCCACACATTAAGTAAAAACCAAAATTAAATAATATTTAAATAGTAAGACGGAAAAGAAAATAAATAATAACTAAAACATAATAAGGGAAATAATAAGTAAATAAATAATAGATATGTAAATCAACAAATTAAGTAATTTAACAACTTATAATATTTTAACAAACATTTATTTATACATAATCATCACAAAACAAAGCAAATCTTCACAAAAACAAATTGACGGCGACGCGTCTCTGCGGGCATGCACAGCTGTTGTCGTCGCTGATGTTGACCCTGTCGCTGGTACTGTTGTTGTTGTCTTAGGGTCGTCTAAGTGTTGCACAGTGGGCGAAACGGCAGATTTAGCGGCGATTAATTAATAACTTCCATAAAAATTGTGTTATTTTTTTACGGATAATTTTGTTTTGTATGTAAATATACCACAAATCAAAATCAATACAGAAATATTTTTTTTTGTTTTTAAGTTTTGTCAAAAACTGCTCTACTTGATATCCAAGCAGTTTCGCCCAAATTTAAGGCATTTCTTTAGCAATTTTCACAATTTTTTTTCTTTTAATTTTTAAGAAAAATATTTGCATATCTTTACCAATTTTGGTATGAATTTGTCAACTATATAATTACCTGGAATTTATTTTTTTGCGCAAATGCACGCCTGTAAAGTTGGAGAAATAATCAGTCTAGCAGAAATATATTTGTTACTTTTGAAAAAAATTTTGATTTTGTTATTAAACTTATAATTACATTTTATACAAAGAAACAACTTTAACAATATTTCATCTGAGTTTAATAAACAAACCATCTTAGATGCACTTCGCTTGCCAGAATTGTACAAACTTGTACTGGCCGCAAATATAAGTTCATCGCACAGTATTTCTTTGACGATGTCCGAAACTTTTTTTTTTTTGTTTTTTCCTGACAGTTGCTAAAATTAACTTCGTGTCGTCCAGCATTTAAGTTCAGGTCCACCAACACAAGTTCATCATCTAACCATTGCTTGTTGACTTTTTCAAAATTGGAACGAATTCTATGATTTTCTCTCCATTTTATAGCTAATTTTTTTGAGAAATTTTGTATTTTCTGAGCTATTTCCGCGCATTCATCTTCGTTATATTTATTTTTGTCAATTATGTGCATGTAGATGTATGCCTCCACTGCAAAAAGTTTCTTCGAAGCATTACTTTCCGTATGCCATTCATTGAACAGCACTCGCTTTGACACTGACATTGAAGCTAAAAAAAGTGAATTCAAAAATAATATGCGGAAATATTCAGCTCATTTTGGTCATTTGCACAGCAGAAAACATTGACTAATTTTACAAAAATATAATGATACCGAACCCAGTCGCACTTTAGAAGTTCAGCTCCGCGAAAGTTTAGTTCATTGGTAAACATTAATTTTTTTACAAGCACTACAATGGATAGTAAATTGTTGGATGAAACACAATCACAGGTCACAAACACATATTTTGTTATTAATAACATACCTCTTTATGTATTAGCAAAAATTTTAATGAAAATACAATGTATACAAGCTGTAGGCCAATTTCAATCACGTGCTTAAAATTGCCGAAATAACGGTTTGAAGCAGCTGATGGAACATATGGTCTGTTTGAAGCTCTGCAGCTGTACGAATATTGAGAAAAAAGCGAAACGAAAATTGTTTTAGGCTCATTTGATCAGAGCTGTTAAAAAAATAATTCGAATATATATTTTATATTCGAATGCTTTTTTTAACTGCTCTGATTAAAATGGCCGCCAAACCCACCGGAACATCCTCCACAGATTATTGGGGTCATATCAAATCCAGTAGAGCTATTGGAAAGTCCCAAAGGTGTCGGAAAGTAAAAAAAACAAATTTAGTTCATAAGTGTGTATTAAAATGAGAGCTGTTAAAAAAAGCATTCGAATATATATTTTATATTCGAATGCTTCTTTTTAACAGCTCTGCATTTGTATTATTATTTTTCGATTACAAAACGATATTGGCGCCAAGATTTAAGTTGAAATTTGAATTTATCGGAGCTAAATCTGCCGTTTCGCCCACTGCGTGTTGGTGTCTTTGTTGTTGTTTTTGTTGCTGATGTTTAATGTTGTATTTTTATTGTGCACTTAAATACTTTTTGTCCATGTTGCGTTGCACAATATAATTGTTTTAATTCTTGGCACTGTTGTTTTTGTCTTAGTGCACTGTGGGAATTGTAAATTTTGTGTGTGCACTAACGTTGTGTTGTTTTGGGGTGCTCTGTGGTTTTATTTTATTACAATCGTACTTATTGTGTTACACTGCGATTTAGTTTTATATGTCGCGTTTTGTACAGTTATAATGTATTTTTAAGGTTGTGTGCACTCAATGTAGTTGTAATTGTTGTCGCGTTCTTACTGTTGTTGTCGGGTGCACTGACTGTTTATGTGTTTGTCTCGTATTGGAGTGTTGTATTTGTGCGTTTGTGCGTGTGGTGGCGGTGTTAACTTTTAATTTTTATATATATCGCTACTACCGACTGACCCTCAACACGCGTTATCTTCTTCTTCTTTTTTTCACCTCCTCTCTACTATTCTTCTCTATCCCCTGGCCAAACTCCACTCAGGCTTGGCAGTTCGATATTCGATACTTTTTATACCCTCTGAGGGGTATATCGGGTTTGTCAAGAGTATGTAACAGACAGAAGGAGGCGTGGAACAAATGGACAAATAGATAATGGACAATTTGGGTAGACCCAGATGCAAAACGGAATATGCTTATATGGTATCCAGTATCCTACATACCAAATTTGACCTTTCTAGAACCGCCCCTCAAGAACCGCTTTACATTCGTTTTGGATTGTTTTATTATTAAATAAGTTAGAGTCGCAGAAGACATTTCATTATATTGGAGATATTTAGTGTTAAGTTCTAGGGCCACTGGAGGCCAAAAGTATTTAAATTGTTACTTAGAATTAGTATTGGTATTATTCGCTAATTATTTAAATATGATTGACGCCCGCGCTCGATTGCAAATAATCGATCAGACGCAGCCCTGTGCGCAGTGCAACTCACCACTCGCAAAGCGACAAAACGTCGTGGAGCGCGAGCGACAATGCTCTTGGTGATCGGCAGCGAAAGGAAGCGGACGTCGCGAGTTGGCGCGTACGCAGAGTGAGGAACCGTGAGTGATGGTTAGGGGGGCGCGGTGGCTCCAATAGAAAGTGCAGCAGGGCACGCAGGGTATTATAATTAACATTGTTAGTCTCTAACCAATAGCTTTAATAAAGAGCTTAACGAAAGTGTTACGGTTTGTTCTTTACTAAAGTCGACTAACTAATACCCTTTCCTAAGACGAGGGCCTAGTCCCGTCGCCGTGTCAACAATCCCGGCTTCCCCTAACAACAAAGTAGCGAAAGAGACGAGGAATCGATCCCGTCGCCGTGTGAGCAATCCCGGCACGTAGTTTTGCATGTATGTCGTACTTGTCCCTAACCTATTTGTCGTATTCCCCCCCCCACCCCATTTAAAACAAAAGAAAAACCAAATATCATTCATTGGTATATATAAGTTAAGGAATCTACGCCCACTGGACAGAGTCCAAGTGGCAATAAGTTCCTTGGTTATACTTACTGTTGTGAGAATTTCATGATAAAAATAATAAAGAATAATGATTTCAATTAAAGTTACAATTTATTTGATTAGTATCGTTCGCCAATGCAGCTGTCCGGTTTTGATTCCCATATGGAACTGCCCGTTCCCTTGTCTGTAGTTTCGCCTTACGTCGCAACGTCAGCAGCGTAACGGCAGAGCGGCCACGGCAGCGGTGCCAGCAGAGTCAGCACTTTCTGTGCGACTGTTGTTAAGTCCGAGGATCGGTTTCCGGTGACAACTCTGCATTCCCCAAACTTGAGCATGTCAGCATAATTGCAATTGTGTTGCAATAGCAATAGTGACAAGCGGAGAATCCAAGTTCAGCTGTGTTGACATTTCTAGACGGGTTGTTGACCGACAAGAACAGTGGTGAGAGGAAGCGGCTGAATGGTAGGAGAAGCGGGAAGTGGTTGCGAAGCGTGAGGCAGAGGCGTATGGTAGAGTATAGAGCACAGTGGTGTCTAACCAGGGGTACGGGGAAGAAGAAGGGGTGCTCTGCATCGAATAGTGCTAACTCCTCCCTCCCCATATATCTGCGTCCTGCAGATCACATGATCTTCTGGTCGGGTGGCGTGGTAATTTCCTTATCCTCGGCTTGAGGGCTCGACTTGTCGACTTTTGTAAGAGGAGTCTGACTGAATGTAATTTTTCTCCATACAATAGCGATGGCGAATGCCGTTATTACAACCATGGCGATTTCGGCCGAAATTGAGGTTGTCAGTCTTCCCCGTACAGTCCTTTCCAAATCGAGGTTACGTATGCTGAGGCTGTGAACAAGCTCCAAATTGAGGTGGTATCCTTTACTCGTCACATTGGTAATCACTGAGGGCATCGCTACTAGTTGAGCGTGCTAATGACCGTGGAACGTTTTGTTGTCCACTGTCACCGATTCATTTGATAATTGCACCAGAAAGGTCCCATCGAGATCATATTTTTGGCCACGGGTGATGATCGTACATTGTTATTGGACAGGAATAGGATCCCATCCTCTAATAGCTCGACAACACGACGGTTGGATGCCACGTAGTGACACTCCGCATTCCCTCCTTTCAGAATTCTTGGGATACATCCTGCCTCATTTAACATAGCTAGATGTTCTTCCGCGCAAACACTGGTGTTGCCATCGCTTGCAAATGTTTCGTCCGGAGCCACCAGCAGTTTTCCATGGTTGAAATCTATTTGCTTGCCAGAGGAGATTGAAGGTCGGATGACCAACATTTGATATTCCTTTGCGATGACTTTGGGTAGAGCCAGTATGTAGAGTGTAGTGCCGTTCGTTACAACTATTGGCTTAGCACTCTCGGTTGCTTCTACAACGCTCTGATAAGGCAATAAGTCCATTTCCTTAAGAAGCGCCCGCACTTCGACTTCATCTAACAGGTTGCTATTCACCAGTCGCTACTTAACTCGCCGACTTGATTTTCCAGAAGGATTGCCTTGTGGCAGACTGGGCGTTGTTGTCAATGTTATTGACCGTTTCAATCATGGCGTTGAGCCAATCCATAGATTGTTTCGATGTTTCGACGAGCCTGTTGTTGATTCAATATGGCTGGTTATTATTTTCGACGAGACTGTCCCGTGCGCTAAGAATCGCACTCCAGTCCAAAGCGTCTGGCGATCCCGCGATCCACATCCATGCGGATCCCAGCCAATCAATTGAACGCGCTCTTCTGGCCCTTGATAATTTTGAAAGTATCTGTTGAGCCTGCTTCAGGTGGTATAATGCCAAAATCCGGGTTTGTCCTGCATCTAGTTCTCTTAGCTTCTCCTGCGTTCATACGAGGTCCGTTTCTATTTCATCCAAATTTACCAAGTGTATTAGGTTGAAATATCCGTCCACTCTCCAACCACTACCTTGCCTCAATATCACTACCGGGCTATCGTATTTGAAGATGTGAAAGGCTTGTGCCGACGTAAGCCACAGTACGAGAAATAATGACATGCTGATTATGGGAGATGTGTTAGTAATACAATTTTTGATGTGTGCTTAATATTAACAATTTTCTCTTAAGGTTATATGAGTTCGAGCATCGAGTAGCAAACATGTTTTGACTTCTAAGTCGTACTCAGAAATAATGTTATTTTTGTTTGTTTTGTTTGTTTGAACATTGGAAAGGGAGAGATAAAATTTACAATTAAATAATTTTTACCAAAAAATTAACATATTATCTTTAAGCTATTTCAGGACAACTGTGAATGTATAGGGGAAAGATGACTTCAATTTTTCAAATGAGACTTGTGGAAAATTTTATGTGATCGTGTTTTTACTGTTACTACTTCATCTTGTTCTACGGTCTCCTTATTAAAACGTTTTTTTTTGTCCTTACTCTAAATCTTCCTGTCCGGCGTGATATGACCTAGGCGTTGATCTATTTCTATTTTTATTGTAGTTTGAAATTTCTTGCTTACTTTGCAATTAACCCCGTATATCCTCGTGTTCTTTCTGTTTAATCTCTACCATTTTTTGCAAATCTATAGAAGTGGGACGGTTGAAGAAGATATCCACCGGTTTCCTTTCCGTAATGGAATGTATTGAATTGTTGTATCTATCGACTGAGACATCGGTAAATCTCTACGAATATCGAATGGAATCTTTCGATTTGACCATTCACCTCGCTTTTCTGAGTTAGCGCATAATATACCTCAATGTCCAAGGCCTTGAGAAAGTTAAGGACCGTTGGGCAGAGGAGACCTCGTTCGTTGTCAGAAGCCAGCGTCTTGGGAGCAGTGAAATAATGCAAGACCTTAGTCAGTTCTTCACGCAAGTGGGAATAACTTGGCATATTAAGAGAACTTGTCTATGCAACTGAGATATTTTTTCTTATTAAGCATGGACGAGTCGGGATTGGAATAGGTTGTTAAGAAGGTTTGTTTGGATGATGATTGTATTTCTGATACTTGCATATCTGACACAAGGCCGTGAAGGTTTTAATACGGCTGGCCTTCTTCGAATTTCTGTGCGCTAGAGAATGTTCGCGTGCTATGGCCGCAGATATATCGTTTTCGTCTGTAATATTTTTCACAACCTTTTGAACTATAAAAAGGGTGAACGATTCTAAGTAGCATTCCTGAAAAAATTGTAAGTAATCCTCAGGGATCTTAATGCCATTGATGACAATTGGGCGCAAATGATCCCTTAAGATAGTGTCTAAGGACATCCAAGTGAGGTACAAGATCCGTTGCGTCCTGCAGTGCACTATGTACGGTAGCCGCTGAGTTCGACCCAAGCTGAACTCCTGTTTGGCTGAGGGCGCAAGCGAGAAAGTGCGTCCGCAACGACATTGGATTTCCAGGCTTGTAGATTAACTTGCAATGGCACTCCTCAATTTCCATCTTTTTAATTTATCGTTGTAATTACGATTCCCTAAAGAATACGTAAGCGGTTGATGATCTGTGAAGATTTTGATACAACCAGGACTGTAAAGATACTAACCCAAATTATCTAGAGCCCAAATTATTGCTAGCATTTCTCTTTTATTAGCTGCATAGTCTTCTTCTGTTCTATTAACCCTCTGAGACTATTTTCCAAAATAATTAAAAAAAATCTTAGAATAATTTTTTTTAAGTGAATTGTAGCTCCTACACTCAAATATGTAATCAGAAATAGTGTAGGAGTTTTCGTTTACCTTTAAGGTGAAAAAAGTAGTAAAGGGCCTCAAGGCACCATTGGGGCTTTGAGTATAAAAAAGTCATTTTCAAAAATCTAAGTTTAATTTTATTTTTATACCCTCTGAGGGGTATAATGGGTTTGTCAGAAGTATGTAACAGGCAGAAGGTGGCGTGGCAGACCCCATAAAGTATATATATTCTTGATCAGCATCAACAGCCGAGTCGATATAGCCATGTCCGTCTGAACGTCTGTCCGTATGAACAATTAGATCTTAGAGATGGTAAAAGCTACAATATCCGTTTTAGTCAGTGTCGACCACATATTTAGTCAGTCAATACAAGTTTGTTTCCTTTTTTTGATGCCACGCCCCATTCGCCCACAATAAGCGTTGTATTCCCGAATAGTTTGTAGGTGTTCCTTCAAGCGAATTTTCCTTTAACACCCTTATAAACTTATTAGTCCTTGTTTGTCAATTGCAATTACGTTTACTTACCAAAACCAATAAGACCACCAGCAGATGGCGAAGAAATACATTCAGAATTCTCTATACTTGGCAATGGAGATCGAGCCCTTTTTAGAGTTTTCCGGCTAGACTCAGACTCCTGTACTATAGTTTGTACATTTTGAACATTACTTTCTACAAATGACACAGTGTCTGCATCCTCTAATGCAGTGGTCAGAACTTCTACCACATCAAAGTCGTCGCCCTCGTCGTCACTTTATGAGCATGAGACTTCCTCATCCGATGGGACTGACTCAAACGTTTCCAGCAACTGTTCATCAGCCAAGTCGGACAACTTCAAACGAATACGCGCTGTCATTTTTAGAAAAATCACACAATAAGCTAAAAACAACGCAAAAATTCCAACCAGTTGTGAAATCGATGCTAGCAACAAATGTTAGCGTTTAGCTCCAAAAGTGTCTCAAGGCACTTATCACTATTTCGTTGCTAAAACGCACATATTTTATGTAATTGCCGTTCTGTAACTTTATTTTAGTAGTAAATAAACATTATTTTCACAAAAAAATTATGGGACAAATTGGTATACTTACTTTTAAAGGCAAAATAAAACACAACGCGCAACTGGTCAAAAATTTCGCGGGAAAAGCAGATGTTCTGTGCGTACGAAAATTAAAAGTACCGTTAAAAGCCTCTGTACGGAATTTGGTGTTTGTTATGAACAGCCAAAAAATATTTAAATAATCTATAAGCTTTTAGTTTATTCGCCAAAGTGAAAAATGTAATAAGTGCCTCTAGACACTCTTAAGCTTTAGAGAGTTAAGGGACCTAGGGATGTACGCATTCGGTCTATTTTTTCCATCTTGAATTTTAGACAAAACTGCCCCTAGCGCGTATTCTGAGGCGTCTGTGGTCAAAAGAAATGTCTTGTGAAAATCCGAAAATGCGAGTAACTCGGAAGATAAAAGAAGAGTTTTTAATTCCTCAAACGCCTTCAAACCTGACTTGTCAAGTTTGATAGTCACAATCTTCGACTGGGAAGCTTTCACTCCAGCGTAGAGGTCATACCAAAGAAACTTTTTAGTTCCTTGCCGTTGGAGGGCGGAGCAAAGTTCTTAATAGCGTCTACCTTTTTCATATGTTGCCTTAAGCCATCGTGATCTACGACATATCCCAAAAATTCAACCTGAGTAGACAAGAAATGTGTTTATTCGAGATTAACCTTTAAGTTTATTTCGCGAAGTGTTTTGAATATGTCCCGCAAATGGCTCTCATAGCTATCGTTGAAGACGATTATGTCGTCCACATATACGTAGCATATTTTTCCAATAAAGGGTCTGAGCACACCGTTGATCAATAATGCGTTAAAAAATAACGGGGGCGTTTCGTAAACCGAAGGGCAACCTTGAAAATTCGTACTTGCCATTAAGGGTCGAGAACGCTGGTTTTGGCATATCTGTTTCTTTTATAAGCACCTGATGAAACCCCGATATGAATACATATATGTATATGAAAAATACATAAACGTTTTTGTTAAAAATACAACTTTGCCATTTTAATCAAGCTTCAAAGTCAGGTAATTAGTCAGCTAGTGCGTGAGACAAAATTGGCATGAAATTTTTATTCACTTTGAGAGTTTGTCAAATTCACACCTTTCAAAAGTAAAATATTGAGAAAAAGAATTGAAGTTGAAGGCCAGGGTATGTAGAGTAAACAACTAAAACACTTTGTGTTAAAATTTGTTATATGTTGTGTGTCAAAAATGCGTTTAAAGCTAACTATAAATTTTACATGTATGACTGGCTTATGATCGCTCGACACAATTCTCGTGTAAATAATATGCAAGATGCATTACGAAGGTTCAAAGACTTCTCAGATCTCCTCCCAAGCTTATCTATTAAGGGCAGCTCGGCATAGAAAAAAAACAGAACTTTCCGCGACAATAATTTTCCATTTAAAATGTTCCCAAAAATTATTCAGACTTTAACTTTTGATTACAGTTTTTATAATGATTCGAATTATTCGAAAGCAGGCGATATAAGTCCAGGTTCGTTTGATTCAACTATTATTTCTTTACGTATAGTTTTGTAACTTAGAGTTTACTTGGAGACAAATAATATCAAACGATTGTGAAAATTTCATCAATATCGGACAATAATTAAAAAAGGTGGTCATACAACAAAAATCGTTGCTTTCAAGCAAGGCTTGCCACTGAGCTTTGTGTCATACATTCTGTTTGCTTAAACACTTAGTTTTACAGTAAAATTCTTTGTTTTGTTTTACTAATAAAATTTGCAAACTTATTGTTAGTTTTCTAAGTGAAAGAAAAGATCAAATAAATAATACATGTAAGGTGGCAACCCTACACAGCATTATACCATCCCTGGTATTGAAGATAGAGGAGAGAGAGAATACAGAATAAGAAGCAGAGTCGAAACACAGTCGCAAGAAGTCGTCTAAAAGTTGAAGTCGTAGATAGTTGATAATACAGTTGAAAACGTTGCGAACCTATTGTTTTCTTTGTCCCCATTCAAATTACTTTAATAATAGACACTTATATTTAATAATCTTACATTTGGGGGCTCGTCCAGTTTTGAATGCGCGGATAGATATAAAAAGACAAATATAAATCCTAAAATTATGAACTGTTGTTGGTGCTTTTAGTGAAAAATTCGATTAACGTTGCAAAGTGTACGCTAATTTGTCCAAAAAATCAAAGAAAACAAAAACCAAAGAAGAACAGTTATACTACATTGAAAGTCGAGTGTTTTAAGTTTTTTTTTGGTTACACATTCTGACGAAATTCAATGATCGCTTGCAAACTCTCGCTGCTACGAAAAATTTGATGATGTTGCTGAGAATCTGCGGGTTGATACGTGTTTACATAAATACACAAAAAGAAGGATGCCGAAAACAAAGCAAACAAAGCCAGCAAAGCGAATAGAAGAACGCATTAACGAGGAAAGCGACAACGAATACGACATGTCTGAGGAACGGATTGGAAAGACTGTGGCGGCTACAGATTTGACCAGCCAAATGCAGCAAATGATGCAGTTGTTGACTCTGAAAATCTAAGTAGACGATCGCAGAGAAAGCCAAGTTAAAATATCAGCTGACAATTTTGAAAAGACTCTGAATGACTTTGATGGGAACTCTATTCCTGTAAAAAAAAACTGGTTTGAAACTTTTGAGCTAAACGCTGATGCCTATGAGTTGTCTGAAAAGCAGAAGTATGTACAGGCAAGAGGCAAAATAAGTAGAGTTGCTAGACTCTTTTTGGAATCTGAGTGCGTTGCCAACTATGATGAACTGAAAGTTAAATTAATAAACGAATTTGATTGCAAAATAAATAGCGCTGATATTCATCAGAAGTTGCGAGAACGAAAGATGTTAAAAATAGAAGCATTCCATGAGTACATGCTAAACATGAAGAAATTGGCCAGTGTTGGAAAAGTCGAAGAAGCTGCGGTATTGCGTTACATTGTAAACGGATTGCAAATTAAAAATGAGTTTAAGGTTGCTATGTATCGTTGTTACTCGTACCAGGCGCTGAAAGAAGAATATGAGATTTACGAATTGGTACAGGAGGCTACTAAAAGCAGTGACAAAGGCGGAGTGTCAGCAAGAAGCAAGCCGCCTGTAATCGACAAAAAGAAAGAATTCTGCTACAATTGCGGTTCATCCGAGCACATAAGGAGGGTATGCACAGTGGATACGAAATGTTTCAATTGCAACGAAAATGGACACATTTCACGAGACTGCCCTAAAAAGGTTGAAAAAGTGCGAATGCTATTGGACAGCAGCCGAGTAAAAACAATCGCCATTAACGAAATCAACGTAGACTGCCTAGTCGATACCGGATCAGACGTGACCATTGTGAATGAGCAGGTATTGAAGAAACTGAATAACCCGTATATGGGATTATAAAACTATTCAGTCAATCTCCAAGTCGACTATCAACAGATGAAGCAGAAGTAGTAAAAAAGCAAATTGACCAATGGCTGGATCATCGTTCGTAAGTCGTCTTCGCATTTATCCAGTAGAATCGTTGTGGTGAAGAAAAAAGATCACACCTTGAGAGTATGCGTAGATTTTCGCAAGTTAAACAGCATGGTGCTTAAGGATCGTTTCCGCGAACCTATGATGAAAGCTGTACTTGGAAAACTGAAAGCTGCTAAATTCTTCACAATCATGGACTTGGAAATGGGTTTTTCCATGTGCCCGTCGAAAAAGAGAGCAAAGCTTATAATGCGTTCATAACTCGTGAAGGATTGTTCGAGTTTAATAAGGCTCCATTTGGATTTACTAACTCTCCAGCTGCTTTTATACGTTTTGTAAACCATATTTTTCAACCCCTTATTAACAATGATAATGCAGCTGTATATGGACGACATAATCATATACGCAAACGACGCCGACGAATGTCTTGTTAAAACGAAGTAAGTTCTGATGACAGCAGCTCTATTCGATCTGAAAATTAAGTGGCAGAAGTGGAGCTTTTTGGCAAAAAGTTGGGTAAGCAAGAGGGCCATTTACATGCCATTGAGAAGGGCGATGTACCACTTCACACGTTGCATATCGATCACTTAGGCCCGATGGATTCAACAGCTAAGCAATACAAGTTTATCTTGGCAGTAGTCGATGCACTTTCGAAGTTTGTCTGGTTGTTTCCGACTAAATCCACTGGATCGGAGAAGGTTGTCAAGAAACTTACTGATTGGTCAAACGTTTTTGGATTTCCAAGACGGCTGATAAGCGACAGGGGTGTTGCATTTATGGCCAACGTCTTTGCAGAATTTTTAGCAACAACATGGTGGAACATGTGTGGTCTACAACAGGCGTTGCAAGAGGAAAAAGAAAAGTGGAGAGAGTAAACCGCTCTATTCTGTTTATTGTCGGAAAGCTGTCAGCTGAGGATCCGTCCAAATGGTTTAAGTACGTTCCACAAGTACAAAAAGCCATAAACTCACACATACACATGTCAACAAAGTCGTCACCGTTCGAAATAATGTTCGGAACAAAAATGAATGCGAAGCTAGAAGACCGACTACGGGAATTACTAGATGAGGAACTAGTACAACAATTTGACGATGAGCGTAATGCGTTACGTGCTGAAGCCAAACGTAACATTAACCAGGCACCGATGAATTACAAAAATAACTACGACAAGAAGCGCAAAGCCGATGGGTGATCTCGTCGCTATAAAGCGAACTCAGTTTGTAGCGGGTCGGAAGCTGGCTAGTACATATCTTGTTCTTTACCAAATCACAAAGGTTAAACATTGCGGCAGATATGATGTAAAGAAGGTGGCCGCAGATGTCGAAGGTCCAACCGTTACTGCAACCATTTGTGACAACATTAAGCTGTGGAAGTATGTTGCAGAGAACGAAGAGCTGTTGTCATCCGAGTCGGATGAAGAAGAACAGGAGGGCCGAATGTAAGGTGGCAACCCTACACAGCATTATACCATCCCTGGTATTGAAGATAGAGAAGAAAGAGATCAGAAGAAGAAGCAGAGTCGCCGTTGAAACACAGTCGCAAGAAGTCGTCTAAAAGTTGAAGTCGTAGACAGTTGATAATACAGTTGAAAATGTTGCGAACCTATTGTTTTGTTTACGCCCATTCAAATTATTTTAATAATAAACACTTATATTTAATAATCTTACATACATATGTTTAAGAAAAAAAAACTTGGTGACTGTGGAATCGAAGGAATCCTAAAAGGTTTTATAGTTTGGTTAATGCGAAGCGAAAATCATCAACGCTTCCCTCTACTGTGGTCTATGATAGAAAGACAGCCAATTTAAATCAGCCAATTGCCGATTTGTTTGACGAATTTTTTCAGACAAGCTACAGTTCTGAACATTGGCAATTTTTAATGCCTTATCCATAATGTGTTATCTAGTTGTATTTTTGCGTTTGTGTTTACAGAAAGTTTGCTTTTAATATTCACCGGAACCTAATGGAGTGCCAGGCTGCGTCCTAAATTAAAATACTGATGGTCTTTTGAAGCCTATGTATAACATATTTAAATTGTCCGAAAAGTGGTGTAGCTTTCCAGATATTTGGAAAGCATCATATATCATTCGTCTCCATAAAATGAAAATAAATCTATTGTTAATAATTATACAGGTATTTTTAAGTTGTCTGCAATTCCGAAGGCATTTGCGAAACAAATAACTTCTCAGTCGCAACATTTTTGTAGATCTAACACAGAGCACTCCTGGTGTTGTAAATCACCACCCATTAGAAACAATTCTGGACATAACTTTATAACATATATATTCTTGATCAGCATTAACAGCCGTATCGTTTTAGCCATGACTGTCTGCCCGCCGGCTGTCCGTATAAATGAAGGAACTTAGAGATGGTAAGAGCTATAATATCAGTTATAGTCAGTGTGACTGTCAAAAACCGGAAATGCATTTATTACGATTTCTTAAAGCACTGTACAAATAACTCAACACAATGTGTAATTTTAATTACTATTTATTAACAAGAGCAAGATCCAGAGCAATTATAAAACTGTGTGTTGTACATTTAAAAATGTATGCTTAAAAAATTTCGTCTTTGTTCCGCATTTCCTTTTTGACAAGTGAAGCTTTTAAGAGATCATAATAGCTATCGATATTATGTCATATTTGATAAATTATTCGATCAAATTCAATAAATCGATATGATTAATACGTTGTAAAATAAACAAAAATTCAATTCAAATTAAATAAGGCATCGGCAGCAGCATTCCCTCCTTCGTAAATAATCCTGATTAAAGGCTTGTTTACCCAATTAATTGCCGATGTCCAGAACAGCAACTTTAGTTGCTGGTCTTTCCATAATTTCTCGAGTTGTTTGGATGGTCACACGTCGAACTTGACCGTCCTTTGCCGTAACCGTATTGATTATACGCCCCTTTGGCCACATGTTCCTGGGTAAATTTTCATCCACGATGATGACAATACTTCCTATTTGCAGTGGCGAGGACTTCTGGAACCATTTAGTTCGTTTTGTGGGTACTGGCGTGTACTCTTTTACCCAACGCTTCCAGAAATGGTTCGAAAAGAGTTGGGTCTGATTCCATCGTTGTCTTTGGTCCAGGTCATCGGCACAGACTGGTTTGTAACCATTTGCAGATCCCAATAGCAAATGATTTGGCGTTAAAGCTGCATCTTCCGCTGATTCGACACCAACAAATGTTAAAGGACGAGAGTTGATTGTGAATTCAGCCTCAGCATCTCAATGTTTCATCGTTAACGAGTAGTTAGGGCATATAGATTTGAGTACATTTTTTGTGCTCCTGATCAGCCGCTTCCAAGCACCTCCCATATGTGGTGCGCCTGGAGGGTTGAACCGCCACTTAATCCGGTCGTACTTTACCTCTATCTGGTCAAAATATATTTTCAGCAGCTCTTCCTTTACAGATCTCTCTGTTGATCTAAAGTTGGTCCCATTGTCGGGACCGACGTTTATCAATATTGGACCGAAGTAATCCACTCCTGTGTATGTAAACGATCTTGTAAAGCTGGCCAATCTTGCTTTTGGCACGGGTGCCATTTGCGGCGGCGTTGGAAGCGCTGCTTCATTTTTGCACTTCTGGCATTTTTGGCGTACCGATTTGTACAGAACGCGCAATTGTGGAATGCAGTACGTTAATCTTATGTTATTTATAACTGTTTCATGGGCCAAATGATGAAATTTCTCATGGATTGCTTGGACTATCAGAAACATTATATAGTTTCGCCTTGGCAATATTATGGCATCTTCCTCGTAGTTAACCTCATAAGATCTTCCCTGTGTTCGCAAAATCCCTTTGTGATCGATGTACACGTTCATTCCTCTTAAGCTGCTTTGCTTTGGAAGTAGTAAACCTTTTGAAAGCATGCGAACTTCCATGGAATACTCATCGTCTTGAGCCTGCTTCAGAATTAGAGATTCTGCTCTCTGGATCAGTTCGGCATTTATCTTGGTCGGCTTGACCTGGTTTTGCGATTGCGCCTTTAATCGGTCCACGTACAATAGACATGTTGGTACTGCTCTATATAAGCGTTTCCACTGAGAAAATCGTTGAACGTTGATGAATATCTTCTTCTTGTTTCTGGTTTTGGCAAGAAGTCAGGTCCACAAAGCCATGTATTGGTATCCACTGAGCTATTAACTTTGGTCGCCTTGTCAGCAACGTTGAGTTTGGTAGGGATCCAGCGCCATTGTTTTACACCCGAGTGCTCCAGAATTTCTCCAATGCGATGCATAACGAATTGCTGAAATTTTCTGGGATCCATTTTCAGCCATTGTAGTACGGTTTTCAAATATAAACAGTACACAATGTTGCTGACTTTAAAACCACGTGTTTTAACAATCTTTTGTCCCAAACGTATTCCTTCTACTGCTGCGTGTAGCTCCATTCGGGGAATAGAGAGTGCAACTAATGATACATGTACGGTGTCATGTAACTGGATTCGAGCATAGCAAACTGCAGCATAAGCATACTCGCTGGCATCAACGAAAATGTGCAGGTCTGTTTGGGTTGCGTTCTTCAGACTTCGTGAGTAGCATCTTGGAATCTCTATCGTCTGAATTTCAGTATAGCAAGCGTTTCCAATCTTCCCAGTTGTCTTGTAGATCATTTGGCAACTCCTTATCCCTACCTTTGTGGGATCGCCAAACATGCTGCAGTAGAATCTTGAGCCCAATGGTAAAGCACGATACTAATCCCATGGGATCGAACACGGACATCAGCACCTGGAGTAGCTCTCTTTTTGTGGGCACTATTTCGTCGGCCAGAACGTTTCTTTTTAGTAGTGCGAATCTGAGGACATATCGGAAACAATCAGTTCGTGGCTTAAAATACATACCTAAAATCTTTTCAGTGTCACTGAATTCAACTGGTAGTAGCGAAGCTGCATTGCCATCCATAAGCTCACTCAATACTCTTTTTGAGTTAGACGACCAGTTGCGGATTTCGAATCCTCCTTCAGAGTGGACATTCCGGACCAGTTTTGAGTCATATAATGCCTCGCTTTCGGTGTCCATGCTGTCGATGTAATCTTCAACATAGTGAGACTTCTGGATGGCTTCATATATTCGAGGGTGCTGTAGACAATATGGCTCGACGTTCCTATTGCATCACGTATACTTTGACTGCGCCGCTGTCTTTGTCGTACCAAAGGAAACGCTGCGCTTGTCGATCTTCTTCCCGAATGTTGATTCTGTGGAACATTTCGGCGATGTCATTACAGTGTGCAGGTTAGGTTAGGTTAGGTAATGCGGACCGCTCAGCCAATGGCCGAGTACACTCGGAGGCCATGGGGCCCATTGTGATGTCCGTCAGCTGTTAGTATAGATTAGGGATGGGGGGGAATATAGGTGCTGGGTGGGGCGTTTGTTGGGATATAACAGGGATGAAAACGACGTGTCTTTAATTCCAGTGGCTATTCCCAGTTACCCGGAACCAGCCTGTGGAATCAAGGAAGAGCACCAGATCCTCTAGTCGCGTATTTGCGAGGCTGTCCAGGTCTTCGTAGAAGGGTGCCCCTAGGAATCGGGATCTCCTTCTACTTAGTGCAGGACAGCAGCACAAGAGGTGTTGGATGCTTTCTTCCTCATCCTCATCGCAGCAGCTACGACAGAAGTCCTGCGACAGTACACCGTACCTATGGGCCATACGGCCAATGGGGCAATGTCCCGTGAGGACTCCTGTCAGCATCCTTATCCTACCCTTGTTAAAGTGTAGGAGTTGAGATGTTCGCTTCTGGTTATAGGATGGCCATAGCGCTTTCGATACCAGGCAGCCCAGAGAGGCCGTCCAGCGTGTATTAGCCATAGTTCTGGCACTGCCCTCTAGTTGTGAGAGGATGTGCTGAAAGGGTCTGGGTATATCGCTTATTGCACAATTAGCCGGTAGCGCCGATCCTTCTCTAGCGCACTCGTCGGCCATTTCGTTGCCTGTCACCCCAGAGTGACCTGGCACCCAAACGAGCCTGACAGAGTGCTGATGGAGTTGGTTTAGCGCCTCGGCGGTGTTGCGAACAAGCTTACTTCTGATTGTGTTGGAGGACAGAGCCTTGATTGCTGCCTGGCTGTCGACATAAACAGATATGTTCCTTGGGACATCTCTCAAGGTGGATATTAGTTTTGCCGACTGCCAGACAGCGTAGATTTCTGCCTGAAACACGCTGCACCAGTCAGGGAGACGGAATGAAAGCTGTGTGGGTGGTTCCTGTGAGTAGACACCAGCCCCCGTACCTTCATCTGTCTTGGATCCATCTGTGTAGATTGATAGTTCATTTCTCCAGAGTCGTCTGACCTCTGTCTTTTGGAGCTGTAGATGCTACCCTTTTGCGCAGCCGTTCTTTCTTCTTGGGAAAGCTTGGCTGGTGCGGCTGTTTTCTTCAGTCCCGCGGGTAGCTCCACTTGATCAACAGGTTTCCCTTCCGACGTTACCACCATCTTCGAGGGGGTAGGGGTGGCCCCCCCGCTCGAAGTGGAAGCGGTCGCCTTCCGGTTCTCCTGTTCCTTCAGCACTCTTGCACTTTGCGAGGAGGTTAGAGTATTGTCAAGTTTGGCAAATCTCTCGAACCTCTTCACCGATTGCTCATGCTTTTTTCGCAACTTTCGCTCTTTCGCAGTCAGTGAGCTAGGGTCGCGAGCTTCAAGCCCCCTTAGGAACTTGAGAGAGCTTTTGTACCCCTTCCACTTCCTGCGCTTGTGCTCAGTTGCGCCTGTGTCTGCGACGACACCTTCAGGTATGGTTGGAGCCTCGGTCACTTCCGCAGCCTCCGTGCCCTCCGATCCATCTTCCAACGGCATGCGAGCCAGTGCTTGCGCCAGCTCTTGTTCCGTCATGGATGGACCGGTGAACACGAATTCTGTTTCTGTGAACCCTGGCTCCAAATCCACACCGTCCTGTCTTCGAGGCAGACCTTCGCTTGTAGTTTTCTGCAATGGGGTGGCCAAGTGGCCCACCACCCCACTGTCACAGTCACTGAATGACGACGCTACGGGGCCTGTGCTAGCACCCCTGCACGCCGGTACTGGAGTATCCACCCCCTGCACCGTAACTTTTTCCTCCTTGTTTACTTCCATAGTTCATCCCTAAAGGACAACTCCGAAAACCCCGGCTCATTTATTCAGGTAGCCACCCCTAACGTTTTATGCCTACCGTCAGGCTTACCTCATAACCATGGCTCAGGTTCAGTACCCCTATCATGCCGCAGCATGATAGGACTCTGGACCCAGCCTTAGCTAGACACTGCATCGCCTCGAAGGGCAGGTGACATTGAATCGTCCGGTCTTCCGGGACGATGCAATGTCCATTGCCCAGCCGGCACCCTCTTGGAGGGTTCAGTTAGAGGATTTTGGCCAGCAAAATTCAGTGTGCAACTTGGCCAACTCGGAATGACAAGAGTACTTCTAGTAGTGGTGTCAGCAGATCCGGACCAGTGAGAATGAAGTCGTTTAAGGCTGCTCCATGATATTTTGCAGCTGCATCCCAAACCAATCGAACTTTCTTAGGCTTGTTCGGGTTTATAGCAATAAAGATCGGCATGTACCAAATTAGCTTGTGAGGTTTGGAGATTTCTGCATCTGTGAGTTGGACTGCATATCCCTTCTTGATTAAGTTGGCAACTTGGTCGTCAATCTTTATGTACAGATCAGGCTCGCGTTGTATCTTCCTTTTGAGACAGTTCAAACGGTTGATTGCATTTTGGTAGCTTTCTGGCAACTCCTCATTTTTGTTACGCCACAAAAGTCCAATCTCGAATCTTCCATTAATTTTTACGCAAGTATTTTCTAGGATTTCCATGGCCATATAGTCGTCTTCCGATTACAGCTTGTGAGGCTTGACTGGCTCCAAGTTAAAGCTCTCCTTCACGATATCGTGTAATTCCTGCCATTTACATTCACAGTGATGCATTGTCCAGTTGGTAGCAACTTTTAAAGTTCCTTGGATGCTCCAGCCGAGCCGTAATACAGTGATTTTCCAATTATCTGCACCTATCAATAGTACAGGTTGTACATTGGAATACGACTGCAATGGTACCCCTTTAAGATATGGGTACTTGGTTCTCAGTTTGTCCAAGTTAACTGACTGCATTGGTAGTGCCAAGTTCCGAATGGTATGAACGTTGTTCAATTGAAACCTTTTATCATTACTGATACTGGACACTGTTATTGTAGCTCGTAGAGAAGATGTCTCGTTCCGTGTTGCTTCACCAGTCCACTGTAGACAAATGGGACTTGGCACGCCTTTCATCTGCAGTGTCTTGAACGTCTTCTCATCTATCAATGTTACGGAGGATCCTTCATCCAGGAATGCGTATACTTGCGTGGCTTTATTTCCAACGTGAAGATTCACTGGAATAATACGGAAGTAATTATCTTTGTTACCATTGCTATGAGTACTGACTATGGCTTGATCCATCTGGCTTTCCTGAGAATTACTGCTCTCTTTGGGTTCTTCTTTATGAAGTAACGGGTGGTGATAATTTTCTTGAACTCGTTGCATTGTGCAGCAACATGTTCAGTTGATCGGCATACCATACATTTGGAAGTGAATTGCTTCGTCGTTTCCGAAGATTCTGTTGGTTTCTGCTTGGTTGAATTGACAGTTTGATCTTCATAGTGTGAGTTTACAGGATTTGGTTTATATGTGGATGGGCAGACGAGGGTTGAAGCTGCCTCAGCAATCTTGAAGATCCAGTCACTAAACTCCTTGACCGGAGGTAGAGTAGATTTTGGATGCATGGCCCAATCAAGCTTGTACTTGTTGGGCAGCTTGTCGACCAGCTCCTTTACCAACATTGGATTGTTCAGATGTGCAGTGAGGTTGGACGTCTGCATGGTTGCGCATACGTTGCGTACGGCCAAGGCAAATTCAATAAATGATTCTAGCCGTTCCTTTGGTGGCTGCATCTTCCTGATTTTATCGATCATCCTATCCAGAATATGTTCTGGTCTACCAAAGAACATTTTTAACGTAGCAATTATGTCGGGAACATTAGAAGGCAGGAGAAGTCTGTCTTTGACAAGATCTCGAGCTTTGCCTCCCAAGCACTTCTGCAGGCGCAGCATATTTTCGACATTCGAAAATCCTGCGACCATTGTGCTGTTTTCGAACGTACTGATAAATATTGGCCACTCCTCAGGATCGCCACTAAACTTTGGTAACTCCTTAAGGATCGCTTGTCGAGCTGCCAATTGTGTGCTTGATACGCCATTTGCTTCTGCTGTCCATGCGTACATGTGAGAACTAATATCCTGACCATTCATTTGAGCAAGAAGTTTATATTTTTGCTCGATATATCTTTCCTCTGTAGCTCTCTTATCCTCTAGCGTTGCCAGCATCAGTTGTGGTTGACTGAGAGTGGTTTGGGGGTTTGATGATTCCGCATTATTGAAGATCGGAGCCTCCTGTTGAGTTTCCTCATGATGTTGAGTAGCGATTGTTACGTCTGCTTCCGAAACCAAAGCATGATTCCTTGCTTGTGGCGAGTGAGCGACTAAACCGGTTAGTTTGGTACAGTCACTGCATTTCCATGGCATTGAAACTATGGTTTCGTTTACACCGACACATGCATTGCATTGGTCACACTGAACCCAATTCTCGGACTTGTTGTATTGTTTTTTACATACTCCGCACAAAGCCATGATAATTTTATTTTATTTTTTAGTTTTTTTTTAATTTAATTTAACTATTACTCCAAGTTGTGTTACACTTGTCTATGTATGTATGTATATGAAGCTTCACACACATACAAGCTCATTGCGTTAGTATTGCGTTGACGAAATAATTCTGGGAAAACAATTGCGTATTATTTTCAATTATTGTCTTGTTTACTTTTGTATGCAATTTTATGCGTACATGTGTACAAACACACACACAACACAATATTTATGGAAGAAATATAGTTTATTTTAATGTTCTTTGTTATTCTTTACATTCATTTAAAGAAATGTAGTGCAAGAAATTTTTTAAGAAATTGTGACTGTCAAAAACCGGGAATGCATTTATTACGATTTCTTAGAGCACTGTACGAATAACTCAACACAATGATTAATTTTAATTACTATTTATTAACAAGAGCAAGATCCAGAGCAATTATAAAACTGTGTGTTGTACATTTAAAAATGTATGCTTAAAAAATTTCGTCTTTGTTCCGCAATTCCTTTTTGACAAGTGAAGCTTTTAAGAGATCATACTAGCTATCGATATCATGTCATATTCGATTACTTATAGATAAATTATTCGATCAAATTCAATAAATCGATATGATTAATACGTTGTAAAATAAATAAAAATTCAATTCAAATTAAATAAGGCATCGGCAGCAACAGTCAGTATCGACCACATATGCCTAGGGACACCAATTGGCATGTAGGTTGCTTGATGCAATATAAAGACAATGTAACCAAGGGGGATGTCACCCCCCTTTGCCTATAAGAAATAGTTGAAAATATTGAACATTTTCATGATTGTAGCTCACGTATTTCTTAACGCATAGTTTTGTTACTTATGGTATGTTTGGAGACAAACAATACCAAACGATTCTGAAAACTGTATCAAAAGTCGGACTATGATTATGAAAGTTTCTCATACAGCGAAAATTTGGAATACACCAACAGTGCACTTCTTTTGTTAACACTGCAGTGTTTATTATCAGTGCACAACTTGAGTGCTTACGATTTACTAGAGGGTAGCATGAGCCTACTTATAACATACGTCAAATTGAATGTATTCAAAATTTTTATTGGCCTGATGTCATTCGAATAATTCGAGTTGTTGCTTGTACATTCTGTATATAATTATCGTTTGATTTAGAGAAAGCAAGGCTTGCTTAACAAGCACATGCTCGAAATTAAAATGAAAAAAATGAAACTTTTCTTGTTAAGATGATGATTGTGATGGTTTCTGTAATATTAGAGAACAAATAGTAATTAAATTAACAAATTTGTGGGGCGTGGCATCTCAAAATGGAATTAAACAAACTGACTAAATACGGACAGCATATAATAAATTATGTTTTTAAATGCCAGCATAAGCTAAATTCATAAATAGTTGTAATATACATTTTAAATAACAAAAGGAAAAAAATAAAATTAATGTAAAAAAATCCATGTGTTTGTGTATAGAACTTTAATCGTTTCCATTACGCACACAATAATGCACAATATTAAAAAATTGTTTTGACATTCGAATGGACTCAAAACACAACATCATATAGAGAGTTGTGCTTCCGAATGATACCTTGGAGAACTCACTCATTCTATATTCTTTGACATCTCATTCACATTCACTAAATTAAATTTGAGCATTGTTCATTCGTGTGTCAATTCTCTGGTATTCATGCAGTGCTCTACTTCACATTCACTTATACCCACTATTGGATTGGAGTTACACGAAGACTGGCCCAACAGTGCTGGCGTCACTGGAGGGCGCGCCAGATACAACTATATTCGCGGAACACTTTAGACTCTATTGAAATCACTGCGCTGATCATGAGTGCATTGACAGCAAGCGATCAACATTAAGTTATCGCTTTGGAAGCAGATCCATTATTGAATTGCCTGAATGGTATCGATATGATACTTGGTTCGGATTAACTATGAAATCTTTACATAGGAGAACTCAAATCACTTGGTAAAGATAAGCCTATTGCAATTAGTACAAAATTCGGATGGGTTGGCAGGTTCATACAGAGCAGTTGGTGACATCCTAAAGTCAGTTTTCTCTTACCATGCCTAAGAGAATCAAGACACGCTATTTCGATATTTTTTGGAGATGGGCAACGTACAGCCATCCAAGACTACTATTGAAGTAATCGATCCAGTTGAAGAATACTTGCGTCGTACTCATTGTCGCACTCAAAATGGAGTTTATATTGCCAACCATACGTTGAGGGGGTACCACCAATTAGTTCAACATTGAGACAGGCTAATCAGCGCTTTAGAAAAGCAGTTCCATAAAAAAACCAATTAAATATTCCCATCAACTTGCCTAAGGTAACTTTCGATTCAGGCACAGCAATTTGCAAACTTAATGGCAAAATTGGTGTCGAGCAAAAGTTTTGGATCACTATCCAGCACGCACAAATTTGTACAGAAAAATCTAGGCTTCCCGACTTGAGATGCTCGTTCTGGGAGCATACCCTTCCCAGAAAAGCCAAAATTCCAGCCTGGCAAGACGTAAGTCAATTCAAATCCAATCTCAGCCGTCTAGTGCAAAACCGAAAAATACATCGGCTCCCAAAGGAGTGAATTCTTTTGAAGCACAAGTGAGCATGAAGAATAAAAAAAAAAAAAAAAAATAACAACGGAGATCAAAAAGAATCTGCAAAATATTCAGTTCGCTGGTTCTAACTTTTACAAGCGTTCGCAAGTTGATATTCTCATAGGCAATCTTTAATTTTAAGCAGCTCGACTCCAAACATTTGGGGTTTTATTTTCTGCCAAAAAACCGTAATTGGCTGGATCCGGACGAAGCTAATCTCGAAGCCCCACAAAAATCTCCTCATTTTCCACTCGAGGGTCGTTTAATGAAGAGACAAAACAAATTATTCTCCCTTAATTTCCGTCCAATTTGCTAAAAAAAAAAAAATTGATTCCAGATGTGACAACTTTGTCAACAACTTTGTGTGTTTAACTCAAATACCACGAAAATATATCGCCAAATCCTTGTCGACTCTAGACACATGCCATTCCAACTTATTATATTCTATTCTAATCTGCAGGAGGCCAAACGTGAAGATCCAGAATCACGAGTTCTGCGACGCGTCAGAGCGTGTGTACGGAGCAGTTGCGTACATTCAAATCTATCACGGTCGAAGCATCTCCGTCAATCTATTGACTCTAAGACTGGAGTTGCCCTACAAAGTTCCTGGCAATTCGCCAACGGAGCTACCCGGGCTGTCCAGTTAAGTAAAATTTCTTAAGCTCTTTTCTACGAACAGCTAGTGAAAACCTCCGAAATAAACTATTATACCGACTCCACAATAAAGTTGTCATGGCTCAATAAGCCACCTTATTAATGGGCGATTTTCGTCGTTTATCGGGTTGCGAAAATTATCCAATTAAGCGATGCTGAAAAGTGGTCACATGTGAGATCAGAGCACAACCCTGCTGATCTAGTGAGCAGGAAAGTCCCTGATCGGGATTTTTAATCTAGCAGGCCATGGTAGCAACGTATTGTTCAATGAAGCTCTTGCAAGTTTTAAGCCTATCTTAGACCAAAGAGGAATCCTAAGAGATTGCGGACGTATCCGGACCTCATACACCTTAAGCTACGATAAAGGTCATCGGATTCTAATTCCATACTGAAGGCCAAGTCAGATATGACCACCAAAAAATTCCTGGCAGTTTTTTTTTTTGTCACAAGGTTTTTTCGAAGCAGTGCGTACAGCAATTCTCTCACAGCATAGCCAGCGGAATCTGTCTTTACTAAGTACACTCACAAAAAGCTCTGCACCCTCCTACCCAAAATAGAGACGTGACTTAATTTCTTGCCAACTTATTTCTCTAATGTCCGAGGATACCACCGATTTACTCGGAAGGTTGAGTACCTTATGGAGTTTCACTGTTAACTTTCGTTTGTTAACGCACATAGATAATTGAACAATCGATACCTTACCCATTTTGGCACGGCGATCGGAATTTTTTGGTCCCTCCAACACCACCTTTCTGCTTGTTTTTTCTACTTTGTAAACCAAAAGGTACAAGCAATGGCTTTTTTGAAGTGCAATAAAAGTGATATTACATTTAAACCAACAAGCCGTGCTTACTTTCTGGAGCCAGCCGCTACAGAATCACATGTATATGTCAGGTAATGTTTTTTGTTAACAATATTCGTTTCTATCTATCTATGAGAGAAATCGCTCTCTATACTTTAGCACTTTCCTGTCTATTAACAGCTTTTTGTTTTGAAATAATTCAATCAATTCGTTTTGTGACTTTATGTTATACTTCGGTTAAGTTGTAACACAAAGTTTAAAGCCCGCGATCAACTAAAAACAAATCATTTGTGCTAAAATACCACAACAAACAGTGATCAAGCATTCTGCTTGTTTTGCCTTGCTTGCATTATCGCTGATAGTTGTTTTTGTGTTTTACATACACAGCTGTGTTGGTTTTGTTGTTTTTTATTTTTATTTTGCTCTACCCGGTATTCTTTTTCGGGCTTAACTGTTTTTCTCTCCCCGCGCTCTCCTTGCTGCGCTTACTCTCTCGCTGACTTTCCTATTGTTGTTGGCGTTTGGCTTGAGTATTCCGTCGCGCTTTATTTTAATCGTCGCGCTCGCGTCGTTTGTTTTGTTTATGCTATTTGTTGTTGTGTAAGTTTTGCATTTGTAGCATCTAAAGCGATTAACCTTAAATTTTTAATTTCTAAATGTTGATCTTTTTCTAGGTTTTTTTTTTTTAATAAATTTAAATAATTATTTAAAATTTGCAAAAATGTATGTCTGTTATAAAGATAATTGCCAGGTCCGTTCAAACTAGAAAATGGGTTTCGTTTGCTACTGGCTATGTGAAAACGTCTCACATGAAAAATGCGCCGGCCTCAGTGGCCGTGTAATTGACTTAATTGAGTCAAAAAAGGGCATTAAGTGGACGTGTGAAGCATGTAGGGATGTTGAAAAGGACATTATGTATTTCATAAGGCAGACTAGAAAAGGCTTTGGAGATATCTTCGGCAGATTAAAAACTCTGTTCGATGGTTTCTCAGCTTTTGATAAGGAATTCAAAGGTATGCAGCTTTTGAATGATTCTCCAAAGCGTAAAAAGCCCAATTTTAGACTGTCAATTGGAGCAAATGAACTTTCTATCCCGCCTCAAACAAATGGGTTTTTCAAATAACTTAATTATTTGGATCTCTGACTGCTTAAGTTCAAGAACCCAAAATGTCTATTTAAATGGTATAGTTTCAAAATCGGTAAAAGTTACCTCCGGTGTATCTAACGGAAGCCAACTTGAGCTCTTGTTATTTACTCTGTTTATTAATGACCTGCCTTTTGCACTGAGTCATTCTCGTGTGTTGATGTATGCCGATGATGTTAAACTTTGCGTGTCGGGTGCAGAGTCCAAACTTGGTACCATGTTACAAAGTGACCTTTCTAATTTTGAAACATGGTGTAAAGTAAATTCACTAAATCTTAATTATAGTAAATGTAACGTAATGTCCATCAGTAGGCGAATTCCATTTTTTAAAAATTATGTTATTAATAGCAATCACTAAAACTCTTTATACTTCACTCGTACGTTCTATTCTTGAATAAGGGTCTTGTATATGGTCTCCCCAATACAAGATTCATCAAGACAGAACAGAATCTGTGCAAAAACAATTTTTGCTCTTTGCTCTAAGGGGCCTTAACAGGAACCCTAACATCCGGTTGCCTCCCTATCGTAGTAGACTCTTACTTATCAATCTATCTCACTGGCTGATCGAAGAACCATGCTTGGTGTAAAAGTTATGCACAAACTAATAAATGGTGAAACTAATTCGTCTGAATTAATTAGCCAAATTACTTTTGCTGTTCCGATCAGACCCACTAGAAACTTTCAACCACTGTCACTTCAAATCTGTAAACTATTCTATTCATAACCCGTTTCGAGTTTTATGTTCTTTATATAATAACCTTTATCGTGTGGTATGTAATTCTTCAACTAGCACTATTCTAAAATCTTCACTTCTCAGTCATCTTTCTTGTTTATAGATTATTTTAATTATGTTTATGCTTAGTAACTAGTATTTGTATTTGTTTAAAGTTTATTTTTTACGGTTCGCGCGTTAACAAGCCCGTTGCTTGGTGTCGTATGGGCCACTTGAAAGTACTGCGTTTAGTACTACTTCAACGTCGAAATTATTAAATTGATTTGACTAAATTTGTTTACCCTGCAAACTAACTAGCCCTCCCTGTAGCTCCTATCACCCTTAATGAGGTGGAAAAGGTAATCAAAGGCTCCAGGCGAGGACCAGTTTGATAATCGCTCTATCAAGCTGCTCCTTCGCAGAGCTTTGCAATTTCTTGTGTTGATTTTCAACTCCGCTCTTCGACTCGGACACTTCCCAGGCGCCTGGAAGAAGGCCATCATCATGCTACACAAAAGTGGGAAGCCAGCAGATGAACTAGATTCGTACCGCCCGATAAGCCTTCTGCCAGCTTTTGGCAAAATATTGAAGAGGTGCATTTTAAGAAGGATTCTTGAAACCAGCGCAGTCAAAAAGGCAATCCCAGTTTGGCTTTAGGCTCAGGCACAGCACGCCCGAGCAACTGCACAGAGTTGTCAACTTTATTCTTGATGGATTCCACGGAAAGGAGTATGTCGTTGGAGCTTATCTGGATATTCAGCAGGCATTTGATAGAGTGTGGCACACAGGGCTCCTGCATAAACTTAAAGAGCTACTCAATCCACAGCTCTATCTCATTGTGAAAAGCTTCCTTCATGAGAGCTCCTTCAAAGTTGTGCAGGACGGGATGTCCTCTCAAGCAAAGACGGTCAGAGCTGGTGTACCCCAGGGTAGGGTGTTAGGACCAACCCTCTACAGCCTGTATACGAACGACATGCCTTCAGTTGACAACATGCCGATTTCGGACCAGAATAATTTACTTGTTGCCACCTTTGCAGACGACACTGTGGTTCTGGCCAGAGACAATTGCGTCTTCGCTGCTACAGATCTTCTCCAGTTCTACTTAAAAAAATTTGAGAACTGGGTCTGTAGATGGCATATTGCCCTATACCCTGATAAGTATGTAGAAGTCACATATACTCTCAGAGCACAAACCTCACCCGGGGTATTCTTACAAGGTCAACTCCTTGTCCAGAAGGATGCTCACAAATATCTTGGAGTCACTCTGGAGAAACGGCTAAATTCGGCTTCTTAACTCCAGGAATACACTATCGTTAAAAAACAAGACTCTCATATACAAAATCATTTTGGCACCCATTTGGAGATATGGTATCCAGGTATACGGCATAGCGGCAAAGTCGAACCTTAATAAAATTCGAGTTGTGCAGTCCCAAATCTTACGAAGAATTACTGGTGCGGCATGGTACATACGCAACAGCGACATCGACAAGGAGCTCCACGTACCGAGGATCGGAGATGTGATCAATCGCCAAGCTACTGCATAATGGGAAAAACTCGCACATCACCCTAACCAGCTGGCGCAAAGGCTCCTAAGAAGGCGACGTATCAGCGGAGTAAGGATGAGAAGGAGGCTCAAGAGAGCTTACCCAACTGAGCTGTACCACAGAACCCTTTAATCTTCCCCTTTTCCCATTTAGGTTTAAGTAAGTACATATGTATATATTTTGTTGAAAATTAAATATTCCGCTATAGTATAAGTTATTATTAATAGTAACAGTAGGCTATAAAAACAAAGTAATAAAGAATAAAAAAAAAAACTGCAAACTAAACAAGTGTGGGTGGCGAATATTCCTAAGTGCGCTGCTTCAACGTCAAGCGATGATTGATAGGACACTCCACTTTGTTAGAAATGACAGAAAATGGAATTTTACAGTGTGGCTTAAAATTTAAGATCCGCCACGGCCATACTGATAATTATACATACATAAAATTATGATCCTCGTGTATTCTACACAAATATCAAAAAGGAATTACAATATCCAAAATAAATTTACTAGGAATTACTTAATTACATGTTCTTGTTATACCATCTGGCGAATATATCAGTAACTACGGCACCTAGGATCACCAATTTTGGCATACAAGTTGCTAGATGCGATATAAACATAATGGCATCCACAAAATTTCACGCCCCTTCGCCCAAATAAAGTACAACTTCATTCAAAGTTTACATGATTGCGGATCACGTATTTCTTAACGTTTAGTTTTGTAACTTAGCGTATACTTGGAGACAAATATTTTTAAACGATCCTGAAAACTGCATCAAAGTTGAACTATAATTTAGAATGATAGCATACATTAAAGCTGTGCGGTGCAAAGCCACGTGCATTGCGTTGAACACTGCTACAGCGGCAACGTCACACAAGCAGCGAAAACAAAAACCATTGTGCGTGCGAGATAGACATAAAAACATGTGTGCATGTCAACTTCTTGCAGCAGTTACTCTATAATTAATCTATTATGCTATACGTAATAATATTTACTGCTTTTAAACAAGAGCGAAAAAATTTACGCGCACGTGCAACAAGATTAAATCTATATATATATAACTCTTTGTCCTCACTGACTGACTGACTGATCACCGCCATGGCCAAACTACAGGAGCTACAAGCATGAAATTTGCACCCAACGTAGCTTTCATAACTTCATCATGCAATAAGACGGCTTTTTGCAGAATTTTGAGTGGAAAGGGGTGAATTTCGTGTTCAAAGGTCAAATAGTCTTAGTATGAAAAAATTTGTTTCTTCTTAAGATATCGCAACCCACAGGTTAAGTGTTTGTCATATATAGGGTGGTTAAATTTCAAGGGCCGATGTTGATTTTGAATAAAACACAAACTATTTAGGAAATTATTGTAATTTTATTTTATTATGATATATTGGTACTACTCAATTATGTATGGAACAAAATATCGGCCAAATGGGCGCCGCGACCTCGGCGGCACACCTCCATCCGATGGTCCAAATTTTTGATGACGCTGAGGCATAATGGAGGTTCTATGCCGTTAATGTGCCGAATTATCTCATCTAGCTCTTGAATTGTTGCTGGCTTATCGACGTACACCTTTTCTTTCAAATAACCCCAAAGAAAAAAGTCCAACGGTGTCAAATCTCATGATCTTGGCGGCCAATTGACAATTCAAGAGCTAAAGGATGAGATAATTCGGCACATTAACGGCATCATCGAAAATTTGGACCATCGGATGGAGGTGTGCCGCCGAGGTCGCGGCGCCTATTTGGCCGATATTTTGTTCCATACATAATTGAGTAGTACCAATATATCATAATAAAATAATATTACAATAATTTCCTAAATAGTTTGTGTTTTATTCAAAATCAACATCGGCCCTTGAAATTTAACCACCCTATAGATACATATGCCGACCGATTTTGGTCCAAAAAAGTTGGTCATTTTTCGAGATATCGCAACCAAACTCTCAGATTATAAGTTTGACATATAGATATATATGTAAGATTATTAAATATAAGTGTTTATTAGTATAGTAATTTAAATGGGGACAAACAAAACAATAGGTTCACAACGTTTTCAACTGTATTCTCAACTTTCTACGACTACAACTTTTAGACGACTTCTTGCAACTGTGTTTCAACGGCGACTCTGCTTCTTATTCTGTATTCTCTGTCTCTAAACCAGGGATGGTATAATGCTGTGTTGGGTTGCCACCTTACATTCGGCCCTCCTGATCTTCTTCATCCGACCCGGATGACAACAGCTCTTCATTCTCTGTAACATACTTCCACAGCTTAATGTTATCACAACTGGTTGCAGTAACGGTTGGACCTTCGACATCTGCGGGCGCCTTCTTTACATCATATCTGCCGCAACGTTTGACCTTAGTGATTTCGTACGGACCAAGATATGTACTAGCCAGCTTCCGACCTGCAACAAACTGAGTTCGCTTTAAAGCGATTATACAGATCACCCATCTTGTAACCATATTCGGCTTTGCGCTTCTTGTCGTAGTTATTTTTGTAATTCATCTGTGCCTGGTGAATGTTACGCTTCGCTTCAGCACGTAAAACATTACGCTCATCGTCGAATTGTTGTACTAGTTCCTGATCTAGTACTTCCAGTAGTCGGTCTTCTAGCTTCGCATTCATTTTTGTTCCGAACATTATTTCAAACGGTGACGACTTTGTTGACATGTGTATGTGTGAGTTTATGGCTTTTTGTACTTGTGGAACGTACTTAAACCATTTGGACGGATCCTCAGCTGACAGCTTTCCGACAATAAACAGAATAGAGCGGTTTACTCTCTCCACTTGTCCATTTCCTCTTGCAACGCCTGTTGTAGACCACACATGCTCTACCATGTTGTTGCTCAGAAATTCTGCAAAGACGTTGGCCGTAAATGCAACACCCCTATCGCTTATCAGCCGTCTTGGAAATCCAAAAACGTTTGACCAATCAGTAAGTTTCTTGACAACCTCTTCTGATCCAGTGGATTTAGTCGGAAACAACCAGACAAACTTCGAAAATGCATCGACTACTGCCAAGATAAACTTGTATTGCTTAGCTGTTGAATACATCGGGCCTAAGTGATCGATATGCAACGTGTGAAGTGGTACATCGCCCTTCTCAATGGCATGTAAATGGCCCTCTTGCTTACACAACTTTTTGTTGTGAATTATACAAGTAATACAGTTATTGATAAAAGAATTTACTTTTACCTCGAGATGCGGTATGTAATTTTGTTGCTGAATGCTGTGCATCGTCTTCTTCGCTGCAAAGTGACCAGATTCGTGTGCATTTTGGATCACTTCTCGTTCCATCTGCTTTGGCACTACCAGCAAGTCATTCCCAGCAACCTCTTTAAACAGCAATCCACCTTGCAGCTTGTAGTTCTCATATGGTCCATTTTGTAGGATTTTGATAACCGCCTTAATATGATCGTTGCTCTGCTGCGCCTTCTTCAAACGTGTAGACATTTCCGATGTGATGATAAAAACATCTTGTGGATAGCGGCTTAAATAGTCAACATGTTTAATTTTTTCGCCAGCTCGATGTTCCATGGTGATGTCAAAGTCTTGTAGGTATAATACCCATTGCGCTATTTCTTTTGGTATATCCTGTTTTTGCGTCGTCTACTTGAAGGCAATGCAATCAGTTACCAACATAAATTTTGTTCCAACCAAGTAATGCCGGAATTTTTTAAGCGCCAAGTAGGCAGCTTTCACTTCAAGGACATAACTGTGTTGCTTTGACTCTGCCTGCGATGTTTTCTTGCTCCAGAAATATATTGGGTGAATCTTTTCTTCAAATGTCTGCAGCAGTACAGCTCCATATCCATCTTTAGACGCGTCTTTGTGTAGTTCTGTCGGTACTCCTCGAATATAAATGTGTAAAACTGGCTCTGTTGTCAACAATTTTTTTAACTCATTTATCGACTGCAATTCTGCTGGACCAATCTTAAATTCGACATCTTTCTTCAGTAGATCCGTGAGTGGGCGTGCTACCTGCGCATATTGTGGTACGAATTTCCGAAAAAAATCCTGTCTTTAACATGTTCTAGAAAACTTATACGTTGTTGCAAAAAGCTACACTTCTTCCACTTAATTTTCAGATCGAATAGAGCTGCTGTCTTCAGAACTTCCTTCGTTTTAGCAAGACATTTGTCGGCGTCGTTTGCGTATATGATTATGTCGTCCATATACAGCTGCATTGTCATTATTAATAAGGGGTTGAAAAATATGGTTTACAAAACGTATAAAAGCAGCTGGAGAGTTAGTAAATCCAAATGGAGCCTTATTAAACTCGAACAATCCTTCACGAGTTACGAACACAGTATAAGCTTTGCTCTCTTTTTCGACGGGCACATGGAAAAACCCATTTTCCAAGTCCATGATTGTGAAGAATTTAGCAGCTTTCAGTTTTCCAAGTACAGCTTTCATCATAGGTACGCGGAAACGATCCTTAAGCACCATGCTGTTTAACTTGCGAAAATCTACGCATACTCTCAAGGTGTGATCTTTTTTCTTCACCACAACGATTCTACTGGCTAAATGCGAAGACGACTTACGAACGATGATCCAGCCATTGGTCAATTTGCTTTTTTACTGCTTCTGCTGCATCTGTTGATAGTCGACTTGGAGATTGACTGAATAGTTTTATAATCCCATCAGGTGTAATCTTCACCTGTATCGGGCACTTCTGGTATTCTACTCACAGCTACATTCGTAGCTAATGTCGATCAGCTTTTCAATTCTTGCTTGGTATACGGGTTATTCAGTTTTTTCAATACGTGCTCATTCACAATGGTCACGTCTGATCCGATATCGACTAGGCAGTCTACGTTGATTTCGTTAATGGCGATTGTTTTTACTCGGCTGCTGTCCAATAGCATTCGCACTTTTTCAACCTTTTTAGGGCAGTCTCGTGAAATGTGTCCATTTTCGTTGCAATTGAAACATTTCGTATCCACTGTGCATGCCCTCCTTTTGTGCTCGGATGAACCGCAATTGTAGCAGAATTCTTTCTTTTTGTCGATTACAGGCGGCTTGCTTCTTGCTGACACTCCGCCTTTGTCACTGCTTTTAGTAGCCTCCTGTACCAATTCGTAAATCTCATATTCTTCTTTCAGCGCCTGGTACGAGTAACAACGATACATAGCAACCTTAAACTCATTTTTAATTTGCAATCCGTTTACAATGTAACGCAATACCGCAGCTTCTTCGACTTTTTCAACACTGGCCAATTTCTTTATGTTTAGCATGTACTCATGGAATGTTTCTGTCTTTAACATCTTTCGCTGTCGCAACTTCTGATGAATATCAGCGCTATTTAATTTGCAATCAAATTCGTTTATTAATTTAACTCTCAGTTCATCATAGTTGGCAACGCACTCAGATTCCAAGAACAGTCTGGCAACTCCACTTATTTTGCCTCTTGCCTGTACATACTTCTGCTTTTCAGACAACTCATAGGCATCAGCGTTTAGCTCAAAAATTTCAAACCATTTTTTTACAGGAATAGATTTCCCACCAAAGTCATTCAAAATCTTTTCAAAATTGTCAGCTGATATTTTAACTTGGCTTTCTCTGCGATCGTCTACTTCCATTTTCAGCGTAAACAACTGCATCATTAGCAAATTTGGCTGGTCAAATCTGTAGCAGCCACAGTCATTTCAATCCGTTTTTTAGACATGTCGTATCCGTTGTCGTTTACCTTTCCTCGTTAATGCGTTCTTCTATTTTCTGCTTTGCTGGCGTACGCTTTGTTTTCGGCATCCTCGTTTTTGTGTATTTGAGTATCGTGTATACACAGATTCTCAGAAACAACGTCAAGCGATCATTGAATTTCGTAAGAATGTGTAACCAAAAAAAAAACTTGAGACGCTCGACTATCAACGTATAACTGTTCTTATATGGTTTTAGTTTTCTTTGATTTTTTGGGCAAATTAGCGTGCACTTTGCAACGTTAATCGAATTGTTCACTAAAAGCACCAACAACTGTTCACAACTTTAGGATTTAAATTTGTCTATTTATATTTATCCGCACATTCAAAACTGGACGGGCCACCAAATGTGAGATTATTAAATATATGTGTTTATTATCATAGTAATTTAAATAGGGATAAACAAAACAATAGGTTCACAACGTTTTCAACTGTATTCTCAACTTTCTACGACTGCAACTTTTAGACGACTTCTTGCGACTGTGTTTCCATCGATTTTGGTTAGGATCGGATCACTTTATCATATAGCTGCCGTATGATATAATAGTTGCAAGTAGAGGTGGGCATGGGTTGAAATTTTGAGCCCAACCCGACCCATCCCATGGGCCGAACAGCAAAATTTTACCCATACCCGAAAGCTAAAAAAAAAAAAAAAAAAAAAATACATTTTTTTATATTTTATGCTGTCTCCAAAACATACAAATTTTTTAAGAAAATGAACTTACATATGTATTTAGATTTGCGCATTACAATCTTGTGCGCCTTTCACTTAAACATTACATACATATTTTTATACAGAAATAGTAACTTGTCTAGATTTGCGCTTCACAATCTTGTGCGCCTTTCATTTAGAATTTTGCCTGACGAAGAAAAAACTCTTTCACTTGTCGCAGGGCTAGCAGGTACTCGTATACATTTTATTTGTTTGGCCACGACTTGCAATAATTTTAATAACTTGTTTCCAAAAGTTAGGATTGAGGTGCTTAAATGAGTAGCTGTGGCATCATATTTTTCAATCTCAATGTATATGACTTTGGTCAAGTTTTATTTTTTTTGGTTGATTTTTATCGAAAAACTCTTGAAACTCATGATAAGTATTTGGCGAAGTTTTTCCAGTTTTCGAATCGTCGGCTTCTGTGTCACTAGTTATTTCATAAATTTCAAGCATGCTTTTTACGGTTTCCACAACATGATTTTTTTCATCAGGCAAAAAATTTAACTCTTTAAATGGAGGGTTTAATAATAATAATAATTTATCGATAGTGTGCACAAAGCTTAGAAAGGAAATATTTAAATATTTCACAACTGCGTTCTCATATTTAAATAAATTAATTTTCGGGTTTTCCGGGTTGAGCAACCTAGCCCATAGCCTCCGCAAACAACCCGGAATTTGATTTTCCAGCCCATACCCACGGGTACCCGTGGTTGCCCTGCCCATGCTCTAGTTGCAAGACAACTCTTAACCTTAAAATTTAATTTTTTAAACAAAACTGACAAATAATGTTATGCTTATAGCATTTACTTGCACAATTTCAATAACCTATATTGAAATTAAAATTCTATTTAGCCGGTTGTTTTGTTTTTCGTTTTGCAGCGATAAACAAATGTACATAATTTAAATCAACTGTTTAATTTTTCCATATTGATAGAACAATAACAGCAATAACTCAACAGCGCTTCTAAATAACAGAATTCTGTTAAGCCCATTGAGAAATAACTAGAAATTAGTATATTCTTTAGTTTATTTAAAAAGTCATACCTAATATTTGTTTTACAATATCTATGTATCACAGTTACATTAAACAAATATCGTTTCATTATTGGTATATCGCATTGAACATAATATCACTACATAATATATAAAAACGTAATCGATATATCGATAACGATATTTGATACTTTTTGTTGAACTAGCAACATATGTTATTAAAATATCAAGTATCGGTACTCGCAAATATCTGAAAAGTTTTACGTTACATTCAAAAAATTTGGTTAATTTCGCAAAACGATGAAAAAAAATTTGCTTAAAATTCTCTTTTTTGTTGCCTTATATAAAGAAGATGACTTTTACAAAAATAATCGAGTACACTCTAAAGGTAATACAAGTGCAGATATTTCTCCCAATCAATGTGATATGTTTGGGAATTGCTAAAATAACTTTCGAAGAGCTCGTTTTCAAAGTTAGCTCTGAGAGCGACTAAATAATTCTTGCCCCTGATAGAAAACTAAAACCAGAGGGTATAAAAATGTGGTATATAGTGAAATATTTTAGTAGCTGATGATTTCATCTATAAATAAATACTACATGTCATTAAAGACTTAAAATATTACATTGTTTTATTTGAGCGATGGTAAATACACATCAGTACACATAATTGTTGTATTGATCAAGACTTTCTTTCCATTTCAGTTGTGAAATATTCCTACTGGAGAAACCACAAAATAAAAAAAAATTGAAAAATAAGAAATATAAATTGCAATATCCATTAAAAATATATTTTTAAGCATGTATCCATTTTTTCAATCATTCTTAATTTCCAAAATCTCTAAACACAAGCGAAGCTGATAGTTACAATATAAGATGACAAACGTCAAACGTAAAAGTTTGCTTCGGCATTTCCTTCCGCATTTGCTTCGGTAATTGCTTCGGCATTTGCTTCAGCGTTCGCTTTTAAGTTTGCTGATGTGTCCGCTTACCAAGCGTGTCTGAATTCACCTATTACTCTTTCACGTTTCATGAATCGAGAACTGACGTGCACATGTGCTTGTAAAAAAAACCTTGTATCAGTCTCGATCGCACAAAAGCTTTGACATTGCGTATAGATATACATTTTCCAATGAATAAAATAACTTTTATGAATATCAACTTGATCTTCATGCAAGTTTCAGGATCGTTTAATACTTTTCTTTTCTAAAAACTTTATGTTTTTTTACAAAACTAAGGCATAAAAAATGTATGCCTTAAATAACATGCACGTTTGATAAACATTTTTATACGACTTTATCTTAATGTTGTATCTGGAAACCACTGCCAAAAATGTGTGTTTTTTCCGAGGTATGTCTGATGTTTCGATTATTATGGGCAACTAAAATAATAAAACACACTAGTATTAAGTTACTTAATATGTGGTCGATACTGACTAAAATTTGCTAAATCGACTCTGCTTGTGATGATCAAGATGACATGTATTATATCTGTTGCACTCTTTTATAAACCACGGTCATTGGCGACGAAAATTAGATTACTTGATTGGTCCCCAAAAGAAAAAGTTGAAAAAAAATACAAATTTAGTAAATTTTTCCAAATTTCAACATATAGAAAATATATGATATAGTCATCCGATTCCAAAATCGGTCAGTATATGTCTTATAAAACAACAACAATTTAGGGCAAAAACACGTTTACAAACTTTTATAATATAGTTATATAGTTGTCCGATCCGCACCAAAGTTGGTCAAGATACATTAAGTGGTACCACTATGAAAATTTCGTTCAGATATCTTAAATACTCTTCAAGTTATAGAAATTGCGAAATCGTTTTTCACGATTTGCGGGAGCGGGAGGGGCGCGGCAAAAATCCAAAATAAACATGAACTGATTGCAGAATAGACGGATATACATACCAAGTTTGGTGACCGTAGCTTTTATAGTCTCCGAGATCTAGGTTTTCATACAGACGGACGGACAGACGGACATGTCGACGGACTATATCGACTCAGCCGCACAGTGGGGCCTTTCCTCATTATACCCTCTGAGGGGTATATTGGGTTTATGAAAAGTATGTAACAGGCAGAAGGAGGCGTGGCAGACCCCATAAAGTATATATATTCTTGATCAGCATCAACAGCCGAGGCGATACAGCCATGTCCGTCTGTGCGTCTGTCCGTCGGTCCGTATGAACAAACAGATCTCAGAGATGGTAAGAGCTACAAGTTCATACTACCACATATTTAGTCAGTCAATACAAGAATCTTTTTTTTTTCGATGCCACGCCCCGTTCGCCCACAATAAGCGAAAAACCAGACATACCTCGGAAAAAAAAAACATGTTTTTGGCGAATATCTCGGTAACTATAATACCTAGGGTCACCAATTTTGGCATGCAGGTTGCCAGATGCAATATAAAGACAATGCCATAAAATTTTTTTGGATGCCGCGCCCCCTTCGCCCATCAAAAGTACAATTGCGTTGTAACTTTGCAAGCCGTGACATGACACATATTTCTTAACATAACATTTTGTTACTTAGAATATATTTGAAGACAAATAATATCAAACGATTGTGAAAATTTCATCAAAATCACACCATAAATAAAAAAGTTTGTCATACAACGAAAATCGTTACTTTCATGTGTGCATGTTTAGTTCTTGCAACAGCTTCTCCAATTTGAACTCATATAATTGGAAACGAAGCTCAGAGGGTATTACACGGTCGGCAAGCCCGACTGACAATTTCTTTATTGTTTTGCTTTGCAAAAATCATATCTTTTGAACCAATGAAATGATTTGAATAATTTAAATAGCATTTGTCAGAAAACTTCTTAAGCTTCAAAATTAATGTTTTTATGAATGAATGAAATTTAGGGTTTTTTATAAACGTTTATTGTGTGCAAAGTAGAAAGTTGACAATAAAAAACAAGTAAAGAAGATTACAGTCGAGCTTACCCGACTGTAGAAGACCCTGAGCCAGTATTTTAAAAATAATACTTTGATTAAAAGAAAATTTAATTGAGCAAGTATCCAAATAATATTTTTTCGATTAAAAGAATGAATGAATTTTAATACAACTCTACATCGTATCTATGAGTTGCATTTAGTTCAAAACATTAGTTTAAAAAAAGCGATAGTTGTAAAAATAAAATATGGACAGTAATACTGTTTTCTCCTGTGGGCGGAGGGGCGTGGCATTTAAAAAAGTTATTTTTTTTCAAAACAGTCAGGAATTAAAAAAAAAGTAAATTTTTTTAAGTTGAGAAAAAGTTTTCGCTACCAAGGATCGAACCCTAGATTCTCCTGCTCTTCGCAGGCGAGCACTCTACTCCCTACGCCACCACACTCTTTCGGGAGTGGAGGCTTAAATACATAATTAAGTAGAATTCAAAATAAATCATCGTCAAATGATTTTCTTTAGAATTTTGGCCAAACAAATTTTTGGCCGAAGAAAGTAAACTTAACTAATATTAACTAAATTTAATGGAATTGTTTTGATTATTTTTCGACTGATTTGTATTTTTAAGCAAACTTTCTTTTCGAAAAAAATAATTCGCCTACAAAATGTTAACTATACAGCATTTTGTTAGCAATTTGTGGGCAAAGGGGGCGTGGTATCGAAATTTTTTTAAGTGGAATATGTTTTAATGGTATCCAATATCATGCATACCAATTTTGTTTCTGTTTCTCTAATTGTGGGCGAAGGGGGCGTGGCATCCAAATTTGAAAATAAACTTGATCTGCGTAACAGAGCTACGAAGCTTCTGCAAAATGGTATCTCTAGCTATTATACTTGGTGAGAAACTGGCGTTCATACAGACGGACAGACAGACAATTTTCACACAAAACCATTAGTCCCTTTTGCTCTTTTTCAAAGAGCTCAGGGTCTAAATATACTGCGTTTTACTCTAAATTAACAGTCTTTTCAGATGAAATCAAAAAATTCATGATCGGGGGTCCCATTCGCCAAATATTCAATGTAAAAGTAGCAAATTTTAGATAAAATTCATTTTTTCAACAGTTACTAAAAGTGGTGCCTACTTTGAGGGGCTGTAGCGCCCATAATCTTTGACCGATTTCAAAACCGTATGTTACTGTTGAGTTTTATTCTGAGCGAAAAAAATAAAAATCATTTTTAATCATTATTTTTTATTTTTATTTTTTTTGATCAAATATAATCATTATGGTTAAGTTCTTTATTAATTACTCAAAAATAATGATTATTTTTAAAGAAAATCGGTAAAAAATTAAACATTATCATTATTTTATGATTTTTAAAATATAACTCATAATGATTACGGTCCCTGATTGAAACGAATGCGCTTTAATTAGAGTTGCTGCTGCAAGAAATTAATATGCACCAGAGAACTGCAACGGGTATACTCGAGTATGATTGTTCACTTCTACAAAAAATCAAATCAAATCGATTCACACCAAAGAACTGCAACGAGTAATGAACTTTCAATCTGATCCGAATATTGATCTATACTCGTTGTGATTTATTCACATTTCCTGAGCGAAAAAAATCATCTCTCATTCAACTGATTATTCATGATTTATACTCGCTCTGAAAGTTTGTGCTTCAATCACTACTCGTGATTAAAAAAAGGCAACACTCGCACCTTACTCTGAGCATAAGTTGCAAACACTCGATTGTAATTTGATTTTTCTGTGAGCTGAGCGTACGACACGCTCACAGAACGGCTGCTACTCGATGAGTGAGCGTTAAAAAAGCAGGTGCTACTCGATGAGTGAGCGTTCAAAATGCGTGTGCTACTCGATGAGTGAGCGTTCAAAATGCGTGTGCTACTCGTACGTGATCGTAAATTGACCCCGCGATACTCGCTCTGTGAATGAAATTTGAGCGTTCGACGCCCGCTCTGTGAGCGTAAGATTATTGTGAGTTAAACGTTTGCCTGCCACATATGTGTATCCATACATACATACATATACTTTTGCACATCCACGTAAGTCGTAACGCATGCAATAAAAGTAAGGAAAACGGTAAATACGGCTCTCTCGCTCTCGCACATTACAAGAAGAGTGCACACAAACCAAAAAGGGTTTGCTTGTGCGTCGCGACTCAGTCTATGCGATTCTCCTAAAATCGTCATTTGCTACTCGTTTGGTGAATTTTTGTGATACTCGCTCTGTGAGCGTCGAAAATCAACGCTCACTTTTCATTCATCCCTCACTGATTTTTCTGCTACTCGATTTTTTGTGAACAAAATTTACGCTCACATTAAAATCATACTATGACGCTCACTTGAACGATACTCGATTGAAAATGTAGAGCTACTACACTCGATTTGATTTGATTTTTTGTAGAAGTGAACAATCATACTCGAGTTTACCCGTTGCAGTTCTCTGGTGTGAATGTTAAGTTCTTGCAGCAACTACTCCAGTTTGAACTCATATAATTGGTAACGAAGCTCAGAGGGTATTACACGGTCGGCATGCCCGACTGACATTTTCTTTCTTGTTTTTTATATTTTCTGAGCAATTTTGGTTTGAATCGGTCCACTACATTATAAGCAATCGTATTTACAAAATTTACTTTTCTCACAAGTAGGTGATTAATGTGTTAAGCTTATTAGTTTATGAGATACCCCACATTGAGTACTTGATTTTGTTCTAGAATACGCTGTAGTATCTCACAGTCGACGTGCTCGACTGTAACCGTTCCTGCTAGTTGTTTTTAAAGATATTTGAACTAAACTCATATAATATATGTATGGGCCGCTCGGCTGTAGGCGCTGCTACTAGTTTTACTCAAATGATGAAATTTTTTATTGAAAACATTTTTTTTTTAAATTTGGGTTATTCACATGTCTAAAGAAATATTTTTTTTAACTTTTATAGATTTCAATAATTTGTTTCACGAATATCTTATATGAAACTTATTATTAATGGATAGTAATAGGGATACAAAAAAAGATATTTTCATTACTATTTATCAAGCTGAATCCACTACTATTATTACTTTATAATAATAGAGGATGTAGTATGTACACAAATACATTATTTAGGTTTAATAAAAATTGAATTGAATTGTTCAAATTGTTTCACTGCCAGCAACGTCATTTCTTCTACCGTAAAAACTTAAGGCCAAATCTTGTCCTTAAGCCCAATAAACCGATGCTGTCATCGGGTTGAAAACAAATCAAATTATGTATTATTTATTGATTATAAATTCCTTTTAATTTGCATTTGAAATATACCAGAAACTTAGTTTGAAAAAATTTTAAGGTAATATAACTTTTTTACGTAATATGTACCGCTGTGATAAAAATGTCGAAAATATTGTAAAAAGTATTTTTATTTTATTAAATTTATCGACCAAATAAAATTTTAGGTACAAACTATCAAATATTAATACATAATAGTAATAAATATAACTTATTTTTATAATTTGTGTTATTCTGTCCAAATTAATTAAGTCCGAAATTAATAAGTGCTAGGAAAATCATGAACAAAAATGAACTGACCAATCTTACTTGCCAACAGTGTATCTAATCTTCGTCACTTGAAAGTAACAAATATATGCTGAGGAACTTGTCTTTTGGGTTTTGACTGTTTTAATTTTCAGTATATCGCTTGTTACTGAAAGCTAAAGCAATGCCCTGAAATGAGGTCCAGTGTGAGGCTCAAGGTCTGCAGCCCTGAGTGCCCACTTCGTGGATTAAGACTGCGACGCATTCACAAATTTAATAACATTGAATAGAAAATTTTAAACATATATAAGTTTTAATTGGGTGAAACCCTTTTTACTTCAGAGCTTATCAAGGCTGACCACATTGACACAAAATGCAAATTTTAATTTGACTTTTTAATGCGACTTTGGCTTTGATTTCAACTGGTTGGCGATGCAGTTAAATCTAATATGGCTTAAAAATCGTATGTTACACATAAATTGCATAAGCTTCTAAAAGAATCAACATAAAAATAATATAAAGATGTTAAAAATTCTGCTGCTTAGATCAGTGCGTAAACTGAAGGTAAATTTCAGCATTGTCATTTTGCATCAAAAGACATGTGTGTAATAAATATTTTCATAGAAATGTTTATCTGTGGCATTTGTTAGCGCTTATCACACTCTCTCAGTCTGGACTACTCAATTCTGACTCCTAAGCAATGTGAGGGTCGAGTACCGAGTTTATGTTTTAATACTCTCATGCTTGGTTATCACCCAATAACATAAACAGAGAGCACACGATTCACTCAAAACATAACCGACGTATTGAGCAACCGATTGAGCTCAAACATGTTCGAATAAGTTTGCTGCTGATACCAAATGAGTGACGAATTTGAGTGAAAAGCAACAACAACGTTGCAGTGCGCTGCTTTTTGGAAACTTGTTGGTTAGCCGCTTCTGAATACGGCGGCTAACGGGGGAGAGAATGGTAGCTGAGGCATATTGGTATAGTTGGCGACAGCGGTGTCTGCAGTACTATGTAGCTCGAGAGTGATATGAGCGCATAAAATTGAGACTGAGACGAAGTGATGCTATCGAAGGCAGAGAATCGTAACCGGCGGAGGCTATGACAATGAAAGCTGCCTCAAAGCTACATACAAAACAACAAAATCAACTACAACAAGAGCGGCAGCAACAGTAAGACAGTTTTTGACTGTCAGATTCTTGCACAAAGTGGGCTATACCCAGATCAAGAGCAAGAGCTAAAACTGCTCGGCGCTCGAGCGAACAGCTCTAAGACGTTGCACACAGAGTCGTAAACTGCGGCGTCGAATCGTTGGCCGTCGTTGGCTCTGTCTTTGCTTTATTTTAACTGTGTGCCGCTGACGTTGTGGCTCTAAAAGTGTTCAAGCGCTTGAAGCGGCCGAGCCGCGATTTCCGTTAATTACTCGTTCCCATTCGTTGCTGCTCTACGAAGCGACGTCCGAGTGGTTATAAAAGTGGCAAGGACATACTCTGGAGCCATTAGTCGAAAACTATATATGCTCGACGCGAAATCATCTCCGGATCTCTCCGTCATCGACTCGAACGTGCAACTGAATTTTAAAAAGATCTGCTGCTTAATATGTTTAAACGTATTCAATCAATAAGGCAAAAAAAAAATTAAACTCAGGAAATTAAAAAAGAAGAACAAATAAATCAAAAAAAATTTTACAACCAAATTATCTGAGCGCCGCTGACATTAAATGCAACACTCTAAATCAAAATAAAAAGTGACAACAAATGGCTTAGAATATTAATAAAACAAACTCATATCGCACGCAAGCACTCTATCAGTGAGTGTTCTGAGTGTAGATTCACATCATATCACTCATCTATTTTCCACCGTTAGAGGCGTCAAAATATCTTCAATATGTTGACTGACTCTTATCTTATAAAATTTGTGCTACGACAGCTGCAGTTGGAGCAGCAGGACATGCAGCATCTTTTGCTAGTCTTTCTTAGTTGCCTCTCATTGATCAGCCTGCTGCAATGGTTGCTGTGCAGCTATAGAACGCTGCGAAAGCTGCCACCTGGTCCCTGGGGCTTTCCCGTAATTGGTTATCTACTTTTTATGGGCAATGAGAAGCACACACGCTTTATGGAGCTGGCCAAGAAACACGGCACTCTCTTTTCAACACGCCTGGGCAGCCAACTAACGGTCGTCATGAGTGACTACAAAATGATACGCGACTGCTTTCGGCGAGAAGAGTTTACAGGTCGTCCGGATACACCATTTATGCAGACTCTAAATGGATACGGTAAGTTCTTTTATATCAATAAAAAGTATGTATAAATATACAAAAAATATACAAAAAATAATACGCACATATAAGAATTTCTTCTGGGGAGTGTGACGAATGTAAAGACCCCGTACAATTATGAAGTTATTTTTTGCACGCCAAGAGTCCTCATTGTTTGTATAAATGAAAATTATGTGTATTTGAAATGTTTTGCATACCTACTTCCAACTGATGACTGCTATATTATATTGTAGTCCAATTTGAATGAAATTTGGTTTGAATGGAAGATTTGATACTAAATGCATATATATTTATCTTCCAAAATTTCTGATATGTGTGAAAATATTTTTGTACTACCACATCTACTCAGTGATGTCAAAGTAAAAATTTAATGAGTATTAAACTTTAACCTGGTATGGACGTTTTTCAGTAGCAACTCATAACCGACTTCAGTTATATTGTCAACGTGTAAATTACTTGCATAACATCTTATTTATGTGATGAATGTACTAGAGCAAATAACAAAAGTTCATGCATAATTTAAATCAGTTTTTTTTTTTAAATAATATTTCATCAAAAAGTTTTACCAAAACTGAATATCTACAACCCGTGTCTTACTGTAAGCTAGAAATCGGTCGGTGAGTGTAAATTTTACCATCTATATACGCCATTTGGTCAAAGATCCCTTACGTTAATTTTAAGTTTTCCAACAAATTCACTACAAGGTTGTTCCCGTATACAATTTCGTATATCAGATATATAATATTTAGATTGTTACATTAATAGAATATTCCCGTACAGTTTGTTGCAGCACATGCATCAAAAAGAAAAATAAAATAATATAATATGCACACGAAAGGGCGATATTTTGCCATAAACTCTTAAAATCTTGCTGGAAACTTCAAATTACTTGCGCTCTTTACTACTACATATATAAACGAGAAAAAAAATTTTCAGTCGGGCATGCCGACCGTGTAATACCCTCTGAGCTTCGGTACCAATTATATTATATTCAATGCGTTCAAATTGGAGTAACTGCTGCAAGAACTTAACATGCACACGTATTTGTGTGTCTGCCTCGCTTGTACAAAGTTTTTCGTTATTGATGCTTGGGTGTCGCTTGCGCTGTAACAGAGTTCAGGGCAATGCCCGCGGCTATGTTATGCCTCGGCTGAAAGTAACGATTTTCATTGTATGACCAACTTTTTTAATTATAGTCCGATTTTGATGCAATTTTCAGGGTCGTTTGATATTATTTGTCACATGTGTAAAATTACAAAACTATTCGTTAAAAAGTAAAATAGTTTAAGGCATGATGATTTTGTGCTGCTTATGGGCGATGGGGGCGTGGCATACAAAAAATGTTAAAGGCATTATCTTTATATTGCATCTAGCAACCTGCATGCCGAAATTGGTGAACCTAGGTGTTATAGTTGCCGAGATATTTGACAAAAACATTTATTTTTCGGAGGTACGCTTATTGTGGGCGAATAGGGCGTGGCATCAATAAAGACTCTTGAATTGACTGACACAAAATGTGGTCGATACTGACTAAAACGGAGATAGTAGCTCTTGCCATCGCTGAGATCTATCTGTTTATACGGTCAGGCGGCCAGATGGACATGGCTAAATCGACTTGGCTGTTGATGCTAATCAATATATATATATATATATATATATATATATGTTATATATATATATATATATATATATGTTATAACCGAAATACAAATATTCCTCAACCAAAATTATGCGTATTCACAAATGTTTAATATTTTAAAAATAAAAATTTTAAAATAAAAAAAAAATAATATACATATATGATTAGTGTAATTTTCAATTGACAGCATAATTTATTTATATCGTGCCAATTTTAAGGCATTATTAATAGCACTGGCCAACTGTGGAAGGATCAACGACGCTTTCTCCACGATAAACTGCGACAATTTGGCATGACCTACATGGGTAACGGAAAACAACAGATGCAGAAGCGCATTATGGTAAGTTAATTTAAGTCTGGGCCACAGTCAACAGTTACTTAATGATCAAGTCTGTTTTGTATTTTGACCGCTTTCTCAACAGTTGGAGGTTCACGAATTCATTGGGTATTTGCTTGCAAGTGATGGTCATCCAATTGATTTGTCCCCAGTTATTTCATTGGCGGTCAGTAATGTAATCTGCAGCCTAATGATGTCAACACGATTCACCATTAATGATCCCAAGTTTAGACGCTTTAACTTTCTCATCGAGGAGGGCATGCGCCTTTTCGGGGAAATTCATACTGTTGACTATATACCAACATTGCAGTGCTTTCCCAGCATATCAACGGCCAAGAACAAGATTGCCCATAATCGAGCTGAAATGCAAAAGTTTTATCAGGATGTCATTGATGAGCACAGGCGAAGCTTTGATCCCAGCAATGTCCGGGATCTTGTAGACTATTATCTCTGTGAGATCGAGAAGGCTAAAACTGAGGGCACAGAGCTTTTTGATGGCAAAAATCACGGTTAGTTTACTTGTTGACACATCGTTAATAAATAGTATACTAACATATTTTGTAATCGGTATAGAGGAACAGATGGTACAGGTCATCATAGATTTGTTCTCAGCAGGGATGGAGACCATCAAAACAACATTGCAGTGGATTAATGTATTTATGCTGCGTAATCCCAAAGAAATGCGACGCGTCCAGGATGAGCTTGATCAGGTTGTGGGTCGCCATAGATTACCCACCATCGAGGATTTGCAATATTTGCCAGTCACTGAATCAACAATACTCGAATCTATGCGCCGTTCTAGCATTGTGCCATTGGCCACCACGCACTCACCAACAAGGTAAGATAGCAGAACGATCCAACAATTAACTATCAGTCTAGCTGACGGTTATTGGATTATCGGTTATATCTCATATCAGTAATAGCTTCTGGTACGTCCATGTTACTTGATTTCCTGATGCATTGAACTAGTTGAGACAAATGCAAATGTTGACAGCGACAAGGTCCAGTCAACACATAGTTCATTAACACCATGAACAAACAATGGCATCCGATTACACTTGCCTTGTTGTGAATTGACTCAGGCCTGGGGGAGAGGCACAATCAGCTGCCGCAATCTGAAATGTGCCAAAAAGTCACTCTCGACAAATCAAAAATGAAATAATAATAATAATAATAATAATAATAATAATAATAATAATAATAATAATAATAATAATAATAATAATAATAATAATAATAAATTATAACAGCATACAAAACATGAAGTACAGTACTGTCTGGGTATAGTGAACTAATTTTTGCACGGCCTGTTCTCTGTATCGAAATTGTGCATTTAATCAAGACTCAAATTTGTGTGCTCAAAAACTCGTTTTCTTTGTTTAAACTGCAATATATATTTTTTTTAAATCATTAACAAAATTTTTAAGAAAACACACTAATTTGGATGTTCACTATTTAGGGGTATTCACTATATAGGGGGGGGGGGTCACTATACGCAACAGCAGCAAACAGCAGTATCTACAAAAACGCTTTTAACTAACCCATCTTCTTCTCTTACACCATTACTATCGCACGCAGAGATGTCGAGCTGAATGGCTACACAATACCGGCTGGCTCGCACGTTATTCCACTAATAAATAGCGTTCACATGGATCCTAACCTTTGGGACAAGCCCGAGGAGTTTCGTCCCGCTCGTTTTATTGACACCGAGGGAAAGGTACGCAAACCTGAATATTTTATACCTTTCGGTGTCGGTCGACGCATGTGCCTCGGCGATGTACTGGCGCGCATGGAGCTCTTCCTGTTCTTCTCATCGTTTATGCACTGTTTTGATATTGCGTTACCAGAGGGTCAGCCAATTCCGAGCCTTAAAGGCAATGTCGGCGCAACAATAACGCCCGAATCTTTCAAGGTTTGTCTCAAGCGTCGTCCACTGACGACAAATTTAACAGAGACGCATCAGGTACGCAATGTGGGCGCCAATTGAGTAAATTCAGAAGAGCGCGGTTTTGTTCCTAGACACAATCGAAACACTTGTATATCCTTGCAGAGGGTATGATGAATTATCACACAAGTTTTAACGCATTAAAGAGGCATTTTCGATACCGTAAATTATGTATGTTATTGATCAGGATTACTAGCCAAATAATTTAATCAGCCTGTTTCTTTACAAACTAGTCTCTTAAACATGACAATAATCCGCTTATGTATGTAAGTAAACTATTGGTATGAAAACTTTATCATTGCATACCTTAATTTGATCATCATAAGCGAAGCATTCTTAATTTAAATTGGTATTAAAAGCTTAATTATTTTTAAAAATATTTGTAAAAATATCACAAATTGATTTAGTTTTAAAGTAAATAACAGTTGGGCCACATTTTTAATATTGGACTATTCAACATAGCTGCAATTGAAGCGATCAATCGTAAATTCTCTAAAAGGCTCTGCAAGGGTATGAGATCGTGTAAAATATATATTTTTTTTCTTAACTTTACTAGTTTTTATATGTTTGTTTTTTTTTTTTAAATACTTGAGTAAAAACTAAGTTTCCCAGCTATAAATAAGTTATGTTAAGTCTGTATAAACAACTCAGAACAACAATATCATGATCAAATTACATACTTTAACCCCAAGATGCTGTGTTCAATAAATAAATAATTACAATAGTTTATGACATAAGTCTAGTCTACTAATTATCCACTTAAGTCATGCTAAATATAATATACTATAGTTAGAGACCGATAATAAATTGAGGGAAAACAGTTTGTTGCTGTAAAACAACAATAAAGAAAATAAAAGTTTCAAATATGTAATATCCGAACTAACAAAAATAAAATTGGAAATAATAAGACCTTTTTGTAAACATTATTTTTTCGCAATACAAATCGGAATCGATTACTAAAGTAAAAATTAAAATATTAAACTAGAAAGAAAATTTATTCTCTGCTGCCTGTTACATACTTTTCACAAGCCCAATATACCCCTCAGAGGGTATAAAATGTTTTTGAAGTATGATTGTTATTTATTATATATTTTCTTTTGGCGTGGTACCCAAAAATTTATAAGGAAAGTGTCCTTATAATGTATCTAAGAATCACCAGGCCAAAATTGGTGTCCCAACGTGTCAGTATTTCTGATATTTTCCAAGAACATGTATTTTAGTCGAAGTTTTCATAGGGTTTTGTGTTTTGTGGTTTGGCTAATCTCAACCTAAAAACTCAATAAGCGTTGTTTACCAAATCCCACGTGCAAGCCATGCATTATCCAGATTGAACCAATTTATATGTATGCAGTTGCCATTTAGCTGATATAGAAACAATCTGTTGAAAATATTTAGCACAAAAAATATTTAGTAATCGCAACTAGATTTAGGCGTTCACTATTCAGTTTCAAATTCCATGTGCAAATCATATTTTGTCCAAATCGGAAGAATATATCATATGGCTTACATTATACAACTTCATCAATGCGTTTTATACATCTTCACAAAAACATAATACCCTATGCAAAGGTATACAAAATTAAACGCAATAGACGTATTGAATAACCGCAGTCTTTTGCTTACCTGATTATGCAGATAAGCGATCATGGATACATCGACTCAGATGTTGATTGTGAATAAGAATATATAGTTATATACCTTCTTGTCAATGCTAGGGACATTTTTAGTCTAGTTCGTAAATGGTAATATACGTATAGTCTAATTTTTGATTCTCACATTTAGTCAGAGACTGTAAGACTTAGAATCAACAACATTTTTAATGTTCTAAATATTGAGACCCTATGTTCTGCATGCTATGCATCACAAAAATGTATATAAGATATTTTGGGAGTATAAATACATATGTATGTAGTACATATGTACATACGTGCTGGTAAATTCAAACTTATTTTGTTTTGCCATATGTTATGTAGCGTATTAGTTGAGCGTGAGACGAGATTGAATCGAATTATCTTAATCTTACGCAAGACGAACCCACAATGGGTATGTGTGTTAGCTCTTATACACAATTTGCAAATATATGTGCATACAAAGCATGTTTCATACGTTTTAATTTCAAATGATTCTTCAGCCAACAAAAGAACAGCGAGCCCGCTAGCAAATGTATATGTATGTACATATGTGCAGTATATACTACTTGTATATACAAATGTACATATGTATGTATGCATATGTTCTCTGTGTTTATCTGTACGTGAAAATGCGCATATCATCCACAAATGTGTAGCCTTCGACTCTCCGTACTGTCCCTACTGCAGTCTTTCGTCTACATGAGCGGTTCTGTTGCGAGCCACGTTTCAAATTCCTATAAAACAAAAATACAGTAATTGAATAGCATTGTTAGCGAACAGACGTTGAATTGAGTTAAATGAGTACATAATTTTCCTAACTCATGAACTTACATAGATTATAGCGAATATGTCGGAAAAAGGAGAATATATGAGATCTGTAACTGGAGAGACTAATTCATGGGATCCGAAAAAAATAATTGTGTCCGGCGTATTGATCGCTTTCCTAATTATAATTATAACATTAGTTTGCCAACGCCGCAATGCTCGCCTTTTCGGTCGGGCACCCCCAGGACCTTGGAATATTCCACTGCTTGGCTACTTGCCGTTTATAGACAAAAGGGCTCCGCATAAGTCCCTGCAGTCACTGGCCAAACGTTATGGTGGTATCTATGAGTTAAGAATGGGTAATGTGCGTACTGTGGTACTATCGGATGTGACCCTAGTGCGCGAGTTCCTGCGACACGAGGAGCTAACGGCACGTGCTCCTCTCTACGTGACGCACGGCATTATGAAAGGATATGGTGAGCTTAAGCAGAATAATCGATTTAAATAAAAAGAAACTTAAGCTATTTGTGCTTTGCTCTCTACTCATGTCAGGCATTGTTGGGGCTGCTGGTGCCATTTGGAAATATCAGAGGCGGCAGCTTATAGATTGGCTTAAGTCTCTGGGCATGACCCGAAAACAGTGCGAAACGCGTGAGCAGCTGGAGCAGCGCATTGCTCGTGGTGTCGAAGAGTGCGTTCGTGTAAGTATCAATTGAATTTATGTTCCTTAACAAACTGTCGCATAAAAGTGTTTTTCGCTGTTTTTGCAAATCAATGTTCATATGTATTATAAAATATTGTGATATTGCTACAAATATAACAAGAATGAAAATGTCAGTCGGGCATGCCGACCGTGTAATATTCTCTGAGACCGTTTTCAATTATATGAGTTCAAATTGGAGTAGCTGTTGCAAGAACATAACATGCACTCACATTGGTATGTCTATCTCGCTCGCACAATGTGTTTCATTTTCGTTTCATGTGTGTACAGCTCAGTGCAATAAACGTGGCTATGCCTTGCTTTTTACTTTTTTAATTATTGTCCGATTTTGATGAAATTTTCACTATCGTTTGATATTATTTGTCTCCAAGTATACGCTAAGTTATAAGACGTTAAGAAACAAGTGAGCCAGCGGCAGGCAAAATTACAATGAAATTGTGCTTTTGGTGGCATTATCTTTATATTGCATCTAGCAAGCTGCATGATAAAATTAGTGTCCCTAGGTGTTTTAGTGACCGAGATAATCGCAAAAACCTGTATTTTTCGCAAGGTATGTCTGACTTTTCGCTTATTGTGGGCGAATGGGGCGTGGCATCGAAAAAAAAAATGATTCTTGTATTGCCTGACTGACTAAAACGGATATTGTAGCTCTTACCATCTCTGAGTTCTGATTGTTCATACGGACAGACAAACAGACGGACGGACATGGCTTTATCGACTCGGCTGTTTATGCAGATCAAGAATATATATACTTATATATATTTTCACTTACACCACCAAACCCGCATGACAAGGCTAGATGCGTACTTTTATTATAACTTAATAGGAAAGTAGATAAATTGAGTTTTTAACCATCTGATGGGTATATTTGGTTTCTTAAAAGTATGTAACAGGCAGATGGAGGCATGGCAGACCCCACAAAATATATATATATATATCCTGAGTCGATTGAGCTATGTCCGTCTGACGGTCGGAATACTCGACTGTAATATTCTTTCTTGTTGATATCTACAACAGTCAAGTCTATACAAATACATCCAAATGTCGTCATGTCTGTCTGCATGAATCACTAAGCTTGCAACATCATTATACCTTTGGAGAGGGTTCATTGCTTTTGTCTCGATCAGCATCAACAGCATCAACAAGATTCTTGTATTGACTGACTAAATATGTGGTCGATACTGACTAAAACGAATATTGTAGCTCTTACCATCTCTGGGTTCTGTTTGTTCATACGGACAGACAGACGGACAGACGGATATGGCTAAATCGACTCGGCTTGTGATGCTGATCAAGAATATATATACTTTATGGGGTCTGCCACGCCTCCTTCTGCCTGTTACATACAAATCGCCCTCTGACAAACCCAATATACCCCTCAGAGGGTATAAAAAGAAGCAAAACAACCGGCAAAAAATAATTTTAATTTTAATGTAGTTTATTGAAGTTGTACAAGTAAATGCCGTAAGCCTAACATTATTTGTCACTTTTGCTTAAAATATTACATTTTAATGATAAGAGTTGTCTTGCAACTATTATATCATATGGCAGCTATATGATATAGTGGTCCGATCTTAACCAAAATCGGTGAACATGTGTACCTTTATGACAAACATAACAAATAATAAACAAATAACTAAGTTTTTCATAGTAAGACTATTTGACAACGAAATTCATTCAAATTCCACAAGTGAGGTATGTATAATTCGACCCATATTCATAAGCTCCGACTAACTGCAGACAAACTGATATAACTGATTCGAAATCTGAATAAGCAAATCTGATACTATTCAAAATACCTTTCAAGTAAGATTAATTGCGATTAGGCCGGTCTATCACTATGATGACATATTCGAGAATACTTATATAATAGTGTCGAATGCCAGCACACTACACTGCACTTCTGTTTTTGGCTTTTTTATTCGTCAGTAGCTGGACTGCCGTCCGCAGTGATAATTCAGATTAAATCTTAATTTCATATAACATATTTTACATTTCATTTTCTTTTATTTGGTTCTCATTAATAGTCATTGGAATCGGAATCACTGGAAATTGGCTCCACCGTTGATCCTCATCCCACTCTGCAGCACACGCTGGGCAATATAATAAACGATTTGGTGTTTGGCGAGACCTTTGAGCGGGACGATCCCACCTGGTTGTATTTGCAGCAATTGCAGGAGGAGGGTATCAAACTAATCGGCGTTTCAGCTGTTGTAAATTTTTTGCCGTGGCTTCGTTATTTACCAGGAAACAAGCGAAATATTAGTTTTTTGCTCGATGGAAAGGCAAAGACTCATAAACTTTATGAGTCTATTATCCAACGTTATAAAAAGCATTTAGAACTTCATGAGGAACAGAAACCACAACTGCGCCCAAGGCAGACTCAAAGTATTTTAGCATGTTTTCTGGGCGAACGTCAGCAGTTTTCGGAGCTCTACTCCGATAATCAGCTGTATCATCTGTTAGCTGATCTCTTTGGTGCCGGCGTTGATACCTCGCTGGCCACGCTGCGGTGGTTTTTGCTATACATGGCCCGGGAGAAAAGCTGCCAGGAGCGTCTTCAAGCTGAGCTGCAGCGGCTTAGCGAGACGCCCACATTATCCGAACTGGATTCGATTCCATATCTCCGAGCTTGCCTCTCCGAAGTGCAACGCATTAGATCTGTTGTGCCACTGGGCATACCGCACGGTGTTGAGAGTGATATAACTATAGGCGACTATTTTCTTGAGCGTGGTACCATGATACTAATACTCCAATGGGCAATTCATATGAATCCAGAAATCTGGCAAGAGCCAGAGAAGTTTTGTCCGGAACGATTTCTTAATGCTGATGGCGAGTACACTGTTCCAGCTGAATTTATACCGTTCCAGACGGGCAGGCGCATGTGTCCGGGTGAAGAATTGGCTCGCATGATACTCACTCTTTTCGCAGGACGCATATTTCGAAAATTCCAAGTGCAGCTACCAAGTGATAAGCATGATCAATTTAACATGGATGGCGAATGCGGTATCACCTTAACACCGACACACCACAGGTTAAGGTTTAACAAAATAAAGTAGAAAGAAGACAAAGGTAAAACGAAATATCCATAAAGTTGAATAGGATTTGGGCTTACAAAGACGAAAAAATGAATATTTAGAAAACAAAAATATTAAGGGGAAATGTAAAATAGAATGATTTTAATGCAACTTCTTATAATTGTCTAATTGTTTTGGTTGAATAGTTTGGTTTTTTTTTATTCATTGTTGTTACACACAAAATAACTGTCGTAGTTTTAACAAATTAAACAACAATTAAAATGAAAGAAGTTAATAAATAACACAAATTTATTTTTACTAATTTATCTATTCTCATATACAAACATAATTTCATCCAGGTCGGATTATTATACAGATGAAATAGAAACAAACAGCTGTAGATACTGCAATGCTCTGCAAGGGTGTTAAATCTTTAGCGTGTTAAAGATAACCTTTCATTCTTGTTTGTAAGCAACGTGGTGGCAATCTTGTCTCCGGATTCTTAGAGTAATTTAGGTTATTTACACACAAGCAGTGCACTGAGTAAGTTTTAAATACACAAGCACTGCTTGTACACTGCTTGTAAACACTGCAGCGCAAACAAAAGCAGTGTACTGCTATTGCGATAAAAATTTAAGTTTATATGACAAACTTTTTTAATTATAATCCGATTTTAATGAAATTCATTTGATATTATTTGTCTGCAAATAAATGCTAAGTTACAAAACTATACGTGAAATATACGTGAACGAAATAAGTGTGCCAGCCGCTTGCAAAATTACAAAAAAATTGTGCTTTTGGTGGGCGAAGGAGGAGTGGCATCGTCTTTATATTGCAAATAGCAACCTGCATGTCAAAATTGGTGACCTTAGTGTCATAGTTACCGGGATATTCGCCAAAACACACACATTTTTTACGAGGTATGTCTGGTTTTTTGCTAATTGTGGGCGAATGGGGCGTGGCATCAAAAAAAGGAAACAAACTTGAATTGACTGACTAAATATGTGGTCAATACAGACCAAAATATAGATTGTAGCTCTTATCATCTTTGAGATCTATTTGCTTATACGGACAGACAGCAGACATGGCTCAATCGACTAATGATTTTGTGCGAAAAGTGGTCTGTCTGTCCGTATGTATGAACGCCTGTATCTCAGCAAGTTTAATGGCTAGAGACTCCATTCTTTTTTCAGAAGCTTCGTTGCTCTGTAACGCAGATCAAGTTTATTTTCGAATTTGGATGTCACGCCCTCTTTGACCACAATTAGAGAAACAGTGGGACTATCTCGATTTTTGACTTTCTTTATATGAATGCTAGAAAGGCCAATTTTAGATACCACGCCCACATTGCCCAAACAATGCGAACTAACAGCTGTATAGTTAACATTTTGTAGACGAAAAATATTTATTTCGAAATGAAAGTTTGCTTAAAAATACAAATCAGTCGAAAAATAATTAAAGCAGTTCAATTAAACTTAGTTAATGTTAATTAAGTTACATTTTTTCGGCAAAAAATTTGTTTGACCAAAATACCAAAGAAAATCATTTGACGATGAGATATTTTGAATTTTACTTAAGTATGTATTTAAGCTTCCCCTCCCTTAAGACTGTGGTGGTGTAGAGAATAAAGTGCTCGCCTGCGAAGAGCAGGGTCTCGGGTTCGATCCTCGGTAACGGAAACTTTTTCTCAACTAGAGATAACGCACTTTTTGCGATTTTTCGAATAATAACAATAATGAGGTACAATGTCTGTTTTACAAAAAACACATTTTCTTTAAAATGGAGCGGCGAAGTTATAAACCTAATTAAGTTCAGAAAAAAAAGAAGAATTCCAAAGACGTCCTTATTAATGCATAGAATAAACAACATTATTTAAAAATAAAAATATTTTTTGTTAAAAATATTAAAAACTATAAACTAACTATACGTTTAAAAACTTAACAAATATTTTCAATAATATTTTACTACTTTATTTTAAAATTTAGTTAATTATTGTTAACCAGTTCGCAAACCGTCCTCTGTGCGGCGTTGGCGCCCAATTGAACAATTGATCAATAAAATCATAGGTTTTAAAATAGAAAAAAAAATTTTTTAAATTAAACCAAAATTTATTAAATTTCAATCCATAACATGGTTTTTCTTAAAAAGTCGTATACATACAATATATATTTAAGGGCATAATATAACAAGATTAATTTCTATATGCTGGTTTTCGGTTTTTTTTTTTAACAAATTACAAATTTATTTATTTATCTTAAAGTTAGGATTAATTAAAATTAAATCTAACTTAATTATAAAGTGCTGGATAATTGGGCCTTCGGCTTAGCGGGCTAAGAATTACATATTTACATTTTTTACATTACATTACATTACAAATTTAATACCAAGATCTACGTTTAAACCATATTTTATTTTTATAAGACTACTATTTTATATAACTGCTATAGGAACAGTAAAAGGTTGGATATTTATTTTACTCCTAAAAACTATTTGTCATGCTAAAGATAATCTATCATTCTTTTTATATGTCTGAACTGCGTACAGAGAAATGTGTGAAATGTTTTTGCCTGTTAAGGTATGCAAACCAAACTTACACAGTAGGTGCAAAAAAAAATTTTGTTATTCTGACCAATTATAGTGCCTTTTCTCACAAATAGATGATTAAAATGTTAAGCTTATTAGTTTATAAGCTTTCTCACATTGAGTACTTAATTTTCCTCTAGAATATGCCGCAGTATCTTACAGTCGGCTCGCTCAAATGCAGCCGTTCCTACTAGTTTATACTGAACTCAAATTTGGGCCGACTGCTACTTATATAATAAGGTCACGGTTACCAAATGAAGTAATCAAAGTGACTAACAAAAGTATTTTAAACAAGAAAGAAAATTTCAGTCGGGCATGCCAACCATGTAATACCCTCTGAGTTTTATTTCCAATTAAATGAGTCCAAATTGGAGTAGGAGCTGCAAGAACCTAACATGTACATATGTATGTCTATCTCGCTCACACAATGTTTTTCATTTTTCGTTTTATTTCGTTTTGCCGCTGTAACAGTGCTCAGTGCAATGCACGTTGCTTTGCACCGCACAGCTTTAGTGTATGTTATCTTCCTTGATTAAAGTCTGATTTTGTTGCAATTTTCAGGTGCAAAGCATCGTGCATTGCACTGAGCACTGTAACAGCGGCAAATATATACGCTATATATACGCTAAGTTAAAAAACTATATGTTAAGAAATACGTGATCCGCAAGCATGTGAACTTTCAATGAAGTTGTACTTTATTTGGGCGAAGGGGGCGTGGCATCCAAAAAGTTTTAATGACATTGTCTTTATATTGCATCTAGCAACCTGCATGTCAATATTGGTGTTCCTAGGTGCCGTAGTTATTGAGATATTCGCCAATAACATGGTTTTTCTGATGTATGTATGGTTTTTCGCTTATTGTGGGCGAATGGGGCGTGGCATAAAAAAAAAAACAAACTTGTATTGACTGACTAAATATGTGGTCGATACTGATCAAGTTTGAAGTTGCAGCTATTACCATCTCTGAAATCCTTTCATTCATACGGACAAACGGACAGACAGACGGATATGGCTCTATCGACTTGGCTGTTGATGCTGATCATATACTTAATGGGGTATGCCACGCCTTCTTCTGCCTGTTATATACTTTTCAGAAGCCCAATATACCCCTCAGAGGGTATAAAAATTTATCGATCTTGAAAAGTTATCTGGTTGATTTGAACCACAACTGTACTAGCATCTAAGAGCCTCTCTCTCTGATGTACGATTTGTTTGGTAAATGTATGTTTGTAAAAATGTTTGTTTGAATTATTATACTTATATGAAAATCTGTATATAATCGGGCCAGAGATTTTTAAAATTTTAGGTTTTTGACGCCATTTTGAAAACGTGATAAGATTCTTGTTTTTTGTTTGCGTCCCGGACTCAATATTGAGCTTTAAAACTTTATAGAATGTGTTAAGCTTTGAAAGCTAAGAAACTTTTGTTCTACTACTTTTTCAAAAAACCGCTGGTTTGGCGGAAAGGCTATAAAAAATACATATTTTTTTATATTATATATTATACATATTTTAATGGGTCATTGTAGCCTAACTACTTAATATAAATAATATATGAGTATGTCATTTGGTTGGTATTTAAAACTCCTTTTCAACATGGTGCAACCATGTAATAATCTTGTGATTATTACATGACGTAAATATTACGTAAGCAATATTTTTTAGGGTTTTTTTTACGTATTCGAGTTAATTGAGAAAGCTTGCGGAAAAATAGTAAAAAAAATCGTCACAAAATTGATATCATATATTTTGTGGTTTAAGTTCGCTTTTGTTTCTAGAAAGATCACTCGTTAAGAGGTTCTTTATATGATTTTTAGAACAAGTATGTATGTATGTAAGCAAATCAATAGCATGAGCTGTATTATATATGTTACTCTCTTTCTCTTTCTCAAGTGCTGACATAAGAGTCTTGCGGAAATACTTTACCTTTAAATAAAAATATTTTCTTATGATATTTGCTTCATTGCATTATTGTATTATATATTGGACGGGGTATAAAAACGGCAGTCAGGATTTTGCAACATTTTAGGATCTATTACAGTGACTATTTATGATTTTAATGTACTAAATACTATTTTATTCTCAATTTTCGTTGATAAATTGAAATCATTGGAATAAATTGAATAAAAGATACATTTTATAGCTACATTGCTTCTAATTTGCTCTTATCGCTGAGGTGCAGAAACTTTTTCTGTCGAGAATTAATGTTTTTTCGCAGCCACATTTAGATCAACAGAATCAACAACAGCAGCTCAACGTTTACGGCTTACGTTTGTGAGTCTGCGTAACTTGGTTTGACAGCTCTTTCTTGACACACAGGTTCTGGAGAACTCAGACCGCAACAAATAAAACGTCGTTGTATATGTAGGTCTACGTACGATTTTACTTTCACTTTTAAAGGTTTACGAACTTTCTGTTTACAAGCCAATGATGCTGCCGGTTGTCTTTGCGGAGCGGTATCTGCTTTAGGGCAACTGTTTCAGCGGCGCACATTTCTAAAGCGTCTGATAGACACAAGCAATAAAGAGACTTAGCTTACACACTTGGTCAAACAGTGGCGTAGTGATATACGATAAGCGTAATGGTGCTTAAATAATTTTGGTTACATATGAAGCGATAGCATACATGTCAACCCCTGTGAATGATCTTTTCTTTGCCCTTAAGATACTAATTGTGCTAAAATCACTATGTTTTGGTTTGGATACAGAATCGTATACACATACTTTTAGAGTTTAGTTGATTTGTTTAACAAAAAAACGTAGTTCCTCCTAATAGCTGAATGTTTTTATTTGAGAGATTGAGTTTGGTTAAGATATCTTAAATACCCAAAAACGTTTCAATAAACTTAAGCTAGTCTGATCTGCTTACAGCATATACAGAGTTTCAAGTCAAATTTGGTGGCCCTAGCTCTGTCGAACAGACCGAAGTCGCTTAATCTGCGATCCTTCTGTACATTATAAAATTCTTATATTTGACAAATCGCTATTATTTGATATAGATTGGAATTTATAAAATCAATATTATAAATTATTTTAGATCCGATAAAAGAATTATAGAATAAAGATGCATATAGAGGCAAATATCGTCAATGGACTTTTCATTTCATTAAGGTCAAACTTGTATTAGAACAAAATACAAGTGCCGTGAAATCTGTAGCTGCAAACTCATTCTCGATATTTGTTTTGTTATAATTTTAATTGTTTGATAACATTTAAACAGCAAATATTGTATATTTTATTGTCTCTAAATTCAGTTTTTAATTCAGAAAAACAAATATAGCGGGCAATATATAGTCTTTTGTCCCCTTTAGGAACATGTCTTAAAAGCAAAAGACAAGTTGAGTTGTATGTGAATGGCAAGGATTCAAAACTGCAAAAACAACGATTACCGTTGCCTCGAAAGTGACAGCAGTAACCGCTAAAGTAGTGCTTGAACCAACACTGGTCGAAGCAGCAGAAACGTCGCTACACGTCGGCAGAAATACCAACAACAATAACTGGTGTGATTCGAATGTATATGAGTTGCTTTTTAGTCGGTCGGTCATTGACCGTTGCAACTGAGCAGCAATGACGCCGCTGCCATTGACATGGCCGTTGAAATGATTTCTGCTGCTGTTACTTTTTGTAAAGAAATTATTGCAAATATCCTGACAAAACAAAACGGTACGTCATTTAGCTGAGCCCATGATTGGTAAAAAGGAAAAGGAATTTTATTGCGGCACAGAGACGTTCTGTGCCTGAGTAATATGGAATGGGAGGGTAAGGAGAAACAGAGCCGCCGAAGTTTAGCATCATCATGGCTAGCTGCCGCTGTTCCTATCTATCCAACTCGTTGGACAAGTTGACGGCCTACATGAGTGGCGCGATATGTGCATTGAATTCGAGTTGGAGGCTTGTGCGTTTGTACGAAAGTCAATGAACTCCGCCGCTTGGCGGTGACGCTAGATCTGCTTGCAGCGCTGCCGATGTTATTGCTGTTGGTGTTTTTTTCGTGGGGGCGGCACGTCTTGTCTGTATAATTCAGCCGAACATAAGCTGCTTTGGGAATGTAGGTAAGCCACTTGCCAGGTCGGCATGTGTTATTGTTAATAATGTTGTCATTTTTACAGCATATAAGTTGGCAATGTTTTTTGTGGCTTTTGTTATTTTTAACCTTTTGGTAATCTGGCGCAAAATTAGGCACTGTATAAATTTATTATTTTTCATCCAGTTAATCAGGGTGGGCAGCGTTCTCTCCATTAATATAAGAATGCTAGTTTTTGTCGCACTTGCGGGTTATTCGATTCAATGCTGTTGCCAAGGTGGAAAATAAACAGATTAACGTAATAAATGGCTTTTTAAACCCGAATCTGCAGTCATTAAATTTCAGAGACGATGCATGAGAAGATAGAGTTGAAGTAAGATGGATCCATATTTTTGTGAGCTAGGTTGCAGGCTAAAAGTTATACATATAGTAGGTGTAGAATTTCTCTGAGACTAACATACCTTACCAAGGATCACCAAAAGATTATTTTACATTTTTGGCACGCCCCCGCAAATCGTGAAAACCATTCTTCACATGATATAACTCAAGAAGTTTTTCTCATATATCTCCACTTAAGTTGATTAGAATTGGATACCTTATGATATAGTCTTGTATACATCTTTCATATTTTCAATCTGTCAATTTAATCTTATTGTTTTAAAATGTTTTTACCAAATTCAGGCATATACTATTTTTATATAATTTTCTAAATTGATCAAATTTATAAATTGTAGCTATCATAAGAAAGATCGGTCAAAATCGATATCTAATTTACAAAAAATTGTTGGTTATTAGAATTGCTTGAACCCAATCCGAACTGATATCTTTGTTCTTCTTTTTAGTAAATTTTATACCACGTTAACATATGTAAAACTATTAAAAATAAATAAATATATTTGTAATCTAAAAGTAGATTTTTAAATTACGAGCATCTGCTAACATAGTTATATGATACAGTTTTCCGATTGGAACATACAATCACTGCTCCAGTTTTGTTGAGATGTTTAAAAAAATACATATACTTTATGGGCTTTGTCGAGCCTCCATCTGCCTGTTACATACTTTTAACAAACCCAATATACCCCTTATTTTTTAGCGAATGTTTTAATGTAACTTCACATTCGTTTAGAGACTAACAATATCAATCGATCCAATGAGCATGTTTTTCATAAAACGAAAATCATAATTTTTAAGGAAAACCGTTGGTGTAAATAACACTTATTTTTATTCACGTATTTCGGTTAAAATTCATTCTATTGCATATGATTTGTTTACCTATTACATGTGTTATAGACGAAATAATTGCATAAATTATTTTGTCACAAGCAATCGGACTATTTATTTTTGTACGCCCACAGGGTTTGTATTTTCGCTGCAGCGTTGGTTAAGTGCATTGCTGTTTGTATTTATCTGATAGGTTGCGTTATTTTACTGTTTCTTACTCTACAATTGCAATAACTATTAGGGCTACTCTTTCTAAATAATGTTATATTTTAATATCATAGTGATTATTTTGATAAAGACTTTGGTACACTTTTTTTATGAAACACAAGATTTTCTGCTTCATTAGTAATTTTTAAGTAGCTAAACTTTTCATAAAAGACTCATTCACAGACTTTTTACAATCAACTGAATCAAAAAGTGTTAATGTATTTTAAATACATTAAATATAAAATATATATTCGAATGCTTTTTTTAACAGCTCTCATTTTAATACACACTTATGAACTAAATTTGAATTTTTAACTTTCCCACCCCTTTGGGACTTTCCAATAGCTCTATTGGATTTGATATGACCCCAATAATCTGTGGAGGATGTTCCGGTGGGTTTGGCGGCCATTTTAATCAGAGCTGTTAAAAAAAGCAATCGAATATAAAATATATATTTGAATGCTTTTTTTAACAGCTCTGTGTATTTATAATCACAATTACCCATTTAGACTCATATATTCATTCAGAAAGATTCATATATGTATATACTAAATTGCGGAGGAGTAAATAAATCTTTTGGCAGTGCTTAAGTTGTTTGAAAATCACTTTAGATACAAAGCTTTGAGAATAAGATGCAATCGAAAGTAATTTATACTCGTATTAATGAGAAATGCATTTGATTCTGCAAGTTACCCACTACTACTTCATAGTCTTTTCCCTCTGGGTTTTCCTAAAAACTAACCACTATGAATATCTATCTATATAACTAAGGTGTTATAGTTACTGAGATATTCGCAAAAACATGTATTTTTCCGAGGCATGTCTGATTTTTCGCTTATTGTGGGCGACACACCCCGTTCAAAAAATAAGAAATAAATTTGTATAAACTCATTGTCCATATAAAAGGTGCGAACATTTTTTTTACACATAAATCGACTACTTCTTATGTTAAAATATGTTGTGTAATAATTATTTAATAAATAAAATTAATTTTAGTCTGTTTGAAGTACATCCTGACTTTGTAATTGAGTTAGTCATTAAAATTTATTATATATTGTTCTTGAATAATATGATTGACTTGTTTGGTTCTGACCAAATTTTAATACAATTAAATGAACTAATTAATTCTCATATTTTAGAATTGTATTAAATAACAATGTGATAGTCAAAAATAAAAGACAAGACCAAACTCGACGGTTTCCCCTTATTTCGGGTCCTACGAATCGAACTGCATCATTTCTTTTTTGAGTTACAATCATGGTTTCATACAAATTTTTTTGTTAAAATTTTTCATCAAAGTGGCCTATTGTAAGAGAAAGGCACATTTTTCTTTGGTCTCTAACTTTTGTAATGACTTTTGACTTTTTTGGAAAACTTTCTTTGGCAAAGCTTCTTAGAATAAGTCCGTCTTTAAGTTCTTAGAAAACTGTATGCCCCAAAATCAATGTTTTGGATGTCCTTATAGTCAATATGTGGAAAAAGGTAAAATATAGCCCATTTTTTTTAAATGTTTTTTTCCCTCACGTTTCGTTTGCCCTTTAATAGTTCGAAACTAAAGCAAAGACAACGTCTTAACAAACTAACCATTAGAAAAAAAAACTTAACAAAATTTGTATTTTTTAAAAAAGCTACTCTAACTATATTTATGCGCTGTTTTATTTTTATTTTTCTATCTTTTAAGTGTTTTTTATAAGTATCATTAATTTGTACACAATATTTAAATTAGATTTAAAAAGACTCATTTGCGAGTGTCCAACACAAATCAGCAAGCTATGAGTCAAGCTTTTGCCGATGTATCAATGCTCAAGGGGAGCGGCGACTTGGTGAAATCTTTCTCCATACTCATCGGATTCCCACATACTTAGCAGAACAACGATAGGCCTATTGGACACTTATTCATTTTAATTTATTTACTTAATATACAAGGCACTAAAACAATGTTTTTCCCGCGAAGTCAAAGTCAAATTAACTACTGCAATCAATGCTTAAATTTTGACTGATCAGATAAGATGTTATCAGCTGCATTAAACGGTACTTTCAAACGGTACTTGTTATTTCTTATCAGTGTAGTGGTTAAAAGCTTGACTCGATGCTCGCTGATTTGTGTTGGACACTGGTAAATGAGTCTTATTAAATTTCATTTAATTATTGTGTACAAATTTATGATACTTATTAAAACCACTTAAAAGATATAAAAACAAAAAAAAAAAAAAAAGAAATAAAATGTCAGTCGGGCATGCCGACAGTGTAATGCCTTTTGAGCTTCGTTTCCAATTATATGAGTTCAAATTGGAGAAGCTGCTACAAGAACTTAACCTGCTCACATATTTGTATGTCTATCTCGCTCACACGTTTTTCGTTTTCGTTGCTTGTGTGCACAGCTCAGTGCTATGCATGCACGTGGCTATGCCATGCTTAAGAGTAACGATTTTCGTTGTATGACAAACTTTTTTATTTATAGTCCCATTTTGATTAAATTTTCACAATCATTTTATAATATTTGTCTCCAGGTATACGCTGAGTAACAACACTATACATTAAGAAATAAGCGAGCCTGTGGCATGCAAAGTTACAAAGAAATTGTTTTTTTGGTGGGCGAAGGAGGCGTGGCATCCATTTAATGGCATTATCTTTATATTGCAAATAGCAACCTGCATGCCAAAATTAATGTTCCTAGGTATTCTAGTTTCTGAGATATTCGCCAAAAACAAGTATTTTTTTCGAAGGTATTTCTGGTTCTTCGCTTATTGTGGGCGAATGGGGCGTGGCATCATAAAAAAGAAACAAACTTATATTGACTGACTAAATATGTGGTTGAATGAAAATTTCATCCAAATCAGACTATAATTAAAAAAGTTGGTCATACAACGAAAATCGTTCCTTTCAAGCAGGGCATAGCCACGTGCATTGCACTGTGCGAGCGAGATAGACATACAAATATGTGTGCATGTTAAGTTCTTGCAGCAGCTATTCCAATTTGAACTAATTTAATTAGAAACGAAGCTCAGAGGGTATTAAACGGTCGGCATGCCCGACTGACATTTTCATTCTTGTTTTTTTTTTTTGTTATATATAGCACTTCCAATGAAGACAAACTATTGCGCACACTTTCTAATATATTTTTCTTAATATACATATTCATACACATATGCACATACATGTACATATGTATGTATGTTTGTAGCAGAACCATTATGAACATAAGTAGGTCTTGGGTTCAAATGGTTTTAAATACGTTTTAACCATGGTTCGAAATGTAAATAGGTTACATGGCAAATTTGACTAAAATAATGTCTTAAAGAAATGACTACGAACATAAGCTTGGAATTTCTCTGCCGAGCATTGATGTCTTTTTTTGCCAAGAGCAAAAATAGCAGCAACAGCTGCTCAAAGTTTTCGGCTTACGTTTGCGAGTGTGCGTTACCTGGTCTGACAGCTCCTTCTTGACACACACAGGTTCTGGAGTACTCAGGCCAGCACCGAAACAAACATAGCTTCGTTGTGTATGTAGGTCTACGTACGATTTTACTTTCACTTTTAAAGGTTTACGAACTTTCTGTTTACAAGTCAATGCTGCTTGCCGGTTGTCTCAGCGGAACGGCAAATGGTTTAGGGAAACTGTTTCACCGTCTGAAAGTCACAGGTACGCACAAAAGCAATGAAGAAATCTTGGCGTATATACTTGGTCAAACAGTGGCACAGTAATATGCGTTAAGCGTGATGGTGCGTTAATGATTTCAGATGCATTTGAAATGAATGTGATAACTCTTTTCTTTATTAACTAGTCGGCATAGCTACAATCAATCAAACCAACGGTAAAAAATCATTGACTCATTTTTTATACCCTCTGAGGGGTATAGTGGGTTTGTCAGAAGTATGCAACAGGCAGAAGGAGGCGTGGCAGACCCCATAAAGTATATATATTCTTGATCAGCGTCCACAGCCGAGTCGATATAGCCATCTCCGTCTGTGCGGAATATCATTGTAACTCAGCGTATACTTGGAAACAAATAATATCAAACGTTTGTGAAAATTTCATTAAAATCGGACTATAATTAAAAACGTTTGTCATACAAACTTAAATTTTTATCGCAACAGCTGTGCACTGCATTCGTTTACGCTGCTATGTTTACAAGCAGTGCACAAGCAGTGCTTGTGTATTTAAAACTTACTCAGTGCACTGCTTCTGTGTATAAAATTTACGCAGTGCACTGCTTGTAAGCAGTCCAAAATGAGCTTATATAATTGGAAACGAAGCTCAGAGGGTATTAAACGGTCGGCATGCCCGACTGACATTTTCTTTCTTGTTTTAGAGCTATATTTGTATATCAAAAACACAATTTGAGATGTTTGAAGAGTCGAAAGGGTTATCATGTTAGTCTTTGAGCGATGATTTATACTTTATACTTTAAAACTTATAGTTATCACTGCAGACGGCAGTCCACGTTACGCGAAGTGTAGTGTGCTGGCGCTCCTGTCCTACTATTTATTTTCAACAAGAAAGAAAATGTCAGTCGGGCATGCCGACCGTTTAATACCCTCTGAGCTGCGTTTCCAATTAGATGAGTTCAAATTGGAGTAGCTGCTGCAAGAACTTAACACGCACACATATTTGTAGGTCTATCTCGCTCGCAAGTTTTTCGTTTTCGTTGCGCGAGTGCAGAGCTCAGTGCAATGCACGTGGCTATGCCTTGCTTGAAAGGATCGATTTTCGTTGTATGACCAACTTTTTTAATTATAGTCTGATTTTGATGAAATTTTCACAATCGTTTGATATTATTTGTTTGCAAGTATATGCTAAGTTACAAATCTATATGTTAAGAAATAAGTGAGTCAGCGACATGCAAAGTTACAACGAAATTGAGCTTTTGGTGGGCGAAGGAGACGTGGCACCAAAAAAATGTTGATGGCATTGTCTTTATATTGTATCTAGCAAGCTGCATGACAAAATTGGTATCCCTAGGTTTTATAGTTACCGAGATATTTCCAAAAAACATGTATTTTTTCCGAGGTATGTCTGGTTTTTCGCCTGTTGTGGGCGAATGGCGCGTGGCATCGAAAAAAGGAAACAAACTTGTATTGACTGACTAAATATGTGGTCGATGCTGACTAAAACGGATATTGTAGCCCTTACCATCTCTGAGATCTGTTTGTTCATACGAACAGACAGGCAGACAGACGGACATTGCTATATCGCCTCGGCTGTTGATGCTGATCACGAATATATATACTTTATGGGGTCTGTCCCGCTTCCTTCTGCCTGTTACATACTTCTGACAAACCCAATATACCCCTCAGAGGGTATAAAAATGTCAACATAGGTTTCGGCTGGTCTGCTCGTAATGGGTAAAATCTCATTTAAAATGTATTTTTAATAGATTAAGTTCAGCTTTCGAATCAGTCAACTAGTCTTCGAGATATTGGAATTTAAATTACGCTTTATACTACGGTTTGTGTGTAACAGGCAGAAGGAGACGTGGCAGACCCCATAAAGCATACACATATTTTCTTGATTAGCATCAATATGTTTCTATGCGAACTAGTCTCTCAGTCATCTTTATGTAATTTGGAATGGAATACGCATGTGTTATTCTCTCTGCAGGCAGTTCATACGTTAAAATCGGTCAAATCGGATCACTATATCATATAGCTGCCACAGGAACAATCGGTTAAAAAAATATTTTTTACAGCAATCTGAACTAAATTCATCCAATATAGTACGCGTTTAGTACCAAATCCACCACGTGGAAACCAACTTTTATTCTGATCGGACTAATATATCATACAGCTGCTATAGGAACAATCTGCTAGAAATCCTTAGTACTACAATGTTTTCTGTCTATTGACCGATTTTATTCAAATTCACTCAATACGGGTTTAGTACCAATTCCCATTTGCAAATCAATGTTCATTCAAGTCGGACTACTACATCATATAGAAATGCTTAGAACGAAATGTTTTCTATTGACCGATTTTAACCTAATTTTAACCATATGCATGATATGCAGTTGTTAGTCGGCTAGAAATACTTATTTTGTAAAACTGTTGTATTTTTGTAAGTAATCACAACAAAATTTAACAGATGAAAGTATGACACCGTGTACTATAAATTCATACAGTGTCTGCAAAGGTATCCAATCCTTGGCGTGCAAAAAATAACATTTCTTTCTTGTTTAAATTAACTAAAACATCATTTATTAACACACTGAGGGGTATATTGGATTTGTTATCATTATGTAACAGCCACAAGGAAGCGTTTCAGACCAGATAATTTATATATATCAGAATCAACAGCCGAGTCGATGTAGCCATGTCCGTCTGTCGTATGAACAAACAGATCTCATAGATGGTAAGAGCTACAATCTCCACATATTTGGTCAGTAAATACAAAAATTTCTTTTTTATTACCACGATTCATTCCCCTACAGTAACAGAGACAAACAACTTCAATTTTCAAATAATGATTAAGCTATTATAAATCGAAAAACGAATATTTATAGCAAAGAGCGTACCACTAATGTTGCTGCTCAAGTAATTTAAATTCAACTGCCAAACCAATTTGCCTATCAAACCATTCCATAGTCTGTCGATGTTCATACGATACATATTGACACTCACACGTTAACGTTTAAAAACACATGAAGAAGTATCGATCGACCGTTAATTTCAGTTCGCCAAAAAACACGATGGAAGACATCTCGGACTGTACGTTTGTTTCAAAATGTTAAAATAAATACTCATAAGTACTCACATTCTTTAAATAATTGTTATTCTTATCTTCTTTATTAAATAACAATATTTCGAAATTGGAATATTCTATTTTTGCTTTGTAGTATTCCTGGACTGGCCTGAACATCTTTTACTTTAACTGGACTGCGTCTTAGAGAGTTTGCTGGTGATCACACATATTGGCTTGTGGTAAAATAGAAACAAGAAAGAAAATGTCAGTCGGGCATGCCGACTGTTTAATACCCTCTGAGCTGCGTTTCCAATTAAATGAGTTCAAATTGGAGTAGCCGCTGCAAGTACTTAACATATAACATGCACACATATTTGCATGTCTCGCTCGCACGTTTTTCGTTTTCGTTGCAATGCACGTGGCTATGCCTTGCTTGAAAGGAACGATTTTCGTTGTATGAAAAACTTTTCTAATTTTAGTCCGATTTTAATGAAATTTTCACAATTGTTTGATATTATTTGTTTTCAAGTATATGCTAAGTTACAAAACTACACATTAAGAAATAAATGAGCTAGCAGCACGCAAAGTTACAACGTAATTGTGATTTTGGTGGGCAAAGGAGGCGTGGCATCAAAAAATTTGAATGCATTGTCTTTACATTGCATCAAGCAAAATAAAGGTTGGACCTAGGACCTAGGAGATATAGTTACCGAGATATCCGCAAAAAACATGTATTTTTCCGAGGTATGTCTGGTTTTTCGCTTATTGTAGGCGAATAGGACGTGGTATCGAAAAAAAAAAACAATTCTTGTATTGCCTGACTGAACATGTGGTCGATGCTGACTAAAACGGATAATGTAGCTCGACCGTGTACATTCAAAAAATGTTGATGGTATTATCCTAATATTGCATGTAGCAACCTTCAAGCAAAATTAGTTTCGCTAGGTGTTACCGAGATATTCACAAAAAACCTGTATTTTTCCCAGGTATGACTGGTTTTTCTCTCATTGTGGGCGAATGGGGCGTGGCATCGAAAAAATAGTGTTTTTCTTATTTCGATAAACTTATTTGAGTGCAACCCTGTTTTCTGAGCGTGTAATCGAAATCAAACTTATCGAGTATCGGTCCATACCGTTTGAAATTTTTAACATGCCAAGAAAACAGTTTCTTTCCAGACTAAAGTGTACAATTATGCGGACTCTGCAGGCAATAAAAATTTGGTTTCCTTTGCATTCAAATTATTATCGTTGCTAAGATCTAATGCTGAAATTGAAAGAGTCTTCAGTCAAGTAAATTTAGGTCAAACTAAATTAGGAAATAGGTTGCCTATTGGCACGTTTAATTCAATTTTTTAAATAAGGATGGTTTTCTGCCTAAAAATCCATACATTTATATATAAATTCAATATTATTCTTCTAAGTTCGGAATACGCCGAAACGGGTTATGTTCCCAAAATTACCCAGTTCCTGACAACTATCTTCGCCTAATCGGAACGTGTGCATCGTACGATCAAGGAAGTGTAGGAGATAAAACTTCTCTTGACGTCGAATTATACGCATTGGAGTAAAATAAAGATTAAAAAAAAATTAATTTTTATAAAAGAAAAATTTGTCCGTTTTTTTTTTAACGTGTGTATTATTTATTGGATCTTTTCTTTAAATTAAAAAACTAACAATAAGTTTGCAAATTTCATATTTATGCTTTAACTAACAGTTCACTGTTGGACTGTATTTTGAACGCGTGTCCCCAAAACGTCATTGCTGGGTTGGTAAGGTGTTGCGACGAAGGCGGGATCGGCTGCACAATCTTGTAAAGCCTCTGGCAAGGTGATTAGGATGCAATGAAAGCTTGCTGAGGTATTTTTCCTATTGCTCCATTATTACTTCCTTGGCTGGTAGAATATGTAGATCTCTATTTAAGTTTTTATTTCAAACATACCATGCCATGGCCATGGTGCCCTGATGATGGCTCTCAAGATCTTGGACTGTGCTATCTGGATGATGTCAATGCTGCTGTTGCTAGCGTTTCCCCATAACTGAAAGCCGAGAGTCCAGATTGGTTTTAGAACTGAGTTGTAGAGCATGATCTTGTAAATCAGACTAAGTGAGGCTTTCAGCTTTAAGTGTGTTTTTAGAATGAATTTGTGCGAAAAGTTATCTGTCTGTCTGTCTGTATGTACGCCTGTTTCTCATAAAGTATTTTAGCTAGAGATTCCATTCTTTTTTCAGAAGCTTCGTTGCTCTGTTACGCAGATCAGGTTTAAATTGGATGCCAAGCCCTCTTTGCCCACAATTAGAGAAACAGTGGGACTATCTCGATTTTTGACTTTCTTAATATGAATGCTAGAAAGGCCAAAATTGGAATTCCGCTTTAAAAATGTTGGATACCACGCACCCTTGGCCCACAAAATGCGAACTAAAAGCTGTACAGTTAACATTTTGTGGACGAACTATTTATTGCGAAAAGAAAATTTACTTAAAAATACAAATCAGTCGAAAAATAACCAAAACAGTACAACAAAATTTAGTTAATATTAGTTAAATTTTCTTTCTTCGGGAAAAAATTTGTTTAGCCAAAATTCCAAAGAATATAATTTGACGATGATTTATTTTGACTTCTAATTAATTTTTTAATTAATGTTTTGAACTAAATAAGTGGTAGAGTTGTATTAAAATTCATTCATTCAAGTATCTTCAATTTAATTTTCTTTTAATCAAAAAAAAAATATCTGGATACTAGCTCAGTTAAATTTTCTTTTAATCAAAGTATTAATTTTAAAATACTGGCTTAGGGTCTTCTACAGTCGCGGAAGCTCGAAAGTAACCTTCCTTACTTGTTTTAGCTTCAATGTGTCGGCGCCATGTGAGTCTTTTATCTAGGTGTACTCCTAGTTACTTTACTTCGTTTGATTTTGGAAGTGGAATCAGGAGCGGTAGACAATCTTGCCTGTGTAGGGTGAAAGTTACATTCTTTAATTTTTGTTCGTTTATTTTAATTCACCTGCCTGATAGCCATTTTTCCACGTCTCCCAGATGAAGAGCTATGTTAGTTGAGCTGCAGCTTGTATAGGGCATCTGTAGCGGCTAAGAATAGCTGTGTCATCAGCAAAGGTGAAAGTTGTTAGACGACTACTGGTGGGGATGTCAACTGAAAAGGACGTATAGTGTTGGCCCAAGTACGCTGCCTTGTGGAACACCGACATCAATAGTTTGTTCGACGGACATTGCAGTGTTACATCTTACTATAAACTTTCTGTCGTAGAGGTATGACTCTAACAGTTTATGGGTGTTGATTGGCAACGTTGTTTTGATTTTGTACATTAGACCTTCTAACCAAATTCTGTCGAATGCTTGGGAAACATCTAGAAATATTGCGGTGTAGTATTCTCAGTGTTCGAACGCGCTACGAATTACTGAAGTTATACGATTGACCTGTTCAATAGTTGCGTACTTTTGACGAAAGCCAAATTGGTGTGATGAAATTGTATTGTGAAGATTCAGGGATATATTAATTTGGAAAAACAGACATATCTCATAAAGCTTAGTAATGGTATTAAAGAGCTGGGCAATGATACGGATGTCACAATAAGGGAGCTCAATGGTCATCTTTGGGCTTATTCAGTCACAATCTGGCGTTATTTTGGGTTTAATTTCTCTTTGATGATTTTAGTGATTTTATTTCAGCGGATCACAATTGGTTGGCGTAGAAACTGGGAGTCGTTTGATGCTGTCAGCCGTACGAACGAATTGTGTTGAAATACTTTTTTAAAGTGAGTAGCAAATGTGTTGGTTTTTCTTAGTCGCCGCGAACCCACCCGTCTGCTTGGGATCTTATCGGCATCACTGTTACGGACGATGAGCTAAGAGTTGGGTGCGCTCTCCACATTGAGTTTCTCATACTGGTTGTCGATAGTTTCTCGATATAACGGAGTTGAGCATGTTCTTTTTCCTGTTTTAGCGCTTTACTGAGTTTGATTGTAGTGTCATTAAACTTCTGTTTTGCAGCTTATCATTTATAACTTTAATTTTAATAATATTTTTATGTACATAGGTAGAAAAAAATTAAATGATCAAATCGAAATTATAATAATTATCTTATACATTTTCTGTTATCTGTTGTACGTATGAAATGGCTGAGTGCATTAAATTCAATGGCAGAAAGAGCATCACAATATACATACATATGTAAATATCGAGCAGTGAAATTTCAAATGCATTTCAATGACAAATTGGGGTGGGTTCTACTCTCTCATCGTCTTAACGAACAACGAGAAACACACACAATCTACTTTATGGTAACGCGATTCATAGTCAAAAAAATATGCAAACGCAACCCAAAAAATATCTACGCTGTGGTAAAGCAACCCATAGTTCAAAATCTATGTGTAAAAGTGACCTAGTAAATTCATTCGCTTTGGTAAGGCGACCCATAGTCCAAAAATAATGTGTAAAGGCAATCCATACAACTTCTGTGCTATGGTACAACAAGCCCTAGTAAAAAATACCCATACATTTTTTTCCTATGGAAAAAAAGCCATAGTCAGAAAACCACCAGTCAGAAATCACCCCAAGAATTTGTATGCCGCAGGCCCATTTCGAGCGATGGCTCAGTTTACTGTCGGTTTGGTAGTAATGCACATGGTCTGGATGCGAATAGATGTTGTCGGGATACAGATTTACCTGGAAGTCATGTCGCGGAAGCAAATTCATAGGCTTAACCACCATTCGTAACCACGCAAATTAATAGATTTACCTGAATTTAGCGGGAATACGGTGGATTGGCCTATGTTGTCAACTATGTTCTGTGAGCCAACAGCTGCTTAAAAATACGCTAACTAGGAAAATATGATAAGGCTACAATTATCATATATTATTCCTAGTTAGCGTATTTATAAGCAGCTGTTGGCTCATAGAACATAGTCATGCATGCGTACGATCCGTTTGGAATGTTGGCAGATCTAATGATCCACGGAAACGTATTGATCTAATATGTATGGTGGGCAGCAGTTGATTGGAATGATCAAATTCAAGACGATTTATTCGCTCGATTGAGGTTAGCGAATAATAACGTATTAGCGAAATTTTGGAATGCACTGATGACATTGATTGGCGATGGGTACCATCAGAATTGAACGTGTGGACTATTGGACCGAAATTTCTCATGTCAGAAAAACGATGTTGGCCTGCAACTGAACTGAATATAAATTTTTATAATACGAACGAGCGAAAGAAAACCGTTCTAGTAGTACTATCAGAGCCAGCGGTGGATTTTACCCGATACTCGAACTATTTGCATCCGACACGAACCTTTGGCTGGGTACTTAGTTTTATCAAGAATTTACGCTACGAAAATGAGTCTAGAGCTTGTGAGAAGCTCACGTCCTTGGAACTGCACACAGCAGAAATTGCATTATGCAAAATGGTTCACCGTCATGTGTATACGCAGGAAATCTTCACATTGAAGGGAATGGATTCGGTTTCAAAATGCAGTACCATCTGTTCTTTTTGACTAAACTTAACTGAAAACGGATTTATAGAAGTATTTGGAAGGCTTGACTACGCTACTGCGATTCCCAAACGAGCATAGCAACCTATAATATTACCAGCAAAACACATACTGACTAATATGATTGTCAAATGGTATCACGATTTTTTTCATTACCAAAACGATGAACTCATTATAAATGAAATAAGGCGGAAATTTTGGATCATAAACTTGCGGCAGGAGGTGAATCGAGCTTAAGATAACTGTCAGTATTGCAAAAAACAATTACCAAAGGATCGAGTCACACTTTACCAGCAGCCATTTTCATGCTATAATAATTTATCTATAAGTAATCGAATATGACATGATATCGATAGCTAGTATGATCTCTTAAAAGCTTCACTTGTCATAAAGGAATTGCGGAACAAAGACGAAATTTCTTAAGCACACACTTACATACCACATACATTTTTAAATGTACAACATACAGTTCATACAGTTTTATAATTGCTCTGGATCTTGCTCTTGTTAATAAATAGTAATTAAAATTAAACATTGTGTTGAGTTATTTGTACAGTGCTCTAAGAAATCGTAATAAATACATTCCCGGTTTTTGACAGTCACAATTTCTTAAAAAATTTCTTGCACTACATTTCTTTAAATGAATGTAAAGAATAACAAAGAACAATAAAATAAACTAGATTTCTTCCATAAATATTGTGCTGTGTGTGTGTTTGTACACATGTACGCATAAAATTGCATACAAAAGTAAACAAGACAATAATTGAAAATAATACGCAATTATTTTGCCAGAATTATTTCGTCAACGCAATACTAACGCAATGAGCTTGTATGTGTGTGAAGCTTCATATACATACATACATAGAGAAGTGAATTTCACAACTTGGAGAAATAGTTAAAAAAGTGTGTACACACACAAAAAAGTCGGTTCGCACGACTACTCATAAAAACAACTAGAACTAAAAAGTTGAAAATATAAGTGAAAATTTTGCGCCAAAATTAAAAAAAAAACTAAAAAATAAAATTATCATGGCTTTGTGCGGAGTATGTAAAAAACAATACAACAATTCCGAGAATTGGGTTCAGTGTGACCAATGCAATTCGTGGTTTCATTTCGCATGTGTCGGTGTAAACGAAACCATATTTTCAATGCCATGGAAATGCAGTGACTGTACCAAACTAACCGGTTTAGTCGTTCACTCGTCACCAGCAAAGAATCAAGCTTTGGTTCCGGAAGCAGGCGTAACAATCGCTACTCAACATCATGAGGAAACTCAACAGGAGGCTCCGATCCTTAACAATGCGGAATCATCAAACCCCCAAACCACTCTCAGTCAACCACAACTGATGCTGGCAACGCTAGAGGATAAGAGAGCTACAGAGGAAAGATATATCGAGCAAAAATATAAACTTCTTGCTCAAATGAATGGTCAGGATATTAGTTCTCACATGTACGCATGGACAGCAGAAGCAAATGGCGTATCAAGCACACAATTGGCAGCTCGACAAGCGATCCCTAAGGAGTTACCAAAGTTTAGTGGCGATCCTGAGGAGTGGCCAATATTTATCAGTACGTTCGAAAACAGCACAATGGTCGCAGGATTTTCGAATGTCGAAAATATGCTGCGCCTGCAGAAGTGCTTGGGAGGCAAAGCTCGAGATCTTGTCAAAGACAGACTTCTCCTGCCTTCTAATGTTCCCGACATAATTGCTACGTTAAAAATGTTCTTTGGTAGACCAGAACATATTCTGGATAGGATGATCGATAAAATCAGGAAGATGCAGCCACCAAAGGAACGGCTAGAATCATTTATCGAATTTGCCTTGGCCGTACGCAACGTATGCGCAACCATGCAGACGTCCAACCTCACTACACATCTGAACAATCCAATGTTGGTAATGGAGCTGGTCGACAAGCTGCCCAACAAGTACAAGCTTGATTGGGCCATGCATCCAAAATCTACTCTACCTCCGGTCAAGGAGTTTAGTGACTGGATCTTCAAGATTGCTGAGGCAGCTTCAACCCTCGTCTGTCCATCCACATATAAACCAAATCCTGTAAACTCACACTATGAAGATCAAACTGTCAATTCAACCAAGCAGAAACCAACAGAATCTTCGGAAACGACGAAGCAATTCACTTCCAAATGTATAGTATGCCGATCAACTGAACATGTTGCGTCACAATGCAACGAGTTCAAGAAAATTACCACTGACGACAGATGGAAAAAAGCAAAGGCAGAAAGGGCTTGCTTCCGTTGCCTTATAATTCATCGCAAGGGCTGCCTAATAAAGAAGACGTGTGGCATAAATGGATGCATCAAAAATCACCACCCGTTACTTCATAAAGAAGAACCCAAAGAGAGCAGTAATTCTCAGAAAAGCCAGATGGATCAAGCCATAGTCAGTACTCATAGCAATGGTAACAAAGATAATTACTTCCGTATTATTCCAGTGAATCTTCACGTTGGAAATAAAGCCACGCAAGTATACGCATTCCTGGATGAAGGATCCTCCGTAACATTGATAGATGAGAAGACGTTCAAGACACTGCAGATGAAAGGCGTGCCAAGTCCCATATGTCTACAGTGGACTGTTGAAGCAACTCGGAACGAGACATCTCTACGAGCTACAATAACAGTGTCCAGTATCAGTAATGATAAAAGGTTTCAATTGAACAATGTTCATACCATTCGGAACCTGGCACTACCAATGCAGTCAGTTAACTTGGACAAACTGAGAACCAAGTACCCATATTTTAATGGGGTACCATTGCAGTCGTATTCCAATGTATAACCTGTACTATTGATAGGTGCAGATAATTGGAAAATCGCTGTACCACGTAGGCTACGAGAAGGAAAGTTTGACGAGCCTATTGCGTCCAAATGCATGCTCGGCTGGAGCATCCAAGGAACTTGAAAAGTTGCCACCAACTGGACAATGCATCATTGTGAATGTAAATGGCAGGAATTACACGATATCGTGAAGGAGAGCTTTAACTTGGAGCCAGTCAAGCCTCACAAGCTGTAATCGGAAGACGACTATATGGCCATGGAAATCCTAGAAAATACTTGCGTAAAAATTAATGGAAGATTCGAGATTGGACTTTTGTGGCGTAACAAAAATTAGGAGTTGCCAGAAAGCTACCAAAATGCAATCAACCGTTTGAACTGTCTCAAAAGGAAGATACAACGCGAGCCTGATCTGTACAATAAGATTGACGACCAAGTTGCCAACTTAATCAAGAAGGGATATGCAGTCCAACTCACAGATGCAGAAATCTCCAAACCTCACAAGCTTATTTGGTTTGCTTTAACAAGCTTAAGAAAGTTCGATTGGTTTGGGATGCAGCTGCAAAATATCATGGATCAGCCTTAAACAACTTCATTCTCAGTGGTCCGGATCTGCTGACACCACTACTAGAAGTACTCTTGTCATTCCGAGTTGGCCAAGTTGCAGTCTGTAATGACATCGCCGAAATGTTCCACAGAATCAACATTCGGGCAGAAGATCGACAAGCGCAGCGTTTCCTTTGGTACGACAAAGACAGCGGCGCAGTCAAAGTATACCTGATGCATGCAATGACGTTTGGAATCAGCTGTGCACCATGCATTGCACATTATGTACGCAATAGGAACGTCGAGCCATATCGTCTACAGCACCCTCAAATATATGAAGCCACCCAGAAGTCTCACTATGTTGACGATTACATCGACAGCATGGACACCGAGAGCAAGGCAGATTCGAAACCCGCAACTGGTCGTCTAACTCAGAACGAGTATTGAGTGAGCTTATGGATGGCAATGCAGCATCGCTACTACCAGTTAAATTCAGTGACACTGAAAAGATTTTAGGTGTATATTTTGAGCCACGAACTGATTGTTTCCGATATGTTCTCAGATTCGCACGACTAAAAAGAGACGTTCTGGCCGACGAAATAGTGCCCTTAAAAAGAGAGCTACTCCAAGTGCTGATGTCCGTGTTCGATCCCATGGGATTAGTATCATGCTTCACCATTGGGCTCAAGTTTCTACTGCAGCATGTTTGGCGATCCAACATAGGTTGGGATGAAGAGTTGCCAAATGATCTACAAAACAACTGGGAAGATTGGAAACGCTTGCTAACTGAAATTCAGACGATAGAGATTCCATGATGCTACTCACGAGGTCTGAAGAACGCAATCCAAACAGACCTGCACATCTTCGTTGATGCCAGCGAGTATGCTTATGCTGCAGTTTGCTATGCTCGAATCCAGTTACATGACATCGTACATGTATCATTAGTTGCAACAAAAAGCAAAGTGGCACCTCTTCGTCCACTCCCTATTCTCCGAATGGAGCTACAGGCAGCAGTAGAAGGAATACGTTTGGGACAAAAGATTGTTAAAACACGTGATTTTAAAGTCAGCAACATTGTGTACTGGTCGGATTCGAAAATCGTACTACAATGGCTGAAAATGGATCCCAGAAAATTTTAGCAATTCGTTATGCATCGCATTGGAGAAATTCTGGAGCACTCGGGTGTAAAACAATTGCGCTGGATCCCTACCAAACTCAACGTTGCTGACAAGGCGACCAAAGTCAGTAGCTCAGTGGATACCAATACATGGCTTTGTGGACCTGACTTCTTGCCAAAACCAGAAACAGAATGGCCAAAATCGGAATTGAACCACGAGTTAACCAACACAGATGAACTAAGAAAGCAAGTACATGAGACGTCAACAAAGCCAAAGATATTCATCAACGTTCAACGATTTACTCAGTGGAAACGCTTATATAGAGCAGTACCAACATGTCTATTGTACGTGGACCGGTTAAAGGCGCAATCGCAAAACCAGGTCAAGCCGACCAAGATAAATGCCGAACTGATCCAGAGAGCAGAATCTCTAATTCTGAAGCAGGCTAAAGACGATGAGTATTCCATGGAAGTTCGCATGCTTTCAAAAGGTTTACTACTTCCAAAGCAAAGCAGCTTAAGAGGAATGAACGTGTACATCGATCACAAAGGGATTTTGCGAACTCAGGGAAGATCTTATGAGGTTAACTACGAGGAAGATGCCATAATATTGCCAAGGCGTAACTATATAACGTTTCTGATAGTCCAAGCAATCCATGAGAAATTTCATCATTTGGCCCATGAAACAGTTATAAATAACATAAGATTAACGTACTGCATTCCACAATTGCGCGTTCTGTACAAATCGGTACGCCAAAAATGCCAGAAGTGCAAAAATGAAGCAGCGCTCCCAACGCCGCCGCAAATCGCACCCGTGCCTAAAGCAAGATTGGCCAGCTTTACAAGATCGTTTACATACACAGGAGTGGATTACTTCAATCCAATATTGATAAACGTCGGACGTCACAAAGAGAAAATATGTCTAACACTAACCTGGACACCAGCTCCTGCATAATGAGCTTTCGCAACTTTATGGCCCGACGAGGAACCCCAGCAGAAATATTCTCCGGCAATGGGACCAACTTTAGATCAACAGAGAGATCTGTAAAGGAAGAGCTGCTGAAAATATATTTTGACCAGATAGAGGTGAAGTACGACCGGATTAAGTGGCAGTTCAACCCTCCAGGCGCACCACATATGGGAGGTGCTTGGGAGCGGCTGATCAGGAGCACAAAAAATGTCCTCAAATCTATATGCCCAAACTACTCGTTTAACGATGAAACATTGAGATCCGCACTCATGGAGGCTGAATTTACAATCAACTCTCGTCCTTTGACATTCGTTAGTGTCGAATCAGCGGACGATGCAGCTTTAACGCCAAATCATTTGCTATTGGGATCTGCAAATGGTTACAAACCAGTCTGTGCCGATGACCTGGACCTAAGACAACGATGGAATCAGACCCAACTCTTTTCGAACCATTTCTGGAAGCGTTGGGTAAAAGAGTACACGCCAGTACTCACAAAACGAACTAAATGGTTCCAGAAGTCCTCGCCACTGCGAATAGGAAGTATTGTCATCATCGTGGATGAAAATTTACCCAGGAACATGTGGCCAAAGGGGCGTATAATCAATACGGTTACGGCAAAGGACGGTCAAGTTCGACGTGTGACCATCCAAACAACTCGAGGAATTATGGAAAGACCAGCAACTAAAGTTGCTGTTCTGGACATCGGCAATTAATTGGGTAAACAAGCCTTCAAGCAGGATTATTTACGAAGGAGGGAATGTTGCTGCCGATGCCTTATTTAATTTGAATTGAATTTTTGTTTAATTTACAACGTATTAATCATATCGTTATATTGAATTTGATCGAATAATTTATCTATAAGTAATCGAATATGACATGATATCGATAGCTAGTATGATCTCTTAAAAGCTTCACTTGTCATAAAGGAATTGCGGAACAAAGACGAAATTTTTTAAGCACACACATACATACCACATACATTTTTATACCCTCTGAGGGGTATAATGGGTTTGTCAGAAGTATGTAACAGGGAGAAGGAGGCGTGGCAGACCCCATAAAGTATATATATTCTTGATCAGCATCAACAGCCGAGTCGATATAGCCATGTCCGTCTGTCCGTCTGTCTGTCTGTCCGTCTGTCCGTATGAACAAACAGATCTCAGAGATGGTAAGAGCTACAAATTCAAACTTGGTCAGTATCGATCACATATTTAGTCAGGCAATACAAGAATCTTTTTATACCCTCTGAGGGGTATAATGGGTTTGTCAGAAGTATGTAACAGGCAGAAGGAGGCGTTTCCGACCCCATAAAGTATATATATTCTTGATCAGCATCAACAGCCGAGTCGATATAGCCATGTCCGTCTGTCCGTCTGTCCGTCTGTCTGTCTGTCTGTCTGTGCGTCTGTGCGTCTGTCCGTATGAACAAACAGCTCTCAGAGATGGTAAGAGCTACAAGTTCAAACTTGGTCAGTATCGATCACATATTTAGTCAGTCAATACAAGTTTGTTTCCTTTTTTTGATGCCACGCCCCATTCGCCCACAATTAGCGAAAAACCAGACATACCTCGTAAAAAATACATGTTTTTGGCGAATATCTCGGTAACTATAACACCTAGGGTCACCAATTTTGGCACGCAGGTTGCCATTTGCAATGTAAAGACAATGCCATCAAATTTTTTGGATGCCACGCCTCCTTCGCCCACAAAAAGCACAACTTCTTTGTAACTTTGCATGCCTGCGATTCACTTATTTCTTATCTTTTAATTTTGTAACTTGGAATATACCAGCAGACAAAGAATATCAAACGATTGTGAAAATTTCATCAAAATCGGACTATAAATAAAAAAGTTTTTCCTACAACGAAAATCGATACTTTCAAGCAAGGCATAGCCACGTGCATTGCACTGAGCTGTGCACACAAGCAACTAAAACGAATAACGTGCGAGCGAGATAGACATACAAATATGTGTAAATGTTAAGTTTTTGCAGCAGCTACTCCAATTTGAACTCATATAATTGGAAACGAAGCTCAGAGGGTATTACCCGGTCGGCATGCCCGACTGAAAATTTCTTTCTTGTTTTTTTTGATGCCACGCCCCATTCGCCCACAATAAGCGAAAAACTAGACATACCTCGGAAAAAAACATGTTTTTCGCAAATATCTCGGTAACTATAATACCTATGGACCCCAATTTTGGCATGCAGGTTGCTATTTGCAATATAAATATAATGCCATCAAAATTTATTGGATGCCACACCCCCTTCGCTCACAATTGCGTTGAAACTTCGAATGCTTCTGGCTCACTTATTTCTTAACGTATAGTTTTGTTACTTGGTGTATAATTAGAGACAAATAATATTAAGCAATACTGAAAATTGCATCAAAATCGGACTATAATTAAAAAAGTTTTTCATACAAACTTAAATTTTTATCGCATTAGCAGTGCACTGCTTTTGTTTACGCTGCAGTGTTTACAAGCAGTGCACAAGCAGTGCTTGTGTATTTAAAACTTACTCAGTGCACTGCTTGTGTGTATAAAATTTACTCAGTGCACTGCTTGTAAGCAGTCCAAAATGAATTCATATAATTGGAATCTAAGCTCAGAGGGTATTACATGGTCGGCATGCCCGACTGACATTTTCTTTCTTGTTGAAAGTATGCTGTCTGGGAGACCCCATTAGGTATACATATATACTCTTGATCAGGAACACAATTTGGCACGGAAAGTGATCAAATTTGGTGCTGAGAAACTCACACATCTATACTACTTCTTCGCGTAAAACTCTCATTTGATTTTACATAAGCTTGCCCGCGATTTTTGGTAGGAAAGTGTGAATTCCCTACTCAAAATTACGAGGCGTTCTCACTCGTTTTATGAGACCCTCGCTGCATCTTTCCGCTCCGATGTATACTTTTATGAAGGCAGAATTTTTGCTTCGAATATTCAATGGAAAAACAGGATGAACCCTAAACTAGCACACTAACCCTAATGTTCCATCAGCAAATTTTTAGGAACTCAACAGCTGGTACGCCAACAGCGTAGTCAAGCTCTACGAGCAACTCCGCCTATAAACATATAATGGGACATCGACCAGCCTCATCAGTCTTGTCGCAGAAGTAAATCTAGAAGGAACACACAGTTTAACACAACCAAATACTTTGTTTCTTGAATAAAACTCATACCCTGCTCGTCAAAAGGTTAGACGCACTAGTACTTGCATTCAAATTTTAATTATAACTTTTAATTTTGAGATACTATAAGTACACTTTTTGAAGAATCATAGAAATTTGCCAAAATAATGTTTTTAAACAGCTTCTTAAAGCTTTGTTAAATAGGTTTATTTTCTCTTGGTCACTAAAATAGACGCACTAAAACTAATTAATTACTTAAAGGGAAAGTTACTAGTATTAAAATTAAATAGTTAAATAATGTGAATCTTATATTCATTTGTCACTTGATAGGTAAGAGGTTTTTTATATGATAGGAATTATCCCAGATATGCATATGGCATATATGTACAACAATTTTCCAAATTTCATTGCCGATGACATAAAAAATTTTTCAAATTGCAGAATTTATTTTCTTGTAAAAGAAAAATTTGCCCAAAAAAACATGTAATATCCTTTGAGCTTCGTTTTCAATTATTTGAGTTCAAATTCATGCACCCCAGAGAACTGCAACGGAAATATTCGAGTATGATTGTTCACTTCTACAAAAAATAAAATCAAATCAAGTATATCAGCTCTACATTTTCAATCATGTATCTTTTTAGTAACAAGTGAGCGTCATAGTATGATTTTAATGTGATCACAAAAATCAGTGAGGGATGATTGAAAAGCAAGTATCAGAAAAAATCACAAAACAAGTATCAAATGACGATTTTATGAGAATCGCATAGACTGAGTCGCGACTACCAAGCGACTCACAAGCAAACCCCTTTTCTGGTTTGTGAGCACGCCTCTTGCAATGTGCGAGAACGAAGAGCCTTATTTACCGTTCATAATTTTATTGCTTGCGTTGTGGCAGGCATACGTTTAACGCACAACAAACTTACGCTCACGTCCCAATCACAGACTAAGTAGCGCGACGCTCGCAGAGCGAGTGTCACGGGGTCAATGTACAATCACTGAATTTGTAGCACCCGCTTTTTGAACGCTCACTGATTGAGTAACACCCGGTTTTTGAACGCTCACTGAATAAGTAGCACCCGTTCTGTGAGCGTGTCGTACGCTCAGCTCACAGAAAATTCAAATCACAATCAAGTGTTAGCAGCTTACGATCAGATGCGAGAGTTGCTTTTTTTAGTCACGAGTAGTGATTGAAGCATAAACTTTCAGAGCAAGTATAAATCATGAATAATCAGTTGAATGAAGAAATGGGAATAAATCACACGGGTATAGATCAATATTCGGATCAGATTAATAATTCAATACTCGTTGCAGTTCTCTGATGGATACAACTTTGTGTGTCTGTCTCGCTTGCACAATGTTATTCCTTTTTCTTTTTCGCTGATTGTGTTACGCTAGCGCTGTAGCAGAGCTCAGTGCAATGCACGCTTTAATATATGTTAGGTTTCTTAATTATAGTCCGATTTCAATTTAGGATCGTTTGATATTATTTGTCTCCAAGTATGCGCTATGTTACAAAGCTACACCATAAGAAATAAGTGAGCTGGAGGCATGCTAACTAAAAACGCAACTATGCAACTATTGCATCTAGCAACCTGCATGCCAATTGGTAAAATTGTTTCTGAAATAATCGCCAAAAACATATATTTTTTCCGAGGTATGTTTGGTTTTTCGCTTATTGTGGGCGAACGGTGCGTGACATCGAAATAAAAGACTGTATTGCCTGACTAAATATGTGATCGATACTGACTAAAACGGAGAATGCAGCTCTTACCATCTCTGAGTTATGTTTGTTCATACGGACAGACAGACAGACGGACATGGCTAAGTCGATTTGGCTGTAGATGCTGATCAAGAATATATATACTTTATGGGGCTCATGGTCTAGTCAGTTTGCTTGGCTTGTGCAGCCTGCAGCGCAGTATCTTACCTCCCTTGGCGCTTTTCTTCAGACTACTAGTGAAGGCCAGCTGATAGTATGGGGTTTCGAAATGTATTAAAGATATCTAAACGAAACTCACACAGTACTTATGTGTTTGGTATCATTAATTGATTCCTGACATTTGCTTCGAATCGGACAACTATCTTAAAATTTTAAAAAGGTGATTTTGCATTATAACATTGTTTTTTGAGATATTGAAACGAAACTCACATAGTATGTAAAAAATATTGTACTATATACATATATAATTTTTATTTGAATCGGACTACTATACGTATATCACTTAATTTGCATAATTAAAAAAATTCACTTAATCTGTATTTCACGCTAACATTTTTGTTCTTTAAGGTAACTGAAGTAGCCCCACAAAGTACGTGTATGGGTGTCTTATCTATATACTGACCAACTTTATTTCGGGTCGGACAACTGTATGGCCGCCAATCACCAATCATTATAAATATGTTTTAAGTAAGCCGCCATATCATAGAAGTTAAAAAATGTTGTTTTTAAGATATTGAAATGAAACTCACACAATACTTGTAAGGTAGTACTATACATATACTGACCGATTTTGATTAAGAGTAAGACCAGAGTTTTGAGTAAGACCAGTGCTTTGAACACCTAGCACTTTAAGCGAGTTATTCGGGGTTGAGTAAAGAATATTAAAGCAGTGAACGCTTCAAATCTTTCTTGAATACTAACTTCATTAGGGGTAAAGAACGGATTTATATACAGTTTTCTCCTACATGCTAATGCTATAAAGTATGGTTATCTGTCTTAGAATAACAAGAAAGAAAATGTCAGTCGGGAATGCCGACGTGTAATACCCTCTGAGCTTCGTTACCAATTAGATGAGTTCAAATTGGAGTAGCTGCTGCAAGAACTTAACACGCACACATATTTGTATGTCTATCTCGCTCACACGTTTTTCGTTTTCGTTGCTTGTGTGCACAGCTCAGTGCAATGCACGTGACAATGCCTTGCTTGAAAGGAACGATTTTCGTTGTTTGAGAAACTTTTTTAATTATAGTCCGATTTTGTTGAATTTTTACAATCGTTTGATATTATTTGTCAGCAAGTTACTAAGTTACTACTTTTGAGCACGTTTCAACCAAAAGTCTTTGAATTTAAATTTAATAAATACTTAGCTCGTGAAAAAATACAAATTTATTAAAACATATTAAAGAGTACCACGTGTCTCTTTAAGCGGTGCACTACCAAGGAAATAAGGAAAAAAATACAAGTCGTTAAAAAACTTAAGAAAATCAGACCCAAAACGGAAAACTACACTGATTAATGACCGAGTCCTGCTACGGGAATTTAAAAAAAACGTATTACTGAATCCTCAAAAAGTAGCCAATCTGTTGAATTCGACAGCCAAAACATCAATAAGCGAGAGGACAGTCAGACGGCGCTTAAAAGAAGGAAAGTTCGGCAAATTTATAGCCGAGGACGTGCCTTTCATATCAAAGACTAACAAGCTATGGATCATATATTTGCATATTTAGTTAGCATAAGAGACAACCTTGAAATTGTTAGAATGATGAAGTGAACATATTGAATTTGCCTATATTGTATTCTAGTTCTCTTATACTTAAGCTAGCATGTAAGTCTTCGTATGTTTGTACGCAACTGCACAGCTGTTGTGCCAGTCAGTCAACATAAACTCTCGCTTAGAACGCACGCACTCCACCAAATACCTTTCCGCAATTGACTAAGTTCTAAATAAATTGAAATTATAATTGAAATTGCAATTCGTTATTTATATTTGATTTCTCGATTTTTCAGTTAGCCTTCGCATATGAGCATATAAACAAACCAAAGGAGATACCTCCAGAAATCCTTCAAAATTTAGTGGATTCTGTACCGCGACGCGTCGAAAAAGTCATTGAAGCTAAAGGGTTACACATTTTACTAAATATAAGCTAGTTAAATTAATTTTTTTAAACCTAAAATACGTTTATTAAGTATGACAAGGCTTGTCAAAATACTTATGACATCGTCTAAAATATTAAATGAATTATAATTTTGTTTAGTTTGTTAACCTTACACAACATGTGAAAATAAATAACAATTTTCCATTAAAGAATTTAAAAGTTATACTACAAAATATGCAATTTTTTCTTTGTCAAAATATTTGGGCCGCGTAGTGTACTTAGGTCATAAAGGGTCACAAACATAAGATATCTTAAGGACTATTAACATATGATATCGGTATGTCATTCTACCGACCTAAGACATCTGTTGATAAACAAGGGTCAGCAATGTGTATACGCTGATCTCTGGTTGTTTGCGGTGGTCTGGTTGTCAAATTCCAGAAACCTGCTGGAGATGCTCCTGCTAACATACTCCCGGCCGTTGATCAGTAGTTCAACAATTGATCTCAAAGGCGTTGTCAATGTTGTTTTTTAAAGCGGGGCCTCCGGATAATGTAGAGGCTGGCTGAGATTTCGAAACTGGTGGTTGAATTTCAGGTATTGGCATCTCCTCGTGTTGTCTGGTGATCGTCTGGTTGCTCCTTTTAGTTTTATATCTATTGATCAATTAAATTATGCACATCAGCATAACAAATCCAAATGAAATATGCGACTTTATTTCATTTCTAGAAGTTGAGGCAAGACAAATGCCAATTTCATTTTTGATGATGGAATCAGTTGTGATTGGAGCCTTGTTAGTTCATCATTCTGTTTGTCACCTTCTGACTAAACAACTTTTTGTGTTGTAGTGCTAGACTTAAAATTACCAAACCTTATGTAGTCGTTTTTAGTTGAACTGGTGGTCAGACTATGAGGGATAATGCTGATGACAGCGTTTCGAATGATGCAGTCATAGACTTCCGTTAAAAGTTCTGATCCTTGCAACGTTATATGCTCAGGCTGACAGATCCATTGTATTTTGGGTGGCATATATCCATTGGTTGTGATAAGCCATGTTTAACCATATAAACGTTTAATTTGTGTGGACACCTTGGCACAGCGGTGATGTGTTGTTGTTAAACGGCATGAATTTGCAGCTTTGATCCATTTGAAACACTGCTTGTTTGTTGTGACAAATGTAATCGTCAGTGTTGAAGTGCAAACATTTTGACCAGTCTTCTCTTAAAAGTTCCCCGAACTGATCTCGATAACTATTGACTCCAATCACCGCTTTGTCAATTTTAATTAAACTCATCTCAAGACTGCTCCTGACCGGAATTGGGGCTAGGTTGTATAGTTCCATTTTGTCCGTTCCAAATAGCAGCAGTGTAATCCGAAATATAACATGTTGTCCGATGACTGTTCCTTCGGCTTATACAGCTGGACGATATTGTTCTTATGAACCGGCAAGGCTTGTCCCTCACTTAAATGGTTCTGCATGAACTCCATTTGTTCCTCAAGTTGTCGTAGGATATTAACAACGGGCTTATGGTGTTATGGCGGATGTTCGCTAAAACATTAACTATTTCCGTCTGAACTCTCTGTATATTTACACCAATCACAATAAGTTGAGTTGTGAAAGAAAGATAATGACAGTTTTCTTTTGCCAAGATAACTAGTAATCCTCGTTTGATTTGACCTTCTGAATTGTTTGTGCCATTTCCATTGCGAAGGTAGAATCCAGAACTCTAAGCAGGCAATATTCCCAACGACATCTAAGGGTGCTTGACGTTTTCTGGTAGACTGTAAGAATGCGTTTTTCATTTTTAGTTCGTCTTCTATGTGTTTAAAATGCTGGTGCATAGTTTCACAGGCCACACTTGTTTCCTGTAACTATTGAAAAGGTTTTCATGTCTTCCCAGTATGGACCCAGATCGTAATATGCTATGATTTTCCATTCAGCTATAGCAAAGCGAGTTGTTCCTACTTTTTCCAAGTATATTTCAGGCTTTGTGCCAAATTGCGTTATGTTTATTGATTTTGCAAATGCTAGTGGTAGTAGCAAACACATAACCAATAATATAGTCACCAATGGTGGTAATCCAGATGTCTTTCGTTTTTTCGGGAGATTATCGTTGGAATTATATGAATCCCCTTTGGATGAAGATATTCGTTTTTTAGAGGTTCATTTATGATCGTGTCTGCTGGTTAAGACACTTCGTCAGTTAAAAGTGTGGAGGGTCTGAGTATTTCTCGCTGTATGACACCCCGTTGTGTTTTAATGTCTGCGCATTTTACTAAATTATCTGGTCCATGGTATACCTTGATCATTTTTCCCATAGACCATTCCATACTTGGTACGCTATCTTCCTTGACTAGTACCAGTGTTCCTTCCTTGACGTTGGGCAGAGGCATATGCCATTGGTGTCGCCTCTGTAGCCCGGCCAAATACTCCGTACACCATCTAGTCCAAAAATTGTGACGTAGTTTCGACTAGTGGTCCCACTGTTGACGGATTGTGGTAGTATTTGGTTCGCAGTGATTAATTAACTAGGGGTTTACCGATTAAAATGTCCCCTGGTGTAATTGCCTTTAGATCGTTGGGATCCGATGATTGTGGTGTTTACGGTCTCAAGTTCAAGATAGCTTCAACGTCCGTTATTACTGTATTCAATTCTTCATAAGGGAGCGATGCGGTTTCTACACTCTTCTTCAAATTGTTTTTTGCAGATTTAACTGCAGCTTCCCACAAGCCTCCAAAATGAGGAGCACGCGATGGAATAAAACTAAACTTAATTTTTAGTTTATTGCAATCTTAATATTTAGTTTAGTTTACAATATATTGTGTCAATTCTTCCTCGACGTGCCAGAAACCGTTTGAGTGCACGCATAAATGCAGCTGCTGTCAAATCATGGACAAATTGCAGATTAACTGCCTTCGAAGCAAGGTTTCTTTCCTCTAACCTTGTGATGAATCCAGAATGGTCCGCAGTAGTCGACTCCACTGTGTGAAAATGGCTTCGATGGTGTTACCCTTGCTGTTAGTAGAATTCCCATCATTTGTTGTAACCCGGATGAATTAAACCTTCGACACCGAACATTGAAGATCCAATAATGCTGTTGGTAAATGAAACTGAATTCCAATAGTGCTGTGTTTCATGTTTTATTCTGCCCAGTAGACATTGAACTATTTGCAACTACAACCTTTTGCTTCCTTTACAAATCTTCGGCTGGATTTTGGTTACCCGGCACATGTTTTCATTGCCTTGGCAGTGTCAATTCTTGAATTTTTGATATTTGATTTGCCACAAATGTATGGAAATTATATGATGAAGCATTTATCCAGGATAGCACTCTCGCACATAAACTGCTTCTCCATAGGCCTTTTCCGATACATCGACAAAGGTATGCATTTCCTTTTATACAGGAACCTGGCTATGGTACACGTGCCTCGGAATTTTTATTTCGTTGAGATGTTGAAGGTCATCCTGGTTGCCATTTCCTTTCTAGATGTAATGGCAGCTCATCATCCCAACTTATGGCTGCCTTGCCTTTTCATAGACCTTGCATAAATATTTTTGATCTTACTGTGATTGGAGCAAATAGTCCCAGTGGATCAAAAACTTGCACACTTTCTGATGCTACTAGATATTTTGTTAACTTTATAGTAATTTATTGGTGCCTTTCCGCAGAATTGGTCCGTTTTGGACATTTAAACTATGCCAAAAGTCTTTATGCTGCAATTTCCACACCATTCGAAGTCGAAGTTCGCACCTGGCAAACAGTCGTCCACATAATTATCCCTTTGTAGGGTTGCTAATCCGTGGATGTATTTAGTTTTGTTTAACTGTGCTAAACACTTCAAGCATTTTGTTGCCAGGTAAGGTTCTGATGTTGTTCCGTTAGTAACAGTTTTTAGGCGATAATACTTAATTGGTTTGCCTTGATGTTGTCTCCAAACAGTCATCTGATAAAATTGATCCTTGGGATTCATCCATTATTGCCGGTACATCTTTTCGATGTCTGCGGTAAATACATACCTGTGCGTTCGAAAGCGTAGCAAAATAGCTAATAAGTCGCTTTGGACTGTTGGACCTGTGTGCAGTATGTTGTTCAACGGTTTTCCTATTGACGTTTTAGCTAACGCATTAAATACTACTCGTAATTTAGTAGTTGTATTTCCTGGTTTTAATACGCAGTGGTGAGGAATGAAGTAGTGTGATCTAGAAATTTAATGTTTTCCTACCTCCTTCATATGAACAAGAGACTCGTACTATGCCACGAACTCCTTATAGCCTTTTTCTGTATCTAGCTCACGATTTAACCCTTTTTTTAAAGCCAGAAAGCACCGTGAAGCGATTTCTAAAGACTCTCCTATCTCTGAAGGGTTTTCAGAGAAAGGTAGTCTCACAATGAATATTTTATCTTCTGCTTTTTGAACGTTTTGAGCAAAGTGTTTCTCACATCTTTCTTGTTCAGGGGATTATAACGGTCTTGACAGTTAAACCTAATCAATCTGTCAAAGTCTATCAATGACCTTATCCAGCGTCTTCTCGGATGTTGCAACACCACATATTGATACGCTATAGGATGCCGCATTTAATTTTGCCGCTACGAACCAACCAAGCTCCGTGTCGTGCATCCTTGGCAGATTTGTGTCTAGATTCTTGACTCCTGGATTCATAAGCGAGTAATAATGTTCTGCGCCTAAAAGTATGTCGATTTTGCCTGGTTTGTCGAAGTTAGGATTAGCTAACCATATGTTTTTAGGCAATTCCCACCGTAATCCACTTAGGCTTCGGCCACGCATTGAGTGACTGAACGACGCTCTCTCGAGCGACGTTTATGATCGATCGCTTTGAGTGAGGTAGCCACGCACTGAGCGATACCGCTTGAGTTGATTAGTTGTAACAAGAAAGAAAATGTCAGTCGGGCATGCCGACCGTGTAATACCCTCTGAGCTTCGTTTCCAATTATATGAGTTTAAATTGAAGTAGCTACTGCAAAAACTTAACATGCACACAAATTTCTGTGTCTACCTCACTCGCACAGTGCAATGCACGTGGCTATGTCTTGCTTGAAAGTAACGATTTTCGTTGTATGACAAACTTTTTTAATTATAGTCCAATTGTGATGAAATTTTCACAATCTTTTTATATTATTGTCTGCAAGTATATGATAAGTTACAAAACTACACATTAAGAAATAAGTGAGCCAGCGGCTCGCAAAGTTACAAAGATATTGTGCTTATGGTGAGCGAAGGAGGAGTGGCATCTAAAAAATTTTGATGGCATTTTCCTTAAATTGCATCTAGTAACCTGCATGCCAAAATTGGAGTCCCTAAGTGTTATATCAACTGAGATATTTGCCAAAAACATGTATTTTTCCGTGGTGTGTCTGTTTTTTCGCTTATTGTGAGCGAATGGGGCGGGCATCAAAAAAGGAAACAAACTTGTATTGACTGACTAAATGTGTTATCGATACTGACCAACTTTGAACTTGTAGCTCTTACCATCTCGGAGATCTGTTTGTTCATACGGACAGACGAACAGACGGACATGGCTATATCGACTCGGCTGTTGATGCTGATCAAGAATATGTATACTTTATGAGGTCTGCCCCGCCTCCTTCTGCCTGTTACAATTCAAAACAAAAATTTGATTGATTATCCGTTCGGGTAAACGATCGTTATCTGTTCAGTAAAAACGATAGTTATCCGTTCAGAAAGACCGATGGGTCTCCGTACAGGAAAACCGATCGTTGTCCATTTAAGACGAATAATGGATTACTTTGTATAAGTTGTTATCCATCTACGATAGACAAAGGTTATTATTCGTGAAAAGTGTCGCCTTGACTAAGGACATGAGCGTTCCTAACGCTACACAAGGATGTGTATTCGTCAGAATGGCCGTCCAGGGGCGCAAGTGCTTTGGGTTGATAATCTAAGTTTATCGTTTTAGAGGTGAACAGTGCTGTGTAACACTGTTACAGGAGGTTAACAAAGCTATTAGTATGACATTATTTCGATAAGTATCGTCAGTGTGACTCTGTCTCTGGTGGTATGTCGATAACAAGAATAATCGCGTCAATTTTAGTCAAACCGAGCTTAAAGACAGACTGCGACTCTCTGCTCTTAGTTTTATGAAACTTTAAAAAGACTAAATTCTATCGAAGTGAGTGAAAACGCAAATAATAAACAATTATGTCAGACCACAAGAAAACAGTTGAACCGACATATTTATTTATAGATGAAATTATCAGCTACTAGAATTCTTCTCTACATTTCTATTACGTTATCCATTTTTTCATTTTTTCTTATTAGAGATTATGGCTGTTTGGGCTGTATGGGTGATAATTTGTGTATGCGCTGGCATCTTAGTGTATGTGTCGAATATGAAATTTAACAAGCTCAATTAATTTTATTAGATTTTAAGTCAATTATTGACAAAAAGAAAAGTTCTCCGAATTTTGCGTTCTTCATAAGTTTTCTTATATCGGGGCCATTGAGAACACCTGAAAATAATGATATGTTGAATTAGTTCTATTTGTGCGCTAAAAAAAAGACTTAAAATACCTTCTTTTACACATTTAAATAAAATTCTGTGCGAAGCTTCTATATTGATTTCCGCGGTACCTTGTGTCCCAATGACAAAAAAAAGCACTTTTTTGTGTATCCTGTGTATCCTGTCTGCAAACGAGTAAGCAAGGAGAAAACTTTTTAATTCGCACATATCTTTCAATGATGCTGCTGATACTGAACTGTGTCCTAAATTAATTTCATTGCTTCCTATATTTCCTTTGTGAGAGAGTAGATCTGTAGGCTCGGTGGCAAATGTCGGCGAAATATATCTCTCAGTTGGACTTGGACATCTTGGTATCAGAAAATTTTTTGAGTGAGATACTGGTAGCTATGCAGATTGAACATTTTTTGTAAACAGTGTTTTTTGGTAGATGTGGTACGTGCAAATGTGGTATTTAAAGGCCAATCTATCATGCCTGGACCATATTGAAAGAACGTTTTAATAATAAACGGGTTCTTTGCACAGCAATTTTGCAAAGGTTGTTAGAGGTCGCGGCGCCCATTTGGCCGATATTTTGTTCCATACATAATTGAGTAATACCAATATATCATAATAAAATAAAATTACAACAATCGGCCTTTGAAATTTAACCACACGGTCGGCATGCCCGACTTACATTTTCTTTCTTGTTTTATATTATATTTGTTCATAATTAATTATCTTTTAAAACTTACAATATTTCACTTAAATTCAAACCTAATCTTTTTTTTCTATAAACCGATATATATTGCGTTGTATAACGCTCTGCAATATTCCTGATATTTTTCTGTCAATACTTCCATAATCTTTTTCCTAAAACTTCAACAACTAAAAGTGATCCTCTAAACTTAGGGTTCAGCTTAGTCTGGGGCGTATCTTTATTTTTTACCAGAGCATAGTCAACGCCACAATATCGCTTAGCAGCCGCCTTGCGTTTACCAACACTTTTCTTATCATAAGACGCGTTCGACTCCATATTACGACAAGCACGAGTTCTGACACTGTCTAAATTTATCTGTGGCCGGTGAAACTAGGCCTAATATCTTGTGAGGAAAAAAAACCCGAAAACTTAGAATTTGTGAAATATACTCCCTATAAAACGTCTTGGAACCCCTATAAAGTATGATAAAGATATACGAACTTTGTAAATGCGTGAATTTTAACGATAATATGCTCTTTTAAATCACTTGCCCCACTGAATTTTCCATTTTTAAAGAGTATTTTGGTATCCAAGGTGCATGATTGACTCATGAATCTGATTTACCACTGACCACTTTAAAGCTCGCAGCACGACTGGCAAACATCGTGATCTACCGTTTCTCTGGATCTCTCGATGCAATACATCTTTTCTTAATTATATGTAATGGCCAAATCTTCCGGTAACTCGTTAGAATTAAGCTTGTTTACGACTTCATTAATCTCGGGGTCTATGCGCTGTTCTGCTAATAGCCAATCACTTGAAATCTCTGCCAGATTTACTCGCTTATCAAATTTTTTTCTATTCAGTTGCTAACTCTGATGAACTTTGATTTGTAGACCAGAAGTCGACATGGGCCATTCGTTTTTCTTCCCTACATTGGGTGTCAAGGTTGAACAATTGCATGTACAACTACTATTAGTGAACTCTAGGCGTAAGGTCCATTTTGGTAGTTGACGCTTTCTACGAGTTACAAACTGTACATACAACGAACTCTAGCCCAAGCAAATAGCGCCAGATGTGTTTAGCCGACGCAACTACAGACAAGGCTTCGAGTTCGTACGAATTTTACCTAGGTTTCGCTGAAGATGACGATTTTTTACAATACTTCATCATGTGAGGCCTATTTTCGATGCGATCCAAATCGCATCAACCCATCAATTCAACCCGATCGATTATTTGGGATCGAAGATTACTAGAACATGTTCATTCGCGAGATGGTTACAATTTCGTTTATAATTTTTTCTAGATCATCATTCCACTTAATATTACCCTCTTGTAAACTAAGAGAATAAAGGGGTTATATGATTTTTTAAAAATCCGGAAGAAGCTTGCGGAAATAAGACGCCAGACTGATAAACTGTCGCAATCAGTAACCGTCTCTGGTGTTGGCAAGAAGCTTGGGCAATTATTCTTGTTGGATTTTGACGAATTTCCCCGCTTTTACTTCGTACTCTAAATAGTGAACAACTTCTTTCAGAAAACTACATTTGTTAATATTTAAAACGAATCCCGCAATCATCATAACATCGAATGCTGTATTCAACCTTTTTAAACCTAATGCAATTGTTGGTGAGACGATCATAAAATCGTCCACATAGACAATTTCATAAGAATGTGAAATTTCACCTAAGGCTTTCATGACTACCCGTTGAAAGACAAAGGACACGTTTTCAGCCCGAATGGCATTCTTAGATACTCAAATTGACCGTCTAGTATTACAAATACGGTACTTTCTATTAAATCACCATGAATCAGAATCTGATGAAAACCACTGGTCATATCCAGGCAGATTAAATTGTTTTCGCGCCGAAGTTTGGTAATTTGATTACTATACACTTTGTATTCAACACATAAGCGATTTGAACTATCTTTCTTCCTTACAACTCATTCAACGTGCCGCGCGCTATCTGCTTTTCTTAAGGGCAGAGACTATAAGTTAACGGTGTACCGTCCTACCAGGATCAGCAAGTCGAATCTTCACATATCTTGTGATAACTAGTAAAGATGATATCTTTTGTAGAAACCCTATCTTTAGTAATTTTTTTTAATGTTTCTTTTCAGTTTTCTGTAACTCGGGGTCCATATCAGTAGGTCATGTGATTCATCGCTTTGTGATCAAAGGTTACCAGATTTGGTTTTAACAAATTTATACTCTTCTGGCATGACAATAACATTGAAACCTTGGATAAGAATATCTCTTTCTAAAACAACATCATTCTTTAAACACTCGTCCTGCACGAAATGAAATAATATTTCATTTGTAATGTGCTATATATGACGGCATTTCCGATACCAATTAATATAACGATATTATTGATTCTTTTCCCGGGTAGCCTACCGTTGACCTCTTTTATGAGTGAACACTCTGAACCTTAGTCAAAACAGTTCGGAAATACTTTGCTTTGTTTGCTACTGGCTCTGATATGAAACATTGATTCACTGTCTTTTGTTATGTCAGTTGCTGTTTACTTCCTCCTTGTGAACATTTATTTGAAAAATGTCCCGGCTGACCTCACTTAAAGCAGATGAGGTAGCTTTGTCCTCTCGATGTTGTAGTCTCATTCGTCATCTGCCGAATATTACTCCTGCATTTTGATGCTTTATGCCGCGGTTTTGCACAAAACTGACATAACGCCAGCGACACTCTTCTCTTTTTGGCCTCCGGTCCAGAATTATTATTCTCGTCAGAGGTGCGGAATTTTCGAAAAGTAAACGCGCTCAGCTCAGAATGTAGTTCGCTACTGGTATTCACTTTCAAGGCGACTCGCAGAAAACGGCTATCGATATTAGCCAATTGCGTAATCACTATTGAAACAGCTACCTCTTCAATGCTCTTCTTCACCCAAGCAGTTATTAGAGATGTCACTAAGTGGCTGAAAATAGCCGCATGGCACTCGTTGTTAGACGGGCGACTGTTTAACACGGCTGCCGGTGTCAGGGTACGAAATTTTCGTCAACCATTGTGAGGCATTTTTCACCATTGCGTGGCCCAGGGCCATGATGAGCCGGCTTTCCTCAAGTGGCTACTCTGTTAATATTATATCAGCAGTCGTGCGTCATTTTAAAGCGTCTGCTCCCGCTGCTTCAGGATTTTATTTTGGCAACACAATGCCATAATTTTTTCATCATCTCCAATAGGTCATGGTTTTGCAAGTCCATGTTATGGCACCACTGATCCACATAAATCGTAGGCAATTGAGCCAATCCCACTTCTGATATCGGCTCATCAGTTTTCTTAGGGTCTGACACACTTGTTTATATATCGAGCTTTTACTCACATCGATGGAATTTAGCCTTTTTGTTAAAAACCCGCCACACTAATAGTTTTGTTGAACATCCTTAGCGAATCCAAGCGAATCTGCGGGCATATTGCTATTTATATTTACATATGTAATACATGTACACCATCTGACGGCCCTGCACCTGTTACGTTCTTTGTCCCCCTTCGTTTTATGTCATTGAGAATTACTTAAGTCTTTATAAAATGATCTCAATGATACTTACACGATAAATTACACAAGAATCCGGTTATTACGACTCCGCTTATAGCGTCCATCGGTTTATTGCGAAAAGTCGATAACCATGCAAACTGTTATAAAAAATAAACTATTCTTCCTATCCCTTGAGTGTCCTTCGACGGTAATGATTCTCAGTAACGATTCTCGATTAACGTTGGTTGCACGCCTAAAACAATGATTAATCTGCTCTGTTTTTGAAGATTTTGCGCGAAACGGGCATAGTACAAAAAAGAACGTTTATTTTTAGAATACAAATGATTTCATACCCTTGCAGGAAACAGGTTATGTTTACATATACAATAGAAAAAAAATAACAATTGGAAAAGTTTGATTTTTATTTATTTTTTAGATCCGACTTATTTGGATTTGATGGGGTTCTGCTAAAGACTGAATTAAACCTATTTTATACAGTGACTTATAGCTATTGAAGGTCTGCGACGTCCACTGACTGTGAATACTCCATAATAACATGTCTCTTCATCCGTTTACACAAATAAACATCTTTTATGGTAACTCATGCGTCAGCTAAATAAAGGACGTCCTTGAAGCTCTTTAAGATGACTATTAAGATAGTGAGAATAATGTTGCTGTCTATAACGAGCCCGATCAATAACTTTGTTCAGAGGAGATACTGATTTGCATCGCCTTCGTTCATTTACATTTAATTTAAAGTAAACAAACCAATTAATTTCGCGTATTCTTATTTAAGTTTTTATTTGTTTTATTTCAGCTAGCGCACAGTATATTAGCTCTCCTAACCAGCCCATTGCTAGTTAGTATGATGGCAACTCGGACTATGCCGTCGCCACCGGGAACTGTACTCTAGATTCTTCCAAGGGGCCATGTCAAGGGAGGTTGATAATCTTCTTTTAGAAGAACCATGTCATCAGGTTGTAGATTCGGTTAAGCAGTGCGCAACTTTCCTCGCTCTTGCAGTAGGGACAAGTAGCTTGTACTCCAACTTTTCCAGAACGTCTGCTGTATTTTGCAAACGTGTTGCCAACGACTTAAGCATCCAACTTTTAGGTGTGTGACGTCTGGCTCATCTATGGTGACGTTAGCCGTGCCCCATAGAAAATGACCAGGCGTTAAAGCTTGCAAGTCATCGGGATTATCTGTAATGGGAAAAAGTGGCCGTGAATTTAGAATTCCAGAGATTTGGCAAACCAGTGTTCGTAGCTCATTGAAGGTAAGAATGCTGTTTCCGATTACGCGCCGGAAGTAATATATGGCTGCTTTGACAGCAGCTTCCCATAGACCTCGAAAATGAGGAGAACGGGGTGGAACGCAATTCCAGTTGATGCCGAGAGATAAACATTCTCCAGCAATCTTGTTTTGATGAATATCGCTCAAGAAGAGATGTCGTAGCTCAGCAAGCTCGTTCTTTGCTCCGACAAAGTTTGTGGCGTTGTCTGACCAGACTGAGTGAGGCTTGCCTCGAAGGCTGACGAATCGTTTAAGCGCCGCGACGAAGGCTGCAATACATCAAACAAACATGCTGATGTAACACTTTGCTGGAGTCCTGTTTCTGACATCAGTCCTGAAGTAAAATGGTCCACAAAAAGCCACGCCGGTGACGTAGAATGCAGAACTTTCTTTCACTCGTTCTGCGGGCAAGGGAGCCATGATGTGTTCCTTCAACGTTGGGCATTATCGAAAGCATCGCACACATTTGTTTATGACCGCAGCAACAGATTTTAGTCCTCCAATTGGCCAGTATCTTTGACGTAGGGCAGCAAGCAAGCTTTGCGGACCTGCATGGAGAAACTTGGAGTGATAAAAGGTTATCAGAGAGATCGTTACCGGATGGTGCTTTGGTAGCAAAAGCGGATGCTTTGCTTCATAATCCAAGTCCGATTTTTGAAGACGACCTCCTACTCTTATCAATCCCATTGGATCCAAAAAGGGAGTCAGAGAGCGAAGCTTACTCCTTGGCGGAAGCGATTTGTTGGAGAGCAGCGCTCGGTAGTTTTTTCCAAAGTGACTAGTTGCATATTCTTGATGAGAAGATAAGTTCCTTTCTTGACCTCCGCGATGGTGAGTTGACCCTTGTGTCGATTGGTCTCCTTGCGATAAATACTCAGAAATCTATCCACGTAAGCAAACACCCAAACGAGGTTTGAAATTAACAGTAGACAGATAGATCGCTTAGAACATGCCCTTTGTTCGTTGTTGAATCTGCGACACTCTGTTGGCAACAAAAAAGTTAAAATTTGATGGTGTTTCGCGAACTCAGGCAAGCACGACCGTTGAGTCCGACCAGCAGTAATAAGTGCATTCGAAATGCACTGTTTGAGTTATATTTTCGATCAACTCTGACAATAGTAGTGCTGCGCTTAGCTCTAACTTGGGTTAGTGAGCGTTTTAAGAGGCGCGACTCTGGACCTCGAGCACAACAGCTTTGTGGTGACTTCTCCATTGAAGTCAGAGCGGATGTAGACGCATGCGCCATATGCTACCATACTTGCGTCACAGAAATAAATTTCCCACTTGGCGGCTGGTATCAGGACATGCCGCTGGAATCTGAGGCTGGATACAAATGAGATTTGGGAGGCAAGCTTAAGCCAAGAGGAGTGGAGCGATTGTGGCAAGCTCTCATCCCAATCTAGCTTCGCATTCCACAATGCTTGTAGGAATATTTTCATTTTCGTGATGACAGGCGCAATCAGACCTAGAGGATCATAGAACTTGGCGATACCTTATAAAATACTCCTTTTGGTTCCTCGGACATCTAGCGAAATGTTGGCAAAATTAAATAATAAATCGTCTGAGCTTGTATCCCAAGCTAAGCCCAGAGCTTTAGTGATATCAGAGCCGTCGTGGCACTTCATGAGCTTCCTTTATCCGATTCCGATTCCTCATAGAGAGCTTCAGGTTCGTTCGAACACCATTTGCGAATCGGAAATCCTCCCGTAAGAAGCATGGCTTTGACTTGACGACGTATTTGGGAAACTTTATCAATGGAGTCACCTCCTGAAATTAAGTCATCTACATAAATATCCCTGCGAAAGATTTTTTCAGCTAGCGGAAAGTTGTCTTCTTCATCGCTAGCAAGCTGATGCATGGCGCGGATAGCCAAACACGCAGCAGGTTTTGTTCCATACGTTACTGTATTTAGCTTATATACTATGATTTCATCCTTAGGCTTGTCTCTCCACAATATGCATTGCAAGTAGTCATCCGGATGGGTGACTCGAACGCATCTGTACATCTTGCAAATATCACCGCATAACGCGATCTTGAAAAAGCGAAAGCGAATTAAAGTGTTGAATATCTTCGACTGTACTGATGGTCCAGCAAATAGCATATCGTTTAAAGATGCTCCAAAAGTTGTTTTGGCGGAGCCATCAAAAACAACTCGCAATTTTGTAGTTGTGCTGTTGGGCTTCTGAACGCAGTGATGAGGCAAGAAATATTGATGCAGGTCTGGCTGCCTTGTGGCTAGTGACATGTGTCCTAGATCGATGTATTCTTTAAGGAATGCTGAGTAATGATCTCTTAAAAGTGGATTTTGTTCCAATTTACGCTCCAACGATTTGAACCGTTTCAAGGCGCTGTTGTATGAATCGCCCAGAGCCTCAAAATTGTCCTTTGCTGAAAGACGCACCGAATATTGACCGTTTTGAAGACGCTTGAGTTATGTAGCCGAAGTTCTTTTTGTCTCTCTCTTCGCACACATTTAACAGAGAGATTACAAGCTCGATCTAGGCATAAAAGCTCAAAAGCTCTCTCGACTACTCGAAAGCTTTTGAGCTCACTAGTAAGTAAGACATGAACAAGACAAGAACACAAAGTGAAATAAATACTTTTATATAAACTAAAATAGCAAAGAACATCATTTATATTTAATTAAATGTTAACATCAATATTAACAAAACTCGTGCATCCTTTCTTAAACAGCTGCTCGCACCGAGCGCTCTCATCCGAGTTAGCAAGCGTTGTTTCATTGCCGCAATCAATTTCCCAAAAGCTTTTTACTATTTCCGATAATGGTTCATCTTCAGCGAGAGGCTTGGAAACTGAGCGAAGCGCGGCTAGCGACGAGTGCTTATTTGATTGATGTGAACAACTGCAATTGGTTGGCGAGGCGCGTGGTTATAAAGTTCAGTTGTGATGCAGAATCCAATAAGACACGACAGGGAATAAAAACTCCTGATCAATTCATTGCATAACCAATAGCAGTTAGCAGCAGTGCAGATGAACTTGTGGGATGTGCGACAGCTAAGCTCTGCGTAAGCGTGGTGTTTGTGCCAGCGCTGCTTGCGTCCATATGCAGCAATGAGTGGTGTTTGAATTGACAATGCTTGCAGTGACCTAATCTGCATTGTTGTTAAGCCGTGGCCTTTTTTAAGACAGTTTAGGCAGATAGCATGCGCTTTGATTCCTTATGACGCAAGTGCGGCGTCAAATTAAGAAACTATGAGCATTGCGAAAGAAAGTGCTCCTTGGACTGGCAAAAATGACACGTGGGAAGGCCTTGCTGAGAAGATGCGAGAAGAGAACTTCGGGACGACTTAGTTGACTGCTTGCTTATTTGTTGATTGGTATTTTTAATTGCAGCACATTCCACGTTTTCCAACATGCGCCATCGTTTCTCTAAGAAATTTTTCATGTCGACCCGTTTGGGGAGTTTTTCTGTTGATAAGACTCTTCCCACTTTTCCTGCGTTGTCTGATCCAGCTAACGTACGATTATGTTGATCAGCAGTCCATCCGCAAGCTCTGTTGTAATTCTAATGCTTTATCATAGTTAGCGTTAGAAGGTTCCAGCGATTTAATAGTGCCCAGTGCAGCACCTTCCAAACAGGCACGCAGGTGTTGAAACCTTTCAAGCTTACTGAGATCTTCATCGTTTCCAACCACAGTGGTGAATAGAAATCCGGCCAATCCTCATAGCAGCCACTGAACTTGGGCAGCTGAGATGCGCTGAAGTGATGATCAGTCACAGCTGTGGAATTTGCACAGCTGGTGCGAAGCTTCCCTAATGCGTCCAACTTTCGGAAAAGCTTTGATTTGGCTTGCCAGTACAGTGAAGCGAAAGTCGATCTAGCAAATCCAGCTTTTCCAGGTTGGACTGGGAGTTTTCGAAATCCGGCTTCATACCTTCGACAGTTTCCAGGCAGACGAGAAGGTCAGTTGCCTTTGCCCTGTGAAAATCAAGATCACTTGGTAGCAAAGGAACTCGTACACCATTATGCACTTCAAACACTGTGTTGTTCATGTTATTGTAGAGGTCAAAGTCTGATACATTTGCGCTAAAATGTCATGAACTTGCGCCAAAACAATAAACTGCACTTATGCACAGTAAGAGTTCGATTTACGACAAAACGAGGCGCGGCGGCTTTGCGCTACCGAAATTGTGCATTGCACCGATTTATGCAGAATCATCTTGGATATTATATATGTTTCGACTAAACAATATCGCGATATGAGATTATTACTCCGATTTGCAATAATCTGCACTAGCAAAGGCGTCACTCAGAGATACTGTTTTGCATCCCCTTCGTTCATTTACATTTAATTTAAAGTAAATAAACCAATTAATTTCGCGTGTTCTAGTTTTAATATTTTAGTTTTTATTCGCTTTATTTCAACTAGCGCACAGCTTTAACAACATATTATAGGTGAGTATAATGATTCGAATAGAATATCGATGAATCGATACGATAATCGTATTATAAGCTGATGACCAAATAACATCGATTAGATTTAAGATTTGAGTGTTGATTTTTCACCCAAAGATACACAGCAAAGTTGGGTCTTTCCTTATTTTAAGTTGCAAAGATCAAAATAAGAGGATCTGATTAGGCTGCCAACATGTTAAAAGATTATTATTTTGTCAAATCTTTGAAATTTTTGAAGTATTTGTGTATCTCAACCCTTTATAGTATCCGTTTCAAAGTTTATCACATATAGAACAACAACCAGCCATTATATGCAGGCTTCTAACGGAATATCCAACTCATTAAGAACAGGCATAACAAAATCATTTACATTTGAGAGACATGAAAAAATTCAACTAACTTTGAAATTTGCAATAACATAATTGGACTTTTACAATAAGATTTTCAAGAACTACAGTGCTGTCTGAGTATAGTAAACCTTTTTTTGAAATTTTTATAAAGATTCAAATTTGTGTGCTCAAAAATTTGTTTTCCCTGCTTAAGCAGCAAAAAACGTTTTTTTTTTTTTTGTAAATCATTACCAAAATTTTTAAGAAAACACACTAATTTGGATGTTCACTATTTAGGGGTGTTCACTATATAGGGGGGCCACTATTAGAGCATGGGCATGGGCCGAAATTTTGAGCCCAACCCGACCCAGCCCATGCACATTGGGATGAAATGCCTTTATTTTGGCCACAACCGTAATTTTAAAGCTAGAAAGTTGAAACTTGGAAACTTTGCTGCTTATATTATTTGTGAATTTCGAATTTTTTTTTTACACTGCAACCTTGCCTTCCTTGCCGCCCACATAATAGAACTGCAGTATATTTAAAATTAATATTAATGTTGTTATATTTTTTTCTTCATTTTTTTATCCACAACGAAAACTTAAAAATAAGTACATAAACTTGTATTAATATAAACGTTATTCTTCTAAATCAAAATCAAAATATGGTATACTTATAATCTCGTCTTCAACACTATATACACACTTCAATAAGTAGAAGTGTTAAATTTTCCTTTGCAAGTTCGGAAGCAAATCTTCCTTTATGCCGTAAGCTTCCTTTATCAAAAGACAAACGAGGTCGTCCACCAAGATTGCGATTACAATCATCTTTTGAATAAAATATTAGCTCCGATGCAAGCCAGCTAGCATTTTCCATTTTAAGGTATTTTAATTGGTCAAACTGTTTAAAAATACGAGAACGCCAAAATTAAGAAACTTTTCTAATCAGCAAGCTTGCACGCACCACGTGGCAAGAATAGCTGACTTTAAAGGGCTGGTGGTCTACAAAAAATCAAATCAATTCGAGTATAGTAGCTCTACATTTTCAATCGAGTATCGTTCAAGTAACAAGTGAGCGTCATAGTATGATTTTAATGTGAGCGTAAATTTTGTTCACAAAAAATCGAGTAGCACAAAAATCACAGACACTCGAGCGGAGTGTGAGCGAAAATTTCGTTCACCAAAAACTCGAGTATCAAAGAAATCAGTGAGGGATGAATGAAAACTGAGCGTTGGTATTCAACGCTCACAAGCGAGTATCACAAAAATTCACCAAACGAGTAGCAAATGACGATTTTATGAGAATCGCATAGACTGAGTCGCGACGCACAAGCAAAGACCTTTTTGGTTTGTGTGCACTCTTCTTGTAGTGTGCGAGAGCGAGAAAGCTGTATTTACCGTATTCCTTAATTTTATTGCATGCGTTGGTAGAAATATACATACATATGTACATTCGACTTCCGTGCATGTGCAAAAGTATATGTATGTATGTATGTATACACATATGTGGCAGGCAAACATTTAACTCACCATAATCTTACCCTCACAGACTATGTAGCGCGACGCTCACAGAGCGGGCGTTGAACGCTCACAGAGCCGGCGTCGCGGCGTCGCGAACGCTCAAATTTCATCGACAGAGCGAGTATCGCGGGGTCCATGTACGATCACGTACGAGTAGCACACGCTTTGTGTGAACGCTCACGCACCGAATAGCACACACATTTTGAACGCTCACTCATCGAGTAGCACTCGCTATTTTAACGCTCACTCATCGAGTAGCACCCCCTTTTTTAACGCTCACTCATCGAGTAGCAACCGTTCTGTGAGCGTGTCGTACGCTCAGCTCACAGAAAAATCAAATCACAATCGAGTGTTTGCAACTTACGCTCAGAGTAAGGTGCGAGTGTTGCCTTTTTTAATCACGAGTAGTGAGTGAAGAACAAACTAAATCATGAATAATCAGTTGAATGAGAGATGATTTTTTTTCGCTCAGGAAATGTGAATAATTCACAACGGGTATACATCAATATTCGAATCAGATTGAAAATTCATTACTCGTTGCAGTTCTCTGATGCACACATATTTGTATGTCTATCTCACTTACATGCTCTCGTTTTCGTTGCTTGTGTGCAGACCTCAGTGCAATGCACGTGGCTATGCCTATACCTATGCTTGAAAGTATCGATTTTCGTATGCCAAACTTTTTCAATTATAGTCAGACTTTAATGAAATTTTTACAATCTTTTTATATTATTTCTGTGCAAGTATATGCTAAGTTACCAAACTATACGTTAAGAGATAAGTGACCCAGCGGCATGCAAAGTTACAAAGAAGATGTGCTTTTGGTGGGCGAAGGAGGCGTGGCATTCAAAAAATTTTGATGGCATTGTCTTTATATTGCATCTAGCAACTTGCATGCCCTGGGTGTTATATCAACTGAGATATTTGCCAAATAACATGTATTTTTTCCGAGGTATGTATGGTTTTTCGCTTATTATGGGCTAATGGGGCGTGGCATCAAAAAAAGAAAACAAACTTGTATTGACTGACTAAATATGTGGTCGATACTGACTAAAACGGATATTGTAGCTCTTACCATCTCTGGGATCTGTTTGTTCATACGGACAGACGGACAGATGATCAGACGGACATGGCTATATCGACTCGGCTGTTGATGCTGATCAAGAATATATATACTTTGTAGGGTCTGCCAAGCCTTCTTCTGCCTGTTACTTACTTCTGACAACCCCAATACACCCCTCAGAGGGTATAAAAAGGAAATTAGTGATGACAATTGTAACAGATCATGATGACAATTGTAACAGATGGTGATAATAATTGTTAATGAAATAATCGATAACAAACTTTATCGATAGTGTGCACGAAGTTTAGACAAGAAAATATTTAAATATTTCACAATTGCGTTCTCTGTTACGAATCGGCTTGTCTTTCCGGGGGCAACCCTGACTAGCTCATTCACCTCAGGGCTGGGTTGTTAACCAATGCCCAACGACCATACAATCCACAATCTGCCAAAAACTCACCCTCCAACACTATTACAAAACACGACACAAACATCGGCTCAACACTACACTATCGACCACAATCATCGGCGGTATCGATGTTTCCGCATCGTACCCACCCTACCTGTGGCGGCAACATTCAAAATATTTCCATTGCGCCACCCAAACATTCCGTTTATGGCACTGCTACTCCATGGCAATAATTATATTCTATATTTCTATTATTTAACATTATTTAATGAAATTATTTTCAACATTTTCTTTTAAATTTTATGAATGTTATGTTATTGTTAAATTTATCTTTATCCGTTTACCTGCCTAAGAGCTCTTGAGGGGGTGGTATTAGCGCCGAAAAGTTTTGCCAAAAATTAAGCAAAAGTCAGAACGAAATATTAATATAATAACGGAAAAGGAAAATAAACAACAAAAAAACATAATAAAAAAAAATAAAGCAAATATATAAAAATTTCATAAATAAATAGTAATTAAATTATAAACAAAAAAGAAAACGAAAGAATTATGTTTAAACAACAAGTAATAAATTAAAGAAACATGAGTTTACAAATAAACATCACAAAACAAAACTCCACGAAAACCAATTGGCGGCAATACGGCTCACTTGTTGTTGTCGTAGGGTCGTTTAAGTGTTGGTGTTGTTGTTGTTTTTGGTGTTGCTTGATGTCGTACTTGTTTTATTGTGCTGTGCACTTAATGAATGGGTTTTTGTTGTTTTGTTCAACGCTCTTGTTTTTGTTGTCGGGTACACTATGTTTTTTTTTTAATTCTTTAATTGACTCAGTAATATACATAGTATACATAGATAATATAAATATGCAGAAACATTTAACATAAATACAAGGAAAGAAAGAGGGAAAAAAAAGTAAAAGTTAGTCCAATCCCTGCGGTACGGCCGCAAAGCAATGCTTCGCAGAGACAAGGGCTTTACTTAAACTCCTTTTCTTCTCTGGCATTCGCACCTACGCAGCTCTTGGATAACAGCTGCTGCAAATTTGTTAAAAGCCGCCCAAATCTCTGAGGCTGAGATCATTGCCTCAACAAGAGTATCGGTGGTGAGTTCACGACCAGCGGCTTGCCATAGTTCAGCTTGATGCTGTGAAAAACGCCCAAAGACGAATATGGCATGCACAGCGTTCTCCGCAATTCCGCACGATCTGCAAAGCGGTGAGGGATCATGTCCAAACTTATAGAGGTATTGAGCGAAGCATCCGTGTCCGCTGAGCATCTGCGTGATTAAGGTCTAAGGTCTGGTATGAGGCAGTGAGTCCAGCGCTCGTTTATGGAAATGTCCCATCTCTTTTTGCCATTCAGTAAGATTGTCAGCCTCTACCAGCTTTCGCGCTTCTTTATTGTTAGCGCCCAACTGAGAAGCCTCTGTAACTCTTTTTTCGCCTGTCACAATAAGGTCGATTGGCACCATTCCTGCGATGATTAGTGCTGCATCGTCAGATATTGTGCGAAAGCCCGAGCACACCCGTAAAGCGCAGATCCGATGGGTGGATTTAATACCTCTATCGTAGCTGCTCACTCGAATGCCGTCGGCCCAGATTGCTGCTGCATGCGTAATAATGGAGCGTACCACGCTAGTAAGAAGCAGTCTTCGTTCCTGGTTGTGACCTCGTGAGCTTGACATTATGCGGAATAAAGCTCGGCTGGAGTTAGCAGCTCTCTCCTGCACGTATGCTAGGTGTTCCCGAAATGACAGTCTGGTGTCGATCATTACACCTAGGTAACGGATGGCACGTTTCGACTCTATCGTTTGAGCACCAACCTGGATACGCGCCGTCTCTACTACTTTTCGTGTGCTCACCAAAACAGCCTCAGTCTTTTGAGAGGCTAATTCCAGACCCATAGAATCAAGCCAGCTTGCAATGCGACGAATGGCCGCACTACATGTTAATTCCACGCCAGACAACTGACGATTTTCTACAGAAGCGGGCCCAACACCGATCCTTGGGGGACGCCCGCTGACACGAAGTGGGAGCTGCCGAGTTGCACTCTCCTCTCGAAGTAGTTACGGATTATTGTCCGTAGGTAGCCAGGTATAGCCAGTTGGTCCAGTGCCTGGAGAATGCATTCCCATTTTGTGGAGTTGAATGCATTCTTGATGTCGAGTGTAACAATCAGGCAGTACTCTTTTTTGCCGCCTTTCTAATGAGTGCCCTCTGATGCTCTCGATGATATCTGAACTACTCCGCCAATTGCACCAACCGTGGACAATCCCTTTCTAAGCCCGAATTGGTTTGGGGACAGATTACCAGCTTCGATTATGGCTCTCTCCAGCCTTGTGTAGATGACACGCTCAAGAACTTTGCCCATTGCATCTATGAGGCATATAGACCGATATGATTCGGACTGAGTGTGAGAAGCTGTGTTTTCCACTGTGTCGGGAAGCAAATTTCACGAAGGCATTGCGTGTAAAATGATGCAAACTTTTGTGGCTGACATGACATGGCCAATTTTACGGCGCAATCGGGGATTCCATCCGGGCCTGGTGATGACATGGGTCGTATTTTTCTAGCTTAGTGGAGAATCTCTTCCACGACAGATGTTACAGACGGTTGTAAATGGAGCGCTGCTTGCACTAGCGGGAAACAGTGCCTCAACAATTGATTAAGCGGAACGGGCTCCGTTGGTGGATCGGTTTTGCTAAGATGTAGGCGCTTTACGATCATTTTGTATGCCTTCCCCCATGGGTCGTGGTCAGCAGCGTCACAAAGCTGAAGAAAACACTCGCGCGTGCTTATTCGGATTAGTTTTTTAAGCGTGATCACTTGCCGTATAATGGTTACCAAGGCGCCAGCTAGCCTGCAAGACAAGATTACTGGATACGAAAGTTAGATCGATGACCGAGCCTGCGATTTCACGGTTAAATGGTTTAGGTCCTGGTTTAGGAGCACAACATCCAATGTCGCAAAAGCCTCCAGAACAATGCGACCCTTATTAGTGGCATCGGTGCTACTGCTTTTGTTGATGTCGCTTTCCCAATCCTGTGCCCACGCATTAAAGACCCCCTCCATTACATTTGGCCGGCGATCTCATCAATAGCTTCGGCGAAGCCATGGCGTCTCAGAATTGGTGAAAGGTAACAACTGAATATCCAAAAGTGGCCCAGTTTGGCACGAACAAAATGTCTGTGGACCATGTAGGAAGTTAATCTGGTTAGTGGTCTACTACACGACCAGATCGATGCATTCCCTGTCAGACTCTGCGTCCAGCAGCCGTCCTTCGGAACTTTATATGACTCGCTGATGATGGCAATATCCGAGTTCATCTCTCGTACAGTCCACATAACTGCCTTATTTTGCAGCAATATGCCCATGATCAGGATCGCTCGCTGCGTTCCTCCGAAGAAAGAGTGTAGGCTCTTTATCGCGCTCCTATCCATTTCCACACCTAGTTGTTCTCTGCATGCCTAAAGGATATCCTCTGCTGTTGCCATTTCGTCTAAATCCAGCACCTCTAAACGAGACCGTTGTGTCAGTGCCCGTACATCCGCCTTGTCTACCAGGACAGCACCGACGCTATCTCTCAGTTGCTGGGTGGTCTCTTGAGTCTATGCATTTAATTCTAGCAGGAGTGCGCCGTTTGCTGTGCGTTTCAGTCTGTGGACATTTTCCCTTACACTCTTCAGTTTATCACTTGGGTTACGGGTGACCAAATTCAAAACTTCAAAGTATGTCATCTGTCCTTTTGGTTCGATTATAATCGCGTCAGGCCTCTGTCTCGAGTGCCGCGCATTTGGTCTTTCCTAACTTCAGTCCAGCCATTTGTGTGCAGTTCTGTGTTGCAAGCCGTGGACTGTGAGAGGCCTGCTGGATGTGCTATGACGCTTCTCATACCTTTCTTACTGGGTTGCTGGCCAGGAACCGGGTACACTATATAGTTGTATGTGTTTGCCGATTATTTAAGCGTTTTATTTGGATATTTGTGAGTGTGGGGACGGCTTTTACTTTTATGTTTTTTTTTTATATTTTCCGCGAACTTTTTCTTTTCCCCCAGCACACAACCCTGACTCGATTCCTCCACGCGTTCTTCTCTTCTCCTTTTTACTATTCTCATTTATCCACCTGGCCACTCTAATCCAGACTTAGCAACGCGGGCGATATTCGATATATTATTTAAAAAGTTTATCGATATATCAATATTGAACGCTCTGGGATGCAACATCTCATATTTAAATAAATTAATTTTCGGGTTTTTCGGGTTAAGCAACGTAGCCCATACCCTCCCGCACCCAACCCGAAATTTGATTTTCCAGCCCATACCCACCCGTGGGCAACCACGGGTACCCAACAGAAGCCCAGCTCATGGCCAACTCTAGTCACTATACCCAGACAGCACTGTATATTAAAAAATACTGTTCGATTGGAAAAAAAAACAGTGCTTCCACTTATTAAGCCACACCCCATATGACAGCCTTATGTGTCTCATTCGTGAATTCACTCGTTTTATGGCTCAGATTTCCAGTGGCGCAATTTGGGCACATTGGGACTTTATACACTTGAGAGAAAAATACTCAATCTATCGTTTGAAGGTAGTCTGAATCTGATTTTTTTTGACTATTGTGAGTTATACTATTTCATGAAAGTTAGAAAATTAGTCGAAATTTAGTATATTTTTGGAGCATTACTTGTGTACAGCGTATTCAGTTGGTAATAAAAAATTATGCTGCGTATTACTAAAAATTAACATTATTTTCAAATGAAATCGATAGATTCATGATCCATGGTTCCATTCGCCAAATATTCAATGCGAAAGTAGCAAATATTCGTTAAAATTCTCATTTTTCATCAATTACTAAAAGAATTGTTTACTTTGAGGGGGCCGATTTCAGTCGGCAGTCCGCGCTAGTGACGAAAGAAAAAGCCAAAAACACAAGCGCAGTGTAGTGTGTTAGCGTTCGGCACTACTACAGTGGCGAGCAAAAGTGAGTGAATGTTTACAACTTTGACTTTGGCCGCCCAGCAAACGCGAACCATGCAAGCAATTTCCAAAAATGTTTTTGTTTTATATTTATTATTTCATTTATAACAAATAAGAATAAAGAAACAAAGTATATTAGGTAAAAACAAAGAGTATGAGAAAAAAATCGAAAATAATCCACATTAATTCATTTTTGCACGTTTCGAAAAAATAATATTTTCAAAGAAATTTTAATATTTTGTCCATAAACCTTTACATGAAATAACTTGATTAATACGGTTTGGCATGCTCTCTACCAAGTTATTTATAATTTCTTTCGGAACTCTATTCCATTCCGTATTAACCCGCTCCCAGAGGTCACCCATGTTTGTTGGGGCGGCGTGGTACTGCGCGAGCCGTCTCTTCACAATTGACCAGAGATTCTCAATTGGATTGAGGTCGGGACTTTGTGCTGGCCACTCCATCAACTGAAAATGTTGTTTCCCAATCCATTCCTTTACAATTTTTGCTGTGTGCTTGGGATTCCCGTCTTGTTGGAAAACAATTTCCTCCTCGGGATAAGCACATACGTTCACAAAATTGGGTGATGGGTAGCAGAAATGAGAAAAAAGAAGTTGCTGACACCAAAGAGTGCTTCCTTGGCGGTTAACAAAAATGTTAGTGAATGGACTGCTAGACGAGCGCTTGACGACATAGGATACACCTCATCGGTCAAAAAGTTCAAACCTGCATTGTCCGATAAAAACGTAAAAGCGCGTTTAAAATTTGCAAGGGAACACAAAAATTGGACCGTTGATGATTGGAAACGCGTTATCTGGTCGGATGAGTCCAAATTCAACCGCTTCCAGTCGGATGGAAAGCAGTACTGCTGGCGTAGACCTGGTGAACGTCTTCAAAAACACCTTGTGAAGCAAACCGTCAAACACGGCGGTGGAAATATAATGGTTTGGGGTTGCTTTACATGGTGGAATATTGGTCCTCTCCACTTAGTAGAAGGCATCATCCGAAAAGAGGACTATTTGGAAATTTTACAAACCCATCTTCCCAATTTTGTGAACGTATGTGCTTATCCCGAGGAGGAAATTGTTTTCCAACAAGACGGGAATCCCAAGCACACAGCAAAAATTGTAAAGGAATGGATTGGGAAACAACATTTTCAGTTGATGGAGTGGCCAGCACAAAGTCCCGACCTCAATCCAATTGAGAATCTCTGGTCAATTGTGAAGAGACGGCTCGCGCAGTACCACGCCGCCCCAACAAACATGGGTGACCTCTGGGAGCGGGTTAATACGGAATGGAATAGAGTTCCGAAAGAAATTATAAATAACTTGGTAGAGAGCATGCCAAACCGTATTAATCAAGTTATTTCATGTAAAGGTTTATGGACAAAATATTAAAATTTCTTTGAAAATATTATTTTTTCGAAACGTGCAAAAATGAATTAATGTGGATTATTTTCGATTTTTTTCTCATACTCTTTGTTTTTACCTAATATACTTTGTTTCTTTATTCTTATTTGTTATAAATGAAATAATAAATATAAAACAAAAACATTTTTGGAAATTGCTTGCATGGTTCGCGTTTGCTGGGCGGCCAAAGTCAAAGTTGTAAACATTCACTCACTTTTGCTCGCCACTGTATATGTATGTATATTTTCGAAAATATCATCGTAGTGATATACTGATATCTAGATATGTATTTTCTTTGAAAGGTATTTTAAATAGTATCAGATTTGCTTACTCAGATTTCAAATCAGTTAAATAGTTACGCCGATCTAGTTAAATACGCTTCGATTGAAACTTTATTTGTCTAGATCGGATCCAGAGAAAAAAAAAATTGAAAATCGAATTTGTTTGTTTGCGACCCGGACTGAATATAGAGCTTAACAACTTTATAGAATGTGTGAAGCTTTAAAAACTTAGAAACGTTTCTTCAGCCACCTTTTTGAAAAACCACTAGTTTAACGAAAAATCTGTATAATATTCAAATTTCAATATGTCATTGTTACCAAACCACTTAACATACATATACATATATAACATACTAGCAATATACCCACAGCTTCGCTTGCGTTAGAGATTGTGAAAGTTAAGAATGATTAAAACAAGAAAGAAATTGTCAGTCGGACATGCCGACCGTGAAATACCCTCTGAGCTTCGTTTCCAATTACATACATGAGTTTAAATTGGAGTAGCTGCTGCAAGAACTTAACATGCACACATATTTGTATGTCTATCTCGCTCACACGGTTTTCGTTTTCGTTGCTTGTGTGCACAGCTCAGTGCAATGCACGTGGTTATGCTTTGCTTGAAAGTAACGATTTTCGTTGTATGACAAACTTTTTTATTTATAGTCCGATTTTTATGAAATTTTCACAAGCGTTTGATATTATTTGTCTTCAAATATATTCTAAGTTACAAAACGTTATGTTAAAAAATAAGTGTCATGTCACGGCATGCAAAGTTACGACGCAATTGTGCTTTTGGTGGGCGAAGGGGGCGTGGCATCCAAACAATTTTGATGGCACATGCCAAAATTGGTGTCCCTAGGTATAATAGTTACCGAGATATTCGCAAAAAACATGTATTTTTTCCGAGGTATGTCTGGTTTTTCGGTCATTGTGGGCGAAGGGGGCGTGGCATCGAAAAAAAAAAAGATTCTTGTATTGACTGACTAAATATGTGGTCGATACTGACCAAAACGGATAATGTAGCTCTTACCATCTCTGAGATCTGCTTGTTCATACGGACAGACGGACATGGCTATATCGACTCGGCTGTTGATGCTAATCAAGAATATATATACTTTATGGGGTCTGCCACGCCTCCTTCTGCCTGTTACATACTTCTGACAAACCCATTATACGATTTCATCAAAATCTGACTATAATTAAAAAAGTTTCCCAAACAATGAAAATCGAAAATCAAAAATTGTTTGAATGCAAAAAGTTTCTCCAAAAGAATCTATTAGTGATAAAAAAAAAATTTTCAAAAATCTCTTCGCAAGTATTTTTTATGATTTTTTGAAATGTGCCAAAAGTGACTATTTTGATGAAAAGTTTTTAAAAATGGGTTAAATATCAATTTTCAAAAAATTACAATTACAATTAACATTTATCAAATAAGTTGAAATCAATTCAATTCAATAATCAACCCCATTTAAGTTGAACCTAAATTAGTTGTTCTGTTTCGTAAACACGTAATTGATGATTTTTGTTGCATATAATTTAAAGACCTTTCCCACCTCATCAAATATTAACTTAGTTTTGAAAGCATTAAAAAAGTGTTTTGTATGAATTCCCTCTTAAAGTACTATATTTTTCTAGCATAGTGAAACAAAATAAATCAACTGTCAAAATTAATTAATGGAGTTAATTAGTTTACTTCGGGTAAGTATACATAAAGATACATATGTAAGCATACAATGTTGAGTGGTCTATCAGTTCTTGCGATTGCCGCGACGCCGCATGGAAGCTGTGCACTTTGGACAATACCACTTCCCCTTGGGGGGTTGTGTAATTCCCACGCATTGGTAATGAAACCATTCATACGGGCATGCGTCATTGTCACAGGCAACCATGTCGCCATAGGACACTTGATTGCATGTACAGTAGCGCGGTTCATTTGGATCATAAGACCATTCCCCTTCGTTGGTCTGCTCAACAACCAAACCGTTTTCACTTATCGCAAAATTAGACGCCGGTGCAACTGCAGTGCTGGGCATTCCAATGGTTGCAGCCGTCACACTGTTGACACTCTGCAAGACAACAGGAGCAACAACAGCTGCAGTCGCCACTGCTGCGGTTACATGATTGACTGCCAATTGATTCACTTGGGGGAGTGCGCCATGAGTGATTTTAGCATGTTGTATAGACGCATTAGACAGCTTGTCCATGGAGTCAACGCTTACGGATGATGTCGACGATATAATCGGATTCCCGGCTGATGAGCCGCCTGCCGATTGGACAGCAATTCCACCGGACATGGAAATGCCCGTATTTAGTTTTCTGAAACAGACCGGAGTTATAAGTTATCATGTACTGAATAGCTGCAAACCAAATTACAATTACTTTTTATGCTTTTTCTCTTGGTAGTGCTGATGGTGTTGATGATGCATTTGTCGTTGTTGCTGCTGTTGATGGTGTGCTGTGCTGCTTGGTAGTGTACCAGTCACTGTCTGCATGCTGTTATTGTGTGCTGCTGCTGCCGTTGACCAAAATTCTGTACTGCTAGTTACAGTTGCCCCATGTATAGCCTCATAACTGGCTTTCAAGCTTGCCGTACGCCTTCCCTGCGGCATTTGCTGAGTAGCTACTATCGCTTGACTCGCAGCAGCAGCAATGGCGCTAGAGGCAGCAGCGCCTCCCCCAAGTTGCTGCAAATTGTAACTGACCATGGTATTTCCATGATTGCTTGTTACGTTTGTAACTGTACCTAGCATGGGTCCTACGCCAACGTTATTGTTTGCAATAGCTAATGTTGCTGCTGCTGCGGTTGCGTTATTAGTATTGTTGGTGCCAATGACAGCGTGGGTTGTGAGATTCATGGGCAATTGGCGGACTACATTGCCACTGACTGCTGTGGAGACGGTGTTATTAGTGCAACTGCCGGCAACGGGCAAAGTTACTTGTGTAGCGATACTATTTATGTGGTTACCCATTACAACACTAATAATAGTATTATTCGTATTGTCGGCTACTGGCAACGATTGATTTATGTTCGCACGTTTTTCCTGCACAGGAACAGTACAAATCGTTTCCCGTCGTTTCTCTAATTTGCGATGTCGCTGATAACTGCCACTAATTGAGCTATTATTTCCAGGAAGGTTATTTAACGCGGAACTGTTAACAAGTAAACTGCCACTATTGATTCCACCACTAGAGATGATGCCCGCATCACTGTTTATACCACCGCCGATTAAGTTGTTAACTGAATTTGTATTGTAGTATCGATTCTCTTTTTGGTTGATGCTTTGCAATAATGATGTGGCGTTGCTGCCATCTAGCTCGAGCGAGCGTTTCTCAAGTATTTCGGTGATACCATTGTTGTCTGCCTCCAGTTCACACTTAAACTTGAACAACTCACTGTCTAGTCGTCGCAGATATCGTTCAACAAGCTCATGTATTTGTGTGGCAATAGCTACCTTCTCGTCAGAATCCTCCATTACCTTGAAATATTCGCCGCGAAGACTGTGAAATTCGGTGTTAAGCGACTCATGTTGCAGCTCAGCGCGTTTACACTGTTGAAAGAACAAGCGCGACTTTTTATCCAGAGAGTCCATGTTATCTGTGTGGAGCATAATGGGTTAAAACCTAGAATACTATCGCACTTCTACACTTTGTCTCGCTTACTTTGCACCGCTAGATCCAATTCACGCATCTCTGTAAAACGGTCTCGCAGCTCCTGCGGCAGATGCTCTATCACTATTTTAAAAATATATATAATTGGTACTGCAGGTGATAACTTTTGAAATTTGTCATAAATGTTACTTACTTTCCAGATAGTCTTCTAAATACAACATTTTGCAAGTTTAGTTATATGATGCTTGGAACAGGAAAATGCTTCTACATGAAAATACATAAACTTATGTTATTAGTAGAGTTGCGTCGTTTCGTTCAGAAACAGTTCAATCGAACATGTTCTCTAAATGAATAAACTGATTCACTGAATCATGAACTATATCGGTTGATTTTCCAATGCTCAAAACACGCGAATGGAACGAATGGGAATTTGCATTATGTAAAACTTCAAATAACATAAAAGAAAAAAACAATGCAGAGACGGCTGACATATATTTATCGCTGATAAAAACAATACTAGCACGACCAGGATATGCAATATGACGAATGTTTCTCAGAGCGATTAGGACATTACAGATTTTATAAAATGAAAAAAAAAGTTTGATTCAAATTTATTTTTATATATTTCTTCTGCTTTGTTTGAGTGTAAAATGGTGTTCGATATCATTTGTTGCATTGTTCATATGAACAACGCAAAATGTAGTAAATTATTACAGCTTACACACAGCACACAAATTATTCGGACACCATTGTTTTTTAAATTTAAGGAGCTGTAACTTTTTATTTATTTAAGTTAAACAAAATCGGTAAATGCTATTTTTAGGATCACATTGTTAACTTAATATTATCAACAAAAAACTTTAATATTTATATTAATTTATATATATATGAATATCTATTGTTAAAAGTTAAACTAAACATTTTGTGTAAAACAGCTGAACGCAAAATCTAAGAATAGTTCATAAGTTTGAGAAATCGAGAATCTTATTTTTTTTTGGGCGGGTCATTGATAAGCTGGAAAGTTTGTCATTTTACTGTTGCTAAACGAACGAACTATAATAAGACTGTGTGGCTTATAATTGGCGCGGGGATTTCATTCCCATCACTAGTTCGATGAACCAAGGTGAATACCTGATCACCCTTAATGAAAATGCCTTTCCTACCGGAGATCGGCTCATCGGGCAGTCGTTTATTCTCCAGCAGGACAGCGCTCCATGCCACAAAGCCCGGATGATAACTAACTTTTTGAATGATCTGGATGTGCCAACGCTAAACTGGCCCCCCAAAGTAATGATCTAAATATCATAGAAAACGTCTGATCTCTTTTGAAGCGCAAAAGAACAGAAGCGTTAAACAAAACCAGAGAAGAAACGATTTCTGAGCTCTCTTCTACATGGGAAGAGATACCTCCAGAAATCCTTCAAAATATAGTGGATTCTGTACCGCAACGCCTCAAAAAAGTCATTGAACCTAAAGTGGGTTACACATTTTACTAAATATAAGCTAGTTAAATTAATTTTTTTAAGCCTAAAATACATTTATTAAGTATGACAGGGCTTGTCAAAATACTTATGTATGCCATGGTCTAAAATATTAAATGAATTATAATTTTGTTTAGTTTGTTAAAAAAAAATAAAATATTTTTTCCTGTTTTTAAGTTTGTATTAACCTTACACAACAAGTTAAAATAAATGAAAAAATTTCCGTTAGAGAATTTAAATTTAAACTACAAAATATGCAATTTTTTCTTCGTCAAAATATTTGTGTCGCGTAGTATACAAATATGTGTGCATGTTAAGTTCTTGCAGCAGTTACTCCAATTTGAACTCATACATTTAATTGGAAATGCAAGTCAGAGGGTATTACACAGTCGGGATGTTCGACTAAAATTATTTTTCTTGTTTCATTCTCACTATTTCCCAACAATTGGTACAAGCTATACGACATCCGGTCAGACGAAAATTTTGTTTTATTGTTTAAAAACTTTTTGTTATCTGTTTCTATGGAAACTACATCTTACAGTTATCTGATCTTGGCTATTATAACATTTGAAATAAGAACGCCTTATCAAATAAAGTTCCAAAATTTCTCGTTTATATTAAGTGACAAAGTATTTTACCATTCTTAATAAACTAATATATATTACATCAGAACATTTAATATGCTTAGCTTTTATATTTTTATTTTAATCTTTATGTAATAAAAAGATATTATTTTTGATTCAATTATGACTTGACATAAAATGAGCAAGTCATTGAAATGAATAAAAAATACTTTAGTCATTCAATACCTTAAGTTTGCCAAACATTTTCTTAAATTATTTTAATTAGACAAGTTCAACTTAAAGAATTACGATTTATTTTATGACAATATTTAAAATTCGTGAGTTGGTCCATTTGTGTAAAAACAAAATGGAATTATAAAAGACCTTATTTTTGAATCCGGTTTTTTAGTTCATAAAACTGCCCAGACAACAGCAAATTAGTTCTTCATTCCAATTATGATAAAAGTTCATACAAACTAGTTCCGAGCAATATTGATGCAACTCTATTCAAAAAAAAAAAAAAATTTTAAATAGACTTCATTATTAAAATCGCTCTAAGGCGCTGCCAAAAGTTACAAATAACGGCCTCAAAATTGGCAAAATACGGAAAAACAAGAAAATGAGTTACAATGAGAAAAGTGAGCCCATCACAAAAGAAGAATGGTTGAAAAGATTAGAACACTTTCCGTTTAAGCAGGCGGAAATGAATCGTTTAATTATGAACTACTTGGTAACAGGTAAACAAATAAACGCAAATTCATTTAACGATCGAATACGTGTGTTATTTGTATATACTATATTTACATTTATTTCTTTAATGCGCATATTGAAGAGGGCTTCAAGGAGGCAGCTGGAAAATTTCAACACGAAGCGGAACTCGAACCTAGTGTTGAGCTAAGCAGTCTGGATGATCGCATATTAATAAGGGAGGCGGTGCAAGCTGGCCGCATTGAGCAAGCCACTCATCTTGTTAATCAATTGCACCCGGAATTACTAGGCAGCGAGCTCTACTTGTATTTTCATTTGCAGCAATTGCAGCTTATTGAACTTATCAGAGCTGGCAAGGTCGAAGAGGCGCTGGCATTTGCTCAATCAAAACTTTCGGAGTCTGGGGAGGAGATAAGATTTGAGCTAGAGCGTACGCTTGCACTTCTGGCGTTTGAGAAGCCACAGGAAAGTCCATTTGCTGATCTACTTGAGCAATCGTATAGACAGAAGATAGCCAGTGAGCTAAACTCAGCTATTTTAAGATGCGAACACAATGAGGACTCAACGCCAAAGATGATGTTTCTCATTAAACTGATATTGTGGGCACAATCAAAGCTTGACAGTCGATCCATTAACTATCCAACCATAAAAAATCTCGAAACTGCACAGGTGGAGCCCAAATAAATAAGCACTAAACATCGACAAACATATGTGTATATACAAAAGCGGGCTTGGCAAATATGTATGTAAATGTATGTATGTATGTGTATTGTGTGGTTGTAATATCAATTTCTATATTATATGTATATGCTTATGGCATTTGAATTTGATGTTTCAATTCTATATCTCTAATGCGGATTTAGTTTTTACACCAAAAGAAAATTCATACAAATTGTGGTTGTGGCGAATTACCAACCAAATATAAGATCCATGGCCTTGTTCATTAATCCCGAGCTCTTTTGCGGCGCAGCACTCTTCGGCGACACTTGAGTGTCGTGTTGGGCAACGTTGTACGACTGCTGGGCGAGCGGTCGCACCTTTGGCTTTAATGGGTGTAAAATTTTTGCGGATCCAGATGAGACATCTTTTCCGTTCTCCTTGTCGATAATGGTTTCGTCGGTACAGCGCGTTACTCCTACCATTAAATTGTTAGCAATTATTTTTAAATTAAAGTTTAATGCTTTGTCGCTTTCGACGCGTGAAGCAAAGCGCACGTGCATCCAGTTGCCATTCTGCGGTGCATTCACCACGTCTACAATTGTACCGCACATGGTGAAGTGTTGTAATACCATTGAATTGGCACCTGGCGAGAATCCAAAAATAGTAACCCAAAAGTCATCAGCGCGCGCCAAATGAGGCGTTTGTGTCACTTTTAATGGTGACAGATTGGATTCCAAGGGTAAGCAGAGTCCATGCTTAGAGGAATTAATGGTGCTGGACACATTGGCTACATGTAACTCATTTGGATGTGTTGCTGGTACACCATAGCTCTGGTTTAAGTTGCAATTGGAAGTGTTCAAATGAGGCAACTGAAAGGGCGGTCTCTGAGGCGTCCCTGGCTCTATACGTAGCGAATCAAAAAGTCCTTGGGTTGGCGGACCAGCTTGGTGGCTAATATTTGCGGTACTCCCGCTCGAACTGCCGCCTGCAAAGAGTGTACGAGTCCCAGCAGCAGAGCGATTAAGCAGCTGCGTATTGTAGTTTCCGGTCGTTTCCTGTGGCGTGTTAATGTTTGGAGACGATGCTGTTGATTACAGCTGTTGAAATTACCTTCTTCTGTATGGCATATTTAAAATGGAGAACTTACCAAAGCTCACGTTATAGCGTCCCACTTTTGGTGATAGAGAGTTGTTATTGACGTTCATTGACTGCGGGTCGCCCATTAGATATGGCGGCAAATAAAGGCTTTGATTACTGCCTGGGCTGCTGATAGGACTGCCAAGAGTCATCGGTTCCATTTTATCAATAAATTTGAAATTCCTCAAAATCGTAATAAAAATAAATGACAGTAAATCGACGCAGATGTAAATATTACAGTTGTCTTGTTTAATTCAGAAAGAAATTCAATTAATCCGGTGAACGAATTCAACCAATGAGCTAGTTCAATTATTCATGAACAATAATATATTTCTTTGAATAGTCACTTACAATCGTCAAAATCCTGAAAAATAAATATATTTAAGCATTTAAAATGTTCAATGTTTTCCCGATTCGTCGAGATTAATAATCTCTAAATTTAAATTAATTATATGATTCAACAATGGACAAATTTTTTTCCTTAAACATTAACAGGGGTAATCAATTAAGGGATGGTAAAAAAAATTTCTGACATCATTTTTATAACGAATATGCTATTTCTAGAAAGCGGAATAACTCGGAATAGGCACAGAATGCTTCTCTGTTGATCTAATTCAAATTATTCAAATATCGGTTTTAATATGTCTTACAACATACAATTTCATCTATGTTAAATTGCACGGTTATCCCTCTGAAGTTTTGTGTAAATATTGTTTTGTAACCGGAACAGAACACTGCAACTTTGTTTTATGGCACAAATAAAAAGTTCGGTATCCACAGAATTTTTTTTGACCATGGATTTAGTTTCCTTTTCAGTTACAAAAAAAGGTTCCAATGCAAAAAGTTTATCCATTAATAGAAAACTTTAAGTTAAATTTATGAGTTAATTTAGCTTTAAAATTTGTGTAAATACTTTTGACCACTCCTTTATGTAGCTATTGTAAATGTCAGTATCGATTGTAACAAATTCTAAAAAAATAAAACTAATGATGTCATGTAAAAACCATTAACAAGGTTAACATTTTTGGGAAGAAGTCAAATGAAATGTTTGCTAATAATGTAATATTCCATAAATTATGTCTTTTGAGTGACGAGTCGTTTGCCATTTCAATAATTACTTTCCTTGCTAAATATATCATTCAATGGATTTCTTCTTATATTTACCAGTCCTGAACTTTGCAATACATAAATACATATCATAGTTAGAGACTTGTAGTTCATTCGTTCATTTTGGTGAACAGTTCAGTCGAACTTATTCTTATAGCTAGTTTGCTTCCAGATATACCATACGGCAGTACTAAAAAGCGGCCGCGCATAGCCTGTACGTCTATTTATTTATTTATATTTTGTTTTCTTTTTTTTTTTTTTTTGACTTTCAGCAGTGTATAATATTTACAATACTGAACAGCGAATGCACAATTTGTAAATATTGCAGTGTCGACTACAATATTACTGCGCGCAAGTGTAATAATTCACAAATTACCCAAAAACTTTCTCGTTAGAAGAGACTATAAAAATTTAGAATTTCGATCGTGTTTGCAAGTTTTCAATACTATGTGGAGTCCCACACATTGCAGTGTAACTGGTAAGTGCTGACACTTTACTATGTATGTACCCAAATATTAGGTCAACAATGACATGTAAGTATTAATAAGTAAAAAAGGAACAGTGCAGAGGTGATGTTAAACTGTAGCAATATAATAAAACTTGCCTAACTTGACATGTATTTGTGTGTGCATGTATATATGTATTTCATACATATGTATGTGAGAACCAAATTGGACAAATTTGTAAGCATATTTTGCATAGGTTCATATATATACATACATACTTGTTGAGTATAGCAATGTTTGTGTTATTACTTTGATTTTTACTTATCCAAATAAAAACATTGTTTTTTTTTGCTGTGGTGAATATGATTAAACCCTATTCACCACAATTTTTAAAATTTCACTTTGCGCTTTTGACGCGTCAGCTTCATTGATGCTAATGTGAACGAACGTATGACACTCGAAAACAACGCCGCTATTCATGCACTCTACTGAATTTGTTTTTGCTGCAAGTTTTCCCGTATTTCTCTTTTCCACTGCCCATTTGGGCCTTGATCTACGGTCTACCCATACACCTCATATGTATATAGAATAACGTTGATAAGATAATGATTTAAAGATAGCAAACATTCGTCATTTGGAGCTTAAAACAGTCACAACAAGGCAAGTCTGCAATTATAGCAGCACAAATTCTTTAGTAATTTTTAAAAAAGAACGACAAAAATTAAAAATAAAATATGAAAATAGACTAAGATTATTTTTTGTTAAAATCAAACATTTACATTATCCGTTATCCTTGAATATTGTACGCAGATGATATGAGTATAATTTTGCAATTCCGCTCTTCGCTTAAAAAGTTCCGACACAGACATGACATCATAACATCGATATTTTTTACGCGTAATTTAGAGAAAACAACGTCAATTGAGTTCAAGACGTTGAACCGTACGTTACAAGTCATGAACTATTTTAGATTTCTTGTGTTTGAGTGAGTTTTTTAACCGTTATTTGTTTCTTTGTAGCGCATTAGTCTAAAATGGAGCGTCTACTGTTTATTTAACCATTTTTGATCTGTTTTCAGTGATGTATTTATGGCTGAAAACCCCCCTTTTTTTTTTTTTTTTTTTCCAATTTTACCATTTTTTTTATTTATGTAATACTAGAACAGTATACCAGCAGCTTCGCTCGCGTTAGAGATTGTAAAAATTAAGAATGATGGGAAAAATGTATATGTAATTTAAAAAAAATATATTTTACTGGATAGCCAATATTACAAATTATATTTCTTATTTTTAATTTATTTATTTTTTTATTTTGTGGTTTTTTTCCAATAGGGATATTTCACAACTGATAATCAATATAATATTGAAATTAAGAAAAGCAGTCGTCTCTCAGATCTAGTCCTGCCAACTTTAATGTTTGTCTTATGAAGAGCATTTTATTTGTGATCTAGATTCATTACAAAGTTTGCTGCATCGTTTGTTGCTGTTAATATAGCTCACTCAGATACCAATCTAATGACTTGTTACATATACTTAAAACATCTAGAAATATTTTGGAAATGAGCTCTTCGAAATTTGTTATAACAATATTCAAACATGTTACAATAATTAAAATGCTTAACAATGTTTTTGCAAAAATATCTGCACTTGTAACACTTCGTTCAATAATGTGTGTGACTGACACATAAATAGTGGCACTAGTACTAAATCAATATTTTTTTTTCGAAAGTGGCGACCTTTTTAGGCTTACTGTCAAAATCATATGTTTATCCAACCATTTGTTTACAAGTTACAGCGCTTTAAGTGACGCTACTTTTAAGTTTTAAAAAAATGAATTCAAAGCAATTCAGTGTGCTGATTTATCATTGTTTTTTAATGAAAAAAAAATACTGTTCAATGCCAGGAATGGTTTGAAAAACATTATTCGAAACCAAAGCGACCAAAGAAGCAACAGTTGGCTGGCAAGGTTATGGCGTCTGTATTTTGGGATGCGCATAGAATAATATTCATCGACTATCTCCAGAAGGGGCAGACCATCAACAGCGACTATTATATAGCGTTATTGGAGCGTTTGAGAGACGAAATCGCAAAGAAACGGCCTTATATGGCGAAAAAGAGTGTTGTTCCACGAAGACAATGTACCGTGCCACAAATCAATGAAAACGATGGTAAAATTGAACGAAAATTCCCCATCCACCGTATTCTCCAGATTTGGCCCCCAGCGACTACTGGCTCTTCGCAGACCTCAAAAAGATGCTCCGTTGTAAGATATTTCGCTAAAATGATGAAATGATCGCCGAAACTAACGCCTATTTTGAGGGCAAAGAAAACTCGTTTTACATAGGCGGTATCGAAAGATTGGAAAAGCCTTTGAATGATTGTATCTCCCTAAACGAGGACTATGTTGATGAATAAAAACGAATTTTGGCACACACATTATTAAACGAAGTGTTACTACCTTTAAGGTGTACTCGCATATTTTTTGTAAGAGTCATCAAAAAAGAGAATTTTAAGCACGTTTTTATTTCATCTGTTTGACGAAAATCACCAGCTAATAAAAGTGTAATGCCAACCATTAATGCTCTATTGTCCGTTATGTCCATAAAAGTTCTATTAAGAACTTCAAAGGCAACACTGTACTGTAAAAATAGTAAACTGCAGCCAACCAAAATTAGTTTGCAATCTGTCTTTAAGTTCATTACTGCAATGACATAGAGTGTCGTTTGGATACTCGTGCTCCTTGGTATCGCTTATATCGATGCTACTGTAAATCGATCGCTTAAGATATTTAACGGACAAATTTTTTGAATGTAACATAAAAAAAATATCAAAGATATTAGCAAGTGTCGATACTTGACATTTTGATAACACATGTTGCTACTTTGATAAAAAGTATCAAATATCGTTATCGATACATCGATATTAAATTTTTATATATTATGTAGTGATGTTATATTCAATGCGATATACCAATACTGATACATATGTAGACAGATATTGTAGAACAAATATTAGGTATGATTTTTTAAATAAACTAAAATATTCATTTCTAGTATTGACTGACAATACTGACAAATAATGTTATGTTTATGGCATTTACTTCCACCATTTCAATAACCTATATTAAAATTAAAATTCTATTTAGCTGGTTGTTTCGTTTCTTTTTTGCAGCGATAAACATATGTACATAGTTCAAATCAGCTGTTTCTCTTATTAATAGAACAATAACAGCAACAACTCAACAACGCTGCTAAATAACAGAATTCTTTTAAGCACATTGACAAATCACTAGAAATGAATATATTCTTTAGTTTATTTAAAAAGTCATATCTTATATTTTTTCTACAACATCTATTTATTTACAAATATCGTATCATTATTTGTACATCGCATTGACCATGATATCACTGCATAATATATCAAAATGTAATATCGATGTATCGATAACGATATTTGATACCTTTTATACCCTCTGAGGGGTATATTGGGTTTGTGAAAAGTATGTAACAGGCAGAAGGAGGCGTGGCAGACCCCATAAAGTATATATATTCTTGATCAGCATCAACAGCCGAGTCGATATAGCCATGTCCGTCTGTGCGTCTGTCCGTATGAACGAACAGATCTCAGAGATGGTAAGAGCTACAAGTTCAAACTTGGTCAGCATCGATCACATATTTAGCCAGGCAATACAAGAATCTTTTTTTTTGTTGAAGCCACGCCCCATTCGCCCACAATAAGCGAAAGCATTGCTATTTACAATATAAATATAATGCCATCAAAATTTATTGGATGCCACGCCCCCTTCGCCCACAATTCGAAGGGGTATATTGAGTTTGTCAAAAGTATTTAACAGGCAGAAGTACGCGCGGCAGACCCCATAAAGTATCTAAATTCTTGACCAGCATCAACAGCCGAGTCGATATAGTCATGTCCGTTTGCCTGTCTGTATGATCGAAATGTTCTCAAAGATGGTACGCGCTACAAGTTCAAACTTGGTCAGTATCGACCACATATTTAGTCAGTCAATACAAGTTTGTTTCCTTTTGGCATGCAGGTTTGCTAGATACAATATAAAGATAATGACATCAAATTATTTTGGATGCCACACCCCCTTCGCCCAAAAAATGCACAATCGCGTTACAAAATCGAACGCCGCTGGCTCACTTATCTCTTAACGTATAGTTTTGTAACTTAGCCTTTTCTTGGAGACAAATAATATCTAACGACCTTGAAAATTGCATCAGAATCGGACTATAATTAAAAAAAGTTGGTCATACAACGAAAATCGTTACTTTCAAGCAAGGCATAGCCACGTGCACTGAGCTCTGCACACAAGCAACGAAAACGAAAAACATTGTGCGAGCGAGACAGACACACAAATATGTGTGCATGTTAAGTTCTTGCAGCAGTTACTCCGATTTGAACACATATTTGGAAACGAAGCTCAGAGGGTATTGCCCGACTGACATTTTCTTTCTTGTTATACCCTCTGAGGGGTATATTGGGTTTGTCAGAAGTATGTAACAGGCAGAAGGAGGCGTGGTAGACCCCATAAGGTATATATATTCTTGATCAGCATCAACAGCCGAGTTGATATAGCCATGTCCGTCTGTCCGTCCGTCTGTCTGTCCGTATGAACAAACAGATCTTTAAAATGGTAAGAGCTACAAGTTTAAAGTTGGTCAGTATCGACCACATATTTAGTCAGTCAATATGAGTTTGTTTCCTTTTTTGATGCCATTCCCCATTCGCCCACAATAAGCGAAAAACCAGACATACCTCGGAAAAAATAAATTTTTTTTCCAATATATCGGTAATTATAATACCTACGGACACCAATTTTGGAACGAAAGTTGCTAAATTCAATACAAAGATAATGCCATCAAATTTTTTTGGATGCCACGCCTCCTTCGTGCACCAAAAGCACAATTGCGTTGTAACTTTGCATGTCGCTGGCTCACTTATTTCTTAACGTATAGTTTTGTAACTTATCGTATAATTGGATACAAATAATATCACACAATCCTGATCCTGATTGCATCAAAATCGGACTATAATTAAAAAATGACCAACAACAACGAATATCGTTACTATCAAGCGAGACACAGCCACGTGCAATGCACTGTGCGAGCGAAATAGACATACAAATATGTGTGCGTGTTAAGTTCTTGAAGCAGCTACTCCAATTTAAACTCATATAATTGGAAACGAAGCTCAGAGGGTATTACACGGTCGGCATGCCCGACTGACATTTTCTTTCTTGTTTTTAACTGTGAATCTCTCAATTTTTACATTTACAATGATAGGGGTAAAAAAATAACTGTTAAATTCGTTCCTTAGAAATAAAATTATGTTTCGACAATTTCAGCTTGAATATTTTGCAAATTAAAATTATATTATTAATTATTATTGGATAAGATGTTAAAATAAATTTAAAAATAAGGATTCAATCAAGACAATCTTCTATGTTGCGCGAAAGTATACAGAAACAAAGGAAACAAAACTGTAGCTATGGAATTTGATGACTGTAATGAAAAGAATAATGACAGTTTACAGGACATAAATACGTATATAATTCTTAAACAGGACCCAGCGTTCAGATAAAAAATTAAAAATAATAAATTTGTCGACAAACTATATAAACTACAAGTAATATTAAAATATGAGAAAAACTACATGACGACAACTACAGTCTTACCACTCAGAACGTACGGACTACCAAAAATACATAAAGAAAACATGCACGACACGCCACGCAATAATAATAAGGCTAAATTTTATACATATGTCGTAAATATATTTGTCTAAAAGTTTTTGCAACGTGCCGAGTGCCTTAAAATTTTTTTTATATATTAATAAAGTTTTTATTTTATTTTTGTGTTATTTTCTCTTCAAAAAATTTATAATATCAATTTCATATTTTTTGAGCTAAATATATGCGCTTTCGACACTAGATATACATATACCTCGATAACAGGTTTTTTATATGATCAATTAATAATTTATTTTCCTGCTTATTTTATTTTAATAGTTTTTAAAATAAATGGTTTATCTTTACAGTTCAGCGAGCTAGGGGTCTTCTGACAAAGGGCAAGAATGGAACCAACAACTGTTTTGTTACAATCGCACTGGGAAAAGAGAAATATCAGACATCGGTAAAGGAAAAAGCAGAGGCAAATGTAAACTGGAATGAGGAGTGTGAATTGTGCGTATTGATAACTTTTATATTTAATACATTATATCTGACTTTTTGAAAGTAATGCGTTTTATTGATTTTAGAAAAATTCCCGATCAGGGGAATCGAGCCGAATTGACGCTTACATGTCTGCATCGTAATAATCTGGGTATTGATGAGTTTCTCGGAAACGCGACGTTACCTCTTAAGGACATGGATGTGTACGACAGACCGCGCGCCAAATGGTTCAAACTTGAAAGTAAGCCGGGTAAAGAGAAGAAAAACAAGGAGCGTGGTGAACTGGAGGTACGCATTGCGTTTGTTGTCAAATCCGGCTCTCTTACTGATCTAAGTAAAAAAGACAAGCACAAGTCGTCCATTGGCCAATTGGCCAGCTCTGTAGGCGGCAGTCTGCTTTCCATTGGCCAAGGAGAGAAGCGTAGGAGCATTAAGAAGTTGGCAGGCTCGCTCAGCTCAAAACTACACATACGCAGCAAGAAAAAGCACGCCGATGGTGATGAAAGCGGCTCGTTCAGTGGTTCTTTTACAAGCATTGATACTCCAAACAGTTCTTTTGGCTTGGGCGGCATAGGCGGTAGTGGTCGACGAAGTGGTCAAAGTGCTGGCGAAGCCGATCCAGGCGTTATTAGCGAAGACGAGGACGAGTTCGTGTTCGATAATTTGTCTCATAAAAGTTCAGGCAGTTCACTGAACATACAGCGTTCCGGTCTGCAGATTCCACCTTCGAATAGTGTAACTAATTTTGTACCGCGTAATCCATCGCCATTGCTAATTAGTGTAAACGACGTTTCAAAAGGGAAACTTAATGGAGGTAAGCCCAAATTGCAAGAGACTCTCGAAGAGGATCCAATCGTTGCGGAGATGGAACAGCTTGAGCTCGATTTCAGCGTTTGTGCGCGCACTCTGCCACCTCCCTTAAAGCCGCCACGAATTCCACAAGCACTACAAGCGGTGAAAATTGAACAAAATCACAAAGACGGTGAAAATGAACAGATAGAGACGATGTCCTCTAGACCCGTTTCGGAATCAGATTCATCCTTCAAACTAGATGAGTGGGAGTCTAAACTCCATGGTGGGGGCAAGTATTTAGATATTGTAAGCAGCGACTCTTTGACACGCCTCAGCTGGGAGGCACGAATACCTTTGAGGACAAATACCCTCCCACAGCCGTCCGAAAGCTCTTCCAAAGCTAGTTCATCCGACACTGAGCATAAAAATGGGGAGCAAGAACAAAAGACAAAGCAGAGCATTGGGAATAACTCCCCTTCCCCACTAGCTGAGAAGCCGTGTGGTTTTGACCCGCTTAACGCTAATTTTGCCCAATTTGAACAACGCAAGATCACCGCCATTTTAGAAAGTGAACAGACTTCATATGAGCCTTTGCCAATCTCAAAGCCGGAGATATCAGTGTACCACGACGAGTCACAGCAAGTTTCAAGTGATCGTCTAAAGCCGCAGTCGCATTTACCCTACAATAGAGAACTGATAGCGGTGTCTGCAAAAATAAATAAAGCATCGATAGCGTCTGACGAGGAAGCTGAGCAGCTACCAGAAGTTGAAGATGATTTGCACGTGAAGACCGATCATTATATAAATAAACAGCAGTTGTGTGAAGAAGAGGCAGATATAAAGCAGGAGCTGGAAGAGGAACAACAAAACATACTTTGTCGCGAAGTGAAGCGACGTGAAGAGGATCAGCGACTATTAAGCTTCGCCAAGCGTCCAAACTTATTGGGGGACGAGGCCAACTCAAAGCCGCTGAGGCAAAATATTACGGATGGGAAGATCGTTGCTGATATAGATTCGAGCATGAATTTCAATATTTTAACACCGGAGCAATCGCCTAAAGACTTCACTAACACTGGCGCCAGTGACAAGGTCAGGGAGAAGCGATTAGGCAAATTTAAATATGGCAATAAGCGAGGTGAGCTCTTGTACCCAAGACACCACAAATTGACAAATAAAACAGTAGATCAGATAACTTCGATACAAAACAAAACAGAACTAAAATTGAGAACACAGCAAGAATCTACTTAATACCTCACTATTCTACCTTGAACTTTTACGGTGGCACTAGGGAGTGGCGGTTGTGTGCGTATTATCGTAGGTTAATGATGGATGCAACGATAAATTAATTTTAAACCAAAAAATTGATTAAATTTAGTTTTTAATGTTAATGGTGTCTTCGCGTCAATCCTTTAAAATGATAAATCCACTTACTGGTCATCCATATTATTTTATATATTCCATTGCTCTATTATTCTCCTCTTACTTTTGTCTTTTATCTTTGTTTGTTTTGTTTGCGTTTCGTTATTATACCCTCTGAGGGGTATATTGGATTTGTGAAAAGTATGTAACAGGCAGAAGGAGGCGTGGCAGACCCCATATTCTTGAACAGCATCACAAGCCGAGTCGATATAGCCATGTCCGTCTCTCCGTCTGTGCGTCTGTCCGTATGAACAAACAGATCTCAGAGAGCTAAAATATCCGTATTAGTCAGTAATGACCACATATTTAGTCTGGCACTACAAGAATCTTTTTGTTTTTCGATGCCACGTCCCATTCGCCCACAACAAGCAAAAAACCAGACATACCTCGGAAAAAATAAAATTTTTTTTTCGAATATCTCGGTAATTATAACACCTAGGGACACCAATTTTGGAACGCAGGTTGCTAAATGCAATACAAAGATAATGCCATCAAAATTTTTTGAATGCCACGCTCCCTTTGCCCACCAAAAGCACAATTACGTTGTAACTTTGCATGCCGCTGTCTCACTTTTTTCTTAACGAGTAGTTTTGTTACTTAGTGTACACGTGGGGACAAATACTATTAAACGGCTGTGAAAATTTAATGAAAATCGAACTGTAATTAAAAAAGTAGGTCATACAACGAATATCGTTACTTTCAAGCGAGACATAGCCACGTACAATGCACACAAGCTGCGGAAACAAAAAACATTGTGCGAGCAAAAAGACACACAAATATGTGTGCATGTTAAGTTCATGCAGCAGCTACTCAAATTTGAGCTTTATAATTGGAAACGATGTTTAGAGGGTATTACGCGGTCGGCATGCCTGACAGAAATTTTCTTTCTTGTTTTCTGTATACAGCATCAAAACTAACTCGTAGGAACGGCTACAGTCGAGCGAACCGACTATAATATACTACTGCGTATTCTAGAGCAAAATCAAGTACTCAACGTGAGATGTCTTAAAAACTAATAAGCCAAACATTGTAATAAACTATTAACTAGAAAATGTAAATACGATTGCTTATAATGTAGTTTATCAATTCCAACAAAGACTGCTCAGAATTAAAAAAAAATGTTTGCAATTACTGTGTAAGTTTGGTTTGGATACGTTCCTCAGACTAAAGACATGTCTTGGCTCTGATGTTTGTCAGATTACTTATATGGGAAGTATGTGATATAGTTGTCCGATCCAAACCAAAGTTGGCCAGTGTTTAGATAATACTACAATACACAATCTGTGAAATTAGTTCAGTTATCTTGAAATACAAAAAAGTTGGACAAAAATACAAATTTAGTACAATTTTCAATTTTCATCATATAGAAAATATATGATGTAAGTATATGTATATTACTACCCTACACGTACTGTGAGAGTTTCATTGCAATATATTAAAAAACAACAATTATTTGGGGAAAAAAAACGTTTTCAAACTTTTATGATATGCTGGCTATATAGTTGTCCGATCCGCACCAAAGTCAAGATACATTAAGTGGTACCATGCACATACTGTGCAAATTTCGTTCAGATATCTTCAATACTTTTCGAGTTATAGGAATTAAGAAATCGTGGGTGACGTGGCAAAAATCGAAAATAAACTTGTACTACTTGCAGCATAGACGGATATACATACCAAGTTTGGTGGGTGTAGCTCTTAAAGTCTCCGAGATCTAGGTTTTCATACAGACGGACGGGCGGACAGACGGACATGGCTATATCGACTCGCCTGTTGATGCTGATCAGAAATATTTATACTTTATGGGGTCTGCCAGACTTCCTTCTGCCTGTTACACACAAACTGCTTCTGACAAACCCAGAATACTACTTTTTACTCCATACGCTTTAGTATAGAAACAAGAATATCACAACACAGATCGGACAGCAGACTTCAAAACAAAGCATACAAAAAACAGTATTAGCCATACAACATCAGCTGGCTTACAATTTAAAAGAAGTATCTCATTACAAAAGACGTTTCACTTTAGACGTACGAACGTTCAACTCAAACAACGTATGTGTAATATATGAAGGAATTACGATTGTGTTAAAGATAGTTTATTTTTTTGAATTTTTTGTAATTTTAATTGTCTTTGTCAGTTTGTTTGAAGACGACAGCCTACGAAAGTCGAAATTAAATTTTGAATAATAATAAAAAACAGGCCTTGAGGCTGCTTTTTTGCAACAACAATGAATCCAAGTAATTTATACAATTTTATGCAGATTTTTTTCGAGTGTCATATAATTTAAGCAAGCAATATTCAATTCTAACTACTACACGAGATTCCAGCACTGTTCAACATCTCCCAACGAAATCTAATTGAGCAAAAAATATGTATTATAATGCATATTTTTTTATGAGCCTTTATCTAATTTTAGCTTTTGTTCTTTATTGTGCGTAGACAAACAGAATGTTGCTGAGAGTAATTCGCCCAAGTCTTCTGAGCGCATCATTGTTGGCCATGAGAAGTCCGGCTTACTTGCGGAGCGTCGCTCTGAAATGTCTGCACAGTTAGCCAAAAAATACGATGGAAAATCACGGGAGGTATGTAAATGCATTATTTTAAATTTAATAAATACTTTTATTTATAATTCACTCTGTCAACTTCAGGAGCTAATGCTTATAGCAAATGGAATGGAGAATGAAGCGTTATTGATGCAACAGCGCGTTAAGGAATTGGAGGACTATCTTGATAATTTGTTGCTGCGTGTTATGGAAACACATCCAAAAATCTTACAAAATCCCTACTCTCGCACCACATTGGCCAAAAGGTAGTTTTGATTGTTAATTGCTTTAACATATTACTTTAACGGTTTCCACTTTTAAAAATATTATTGACATAGGTTTCTTAATCGAAAACAGTAAACCATTTCTGTAATTTGTATCCTGTGCCGAAAGTATTTTAAATGTATGGGTATTATTGCAAAGCCACAAAAAAGTCAATTAAAAAAAAAAAAAAACCATATGTAACAATTTGTATGCTGCATTATTGCAACTTAAATTATATTTTCTCAAGTAACAATAAAAAGGAATAAATTCTAAAAATTCCAATATAGGTTGAAGATGTTTGATATTCTTTCCTTCAATAAAAACTGACGGGCATATATCCGCAAAAATTTTAAACCGATAAACAGCGCCAACCATATTTTTATACCCTCTGAGGGGTACATTGGGTTAGCTACAAGTATTTAACAGACAAAAGGAGACGTGAGGCGCATATATTCTTATTCAGCATTAACAGCCGAGTCGATATAGCCATCCGTCCGTCTGTCCGTATGAACGAAAGATACATACAAGTTTGTTTTCTTTTTTTTGCACACAAGTAAAATATCAGACATATCTCGGAAAAAAAATGTTTTTTGCGAATTTCTCAGTAAATATAACACCAAGGGACATCTTTTTTGTCATGCAGATTACTATAAACTGAAAACTTAAATATAAAATCAAAGCCATCAAGATTTTTTGGATGCCACACCCCCTTTGCCCATAAGGAACAAAACAAATTTAAAATTTTCATGCTTTTAACTCACATATTTTATAACGTATAGTTTTGTAACTTTGTATGCATCAGACCATAATTAAGAATGTTTTTTATATAATGAAAAACTTCAATTTATAGCAGTGAGCTCTACGGCAGCGGTGACGTCTCATAAGTAGTGTACACGATAGCATGTGTGAGAACGAAACAGAACTTTCCTTGAACGAATGAATTTCACAGATAGTAAATGCTAGAAGCATCATATTGTGGGCCCACATACAATTTGCATACTAAGTCAATAAAATGTTAAGATTAAGAGAGACATATGTAAAAATTGCATATTTGAAAACCTCATGGTTTGAGTAGCACGAAAATCAGTGGGTTAAAAATTGAATAAGTCAGAATAAATATTTATCGACTGTCGTCAATATCATTTTTAACTTTTTGTCGATGATTGTCAAATTTTTAATTTTTTTTTTAAATTGATTGTTATATTAACTATAATCAAAATCCTGTATAAATTATAGTTAAATTTTATTCTTGAGGTATCTTAAACAATATATTTTTAATGTTGACCTGGTAGATTCTGATTATATATAAATGCTTTAAAACTAATATTTTTGGCACTTTTTAATAATATATGGTGTTTTTGAAAATCGTTGACTACATTTTATTTTATTGACATATTTTTATTAACACTCATTCTAGGATTTGTTATTATATAATAAATCGGTGAGTGTGATAGAAAAAGAAACCTTTCAGTAATGCGTTGACATGTGATAGGGAAGATAAATAAGAATATATTTTCTTTACTTGTTTTTGTCATCTTCGCAATGCTATTCCATTTTCGTATTTGTTGAACAGTTTTTCTGTTTGAAATCACCCTATTAAAATTTACCAATACTATGAGGAGGCATTAATAGAAAAAAACTCATTAGTCATACACTGCAAATTATACAAGTAGTGGAGAAAACAATCGCGGGGACTCCCAAAATTAAAAGTTAAGCAAATAGAATAACATTTGGGGAAACCCCGAGCTAGAGAAAACAAAAGTTTTGTTAAACTTAAGGCGCAGCTTTTTTTTGTCGTTGGGTGTAAGAGTAGACCCGCACAAGGCGGTCTACTAATCTTAATAAACACAATAATAATTGAACCAGCTTATTTTATTTATCAACATCTATCATTTACCATGGAACAACTTAAGCAACTAGTGCACACAAGGGGCAGGTCTAACATGCTTCCTTCAGCAGGCTGAGCATTCTACAGCTGAATGCGACATTGACTTCGTGAAGTTATAAGAGTTAATGCCGCGTGGAACGAGCTCCAGCGGGTTGGAGATAGCATGTGTCTGTAGGACACTGTTGAGGGATATGTTTCTCCCGCAAACGACGATGAAATCTATAAGGGCAAGTACATGAAGGCTCTACAGAAACTGTTTGCACTAAAGCAGATGCAAACCCAAGAACAGGCGGCTGCACCAACTACAACGAAGGTTGCTGAGCGTAGTTAATTTGAGCACGACGACCCAATAACTGTTAAAAACTGTGAATTTTAACGAAAATTTGCTACTTTCACATTAAATATATGGCGAATGGAACCCTCGATCATGAATCTTTTGATTTCATCTGAAAAGTATGTTAATATAGAATAAAACGCAGTATATTATTTGGCAACTTAATATGCACACAATAAACATTTAAAAAATACACTAAATTTCGACTATATTTTAACTTTGATGAAATAGAACTAAAAATAGTCAAAATAAGACGAGCCTGGTAGGTTGAATATTTTCCTGACAAGTGTATATGGTCCCAATTGCGTTCATTTGCGCCTCTGGAAATGAGAGCCATAAACCGAGTGAAGTCACGACTCACGAGGCAGGCATATGGGTAAAAAACAGCGCATGCCAATAGAGTTGCTATTTGTGTACCAGTTAGTTGATAAATACCGAACTATTATAATATAATTGATACCACGTTGTATTTGACTTTTGTTTTCCTGGCTACAGGAAAAAGGTAGGAAATGGGAGTTTTAGGTCTTTTTATATCTTTTGTTTTTTTAACTGCTTTGAATGATAATGAATTAGTAATTATGGTTTTTTTTTATCTTATTAAAATAAAATATCTATATATTGACATGAATTAGACTTTTTCGACAGTTAAATATTAGCTTCATAAGAGGAAGAACCCTATTTATTTTAGTCGACTAATTTTTTTTAATATAGTTTTTGAATTTTATCATATCGGACACCAATAGTAAATACTCACAAATAACCTAAAATAAAACACCCAAATATCGGAATTCATAGTTTGTTTAATTAAGTTAAGAAATTTACTCATAACATCTTATAACATGATAAGATGGATAAAATTAGAATAACAACTCTTGTTTAAGGTAAAAAAAAATATTTTTATTGGAATCTTACAGCCAAACTATGAATGAAAATATTTTTGAACTTTGACCTTTAACTATAAAGCACCATGAAAGGCTATGACCTTGGACAAACATTGATTTTAAAGCTTCTGTGAAATGCTTTTTAAATTTTTTAAATCAATTTATTGGTTCAAAAGATATGGTTTTTGCAAATCAAAATGAGAAAAGGCCCCACTGTGCAACGTCTTAACGCAATGAAAGGTTGCAGACGGAGCTAATTAAATCATTCGCGTACTAGTTTCAGTTGGACAGCACGGGACGCGACTGCTGGATTACTTATTTACTACTTGCGAAAACAGATCCAGATTCAAGACGCAAATGGATGGAGATCAGCCAGGACACCATCTCACCAAACATAGACGATCTGTTTCGATTTCACAAGGCACGATGCGAGGAATTTGAACTAAGCCAAGGGCATGCTGTACCTAAGGCTAAAGCTTGCAACAACACTAATACAAGCCAAGGAAGACGAGACGTACATTGATAGCCAATGAATTTGGTGCCTGTACCAAATGTAGTTCAACTGAACATTCTTTATACAGTTGCCCGCAATTTCGAAATTTGTCTGTTGAAGATCGTCGCTTACTCGCAAAGAACAAGTTAATGTGTTTTAACTGCCTAAAGTCCAGTCATATGTACGTAAGCTAAATGTAGATCAAGTCATACTTGTAAATATCAAGGGCAACAAATCGACACTGCTGTTGAAGAGGATCAGGAGCAAGGAAAATCGTTGGTGATAAACGGTCACATCACATACAAACCACAATCATCGTTATGTATTTTGTCACAAGGGCAAAATATAGCAACTATACCTACTGCAGCATTGCGTGTCTTTTGAATTCAAAACAATATCAACCGACGCGCCCTTAAGTGGCATAACCCACATAGAGCTGACAGTGGCAGAGGCAACTGAAGTTAACACCAGCAAGATGGTTGTGGAAGATATCGCCACAATTGAACAAGTAGCGAAAGACAGACGGATATTGGCAAGCGAAATGTGGCAGATCAACTCACAGGCACTGGACTCACAAACTTGTCCCGGACATCGCAACATGGATTGGACGTAAGCACGGCGAACCTTCTACCAACCTTCTACCTCACCCAAGCTTTGTGCGGGCACGGAGTCTTCAAGCAATATCTTCACCGATTTGGTCACGAGGACGACCTACTATGCCCAGTGAGTCACACGACCGAGGGCGCGGAACACGCACGCTTCTCTGTCGAGAGGGCGCAAGTGGAAACTCTAGGAGTGGTACTCAACACCTCAAACCTGGTCCCACGAATGCTGGTCAGCCACCGAAACTGGACGGCAGTGTGCACCTTCGCTGACCTCCTATGCACGGGGTTACGTCGGCTGGAAAGACTGCGAAGAACTAACCCAGATAGGCCATCCAGATTTGTGAAGCATTACTTCGCTGCGATCCCGCAAGTCTGGCTTACACTCACCCTTCCCTCTGTGTATTGACATAAGTGACATAAGCATTTCCTTTCCAAAACACCGCCTTCGACTACATTGGACTCGCCATACTCAGTCTACTAGGGACCTGGCAAGGAAATGGGCAACATTTGCCAATTTGTTTGTTAACCTACATTTACGCTTCATCTGGAACTGGTTACTGATTTCAGCACAGAAACCTTTCTGGCAGCTCTATGTCGCTTTGTATCACGCCGTGCCAAATACGCACACATTTATAGCGAAAACGGATGGAACTTTGTGGGCGCAATGAGAGCTCTGAACGAACTGGAACACTCGAACACTCTGTTGGCACAAATCGAGGCAGTTTTTAACTCTCGTCCGCTATATATCACACCGGACACCGACTTGGAATATCTGTCACCAGCTCACTTTTGATTGGTCGACCCTAAACAATGATTCCAGAAGCGAGTCTTGGGAATGGAAATACGGCATTTTTTAAAGTTTGCAAAATTAACGTTTTTATGATTGCAATCGGATAATAACATTCCAAATATCTACGTATCATGACCAAAAAATCGGGATAGCAGCCCTCTGTTGAGAAAACAGCTGATAAACAGGGATGTTTTTTTCGACGCGCGATATACGAAATTTAGTGCAAATTTTGCACTAAATTTGAATTCAGATTTACAAAAATGTAAACCATTAAATTTTATTATTAAAAATGCAAAATATACAGTGTGGTATGTACTTCGTGTTTATGTCTTTGCGTTGTCAAAAATTTGCATGCTATGTGTTGTTTTTTGCAAATAAAAAAGTTGCTAAAAAAATGTTTTTCATCTTAAAATTTCATACATTTCAAAACAACGAGTTGAACACGTTTTACATAATATTTTGGATTTGAAAAACTGTCGAAAGTCTGCCAACGTGCGGCTGGGAAAGTTTTAGTCTCCATATTTTATGATACTACTAAAATATTATTATTAGACTATCGCCAGATGGGTAGAACAAATACAGGAGAATATACTCTTGGACAAACTTAAATAGCAATTTAAAAAAAAACCGACCTCATATGACAAAAGTTTTGTTTGAAGTTTATCAGTGCCATTATTTTACGTTTTAAAATCTTGGCTTTCTGAAAGAAGTTTTGCAGTTCACGTTAATGGATGTGTTTTCTTCACTCATGACATGCCAGTCCAAACTAGTACCAATGACTTAGTTGCCACTTATCCGGATGATACAGATGCCATATGTTTCAGTAACTCTCCCAGACCAGCAGGTCGTAGACTGCAAAGATATGTTACCAATTTTGATGTCTCGGCCATAAAATGGAATATACGAATCTCTAGAGAAAAATCAGTTAACATAACATTTACAAAAAGATCTAAATCATACTCTATAATCTTTTTGGATGGTGTTGCGTTAAATTAAGTTACTAGTATAAAGTATCTTGGACTCGTGCTGGATAAAGGATTGACGTGGAAGGGCCACGTTAAAAAACTTGTGTGTCCAATAAATACTAGGCTGAAGAAAAGGGACTGGCTGATCCGACCTAGCTCCAAGCTACCATTAAAATTTAAAACCCTCTTATATAAGTCTATTTTCTAGCCCATTTTGGAATATGGCATTTCTGTTAGAAAGTTAGACACCAATGGCACTACAATGTTCTGGCCAACTCCCTAATGGTTGATGCTGAAGCACCCCAAAGCCGTCGAATAAAACGTATCTTCTTGGATCAGCTTCCTGGACGCTTGCGGTGAACTACTACTACCTTCATATGCCACGAAAATGTCAAAATTGTATTTTAAAGTTCTTCGGAATGAAACACTTATAATTAAACTTCTGGTTTATGTTTTTATACCCTCTGAGGGGTATATTGGGTTTGTCAGAAGTATGTAACAGGCAGAAGGAGGCGTTTCCGACCCCATAAAGTATATATATTCTTGATCAGCATCAACAGCCGAGTCGATATAGCCATGTCCGTCTGTCCGTCTGTCCGTCTGTCTGTCTGTCTGTCTGTGCGTCTGTCCGTATGAACAAACAGATATCAGAGATGGTAAGAGCTACAAGTTCAAACTTGGTCAGTATCGATCACATATTTAGTCAGTCAATACAAGTTTGTTTCCTTTTTTTGATGCCACGCCCCGTTCGCCCACAATTAGCGAAAAACCAGACATACCTCGTAAAAAATACATCTTTTTGGCGAATATCTCGGTAACTATAACACCTAGGGTCACCAATTTTGGCACACAGGTTGTTATTTGCAATATAAAGACAATGCCATCAAAATTTTTTGGATGCCACGCCTCCTTCGCCCACAAAAAGCACAACTTCTTTGTAACTTTGCATGCCTGCGATTCACTTATTTCTTATCTTATAGTTTTGTAACTTAGAATATACCAGCAGACAAAGAATATCAAACGATTGTGAAAATTTCATCAAAATCGGACTATAAATAAAAAAGTTTTTCCTACAACGAAAATCGATACTTTCAAGCAAGGCATAGCCACGTGCATTGCAATGAGCTGTGCACACAAGCAACGAAAACGAATAACGTGCGAGCGAGACAGACATACAAATATGTGTGCATGTTAAGTTCTTGCAGCAACTACTCCAATTCGAACTCATATAATTGGAAACGAAGCTCAGAGGGTATTACACGGTCGGCATGCCCGACTGACATTTTCTTTCTTGTTTGTACTATGGTAGGACGGATACACTGAGTCAAAACTATAATGGTTTAACATGTACATGTTGATATTAAAAATAAAAGTGATGTTGTCTTACGCAATATACCAATAGTTTGGGTCTTTCAGATAGATCATGACCCTAAGCACATCAGTAGAAAGGCAACGGAATGGCTTCAGACCACTTCGGTAAACGCTTTGAAGTGGCCTGCGCAGCTACCACACCTTAGTTTCATTGAAAATCTTTGGGTAAATGTCAAAAAAGTTTTGCTACTCTAAAACGTATCAATTCAGAATTACTTTCGGGGGCCATTAAGAAGTCCTGGACGAAAATTCCACTAAAACGATGTTAGGACTTGGTTGAATCCATGCCAGGGCGTTGCGTAGGAGTAACGGGCAATAAAGACTGCACCAAAAAATTTAATTTATAGTAATATACTCAGTGTTAATGGACAAATTATTTTTTGTCAAGTTTGTTAAATATTTTTATAATTTTTAAAGCGTAATGAGAAAGTGGTGCTATTTTTTCTTTCGCTCATTTTTTAAATCTTTTTTTAAATGTCTTTTAATATTTAAATAACTTTAAATATTTTTAAGGATTTTCTTTGTTGTTTAAGTAAATATATGTTTACTGTAATTTAAATCGATATCAACACAAGCATAAGTTAATAAGTGTGATTAGGACGATGTTTTAAACATTGCTTAAAAAGGTGGTGCTTTTTTATTTTTTGCAACTGTATGTTTGGAGACAAACAATATCAAACAATCCTGAAAATCGAACTAAAATCGAACTTTAATTATGCAAATTTCTCATACAACGTAAATCGTTAACGCAACACTTCTTGTGTTTTTAAAGCTTACACAGTGCACTGCTTGTGTGTTTGAAATTTACGCCGAGTACTATTTGAAAGCAGTCCGAAATAAACTCGTATAAATGAAAATAAAACTCAGAGGGCATTACACGGTCGGCATACTCGACTGAAATTTTTATTTGTTATATATACGTATTAGGCCATTAAACAGAAGATTTCAAGCACTCTTTTCGTTCATCGGCTCGAGTTCCACGTGGCACTACTGGGAGGATTTGACGAAAGTCACCAGCTAAGAAAACTGTTACGCCACCCTTTAATAAACTATTGTCCCTTATAACCTTTAAAGTTATATTTAATGATTTAATGATACCCTTATGGCGATAGTACATTCAGCAGCTGCATTTGTTGTTGTTGCTGTGGCAACTTTGTAAAATTAGTAAGCTGCAGCCCACCTAAATAAGTTTGCGACCCGATTAAATTTATTACTGCAGTAGTCATGCGAAAGGATGGAAATCGCATCGTGATATTGTTGAGTATCCACACTCAGATTGTGATGTATCGGTATCATCATATAGATACTTGGGCTTCTTGGTATTGCTCGTATCGATATTACTGCAAAACTAAATCCTAAAGACATTCAACAGACACATTTTTTGAATGTAACGACAAATAAGAAAGAAAATTTCAGTCAAGCACCCAGACCGTGTAATGCCCTCTGACTTTCATTTCAAATTTAATGGGTTCAAATCAAAGTATGCGCTGCAAGAACATAAAATTCACACTAGTTTGTATGTATTTTTTAGCTTGTACATGCTTTCGTGTACATTGCAATGTTTACAAGAAAAGTACTGCATGTGCATGGTTTTAGCTTATAATGGGCAAATGGGGAGTGGCATCAAAAATAGAAACAAACTTTTATTGACAAAATATTGAGTCATACTGATTAAAATAGAAACAGAAGCTCTTACCATATCTTAAGTTTATACGGATAGTTAGACAGGCGGACATGGCAATATCGACTGGGTTGCTGATGCTGGTCAACAAGTATATATACTTCATTGTGTCTGGCACTCCTCCTTCTGCCTGTTACATTGTTTTATCAAACCCAATATTCCCCTCAGGGGATATAAAAATTTTAACGCTATTGATCAACAATAACCCCGCTATATGGTAAACACCCCAAATTAGTGTGTTTTCTTACTAATGTTGTAAATGATTTACGAAAAAAATTCTTTTTTGAAACTGAAGCAAAGAAAACAAGTTTTTAAGCCCCAAATTTGAGTCTTGATATAGTACACAACCACGATAAAGAGAACAGGCCGTGCAAAAATAAATTAACTATACCCAGACAGCACTTCATACGCCTTCTTTAATGCATTACAAATTTGGACCAAATACATTCTATACTTGGAAAGAGTATAAAAATATCGAAAAATTTCAAAAAGGAACCAGCTATTAAGAATAGATTTTTGGAAGATAAACTCTGCCAGTTAAAGAACAATTTGCAATAGCAACTAATTTAGATTTAATTATTTATCATAAATCTATAGCTCAGATGTATATTTTTGTGATCACAGTTGAGCACCACCAACATGCACAGCCGAGAACTGCAACGGGTATACTCGAGTACGATTGTTCACGTCTACAAAAAATCAAATCAAATATAGTAGCTTTACATTTTCAATCAAGTATCGTTCAAGTAACAAGTAAACATTATAGTATGATTTTAATGTGAGCGAAAATTTTGTTTACCAAAATTTGTATCACAAATATCTCAGACACTTGATTTGAATGTGAGCGAAAATTTTGTTCACCAAAAAAGCAAGTATCACAAAAATCAGTGAGGAATGATTGGAAAGTCAGCGTTGGTTTTCGACGCTCATAAAGCAAGTATCAGAAAAAATCACAAAACAAGTATCAAATGACGATTTTACTACCAAGCGACGCACAAGCAAAGACCTTTTCTGGTTTGTGTGCACGCTTAATTGTTCTTAATTTATTTCTTAATTTTATTGCATGCGTTGTGGCAGGCATATGTTGAACGCACATCAAACTTACGCTCACGTCCCAATCAAATTTTATTCACAGAACAAGTATCACGGGGTCAATGTACGATCACTGAATGAGTAGCACCCGCTTTTTGAACGCTGACTGAATGAGTAGCACCCGTTCTCTGAGCGTGTCGTTCGCTCAGCTCACAGAAAAATCAAATCACAATCAAGTGTTAGCAGCTTACTCTCAGAGTAAGGTGCGAGTGTTGCTTATTTTAAACACAAGAAGTGATTGAAGAACAAACTTTCAGAGCGAGTATAAATCATGAATAATCAGCTGAATGAAAGATGATTTTTTTTCGCTCAAGAAATGTGAATAAATAAATACGGGTATAGATCAATATTCGCATCAGATTAAAAATCCAATACTCGTTGCAGGTTTCTGATGCGCATCACATAATAGTACCGCTAAATTTGAAGTAAATACAGTAATATTAGGCTTTGCTAAAATTAATATACGCTTGGCAAGAATATTAAACTGAACATTTAGTTATATAAAAAGGGAAATTTTAGTCGAAAATAATAGTTTATCAAACCTTTCAAAATTAATTTTTTTGAAAAAATTAATCAACGGCAGAAACGTATAGTTATTGGTACATATTGATTTAAAGTGGAATCCGTGATTACTTTTTTTGTTACTTTTTTTTTTTTTCTGCTTAACTCTGTATGTCTTTGTGTTTATTTCATTGATTTGAAACAATTCTGCATCAAACATTTCTTTGCTTATGTATATATACTATACCTACTATCTCTAAAACTGTCTGTATTTCTCTTTTGTTTAGCTATAAAAATTACATCAATATGAATGACTTTTTGAAGTAAGAGCTGTACTTTTGCGTATGTAGTTGGACACACACTTAATTATCTACAACGAAAGTGATTTTCATTTATAACAACGCTATTAGAAACGTCAAATCAACAGCAACATCGTCAGTACACTTAACAACAAAATCATCATAAGTTTGAAGTTACAACGAAAAAGGGAGATCCACTGCAAAGAGTAAGAAATGTGTTTTTGTCTGTTGTTGACAACCATCTATCACTACCTGTCACTTATTTTCGAATCTAATGGACTTCATCTGGCGATATCTAACTTCCAATTTTATTGCTTTTTTATGTAATCATATCACACACTATTTTATGTGCAGGTGTGTTGTAAAATTTAAGAACATCAAATGTGAAAACATAATTGACCCAATAAAAGTAATATTAATATTTCAATATTATACATATTAGGCACAGTGATCAAAAATCACTATTTTTAATCCCTGTACCCATAGAACAATCGGTTTGTTTAAACATTAATCAACAAAATTTAATTTTATCTTAGCTTTTGCATCATTATTCAGTATATCCAGTATATCCATATTAGGCAACAGGTAACTAGAGGAAAATAATCTGATGATATCGTGTAAGTATATTAAAGATTGATCCGTCAACAAAACGTTGTCAGCTTGCAAACATGTGAAGGAGCAAAACATGACGATATACCTATTACTAAAATTTTCTTTATATTATATGTTTTAACGCCATTTTACTATTGGTTGTTAATTTAAATTGGTGTGTTCTGACCATCGAGAATCTAGTCCCAATCTAATGCGTTGGGAGCTCTACTGACCCATTTTAACAACGTTCTCAAACAATTGACAGAACTGTTTTTTCGTTAACAGTATCCGATTAACTCACGTGGTTTTATCTGTTTTCTGTCGCCACATGGCTCGACTGTTCTATAACGCGTTATAAAACGTTACCTGTTGTAGGAATTCTAAATCAATTTATAAGGTTGTAATAGCCAATTCGCCTTGCTTTTCCTACGATGATAACGGAGTAATAATATAGGCGGATAGCGAATTAGCATTAATGTGGTCTTATACATCTTATATTTCATGTGTGAGTATGCACTAGGTTATGTCGGATGCCTTTTAGACTTGCAATATTATTTTAGCGCATTAGTATGTCGTAGTGAACAACCAAATTATTTTTATAATAATTTATTTATTATATTATTAATAACACTTTAACGTATTTGACAAGTTTTTGTTCTTTGTATGTGTTATACTCGTATGTGCAACTTGGTCCCTGCCTTAAGCGTCACCCTATCTTTGTCAACTTTATCTTCCCGGAATCAAATTTTTATCAGTAATTTTGGGGTGTTGAATTTGGTTTTTTGTTTTACATTAACAACCTCACCAAAAGGTATATATTATTGTAAATATACAAGTAAGTTAAGTGATTTCAGCACTCAACTCAAAAGAAAAAATGTTTGCAACTTTGACTTTCGAAATGTAGCAATAAGTAATATACACATAGCAATAAGTAATACATATATGTACCAATAAACACATAGCAATATGTAATTTACAATACACAAGATCTACACATACATTATTATAAGCTAGCAAAAGAAAAAGAGAAACAATAAAGAACATTCTGAGTTTGGCAATGAACAAGAACGCATCACGTGTCACTATAGAAATATGTATATTATTTTTTTATTTGTAAAAAATGAGAAAAAAGCAATAAAGAAACTGAGATAAAAACCAAAACCGTGAAAGAAACAAAAAAAAAACTCACATTTACTAACTTTTACACGTTGCACTACGGTCAAAAAGGCCGATATTTTGGCATAAAGTCAAATTTCTTATGTGTCCAAAGGTGAAAACTTAATTTATATTATAATTGTAAATATTTGAAATAAGTAAAAACCATTTAAAACATTTCGGCAGAATATTAACATGTACAGTCTTGTTTGAAGGAGTATTGCTTGTTCTAAAATGCGCTTGAGCGCGGATTATCAATGGGAGCGTGATAACAGCTTGTAGCTGGAAGTAATAACACCTTGTATTTGTTATATTGATGAATATGTTTATATGTTTATGTATTTAAAAATAATAAAAGTATATTTGAATAATTACAAATGTGTTCTGGCGACGATGATGTGCTGTCCACTATATGTTGGCGAACTAGCCGTGCCCGTTGGCGTAGTTGTTGGCATATCATCCGATGTTATTCCTAAGAAATTGCTGACATTGAGCAAGGTTCAGTGTAGTAGTTTTTGAGTGCATCCTGTTGTGTGCTGACCATGTTTATACTTAAGAAGCTTTTATTACAAGCCAAATTTCATCTCGATCGGACTACTATATCATATAGCTGCCATAAAAACAATCGGCTGATAACACTGGTTAACAAAAGTTAAACTTTTTTTTGTCACACAAAAACTTATATAAAATTTTGAATATACTGGGGTCACCAAGCAATAATATGTGAAGAAAAAAAAAAATTGGCACATAAGGTATCCTTGAGATATCGAAACATATATTTTTGTAAAGAGTAGGAAAATTAATTACACTTAACGAAAGTTTTTTACAATGTACAATAAAAAAATGATAATTTTCGTGAATATTTAGCTTCTGGTAAGTCTCTTTTAAGTTTCCAACAATAATCTGGTAACATTCCTGGACTCCATTTCCCTTGGTAGCGCTAATTAAATGCAGTAGTTATACAGTTGCCGAAACAACAACGCGCATTGAGGCTAGAAATAAATATATAAATGTCAAAAAAAAACTGGACGTGACTGGAACGAAATTATATATTTTTTTTAATGTAGGTATGCCAACATAAACAAAAATCATTACTAAGTTTATGTGACATAAACAGTGTTTACCAGTGTAATACTTGGTAAGAAAAAGTTTTGTGTCTTTTAAGCAATCGCCACAAAATTTACGCAATAAGTATAAAGTAGCTACTACTATGAGAAAACCTATTTTCATTCTGATCCGACAACTTTTTAATATTCTTGCTATATTTTGTAATTATTCACAAACGAATTTTGAAGATCCAAGTAAGACACTGTGTACTGTAAATTCATACAGGGTTTTGCAAGGGTATCCAATCTTTCTTGTTTCTTTTGTTTTCGGTGACTTTCTGTTCTTGTTTATTGGTTTTTGCTCTTTGCTGCTCACCGTTTTTAGTGTAGCTCAAAGTGCAAAACCGATGAACGACTATCCCATATTCGTATTCTCGCTCTCAACACAACGCAACTTCTATCGCTTCTGCTTCTGCATTAAGCAGAATTTGAGTTGCAGCTGACTTGTTTTTATACCCTCTGAGGGGTATATTGGGTTTGTCAGAAGTATGTAACAGGCAGACGGGGGCGTGGCAAGCCCTATAAAGTATATATATATTCTTGATCAGCATCAACAGCCGAGTCAATATAGCCATGTCCGTCTGTCCGTCTGTGCGTCTGTCCGTATGAACAAACAGATTTCAGAGATGGTAAGAGTTACAAGTTCAAACTTCTGGTCAGTATCGACCATATATTTAGTCAGTCAATACAAGTGTTTCCTTTTTTTGATGCCACACCCCATTCGCCCACAATAAGCGAAAAACCAGACATACCTCGGAAAAAAGACATGTTTTTGGCTAATATCTCGTTAACTATAACACCTAGGGACACCAATTTTGTCATGCAGGTTGCTAAATGCAATATAAAGATAATGTCATCAAAATATTTGCATGCCCCGCCCCCTTCGCCTAGTTAAAGCACAATTGCGTTGTAATTTTGAACCCAGCTCAGCTGAGTACCCAGTTAAGTACCCCAACATTTTGCATGTATATCTGTATATGTATGTACGCATCCGCATGTATGTACATATAAATACATGTAGAATCATATTCACACAAACAAGATTAAGGGAGTTACATATGTATAAGAACCACAATAAGTACTACATGGGCTGATAAGTCGTTAGAATTTGTATGAAGGTGGCAACCCTGGAAAAAGTTGTTAATTTTTATCGATGGGTTGGACAATTGTGGGCCTCTCTAAAATGGGAATCCCCGCAATAGATGAAAAGTTACAATTAATTAAGTTGCGCTACCTTAGCTTTGGATTGCAAAAATGGAAAAGGAAGATTTTCGAGTGCTCATAAAACATTGTTTTTTGATGGGAAAAAATGTCGCACAAACCAAAGAATGGTTGCAAAAATGTTATCCCGACTCTCATCCACCAAGAGCAACTATTTACTGGTGGTTTGCTGAATTTAAAAGAGGCCATATGACTACCAAAGATGAACCCCGGCCAGGAAGACCAACAGAGGCTACGAGTTCAGAAAATGTTCGAAAAGTTCATGAACTCGTTATGAAAGATAGAAAAATTAAATTACGTGAAATAGTTGAATACGTAAACATTTCAAAAGAACGAGTTGGACATATTTTACATAACATCTTGGACATGAAAAAATTATCGGCGAGGTGGGTGCCGCGATTGCTCGCAATTGACCAAAAGCAACAAAGTGTCGATGCTTCCAGGGCTGGTTTGGCATTGTTAGAAAAAAATCGAACGGAATTCTTTCGCCGTTTCATAACAATGGATGAAACATGGATCCATTCCATACACCAATCGATTTAACACGGAGTGAAAAAAAATAATAAATAAATTTATAAAAAAAAACAATACAAAGAGTTAATATTTTCTTATATACTTTATTTGTTAACTAAATTCACTCGTCAATAAGTACACAAATAATATATATATATTTTTTTTAATTAAAAAAAAAATTCTAAAAAAAAAATAAATGAATATTATTGTTGTTTCCTTTAACAAATAAAAATATATATATATCTACATATAAACAAGAGGGGAACAATATAAAAAAAAATTAATTAAACAACAACAAAAAATTTTTCATCAAACAAAATTCTCTTTTTTGATACTCCCACTACTTTTGTGTGTTTTTTATACCCTCTGAGGTTAAGATTGTTGACAATCCTGTGTTGCTGTCCAGTTTAATATTCCCACGAATTGGATTCCGTGTATTTTTTGATTTCTTTAATGGTGGGAGCATAGTATGTCTGATGGATCAGACAAAAAGCGACTATCCGTGTCAGCTGCCCGACCAATCAAACATAGGCCTTTCGCCTCTTTAAGCGCTTCGCAAAAGCAGCCGACGCTCACTGCTCAAGCAACTACTTCTGCGCGAACAGCTGCATCCACTCCAGTTTAGAAGCGATCCGCAATTTCATTTCTTCTACGTTCAAGCTAATCAAGTTTGAATTCCACACTCAAGCTCCTACAAATCCGGACAGTAGTTCGCTAGCTCAAGAAGAAGCACTGCAATCCCTGCAAATTGGTTGTGACCGGATCAAGGTCCTATGGGATAAAGCAGAGCGAGATTACGAGCTATGTGCGAGGGCTCTTAGTCAAAAGGTATACAATGGAGAGGTGGAGGCAATGGAGGAAAAATTCGACCAGTGTTGCAATGTGTATGAAAGGTGCACAGCTCGCCTTAGCGGGCAAAATAAATTATTTTCCCACTCAGTTAGCTCCCACCTCTTTAGCGTTTCCTTTGGCAGTGCTTCCTAACCTAGCAGGCAAATTACCCTCCACTTCCATATTTACAGATTTCTTAAATTATCTGCCGAACAGCTAGTTGGCTAATCTTTACTTCTACAAGAGTTCGCAAGTTGATATTCTAATAGCCGCTGATGTTCTTCCGTCTTTAATATGTGGATCTGTGGATCTCTCTTGGGCCAAGAAATCTTGTTTGGTTTGAGTCTCACGGGGCCGATCTCGAGGGCCGCCCGAACTGTTAAAAGGGATCACTCAGGCAAATACATAGTCACTCTACCTTTCCGATAGCCAGACAAAATCGACCTCGGGCATTCCAGATCTATTGCGCTGGCTCAATTCCTCAAGAACGAGAGTCGACTGTCAAAGAACCTGCTGTTCAAAGAGCAGTACAACTCTGTGCTGCAAGAATACTTGGATCTCGATCACATGAGTTCAGTGAACCCGAAGGACGCAGCTCGCCGCAACTTCTACTTGCTTCATCACGCAGTGCTTAAGCCCGACTACACCACCACAAAGGTGCGAATCGTTTTCAATGCCTCGTGTTCGTCCTCAAATGGCAAAGGCCTGAATAATATCCTTCATCCAGGCCCTACACTTCAATCCAAACTCACAGTGCAAATCCTCAAATGGCGTTACTTTAGATGTGTTTAATGCTGATATCACAAAAATGTACCACCAAATCCTCGTCGATCCTAGACATACGCCATTCCTATGTATTCTATTTCGCACGCCTGACGGCGACATCAAGGATTACCAGTTGAGTACTGTCACCTTTAGCGTGTGCCCCCTTTCTGGCACTAAGAATACTGCAGCAACTCGCTCATGACGTACATAAGCAATATTCGCTTGCCAGTGAAGTCATTTCCGACTTCATGTACGTCGATGACGTCCTAGCGGGTGCTCATACCTCCGAGCGTGCTAGAGCAATTATTGCCGAACTTCGGGCAGCTTTGGACAGTGCCAGTTTCCCCCTGAGGAAATGGACGTCCAATTGAAAGGGATGTCTAAAGAATACCCCTTTCGAACATCGGCTACGTGCAGATTTCCTTGAGCTCGAAGACTCAAGCATTCGTTGGCAAGCATACTCCGCTGAGTTCTTCTTTTCCCCGGCAGAATTTCCGCTGCAACCTTCCTATTCAAAACGGGAGGTCCTGTCCCAAATTGCCAAACTTTTCGATCCAGCCGGCTGGCTGGCTCCGTTTGTCGACCGAGCAAAAATTTTTATGCAAGAAATTTGATTGAGAGAATTGGGATGGGATCAACAATTGCCTGCGGAAGGCTTCCTTCCGGCCAAATGTGAAGGTCCAATGTCACGGTTTCTGCGACGCGTCAGAACGTGCTTATAGGGCAACGGTGTACGTCCGGATTGAATACGGTCAAAGCATTTCCGTCATCCTGCTGACTGCCAAGACCAGAGTCGCACCTATTAAATCCCTGTCGATTCCGCGACTGTAGTTATCCGGGGCTGTTTTGCTTGCTTAACTTGCTTCAGTTCTTCTTCATGAACTCCCGGTGAGCAACTTCGAGATGCACTATTGGACAGATTCAACAATAGATTTGGCATGGCTCAATAAGTCTCCGTGTAAGTGGACAACCTTCGTCGCTAACCGGGTGACGAATATAAGTGATGCTGATGGTGGTATGGACCTGAATGGATCCAACTGCCCTGTGAACAGTGGCCAACTCCACAGAGCTTCGATGTCTGCGTGTAAAACAGCCGGTTCCAGTTTCTAGTCCCCTCAAGAATCTTAACCCCTTCCTAGATAAAACGGGCATTTTAAAAGCCTGCGAACGTGTCCACACCTCACTCTCCTTGAAGTACGATGAAGGTCATCCGGTCTTACTTCCATACTCCAGCACCTTCGCAAAGCTCTTAGTTCGATTCACCCATATCATATCCTTGCATGGTGGGAATCAATTAATGATGCGCCTCCTTCGCTCCAAGTTCTGGATCCCCAAAGTAATGGTGCTCGTAGTGTCCGTCATTCATTCGTGCACGGCGCGGGTGTCCCCAGAGCCTGTATTTCGACAACGGCAAGACTTTCGTCGGATTGCGTACTGAAGTTCTCCAAAAACACACCCATCAAAATTTATCTTTACAGTTCAACCCCCCCAGCGCTCCACATATAGGTGGTTTGTGGAAGACAGGCGTAAAAAGTTTGAAAGCTCTGTTCTACAAGTCGACGTCCATGACTAAATACACATTTGAAGAGCTGTCTACTCTCCTAGCCAAGATAGAAGCATGTCTTAATTCCATGCCTCTCTCTCCAATGTCCGAGGATTAAACAGATCGTCTTGGCTTGGCTCCCGGACATTTCCTAATAGGTGGCCCTCTCCTCTCCGTGGCCGAACCTGAAATTAAGACGGATGCAAATATGCAACGACTTAGGCTCTCTACCAACAATTCTGCTTTCGTTGGAAAGATGAGTACCTTAAGGAGTTGCACCAGCGGACAAAATGGCAATTTCCAGGGCCCAATTTAAAACCAGTCGATATGGTCATTGTCAAGGAGGACAATGGCGATATCCTTACGGCTCGCGGCATCATCCGAAGGCCCATAGCCAAGTTGATTCTCCTTCCCATGGAGAACAACCTACCTATGTTGTCCAACTAACCTCCATGTGTTACGAAAGTTCACCCACTCACACACTAACGCATACTATTTCATCCCAAAGTTCACTCTTGCATTCATTCGCAGCAAAAAAAAACCTAAAAAGGAAAAGGATGGCACCACTTCAAGGAGCTCAACCCCGTAACCCGAGAGACAATACCAACCGAGCCAGGGGCAGCCTTATCCGTCCAGAGGTGATCAAACTTCAATGTAAGCGATATTGATAGTTCTACTACTGATACCCTTTACTCATTTTGGAAAATCGATCGGTGTAATTGACATCTTTCCCATCGCTATTTTATCTCCCTTTAACTCTTTGAATGACTTGTAAAATGTACAGTAAAAAGTGCAATACAGTGCTCAAAACCGAGCCCGCGATATTTTATTTCTGTCAGCCTTACTGGGAACCAGCATTCTACATCAACAGTGAAGATTAAGAACTACCTAGACAATTGTCGTAACGTTGTTGTGTCGTGACGTAGAGGTGCAGGTCCGCAGATTTATGGAGCGCACCAGAGAGTCCTTTAAAGACCTTACTTAAATTTTTAGTAAGGCAATTAATATTTTATCGGCATGGAAACTTTCTTTGGTAACTCGGCTGTACTAAATGAGCTGCCGAAATGCAAAAAGTCGAGCTCTGTTGTGCGCCCTTGCGAGAACCCCCCTATTGTTCCCTCGGTTCCTAGCCTGCAGCCAAGTACGTAAAAAGCAATTCCCCAATCTTTTACTATTCCTATGTCGGAGCCAAGCCGCTCTGGTACTCTACGGAATAATTCGTGTAACCAAACCACTCCAGGCTATTCCGCTTCCCAAACCGAAGAAACAAGTTTTTATCTCCGACTTTGTAAAGATCAGCCCTCGTATGATGTTAAGGTTTACATCCAAAACAAAACAAGATAATGATATACAAGTAGAAAAATTTAATTTTAAATATCGTAGGGAAATATCGTATTTTAAGAAATGTTTTTCGGATAAGGCTTTTGAATTAATTTGCCAACAAAATTTTTGGCCAAAACATATTTAAGTACCGCAGTACAATGGTAATACTATGAGAAAAAAAGATCGAACTCCGATCGCTTAGGACGGTCCTACTATTGCCCTGTCGTCCCCAAGTAGCTTACCCAAGTACTTACCAAAATACACGTGGTCTTAATACAAAACTAACATAATTATTTCTTGACAGTCATTCGTTTGATTTTGATGTTATTTGTTTTACAGAAACCTGGCTTAATCTCTCTATATCAGACTCTTGTGTTCTTTCCTCAAAATATAACATATTTAGATGCGATCGCATTTCACGTGGAGGTTGTGTTCTTGTAGCCGTAGACTCTGGCTTAACTTCCGAACCCATTCTGGGATCCAATAATCCCGACATTGAATTTATTGGCGTTAAAATCTTTCTGAATAATTTTTGTCTCTATATATCATGTCTTACATACCTCCTTAGTCTGATATTAATGTATACAACAATCATTTGATCGCCATCAAGTCAATAGCTGACCTAGCATCAGATAACGACTTCTTCATTGACCTTGGTGACTTAAACATTCCGTATATTAAATGGCTTGCAGTCAATGACTCGCTTTCGCTTATAACCGACACCTCCAATGAGTTTATAGACGGTCTCTCAGAACTATCATTTGGACAAATCAATCCTGTTTACAATAGCACCAACAGAACTCTTAACCTGGTATTTGTGTTGGACCCTTCCAACTGTTTTGTATCTAGTATTGATCCAATAGTATTGCCCGAAGATCTATTTCATGCCACTCTTTACTTATCTTTTGTGTTACCTTCTAGAGCGGTAAGGAAACACCTGAGAAAAATCCGAAAATTCCTGCTTCAACAAAGCTAATTTCAACCAATTAAATTACCTCCTCTCCTGTGCAGATTGGTCACAGCTATTCTAGTGTTCCGATTTGGATAGTGCAATTGCTATTTTTTAAGATACTATTAATTCTGTGTTTGACGTCTACGTCCCTTTAGTATCCACCACCTGCTCTATAAGGCCACCATGGTTTTCTAGAGAACTTTCTTATTTGAAAAACTTGAAATCCAAGCAATTCAAAAAATTTAAAAAATCGGGAAATCCTTTTGGTTTCTGTCGCTATGAGAACACACGCTCTAACTTTTTAACGCTAAACGCTCAAAGTTATAAGGCATATTTACACCGTTGTAAGATGCTTTTCTCTGAAGATCCTAAACAGTTCTACGAATTTGTCAGTTCCAAACGGAAATCTGCTGAACTGCCAACTACTATTAGCTTCAATTACACTCAAGCAAACACTAATCTTTCAGTAGCCAATTTATTTGCTGACTTTTTTCAAACTACATATTCAATTATTAATTTTAGTACCGATCAAAACTACCCTTATAGTTTAATGAGATTTGATTGCATTTATAGTCGCCTAATTACTGAGATCTCTCGTCTTCGAGATCTTAAATTGGTTAAGCCCATTCATTCGCCTGGTCCAGACGGTGTGCCTGGCTCTGTTCTAATATGTTCTCAGTCCATATGTACGCCATTGCTTATGTTATTTAATCTATCAATTAATTCTTCATCTTTCCCACTTGTATGGAAAGATTCATTTATTATTCCACTCTATAAAAAAGGACTCAAATCAGAAGCTTAGAAGGGGCATATAGGGGCATTTCAAAGCAATCGGCAATTTCAAACTTGATTGAAAAGATAATTACTTTTTATCTTCAGCACCTTTGTCGCTCAGTCATTTCCCCAACTCAGCATGGGTTTGTAAAATCTATACATCTATACACTTAGATCATTACACACACATAACGACAAACACGTTGAAATCACTGCCAATAGAGCTATGGGAGGTCTTGGATTCATTAAGCGATGGTCTACAGAATTTGAAGATTCATACATAGCTCGTCCTCTATATACATCTCTCGTTCGTCCCATTCTTGAGTACGGTTCATGTATTTGGTCGGCTCAATACGAATCTCACCGTGCTCGTTTGGAATCAGTCCAAAAACAATTCTTAATTTTTGCTCTTCAGGGCCTGAGCTGGAATTTAGATATACAGTTGCTGTCTTATTCAAGCAGACTGCAATCACTAAATCTTCCCTCTCTTACTAACCGTAGATCTATACTTGGTGTTTTATTCTTGTATAATTTACTTCAGGGTCAGATTGGCTCTGTTAGTTTATTGAACAGACTTAACATCAATGTATCTACTAGAATTGTAACTCTGATTGGTCTCTTCATGAACCATTTAGAATCCTGTGTGCAGATTATAACAATCTGTACAGAGTGATTAGTTTAAACTGCTCTTTAGATTGTATTAAATCTTCTATTTTAACACACTTAACTTTTAATTCTGGGTTTTTCCCAATCATTATTTCAACAAATGTTGGGCCTTATTTAATTTTTATTTCCTTTTCCCCAGTTTAAATTTAAATTTAAAATCTAATTTTAAACTTTAAAATTATTTTTATATAATAACTTTTATTTTAAATATGTCAACTGATCATAGTCTGACATTATATTAATAAATACGTGATCCGCAAGCATGTAAGCTTTCAATGAAGTTCTACTTTATTTGGGCGAAGGGGTCGTGGCATTCAAAATTTTTGATGGTATTGTCTTTATATTGCATCTAGCAACCTGCATGCCAAAATTGGTGTACCTGGGGTTTATATTATATATATGTATATTTATATATTCGCCAAAAATATGTATTTTTTTTACGAGGTATGTCAGGTATATATGGTATGTCACTTATTGTGGGCGAATGAGGCGTGACATCAAAAAAAGGAAACAAACTTGTACTGACTGACAAAATATGTAGTCGATACTAACCAAGTTTGAACTTGTAGCTTTTACCATCTCCGAGATCCTTTAGTTCATACGGACATGGCTATATCAACTCGGCAGTTGAAGCTGATCAAGAATGTATATCCTTCTGCCTGTTACATACTTCCACAAGCCCAATATACCCCTAAGAGGGTATAAAATCAGCAATCCTGCAACTTATAAATTTCCATCGAAACATATAAACTATATATTGCGAAAGTGAACCTTCTGTTAAATCGGAAATTATTAAGTCCCTATTACAAAATCAATACAATGAAAGGCTTCACAGCTCTCTCGCCGAAACTGCTAGATGCTTAAAATATCAAAAATCTTACCGATACAATTGAATCCATACTACAAGCAACCATAGAATTAAAAAAAAAAGCAGTTCACTCAATACAGTCCTAATAAAAATGGAGGGTGGTCCACAAAGACAATTTAAGATAAATACTAAATGCACTAAAAGTCTCTTCTTTAGGACTTGGGCTACATAACTCCTTGCTACAATGCTAAAGTTCCCGAATACTCGAACGCCAACTACATACCCAAAATAAGTGGAGAACTTACCATCTGGACAAAGTTGAAAAACTTAAAACATTCTAATAAAATAATTCATTACTCAGAAATTCTAAAGGACATTGAATAAATAGAAAAGCTTTTTCCTAGGTCATATATGAGTCAAATTTTGAGAATCGAATTTAAGACACATACGGGCACTCATAGAAACGCTAAATATTCACCACCGACAGGCTATGTATTATTTTTTTGGCACCGCCCTCAAGGTCGTAGCTGGCACTCCAGACAATGACAACTTTAAAAAGTGTAAAATTTACTTAAAGGGAACTTATTAAATCAGAAACTAAACAAATAAGTATAAATACAAAATCAGATTGCACTGCCTATCGCCTGAGTTTTAACATGTTCGAAAAGATGTGTAGGAAAGCTAAAAGAGTCTCTTGGGCAAAGTTGTGCAAAGATCTTGTCAGTACCACCGATTTATCAAAACTTCGAAGTATATTAGCGAAAGATCCAGCCAAGACTTGTCTACTCTGTGACTAAGAAGGCAATTACGCTAGAAGTAGCCAAGAGTCTATAAAACTTCTCATGAAGGCTCACTTTCCTTTTCTAGAGGTCAAGGGCGAAGACTATGGCCTCACTTTTGACCAGACACCAGGGGATTCGTCCCACATGGATGGCAAGATCATTATCGACGTGATAATAGTTCAATCCCTACAAGTCTGCGGGACCGGACGGCATTAGACCCACTCTGCTGCAAGCCTTGTGCAATGTTGACGTTTTTAAAACCGCCATTCCCGATAGAAAATATTTACAGTTTGAAACTCCGTTAATGGGAAACGAGATATCAATTTAAACAGACGGATATAATATTGAGGAAAATACAGGGGCTAGGGTCCACGTCATAGCAGATTGACGCTGGACGGCCTCCTTTGGCTATCTGGTCTCGAAGGCGCTCTGGCCTCCATATAACCAGAGGCGAACATCCCAACTCTTACCCTTCAACAATTTTACAATAAAGATGCGTACAGGAGTCCTAATGGGACACTGCCCCATCGGACGTATCACACAAAAGTACGGTGTATCGTCACAAAACTTCTGCCGCAGGTGTGGAAATGTGGAATGAGGAAGAAAGCATTTAACACCTCTTGTGTTACTGTCCTGCACTTAGTAGAAGGAGATGCCGATTCCTCGGTGACCCTTTTACGAAGACCTGGGTAGTCTCGCCAACACGCAACTAGAAGTTCTGGTGCTCTTCCTTTCCCATCTTGTGCTAACACCTACAGTAGACGGACACCACAATGGGTCCCATGGCCTCCTAAAAGGCTGAGCGTTCCGCATAACCTAACCCAGCAATTTTGGACTAAAGTGACTAAATTAATATTTTAATGAATCCTCTGCTAAGATTACTTTTACCAATTTAATGAAAGTGGCCCTAGTTAGGGTTTTATTAGTTACAAATTTTCTACACCTCAATTAAATATCCAGAACCTACATATCTTAATATGTAAGAAATTAAAATTGTACCCAATTCCACACCAAGGCATCGTTATAAATTTTGCTGGGGAAGACAACTTAGCTGACTGCCATAAAGAAATAATAATAATCGGAAACAGCAAGTCAGCGCTGGCAGCACCATTCTGCAAACCGAACTCAAATTGCGATTAACAATTTCACTTGGGCGGTAATGACCACAGTTTGACTCGAGCAAGCCACCTAGAACCGCTAACAATTATCGATGACGGCGTCATTATAATCAATGATAGAACTGCCACCATGGACGAACAATCGGAAAATGGACCGTTTCTTATTATATTTGAAGACAGTAAAAAGATAAATAAGTCAGTATACAAGAACCCTAAAAGCTTAGTGAACAAAAATCCTGGACTTGCAGCATGAACACTACGAAATATAACATTTCATCAAAATATCAGCAGTCTGGAACACGTGCAGAAACTAAACCTAGAAAACGTGCGGCACATCTCTGGACTAAAGGAAGGTGTTGATGTAGAAGGCTGATTGCCAGTAGTGTTGACCGAAATAAAACGCGCGCGGGTTTGGTTTGAACTTATTTTATTGCAGTTTGACTTGAACGCAATTACATTGCACTTTTTTACTTTTTAAAAGTCATTCAAAGAGTAAGAGGAAGAAAAATTAGCGATGGGAAAGATGCCCATTGCACTGATCGATGTGCCAAAATGAGTAAAGGATATCGATAGTACAACTATCGATATCGCTTACATGGGAGCTTGCGTTAACAGACGCAAAACGGAGTTAACGTTTTTTTTTTTGGAGCAAACGCGCGTCATCGATATCTGTCATCGACATCCTCCCCCGCCTTGTAGGATTGCAAGACATCAAGGCATGCAGGATCCAGATAGAATCCATCCGAACGCTGTGTTTTGGGCTAGGGGCAGACCATTCGTGCTCGGGAGAATATCCGGCAGAATGATGTGAGGATACACATCGTATGTCAGTTTGATACCCTTGAAGGCTTCGGATATGTCCCTGTCAATTGGCCGTATTGCCGATCGTTTTCCCATCTGTGGAACAACTTTGAAGAGGACTTCCTCGTTGAGGTCAGTCACCTTGGACCGGATAAACGCCGTGCTGCCACCCTCCGAACCAATGCTGGTGACGGAGAGGCCAAAAGCCTTGGCCAATCCTGCGTTGATTCGGCTGGTCGGGCTGCACGGATCGATCAAGGCTTTGACCTCGAACGTTTTTGCCCCGGTGAGCAGCATGATGTTCGCTGAGAGTGAACTATGAGATGAAATAGTATGCGTTAGTGTGTGACTGGGTGAACTTTCGTAACACATGGAGGTTAGTTGGACAACACAGGTAGGTTGTTCTCCATGGGAAGGAGAATCAACTTGGCTATGGGCCTCCGGATGATGCCACGCGCCGTAAGGATATCGCCATTGTCCTCCTTGACAATGACCATATCGCCTGGTGTTAAATTGGGCGCTGGAAATTGTCATTTTGTCCGCTTGAGCAACTCCTAGAGGTACTCATCTTTCCAACGAAAGCAGAATTGTTGGTAGAGAGCCTTAAGTCGTTGCCAGTGGTTTACGATGCCATTGCATCCGCTTTAATTTCAGGTTCGGCCACGAAGAGGAGAGGGCCACCTATTAGGAAATTTCCTCGGACATTGAAGAGAGAGGCATGGAATTAAGACATGCTTCTATCTTGGCTAGGAGAGTGAACAGCTCTTCAAATGTGTATTTAGTCATGGACGTCGAATTGTAGAATAGAGCTTTCAAACTTTTTACGCCTGTCTCCCACAAACCACCTATATGTGGAGCGCTGGGGGGGTTGAACTGTTAAGATAAATTTTGATGGGTGTGTTTTTGGAGAACTTCAGTACGCACTGCGTCGAGAAACTCTTGTGACAAAATTCGAGTAGCTCCGACGAAAGTCTTGCCGTTGTCGGAATACAGGCACTGGGGACACCCGCGACGTGATACCAAATGAGAGAAAGCCACCAGAAATTTCTCGGTGGTCAGATCGGACGTGGCTTCCAAGTAAATAGCCTTCGTGCTGAAACATACAAAGACACAAACGTTTCCCTTTCAAATCAGACACGCACGCCCGGTTTATGTCGAATGGTTCAGCAATCGACGCCTGTACGCGTAAAAGACCTGGCGAAGGTAGTTCTCTCAATCGGCATTTCTCCCATCATCTGTGTCTGCAACTTCTTGCGATAAATGGTGCAGACCTTGCACGAATGAATTACGGACTTTACGAGCACCATTACTTTGGGGATCCAGAACTTGGAGCGAAGGAGGCGCATCATTAATTGATTCCCTCCATGCAAGGATATGCTATGGGTGAATCGAACTAAGAGCTTAGCGAAGGTGCTGGAGAATGGAAGCAAGACCGGATGACCTTCATCATAGCTCAAGGAGAGTGAGGTACGGACACGTCCACAGGCTCTTAGGATGCCTCTTTTATCTAGGAAGGGGTTAAGGTTCTTGAGGGGACTAGAAACCGGAAGCGGCTGGCTTACACGCAGACATCGAAGCTTTGTGGAGTACTCTGTCTGTTGCGTTAGTCTTATCAAGTGATCTTGAGCTTTGGAAAATTCGCAAGAACTGAGCTCCGCTGAATAAAGCGGAGCATATGGGCAGTCACTCGAAGGTCTCTGTTGAGTTTGGATTGCAGTGTGGGGCCTGGATGAAGGATCTCATTTAGGTTTTTGCCATTTAAGGAACACGATGCATTGAAAACGACTCTCACCTTTGTGGTGGTGTAGTCGGGCTTGAGCACTGCGTGATGAGGCAAGTAGAAGTTGCGGCGAGCTGCGTTCTTCGGGTTTACTGGTTTCATGTGATCGAGATCCAAGTATTCTTGCATCACTGTACTGCTCTTTGAACAGCAGGTTCTTTGACAGTCGACTCTCGTTCTTGTGGAATTGAGCGAGCACAACTTACCCGGAATATCCGAGGTCGATTTATACTGTCTCTCGGAAAGGTAGAGTGACTACATATTTGCCAGAGTGATCCCTTTTAACGGTTCGGACAAAGTTGTCCTCACATATGGAATCAGCTTCCTTTGGCGATTTGGAAATAATATTCTCCACCTCCCAAAATTTGCAGAGGAGATTATCGAGTCTCGTTTCCTCAGTAAACGATACTCGGGTGGAGAATGAGGAAACCGTTTTTGGAGCGGCCCTCGAGATCGGCCCTGTGAGGATCCAACCAAACACGGATTCTTGACCCAAAACAAATGTTAAGAATCGAGCTGCTTAATATTATAGACGGAAGAATATCTGCGCCTATTAGAATATCAACTTGCGAGCTCTTGTAGAAGTAAGGATCAGCCAACTGGATGTTCGGTAGATCCTTTAGGATATCTGTTGAAATGGAAATGGAGGGTAGCTTGCCTGCTAGGTTAGGAAGGACTAGAGCCGAAATTTCGATATGTAGCCTCGGCTTCGTAGGGTAACCATGACATGAGTGGATACAGATTCGTTAAGCCCGAAAACTTGGTTTTGTACGGATTGGAAGGGCAAGTTAATTCTACGGAATAATCGCTCAGAGATGAATGTTGCTTCTGACTCTGAGTCGATTAATGCACGGGCGGTGTATGCAGCTCCCAAATGGCATACATCAATCACCGCCGTGTCTAGAAGGACACCTGCAGGTTAGCAGCAAAATATGTCTGCTCATTAGCGGGTTGAACAGAAGTGGACTGTACATTTGGATCAGTTCTTGGACTGCTTGAACCCCGATGGAGCAGGGTATTGTGACGCTCCTTGCAAGTGAAACAGTTATGAACACTGCTATTCTTGCAATTGGTGTCTTCTTTTTCTTTATATATGTCGCTCTGTCTTGAACGGACATTTGGAGGAACCGAGGACATAGTCGCACTGGGTGGATTTCTTTGGAGCACAAGTCGTATTTTTTTTTTTCTTAGCGCTCACTTGTGCCTTAAAGGAATTCACCCGTTTGGGAGTTGAGGGAACTTTTGGCTTTGTACCAGACGACTGAGATGGGGTATTTGGCTTGTCATCTTCCATTGATTCAAGTGAAAGGGAACGCTCACTCAGGAAGTGACTTAGTTCTTGCCAGGCCGGAATTTCGGCTTTGTTCGGAAGCAAATGTTCCCAAAGGGACCGAGTCTGTTCCGGAAGCCTTGATATATATATGTACACCAGAATACTGCTCCAATGGTTTCTGAAAATCTGTTCGAGCTGGATGGCGGTCAGACACATTTGAATGGTGCAATGAAGTTTCCGGACAGCTGTGCCCGATTTTGTTGTTACCTTCGACAGGTTGAAGAGGATTTTGAACTGACTGTTTACTAGCAACCGCTTATTTTCATAGCGGTCACAAAGCTGACCCCAGGCGGATACAAGCCCATCATTTGTGTGAGGACTCTAAAAAACTATGGTGTTCGCATCACCAGCTGTCTTGGCGTTGAAATGATATACCTTCTCAACTGGCGTCAGCCTGGCATTGTTTATTTATATTGCTGTAAACAGATCAAGGAAAGTAGGCCAGCGCAGATAGACATAAAAGACTTCTGTGTCGACTGGAGGAAGCCGACCGAAGGAAACGCTGAAGAGGTGGGAACTGACTGAGTGACTGACTCGCCGCAAAGGCGAGCTGTGCACCTTTCATACACATTGTAACACTGGTCAAATTTTAGCTCCATTGCCTCCAACTCTCCATTGTTTGCCTCTTGACTAAGACCCCTTGCACATAGCTCGTAGTCTCGCTCTGCCATACCACACGATAAAGGTTATGTATAGAATAGTTAGTAGTACAAATTTGAAGTAATAGAGGTTTAAAGATTCTAGTAGGTCTGATCGAAACCGTAAAACTAATTTGGCTAATTAATTCAGACGAATCAATTTCACCATTTATTAGTTTGTGCATAAATATTACACTAAGAATGATGCTACGATCAGACAGAGAGAAAAGATTGATAAGTAAGAGTCAACTACGATAGGGAGGCAATCGGTTGTTAGGGTTCCAGTTAAGGCCCCTTAGAGCAAAGAGCAAGAATTGTTTTTGAACAGATTCTATCCTGTCTTGATGAATCTTGTATTGGGGAGACCATATACAAGACCCATATTCAAGAATAGGACGTACAAATGAAGTGTAAAGAGTTTTGGTTATGTAGGGATCGTTAAATTCTTTCGACCAGCGCTTTATGAAACCCAAGTCACCAAATGCACGATTGGCAATAGATGTTGTTTCGCAGTTTGGTGCATCGTCAAGGTTAGTGTTTCACTGAATTCTAGTTGCGGCTAAGACAACAAGCCAGCAGATGCTCGTTTGAAACCACCAAGTTTGAAATCTAGGAAATCTACATTGCTGATAAAAATAATTGATGCCTAGGCTAAGAACACGTTGAAAAAGAAGCTATTGGAATTGGAGCTCAAGCTGGAAAAGATAATAAATACGTGCACAGTTGAAGAGCAAGTGAACCAACATTTAGAGGCAATGGTAACCTCACCGGATGGTGACGTCGTAAAGCAAATCGCGTTTCAAACAAAAAGAAAAGACAAGGCAGATGTCGTGTGTGGCCGGTGCTGAGCCGAAGACTATGATGAACGCAATATGGCATGTCCGGTGCGTTCTCGGTTTGGACATTATGCTCGTATGCGTAAGACCACATTGAAGAAACGTTTTGGAACACCTTATGAGAATCAACGCAAGTGACCGAGAATCTCACAGTCTCAGGTAAGCGCCATCGATGAGGAGCAGGTTAGGAGTCACGGCAACAATAATTGGTCGAACTGTTTTAAAGTAACTAGAGAACCAGAAGGAGAAGAAACCGTAATATGTCTAGTTGAGGGATCCCAGCTGCAAATGGTAATTGACTCCGGGTCGCGGTACAACCTGATAAGCCATGGCGATTGGCTGCGATTAGATAGGGTGCAGGCGACAATATTCAATGCACGCACCAACTCTTCTACCCAGTTTCCAGGTTACGCATCGGACGAGACTCTGAGGGTGGTTAACGTTTTTGAAGCCCCGATCAGAATTCAAGGAAGACCAGAGATGATTGACACATTTTATGTAATTGAAAATGGGAGACAATCATTACTGGGACGAGACACGGCCGTACAACTCAACGTCCTAAAACTTGGCTTAGGCGTAAATAGAGTCCACATTCTCCGAAATGGAAAGCTTCACCTGCGGGATTGACCATAGACCACAGCGATAGACCAGTGCAGCAGCCAATGCGGAGATTTCCGACTGCGTTAGAATACCAAATCGCAGAGAGGATAAACCAAGCTGTGCAGCAAGACATTACAGAGCCAGTTCGTGGGCCAAGCCCATGGATTTCGCCGGTAATAATTGCATTTAAAGGAAGCGGCGAGATAAGGTTATGCTTGGATAAGCGAAGAGCAAATTTGGCCATCGCAAGGGAAAATTACCCGCAGCCAACATTAGACATATTCATGACCAATCTACTGGAAGCGAAACATTTTTCTAGGCTGGATTTAAAAAATGATTATCACCAATGGGAGATCGATGGGTCAAGTCGGCAGATTACAACATTTATAACGCACAAGGGACTATTTCGTTATAAAAGACTGTTTTTCAGGGTTAACTCAGCACCAGAAATATTTCAGAGGCGGCTGGAGGAACTGTTAGCAGGTTGCCAAAAAACTCTTAACTATATTGACGAAGTAATTTTTGGCAGAAACGAAGAGGAACACGACAAGGAGCTAACAATAGTTCTGAAATTTTTTGATACCCACAACGTAGTGTTGAATAAGCAAAAATGTGTGTATGAAACAACTAAGCTAAAATTTCTAGGCCAAGTTCTGTCGGTCCAGGGTTTTGAAGCGGATCCAGAGAAGGTCAAGGTGATCACAGATTTCCGTGCTCCGAAAACTAAGAAGGATACAAGGAGTTTCCTAGGCCTAGTAACATATGTAGGAAACTTTATACAGGATCTCGCCAACACAACTGAACCACTGAGAAAGTTGATAAATGCAAACACCAAATTCGAATGGAGCGACAAGGAACAGCAGGCGTTCGATACCCTAAAGAAGCATGTCGTCGAAGTGACAAAACTGTCATATTTTAATAAAATGTTCCGTACGTGCCTCATAGCCGATACAAGCCCAGTGGCACTGGGAGCTGTTCTAGTACACATTGATGACCACAACGAGCATCATATCGTATCGTTCGCCAGTAAAAGCCTAACTGAGGTTGAAAAAAAGAACGTTGGTTGCTGCGTCTACAATCCTACCGATTTCGTGTTATTTATAAAGCAGAAAAGGTAAACATCGCAGATTCAAATTGTGGCCAAAGGGACTACTATATTATATAGCTGCCATTCGAACAATCGGCTGGAAATGCTTAGTACTAAAATATTTTCTGTCTTTTGAGCGATTTTATTCAAACTCACTCAATTCGTTTTTATTAAAAAAGCTCATGTGCAAACCAAATATCATCCCGATCGAACTACTATATCATATAGCTGTCATAGGGACAATTGATTGAAAATACTTGGTAACAAGCATAAAGTACCCACTATTATGAGAAAACCAAATTTCATTTTGAACCGACAATTTTGTCATATAACTGTTATAATTTGTAAGTCATCACAAACGAATTTTGAAGATGAAAAAAAGACACTGTGTACTGTAAATTCATGCAGGGTTCTGCTAGGGTATCTAATCTGTGTAGTGCCAAAGATAACATTTCTTGTCTTTCTTGTTTTTTGATTGCAAACGTATGCAGATTCACAGTGCTCCATCGGCCGACAGCAGAACCCGAGCATTTTAATTCACCATCAATTCACAACAAAATAACAAAATTCAACTGTAAAGCAACTCGATTCAGTCACACATCAGTCTGTTTCACACAATTTAACGATTAGCTAATATGTGTATGCGCTGGCATCATCGTGTGTGTGTGTTGAGCATGGAGTTTTCAAGGCCAGATTTCAATGCTAGCTCAATTAAATTTTTCAGTTTTTAGCAAATCAGAGACAAAGATCATGGAACATAAAATACAGATTAGAGCATGCGTACCTAGTTAGACAGCGCACAGTGGCGCCTCTGCCCAAAAAGCTTGGCAAAAATCATATTTTGACGGAATCGTAGGACAAAATTAAATCGATAGAGAACTTTCAAAGGATTTTAAATCCAAAAGATTTTTGAAATCGGTCTAGGATTATGGGCGGTATAGCCCCTTAAAGTAGGCACTACTTTTAGTAACTTCTGAAAACTGTGAATTTTAACGAAAATTTGCTTCTTTCACATTGAATATTATTATTTTTATTATCAACTCAATACTCTGCACAAAATAAACGTTTAAAAAATAGAACTAAAAATAGTCAAAATAAGACGAGCCTGGACTATATACAATTGATAGGTATAGTCTCAATTGCGGCCATGTGCGCCTCTGAAAATGAGAGCCATAAAACGAGTGAAGTCACGACTTAAACTCACGAGGCAGGCATATGGGTAAACAAGATAGAAAATGTCAGTCGGGCATGCCGACCGTGTAGTACCCTCTGAGCTTCGTTTCCAATTATATGAGTTCGAATAAGAGTAACAGCTGCAAGAACTTAACACGCACACATATTTGTGTGTCTGTCTCGCTCGCACATTTTTCGTTGCTTGTGTGCAGAGCTTAGTGCAATGCACGTGGCTATGCCTTGCTTGAAAGTAACGATAACAAGTTATGCTAAGTTACAAAACTATACGTTAATAAATAAGTGAGCCAGCGGCAAGCAAAGTTACAAGGAAAAGGTGCTTTTGGTGGGCGAAAGAGGCGTGGCATCCAAAAATTTGATGCCATTGTCTTTATATTGTAAATAGCAACCTGCATGCCAAAATTGGTGTTCCTAGGTGCTATTATTTCTGAGATATTCACAGATATTTTTTCCGAGGTATGTTTGGTTTTTCGCTTATTGTGGGCGAATGGGGCGTGGCATCAAAAATAGGAAACAAACTTGTATTGACTGACTAAATTTGTGGTCGATACTGACTTAAACGGCTATTGTAGCTTTTACCATCTCTGAGATCTGTTTGTTCATACGGACATACGGACATGGCTATATCGACTCGGCTTGTGATGCTGATCAAGAATATATATACTTTTTGGGGTCTGCCACGCCTCTTTCTGCCTGTAACATACTTTTCACAAACCCAATATACCCCTCAGAGGGTAATAAAATAGCGCATGCCAATACGGTTGCTATTTGTGTACCAGATAGTTGATAAAAACCGAACTATTATAATATAATTACTACCACTTTGTATTTCACTTTTATTTTCAAGTTTTGACCGTTTTCGAAAGTATCTATAGGGCTACAGGAAAAGGGTAGAAAATGGGAGTTTTAGGTCTTTTTATGTCTTTTTTTTCTTTTTAACTGCTTTAAATGATAATGAATTTATTATCTTGTTTTGTTTTTTACCTTATTAAAATAAAATATCTATCGATCGACTAGTTTTAACTAAAATTTTGTTTAATTTAGTTAAGAAATTTACTCATAACATCGTATAACATGATAAGATGGATAAAATAAGAATAACAACTCTCATTTGAAGTCCAAAAAAAAAAAAAAATATTTTTTTTGAAATCTTACTGCCAAACTATGCATGAAATTATATCACATGTACATAAAAAAAGTAACAATCCGACTTACACACATAATAACGGCACAAATATTACTCAACAGTAGTTTTACATACCTAGATTCATTTTTCATTTCAATTATTTAAATTTTGTATAAACTGCAACCAGAACAAACTAATAGGCACGGCTACAGTCGAGTGAGCCGACTGTAAGATACCTCAACAGACAAAAAAGTTTCCCATACTAAAGACAATTTGGCTCTGATCTTTGTCAGATTACTTATGTAAAAGCTATTTGATATAGTGGTCTGATCCAAACCAACGTTGGTCAGTGTTTCAGATAATACTACCATTAACATACCCTGTGAAATTAGTTTAGTTATCTAGAAAAACAAAAAAAGTTAGACACATTGAGTATATTTTTTATTTCTCATCAATTAGAAAGTATATGATGTAGTCATCCGATTCCCACTAAAATCGGTCAGTATATGTATATTACTATCTTACACGTACTGTGGGAGTTTCATTGCAATTTTTCTGACCAACTTTGGTACGGATCGGACAACTATATCACATACCTCCCATATAAGTAATTTGACAAACATCAGAGCCAAGATGTGTCTTTAGTATGAGAAACTTGTCTGAGGAACGTATCCAAACCAAACTTACATAGTAGGTGCAAAATTTTTTTTTATATTTTCTGAGCAATTTTGGTTGGAATCGGTAAACTACATTATAAGCAATCGTATTTAAAAAATGGTAACTAATATGTTAATAAGACATATCACATTGACTACTTGATTTTGTTCTAGAATACGCTGTAATATCTCTCAGTCGGCGGCTCGACTATAACCGTTCCTACTAGTTAAATTTATTGTTGTCATTAGCATAATTTCAAAAATTATTTGCTTGTCTGTTTTTTATTTATTTGCTCAATTTTGCCTACAAAAAGGGAAGCAGTTCGTTCGTTCATTATCGTGAATTTTTCAAACGAACTTATTCTGAACATTTTGTCGTTCAGTAACTCTAGTACCAAGTAGTGTTGGGTAAACACGACTCACTGCGGTAAACATGTTCAATTGTTCTTTTCTTTGAGAAGATTCAACTAACTCAGATTCACCATTCACTCAGTCGAATTGTTCACTTGTTCAGTTGATCACTTAAATTGCTCATACGTTCACTGTTTATGAACGGATTCCGCAACGCTGAAAATCTTGATTGATCTTCAAGATTAATATATTTTTAATTTATAACACAAAATATAAAAATAACAAACTCTAAACAGTTTTACTTTATAGGATAACGTATATTAAATTAATATTAAGGAGATCCTCCAGCCCCTTATATTTTAACTATGTATTCGTATTATCGACATATTTAATTTTTAAAAGTGTAAACAAGAATGGGGGCAAAACGAAATTGTGAAATAAATGCAAATATGAGCAACATCGCAGAATGACCTAGCTCCGGAACGCAAAATGCTCTTTGGTGAACAAGAATAAGTAAAAGAGAGACCAAAGAACAAGTGAGCAAAAAAGCAAGTGAACAAAATGATTAAGTGAGCAAAAAAGAACCGTTTGGAAGGAACATGTTCACTTGCTAGTACCAAGTGTTACGCGAAACAGTGAAGTAAGGTCAGTTTTTTTTTCTTTCAAAATTAATGAATTTGTACACAATATTTGTGGAATGTCAATTTAAAACCTTGTCTAAAATAATTATTATGCACAAATTTTTAATTACGAATTTTGTTTTCGTAATTGTATTTGTCGATTTGTGTGTGTTCTGGAACTAAACTACTCACAAATACGCAAACTCATTGGTATACAAACAAATTCAAAGGGTGCACCCCCAAAAGGTTATCAAGAAAGCAAAACAAAAGCGCCATATAGTCTGAGCTCTGCTAGGAATTTTTAACAGACAAAGTTCTCCGGGTGGAAGTTTCAGTAGAGGTATGTAGGAATTCGCGCCTGGTTCCGTATCTAATTAAGACTTTTTCTGGTTCTTAATAGAAAATACATCGATAAAATGCTAAGATCGCGCACTCTGGACGGTACTGCAAATTACAAACATAACCCACTTAATCAACTGCAACCAGAAGATCAACAACAGCAACCTCAACAACAACAGCAGCAGCAAACCGCTGTGGCGCAAAAGCATGCAATGTCTGCAGACGAGAGAATAGCCACCCGAAAATCTCTTATCATAGTCATTTCAATATTCGTAGCTAGTTTGGCCTTAGTGTTCTATGTCTATGCAATCTTTCCCGAACTAAATGCGTAAGTAATCAGAAGAGAATGAAGTTAAAATGTTACCTGTGCGCTTGTGTCATACTGCACTCATTGTGTCAAGCTTTGTGTGTGAAACTGAGAACTGTCAAAATCACGCCACTTAGCACTTGTACACTCACTTGTACATATGTGTGTGTGCATTCATGTAGCCATGTATGTGCATACATATTTAGAGGAACAAAGGCACACAAAGCGCGAGGAAACAAGCTAATGTACATACATACATATTGTTGCATTTGTAAGTAACTCTTTTTAGCACTCATCAAATTTTGCACTCTGGCGGTGTATTTCTTACAGCTCTGAGAAGCAACATTTGAAAATACCCCGTGATATACAAGATGCTAAAATGCTTGCGAAAGTCTTAGATCGTTATAAGGACATGTATTACTTTGAAGTGATGTTTGGAGTTGTGGTTGCCTATGTTTTGTATCCTTTTTGCAACAAATCAAGTAAACAGTCGATTCTTAAGTATTATATTATATATTTATTTACATTTATTTATTTGACCTTAAGAAAGTTAGAATGTTTTATTACTACCAAATATACCGTCAGCATCACATGCGGCTGACGTTTACCTAAACTGTTAAATGCGTTTAACTACTTAAAGCTATTAAAAACAGTTCAAAAATTATTTAATTATTGCGAGTTTGTTGTCCAAAGAGACTGAATTAAATAATACAAATTTTAATAATTTGATATGCAGTAGAATCCGGTTATTACTACTCCGTTTATGCGAACATTTAAATAATTTTCTGCATAGGCCTTCTGGGTCTTGAGTGTCGTTATCACTCTTATCCTAAATCAGATACAAACAATTTATGCGCCACTAAGCAATGTTCTTAAAAAAGTGTATTATATTGCTAAGATTGGCACGTTCATACTGATGGATATCTTCTAATCATTTTTAAGATTGTAGTTATTCTTTTATTAGTAAATACTTATAGAACAAACTATTTATTTAAAGCCAACCATTTTCACAACTATGTATAAACGCATGTAATGCGTAGTTATTGCTATTTATTTTACAAATTTTATACTTCATTATTAACCTTATTTTGTTAAGAATATTTATGTATAGATGTTAATTATTTTTATAATATATAGGAATAATGTAATAGCGAGTCAAGTGTTACATGGTATACATACATATTACCGTGCGACAAAATTAAATTTAGTTTTGCGAGGTGTGTTCAAAATGTATCTCAAATTTTGTGTTTTTTCAAAAATTATTTATTCATTCATGAATATCTATTTTGTCCCCTTCAATGTAATCCCCATGAGATATTATACACTTGTGCCAACGGTTTTTCCAATCTTCGAAGCACTTCAAAAAATCATTTTTTTTTATCTTGTTCAGCTCCTCCTTCAATGCCGTCTTTATCTCGTCAAGCGTAGCGTAACGTCGTCCTTTCATGGGCCTCTTCAGTTTAGGAAACAAGAAAAAGTCACAGGAGGCCAGATCTGGGGAATACGGTGGCTGCGGCATCATTAGTGTATTGTTTTTGGCCAAAAAGTCGCGCACAAGCAACGATGTTTGAGCAGGGGCGTTATCGTGGTGCAAAAGCCAATTTTTTCACCTCTTCTCGGCCTTCTGAGAACATTTTTTACCACCGATAAACGTTGTTTCGGTCCAAGGTAGCTTCTCCGTATGCCACAGTCAACATTCAAAATGCATCCGCGCAATTTATTTCGTTTTTCACACAAAATTTGAAACAGGTTCTTTGATCCATTTTTTTGAATAGGTAAAAATTGAAGACGATCCACAACACGTGCAAGCAAAAAAGTTGTCAACAATTAAGTGAACATTCAAAATGGCCGAACTTGTCAGCATAAAGTGAGAGACATGAGTACCAACATAACGCCACAAAAAAATCGAAATTCGAATATACGTAAACCGCGAAAATTCAAAATTCGCGATACTTTTTGAACACACCTCGTATACATTCTGAGGGGTATATAGGAAAGTATGTAATAGGCAGAAGGAGGCGTGGCAGACCCTATAAAGTATGTACATATATTCTTGATCAGCATCAACAGCCGAGTCAAAGTAGCCATATCCGTCTGACTGTCCGTATGAGTAAGCAGACCTCAGAGATTGCAAGAGCTACAAGTTCAAAGTTGGTCAGTATCAGTATTAGGTCAGTCAATGCTAGTTGGTTTCCATTTTCGATGCCACGCTCCATTCGCCCACATTCGAAAAGTACATGTTTTTGTCGAATATCTCAGAAACTAAAACACCTAGGGATACCAATGGCATGTAGGTTGCTAGATGCAATATAATGATAATGCCAACAAAATTTGTAGATTCCACGCAACCTTCGCCCATAGGAAGCAAGAACAAATTGAAAGTTTTTATGCCTCCAGCTCACGAATTTCTTAATGTATAGTTTTGTAACTTAGCGTATATTTGGACAAAAACAATATCAAACTATCCTAAAAATTGCATCAATTGCATCATCAATGATAGCCACGTGCAATGCACTGAGCTCTGCTATAACGCTAACGTCACACAAGCAGCGAAAACGAAAAACGTTGTGCGAGCGACACAGACATACAAATATGTGTGCTTGTTAGGTTCATGCAGCAGTTACTCCAATTTGAACTCATACAATTTCGAGAGATATCTCTATCGTAGAGATAAACCCGAGTCAGCATAAGGTTCATAATTTTATTTTTATAATCATTTGCATACTATAATACGTGTTTTTTTTACAGATTGTGTTGAATTGGTTGCCTTAACTTAAACATATTAAAGTCTTCAAACGTTTGCCATACCCGGTTCATTATTCCTGTCGATTTTACTGGGCTTTTTATATAAATTTCCGATAGCACTATTCCTCATTTGCTTTTGCTCGGCGCTAGGAGCCACGCTCTGTTACACACTTTCGAATCTGGTTGGACGACGTCTTATTAAACATTTCTGGCCAAAAAAGACTAGCGAGTGGTCTAGGCATGTGGAAGAGTATCGTGATAGCCTCTTCAATTATATGCTCTTTCTGCGCATGACACCTATACTACCCAATTGGTTTATTAATTTAGCATCACCTGTCATTGGTGTACCACTGTACACATTTGCATTGGGCACCTTCTGTGGCGTCGCTCCTCCATCGGTGATCGCCATACAGGCGGGCAAAACGTTGCAGAAGATGAGTAGTTCAAGTGAGGCTTTTTCCTGGACCTCAATGGGCGTGTTAACCCTTTGTGCTTGTGCGTCGTTGCTGCCTGGCCTCTTTAAAAATAAGCTGAAGAAAAAATCTGCATACGCCTCACGATGAAAACCTGGAACTGGAGTGATCTGTAAAGAAAATTAAATGTATCAAAAAGGGAAGAAAGATATTAACTGACATACAATAATTTGGTTTGATTAATGAATTTAAACACAAACAAAACGCTTGAGCAACCCATTTTAACGAATAGTTAACAAAAACTAAATAGTTATTTAAAAAAAAAACTACAAAAAATAAATAAAAACAGAATTAAAAAATATAAAAATTTAAGTATGTCAAATATTTCTGTAATTTTTTGTTATTTTAAATACAAATTTTGCATTCTATATTTTAATAATTTTAAAATAAATTGCTCAGTTCTATCGCAGTATTTACTAGAAATATTATTGATAAGTAAACCAATTAGCAAAAGTCATTATATTAAATGTGTGCAATTGAAACAAAAATTAAATATTCCGTTTTGTTTTATTTTCTGATTAGCCGATTTGATTTTGCCCAGTAAAATATTTCTAATTATGCTATATGTTATATACACTGCGCGTCATAGGTTAGACGCACTCGTGCTTGCATTCAAACTTGAATTATAACTTTTTATTTTAAAAAAATATAAAAAAAGTTGATATGCAAAAAACTTGGTTATTTAATGATACTTTAAGTATACTTTTTGAAAAAGTGTAGAAATATGCCAAAATAATGTTTTTAAACCGTTTCTTGAAGCTGTGTTAAATTGGGTACATTTTTCTTTGGTCACTAGAAAAGACGCACCAAAACTAATTAATTATTTAAAGAATAGTTACTTGTATTAAAATTTTATTGTTAAATAACCTATTATTAACCTATTGACGAGCAGTGTATAATAAAAGATGAAAATGTTGACTATGTAAATTGGTTTTTATACTACGACGAACGAAAGAGTTTATTTAGTTAATGAGGTAGAAGGAAGGTTGGCAGTTCCTATAAAGTATATGTATATATTCTTCATCAGCATCAACAGCCAAGTCGATATAGCCATATTCGTCTATCCGTATAAACACTTATTTTTCAGAGTCTATTAAACTAAGTGACCATAAGTGCTTATATCCTGATTTAATTTTGATTGTACTATCATATTAAATAGTTTCCGTATGACAAAAAGTTAAAATGTACTTAATTTATCTTTTTTCCTAAATTTTTTGTTTTTTTTTTTTAAGAAATTTATTTGAACTAAGCTCACAGAGAAAGTTTACGGTAGTATTATCTATACCCTGATCAACTTTGGTTCTGATCGGCCTGCTATATTATTAAATTTTCATATACACAAAATCTTTAAAGCTATGTTATTTGTGTTTAATTGTGGAGCAATGCATACGGCGCGGGTTCAAGTTATGGTTGTGACTTAGTTTTAGATTAACTAAATACCATTGTTTTAATTCCTTGAATGTTTAAATGGAGAAACAGTAAGCGTGTCTTAAATTTCAACCTATTCAATAGGAATGATGGAAAAATTTGGCATGTATATTACTGGATACAATATAAACATATTGCATGTTTACAATTTTGAACGCCCCTTATATTGGTGATTAATATGTTTAGCATTTTGGATTTTAAAACATTTCACTTTGAGTATTTGATTTTAGTCTAGAATACGTCGTGGTTTCTATAATCGGCCCGCTCGACTTAAGCCGTTTCTAATTGTTATACATGAGTTTTACATATTTAATTTCAAAAAACATTAAATGATGACATGACAATGCTTATAAAATTTAATTTGATTGGTCTTATCGCAATGACAGACATCTTATTTGAAAGGTATTTTGATTAGCATCAGATTTGCATACTTAGATTTCGATTCAGTTAAATAGTTTTCGAAATATTGACATTTGAACTTGGTGCTTTAAACTCACACTATTGCGTGTGAAGTATGGATCGGGGCAAAAACTGCTATTATTTTTTTACAGTTAGTTGGATCTTATAAATACGCGCCGAATGATACCTCATTTGTCTAGATGGAAGTATCCAATTCAGAGATTTTGGAAATTTTAGGCTTTCGACTCCATTTTGAAAACGAGATAAAAATCGCATTTGTTTGAGTTTTTTGGAAAATCTAGCGTAAACCTTTTTTAAATTAATATAATATAATCAATAAAATTCCGCAAATTTTGATGTATTCTACATAACTGGGATGTTACCTTTTTTTTAAGCAATATTTTTATACTGCGGTGTACAAAGTACTAGCAGTATACTGGGCTTATTAGAAAAAGTTTGTGTGTAATAGGCAAAAGGAGGCATGACAGACCCCATAAAGTGTATATATTCTTGATTAGCATAAAAAACCGAGTCTATATAGTCATGTCCGTCTGTCCGTCCGTTTGTATGAAAACCTGGATTACAGAGGCTATAAGAGCTACCTACCATCACCAAGTTTGAGATATGTATACATATGCTGCACGCTGCACAATTAAATTTTCGATGTTTGCGAAGCCCCCACCTCCCCCTCAAATCGTGAGAAACGGTTTCACAATTTCTATAACTCGAAAAGTGTTGAAACAAAATTTACACACTTATGTGCATGGTACCATTTAATGTATCCCCACCGACTTTGGTTTGGATCGGACAACTATATAGCTGTCATCTGGGCAAATATTAAAAAAAAATTTTTTTTTTAATTATTTCTTCGTTTTTTAAGATATTTGCAATCAAACTCACACAGTACGTGTAAGGTAGTAATATACATATACTGTCCGATTTTGATTGGCATCGAATCACTATATCATATATTTTCTATATGATGAAAATTGAAAAATGTACTAAATTTGTCTTTTTGTCCAACTTTTTTGTTTTCAAGATAACTGAACTAATTTCACAGAGTATTATGTATTATAATATTATCTAAACACTGACTAACTTTGGTTGGGATCGGACAACTATATAGCCGCCATATCATAAAAGTTTAAAAACGTGGAACGTGAAACTCACACAGTATGTGTAGGGTAGAAATATACATATACTGCACACTGCACTATGGGCGATTTTTCATAATGGGCGGCATAAAGTCATAAAATTTATGGTGAAATATTAAGGAAATGTTTTTTTTTATTAATAGTAAACACTTCAGTTAGCTGAAAATCAATTTTTTTTTTATCGGGTGGCAACTCTCTTTTTGTGGCAGCCCTTCAAAACCTACTGATCTGTTGAAGCTCGCAATTATATAAATTGGCGCGAAAAATTTCATGCTGTTGAAAGTGCTTAAATTATTATTGGTTTCGTTCAAATTAATAAGTGTAGTATGGATAGCAAAGCTCAAGGTATTTAGAATCTTTTATTTACGATAAATGTGTATAAATGTTCGTGGTGCTTTTAATGTCCGGTGTTATTGTTGATTGTATTCTTAGCAAAAATCTGTTGCATTTGGGGCTATCTGAATAGCTCGCTATCGATATATCGATAAATATTTAAAATAACATATCGAGTATCGCCCGCGCTGCTAAGCCGAGGTTAGAGTGGCCAGTTGAAGAGTGGGGAGAAAAGAGATAGGAGAAGAAGAGGAGAGGAAGATAACGCGTGTTTAAGATCAGTCGGGGTTATGTGCTGCGGGAAAGTATTAAGTGTAAAAAAAATATAATAATAAAATAACACGCATTAAAAAACCCGCCACCACCCGAACAAATACACAAATACGCGACAAACAATTAAACAATCAGTGCACCCGACAACAACAACAAGAACAGTGAACAAAAATTACAACTACTCTACGTACTTAGTGCACACACAACCTCAAAGTGCGAAATAAGTGTAGAAAAAACCCGACATATCAAACAAAGAATCAACGTGTAACAAAATAAAAACGACACCTTGTTTTGTTTCTACACGGACAAATAAAACCCGAACCACAGTGCGAACACAAATTTGCAACAACCCCACAGTGCACAATACAACAACAACAGTGCCAAAAACAAAAAAATGCAATTATATTGCACAAATACAACAACAACAAAAGCATTAAGTGCACAAAATTAACACAACAGCAACTACAAAACAACAACAACACCAACACTCGGACGACCCAGCAACAACAACAGTACCAGCGCCAGGGTCAACGACAGCGACGACAACAGCTGTGCGTGGCCGCACAGTGGGACACGTGAGCCGTATCGCCGCCAATTTGTATTCGTGAAGTTTTGTTCTGTTTTGTGATGTTTATGTGTAAATAAATGTTTGTTAAATATTTATAAATTGTTTAGTTATTAATTTTTTCTTGATTTATATTCCTATTATTTATTTATTTATTATTCATTTATTTATTATTTATTTAATTTATTATTTCCTTATTATGTTTTAGTTGTTATATATTTTTCTTTTTTTCCGTTTGATTATTTAAATATTATTTAGTTATTCTTGTGATTTTCGCTTATTTTTTTGGCGAAAAAGTATCGGCCCTAAAACCCTCCAAGAGCTCTTAGGCAGGTTTAGACCCCCCGCTACCCTGTAACAAAACAACACCACCAATATACACTTATAAACGGATAAAAAAATAAATATAGCATAACATAACATTTTTAAACAACAAAAAAAAAAAGAATGTTAAAATTATATTAAAAATGTTAGAAATAATGTCAAAATAATGGAATTGTCAAAATATAATTGTTCATAAGTCGGAAAATGAATATTATGGAGTAGAAATTTATTGAGGGAGGGGGATCACAAAGCCATGGAGTAGAAGTGCCCTAAACATTATGTTTGGGTGGCGCAACGAAAATATTTTGAATGTTGCCGCCACAGGTAGGGTGGGTACGTTGCGGTGGAAACATCGATACCGCCGATGAATATGGTGTAGTGTTGAGCCGATATTTGTGTCGTGTTTTGTTGTAGTGTTGGAGAGCAAGTTTTAGCAGATTGTGGATTGTACGGTCGGTGGGCATTGGTTAACAACCCAGCCCTGAGGTGAATGAGCTAGCCAGGGTTGCCCCCGGAAAGACAAGCCGATCCGTAACAAATCTAACAATTTTAATTGTGTTCCGTGGAGTATTTCTTGAAAAGTGCATATCAAAACATGCAACTAAAAATGGCAAGTTACTAACGAATGTGTATAGTTTATTGTAATAATCATTTTTTCTGCTCCTTTTTGTTCCTTTTAAAAAAAATTGCACTTGAAGTTTCCTTTACGTTCAACAACACGCTTTTTTAAATGATGAAGACACCGAATCAGACAACGAAAGCGATGACAAACATGAGAATTATTTTGTTTTGGATGAAGAAGATTATTAACTTTTTGTTTTTTTATGTTTGGAATATTGTTAAAACATGGTAAAATATTATTTTTTCTATTTTTATGCTTTGCTTTATAATAGAAATTGAAATTTTTGTACAAGTGCCGGGGCTACAAAGGGGCGGAAAATAAAGGCGTGGTCAAATTGACTAAAAAAAAATCCGAAATTAAAGTAAAATATTAGTAACACTTACAAAAAAAAATTAAGCTCCTAGCTCTATTTTTAAACTTTATGCCGCCAAAATCAACAAATCGCCCATAGTGCACTGGTCCAAATGCAAAAAATTTTGGCAGAAATTCAAAATTTTTTTTTTTAGAGTTTTGCAAAAATAGTATTTTATTCCAATAGAATATTAACTAGGGCAGTTAAAAAGCATAGTAGTATATTTGAATTTGTGCGAATTTGTGGAGCCTTGGAAGTGAGCTGATCATTTATCGCAAACTTTGATTGTGAATGCTTTGTAAATTAGAGCGCATTTGAAACTGGAGTATTTTGTGTAATTCTTCGAATATTTAATCAAATTAAAATGGAATACGAAGTTCAAGGTATTCATAAAACATGTGTACCACGCAATACTTGTTTTATGTGGTATGCCTTTTTTTATATGTGTTTTTGTAAAGTGATGTTTTTAGCGATTCTAGCCTCAAACTTGATTTTTTTCGTGGAATAAAACTATGTTGGATTGCCGTGGATTGTCGTAATTATTAACACCATGTTGTTCTACAATAAGTATACTTATAATACGAGGATATTAATCTTATTTGCCAGTTTTTGCCCGTTTTCCTGAAAATTGACTTTTTCCAGACAACATTTGTATGAGTTACGCTAAAATGCTTAAATTTTGGCTGGCAAATAATCGGCAAACCGAAGGCCCTGCTAATTTTGTTTATTCAAAAAGTTGTATATACGTTCAAGTTTTGTAGGATATATGTACCGGATTTAAATATACTCGAATTTATAATTTTCAAGGACACTAACTTATATGGGGCGGCGTAGAGGGCGTGGTCCAATCGGACTTAACTTTTTCTTAGGCTTAACATATACTATGACAATATTGCCTACAAAGTTTCAGGTCTGTAACTACATTTTTCTAATTTTTGCCAAAATTTTTGGCATTTGGACCAGTGTGTACTGACTGATTTTGATTGGAGTCCGATGACTACATCATATATTTTCTATTTGAAAAAAATTAAAACATGTACAAATTTTCTTTCTAACTTTTTTCACCCTCTGAGGGGTATACTGGGTTTCTCAGAAGTATGTAACAGGCAGAAGGAGGCGTGGCAGACCCCATGAAGTATATATATTCTTGATCAGCATCACAAGCCGAGTCGATATAGCCATGTCTGTCTGTCCGTCTGTGCGTCTGTCCGTATAAACAAACAGATCTCAGAGATGGTAAGAGCTACAATATCCGTTTTAGTCAGTATCGACCACATATTTAGTCAGTCAATACATGAATCTTTTTTAAGGGTTTTGGCGAATATCTCGGTAACTCTAACACCTAGGGACACAAATTTTGGCATGCAGGTTTCTTGATGCAGTATAAATATAATGCCATCAACATTTTGGATCCCACGCCTCCTTCGCCCACAAAAAGAACAATTACGTTGTAACTTTGCATGCCGCTGGCTCACTTATTTCCTAACGTATAGTTTTGTAACTTAGCATATACTTGCTGACAAATAATATCAAACGATTGTAAAAATTGGATCAAAATCGGACTACAGTTAAAAAAGTTTGTCATACAAACAAAATCGTTCCTTTCATGCAAGGCATAGCCACGTGCATTGCACTGAGCTGTGCACACAAGCAACGGAAACGAAAAACGTGCGAGCGAGATAGACATATAAATATGTGTGTTCATGTTAACTTCTTGCAGCAGCTACTCCAATTTGAACTCCTCTAATTGGAAACGAAGCTCAGAGGGTATTACACGGTCGGCATGCCCGACTGACATTTTCTTTCTTGTTTTTTTTTAGCTTAAATTGAAATACATATAAAATTTTTAGTTTTAAAATCAATTTTAATGGTTTGTGTCGAACATTCATAGTTTGACATTTAATAATGAAATAAATAAATAAAAGCAGTTAAAAGGCAGAACTCGGCTTTTCAGTCCCCAGAAAATATATACATATGTTTTTGATCAGCATCACAAGCCGAGTCGATGTAGCCATGTCCAGCTGTCTGCCCTAATAAACAAACTGCACGAAGAGATGGAAAGAGCTACAATCTACATATTAAATCAGATTATACAAGAATTTTTTTTTGTTGATGCACTATTGCACTTAAAGAAATTAATTTTGGCGTGCATGTTAAGAAGGAAAATATTTCAAAGTTTCGAAACTGCAACTTCCACTACATCCGGTCGTCAGATGCAATAGCCCAGATATTACTGATCCCAGCGTCTAGACAACTTCCCGCTAGCGCAACCCAATTGCTAAAATTCGTGAAACATTTGGCAATAAGTTAGGTGCTCCAGAAATGTCCCGACGCGTCGCTATCAATTTTCCAAGATCTCTTAGGGTGCTTATTAGCTTAGTTTAATCAGTTTAAAATTTTACTTAAAGAACAACAGTTCTATTAGACAGAATAAAGGGTTAATTTTTTATAAAACGAAAACAAGGTAGAAGGATGAAACTAGCTACTGGTTTACACAATATAATTATTTTAATTTTATCTTATTATTTTCGTATTAATTATATAATGATGTCACTAATATTTTAAACTAAAATTTTATATAATCATTTTAATGAATCATTGTGTACAAACATTTGAAACTAAAAACACCTTAATATACATAACTAACAATATATAAAACATTTTCTATGTCTCTAATAATTATGTTCAATCCTAATAACTTTCTTCAAACGACAACAGCAAAGAAAAGTAGAGCATTGGCAGAACAACAAATTACCGAGCTAGTGGGACAATTAATAGCACCACAAGAGCCAAGAAACTTTAAATAACCCAGAACATGACTTTAGCAACGCAATAAATCAAGAGATAGATGCAGAACATCGTGCAAGCTTAGGACTTGACAAAATCTCAGATGTGGTAAAATGCCTAAGAAAATTTTCTGGGAATCCAGCGTAGTTCAGTTCTTGGAAAAAGAGCGTCGACCGCCTAATGGAAGCCTAAGCAGGGGAAGTTGGTACATGAAAATATTTAAGCATTCTCAATTGATTAAGTGCAAGATTACTGGTAACGCGGACACGGAACTTTAAGCATATAACATTCCATTAAATTGGAGACCAATGGTTAAGTGCTTGAAAGAGTCGAAGAGTTTAATCTGATGGTATATCAACTTTTGTCTTTTCTTTTGAATAATATGCATGGATTTGGGTGCAGAAGCTCATCGATTGTCTAAGTAGATGAACCGCAACATAGCCACAGATACATTTGTATGTGGCCTACATATGCCAGGCCAATATCAAAAGCGCCAAGGCCAAGCCAATATCAGCTCCTCGACAGCAACGCCGAAACCCATACCAACACCAGAACCTATGGACGTGAACACTGGCCTTAGGTCATAAATTGTGAAATATATGAATAGGCTGCAATTTGAGACAGGAAACAGACCTCCAGGCCAAATGACGTACAAAAAAGACAATGTAAATTTATCATTCAAACTGACAACAAACAAAATGAAATGCAATCTGCTGAGACGTATGCCACTATGACAGAATACGCGCAAGAATTACAAATCCAGAGTCTAGGGATGGAGGGGGTTTTGTCCAGTTAATGCTCAGAAGTTCAGCTTGACTTCACTGTTAAATAATAACATTCTGTTCGTTTCTGCTCTTGAATCTTGACTAAAATTTGTTTATTAAAAAATTGAATACTTATGTTCTAACCTAAGACAGCTTGTCCGTTGGCAAAATGCCGGCGCATCATATTTTAGATGTTGCAACGTGTGCCATTAAAAGTAACTTGGTCAAATTATTGTCAAATTGACATATGACATATACAGTGGTTCCAACGCCAAATCGGACAAGACCTTTTAATTATTTGAAGGTGTGTTTTCTTGTGCAGTAAGTTACTTATATTCAGTTTTAACATTTTATCCTAAATCTATAATGCCTTATCTTTCTAAAACAACAAGAAAAAATTTAAATTTCAAAACGTAACATTTTATTTATTTAAAAAACAAATAACATGTCCGATTTCGAGCTTCAACGCCAAATCGGACAAAAGAAAACTGCAAGAAAAAGATCCGTTATTTTAAGGAGATTTTGTAGTTCTCATACTTTCCTTTGTGTTCACGTATACGCATTGTTGCCTTATATGGGCTATTGGGGTAGGCGTGGTCAAATGAACTTTAAATTTTGTTTTAATATTTAGAGTGCTATTCTTATCAAATAAACCATGTTTCAGCTCGATATCTGCGTTATTCGACTTTATGCCACTTTATGCAGTGTACATATATGTAGTGTTTAAAATCGTTTCAAACAAAGTTTAATTTGCAGCACTGTGACAATACTGCTCGTTCAGTGTTCGACAACCTTTACATATATTTTTAGTTTACAAAATTTTTGAAGATTTATTTTCCTTAAATATTATAGAAATAAATTAAGCGTTTTATAAGAAAAATCTAAAGATAAAGATAATTAAAAAATTTAGTTTTCATCACTATTTATAAATGATGTGGTTCCAATTTCGCTTTTTCCCATCAGATTTGGTTTATTTTAAGATCAAACGCGAAAAAATTTGGGAATTGTGGGAAATGTAAATTCTGGATTTTTTAGAAAATTTTGCCATCGGTTGCATAAAATGTGTGAAAATGTGGCATCATTAAAATTATGTATCGATATTTGACAAAACCACCGCTTTATTAATGCAAACAATCAAACTAACAATATACCCTCAGCTTCGTTTGCGTAAGATTGTAAAAAAGAAGAATGATTCAACAAATTTATGTATATTGTTAAAAAATTGCCTTTTTAAGGGATGGAAATCTCACCGTGATGTTATCGGGTGTTCATACTCGTTCATTCAAGTATTCAGTCACAGTTTCAAATATCGTTATATCGATATTTCAACATGTTATTCTCATCCTTGTCGTTGTATTAGCTTTCGATACTATTTTTATACCCTTGCGAAGTGTATATTGGTTTTGTCACGATGTTTGTAACGCATTGAAGGAGGCTTAGCCGACCCAACGAGGTATATATATTCCTGATCAGCATCAACAGCTCAGTCCATATAGCCATGTCCGTCTGTTTCTATTCTCTCAGCTTTAAAGCTATCTTGATGAAATTTGGTACACATGCGTATTCTCTCATATGTTAAAATAGGCCTGATCGGATCACTATATCATATAACTGCCAGAGAAACAATCGGCTGGAAATGCTTAGTACTTAACTGTTTTCTGTGTATTGACCGTTTTAATCCAAATTCACATAATATGCAGTTTCTATTATATCCCAAATGGAAGCCAAATTTCATCCCGATCGAACTACTATATTATATCACTGCCATAAAAAACATTCGGCTGAAAAGGCTTAGTACTAAATTTATTTCTGTCTATTGAGCGATTTTATCCAACTTCACTTAATACAAGTTTAGTACCTATTCCCATGTGCAAAACAAATTTCATCCCGATCGGACAACTAGATCATATATGTACTATGTAGCTGCCATAGGAACAGTTGGTTGGAAAGGCTTAGGACTGAAATTTTACCCGTCTATTGAGCGAATATATCCAAATTCACCCAATACTATATATAGCTACTATATCATATAGCTGCCATAGGAACAATCGGCTGGAAATGATTAGTACTAAAAGGATTTCTGTCTATTAAGCGATTTTATTCAAATGTACTCAATACGCGTTTAGTACCAAATCCCATCCGCAAACAAATTTTATTCTGATCGGACCACTATATCATATATGTAGGTGCTATAGGAACAATCAGCTTTAAGTGCCTAGTACAAAAATCTGTTTTATTCTATGTTCTATTGATCCATGTTAACCAAATTTGCAATAGTTCTACATATGCTTAACAAATTTCATCCAGTTTGGACTACAATATGATACAGCTTCTATCATAAAAATCGGTTGAAATTACTTATTTTGTAAAGCTGTATTTTTTGTAAGTAATCGCAAACAAATTTTAAAGACACTGTGTACTGAAAATTCATACAAGTTTCTACAAGAGTATCCAATCTTTAGCGTGCCAAAGATAACATTTCTTTCTTGTTATGTACGGTTTTGCATTATAGATGGATCTTAAGGGTCGGAAAAATACATACAAATTTTCTGTGTACTCTTGGTACCGCATTAGTTTTATGTGCTTGTATTACAGCCATCGCATTTTTTGTGTGGGTGTAACACCCCAACATAAATTTTCTTATGTATGCATATTATACGCAAAACAGCCACCGCAGCAGCTCTCTGGTTCATACATACATACATATGTGAAGAGCCGTCCCCAGGGAGAACTTTTCGCAAGCTGTTCATTTGAACTACTATTGAACCAGTCATACTAAGTAAATCACCCAGTGATTTGAATAAAAATTACTAAGTAATAAAACCACAACAAACAAATAAAAAACAGCATAAAAAAATATTTAAATCACAATTCATCAATATTATTTTATTATTATTAAGTGGATTTTATAAAATATTAATTTTGTTTCTCAGCCGATATCTTTGATTTTCTTCGAGCTGTTGTGTTTATTATTTTTATTTTGCTTTTTGTTTGTTCCGATTCTACTGTTCCAATCGGTGTTATTTATTTCTTAGCGTCAAGATAAAATAATTTGTGACACGCATTATTAACTGTGTTCTAACTGCATTATTCCAAATGGTATTAACTACAGTATATAATAGTGGTACATTTTTTATTTGTTTCCTTTGACGTGTCCGATTTGTGTCATTCTTCGTTTGGTCAGATTTCCGAAACTGTGAACGAATTCTGTTCTTCTTAAGAGTGGAAACATAGTATGTCAGATCGATCAAGTAGGACTAACTGTTCCAGTGTCACGAATATTTAAACGAAGTTTCTTTGCATCTTTAGTTTCTTCCGCAAAGTATTTAAATCCTGTTTCATCTGCATTTTGTACCTGAGGAAGCTGCCGCCTTCCTTTTATTGATACCAAAGTTTTTTATGATCTCTTTTCTAACGGTGCAGAGCAGTAATTGAAAACGCGCAGATCTCTACAGAGAATTGAGATTGCATCCTTGTCTTTTTGTGCCCCTCAGTCAAACGCGATCTCTTTGGGAACATTCCTTGTTCAACAAAGCAGATATCCAGCCAGGCAGAATGTGAGTCACTTCCTTAGCGAGTGTTCTCGTGCTCTTGTGGCTATGTAAGGCGACAAACCCCCCACTGCATCCCAACATTCTCATTTCAAGCTCCGCAACGCGCCGGGTTCCAAATTATTAATTCCTTTGAAACACAAATGAACACAAACAATATTTCCCCCAACCTCCAATTTCAAAGAAATTTCGTTCAGTCCCTTCAAAAAATCCGACAATCCGCCAAGACATAAGTACTTTCTGGGTTATACGAATTGTTCTCTATTTTTTATTATCTATTTATGCAAATTATCATCCTGTAGCAACGGCGACAATTCCTTCTTTCAACGTTTCTCGAAGCTTCCCTCGGTAAAGCGGTTTCAAGCAATAGTGTAAGTCCTTGATGAATGATTCGACTTGACAGCATTCGAGACAAAATGGACAGCAAAGCGATCCTCTCAACTTCCATCTAAATGTTAAACTTTGAGGATGTTGAAGCCAGAATGCACACGTACGATTACTTACGATAGTCATCGTACATATCCAACTTATATTGATCAATTACTTAATGGTTACTTGAATTTGTTACTATTAACACAAGTCATTGGTACAATCGATTCACTCTGTCTATGTACATACTACGACAAGTAAGTGTATTTTCAAGTGCGGAATAACGTTAAGTTTAAAATCGGAAATAAAGTGTTTTACTTGCTGCGTCTACCACTTCATCGTTTTGGACATCTCCCCGACATTAAAATATCATATGGCAGCTATATGATATAGTGTTGCGATCTTAAGCAAAATCGGTGGTCATATCTACCTATGTATATATCAAACTCATAAACTCATAATGAGAGTTTGGTTGCGATGTCTAGAAAATCAACCAACTTTTTATACCCCCTGAGGGAAATATTGGGTTTGTGAAAAGTATGTAACAGGCGGAAGGAGGCAACATGCATGCCTAAATTGGTGTCCAGAGGTGGTATAGTTTCTGAGATATTCGCCAAAAACAAATATTTTTCTGAGGTATGTCTGGTTTTTCTCTTATTACGAAAAACAAAATTTTCTTGACTAAAACGGATATTGTAGCTCTTACCATCTCTGGGATCTGTTTGTTCATACGGACAGACGAACATGGCTATATCGACTCGGCTTGTGATGCTGATCAAGAATATATATACTTTATGGGGTCTTTCACGCCTCCTTCTGCCTGTTACATACTTTTCACAAACCCAATATACCCCTCAGACGGTATAAAAAAAAGGAACAAAGAATCATCAGCAGGTCAAAAAGAATACTTACTCATCAAAATTAAATCGAAATACCCTTGCATAGGGATATTATAAAAAAGGATCTAATTGTATACAAAATAATAAAATCAAGAATTAAGAGGGTAAAGATTTTAAAGAAGATTTTTATAATGATAACTCAAACGATTGTTTATTTATGGATGCTATTTTATTAAGAATAATAATAATAATAAAAAAAATTACATGTATAATGATTTTGTGTTATGTTTGTGTTTTTATTTTTACTAAAGATTTTATTGTATATTGAATAAAAAAAAATAAGTATAAACAATTTGTTGTTTTTTATTTTATATTATTTATTTTATGAAAACTGCTAAATGGAAATTGTAGACATAAATGACCGCAATTTACAGATTTGAATTGTTGAACTTGGCTATAGTTGCTTACCCAATGCTTACCTTCACTTTGAATAGACTCCAAGTTTATAACACCACATTCTGTGGACCAAGGGCGATTTGGAAGGGAGTCTCTCATAAAAACACCACTAAAATCTGGAATGTACTTAGCAAATTTCTGTATATCAAAGTTAGTAAGCTCTGTTTTGGGTAGCCTATCTAAAAGTTTGTTGACTTGATGCTATTTCCATGATGATATCGAGCCAAATACAATCCATATCCACTCTAATATGGTTTTAAAAATAGTCCTTTACCAACAGCAACAGATTCTATTTTCCGATTATGACGAACAGCTTCTTCTAATTGTTTTTTCCCATCCTTGATTTCACTAAACGTTTTAATGATCGCCGCTAAAATCGGTATCAATGATAGGGCTCTTCCGGTTTTTGGCAAGCTTATGATTCGAGGGATAATGGCTTGCTTTTTCTTTCCACTCAAATAATTAGTTCTATGCTTATGGGCTATATTAATAGGATTTTCAATATCAATTGGGTTTTTTAATTTTGAGTGTTTAAGATGCCAACTTTATAGCATTGGGAAATATTTTCACTATAACTTTCTTGCAGAACTTTAACACTCTTTTCACTTTGTTTGATTTTTTCTTATTATTCCTGATCCCCATATCAAATTTTACTTTCATTGTATTTGTTACTAAAAGTGCGCTAGCTCGCTCAGGCAAACTGCTATTAGCTGCTCTTACTCGTGACCAAGCTCTTTCAGCTAAATTTTAATTAGCTTCGTGACGTTTGGAAATATCACTACTCTCTGAGTAAGCAATATCGTGTTGGCAACAGGCGTAATCCAATGGATTTATACCCTTGTCACCACGTTTCAATCGCTGGGAATGAGTCAATTAAATTTTTAATAAGACCTCTACTTTTATAAACGTTTGGTTTGCAACTGAATTTATTATAAAAACGCATAGGCCTTTTATACACTCTTCACCCGTTGAGAGTCTGTTCTTAAATAAAGATAAAATAAATACATATTTCTCTAAATATGAAATTCATTAAACAAAAATCTAATATTGTTGTGAGAAAAATGGATTTTGTTGAGATCTTTCACTCTTTGTATAAAAAAATAAATGACAAGAAACTCCGATTACATAATATAAGTGCGTATTATTCAAAGGCATAGATTGAACGCTAAAGCAGTGTGTATCAGAGAACTGCAACGGCTATACTCGAGTATGATTGTTCACTTCTACAAAAAATCAAATCAAATCGAGTGTAGTAGCTCTACGTTTTCAATCGAGTATCGTTCAAGTAACAAGTGAGCGTCATAGTATGATTTTAATGTGAGCGTAAATTTTGTTCACAAAAAATCGAGTAGCACAAAAATCACAGACACTTGAGCGGAGTGTGAGCGGAAATTTTGTTCACCAAAAAATCGAGTATCACAAAAATCAGTGAGGGATGAATGAATACTGAGCGTTGGTTTTTAACGCTCACAGAGCGAGTATCAGAAAAATCAGTGAGGGATAAATGAAAAGTGAGCGTTGATTTTCGACGCTCACAGCGAGTATCACAAAAATTCACCAAACGAGTAGTAAATGACGATTTTATGAGAATCGCATAGACTGAGTCGCGACGCACAAGCAAAGATCTTCTTGGTTTGTGTGCACTCTTCTTGTAATGTGCGAGAACGAGAGAGCCGTATTTACCGTTTTCCTTAATTTTATTGCATGCGTTGGTAGAAATATACATACATGCATATGTGCATACGACTTACGTGGATGTGCAAAAGTATATGTATGTATGTATGGATACACATATGTGGCAGGCAAACGTTTAACTCACAATAATCTTACGCTCACAGACTATGTAGCGCGACGCTCACAGAGACGGCGTCGAACGCTCAAATTTCATTCACAGAGCGAGTATCGCGGGGTCAATGTACGATCACGTACGAGTAGCACAGGCTTTGTGTGAACGATCATGCACCGAGTAGCACACGCATTTTGAACGCTCACTCATCGAGTAGCACCCGCTTTTTTAACGCTCACTCATCGAGTAGCAGCTGTTCTGTGAGCGTGTCGTACGCTCAGCTCACAGAAAAATCAAATTACAATCGAGTGTTTGCAACTTACGCTCAGAGTAAGGTGCGAGTGTTGCCTTTTTTTAATCACGAGTAGTAATTGAATCACAAACTTTCAGAGCGATTATAAATCATGAATAATCAGTTGAATGAGAGATGATTTTTTTTCGCTCAGGAAATGTGAACAACAACGGGTATAGATCAATATTCGAATCAGATTAAAAATTCATTACTCGTTGCAGTTCTCTGGTGTGTATACATAATACATATTGGTAGCGCTGCCGGATCGTTCGACAATTAACATAAGCCTTACATATCCATTTTGTGTTGCCATATAAAATACCAAATATTTTAACAAATTTCACATCCGATTCGCCTATAAGAACTCGTCATAATAGTTTATTACCAAATTCAATTAGAGTACTTATTATCGGACCATCAAATTGTGGAAAAACAAATGTTATGTTGAGTCTGATAGAGAGTCCGAATGGACAGAAGTTTGAAAATATATACTTACTTGTATTCAAAGTCATTATATCAACCGAAATATCAGAACTTAGAGCAATTAATCATGCCCATTAAAAATATGGGATATTTTGCCTTTGCATACAATGATGAGGTTGTAGCACCAGATCAGGCTAAGAACAATTCAATCATGATTTTTAACGATATAGCAACGGAAAATCAAAATTAAGTAAGAGCATCTTTTAGTATGGGTCACCATAAAAATATCGATTCATTTTGTCTTTCAAAATTCTCAAACAACTTGTTAGAGATAATGCAAATGTGATACTTATGTTTAAGCAATACGAATTAAATATGAAACATAAATATAATAATCCTGTCAGTGGTGATATGACTTATGACAAATTTACACAACTATGTCGTTTGTGCTGGAAAGATAAATATGGATTTTTATGCAGTAGTAAAGACGATCCCTTTAACTTAAGTCTCATTTTAAAATAGGGCTAATTTCAAAGCAGGCCCTATTTTAAAACCGACCTTATATCAAATAACGGTCTCATTTTATAACCGCCCCCATTTTACAACAGACCCTAATACGAAACTAGGCCCTATTTTAAAACCGCCTTAATACGAAAACCGGTCTAATTTTAAAACCGCCCCTATTATAAAGCCGCTCCATTTTATATAAAATGAATGAAGAAATTTTAAAAGAACTTATCAAGACGAGAAAGGAGTTGAAAAGGAAAAAAAAAGTCTAAAACATGGCGAAGTTGAAACATAACATTGAAACACCCAAACCAATTACACGTCCGCTTAATAATTTCATTAACAAAGCTGCGTCTATGAAATCTAAATTGGAGAAAAAATAAGAGCCTTCTGAAAAAAATATCATGAATTTGCGCAATCATTTGGTAACACTATCCCCAAAATAAAACAAGAAAGAAATTGTCAGTCGGGCATGCCGACCGTGAAATACCCTCTGAGCTTCGTTTCCAATTATTTGAGCTCAAATTGGAGAAACCGCTGCAAGAACTTAACATGCACACATATTTGTGTGTCTGTCTCGCTCGCACGTTTTTCGTTGCTTGTGTGCACAGCTTAGTTCAATGCACGTGGCTATGCCTAGCTTGAAAGTAACGATTTTTGTTGTATGACAAACTTTTTTATTTATAGTCCGATTTGATGAAATTTTCACAATCGTTTGATATTATTTGTCTTCAAATATATTCTAAGCTACAAAACGTAATGTTAAGAAATAAGTGTCTTGTCACGGCATGCAAAGTTACAACGCAATTGTGCTTTTGGTGGCATTGTCTTTATATTGCATCTAGCAACCTGCATGCCAAAATTGGTGACCCTAGGTGTTATAGTTACCGAGATATTCGCCAAAAACATATATTTTTTCCGAGGTATGTCTTGTTTTTCGCTTATTGTGGGCGAATGGGGCGTGGCATCGAAAAAAAAAGATTCTTGTATTGACTGACTAAATATGTGGTCGATACTGACCAAAACGGATATTGTAGCTCTTACCATCTCTGATTCTGAACGAATTAGTCCGTAACACAGGTTTGTAGTTTAGTGAAAGGTTTCGCAGACCACGTGAAGTCTATATACATATATTCTTGACCAGCATCAACTGTAAATTTTATACAGATCGGACTACTACATCAATGCTTAGTATAAGAAACTTCTATGGTTATTCAGCATTCTTAACCAAGTTAACATAACACAATGCGAATCTGCTTCTATTCTATGTATGGTAATCAAATTTCAAATAAATCTTACTACTGCATCATATAACTTAAATATATTTTTGCATTTCGGCGAAAGTCAAAAGACTTTTTTACAGACTCTACAGTTCTATTAAAGCTCCTTTTTAGACCCTGAGCTCTTTGAAAAAGAGCAAAAGGGACTAATGGTTTTGTGCGAAAATTGTCTGTCTGTCCGTCTGTCCGTCTGTATGAACGCCTGTTTCTTAGCAATTATAATAGCTAGAGATTCCATTCTTTTTGCAGAAGCTTCGTAGCTCTGTTACGCAGATCAAGTTTATTTTAAAATTTGGATGCCACGCCCCCTTTGCCCACAATTAGAGAAACAGTGGGACTATCTCGATTTTTGACTTTCTTAATATGAATGTTAGAAAGCCCAAAATTGGTATGCATGATATTGGATACCATATAAACATATTCCGCTTAAAAAAATTTGGATACCACGCCCCCTTTGCCCAAAAATTGCTAACAAAATGCTGTATAGTTGACATTTTGTAGGCGAATTATTTTTTTCGAATAGAAAGTTTGATTAAAAATACAAATCAGTCGAAAAATAATCAAAACAGTTCAATTAAATTTAGTTAATATTATTTAAGTTTACTTTCTTCGGCAATAAATTTGTTTGGCCAAAATTCCAAAGAAAATCATTTGACGATGATTATTTTGAATTCTTAATTAAGTATTTAAGCCTTCACTCTCAAAAGAGTGTAGTGGCGTAGGGAGTAGAGTGCTCGCCTGCGAAGAGCAGCGGATCTAGGGTTCGATCCTCGGTAGCGAAAATTTTTTCGCAACTAAAGAAAATTTACTTTTTTTTTAATTCCTGACTTTTTTGAAAAAAATCACTTTTTTGAATGCCACGCCCCTACGCCCACATGTGAAAACAGTTGTACCGTCCATATTTTATTTTTTCAACAATCGCTTTTTTTAATTTCATGTTTTGAACTAAATGCAACTCATAGATAAGATGTAGAGTTGTATTAAAATTCATTCATTCATGTATCTTCAATTTAATTTTCTTTTAATCAAAAAAATATTATTTGGAAAATATTTTAATCAAAGTATTATTTTTAAAATACATGCTCAGGGTCTTCTACAGTCGGGCAAGTTCGACTGTAATCTTCCTTACTTGTTAATTTAATGTTTTGAACTAAATGCAACTCATAGATAAGATGTAGAGTTGTATTAAAATTCATTCATTCATGTATTTTCAATTTAATTTTCTTTTATTCAAAAAAATATTATTTGGAAAATATTTTAATCAAAGTATTATTTTTAAAATACTGGCTCAGGGTCTTCTACAGTCGGGCAAGTTCGACTGTAATCTTCCTTACTTGTTTTTCTTTGCGCGCGTAGGGTATTATGACAAGGTTATAAATTAGGAACAAAAGAGAAAACTGAACACCAAAATTTCTAATTTCTACACTCAGCGGCAAAAAACAAGAAAGAAAATTTCAGTCGGGCATGCATCTCGCGGTATGACAAACTTTTTTAATTATCGTCCGATTTTGATGAAATTTTCACAATCATTTGATATTATATGTAAATAAGTATATGTTAAGTTACAAAACTATACGTTAAGAAATAAGTGAGCCAGCGGCATGCAAAGTTACAACGTAATTGTGATTTTGATGGGCGAAGGAGGCGTGGCATTTGATGTTATTATCTTTATATTGCATCGAGTAACCTGCATGCCAAAATTGAAGTCCCTAGGTATTATACTAATTGAGATATTTGCCAAAAACCTGTATTTTTCCCGAGGTATGTCTGGTTTTTTGCTTATTGTGGGCGAATGGGGCGCTGCAACGCGTTGAATCAAACAGAAAAAATTCTTGACTGAATATGTGGTCTATACAGAAAGGCGGACATGACTATATCGACTCGGCTCTTGATGCTGATCAAGAATATATACATATACCTAATTGGGTCTGCCACGCCTCCTTCTGCCTATTACATACTTTTAACAACCCCAATATACCTCTCAGAGGATATAAATATGAGTTTTCATAAAAAATTTAATCACTTAACAGTCTATGTAGTAGACGACGGAAAAAACAATTTTTTTATGTTGTGCATGTCGTTTGACATACTGGAAGTATTAGCAGGAAACAATAACTAATAAGTTGACGCAGCTTTGCAATGCGTCGGGGCATTACTGCGTCAACGTCTGACTGAGCATGACTGTCGGCGTTTTGCATTGTAATTGAAATCATGACAACGAATTGGGGTTATTATAAAGTTTCGCGCTAAAATGGGATTGCTTGGTCTTAAATAAAATGCACAGCTTTTCATCAGTAGTGGACTTTGTATTCTCTAAGCTTTTGCAGTTATACTTTACTTTGTTTTGTTTTAAAAAACCTTACTAATTATTTTGACAAATTATCTTTTTATACCTTCTGAGGGATATAAGCAAACAGAACTCAGATATGGTAAGAGCTACAATATCCGCTCTAGTCAGTATCCACCACATATTTAGTCAGACAATACAAGAATCTTTTTTGTCGATGCCACACCCTATTCGCCCACAATAAGCGAACAATCTGACATACTTCGGGAAAAAACATGATTTTGGCGAATATCTCAGTAACTATGGCACCTAGGGACACCAATTTTGGCATGCAGGTTGCTTGATGCAATATAAAGATAATGACATCAACATTTTTTGGATACCTCGCCCCCTTCGCCCATATGAAGCACAGTAACTTTGAAACTTCGCATGCCTCCAGCTTACTTATTTCGTAACGTATAGTTTTGTAACATAGCGTATACTTGTAAACAAATAATATCAAACGATCCTGAAAATCAATTGGCAAATATAAAAATCGGACTATAATCAAGAAAGCTAACATACATTAAAACTGTGCGATGCACAGCCACGTGCACGAGCTCTGCTACAGCCACTAACGCCAACTTAAAATTTTTAAATTACGTAGACTTTGCTGAAATACGTAGATCTACGTACTGTTTTTTTTAAATTTAAAAACAATAAAAAAATTAATAAAACAATAAATTTTTTAATCAAATGTCTTTGTACTCCATTGTTTTTAATTTCTGTTGACGTTTTAGAAAGAAAATAACATTGTTCAAATTGTTTATACACATTAATGTACAAGTTTTACAAAAAAGGTATACATGTTTTTATTAAAGTATTTTAGGTGGTTGTCAGAAGGATCAAATTTTTCCTTCAACCCACTTTTTGTATGAAGTAACCCTATTAAAGTGTCCGTTTCTAACTTATTTTTATAATAAGTTATAATAAAATTTATTTCAGAATATAGTCCCACAACATTAGCACTGCTATGTGTCAAAATAAGCACATTTTGAGTAAACTCCGTTAAGATCGGAAACACCTGGGTTAATTTTCCCTTTTTAACATTTGAAGTATAACGCCAAAACACCAATAAACAAAAATTTATTTTATTTATATAATTTTTTTTTTTTAAGTACGTAGTCTTACTCTCTTTACACGTAGACACGTACATCTCATTTAAAATACGAAGATCTACGTAAAAAAAGATAGAAAATGTCAGTCGGGCATGCCGACTGTGTAATACCCTCTGAGCTTCGTTTCCAATTATATGAGTTCATTTTGGACTGCTTACAAGCAGTTCACTGCGTAAATTTTATACACACAAGCAGTGCACTGAGTAAGTTTTAGATACACAAGCACTGCTAATGCACTGCTTGTCAACACTGCAGCGTAAACGAAAGCAGTGCACTGCTATTGCGATAATATTTTGAGTTTGTATGACAAACTTTTTTATTTATAGTCCGATTTTAATGAAATTTTCACAATCGTTTGATATAATAATAACGATTGTGAAAATTTCATTAAAATCGGACTATAAATAATTATTATTATCTGATTTTGATGCAATTTTCAGGATCGTTTGGTATTATTTGTCTCCAAGTAGTTGCTAAGTTACAAAACTGTGCGTTAAGATATAAGAGAGCGAGAGACATGCGAAGTTTAAACTTAATTGTGTTCTTTTTTTTGGCGAAGGACGCGTGGCATCCAAAACATTTTGATGACATTATCTTTATATTGAATCTAGAAACCTGCATGCCAAAATTGGTGTTCCTATGTGTTATAAAAAACTGTGATATTCGAGAAAAACATGTATTTTTTCCGAGGTGTCTGGTTTTTCGCCTATTGTGGGCGAATGAGTCGTGGCATCGGAAAAAAAAACAAATGATTCTTGTATTGTATATTCTTGTATATATATATATATATATATATATATATATATATATATATATATATATATATATATATATCGACTCGACTTTTATTGCTGATCAAGAATATATATATTTTATGGGGTCTGCCACGCCTCCTTCTGCCTGTTGTAAACTTTTCACAAACCCAATAAACCCCTAAGAGGGAATAAAATAATTGTAATTCGCTTGCTAAAACAGATTAAGTTCATTCCCACAAAGCGGTCTCACTTTACCAAAAACGTAAAATAGATTAAAAATTAATTCAGGTGTGTAGTGCTGCAAGACACAACTGCTCCGATGTTATGTAACTGTTTACATGTATCATCGAGTTTATTATTAGATCGCATCATTACTTTCAGTAGTGTTGGTAACTCCTTATAATATCCGGCTTAACTTACTGAAAGATAGAAAGAAAAAGTAAAGTTAATAGTATATAAAGAATAAGAAAGAAAGATTGTCTTTGGCACGCCAAAGACATTATAGCCCTGCAGTAAGTAAAATTAAGTTTTATTATGCTAAGTAACCTCAATCCTTTTTATACCCTCTGAGGGGTATATTGGGTTTGTCAGAAGTATGTAACAGGCAGAAGGAGGCGTGGCAGACCCCATAAAGTATATATATTCTTGATCAGCATCAACAGCCGAGTCGATATAGCCATGTCCGTCTGTCTGCCTGTCTGTCTGTCTGTGCGTCTGTCCGTATGAACAAACAGATCTCAGAGATGGTAAGAGCTACAAGTTCAAACTTGGTCAGTATCGATCACATATTTAGTCAGGCAATACAAGTTTGTTTTCTTTTTTTGATGCCACGCCCCATTCGCCCACAATAAGCGAAAAACTAGACATACCTCGGAAAAAATATGTGTTTTTTGCGAATATCTCGGTAACTACGGCACCTAGGGACACCAATTTTGGAATGCAGGTTTCAATTTGCAATGTAAAGACAATGCCATCAAAATTTTTTGGATGCCACGCCTCCTTCGCCCACCAAAAGCACCATTTCTTTGTAACTTTGCAAGCGGCTGGCTCAATTATTTCTTAACGCATAGTTTTGTAACTTAGCATTTAATTGCAGACAAATAATATCAAACGATTGTGAAAATTTCATTAAAATCGGACTATAAATAAAAAAGTTTGTCATACAAACTTAAATTTTTATCGCAATAGCAGTGCACTGCTTTCGTTTACGCTGCAGTGTTTACAAGCAGAGCACAAGCAGTGCTTGTGTATATAAAATTTACTCAGTGCACTGCTTGTAAGCAGTCCAAAATAAACTCATATAATTGGAAACGAAGCTCAGAGGGTATTACACGGTCGGCATGCCCGACTGACATTTTCTTTCTTGTTTCCTATAGCATACATATATTTTGAATGTATAATACAGCTACATATTTATTATATTCACGAAAAATGTGTAATTAACTAAATAAGGATTTATAGTGAAAAAAATTTAAAAACAACGAATATAAAGTTATAAAATCTAAGTTGGCAACAAAGCTTAAAGACAGTTACTAAAATGTATATTCACTAAAAGGAAGTATGGTCCTCGTATGAGCATGCTGGAATCTCTAGCAATTATATAAACTGAAAGGCAGATTTATAATGCGGTTTCTACTCTACTTCCTTTCGATCAAGTCAATTGACATTCGAAGGAACAATGATTAAATTGAATTGAGTGAACCTGAATGAGATTTCAATGAATGTAAAAAAGAGTGAGTTCTCTAAGGCATCATTCGGACACACAACTGTCAAAACGAAAAGATACGAAATGAATGGATGAGTTGATGAGTCTATGTGAAGTTGTATTTTGAGTCCATTCGAATGTCACAACAATTTTTTTTTGTTTTTTAACACCGAATGTCAAAACAATTTTATTTTTTATTTGTTAACACCCTTTAAGTAGTATATTGGGTTTGCTGAATATATATTTTTGATCATGTTCGTCTGTCTGTCTGTATGAACGAGAGGATCTCAGAAATGGTAAAGCGCCAATTTATTTTGTATGGGCTCCGTATTTAGTCGGTTTGTTTGATTTAATTTTGAGATGCCACGCCCCACGAATTTGTTAATCTAATTACAAACAATTTGTTCTCTATGTTAATACACAAACCATCACAATCATCATCTTAACAAAAGAAAATAGTTCGCATTTTTACAATTAATGACAATTTCTAATACAGGGCTAGTACAGTAAGAAAACCCACTAATTTGGGTGTTCACTATTTAGGGGTGTTCACTATATAGGGGGGGTCATTATACCCAGACAGCACTGTAGTATGTCTCTTACTAATGTTGGTAATGATAAAAAAAAAAAAATTTACTTCTGCTTAAGCAAAGAAAACGAGTTTTCGAGCTATAAATTTGAGTCTTGATATAGTACACAACCTCGATATAGAGAACAGGCCGTGACAAATTAGTTCACTATACCCAGACAGAACTGCATGTGCTTGCTTCCCTTAAATCAAACGATATTATTCACAGAATGTACAAGCAACATCTCGAATTATTCGAATGTCATTAGGCCTGTCATTCTGCTTAGAACTTTACTCACTGTGTAAAATGTATGTTATGAGTTGACACATGCAGCCCTCTAATGCATATTCAATAAAATTTTTAATTTAGTCAATGCAGTGCTTAACAATTTTGACAGTTTCACACACAATATTAATGTAAACTAAAATTTTGTTCGTCATATAAGTCAGCTAGTGTAAACACTGCATAGGAACGCAGTAGTCGAGAGATTCCGAGTACGAGGGACCCTTAAGTTTCATTCGCACATATGTATGTATTTATAATCCGATCGTATACATATACAGTGAAGAAGTTTGGTATGAACGGATAGGTCACTTCAATTCCGTTTTAATAACACAAAATGTTTCTTGACTCATGGAGTACACGCGTTAAGTTTTCAATTCTTGCAATGGTCTACTTTTCAAACTTCTTTCCCCTGGCTTAAACAAAAAATGCTTTGATGCAAATAGTTTATATAAAAGCATCTATTAGTGTTAGAAAAAAAAAATATTTTTTCAAAATCTTTTCGCATGTATTTTTTCTGATATTTTGAAATTGCCCTCAAGTGACTATTTTATTGAAAAGTGGGTAAAAATGGGTTTAATATCAATTTTCACTTTAATTTAAGTGTTGTCAAAAGACTTATGCTTGGCACTGTATGTATATACATACATACATATGTATCTGTCCATATGCATCATAGCATCTGCGTATTATGTTCATCACCAACAAAATTTCCAATGTTATGCTTTTAACTGTTATAGTTGCTTAATTAATCGCTCAAATCAATTTTTAAAATTTGAAATAGTCCTTATGTAGTATTTCATATTTGTCGGTGATGAGGGAATGTCATTAGAGCCACATGCCGAAATTAAACGGAAAATCTTCGTCATTAGAGCCACATGCCAAAATTGAACAGAAAACCTTTGTGGCAAGAGTACCAAGTATGCAGTTCAGGTTATTAAAGGCGTTGAAGTTATATTTTCTTTCATATATGTTTGTAAATATAAAAAGTTTTAGATGTTCTTATTACCAATCGATAGCCAATTTATTTGGACTTATATCTATTGTATTACAGAAAAAAAATGTTAACTGACATTTAAATAAAATTAGTTTACATTTACTTATTATATTGCCCACAGTGCAATTCATTGGAGCTATAAACAACGATGAGAGAGAGAGACAAAGAAAGCATAAGTTACGACCCACAAGAAACAGACGACTGCAATAGCAACAACAAAAGCAGACAGGCAATAACAGCCGGCAAGCAACCTAACCGGACCGAGATGCTGCGGCTGTTTAGTACCGTACAAACGTTTGCCAGGTGAACAACGAAGGCGACGCATAGCGAACGAACGACCGAAAGACCGACCGAACAACTCGTATGTGTGAGTGTATTTTGGTTGGTGGTTGTGCCACTCGTGTACGGCAATCGGTCCACGTGCGTGTGTTGAATAAATTTTGTTGGCAGCTTAGCGTTCGGTGGTTTGCTGTAGTTACATTTGCGTATAGCAGCCTCAACAACATGCAGTGGTGAATTGGGTGAGGCGAAGAGCAAACAAACTCAACACAAGCATAACATAATTTTGCCTATTGTCGTCTGTTGTCGCCTCGCATGCAGGATACGCATAGAGGACGTGAACAAAACAGTACAACGCTGGTCGTTGACCGAGTTCAAGCGCAATCGCATCTGTGTTTCTTTTTCGGATTTTTTTTTTCATCGCAAGTGAACAAGAGGAAGAATTAGTAAAACAGCGTGATATGTATATACAAAGTGTAAGAGTGAGAGAAAACAAGAGTCAACAGCAGACATAAAAAAAGAAGGAAATTAACATCGAAATTCAGAGCGGCAGCTGTTGCATGTGGCCGTCGTGCCAGACTGAGTGACGCCGCCGCTCAGCGTCAGCTTTGCGTTAATCGCGTGTTTTTGTTGTTTTTGTTTTGTGGTTTCCTTTTAACATCAATTGATCCTCAAGTGTCACATAAACATTTGAAATCAGTGCTTAACACACAATTGGACAGAAAGATAGAGAAAAAAGCATATCGAGAGTGCGATTTGCAAAGGCACATTACAAAGCTTGTTGTTGAAACGAGTTGAATTGGAAATTGAGCTCGGAATAGAAATAATTTTAAATTCAAGATGAAACTAAAGCTGCTTTTGCAATTGCCCACACTTCTTGCATCCTTAAACTTTGTCGCTGCTGGAGTCAACATAAATGCCAATGATCCCTGCTACTTTGAAGGCAAACCTCGCAAGTGTTTGCCGAGCTTTGTGAACGCAGCCTATGGCAATCCCGTACAGGCATCCAGTGTATGTGGCTCTCAGCAGCCAGAGCGCTTCTGCGAGTTGCAGCGGGACGGCAGTATCGGCAGTGAGTGTCGAGTTTGTGAACAGATGGACCATCGATACGGTTCCGCTGCACTGACGGATCTCAACAACCCAAGCAATGTGACATGCTGGCGCTCGGGCAAGGTTAATATACCACATGATCCAGACAGTGCGCCGCCAGACAATGTTACCCTGACTCTCTCGTTGGGAAAGAAATATGAGCTAACCTACATCTCGCTCTCGTTTTGTCCCAAGTCGCCCAGGCCTGACTCACTTGCTATCTACAAAAGCTCGGACTTTGGACAGACATGGCAACCGTTTCAATTTTACAGCTCGCAGTGCCAGAAGTTTTACGGACGTGCGGATCGCTCAAAGATCAGCAAGTTCAATGAGCAAGAGGCACGCTGCATGAATTCACAATACGACGGAACAGCAGCAGGAGCTGCACAAAGGTTTGCCTTTAACACTCTAGAAGGTCGTCCATCAGCAAACGATTTGGATACTTCGCTCGTTCTACAAGACTGGGTGACAGCAACTGACATAAGAGTCGTATTTCATCGCCTAGAGCTGCCGCCCCAACTACTGCATGAGAGACTCAGCAAGGCTAACGGCAATATAGACACCTATAGCGATGAAAAGACTGGTAGCCTAGAAGAAGAGGAGCTGGATAGACATGAGATAGAAGAGCAAGATGAATACGACTATAATTTGCAGGATAACGAAAACACTGGCTACGACCAGGACGACTTTGAGGAGCACAACAAGCATCTGGAGATCCCTGATGAAGTGCATAAGGACTACACAAATGATGATGGTACCAAGCAGCTTAAACAAAAAAGAAGTGCCCACGAAAAGCCGTTCCAGGGTAAGTTCGCTCTAAGCACTCCTCCCACTGGAAGTCTGTCGGCTATCAACAAGACGTCAAAATCTTTACTAGTGTCATCCGACCCTGTCGCATCCTCCAACATGCATCACGTACTTTCTGTAATACAACACTATGCCGTCTCCGACTTCGCCGTCGGCGGTCGCTGCAAATGCAATGGCCATGCCTCAGAGTGCATCGCATCCAGCTACAGTAGTAGCACGGTTCATGCCACTTCCGATGATGGCCGCGACGAAGACTTGGCTACCTTACTTCATAACAAGTTTGGACGCACAACATTGCCATTACAGCCAAAAGCTAAACTCACCATGTCTTGCGCATGTAAGCACAACACCGCCGGCTTGGAATGTGAAAGATGCAAACCATTCTATTTCGATCGACCATGGGGCCGTGCCACTGACAGCGATGCTAACGAATGCAAAAGTAAGTATCTTTAGTCTATTTTCTACTAATAGTGCAAATAGTCACTTCTTACTACAAAAAAACTTGCTATAATTCTATAAAATTGAAATAGTATTAATTTTTTATGTTCTTTTTTTATAGTATTTTTATGTTTTTTATTTCACTTTTATACGGTTAGATTAAATTTTAGAAAAGCTGTTTTTCGAGATGAATAATGATTTTACAAATGGTTCAATAATAGTTCATATATGGTATACATATATATATACCATATATGAATATGGTGCGAAATTTTGAGTGGAAGGGGGTGAATTTCGTGATCAAAGATCAAATAGTCTTAGTATGAAAATCTTTGTTGTTTTTTGTGATATCCCAACCAAACTCACAGGTTAAGTGTTTGGCATAAATATACATATGCCGACCGATTTCGGTTAAGATCGGAACACTATTTCATATAGCTGTCATATGATATAATATTTGCAAAACAACTCTCAACATTAAAACTTAATTTTCTAAACAAAACTGACAAATAATGTTATGATCATGGCATTTACTTGCACAATTTCAATAACCTACATTGAAATTAAAATTCTATTTATCCGGTTGCTTTGTTTATTTATACATAGTTAAAATCAGCTGTTTAATTTGCCCCTATTAATAGAACAATAACAGCAATAACTCAACAGCGCTTCTAAACAACAGAATTCTTTTAAGCACATTGAGAAATTACTAGAAATTAATATATTCTTCAGTTCATTTAAAAAGACATACCTAATATTTGTTTTACAATATCTATTTATGTATCACAGTTATATCAAACAAATATCGTATCATTATTTGTATATCGCATTGAACATAATTTCACTATATAACATATAAAAATGTAATACCGATTTATCGATATAACAATAATTGATACTATTATTGAAGTCGCTATATGTGTTATCAAAATATCAAGTATACTCGCTAATATGTTTGACATTTTTTCCGTTACATTCAAAAAAATTTTCCGTTGAATATCTTGGAGCAATTATTTTGCAGTATATGAGCCATACCAAGGAGCACAAGTATCCTTTTGACATTTTATCATTGCAGTAATGAACTTAAACAGGTCGCAAACTTATTCTGGTGAGCTACAGCTAACTAATTTTACAATGTTGCCTTCGAAGCTCTTAATAGAACTTTATAGGATTTAAGGGACAATAGATCATTAATGGTTGGCATTACACTTTTATAAGCTGGTGAATTTTGTCAAATCGAATAAATAAAAACGTGCTTACAACAATTTTTTTTTTTTTGCTTAGTATAAAGATTAAAGTTGGCAGGACTCGACCTGAGAGACGATTGTTTTTCTTATATTGCTTTCTCAAGAGTTTGCTCTAAGAGCGACTTAATAATTCTTACCCCTGATGGGAAAACAAACTCAGAGGGTATAAAAATGTGGTATATATTGAAGCATTTCAGTACCTGATGATTTTATATATAAATGTCCGTTTGGCCGTCTTTACGAAAACCTGAATTTCAGAGACTATTAGAGCTACAGCCACCGAATTTGGCATGAATATGCCGTCTATTCTGCACGCACTACACGTATATTTTGAATTTTTGCCACGCCCCCCATCGTCCCGCAAATCGTGAAAAACGTTTTTACAATTCAGACAACTATATAGCCGTCATATCATAAATTTTAAAAAATGGGTTTTTTCATTAATACATTAATACTGTAATAAAACTCACACAGCACGTGTAAGGTAGTAATATACATATACTGACCGATTTTGGTTTGCATCGGACAACTATATCATATATTTTCCATAGGATAAAAATTGAAAAATGTACTAATTTTTTCTTTCTAACTTTTTTGTTTTTTAAGATAACTAAACTAAACTTAAAGAGTATGTGTATGGTAGTATTATCTAAATACTGAGCAACTTTGGTTGGGATCAGAAAACTAAATAGCCGCCAAATGACCAAAAATTTCGATTTTAAATTAGCATTTCTAAAGATATTACAGTACGTATAAGGTAGTAATATACATATACTGACCTCTTTTGATTGGAATCGGATGACTAATTTATATATTTTCTATATTATGAAAATTTAAAAACGTACTGAATTTGTCTTTCTTTTTAACTTTTTTGTTTTTTAAGATAAATAAATTAAACTCACAGAGTATGTGTATGGCAGTATTATCTAAACACTGACCAACTTTGGTGTGGATCGGTCAACTATAATCTGACAACCATCAGAGCCAAGATACGAGGTGTGTTCAAAAAGTATGGCGAATTTTGTGTTTTTTCAAAAATTATTTATTTATTCATGAATAGTTATTTTATCCCCTTCAAAGTAATCCCCATGAGATATTTCCAATCTTCGAAGCACTTCAAAAAATCAATTTTTTTATCTTGTTCAGCTCCTTCTTTAAAGCCGTCTTTATCTCGTCAAGCATAGCGTAACGACGCGTCGTCCTTTCTTTCAAGAAAAAGTCACAGGGGGCCAGATTTGGGGAATACGGTGGCTGCAGCATCATTAGTGTATTGTTTTTGGCCAAAAAGTGGCGCACAAGCAACGATGTTTGAGCAGGAGCGTTATCGTGGTGCCAAAGCCAATTTTTGTTTATCTTCTCGGCCTTCTGAGAAGATTTTGTATCACCGATAAACGTTGCTTCGGTCCAAGGTAGCTTCTCCGTATGCCACAGTCAACATTCGAAATGCATTCGCGCACTTAATTTCGTTTTTCACATAAAATTTGATACAGGTTCTTTGATCCATTTTTTTGAATAGGTAAAAATTGAAGACGATCCACAACACGTGCAAGCAAAGCAGCTGTCAACAATTAAGTGAACATTCAAAATGGCCGAGTTTGTCGGCATAAGTGAGAGACATAAGTACCAACATAACGCCACAAAAAAATCGAAATTCGAATATACGTAAACCGCGAAAATTCAAAATTCGCGAGACTTTGTGAACACACCTCGTATGTTTTAAGTATGAGAAACTTATTTGATTGTTGAGGTATCCAATTTAAACTTACACAGTAGGTGCAAAACATTTTTTTTCTGACCGTTTTTGGTTTAGATCGGACAACAACATCACATAGCTCTCATATAAGTAATCCAGCAAACATCAGAGCCAAGTTATGTCTATAGTATGAGAAACTTTTTTGTCTGTTAAAGTATCCAAACCAAACCTTCACAGTAGGTGCAGCATATTTTTTTTTATAAATTTTTTGACCAATATGTGTATAATAATAAAATATCGAATGTATCGTATTAACTCGCAGTCGGCTTGCTCGACTGTAGTCGTTTCTTTTTATTTATTACTAGCAATATACCCGCAGCTTCGCTTGCGGTAGAGATTGTGAAAATTAAGAATGATTGAAAAAATGTATGCATGCTTAAAGAATATATTTTTAATGGATAGCCAATATTTCTTTGCATTGTCGTTTGTGAAGTGTTCCTATTGGAGAAACCACAAAATTAAAAAAATTTGAAAAATTAGAAACACAATTTGCAATATTGAATTCTCTATATACCACATTTTTATACCCTTTATCAAGTCGCTATCAGAGCTTACTCTTGAGTCAGCAATATAAAATTAACTATAAGAAAAACAATCATCTCTCAGGTTTAGTTCTGCCAACTTTAATGTTTGCTCTTTGGAATGAATGCAGTTTCTCCTCTAACACAACCAGTAAATACTATGGCTTCAAATAAACTGAAGAATATATTAATTTCTAGTATTTTCTCAATGTGCAGAATTCTGTTATTTAGCAGCGCTGTTGACTTGTTGCTGTTATTGTTCTATTAAGGAGGGAAAATTAATTAGCTGATTTAAGGTATGTACATACACTGACGAGCAAAACTGTAACACGAGTTCAATGTTGTCACTTCAAAAGTCTGTATTTTGTCTTCTACTTTATGGATTCTTAAAATCTTAGTCTTATTTTATTAGTGCAATATTTGACTATGTTTTCACCAAATTTGAAGTTATTAGATAAGCTGGAAGAAATATGCCAACAAAAAATGTAAAAAAAGTCAAATGTTACAGTTTTGCACTGTGGTGCTTTTTAAACAAATATTTTTTGTATATAATTTTTTAGAAATGGGTCCACAGCTTTTTAAATTTTTGTAGTTCATATATGCGATTTGGCATACTTTAGTTATATCGTTGCACCATTTTTGGAGGATTAGTGTACCAGAAGTCCTTGGTCCTTTCCCACAGCTTATTTATTACATTTGGAGGGACCGCATATCGCGAAAGCTGCGATTTAGCCTGGGTTTATAGTATTTCTAAGGGGCTAATGTTAGGAGATTGTGATGACCACTTCCTGGACTGAAAACTTTTACTAGATACCCAGTTTTATACCAAATAGGGCGTGTCCTTCGGTTCATTGGCTTGCTAAAAACTACATTTTTCAGCATCAAGACCCATATAACCAGTCACTTCTCCAAGATTTTGTTCTAGAATCCTAAAATATTGCTCCTTATGCATTATTCCATGTTCAAACTCCAAGGGTTCAACTCCACTTTCACTAATACACCCCCAAACCATAATTGAGCAGCCACGCACTTCACGGTTTGCTGCACTGCATTTAATGACTGGATTGTGGGATCACTAGTCCAATACCAGGGTCATCCGACTGACTCAAAACTATTTTTCTTTATATCATCTGACCGAATTACCTTAAAAAAAAATATTTTTAAAATTATTAAACTTGTTTTACCTTAAAAAAAAAAATATTTTACAATTGTTTAATTTTTTGTTTGTAACTTACAGCAGCCCAATCAGCTTGAGTTCGTTTTTCGTTAGTTGTAGCAAAATTTGTAAGCAAATTTACGTTCCCTCTAACTAGGAATGGTTTTTTAAATATTTCTTTAGCCTTTATCACTAATCTGCCGAGTCTGCGACGGACTGTCCACTCAATAGCATTCAAATCAGACAGTGTCGCTGCATTTTTGGGAGGGTGTTGCGATAGCCTGTCACCAAGTAGACCACGTGGGGTGTATCGCGATCGATTAAAATTCTTGGTTGACCTCCTTAATTAACTGAAATGCTATCCTGAATGTTTTTTTATTGATTCGCTGCCCAGTCATATGGCTAAAACCAAATTTATTAGTTATTTTTCGAACGGATGCGCCTGCTATCAATAATTGGGTTATTTTCTAATTTTGCTCGCTTAAAATGTTTTTCGCATTGCAAATTGATTTAAAATTATTAAATCTTAGCAATTTCAATGGAAACAAATTAGTTTTAACGGTAAAAAAAGGTTTGAAACTAAAAATAAAATTTTTGCGTTGAGAGTGCAAAACTGTAACATTTGACTTTTCTTACATTTTTTGTTGGCATATTTTTTCCAGCTTATCTAATGACTTCAAATTTGGTAAAAACATAGTCAAATATTGCACTAATTAAATAAGGCTAAGATTTTAAGAATCCATTAAATAGAAGAGAAAATACAGACCTTTGAAGTGAGAACATTGAACTCGTGTTACAGTTTTGCTCGTCAGTGTATGTATGTATGTTTGTATATCGCTGCAAAAAAAGAAACAAAACAAACGCCTAAATATAATTTTAATTTCAATATAGTTTATTGAAATTGTGCAAGTAAATACCGTAAGCATAACATTATTTTAAAATTTAAGAGAGCTAAGAGTTGTTTTGCAATTATTATATCACATGGCAGCTATATGATATAGTGGTCCGATCTTAACCAAAATCTATATGACAAACTCGTAACCTGTGAGTTTTGTTGCGATATCTTAAGAAACAACAAAGTTTTTCATACTAAGACACTTTGACCTTTGACCACGAAATTCACCCCCTTCCACTCAAAATTTCGCAAAAAGCCGCCTTATTGCACGATGAAGTTATGAGAGATAAGTTGTGTGCAAATTACATGCATGAAGCTATTGTAGTTTGTCTAGGGCGGTGATTGTTACTCAGTCAGTCAGTGAGGACAAAGAGTTTTATATAAATAAATAGTCATTCGATTCCCATTAAAATAAGTCAGTATAAGTATAGTACTACTAACGTTACACGTACTGTGTGAGAGTCATTGCAATCTGAAAAAATAACAATATATTAATGTAAAAATACAATTTCAAACTTGTATGATATGGTGGCTATATAGTTGTCCAATCCGAACCAAAGTCGTGTGAATTTTGTTCAGATATCTTTAATTCTTTTCAAGTTACAGGAATTGTGAAATCGTTTGTCATGATTTGCGTTCATATCTGTTGGACCAATAAATTGATTTTAAAGATTTAAAAAGCATTTTACAGAAATCTTTTTAAGCTGAATGGTTTTCCAAGGTTATAGCCTTTCATTGTGCTTTGTAGTTTAAGGTCTAAAAAATATATTTATGCATAGTTTGGCTGTAAAATTCCAATAAAAATATTTATTATATTACCTCAAATGAAAGTTGTTATTCTAATTCTATCCATCTTATGATGTTATAGTATGCTATGAGTAAATTTCTTAAATAAATTACACAAAATTTTAATTACGATTTTTGGGTGCTTTTTTTAAGTTTGTAACATGCAGAAGGAGGCGTAACAGACCCCATAAAGTATATATATTTCTGATCAGCATCACAAGCTGAGTCGATATAGACATGTCCGTTTGTCAGTCTGTGCGTTTGTCCGTATGAACAAACATATCTCAGAGATGGTAAGAGCTACAATATTCGTTTCAGTCAGTATCGACCACATATTCAGTCAATTCAAAAATATTTTTTTTTCCTCCTCGGAAAAAAAATGTGTTTTTGACAAATTTTTGCATGCAATTGTAATATAAAGACAATGCCATCAAAAGTTTTTTAATGCCCTGCCCCCTTTGCCCACCAAAAGCACAATTACGTTGTAACTTTGCATGCCGCTGGCTCACTTATTTCTTAGTGTACAGTTTTTTAACTTATCGTATACTTAGAGTCACATAATATCAAAAGATTGTCACAATTTCATCAAAATCGGACTATAATAAAAAAAGTTGATCATACAACGAAAATCGTTACTTTCAAGCAAGGCATAGCCACGCGCGTTGCACTGAGCCGTACACGCAAGCAACGAAAACGAGAAACATTGTGCGAGCGAGATAGACATACAAAGCTCAGAGAAAATTACAAGGTCGGCCCGACTGAAATTTTCTTTCTTGTTTTAAGTTATTTGTGAGTATTTGCTATTGGTGTCCGATTTTCTTATCTTAATATTATCATCAACAATGGTTTTAATATCTGATAAAATTAACATTTCCAAACTTTTATTGGTATTTTCGAAATCGACTCGTGAGCGCACATTTCTAAACGATGAAATAAGTGGATCTGATTAGGCTGCAAACGTTTTTAAAATATCTCTATTTTGTCTATCCCTTGAAATTTGTTAAGTTATTTTGTATCTGAACTTTTTATAGTCCTTGTTTTTAAATTTCTGATCTCATTTGAGAGACATGATAAAATTCAAGAACATTGAATTTTGCAATAACAGAATTGCACTTTTACAATAACATTCTCAAGAACTATATTAAAAAACCTATTCCACTGAAAAAAAAACAGCTCTTCCTCTTATAAAGCTAACATTTAAATATCGAAAAAGGTGTACTTGTTGTCAATATATAGATATTTTATTTTAATAAGATAAAAAAAAACATTAATTACCAATTCATTATCATTCAAAGCAGTTAAAAAGAACAAAATACATAAAAAGACCTAAAACTCCCATTTCCTATCTTTTTCCTGTTGCCAATTAGATACTTTCGAAAACGGTCAAAACTTAAAAACAAAAGTCAAATACATCGTGGTAATAATTGTATTATAATAGTTCGGTATTTATCAACTAACTGGTACACAAATAGCAACTGTATTGGCATGCTCTATTTTTATACCCTCTGAGGGGTATATTGGGTTTGTCAGAAGTATGTAACAGGCAGAAGGAGGCGTTTCCGACCCCATAAAGTATATATATTCTTGATCAGCATCAACAGCCGAGTCGATATAGCCATGTCCGTCTGTCCGTCTGTCTGTCCGTCTGTCCGTCTATCCGTCTGTCCGTCTGTCCGTCTGTCTGTCCGTATGAACAAACAGATCTCAGAGATGGTAAGAGCTACAATATCCGTTTTAGTCAGTATCGACCACATTTTTAGTCAGTCAATACAAGTTTGTTTCCTTTTTTTGATGCCACGCCCCATTCGCCCACAATAAGCGAAAAACCAGACATACCTCGGAATAAATACATGTTTTTGGCAAATATCTCGGTAACTATAATACTTAGGGACACCAATTTTGGCATGAAGGTTGCTATTTGCAATATTAATATAATGCCATCAAAATTTATTGGATGCCACGCCCCCTTCGCCCACAATTGCGTTGAAACTTCGAATGCCTCTGGCTCACTTATTTCTTAACGTATAGTTTTGTAACTTGGATATATTGGGAGACAAATAATATCAAACAATTGTAAAAATTTCATCAAAATCGGACTATAAATAAAAAAGTTTGTCAAACAACGAAAATCGTTACATTTAAGCAAGGCATAGCCACGTGCTTTGCACTGTGCGAGCGAGATAGACATACAAATATGTGTGCATGTTAAGTTATTGCAGCAGCTACTCCAATTGGAACTCATATAATTGGAAACGAAGCTCAGAGGGTATTACACGGTCGGCATGCCCGACTGACATTTCTTTCTTGTTTTTTACCAATATGCATGCCTCGTGAGTTTCATTCGTGACTTCACTCGTTTGATGGCTCTCATTTCCAGTGGCGCAAAATGGGCACATTGGGACTATATATGCCTAATACGTAAATACTTAACCTATCAATTGAAATTGGTTCTGACTATTTTTGGCTATTTTTATACCCTCTGAGGGGTATATTGGGTTTGTCAGAAGAGGAAAAGTATGTAACAGGCAGAAGGAGGCGTTTCCGACCCCATAAAGTATATATATTCTTGATCAGCATCACAAGGCGAGTCGATATAGCCATGTCCGTCTGTCCGTCTGTGCGTCTGTCCGTATGAACAAACAGATCTCAGAGATGGTAAGAGCTACAATATCCGTTTTAGTCAGTATCGACCACATATTTAGTCAGTCAATACAAGTTTGTTTCCTTTTTTTGATGCCACGCCCCATTCGCCCACAATAAGCGAAAAACCAGACATACCTCGGGAAAAATACATGTTTTTGGCAAATATCTCAGTTAATATAACACCTAGGGCCTCCAATTTTGGCATGCAGGTTACTAGATGCAATATAAAGATAATGCCATCAACATTTTTTGGATGCCACGCCTCCTTCGCCCACAAAATGCACAACTTCCTTGTAACTTTGCAAGCGGCGGGCTCACTTATTTCTTAACGTATAGTGTTGTAACTCAGTATATATGTACCTGCAGACAAATAATATCAAACGATTGTGAAAATTTCATCAAAATCGGACCATAATTAAAAAAGTTTTTCATACAACGCAAATCGTTCCTTTCAAGTGAGTCATAGCCACGTGCATTGCACTGAGCTCTGCACACAAGCAACGAAAAACGTGTGAGCGAGATAGACATACAAATATGTGTGCATGTTAAGTTCTTGCAGCAGCTACTCCAATTGGAACTCATATAAATGAAAACGAAGCTCAGAGGGTATTACACGGTCGGCATGCCCGACTGACATTTTCTTTCTTGTTAATTTATTCTTAATGTTGTTTATCCAGTTGGTTTGCAAAATGATTATATTTCTGGGTCTGACGTCGCTACGTTGCCGCTCAAATGTTTGGTGTCTTAGCCTTGTGTGTGGGCAAATTTTTGCATTATATTGCAGAGCTAGAATTATGCAATAAATACCTAAAACATAAAATGGATAAATACAATTGCTAAGAAAAAATGTAATAATCAAGAAATGATAGAATAACCAGATGGTGAGAAAAAAACTTCTTGTGAAACACTAGGAGATTTAGTGCGGTATTTGCACTGAATTTGAATGAAAACTGAGAAAACAAGTAAGAAATTCAGTCGAGTATCCCGAACGCGTAATTCCCTCTGAGTTTAATTTTTATTTATGAGTTCATTTCGAACTGCTTACAAGCAGTGCACTGCGTAAATTTTAAACATACAAGCAGTGCACTGAGTAAGTTTTAAAGACACAAGCAGTGCACTGCCTTTTTATACCCTCTGAGGGGTATATTGGGTTTGTCAGAAGTATGTAACAGGCAGAAGGAGGCGTGGCAGACCCAATAAAGTATATATATTCTTGATCAGCATCAACAGCCGAGTCGATATAGCCATGTCCGTCTGTCCGTCTGTCTGTCCGTATGAACAAACAGATCTCAGAGATGGTAAGAGCTACAATATCCGTTTTAGTCAGTATCGACCACATATTTAGTCAGTCAATACAAGTTTGTTCCTTTTTTTTGATGCCACGCCCCATTCGCCCACAATAAGCGTAAAACCAGACATACCCCGGAAAAAATACATGTTTTTAGCGAATATCTCAGTTATTATAACACCTAGGGACTTAAATTTTGGCATGCAGGTTGCTAGATGCAATATAAAGACAATGCCATCAAAAGTTTTGAATGCCCTGCCCCCTTTGCCCACCAAAAGCACAATTACGTTGTAACTTTGCAAGCGGCGGGCTCACTTATTTCTAAACGTATAGTTTTGTTACTTATCATTTATTTGCAGACAAATAATATCAAACGATTGTGAAAATTTCATTAAAATCGGACTATAAATAAAAAAGTTTTGCAAACAACGAAAATGGTTACATTCAAGCAAGGCATAGCCACGTGCATTGCACTGTGCGAGCGAGATAGACATACAAATATGTGTGCATGTTAAGTTCTTGCAGCAGCTACTCCAATTGGAACTCATTTAATTGGAAACGAAGCTCAGAGGGTATTACACGGTCGGCATGCCCGACTGACATTTCTTTCTTTCTTGTTTTTCTTTGTGTGCTGCAAATTGAAATGTGACGCCATTTTGCTGTCTTATGTGCATTGCACCCACATCACCCATAGAGCCCATATTGCCCCTATCTCCACAAAGAGCTCAAAGTCCATAGGACTAATGCATATGCCGCTATTATTGGCATTTATTTTTCCTATACTTATTTTTTGGGGCAAAAGCATTTTAAGCTTTGCCCCAGTGAAATGCCAAGCTGTTTTTTGTTGCTTTTATACCCTCTAAAGGGGTATATTGGGTTTGTGAAAAGTATGTAACAGGCAGAAGGAGGCGTGGCAGACCCCTTAAAGTATATGTATTCTTGATCAGCATCACAAGACGAGTCGATATAGCCATGTCCGTCTGTCCGTCTGTCTGTCCGTCTGTCTGTCCGTATGAACAAACAGATCTCATAGATGGTAAGAGCTACAACATCCGTTTTAGTCAGTATCGACCACATATTTAGTCAGTCAATACTAGAACCTTTTTTTTTTCGATGCCACGCCCCATTCGCCCACAATTAGCGAAAAACCAGACATACCTCGGAAAAATACAGGTTTTTTGCGAATATCTCGGTAACTATAACACCTAGGGACACCAATTTTGGCAAGCAGGTTGCTAGATGCAATATAAAGACAATGCCATCAACATTTTTTGGATGCCACGCCTCCTTTGCTCACCAAAAGCACAATTACGTTGTAACTTTGCATGCTGCTTGCTCACTTATATCTTACCGTATAGTTTTGTAACTTAACATATACTTACATACATATAATATCAAACGATTGTAAAATTTCCTCAAAATCGGACTATAATTAAAAAAGTTTCTCAAACAACGAAAATCGTTACATTCAAGCAAGGCATAGCCACGTGCATTGCACTGAGCTGTGCACACAAGCAACGAAAACGAAAAACGTGCGAGCGAGATAGACATACAAATATGTGTGCATGTTAAGTTCTTGCAGCAGCTACTCCAATTGGAACTCATATAATTTTAAACGAAGCTCAGAGGGTATTACACGGTCGGCATGCCCGACTGACAATTTCTTTCTTGTTATTTCTATTTCATCAAAGTTGAAAAATAGTCAAAATTTAGTGTATTTTTAGAACGTTTCTTGGTTGCAGAGTTTTAAGTTGACAATAATACTATTATAATGCTTTTTACTCTAAATTAGCATACTTTTTAAATGAAATCAAAAAATTCATAATCGGTAGTTCCGTTCGTCAAATATGAAATGTGAAAGTAGCAAACTTTCGTTAAAATTTGCAGTTTTCTTCAATTACTAAAAGTAGTGCCTACTTTGAGGGGCTGTAGCACCCATAATCTTGGACCGATTTCAAAAATCTTTTGGATTTTTTTTCTAATTTTTTTTAAATTGGCCAAAAGTAACTATTTTAATGAAAAGTGGGTAAAAATGGGCTGAATATCAATTTTTAAAAAATCATAAAAAATACATGCAAAGAGATTTAAAAAAAAATTTTTTCCATGACTAATAGATTTTTTTTGGAGAAACTTGCTTTAAAACATTTTATGTTTCAGCCCGGGGGAAAAAGGTTAACAAGAAGACCTTTGCAAGAATTAACAAGAAAGAAATGTCAGTCGGGCATGCCGACCGTGTAATACCCTCTGAGCTTCGTTTCCAATTATATGAGTTCCAATTGGAGTAGCTGCTGCAATAACTTAACATGCACACATATTTGTATGTCTATCTCGCTCGCACAGTGCAAAGCACGTGGCTATGCCTTGCTTAAATGTAACGATTTTCGTTGTTTGACAAACTTTTTTATTTATAGTCCGATTTTAATGAAATTTTTACAATCGTTTGATATTATTTGTCTCCCAATATATCCCAAGTTACAAAACTATACGTTAAGAAATAAGTGAGCCAGAGGCATTCGAAGTTTCAACGCAATTGTGGGCGAAGGGGGCGTGGCATCCAATAAATTTTGATGGCATTATATTAATATTGCAAATAGCAACCTTCATGCCAAAATTGGTGTCCCTAAGTATTATAGTTACCGAGATATTTGCCAAAAACATGTATTTATTCCGAGGTATGTCTGGTTTTTCGCTTATTGTGGGCGAATGGGGCGTGGCATCAAAAAAAGGAAACAAACTTGTATTGACTGACTAAATATGTGGTCGATACTGACTAAAACGGATATTGTAGCTCTTACCATCTCTGAGATCTGTTTGTTCATACGGACAGACAGACGGACAGACGGACAGACGGATAGACGGACAGACGGACAGACAGACGGACAGACGGACATGGCTATATCGACTCGGCTGTTGATGCTGATCAAGAATATATATACTTTATGGGGTCGGAAACGCCTCCTTCTGCCTGTTACATACTTCTGACAAACCCAATATACCCCTCAGAGGGTATAAAAACTATCCACGAGTACTCAATGGGTTAAGCAAATTTTTGTATTATTAGAACGAAATTGAACTGACCTATCCATTGATACTAAACTCTTTCTGAAGTAAGTTTACATTTTAAGTAGACTTAACTTTAGGTGTTTTCAAAATATATATGCCTACTAGTGTATATAAAACTCTTTGTCCTCACTGACTGACTGACTTACAATCACCACCCTGCCCAAAATACAAGAGCTACATGCATGATTTTTGTACACAACGTAGCTCTCATAACTTCATCGTGCAATAAGACGGAATTTTGCGACATAGTTGAAATCCGCTGTTTAATTTGCCCCTATTAGTAGAACAATAACATCAATAACTCAACAACGCTGCTAAACAACAGAATTCTTTTAAGCCCATTGAGAAATTACTAGAAATTAATATATTCTTCAGTTCATTTAAAAAGACATACCTAATATTTTTTTTACAATATCTATTTATTTATCAAGTTATATCAAACAAATATCGTATCATTATTTGTATATCACATTGAACATGATATCACTACATATTATATAAAAATGTAAATGATATTTGATACTTTTTGTTAAAGTAGCAACATGTGTTATCAACATACCAAGTATCGATACTCGCTAATATCTTTGGCTCTTTTTTACGTTACATTCAAAAAATTTGTCTGTTGAATATCTTTAAGCTCTCGATTTGCAGTAGCATCGATATGAACGATACAAAGGAGCACGAGTATCCATCCATATGACACTCTATATCATTGCAGTAGTGAACTTTAACAATGTTGCTACATACGCTACATTAACAGCAAGAAACGATGCAGCAAACTTTGTAATGGATCTACATTACAAACAAAATCATCTTCATAAGACAAACATTAGGCATTGAGTAATGATAAATACACATCAGTACACATAATTGTTGTACTGATCAGGACTTTCTTTGCGTTGTCAGTTGTGAAGTATTTCTATTGGCGAAACCACAAAATAAAAAAATATTTGAAAAATGGGGAATATACTTTGCAATATTGGCTATCCATAAAAAAAAATATATTTTTTTTTAAGTATATATAAATTTATTGAATCATTCTTAATTTTCACAAACTCTAACGCAAGCGAAGCTTATCCATATTATGGTCAAAATATGTAGGTCGACAGCATTAATATAATCTGTGAATTTTATAAACCTATTTTTAAAAACAAAAAAAAGCTATGTGTTTTGCAAATTTTATGTCGTATGGAAGCTATAAATATAGTGGGTTGTTTTGAATCAAAGCTAGTTGACATGTGTACGACTATACCATATTTCATAATCTGTGAGCTAAACTGCAGCCTTTGAACTCGAAACTAACCAACTTCCACCAAAAATTTTGCAAAAGGTCGTCTGATTATACAATGATATTATGAGAGCTTTGTTGGGTGAAAAGTTGATGTGAGTAGTAGTAGCCAGTAAGTTAGAACAAAGCACTGAGCATCAGCACTGAGCTGATGAGAAAATAGATTTTTTATGACAGTGGCAACTCTGGAAAACGTTGTTAATTATTAAAGGTTTAACAATTGAAGGCTTTTATTTAAAAATTCTTGGCAATCCCCACTATAAATTATAAGTTACAATCGCATAAGTTGTACGTATGTAAGTTAACTTCAGAAAGCAGTAATGGAAATGGAAGATTTTCGAGTGCTTTTAAAACATTGTTTTTTGATCGGAATAAAGTTACACAAACCCAAGAATGGTTGCAAAAATCCTATCATAGCTCTCGTCCACCATAGCAACTGTTAACTGTGGTTTGCTGAATTTAAATGAGGACGATTGACCACTAAAGATGTACCCCGGGCAGGAAGGCCAACCGAGGCTAGGTGTTCAAAATTAGTTCTAAAAGTTCATGAAAACGTTATGAAAGACAAAAAAATAAAATAGCGTAAAATAGTAGAATATAACAACATTTTAAAAGAACGAGTCTGACACGTTTTACGTTATATTCCGGATATGAAAATACTATCGGCAAAGTGGGTGCCGCGTTTGCTCACCATTGACAAAAATAAACAATGTGTCGATGCTTCCAGGGCTGGTTTGGCATTATTGAATAAAAATCGGTCTGAATTTTTTCGCCGTTTCATAACAATGGATGAATCGTAGATCCATTACCACACACCAGAGTCAAATCAAAAGTCAGACGAGTGGCTCGAGAGTGGTGAAAGAAACCAAAGCGTCAAAAGGACCAACTTTCGACTGGGAAGGTTCTAGAACACTTATTTTGGGATGCTCATGGGACATTATCCAAAGACTATCTCAAGAAGGGTAGAATAATAATAGTAGATTACCAAGCCGCACTTTAAAAAAAAACTTAAATAGGAAATTCAATAAAATCTGGGTACATGACATAACGCCCAATTAAATGTAAACTAGCACCCACTCCTAAAGTGAAATAGCGCCCGAGAGCGCATTAAAGTTTTCTAATAAAATATCTAATTAAATATTTATTTTTCATTATGTCTTAATGCCCATAAAAAAGTGAAATGAAGTCCAGCGTGTGGTATGTCATTTTTAAAAGCGTCATTACGCCCGTGGGTTTTTTGACGCAAAAATGTGTGCCTTTGCGCCTGTGGGCCTTATGACACTGGGCGTTATGACATGCACCCAAAAGGCTACCTCATATGACAAAGAACAAATTTTTGTGTCACCATGACAACTTACCAGCGCATACCTCCGTCAAGCCGATGGACCAATTCAATAATTTGGGATTTTGGCTTTCAGCCATTATTATTTTTTTGAAGAGATGGCTCCAGGGAAAAAATTTTCCTCAAATGACGAAATATTTTCGAAGACAGAGTCATAAGTCACAGATAACCACTATACTAAATGAATTGCCCAGTAATGATCCTATGTTGAAGAACAAATTACATTTTGTACCGAAAAAATTAGTTTTCATTACAATTCTAATCACTTTTCAGGACATGGGACCAATAGATATACGTTTTTAGTATATAGCCCATCAAAGATAGGAAAGCTTGTGTCAAGAAAATTGTTGAGTATGTCATGACTGTGACTTCAGCTTTAAAAGTCACACTTTAGAATGCCTGCATATGTAGCTATGCAGGAGCACATCTCTAGTCAACGAGCCGCCAGTAGCAGCTTTACGTCAAGTTTATTTTGGTTTCAATGCAGCATCAACAACGACAACACGAGAAAACAGAGATAACTGAAGAGTTGTTGACGGCGCGACGCGTCGTAGTCCTTGTAACGCGCTGATGTTTCAATGATGATGGCGGTAGCAAATGTGGTGTTGTCTAGTTGCCTTTGAGTAATACAAATTTCCCGGTAGGTTTTATTCCATGTTAAAGAGTATGTCGATAGCAACTGAAAAGTCAGCACGGCAAGCGACATAAAAGTCTCCTTACTTTTACAGTCGAACTGCGCACAGAGCTTAGTGATAATATTATTTTGCTATGTTCAGCTTGGAGCTCAAGCGTTTTTCAGAGAACATCGTATAATCATTCTCAGTGCTGTAAGTTTTGTCATATTTTTTGTTGCATAAAAATAACTTTTAATATGTATACTAGTTTGATTTCCTGTTGGAAATCTCCCATACCTCTTTTTAAGAGTTTTCTGCATACAATTATTCACAGTCTGCAAAAGTAAATGAATAGAACTGCTTATAATATATACATACATATGTATAAAAAAAATACTGTCACAATAATGAATACTTAATTACTTTTGAGTGCAGTACACGACAGTGAGATGGGTTGTCGGTTTTTAGCTACACATGTACTATATGTATTAAAGAGTATGCAGATAAGCTGGCAATGTGTAATATTTCAGCAATATCAACATATCCAATTGATTTGTCCTAATTATTAATAAGAAAGAATATGTTTGAATTTGAGTATGTTTGTTCATATAAACACCACAAATTTTTTTCGAGTTGTGTCTAGTTTTTCGCATTTTGTACGGTCTGACACGCTTCCTTCAGCCTGTTATATAGTTTTTACAAACTTAATATACCATTGGCTGAGGGTATAATAGTCAATATTATTATTTTAACAAATATCACTGTCTAATTCGCAGTTACCAAAAAAATGTTTTTTATCCTACTTACTTACATATTACATAGTAGGTCTATTAGAACCTGTTACTGTGTTACAAGCAGAAGGACGCGTGGCAGACCCCATAAGTATATGTTTATATTCTTGATCAGCATCAGCAGCCGAGTCTATTTAGTCATGTCTGTCTAGCCGTTTGAAGGAAGAGAACCCAGACATCATAAGAGCTACAATCTCCATTTTAGTCAGTATCAACCATATATTTAGTATGTCAATATAAGAATTTTTTTCTCGATGCCACGCCTCGTTTGTCCACAATAACCTAAAAAAAAAACAAGCAAAACCTCGGAAAAATACATGTTATTTGGGAAACATTTCAGTAACTATAACACCTAGACACTAATTTCTATATGCAATACAAAAACAAAGGTTATATAATATTTTGGATGCCACGTTCACTTAACCATAAAAACAAAACAAATTTTAAACTTGCAAATTTCAAGCTCACGTATTTCTTAACGTATAGTTATATAACACATTCATTTAGAGACAAACAATATCAAACGATCCTGAAAATAGTATCAAGGCTGGACTATAATTAAAAAAAAGTTTTTCAAACAACGAAAAACGTAAATTTACAGCGTGGCGAAGCCATTGTTATAGCACTGAGAATCGAAATCGAGAAACGTTGTGTAAGCGAGACAGACAAGCGCGGGTGTATGTTAAGTTTTTGCAGCGGCTACACCAATTTGAAATTAAAGTAAGAGGGTATTTTACGGTCGGGATGCTCGACTAACATTTTCTTTCTTGTTGAGGCTTGAGTTTAATTCAGTAAAAAGAAAAATTAAAAATTGTATCCCATTGTACATATGGCACGTACGTGGCAAACATGCTAGCACGCAACCAGTAAGCAATCAGTTGGATGTCTAGTAATATAAGGTTAGGAGCCAACCACAGACAATGATGCTGCCTGTGTGCGCTGAGTAGACAGATAGAGAGTGGTAGGTGGATGATCAGCATAAAGGAGTTTGGGGTTTAAGTTAAGCAATTTAAGAGTAAAGATTTACATGGGTTTGGACCATATGTATGCTTATAGCTTAATGTCAATTGTCGTGTTTAGGTGAGCTTGCAAGGACCATGAACCACAGTAAATGTCGCTGTTTTTACCAATTGCCCAAGGGGTCTATTTTGGTTTCGTCTGGTCTAGTTTTAACGGTCTCTTGATTGCTTTCCAGCAACTTGTATTTGTGGGAACTATTAGTCCATGGCAGTAGCCTCGTTTTCTCTCTCCAGCTATCACACTTCTTCCCTGCTGTCACTCTAATGCTTCCATTTCACGTTAAAAATATTTATAGTCAGGTTAATAAAATTATTACTCAAAATTGAATATGATTTTCAAAGCGTTGATAGCGAAAACCTTTACCGCTCACTGCCCTCTCCCATCTAAGTTGGATATGATCCGAAGCGGCAATTTACGCTAGAGGCGAACGCAGGCTCTAAAAACACATACTCACTATTCTCTACTGGACTGCCAGCATATATAGTGGAACATAAAACTTAATTCCTTGTGGACAGTTTCTAGAACTCGAGTGCCATACATTGTACCATACATTACAGAGGAAGTTTATTGAAGACGTCATAAAGCTGAGTTCAAAATTTCTATTGGAATATTAGGTTTGTTAAAATCATGCTTAGGGTATATCTACAGAGTCGAAAAAGCTTTGTCCGTCTGTTTTTGTAAGAATAAACAAAAATAGAAACATATTCAGTATCATCATAATTAATAAATTGATATCTGTGAGGCTCTGAGAAGTAAGGGCGGTATTTTTTGGATAATAAATACGAGTTTAAATTGACACATAGGTTCAAGCTTGATTTAATAATTTTATTTTTTAAATTTTTGAAATTTTATTACTTATAAACCAATTTAAACAATATCAGAAATTTATTTTGACCCTGTGTTAGAGTATAAAAGCATATTAAGTCAATTAAAACTATGCCATTTGCGTATTAAAAATGTTGATATTTTTAAAGAAATCTTAAATATACTCAGTTTAGATTTAGTAAATTCTGATCTGATGGAAATGCTATAAGCCATTTCTTGAATCTTAATTAAAAATAAGTACTTGAGATTTCAAGGCGTATCGGTCAAACACAGTTAGGTGTAATTAATTGTTTACTAATGAAATATGTTAATAACTCTCTATTTGCCTATGTTACCAAATATATCATTTTGAAAATAGTACAGTCGTACTATGAGAGTGGTATTTCTGGAAACAAATTTAGGGTCTTAAAAGACGACGATTTATATTACGATAGCGTAAGTTCAGCATCACTTTTTTTTTGTTTTTATACCCTCTGAAAGGTATTTTTGGGCTTGTAAAAAGTATGTAACAGGCAGAAGGAGGCGTGGCCGACCCATATAGTATATATATTCTTGATCAGCATAAAAAGCCGAGTCGACATACCCATGTCCGACCGAGATCTCTGAGACGTTAAGAGCTACAAGTTCAAAGTTGGTCAGGATCGATCACATATTTAGTTATTCAATACATGCATTTTTTTCGATGTCACGCCCCATTTCGCCCACATTAAGCGTAAAACCAGACATACTTCGAAAAATCTAGTTTTATTTGAGAATATCTCGGTAACTATAATACCTAGGGACACCGATTTTGTCATGCAGGTTGCTAGACGCATTATAAAGATAATGCTACCACGCCTACTTCGCCCAATTTTTTTTCCTTGTTTAAAAAAAAAAACACTTTTTTAAATCCAACGTTCCTTCGCTAACAAGTAAAAACAGTATTATTATCCATATTTTATTTTTACAACTAAATGCACCTCATCGATGAGATGTAGTTGTATCAAAACTCGTACATCCATGTATCTTCAATTAAATTTTCTTTTAATAAAAAAAATATTATCTGTATACTTGCTCTATTAAATTTTCTTTTAATCAAAGTATTATTTTTAAAATACTGGCTGAGTTTCTTCTACAGTCGCGCAAGCTTGACTGTAATCGTCCTTACTTTTTATTTGTTTTAATCATTAACAACATTAGTAAGAAAATACACTAATTTGGGTGTTCACTATCTAGGGGGTAACTATACCCAGACAGTACTGTATTAATGTTATTGTGTTAAAAAGCAAATGCATTAAAAAGCCAAATCGGAGATCCTAGAAAAGAAGTTTTTAACCTAACTTTACTTGTTTTGATTTAAATAAACAACAATAAATTTATTAATTTATATATTTTGACTTTAAAATATTTGATGAGCGCTGTCAGGAGTTACGTTCTTTTATTGTGATTAATTAAATTAATTATGTGATTAAACGGTTAAGCATTTTTGTCATCGACTACAAATCAAATTGTCAAATTGTCGCTTTTTAATGTGACAGAAATTAAAAGATGGGAAATAAAAGGGGTTATACAAAAAAACGAGAGAGCAGGAATAGGGTGAAATTCATTCAGTGTGAGTGGCAATTGAATTGAGGTGGAAATACTTGCAAGTTATGTTACATGCCACAAAATCAACACGCTAATTGAATTGTAAACTGGCATACGCAGAACACAGGAGAAAACCAACAGTAGGCAACAAACACTATACAGTGGCAAAACGAGGGATTCCAATTGACCGTCGTGCAAGTATGATGCACCTTTGCAATGATACTAGAGGGGATGCGAGTGTAAGCTCTAAGTTGATGGGAATGCGTTTGCTTTTATGCATCGCTTGGCTGCCGGTATGCAATAGTCAGCAGCCGAAGCAGCAGAAACTACAAGAGAAATCGGGATGTTATGCAATAGACATTTTCAATAGACCATTGCAAAATGGTCACAAGTAATGGCAAAGTCTGTAAATGTGGTTGTCTGTCAAGTAATTAATAAAACTTTAACGAATTCGTATTTAATTCAAATATATAAAGAAGCAGGTACAGGGACATTTGGACATCTATCTATAAATTTGACTTATTATTGTTTGTCATTAAAGATAACATATTTTGGATCCGCTTTAAGGTGAGGGTGTTTTCAAAATAATTTGTCCTGAATTAATCATATTCCTATCGTTCCAAATAATTTGTCCTGAATTAATCATATTCCTATCGTTCCAAATTAAAATCTGGTTCATTTTATTTATTCTAAATACAATACAAAATATTAATCAAAAACCTATGTAGTAGAATATACGATACTCTCTTACAATTTTCAATAAAATTTGAGAATACCTGAAAAAGAACGGCGCGCCGCAGCGTACAGTCGGGTGCGCTCAACAGTGCTATTATTATGTATTTACTTTAAAACTATATCTATTAATTATATCGCGAAATTAATTTAAACTCATCACTAGAAATTTTATTTAATTTCAAATTTTGTCGAATCAACATGAGAACAGTTCAGCAGACTAGATTAGGTACCGTCTTGGGAAATATATTTTAAAACTGTGACGCTACGATATCGATACAATTGTGCGTTGGTCACAAAAAGATTGATGTCTCTAAAAAATAAAAGCAAGCAATAAAATGTTTACTTAAAACCTAAAAAATAAAGGATGGCTTTAAGGAAGGAAATAAAAGTTTATCTATTATTCGTTTATGAGGAGCTATGTTGACTCCGTTATTGACAACCGTTTAATAACCTCTAAGTTTTATTTTCAATTAAATAAGTTCATATCGGAGTAAGCGCTATAAGATCCAAATATGCACATGTGCTTGTTGTCTTTTCGCTCGCTCACATGCTTTCGTTTACGCTGATTTTGTGATGGCAGCGTTGCAGCAGAGCTCAGTGAAATATACGTGCAGCGCCTCTGCTTAAAATTTACATTTTACATTGTATGATGACTTTTCTTATTTATAGTCCGACCTTGATGCAATTTAAAGAATTGTTTGATATTGTTTGTCTCTAAACGAATGTAAAGTAATAGAGGTATGTCGTTGATTTTGCTTTTTGTTGGCTAATGGGTCGGGCATCAAAAACAGGAAACAAACTGGTTTTGACTGTCTAAATATGTGGTCGAGTTTAACCTTGCATCTTACCATCTCTGAGTTCCGTTCGTTTCCATAGACAGACAGACGGACATGGCTACATCGGCTGTTAATGCTTATAATTAATAAATATACTTAATGGAATTTTCCAAGCCTCCTTCTGCCTGTTACTTATTTTGGACAACTAATATTAACTAAATTTAATTTAACTGTTTTGGTAATTTTTTGATTGGTTTGTACTTTTAAGCAAAAGTTATTTTTGCAATAAATAATTCGTCTACAAAATGTTAACTATACAGCTTTTAGTTCACCATTTGTGAGCAAAGGGGGCGTGGTATCCAAAATTTTTAAAGTGGAAATTGTTTATATGGTATTAAGTATCCTACATACCAAATGTGCCGATCTAGTATTCATATTAGGAAAGTGAAAAATCGAGATAGTACCACTGTTTCTCTATTTGTGGGGAAAGGGGACGTGGTACTCAAATTTGAAAATAAACTTAATCTGCGTAACAGAGCAACGAAGCTTCTGCAAAAATGAAATCTTTAGGTATTATAGGTTTTAAGAAACAGGCGTTCATACAGACATACAACTTTTTGCACAAATTCATTAGCTCTTTTGCTCTTTTTCAAAGAGCTGAGGGCTAAAAATGATTCTATTAACTGACTAAATGGAGACCTAACTGAATAAAATGGCGATTGCAGCTCTTTCCATCTGTTAGTTCAGTTTATTCATAAGAATTGACAAACGGGCATGGCTATATCGACTAGGTTTGTGAAGATGATCAAGAATATACATATGTATATACTTTTCAGAGTCTGCCACTCCCTCAACTTTGGCTCGGATCAGACAACTATATTATATGTATATTATAAAAAATCCTTTGAACATCAGAGCCAAGTTAATTTTTAGTATGAAAAACTTTTTTGTCTTTTAAGGTATCCAAGCCTAAATTTTTTCTGACCAACTTTGACCAATCGGAAAACTGCATCTAAAAGCTTTCATATTTACAAAATCTTTAAAGTTGCGATTTTAGCGCTTGACTGTTCAAAGACACGTTTCTACGCTGAGGAAACGGTTTCAAGTTCCACTAGCGGTACAACAATTTTAATTTCTTTGTAATAAAATAATATGTTTTATCATTCTAATCAGATATGCATCTAGTCTTTAATTGTCAACCGGGTTTGGTGGTGTGATTAAAATGTGTATAAAGTTTTTAAATCAATTCTCAGCCTTTGCAATATGATGCTTGTAGGTAACTGTATATTATATAGACATATTGCATGTTTACAATTTAAGCACTTAAGCTTCTTAATTTATAAAGTACTTGATTATATACATATATTATAGTCGGCTCGTTTGACTGTAGTCGTACAAATTTTCATACTACGTCGCGACGTATGAAGTGCTAGTAGTATTCTGGGTTTGTCAGAGGCGGTTTGTGTCTAACAGGCAGACCCCATAAAGTACTTTTATTCTTGATCAGCATCAAAAGCCGAGTCGATATAGCCATGTCCGTCTGTCCGTTGATCCGTCTGTATGAAAACCTGGATCTCAGAGACTATAAAAGCTACAGCCACCAAACTTGGTATGTATATCCGTCTATGCTGCAAGCAGTACAAGTTTATTTTGCAGGCCCCCGCAAATCGTGAAAAACGATTTTACAATTCCTATAACTCGAAAAATATATAACCGCCATATGACCAAACATTAAAAATATGTTTTTCATAATTACTTCCCCATTTCTAAATATATCTGAATCAAACTCTTACAGTATGTGTAAAGTAGTACTATACAGATACTGACCGATTTTGATTTGAATCGGATGTCTATATCATATATTTTAAATATGATAGGAACTGAAAAATGTACTAAAATTGTCTTTCTTTCTAACTTTTTTGCTTTTTTAAGATAACTGTGTATGATAACTGAACTAATTTCACAGAGTATGTGTATGGCAGTATTATCTACACACTGCCCACTTTGGTTTGGATCGGACAACTATATCACATAGCTCCCATATAGGTAATCTGACAAACATCAGTGACAAGATATGTCTTTAGTATGAGACCAATTTTGGTTGGAATCGGACTACTACATCATAAGCAATCGTACTTAGAAATTATTTAAAGTTGCTATTTTACCGCTTGGTTGATAAACAACACATTGTCACGCGTGTCTGGTGGCGCAAATGACTTGACGTCAGACTGCAAGCTGGGCGGCCCAGGATTCAATCCTGGTGTAGGCAAAGTTTGTTTTTTTTTTATAAATTTTTATTCATTTCTTAAAAACCTTATTTATACACCGGTTCAATTCCTTGTTGCGTCAAAACCTTTTTTTAATTTTTGTCGATATATCGATTGTATTTTTTATCGGAAGCTAATTGGAGAGGCGAAAATAGTATGTACATGGTTTATCACAGTCGGCTCGCTCGGGTGTAAGAGTTCTTAGTAGTTAATTATACCCTCTGAGGGGTATATTGGGTTTGTCAGAAGTATGTAACAGGCAGAAGGAGGCGTGGTAGACCCCATAAAGTATATATATTCTTGATCAGCATCAACAGCCGAGTCGATATAGCCATGTCCGTCTGTCCGTCTGTCTGTCTGTCTGTCCGTCCGTATGAACGAAAGGATCTTAGAGATGGTAAGAGCTACAAGTTCAAACTTGGTCAGTATCGACCACATATTTAGTCAGTCAATACAAGTTTGTTTCCTTTTTTTGATGCCACGCCCCATTCGCCCACAATAAGCGAAAAACCAGACATACCTCGGAAAAAATTCATGTTTTTGGCAAATATTTCGGTAATTATATAATCTAGGGACACCAATTTTGGCATGCAGGTTGCTATTTGCAATGTAAATATAATGCCATCAAAATTTATTGGATGCCACGCCCCTTTCGCCCACAATTGCGTTGAAACTTCGAATGCTTCTGGCTCACCTATTTCTTATCGTATGCTTTTATAACTTGGTGTATAATTAGAAACAAATAATATCAAACGATTGTGAAAATTTCATTAAAATCGGACTATAATCAAAAAAGTTTCTCAAACAACGCAAATCGTTCCTTTCAAGCAAGGCATAGCCACGTGCATTGCACTGTGCGAGCGAGATAGACATACAAATATGTGTGCATGTTAAGCTCTTGCAGCAGCTACTCCAATTTGAACTCATATAAATGAAAACGAAGCTCAGAGGGTATTACACGGTCGGCATGCCCGACTGACCTTTTCTTTCTTGTTTTTGTTAAATCTAGTTATTATACAATGTACCCGTATACCCATGTATGGCCTTTCACAATATTAAGTTATATTCAAGATATATTAAACAACAGTGTTCGACTTTATACCAAATAAAGTACGGACCACTCTTGCATGTGTATTGTCATGCCCCTTTTCGCGGTTGTAAATTTAAAAAAGAATGCGCAAACGAATTACTGATGCAATTTTTGTAACGGAATATTTATTTAACTACATAAATATTAGCAATTCGCAATATAAAAGTATTTTTTTGGTTCTTCGCTTGCGACCCGAAGTTAAGATAGTACAATTCTAAAACCTTTTAGAGTGCCTATTTTTTTTTCAAAATCCTGATAGATTCAAATCATAATATCAGCTTGCTACCCTAACTAAGCAGAATATATGTATATCCTTTGTGGGATCTGGCACGCGTCTTTCAATGCGTTGTGAAAAGCTTTCTTAATGAGTATTTTGATTAGCATTAAATGGGGAGTTGTAGTTATATCTGTCTCTCAGTCTGTTTAATTATGCGAGGTAAGTTAGTTTTTAAACTACATTGATAAACTTTGGTGCAGTTTTTCTACACGCAGTTCATACGTTGAAGTATACCAGATCGTAATACTTTACCATAATATTAATAATACTTAAAAATGGTTAGTATGAAAAACTTTTTTTTTCAACACTTTCGACTAAATTTACGCATTGTGCATTTAGTACTTAAATCCTTGAGCAAACTATAATTAATATCGTTCTGACCAATTTATAGCTGCTATCAAAACAATCGGTTGGAAATACTTAGTATGACAAAATTTACTATTGACTAATATATGGCTCTGCAAGAGTTCCAACTTATAGTAGCGTGCAAAAAATAACCTTTCTAACTTGTTTTAACAATAAATTACAATATAGTAACAGAAGATCTGGGAGGATAGACACACATCTCGATCGGTTAAAAGTGGAATTTACTTACTTTAGCAGAAAATTGCTTTGGTAAATGAAGCATGAAAGACATTTGACGATGTATATTATTGAATTTATGTCAAATATTTAAACTCCTGTGCCTCAGCAAACGCTGCGGTGCTATTTGGTAGGGTTATGAAAATTAATTAAGGTAAAATTTGCAATTCACTGCCCTGAGCTTTTCAATCAGAGTCAACACGCCTGATTTGCCAACAAATAGGGAAAAGTAGAACCGTTTATGTACCCTAAGCGAAGTTTTATTTACTATAGTCACTTCGTATGTTACCAATTTCATAGTACTTTTGTAACTTTTCCTTGGTGTTTCCCGAAAGCGATTACATTATATGAGAGTTAAATTACGATGTGTATAATTCCAGTTAGCATCTCTGCCCGGATGTATTTTTGTTGACCCGTTACCCGTTACCGTTATGCTATAAATAATTTTTGAGTATGAAAATAGATGACGAGAAGATTGCTATGCTACGTATTTATTCATTCATTTATTTGTGAATTACATTTTGACTTGCAAAATTGATTTATGTATGTACGTACATTTGCTGCAGACCTAAGACTTAATGGAAAAATCGATAAGTCGCACATGAAAAATGTGTAGCACCGGCTGTGCGCATGTTCATTACTAACTAAACGTTAAACTAATAAATTGTGATTGAATCTTTGCTGTAGAAAACACACATACATAAAATAATTCTTACATTATTGAAATTGCAAAAAAATATATTTATTTACTCCTATGAACTCATGTGTGTATGGTTTGCAATTCTGTGCAAGTGCGGTAGAGCTAGCGATAAATATAGGCTAAAAGCTTTCTACCAGCTGGTTCTAGCAAACCAGCTACTATGGTCTCTTAACGTTCCTTAACATTCCCAACTTTGTCTTGCTTTTATACATGTTGCCCTACTACCAACACTTTTCCATATAAAATGATCTTTCACTGTCAACCAGACTTCAGCTTTAATATGACGTGATACATGTACATATCTATTGGAATTGTGAAAAGTGCAAGTTGGCTTGTCCGATCGCGGTGGTTGATTTAGAGATCAGATCGGGCTGATCAGACCACTCTATTATGTAGCTGACATAGGAACAATCGGCTTAAAATAAAATTTTTATACCATTGCAGTGGATATATTGTATAAGTCACGATGTTTTTAACGCATTGAGGGAGGTGTGGCTGACCCCACATCAACAGCCGAGCTGATACAGCCATGTCCGTCTGTCCGTATATTTCTATACGAACCATTCTCTCATCTTGATAAAATTCGGTACACATGCGTATTCTCTCTGTTAAAATCGGCCAGATCGGATCACTATATTAGATAGCTGCCATAGGAACAATCGGTTGAAAAAAATTTTTTTTTTGAGCACTCTGAACCAAATCCACTTAATAAGCTTTAAGTACCAAATCCCATACGCAAACTAAATTTCATTTTGATCTGACTACTACATATATCATTTAGCTGCCATAGGAATAATCGGCTGGGAAGGCTTAGTACTAAAATGGTTTTGCCCATTGAGCAATTTTATCCAAATTTACATAATATGCAGTTCCAATCATACCCCATATGGTTGCCAAATTTAATCCTGTTCGGACTACTATGTCATAAAGCTGCCATAGAAACAATCGGCTGAAAATACTCGGTAAAAAAACTTTTATGTTCTTTAGGCAATAGTCACAAAATTTACGCAGTATGCATAAAGTTCCTTATATTATTTGCAAACCAAATTTTATTCTAATCCGAAAACTATATCATATAGGTGCTATAGGTACAATCGGTTTTAAAATCTTTTCCTTCTATTGAGCAAATTTGAAATAATTCTACATATGCTAACCAAAGTTCATCCAGTGTGGCGTACTATACCATATAGCTTCCAAGATAAAAATCGGTAAGAATTACTTATTTTGTAAAACTGTTGTATTTTTTGTAAGTAATTACTAACAAATTTTGAAGATGAAAGTACAAAACGGTATACTGTAAATTCATACAGGGTTTTGCAAGGGTATCAAAACTTTGACGTGCCAAGGATAACTTTTCCTTCTTGTTATGAGTTGAGTTGAGCTACCACAGGAATAATCGGTATGATATACAGAGTTTAAAACAAGAGAGAAAATTTCACTCGGGCATGCCGACCGTGTAATACCCTCTGACTTTTATTTCCAATTATGTGAGTTTAAATTGGAGTATCTACTTAAAGAACTTAAAATGCATACATATTTGTATGTTTATCTCGCTCGCACGATGTTTTTCGTTTTCCCTGGTCGTGTGTTGCTTTTGCTGCACAGTGGGCCTTTTCCTCATTTTACTTTGCAAAATTATATCTTTTGAACCAATGAATTGATTTTAAAAATTTACAAAGTATTTGATAGAAAACTTCTTAAGCTTTGATGTACGTGCCCAAGGTCATAGCGTTTCATTGTGCTTTATAGTTTAAGGACAAAGTTCAAAAATATTTTCACGCACAGTTTGGCTGTAAGAGTCCAGTAAAAATAATTATTTTTTTACCTCAAATGAAAGTTGTCATTTTAATTGTTATATATGTAGATTGTCATCTTTATTATACTGCATTCCTTTTTACACTCTTAACATAGTGTATACATGTAACTTTCAATAAACATAACTATGTTATCTCACATAATAGAATGTAATAAACAATCACAATCTAATACTCAATAAGTAAAGATGTGTGTCTCTTGCGTGAACACAACATATTGGCGACGAGAATAAAAAAAAAAGAAAGAGTAAAGCAGACTCAAATTGAAAAACAGTTCTTTTGCACATGATCGTGGCGGTAGTCCAACGGAGATCGAACGAAAGGAAACGTTAGTTACAGCAAAACCGCAAAATTACATTTTGTAAAAAATTACATGTCTACCACAAAAACAGCAAATACCATAAAAGCGCTAACAGCTATATTCGCAAAACATTAGTCAGCGATAATGGACAACAACTCACAGCAGACATTTTCACACAATTTTGTGAAAAACATGGAATTAAACATATTACTACATCACCGTTCCATCCAGCTTCAAATAGACTTGCAGAGCGTTTTGTCCAGTCGTTCAAAACATCAGTTAAAATGCACGTTAAGGATGGATACCAAACCAACAATATTACAGCAAAAGGCCCAACCCTCATACTCATTAAGAAATTGTTGAACAATGGCGGAGGCGCTTCTCCTGCTTGAGCTGAAAAGCTGTATCATCAGCATAAGTAGCAGTTAGGCTTCGGCGGCATCTGAGATAGGGGTGGTATATAAAAAAGTTCCCAACTCTAAATTCACTCTACTTTCAACAACAAAAGATTGGGTGGAAGTAGTGGCATAATCTAAAAGAGAAGGTTTTCGACCCGATTTCAATTCATAATCGGGAATGAAAATCAAGGTATTATTCGGTCGGGTGTGCTCGACTGCATTTTTCTTTCATGTTTTTTACGCATTTTTACAATTGTGAGCAAGATGGAAAATAAATCTTTGCTTCGATGCCCCGATAAGTGAAATAAATAAATTCTCCTTCAGAATACATAAATCTGCACAAGTGTAGCTTTGACGGCTATGGCAACAGCATAAACAGCCGAGTCGATATAGAAATGTCCGTCTGATTGTCTCTCCGTCCGTCTGTATCAACACCTGGATCTTAGAAACTATAAGAATTACTGCCACCAAATTTGCTATGTTTTTTCCGTCTGTGCTGCACGCAGTAAAGGATTACTATCGACTTTTGGCAAGCCCCCATCGCCCTAGCAATTTCAATAACTCTATAAGTAGTTAAGATATCTGAACCAAACTTACACAGTATATGTATGATACTATTTAATGTATCTTGGTTTGGAGCGGACAAATATTATTATAAATATATATTAAACTAAGATAGTATGTGTAAGGTAGTTTGATCTATATCCGGACTTATTCTGACCAAATTTGCAAGCCGTAATATCATAAAAATTTATTAAAGTGTTTTTAAGACCCTGAGCTCTTTGAAAAATAGCAAAAGGGACTAATGAATTTGTGCGAAAAGTTGTCTGTCTGTCAGTCTGTATGAACGCCTGATTCTCAGAAAGTATAATAGCTAGAGATTTTATCTGTTACGCAGATCAGATTTTCAAATTTGGATGCCACGCCCCCTTTGCCCACAATTTGAGAAACAGTGGGACTACCTCGATTTTTGACTTTCTTAATATGAATGCTAAAAAGACCAAAATTGGTCTGAGTCGCGACGAACAAGCAAAGATCTTTTTGGTTTGTGTGCACTCTTCTTGTAATGTGCGATAGCGAGAAACCCGTATTTACCGTTTTCCTTAATTTTATTGCATGCGTTGGTAGAAATATACATACATACATATGTATGTACATACGACTTACCTGTATGTGCAAAAGTATATGTATGTTTGTATGGATACACATATGTGGCAGGCAAACGTTTAACTCACAATAATCTTACGCTCACAGACTAAGTAGCGCGACACTCACAGAGAGGGCGTTAAACGCTTAAATTTCATTCACAGAGCGAGTGTCGCGCTGTCAATGTACGATCACTGCACGAGTAGCACACGCATTTTGAACGCTCACTCATCGAGTAGCACACGCATTTTTAACGCTCACTCATCGAGTAGCACCCGTTCTGTGAGCGTGTCGTACGCTCAGCTCACGGAAAAATAAAATCACAATCGAGTGTTTGCAACTTACGCTCTGAGTAAGGTGCGAGTGTTGCCTTTTTTTAATCACGAGTAGTGATATAAGCACAAACTTTCAGACAGAGTATAAATTATGAATAATCAGTTGAATGAGAGATGATTTTTTTTCGCTCAGGAAATGTGAATAAATCACAACGGGTATACATCAATATTCGGATCAGATTGAAAATTCATTACTCGTTGCAGTTCTCTGGTATGCAGGATACTGGATACCATATAAACATATTCCGCTTTCAAACTTTTGGATACCACGCCCCTTTGCCCACGAAATGCGAACAAAAAGCTGTATAGTTAACATTTTGTAGACGAATTATTTATTTCGAAAAGAAAGTTTGCTTAAAAATACAAATCAGTCGAAAAATAATCAAAACAGTTCAATTAAATTTAGTTAATATTAGTTAAGTTTACTTTCTTCGCCAAAAAATTTGTTTGGCCAAAATCCCAAAGAAAATCATAAGACGATGATTTATTTTGAATTCTACTTAAATATGTACATATACGTATTTAAGCCTCCACTCCCAAAAGAGTGTGGTGGCGTAGGGAGTAAAGTGCTCGCCTGCAAAGAGCAGGATCTAGGGTTCAATCCTCTGTAGCGGAAACTTTTTCTCAACTAAAGAAAATTTACTTTTTCTTTTATTTCCTGACTTTTCTGAAAAAAAAAACATTTTTTTAAATGCCACGCACCTTCGCCCACAAGTAAGAACAGTATTGTTATTCATAATTTATTTTAACAACTATCGGTTTCTTTCAATTAATGTTTTGATCTAATCTTAAAATTCGTTCATTCATTTATCTTCAATTTAATTTTCTTTTAATCAAAAAAATATTATCTGGATACTTGCACAATTAAATTTTCTTTTAATCAAAGTATTATTTTTTGAAATACTGAACCAGGGTCTTTTAAAGTCGCGCAAGCTCGACTGTAATCTTCCTTACTTGTTTATGTATACTTTTTATACCCTCTGAGAGGTATTTTGGGTTTGTGAAAAGTATGTCACAGGCAGAAGGAGGCGTGGCAGACCCCTTAAAGTATATATGTTCTTGATCAGCATCAACAGCCGAGTCGACATAGCTATATCCGTCTGGCATTGGTGGTTCATATGAAGAAACATATCTCAGAGATGGTAAAAGCTACAATATCTGTTTTATTCATCAAATACAAAATGATGTAGGTAACACATGACAAAAAGTGTAATGACAGATTACAACAAGTAAGAAAATTTCAGTCGAACATGTCGACCGTGTAATACCCTTTGAGTTTTATTTAAAATTATGCTGGGTGTTGTATTTCTGTATAATTTACTTCATGGTCAGATTGACTCTGTTAATTTATTAAAGAGACTTGACATCAATGTACCTACTAGAATTACTCTTGAGCATTGTAACTCTAATTGGTCTCTTCATGAACCATTTGAACTGTGATAAGTTTTAACTGCTTTTTAGATTGTATCAAAACTTTCATTCTAACAAACTTAACAAAGTAAAAAAATAATTTACCTACTAGTCTGATTGGGTTTTTTTCTGGGTTTTCCCCAATCATTATTCATCGAATGCTTGACCTGTAAATTTTTACTTTTTATTTTCTTCTTTCAGTTTAAATTTAAATTTTAATTATTAACTCTTAAATTATTTTTGTATTATAACTTTAATTTTAAATATTAAATTTGCCGACTAATCATAGTCTGACATTAAATTAGAGTAGCTGCTGCAAGAACTTAACGTGCACACATATCTGTATGTCTATCTCGCTCGCACAATGTTTTTCATTTTTTGTTTTATTTCGTTATCGCTGCTTGTGTGACATTGTCGCTGTAGCAGTGCTCAGTACAATGCACGTGACTGTACTTCGCACATCTTTAATGTACGTTATCTTCCTTGATTATAGTCCAATTTTGAGGAAATTTTTAGTATCGATTAATATTGTTTGTCTCCAAGTATACGCTAAATTACAAAACTGTACGTTCAGAAATAAGTGATTCGGGGGCATGCGAAGTTACAACGCAATTGTGCATTTGGTGGGCAAAGGAGACATGGCATCCAACAATTTTGTATGGTATTATCTTTATATTGCATCTAGCAACTGAGATATTCGCCAAAAACATGAATTTTTTCCGAGGTTTGTGTGGTTTTTCGCTTATTGTGGGCGAATAGGGCAACTTTGAACTTGTAGCTCTTACAATCTATGAGATCCTTTCATTCATACAGACAGATAGACGGACATGGCTATATTGACTCGGCTGTTGATGTTGATCAAGAATATATATACTTTATGGGGTCTGCCACGCCTCCTTCTGTCTGTTACACACAAACCTTCTCTGACAAACCCAATACACTACTTCGTACTCCGTACGTATTAATACATACATTTTAATACAAAAATTTGATAATACTTCCGATAGCAAGAACATGTGGTTAACACCAATATATCGATCCCGTATACTGGAACTAATGTACATTGAATTATTATGGAATTGTAGCACAAATCAAAATTTAATTATTTTAAATTTATTTTTATTTTTAAAGGTAAAGTTGAAATAATTATAACTATGAGTAAATCCGCACGGGTTCTAATTACGCAGCGTATAGCTAACATTGATGTTCTGTCCTTTCATTACAGTATGCCAGTGCAATGGGCATGCTAGACGCTGTCGGTTTAATCTCGAGTTGTACAAGTTGTCGGGTCGTGTCTCCGGCGGGGTTTGTTATAACTGTCAACATGATACAACAGGACGCTATTGTCACTATTGCCGGGAGGGATACTATCGGGATGGTACCAAGCCACCCAATCATCGCAAAGTGTGCAAACGTGAGTAGAGATGTCCTTACTGCCTTTTAATTTGGATGCCTTAAGCAGATGTTAAGCCTCTGGGCAGTCATTAATCAACTTGATATATGTCTTTAATGAGTACTCCTTTTACTTTATTTTTCTTCTCACATTGGGTGTCTCTGGTATTGTGTAGGCTGTGATTGCCATCCCGTGGGCTCGACTGGAAAGACGTGCAATCATTTAAGTGGACAGTGTCCTTGCAAAGAGGGCGTCACCGGGCTAACCTGCAATCGCTGTGCACGCGGTTACCAACAAACCCGTTCACATGTGGCACCCTGTATAAGTAAGTGTTCTGTAACCCCTCTTCCAAGCCCTAGGGGCCTTGTTAAATCATTACCTTTCAATTAACAGAAGTGCCCACAAATGCAAATATGATCCAAGCAGAAAGCTCTGGTGGAGGTGTTGGCGATTACAACGATAGCGGTGGCTTACAGGTTGAGGAAATGAAAAAACGTAAGTAACCACTTGGAAGTACGAATAATAGAAAATTGTAAGCTAATGGGAAGTTTATTGTGTGCTCATATTTTCGTTTTTACACAGATTGTGGCAAGTGTAAAGCTAGTCCGAAAAAACTAAGCTTGAATAAGTTTTGCATGGAGGACTATGGTGCGTATTGTTATTACTTTACGCGAATGTCCAAATTGAACTCGTTTTTGACATTTATTTTCTGACAGCTTTGCTAGCAAAGGTAATAGGCCACGACCGGGCCTCCCAGGACATAAGCACTGAAAAATTTTCGATTGAGCGACAAAATGAGATCTACAAATACGAGATTAACATTCAGACCATATTCAAGCGCAATCCAATGTCGGGTACTACTAGCTCACTGCTGGGACGTGGCAATATGATGCTTTTAGTGCCACGAAAAAGCATTGAGTGTCAGTGTCCAAAAATTAAGCTGAACAAGTAAGTAAACTCAGCATAATTGTTCCTAATTTATTACTTTTTAAATTACTTCATTACATCATTATAATATTTGCTTTAGTGTTATGTAATATTTTTTTTTAAATTTCACATTTTTAACAGTTATTATATCTTATATGTATATGGTTAAGCAAAAAAAAAAACAATAAATTAAAATGCTAATGAAAATCTATTTGTTTATTTAATGCTAGCAAAAAATATTTCGTTAGATTTAATTTTTAATGACAGATAAATCTTTTTTTTTTAATTTTTAATTTTTTTAGAAGCTTGTGATGTGACAATTTCATTACAATTTTTTTTCTCAATTCTAGTGAAAAAATGTCATTAGAAATTCGTTTTTTAATGATAATGCTTATTTAACATACACATTCATACTTTGTTTGTTGATTGCTTTTCGCTATTTAATCCTGTTGGATATGCTTTCTTTAAATTTTTATTCTCAGATCGTATCTTATACTTGGACGTGACTCGGAGGCAGCACCTGGTTATCTGGCTATTGGTCCCAGTTCCGTTGTATTAGAGTGGAAAGAAGAGTGGACACTTCGCATGAAGCGTTTCCAGCGACGCGCCCGCAAATGCAGTTGAATCGAGCCGGAAACGGAATTTATCAGAGTGGATTTCAATTTCATACACATGGCTAGGAATCGGATTTTGTATAAATTGTATAGGCTACTCAAGTTTCTGACCTTTTTTGACATCATGCTATAACCAATCTAACACACACTCAATCACACATATACACTCATATAGTAGAGTATCAATCCCATGAACTACATTTTTCCATACCAATAACACAAGTTTACGAATTTTACGCTCACGGATTGAACCTGCACAGAAAGTGATTTCTATGTTAACTTTTGGTCGATAAACACAAAAATTAACAGTTTAACTTTTTTTGTTGGCCATTATACAAATAATATAAATATGCCTCGTGAACAAGCTATGTTTTACTGTGTCCCCATTAGAAATGGTATATTGGGTTTGAAGACATGTCTCTATGAACATGCCGATCTCAGGTACACAGATCAAATTAAATAAAAATTTTGGATGACTTGCTCTCTTTACTTACAAATATAATTAATTGGAAACTGATTGGACTTAAACTTTAGTTTTTTTTATCGCATATCTGTCACTATAAAAGCTAGATACACCAAACTTGGCATGTAAGAAAGTTTTTAGCTTACATGTATGTGTGTTTGCAAGTATGCATGTAGGCTTAAAACACATGCATTTATGTTTTTAATTCTAAGTTGTTTTTCCTTATACAGATATGTATGTGTTCTGTGTGCAAAAGCAAGATTTTGGCGTGTGCTAAGGGTACCTAGTAGTCATGTATGTAAAAGAAATCGTACTTGCTTGTTAGTTATACGACCAATTTAATATATATAGAACATGTGCATTTTCTTTATTCTTATAAATTTAAGCTACTATACAATACATTAACGATTATATTTAATGCTGTTTTCTGTTTCTGTTTCCAAGAAATATTGCAAAACGGTATTATGCTGATTATTATTATTTATTGTTAATATTTTTTTTGTTACTTAGCCGACCAAGATACCCAGAAATCGCATTTTTTGCAGGTTAACATTCCGATTAAGTTTAGTGTAATTTACAAATAATGATAAATTACAAATCTTTAAGTTAAGCATTCTACACTACACTCGTAATACCAAGTCAAAAACCCAACAAAGTTTTCTAATTACCAATCATCAAATGCGTGTGTGTTTTTATGTAAGTAAGTTTATGACAGCTGTACGAGATATATAAAGACACTTATAAAATTTAAAACAAATGTTGTTTGTTTACTGTTGAATATTTGCGATTATTATTTTAAACAACAAATTCAAATTTAGTATTTTTCTGGGCAGGAACACGTGGATACGAACATATATGTAAGTTTATTTAAACCATAAGTATTGCCATTAAAAAAGCACAACAAAATATTAAATTTAAAAAATAAAATATTGCTTCCCATATTATTATTGTGGGAAAACAAAATAGCTACCTTTTTTCTGCATTACCAAAAAGCTAACAAATCTAAAGCTCCTAACATATGTGCACAGTTTCAAGTCGAGCAACTTGCAATATTCAACATTGAAAAATAAATATTAAAAGATTAAGGGTTGTGGTAACGATTACAAAATATATGTACCATTAACAGTCGTAAGTGTCGAGATTCGAGCTGAGAAAAACTGTCTATAGCTCAAGTATTTAAACAAATGGGTTATCGACTCAAAAGCTACTCTATAAACGTATTTTTGGTACAATATAGAAAGGCTTAATAAAAACAAGAAAGAAAATGTCAGTCGGGCATGCCGACCGTGTAATACCCTCTGAGCTTCTTTTCCAATTATATTAGTTCGAATAGGAGTTGCTGTTCCAATAACTTAACATGCACACATATTTGTATGTCTGTCTCGCTCGCACGTTATTTGTTTTCGTTGCTTGTGTGCACAGCTCAGTGCAATGCACGTGGCTATGCCTTGCTTGAAAGTATCAATTTTCGTTGTATAAAAAACTTTTTTATTTATAGTCCGATTTTGATGAAATTTTCACAATCGTTTGATATTCTTTGTCTGCTAGTATATTCTAAGTTACAAAACTATACGTTAAGAAATAAGTGAGCCAGCCGTTTACAAAGTTACAAAAAAATTGTGCTTTTGGTGGGCGAAGGAGGCGTGGCATTAACAAATTTTTTGTGGCATTATCTTTATATTGCATATAGTAACCTGCATGCCAAAATTGGAGTCCCTAGGTGTTATATTTACTGGGATATTTGCCCATAACATGTTTTTTTTTGAGGCTTGTCTGGTTTTTCGCTTATTGTGGGCGAATGGGCGCTCGTGGCATCAAAAAAAGGAAACAAACTTGTATTGACTGACTAAATATGTGATTGATACTGACCAAGTTTGAACTTGTAGCTCTTACCATCTCTGAGATCCTTTCGTTCATACGGACGGGCAGACGGACATGGCTATATCGACTCGGCTGTTGATGCTGATCAAGATTATATATACTTTATGGGGTCTGCCACACCTCCTTCTCCCTGTTACATACTTTTCACAAACACAATAAACCCCTCAGAGGGTATAAAAAGACATACCACATAAAACAAGTATTGCAGATACGCTTATTTTATAAATACCTTCAACTTCTTATTCCATTTTAAATTGATTAAATATTCGAAGAATTACACAAAATACTCCAGTTTCAAATGTGCTCTTATTTACAAAGCATTCACAATCAAAGTCTGCGATAAATGATCAGCTGACTTCCAAGGCTCCACAAATTCGCAGGGCTTCGATTTCAAATATACTACTATGCTTTTTAACTGCCCTAGTTAATATTCTATTGGAATAAAATACTATTTTTGCAAAACTCAAAAAAAAAAATTGAATTTCTGCCAAATTTTTTGGCATTTGAACCAGTGTGCAGCATCGAAAACGAAAAACATTGTGCGAGCGAGACAGACACACAAATATGTGTGCATATTAATTTCTTGCAGCAGCAACTCTAATGAGAGCGCATTCGTTTCAATTCGCCTCAAAGACAAAAATACAACTGCAAAAGCCCGGCGATTTTGTCACAGAACTGTCTGTTTTACACAGTCAAACGATGATCACAATCTGTTTCGATTGTGCTCTCGTTCTACTTGCATGGATGGGTGCTAATATGTGTATGCGCTCGCATCATAGCGTGTGTGTTGAGAATTTAGTTTTCATGGCCACAGTCGATGCTATGTTAACTAAATTAAATTTTTCAGTTTTTAGCTTTCATAACTTCATTGTGCAATATGACGACTTTTTGCGAAATTTTGAGTGAAAGTGGGTGAATTTCGTGGTCAAAGGTCAAAAAGTCTTAGTATGAAAAACTTTGTTGTTTCTTAAGATATCGCAACAAAACTCACAGGTTTAGTATTTGTCATATAGATACATATGCCGACCGATCGGACGACTATATCATATAGCTGTCATACGATCTAATGGTTACAAAACAACACTTAGTTAGTAAAAGTTTGTCGTTTTTCAAGATATCGCCACCAAACTCTCAGATTATAAGTTTTGTATATAGATATATATGTCCACCGATTTTGGTTAAGATCAGACCACTATATCATATAGCTGCCATACGATGTAATAGTTACAAGACAACTCTTAACATTAAAATTTAATTTTTTAAACAAAACTAACAAATAATGTTATGATCATGGCATTTACTTGCACAATTTCAATAACCTACATTGAAATTAAAATTCTATTTATCCGGTTGCTTTGTTTATTTATACATATGTAGTTAAAATCAGCTATTTAATTTGCCCCTATTAATAGAACAAAAACAGCAATAACTCAACAGCGCTGCTAAACAACAGAATTCTTTTAAGCACATTGAGAAATTACTAGAAATTAATATATTCTTAAGTTCATTTAAAAAGCCATACCTAATATTTGTCTACGTATCACAGTTATATTAAACAAATATCGTATCATTATTTGTATATCGCATTGAACATAATATCACTACATAATATATAAAAATGTAATATCGATAACGATATTTGATACATTTTGTTAAAGTAGCAACATATGTTATCAAAATATCAAGTATCGATACTCGCTAATATCTTTGACATTTTTGTTTCCATAACATTAAAAAAATTTATTCCTTTAAGCGATCGATTTGCAGTAGCATCGATATGAGCGATACCAAGGAGCACGAGTACCCATATGACACTCTATGTCATTGCAGTAATAAACTTAAACAGGACGTAGACTAATTTTGATGGGCAGCAGCTTGCTAATCTTACAATGTTGTCTTTGAAGCTCTTAATAGAATTTTAAAGGACATAAGGGACAAAACGGTTGGCATTACACTTTTATTAGCTGGTACATTTTGCCAAAACGATAAATTAAAAACGTGCAGATATTTCTCCCAATCATTCTAGTATGTTTGTAAATTGTTATAATAACTTTCTAAGAACTCGTTTCCAAAATAAATCTAGATGTTCTAGATATACTCCTTCCGACCACATCTGCTATTTCTCTGACCGTTTTTCCTTCGAAATGGAGTTTTAAAATTATTTGGCGTGCTTCAACACCAGTTTGCTTCCCACGTGGGCCCATTTCGCAAAAATAATTTGTGTTAATGATACTTCAAAGAACTTAAGCACATAACGAAATGCAATAAGCAAAACAAAAACGAAAATCTCCTTAAAATAACGGATCTTTTTCTTGCAGTTTTCTTTTGTCCGATTTGGCGTTGAAGCTCGAAATCGGACATGTTGTTTGTTTTTTAAATAAATAAAATGTTACGATTTGAAATTTAAATTTTTTGTTGTTGTTTTAGAAAGATAAGGCATTATAGATTTAGGATAAAATGTTAAAACTGAATATAAGTAACTTACTGCATAAGAAAACACACCTTCAAATAATTAAAAGGTCTTGTCCGATTTGGCGTTGGAACCACTGTATGTAGCAAGTCATTACATTAGTATCAGAGCGCGCTATCTTAACAGCAAGAAACGATGTAACAAACTTTGTAATGGATCTAGATTACAAATAAAATGCTCTTCGTAAATATTGAATTGAAGCCATAGTATATATACACATATGTACTTTTTCCTAGGTATATCTGGTTTTCCGCTTATTGTGGGCGAGTGGGGCGTGGCATCGAAAAAAAAAGATTCTTGTATTGCCAGACTGAATATATGATCGATACTGACTAAAACGGATATTGTAGCTCTTACCATCCCATTTCATTTTATCGTACTCTTTTTGATGATTTCTGCCCTCGTAGCAGAAACACGACTACAAAACTCGTTTTCCACTCTCCATAAATTGGCAGTTTCATTTGCACGCTTAATAAGCACGACGAATGAATTTTTATTTGATTAAACCGAAAAATACCACCCCATTCTGAAAATGTTCAATATACCCCACTGCAGAAAGGTTGCGGCAAAACGTAGATATTTAATTTGCAACGCACTACCATTTATTAGGGAGACTGAAAGCAAGGGATTAGCTGTAAGTAACAGCTTTATCGTGCTGCGCTAAGCTGGGCTCTTGCCTTGTCATTTCATATTCAGGTTAATCTTTAAAGCATAATTTCAAGACCTTGATTGTTTTTCTAGATTTGGTTAAATCGTTAAGTTTCAATCGTTGTTTTTAGAAACGGAACTAAATTATACGCTTCCGACTTCTTCTTTCCTGTTCCAACGTTTACTTTTCACATCACTTCTTTGCCTCTTTTGTAGTTGTAAAAAACCGTTTCAGAAAACAGACGTTTACTAGTTGCATGGTCCTGAGCCCAAGTCGCTTTCAGTAATTTACAAGTTCTTACTATAAAGTATTGAACACTACGAAGTTTTGAGTCTAGGTAGTATGTTGATTTTACTTAAAACAGAAAACTTTAAAACTTTAGAACTGATGCGAATTATGGAACAAATAAAACCTACGGATCTAAATTGATAGTAAATTTATTTCAGTGTCTTGGCAACAACTGTTTTCTTACGGCTAATGAGTTAGCGTCTAAGAGTGGCGTAATATGCAAACTTTCATATTTTTTTTTTTTAGTTACTGAGCTAAAACACCTAGGACACCACTGTAACACCAATGTGTTCATGGAGATTTCCAGGTGCAATATAAAGACAGTGCCATAAAAATTTTTTTGGATGCCTCAAGCTCGCGTATTTCTTAACGTACAGTTTTGTAACTTTATATTGAATTACAGACAAACAATGTTAAATGATGCTGAAAATCACATCAAAGTCGTACTATAAATAATAAAGTCCTTTATACAACGAAAACCGTAAATTTTAGCAGAGGGCAAAGCACTAAGCTCTGCCGCGGGTCTGACCTCACACAATTATAATAATAATAATTTTTTAGAAAAACACCCCCGTAGACCACAGGAAAAAAAATTAAATATATGTATTTTTTGAAAGTATGCCTGGTTTTTCGCTTATTGTGGGCGAATGGAGCGTGGCATCAATAAAAGGAAATATTCCTGTATTGAAATACTGCATATATGGTTAATACAGACCAATTTTGAACTTGTAGCTCTTACCATATCTGAGGTACTTTTGTTTATACGGACAGACAGATGGCCATAGCTATATCGACCCGGCTGTTGAGGCTGATCCAGAGAATATATACAAATAAATAAACAATTAAAATAAAGTTTTTAGCTAGATTTTGGAAAAAAAACTTAAACACTCAACACACCACTCGCAATAATGTGAACTAAAACAAGAAAGAAATGTTATCTATGACACGTCAAAGAATGGATTCCTTTGCAGAACCCTGTATGAAATTACAGTACACGGTGTCATACTTTCATCTTAAAAATTTGTATGTAAATACTTCAAAAAGTTACAAGTTTTACAAAATAAGTAATTCAAACCAATTTTTACCATGGAACCATGCTTAACAGTCCCTTTTGTATTTTCTGTATCTGACTCGTCCAAGTTAAATTTGCTTTCATCAGTGAATATGACTTTTAAACCATACAATCAATCTATTAAAATAAATTTAATGATGAAACTACACCGAAATTTCTTGATTCCAAAAATGATCTGGTTTCAGTAAATATTCCTTCGCAAATTTAATTCTACGGTTTTTGTTCTTAGGGCTAATATATGACTTTTTTCGGGCAACCCGGCCAAAATAATCATGGCGATTATTGTGTTACGCACAGTAATAAGTCACACATCCTTGCCAGTGCGATTTTTAAGGAACATCTTTAGTTCCTTTGCAGTTTTAAAGGGATCACCTTTGATTTCGTGTCGCACTCCCTTTCTTGGAGTTGACAGCTTCACCTGTCCTTCTCTGCTCTTATTTGCCAGACTTGCATCTTTACGAAACCTCTTTATAATATCGTTAACCGTTGATTTACTCATTCCAACTCATTTCAATATCTCCCTAACGGGTTTTCCTTTAAAATTCAGCTTCAGAACCAATGGTCTCACTTCGACCGTTGTTTGTTTACCATTTGGAGCCAATTTTAATATAAATTTTAACTTATTGTCACCCAAACACAATATTTAACTATATCAAAGAACAAGTAAATTCAACGAAATAACGCAAGCAAACGGATTTTTCCGGTGAATTTTGTTATGTCCAATTATTCGTTGCATCTCTAAAAAAAAAAATTTGTTACTTAAAAAAAAAATAAAAAAGATGGGATTGAAAATTCAATTTAATTTTTTTATTTTGTATGAAGATAAGTGTATAAAGACTACTTAAATATTATTACCCTTCTAATGAATCCAAAGTTCTTATCCGATTATTCGATGGAGTCACTGCATGTTATATATGTACATTATCGTCGTCGGATCAGAATGAAATTTGGCTTGCACATGAGATTTGGTACTAAACATGTAAACATTTCATTTATATTGGATTCTGGAGCCTCCGACCACATGATATGCAATTGTTTAAGAATTATATTGTCTTGGAGCCAACAAGGAAGATCCCTATGGCTAAATGTGGTGAGATCATCTATGTATGCCACAGCTTAAGGCATAGTAAAGCTTCAAATATTTTTAACAATATCACTTTGGAAGACATCTTGTTTTGCGCTGATATTTCTCACAATTTCCTGTCCGTAAAGAAGATGCGGGATGCTGGAATGACGAATGAATTCAATTCAAAAGGGGTCAAGGTGTCCAAGGATAGCAAAGAAACAATTAATGGCATGTACAAATATTTTAATCTTTTTTTTTTTTGTTTTAAATTAATTAATAATACATTTTTAATTGAACCTGAAATGAATAAATATCGTTTGTAGCATGAAAAATTGGGAAACATTAGTAAAGAAAAATTAATAGAAATTAGGCAGCATATCATGTATGAGAACATAGAAGCACTAACCATACAATACATACATACATGTGCCATCCTTAGGAAAAATTTGCACGCATTTGCAACAGCCCTCATAGAACCCACTGAGTTATCGATAGCATAAATCGAACATCAGAAAGGTGACAGCGAATGCAATTCAGAGCAAGCGTTAGTCTGTGACAAACAGTCAAACGCTGAGCACGGCCTACTTACGTCGCACAGTGGCGCTTCTGCCCAAAAAGCTTGGCAAAAATCATTTCTTTTACGGAAGCTTACGACAAAAATAACATACGGAATCGATAGAGAACTCTCCAAGGATAATGAATCCAAAAGATTTTTGAAATCGGTCCAAGATTATGGGTGCTACAGCCCCTCAAAGTAGGCACTACTTTTAGTAACTGTTGAAAACTGTGAATTTTAACGAAAATTTGCAACTTTTACATTGAATATTTTACGAATGGAACACCCGATCATGAATCTTTTAATTTCATCTGAAAAGTATGTTAATTTAGAGTAAAAATCAGTACAATTTTTCATTGTCAACTTAATACTTAATACTCTGCACACAAAAAAGGTTCCAAAAATACACTTAATTTTGATTTTTTTTTTTAATTTGCTGGAAATGAACTAAAAATAGTCAGAGCCAGAACACCCTCAATTGATAGGTTGAATATTTACCTATCAAGTATATATAGTCCCAAAATGCCCATTTTGCGCCGTTTGGAAATAAGAGCCATATAACCAGTGAAGACACGAATGAAACTCACGAGGCAGGCTGACAGTTGCTAGAGAGTTGCTATTTGTGTACCAGTTAGTTGATAAATACCGAACTATTATAATATAATTAGGTAAAACTTTCTGTGACTTTTGTTTTCTCGTTTTGACCTTTTTCGAAAGTATCAGGAGTGACAGGAAGCACAGGAAAAGGGTTGGAATGGGAGTTTTAGGTCTTTCTATGTCTTTTTTCTTTTCAACTGCTTTGAATGATAATGAATTGGTAATTCTTGTTTTGTTTTTAACCTTATAAAAATAAAATATCTATATATTGACAACAATTACACTTTTGCGACAGTTAAATGTTAGCTTCATAAAAGGAAGTGCTGCATTTATACCTTCTGAGGGGTATATTGGGTTTGCGAAAAGTATGTAACAGGCAGAAAGAGACGTGGCAGACCCCATAAAGTATATGTATTCTTGATCAGCATCACAAGTCGATATAGCCATGTCCGTCTGTACGTCTGTGCGTCTGTCTGTCTGTCCCTATGAACAAACAGATCTCAGAGATGGTAAGAGCTACAATATCTGTTTTAGTCAGTATTGACCAAATATTAAGTCAGTCAATACATGAATCGTTTTTTTTTCGATTTTACGCCCCATTCGCCCAAAATAAGCAAAAAACAGGACATACCTCGGAAGAAATACAGATTTTTTGCGAATATCTCGGTAATTAAAACACCTAGAGACACCAATTTCGGCATGGTGCTATATGCAATATTAAGACAATGCCATCAAAATTTTTTGGATGCCACGCCTCCTTTGCCCACCAAAAGCACAATGTCGGTGTAACTTTGCATGCTGCTGGCTCACTTATTTTTTAACGTATATTTTTGTAACTTAGCGTATGCTTGAAGACAAATAATATCAAAACGATTGTGCAAATTTCATCAAAACCGCACTATAATCAAAAAACTTGGTCATACAACGAAAATCGATACTTTCAAGCGAGACATAGTCACGTGCATTGCACCGAGCTCTGCACACAAGCAACGAAAACGAAAAACGTGCGAGCGAGATGGACATACAAATATATGTGCTTATTAAGTTCTTGCAGCAGCTACTCCAATTTGAACTCACATAATTGGAAACGAAACTCACAGTCGGCATGCCCGGCTGACATTTTCTTTCTTGTTTTATTCTGCGGTGTACAAAGTACAAGCAGTATACTGTGTTTGTCAGAAGAGGTTTGTGTGTAACAGGAAGAAGGAGACGTGGCAGACCCCATAAAGTATATCTATTCTTGATCAGCATCAACAGCCGAGTCGATATAGCCATGTCCGTCTGTCTGTCCGTCCTAATGAAAACCTAGATCCGTCTATGCTGCAAGCAGTACAAGTTTAATTTGGATTGTTGCCACGCCTCCACCGCCCCCCCAAATCATGAAAAACTATTTCACAAGCCCTATACCACGAAAAGTATTGAAGACTTCTGAACGAACTTTGGTTCGGATCACCGTATCATAATAGTTTAAAAACGTGTTTTTGCAGATATTGCAATGAAACTCACTCGTGTAAGGTAGTAATATACATATACTGACCAATTTTGATTGGAATCGGATGACTCTAATATATATTTTCTACATAATGAAAATTGATAAATGTATTAAATTTGTATTTCTGCCTTACTTATTTGTTTTCAAGATAAATGAACTAATTTCACAGAGTATGTTTATGATAGTATTAACTAAACACTGACCGACTTTGGTTCAGATTGGACAACTATATCACATATCTTCCTCACAGTCGGCGTTCCTACTAGTTTTTTGTTGCCTTCGCTCATAAGATACATAACAATTTGAAAATTTGTCTGCCTTTAACTCACGTATAATTTTGTAGACAAACAATATTAAACGATCCCGAATATCGCTTCAAAATTGGATTATCATAAAAAAATGTATCATACATCGAAATTCGAAAATTTACAGCAGAGGTGCACCCACAGTTCAAAGCATGAGCTTCTGATGCAGGTGTCGTAGCATAGGCAGTGCACGGTTTGTTAACAATGCAGTGTAAACAAAAGCGTATGTGCAAACGATAGAGACATACAACCACGTGTGCATGTTTGTTTTTTTCAGCGTAGTACATATATTCTAACTTTGTAAAAGCTGAATAAAGTGATTTGCAAGACTAATAACATTTGGAAATACAGTGCTGTCGGGGAATAGTGGACTAATTTTTGCACGGCCTGTATTCTGTATCAAGACTCAAATTTGTGTGCTCAAAAACTCGTTTTCTTTGTTTAAACAGCATTATACATTTATTTTTTTTGTAAATTATTAAGAATTTTGGTGTTCACTAATAAGGGGTGTTCACTATATAGGGGGGTCACTATACACAGACAGCACTGTGTTGTCGACTATTGGCTATGAAGTATGCATGAGCTGGCAGGCAAAGTCCAGCCCAAACGCAACGATTGATAAGACTAAAGGCCCCATCTGACGATTTTACTTTTAAAAAATCTTGCTTAACATTCGAGATTGAAAGTTCGATCGCTGCGGATCAGTCTCTCAACTCAGCTTTGCATGAGATAATGTGGACTCATTGTTTGGGGAGACATCTTTTTCGAGTGACAACTCCAATAAAGCGCCGGCTGAGCGCTCGTATAGTTGACGATGTGTACGTTGAGGTTAAACCATCACATTCTGTTGCTCCGGCCATGACATTCGCAGGCGTTTGGCTACGGGACAACTGTCGCTGTCCGTCGTGCTTTCACGAGAGCTCCCAGTCGCGTAGACTAGACTGGGATCACTTTGATACGAGTGTACGCCCATTCAAAGTTAATGTGAATGCTGACAAACAGCAGTTGCTCGTTTACTGGAGCGATGAACACGAGAGTGTATTCGAAATGGACTGGCTGCAGCGTCGAAGTTTTGATGTAAACAGCCAAACCTCATATCTTAATGATTTTTATCGACCCCGTACTAGACACTGGACAAGATCCCAGTTTGAGGAGATTGGAAAACCCATTGAGTTTGATCAGGTTATGTCAGAGGATACTGCATTGCAGCAATGGCTGGAGGCTCTTGCCGTTTATGGTGTGGCACTATTGAACAAGGCTCCTTTGGATGATGGTGTGGTTCGAAGACTAGCAGAGCGTGTGGGATTTATTAGACGCACTACGTACGGCGAGGAATTTATTGTTCAGGCAAAACCCGGCGCTCAGAACTATGCCTATCTTTCACTGCCGCTGCCCTTGCACACGGATTTACCCTACTATGAGTATAAGCCCAGTGTGAACTTACTTCACTGTGTGGTACAGACAAAGTCCAAAGGCGGTAGTAATCTTCTCGTAGATGCCTATGCAATTGCGGATCGACTTCGTCAGGAGTATCCATTGGACTTCGAGAGACTCAGCAACATTCTCGTCGACTGGAATGACATTGGCTCTGAGAATGGAAGGGAGTTCCACAATATTTGGCGTGCACCTGTAATTTGGTAAGCAGAACAATCATACGTACACCGACTACTGCTTATATTCATGTGATCAATTCTCTCCTTATATCAGTTTGGATGCACTTGGTGAATATACACGAATCAATCACAGTGTGCCTCAGCGGGACAGCCATTTTAATGTGCCTCTAAAGCAGGTGTTGCCCTGGTACCAATCCTATGCCCGCTTTATAAAAATGGCACGCGACGACGCACACTCCTTTAAAACAAAGCCAGGGGATGTACTCACCTTTAACAATTTGCGAATGTTACATGGTCGCTCGGGCTATGATGACACAATGGACAATTCTCGCTACATTATTGGCGCCTACCTTGATTGGGATATCATCTATTCAAGGCTGCGTGTTCTTAAAAAGCAACAAATATCAATACCTAATCCTGTCTAGAGATATTTTCTCTGCTCTTGTCCCAAAAAAAAGTCATGCTCAAGCAAAAGTAGCTAATCCTGTCAGGAGATCTTTTTTCTGCTCATGTCTTTACTCCAAAAATTCATGCTCATATTTTACAAGCTATTGGGTAAACTCATTTAAATAATTGCCACAAACTAACCAATTTAGTTTATTAAAATTAACATTATGGTTAAAATAACAAGCTGTAAAAGTCAAAGTTGTAAAAAGTTGAATTTTTCAATAGAACTTTACTTTATCTACTGCAACTTTACTTTATCTGCAGCTGCATTTAAATGCAGCTGGAGTACATAAATTTTCTGGTCTTGAGATCATATCCATCAGTTTGATGATTGAAAGCGAATTCTGCAAACAGTATCACTGCAGACAAGAGTGCGCGTTAGTCACGAAAGCAAAAGCTAACAAGAAAGAAAATGTCAGTCGGGCATGCCGACTCTGAGCTTCGTTTCCAATTATATGAATTCAAATTGGAGTAGCTGCTGCAAGAACTAAATGCAAACATATTTATATGTCTATCTATGCCTTTCTTGAAAGTAACGATTTTCGTTGTATAATCAACTTTTTTAATCATCGTCCGATTTTAATGTAATTTGCAGGATCGTTTGATATTATTTGTCTCCAAGTATACGCTGAGTTAAGAAATTAGTGAATCGCAAGCATGCGAAATTTTTACGTAATTGTGCTTTTTTTGGACAAAGGGGGCGCGGCATCCAAAAAATTGTCTTTATATTGTAAATAGCAACCTGCATGCCAAATTTGGTGTCCATAGGTGTTATAGTTTTTTAGATATTCGCCAAAGACACATATTTTGCGAGGTATGTCTGATTTTTCGCTTATTGTGGGCGAATGGGGTGTGGCATCGAAAAAAACAAGATTGACTAAATATGTGGTCGATACTGACTAAAACGGATATTGTAGATCTTACCATCTCTGAGATCTGTTTGTCCATATGGACAGACGCACAGACGGATTTTAGTTCAAAACATTAAATTAATAAAAGCGATCGTTGTAAAAATAAAATTTGGACGGTAATACTGTTTTCACATGTGGGCGGAGGGGCGTGCCATTTAAAAAAGTGATTATTTTTCAAAAAAGTCAGGAACTAAAAAAAAAAGTAAATTTTCTTTAGTTGAGAAAAAGTTTGCGCTACCGAGGATCGAACCCTAGATCCTCGTGCACTTTACTGCCTACGCCACCACACTCTTTTGGGAGTGGAGGCTTAAATACATAGTTAAGTAGAATTCAAAATAAATCATCGTCAAATGATTTTCTTTGGAATTTTGGCCAAACAAAATTTTTGTTAGAGAAGATGAACTTAAATAATATTAACTAAATTTAACTGAACTGTTTTGATTATTTTTCGACTGATTTGTGTTTTTAAGCAAATTCTCTTTTCGAAATAAATAATTGGTCTACAAAATGTTAACATGTTAAATGTATACAGCTTTTTGTTTGCAATTTGTGAGCAAAGGGGGCGTGGTATCCAAAATTTCTAAAGCGGAATATGCTTATATGGTATCCAGTATCCTATATACCAATTTTGATCTATCTAGCATTCATATTAAGAAAGTCAAAAATCGAGGTAGTCCCACTCTTTCTCTAATTGTGGGCAAAGGGGGCGTGGCATCCAAATTTGAAAATAAACTTGATCTGCGTAACAGAGCTACGAAGCTTCTCAAAAAGAATGGAATCTCTAGCTATTATACTTGCTGAGAAACAGGCGTTCATACAGACGGACAGACAGACAACTTTCGCACAAAACCATTAGTCCCTTTTGCTCTTTTTCAAAGAGCTCAGGGTCTAACTAGTAGGAACGGCTACAGTCGAGCGAGCCGACTGTACGAAACTGCGGCGTATTCTAGAGCAAAATTAAGAACTCCATGTGAGATGTCTTACAAACTAAGCTGTAAACCTTAGTTACCTATTTGTGGGAAAAAGGGGCGATAGCTCAAACTTTTAAGATTTTGTAAATACGGTTGCTTATAATGTAGTTTTCCGATTCCAACCAAAACTAATCAGAAAATTTAAAAAATATTTTTTTTACTTTACACCAGTTTGTAAGCTGTCAAGATCGTTAGTTGTTTCTGTTTAAATCTGTTTAAATGACGTCCGTCTTTATTTTGAAAGCCTTGTATAACCATTAAGTAAATTCTAACAAGTTATTGGTAGTGGATCTATATTTCATAAACCCATGCTATCAAGGTGAATTCGTAGATCTACAAAGATGTTGCAATTGAGAAGAAATTTGTTTCTCAAAAGCCTTTGGAATGGCGGACAATTTAGAAATACCTCAATAGTTGCTAACATGGATTTATTTCCTCTTTTATGGAGAGTTTATCTGGAAAACTGTACGACTCGACGAATAATTTAAATTGGTTACACAGAGGCTTCGGCACAGTACTTTAGCACGCAGCCTGGTATATACCAGTTTTATTGCCGTTAGATGATTTTAAAAGCGAGCTTTCCATGATCACAGGATCAAAAAATCGAATTGATAACATATAGAGAATAAGGATATGGCATTAAAAATAATAAAATAAATCGACAACAGCCTTATCTAAATTGACAGTCTTTCTTCCATACACCACAGTATAAGGAAGCATTGATGACTTACGCTTGATGTTAACAAAATTAACTAGTAGGAACGGCTATAGTCGAGCGAGCCGACTGTAAGATACAACAGCGTATTCTAGAACACAATCAAGTACTCAATATGAGATGTCTTATAAACTAATAAGTTTAACATATTAATCACCTATTTGTGAGAAAAGGCGCGGTATTCCTAACTTTTAAAATTTTGTAAACACGATTGCTTATGATGTAGTCCGATCCAAACTCTATTAGTGTTTAAACAGTACTACCATACACATACTCTGTAAAATAAGTTCACTTATCTTCAAAACAAGAGAGAAAATGTCAGTCGGGCATACCGACCGTGAAATACCCTCTGAGCTTCGTTTTCATATGAGTTCAAATTGGAGTAGCTGCTGCAAGAACTTAACATGCACACATATTTGTATGTCTATCTCGCTCGCACGATTTTCGTTTTCGTTGCTTGTGTGCACAGCTCAGTGCAATGCACGTGGCTATGCCTTGCTTGAAAGTTACGATTTTGGTGGTTTGACAAACTTTTTTAATTATTGTCCGATTTTGATGCAATTTTCACAATCGATTGATTATAAGTATATCCTAAGTTACAAAACTATACGTTAAGAAATAAGTGAGCCAGCCGCATGCAAAGTTGCAACGCAAATGTGCTTTTGGTGGGCGAAGAAGGCGTGGCATCGAAAAAAAAAAAGATTCTTGTATTGACTGACTAAATATGTAGTCGATACTGACTAAAACGGATACTGTAGCTCTTACCATTTCTGAGATCTGTTTGTTCATATGGACAGACGCACAGACGGACATGGCTATATCGACTCGGCTTGTGATGCTGATCAAGAATATATATACTTTATGGGGTCTGCCACACTTCCTTCTGCCTGTTACATACTTTTCACAAACCCAATATACCCCTCAGAGAGTATAAAAAATCAAAAAAGTTAGAGAAAAAGAAAAATTTAGTACAACTTTTTTTTAACATATAGAAAATATATAATATAGTCAGCCGATTGCAATCAAAATCGGTCAGTATATGTATATTACTACCTTACACGTACTGTGTGAGTTTCACGTTTCACGTTTTTAAACTTTTATGATATGGTGGCTATATAAATATCCGATCCGAACTAAAGTTGGTCAGGATACATTAAGTGGTACTATGCACATACTGTGTATACAAATACGTGTGCATATTATGTTCATACATCAGCTACTCCAATATGAACTCAAATAATTGGAATCGAAGCTCATAGGGTATTACACGGTCGGCATGCCCGACTGACATTTTCTTTCTTGTTCTTGTTATAACACGTGAAAAAAGTTTTACTGTGTAATGCTAATGGTTTTATGGATACTTATACGTGGCATGTAATATTTTTTTCAATAGAACCTTTTTACGGATAAAGCTTAGTAACTAGAATTCTATTGAGAGCGATTTCTCTGCAAAGCGAAACATGCAACCCGATCTTTCAGTCTCTATGTCTCTATACCTCTTGTCATTCTTTCTATGTGTATATTTTATATATTTCTCGCATTGGGAAGAGGAAACGTGTTGTAGCATAAATTATTTTGTTACTTTCAACAAAATAATCACAAAGTTTCCGCTACTCCTTTTGTACACACTGTTGCTGTTGATGTAACTGAATAATGGATCATACACTCGCCAGAAAAAGTATGCGTACAAGATTATTGAAAACATAGCAATAGTAGCAATAAAGATTTTGTCAAAATTAAATTTTTAATGAATAACACATTAGTTTTGAGTATTTCCCAGAAATATTTTTCTTAATATTATTGACACAACTTTTTTAATTTTTTTTCAACATAAAAAATGAACAAATATTCAGTTAGAAAAAGTATGCGTACAAATTTTAAACACACTCTATTTAAGCTTTGTAATGAGCTTTTGGCACCGTTAATCAACCAATTACGGTAAATAAAGCTATAATGGCTTTCAAACGTTTATTGTTTTCACAAATTTTGTCATTCTGTTGAAAAATTTCGTCATGGGCAAGAAAACAAAGGAGATTGATCCCGATTTAAAAAAAATCATCATAAAACTGCGTGGTGAGGGGAAAACGCTGAGAGAAATTGGTGATATTGTGTATTTCAGTGCAGGGAGTGATTAATAACTATAATTTGACTGGCTCTGTCAAATCTACGCCCCGTGCTGGAGGACCACCAAAGTTGACCAATCGCGAAAAGAAAGACGTATTGAAAAAGGGTACGACTTAACCCTCGAATTACTGCTGCAAAGATTGGTGAGGAAGTTAAGAAGAAGTTCAATGAGGATCTCCATGACGACACCATTTGCAAAATGTTGAAGAAAGAGGACTTACATGCTCGTGTTGCACGGAAGAAGCCCCTTATTTCAAAAATCAACAAAGTGAAGCGAATGAAATTTGCTAAAAAATACGAGCAAGTGCCTAGAGATTTCTGGAACAGTGTCATTTTTAGTGACGAGAGTGAGTACTGCATTTTTGGTATCAAAGGACGGAAACTTGTGTGGCGTAAAAGGGATACAGCCTTGGATATCCAAAACCTTGCTCCAACCGTTAAGCATGGTGGTGGCGGTGTAATGGTGTGGGGGTGTATGGCAGCCAACGGACCATAAGGCGTAGATGCAAATATTAAGAGACAATTTGCACCAAAGCACTCAAAAATTAGGACTTGGGGAAGATTTTTATTTTCAACAAGACAATGATCCCAAGCACACCGCCCATAATGTCAAGCTCAGGTTGCTCTACAACACAAAAAATCAGCTGCACTCCCCACCCCAATCGCCAGATTTAAATCCCATAGAACATCTTTGGGATTTTTTTGGGAGTAGGATTCGCCAAAGAACTATTACATCGAAGGATATGCTCAAAGATGTATTAATGGAGGAGTGGCTACAAATTCCGCCGGATTATACCCGGAAGTTGGTAATGTCAATGCCAAAACGGTTGTCAGAAACTGTAAAAAGGAAGGGATATCCTACTTCATACTATTTTTTTCGTTTTGTTTAAGAAAAAGTCATTTTTCGTAATAATTCTTAGTTTTTACGCATACTTTTTCTGGCTAACTTTATGTTAAAAGAAATAAAAAAGTTGTGTTAATAATATTAAGAAAACTATTTCTGGGAAATACTCAAAACTAATGTGTTATTCTTCAAAAAATTTAATTTTGACAAAATATTTATTGCTACTATTGCTATTTTTTCACAGTCGAAGTCGCGCAATAACCTTGTACGCATACTTTTTCTGGCGAGAGTATATGTATACCAGCACACACGGTGACTCACTATCGTACTTACATAGAGTTTAAAAAATGACTTTTCAGGGATTAAGATTGCACCTTTTTGTGCACACATACACACCCGCACACACTAAATAATTTTTTGTTTGGATTTTCGAGTCCCCGTATCAACTCTTTTTAAGCCCTCAGATCCCCGATATTCACTGTTGCTTTGTGTTAAGCACGCCTTTCCATTATTTTCACACGTATCTTGGCACGCTCTGTCTATCGCTTGGGCCCCGCATATAACACTTATGTGGCAACAATGCAAACCGTTGATTATGTTTTCAGGTAATTTCATGGGTGGCTGTGTAAAAATCAAAAATCGCCCCTTGGTTACGTTTATTACCGGACACTATAATCGATTGCCGGGCGAAAACTTCTGTGACATTTAAAATTTAAAAACTTTTTAACAATAAAACAGAGGTAGTAGGATGGGCTTAAGCCAACTGTAAGAGACTATGTATGTTACTTAATTTAATGTAAACAAGAAAGAAAATGACAGTCGGGCATGCCGACCGTGTAATACCCTCTGAGCTTCGTTTCCAATTATATGAGTTCGTTTTGGACTGCTTACAAGCAGTGCACTGCGTAAATTTTATACATACAAGCAGCGAAAACGAAAGCAGTGCACTGCTATTACGATAAAAATTTAAGTTTTTATGACAAACTTTTTTAATTATAGTCCGATTTTAATGAAATTTTCACAATCGTTTGATATTATTTGTCTGCAGATATATACTAAGTTACAACGCTATACGTTAAGAAATAAGTGAGCCAGCGGCATGCAAAGTTACAACGCAATTGTGGGCGAAGGGGGCGTGGCATCCAATTAATTTTGATGGCATTATATTTATATTGCAAACAACAACCTGCATGCCAAAATTGGTGTCCCTAGGTATTATAGTTACCGAGATATTCGCAAAAAACATGTATTTTTTCCCGAGGTATGTCTAGTTTTTTGCTTATTGTGGGCGAATGGGGCGTGGCATCAAAAAAAAAAAGATTCTTGTAGTGCCAGACTAAATATGTGGTCATTACTGACTAATACGGATATTTTAGCTCTCTGAGATCTGTTTGTTCATACGGACAGACGCACAGACGGAGAGACGGACATGGCTATATCGACTCGGCTTGTGATGCTGATCAAGAATATATATACTTTATGGGGTCGGAAACGCCTCCTTCTGCCTGTTACATACTTCTGACAAACCCAATATACCCCTCAGAGGGTATAAAAACGAAAACTGTTTCATAGATTACATTTTAATATTTATTTGGCTTACATGCTATTATTTCTTATATATATATACATGTTCTTTTAAATTATGTTGGAATGCAAAAACATTATTTTATTAATGTTTTAGGAATTTGTAGCAATTAAGCAGCGCTTGTCTGTAATCAAGTTCCTGGCGTTTAAAAAAAGTTCTTTCAGAAGCCGCGCTACTTGCTGGTATACAAAAGATTTTGCAACTGGTCTTGTGCAACAGAGGGAAAAAATTTTGGTGCATGTTCCACCAAGCCAGTGCATCAAAATTTGTGCTGTATGACACATTAATATTTGAGTATCCTCTAATTTCCTGCTCTACTTGATCTGTTCTTTGGTCTATTTCTTGAACCTCTATATAATCTGCAAACTCATCGTTTGCGTAGTGTTGCACACACTGTCTTTCAAAAAAAAATTCAATCATTTTTTTGCATTCGTTAATTACGGTTTCAGCTTTTCAGTCTGAAAAAATTTTAGCAGTTTGTTTGTGGGCGGGAACAGAAATAGGGCTATTTTGTGATAACTTGAAAGATTGGGTTCAATTGTAGTTAAAATTTGGGTATGTAATGCGGACTTAAGAGCTTTAATAATGTCAATATCATTTAAATCGGCCAGACAGATTTTTTTCAAGCTTGGTGCAAGAACTGACCTAATAGCCCAGCTCAGGTACAGCATTAATTCCTTTTTCAACTGCGTTGTTGAGAAGATGATTAACGCAGTGGATCTTCTGCAAATCTTTGAACGCTTTAATTATATTCGACCCACGATCGGTTACGATTATTGGATTGTCCATGTCGAGGTCGCATCCAAAGTTATTTAAGATTTCCCCTATTTTTGGCCGAATATTTAAACCTAATTGTACAAATTTTAATTTAATTTAAGCTAACATACCTGTATAGGACATTTCCTTCATTGATTTCCTGGCCATAAGGCGATCAATGAGTACTCCATCCTTGATATAATGGACAGTGCAGGATAAATATGAAGCTTTCAAATAATTATCTGTCCATATGTCGCTGGTCATTGCGTATCCAAAATCTTTGCATTTAACAATTTCCTTTTTAATTGAAAGAAAGTGAGGGTCATAAATTGTTATATTCCGGGAAACTGTCGTTGGATGTGGTAACAGTTTATCCACATCGACATTAAAGCCATACTTTGCACCAACATTAATTAAAAATGATGCAAATTTTTTGAGGCCGGAATCTGCCACAATTTTTAATGGGCGACAGTTTTTAATAACCCATTCAGTAGCAACAACTACGCCCTCATGCTTTGTTTCAGAATTAACATCAATCGGGGAAGTATTTTTTATTTTGTTGGCATTTACAGAGTAGCATTTATGTTTTGTTAAATTTGACGTGCTACCTGTGAGCTTCAGTACTGACAAACATATTTTACAGGCTACAAGTTCATTTAATTCCTCCCCATTTTCATTTTTAATTTTCGAGAACAACTGCCACACATCGCTTATACCCTCTTTTCTATTAAGCTATACACGCCACTATGCAGCTTCCCCTTTATTTCGTTCGAAACATTATCCTTTATGTTGTCAGCAATCTTTACAACCTATATTTTAATTAATGTAAATTAAATCTGAAAAAATTACACAGAAAACATTTATAGACAGGTCACAAGTACAGAGTTTTTAAATTAAAAATGTATATATATTACAAAACAAAAAAAAAAAAAACAATAAAATACTCTTTATACTACATACGATCTGAATATATTTTTCTCCTTCCATTTTTTCGACTGCTGCGCTTCGACGATGCAAACGTAATACATAAGTACTCAGAATATGTATGTATACTGCAACTCAGATAACTCCAATATTTTTCGCTTTGCCAAACTACTCATTTCGTCATACGCAGTATTCATTCTCACTCAAGTCGTTTTGTATGAGTAGCAACATATATATACTATTACTTATACGCACTCAATAGCTGTGTACCTTTACTCACTCAATTCAACTCAATTTGTATATACTCAATTTTACCCTTCATGTGAGTGGAACCATGAAGGTGTTTACTCTACAATACAAAATCTCAGCAGCACTCCCCACTCCAATCGCCAGATTTAAATCCCATAGAGCATCTTTGGGATTTTTTGGAGCGTAGGATGTATTAATGGAGGAGTGGCTACAGATTCCGCCGGATTATACCCGGAAGTTGGTAATGTCGATGCCAGAACGGTTGGCAGAAACTATAAAAAGGAAGGGATATCCTACTTCATACTAATTTTTTCGTTTTGTTTAAGAAAAAGTAATTTTAAGTTATATTTCTTAGTTTGTACGCAATCTTTTTATACCCTCTGAGGAGTATATTGGGTTTGTCAGAGACGATTAGTATGTAACAAGCAGAAGGATACGTGGCAGACCCTATAAAGTATATATATTTTTGATCAGCATCAACAGCCGAGTCGATATATCCATGTCCGTCTGTCTGTCCGTATGAACAAACAGATCTCAGAGATGGTAAGAGCTACAATATGCGTTTAAGTCAGTATCGACCACATATTTAGTCAGTCAATACAAGTTTGTTTCCTATTTTTGATGCCACGCCCCATTCGCCCACAATAAGCGAAAAACCAGACAGGTTGCTATTTGCAATATAAATATAATGCCATCAAAATTTATTGGATGCCACGCCCCCTTCGCCCACAATTGCGTTGAAACTTCGAATGCATCTCATCATCTGGCTCACTTATTTCTTAACGTATAGTTTTGTGGTGTATAATTAGAGACAAGTAATATCAAGCAATCCTGAAAATTGCATCAAAATCGGACTATAATTAAAAAAGTTCGTCATACAACGCAAATCGTTACTTTCAAGCAAGGCATAACCACGTGCATTGCACTGAGCTGTGCATTCAAGCAATGAAAACGTGCGAGCGAGATAGACATACTAATATGTGTGCATGTCAAGTTCTTGCAGCAGCTACTCCAATTTGAACTCACTCACTTCGCCCACCAAAAGCACAATTTCTTTGTAACTTTGCAAGCGGCTTGCTCACTTATTTCTTAACGTATAGTTTTGTAACTTAGAATACGAGTATACTTGGAGATAGATAAAATCGATTGTGACAATTTCATTAAAATCGGACTATAATTAAAAAAGTTTGTCATAAAAACTTAAATTTTTATCGTAATAGCAGTGCACTGCTTTCGTTTTCGCTGCTTGTATGTATAAAATTTACGCAGTGCACTGCTTGTAAGCAGTCCAAAACGAACTCATATAATTGGAAACGAAGCTCAGAGGGTATTACACGGTCGGCATGCTCGACTGACATTTTCTTTCTTGTTTTTTCATGATAACATTTAACACTGCTGCAAACGCAAAAAATTTATTTTAATCCATGGCGACTATGATTGCGACTGGGACTAAAATTAGAACACTTGCAATGTATTTTTCTTTGAAGAAAGCTTTCACTTTGTCATGCCATTGCTTTGCAGATCGTTGCGATAATTATCGCTTGTAGCATCGCATCGCTTATCGCGGTCACTGTGACGTCGCCCTTAGTATCAGAAACGTTTTTGATTCCTAAGATATCGCAACTAAACACACAGGTTAGGTGTTTGTCATATAGAAACATATGCTGACCGATTTTGGTTGAGATTGGACCATTAATATATATCTGTCATACGATGTAATAGTTACAAAACAACACTTATTAAGAAAAAGGTGGTCGTTTATCGAGATATCGCTACCAAACTCAGATTATAAGTTTGACATACATATAGATATATACATATGTCCACCGATTTGGGTTAAGATCGGACCACTGCCATATGATATAATAGTTGCAAAACAGCTCTTAACATTAAAATTTAATTTTTTAAACAAAACTGACAAATAATGTTATGCTTATGGCATTTACTTGCACAATTTCAACAACCTATATTGAAATTAATATTCTGTTGATCCGGTTGCTTTTTTTCCTCTTTTTGCAGCTATATACATACATGGCTAAAATCAGCTGATTAATTTTCCCTAATTAATAGAACAATAACACCAACAAGTCATCAGCGCTGCTAAATAACTGCATTCTGTTATATCACCACATAATATATTAAAATGTAATATCGATGTATCGATTTGCAGTAGCATCGATTTGAGCGATACCAAGGAGCACGAGTATACATCCATATGACACCCTATATTATTGCAGCAATGAACTTAAACAGGTCGCAAACTAATTTTGGTGGGCTGCAGCTTACTAATTTTACAATGTTGCCTTTGAAGCTCTTAATTGAACTTTAAAGGACATAAGGGACAACAGATCATTAATGGGTGCCATTACACTTTTATTAGCTGGTGAATTTCGTCAAACCGATGAAATCAAAACGTGCTTGAATTTTTTTTTTTGTTGCCTAATAGAAAGAAGATTACTCTTAAAAAAAATATTTGTGTACACCTTAAAGGTAGTACAAGTGTAGATAATTTGCAAAAACATAGTTAAGCATTTTAATCATTCTAATATAACAACCTTCGAAGACCTCATTTCCATGTTTTAGCAAGAAAGAAATGTCAGTCGGGCATGCCGACCGTGTAATACCTAGAGGTGGAGAACTATCGATAGTGGGCACCATCGATATTCGACGATAGTTAATTTTGAACCATCGATAGTGTCGATAGTGCCATCGATAGTTCTCCACCTCTAGTAATACGCTCTGAGCTTCGTTTCCAATTATATGAATTCCAATTGGAGTAGCTGCTGCAAGAACTTAACATGCACACATATTTGTATGTCTATCTCGCTCACACGTTTTTCGTTTTCGTTGCAATGCACGTAGCTATGCCTTGCTTGAATGTAACGATTTTCGTTGTTTGAGAAACTTTTTTTTTATTGTTCGATTTTAATGAAATTTTTACAATCGTTTGATATTATTTGTCTGCAAATAAATGCTAAGTTACAAAACTATACGTTTAGAAATAAGTGAGCCCGCCGCTTGCAAAGTTACAACGCAATTGTGCTTTGGGTGGGCAAAGGAGGTGTGGCATCCAAAAAATTTTGATGGCATTGTCTTTATATTGCAAATAGCAACCTGCATGCCAAAATTGCTGACCCTAGGTGTTATAGTTACCGAGATATTCGCCAAAAACATGTATTTTTTCGAAGTATATCTGGTTTTTCGCTAATTGTGGGCGAATGGGGCGTGGCATCAAAAAAAGGAAACAAACTTGTATTGACTGACTAAATATGTGGTCGATACTGACCAAGTTTGAACTTGTAGCTCTTACCATCTCTGAGATCTGTTTGTTCATACGGACAGACGCACAGACGGACATGGCTATATCGACTCGGCTGTTGATGCTGATCTAGAAAATATACACTTTAGAAGTCTGCCACGCCTCCTTCTGCCTGTTACATACTTCTGACAAACCCATTATACCCCTCAGAGGGTATAAAAACCACAAAACAAAATAATATTTGAAACAAGAAAGAAAATATCAGTCGGGTATGCCGATCGTGTAATACCCTCTGAGCTTCGTTTCCAATTAGATGAGTTCAAGCTGGAGTAGCTGCTGCAAGAACTTAAAATGCACACATATTTACTTATATGTCTATCTCGCTTGCACAGTGCAATGCACGTGGCTATGCCTTGCTTGAAAGTAACGATTTTCGTTGTATAATCAACTTTTTATACCCTCTGAGGGGTATAATGGGTTTGTCAGAAGTATGTAACAGGCAGAAGGAGGCGTGACAGACCCCATAAAGTATATATATTCTTGATCAGCATCAACAGCCGAGTCGATATAGCCATGTCCGTCTGTCCGTCTGTGCGTCTGTCCGTATGAACGAAAGGATCTCAGAGATGGTAAGAGCTACAAGTTCAAACTTGGTCAGTATTGATCACATATTTAGTCAGGCAATACAAGAATCTTTTTTTTTTTTATGCCACACCCCATTCGCCCACAATAAGCGAAAAACCAGACATACCTCGGAAAAAATACATGTTTTTGGCGAATATCTCGGTAACTATAATACCTAGGGACACCAATTTTGGCATGCAGGTTGCTATTTACAATATAAATATAATGCCATCAAAATTTATTGGATGCCACGCCCCCTTCGCCCACAATTTCTTTGAAACTTCGAACGCCTCCGGCTCACTTATTTCTTAACGTATAGTTTTGTAACTTGGTGTATAATTATAGACAAATAATATTAAGCAATACTGAAAATTGCATCAAAATCGGACTATAATTAAAAAAGTTTTTAATACAAACTTAAATTTTTATCGCAATAGCAGTGCACTGCTTTTGTTTACGCTGCAGTGTTTACAAGCAGTGCGCAAGCAGTGCTTGTGTATCTAAAACTTACTCAGTGCACTGCTTGTGTGTACAAAATTTACTTAGTGCACTGCTTGTAAGCAGTCCAAAATGAATTCATATAATTGAACACGAAGCTCAGAGGGTATTACACGGTCGGCATGCCCGACTGACATTTTCTTTCTTGTTTAATTATCCGATTTTATTGTTATTTGCAGGATCGTTTGATATTATTTGTCTCTAAGTATACGCTGAGTTAAGAAATTAGTGAATCGCAAGCATGCGAAATTTTTACGGAATTGTGCTTTTTTTGGACAAAGGGGGCGCGGCATCCAAAAAATTGTCTTTATATTGTAAATAGCAACCTGCATGCCAAATTTGGTGTCCATAGGTGTTATAGTTTTTTAGATATTCGCCAAAGACACATATTTTGCGAGGTATGTCTGATTTTTCGCTTATTGTGGGCGAATGGGGTGTGGCATCGAAAAAAAAAAGATTGCCTAAATATGTGGTCGATACTGACTAAAACGGATATTGTAGCTCTTACCATCTCTGAGATCTGTTTGTTCATATGGACAGACGCACAGACGGACATGGCTATATCGACTCGGCTGGTGATGCTGATCAAGAATAAATATACTTTATGGGGTCTGCCACGCCTCCTTCTGCCTGATACATACTTTTCACAAACCCAATATACCCCTAACAGGGTATAAAAACACAAGCGCGGTATAATGTGCTGACGGTCGGCCCTACTATATACTATCGAAAATGTCGTCATAGTAATTGACTGACCTGAACACAATGGGTTATATTTGAAAGGTATTTTCAATAGTGTCAGTACTGTTGGGGCAAAGACTCCTATTATTTGGCTGCAGTCAGTTGGAACTGATGGAACTGATTTGTCCAGATCGGATCATCTCATCCAGAGATATGTTAAATTTAAGGCATTATAAACTATTACATGATGTAAATATATAATAAAACTCTAGTAACTATGGATTAACATAACTAAAACTAGTAGGAACGGCTACAGTCGAGCGAGCCGACTGTACAAAACTGCGGCGTATTCTAGAGCAAAATTTAGAACTCCATGTGAGATGTCTTATAAACTAAGATTTAAACCTTAGTTACCTATTTGTGGGAAAAGGGGCGATAGTTCCAACTTTTAAGATTTTGTAAATACGGTTGCTTATAATGTAGTTTTCCGATTCCAACCAAAACTAATCAGAAAATTTAAAAAATATTATATTATATATAAGCTGTCAAGATCTCTTTGACACACGGTACGAAAGTTGTTTCTGTTTAAATGACGTCCGTCTTTATTTTTAAAGCCTTGTATAACCATTAAGTAAATTCTAACAAGTTATTGGTAATGGATCTATATTTCACAAACCCATGCTATCAGAGTGAATTCGTAGATCTGCAAAGATGTTGCAATTGAGAAGAAATTTGTTTCTCAAAAGCCTTTGGAATTGCGGACAATTTAGAAATACCTCAATAGTTGCTAACATGGATTTATTTCCTCTTTTATGGAGAGTTTATCTGGAAATCTGCACGACTCGACGAATAATTTAAATAGGTTACACAGAGGCTTCGGCACAGTACTTTAGCATAAAACGGCCAGTTTTATTGCCGTTAGATGATTTTAAAAGCGAGCTTTCCATGATCACATGCTCAAAAAATCGAATTAATAACATATAGAGAATAAGGATATGGCATTAAAAATAATAAAATAAATCGACAACAGCCTTATCTAAATTGACAATTATATGAATTCCAATTGGAGTAGCTGCTGCAAGAACTTAACATGCACACATATTTGTATGTCTATCTCGCTCACACGTTTTTCGTTTTCGGTGCAATGCACGTGGTTAAGAAATAAGTGAGCAAGCAGCATGCAAAGTTACAACGTAATTGTGCTTTTGGTGAGCAAAGGAGGCGTGGCATCCAAAAAATGTTGATGGCATTATTTTTATATTGCATCTAGCAACCTGCATGCCAAAATTGGAGTCCCTAGGTGTTATATTAACTGAGATATTTGCCAAAAACATGTATTTTTTCGAGGTATGTCTAGATTTTAGCTTATTGTGGGCGAATGGGGCGTGGCATCAAAAAAAGAAAACAAACTTGTATTGAGTGACTAAATCTGTGGTCGATACTGACAAAAACGGATATTGTAGCTCTTACCATCTCTGAGATCTGTTTGTTCATACGGACAGACGGCCAGACAGACAGACGGACATGACTAAATCGACTCGGCTGTTGATGCTGATAAAGAATATATATACATTATGGGATCTGCCACGCCTCCTTCTGCCTGTTACATACAAATCGCCTCTGACGAACCCATTATACCCCTCAGAGGGTATAAAAATAAGAAATATAATTTGCAATATTGGCTATCCGTTACAAATATATTATATATAAGCATGTATACATTTTTTATACCCTCTGAGGGGTATATTGGGTTTGTCAGAAGTATATATATTCTTGATCAGCATCACAAGCCGAGTCGATTTAGCCATGTCCGTCTGTCTGTCCGTATGAACAAACAGAACTCAGAGATGGTAAGAGCTACAATATCCGTTTTAGTCAGTATCGACCTCATATTTAGTCAGTCAATACAAGAATTTTTTTTTTCGATCCCACGCCCCTTTCGTCCACAATAAGCGAAAAACCAGACATATCTCGGAAAAAATATGTGTTTTTTGACAATATCTCGGTAACTATGGCACCTAGGGACACCATGGCATGCAGGTTGCTAGATGCAATGTAAACCCAATGCCATCAACTTTTTTTGGATGCCACGCCTCCTTTGGCCACCAAAAGCACAATTACGTTGTAACTTTGCATGCCGCTGGCTCACTTATATCTTACGTATAGTTTTGTAACTTAACATATACTTACATACATATAATATCAAATGATTGTGAGAATTTCATCAAAATCGGACTATAACTAAAAAAGTTTGTCATACAACGAAAATCGTTACTTTCAAGTCAGGCATAGCCACGTGCATTGCACTGAGCTGTGCACACAAGCAACGAAAACGAAAAACGTGTGAGCGAGATAGACATACAAATATATGTGAATGTTAAGTTCATGCAGCAGCTACTCCAATTTGAACTCATCTAACTGGAAACGAAGCTCAGGGGGTATTACACCGTCGGCATGCCCGACTGACATTTTCTTTCTTGTTTTTCGCTAGTACTCTGAAAGAAAGAGGAGCCATTGACAATCTTTTAAATTTACTTGGCTTCTTGGACATAATGGTCAACTTTAGCGAAACAACGACCAAAAATTTACAACTTTTTAAGGGGCCTTTTTAATGACACCAATTATGAGTTTCTTATCGGAACAGAAACTGCCCAACATAACTTCGGACACTTCTTCATTTCAAAGTTTCATGACTCATTTTTTTCCCTTTTGTTTTCATGTTAAAGAAGGGGCGAGGGCAATGAGATGGAGCTGCTGACTTTTATAAGGGAAACACGCGACTTTCGCCGCTTTCTTTGTCTTCCATAATCTCATTGAGGGATTTTCAGAGTTGTTTAAATTTCTTGTAACTGCAACCAAAGTTCAAGTAGCTAGTCGTGATAAGCAAACATTTGATCGAAGCTTATAAAAATTAAATGCCCGGCTAAGCTAATGTTGTTATAAAGAATTCACTTAAAATTTCTTAATGAGCATATTAAACTATCTTTTACACCATTAAAGACAAGCCTAAAGACTTTAGCTGAGGTACTAGGCTGTTTGAAGTATTGCAATGCATCGCAACAAAAAAGTTTTCTTACGGATAAATCTTTTATATTCTCTAAGGGGTATACGAGGCGTGTACAAAAAGTATCGCGAAATTTGAATTTTCGCGGGTTACGTATACTCGAACCTCGATTTTTTTGTGTCGTTATGTTGGTACTCATGTCTCTCACTTAGGCCGACAAGCTCGGCCATTTTGAATGTTTACTTAATTGTTGACAGCTTCTTTGCTTGCACGTGTTTTGGATCGTCTTCGATTTTTACCTATTCAAAAAAATGGATCAAAGAACCTGTAGCAAGTTTTGTGTGAAAAACGAAACTAAGTGCGCGGATGCATTCCGAATGTTGACTGTGGCATACGGAGAAGCTACCTTGGACCGAAACAACGTTTATCGGTGATACAATATCTTCTCAGAAGGCCGAGAAGATGAACAGAAATTGGCTTTTGCACCACGATAATGCCCCTGCTCACACATCGTTGCTTGTGCGCGACTTTTTGGCCAAAAACAATACACTAATGATGCCGCAGCCACCGTATTCCCCAAATCTGGCCCCCTGTGACTTTTTCTTGAAAGAAGGGTCGACGTTACGCTAGGCTTGACGAGATAAAGACGGCATTGAAAGAGGAGCTGAACAAGATAAAAAAAATTGTTTTTTTTAAAGTGCTTCGAAGATTGGAAAAACCGTTGGCACAAGAGTATAATATCTCATGGGGATTACTTTGAAGGGGACAAAATAGATATTCATGAATAAATAAATAATTTTTGAAAAAACACAAAATTTGCGATACTTTTTGAACACACTTCGTATTGGGTTTGTTTCAAATATGTAGCGTGACAGACCCCATAAAGTATATATGTTCTTGATCAGCATTAACAGCCAAGTCGATATTGCCATGTCCGTCTGTATTGAAGATATCTGAACGAAATTCATACAGTATGTGCATGGTACCACTTCATGTATCCAGACTGACTTTGGATATCAGCCGCCATATCATAAAAGTTTAATAATGTGTTTTTGCATTAATACATTGTTGTTTTTTAAGATATTGAAATGAAACTCGCACTGTACGTGTAAGGTAGTAATATACATATACTGAGCGATTTTGATTGGAATCGGATGACTATAATTTATGTTTTCTATATGTTGAAAATTTAAAAATGAATCAAATTTTTTATTCTCTCTAACTTTGTTTTTTAAGATAACTGAACCAAACTTACAGAGTAAGTGTATGGGGGTATTATCTATACACTAACCAACTTTGGTTCGGACCGGACAACTATATCACTAACCTCCTATGTAAGTAATCTGTGAATTTGCTACTTTCGTATTGAATATTTGGCGAATGGATTACATCTGAAAAGTATGTTGATTTAGGGTAAAACGCAGTATAATTTTTTATTATCAACTTAATACTCTGCACACAAGAAACGTTCCGAAAGTAAACTAAATTTTGACTACTTTTCAACTTTGATGGAATAGAACTAAAAGTAGTCAAAAATAGTCAGAACCGGAATACCTTCAATTGATAGGTTGAATATTTACCAATATGCCCATTTTGCGCCATTGGAAATAAAAGCTATAAAACGAGTGAAGTCACGAATGAAACTCACGAGACAGGCATACATATGGGTAAAAAATAGCGCTTGCCAATACCAGTAACATAATATAATTACTGCCACGTTGTATTTTACTTTTGTTTTCAATTTTTTACCGTTTACGAAAGTATCCAAGGTAGGAAATGGGAGTTATAGGTCTTTTAATTTCTTTTGTTCTTTTTAACTGATTTGAATGATAATAAATTGGTAATTCTATATATTGACAACGATTACACTTTTTTCGACTATTAAATGTTAGCTTCATAAGAGGAACAGCTGTTTTTTTTCAGTCGAATAGTTTTATTTAATATTGTTCTTGAAAATGTTATTGTAAAAGTGCAATTATATTATTCAAATTTCAAAGTTACTTGAATTTTATCATGTCTCTCAAATGTAAATGATATTGTTATGCCTGTTCTTAATGAGTTGATATTCCATTAGAAACCTGCACAAAAAGAAGTTCAGTCGGGCATGCCGACGGTTTAATTCCCTGTAAGCTCATTTCCAATTATATGAGTTTAAATTTGAGTAACTGCTGCAAGAACTTGACATATTTGTATATCTCGCTCGCTGTAGCAGGGCTCAGTGCATTGTGAACGTGGCTGTTCATCGCACAGCTTTAATGTATGTTATCTTTCTTGATTATAGTTTGATTTTGATAAATCAGAATCGTTTAATATTACTTGCCTCCAAGTATACGCTAAGTTAAAAAACTTTGCATTTAGAAACACGTGAGTTCTAGGCGAAAGGGGTGTTGCAACTAAAAATTTTTGATGGCAATATCGTTATATTGCATCTAGCAACTTGCATGCTAAAATTGGTGTCTCTAGATGTATAGTTTCTAACTGAGATCTGCAACGAGGCACCGCAAAAAAAAATTTACCCTAAAATCACTATGCGCTTTTCACCATGTGTATCAAAAACATCGTCAAAAATATGGTGCGGTGTTTTTTGCCCTAAAGTGCGTTTATGCATTTTATGCATAGTAAAGTGCGCACTAGGGCAAAGCAAGCAAAGACCGTGCTCTTCGCAGGCGACCACTTTAATCCCAACGCCACCACGTTCGTTTGGGGGTGGAGACTTAAATACATACTTAAGTAGAATTTAAAATAAATCATCGTCAAATGATTTTCTTTGGAATTTTGGCCAAGCAAGCTTTTTGCTAAAGGAAGTGAACTTAACTAATATTAACTAAATTTAATAGAGCTGTTTTGATTATTTTTCGACTGATTTGTATTTGTACAAAATGTTAACTAGGGCAAAGCAAGCCATAGTCAGAAAACCACTGCTCAGAAACAACCCTAAGAATTTGTATGTATGCTTTTGCATGATCGCTGACTGCAACACCGCCAAACTTTCGTCGCTTGTCAAAAAATACATATGTATGTATGTACAAGTTCTCTGCGTGAATTTTTGGTACCGCATTGGTTTTATGTGCCTGTAATACCGCCATTGCATTTTTTTCTGTGGGTGTAACACCGCAACATTAATTTTCTTACGTATGCATATTGTACGCAAAACAGTCACCGCTGCAGTTCTCTGCTTTCTAAGATATTTGCCAAAAATATTTGTTTTTTCGGAGGTATGTGTTGATTTTTGCTTTTTGCTGGTGAATGGGGCGCAGCATCAAAAAAAGAAAACAAACTTGTATTGACTGACAAAATATGTGGTCAATAACGGCCAACTTTGAACATGCAGCTCTTACCATCTCTAAGATCTGTTTGTTCATATGGTCAGACGGACATGGCTATATCGACTCGGCTGTTAATTCTGATCAAGAATATATATACTTTATGGGGTCTGCCACGCCTCCTTCAGCCTGTTACATACATTTGACAAACAATATACCCCTCAGAGGGTATAAAAAGTTGATCATACAACGAAAATTGTTACATTCAAGCAAGGCATACTTAGCCACGTGCATTGCACTGAGCTGCGCACATAAGCAACGAAAAGACAGAAAGACAAATATGTGTGCATGCCTTGCAGCAGCTACTCCAATTTAAACTCATATAATTGGAAACGAAGCTCAGAGGGTATTACACGGTCGGCATGCCCGACTGACATTTCTTTTCTTGTTAGTTCTATTCTATCAAAGTTTATAAAAAAATCTAAATTTGGTTTATTTTTTGAACGTTTTTTGTGTTTGCAGAGTATTAAGTTGACAATAAAAAATTACACTGCACTTTACTCTAAAGTTACATACTTTTCAAATGATATGAAAAGATTCATGATCGGTAGTTCCATTCGCCAATTATTCGATATAAAAGTAGCAAACTTTCGTTAAAATTCACAGTTTTCATCAATTACTAAGAGTAGTGTCTACTTTGAGGGGCTGTAGCACCCATAATTTTGAACCGATTCCACATATCTATTTATATTCATAATCCTTGGAGAGTTCTCTATCGATTCCATATTTTATTTTGGTCGTACACTTCCGTCAAAAAAATTATTTTTGCCAAGATTTTCGGCTAGAGGCGCTTCTCTGCACCGTCCAAAGCCCTCGCGGCTTATAAAAGTCCGAATAGTTAATTACAAAATAAAACAAGAATGAAATGTTATCTTTGGCACGCCGAAGATTGGATACCCGTGCAGAACCCTGCATGAATTTACAGTACACAGTGTCATTCTTTCATCTTCAAAATTCGTTTGTAATTATTTACAAATTATAACAGCTATATGACAAAGTTGTAGGATCATAATGAAATTTGGTTTTCTCATAATAGTGGGTACTTAATGCCTGTTGCGTAAGTTTTGTGGCGATTGTTTAAAGGACAGAAAACTTTTTCTTAACAAGTATTTTCAGCTGATTGATCCTATGGCAGCTAAATGATATAGTAGTCCGATCGGTGTGAAATTTGGTTTGCACATGGGATTTGGTACTGAACGCGTACTGAGCAAATTTGGTTCAGATTGTCAAAAAAAAATTTTTTTTTCAACCGATTGTGCCTATGGGAGCTATATGATATAGTAATCCGATCTGGCCGATTTTAACATATGAATTGCCTGCAGAGAGAATACGCATCTGTACCAAATTTCATCAAGATAGCTCTAAAACTGAGAGACTAGTTCGCATAGAAACAGACGGACATGGCTATATCGACTCGGCTGTTGATGCTAATCAAGAATATATATACTTTATAGGCTCGGAAACGTCTCCTTCAATGCGTTACAAACATTAAAACATTAAAAATTAAAGGATTTTCAGTTAACAAAGGTAATGTTATTAAAGATAATAATTAAATTTAAAGAAACAAAATATTTATTTGTAACATTTTAATAAAATTAGCTGGGTCGTAGAGTTACCTGTAATGCAGACTATAGAAAACATATATACATTCACATATTTGTGCATTGCCACGTTGATGGAATGATCGCAAAACATTGTAACAAACGCCCTAAAACCAAAAAAATCAAAATGAACTGTGGTTCACCTAGAAAAGTACCGTAACAGAAGAATCCCTTATAGTGACATTAGCTAAACGGGACCCTATTGGGTCATCGAGAGCGAATTCTAACGAAATGGGTCATATAACTCATGACCTCATGTCAACTCCATCTGGAAAACTTGCATGCAGAGTTCCTTTAATACGTGGTGTAAATTTACAGACGAGAAAACATTTTGCACTAATTTAACAACAAGGTGTGGTTTAGAGGGGGGAGCGTTAATGGAGAAAATCTCTCTGTATGGAAGAAACAAAAATAAATTTGGTAGGGAATGTCTCACAAATAAATGTTCGTAGTCCAAAACGCAAAGAATTAGAGCCCAGGTCCACAAATTTTACAGTTAAATACGAAGGAAGCAGCCCACTGGTTTGGGACCGTTTTTCAAGGCAATGTTTTGGTCCGACTCATCGAATTAACATCATCACGGACAGTTTTCTGTTTAAGAAAATATTGAGTAGTGTTATGATTCCATATCCCAAAGATAACATGCCACTATTATGGCGATTCCAACAAGATAACGATCCTTAACAAAGCTCCCGAGCTGTATAGGATTAGTTTAATGATAAATAAGTGAATTCCCAGATCTGAATCCAATTGAGAACCCTTGGGAACACCTAAAAAGAGTAACTGTGGAGACTAGTTGCACCAATAAGACCCAATTTTGGGAAAATATTCAAAATTAACGGTATAACATTCCTGTGAATATGCGTAGAAAGTTAATATCCTCTATAACAAGTGGGTATAAAAGGTATTAGTTAACTTTAGCATCACATACTAAAATATTCGAAAATATTTGAAAAGATTCCCATTTATTTATTTTTAATTGATGATCACACCTATTTTTTTGACCAACAAAATTAAGTCTACTTTGTGAACTTTGCTAGAATTAAGTTTAGCTTCTATATTTTTTAAACGTTTTATTGGCTGTTATAGTTCTTTGATATGCCAATTTTTGAATAAAAGTTTTTTTGTTTTTAATTTCATGAGAAAACATGGACATAATCATCTTTAAAAAACATTTTTTTTTCACACCTATTAATCTGACCATGAGTGTATGTATGTATGTATGTGTGTACATATGTTCATACATATGTACATACATATGTATGTACGTGCTCACTTGACTTTACTGTCTGTTAAAAGTACTGATTATTATTAACGACAAGTTAATTAATTTGTGCTCACCTTTGTCCAGCCGCTTGTTATCGATAGCCATCAAAAAGAAAAACACATGGCATGTGCATATGGATATGTACATATTTGTATGTAACGTCTACTCCTTTACTCGCTCTTTGCCACTGGCAGTGTCCGTATTCACTTTGTTTAACAGTTTGCTCACGCTAAACGTAGTCTTATGACTTTAAAGAAACAAACAAAAATCAGCATCAGAATAAAAATATGTCGCTAAGTGAGATAAAATATAATTGTGAACTGATGCAAAAGCAGTGGCAGCAAATGTTGCAAAGAACAACAACCATCTGCAATCAAAAATGTTGCTAAGCGCCAACAACTGCGCAAAACATAGAGGGTGCAGATAAAATGATAGAGAGTAAGGGAAAGAGAACGCGCAATATCGGTGAGAGCGCCGTGGTGAGTTGCCAACCAAGCAATAACGGCAACTGCAGCAACATTGTGGATGCTGAGATGTTGCGCGCTCTTAGCAATATACATATATACATTTGTATGTAACTAACAACGCTAATGCAGACGCGATCAAACGCTGCTGCTACATGACAGGGCACACAAACGTTCACACATTGTTGGAGCGGACGCTTCGTGAACGACGATTGCACAGTCGACTGTGAACTGGCAGACCGACTTGACGTAGCGAAGAGCGACGACGAGCAGCATTACGCGCGACTCGCTCGCGATTTAAAATTTTGACCCGCTGTGATTGAACGCCTGCGCGTGCTGCTTCGAAGGCGCCAGGAAAGCCAATTATCATACAATCAAATTTATGATTTTTTTTTACAATTATTTCCGCTTTTTTTTTTTATCTGTGTGTGCCCTTTTGTGTTGTGTGTGTTAAGCTTTAAAAGGCGTTATGGATCGTCATGTAACGCAGTGTATCTCGTTCCTAGTCGCACTTTCGGCGTCGACGATAGCCAGTGATTCTTATCTGAAAATGCTTGCTATGCCGTACTCGGAGGATCCCTGTTACGAAGATGACAGAGCGCGCCTCTGCATTCCGGATTTTGTAAACGCTGCTTACGGTGCACCCGTTGTGGCAAGCAGTACTTGTGGCGAGCATCAGCCACAACAATACTGTCAGTACCAGAAACATCTAAGAGCTACAACTGACGCCAATCCCAACGAGCTGCAGTGCCACACTTGTGAGGCTAACAGCTTTTCCCCGCGCGCCCTTACCGATCTGAACAACTCCAACAACGTCACCTGTTGGCGATCGGCGCCTATTTCGCCATCCCTTAACTCTGGCAGTGGCAGCAGCGGAACTGGAGTAGGAGGAGCAGACGGCGACAATGTAACGCTCACATTATCTCTGGGCAAGAAGTATGAACTGACCTATGTTAGTCTTCAGTTTTGTCCGCACGCGCAGCGCCCCGATACTCTGGCTATCTATAAGAGTGCAGACTATGGTCAGAGCTGGCAACCGTTTCAGTACTACAGCTCACAGTGTCGACGTCTTTTCGGGCGCCCCAGTCGTATCACTGTTACTAAGCACAATGAGCAAGAGCCGCGCTGCAGTGATGTCAATCGACATGGTCATAATGGCAGCGGCGGTCTTGCCTCCCGCATCGCCTTTAGCACCCTGGAGGGACGACCGTCAGCTCGTGATCTGGACTCCTCGCCTGTACTCCAGGACTGGGTAACAGCCACTGACATACGGATTGTCTTCCATCGCCTCCAACAGCCCGATCCCCAAGCATTTCTTGCCATAGATTCGACTGCAGATCTAGGCAGCGGAAAATACAGCGTTCAACTAAACGGTAACACCATATCGTCTATTATCTCACACCCGGAAGCACATTTTACTGGAGCTGCAGGACTGCAGCACTATGCCGTCTCTGATTTATCTGTAGGCGGACGTTGCAAATGCAATGGCCATGCCTCCAAGTGCTCGCTGGACTCTAACAATCAATTGAGCTGTGAGTGTCAACACAACACCGCAGGACGCGACTGTGAGCGCTGCAAACTCTTTCACTTTGACCGGCCTTGGGGTCGAGCAACGGCTCGAGATCCTAACGAATGCAAAAGTAAGTACAAATGCTACTAAGTAGTTCGAAGTTAATTTGCATGCACAAAATAGAAATTTTTAATCGGAGAGATATTTAAAAATTGTTTAATAACTTTTACTATAAATATCCAGATCAAAGTGTATAAATACACCTTAATACAGATAAACTGCCTGAGTGGCAATATTGGAAAACAAGAGAGAAAATTCAGTCGGCATGCCGACCGTGTAATACCCTCTGAGCTTCGTTTCCAAATATGAGTTTTAATTGGAGTAACTGCTGCAAGAACTTTATATGCACACTTATTATTTGTCTATCTCGCTCACACGTTTTTCGTTTTTTGTTGCTTGTGTGCACAACTCAGTGCAATGCACGTGGCTATGCCTTGCTTGAGAGTAACGATTTTCGTGCAAATTTTTTTTTTATTATAGTCCGATCTTAATGAAATTTTCACAATCGTTTGATATTATTTTTCTGCAAGTACACGCTAAGTTACAAAACTACACGTTAAGAAATAAGTGAGTTGCAGGCATGCAAAGTTACAAAGAAGTTGTGCTTTTGGTGCGCGAAGGAGGCGTGGCATCCAAAAAATTTTGATGGCATTATCTTTATATTGCATCTAGTAACCTGCATGCCAAAATTGAAGTCCATAGGTGTAATATTATTTAGTCACTTATTTAGTCCACTTTTCTTTGTAAAACAATTTATTTGTAAATATTGTTAATGCAACTGCCATCATATTGAACCCAAATTAAAATATTTTTAATATAGTAACTAATAGATTTATAATCATTTGTTTACGTTTTTCTATTTACTATTTGATTAAAAATAGTATTTTTGACATATGGTTAAAAAACTACTAGATTAAAACTACAATTACAGACTAATTTTTTTATTGACTATCATACAAAAAACCGCTTAACGTGGAATCTATTTAGTGACGAAAGTTTATATTTTACTCGCAAATATGTGATATCAGTTTAGAGGCGAAAAATATAACAAAATTAAAATAAAACCTATAATTAAATATTAAAATAACTTAATTAAAATTTATTAATAATTTATGTATGTTATGTGGTTTGGTTACAATGACCCATTCAAATTTATATTTTTTAAAGCTTTTTCCCGCCAAACTAGCGGTTTAAAAAAAAAAAAAAATATGGTGGAAAGCTTAACATATTTCATAAAGTATTACAGCTTTATATTTGGTGCGGGTCGCAAACAATCGTGTTTTTCATCTCGTTTTCAAAATGGCGTTGATAACCCAAAATTTCTAAACTCTCTGGGTTGGTTGGTCCGATCTAGAAAATAGAAAAAAGGTATCATTCGACGCGTATTCATAAGTTCCAACTAACTACAGACAAAGAATAAGAGTTTTTGCTTCAACCAATACACCACACGCAATAATGTGAATTTAAACTAGTAGAAACGGTAACAATCGAGCCAGCCGACTGTACGATTCTAAAGATACTACTACTATTCACCTAATTGTGAGAAAAGGCTCGGTATTCCAAATTTTTAAAATTTTTTAAAAACGATGATGTAGTTGACCTATTTCAGCCAAAACACACAGAAAATTAAAAAAATATATTTTGCAACTACTGTGTAGGTTTGGTTTGAATACCTTAAGAGACAAAAAAGTTTCTCATACTAAAGACATATCTTGGCTCTGATGTTTGTAAGATTACTCATATGGGAGGTATGTGATAAGTTGTTCGATCCAAACCAAAGTTGGTCAGTGTTTAGATATCATAACATACACATATTGGTTCAGTTATCTCGAAAAACAAAAAAGTTAGACAGAAAGACAAATTTAGTACATTTTTCAATTTTCACTATATAGAAAATTTATGATATAGTCATCCGATTAGAATTTGTGGCAAAAATCCAAGATAAACTTGTACTGCTTGCAGCATAGACGGATATACATACCAAGTTTGGTGGCTGTAGCTCTTATAGTCTCCGAGATCTATGTTTTCATACAGAGGGACGGACAGACGGACATGGCTATATCGGCTCTGCTGTTGATGCTGATCAATAATATATAAATACTTTATTGGGGTCTGCCACGCCTTCTTCTGCCTGTTACACACAAATCTCCTCTGACAAACCCAATAGACTACCAGTACTCCGTACGCTGTAGTATAAAAAAGAATATCAAATATCAATATCTTGAAAATTATAACTTACTCTTATTCACTTATTCAAAATCTAAATACACATAACTGATACTGTTAATAAGACATCACCCATTGCGATCAGACCAGCATATTGTTATAATAACATTTTCGGAAAAATATAGTAGTTCCGACCGCCAGCACACTAAACTGCGCTTTTTTTTCGTCACTAGAGCGTACTGCCGTCTGCAGTGATACTCCATAATAGCCAAAATTAAATTAACTGCATTTGTGCAAAATTGCGCCGAAAGTGTTGTACAATGAATAGACTCCCATCTGCATTTCACAAAATTATCATTTCGTATCGGGCTAAACACACTCTTATTTCCCCCGTCTGTAATATGTATTTTTATTTACGCAGAGCATTTTAAATTGCTACACAAACCATGGTTAGTGATCCTGGCTCTACAAATTTTTATTATATCCTGTAAGGAGTATATTTGGTTTAAAAAAAAATGTCACCGGCATAAAGTTTATATATTATTGATCAGCATCAACATCGGTCGCACAATGTTTTTTCATTTTCGCTGCTTGTTACGCTAGCGCTGTAGCAGAGGTCTGTGCAATGCACGTGGCTGTGCATCGACCAGCTTGTATTTATGTATGTAAGCTTTCTTGATTGTAATCTGATCTTGCTGTAATTTTAAGGATCATTTAATATTGTTTTTCTCCAAATACATATCTCCTGAGTTACAAAACTATACGTTTTCTTAATATTGCTTATGCGTGAAAGGGGCGTGGCAGACAAAAAATTATATTGCATCTAGCAACCCACATGCCAGAATTGGTGTTTTTCGGTGTTTTCATTTCTGAGATATTCGCGAAAAACATGAATTTTTTAAGAGGTATGTCTGGTTTTTCGATTATTGTGGGCGAATGCGGCGTGGCATCGAAAAAAAATATTCTTGTTTTGACTGAAGAAAAAAATGCACATATAATTCTTTCACTGAGGTATACTTATGTATGTATGTATGTATATACAAAATTCGGCATATGTTCAGTTAGTATTAGTTTGTGTATGTGCTCATCGCGCGACTTTCATTATCGAAAATTCCAAGCCCCTGGGAAAGTACTATGTAATTGTTTCGTTGTTGATTTGGTATACATACATTTGGTGTACCTACCTATAAAGTAGTGTGTATATTTCAACAATTCCGGACACGTGTTGAGCACGCGCTCGTAAATGAGAGTGGTAATAAACGGTATAACTCAGGAGACATCCCTTGCGTCCAAATCGACCTTTTCATCTTGTCACAGGAATCAGAGCCATACTTTAGGAACTAGAAAAGGACACGCATAACTGCAAGAACTTAACATTCAGACATATTTGTGTGTCCGTCTCGCTCGCACAATGTTTTTCGTTTTCGTTGCTTGTGTGCACTGTTCAGAGCAATAAACGTGGCTATGGCTCGCTTAAAAGCAACGATTTTTGTTGTGTGACCAACTTTTTAAGTATAGTCCGATTTTGATTAAATTTTTACTATCTTTGATATTATGTTTGATGTTGTCTCCAAGTAAACGCAAAGTTACAAAGCTATACGTTAAGAAATAAGTGAGCCAGCGGCATTCGAAGTTACAGCGCAATTGTGCTTTTATTGGGCGAAGGAGGCGTGGCATCCAAATAATATTGATGACATTATGGTTATATTGCATTCAGCATCCTGCGTGCCAAAATTGGTGTCCAGAGGTGCCGTAGTTACTGAGTTATTCGCCAAAAGCATGTATTTTTTCCGAGGCATGTCTGGTTTTTTTTCCAAAACTACTGGCAAAAAAAACTCCCGCTATTAACCCTCTAATTTCTCCCTAAGTTTGAACAACAAAAACAAATTTCTGTAAAATCGATTTAGAATTTTATATTGTCAGAATGTTTGAAACGTAATAACCTTTAAAAGATTAAGGAAGCGCGTCAAACTCTATAAAATTTGTTAATTCTTGATCAGAATAAGCTTTCTGTTGATATAGTATTGGCAACTTTTTCACAAATTTATTAGGTTGGTCCGTTTATCCTCTTTCCAGATCAAATTCATTAATGCCCCTTTTAGTCTGCGTAAACTAGAAAATAAAGATTTTAGTTATATATGTACATTACTCAATAAAACTTTCGCATTGTATGTGTATTTTGGCTTGCTGGAGAAGGTATTTTAAGGTAAATTGAATAATTCATTTCTTAGCACTGTGTCTTAAAATACCAAATAAAGGTTTTTGAGTCACTCGATGCAAGAGCTAGACTTCTCGTTCATGCCTCAATGTTAACATGCCACAGAAGCCACAATTGCGATAAGAATTGAATTTCCTTAGTTATTCACTGGACTTTCACTAATGGGTGGCACCAGAAGGTGAGCAGATGTACAGTTGACTAGCGTATAAATCATGGGCTGCTGGCAAGCATGCAATAGCCAAAGTCAACAGGCAGCAGGATACATACAAGCCCGTCTAGCCACTTTATAAGGGTTGTAAATGCAATGCAGAAATCATTGACGACCGTTTATGGTGCCTGGTATGCTTGTATATGATTAAGCTAATTTGGCATAATAGATTATATTTTATCTAACTAATATTTTAAGATTGAAAGGATGCAACTTAACATTGATTACAACATTAACAAAACTTAAATATTCCATTCTAATGAAAATCATTTAACGGAATAATGTTCTTAAAATAAGAGTTAATTTCAATTCCTAAAAAAATTATAACTTTTTGATCCCAGTATATGATTTTGCTTTTATTTGATCAACATTATGTTCTCGCTTTTTTAGAATTCAAATTAAAAGCTTTCAGATCCTCCCCTCTGAGGGGTATATTTGGTTGATTAAATGTATGTAACAGACAGAAGGAGGCGTGACAAGCCCCATTAAGTATACATATTCTTGATCAGCATCACAAGCCGAGTCGATTAAGCCGTGTCCGTCTGCCATATGAACGAAGAATGAACGAAGAGAGATAAAAGCTAAAATCTCCATTTTGGTCAGTATCGATCTGATCAATATCTGACTTTAACTATAAAAGTTTTTCATACAACGAAAAACGTAAATTTTAAGCAGAAGCGTAGCTATGTATGTGACTACTAGTTTTTTTTTTTGAGTCGATTGTTACATTGTGTGTCTGCGAGTCAGACACTGACTTCTCTGCCTTATACGCCCCGCATGTCCTGTGGCTTTAATTACAATCAGGATTTTGGTACGCTACCAACGTATGCCGTCTGCTTTATTGTCCGATTTTATTAGTTACTTTTTGAGTTTCTGCACTTGTTCGCAGTGAGCAGCAAATAACAATACCACAACAAGCCAAAATAATACAATCGAGGTGCTAGACTTCCATATGCCAAACCTAATCATGCTAATGTTTTCAGCTATTTACAGTTCAAAATTAATTATTACATGACTTGTCCAGTGATTCCACCTACTAAAGTCATTGAAGTAGCAACCCATAAAGGAATGCAGTCGATGTGATCGAATCTTTGCTGGCGTTTGAAATTACTGAGATCTATATGTATGTTCAAAGGACAATTGAAAACTGCACTTAAAGTTAAGCCCCTCGTACTCTTCTGGATACTGGGCTCCCAATACTAAGACTGACAAGAAAAAAAATGTTTTCTTTGGCACGCCAAAGATTGGATACCCTTGCAGCACCCTGTATGAATTTACGGTACACGGTGTCATTTTTTAAAATTTAAAATATGTTTGTGATTACTAAGAGAAACTTAGTTTGCACATGGGAGTTTGGTTGCGATGGCTCAAAAAAAATATTTTTTCAACCGATGGCTGCTATATGATATAGATATTCGATTTTGCCGTTTTTGACATATAAACTGCCTGCAGAGAGAATACGCATGCGTATAAAATTTCCTTATAGCTTCAAGACTGAGAGACGAGTTATCATAGAAACAGACGAAAATATTGACAGACGGACATAGCGTTATCGACTCGGTTATTGATGGTGATAAAAAATATATATACTTTATTGGGTCTCCACCGACTCCATTAATGTGTTACAAGCTTCGGGACGAAAACAATATACCCTCTGCAAGGACGTAAAAATCACGTTGATAGAAACAGTACATAAAATGAAACGTGCCAAATATCATTCGCCTTTTCCCCTCGTTACTCTATGAGTATGTGCATGATAAAACAAGAAAGAAAATGTCAGCCGGGCATGCCGGCCGTGTAATACCCTCTGAGCTTCGTGTTCAATTATATGAGTTCAAATTGGAGTTGCTGCTGAAAGAACTTAACATGCACACATATTTGTATGTCTATCTCGCTCGCACGTTTTTCGTTGCTTGTGTACACAGTTCAGTGCAATGCACGTGGCTATGCCTTGCTTGATAGCAACGATTTTCGTTGTATGAAAAACTTTTTTTATTATTGTCCGATTTTGATGAAATTTTCACAATCGTTTGATATTATTTGTCTCCAAGTATATCCTAAGTTACAAAACTATATGTTAAGAAATAAGTGAGCCAGCGGCATGCAAAGTAACAACGCAGTTGTGCTTTTGGAGGGCGAAGGAGGCGTGGCATCCAAAAAATTTTGATGGCATTGTCTTTATATTGCATTTAGCAACCTGCATGACAAAATTGGTGTTATAGTTACCAAGATATTCGCCAAAAACATGTATTTATTACGAGGTATGTTTGGTTTTTCGCTAGTTGTGGGTGAATGGGGCGTGGCATAAAAAAAAGAAAACAAACTTGTATTGACTGACTAAATATGCGGTCGATATTGACCAAGGTTGAACTCCTCCTTCTGCCTGTTACATATTTCTGACAAACCCAATATACCCCTCAGAGGGTATAAAAAACCTCTTGACTATATCCATCTAGTGACGAAAACACACTTAACTCTACATTTTAGACTTTTTACATTTCTAGCTCCACTTTCCACCACTCTGTGTATAACTGATTTGCTTTAATTACTAACGTGGGTTGTCATGCACGGTGATACTCTCTGATTGCTCTTCTCTGTGTGTCTGTTTGTCTAAGTAAACAATGAATCTTGACAACTAATATATATTCAGCCTAATCGTGTAACAGATATCTTCTAGTCGGGAACAAACATGTGGCTAACTTTTTCTTCTCGAGCTATTGTCATTTTAATTGTTGTGTACTAGACATTTCAAATGCGCACTTCAGTGTAAAAAACCGGAGCCTTAAGGCGAATCAAGTGGATGGGAGCTTTACCAGCAGGAGCAGCTCCGCTGGGTCTCTGGGACTGATGGGCTGGGAATTGAGTTGTTTGAAGACCTTTACTTCCATTATTTATGGCGACCGCTGTCTGTGACGAAGTTGTCATTACAATACTCTCTGATTTACTGGCTAATACATGCATACTTGAAGTTTTGTTCTATCAACATGATTAAACGTATTTACTTGATGCTTAGGAATTTTTTTCGAGTATTTATTTGGCTGTTCATCTTATTTTGGTGCCAAAAATACGAAGCTATATTTTGAATAGAAAAGTAATCCGGTTAACAATGAAAGAATTTTTATTTTGTTGCAATTAATGTTACATTTATTTATTAAAGCAAAGAGCCCGAAACGCTCATAGGTATGTTATCTCTCATCAGCTCCTGCAGTTAAAGCCCATAATCTGTTCATACTAATGGTGCAGCATGCTGGTGCTATGAATTTGTTTTTGTCATTTATAACTAATTCTGATTATTTTAATGCTCTTGTCTGTCTGTCTGGACTTTGTCTGTCGGACCGTCTGTATGAACGCCTGTTTCTCAGAAAGTATAATAGCCAGAGATTCCATTCTTTTTGCAGAAGCTTCGTTGCTCTGTTACGTAGATAAAGTTTATTTTTAAATTTGAAAGCCACGTCCCCTTTCGAGAAACAGTAGTAGACTATCTCGATTTTTGACTTTCTTAATAAGAATGCTAGACAGTATGCAGGATACTGGATACCATATAAACATATTCCGCTTTAAAAATTTAGGATACCACGCCCCCAACAACGTGCAAACTAAAAGCTGTATAATTAACATTTTGTAGAATTTTGAAAAGAAAGTTGTGCTTAAAAATACAAGTCGCAAAAATAAAAGTGAATTTTGTGTGTTAAATTTGTTTAAAATAATTGGAAATGTTATTAATAAAGTTAATATCATATCTACTAGTTATTTTCGTGTGAATTTTTATATTCTTTTAATGAAAAAAAAATGCATCCTTAAAGCTTTATTCCTTTTCGGTTGTCGGGCAGTGTATGTACATAGGTAGTGCAAGATTTGTGGAAAAAGGGGGCGTGGCAATCAAAAGTTTCAACAACCAATAATTACATATGCACATCAAAAAACGACATGCCAAATCAAGAGCCTTTAGCTATTATAGTTATTGAGACACATTTGTATCAGAGAACTGCAGCAGTGGCTGTTTTGCGTACAATATGCATACATAAGAAAATTTATGTTGCGGTGTTACTCCCACACAAAAAATGCAATGGCGGTATTACAGGCACATGAAACCAATGCGGTACCAAAAGTTCACGCGGAGAACTTGTATGTAATTTTTGACAAGCGACGAATGTTCTGCGGTGTTGCAGACACATAAAATCTAGCGATCATGCAAAACCATACATACAAATTAGGGTTGTTTCTGACCGGTGGTTTTCTAACTAGGGCTTGGTTTGCCCTAGTAAGAATATGGTGCGCTGTTTTTTGCCCTAGTAAAAATATGATGTGGTGTTTTTTTCCCTAGTAAAAATATGATGCGATGTTTTTTGACCTAGTGAAAATATGATGCGGTGTTTTTTGCCACAGCAACCATTTACTATGCGTTGGTTTGCCCTAGTAAGAATATGAAACACTGTGTTTTGCCCAAGTAAAAATATGATACGGTGTTTTTTTCCCTAGTAAGAATATTACTATGACTTGCTTTGCCCGAGTGCGCATGTGGCTATGGGTGTCAGACACCGCATCAGAAAATGCATAAACGTAATTTAGGGCAAAAAACACCGCACCATATTTTTGAGGGTGTTTTTTATGCACATGGTGAAAAGCAGATAGTGATTTTAGGGTAAATTTTTTTTGCATGCCTCACTGCAGGTCTCTGATTTGTATGTATGTATGTATGTACGTACATATGTATACCTTATGGAGTCTGCTACGACTTCTTAAATGCGAACCAAACTCCGCGGTGCAGCTATATAGTGACGTTTGACAAAATACATGTTAACCAAATTCACTTAATATACTTAGTATTTCTAACCGATTCTTTCCAACAACGCTATATGATATAGTATTCTAATCTAGATAAAATTTGGTTGGCATACGTGAAATGATTGCAAATACATATTATGTGAATTTGATTAAAATCGCTGTATAGAGAGAAAAGTTTTTTCCACCAATTGTTTCTATGGCAGCTATTTGATATAACATAATGCTCCGATCAGAACTAAATTTGGTTTGCATGTTATATTAGGTACTTAAATCTTATTAAGTGAATTTGGTTAAGATTGCTTAAACAAAATGTTTGTTTAATCGTCTTTCTCTATGGCAACTATATAATATAGAATATTTTCGTTACATATTTTTTAAAATTATTGGACAAGTTTTTGCTACTGTGTTTCAATAGCAGCGGATCCACAGTGCACTGTGTAACATTAGTGTTTTGTTCGGACCGGTTATGGTTGGCTTGGGTTAATATTCAACTCTTTTGTAGAATCTATTTAAATAGTCTTAGTTACAGATAAAGTTGTATGTATAGTATAATAACAATAACAACATCTGCTACATCATGGTTTTCCTCTCTCACACTGTGCATATCATTAACTTTTGTACAGATGCTATTCCTCTTGCTGATTCCGTTTGCTGTTGCACTTGCGCTGGGGTAAGCAAATTCTTCTGAATTTCTAGTTTTCTCCCCTCTTTCTTCGTTGCTGCCTATCTACCTATTCCACTAAATTTCTCAATACCGAATGGCATTGGCCAAACAGGAAAAATATTCGCTTATGTTCTGATGTCGATTTCAAAGATGCTCATGCAACAAAAACTTTGACTATCAAATAATAACAATAGACAACTAAACCTTAACATCTACTGATGGCCGTTGGAATAATGTTTGTCTGCCCACAAAAAACATAAAAGAAAATTGCAGCCGAGTATCCCGACCGTGTTATACCCTCTAAGTTTTCTTTCCCAATTATATGAGTTCATGTTGAAGTAACTGCTGCAAGAACTTAACTTACACATCTCTGAGATCCTTTCGTTCAACAAAGCTTTATATCATCAGAATACATAAGTATGTTATATGTGACTGAGATATTATTGAGTTAATAAGTTTCGAAAAGGTATTTAAAAACAAGAAAGAAAATTTCAGTCGGGCACGGCACTTCGTTTCCAATTAAATGATTTCAAATTGTAACTGCTGCAAGAACTTAAAATGCACTCACATTTGTCTTTCTGTCTCGCTCGCACAATATTTTTCGTTTTAGCTGCTTGCGAGCACGAGCGCTGTAGCAGAGCACAGTGCAATGCACGAGGCTATGCCTCACTTGAAAGTAACGATTTTTTTTAAAATTATTTTCCGATCTTGATGCCATTTTTAGTATTGTTAAATATTGTTCAATAAATATACACTCTAACATAAAAGGTTAGTGGTTGTTGATCTAGATTTTACAAAGCCATGCTGAGTTCTGGGAATGATTGAGCGACAAAAGTGTTGAAGATGGGAAGTGGTTACCTTTTCAAAAATTTTGGAATTGTCGATAGCTTTTAAATTACCCTATAGCTCTGACGAAAGTTGAAGAATTAGTTGATAAGTTTAATACCATGTGCAATGACTTGCACAAGGACTCAGCACAATATTTTAGAACTGAAACAGGCACTATAAATAAAATTAGATTTCGTTTAACTACAAAGGTAGTTTTGATCGGAACTAAAATTACTAATTGAATATGAAGTAGAAGATGGCAGTTCTGCTGATTAGGGCTTTGAATTGACAAATTTGTACAACTGTTTATAACATCGCGCGTTAAGCGTTAAAAAGTTAGAACTTTCCACGTGTACTCAATGGTTTTAGAAAAATTTTGTATTATAAAAAAACGGAATTGAAGTGACCTATCCATTGATACCAAACTTCTTTTGAAGTAAGTTTAAATTTTAAGTAGATTTAACTGTGAGTGTTTTCAAAAGACTTATGCCGGCCACTGTATGTTCAATACTAGGTATTTTATAGTCGCTCTCTGTTCATGACTACTAGTTTGGGTACCTCAGCATCTAAGATGACGCCACATCTATCATAACATACAAACCTTTAACATGAAACAGAAAATGGAAATGAGGATGCAGTTACTGGTGAAGCTGTAGCAGCAGCTGAAGAAGCCGCCCGCAAATTGCTGTTAAACTTAACGTAAAAACGCATTTAACAGCAGTTGCACAAGTATCGACATTAACAACAATACCAATAAATGGCATTACAAACAGCGGGCAAATAAATCCCAATCAAGTAAAAGTACTTTAAAGTAGCAGCTCGAGAAAACCTAAGTTGTTGATCCTACCCTTTCCAGCGTTTATCACTTACAACAAGCAGCGAATTTAAACAAGCAACTGCAACAACACAGCATTAACATCAAAACAGGCATTACAAAAGCACATGGTGCTGCCAGCTGTCAAAGCATCGTCTGCCCAGCAGCTACCGCTATCAACTGCATGCATGCAGCATTCAAACATACATACATATGTACATGCAAACATGCTAAATAGTTTTTCATCCCTCCCCCCGTGCGCATATCAATGTTTTCGCAATGGATGATGCTATACAATGCGGCACACAGACCAGACGATTAGCAAATCTAAGTACTCTGACAAGGCCGGTAACCAAAAGTGATTGAAGAAGATTTATTTTGAAATTAACTAGCAAATAATTGGATTCTTCAGTTATTGATATACATATGTAATATATATTATGTATGTACGTTTAAAGGCGTAAGTTTAAATTGCAGTACTGTCATCAAAATTTTTTGCTGTCACTCCCCCTTCGCCCATAAAAAACAAAAACTATTAGGAACGGCTACTGTCGAGTAAGCCGACTGTAAATACTGCGGCGTATTCCAGAGCAATATAAAGTATTCAATGTTAGATGTCTTTTAAAGTAATAAGCTTAACATATTAATCACCTATTTGTAAGAAAAAGCGTGGTAGTTCCAACTTTAAAAATTTTCTAAATACGATAGCTTATGACGTAGTTGTCCGACCCAAACTAAACTTGGTCAGCAAATTAAAAATACTGTTTTGTACCTACTGTGTGAGTTTGGTTTGAATACCTCAACAGACAACAAAGTTTCTCATACTAAAGACAGATCTTGGCTCTGATGTTTGTCAGATTACTTATGTGGGAGGTATGTGATATAGTTGTCTGATTCGAACCAAAGTTGGTCAGTGTTTAGATAATCTACCATACATATACTCTGTGAAATTAGTTCAGTTATCTTGCAAAACAAAAATGTTAGACAGAAAGACATATTTAGTACATTTTTCAATATTCATCATATAGAAAATATATGATATAGTCATCCGATTCCAATCAAAATCGGTCAGTATATGTATATAATTACTTTACACGTACTGTGTGAGTTTGACTGCAATATCTTTAAAAACGAAGAAATAAATTAAAAACAACATTTTTAATATTTGGTCATATGGCAGCTATTTAGTTGTTCGATCCGAACCAAAGTAGGTCAGGATATATTAAGTGGAACTATGCACATACTGTGTAAATTGCGTTCAGATATATGCAATACTTTTCGAGTTATTGGAATTGCAAAATCGTTTTTCACGATTTGCGGAGGTGGCGGGGGCTTGTCAAAAATCCAAAATAAACTTGTACTGCTTGCAGCATAGACGGATATACATACCAAGTTTGTTGGTCTCTGAGATCTAGGTTTTCACACAGACGGTCTGACAGACTGACATGGCTATATGGACTTAACTGTTGATGCTGATCAAGAATATAGTTACTTGATGAGGTCTATCACGCCTCCTCCTGCCTGTTAGACACACCTCTTCTGACAAACACAGTATACTGCTTTGTACTTTGTACACCGCAGTATAAAAATTAAAGTTTGCATGCCTCTAGCTCACGTATTTCCTAGCGTATACTTTTGAAACTTTCCATACATATATATTGAGACAAACAATATCAAACTATCCTGAATCGCATTAAGATCGGACTATAAATAAAAGACGTTGTTCATACAACGAAAAACTTAAATTTAAAGCACAGTCACAGCCATGTGCATTGCACTCTGCTGCAGCACTGCTGTCACACAAGCAGAGTAAACGAAAAACGTTGAGCGAGCGAGACAGACATACAATCACGTGTGCATGTTAGGTTCTTGCAGCTCTTTCTCCAATTTAAACTCATATAAATGGAAATGAAAGAAGGAAGGAATTCCACGGGCTGGACTTTATTTTTTTTCTCTAGTTAATAAATTTTTGATGAACTAAACTATAGTTAGAAAAAGCACAGTTATTACAATTTTTAGTACATACTGAGAGCTTACCGTATTCTAAATAATACGAGTAGTTCCGACTAGAGGTGGGCATGGGCTGGGTTTTTGTCGGGTACCCGCGGAAAAATTACGGACGCGAATAATAATGAAATTGACGGATCTTTTAAAAAAAAATTGCAAAAACGAAAGTTGCAGTTCAGAAAAGTATTAGTGCCGTGGACTCTTGATATAAATTAACAAGTTACTTTTTATACCCTCTGAGGGGTATATTGGGTTTGTGAAAAGTATGTAACATGCAGAAGGAGGCGCGGCAGACCCCATAAAGTATATATATTCTTGATCAGCATCACAAGCCGAGTCGATATAGCCATGTTCGTCTGTCCATCTGTCCGTATTAACAAACAGATCTCAGAGATGGTAAGAGCCACAATATCCGTTTTGGTCAGTATCGACCACATATTTAGTCAGTCAATACAAGAATCTTTTTTTTTCGATGCCACGCCCCATTCGCCCACAATAAACGAAAAATCAGACATACCTCGAAAAAAAAATACAGGTTTTTGGCGAATATCTCAGAAACTATAATACCTAGGAATACCAATTTTGGCATACAGGTTGCTATCTGCAACATAAAGACAATGCCATCAAAATAACAATTACGTTGTATCTTTGCATGCCGCTGGCTCACTTATTTCTTAACGTATAGTGTTGTAACTTAGTATATACCTGCAGACAAATAATATCAAACGAATTTCTGCCAAAATTTATGGCATTTGGACCAGTGTGCATTATAAGCAATTGAATTTACAAAATTTTAAATGTTGAGAATACTGCGCCTTTCCGCACAAATAGGCTATTACTATGTTTGGCTTATTAGTTTATAAGATATCTCACATTGAGTACTTGATTTTGCTCTAGAATACGCTGTAGTATATTACAGTCGTCTCTCTCGATTGTAGCCGTTCCTACTAGTTATTTATTAAAATATGTAGTGTTTTGGAGACAGCATAAACAATTACAAATTTTATTTTCCTTCAAATTTTATTCTAATTTTTTCGGGCGGGCGGGTTTTGTTTTGGCTTGCAACATTTTTTTAGCCTTCGGGTACGGGTAAAATTTTGCTCTTCGGCCCATTTGTAAAATTTCGGCTCATGCCCACCTCTAGTTCCGACCCCCAATCACAAATTAAAAGTTTTAAAATGCTAAGCAAATATTTAAAAAAAAACTTTTCTAAAAATTTAACCCTGTGGGTTGCGTGTTTAACATGTGGATATCGATGGTGGCTGTCAAAACTTAGCCCACCCGTGTCAAAGGTAAAGCCAAATAGGGGTTAAAGCCAACAAATTGATGGCTGCAGTGGACTTAGTATGCCTTTCAGTCAGCCTTACTGACTGACAAGTTAAGCCTCTTTATTATTTTTTTTGGCAAGATTTTAATTCTAACATTGGCATATATTTACCCTGCGAGGTTATATTCAGTTTATGCAAAGTATATAAATAGGCAAAAATACTGTTATGGCGAGGGAAAAGGCTTAAGTATTCCTTTTTTAATTTCCTAATAAAACTTATGTACATATATGTTTAGTACTCTCGAATTTACATAAATTAATTTTTTTTATTTGAAATTATTAAATTAAGAGTGAAATTAATAAATTAATTTTAGTTTAGAGCGTAAATTCACGATTTCCAATAGAATTGCGATCTGGATCTCTCCGCTCGCCACTTCATATACTCAAAACTCTTTTCCTGCAATAAATTATTTTCAACTGATTGATATCGGTTGAATATAGGGTTTTTGACGCCATTTTGAAAATAAGATGAAATCTTGTTTGTTTGTTTGCGACCCAGGCAGAAAATAGAGATCTTAAACTTTATAGAAAGTGTTAAGCTATATTAAGCAGCATTTATTCTACCACTCTTTCGAAAAACCTCTAGTTTGGCGGGGAAAATCTAAAAAAATAAAAATTTTAAAGGGACATTGCACTATTGGGAAAAATCCCGATTTTGGCACTTACGCTACAAATATAGCTAGAGACTTGCATTTTTTTTGGGTGTTGCTAAGATAAGATTAAATGGAATTTCGGATTTTTTTTAGAGCCAAAGATGCAATTGAAATATAATGCCATACAATTTTTTTAGATGCCAACCCTTTACGCCCATGAAAAAATAAAAAAACAAATTTGAAAGTTTGCATGCCTTTAACTCATTTGTTTTTTAATGTATAGTTATACTTTACGTATATACGTATATATTACTTATATATGTATATATAAGCAACATTAAACGATACTGAAAATTTCATCAGCATCGGACTATAATAAAGAAAGCTAACATACTTATATGCAGGCAATGCACAGCCACATGCATTGCACTGAGCTCTGCTATAGCGCTGACGGCAGACAAGCAGCGAACAGAAAAAGGCTGTGTGCATGGTAAATTCTTGCAGCAGTTACTCCAATTTAAATTCATATAACTGGATATAAAGCTCAAGGGTTTTACAGTCGGTATGCCTGACTGAAGTTATATTTCTGGTTTTGAAGTGTTTTTTGTTTTCAACCGTTTTAATTACATATTTTTTTAGACCCTGAGCTCTATGAAAAAGAGCAAAAGGGACTAATGGTTTTGTGCGAAAAGTTGTCTGTCTGTCCGTCTGTATGAGCGCCTGTTTCTCAACAAGTATAATAGCTAGAGATTCCATTCTTTTTGCAGAAGCTTCGTAGCTCTGTTACGCAGATCAAGTTTATTTTCAAATTTGGATGCCACGCCCCCTTTGCCCACAATTAGAGAAACAGTTGGACTATCTCGATTTTTGACTTTTTTAATATGAATGCTAGAAAGCCCAAAATTGGTATGCATGATATTGTATACCATATAAACATATTCCGCTTAAAAAAAACTGGATACCACGCCCCCTTTGCCCACAAATTGCTAACAAAATGCTGTATAGTTAACATTTTGTAGGCGAATTATTTTTTTCGAAAAGAAAGTGTGCTTAAAAATACAAATCAGTCGAAAAGTGATCAAAACAGTTCAATTAAATTTAGTTAATATTATTTAAGTTTCCTTCTTCGGCAATAAATTTGTTTGGCCAAAATTCCAAAGAAAATCATTTGACAATAAATTATTTTGAATTCTTCTTAATTATGTACTTTACTCCCAAAAGAGTGTGGTGGCGTAGGGAGTAAAGTGCTCGCCTGCGAAGAGCAGCGGATCTAGGGTTCGAGCCTCGGTAGCGAAAACTTTTTCTCAACTGTAGAAAATTTAATTTTTTTTTTTGAATTCCTGACTTTTTTGAAAAAAAAAAATCACTTTTTTAAATGCCTCGCCCCTCCGCCCACTACTGAAAACAGTAGTACTGTCCATATTTTATTTTTACAACTATCGCTTTTTTAAATTAATATTTTGAACTAAATGCAACTCATAGATACGATGTAGAGTTGTATTAAAATTCATTCCTTCATGTATCTTCAATTTAATTTTCTTTTAATCAAAAAAATATTATCTGGATACTGGCTCAATTAAATTTTCTTTTAATCAAAGTATTATTTTTAATATACTGGCTCAGGGTCTTCTACAGTCGGGCAAACTCGACTATAATCTTCCTTACTTCTTTATTTATCTATATATATAAAACTCTTTGTCCTTACTAACTGACAGACTAACTTACAATCACCGCCCAGGCCAAACCACAAGAGCTACATGTATGAAATTGGCTCACAACGTAGCTCTCATAACTTCATCGGGGAATAAGACGGCTTTTTTGCAAAATTTTGAGTGGAAGGAGGTGAATTTCGTGGTCAAAGGTCAAATAGTCTTAGTATGAAAAACGTTGTTCTTTCTTTAGATATCGTAACCACACTCTTAGGTTAGTTGTTTGTCATATACATAGATACACATGCCGTCCGATTTTGGACCACTATGTCATATAGCTGTCATACGATGTAATTGTTACAAAACAACAGTTAGTTAGAAAAAGTTGGTTGTTTTTCGCTATATTGCAACCAAACTCTAAGATTATGAGTTTGATATACAGATAGATATGTCCACCGATTTTGGCTAAGATCGGACCACTATATCTTATATGATATTATAATTGCAAAACAACTCATAACATTAAAATTTAGTTTTTAAAACAAAACTGACAAATAATATTATGCTTATGGCATTTACTTGGACAATTTTAATAACCTATATTAAAATTAAAATTTTATTTAGCCGGTTGTTTTTTTTTTTTACAGCGATAATTATACATATGAAGTTAAAATAAGAAATTACGAGAAATTGATATTTTCTTCAGTTAATTTAAAAAGTCATGCCTAATAATGGTTCTACAATATCTACCTACATATGTATCACATTTATATCAAACAAATATTGTACCATGATTTGTATTTCGCATTGAACATAATATCACCACATAATATATTAAAATGTAATATCGTTGTATCGATTTGCAGTAGCAGTAGCAAGGAGCACGAGTATTCATATGAGACTCTATATCATTGCAGTAATGAACTTTAACAGGTCGCAAACTAATTTTGGTAGGCTGCAGCTTAATAATTTTACAGTGTTGCCATTGAAGCTATAAATAATACTTTAAATGACATAAGGGACAATAGATCATTAATGGTTGGCATCACAATTTTATTAGCTGGTGAATTTCGTCAAACCGATGAAATAAAAACGTGCTTAAAATTCTCATTGTTGCCTAAATAAAGAAGATGACTCATACAAAAAATATGCGTGTACACCTTAAAGGAAGTACAAGTGCGGATATTTTGCAAAAACATTGATAAGCATTTTAATCATTCTAATATGTTTGGGAATTGTTACAGCAACTTTCGAAAAGCTCATATCCCAAATATTTCTAGATGTTTTCAATATATGTTACAAGTCATTAGATTGGTATCTGAGCGCGCTATATTAACAGCAAGAATCAATGCAGCAAACTTTGTAATGGATCTAGATTACAAACAAAATGCAAAAGAAATATTTCAGTAGCGGATGATTTCATCTATAAATTATTACTACATGTCATTAAAGACTTAAAATATTACATTGCTTTATTAGAGAAATAATAAATAAACATCAGTATATATAATTGTTGTATTGATCAGGAATTTCTTTTCATTGTCAGCTGTGAAATATTCCTATTGGAAAAACCACAAAACAAAAAAATATTTGAAAAAATAAGAAATATAATTTGCAACATTGGCTATCTATTGCAAATATATTATATATAAGCAAGTATACATTTTTTCAATCATTCTTAATTTTCACAATCTCTAACGCACGCGATGCTGCGGATATATTGCTAGTTTCTTATAAAGTCCGACATATTTTTAAAGTTCAAAAATAAAAAAAAATCATTTAAAATCTTTTAATTTTATGTATATTTAAAGCCTTATAAAAGCAGTCACACAGAAAATTAAAATTTAAATTGATTCTGGAATTTGTTTTAGGGTTAGTTGAAGTTGAACTTAAATGTCAGCAACCAAAAAAGTTTCACAATATTTCAAATCTCTAAAAATAATGAAAATACGTTTGACTATTATCTTTAAATGTTATTTTGCTTTTTTATATTATTGAATAAAGAAATATTAATAATAATATTTTCTTTAACTCTTTTCATTAATTTTTGTATTCTATATTGTTTGTCCCGCAAAAGGGACCTTTTGAGACCCTGATCTAAAATATCATTAATATTCAAAGCTTTCTTCTAAATATTTTTTTGAAACTAAGTGTCGGGTTTTTTATAGTCGCGTATCGACAACAACGTTATTACATGTCGTGCATTTTTTTTCGCTAGTAATCTGAAAGAAAGAGGAGAGATTGACAATCTTTTAAATTTACTTGGCTTCTTGGACATAATGGTGAACTTTAGCGAAACAACGACCAAAAATTTACAACTTTTGAAGGGGCCTTTTTAATGACACCAATTATGAGTTTCTTATCGGAACAGAAACTGCCCAACATAACTTCGGACACTTCTTCATTTCAAAGTTTTAATGACTCATTTTTTTCTCTTTTGTTCTCATGCTAAAGAAGGGGCGAGGGCAATGAGATGGATTTAGCTGCTGACTTTTATAAGGGAAACACGCGACTTTCGCCGCTTTCTTTGTCTTCCATAATCTCATTGAGGGATTTTCAGAGTTGTTTAAATTTCTTGTAACTGTTACCAAAGTTCAAGTAGTTAGTCGTAATAAGCAAACATTTGATCGATAAAAATTAAATGCCCGGCTGAGATAATGTTGTTATAAAGAATTGACTTAAAATTTCTTAATGAGCACATTAAACTATCTTTTACAACATTAAAGACAAGCCTAAAGACTTCAGCTGAGGTACTTGGCTGTTTGAAGTATTGCAATGCATTGCAACCAAAAAGTTACCATACGGATAAATCTTTTATATCCTCTAATTCGTATATTGGGTTTGTCTCAAATATGTAGCAAGTAGAAAGAGGCGTAGCATCAACAACCGAGTCGTCTGTCTCTCCGTATGAACAAAACTCGGAACTCAGAGATGGCAAGCACCATTCGCCCACAATAAGCGAAAAACCACTTCTAAAAATAAAAATTTATGTTGAATATCGCTTATTGTGGGCGAATGGGGCGTGGCATCGAAAAAAAAAAAGATTCTGCCTGAATAAATATGTATTATAGCTCTTACCATCTCTGAGTTCTGTTTGTTCATACGGACAGACGGACGAACGGACAGACCGACATGGCTATATCGACTCGGCTGTTGATGCTGATCAAGAATTTTTATACTTTATGGGGTCTGCCACGCCTCCTTCTGCCTGTTACATACTTCTGACTAACCCAATATACATACCCCTCAGAGGCTATAAAAATAAGTAATGCTGAATCGAACAATTGGAAAAATGCATCTGCTTGTGCTGGAAAACTATCGATGATACTATCGATGAAATGTTAGTTAAGCGATATATCGATAGCAAGAAAAACTATCGATGTTACTATCGATGAAATGTTAGTTAAGCGATATATCGATAGTTTTTACTTAGCATCTGATTTCCTTCTTTGCCGAACGCAGAAAATTTTACAGCAAAAGGAATTTCATGTTTTATTTTAAATATATAAAATACTTCTCCAATTTATTGACTTACGACGCGATCAGTTTGTTGGCATTTTACACTTATAGTCGTCTTTTATTTAAAAAGAAATTTTCTAAATTAGATAAAATTTGTGTAAAACTTATTGTGTTAAGCCGTGTATCCACACTCAAATTTATTTGACAAGCGCGTTTGTCAAACACAAAGCTGTTTGCGTATTCACAGTCAAACTGTGTTCGCCAAATATCATTCAAGAAAAAATGTTGTAATAAAATTTTGGCCTTGATTATAAAGCATATTGGTATGGAGAAGAGATATTTAGAGAGAATCTTTTCCCACGATTTATTCATCAAATTTTTGTTCTTTTAATCCTCACATTAATTTTTCCACAATGTAGGCTCATTCATTTTAAACACGAGCTCTCGGTGCAACTCGTTTTTACGAATGATGTTCGTTCAAACGCTACTATCCATTCTCAAACATATTTGTTAAACCCGTCAAAGGTAGAACCATTTCTATTTTTGTCAAACGCGTTCCTCAAACATGAAAATACGCTCAAATTTGCTTTAAACGCAACAAGTCAAATAAATTTGAATGTGGATACACAGCTTTATGGAAAGCGTTCATAGAGTCGGAGATATTTGCACAAATCAATTTCAACCTTTTCATTATATTTCTATGTTTATAGTATAGATCAACCAAAGCGGAAAGCAAAGTTTGCTTTACTTTTGTCTCAGTCATTCATATTTTAAATGTAAATAAATGCTAAGACTTTGAAAGTTACCGTGGAATTGAATATGAACGGACAACGGTTGTTGTAGTTGGGCATACTAATGGTGTTGAATTGTTGGTATATGATAAATGAATCCGGGTCAAAATAAGCAACAAAAACAACAGCAGTACCAACAAAAGATTGACAGATGTTTTTAGAAAAACTCATTGAATAACTGACCAAATCGAAGCCTAGGAAGGCATGCAATAATTGGTATAGTGCTAAACTGACCCTTACATGTGACCCCTTTATACTATAAATTTTGTAAGCGTAACAAATAGATTTACTGCATTTTATGCGAAATTCTGGTGAAACCATAAATGCAGTAAAAACTATCCAAACCAAGCACGCCACCATCTATCTACCTGTCTCTTTCTCCCTCTTTGCATTGTCCTAGCCTGCGAACCCATCTTGCAGTTATTCATCAGTATGCTAACCCAAAAGACAATTCATATAAATTTGCCATAAACGGCAAAATTGTGTCGCACAAAGGGATTTAAATTTCCTGCCATTTTCCATTGTCACTTTGCCCGCCCAGCTGGAGATTTTACACGTACAAACCGACCGTGAATAAACGACAGAAAATGACAAGGGAATTCATTGGAATGAAAACCGAAGCCAACTTACACTAATAAAATTCATTGATGACTCCAATAGAACACATAAGAAAAGTAAGAAACAAGACAACCGAATGTCATATACACGCAAAAATTGTATACAAATAATATTAAAAAGTCGTAAAAAGTATTGTTTTAAATGTAAAATTTTATGTTTCGAATGATATGCGACTACACTGCTATACTATACTGTATCTATGTGCTTCATTTGATAACCAGCTTATTATTTTCACTACACTGCTATACTATACTGTATATATATGCCTCATTTGATAACCAGCTTTTTATACCCTCTGAGGGGTATATTGAATTTGTGAAAAGTATGTAACAGGAAGAAGAAGGCGTGGCAGACCCCATAAAGTATGTATATTCTTGATCAGCATCAACAGCCGAGTCGATATAGCCATGTCCGTCTGTCTGTCTGTATGAACTAAAGGATGTCAGAGATGGTAATAGCTACAAGTTCAATACAAGTTTGTTTCCTTTTTTTGATGCCACGCTCCATTCGCTCTCAATAAGCAAACAACCAGACATACCTCGAAAAAAAAAAAAATACATGTTTTTGGCGAATATCTCAGTAACTACGGCATCTAGGAACACCAATTTTAACATGCATGTTGCTAAATGCAATATAAAGACAATTTCATCAAAAATTTTTGGAAATCTTAATAAGAATGCTAAATGCAATATAAAGACAATTTCATCAAAAATTTTTGGATGCCACGCCCCCTTTGCCCAAATAAAGTACAACTTCATTGAAAGTTGACATGCTTCCGGATCACGTATTTCTTAACGTATAGTTTTGTAACATAGCATATAAAGCTGTGCGTCAACGTCACACAAGCAGCGAAAACGAAATAAAACAAAAAATGAAAAACATTGTGCGAGCGAGATAGCCATACAAATATGTGTGCATGTTAAGTTCTTGCAGCAGCTACTCCAATTTGGACTCATATAATGGGAAATAAAACTCAGAGGGTATTACACGGTCGGCTTGCCCGACTGAAATTTTCTTTCTTGTTTTTAACAGTCCTATGTGCTTAGATTAATTTTAAATGATAAAAATTACTGACAAATAATTTAGAATCAATGGTTACTGCGACTCTTTACCTTAATGAATAATTTTATAGATACAAGTGTATTGAGCTAGTTAGTGGTATCTCAGAGGTGACAAACACCTTTATGAAAATGTTGTATGCGCCCAGAAGAGTATACCTGTGACAGATTATCTCTGGATTCGGCCCGCCACCAAATAAATTAAAGAGAGACTTATACAAGCTTGAACTTGCTTGCTTCTGATTCATGCGGTGGTCAACCCGTTTTGACCTTTCGAATGCATCGAGTTTCAGTTGTCGCGTCTGATGAATTTGTAAAGCTGAGATAGACAATCTGGTAGGACAAGTCGAATTAAAATGATACTTCTAGCTAATCGTTTCTGATATTGATGTGAGCAGGGGGATTGTTAAGAGGTGTTAGCAAAGCATTGCACCGCTTAGCTTAATTAAATGTAATTAGCATATTTTGGGTAATTAAAAATCATTTATTTAAATTAGTGATGGAGCTGCAGTTGGGGCGTCGTACAGGCAGGTCACACAGTAAACAATTTCTCACCAGCAAAAGACTTATCTGGAAAACGGCTACAAGACAAACAATAAGATGCCAATGCAGGAAAAAGAATCCAAAAGTTAAACAAAACACATTGCCACACTTGAAGGCCATGTGCTCCAAGTGCGCACCGCTGGCATTTCAACGCCAGCATCAGCTTCCCATCACCATCAGCATTTCCACAGTTTCTAGAGGTCCGTTTAAAATCAATGCTCGGCGAGTAAAATACAATGCATATGCAAAGTGTAGCCAAATGTTATTTGAACAGGCAACCGAGTCCGCCTCTGCTCCCAAAATCCCAAACTTAAGCCAAATAAAAAAACAAAAACCAAACAAACCTAACCGAACCAAGCTAAACCGTAGAAGAAATCCAACAACAAACGAGGGTCAACCCAGTAGACACTTGAGGTTGACGTCGACGCTGTTGATTGCCATTGACTCAGCGGGCGGGCGACTACCATCAAAAGAGACAACAACGTAATTCATTTCAAGTTGTTATATCTCTGGTCCTAACTCTATTTCTATCGCTATCTCTGTCTTTTATCATCACCTGCAAGCTGAATGATGTTGCTGATGCTGATGATTTTATACCCTCTGAGGGGTATATTGGGTTTGTGAAAAGTATGTAAAAGGCTGAAGAAGGCATGACAGACCCCATAAAGTATATATATTCTTGACCAGCATCAGCAGCCGTCTTTCTGTCTGTCCGTATGAACGAAAGGATGTCAGAGATGGTAATATCTACAAGTTCAATACAAGTTTGTTTCCTTTTTTTGATGCCACGCCCCATTCGCCCACAATAAGCGGAAAACCAGACATACCTCGGAAAAATACGTGTTTTTGTCGAATATCTCAGTAACTACGGCATCTAGGAACACCAATTTTGGCATGCATGTTGCTAAATGCAATATATAGACAATTTCATCAAAAATTTTTGGATGCCACGCCCCCTTTGCCCAAATAAAGTACAACTTCATTGACAGTTGACATGCTTCCGGATCACGTATTTCTCAACATATAGTTCTGTTCTTGGAGACAAAAAATATCTAACTTACATTAAAACTGTGCGATGCATAGCCACATGCCTTGCACTGAGCCCTGCTACAGCGGCAACGTCACACAAGCAGCAAAAACGAAATAAAACAAAAAATGAAAAACATTGTGCGAGCGAGATAGCCATACAAATATGTGTGCATGTTAAGTTCTTGCAGCAGCTACTCCACTTTGGACTCATATAATGGGAAATAAAATTCAGAGGGTATTACACGGTCGGCATGCCCGACTGAAATTTTCTTTCTTGTTTATCTAAGTAACCCACACATGCAAATAAGCACCCACAGTATGGGCGTGATTTTCAACACCAGCAACAACATGTGATGGAAATTTATTACGCTTTTCAATAGAGTTTTCCTTATTAAATACGTTTCACTTTGGCTGTTAAATGTTAGACTTGTTAATATTAAACCAAAACCAGATAGATATGTACTTATGTATTTCAACAATAGGAGAGATAGGATAGATAGATAGAGATAGAAGAACCAAAGACCAACTACGTTGAAGTCCTCCAAAGGCATTTTACACGATTTTATATATGTATGTACATTGTACATGCATATGTACACATATTTATGTATGTTTGTTAGGGAACCGTAACATAACATATTCACAATTCGCTGTGTGGTTTACGTCGTTTGATGATGTTGTTTATATTTAAGGCCTCTTTTGTGTGCGTTTGAGCATGAGTGTGTCTGCTGGAAGACTTAATTAGAAAACATGGTGAGTTTTATTTATGCATCTTAACGAGTCGTTTATTTAACTCACCCTCTTGGCCTTTTTATTCTATTTCTATCTTTGGTTGTGTAAAAAACTCGACATCAAATTGAAGCTGAACATTTCGAAAATTTGTTTATTGTTTTTCTTTGGTGTCCTCTACACAGCCGCTGCACTAATTTCGAAAGAGACGAAATCTTAATAAGAATTTGAAACTAAAAGTAAAATACGAGTAGTCAGGTTATCATAGAGTCCAAGTGGAGTCGTCTTGTTTGATGATAAGTTGATACTGTGAGGTACCTTGATTTAAATAATACAAGAAAGATAGCTGCTCGGCTGTTATGTGCCTAATTCCCTCATATCCTTGGGTGTTTAAGATAATGACCATCATTCAAAGTTAGACATCGTTTAAACTGATCGTAATGAAACTTTTAACACACATATTTACAGCTGCTGATTAAAAATTGCTCTTGTTGCTATTATTTACCCGATGTTTTCTCCGATTTAGACAAACCGAATCTATTACAATCACATTAGCCTATAGTCCCTTTTGGGAACTTGGCTATCAACAAACAGTCACACAAACTTACATACATACCTAGACAGAAAGAATTCTAAAACCATTTCTACGAAAATATAAACAAACGTTCTTGAAATACATTGACCTGGGTTCTCACAAAGAGTATGTCAGCTGCGATCCCTTATGTACAATATATGTGAATGTGTATGTCTCATTATGCATAAGTATGCACGTATATTTATAGTATACATATATACATATAAGCACATGTTAGCTTTCTTGATTATAGTCCGATCTTGATGCATTTTTTAGTATCGTTTAATATTGTTTGTCTCCAGACTTTTGTTAAGTAACAAAACTACTTTTTCGTTCACAAAAACGTGAGTTAAAGGTAGTATCCAAAAAATGTCATTTGATGGCATTATCTTTATATTGCATTTAGCAACCTGCATGTCAAAATTGGTGTCCCTTGGTGTTATAATAACTAAGATTTTTGCCAAAAACATGTATTTCTTCCGAGCAATGCCTAGTTTAATGCTTATTGTGGGCAAAAGGGGAGTGCCATCAAAAAAAAGAAAACAAACTTGTATTGACTGACTAAATATGTGGTCGATACTGACCAACTTTGAACTTGTAGCTCATACCATCTCAGAGATAATTTCGTTCTTATGGACAGACCGACATAGCTTTATCGACTCGGCTGTTGATGCTGATCAAGAACATATATATACTTTATGGGGTCTGTTGCATGCTTTTAACACTCCCAATATACCCCTTTAGAGGGTATAAAAGGCATAAACCACAAAACGCTAACAGTAAAGGGGAGACAAATGCCCTGGTACCTGGTACCCAAGCAGGGATCTGACGTGTCCTAGTCAGACATTTTCCGAGCCAAGCCCAGGCTTTGAAAACGAACCGCGAAGTGAACACAATTAATAATAAAACGATGAACGCTTGTCGACAGCGCAGTACAAGCAAATTGAATACGCTGCCGGAAAATTGACATGGATCAAACTAAATAATGACAGGCCAGACAAAGAAAGGAGATGGAAATGGAAGAAAAAGTAGAATAGCATAGCAACGGACAGCTAATAGTCATTCTTGAAGCGATTTTTCCTGCATTCATTTCCGTTTTTCTGTCCACTATTTTCATTCTAAATCTACTTAAATATGTAAAGCGTTGAAATTTATAGCTAGTATTTCGAATAATAGGTTTAACCAAAGACCAGCTGATAAACAATTTTGTATATTGCATGCCATAGCCGATTGGCAAGCAATATTTTCAAAATATTACTACTATTATTTGTTGTAAATAAAGCTTCTTTTATTTTGTTAATTATATTTTAGTAGTTTAACGAAAAAAGACTTATTTGGTTGTATAACGTGAACTTGGAGACTTATAGTTGATACCATCGTAAAATTCAAAAGCTTATTTACATGATTAAATCATACACAGCTTAATGGATTACATCCAGAAACAATTCTATATACAGCATTGGGGTGATATTGGTGTGATAGCCATTGGATTTACGCCCTGATCAATCAGAATGCTCGAATTTTCATTAAATGTCGTTTCATATAACGCATATTAATAAGCATAGAACATATAACAAAATTAATTTCTGTATGTGTCAACCGAGTCAACTTTATCTTAAACAAACTGCTCTTTTAGCTGTAAAATCGGTTTCACTAATGGAAAACTTTTAACGTAGATTAAAAGATCTTAAGAGTTTTGTCACTATATTTTTGTAACGGTAATAACTGAACTGTTCTGAATAACCAGCGAGCAGTTGCCACTACAAATTTCTCTGATGCATTGTTGCGAGCATTCAAATTTCTGTTTCATTTATATTCATTAACCGAGAAGAAAGAATCTTGGGGATAGGGATTCTGAGAGTAAGTGATGAGGGCATCGATGGATGTTAATGGAAACCACTTGACATCAAAGTGCTCTATATTATATATATGTATGTAGTACATATTATGTACATACCACATAAGTATATATAGTTTGTTATATGCCCTTCGTTCATTGCTTGCCAATTTTTACTCTATTTACCTTTTTCAGTGTGCAATTGCAATAATCATGCTCGTCAATGTCGCTTCAATATGGAAATATTTCGACTATCGCAAGGAGTGTCCGGCGGTGTGTGCCAAAACTGTCGCCACTCAACAATGGGACGCAACTGTCACCAATGCAAGGAGGGATTTTATCGGGATCCCACTAAGCCATTAAATCACCGTAAGGTGTGCAAAGGTAAGTCAGCTATATGTTAAACTGTTCAACGTCCGATTCCCTAACTAAAATCGGAACCCTTTACAAAATCTGCAAGCCTTTAACTCAACGACTTTGTCTTAATGTTTACAAAATATTATATATAAATAATTTTTAAAATAAACTTAAACAAGATATACTTTGTGTATCCAATTTATATGCTAAAGATCAATAAATAATAGAATAGAGTGCGATGAATAAAGAATGAATTAAAACACCTAAAAATTAGCACGATCTGCAAGTTTATGAGTTGCCAAATAAATTGGGAGGCAAATAGCAGATGGCCTGCTAACCATATGAATAGCAACTTGAGTCTCCATCTGTATAGGAATCTACCGGTGAGACGGGCAATGAATTAAAACAAATTCATAGTAATTTTGGCTAAAATACGAATTGAGTTTGTCAACATACCAAATTTACTTAAGTAGAATAATTTATGGTAATAAAGACAAACAATATTCTTAATAAACTAATAGTTTGAGTTTTAATGACTGTTTTTCCTGCATTTTACGAACATTATTTTTTCACGTGCAGCCGTGATTATCTCTTACGCTACATGCTCAATTTATTATCATTTACAATACGTCACTTGGTTTTATTTCATTTTGCGTTGCAAACATGTCTTCTGAACAAAGGAAGATCAAAATATCTGTTGAAATATATATAATTTAAAACAAGAATAAAAGGTTATCTTAGTCATGCCAAAAATGTTAAACTCTTACAAAGCCCTGAATGAATTAAAATTAAAACAAGTAAGGAAGATAACAGTCGAGCTTGCGCGACTGTAGAAGACCCTGAGCCAGTATTTTAAAAATTTAACTTTGATTAAAAGAAAATTTAATTGAGCAAGTATCCACAAAATATTTTTTTTTACATGAAGAAATGAGTTGTAATACAACTCTACATCTTATCTATGAGGTGCATATAATTCAAAACATTGATTTAAAAAAAGCAACAATCGTAAAATTAAAATAGGGATAGTAATACTGTTTTCACTTTGGCAGAGGGACGTGGCATTTAAAAAAGTGTTTTTTCTTCAAAAAAGTCTGGAAATTAAAAAAAAAAAGTAAATTTTCTTTAGTTGAGAAAAAGTTTCCACTACCGAGGATCGAACCCTAGATCCCCTGCTCTTCGCAGGCGAGCACTTTATTCCCTACGCCACCACACCTTTATGGGAGTAGAGGCTTTAATACATAAGTAGAATTCAAAATAAATCATCGTCAAATGATTTTCTTTGGAATTTAACAAAATTTAACAAAATTTAACTGAACTGTTTTGATTCTTTTACGACAAATGTGTATTTTTAAGCAAACTTTCTATTCGAGAAAAATAATTTACCTACAAAATGTTAACTATACATCATTTTGTTACCAATTTGTGGGCAAAGGGGCGTTGTATCCAAAATTTTTTAAGCGGAATATGTTTATGTGGTATCCAATATCATGCATACCAAATTTAGTCTTTCTAACATTCATATTAAGAAAGTTAAAAATCGAGATAGTCCCACTGTTTCTCTAATTGTGGGCAAAGGGGGCGCGGCATCCAAATTTGAAAATAAACTTGATCTGCGTAACAGAGCTACGAAGCTTCTGCAAAAAGAATGGAATCTCTAGCTATTATACTTGCTGAGAAACAGGCGCTCATACAGACGGACAGACAGACAACTTTTCGCACAAACTCATTAGTCCTTCTTGCTCTTTTTCAAAGAGCTCAGGGTCTAAAAAAAATGTTTTGTAGTAAATGATTTAATTTGGCAGTGGGTTTTGAAAAAATTGTTGGCAATTTTTCTGGCGAAAACACCATATTATCTGTAAGTGTATACTATAGTATAAGTAGGTTCAAATGCACTAAACTAATGCCCAAAAAGTGTTGAGCTATTTTCAATTCTATTGTTATGTATTAAATATTACCACTAACCATACAATACATAAATTAGACAAGTCACGTATTTTTTGAATGCAAAAAATGTGGATGGCATTATCTTTATATTGCATCTTGCAACCTAGAAGCCGAAATTGGTGACCCTAGGTGTTATAGTTACCGACATATTCGCAAAAAAACTGCATCGAAAAAAGGAAACAAACTTGTATTGACTGACTAAACATGTGGTCGATACTGACCAACTTTTAACTTATAGCTCTTACCATATCTGAGATCTGTTTGGTCATACGGACAGACGCACAGATGGACATGGCTATGACTCGGCTGTTGATGCTTATCAAGAATATATATACTTTGTGGGGTCTGCCACGCCTCCTTCTGCCTGTTACATACAAATAGTCTCTGACAAACCCAATATACCCCACATAGGGCATAAAAAGTGTAAAATACTTTGCCATAAATTGATATAATGATGATTAATATATTACTAATATGTCATCGTAACGTTTGTTAAACTCAGATTTTGTTTTATTTTCTCAACATCGAAAGCAATTTATTCCTTCTTTCTTTCTTGGTGATTTTTAATTTATTCTTAATGTTGTTTATCCAGTTGGTTTGCAAAATGATTATATTTCTGGGTCTGACGTCGCTACGTTGCCGCTCAAATGTTTGGTGTCTTAGCCTTGTGTGTGGGCAAATTTTTGCATTATATTGCAGAGCTTGAATTATGCAATAAATACCTTAAACATAAAATGGATAAATACAATTGCTAAGAAAAAATGTAATAATCAAGAAATGATAGAATAACCAGATGGTGAGAAAAAAACTTCTTGTGAAACACTAGGAGATTTAGTGCGGTATTTGCACTGAATTTGAATGAAAACTGAGAAAACAAGTAAGAAATTCAGTCGAGTATCCCAAACGCGTAATTCCCTCTGAGTTTAATTTTTATTTATGAGTTCATTTCGAACTGCTTACAAGCAGTGCACTGCGTAAATTTTAAACACACAAGCAGTGCACTGAGTAAGTTTTAAAGACACAAGCAGTGCACTGCCTTTTTATACCCTCTGAGGGGTATATTGGGTTTGTCAGAAGTATGTAACAGGCAGAAGGAGGCGTGGCAGACCCCATAAAGTATATATATTCTTGATCAGCATCAACAGCCGAGTCGATATAGCCATGTCCGTCTGTCCTTCTGTCTGTCCGTCTGTCCGTCTGTCTGTCCGTATGAACAAACAGATCTCAGAGATGGTAAGAGCTACAATATCCGTTTTAGTCAGTATCGACCACATATTTAGTCAGTCAATACAAGTTTGTTCCTTTTTTTCGATGCCACGCCCCATTCGCCCACAATAAGCGTAAAACCAGACATACCTCGGAAAAAATACTTGTTTTTATCGAATATCTCAGTTAAAATAACACCTAGGGACATAAATTTTGGCATGCAGGTTGCTAGATGCAATATAAAGATAATGCCATCAAAATTTTTTGGATGCCACGCCTCCTTCGCCCAGAAAAATCACAATTACGTTGTAACTTTGCAAGCGGCGGGCTCACTTATTTCTAAACTTATAGTTTTGTTACTTATCATTTATTTGCAGACAAATAATATCAAACGATTGTGAAAATTTCATTAAAATCGGACTATAAATAAAAAAGTTTCGCAAACAACGAAAATGGTTACATTCAAGCAAGGCATAGCCACGTGCATTGCACTGTGCGAGCGAGATAGACATACAAATATGTGTGCATGTTAAGTTCTTGCAGCAGCTACTCCAATTGGAACTCATTTAATTGGAAACGAAGCTCAGAGGGTATTACACGGTCGGCATGCCCGACTGACATTTCTTTCTTTCTTGTTTTTCTTTGTGTGCTGCAAATTGAAATGTGACGCCATTTTGCTGCCTTATGTGCATTGCACCCACATCACCCATAGAGCCCATATTGCCCCTATCTCCACAAAGAGCTCAAAGTCCATAGGACTAATGCATATGCCGCTATTATTGGCATTTATTTTTCCTATACTTATTTTTTGGGGCAAAAGCATTTTAAGCTTTGCCCCAGTGAAATGCCAAGCTGTTTTTTGTTGCTTTTATACCCTCTAAAGGGGTATATTGGGTTTGTGAAAAGTATGTAACAGGCAGAAGGAGGCGTGGCAGACCCCTTAAAGTATATGTATTCTTGATCAGCATCACAAGACGAGTCGATATAGCCATGTCCGTCTGTCCGTCTGTCTGTCCGTATGAACAAACAGATCTCATAGATGGTAAGAGCTACAACATCCGTTTTAGTCAGTATCGACCACATATTTAGTCAGTCAATACTAGAACCTTTTTTTTTCGATGCCACGCCCCATTCGCCCACAATTAGCGAAAAACCAGACATACCTCGGAAAAATACAGGTTTTTTGCGAATATCTCGGTAACTATAACACCTAGGGACACCAATTTTGGCAATCAGGTTGCTAGATGCAATATAAAGACAATGCCATCAAAATTTTTTGGATGCCACGCCTACTTCGCCCACCAAAAGAACCATTTTTTTGTAAATTTGCAAGCGGCTGGCTCAATTATTTCTTAACGTATAGTTTTGTAACTTAGCATATACTTGCATTCAAGTAATATCAAACGATTGTGAAAATTTCATCAAAATCGGACTATAATTAAAAAAGTTTCTCAAACAACGAAAATCGTTACATTCAAGCAAGGCATAGCCACGTGCATTGCACTGTGCGAGCGAGATAGACATACAAATATGTGTGCATGTTAAGTTCTTGCAGCAGCTACTCCAATTGGAACTCATATAATTTTAAACGAAGCTCAGAAGGTATTACACGGTCGGCATGCCCGACTGACAATTTCTTTCTTGTTTCTAGTTCGTTCGTGCAAAAGTGCTTGAAACAGTAAATTTTGATACACCCAGTAAATGTGAACAAAAAATTTTAGAATCAACAGATTCGTGACTAGTCCCTTTACAGACCTAAACTAATTACACACAAATATATATAAATTCTTAACTTACATTTTAAGAAAGGGAAGAGAGACTTGTTGATTTTCTTGGAACTCTGTGCTTTTGATTTTTTATTTAATTTCGATCTATGCACCTTCTGTCAACATTAATACATACATATGTTGAATAGTTTTTTTTTTTGTAAAATTATCTTTAACATTTTTCATAGCGCCATCCGTCGAAGCTATGAAGCGTTTCTATGAAATCGTTTTCGCGGAAGCCTCTTTCATTAAGTACTATAAAATATTGGTCGAAAATTCGTAGATCAGCAGAAATTATGGGCAACAAAAAGTTCAGCTGCCATTCCAAAGAAAGTGCCCTGATTTTTATGTTCCTCTTTCTGTTTATTATTAAATGCCAAAAAAAATTCAAGCGAAATTTCGTTAAAAAAAAAAAACGAAAACAAAATAAGAATTATAAATAGATTTATTTAGAGTCGTAATAAAATCTTTTTCCATGAGAGAGAATTTACACCTGGCCAACCCGACTGACCGACAGCTGTTGTAGCTGAACATTCAACAGACCGATGAATAATAAGGTACATTGTATAAATAGTGAGCATTTGAATGGAGCAATACATCTCCAAGAAATATCAATATTTTTAAACCCTCTGAGGGGTATATTGGGTTCGTCAGAAGTATGTAACAGGCAGAAGGAGGCGTGGCAGACCCCATAAAGTATATACACGCCAGAAAAATTATGCGTACAAGATTATTGAGCGACTTCGACTGTGAAAAAATAAAAGTAGCAATAAATATTTTGTCAAAATAATTTTTTTTTTTTGAATAACACATTAGTTATGAGTATTTCCCAGAAATATTTTTCTTAATATAAGTAATTATTTATTTATTTATTATAATTTATTGTTTTAACATAAACAATTTACAAATAGTCAGAAAAAGTATGAGTACTGAAGATATTGGAATCGGATGACTATATCATATATTTTCTATATGTTGAAATTTAAAAAATGTACAAAATTTTTATTTTTCTCAAAATTTTCTGTTTTTTAAGAACCAAACTTACAGAGTATGTGTTTGGGGGTAGTATTCTTACACTGACCAACTTTGATTCGGATCGGACAACTATATAGCCGCCATATAACCAAACACTAAAAAAATGTTTTTTTTAATTATTTCTTCGTTTTTAAAGATATTCCAATGAAACTCACACAGTACGTGTAAGATAGTAATATACACATGCTGACCGATTTTGGTTGGAATCGGATGACTATATCATATATTTTCTATATGATAAAAATTGAAAAATGTACTAAATTTATATTTTTGTCCAACTTTTTTGTTTTTCAAGATAACTGAACTAATTTCATAGAGTATGTGTACTGTAGTATTATCTAAACACTGACCAACTTTGGGTCGGATCCGTTGAGGTATTCAAACCAAACTTACACAGTATGTAAAAAACATTTTTTAAAATTTTCTGACTAACTTTGGTTCGGATTGGACAACTATATCACATACCTTTCATATAAGTAATCTGACAAACATCAGAACCAACACATGTCTTTAGTATGAGAAACTTTTTGGTCTGTTGAGGTATCCAAACCAAACTTACACAGTAGTTGCAAAATATATTTTTTTTAATATTCTGAGCAGTTTTGGTTGGAGTTGATCAACTATATCATCGTATTTACAAAATTTTAAATGTTGGGAATACTGTGCCTTTTCTCATAAATTGGTTATTACTATGCCGACTTGGTTATTACTAGCCGTTCCTACTAGTTTAAATATGACATTGTGAACTGTTACTTTGGCGGCCCAAAGATAACCTCTAAACTTATTTGATATTTTATTTTAACATAGTTATTATTTTATTATTATTCTATTTTCCGTTGCAGAATTGATATAATATATATTGTGAGTTGAATATTCACTTTCGTCACTAGACAAATACTTCGTACGGGGTTTTTATACATGGTACAAAATCCAGCTTTGGCGACCTGTACACGCATTTTAAAGCTTTTGAATTTATCTTTCTTGGTGATATTTTATTTTTATACAGATGAGTCACTGTGTGACTTCAAACCAGAATCCAACTCCATAGCTGACATTATGACCTGCAGTTCAACCCAGCAATGGACACGAAATTTAAGAGGTTGCTGTTGTGGCAAGTTATTATTGTCTACTGTCGCTGTTGTAATTGTCATTGTTGTTGATACTGATGCTGTTGTTGTCGCTGCTATCTTTCGGATGTTGCTTTGTGTGCATATAAACCGCGTTTAATTTATTGTTAATAGGATTATATTACAAATATGTTGTATGCGCCCTGCTAGCTCGTCTCCATGGGTAACATTCCCCATATTTTCCATTCTCCATGCGCAAAAACGGGATATCGCGTTTTCCAGATCCTAGTTTCCTTCCCATTGTCTATGTTAGTCCAACTGCAACCGACAGTGGCCGGCCCTGAACTCTAGTGTACAATCTAGACTCTAGTTTATTTGTACTTTGTCAGAATTACATCCCTGCTTCGTCCCAACTCTGTTCTTTAATATGCTTATTCTGAAAGTTTTTATACTACGGTGTACGAAGTAGCATTCTGGGTTTGTCAGAAGTAGTTTGTGTGTAACAGGCAGAAGAAGGCGTGGCAGACCCATAAAGTATAAATATTTCTGATCAGCATCAACAGGCGAGTCGATATAGCCATGTCCGTCTGTCCGTCTGTCTGTATGAAAACCTAGATCTCGAAGACTATAAGAGCTACAGCCACCTAACTTGGTATGTAAATCCGTCTATGCTGCAAGCAGTACAAGTTTATTTTTGATTTTTGCCACGCCCCCACCACCCCCGCAAATCGCAAAAACGATTTCGCAATTACTATAACTCGAAAAGTATTGAAGATATCTAAACGAAATTTTCACAGTATGTGCTTGATACCACTTAATGTATCTTGACCGACTTTGGTGCGGATCGGACTACTATATAGCCGACATATCATAAGAGTTTGAAAACGTGTGTTTGCCCTAAATAATTGTTGTATTTTAAGATTTTGCAATGAAACTCACACAGTACGTGTAGGGTAGTAATATACATATACTGACCGATTTTGGTTGAAATCGGATGACTATATCATATATTTTCTATATAATGAAAATTAAAAAATGTTCTAAATTTTTCTTTTCCTCTAACTTTTGTTTTTTAAGTACCAAACTTACAGAGTATGTGTTTGGGGGTAGTATTTATACACTGACCAACTTTGGTTCGGATCGGACAACTATATAACCGCCATATTGCCAAACATTAAAATAATGTTTTTTATACCCTCTGAGGGGTATATTGGGTTTGTCAGAAGAAGAAAAGTATGTAACAGGCAGAAGGAGGCGTGGCAGACCCTATAAAGTATATATATTCTTGATCAGCATCAACAGCCGAGTCGATAAAGCCATGTCCGTCTGTCCGTCTGTCTGTCTGTGCGTCTGTCCGTATGAACAAACAGATCTCAGAGATGGTAAGAGCTACAAGTTCAAACTTGGTCAGTATCGATCACATATTTAGTCAGTCAATACAAGTTTGTTTCCTTTTTTTGATGCCACGCCCCATTCGCCCACAATTAGCGAAAATCCAGACATACCTCGTAAAAAATACAGGTTTTTGGCGAATATCTCGGTAACTATAACACCTAGGGTCACCAATTTTGGCACGCCGGTTGCCATTTGTAATATAAAGACAATGCCATCAAAATTTTTTGGATGCCACGCCTCCTTCGCCCACAAAAAGCACAACTTCTTTGTAACTTTGCATGCCTGCGATTTACTTATTTCTTATCTTATAGTTTTGTAACTTAGAATATATCAGCAGACAAAGAATATCAAACGATTGTGAAATTTAATCAAAATCGGACTATAAATAAAAAAGTTTTTCCTACAACGAAAATCGATACTTTCAAGCAAGGCATAGCCACGTGCATTGCACTGAGCTGTGCACACAAGCAACGAAAACGAATAACGTGCGAGCGAGACAGACATACAAATATGTATGCATGTTAAGTTATTGGAACAGCAACTCCGATTTGAACTCATTTAATTGGAAAAGAAGCTCAGAGGGTATTACATGGTCGGCATGCCCGACTGACATTTTCTTTCTTGTTTTAATTATTTCTTCGTTTTTAAAGTTATTCCAATGAAACTCACACAGTACGTGTAAGATAACAATATACATGTAAGGTTGGATAATAGTTTATTCTTCAGGTCTAGATCTTCATTTTCCGACACAAACTTATCCAACTTCATGTTGTCTCAGCTTGTTAAAGTTATATTTGGTCCTTCGACGCTTTCAGCTTTTTTCACGTCATATCTTCCGATTCGCTTGACTTTTGTTACCTCATACTGGCCTAGATACTCGCTAGCCAGTTTTCGTCCGGCAACAAACTTGGATATAATGCTCAGAATTGAACGGTTGACGCGTTCAATTTGACCGTTACTTCTAGCCACTCCGGTTGTAGTCCACACGTAATCAATTTTATTCTCCTCGACAAACTCCTTGAACGCAGTCGAGGTAAAAGCCGAACCTCTATCGCTGACGATCGGTTTTGGAAATCCAAAGACATTCGACCAGTATTTCAGTTTCCTGATTACTTCTTCATGACCAGTGGATTTCGTGGAGAATAGCCTTACAAACTTACAGAAACCATCAACAGCTGCCAATATGTACTTATACTGCTTTGACGACGCCTCTAAGGGACCCATGTGATCGATGTGCACAGTATGCAGCGGCGTGTTACCTTTGTCAATATAGTATCCCTCCTGATTTCCGAGTTTCTGCCCATGAATTATGCATTTGACGCAATTTGCTACCAACTGTGAGATCTTGTTGTCAAGATGCGGGATCCAAAACTGCTGCAGTTAGTGTGTTTTGTCTTCATGACCGACAAATGACCAGCTTCGTGCGAATCTTGGATAATTTCTCGCTCCATTAGTTTTGGAACCACTAACAGTTCATTTCCCTCTACAACTTTAAACAACAGATCACCTATCATTTTGTAGTTTCGGTACTGACGTCCTTTAACGATTTCCTTCACAGCTTTTATATGCTCATCATCCTCCTGAGCTTGTTTGTCTCATCATACACGACTGAGGAAACTTGCTGAGAAAATCAACGTGTCTCATTTTTTTTCCAGCTCGGTGCTCTGCTTCGTATGAAAAATCCTTCATGTACAGTATCCATGGGCCAACTTCTCGGGGAAAATCTTGCTTGGAGATCTGTCACCAGCTTAAACCGCATTCCCAGCAAGTAATGACGATATTTTTTCATGGCCAAATACGCTGCTTTTACTTCCAAGTAGTACATGTGACGCTTGGACTCGGCTTCAGATGTTTCCCTGCTCCAATAACTGACGACATGCAACTTGCCCTCGAACAACTGCATCAACATGTCTCCGAACCCATCTTTCGACGCTTCAGTATGAAGTTCCGACGGCGCACCTCTCGCATAAGTTTGGAGTACTGGTTCAGCTGTCAACAGATCTTTAAGAGTTTGCAGCGCTTGCTGCTCTGTGGTCCTATGTTGAATATTGCGTCTTTCTTCAACAGATTTGTCAGCGGCCTTGCGATCACGGCATAGCCTGCAATAAACTTTCTAAAGAATCCGGTTAGACCAATAAAAGCTTGAATGCCCCTTATGTTTTTCGGCGTCCCAAAATGACTGACAGCTGAAGTTTTTTCCTTGCCTGGCCATACTTTACCGTTTTCAACTATATGGCCAAGGAAATCTATACGACGTTCTAGAAATCGGCACTTCTTCCATTTGATTTTGAGACCATACTCTGCTGCTATCTCTAACACGGCTTTCGTTTTTTGCATACATTGCTCTGCTGATGCGGCGTATATAACGATGTCATCCATGTATAATTGTAAAACATCAGCGTTGATAAGCTCCTGGAAGATATGATGGACAAATCTAATAAACGCAGCTGGTGAATTCTTGAAACCAACCGGAGCTCTATTGAACTCGAACAATCCTTCCTTCGTGACGAACGCTGTTAACGGCTTACTTTCTTCCTCGATCGGTATATGGAAAAAGCCTTTTTAAAAATCCATTATTGTGAACCACTTGGCAGCCTGCAACTTCTCGATGACTTCCTCCATCAACGGTACTGGATAACAGTCAGTCAAAACCATAAAGTTCAGTTTTTTATAGTCGACACAAATGCGCAGTGTGCCATCTTTTTATACCCTCTGAGGGGTATATTGGGTTTGTCAGAAGAAGAAAAGTATGTAACTGGCAGAAGGAGGCGTTTCCGATCCCATAAAGTATATATATTCTTGATCAGCATCAACAGCCGAGTCGATATAGCCATGTCCGTCTGTCCGTCTGTGCGTCTGTCCGTATGAACAAACAGATCTCAGAGATGGTAAGAGCTACAATATCCGTTTTAGTCAGTATCGACCACATATTTAGTCAGTCAATACAAGTTTGTTTCCTTTTTTCGAGGCCACGCCCCATTCGCCCACAATAAGCGAAAAGCCAGACATACCTCGTAAAAAATACATGTTTTTTGCGAATATCTCGGTAACTATAACACCTAGGGACACCAATGGCATGCAGGTTGCTAGGTGCAATATAAAGATAATGACATCAAAAAATTTTGGATGCCACGCCTCCTTCGCCCACAATTGCGTTGAAACTTCGAATACCTCTGGCTCACTTATTTCTTAACGTATAGTTTTGTAACTTAGGATATACTGGGAGACAAATAATATCAAACGATTGTGCAAATTGCATCAAAATCGGACCATAATTAAAAAAGGTTTGTCAAACAACCAAAATCGTTACTTTCAAGCAAGGCATAGCCACGTGCATTGCACTGTGCGAGCGAGATAGACATGCAAATATGTGTGCATGTTAAGTTCTTGCAGCAGCTACTCCAATTTGAACTCATCTAATTGGAAACGAAGCTCAGAGGGTATTACACGGTTGGCATGCCCGACTGACATTTTCTTTCTTGTTTTTTTTTTGACGACTACTACCCTGCTTGCTACGTTTGCCGTGGATGGACGCACGATGTTTTGCTTGATCCACTGTCCACTCGCTTCTTAACTGCATCTCCCTCTTCTGCTGATAAACGAGATGGTGAACGGCGAAACGGCTGTACAATTCCGTCAGGGACTACTTTCAACTGAATAGGACACTGTTTTACAACTTGGCGCGAAGTCTGATAGCTACTCTCAATCAAAATCTTCAAAAACAGGGTCCACCGCAACGTTGTAAACTGACGCCAACACACGCATGGGGTCATTCTCTTCATCGTCTCTGAAAAAAGAATATCCATTCCTGTCAACAACCATACGAAATTTTGATATGAAATTATTGCCCAATATGACATCTGAATCGACTTCTGCGCCAGGAACTAACAAAAACAGCTGATTGGTCTCTTCTCCGTCAACCACAACCTGCGCATTAAAGCCACCGACCGATTTTGTCAACTTGTTTCCCAATCTACGAAGCATTGTTACTTTTTTCTCGAATGTAGCACCCTTTATGCTTTTCGCGACATTGTCTTTCATGAGTGTAACATCGGCTCCCGAATCGACAAGGCACTGATTAACACACCGTTAATTTCAACTGTTTTTTCGCGACTTTTCTTTGAAACCACGCGAACTATTTGGGCTTTGTCCGAACAATTACGCGCCATATGGCCATCTTGGTTACACATAAAACATTTCTTACAGCTGTGCAGTCTTTGCGCTTATGCTCCAATGAGCCACAGTTAAAGCAATGCTCTTTTTTCCCGACCTCGACAACACATTTCGGCTTTGGTGATGCTCGACCAGATTTAAACGCTCGTAAATATCAAACTCAGCTTTTAGTTCTTTAAACGAATTGCAGCGGAACATAGCGTATTTCTATTCGTTCTTAATATCGAGACCATTTACAATGTACAATATTACCGCATTATCATCGTTATCACCCACAGCAGCTATTTTTTCATTTGTGCAACGATTCAGCAGAATTTTTCTTTCTTTCTTCTAATTTCTTCTGAATGTCCGCACTGTTAAAACAGCTGTCAAACTCATCAAGCAATACGAACTTAAGAGTTTCATAATAGCACACAATTTCGCCTTCTCGCTTGCACATATCTTTGTTTGTCTGTTAGCTCATACGCATCTGCATTTTTTTTTAAATATTTTGAACCACTTTTTTATAGGCATCGATTTGCCATCACACTCACTCACAATTTTCTCAAAATTGTTCTATTTCACAACTTTTCGCAACTTTACGAATAAACCAAAAACAGATCAACTTTTTCAGAATCCGGACTGTTCAACTTCTAAATTATAAAACCAACGACTTTACAACTGATATGGCATATAATTTTCAACTTAAAAATCCCGAATCTCGACTTACGACTTAAGACATGCATCTATCATTCTGCGTTTAAAACTTATCAATAAACCTCCTAGTTTCGATAATAAACTAGTAGGAACGGCTACAGTCGAGCGAGCCGACTGTAATATACTACAGCGTCTTCTAGAGCAAAATCAAGTACTCAGTGTGAGTCGTCTTATAAACTAATAAGCCAAACATAGTAATAACCTATTTATAAGAAAGGCGCACTATTCTCAACATTTAAAATTTTGTAAATACGATTGCTTATAATGTAGTTGATCAATTCCAACCAAAACAGCTCAGAATATTAAGTGTAAGTTTGGTTTGGATACCTCAACAGAAAAACAAGAAAGATAATGTTAGTCGGGCATGCCGACCGTGTAATACCCTCTGAGCTTCGATTCCAATTCTATGAGCTGTAATTTGGAGTAGCTGCTGCAAGAACTTAACATGCACACATATTTGTATGTTTATCTCGCTCGCACAGTGCGATGCACCTGGCTATGCTTTGCTTGAAAGTAACGATTTTGGTTGTATGACAAACTTTTTTAATTACAGTCCGATTTTGATAAAATTTTCACAATCGTTTGATATTATTTGTCTCCAAGTATATTGGGTTTGTTAAAAGTATTTAACAGGCAGAAGGTGGCGTGGCAGACCTCATAACGTATATGTACATTCTTGATCACCATCACAAGCATGTGTGTGAGCAATACAAACACGTGTGCAATACTCTGTACATGTCAATTCAATTCACTTGATCGGGAACGACAGTCAGTAGACATTGCCCGGTCCGGCGGGCTCGACTGAACTTTTTATTCTTGTTTATTCATATATCAAATAAAACTACAAAGTCTTTAAATTCGAAAAGATATTTTGAATTCAAAGAGATCTCTTGTACATACGAATGTTTTTTGGTTCTGATCGCCAAGAGCATTTGAGACTAGAGAAAAAAGACTTTAAAGTGTGGGCTGCTTAATTAAGCTCTCAACGCTACGCAGATACTACTGCAACAACAGATAAAACTGTATTGGACTTTTTGTATTGGAATAAGTATATTTCAACTGTTTTTGCTTTGTTCTTTGTCCAATTTCAGCCTGCGATTGCCATCCGGTTGGCTCATCTGGCAAAATCTGCAACAACACGAGCGGTCAATGTACCTGCAAGGACGGCGTCACCGGACTGACCTGCAATCAATGTGCCAATGGTTACCAGCAAAGTCACTCACACATTGCGCCATGTATCAGTAAGTAAAACATTGATTCTACTTCTACTACTAGTACACAGAGTAAATGTAAGGTATAGACTAGCTAAGACTCTATCTCTTGATTGTTATTAAAGTATTTTATTATTATTATTTTGAATAGAGTTTGAACATGAGAGAATAGTTGGAATAGATGGTCTGCGTTCTACTTTCTGCTGTGTCCTTCTACGTGTTCGGCTTTTTCGTTACTGTTACTGCTTGTCTGCTAATGCTTCTTCTACTGTCACTTCTCTGTAGTATAAACGGCGCGGCGTTGTCACTACGTCGCTTTACAACTCATTCTTACACTCCGTGATCCTGCTCATTCATCGGTCTCCGATGCTCCAGCATCTACATCGTTAGGTGTATCAATCCATAATGTCATGTTGTCGTTGCTAGTCGTTGAATAGTTCGGTTCCATGTGCTCTACCGCTTTCCCAATGTCATGCCCAAGACGCCTGACCCTGGGAACCTCGTCAGGACCTCGAAATTCTATCACCAACATTCTTCCAGCTTCAAAGTGCGCTTTGGTTATGTGTCCTAGCTTACACTTTAAATTCTCCTGGAACTTGAAGTTCCTCAGTGTATCCGTGACGCTTCGGGAACCATCTGCTTCCTTCTTGACTGCTATTTTCTGTTTGCCACTGCCCCTGATGTTGATGCTTTTACTCTTAAGCTACTCCTCTTTAACAGGATCAACACGCAGCTTCTTCTATGTCTTGACAACTTTGGTCACCTTCGGAGTGTCAATCACATTCGAGCTTTTGTCGAATTTCTCGTTAACTATAACAGCTAGGGATACCAATTTTGGCATGCAAGTTGCTAATGCAATGTAAAGAAAATGCCATCAAAATTTTTTAGATGCCACGCCTCCTTCGCCCACAAAAAGCACAATTTCGTTGTAACTTTGCATGCCGCTGGGTCACTAATTTCTTCACGTATAGTTTTGCAACTTAGAATATACTTGGAGACAAATAATATCAAACGATTCTGAAAATTTCATCAAAATCGCACTATAGTTTAAAAAGTTTGTCATACAAACAAAATCGTTACTTTCAAGAAAGACATAACTACGTGCATTGCACTGAGCTCTGCACACAAGCAACGAAAACGAAAAACGTGCGAGCGAGACAGACATACAAATATGTGTGCATGTTAAGTTCTTGCAGCAGCTACTCCAATTTGAACTTATCTAATTGGAAACGAAGCTCAGAGGGTATTACACGGTCGGCATGCCCGACTGACATTTTCTTTCTTGTTTTAATTGATCTTTTGGTGAGAACAAAAATAGATATTGATATCATTATATAATTGTTTACAGTAATTGAAAGTATACCTTTGTGTTTTACTAAAAAAAAATGTTTTGTGTCCTGTGCATATGTGTTGTTGTATTTATATATTGTAGAAATTAACAATCGTAGTAAGGGTTTTTGTGTTTAATCTATGTAAACTTCTCTAGACAAAAACTAAGCGAAGGCCGCATTGGTTTCGATAAAAATTTTACTCCTGTGTTAATATGTTTCGTCCTCGATATGAATTGAGCAGCATTTGCTGCTCCAAAGCGCTCCCGCTCATAATATTTGACTTTTTAGGCACCATGTCGGTACGCAAATGTACTCTGTTTAATGTATGGCACAAGGAAAGCAAACTTTCACAGAAGGTTACCGCAGTCAACAACTTTGTTTTTTCCAAATATATTAGATAGGTTCAAAATGTCATAAGACCAGTACAACGCTATAATATACATATATGTTGGAAATTTTTTTGCAAAAAATTGTGCAAAAAATGGCGAGATTGTTATAGAGGTTATGAACGATTTCAGCAGAAGAACAAAGGATGGTTGGACGAAGACATAGTGCTTCCACAAGAATGCACTGGTAAAAGGTCTGGATGGACATTTTAAGCCATTTGTATTATGCCTTTACAAATACAATACGAGAGCAGGATATTGTGGAAAAATCCACGGCCATCATCAACTCGATATTGCAGACCCCTCAAAATATCTTTGCAAAAGAATCAGTAAAACTAATTTGAGATGAGATCGAAAATATTAAATAACAAATTTCAAACATTAAGCCCACTAGTTTTTGCATGCTTAGAACTCAACACAAATTGCAATTGACTATGATTGATGGCAAAGTTTTCATCGTGATTGCAGACACATCAACCCAAATATGCGGGACTTATAAAGTTTCACCTAAAAATATGAACAATTTGAGTCTTATTTTGGAATTGTCAATAAATGAAAACTTTCTTGACTATGGACTATCAACATTACATGCTTGGAATCGCTGTTTTGAATGCAGACTGCACATAGAATATCGACTACCTCTACTGGAGTTAATGGAATACTTATAAACAATCTTGGAATCATTTTACGTTCTATGGCATCAGGATATGCCATAAACGTCAACCGATTCCGTAAGTTTGCCTTGGAAACAGCAAAGATTTATATTAAAGAATATTCCTGGTTTTATATGCCTAGCACGGTTCATAAAATTTGTATTCATAGAGCCGACATTATAAATGCTGTTCCTCTTCCAATTGGTATGATGTCAGAAGAAGCCTCGGAAGCAAGAAATAAGTATTTTAGACGACTAAAGCATACACGCAAAAGCTCAAGGACAAATATAATGCAGAACCTAATGAACACGTTTTTGATATCTTCAGATCATTTAAAAAGTAGTTTACTTAAACGTTCAAAACAACTTATAAAAAACAAGAAAGAATATGTCAGTCGGGCATGCCGACCGTGTAATACCCTCTGAGCTTCGTTTTCATTTATATGAGTTCAAATTGAAGTAGCTGCTGCAAGAACTTAACATGTACACATTTTGTATTTCTATCTCGCTCACACGTTTTTCGTTTTCGTTGCTTGTGTGCACAGCTCAGTGCAATGCACGTGGCTATGCGTTGCTTGAAAGGAACGATTTGCGTTGTATGAAAAACTTTTTAAATTATGGTCTGATTTTGATGAAATTTTCACAATCGTTTGATATTATTTGTCTGCAGATATATACTAAGTTACAACACTATACGTTAAGAAATAAGTAAGCCCGCCGCTTGCAAAGTTACAAGGAAGTTGTGCATTTTGTGTGCGAAGGAGGCGTGGCATCCAAAAATTTTTGACGGCATTATCTTTATATTGCATCTAGTAACCTGCAAAATTGGAGTCCCTAGGTGTTATATTAACTGAGATATTTGCCAAAAACATGTATTTTTCCCGAGGTATGTCTGGTTTTTCGCTTATTGTGGGCGAATGGGGCGTGGCATCAAAAAAAGGAAACAAACTTGTATTGACTGACTAAATATGTGGTCGATACTGACTAAAACGGATATTGTAGCTCTTACCATCTCTGAGATCTGTTTGTTCATACGGACAGACGAACATGGCTATATCGACTCGGCTGTTGATGCTGATCAAGAATACTTTATGGGGTCGGAAACGCCTCCTTCTGCCTGTTCAATACTTCTGACAAACCCAATATACCCCTCAGAGGGTATAAAAAACCATAATGGATATGGATGTGAAAGGTATTCTTTTAGAAAAAATTGAAGAAACAGACTCCAGCTGAGAGATTAATTAATTAAATACTAGTTGTATGTAAAAATACATGAAATTTGTTAGTTTAATATTAAATGTTTATAATTTAAATAATTCTTTAAAAAAAAAAAACTTTTATTCTAACACATATCAATTAAGTTACGCTAGATCAGCCAAATCGCCCACTGTGCTATGCCATGCTTTTGGTGGACGAAGGAGGCGTGACACCAACAAAATTTTGATGACATTATCTTTATATTGCATCTGGTAAATGGGGCGTGGCATCAAAAAAAGGAAACAAACTTGTATTGACTGACTTATTATGTGGTCGATACTGACCAACTTGTAGCTCTTACCATCTCTGAGATCTGTTTGTTCATACGGACAGACGCACAGACAGACAGACGGACATGGCTATATCGACTCGGCTGTTGATGCTGATCAAGAATATATATACTTTATGGGGTCTGCCAAGCCTCCTTCTGCCTGTTACATACTTCTGACAAATCCAATATACCCCTCAGAGGGTATAAAAAACTGTCATATATATTCGAAATATTTTGATAACACATATTGCTTCTTCAACAAAAAGTACCAATTATCGTTACATCGACTTATCTACTTCCTATTCCCATCCTAACTCTTGTATAAGATATCGTTACTAAATTTTTGTATATTATGAATTTATATTATGTTCAATGTGATATAAAAATAATACATCGATATTTGTCCGATATAAATGTGATACATAAATAGATATTGTACAAAATATATTAAGTATGACTTTAAAAATAAACTAAAGAATGTATTAATTTCTATTAATCTCTTAATTTGTTTAAGAGAATGCTTTAATTCAGCAGCATGTTGAGCTTTTAGTGCAGTCTAAGTATAGTGAACTATTTTTTTGCACGGGCTGTTTTCTGTATCGAGGTTGTGTACTATGTATATCAAAACTCAAATTTGTTGCTCAAATTGTTAATTGCCAACTAAGATAAATTTGATTGTTCAATCCCATTGCAGAACTACCACCACGTGTGATCAATATGCTGGGTACCCAGAATACGGCTTCAGAGCCAAATGAGCCCACTGGAGTTGCTGGTGTATATAGAGGTGCTTCCCCGGCGGCCGCCCATTCGCAATATTATCACACCGAGGGCGGCAGAGGTAAGTAAGTGCTCTCTTTCATTTATACTTATTCCACTCATGTACAAGACAATGTGCGAAAAAAATTTTAAATAAAATAAATGAACAATAATTTTCAGTCAGAGATAGCTTATCAAAAATATATTCACTGTGGGGTTAAGCCAAATGCCATTTACTTAATAAAGTAAAGAATTAAATGCACATATGTATCAAATAAAACATCCCTTAACGGGGTATTAATTTAAGGACATGCGAAAATTTAATTCCTCTAAAATGTAATTTTTACATCATGTTATGATCTTGTAATACCATGCTGAATCTTGTTGGAAAAGTATATATTATCTACCGTATGACATATACTCTGTAAAACTAATTTATTTTCACAGCAAAAATTTTCAACTTTACTACTAATTTTGGTATCTAACTTATGTGATTATTACAAATCTAACAAGAAAGAAAATGTCAGTCGGGCATGCCGACCGTGTAATACCCTCTGAGCTTCGTTTATAATTTTGTGAGTTCAAATTGAAGTAGCTGCTGCAAGAAATTAACATACACACATATGTGAATGTCTATCTAGCTTACACAATGTTTTTGGTGGTCGTTGCATGTGTTCACAGCTCAGTGCAATGCACGTAGCTATGCCCTGCTTGAAAGTAACGACTTTCGTTGTATGACCAACATTTTTAACTATAGTCCGATTTTGATGAAAGTTTCAGCATCGTTTGATGTTATTTGTCTCCATTAAGAAATAAGTGAGCCAGTGGCGTGCAAAGTTTCAACGCAACTGTGCTTTAATTGGGCGAAGGGGGCGTGGCATCCAAAAAGTTTTGATGGTTTTGTATTTATATTGCATCTAGCATGCCAAAATTGGTGTCCCTAGGTGTTATAGTTACCGAGATATTCGCAAAAGACCTGTATTTTTTCCGAGGTATGTTTTGACTTTAGCTTATTGTAGGCAAATAGGGCGTGGCATCGAAAAAAAAAAAGATTCTTGTATTGCCTGACTGAATATGTCTTACAGTCTCTGAGTTCTGTTTCTTCATACGGACAGCCAGACAGACGGACATGGCTATATTGACTCGGCAGTTGATGCTGATCAGGAATATATATACTTTTTGGGGCAGACCCCAATATACCCCTTAGAGGGTATAAAAATATAAGTGGCAACAAGCTGCAAGCCGTTAACATCGGAGGGTCACAGGCGCGGCACACAGTGGATGCATGAATGTGTAGCTATGTGTGGTGGTCGGCAGGCACCACTTAACACATACATAGCACAAATGTTTGCACGCAACTTATAGCTACTGTTGCCGCCGCCGCTACTGAAGCTTACGCAACCAAATGAGACTAGAAGGTTGCAAGGGGCGAAAGAGCGTAAGATGCCGGACGGATAGAGTCTGTAGAAGAAGCAAACTGAATGTGTCATTACAGTATAAATCATGCTAAGGTCGTATGCCTAAGCAACAAGGCAGTCAACATCAGCTCCTACCACAAACAATCGTACTTAAGTAAAAAGGAAAGTAAACATTGCACAAAGTGCAAAGCGAATGGCTAGCTGCAAATAGAACAAAAAAGAAAATTACAGTCGAGTATCCCGACCGTGTAATACCCTCAGAGTTTTATTTCCAATTATATGAGTACAAGTTGGAGTAGCTGCTGGAAGAACTTAACATGCACACATATTTGTGTGTCTGTCTCGCTAGCATAACGTTTTCGTTTTAGCTGCTTGTGTGCTGTCAGCGTTGTAGCAGTGCTCAGTGCACACACCTGACTATTCCTCGCCTGAAAGTAACAATTTTCGTTGTATGACTAACTTTTCTAATTATAGTCCAATTTTAATGCAATTTTCAGGATTGTTTGATATTGTATGTCTATCCGAAGTTACAAAACTATTCGGTGAGGATCTGCATGCATGCAAAGTTTCCATTTTTTTTGGGCCAAGAGGGTGTGACATCCAAAAAATTTTGATGGCTTTGTCTTTATGTTGCTTTATCTTTAGGATGCACGTGGCTGTCTCGCTTGAAAGTAACGATTTTCATTGTATGACTAAATTTTTTAAATATAGTCCGATTTTCATGCAATTTTCAGAATCGGTTGATATTATTTGTCTTCAAGTGTACGCTAAATCCCACAACTATACATTAAGAAATACGAGATCGGGAAGCATGTAAACTTTCAATGCAGTTGTACTTTTTTTGGGCGAAGAGGGCGTGTCATCCAAAAAACATTGATCGCATTGTCTTTATATTGCAAATAGCAACCTGCATGCCAAAATTTGTATTCGACAAAAACATGTATTATTTCCGAGGTATGTCTGGTTTTTCGCTTATTATGGGCCAATGGGGCGTGGCATCAACAAACATGCAAAAAAAAGTGCACGACGCATGCATGCAGTCAGACTGTCTCAAAGACTGAGAGTTCTTTGAATCGTTGAGAAAAACAACTGCGATCACTTTTAACCAATTTTTTTCTTCTTTCTCTTCCCTCTAACTATGCAATAGAATGCGAAAAATGCAAAGTAATCACCAAAAGGCTAAACCTCAACAAATTCTGCAAAAAAGACTACGGTTAGTTGAAATATAATTTTATCAATTGGCAATTTTTTCAATTTATGTTTTGATATTTTGTTTTAGCAATAATGGCCAAAGTAATTGGTCGAGATACGAGCAGAGAAGTGGCCGCCAGAGAGCGACAACACACACTGGATCCGGACGTGGACTGCGAAATGGATCAGCAATCGATGGAGCTAGAGAACGGGTTTCAGGCAGTGGGTGGGAGCAACAGCCGCAGAGTTCCAAATTATACAAAAAGCTGCGTAACGGCTCGTTACGATCTTCAAATACAAGCGGTATTCAAGCGAGGCAAAGCAAGCGCCCATGGAATGTCGAATACAATAGTAAAACGGGGTCCTATGATCTGGATCATACCATTTAAGAACTTAGAGTGTCGTTGCCCGAAAATCAAAGTGAACAGGTAACACTGCTCTGAACTAAAATTAATTAAGCCCTAATGTAATTATAACTATCTCATGTAGATCCTATTTGATTATGGGTCAATACCGGGAAGCACCGTCTGGCTTTTTAGGCGTAGGTCCTCGTTCGATAGTTATCGAGTGGAAGGACGAGTGGTATCGACGCATGAAACGCATTCAACGCCGAGCAAGTACCTGTGTATAAATGTGCCGCTTCCATGCACACACAGTGGCCAGCACTATTGTCTCACTGAATTAATTAATTTTTGTAGATCTTAAGCTGTGAATCAAAATCACATTTTCCATGATTTTTAACACACAAATTTGTATAGTTTAATCATGTAAGCCCACATTTTTTCTTTCCCACACAACAAACAATCCACCCCCCCTCCAATAAAAAAAAAACACACACACCTTTTCCCTATCCAAACTAAATCCAAAAACTTGTGTACTGCTTATATTAATATTTGAGATTTTTAATTTGCACATGTTTATCTAGGTAATATAATTATTTAACAGCTGCATTTCATTTGATTTATGTATTTAGTATTTTAAGTCCAACATAGCGGTATTTTATTTATTTACTTAATTCTTCTTTGACTATCAATAATCAAGTGTTTACATTTTCTTATGTAATCCATATTACTTTAATTATTTGTCTTAGTAATATCCTTTAAATTCGTATTATCAGCCGACCCTCTCCTGTTACTTGTATATCTTTTTTCAATTAACTACCGTAAATAACAAATATAACAGTTTGAGCAGGCTTTAACACAGTAGCATATAAATCCATGATAATTAATACATATATAATACAATCAAACTGAATCCAAACTAATCCTTACTTTTAAAAACGAAGCGCAATGCTTGAACGAAAATCAAATCTTAACTTATGTTTAAAAGGTTTCTTACGAAACTTAAATAAATATTTGTATTTATATTGTGCAGTGAACAAAAGTGGTCGTTTAAATTACAGTGGGACATTCAAATTGGGTTTATGTGTTACAACAAAATTAGAACTAAATATCAGATGAAGGAAAATTATAATATACTCCGAGATTTAAATTGTTGTTCGTGATGTCAGCCGTTTTCTCTAATGGTTAAACAAATAAAGTATTTTTAAGATAACTTTACCAAATAACTAGTAGGAACGGCAACAGTCGAGCGAGCCGAATGTGACATACTACAAAGTATTCTAGAAAAAAATCAAGTACTCAATGTGAGATGTCTTATAAACTAATAAGCTTAACATATTAATCATCTATTTGTGAGAAACTGTACGGTATTCCCAACACTTAAAATTTTTATACCCTCTGAGGGGTATATTGGGTTTGTGAAAAGTATGTAACAGGCAGGGATTCCAATTTTAGCATGCAGGTTGCTAGATGCAATATAAACATAATGCCATAAACATTTTTTTGAATGCCACGCCCCCTTCGCCCACCAAAAGCACAGTATAGTTTTGTAACTTGGCGTATGCGTGGAGACAAATAATATCAAACGATTGTGAAAATTGCATTAAAATCGGACTATAATTAAAAAAGTTGGTCATACAACGAAAATCATTAGTTACAAGCAAGGCATAGCCTCGTGCATTGCACTGTGCGAGCGAGATAGACATACTATTATGTTTGCATGTTAAGTTCTTGCAGCAGCTACTCCAATTTGAGTTCATATAATTGGAAACGAAGCTCAGAGGGTATTACACGGCATGCCCGACTGACATTTTCTTTCTTGTTTATACTACAGCGTACGGAGTACGAAGTACTTATTATTATGGGTTTGTCAGAAAAATTTTGTGTGTAACAGGCAGAAGGAAGTCTGGCAGACCCTACAAAGTGTATATGTTCTTGATCAGCATCAACAGCCGAGTCGATATAGCCATGTCCGTCTGTCCGTCCGTCTGTATGAAAACCTAGATCTCGGAGACTATAAGAGCTTCAGCCACCAAACTTGGTAAGTATATCCGTCTATGCTGCAAGCAGTACAAGTTTATTTTGGATTTTTGCCACGCCCGCCTACGGATGATTGAAAAATGTACTAAATTTTTATTTTTCTCTAACTTTTTCGTTTTTTTTTTTAAAGATAACTGAATTAACCTTACAGAGTCTGTGCATGGGGGTAGTATTTATACACTGGCCAACTTTGGTTCGGATTGGACAACTATATAGCCGCCATGTAACGAAACATTAAAAATGTTTTTTTAAATTATTTCTTCAGTTTTAAAGATATTCTAATAAAACTCACACAGTACGTGTAAGATAGTAATATACATATACTGACCGATCGGATAACTATATCCCGTATCTCCATACCATATAAGTAATCTGACAAACATCAGAGCCAAGATATATCTTAAGTATGAGAAACTTTTTTGTCTGTTGGGGTATCCAAACCAAACTTACACGATAGGTACATAATATTTTTTTTAAATTTCTGGGCAACTTTGGTTCGGATCGGACTACTATATAACACACCTCCCATATAAGTAATCTGACAAACATCGGAGCCAAGAAAAGTCTTTACTATGAGAAACTTTTTTGTTTGTTGAGTTATCAAACCAAACGTACACAACGCTACCAGCTCGGCCACCGCCAAGTTTGCGAGCCCGCCGTCTAATTAGGAACACATACACTCATCAGTTGATTTGCTAAAAACTGAAAAATTGAATTGAGTTAGCAGCGACATGTGGCCAGTTTTTCAATTCTCAACACAAACACTATGATTAGCACGCATACATGTAAACAAAACAAGAGCACAAGCGAAATAGGCCATGCTCATCGTTTGACTGTTTGTAACAGACTAACGCTTGCTCCGAATTGCGTTCGATAACGCTGTGGGTTCCATGCAGTGTTGCCATTTTAGCAATTTTATTGCTAGATCTAGCAATCTTTGAAGTGTCTAGCAAGTTTTATTTCTAAAATGCTATAAGTAGTAATCTAGCAATTTTTAATTTATTTTTTTTAGCAATTTTTAACAATTTTTTTATATTGACAAATTTATCATAATCAAATAAATACCATCGATTGTAGCTTATATAATCGATTTAAAAAAACACTTGGCTTGGAAAGTTTGTAAAATTTGTGGACATGCTAAAAATATATGAGCATCAATATCGTGACGTGTGGCTAAAGGGTGAATTTAAGGAATGGATTCGAAAGGCCTAACAGACCCGCAGAAATTTATGTGGTCAAAGACTTTGAATATTTTGATTGCCAGAATATTGACGATTTAAATATCTAAATTAATAAACTAACATTTATTAATTGGGTGTATATTAACGGCACCACAAACTTTAAAATAAGTTTTTAGTTTTAGCAATTTTTCTAGAAATTTTTTATTTATTTTTTTTTTTAGCAATTTTAGCAACTTTTTTAAAGAAATCTAGCAACTTTTCCCAAAGAAATTCTCGCAACACTGGTTCCATGAGTGCTGTTGCAAATGCGTGCAAATCTTAGTTCAGGATGACATATTTATGTATTGTATGGTTAGTGGTGTAAATTTCGTTCGGATATCTTCAATACTTTTCGAGTTATATGAATTGCGCCATCGTTTATCACTATTTGCGGGGGCAGTGGGGGGGTTGCAAAAATCCAAAATAAACTTGTACTGCTTTCATCATAAACGAATATACATACCAAGTTTGGTGGCTGTAGCTTTTATAGTCTCCGAGATCTAGATTTTCATACAGACGGACGGACTGACGGACATTGCTACATCAACTCGGCTGTTGATGCTAATCAATAGTATAATAGTAGTATAAATAGTTTATTGGGTCTGTGACGCCTCCCTCTGCCTGTTACACACAACCTTCTCTGAAAAACCCATTGCACTACTTCGTACTACGTACGCTGTAGTATAACTAGTAGGAATGGTTACATTCGATCCAGCCGACTGTAAGATACTGCACTGTATTCTAGAGCACAATAAAGTACATAATGTTGAATTTCTTTTAAACTAATAAGCTTAACATATTAATCACCCATTTAAGAGAAAAGACGTGGTAATCCCAACATTGTTATTACGATTGCTTATGATGTAGATGTCCGAACCAACCCAAAGTTGGTCAATGTTAAGATAATACTACAATACACATACTCTGTGAAATAGGTTTAGTTATCTTAAAAAACAAAAAAGTTAGATTGAAAGACAAATTTTGTACATTTTTCAATTTTTAACATATAGAAAATATATGATATATTCAACCGATTCAGTGTATGTATATTACTACTTACCTTACACAAACTGTGTGAGTTTCATTGCAATATCTTTAAAAACTACAATGCATTAATGCAAAAACACGTTTTTAAACTTTTATTATATGGCGGCTATAACGTTGTCCGATCCGAACCAAAGTCAGTGAGGACACATTAAGTGGTACCATACACGTACTGATAGTTCAGATATCTTCAATACTTGTCGTGTTATAGGAATTGCGAAATTGTTTTTCGCGATTTGCGTGGGCGCTGGGGACGTGGCAAAAATCCGAAATAATCTTGTACTGAGACGTGGCAGACCTCATAAAGTATATATAGTCTTGATCAGCATCAGCAGCCGAGTCGATATAGCCATGTTCGTATGAACAAAAGGATCTCAGAGATGGTAAGAGCTACAAGTTCAAAGTTGGTCAGTATCGACGACATTTTTAGTCCGTCAATACAAGTTTGCTTCCATTTTTTGATGCCACGCCCAGTTCAAAATATGCGAAATACCAGACATATGTACTTCGGAAAAAATACATGTTTTTGGCGTATATCTCAGGAGCTATAACACGTTAGGCATGCCCGACTGAAATTTTCTTTTTAACAAAAACACTTTCATACAAATGCAACGTGTAATACCCTCTGAGCTTCGTTTCCTATTATATGACCTCAAATTGGAGTAGGTGCTGCAAGAACTTAACATGTACACATATTTGTGTGTCTGTCTCGCTCGCACAATGCTTTTCGTTTTCGTTGCTTGTGTGCAGAGCAGAGAACTGCAACGGGTATACTCGAGTATGATTGTTCACTTCTACAAAAAATCAAATCAATTCGAGTGTACTAGCTTTACATTTTCCATCGAGTATCGTTCAAGTAACAAGTGAGCGTCATAGTATGATTTGAATGTGAGCGTAAATTTTGCTCACAAAAAATCGAGTAGCACAGAAATCACAGACACTCGAGCGGAGTGTGAGCGAAAATTTTGTTCACAAAAAATCGAGTAGCACAAAAATCACAGACACGTGATTTTTTGTTCACCAAAAACTCGAGTAGCATAAAAATCTGTAAGGGATGAATGAAAACTGAGCGTTGGTTTTCAACGCTCACGAGCGAGTATCACAGAAATCAGTGAGGAATGAATGAAAGCTGAGCGTTGATTTTCAACGCTCACAGAGCGAGTATCACAAAAATTCACCAAAACCTTTTTGGTTTGTGTGCACTCTTCTTGTAATGTGCGAGAGCGAGAGTGCCGTATTTACCGTTTTCCTTAATTGGTTGGTAGAAATATACATACATACATATGTGCATACGACTTACGTGGATGCGCAAAAGTATATGTATGTATGTATGTATGGATACACATATGTGGCAGGCAAACGTTTAACTCACAATAATCTTACGCTCACAGACTATGTAGCGAGACGCTCACAGAGCTCAAATTTCATTCACAGAGCGAGTATCGCGGGGTCAATGTACGGTCACGTACGAGTAGCACAGGCTTTGTGTGAACGCTCACGCACCGAGTAGCACACGCATTTTGAACGCTCACTCATCGAGTAGCACCCGCTATTATGACGCTCACTCATCGAGTAGCACCCGCTTTTTAACGCTCACTCATCGAGTAGCAACCGTTCTGTGAGCTTGTCGTACGCTTAGCTCACAGAAAAATCAAATCACAATCGAATGTTTGCAAATTACGCTCAGAGTAAGGTGCGAGTGCTGCCTTTTTTTAATCACGAGTAGTGAGTGAAGCACAAACTTTCAGAGCGAGTATAAATCATGAATAATCAGTTGAATGAGATATGATTTTTTTTCGCTCAGGAAATGTGAATAAATCACAACGGGTATACATCAATATTTGGATCAGATTGAAAATTCATTACTCGTTGCAGTTCTCTGGTGCAGAGCTTAGTGCAAAGCACGTGGCTATGCCTCGCTGGAAAGTAACGATTTTCGTTGCATGTCCAACTTTTTTTTATTATTGTCGGATTTTTATGAAATATACAACGCAATTGTGATTTTCTAGGCGAAGGGGGCGTGGCATCCAGAAAATTTTTTTGGCATTATCTTTATATTGCATCTAGCAACCTGCATGCCAAAAATGGTGTTATATTAACTGAGATATTCGCAAAAAACACATATTTTTTTTGTGGTATGTCTGGTTTTTCGCTAATTGTGGGTGAATGGGGCTTGGCATCAACAAAAAAAACAAGAAAGAAACTGTCAGTCGGGCATGCCGACCGTGTAATACCCTCTGAGCTTCGTTTCCAATTATATGAGTTCAAATTGGAGTAGCTGCTGCAAGAACTAAACATGCACACATATTTGTTTGTAACGATTTTCGTTCTTTGAGAAACTTTTTTAATTATAGTCCGATTTTAATGAATGAGTTTTCACAATCGTTTTATATTATTTGTCTGCAGGTATATACTAAGTTACAACACTATACGTTAAGAAATAAGTGAGCCAGCGGCATGCAAAGTTACGACGCAATTATGGGCGAAGGGGGCGTGGCATCCAATAAACTTTGATGGCATTATATTTATATTGCAAACAGCAACCTGCATGCCAAAATTGGTGTCCCTAGGTATTATAGTTGTATTGACTAACTAAATACGTAGTCGTTACTGACCAACTTTGAACTTGTAACTTGTACCACCTCTGAGATCTGGCTATATCGACTCGGTTGTTGATGCTGATCTAGAATATATATACTTTATGGGGTCTGCCATACAAAGTTTAGCAAGCTGCTGTTTCTACAACACAAACTTCTCCAAGTTGGCTTCGCGTCCATATATTAGATAGCTGTAGATTCACATTTGGAACATAACCTGGACTCCAAGTTCTTGCAGATAAGCCAGGTATGCTGCTGCCAGAGGCGCCTTCTTTATGTCCATGAAACAATGGGTAGCTCTGGCAGCAACCGAATCTGAGGAGAATGGAGTTTGTGGCTCTAAAATGCGAGCACCGAGATATGTGCAGGCAGGATCATAGTTAACCAGATTCTGGCATATTTGCCACCCAATTCCTTGACGCGTTCCAAATTAAATTACTCCAATTTGAGCTCATATAATAGGAAACGAAGCTCAAAGGGATATAACACGGTCGGCATGTCCGACTGACATTTTCTTTCTTGTTTTAAATTATTCCATTTAAAATTTTTGTGCCAGTTTTTGGTTTACACAACAATATTTTTTCCATTAGTTTTGACTTGAATAATGTAAGTATTATATTTATATACAGTGCCCGGCATAAGTATTTTGACAACACCTAGAGTTAAATCTACTTAAAATTTCAATTTTAAAAGATGTTTGGTATCAATGGATAGATAACTATAGTTTCGTTTTAATAATACAAAATTTTTCTTAGCCCATTAAGTACTTGTGAAAAGCTTCTCAACAAATGTTTCGTGAAATACAAATGCGTAAAAAAAATTACACCTCCTTCAATAAATTTTTTTAAATATTAAATTGTATACAAAGTATTCTTGCTAGAGATTATTAAATTACTATGTTTCATGCAATCTATTTTTTTAGTGATTATTAAATTAATGTTCGTGTTTCAAATATATTATAGAAGACTACCCGTTAAATGACAAGAAAGAAATGTTATCTTTGGCACGCCAAAGATTGGATGCCCTTGCAGAAGCATGTATGAATTTACAATACACAGTGACTTACTTTCATCTTCAAAATGATGACTTACAAATTACAGCACCTATGTATATATGACAAAGTTGTCGGATCTGAATGAAATTTGGTTTTCTCATAATAGTAGGTACTTCATGCTTATTGCGTTAATTTTGAACACAAAACATTTTCCTACTAAGCATTTTCAGCCGATTGTTCCTATGGCAGCCATATGACATAGTAGTCCGATCGGGATGACATTTGGTTTGTACATGGGATTTTGCAATAAAAGCGTATTAAGTGAATTTGGTTCGGATTGTTAAACAAATTTTTTTCAACCGATTGTTTATATGGCAGCTATGTGATATAGTGCTCCGATCTGGCCGATTTTAAATTATGAACTGCCTGCTGAGGAAATACGCATATGTACCAAATTTTATCAAGATAGCTTTAAAACTGAGAGACTAGTTCGCATAGAAACAGACGGACAGACGGGCATGGCTATATCGACTCGGCTGTTGATGCTGATCAAGAATATATATACTTTGTGGGGTCTGCCACGCCTCCTTCAATGCGTTACAAACATCGTGACAAAAACAATATACCCTCTGCAAGGGTATAAAAAAGCATACAAATCCTGAGACAGTGTTGAAATTGATCCGTCAACCCCAGTTCATCGTCGTGCCCAGGAACTTTATCTGTCTTTCGCTCTATATAAGTAAAATATCAAATTACCACAAGAACTAAAGCCAGCAGACCATCAGCCGCACCATGCGTTTTCAGATAAAAAAAAAATGCATTCTGAAGTCCTTATTTGAAAATAAGTCTTATTTCAATTTGCAAGAAATTGTATTCCATGAATAACCGCCATATATAAAAGAGACTTCGACAAAGAGTTGAGATAATTGCTTAGCTGTCATTAACATTTGGTTTTTTTTTTAGATTTGTATATTTATAACAATTTGATACACCTGTTTATGTCGTACATAATACAGACATATAATAAATATGTATTTATATATACACTGTTTTTTTTACACGGCTTCTTCTGGAGCCAATCTACCGTGTAAAAACAGACATAGGTGTATACATATATTTATATAAAGTTATTCTTACAAGTAAAGATAGAAATGTGAAAGGTGCCACAGTATCAACTGCAAAGCAAAACAAATAATTCAAAATCAAGTTATTAACGCAGCACTTAGCAGCATTAGTCCAGGTAATCCATAGTCTTGATGAACTTGACAACCGAGCCGAACAGCGTCCAATAAAACTCATCCTCACCGTTTAGTTTTCTGCTTAAGAAGCAGCTGATGTACTCCACCGTAGAAAGCAGATAAGGTGGATTTGCCTGTTTAAAAAAAAAAAATAAATAAATTTATTGGTTAAAATTCACAGCTAAATAATTTTAAGGGACAGTAATAATTATAAGTTCAATTAAAAAAATTTCGTAATAATGATTATTTTTATTATATATATTGATTATCTGACAACATAATGATTTGATTTGCGCCACACAATAATATTGCAACCATTAATAGTCAGCTACTAAAATAGTGAGTTTAGATTTAATTTCTGCTTGTATTTCAAATAACTCTAAAACAGATTACCGAGGCTTGTACAAGAGTATAAGAAAGAAAATTTTAAAGTTCGTAAATTAAATATTGTTAGAAACGCACATCAACTACAACCAAAAATGGGTCATTAATTTTGCGTGAATAAATTTATAAACAATTATACTCGTAAATAATATTCTTTTAAAAGGGAGTATATTGGTCATTTTTTTTACTATCCTAAAGTACAGTGCCCGGCATAAGTATTTTGACAACACTTAAAGTTACATCTACTTAAAATTTAAACCTATTTTAAAAGAAGTTTGGTATCAATAGATAGGTCACTTAAATTCCAATTTAATAATACTAAATTGTTTTTAACCAATTAAATACTCGTGGAAAGTTTTCAATTCTTGCAAAGGTCTACTTTTAAACTTTTTTCCCCGGCTTAATGCAAAAAGTTTTTCAAAACTGCTATTACTTGAATAAGTTTAAGTTTGAAGTAGATTTAACTTTAAGTGTTGTCAAAATACTTATGCCGGGCACTGTTATTATAACGAAATATTCACTATTTACCATAATGACCACATAGATTAGTACGGGCAGGACATCGTCAGCGGCAGGTACGCGGCCGCTGGACATACGCAAGAGACTCATGATAATAGAGATGCAGCTATAAATAGATGAAAAAACACAGATAAGAAATAAGACACAAGTTGACTTTATTCAGTTAATTACTTTATGATGCAGCGCAGTTTTTCACGTGGTGTTTTGTAAGCGGACATGTGGCAGAGCTGCTGTTGGGCAAACGCCCATGGCGCCTCTCCAAGGTATTCCTGGGAAATGCAGAGTGCAGGATGCGCAGGGTGGACAAACCTCTGCAGTTTGCCAATGTGGGCTGCGAGCACTTCATCTCTGGACACGTCAGCATCTTCATTGGGAAACATCACTTGCTCGTACATTTGCTCGAGCAGTAATCGTTCAATAGCATCACGCGCCGTCTCACACTGAAACTCGTTTTGTACACCATAGTCGCGCAGCTCTTCCATTAATCCCTCAATAAACTCTTCGATTAGCTCTAAGCGCTCATCGCTGACGCTCAGCGACGCAAACTCTGACTGGAAGTCTTGCAGCTTGCTTTGCTGTCGCCCCAAATATAAACGCACCAGCGACAGCAACATACATCGCTGACAGCTTCGCGTTTCGCCCCGCAGTCGCTTTTCCAGCTGATCCAATTGTTCTGACCGCAACAACAACTGTTGTCGGTGCACAAGCAAGTACTGTAAGTAGCTCTTCCTTCGTTCCAGATCGTGTTGCAGCTCCAATAGAAGCTGGGCATGCTGTGGCCGCTCCAATTGAGCCAGACAACGCAGCGCCTCCGCCACAAGTGATATTTGAGGCAGCCGCTGCAGGCTAATGCTCTGAGCCAACTGGATTTGGAGATATGTCTGTAACGGCGTTGCGTCCAATGGTCTTAACGCAGTCTGCCGGAAGTCGCCACTGTGTAGATCCGTCTGGGACAAAACAGTGCGCAACTTTTGCTTAACACTACTAAACAGTACACCAGGTAATTTTCTGTGGATAAATAAAGAGCGCCAAATAAATATCTATGCTACTATGTAGGAATCAATCAGCTTTGATAGCCGTGCAGGTTGGTATACAATTTGTAATATTTTTAATTATTTAATAAATAATGAGAACGAAAAGCGACTCCGCAAAAATGTTCTGTGCGTAAAAACAGTCACTTATTCTCGCTGTACACTGAATCACACAACATTTTACGCTGCACGTGTGACGTCAGCGATGCAGCTGAACTCAGTCCTATGCACTGTGCATAGGTTTGTGCCTTTGCTTTGAATTTACATTTTTTGATGTATGAAAACTTTCTTGATTATAATCCGATCTTAATGCGATCTTCAGTATCGCGGGATATTTTATATTTAAATGAATACGGAGTTACAAAACTATACGATAAGAATATCACACTTGACACCGAAAAATTTGTGATGACATTGTACTAATGCTGCATCTAGAAACCGTCATACCAAATGTGGTGTCTGCGCGTATAAGTACTGTGATATTCACCATGTATAAACATAAATGAATTTTTTTCCAAGGTATTTCTGGTTTTCTGTTTGAGCGAATGAGTTGTGGCTAGCAAAAATATTAAATAGAATTGTATTGCCTTATTAAATGCGTCAATACCATACTGATTAAATTTGGACTTGCATCTCTTATCATCTCTGGGATCCATTCGTTCATACGGACAGACGGGCATGGTTAAATTGACTCTGATATTGATGCTAATCAAGAATATACAGGCACGAGCAAAATTATAGTAGTGTCCAAGCGTTAAAGAATTTAAATTAAAACTGATTTAAATTTTTTTACTTCCTGGTAATTCGTTTAATTTTGAACATATTTTTAAATCTTTGAAAACTTAAAAGAAAACACTAGATATGTTGAAATGCCTAAAACTTGGCGAGCAAATTAATAGTAGTGAATATCGAAAAATTCATATGAAAGTGCTGATAGTTTAAAGCTAAAATAACTAAAACAATATTTAATATTTATAATGTCCAAAAAATCAATAAGTAATGAATATATTCTCCAAAAAAACAATAAGTAATATAATGTCCAAAAAGATTTTTCACCCCGCAAAGTGTTGTTGTCAGTAGGGACGAAAACGTAAGCTGTCCCATAGAAGTTGCTCCTGCTGACACCGAAGAAATTTTTGCTTCGCCGTTTGAAAGTACTATAGTGGTTGATGTACCCTTTAGTACTGACATACCGGCTGCATCTAATGGATCAATTAATGGCATAACCTCAACCGAAGTTACTGCCGTGATTGAAGAGAAGGCACTCGTAGGTGTTCCACCAAAGAAACAAATCTTTGTTTCTAGGCTTGCCCCTGACACTACATCTGATGATGTCAAGGCTTTTATTCAGGCCAAATATAAAGCCAATGTTACGGTGGAAAAATTTAAGTTCACGTATCTTCGGGAAATTTCGTCTTTTAAAATAAGTGTGACTGCCGAGCATTTTAACAAAATATGTTGCATGTTGTTGAATTAATTAGTCAAATTAGTTTTGCTGTACCGGTCAGACCTACTAGAAACTTTCAACCTCCGTCACTTCAAATCTGTACTAGTAATTATTCTATAACGTATATAACCCGTTTCGAGTTGTATGTTCTTCGTATAATAACCTTTTTTTTGTGGTAATTCTTCAACAACTACTACACTAATATCTTTACTTCTATGTCATCTGTCTAGTCTACAGATTATTTAAATTATGTTTATGTTTAGTAACTAATATTTGAACTTGTTTAATGTTTATTGTTTACGACTTTCGTCGTTTTATTTATTTAAATTAATTACGGTTCGCGCGTTAACAAGCCCGTGCTTGGTATCGTATGGGCCACTTGTAATTACTGCGCTTAGTACTACTTCAACGTCCAAATAAAGAGTTCTGACCAGACCACTTAATTGTAAAAGAATACACAGTTAAAAAAAAAAGAAATTGGTCTCACTTCTTCAACTTCTGTTCAGCCTTCTACACTACCTAAAACGAAAAAAATAACATCTTCCCTCTTACTTGCCTATCAGAAGAGGTCTAAGAGGTCTTTGTAGTAAACTTAGTACTCTACCTAAATAGTTTTGATTTTCTTTTTCATGTCGTTGCCGTGTCTGAAACATGGTTAAGGCTCGACATTCTTAACACTGAAATTTTATGTAATAAATTTTCCATTTTTAGAAATGATCGCACCCCTCGTCGTGGGGAAGGTGCGCTTATAGCTACCAACGTTATCAGGATTACCTTTGCGACTGTGGACAACAGCTTAAAAGGAAACCGAAACGGTTTTATAGCTTCGTTAATGCGAAGCGTAAATCATCAACGCTTCCCTCTGCTGTGGTCTATGATAGAAAGACAGCAAATTCAAATCAGGCAATTGCCCATTTATTTGCCGAAATGCATCTTATTGTATTTTTGAGCCAGTGATCACGGAAAGTTCGCTTTAAATTGTCCGTAGAGTAGCGCAGCTTCCCCGATATTTGGAAAGCATCATATATTATTCCTCTCCATAAAAAGGGAAATAAATCTAAATGTTGATAACTATAGAGGTATTTCAAAGTTGTCTGCAATTCCGAAGGCATTTGAGAAACGAATAACTTGTCAATTGCAACATTTTGTTTAGATCTATGGTTTCACCCTGCCAGCATGGGTTCGTGAAATATAGATCTACTACCACTAACTTGTTAAAGGTAAATACCTCTTTGATGATGTTAAACTTTGCGTGTCGGCTGCAGAGTCAAACCTTGGTACCATGTTACGAAGTGACCTTACTAATTTTGAAACATGATGTAAAGTAAATTTACTAAATATTAAAAAATGAGGGTTATGTTGCTTCACTCATGGTCAGATTAATAGGTGTGACCCTACAACTCTAACACATGATTGAATAATTATAGTATGGGAACAACTAGTAGCGCGAAATTATTTATTTGTAGACATGTCAACATTATATAAAAAGGAAACAGGTAAATCCCTTCAAAATGTTTACTTGTTAAAAAGTTTCAGCTATTATACCTTCTCCACCCAAAAATTGTCCTGGACACTGAAATAGGTGTGTGTTAGTTAAAAACCACATACAAAAAAAATAATGAGATTTTCAGTTAATAAAGGTAATATTATTAAAACAAAAATAAATTTGGTTGGGAATGACTCAAAAATAAATGTTTCTAGTCCAAAACGCAAAGAATTTGAGCCCAGGTCCACGAAATTGACAGTTAAGTACGAAGGAGGCAGCCCAATGGCTTGGGACTGTTTTTCAAGGCAATGTTTTGTTCGACCCATTGAATTTGGACTTTGAAGTAGTACTAAACGCAGTACTTTCAAGTGGCCCATACGACACCAAGCACGGGCTTGTTAACGCGCGAACCGTAAAAAAAACAATTGACGGCATCGCGGACAGATTTCTGTATAAGGAAATATTGAGTAGTGTTATGCTTCCATATCCCAAAGATAACATGCCACTATTATGGCGATTCCAACAAGATAACGATCCTTAAGATTGCTCCCGAGCTGTACAGGATTAGTTTCAAGAAAATAGTATTGAAGTTTTTGAGTTACCAAGTGAATCCCCAGATCTCAATCCAATTGAGATCTCTTGGGAATACCTAAAAAGAGAAATTGTAAAGACTATTTGCACCTTTAAGACCCAATTTTGGTAAAATATTCAAAAATAACGGTAGAACATTCCTATGAATATGTGTAGAAAGTTAATATCCTCTATAACAAAAAGAATCGATAACATTGTTGAAAATATGGATGGGTATAAAGGGTATTAGTTAACTTTAGCATCACATACTAATATATTCGAAAATATTTCAAAAGATTCCCATTTATTTTTTAAAATTGCTGATTACACCTATTTTTCTGGCCAACAAAATTTAGTATACTTTGTGAACTTTGCAAAAATAAAGTTAAGTATTTATATTTTTTAAACTTTTTTTGGCTGTTATATGTAGTTCTTTGATATACCTATTTTTGAATAAAAGTAGTTTTTCTTTTAATTTCGTGAGAAAACATGGACATAATCATCTTTTAACAAAAAAATTGTTTCACACCTATTAATCTGACCATGAGTGTACTACTTTAACAAAAAGTATCAAATATTGTTCTCGTTACTGTGATACATATGTAGATAGATATTGTAGAACATATATTAGGTATGACTTTTTAAATAAACTAAAGAATATATTAATTTCTCAATTTGCTTAACAGAATTCTGTTCTTTAGCAGCGCTGTAGGAAAAATTAAACAGCTGATTTGAACTATGTACATATGTGTATCGCTGTAAAAAAAAAATTAAAAACAAAGCAACCGGCTAAAAAGAATTTTAATTTTAATTTAGGTTATTGAAATTGTGCAAGTAAATGCCATAAGCATAACATTATTTGTCTGTTTAGTTTAAAAAATTAAATTTTAATGTTATGAGTTGTTTTGCAATTATTATATCATACTGCAGCTTTATGATATACTGGTCTGATTTGAACCAAAATCGGTGGATATCTTTATCTATGTATATATCAAACTCATAATCTGAGAGTTTGGTTGAGGACAAAATGTCAGCAATTTTAAAAAATGTATATGAATGAAAAAAAAAATGGTTTTAAAAAAATGTATACAAACCGAAAAAGGGTTTGCCTGCACGAGGGTGTTGAACCCGCGCCGACCGGTTTACAGTCGGATGTCGTTTCACTACCGCCACCAGATTCGAATGATAATTAAAGGCTAGAGGGGTATTTGATTAAAAGTCAATTATGAATCATATTATTTTATTTAAAAAGTTTAAAATAGTTCTGTATTAGTGGGACTTGAGCCCGTATCTTCAGCGTGGCGACGCGTCGCTTTGCAGTTAAGCGCTAAGATCGCATATTAATGGTTTTCTAAATGTGAAAGTCATATGCATATATGCAGTTGTCAGATTCCAACCGAAATTGGTCCGAAAACTAAGAACAAGTAAGAAATTCAGTCGGGTATTCCGACCGTGTAATACCCTCTGAGTTTTATTCTCATTTATATGAGTTAATTTCGGGCTGTTTACAAGCAGTGCCCTGCGTAAATTTTAAACACACAAGCAAAGTATTGCTTGTAAACACTACAGTGTAAACGAAAGCAGTGCACTGCTGTTGCGTTAAAAATGTACGCTGTATGAAAATTTTCATAATTATAGTTGTACTTTATTTGTCATCCAAAGAATTTTGACGGCATTGTCTTTATATTGCATGATTCTTGTATTGACTGATGTAATATGTGGACGATACTGACTAAAACGGATATTGGGGCTCTTACCATCTCTGAGTTCTGTTATACAGATGTTCTGATAGACAGATGGACATGGCTATATCGACTCGGCTGTTGATGCTGATGAAGAATATATATACTTTATGGGGTCTGCCACGCCTTCTTCTGCCATTTGCATACTTCAGACAACCCCAATATACCCCTCAGAGGGTATAAAAACTGATTTTTTCCAAATCGTGAGGATTCGGGCAAAGATGATTAGTTTTTCTGAATCTATAAGCTACTATTAAGAACTTCTCATTTAAAATTTTGCGCAACACTTTGCTATAATGCTTGTAGAGCTCATTTAAAAATAAGCATCTTAATCTACATATCGTTTTTCTTTTTCATGTTGTTTTATTTTCAGCACTTCCATTATTTTCCTCGCTTAGATTTCGAAAACATTTACATTTCTTAATTTTTTTAATTTTCAAATATTTATAATATTAGGTTGGGGATAAAGTAATGCATTATTTATATATTATTTTCAAAATTCATTTATTATGGTTTGGACAGTCCGATTTAATTCAAATATGTGCCGTTTTGTTCATTGATTTGTTGCCATTTTGAGGACAACTTTAAAATTCCCCGCTCAAAAAAGCTCTGGTCCTTGCTGTTAAAAAACTAGACCAACCTAGTTTGGCAGTCCTCTTTTGAATTAATTTTTTTACCTACAAGAAAAATTTTTAAGGACAAAAAAAGGTGATAGTCACTTAGTGCTAGATCCGGACTATACGGTGGATGCATTAAAACTTCCTATCCGAGCTCCCTAAGTTTGTTGAGCGTCATTATAAATGTGTGTGGTCTAGCCTTGTCCTAGTGAAAAACAATTCCTTTTCTGTTGGCCAATTCTGGTCGCTTTTTGTCAATTGCTTTCTTCAAAAGGTCTTATTGTTGACAATAGAGGTCTGAGTTAAGGGTTTGTCTATATGGAAGCAGCTCATGGCAGATGATTCCCTTCCAATCCCACCAAACGCACAGCAAAGCCTTCCTGGCAGTTAGTCCTGGTTTAGATACCGTTTGAGCTGATTTACCGCGTCTTGACCAGGATCGTTTTCTAACAACATTGTCGTACGTGACCCATTTTTCATCACCAATCACCATCCGCTTAAGAAATGGGTCGATTTCATTACGTTTCGACAAAGATTCTCAGATGGAAATTCGGTCCAGTATGTTTTTTTTGATAACTCATGAGGCACCCATATGTCTAGCTTTTTACTGAATTCAGCTTTTTGTAAATGCCTTAAAACTGTTTTGTGGTCAATGTTAAGCTCTTGGGCGATGCTGCGGCTGCTGAGATGCCGGTCTGCTTCAGTTAGCTCCACGATTTTATCAGAATTTTCGACGAAGGGTCTACCAATTCTAGGTGCATCTTTAACGTCGAAATTTCCGGAACGGAATTTTCGAAACCAAAATTGTGCATTACTAGTCGATACAGTATCGGGGCCATAAACATCGTTCACAATTTCAGTCGCCTTGCTTGCATTTTCGAATTTATAAAAAAAAAATTGCAAAATATAGCGAATTTTTTCTTTGTTGATCTCCTTGCTTAACAAAATTTATCTACACTGCGTTTTAAAGAGGAAGCCCACTTTTCTAAAAAGCCCAAGTTTAAGTCAGTGAGACCAATAGTTTAGAAATTAGAGCACACCAAAGTTGACAGACAAAAAAATAACCCATAACATTTTCCCCAACCTAATATATAATTCAATTTTTTTTCGTGAAATATATTATTTATTAATGTGTTTATAAGGAATAAAAAAAAATGTTAAATTTGATTGTCATTATTAATTATTAACGCTCGGCACTAAGTACTAACGTTTGGCACAACTATTATTTTTTTCGCAGATGTACATATGTATGTGTATGGGGTTCGCCTCGTCTCCTTCTGCCTATTACATACTTTAAAAAAACAACATACCCTTTAATTTTTATGAATGGAGATATTTACGTAATTAAAATATTTCTTCTTACCAATTCGAGTCAACCTTAAACAAGGAAATTGGTGATTATTATAATAAAATTTATGTAATATTTTGTACAAATATTTCAAAACAGTATCTCTTTACGTTTGGGAATGCATGAATAAGTGAGGATGTAAATGTTTTCAATATCAAATTTACTAACAACCTGTACACGTATTTACAATTTCTCGTTCATTTGGTTTCAATGATATGAATTTTGCAAAAACATAACTCAACTCCATATCTGACGTAACGTCCTGAACTAAAGCACAGCTCTTGCTGTCGCTGTTGTCGTTTCTGTAATCTTCCGGATGTTTCGTTGTGTGCATATAAATGCATTTGATTTATTGCAAATCGGTTTAAATTATAAAAATGCGGAATGGACCTGCTGGTTCGATTCCATAGGTAAGGTGCGCGAAATAAGTTAGTGGTACAGATACAGTACTAAAGTAAAACATTTACCATTCACCAATCGATATTTATCATTTTCCTGTCCATTGCAATGACAGAGCATTTGCAAGGCAGACCACATTTATTTCGCACATGGGACGGAAACAAAAAAAGTGACCAAAAAGCTTTTAAGCGAAAAGTAAACAAATTGTGTCTGAAATGTTAAATTTCTTAATTGCAAACTGTTTTTTTGGAAGCCTAACGGGGCTTCTGAAAGATAGTACTAAAATCTTGAGCTCGTGTTCAATTTCAAAGCGCAGATGGTTGCTTTGCGAATTATGCAGAGCAAAAACGCTTTTCAAACGGTTCATGTGATGTTAAAGGTATATTAAATAATTTTTTTATTTTTTAATTTTATTGAATAATTAATTATCGATAAATTTAAATTTATGGATATCAATGTTATTAACAGTCATTATCGATAATTATATATTTGTTAACGTAGTCAATCGATTTAAACTCACGAAGAGTGTATCATATGTATCGTCTCAATCGCCGTCGTTTTCAAGTTTGGTGTCGAAATGATTGATACGTATTTAATTACTTGTAAAACATTAAAAAACATTTATATCCTAAGCAGATAATAAAACACAACGCACAAAAACGCGCATCAACATGTCGTATAATTCTGCCGATGTTCTTATTATGTCGAATTGCACCAAGAGAATCAACATTTTATATTATCAATCTCGGAATTGAGGAATTGTGCAAACCTGCCGCACACATGCATATTTATCAGCCGTCATTTTTATAGAAAAACTACTGACGCTGTTCGTGGGAAAACTATGCAAATCTGTCGCACGCCTAATAATATCTAAACAGATCCAGCCAACGTTTCAATAAAGGAAAGCCGCGAAGACGCTTAGGATTTCAGCCCGTGATGACGAATATGGATGAAAACAACATGGAGGAAAAATTTAATTGTCAAATGCCGCCGATCAATCCAAAATAGCCGAGAACTTCTTAGGTGCGGGTAGGTTAAAGCCAATATTCACTTCTTCCCATTCGCATTTCCCAAGCCAGACGCAACAACTACCGTTGTTGCAAAAATACCCTTAAGCCACTTACTGCCACATGACACCGTCATCACATTATTCCTACCAGTATACTCAGTCTAATAGTAATTTAATGCGGCCTTCAAACATTATAATGCTGCGACAAATAATTTTATGCCGCTGTCAACGTCACATAGATAACATTAAACAGGGTTGCAATATCAGAGCAATTCAATACGAATGTACCAGCCGTATATACGCAAGCTTCAAGACTTGCCGCCATTTTTAAGGAGCACCTGAGCACTGGCCAATGTTTCAGGTTACATTCAGAGAAACTACAAATGGTCATGGATACACAAATATAGAAAACATATCTCTTCTTCAAAAAGCTCTCTTTAGCGCAGCTGGATAAAGTCCGCGTATTTACGTCCGTTAAATACAACAAGATCACCGATGTTATTGAGTTTAGTGTGATGACCGACAATTTGACAACATTTCTCGAAAACTGTAATGCTCAGTCACATTTTCAAAAACCAACACTATTAGAGGAACTAGTCATGAAGCTGCCAATCAAAAAACGAGAAGAATGCGTGAAGTATATATATAATTGAAAGAGGACCCACCTACCCCTATGTAAAATAATTTTGAGAATGGTTGCGGATTGTTTCCAACTATATTTCAATATGCACAAAGACATATCTCAACAATGCCGCCCAATAATAATAGTAACGAAAAGCGTAGTCAACAATACTGTAGTATTGTTTTATACTGTAAACGGTAAACAGAAAAATTTTAAGAAATGTATAATTTGTAATTATGATCACAAGTTATATAAATGCGAAACATTTAATAAGAACATATTGCTAGAAAAATGGAAAATTGTAAAGAAAAATCGCTTGTGCTTTGGATGTCTTCGTCAAGGACACTCTGTCCAAAATTGTTCATGAAAAATGTTCATGTCAAAAGTTTCACAATCGCATACTCTACGGTTCCCAGAAGAAAACTACAGCTAAAAATGATTAACAAGTATCTAAAAAGGAAAACAACAGTATAAATACCACAATAATTATTGAAAAACTGCCAAAAAAAACCTTGTTTAAAAAGGTCACTGCGAAGCCATCCCATTTATTGACACGGGTTCCACAACATATCTTATTGCAGAGGGAATTGCCGACTTATTAGATCTTAAAGGAGCTAAAAGCCTTATGATACTAAATGGATCGGAGATAAGTCAACAACAGAGATGTCTCAGCAAATCAATTTGGAAGTAAACGGATCGTCTTCTGAGTTAGACCATATGAAGAATGTAAGAATCGTTAAAAACTTAACGCCAACATGTCTAGATCTGAATCTTCCGAAATTTCGAAAATGTTTTGCCGCTCTGGATAATTTGCCAATTGATTAGTACTATAACGCCAATCCTAAGATGCTAATTGAAATGCCCCATGTCAATCCAGAAAAGCCACTAGAGATATTGAATTTAAACGAAAATTTCGCAGCTCATAAAACCAAACTGGGTTGGCTTTTATTTGGATCAAATGAATGTAGACAAAACGGAACCGTATGCCACGTTGAACAAGATAATAACTATATTGATGACGTTCAAAATATGATACACGAATTTTTTTACAATTGACAACTTTAGAGTAAAAGCTCTGCCGCCAATTACATCAGATTTTGATCAAAGAGCCGAAGAAATATTAAAAGAAACCACAATTAAATTAGAAAATGGTTATGAAACAGGACTTTTATGGAAAATTAATAATATTCAAATGCCTAATAATTACAATTATGCTTTACGCCGCATGAAAATAACAGAAAATAAAATAAAGAAACACAAAACACTCAAGAAACACTCCACGGACACACTTTTGGAATATTAAGCAGAAGGATATGCACGAAAGCTGGTTAAACAAGAAGCCGAAAAATTTGAAATAGAACATTGTACTTGCCGCACTTTGTCGTGTGCAACATAAATAAAAACATTAACCGATTCCATTGCCCTCAATTCTGTTCAAGTTTCGTCAAAATAGGATCGGAATTTGTGCCGACATAAAGGAATAGTTCACCGTGTATCCATTATGACAGAAGATGAGGATTCTTAGAGATTCTCTTGGAGAGATTGCGATGCTTCAAGACCACCAGATGTGCACATAATGAATGTCATGATTTTTGGTTCAGCCAGTTTGCCTTGCTCAGCACAGTTTGTCAAAAATGTCAACGCTGAAAACTTTATTAAAGAAAGCCTGAGAGAGTCAAAGCTATAACTAAGCATCACTACATCGACGATAACGTGTATAGCTGTGACATTTTTGAGGAAGCACACTCCGTAATCGACAAGGTAATAAGGTGAATTAATCTGAGCCAAACACAGAAAAAAAAAATAGGTCTTCACTTCGAGCAGTGATCCCGTTCGGATGAGTTCTGTTTCATTTTCAAATTCAAAGGAGTGCCAAATAATGTCGTCGAAAATAATAATACAATAGTTATGGCGCGCCAAGATTAGCTTGGGATGAGGTCTTTACAAGACATGGTTCGCATGGAATGAAGAATTAAAAGTTCCTAGACGTTACCACAGTCATTTTATGAAGCCAGATCTCGATTTACAGCTTCATATTTTTGTAGATGCTAGCGAAGAAGCATACGCCGCCGTCGCTTACTGGAGAGTAAAGCTTCATAATGAAGCATCAGTACAATTTGTGATGGGCAAAGCCAATTGTTGCCCAATAAAAGCATTGTCAGTCCCGCGTCTTGAGCTGCAAGCCGCCGTCCTTGAAGTTCGTCTAAAAAAGGTCATTTTAGTCAATCATCAAGCCAATCCGAAGGAAGTCCATCTGTGGTCGGATTCCAAGACGGTCATCAATTGGATCTACTCAGATAGTCGCCGCTACAAGCAATATGTCGTGTATCTGAAATTTTGGAAAGTACCAAAGTCACCAAATGGAAATGGATTCCTGGAACAAAAAAGATTGCCGACGTCGCTAAACGCATGTTATTCAAATTGGATCCATCAATTTGAATCAATGGGCCGTCACTTTTAAAATCATTTGTTCAAATGCAGATCAAATGATATCTTAAAGTCAAAGAATTTGTCTGCTGTGGAGATTAGTAAATCAGAAATGTTCATATGCTTATAACAAAATCAAGCGCCATTTGGAATCTTATGCCCGAAATTGACATGGATGGTATTCTTCGTCTGTTAGAACGCATTGAAAAAGCCAGCTGCGTAGGACTAATGGTGAAGAAGCCAATCATTTTGCCGAAAAATTTTAAATTGATTTTGATAATTGCAAACAACAAAATATGGAAACCATGATCAGCAGCATGAGACAAAAGTTTTGGATTCCGTGTATTCGCCGATTAGCCAAAACTATATAGTTGAACTGTCAACTATGTAAAAATCGATCAGCAATGCAGAATTCGCCGTTAACGGGACAGCTGCCGGTTGACCGAGTCTCAGCTTTTGTACGACCGTTTAGCTACACAGGATTGGATTACTTTGGGCCGCTATTGGAAGACGCTGTGAGAAGAGGTGGGTGGCATTGTTTGCTTGTATGACCACGAGAGCATTGCATTTAGAATTGTCCAAGGATTTGTCATCGGATGCCGCAATTATGTGCTTGAAGTTGAACTTCTACTGTCAAAGGAGTGGACCCATAGGAATACGAACCGATCAAGGAACAAACTTTTTTGGTGCCAGTAAGGAACACTGGATTGAGGTGGCAGATGCGAAAGCAGTGGAGTGTGGTCGTAGTGGTCAGAGAACGTCAAGGGTGTCACTTTATGGCACCCGAATCACACTTATAAATTTAGAGTGCTTGTCGCACTCACAAACAGCAAGAAAAGAATAACACACTCAAACGCACAATTTGCTTTCCGTGTTTCGTGTTTTTGAATTTCGTCACTCACTCAAACAGTAAGCTTCGATTCTATTTCACCAAACACTCATGTTTTACAGTTATGATTTCGAGTGTCTTCAACTTTTATGCATGAGCAGGACATTGAGCACTGATTTTTTTTTATAATTTACATGCTTAATTTCGTTCGTTCTTTTGTTTTTATTACTAGTCATTGAACACAAAATTTAATTATCATATGCACATTGTAAGACCTAGTCATTGAAGACGCATTCACTTGTAATATATATAAGCATTTGTTATTTTAATATTAATGACTAAAGACTACATTTACTTTTATTTTGACGAACATACTAGTCTAAGATAAAAATTGATTCAAAAGGAAATATATTAACGACTGAATAATCTATTCCTTTAACTGTTTGAACGATCTCAAATACATATAAATATATAAAGCCTTTGTTGTAAACATTAAAATTAAATACATAAGTACAGATGAGAATATATAACACGCAAGGAGACAGCAAAACACGGTATTTTCTGTTCATTTCACATATATGAATGTACATATATGTGCATATTCAGAAACAAAAACATATGTATGCATGTATGAAGCCAATACAAAAATAACAAGAATACACGTGTCTCTCACATATTGTTTGTCTCAGGTGTTGTGCTCTCAATTTTGCTCATTCCTTTTGCTTTAGCATTTTGCTCGGCCTCAACTCATGTATACATGCAGAAAAAGAGCACGAAACCGATTTGCGATTGTGCGTATGTGCATGTTCGAAAATATCAGTACGTGGCAACGACCCTTATTTTAGAGGCCCGATCACACTCTAAGTGTCGTAAACGCACAAATGATTCGGGCACACTTATTTTTAGGGTGTACCCTTGCCGTTCTCTGGTAGGAGTATGGCGTGGTTGTTCAACACGCCAGCAAATCCTGCTGCAGGCGGAGCATGGGAGCGCTTGGTGCGCAGTGTAAAAAGTGTTTTGGCATTCACCCTTGATGAAAAAGTACCACAGGTAGAGACTCTTCAAGGTTTGTTTAAGGAAGCAGAAATTCGAGACCATTGACGTATGTTCCAATTGATTCCTATGAAGCAGAGCCAATTACGCAGAATCATTTCCTACTCGGATGTCCTAATACCATATAGACGCCTGCGGTTGACGAAAACTTAGTATGACTATAAAAGCAATGGCAAATCAAATCTGGAAGAAGTGGATTCGGAAGTATCTACCAACTATAAGTCGACGGACAAGGTGGTTCAAGCGAGTCGACCCCATGAAGACAGAAGACGCCGTTATCATTTGCGACGAAAACGAGAGCCGAGGCCAATGGAAGAAGGGCAGGATCATCAGTGCTCAAACAGAACAAGATGGACAAGTGCGAACAGCAATAGTAGTGTATTTTCATCTACACAACTAAACTCACTTGATAATTAAAGTTTAGATTCGTATTTTATTAGAACTCAATAGTAAAAATTATATTTTTTTAAAATAATAATGCTGCTACTGCAGCGCTGGTAAGATTTGAACCCGTGTCTTCATCGTCGCAATGTATCGCTTAGCAGTCAAGCACTAAAATTGCAACCATTAAGATTTTTAGTTGTCCAATGCCAATCAAAATTGGTCAGTATATGTATAATACTACCTTACACATAATTTGTGAGTTTCGTTTTGAGTTTAGCAATATCTTAAAAAACAACAATGTATTAATGCAAAAACACATTTTTAAACTTTTATAAACCAATATCGGTCAGGGTACATTAAATGCACATACTGTGTGAATTTCATTCAAATATATTCAATACTTTTTGAGTTATAGGAATTGTTATATAGGATATACACACCAAGTTTGATGGCTGTAGCTTTTATAGTCTCGGAGAAGATGTGCAGGACAGCAAAGATAGACTCTTGGGCAAAGTTCTGCGAAGATTTTGTTGGTACCACCGATGCATACAGACTTCGAAGGCTACTGGCGAAAGATCCAGCCGAGTCTGTTCTACTCTGAGTCTCTAGAGCAATACTGCAATCCGCGTGCAATTACCTATTGCCATGACTGACAAGACTCTTCAGAGGATGCATCCTTTCGGGTTATATCCCACGAAGCTGAAGAGAAGTGAGAGTGCCATTAAATCCCAATGCCGATAAGATAAACCAATGCTCACCCAAAGACTATATACCCATCAGTCTATCATCGTTTTTACTGAAAACGGTAGAACGACTGTTGGATCTGCACTTGAGAGAAAAACTCATTCCTCAGACATTTAGTAGCTCCCAACATGCCTATCTCAAAGGTAGATCAGTTGAGACAGCACGGCATGATGTGGTAGGTGACATTGAATGGGCCCTCAAGAGAAAAGAATTTGCGTTGGCGGCATTGCTCGATATCGAGGGTGCCTTTAACAACGAAAGGATCGAGTCGATAACGGTCGCACTGGTCAAAATCGACTCACACCCGTTGATCACCCACTGGCTTAGCAATATGCTTAGTTGCAGGATGATCAACTCTCATCTCTGCACGGCCACAATGAGGTGAAAAGCCACAAGAGGAACACCACAAGGGGGAGTCATTTCACCCTTGCTGTGGAACCTAGTGCTAAACAGTCTGCTTTTCAGAATTAAAAATAAAGGATGCAGGGTGACAGCCTATGCGGTTAATCTGGCTCTACTGATAACGGGCAAATTCCTACCCACACTAACTGAGCTTCTTCAAAACGCACTGGGCCTAACCTTGCGGTGGGCAGAATAACAGGGCCCGGGGCAAACTTTAATAGGACTGAAGTGGTTCTATTCACTAAACGGTATAAGATACAAAGCTTTAACCTTCCAATGCTTGGAGGGACACAGGAGGCAAAGTATTTGGGTGTAATACTCGATTCAAAGCTCTCCTAGTAGAGAAACCAAGAGGAGACTTCAAGTGTTTTTCATCTGTAAGAAGACCTTTGGAAAAACGTGGGGACTACAGCCGTACATAATTCATTGGCTTTACACCGCTGTAGTTAGACCCATCCTAACCTACGAACAGTGGTCTGGTGGGAAGTGGCTCTGAACAAATCCCATCTAAGTAATCTCCAAAAGGTGCAAAGAATGGCTGACCTGTGTGTAACAGGATGCTCTCCAGGCAGCCCTCGATGTTCTACTAGATTTGAAACCGGTGGACATTTTCCCTAAGTACGAGGCAGCGAGGAGTGCGGTGAGACTACTCGAACTAAGAGTCCTCAAGAGAAGCACTACAGGACAGGCTCTGTAGGAGCAAATGCTATGTTAGGGAGAAGTGACCTCTGTAAGGAGGAATATAACGGAAGAATTTTTTTTTAGTTTGAAACACCGTTAATGAGTAACGAACTATCAACTTTCATTCCGTCCTCCGGACTGGTGCAGTGTGTTTCAGGCAGAAATTTACGTGGCCTGGCAAAACAAATGTCCAGCTTGGAAGATGTCCCAAGAAACATATCTGTTTATGTCGTTAGCCATATATATATATAAGTTCACACATTGAGCTTTGTCCACGTCTACAGGTTTAAGCTGATATTGATAGCTTTACCATTCCTTCTGGAGTCCGTCTTCGTTTCTGACATGTACATATTGAACAGCTCGTTCTTGAAAAGCGACGCTTACCACGTGAATAGCAATCCAACTGATCGCCATCGGCAAAGCAGAAGTTAAAAGACGCTACAATAAAACTAGCTTAAGCGCTAAAACAGTAAGCTCCATTATTGTGCCATCCATATCATTACACAGCTCTTTATTGCCATTGGTCACTTTCCGGAGAGATGGAAAAAGTTAATTATAATAATGTTACCGAAGCCAGGAAAAGATCACACTGTTCCCTCGTGTTACAGACCAATAAGCTTGTTATCGTGCCTATCAAAGCTTCTTAAGAAATGTCCGCTGTTCCATATTAATCTATCCCTAAGTCTTCACAACACAATTTCATCACACCAATTTGGCTTTCGTGCACGGAACTATTGAACAGGTCAATCGTATAAATTCAGAAATTCGTAGCGCGTTCGAACACCAAGAATACTGCACAGCAATATTTTTCGATGTTTCCCAAGCATTCGATAGAGTTTGGTTAGAAAGTCTAATGGACAAGATTAAAACAACTCTGCCAATCAACACCCATAAACTGTTAAAGTCATACCTCTACGATAGAAGGTTTGTAGTAAGATGTAACACCGCAATGTCCGACGAACATACTATTGAATCCGGTGTTTCTCAAGGCAGCGTACTTGGGCCAACACTATACGTCCTTTTCACAGCTGACATGCCCACCAGCAGTCGTCTAACAACTTCCACCTTTGCTGATGACACAGCCTCAGCCACTCCAGATGCCATCCATCTGGCTGGTGTGAAAAATGGCGAATTAAAATAAACGAAAAAAAATAAAATACAAGCATGTAACTTTTACCCTAAACAGGCAAGATCGTCTACCGCTCATGCTAAATAACACAGCACTTCCAAAAGCAAACAAAGTAACATACCTAGGCGTACATCTCAATAAAAGACACATGTCGCCGACACTTTAAAGCTAAAACAAGAAAGAAAATGTCAGTCGGGCATGCCGACCGTGTAATACCCTCTGTGCTTCGTTTCCAATTATATGAGCTCAAATTGGAGTAGCTGCTGCAAGAACTAAACATGTACACATATTTGTATGTCTATCTCGCTCGCACAGTGCAATGCACGTGGCTATGCTTTGCTTGTAACAAACGATTTTAGCTGTATGACAAACTTTTTTAATTATAGTCCGATTTTGATTCAATTTTCATAATCGTTAAGTTACAAAACGATACGTTAAGAAATAAGTGAGCCAACGGCATACAAAGTAGCATCGAAATTGTGCCTTTGGTGGGCGAAGGGGGCGTGGCATTCAAAAAATGTTGATGGCGTTATGTTTATATTGCATCTTGCAACCTGCATGCCAATATTGGTGTCCCTAGGTATTAAAGTTTCTGAGATATTCGCCAAAAACACATATTTTTTCCAAGGTATGTCTGGTTTTTCGCTTATTGTGGGCAAATGGGGCGTGGCATCGAAAAAAAAAGATTCTTGTATTGACTGACTAAATATGTAGTCGATACTGACTACAACGGATATTGAAGCTCTTACCATCTCTGAGATCTGTTTGTTCATACGGACAGACGGACATGGCTATATCGACTCGGCTTGTGATGCTGATCAAGAATATATATACTTTATGGGTTGCCATGCCTCCTTCTGTCTGTTACATACTTTTTACAAACCCAATATACCCCTCAGAGGGTATAATAAATATCGTTAAGTCTTATAGAGACAAAATTTTTATAATTATTTTTAAGTTCTATATAATTTTTGTACACCTTCCTTTTTTTCTTATATTGTAAGCGCGGCCATACTACGACTAGTAGCCGCTCTCCACGTTTTTAAATACGACGCGCCGGTCATACCCCTCCAGCAAGGCATCGTATGGCGTGTGAACGGGGTATTCAAACTCGCACACGTCATCGACCTACGACAACTCCAGCAGGTCATCGACAAAACCACCAGGGAAGCTTCACTGATCACCGACGGCAGAATCAGAGCCCTGGTATGCCATTATCTACAAGAGGCTACGGACGGTATTGCAAAAATGACCACGACAACTCACCGTAAGCCTCGCTCCATCAATTGGCTAGGATCTGCGTGAAAATGGGTCGCCGGATCACCGGACGCCTCGGACTGGCACAGTATCCTTCAGTCCCAAGACAACGTGATGAAAAATAGCAACCAACAAATCAGGATAAACACGAGGCTGTTTGATGTCACTTACGACTCGTTGCGAAAGCTGGATGACGTCGTCACGAGAGTTAATGCCATCGATGGCAAAGACGGGAGTCGTTAACACAAACCTTCTGGATCATAAGGAAGTGGAAACACTACTAACGGAAATTCAGAGCCTACCATACCAAAATGTGGTGGAGGCAGTGGAGTTCTCCGAGCCATCAATACTGACCAACGGAACTTCACTATTATACGTCCTTTCGCTACCCAAAGTTGTGAACAGAAAATACCGATTAATGCTCCTGTACCCTACAATCACTGCTGGAAAGCAAGTTGTACTGGAGTATAACAAATTGGCGATGAACCTTCAGGAAACGTACGCATTACTGGGAAGCTGCCTGTCGATTGGAAACACCATCGTATGCCAGGAGAAGAACTTAAAGAAATTGATTGAAAGGAGGCCACGACTTCTGTGACTACCTCCGGAATGACCAAGGCGTGATTAAATTAGTAGACGACGGCACCTTACTTCTCACCAACTTTAACAATACGATCATGGCGGATTCAGGGAATCATCATCTAACGGGGTTGTTTATAGTCCAATTCAACAACAAAACCGTCAATATTGGAAACGTATTTTACAACAGTTACTCGTCCACTCATGTGATAGCTGCCTGCTGTTTTAACCAAGGTTACCGCCGCGAGATACAATCTTTCACTTAATTACGTGCATGATTTCAGCCTTCAGAATTTCATTAAATTATCAACCATGTCCAATAACTTTATATTTTCAATCATAACAGAAGCCGCGATGGGCCTGATTGTAGTCGCTCTATTATACGTCGTGTGGAGGAAAATCACTTCCACTTAAAAAATCCGTCACATCAAGGCATAGACGAACTGGAAGCAAGGCCTCCAGCTCGAAAATCGTATATACTTGGGATCACTGGGACCTTGCTATAGCTAAAACGGAACACCCCGGATACCAACAATGTTTAGGTAATATAGTCGGGTGCCCATAGGGCGCCCAGACTTAGAAGCCAGGCGCTCGCAGGGCGCCCGGACTTAACTTATACATATATCTATATGTCAAATTAATAATCTGAGAGTTTTCATACTAAGATTATTTGACCTTTGACCACGAAATTCACCCCCTTCCACTCAAAATTTCGCAAAAAGCCGTCTCATTGCACGATGAAGTTATGAGTGCTACGTTGTTTGCAAATTTCATGCTCGTAGCTCTTGTAGTTTGGCCAGGGCGGTGATCAGTCAGTCAGTGAGGAAAAAGAGTTATATATATGTATGTATATAGATAGTGGTCTGATCGGGATGAAACATTGTTTGCGTATTCATAAGCTAACACATATCTAAATGTAGACAAAGAATGAGAGTTTTTGTCCCAACCAATACATCACACGCAATAATGTGAATTTAAAAACAAAATTCAAATGTCAATTTCTCGAAAGCTATTTAACTGATTCAAAACATAAGTAAGCAGTAATCTGATTAATCTGATACTTTTTAAAATACCTTTCAAAAAAGTTATTTCCTATTGCGATCAGACCATTTTATCGCCATGATGACATTTTCATGAATATATAGAGTGCCGAACGCCAGCACACTACTCTGCGCTTATGGGTTTGGCTTCTTCTCTCGTCACTAGCGCGGACTACCGTCCACAATGCTTAAATAGCGATATTTCTTACCCGCCAATAGTATTTTGACCATGAGCTGAAGCTGGTAGACTGTGCAAATTTCCATGACCATTGCCTGTGGAGTCCGAGTTGGTTGCATCGCTGGAGCTGCTAACCTTGCGTCTGTATTTGGCTAAAATGTCTTCGCTGTTAATATGGGTGGTGAAGTTAACACAGTCAGCGTTTGTATCAAAATTGACACTGAGTTTTTCTTCATTGACGCTGCTGTTATTGGTGATGCTGCTCATGCGCTGCTGATTTGTTGATGAGGAAGATTTGCTGTTATTACTGCGTCGATTCTTAAAGATACCTTGCTTTATTTTATTTAGAATGCCGGCGCTCTGTTCGCGCTGCTCATGCACACAATGCTTTTCCTTGTCTGCGCTAGCATCAAAACTGATGCTTTTCGGTATCGCACCGGTGGCCTTACTGGGCTTGGATTTGGATTTGGCGGAAGACTGGTCGTCCAGATGCAGGAGCTGTGTCTGTGCACAAAGCAGATGCATCTCTTGCTGTTTGTCATTATCCGTCCTGGCATTGTTTGGCAACAGGGCCTGTATCATGATCTCGTGGTTCTCATAATTGAGTCTCTGGTGGCGTAGTTCATTACCATCGGCCAGAATTCCATTGCGTCGCCCATCTACACTCGCCGTTCGTTGATCTAAAGAAGTTGGACGATGTTCAACTCCGCGCAAATGTTGTTCATCGCCAAACTTGTCCAGCAGCTGCTGCACCAGGCCAGGCGCTTCATTCTTGTCTTCACTGTAGTCACTGAAGTCGATCAGATCAATAACCTGATTAGTGGCTGTTACTCCACGGAGGTGATATTGCTGTTGCTGTTGCTGTTGCTTCTTTTTCTTGTGATGGTGATGATGATGATGGTGGTGGTGATGGTGATGATGATGTTGCTGCTGCAGCGACTGCTGACCAGTCGACTGTGGTTCCTCTAAATTTAGGCTCTGATTGGAAATGCTGCTCTCGGCAGAAGTTTGTCTGCGCATGCAAGCGATTCCCATTAGAGGAGTGCTTTTGCGACCTTCCGCTGCACTGCTTTTGTACTGCTGCTGAAAGCTGCTATCACCACCAAGACCATGATAGCTGGTCCTCACGGAGCTGCGTGCCAGTGACGAGGATGCCTGGTAATGATGTACATCATCGTAGGAGTTAACCGCGTCAAAGAAGGCCGAATCTTCTTGGCTGCGTTCGCTGGCGCTGACATTGCCATTGCCATCGCCATCGCCATCGGCGTCGCAGCTGCTGCCCGGCGTCTGTTCACCATAGTTAAGAACGACGGCCAGAACAACAGGTGTGGAAATGTCCGATTTGGCAGTGATGCTGGCATTATCATCAGTATCAATCTCAGCCAGCTTTTCGGAATCGCTAGCCAACACATCGGTGCTCCAGTTTGACTCGGAGCGCTGATCGGAGGCATCCAGCGGTGGAGCAGCTGCACGTGTTAGCGCATCGACCACAAAATTATTGTTGTCGCCGGGTAACACTACTGCGGATGGTATGAGTGGGGTGGAAAAGTTGCGCTCCCTCTCCCTCTGCTCACGCTCCCGCTGCTGCTCATTGCTAGCATCCACGGTATTTTCTGAATCGCTGGCTAGAACATCCGTAGACCAAGTGTCCGATATAATGCTCACATTTTCGTCCCCCTCAAATTTTTTGAGCTCGAACTTGCAAAACTTATCTTCAATATCAGAGCGCACTTTGGAAAGTAACATTTGTGGTGTTGGAAGCTCCACGCGTGGCAATTCACCAACGGCGCCATCTGCGTCCGTTACCTGCGACGAAGGTGTATCCCGTCCACTAATGTTGGGTGTGCCGTGTCCAGACACATTTGCCGAAACCATGTCCGATAAGTTGTCATCGTTCTCTGCATCGTGCACGTCTTGCTCCTGCTGCTCCTCTAGATCTAGGGAGCTAGCCACCGAGTGGTTGGCTGAATGTGCCTCACTTATTGGCTCCAGATTATCCGAGTTGGCAATTGATGTATCATCCTGCGGAGGGCGAATCGCCTCAACGCTGCTGGCATCATCTGCATTAATAGATGCAGCTGCCGTCAAATCCGCAACTGGCATTATTTCCTGCCCAATGCAGTTCATTTTCAACAAATCCTCTTCTGTCAACGGTTTCAGCTTACACTTCGCGGCGGCATTGTAAATACTAAACATCAGCACTGGTTCATCTCCATCGGGTGCATCCTCTTCTGTTATAGGTGGACCTGTTGTGTCTGCTGTTCCTGCTGCTGCCCCGCTTGCGTTACCTCCACAAGAACTAAGACTGGTGTTGCTGCCACTGTGCGAGGAGGAACACTGCTCCAGATCACCATTGATTATGCCAGATGACCCATTGGCTGCAGTGGTGCCATTGTTTACACCACTCACCTCATGCACGTTCTGCGTAGTGCTGCCACTAGCGTTGGTATTCGTGTTGGCATAGGTTTTTTCGCTGTTAAAGTTAATGCCTTTAGCCAGCTTGTTTTTAGTTACCTTGCCCAGACGCATAAGGCCTTTGTTTGAACGCTTACCGTTTGTTGCATTGGATGTATCTTTTTCAGCATTCATCAACTCAGCTGTGGGCATTGAAGACGTCTCCGTCTTGGGTATGCGGGACAGAATGCGTTGCAGTCGCTGTCGCTGCTCAACGGACACGTTATAATCGGCACGTGGAGTGAGCAGACGAAAAAAATCAGTAAATTGATTCAGCTCGCGTTGATTAATGGCCAATTGGGCACGCTCAAAGTCGCTTTGCTGAGGCAGAATGGCGACAACATCTTCGCCCGTTTGGCCTACGAGCAGCATCTCCATTAAATGTGACAGCTCGCTGGCCTCATTGCTCAATGCAAAGCGCTGCAGCATCTGTGCAATCTGATTGAGATTATGCCGCATTTGTTCGTTAACATTTACGTCGATAATGTCCAGAAGATCAGCACTTACAATGGCCGGGCATATGAAATGCGTGAATACCATATCCGATAGCAGCTGCCGCACCTCGTGATCATTGTGCCTTTGCGTCTGCTGCAGCTGCTGTCTAAGGGTTTGCAGGAGCCATCGTAATGAGCTAGGGAAAAGTACCCAGCTCTGTTGCAAGCTACGAACAAACTTCTGAGCGTGTGCATGTAGTTTGTCTAACGTCTCAGCATGGAAGCGCTCAATGTTACGCTGATAGGCATCACTGTTCTCATCTTCACCAAAGCGTTGTTGTCGCTCACTTGCATTGAAGCTCTTCACCAGCTTTTGCGGATCCACATCTAGCAGCGCTTCCTGTTCGCTCAGCAATACCATTAGTGGTTCATGCAACGCCGCAGTTAAAAAGATACGAGCGGAAAAAAGTGACTCTACTAGACGCTGATAGAGACGTGCAAAGGCGCTGCCATTGGTTCGGAGCAATCGACGTGGGTGATCGCTGTTCAGTAGCTGCATATCGATTAGTTCACGTAACAGCTTCAGCAGCAGTTCTACATCTTTTGTGTTGATTGCATTTCCGTACAGACCCGTTGCAATTGTGCTTATAATCTGTTCCAACTGTACTGGCGCCAAAAGCGAAATACGATCCGCTGTTGCCAACGATAACGCCAGCAAATACGGCGTATTGTAGAGATAGTTGAACAGATCTTCATAGGCCAGGGCATGCTGAATAAGAAATTTGACATAGTTAGCATTAGCATTTTTTCATTCAAATGAACATAAAAATGAAATTAATGGCTAAAAATTGGCATTAGGTGAAAAACAAATTTAATTTTTGCTATACATAATCTGTATTCTATACTATAAACTTGAAAAGTCTATCCAGTTGGCCGCGCATTACAGTTAAGATACTGAGTAAAAAATTTAAGATTTTGTATACAGATTCTTCTCGTTTGTGAAAAATTTAATAGTCCTTCCCATTGAATGCATCTGTATGAACAGCCACATACAATAGATGACAACAGTAGTGGATTCTAACTTAGAAAATTGTATAGACGCAGTTGATACGCGGTTGGAAAAAAAATTTTAAGCAATCCCAATATCATAAAGCTGCCATAGGAACAATTGGATGGAAACACATAGTATGAAAAACTTTTGTGTTTTTTAATCAAAAGCTTTAAAATTTAAGAAATAAGCATTTAGTTCCAAAGATAATGTGAAAACGTTTTTATTCCGATCAGAGTACTATATCATTTTGCTTGTTTAGAAACAATTGTTTGGATATGCTTAGTATGGAAATACCTTCTGTCTATTCAGATATTTTATGATATCATTCCCCATTAGCTTACTAAGATTAAAACTTAAACTTACTTCAAAAGAAGCTTGGTATCAATAGATAGGACACTTAAATTTCGTTTGCCATCTTTCTTATGATTTAAGATAGATTTTTTTCTTGTAGATGTAGCGTAGGAGTTAAATCGGCAACTGTATATACCTTATGTGCAAATTTTTTTTTTCTTGACATATTATTGCTTGGTGACCCCAGGATATTCAAAATTTGACATGAGTTTTTGTGTGACAAAAAAAAAGTTTAACTTTTGTTAACCAGTGTTATCGAACTAGGAGGTTTATTGATACAATTTAAACGCAGAATGGTAGATGCATATCTTGAATAGTAAAATTGAAGAACCTTTGAAAACATTTGGCATGCGAGTACACGAGACACATTACGGTAAAATGACCGAATTTAAAGTCAGAGCTTATTTGATGCAGCGTTTTCCAAGTAAGCAGTACCTCCTGTCTGAGATATTTTTTTATTTTATAAGGGTATGTTTTTTTTTGGACAATATAAGACACCTCTTTTTGATCATTTTGGAATTTGGATTGACTTTTCTAATTTCTATTCCATAAAATAACGACGCATATCTTCAGCACTGCAATAATAGCTAATCCCACATTTTAAAGAAGAAGAGAGTTTGGACCCAATCTTGTAAAACTTGTCACTTTAGGTTCATCTACGGCGAAGCATACATTTGACTCCCAAAATTCGAGGACAATTTGGAAAAAACGTGCTTAAAAAAATCTTAACGAAATCGGATGAAAGGTATATTGTGGGAAAAATTATAGTAGATCCCAAGTTATTTGACCCAAAGTTGGCTTTTGAGGTTCACGATGAAGTAAGCAAAGTTGACAGTCAAGAACAGGTCCGATTTAAAAAAAAAAAAACAGTAAAATATTTCGTTACAAAGTTGAAAAATTATAGTTTGGGTTCTGGATTTGAACTTTCGTCGGAAAACAGATAACCTCGTCAACGGTTTTTAATATGATCATTACCGTGGGGAATACAAAGGGCATTGCCGTTGATACAGTCCAAACTACTTCATAAGTGGTATTGTAAAATCATTGGCACCAATTAAGGCTATCCTTGGCACGCCAAAAATTGGGTACCCTCGCAGAAGCCTGGGTGAATAAACAGTACACGTTGTCATATTTTAAACTAAACTAACTAAACCTACTGTTCACTGCGCACAGTGTGCGTTATTTGTGGCGAAGTACACGACTTCGCTAACTGCCCAGAAAACAAAGAAGAATCCAGCAAAAAAAAGTGCAGCAACTGCGGTGGAAATCATTCAGCCAATTACAGTGGCTGTCTAATATACATACATGGAACCTAAATATCGCCTCCATCAGCATGTAGCCACTGCTCGCTTACAAGGTGGTCCTTTCTCATCATCAAAAACAAATTCTGATGTCTTCTTTTCGACTTCTTTTCGCAAACAAAAGCGTGACATACGCAAGCGCCTTAAGATCAGGACTGATGCCTCCTAATACATCGCACCATCTAAGTGTGGAACAAGACAAAAAGCCACTGAAACAGCAACAAAGCAAAATTGAAGAGATGATCTATGCCCTACAGCAAAGCATGACAAAGTTCATGTCATTCATGCGCACAACTATGCAAGATTTAATGCATAATCAAAATCGTTTGATGCAAAAGCTCATATTACAGCAATCAAAATAATAATCGATACGAATATCCACGTGGATTGCTAATGACATTACACAACGTTAACTTGAGTTATCTCAATTTCTACTCGACAAGCAGATCGACGTTATGCTCTACAACAGCTCTACAATGCAATTGCAAAAGCTAGCAACAACCTCGAACACGTTTCTCCTGGCAGCCCAACATACTGGCCAACAGTCTCCACAAAGCCACACGACCTGGATGACTTCGCAGTTACCAGAAATATATTACGTAATCTGATACGCGCTGAATGTACTTTGGATCTATCATCTGACCACTCATCTGTCCTAATAAACCTACTCCAATACCAAAAACTCGCAAATCCACCCGACAAAAACCAACTGCCTCAAATGCAAAAAATATATAAGTTCACACATTGAGCTTTGTTCACGTCTACAGGTTTAAGCTGATATTGATAGCTTTACCATTCCTTCTGGAGTCCGTCTTCGTTTCTGCAGCCCGCAGACAAATGTACAAATTGAACAGCTCATTCTGGAAAGGATGCAGATTGACAGCCTATGCGGTTGATCTGGCTCTACTGGTAACGGGCCAATTCCTACCCACACTAACTGAGCTTTTTCAAAACGCGCTGGGCCTAACCTAGCGGTGGGCAGAACGACAGGGCCCGGGGCAAACTTTAATAAGACTGAAGTGGTTCTATTCACTAAACGGTAACATGGCAGTTTCCTAAACTCTGTAGGAGCAAATGCTATGTCAGGGAGAAGTGACCTCTGTTAGGAGGAATATAATGGATTTTTTTGAAAAGCGTCATTTCCGATAGAAAAGACGGGCAGTTTGAAACACCGTTAACGAGTAACTAACTATCAATCTACACAGACGGAACTAAGACCGAGGAAGGTACAGGTGCTATGGTCTACTAACAGGATCCACCCACACAACTTTCATTCCGTCTTCTGGACTGGTGCAGTGTGTTTCAGGCAGAAATTTACGTGTCCTGGCAGTCGGCAAAACAAATGTCCTGCTTGGAAGATGTCCCAAGAAACATATCTGTTTATGCCGATAGCCAGACCGCAATCAATGTCCACATAACAAACAAACCAACATTCCCACCCCATCCATATGCTAACATCCACAGTAAACTTACATCACAATGGGCCCCATGGCCTCCGAGTGTACTCGGCCATTAAAAGGCTGAGCGGTCCGTATAACCTAACATAACGTACATCTATAAAAATGTATCTGGATAGTGGTAACCTAATTAACCTAGCTGCTGTATACTGTCCCCCCCCCCCCTTTATGCCATATCTGAAGACTAATTTATGGGATTCTAGGACTAGGAGAAAATTTTATAGCTGGAGGAGACTATAATGCTAAGCATACGCACTGGTTATCTCGTCTCGTGACCCCAAAGGGAAAACAGCTCTACAATGCAATTGCAAAAGCCAGCAACAACCTCGACCACGTTTCTCCTGGCAGCCCAACATACTGGCCAACAGTCTCCACAAAGCTACCCGACCTGATTGACTTTGCAGTTACCAGAAATATATTACGTAATCTAATACGCGCTGAATGTACACTGGATCTATGATCTGACCACACACCTGTCCTAATAAACCTACTCCGATACCCAGAACACGCAAATCCACCCGATAACCTGACTTCTCGGAAAACCAACTGGCTTAAGTACAATCAAGAAAGAAAATGTCAGTCGGGCAAGCCGACCGTGCAATACCCTCTGAGCTTCATTTAAAATTATATGAACTTAAATTGGAGTAGCTGCTGCAAGAACTTAACATGCACACATATTTGTATGTCTGTCTCGCTCGCACGTTTTTCGTGTTCGTTGGTTGTGTGCACAGTTCAGTGCAATGCACGTGGTTATGCATTGCTTGAAAGTATCGATTTTCGTTGTTTAAGAAACTTTTTTAATTATAGTCCGATTTTAATGAAATTTTCACAATCGTTTGATATTATTTGTCTGCAAGTATATGCTGAGTTACAAAACTATACGTTAAGAAATAAGTGAGCCAGCGGCATGCAAAGTTACAAGGCAATTGTGGGCGAAGGAGGCGTGGCATCCAATAAATTTTGATGGCATTATATTTATATCGCAAACAGCAACCTGCATGCCAAAATTGGTGTCCCTAGGTATTATAGTTACCGAGATATTCACAAAAAACATGTATTTTTTCCGAGGTATGTCTGGTTTTTATCGTATTGTGGGCGAATGGGGCGTGGCATTAAAAAAAGGAAACAAACTTGTATTGCCTGACTAAATATGTGATCGATACTGACCAAGTTTGAACTTGTAGCTCTTACCATCTCTGAGATCTGTTTGTTCATACGGACAGACGGACAGACAGACAGACAGACAGACGGACAGACGGACATGGCTATATCGACTCGGCTGTTGATGCTGATCAAGTATATATATACTTTATGGGGTCTGCCACGCCTCCTTCTGCCTGTTACATACTTCTGACAAACATAAGTTCACACATTGAGCTTAATCCATGTCTAAAGGCTGCGGCGCTTAAGAGGAGAACAGCAATCCAACCGATCGCCATCGGCAAAGCAGAAGTTAAAAGACGCTACAAACACACTCACTAAAGCGTTAAAACAGGAAGAAGAACATTCTCAACTTCGTTATATCGAGCAACTATCAATAACCAGCACGAGAAACTCATTGCGGAGAGCGCACCCACCTCTTAGCTCACCGACCGTAACAGTTATGCCGATAAGATCCCAAGCAGGCGGGTGGGCTCGCAGCGACGAAGAAAGATTCATCACATTTGCTACTCACTTTAAAAAAGTGTTCCAACCCAATCACTCAACAAACGCGTTTGTACTACCGACGGCATCAAATGACTCCTAGCTTCCACACCAAATAATTGTGTTTCGCCCAAATAAAATCGCTAAAATCATCAAAGAGAAATTAAACCCGAAAAAATCGCCAGGATGTGACCTAATAAGCCCGATAATGATCATTGAGCTTCCTTATTGTGCCATCCGTATCATTATCCAGCTCTTTAATGCCATTACCAAACTTGGACACTTTCAAAAGAGATGAAAAAAATCAATTATAATAATGATACCGAAGCCAGGAAAAGATCAGACAGTTTCCTCGTCTTACAGACCTATAAGCTATCGTGCCTATCAAAGCTCTTTGAAAAATGTCTGCTGTTCCATATTAATCTATCCCTGAATCCCTGTATACTGCACAGCAAAATTTCTCGATGTTTCCCAAGCATTCGACAGAGTTTGGTTAGAAGATCTAATGGACAAGATTAAAACAACGCTGCCAATCAACACACATAAACTGTTGAAGTCATACCTCTCCGACAGGAAGTTTGTAGTAAAATGTAACATTGCAATGTGCATTGGCTGATCAACGCCCGCTTCTCACTCAGTGTGGACTACAAGGTCCTGCTCTACAACTCAGTTCTAAAACCAATCTGGACCTAAAGCTCCCAGTTATGGGGAAACGCTAGCAACAGCAGCATTGACATCATACAGAGAGCACAGTCCATGATCTTGAGAACCATCATCGGTGCACCGTGGTATGTTCGAAATGAAAACATACTTAGAGATTAACATATTCTACCAGTCAAGGAAGTAATAATGGAGCAAAAGGAAAAATATATTTAGCAAGCTTTCATCGCCTTAAAAGGTTGTGCAGCCGATCAGGCCTTCGCCGCAACGACTTAATAACCCAGCGATGACTTCTTAGGGCCGCGCGATCAGAATACAGTCCAACAGTGGACTGTAAGTTAAAGTATATTAATAAGATTTGCAAACTTATTGTTAGTTTTCTGATTTAAAGAAAAGATCCAATAAATAATATAAATGTTAAAAAAAAAAATTTTAACTGACTGAAAACGTCAAGGCAAACGGTCTTTTGAATAATTTGTCTTCTTTTTGATGCATTTGTGTAAAATAAATAAATTTATTTAATATTTGCTAATAAATCAGAGCACTGTTCACAAACAAAATTCACAAAGCCAATTGGCGTGTAGAATTCACAAAACTTCAAATCCACACAAAGATACGTAAAAGACTTTGAATTATCGTTCAGGGGAAAAACTGTTAGTCGGTTGGGCGGGAGCAAAATTTGCTCAAAGTCTGAGTGAAAAACACTTATTTTGAGACGGTACAAAATGGTCAACAGATATTTGTGAGCTATGATTATAAGAAATAAAATTCTGCAAATTCGGTATATCACACATACACTAGTAGGCATAAATATTTAGACAACACTTAAAGTTAAATCTACTTAAAATTTAAGCTTCCTGCAAAAAAAGTTTGGTATCAATGGATAGGTCACTTCAATTCCGTTTTAATAACACGAAATTTTTCTTAACCCATTGAGTACTCGTGGAATATTTTCAATTCTTGCAAAGGTCTACTTTTTAAACTTTTTCCCCCGGGCAAAATCAAAAAATGTTTGAATGCAAAAAGTTTCTCCAAAAGAATCTATTAGTGATGGAAAAAAAATTTTTCAAAAATCTCTTCGCAAGTATTTTTTATGATTTTTTAAAAATTTATATTTAACCCATTTTTACCTACTTTTCATCAAAATAGTCACTTTTGGCACATTTCAAAAAATCATAAAAAATACTTGCGAAGAGATTTTTGAATTTTTTTTTCTACTAATCCATCACTAATCACTAATAGATTCTTTTGGAGAAACTTTTTGCATTCAAACATTTTTTGATTTTGCCCGGGGGAAAAAGTTTAAAAAGTAGACCTTTGCAAGAATTGAAAATATTCCACGAGTACTCAATGGGTTATACGTTCGAAAATATATAATAGCATACAACACTTTAACGTAAAATTTAGTTGAATTATTGATCAATGTGTACCATCGATCTATGTTGGATTTTTTTTATATTTAATAATTGCTCACATTCCCCGAATCTAATTATATCATATAACAAAACCTCTTAAAAAAGGTATATATTTAGTGACCAAATTCTCAACTACTTTTTTAATAATTTATTTATTATTTTATTATAGATTTTATTTTATTTTTGCACTATTTTCGTCACAAAATTTATATATATTTTGTAATTTCAATAAACGCTTTCGTCACTATATACATACCTCGTTAAGAGGTTTTTTATATGAAATCATGTATGCTAAAACGTGTCATGGAACTCATTTCTGAGAACAAGAGAGATCCATTATGATAAATTTAAGAATCGATATCTATTTTATGCTTTACATAATTAAATTAAATAAAAGTGATTTCGCAGTTCATTTCAACCGTTGGGATGAATTACGAGGTCGAACGAACAAAAAGAATGGAAAAAAATGTTATTTCTTTTAAGAAAGCAAATACAAAAATAGGCTAACATTTTTATTTAGTTGATTTATCGTAAATAGAACGTACCCACGAATTTAAAGAATAGCAAAATCAGGAGATACCATAGACAACTGAAACTCATGTAACTGGAGTTTGGGTTATAACTCTAAGCATGAATTTTGATGAAATTTTAAAAACATGTTAAGCCCAAAGCAAATTTTTGTTCAATTGCTTATTGCAATTTGGCCCTAACAGAGCATTAAAAATCCTGAAAATTAGGGATACTTTAAGAACTATTTAACATATGGATGAATTTATCATGCCTTGACAATGTTCATCCTTGTCAGGCAGTGAACTATAGTTATGAACCTAACATACTAGTATATGTGGTACCAACTTCGTTAACTTTCTTTATAATATATTGCTTCCATATTCAGAAAAAAATAATAATAGCCATTATCCATTGCCCACTCAATAAAATAAATGCCATCGTTTTTCTATCGAATAATCTTTGCGGAAACTGATCCTTTCTGTTTTCAATGTTTCTGATACTGTCTACAAAAATATTCAACTCAAAAATGTTACGTAATATAACACAGATATATTCACGAGAAGTTTCGTCTTTTGCCGGTTGTATTATATTCTACAACACTGTATACTGGATGGGGTCTGCCTCCTTCAGCTCGTTACAAACTTAGAGACAAAAACAATATACCCTCTCCAAAGGTAAAAAATATACCAACCTCGTAGGGCAACACTTGCTTGGCATCCAGAAAGGTTGCGATGTCGTAGGCACTCGCTCGGCGGCAACAGGCAAATGGTTTTTGATCTGTTTTGGCCAGCAGCAGATCGTGCAAAGTCTGTCTTTGTTGTGCGCAGATATAAGCAAGCTAAGTGAAAAAGGGCAGGAAGTTAATATGGTGCAATTCGATACTTTGTTTATATAGTGTTGTAATAAAACCTGTGTTATTTTTGTCGCATTTGTTTCCAGAGAGCCGGTGAGCTGTGCAAAGGCCGCCTGTTCATGCTGAATGAAGAGCTGCTCCTGCCGCAGAGTGCGGGCCAGGTCCATAATCTCCAGCAGATTACTAGCAACTGTAGGCTCCATATTCGCAGCTGTAGGTAGAACACATTATATATGTACATACATACATATGAATTTAAATATAAAATCAGCCAGATCGGATCACAATGTCTTATAGCTACCATAGGAACAATCAGTTAAAAAATATTTTTTTGAGCAATCTGAACCAAATTCACTCAATACGCGTTCAGTACCAAATTCCATGTGCAAACCAAATTTCATTCTGATCGGACCGCTATATCATATAGCTACCATAGAAACAATCGGCTGGAAAGGCTTATTACTAAAATGTTTTCTGTCAATTGAGCGATTTCATCCAAGTTCACTCAATACGCGTTTAGTATCAAATCCCATGTGCAAACCAAATTTCATTCTGATCGGACCGCTATATGATATAGCTGCCATATAAACAATCGACTGGAAATGCTTAGTACTAAAATGTTTTCTGTCTCTCTATTGAGCGATGTTAGCCAAATTTGCAATCATTCTACATATGCTAACCAAATTTCATCCAGCTTGGACTATTAAATCATAAAGCTTCCATGGTAAAATTCAGTTACAATTACCTGTTTTGTAAAACTGTTGAATTATTTGTAAGTAATTATAAACAAATTTGGAGATGAAAGTATGACACCGTCTACTGTAAATTCATGCAGGGTTCCGCAAGGGTATCCAATCTTTGGCGTGCCAAAGGTAACATTTCTTTCTTGTTTCATTAGAAAGTGAGTTAAACAATTTAACATGTGTTTGACACTAACAATAATATTCTTGGCTGTGTGATATTACGTTGGAATGCTTTGTGGATCACATTTTTCGAAAAAAGAACAAGCACTGATCATAAGACTGGCCGAAGATGGCAAAAACGCGACTTCTATTACTGCCAGTGTTAATAGGCATAGAAACCCAAAAGCCAGTTTCCCCGGAAATCCAAAAAAATACGGAAAAATTAAGCGGCCGACCTGCCGACCGATCGCTGTAGGAAGCAAATTCGACGACAGGACGTGGAAGACAGCTTGCTATGTACTGAAATCAAACGTCAGCTATAAATATATGTCAAGTAGTCGGATAAATAAGATTTTAAAGGAGCATGACAGGGATAAATAGGTTTGCCGCGAGGCTATACATAGGCTATTGAAACGCCTAATACCCGCGGCCCACGTATTTGCAAAATATATAAATTTTGGTCACATATGACGGAATTTTTTTGCAGGACATCGTGAATATTCATACTGCGCGGAAAACAAAAAAAAAACAAGAAAGAAAATGTCAGTCGGGCATGCCGACCGTGTAATACCCCCTGAGCTTCGTTTCCAATTATATGAGTTCAAATTGGAGTAGCTGCTGCAAGAACTAAACATGTACACATATTTGTATGACTATCTCGCTAGAACAGTGTAATGCACGTGGCTATGCCTTGCTTGATAGTACCGATTTTCGTTGTATGACAAACTTTTTTAATTATAGTCCGATTTTGATGAAATTTTCACAATTGTTTGATATTTTTTGTCAGTATATGCTAAGTTACAAAACTATACGTTTCGAAATAAGTGAGCAAGCGACATGCAAAGTTACAACGCAATTGTGCAAAAGCACAAAGGCGAAGGAGGCGTGGCATCCAAAAAATGTTGATGGCATTATCTTTATATTGCATCTAGCAACATGCATACCAAAATTGGTGTCCCTAGCCGTTATAGGGACCGAGATATTTGCAAAAAACCTGTATTTTTTCCGAGGTAGGTCTGGTTTTTCGCTTATTGTGGGCGAATGGGGTGTGGCATCAAAAAAAGAAAACAAACTTGTATTGACTGACTAAATATGTGATCGATACTGACCAAAACGGGTATTGTAGCTCTTACCATCTCTGAGATCTGTTTGTTCATACGGACAGACGCACAGACGGACATGGCTATATCGACTCGGCTGTTGATGCTGATTAAGAATATATATACTTTATGGGGTCGGAAACGCCGCCTTTTGCCTGTTACATACTTCTGACAAACCCAATATACCCCTCAGATTGTATAAAAATTCCGAAAAGGAAAATACCTATTTGCGATCAGTCCGTGTCTTAACCCGATTGAAGATCTATTGGAAACATACCAAGGTCTACAAGAATAACCGCTATCTTGATACTCTAAGGACCTTCAAAAGGTACTAATCGAGATTAGGATCAAACTGACTTTTCAACCCTTCAAAACGTGTCAAATTCAATGGGCAACCAAATTAACAAAATGCTTCTTAATAAGGGAAAGCATATTAACTATTATATAATAACATTTATTAGATAACTCCACAAATTACTTAATTTTTCTTCACTTTTATAATTTTGCACATATAATTATTTCATATGAATTGAACTTTGTTCGTTAAATTTTCAGTCAGACATGCCGACCGTGTAATACCCTCTGAGTTTTATTTCCAATTATGTGAGTTCAAATTGGAGTAGCTGCTGCTTGAACTTAACATGCACAAATATTTCTGTGTCTGTCTCGCTGCTTTCGAGCGCGAGCGCTGTGGCAGAGTTCAGTGCAATACACGAGGCTATGCCTAGCTTGAAAGTAACGATTTTCGTTGTATGACCAACTTTTTATACCCTCTCAGGGGTATATTGGGTTTGTGAAAAGTATGTAACAGGCAGAAGGAGGCGGGGCAGACCCCATAAAGTATATATATTCTTGATCAGCATCACAAGCCGAGTCGATATAGCCATGTACGTCTGTCCGTCTGTCCGTATGAACAAACATATCTCAGATATGGTAAGAGCTACAAATTCAAAGTTGGTCAGTATCGACCACATATTTAGTCAGTCAATACAAGTTTGTTTCCTTTTTATGATGGCACGCCCCATTCGCCCACAATTAGCGAAAAACCAGACATACCTCGTAAAAAATACATGTTTTTTGCGAATATCTCGGTCCCTATAACGGCTAGGGACACCAATTTTGGCATGCAGGTTGCTATTTGCAATATAAAGACAATGCCATCAAATTTTTTTGGATGTCACGCCTCCTTCGCCATCCAAAAGCACTGTTTCTTTGTAACTTTGCAAGCGGCTGGCTCATTTATTTCTTAACGTATAGTTGTGTAACTTAGCATTTACTTGCAGACAAATAATATCAAACGATTGTGAATTTCATCAAAATCGGACTATAATTAAAAAAGTTTGTCATACTAACTTAAATTTTTATCGCAATAGCAGTGCACTGCGTTTACGCTGCAGTGTTTACAAGCAGTGCTTGTGTATTTAAAACTTACTCAGTGCACTGCTTGTGTGTATAAAATTTTAGCAGTGCACTGCTTGTAAGCAGTCCAAAATGAACTCATATAATTGGAAACGAAGCTCAGAGGGTATTACACGGTCGGCATGCCCGACTGACATTTTCTTTCTTGTTTATTTTATCGTCAGATTTTGATGCAATTTTCTGTATCGTTTCATATTGTTTGTCTCTACTCTGTAAAGTTACAAAACTATACGTTAAAAAATACATGAGTTAAATGCATAATGATTTTGTGCTACTTATGGGCGAAGGAGGCGTAGCATCCAAAAAATGTTGATGGCATTATCTTTGTATTGCATCTAGCAACCTACATGCCGAAATCAGTGACCCAAGGTGTTATAGTTACCGAGATATTCGCAAAAAACATGTATTTATTTTCGAGATATGTCTAGTTTTTCGATTGTGGGCAAATGGGGCGTGGAATCGAAAAGATTTTTGTATTAAATGACTAAATATGTGGTCGATTCTGACTAAAACGAATATTGTTGCTCTTACCTTCTCTGAAATCTCTTCGTTCATACGGACAGACGGACGTGGCTTAATCGACTCGGCTGTTGTGGCTGATCTAGAATATATGTACACTGCGTGTCAAGGTTAGACGCACTCGTGCTTGCATTCAAACTTCAATTACAACTTTTTATTTTGAAAGAATTAAAAAAAAGTTGATATGCAAAAAACTTGGTTATTTAATGATACTTTAAGTATACTTTTTGGAGAAGTGTAGAAATTTGCCAAAATAATGTTTTTAAACAGTTTCTTAAAGCTGTGTTTAATTAGGTACATTTTTTTCTGGTCACTAGAATAGACGCATTAAAACTAATTCATTATTTAAAGAAAAGTTACTTGTATTAAAATTTTATTATTAAATAATGTAAATCTTATATTCATTAGAAATTGAAAAAAAAAAATAATTTCAGTAATGAGTACCGTCTCCTCTGTAAAAAATATCTTCATATAGCCGGTCATTCATAGAATTATACGGGGAGTCAACGTAGCTTAGGGAAATCTCGCTCCAAGCACGTTTAATAGCATCCGTTAGTGTTTCCTTATCTTCATATTGAATTCCTCCTTCACAAACTTTCCTCGCAAGCCAGCCCCATACATTTTCAATAATGTTGAGATCTGGAGAATATGGTGACTAAGTCATGATATTAACGTTTTGACTGACAATAAAGGACTTCACCACTCAAGCATTATGAATCGGGGCATTATTTTGTTGAAAACTCCATGGAATTGGTTTGAAGAGATCATTTAGCTTTGGAAATGCGGATTCCAACAATGCTTTAAAGCGCTCACCGTTAATTTTCTAATCAAGAAAAATTAATTTAAGTGTACCATAGAAAGTGATGGCACCCCATACCAAAACATCACCTCCTCTGCTGTGATGTCTAAATACAGCTCATGCTTTCTCACATCATGAAAAAATTATTTAAATCCATCAGGTTCATCAAAAGTTTTTTACATATCAATTTGTTTTTAATTCTTTCAAAATAAAAATTTATAATTGAAGTCTATTGATGAGCAGTGTAGTATATACAGACTGTCTCGAACACTCGGAGAGACGCATCGTCTGGGGGCGTTTAGTTGCACAAACAAATGAAAGCGTGGTATATTAGGGGAGGGAATGGGGTGGAAGAGTAGGTTTGATCACTCTTTGTTATTTCACGTACTATGCACTAAATATAACAGTGAACAAGAATGACATCCGAAGCATACGCACTAAATATGGAAATGCAAAAATGTGGACAGGAAGAAGGTGAAGGAAAGCAGTGTCCCTTCTACCAAATAATGAAAAAGCTTATTTTTGGCGAAAGCCAAATTATGTTAATTTTTTGTCTCCTGAATTTGACATAGGCGCCCAGAAAATCAAAGGCTTACATGTAAATCAAAGCGACGCATTACAATAACCACAATTGTACTGATGAAGCGACGTCAAAAGAAACCACATACATATATGTATGTACTAAGTTTGTTGACAAAACGCTTTTCACTTAAAAAACACACACGCACATTAAATAAAGCCATTGCCGCTGTTGCTGCCAATTTTATCACAGCGTATAATTTTTTAGTACTTAAATATTATTCAAGCACCCACGATAAAAAAAAAAAAAAACAAACATTCTCTTTAAGAGTCTGTTGCATTGATACAATAAATATAAGTGCTATTTAGCGCGTGTGAGCTGCATTCAGTTTTGTGGCTTAAGGAACACAGTATTCACAGCCTCAGCGGTGATTCTATCACTTTCTGCAGCACACATTTATTATTAAGTTTCATTTACACAAACAAATACAGGCGCAGACAATAATATCTATTCGTGTAATATATTTTTATTAGCTTACTTTGGTCTGCTTAGTATTCAATATGTTTAATAGTCGATTGATTATGCGAACATGTCTGAAAAAAGTCTTGTAACACCATAAATAATTTCGAAATAAAATCAACAGTACTGTAGCAATAACACTCGTCTAACCCAGAAAACAATTACAAATACACAGAGAGGAAAAACAAACTATGGCTGTTATCGATAGTTCGATATCATGCATTCTGCAGCTATGATTAGATAGTCAATCGTATAATTTAATTCGTGAACTTAGTAGCCAAATTTGTTCATTTGATGTTTATTCGTTTATTATTGAGATTGTGTTCTAAATCGGGTTTGTTATCGAGTGTCTTAGTTTTCGGCAACATTCACACAACACAATAATGAATATAAAAGTGATTTGCTTAAATAGTATAATCTAATATTAATCAATGTTTGATAATGTACGTTTAGGTATCAACAAATAAAAAATTTAATACCAAACTAATTTTTACCAAGCCTTGATCTGTAATGTTTGAATTATCCTAACCTAAGTGATTATTGTTTTTGAATTACACAATAAGTGTATTCGTTTAAACAGGTCTTTCATTTGAACTAATCGACGCAAAAGTATTGCTTTACCACGTGTTTTACAACACTATATTAATCACTGCGGAAAGATGAAAGAAAAAGCCAAAAACAAATTTTAAAATATTCAATCTTCAAACATGCGATATTACCGCGAGACATTCAAAGCTTACAGAAACGGAAATAAAGCTTATTACATTGAAGAGATCGCTTGGCATCGAAAAAAAAAGATTCTTGTATTGACTGACTTAATATGTGGTCGATACTGACTAAAACGGATATTGTAGCTCTTACCGTCTCTGAGATCTGTTTGTTCATAGGGACAAACGGACATGGCTATATCGACTCGGCTGTTGATGCTGACCACGCCTCCTTCTGCCTGTTACATACTTCTGACAAACCGAATATACCCCTCAGAGGGTATACAAATTCAAAATTAATCTACAGATTTTGATTTAGGAATATCAAGATGTTGACTTTTCCTTCTTCAACCGTGTACTGCGGTCTGACACAATTTATTTAACCTTTTATAAAACACAAATTATAGTAATACTCTTTGAAAATAGCTCAAAAGTACGAGTTTAACATAAACGTCACCAAAAATGAAAATGACTTAGTTATATGTAAACAAAACTATCGGTGACACTATCGAAAACTATCAATAGCGAATAGCCATCGATGGTGGGTCGACTCTATAGTGAACAACCATCGATAGTCTCGATAGTGCTATGGATTGTTTACCACTTCTAATTAGCAGCTCTCCATCGCAGAAAGCACTTCTTTAGTGAAGACTTCAGCAGACTGCTGACGTTTTGTTGAATACTAAATGATTAAGTTTAAAAATAAATATTTTCATTTCATTAAAATTAGAAAATTTCCAAGTTTGTTGCACATGTTGAAATTGACAGTTGTTCTTAGTTGGCGAAATTTCCCCGCAAACCAGCAAGTGATAATTTTGTAGTGGCATCGATATTAGCAATGCCAAGAACATTGAGTATAAATTTTATTTTACCGAAGTATCGCACACTGAGTATCGATATCAGATAGTATAGCGAATCGAAGATTTTGCCATCCCTATGATGCTAATGTCTGACGCCGATTACGCTTATTCTATTATTTTTATTTAATGATTTGCTAAATTCAACGACTATCTCTCACTTTTGATTTACTTTCAAGCAATGCCAAAAGTGCGTCGAAGTCGCAAGCCGCCGCCAGATGGTTGGGAATTAATTGAACCTACACTAGAGGAGTTGGAATCGAAAATGCGAGAAGGTGAGTGTGAATGCACCGCTTTTCCTAATAAAACGTCTTGGGCATTTACAGCGGAGACCGAACCACACGAGGGAAAACGCATAACAGAGTCACTGTGGCCTATTTTTAAGATTCACCACCAAAAGACTCGTTACATTTATGATTTGTTCTATCGCCGTAAGGCAATCAACCGCGAACTATACGACTACTGTCTTAAAGAGAAGATTGCCGATGGCAACCTAATAGCCAAATGGAAAAAATCTGGGTATGAAAATCTGTGTTGTCTACGCTGCATTCAGACACGCGATACTAATTTCGGCACTAACTGCATTTGCCGCGTGCCAAAGTCTAAGCTTGAGGAAGGCCGCATTGTGGAGTGTGTGCATTGCGGCTGTCGCGGCTGCTCTGGATAGATTAAATGGACTTCTTTAATGCAATATTCAGACGGATTCTAAAATTACTTTAATTGTGACGAATATAAATCGCTTGACTGTTCACAGGAATCTTTAGTAGACTGAAGGCAATAGAGTAGCCTTGGGAATGTAAAGTGGCTTAATTATATGTATAGTACAAACGTTTCATTTTCTTTGATTTTCTATAGTTTCTATACAATTTTGATCAAAAATGGCGCTATTTCAAAACATCTATAACCACAATTTTTTTTTGTACTACATGTTTTATATGAACAATATACATGTATGTATGTTCTATACTACTATAATTATTAAGACTCTATATTACATAACGTTAATTATATGTCAGAGCCCCTTATAATCTTCTTAACCAAGCTGGTCTACTTCAATTCATGGCGACAGATTGATACAGCTCGTTTCAGCTGTTGAGAAGATACGCAGGCATAAATTAGGTGTTTAGCGTTTTCCACGATCCGTCACACCACCTGCAGGTTGGTATGTATCCATTTTCTAGGTACAGGTACTCTTTAGAATCAAGTAGCAGGTTCAACTTATCATATCTAAAGTATCCCACCAGGTTTACAAATTCCCTGAGGTAGTACAACTGAATGAAATCATAAGCTAGTAAGCTTATAGCATTACGATTTTTGACTAAGGGCCCATAGCAGATTCTTTAAAAACTTCAACTAAGCTGTATTTCAACAAAATTTGTAATGGACAATGTTTAAAGTTATAATTGAACTCAGTGAGCTTATGATGCAGTTTTATTATAGTCTTGAAAAGATGATTCGGTCTAAAACCTTTTCCATCTATTAGATTTGATATACAGTTCATATATAAGTGCATTTTATTCGCCAGAAAGATTTCTTAAAGAACACATTGCGGGAATGCCATCCGAACCAGGAACAGCGAGTAGTTTAGACAAAGTTACTTGTTAAACTCAGCTGCCCAATGTCGTGGGAAACACGCTAGGTGGAAATACTTCCACAACTATTGCTTGAAGTCGAGCGGGCTCAGAGGACGAATCGGTATTATTTCTGTGCTTGACAACTGTTTCATGAGCTGATCTCAAACTTATTATCTCTGCAGGCGCTTGAAAAGAATTTCTGTGCTAAATTTTAAACATAATTTAAAAGAATAAGAATAAACTATATGAAAAAAAAACTATAGTTTATACACTGACTTATTGCCTTTTACTTTGTATAGTATTATCATACATATACGTAGGTATTTCGTTTAATATTAGTTGGAAACAAAATTAACAGTTCACTATGGTCAAAAAGTCAGATATTTTGGCATTAAGTCAAATTTTGTATGTGTCCTTAGTTAAAAATTTAATTTATTTTATAATTGTAAAGATTAAGATAGATAAAGAAAAACCATTTTCAAAAAAATGTTCATTGTTTCGGGTTAAGGTTGGCGTGCCCTTAAAGTCAGCTGTTTGATGCAAGCTTTAGTTATTGTTATCCAACCGTAAACCTAATTAAATGTTGTAATTGTGTTATGGGTGATTGATAAAAGATAAAGAGAATTGAAACAAGTAAGGAAGATTACAGTCGAGCTTGCGCGACTGTAGAAGACCCTGAGCCTGTATTTTAAAAATAATACTTTGATTAAAAAAACTTTAATTGAGCAAATATCCAGATATTTTTTGTTTAAAATAAAATTAAATTGAAGATACATGAATGAATAAATTTGAATACAACTCTATCTCTTATCTTTGAGGTGCATTTAGATCAAAACATTAATTTTAAAAAGCGATAGTTTTAAAAATAAAATATGGATAGCAATATTTTTTCTACTTGTGGGCGAAGGTGCGTGGCATTTAAAAAAGTGTTTTTTTTTTCCAAAAAAGTCAAGAAAAAAGTAAATTTTCGTTAGTTAAGAAAAAGTTTCAGCTACCGAGAATTCAACATAAATCATGGTCAAATGATTTTCTTTGGAATTTTGGCCAAACACATTTTTTGCTGAAGAAAGTCAACTTAACTAATATTAGCTAAATTTAATTGAAGTGTTTTGATTTTCTTTCTTTCTTTTCGAAATAAATAGTTCGTCTACAAAATGTTAACTATACAGATTTTAGTTCGCAATTTGTTGGCAAAGGGGGCGTGGTATCCAAAATTTTTAAAGTGGAATATGTTTATATGGTATCCAGTATCCTGTATACCAATTTTGGCCTTTTAAGCTTCATATTAAGAAAGTCAAAAATCGAGATAGTCCCACTGTTTCTCTAATTGTGGGCGAAGGGGCGTGGCATCCAAATTTGAAAATAAACTTGATCTGCATAACAGATCAACGAAGCTACTGCAAAAAGAATGGAATCTCTGGCTATCATACTTTCTGAGAGGCGTTCATACAGACAACTTTTCGCACAAATTCATTAGTCCTTTTGCTCTTTTTCAAAGAGCTCAGGGTCTAAAAATAGAAAATCTTAGTACAAGTATTTAATAGTCAACTGCATTAGTGGCAAAAAACCGCATTCGAATACACAACTACTATATTGAGTTGAGTGGTTATGAGTGCAAAGTGAAATGCGTATAACTGAGTTGAGTAAGAACTCCTGCTATACTCAGCCGTACAATACTACAACGAACAGTATGACTGAGTATAAGTAGTAAACCGTTTGTTGTTCATGTCAGGAGATTGTGGTGACTACTTCCTGGACTGAAAACTTTTACTAGATATCCAGTTTTATACCAAATAGGGCGTGTTCTTCGGGTCATTGACTTGCTAAAAACTACATTTTTCAGCAGCAAGACGCATATTACCACTCACTTCTCCAAGATTCTGTTCTAAAATTCTAAAATATTGCTCCTTATGCATTATTCCATTTTCAAACACCAAGGGTTCAACTCCACTTTCACTAATACACCCCCAAACCATAATTGAGCATGTACTTCACGGTTTGCTGCACTGCATTTAATGGATTGTGGGATCTCTAGTCCAATACCAGGATCATCCCACAGACTCAAAACTATTTTTTCTTCATATCATCTGACCAAATTACCTTAAAAAAAAATATTTTTAAAATTATTAAACTTGTTTTATCTTAAAAAAATTATTTTACAATTGTTTATTTGTTTGTGGCCTACAGCAGCCCAATCAGCTAGAGTCCAATTTTCGTGAGTCGTAGCAAAATTTGTAAGCAAAGGTACGTACTATGAATGTTTAAAATGTAAATATTTTTTTAACATTTAGCACTTATCTGTCGAGTCTGCGGCGGAGTGTCCACTCACTTGGTTGACCTCCTTGACTAACTGGAATGTAGTCCTAGATGTGTTTTTAAAATTCGCTGCACAGTCATATGGTCAACACCAAATTTGTTAACTACTTTCCGAAAGGATTCGAATTCAATAATTTGACTATTTTCTCATTTTTCCCACCTACCAGGAAAAGACGAAGAAAACGTTTAAGAAGGATTGATCCAATAGGCCTGAAGAAAATAACTTTATAATTATGAAACGATACTATTTTTGAACTGATGTCCTGTCAATTTGACTTTTGCTTAATATGTTATTCTTTATCACTTTGGCATAAGTTGCTTAGGGCAATAGCCAACTAAAATAAGGGAATTATTGTTGTTGTTTAACAAAATTAATTAATTATCAAAAAAATCAGCCATGTTTTTGTACTCTCTGAGGGATATACATATTTGGACCCCACTAAATATATATATTCTTGATCCCGACTGACATTGTTTTCTTGTTAAGCTATAAAATATGGCTATATCTATATATATAAAACTCTTTGTCCTCAGTGACTGACTGACTGACTGACTGAATAACTTACAATCACCGCCTAGGCCAAACTTCCAGAGCAACATGCATGAAATTTGCACACAACGTAGCTCTCATAACTTCATCGTGCAATAAGACGGCTTTTTGCGAAATTTTGAGTGGAAGGGAAATTTCGTGGTCATAGGTCAAGTAGTCTTAGTATGAAAAACTTTGTTGCTTCTTAAGATATCGCAAACAGGTTAAGTGTTTGTCACATAGATACATATGCCGACCGATTTTGGTTCAGATCGGACCACTATGTCATATAGCTGCCATATGATATAATAGTTGCAAGACAACTCTTAATGTTAAAATTTAATTTTTTTAACAAAACTGACAAATAATGTTATGTTAATGGCATTTGCTTGAACCATTTCAATAACCTATATTAAAATTAAAATTCTATTTAGCCGGTTGTTTCGTTTCTTTTTTTGCAGCGATAAACATATGTAACATAGTTCAACTCAGCTGTTTCTTTTATTAATAGAATAATAACAGCAACAACTCAACAGCGCTGCTTAATAGCAGAATTCTTTTAAGCACATTGACAAATTACTAGAAATTAATATATTTTTTAGTTTATTTAAAAAATCATACCTAATATTTTTTCTACAATATCTATTTGTTTATCACAATTATATCAAACAAATTTCGTATCATTATTTGTATATCGCATTGACCATGATATCACTACATAATACATAAAAATGTAATATCGATGTATCGATAACTATATTTGATACTTTTTGTTTAAGTAGCAACATGTGTTATCAACGTACCAAGTATCGATACTCGCAATATCTTTGGCTTTTTTTTACGTTACATTAAAAAAATTTGTCCGTTGCATATCATTAAGCTATCGATTTGCAGTAGCGATACGATATGAACGATACAAAGGAGCACGAGAATCCATCCATATGACAATCTTTATCATTACAGTAGTGAACTTTAACTGGTCGCAAACTAATTTTGGTAGGCTGCATCTTGCTAATTTTACAATGTTGCTACATACGCTACATTAACAGCAAGAAACGATGCAGCAAACTTTGTAATGGATCTACATAACAAACAAAATCATCTTCATAAGACAAACATTAAGCATTGAGCAATGATAAATACACAGCAGTACACATAATTGTTGTACTGATCAGGACTTTCTTTGCGTTGTCAGTTGTGAAATATTTCTATATATATATATATATAGTTTGTGAAAATTAAGAATGATTAAAAAACTGTATATATACTTAAAAAATATATATTTTTTGATGGATAGCCAATATTGCAAATTATATTCCCCATTTTTCAAATATTTTTTTATTTTGTGGTTTCTCCAATAGAAATATTTCACAACTGACAACGCAAAGAAAGTCCTGATCAGTACAACAATTATGTGTACTGATGTGTATTTATCATTGCTCAATGCTTAATGTTAATGTATTTCAAGCTATACTATAATACTATGTTAATTTTTACTATCTACTTGACCTCTTTCTAGCCAGCATTAAACAAACGAAATGTATGAGTGTATTAGTATAAGTAACTCATTAAGTTATATTATTACCCATATCGGAGGAGTATACAATACTATAACATAAGCTATCAGTGGAATAGTTGTTACCAGTTTATTTTAAATTTTTCTTGTATTCTTATTTATTTTAAAACAATTTCGTGACTGCTTTACAGTAGGTGTTTATTAAATAAATAAATTTCCAATTTTAGTATTTAATATTTTAAAAAGATCTTAAACGGTAAAGATTGTTATTAAAATAACAACAGAATAACATTAAAATTACAATTGTTGCATAGGTGTTAATAAAAAAAATACCAATCAACAGGAAAAAAAATATGGCATATAAATACAAAAAAACTTTTCATGGTTTTTTATCGATCCTTCGCCATCTTTGTAACATGTACCTTAAGAGTTGGAGAGCTTATGCTTTTCAACCCCAGCAGTCCTTCTCATTAGTTGTTTTATGCGATTGCGGCACCACAGCTGTCCACACCAAAGCTATGGCGCATAAGTTCTAGGGCATCCCGATTGTAGCCGCGGGCCAGAAGTTGCGACTCCGCTTGGGTGATCACATCGCGCATGTATTCGAGCACGCGGACGCTTTCCGTTAGCTGATTGCAGGCGAATTTGTGACGAAAGCGGAGCTTGGCCTTCTTAATCTTGTTGTTGTAGCGCGACTTGCGGCAGGATTCGGCACGTTGACGCTGTGCATCTTGGCTGCTAGAGAGCGTCTGTTTCGTGAATGCTGCTGTAGCTGTCTCCATTTTGGTTATGTTCGGACGCCTCTCGATCACAATTGGGTTGTCGTTAAGCATTTGGTCCACGTAGCGTTGCTCTTTGTCGGCATAGTGTGTCTTCAAATGCTGCAGTTCCATTGCAACCAGCTCGTCAATCTGATCTGGCTTTGTGTTTTGCAGCGGCAGTATATTGGAGGGCATCGCAGTGGTTCCATGCACCGGATAATGACCCACCTGGGTGTAGAATTTTTGTAGATAATGGTTACCCTCATCCATCTTTGAAACTGCTTCTTGTGTTCTTACTACTCGCTGTAGATCTGCTCGAGACTATGTCAGAACCGCGAATGCTACCATCAAGTGTACAACTTACCGCTTTTAAAGGCTGCGAAAGGTCAATAGAAACCTGCTACGTTTGCCTGAATGCTATTTAGATCCTTTTAAGAATCAAAACACAACAATTTTATTACCTTATTTGTGCTTCTGACACAGCCCAACCAAACCCTCTTACACCAACTACCTAACCAATACTTAGGGGCACGTAAACAAACGGATTAGCTTGCTGCCTACCTGAAATTCAGAGCTTGAATCTGGCCCTAGTTAAAGAGTTTCCGACTCAATTACCCGCTGTTCTAAATGCTTAGACAAATCGTAATGATGTTCTTTGTAACAGGCGCTCTACCTCTCTGAGAATATCTTCATAAAAACGTTCTTAATATTTGACTATACTATTAAATAAACTAATTGACTGATATAAGTTTTACACCGAAAAAATTTCAACTTATAATCAGGGACCGTAAATAATGATTATTTTTTTTATTTTTAAATAAAAAAATCATTCACTTGCAAGGGACCTAAAATTATATCGAGTATACCAAAATTATAATTATTGCATAATCAATGCATTTTTGAAATGATTTTTGAATTTCTGATTTTTATCTAATTTTTCAAATATAATCATTATTTTTGAGTAATTTATGAAAAACTTAACGATTAATGATTATATTTGATCAAAAAAATAAAAATCAAAAATAATGATTAAAAATTATTTTTATTTTTAAAAATAAAATAAAAATCAAAAATAATGATTAAAAATGATTTTTATTTTTTTCGCTCAAAATAAAACTCAACAGTAACAAGCAACGAAAACGAAAAACATTGTGCGAGCGAGAGACGAAAACAAATATGAGTGGCACTCATTGAGTGCATGGTAAGTTCTTGCAGCACCTCCAATTTGAGCTCATATAATTGGAAAAGAAGCTCAGAGGGTATTACACGGTCGGCATGCCCGACTGACATTTTCTTTATTGCTTAGATACATGTATGTATGTACACGCACTTTATCGCATAATAAACAAGTAAACCTAATCATATATATTTAAAATGAGCATAAGCCTTGAAAATATTATTATTAATTATTCGTAAATTTTCATCAAAGCAAGTATTTAAGCCAACACTCCCAAAAGAGTGTGGTGGCGTAGGGAGTAAAGTTCTTGCCTGCGAGGAGCAAGATATAGGGTTCGATCCTCGGTAGCGGAAACTGTTTCTCAACTAAACAAAAATAGTATACCTGTATGCCCTTTAATTAACAAGCTATTTGATAAGTGGTATTGAAAAGTATTGGTATATAACGGTTGGCTCTACTGTACTTTCTTCCTTGGCAACACTTTTCAAAACAAAAACATGTAAGGAAGATTACAGTCGATCTTGCGCGACTGTAGAAGACCCTGAGCCAGTATTTTAAAAATAATACTTTGATTAAAAGAAAATTTTATTGAGCAAGTATCTAGATGATATTTTTTCGATCAAAAGAAAATTTATTTGTAGGTACATGAATGTATAAATTTTAATACACTCTATAACTCATGTATGAGGTGCATTTAGTTCAAAACATTAATTTAAAATAAGGGATGGTTGTAAAATTAAAATATTGATAGCAATACTGTTTTTACTTGTGGGCGAAGGTGCGTAGCATTTAAAAAAGTGATGTTTTTCAAAAAAATCAGGAATTAAAAAATGTAAATTTTCTTTAGTTGAGAAAAAGTTTCCGCTATCGAGGATCGAACCCTAGATCTTGCTCTTGGAGGCTTAAATACATACATACTTAAGTAGAATTCAAAATAAATCATAGTCAAATGATTTTCTTTGGAATTTTGGCCAAACAAATTTTTTGCCGAAGAAAGTGAAATTAACTAATATTAACTAAATTTAATTGAACTGTTTTGGTTATTTTTCGACTGATTTGTATTTTTAAGCAAACTTTATTTTCGAAATAATTAATTCGTCTACATAATGTTAACTACACAGCTTTTAGTTCGCATTTCGTGGGCAGAGGGGGCGTGGTATCCCAAAATTTTTAAAGCGGAACACGTAGTACACGTATTTGTGTGTCTGTCTCGCTCGCACAATGTTTTTTGTTTTCGCTGCTAGTGTGAGCTCAGTGAAATGCACGTGGCTATGCCTCGTCTGAAAGTAATATTTTTTGTTGTATGAGCAATTTTTTTATTTATAGTCCGATTTTAATGCAATTTCGTCGTCTCTTATCCAGTTCGAAGTAACAAAACTATACGGGGAGGATTAGTTGAGCTGGAAGTATGCATTGTTTTTCTTTTTTTTGGGCCTGGTGTTATTGTGGGCGAATGGTGCATGGTATCAAAAAAGGTTATTTTGTTGTCTGACCAAATATGTGACCCACTTTAAACTTGTAGCTCTTACTGTCTCTGAGATCTGTTTGTTCAGACGGACAGACAGATTGATATGGCTCAATCGACTCGGCTTGTGATGCTGATCAAGAATATATGTACATATGTATATACTTCCACGCCTCCTTCTGCCTGTTACATACTTTTTATAAACCCAATATATATTTATACCCTAGGATATATATATATCAGAGGGTATAAATATCCTAAATTAACATCGTCAAAACAGAATAGCGGGTAAAAGCAGGGGTTTATTCATTTAAGTAACATTCGAAAATACAACGGTAGTGATATTGAAAGAACTGACAGGTAAGTAAAATGCGGCAACGGCAGGTTAGATTGTTGACAGCGTATGCTTTCAGGGTTCTACCAGACTTGAAAGATGTGGACGTGTTTCTGCATGACAATTACAGCCATAAATCAATTGCCTTTTTTCAACAATAACAAACCATTTAATTTTAGATGGCAGTTCACTTTAGAGGCGAAAACAGAAGTCAAACAAGTAAGGAAGATTACAGTCGAGCTTACACGACTGTAGAAGACCCTGAGCCAGTATTTTAAAAATAATACTTTGATTATAAGAAAATTTAATTGAGCAAGTATCCAGATGATATTTTTTCGATCAAAAGAAAATTTATTTGTTGGTACATGAATGTATGAATTTTAATACAACTCTACAACTCATGTATGAGGTGCATTTAGTTCCACACATTAATTTAAAACAAGTAAGGAAGATTACAGTCGAGCTTGCCCCACTGTAGAAGACCCTGAGCCAGTATTTTAAAAATAATGCTTTGATTAAAAGAAAATGTAATTGAGCCAGTATCCAGATAATATTTTCTTGATTAAATGAAAATTAAATTAAAGATACATGAGTGAATGAATTTTAATACAACTCGACATCGTATCTATGAGTTGCATTTAGTTCAAAACATTAAATTAAAAAAAGCGATCGTTGTAAAAATAAAATATGGACGGCAATACTGTTTTCACATGTGGGCGGAGGGGCGAGGCATTTAAAAAAGTGATTATTTTTCAAAAAAGTCAGGAATTAAAAAAAAAAAGTAAATTTTTTTTAGTTGAGAAAAAGTTTGCGCTACCGAGGATCGAACCCTAGATCCTAGATCCTCGTGCACTTCGCAGGCGAGCACTATACTGCCTACGCCACCACACTCTTTTGGGAGTGGAGGCTTAAATACATAATTAAGTAGAATTCAAAATAAATCATCGTCAAATTATATTCTTTGGAATTTTGGCCAAAAAAAATTTTTGCCGGAGAAGATGAACTTAAATAATATTAACTAAATTTAACTGAACTGTTTTGATTATTTTTCGACTGATTTGTGTTTTTAAGCAAATTCTCTTTTCGAAATAAATAATTGGTCTACAAAATGTTAACTATACAGCTTTTTGTTCGCAATTTGTGGGCAAAGGGGGCGTGGTATCCAAAATTTTTAAAGCGGAATATGCTTATATGGTATCCAGTATTCTGTATACCAATTTTGGTCTTTCTAGCATTCATATTAAGAAAGTCAAAAATCGAAGTAGTCCCACTCTTTCTCTGATTGTGGGCAAAGGGGGCGTGGCATCCAAATTTGAAAATAAACTTGATCTGCGTAACAGAGCTACGAAGCTTCTGCAAAAAGAGTGGAATCTCTAGCTATTATACTTGCTGAGAAACAGGCGTTCAAACAGACGGACAGACAGACAACTTTCGCACAAAACCATTAGTCCCTTTTGCTCTTTTTTAAAGAGCTCAGGGTTTAAAAAAGTAAATTTTGGAGTAACCACTGCAAGAACTTAACACGCACACGTATTTGTGTGTCTGTCTCGCTCGCACAATGTTTTTCGTTTTCGCTGCTAGTGTGAGCTCAGTGCAATGCACGTGGCTGCGCCTCGCCTGAAAGTAACATTTTTCGTTGTATGGACAATTTTTATACCCTCTGAGGGGTATATTGGGTTTGTCAGAAGTATGTAACAGGCAGAAGGAGTTCTGCCACGCCTCCCATAAAGTATATATATTCTTGATCAGCATCAACAGCCGAGTCGATATAGCCATGTCCGTCTGTCCCTCTGTCCGTTTGTCTGTCTGTCCGTATGAACGAAAGTATCTCAGAGATGGTAAGAGCTGCAAGTTCAAAGTTGGTCAGTATCGACCACATATTTAGTCAGTCAATACAAGTTTGTTTCCTTTTTTTGATGCCACGCCCCATTCGCCCACAATTAGCGAAAAACCAGACATATGTACCTCGAAAAAAATACATGTTTTTGGCGAATATCTCGGTAACTATAACAACTAGGGTCACCAATTCTGGCATGCAGGTTGCTATTTGCAATATAAAGACAATGCCATCAAAATTTTTTGGATGCCACACCTCCTTCGCCCACCCAAAGCACAATTGCGTTGTAACTTTGCAAGCGGCGGGCTCACTTATTTCTAAACGTATAGTTTTGTAACTTAGCATTTATTTGCAGACAAATAATATCAAACGATTGTGAAAATTTCATTAAAATCGGACTATAAATAAAAAAGTTTCTCAAACAGCGAAGATCTTTACATTCAAGCATGGTATAGCCACGTGCATTGCACTGTGCGAGCGAGATAGACATACAAATATGTGTGCATGTTAAGTTCTTGCAGCACCTAATTCAGTTTGAGCTCATATAATTGGAAACGAAGCTCAGAGGGTATTACACGGTCGGCATGCCCGACTGACATTTCTTTCTTGTTTTAATTATAGTCCTATTTTAATGCAATTTCGTCGTCTCTTATCCAGTTCAAAGTAACAAAACTATACGGGGAGGATTAGTTGAGCTGGAAGTATGCATTGTTTTTCTTTTTTTTGGGCCTGGTGTTATTGTGGGCGAATGGTGCATGGTATCAAAAAAGGTTATTTTGTTGTCTGACCAAATATGTGACCCACTTTAAACTTGTAGCTCTTACTGTCTCTGAGATCTGTTTGTTCAGACGGACAGACAGATTGATATGGCTCAATCGACTCGGCTTGTGATGCTGATCAAGAATATATGTACATATGTATATACTTCCACGCCTCCTTCTGCCTGTTACATACTTTTTATAAACCCAATATATATTTATACCCTAGGATATATATATATCAGAGGGTATAAATATCCTAAATTAACATCGTCAAAACAGAATAGCGGGTAAAAGCAGGGGTTTATTCATTTAAGTAACATTCGAAAATACAACGGTAGTGATATTGAAAGAACTGACAGGTAAGTAAAATGCGGCAACGGCAGGTTAGATTGTTGACAGCGTATGCTTTCAGGGTTCTACCAGACTTGAAAGATGTGGACGTGTTTCTGCATGACAAGCCATAAATCAATTGCCTTTTTTCAACAATAACAAACCATTTAATTTTAGATGGCAGTTTACTTTAGAGGCGAAAACAAAAGTCAAACAAGTAAGGAAGATTACGCGACTGTAGAAGATCCTGAGCCAGTATTTTAAAAATAATACTTTGATTAAAAGAAAATTTTATTAAGCAAGTATCCAGATGATATTTTTCGATCAATAGAAAATTTATTTGTAGGTACATGAACGTATGAATTTTAATACAACTCTACAACTCATGTATGAGGTGCATTTAGTTCAAAACTTTAATTTAAAAAAAGGAATGGTTGTAAAAATAAAATATTGACAGCAATACTGATTTTACTTATGGGCGAAAGTGCGTAGCATTTAAAAAAGTGATATTATTCAAAAAAATCAGGAATTAAAAGAAAGTAAATTTTGCTTTATTCAAAGAGCTCAGCGTCTAAAAACACTAATGCAGTACTGAGCTACTTAATATCTCATTCAATAGGTAGTTTTTTTAGTCTTTGAGGAATATTGGGTTTGTTTAATGTATGTAGCATACCATAGATGGTATGGTCGACTAAATAAAGTATATATATTCTGGATGGAACATTTTATTACACAAGGACTAGTCAAATTTCAATATTTCTGGTTTCGGTAAGATGTTTTATGCTTTCCAACACCAAGAATTTCTCACTATATGCCCTTTGGCACATTCATGCCGGTTGTCTGAAAAATAAAATAGCATTTCCGAACTTCTATGTAGGGCCTTTACTGTCCACTTGCCCACTTCGTCGTGAACCTCATTAGCCAACTTTGGGTCACAAATTTTGGGATCTACTTTATTTTTTTGCACAATATACCGTTCATCAAATTTCGTGAAGATTTTTTTACCGATTTTTTTTTCCTTATTTTTAAAAAAATTTCCTTGTGTTTAAGGACTCAAGTGTATTCTGGACCGTAGAGGCACCTAAATTGATAAGTTTTACAACTTTGTTATTCAGCATCACAAAACGAGTCGATATAGACACGTCCATTTGTCTGTTCATATGAACAAACAGAATTAGCTACAATCAGAGACGCAAATCTCTGTCTTTTTACTTAGTATCTGTAGTTTCCGTATCTTAAAGGAGATCTACGTTTCTACGTGTAAAGAGACTAAAATTACGTATCTTTTTAAAAAAATTGCAAAATACCCTAAGAACTAACATTAATGGTTAATATCAATTTAATATGAATAACATAAATAAAATGATAATGTTTATTGGGCTAGCAGCACTAAATTCCGTTTTTAATAAGTTGGCGAACTAAATGCCGTTTTCAATGGGTTAGCAGCGCTAAATTGCAAGTAGATTGGCAGCGCTTACTTTGTAATTTGTGATTATTTGTGAAAGTGTTAGAAAAAGCGGCGGAGTGGAGGAAGCGGTACCGCCAGACGATTTTTGGTGTTATATTTTAAATATTAAATGGATATTCAACCCAGATGTTTCCGGTCTTGCTAATGTTGAGCGACTATTTTCTGAAATAAATTTAATTAAAACTAATAATAGAAATAAGTAAAAAACAGACGCTTTAAAAGGTTTACTTTACAAAAAAGGGGGTTAAAAAAAAATTTAGAGTCTTCTGACAACTACCTTAAATACTTTAATAAAAACATGTATAAATTTTTGTTAAACTTGTACATTAATGTGTATCAAAAATTTTAACAATATAATTTTCTTTTTAAACCGTCAAGAGAAATTAATAACAAAGAAGTTCAAGGACAGTTATTTTAAAAATGTATTGTTTTATCCATTTTTTTTTTGTTTTTAAATTTAAAAAAAACTATATAGATCTACGTATATCTGCAAAATTGTGCTACGAAAAAACACGTAGATTTTGCTACAATCTCCATTTTAGTCAGTATGGATTCCATATTTAACAAACAAAACAAATTAAAAACTGACATGCCTTTAACTCAACTCTTTTTGAACATATAGTTTTGAAACTTCGTTTGAAGACAAAACAAAATCATAAATGTAAATTTACAACATAGACGTAGCCATAGCACTGAGCTCTGATACAGCACTTGACAATTTAGCTATTTTCACACTGGAATTGTAAAAAGCAACTAACGGAAATTAAAGTTATTTTGCAAAACTAAATATTGTGTGGCAAGAAGGTGGAAATTGTGCACATCCTCAAACACTTCAAGGTGAAATTAACCAATATTGAAGAGATTTTGTTTCAATACCCAAAAGTTTATTGAGTGAACCAATTTAAGGGATACCAAAAGATTTTAGGCAGAAGAGTCTAACAACGTTGATTCAGCACAAAATAAGAGATTTTCGGCACTGACATCATTTGCGTAAAGATTTTTATCGCTGCCATTGTCAATCGCAGAGGTAGAAGAATTCTGTATTCTTAATGAATAATGTTAAAACTAAACTTCGAAATTGTATGGTTCCTCAAAAATGAAACACAATTTTACACATAAGGTATTTTATTATATTAATAACATTTAGTTATTTATTTATTTCATACTGTGCATGAAAAAGAATGTGACCAATAGGATCTACATAAGTTCAGCTCCAATATGTTTGATGAGCTTAAGAAGATTTTTAAAATACTAGATTAAATTAATAAAAAATATCGTTTTACCACTCGAGCATTTTTTTTTTAGCTTTCAAAGGCTAATTAGCACATTTAAGACCCAAAAAGTTGGCAGCAGGTTATTATTTAGTGTACATAATCGGGAATGAGCGCTAGAGAGTATAACACGGTCGGGCTCTAAAAAATTCATTGTACAATAATGAGGTTTTTTGCAAAGTTTTGAGTGGAAGGGGGTAAATTTCGTGGTCAAAGTCAAAGCGTTGACATGAAAGACGTTGTTATTTTTGAGATATCGCAACTAAACTGTTAGATTATGTGTTTGATATAAAGTTATTATGTCGGCCGATTTGGTCTAAATCGAACCACTGTGCTGTGTTAAAATTTTTTATTTTATTTTATTTTATATTTTAAACAGCATTTATTAAGCAAATAGAGAAATTAGTAGAAATAAATACATTTATTAGTTTATTTAAAAAGTCATACCTAGCATTTTTTCTACAATTTCTATCTATTTATCACATTTATATCGGATAAATATCGATGCATTTTTTTATAGCACCTTGAACATAATACATAATTACATAATATATTAAAGTATCAATATCTTATACAAGACTAACAATATACCAGCAGCTTCGCTTGCGTTAAAGATTGTGAAAATTAAGAATGATTGAAAAAATGTATAAGTTAACATAAGTTAACGCGACGCGGTTTGACTCCAGCACAGATGCTGACTCAGCTCTGGGCCGGATGTCTTCACATAGCAGGCAATGCACGAGGCGCAAGCTAAGCGTTTCTGTGGCCGCTATGATTTTTGCATTGTGTAACTTGATACATTTTTTATTGTACTTTGTAGCTTCATAAGTCTCTTTTGGTCAATTTAGTTTTATTCTGCACGCCTTGAGACATCAAGTCCAAGCCAGACCAACTCTCTCACTAACGTGTTGTAACAAATATTAATTATGTTAATAAACTTAACATTTAATAAATAAACATTTAATAAATAAACAATAACAATAATCATTTAATTTATACATGCTCAAAAAAATATATTTTTAATGGATAGCCAATATTACGAATTGTATTTATTATTAAAATTTTTTTTTTATTTTGTGTTTTTTCTAGTAGGAATATTTCACAACCGACAATGCAAGGTAAGTTCTGATCAATACAGCAATTATGTGTGCTGATGTGTATTTATCATTGCTCAAATAAAACAGTGTAATATTTTAAGTCATTAATGACATGTAGTATTTATTTATAGAAGAAATCATCAGATACAGAAATACTTCTCTATATATCACATATTTATACCCTCTGAGTTTGTTTTTCCATCTGGGGCAAGAATTATTAAGTCGCTCTCAGAGCTAACTCTTGAGCAAGCAATATAAAATTGACCATAAGAAAAACAATCATCTCTCAAGTCTAGTCCTGCCAAATTTAATATTTGTCTCTTAGAATGAATGCAGTTTCTCCTTTCTCCAATAAATACTATGGCTTCAATACCATACTTATAAAGAGCATTTTATTTGTAATCTAGATCCATTATAAAGTTTGGTGCATCGTTTCTTGCTGTTAATTTAGCGCGCTTTAAAGAGTTATATATATTTAGATGTAGTGATATTATGTTCAATGCGATATACAAATAAATATACGATATTTGTTAGATATAACTGTGATACATATGTAGATAGATATTGTACAACATATATTATGTATGTAAAATTTCTCATTTTGCTTAACAGAATTAAGTTATTTAGCAGCGCTGTAGAGTTGTTGCTGTTATTGTTCTATTACCAAGGGAAAATTAAACAGCTGATTTAAACTACAATCAGCGACAAGAAAAAAACCGCTATGATCTCTGGTCAAAAAATCATATAAATTACTATATATTCACAATTTTTTATTTATATATATAAATTGATCAATTTTCAATTGGATTGAGGTCAGGACTGTTTCCTGGCCATTCCAAGGACTCGATACCCAGTTCTGACTTCAAAATTGATATCAGTGGTTTGGGAATAGTTATAATTTATTAAAATAAAGATCAGAATGACTAACTCTTAAAAAGCCACTTACAGAGCGCGCCCGTTGACAAGGTACAGAATCGTCCTAAAATATGGGATCTCGGTCTCTCTCCGTAATGGACTCAATACTGGGTACAAGTCTACTGAGAGTAATTTCTTTGTATTTTTCTGTATTTACCATCCCTTAAAGCATAATTAGTGATTCCGTTTTGTATTTGGATATGCATCCCCATACCATGAATGCTTAACAGTGGCTAGCAACAGTTTTCAGAATATCGTTTTTCTTTTCTAGGTCGAAGTATGAGACAATCATCAGGTCCAATGAGATTAAATTTAGGGTCATTAGAAAGTATGACTCGTGACCATTCAGAATTACACCAATTTTCTTTGTTTCTTTCCCATTTTAATCTTGTTTTCTTCATTCTTCTTAAGCCGACGTTGAACAGTTCGGAACGAAATTTTTTTTTTAAATTGTTGCTGCACTTAAGAAACAATTTCTACAGCATTTTTGAAGCGATTCCAGAGGCTCGTTCTTATAATAATACGATTCTCCCGTTCAGTTGTGCAATTTTTTCTGCCCGATCCTTTTGTCCTTTCCATTTTATCCATCTCTTGAAATTTTTTTAAAAACCGTCGAGCTGAACTTTCATTGAAGTTTGTTCGCTATTTTTATACCCTCTGAGGGGTATAATGGGTTTGTCAGAAGTATGTAACAGGCAGAAGGAGGCGTGGCAGACCCCATAAAGTATATATATTCTTGATCAGCATCAACAGCCGAGTCTATATAGCCATGTCCGTCTGTCTGTCTGTGCGTCTGTCCGTATGAACAAACAGATTTCAGAGATGGTAAGAGCTACAAGTTCAAACTTGGTCAGTATTGACCACATATTTAGTCAGTCAATACAAGTTTGTTTCCTTTTTTTGATGCCACGCCCCATTCGCGCACAATTAGCGAAAAACCAGACATATGTACCTCGAAAAAAATACATGTTTTTGGCGAATATATCGGTAACTATAATACCTAGGGTCACCAATTTTGGCATGCAGGTTGCTATTTGCAATATAAAGACAATGCCATCAAAATTTTTTGGATGCCACGCCTCCTTCGCTCACCCAAAGCACAATTGCGTTGTAACTTTGCAAGCGGCGGGCTCACTTATTTCTAAACGTATAGTTTTGTAACTTAGCATTTATTTGCAGACAAATAATATCTAACGAATGGCATAGCCACGTGTATTGCACTGAGCTGTGCACACAAGCGACGAAAATGAAAAATGTGCGAGCGAGATAGACATACAAATATGTGTGCATGTTAAGTTCTTGCAGCAACAACTCCAATTTGAACTCATCTAATTGGAAACGAAGATCAGAGGGTATTACACGGTCGGCATGCCCGACTGACATTCCTTTCTTGTTTCTCTTGTTCAGCTCCTCCTTCGATGCCGTCTTTATCTCGTCAAGCCTTTCCTCATTATACCCTCTGAGGGGTATATTGGGTTTGTCAGAGGGCGATTTGTATGTAACAGGCAGAAGGAGGCGTGGCAGACCCCATAAAGTATATATATTCTTGATCAGCATCAACAGCCGAGTCGATATAGCCATGTCCGTATGTCCGTCTGACCGTCTGTCCGTCAGTCCGTATGAACAAATAGATCTCAGAGATGGTAAGAGTTACAATATCCGTTTTAGTCAGTATCGATCACATATTTAGTCAGTCAATACAAGTTTGTTTCCTTTTTTTGATGCCACGCCCCATTCGCCCACAATTAGCGAAAAACCAGACATACCTCGGAAAAAATACATGTTTTTTGCGAATATATCGGTAACTATAATACCTAGGGAAACCAATTTTGGCATGCAGGTTGCTATTTACAATATAAATATAATGCCATCAAAATTTATTGGATGCCACGCCCCTTCGTCCACAATTGCGTTGAAACTTCGAATGCCTCTGGCTCACTTATTTCTTAGCGTATAGTTTTGTAACTTGGTGTATAATTAGAGACAAATAATATTAAGCAATACTGAAAATTGCATCAAAATCAGACTATAATTAAAAAAGTTTGTCATACAAACTTAAATTTGTATCGCAATAGCAGTGCACTGCTTTTGTTTACGCTGCAGTGTTTACAAGCAGTGCTTGTGTATCTAAAACTTACTCAGTGCACTGCTTGTGTGTATAAAATTTACTCAGTGCACTGCTTGTTAGCAGTCCAAAATGAATTCATATAATTGGCAACGAAGCTCAGAGGGTATTATACGGTCGGCATGCTTGACTGACATTTTCTTTCTTGTTTAATTATCGTCCGATCGTTTCGCTTCATACATAGTATACATAACTATTCATTAAGAAAAACGTTATCCGGAAGCATGTGATCTTTAAATGAAGTTGTACGAGTACTTTATTTGGGCGAAGGTGGCGTTTCATCCAACAAATTTGGATGGCATTGTCTTTATTTTGCATTTAGAAACCTGCATGCTAAAATTAGTGTTCCTAGGTAATATATTTTCTTAGATATTCGCCAAAACACATATTTTTCCGAGGTATTACTGGTTTTTCGCTTGTTGTGGGCGAATTATTGTATTAACTGACTAATTAAATGGTCAATATTGACTAAAACGGATATTGTAGCTCTTACCATCTCTGAGATCTGTTTGTTCATACGGACAGACGGTCAGACGGACAGACGGACATGGCTACATCGACTCGGCTGTTGGTGCTGATCAATAATATATATACTTTATGGGGTCTGCCACGCCTCCTTCTGCATGTTACTTACTTCTGACAAACCCATTATATGTACCCCTCAGAGGGTATAAAACACGCCCATACCAGTAATCTAGATCTTCAATATTTCATGATTTCATGGGTATATTTGGGATTTAGTTTCATATTTTGCGGACTTCGAGGGACTATTCCACCACTAATGACCACTTTACGTTTATCTGCCCATGGAATATTTCTCCATATTTTGTGTACTTGATCCAATGCCATAATCTTGGTAATGCGTTACTTTTAATCAAGACATTGCCATGTGCAGAAGCAACGAAAACGAAAAATGTGTGAGCGAGATAGACATACAGATATGTGTGCATCAGAGAACTGCAACGAGTAATGAATTTTCAATCTGATCCGAATATTAATCTATACCCGTTGTGATTTATTCACATTTCCTGAGCGAAAAAATCATCTCTCATTCAACTGATTATTCATGATTTATACTCGCCCTGAAAGTTTGTGCTTCAATCACTACTCGTGATTAAAAAAGGGCAACACTCGCACCTTACTCAGAGCGTAAGTTGCAAACACTCGATTGTGATTTGATTTTTCTGTGAGTACGACAAGCTCACAGAACGGGTGCTACTCGATGAGTGAGCGTTAAAACAGCGGGTGCTACTCGATGGGTGAGCGTTCAAAATGCGTGTGCTACTCGTGCAGTGATCGTACATTGACCCCGCGACACTCGCTCTGTGAATGAAATTTGAGCGTTCGACGCCCTCTCTGTGAGCATCGCGCTACTTAGTCTGTGAGCGTAAGATTATTGTGAGTTAGCGTTTGCCTGCCACATAGGTACATATGTGTATCCATACATACATACTTATACTTTTGCACATGCACGTAAGTCGTATTAGAGCACTGCATGAGTCTACTCATAACATACGTCAGATTGAATGTATTCGAATTGAGTTGAGATGAGTAAGTGTCAAACACACAATGAATTTAATGAGCTTCAATATGAGTGGAAGTGTCAACTCATAATATACACCTTTAACACAATGAGTTCAGTTGTACAATTTTGACAGGCCTGATGTCATTCGAATAATTCGAGTTGTTACTTGTACATTCTGTGTATAATATCGTTAGATTTAGAAGAAGCAAGGCTTGCTTAGCAAGCAAATGTTTGAAATTAAAATGGAAAAAGGAAACTTTTTTTGATAAGATGATGATTGCGATGATGATATGTATTTAAAAACAAATTGTTGGTAATTAAATGAGCAAATTATGTTTTTAAATGCCAACATGTATTAAATGCATAAATACTTGTAATATGTATGTTAAATAATATAAAGAAAAAATTAAAAATTACTGCATATGTAAAAAAATCCATGTGTTTGTGTTTAAAACTTAAATCGTTTCCATTACGCACACAATAAAGCACAATAATGAAAAAAATTTTGTTTTGGCATTCGAATGGACTCAAAACACAACTTCACACAGACTCGTCTACTCACTCATTCATTTCGTAATTTTTCGTTTTGACAGTTGTGCGTCTGAATGATGCCTTAGAGAACTCACTCATTCTACATTCATTTGACAACTAACTCACATTCACTCAATTCAATTTGAGCATTGTGCATTCGAATCCCAATTTTCTGGCATTCATGCAGTGCTCTAAGTCGTATGTACATATGTATGTATATATATTTCTACCAACGCACACTGGTCCGAATGCCAAAAATTTTGGCAGAAATTTGAAAAATGTAGTTACAGACCTGGAGCTTTGTAGGCAATATTGTCATAGTATATGTTAAGCCTGAGAAAAAGTTAAGTCCGATTGGACCACGCCCTCTACGCCGCCTCATATAAGTTAGTGTCCTTGAAAGTTATAAATTCGAGTATATTTAAATCCGGTACATATATCCTACATAACTTGAACGTATATACAACTTTTTGAATAAACAAAATTAGCAAGGCCTTCGATTTGCCGATTATTTGCCAGCCAACATTCAAGCATTTCAGCGTGACTCATACAAATGTTGTCTGGAAAAGTCAATTATCGGGAAAACGGGCAAAAACGGGTAAATAAGATTAATATCCTCGTATTATATACATATTGAAGAATAACATGGTGTTAATAATTACGACAATCCAACATAGTTTTATTCCACGAAAAAAATCAAGTTTGAGGTTAGAATCGCTAAATAAATCGCTTTACAAAAACACATATAAAAAAGGACATACAACATAAAACAAGTTTTGCGTGATACTTTTATTTTATAAATACCTTCAAGTTCGTATTCCATTTTAATTTGATTAAATATTCGAAGAACTACAACAAATACTCCAGGTTCAAATGTTGTCTTATTTGCAAAGCATTCACAATCATTGTTTGCGATAACAGATCAGGTTCCACAAATTCGCAGGGCTTCGATTTCAAATATACTACTTTGCTTTTTAACTGCCTTAGTTAATATGCTATTGGAATAAAATACTATTTTTGCAAAAGTCTAAAAAAAATTTGAATTTCTGCCTAAATTTTTGGCATTTGGACCAATCAAGGAAAACGGTAAATACGGCTCTCTCGCTCTCGCACATTACAAGAAGAGTGCACACAAACCAAAAAGGTCTTTGCTTGTGCGTCGCGACTCAGTCTATGCGTTTCTCATAAAATTGTCATTTGCTACTCGTTTGGTGAATTTTTGTGATACTCGCTCTGTAAGCGTCGAAAATCAACGCTCACTTTTCATTCATCCCTCACTGATTTTTCTGATACTCGCTCTGTGAGGGTTGAAAACCAACGCACAGTTTTCATTCATCCCTTACTGATTTTTGTGCTACTCGATTTTTTGGTGAACAAAATTTTCGCTCACACTCCGCTCAAGTGTCTGTGATTTTTGTGCTACTCGATTTTTTGTGAACAAAATTTACGGTCACATTAAAATCATACTATGACGCTCACTTGTTACTTGAACGATACTCGATTGAAAATGTAGAGCTACTACACTCGATTTGATTTGATTTTTTGTTGACGTGAACAATCATACTCGAGTATACCCGTTGCAGTTCTCTGGTGTGCATGTTAAGTTCTTGCAGCAGCTACTTCAATTATAATTGGAAACGTAGCTCAGAGGGTATTACACGGTCGGCATGCCCGACTGGCATTTTCTTTCTTGTTTTGTACTATGGTGTACGTTCGATACACTGAGTCAAAACCATAATAGATCAACATGTACAAGCTAATATTTAAAAAATTAAAGGTATGTTGCCTTACGCTACATTCAATATGCCACCATTTTGGGTCTTTCAGAATGATAATGACACCAAGCACAACAGCAGAAAGGCAACAGAATGACTTCAAACCACTTCGGTGACGTTTTGAAGTCGTCTGCGCCGCCATCAGACCTTAATCCTGTTGAAAATCTTTGGGCAAATGTCAAAAAAAGTTGTTGCTGCTCCAAAACCTATAAATACAGAATCACTTTATGGATTCATTAAGGAGTGCTGGAAAAAATTTCACTAAAACGATGCCAGAACTTGGTATAATCCACACAAGGGCGTTACGTAGGAGTAACTGGCAGTAAAGGCAGCACAAAAAAATTATAAATTTTAGTAATACACTCAGTGTAAATAGTTTCCTAAAAATTGTTCTATTTTTTTTTATATTTAATTTTTAAAGCTTAATGAGAAAGAGGTGCTGTTAAATTAATGTCGATAACAGTAACATATTTTTACTCAAGAATATCTGTTAAAATGGGTTTATATAAGAGCTGAGTTCTTTAATTTTATGGAGAAATATGCTTTGGAGCTGATATGAATTTAACATTGAAAGTTTTTCTAGTTTTGTGAAGTCATTTCTTTAGACACAGCTGGCATAAAATCTATCTTTTCGAAGGCCCCCTTCTTGAATCGAAAGTTGCCGAAAATATTAATTTTAATTTTCCTGCCCCCGGTCGGACAACAAAGAAATGCAGACTACAATGTTTGCTTAAGGCAAGGACATAACCGACTCCAGCTGGACGATTGGCTGCTAACACAAGTAGTCTCTAATTACACTTGAGTAAACAAGAAAATTGCAGGTGTCAAAACATGATATGCGCAATAGTTGGTCTGTTACTCAGTTGGTCATTGAGTAGCAATATTCCCGTCATTTGTGGACTGCCTTTGTGGTGAAACAGCGGCATGGCAGCCATACTTCTTTTAACATTTATTTTGCCTTTTTCAATGAGATTGGACTTAGGTGCAACGCTCAAATTGAATGATTTGCTGGCGGGGCCCATCCGCAACATTCCACATTTCCATATAATGCTGCGACGCACTCAACTTCTGGATGATGCGGTAAATCCCAATGTACGCTGGTTTTTGCAAGTAAACGATACACCGCACTACATTCATAGCTATGATGACCAACAGCCCCTTGGAATGTTAAGTAGTCTACTCCGACTGAATAATCGCGACAGCATGGTCCTAGTTACTAGTTTGACCCAATTGATTTCCAATACCGGCGCTGGTCGATCAACTCAGCGTGCCAACGTTCTCTTCTATATCGTGAGCGAGCGGCAGGGCGATTTGAGCATGAGTCAGAAACGAGCACTTGAACATAGCTGCCGACAATTGTGGACTGATCATAAAGTATACAATCGCTTCATACTCACCGATACAGACATTTGGATTTATGATCCGTTTGCACCTACCGAAAATGGATATAACACTAAGATTGAGAATTCCTTTGGACGCCTAGTGCGATATATTGGTGGTGAGCCACTTTCCATTCTCCTATTCCATAATATGCATGGATATCCACTGCGTGTGCAAATATTCAAGTCAGTCTACAGCCGCCCGGTAATAGATCCCAAAACTGGACTGATGACCCGAATTACCGGCGTTGATTGGCAGGTAGCACAAATTTTAAGAGATCGTCTTAACTATACAATGCATCTGCAGGAGCCAGACAAGAATTATTTTGGGTAAGTTAAACATACTTTGTATAACATGTTTTACCATGTTAATCATAATTTTAATATTTTCATAGAATTTGTGGCGATTTTCACATGTTCTTCCTTTTAACGTTTGAATCAGGATAATTGAGCTTTCGGTTATTTTTCGACATCAGGGAAAACATGTTAAAATTGACTTAAAATTCGGATCAATTTTAGCCCTAGTAGAGATTTTTGTCAGACTTCTTGAGTTTAAAACTAGTAGAAACGGCTACAGTCGAGCGAGACGACTGTAATATACTACAGCTTATTCTAGAGCAAAATCAAGTACTCAGTGTGAGATGTCTTATAAACTAATAAGCCAAACATAGTAATAACCTATTTATAAGAAAAGGAGCAGTATTCCCAACATTAAAAATTTTGTAAATACGATTGCTTATAATGTAGTTGATCAATTCCAATCAAAACTGCCCCGAATATTAAAAAAAAAATTTTTTTGAAACTACTGTGGAAGTTTGGTTTGGATAACTCAACAGACAAAAAATTTTCTCATACTAAAGACATGTCTTGGCTCTGATGTTTGTCAGATTATTTATATGGGAGGTATGGAATATTGTTGTCCGATCCGAACCAAAGTTGGTCAGTGTATAAATACTACCCCCATACACATACTCTGTAAGTTTGGTTCAGTTATCTTAAAAAACATTTAGTACATTTTTCAATTTTCAACATATAGAAAATATATGATATAGTCATCCGATTCCAATCAAAATCGGTCAAATATTTAGGGCCAAAACACATTTTCACACTTTTATGATATGGCGGCTATATAGTTATCCGATCCGCACCAAAGTCGGTCATGATACATTAAGTGGTACCATGCACATACTGTGAAAGATATCTTCAATACTGTCAGAGTTATAGAAATTGCGTTTTCGTTTTTCACGGTTTGTGGGGGCGGGAGGGGGCGTGGCAAAAATTCAAAATAAACTTGTACTGCTTGCAGCATAGACGTATATACATACCAAGTTTGGTGGCTGTAGTTTTTATAGTCTCCGAGATCTAGTTTTTCATACAGACGGACGGTCAGACGGACATGGCTATATCGACTCAATTGTTAATGCTGATCAAGAATATATATACTTTATGGGGTCTGCCAGACTTCCTTCTGCCTGTTACACAAACTCAGAATACTAAATCGTATTCCGTACGCTGTACTATAAATACCTAAATTCCATACTCAACATTTTGTAACAGTCTTATGAATATATAACTGTGAACGCATGCTATAGCTAGTGCCAAATCCAACTCCAAAACACACATTAAGGGATGCAAGCTAGCTGGACATACATACATATCTATGTACATAACAATACAAACATAGTACATACAGCATGGAAGTATACAGTCAACGTCATTGAAAATCGTACAATCCGGTATTTCTCTAAGATGTAACATAATGCAGGAATCACTAAAAATCGTACAGCTTGCTTTATATTTTGTGAATTTCCGTCAATTTCAAAAAATGAAATATCTAATATTGTCACAGACGTTGTTTTAGGTATTTTATAATGCTTTTTTGCTGTTTCTCGTAAGATTTCTTATAAGGGGTACTTTTTATAACAGAACATTACAAGAAGCGTTATCTACGAGTGCTCGATCTTATAACATATATTTGTTTGCATTGTATATTATAAATTAGAGAAAGAAGCGCTAATGGCAGCTATAACGGTGCTATTGGATCTATTCTAAACGATGGCCTGGACATCTGCCTGACTGGATTCTTTGTAAAGGATTATTTGGTACAAGACTACATGGACTTCACTGTTGCCGTCTATGACGATCAGCTGTGCATCTATGTGCCTAAAGCAAAACGAATCCCCCAATCCATACTACCCATCTTTGCGGTGGGCTATGATATATGGCTAGGCTTTATTGTGATGGCTTTTGTCTGTGCTCTCATCTGGCTCTTGCTTCGACTAGTGAATCTGAAGCTGTGTATCGTTAAGATGGTCGATCGACAGTTGTGGCAGCAAGCGTTGGGTATTTTGTTGGATACTTGGGTGGTTTGGGTGCGGGTGAATCTGTCACATCTACCAGAGAGCTATGCGGAGCGATTGTTCATTGGGTCGCTATGCTTGGTGAGCGTTATCTTTGGAGCCATTTTTGAATCGAGTTTGGCCACCGTCTATATACATCCGCTGCATTACAAAGACATTATTACAATGCAGGATCTGGACGACAGCGGCTTAAAAGTCGTGTATAAGTACACTTCCATGGCCGATGACTTGTTTTTCAGTGAGACATCGCAACTATTTGCTAGCTTAAACAAGAAACTCTGGTGGAATCGAGATCTCGATGCTGACGTTACAAAAGAAGTTGGCACCATTGGGGGCAAGGCTGGCGTATCAAGGTACTCCTCTCTAATGATGGAGTCCGCCAACTACTTGCTTTTGCAACGCATTTGGGTGGTTCCAGAGTGTCCCAAGTACTATACCATTTCGTACGTGTTACCAAGGGATGCGCCTTGGGAGGAGGCGGTCAATGGGCAACTTCTTCGTCTGCTGAACGCTGGCCTTATCCACAAATGGATAAAAGATCAAAAGTACAAGGTGACCATAAAAATGGGGACTACTCTCTTTCAGGCTGACTCCGAAAGTAGTCCGGTTCGTGTCTTAACCATTACTGACCTCCAGCTTTCCTTCTATGTGATAATCGTTGGCACTTTACTCGGTTGGTTGGCGTTTCTGGTGGAGCATGCTTATTCAAAACATGGTTTACGACGGGCAAAAGTATCCACGTTGCATTTTCAAAGAGCTCCGGATACATATTTAAATAAACATAATCTGTAATTGTGACAGAGATATCTTAAATAAATATTGTTAAAATCAAGGACCGTAATCGTAAAGTTGTATTATAAAAACTACAAAAAATTTATGATTTTTTACTTTTATCAATTTCATTACAAAACAAGAAAGAAAATGTCAGTCAGACATGCCGACCGTGTAATACCCTCTGAGCTTCGTTTCCAATTATATGAGCTGAAATTGGAGTAACTGCTGCAAGAACTTAACATAAACACTTGTTTGTATGTCTATCTCGCTCACACGTTTTTCGTTTTCGTTGCTTGTGTGCACAGCTCAGTGCAATGCACGTGACTATGCCTTGCTTGCAAGTAACGATTTTCGTTGTATGACCAAGTTTTTTAATTATAGTCCAATTTTGATGCAATTTTCAGAATCATTTTATATTATTTGTCTACAAGTATACGCTGAGTTAAGTGAGCCAGCGGCGTTCGAAATTACAATTGTTTTTTAATTGGGCGAATGGGGCGTGGCATCCTAAAAAGTTTGATGAAATTATTTTTATATTGCATCTAGCAACCTGCATGCCGACATTGGCGGCTCTAGGTGTTAAAGTTTCTGAGATATATTCGCCAAAAACACATATTTTTTCGGTTTCTGTCGGTGAATGTGGCGTGGCATCGAAAGAAAAAAAGGCTCTTGTATTGACTGACTAAATATGACCGACATGGCTATGAAGACTCGGCTGTTGATGCTGATCAAATATATATATATACTTTATGGGGTCTGCCACGCCTCCTTCTGCCTGTCACATACATTTCACAAACACAATATACCCCTCAGAGGGTATAAAAATGTTTAATTTTGACTCATACATACTGTGTATATGTTACACAACCTAACAAATAAAAATTATTTCTGTGCCGAAAAATTCAAGAATTAAAATAATGATTGAAATAATAAAACTCAAGTTGTAATGTTTACATTGTTGATTAAAAACTAGTATAAATAGCTACAGTCGAGCGTCCCGACTGTATGATAGTGAGGCGTATTCTACACCAAAATCAAGTACTTAATGTTAAACAACTAAACATACAGTACATAGATGTGTCATCCTGAACAAAGATTCGCACGCATTTGCACAGCTCTCATGGAACCCACTGAGTTATCGATAGCTTTAACATAATCGAACATCAGAAAGCTGACAGGCAACGTTCCATGTGCAACGTTCGTGACAAGAGGCATTAAAAGAGGTTCAGTTAGCAATAAATTGCAGTCAATCGGGTCACTAAGTTTAGTCCGTTACAGCTTTTAATTGGAAAAGATGTAAGACTATAAGGGATGCTATCGAACATTGTGGATGAAAAATATGATAATTTACAAAATCTAAGAGCACAAGCAAAAGATAGTATAGAAAGTAATGCTTGTTATGACAAGAAAAGTGGGTGATCATGTTCTGCTCAAGTGTGAAGAGAGAAATCAGACCAAGCTAGTTCCCATATTTAAGGGTTCATTTGTTATAACAGAATTACTTGAAGGAGACCGATATCCTTATGAATATTTAAGGGCATTACCAGTCGAGACAGTTTCTGCGGAGATGGATGAGGATATGATGAGTGATGGCGGTGAAACAGACACAATTGGTACCAGTGAAAGTACAGACGACAGCGTTGAAACACACGCAAGAGACGATACCAGTGAAGGAACTAGTGTTGAAACACGCATAAATGTGTCAAGCTTCTTCGAGAAACATACAATGTACAAGAACATATGTTCGAGAAATATATGTATATGTATGTAAATAGACGTGATGCGCTATTTGGACATTTATCTGTATGATTTGGCTATCAATTTAGTTGTAAGGATTACTTTAAAATTGATTTTAAGAATAGAGAAGAAATACTTGAGCAGGGCATATTAACATGAATATTGTATGTTTCGAATTATAAGAAAAAAGAATAAAGAAAAACTGAACAACCGTTCATTGACGTCTTTTATTCCTTATATCACCGAGAGTCGGTAAGAGGACTAATTGTTAATTCCCTTACTGAGTGTGATCCGTGCCTCCGTGTTTGTTGTGTTGCTTTTTCTTACTGTTTGTTCTGTGTACATGAGTTGAAGAAGATGAGCTAGACTTGACTTTCTATTGGCTGAATGTGTGCGAGAGAGCAGGATATCAAATGTGTCATAAGCTAGCCGCGCAATAGATTTTGGCGAGAAGCACGTGTGTGTGCAAAAAAGAAGTCAGTCGCAGTTGTGGAGAAACATTCAAAGTGCACAGACGCTGCTTTAGGAAAAACATTTAAACTATGGCACCAACGAAGGGATCGGGATTTGCTGTTCAAGGTGTAAACAATTCTGACATAACTGTCCCTTCGACATCAGAAGTGGGATTGGATTCACCTAACCTTCAGTTGTGTCAAATTTTGGAGCAACAAAACAGAAATTTTATTGAGCTGCTACGAACAGTGCAGGCTAGCGCAGCGCCTCGTGAGTCAAGGACGGTGTTTTTATCAAAATCCAATCCCGAACCTGCCGGTGCTGATACATGTGCTTGGAGCATTACGGCCGACATGATTTTTATTGAAAATCCACTTGAGGGTAGTTCACTCGTGATTGCCCTCAGTAAAGCTTTGGAGGGCATTGCATCGCAATGTCTTTCACAGATCTGTTTTTCTGGTATGACTTGGGTTGAATTCAAGCAACTATTTACGCAAAGATTCGTCGGCGTAGAGACAACTATAGCAAAACTCCTCAAGCTGCTAGAAGGACGCCCAGGGACTGGAGAGTGCATATCGTCGTATGCAAAACGACTCGTCACTTCGTTAATGACGAAAATGAAAAATATGGAGCTCGAGGAATTGTTAGTGTCAGTTGTGCTTGCGCATACTGCGCGGCTGGACACCAGACTCAAAAAGCTCGTGTGCACCACAAACATTAAGTCGCGAAGCGAATTGCAGCAACAATTGCAGGTATACGAAATCGTCCAGCGTCAAGAGACTTCGACAGCAGAAACTACTATGGGGCCTAAAAGGAAGAAGCAGAAGTTTTCAAACATCAGTTGCCATTATTGTGAGAAGACACGCCCCAAAGTCGCAAACTGCCGTCAGAAGAAAAATCGGGAATCACAATTATCGGAAAGCGGACATCCTGGAGGCATTGCTATGAGGCCAAAAGAGCAAAAATCCAACGTAATATGCTATAAATGTGGACAGGCTGGGCACATTTCTACTGGGTGCCCTTTGCCTGGACAAAGCTCTTAAAAGAGAGTAAACATATGTTCGGTAATGGAACCAAGAGGTGTGCTCGTTCATTCTGGTGAGTTCATTGATTTCTGTTTTAATTCTGGAACCAAGTGTTAACTCATTAAGGAAAGCGCAGCTGACAAGAGCCGTTTAATAAATGTTTTGATGTAAATGAGAAGCAAACTGTTCGCGCAAAAATTAACGAATTGTTGGCAGCAAACATTATAAGACCGAGTTGTTCACCATTTGCGAATCCGATTTTATTGGTTATAAAGAAAAACGGAACTGATCGCTTATGCGTCGATTATAGGTAGCTTAACGATAACACAGCTTCGGATAAATTCTCATTGCCTCTAATCTCAGACCAAATTGCCAGGGTACGTGGGGGAAGGTCTTTACAGCGCCAGGGGATTCTACCAAATACCTATTCACCCAGATTCAGTAGAGCGTACAGCATTTGTTACACCAGATGGGCAATATGAGTTTTTGGAAATGCCTTGTGGTTTAAAAAATGCTCCTTCGGTGTTCCAGCGGGCAATAATAAAAGCGTTGGGCCCACTTTCGTATTCGTATGTTGTGGTTTACATAGATGATGTATTGATCGTGGCTGAAACTAAAGATAAGGCAATTTCAAGATTACAAAAAGTCATAGCAATTCTTATTCCAGCTGGGTTTTCATTTAATTTCGAAAAAATGTACATTTTTAAAATCAAAAATAGAGTATCTGGGTTACGAAGTAGAGGCAGGCGAGCTTGGGCCTAATCCTCGAAAATTGCAGGCATTAGTTGAATTGCCACCGCCGCAAACGGTTACGCAGTTAGGACAGTTCATTGGATTAGCATCATACTTTAGACAATTTGTGCCAAAATTCTCCGAAACGTTAAAGCCTCTATTTTGTCTTACTTCTAAAGACAATAAAAGTTTTGATTGGAAAGAAAGTCATTAAACAGTGAGAAAGGAGATAATCTTTGCACTGACCTGTAGCCCAGTAATAACCATTTTCGAACCACAATATCCGGTTGAGCTGCACACAGATGCTAGCTCTGTGGGTTATGGGGCGATACTCATGCACAAATTAAAATATAACAAGAAAGAAAATGTCAGTCGGGCATGCCGACTGCCGACCGTGTAATACCCTCTGAGCTTCGTTTCCAATTATATGAGTTTAAATTGGAGTAGCTACTGCAAGAACTTAACATAAACACATATGTATTTGTATGTCTATCTCGCTCACACGTTTTTCGTTTTCGTTGCTTGTGTGCACAGTTCAGTGCAATGCACGTGGCTATGCCTTGCTTAAAAGGACAGATTTTCGTTGTATAAAAAACTATTTTAATTATTATTTTGATGAAGGAGGCAGAAGGAGGCGTGAAAGACCCCATAAAGTATATATATTCTTGATCAGCATCAACAATTGAGTCGATATAGCCTATCCATCCGTCTGTCCGTCCGTCTGTAGGAAAACCTAAATCTCGGAGACTATAAGAGCTTCAGCCACCAAACTTGGTAAGTATATCCGTCTATGCTGCAAGCAGTACAAGTTTATTTTGGATTTTTCCCACGCCCGCCTACGGATGATTGAAAAATGTACTAAATTTTTATTTTTCTCTAACTTTTTGGTTTTTTTTTAAGATAACTGAATTAACCTTACAGAGTCTGTGCATGGGGGTAGTATTTATACACTGGCCAACTTTGGTTCGGATCGGACAACTATATAGCCGCCATGTAACGAAACATTAAAAAATGTTTTTTTAAATTATTTCTTCGGTTTTAAAGATATTCCAATGAAACTTACACAGTACGTGTAAGATCATTCTATATGATGAAAATTGAAAAATGTTCTAAATTTGTCTTTTTGTCCAACTTTTTTGTTTTTCAAGATAACTTTACTAAAGTAATTATGTGTATTACTAGAGTATGTGTTTTGTAGTATTATCTAAACACTGACCAACTTTGGTTCGGATCGGACAACTATATCCCGTACCTCCCATATAAGTAATCTTATAAACATCAGAGCCAAAACATGTCTTTAGTATGAGAAACTTTTTTGTCTGTTGAGTTAACCAAACCAAACTTACACAGTAGTTGCAAAATATTTTTTTTTAATATTCTGAGCAGTTTTGATTGGAATTGATTGAAAATTTTTAATGTTGGGAATACTGCGCCTTTTCTTATAAATAGGTTATTACTATGTTTTGCTTATTAGTTTATAAGACATCTCACATTGAGTACTTGATTTTACTCTAGAATACGCTGTAGTATATTACAATCGGATTGCTCGACTGTAGTCGTTTCTACTAGTTTATTTTTAGATTATTGTAGTTTTAGGCTACATCAATCAATAATATTAATTAAACTCTACTTAAGTTGTTTATTAACCTTTTGACACTGATATCTAGTATTACTGTATTCGCCATTGCTTTGTTCTAACAAGGCTAACAAGGAAGCACAAGCTTTCCTCCAGCAACCACAATTAGCCACTACACATACCAACTTTAGATCTAACATACATATTTACTTAAGAAGAGATAGTGAAAAAACATATTAATACCCACCGATCGGTTTGTGTTCTAACAAAATAAGAACCCTAAAAGAGGCCTTGTCAAGTTAATGAGTTGTCTTAACACTACTGAGAATCATGATGAAATGATTTGCTTTTTGTACTCTTTCGAAATGTTTGTTCGAAGAAGACGCGCAGTGGAATTCCATGAGACGATCCCAAACACAGCTAAGGAGCAATTGAAGGCAATTGCAGCCAAAAATATACAAAATACACGTATTCAGCTTGTCCAAGGAACGGAGCTAAAAGCAATGGAGCGTAACAACGTGCCCAAATAATCCGAAATGCTATTTAAATGGAAATTAATATAAGAGAAGAGATGAAACTGATAAATCGGCAAAACATTTACCGAACAGACATCAACGAAAACAGACCACTACAAAACGCGGGCAGCTGTCTGTCTATTAATCCCACCAACGCAAACGAATTATTTGCAAAGAATTGAAAAAACTGAGAAAAGCGAATTTGTTTGTTTCCCAGTAAACAAATAAGAAACTTTTACTTTCGATGGTGTTCTCTTTGTCTTATTTTAAATCCATTACTTGGTGTAACAGTGTCAGGTTCTTTGTGTGTGTAACGCTGTAAAATCGGAATCATTACCGAGTATTTTCTGCCCACGGTTGCCATTTTATGAAAAATAATTTGTGCCCCTTTTTTTTAATTATAAAAGTGTAATAAATAAATATAAATAGTTCTTTAAACTTGCGCTGAAATTATTTTCTGCAAGTACACAGACGAACTAAAACCTGAAGTTACTTGTGTCTTAATAAAGTGATTTTAAACCAGACCGTTATGCACTAAGTGTTAAATCAACGCCTTCCGCGAACTTGCTCAAAATAACTATTAACCTGAATTGGACTTGTGTACAGCGCAATCGGTTTATTTCATAATTGCAGAGTCGAAGTAATTATATAGATGCCAAATCGAGTGGTCAAAATTAAAAAATTAAATAATTGAGATAGTAGCAAATAATTGATTTGTGCCATATTAACGTAAATATAACTGATCTTTTGCAAGCTCTTCCCAAAAATTTCTAGTTTGTATCAGAAATTTAGCACAAAAAGTTAGTTCTGTTTTAAAAACCATTTTATAGCCTAAACTATTTCGTTTACAGTTTATATCCATATATAAGTTTTACCGACCTATGCCCACGAAAAAGAAAATAATCGTATAAAGCGTTGCGACGCACTGTGGTAGCTCAAGAACCAGACAAGATATAGACTTAATTTAAGAAGCATTCAATAGAAAAGTAATCAAGCTTTCAATTCGATATTTGACATTAACCGAACACGCTAGAGAATTTTTTTTGGATGTTGCTAAGGCTTAAATAGAATTCCGTTTTTATTGTTTGGAATCGGTTCACGCCTTTACCTCACCCAGGTGCCATAACTTTTTTGCTGAGTAATAAAAAATTAAATTAACAAATAAAAATTTAAATTATGAAGCCAGTTGTTTGAAATTTCTTTTGTTTATTGATTTGACTTAAATAAAGTTTTGAATTCTTTTTTTCAGATTTTATAAATTTCACTTCTTGCTTATGGTTTTTATAACTAACAAATAGGTCTCATAAATTTACTTGTGTTCTTATATGAATATAAAACAATGTAACATTTTAAGTCTTTAATGACATGTAGTATTTATTTATGGAAGAAATCATCAGCTACAGAAGTACATCTCTATATACCACATTTTTATACCCTCTGAGTTTGTTTTTCTTTCAAGGGCAAGAATTATTAAGTCACTCTCAGAGCTAACTCTTGAGCCAGCAAAATAAAATAACCATAAGAAAAACAATCGTCTCTCAGGTCTGTTTTTCTCTGCAGTTTCTCCTTTAGCACAACCAATAAATACTATGGCTTCAATTCCATACTTATGAAGAACATTTTATTTGTAATCCAGATGCATTTGCTGCATCGTTTCTAACTGTTAATATAGCGCGCTCCGATACCAGTCCAATGACTTGTTACATATATTTAAAACATCTAGAAATATTTTGGAAATAAGCTTTTAGAAACTTGTTATAACAATTCCCAAACATATTAGAATTATTTAAATGCTTAACAATGTTTTCGCAAAAGTATCTGCACTTGTACTACCTTTAAGGTGTACTCGCATCTTATATCTAAGAGTCATCTTCTTTATATAAGGCAACAAAAAAAAAAAGAATGTTAAGCACGTTTTTATTTAATCTGTTTGACGAAATTCACTAGTTAATAAAAGTGTAATGCCAACCATTAATGATCTATTGTCCCTTATGTCCTTTAAAGTTATATTAAGAGCTTCAAAGGCAACTTTGCAAAATTAGTAAACTGCAGATATAGAGTGTCATATGGATACTCGTGCTTCTTGGTATCGCTCAAATCAATGCTACTGCAAAACGATCGGTTAAAGATATTCCAGAAACAGATTTTTTGAATGTAACGTAAAAAAATGTCAAAGTTTTCAGCAAGTATCGATACTTGATATTTTGGTAACACATATTGCTAATTTAACAATAATATTAAATATCGTTATCGATACATCGTTATTACATTTTTATATATATGTAGTGATATTATGCGATATTCAAATAATGATACGATATTATTATACCCTCTGAGGGATATATTGGGTTTTTGAAAATTATGTAACAGGCAGAAGGAGGCGTGGCAGACCCCATAAAGTATATATATTCTTGATCAGCATCACAAGCCGAGTCGATTTAACCATGTCCGTCTGTCTGTCTATCCGTATGAACAAACCGAACTCAGAGATAGTAAAAGCTAACAACATCCGTGTTAGTCAGTATCGACCACATATTTAGTCAGTCAATACAAGAATCTTTTGTTTTTTTTTTCGATACCACGCCCCATTCGCCCACAATAAGCGTAAAACCCAGACATACATACCTCGGAAAAAATACAGGTTTTTGGCGAATATCTCGGTAACTATGGCACCTAGGGACACCAATTTTGGCATGCAGGTCGCTAGATGCAATATAAAGACAATGCCTTAAAAATTTGTTGGATGCCACACCTCCTTCGCCCACCAAAACCACAATTACGTTGTAACCTTGCCTGCTGCTGGCTCACTTATTTCTTAACGTTTAGGTTTGTAACTTAGCATATACTTGCAAACAAATATCCAAAAAAAAAAAATATCAAGCGATTGTGAAAATTTCATCAAAATAGGACTATAATTAAAAAAGTTTGTCATACAACGCAAATCGTTGGTTTCAAAAAGGGCAAAACCACGTGCATTGCACTGAGCTGTGCACACAAGCAACGAAAACGAAATAAAACGAAAACGAAAAACGTGAGAGCGAGACAGCACACAAATATGTGTGCATGTTTAGTTCTTGCAGCAGCTACTCCAATTTGAACTCATATAATTGAAAAAAAAGCTCAGAGGGTATTACACGGTCGGCATGCCCGACTGACATTTTCTTTCTTGTTTGTTTAATATAATTGTGATAGATATATAGATAGATATTGTAGAACATATATTAGGTATGCATTTTTAAATAAACAAAAGAATATGTTAATTTCTAGTAATTTCTCAATGTGCTTAAGAGAGTTCTGTAATTTAGCAGCTTTGTTCAGTTGTTGCTGTTATTGTTCTATAAATAAGGGCAATTAAACAGGTGATTTGAACTACATACATATGTACATATGCATGCAAAAAAAGAAACAAAACAACCGGCTAAATAGAATTCTAATTATACCCTCTGAGGGGTATATTGGGTTTGTCAGAAGTATGTAACAGGCAGAAGGAGGCGTTTCCGACCCCATAAAGTATATATATTTTTGATCAGCATCAACAGCCGAGTCGATATAGCCATGTCCGTCTGTCCGTTCGTCTGTCTGTCTGTCTGTCTGTCCGTATGAACAAACAGATCTCAGAGATGGTAAGAGCTACAATATCCGTTGTAGTCAGTATCGACCACATATTTAGTCAGTCAATACAAGTTTGTTTCCTTTTTTTGATGCCACGCCCCATTTGCCCACAATTTGCGAAAAACCAGACATACCTCGGAAAAAATACATGTTTTTGGTAAATATCTCGGTAACTATAATACCTAGGGACACCAATTTTGGCATGCAGGTTGCTGTTTGCAATATAAATATAATGCCATCAAAATTTATTGGATGCCACGCCCCCTTCGCCCACAATTGCTTTTTAACTTTGCATGCCGCTGGCTCACTTATTTCTTAACATATAGTTTTGTAGCTTAGTATATACTTGCAGACAAATATATCAAACGATTGTGAAAATTTCATTAAAATCGGACTATAATTAAAAAAGTTTCTCATGAAAACTTAAATTTTTATCGCAATAGCAGTGCACTGCTTTCGTTTACGCTGCAGTGTTTACAAAGCAGTGCACAAGCAGTGCTTGTGTATTTAAAACTCACTCAGTGCACTGCTTGTGTGTATAAAATTTACGCAGTGCACTGCTTGTAAGCAGTCCAAAATGAACTCATATAATTGGAAACGAAGCTCAGAGGGTATTACACGGTCGGCATGCCCGACTGTCATTTTCTTTCTTGTTTTAATATTGGTTATTGAAATTGTGCAAGTAAATGCCAAATGTTATGCTCACATTATTTATCTTCTTTTTTTTAAATTAAATTTTAATGTTAAGAGTTGTCTTGCAACTTTTGCACACAACTTTCCTTCATAAAACTATTCAGAACTCGATAGTTATTGGTAATTTCAGTAAAGTGCAAAAACTATGCTAAATATAGATGTTTACTAAATAATTTATAAAAAATTTTTAAAGTTACTAAAAAATTGTTTAATTGGTCGCTTTAAAATGAATACCTCTTTCAACTAGAACTAAAAAATGCATGACAGAGCACTTATAAATTATTCAATCGCAAAAAAAAAAAAAAAAAATGTATGTATTATAATCAGGGACCGTAAATAATGATTATTTTTTTATTTTTAAATAAAAAAATCATTCACTTGCAACGGACCAAGAAATATATCTAGTATACCAAAATTATTATTATTGCATAATCTATGCATTTCTGAAATGATTTTTAAATTTCTGATTTTTATCGAATTCTTCAAAAATAATATTATTATTAATACTATTTTTGAGTAATTAATGAAGAACTTAACCATAATGATAATGTTTGATCAAAAAAAAATATAAATCAAAAATAATGATTAAAAATGATTTTTATTTTTTTCGCTGAAAATAAAACTCAACAGTAAAAGGCTTCATTTTTAGTTAATAAATTATTTATTCAATTAATTACAAAAATTAAATCTCGTTGGGGGGGGGGGGTTGCGGGGGTGCTAAATAGAACAGGAATATGCATTCACATTTATGAGAAGTATTTTACAGAAGCCGTATGTTACTGTTGAGTTTTATTTTGAGCGAAAAAAATGAATATCATTTTTAATCATTATTTTTGACTTTTATTTTTGTTTAATCAAATATAATCATTATGGTTAAGTTCTTCATTAATTACTCAAAAATAATGATTATTTTTAAAGAAAATCGGTAAAAAAAATTAAATATAATAATTATTTTATGATTTTTAAAATATAACTCATAATGATTACGGTCCCTGATCATAATACATACTCCAGAAATGGTAAAAAGTTTTGAAGCTTCAAATTTGTTAAATCAAAGCTCGTGAATGTTTGGTGCGATGATACTATTAATAAATCACTGTGCGACGTTAACACTTCTATTAATATACGAGCTGTGTTGTTGGACCTTTTATGAATGGAAGTACATATAATGTGCATAAACAATATACTGTACTTATAAACACATATGTATATATACATATAAATTATTATCAGTGTTGCCAAATCATTATGGACTGCAATAGTTAGTTTAATAATTTTTTTATACCCTCTGAGGGTATATTGGGTTTGTCAGAGGCGATTTGTATGTAACAGGCAGAAGGAGGCGTGGCAGACCCCATAAAGTATATATATTCTTGATCAGCATCAACAGCCAAGTCGATATAGCCATGTCCGTCTGTCCGTATGAACGAAAGGATCTTAGAGATGGTAAGAGCTACAAGTTCAAACTTGGTCAGTATCGACCACATATTTAGTCAATCAATACAAGTTTGTTTCCTTTTTTTGATGCCACGCCCCATTCGCCCACAATAAGCGAAAAACCAGACATACCTCGTAAAAAATACAGGTTTTTTGCGAATATCTCGGTAACTACGGCACCTAGGGACACCAATTTTGGCATGCAGTTTGCTTGATGCAATATATGCACTGAACTGTGCACACACGCAACGAAAAACGTGCGAGTGAGATAGACACACAAATATGTGCGCATGTTACGTACTTGCAGCAGCTACACCAATTTGAACTCATATAATTGGAAACGAAGATCAGAGGGTATTATACGGTCGGCATGCCCGACTGACATTTTCTTTCTTGTTTTTAATTCTCACTGCGAAAAATTTATAATTGTAGGCTAAAAATGCATAAATCAATACATATAAAGTTTCGTGTAACTTTTGTATTAAGGCGGTAGTTAATTAAAACTAAACTTTTGTATTAAGGCGGTAGTTTATTAAAACTTAATTAAATATAAATCAAAGTTTATATAATTTTATAATGATATAAATAACTTAACGAAATAAAAATTCAGTTGGCACAAATAAATACAATTCGTAGATACATACCATCGTAGATCACGACTTTGAAAAGGTGCAAAACTTAGCTAAAAACTGAGAAAATAGTTTGATTTATAGTAGTCCGATTCTTGTTGCAAAATGGTAATTCTAAATTTAATAACGAAAATAGACTGTTTCTCAGAACTTTTAATATCTTTGTTATTGTTTTAGGATTGAGACTAATAATTAGCTTCTGTCTCTTTCTCATACATATTTCAAATAGAATTTAAAATAAAATAAATTTTTTTTTTTAATGGCAAAGGGGTCGATAAAATTGAAAATGTCTTGAAAATATTCCTTTTTGTAAAAATTTACTGGCGTTAAAAAATTTGTATCAGTATCAAAAGTGGCAACCGTTAATAGTTTTTCTTACTTCGTGAACCCACACTGTATATTTGGGTTTCCGAAGTGGTATTTAAATTTTTTTCTTTTTGTTGTGTTATGCGAAGTATATCCATTTCTGATTAGTGCCATTAGCATTATTGTTTAGTGTATATTCGGGCAGTTTTTGGAATAATGATGTTGCATTGATTAAGTTCGAAAACCGACCAATAATTAACGTGCAATTTGCGAGCATAGTCTTCACCCGACATGCTGAGCGTTTTGACATCGTCACAGGAAGTTTCGGATATTGAAATGAGTAAGTTTTATTTGAAAGGATAACTAGTAGGAACAGCTACAGTCGAGCGAGCTGACTGTAAGATGCTGCGGCGTATTCCTGAGCAAAATAAAGTACTCAATGTGAGATGGCTTATAAACTAATAAGCTTAACATATTAATCACCTATGTATATATATATATATATAGTGATATAGTTGTGCAATCCAAACCAAAGTTGGTTCGGAAATATAAAAAAAAGGTTTGCATCTACTGTGTAAGTTTGGTTTGGATACCTCAACAGACAAAAAATTCCTCTTAGGAGGCGTGAAAGATCCCATAAAGTATATATATTCTTGATCAGAATCAACAGCCGATCAATATAGCCATGTCCGTCTGTCCGTATGAACGAGCAGATCTCAGAGATGTTAAGAGCTACAATCGACCACATATTTAGTTAGGCAATCCAAGAATTTTTTTTCGTGGCCACGCCCCACTCGCCCACAATAAGCGAAAACCCAAACATTCCTCGAAAGAAATACAGGTTTTTGGCGAATATCTCAGTAATGTCATCAACACTTTTTAGATGCCACGCCCCATTCGCCCAAAACAAGCACAATTGTGTTGAAAGTTCGCTAACTTATTTCCTAAAGTACAATTTTGTAACTTAGCGTATACTTAAAGACAAATAATATCAAACGATCCGATATCGCATTAAAATCGGACTCTAATCAAGAAAGCTAACATAAATTATGGCGAAAACTAAAAACGTTGTGCGAGCGATATAGAAATGCAAATATGTACGTGTGCATTAAGTTCTTTCAGCAGTTACTCTAATTTTTTACTCATTCCCTACTGAAATTTTCTTTTTTGTTTCATATTGCAGCTGCAACGAACCTAAGTCCATTGCAGGACGCCGAAAACGTCATTACCATACTTAGCAACAGTGTAAATAACAACAATAGTAACATTAGAATTACCGATTGTAATAGCATCAACGACAACCATAGCGAAAGCTGCACGAATATTGCCAGCGAGTCATCATTATTTTCGGGAGGAAAAGAAGGCGCATCGGCGGCTCACAGACTTGTCGCCATTTCATTGCAGGAGCGTCGCCGTCGCAGCCAAAGCTACCATATTACTCCATTGGCGCCCATCATTTGCGTACAGACAGGCGAAAATCCAGAAAACCTAACGCAATTGCCACGATCCAATTCGTGTTTTGTTCGATTTCGTAGGAATTTTATCAAATGTAAGTGATCTAGAGCGCTGAATTTATTTGTGCATTCTCCATTTTTTCATATTCAATTTCCTTATACGCAATTTTGATTCTGTTGTTGTCAGATGTCAAATTTAACCAACTGTACTTTGATTTGACAGTCTGAGAAACTTTAAAGTCCTGCGCTTCAACGATTTTTATTTGACTTACAATACTTCTTACTGAATTGCATTGCTTTTTGTTGGCCTTTGCAGTTTTTTCCAAAATTATGGGCAGCAATAATCCAAGCGAAGTGGATCGATATGACTATTATGATTGTGAGTATATATTTGAATACTTTGATAATTCCATTAAATATATGAAACTTGCCTATTGAGAAAAATGTGGGGAATCATCTACTAAATCTTATGAAGTTCCTGAAAATACTAAATTGTATTGTTCCCATTTAAAGTGCACCACCTAATATTCAACAATATTGTAACATTAAGTCACTATTTTAGAACTATAGTGTCTCAAAACTTGAACAGAAAGCTTTCGCTCTCTACATTCCCGTGCTTAACAAATCTACATATCTTTATGAACTTTTGAATACTATATGATTTATAAATTTATTACTAAAGTAATTTGAAAGGTGATAAACAAAAAAATTAACAATGTCTAGGGCTGCCACCTTACATTCGGACCTCCTGATCTCCATCTGATCCGGATAACAGCAGCTTTTCGTTCTCTGCAACAAACTTCCATAGCTTAATGTTGTCACAACTAGTTGCAGTAACAGTTGGACCTTTGACATCTGCGGCCGCTGTCTTTATATCATATATGCCGCAACATTTAACATTAGCGAGTTCGTACGGACCGAGATATGTGCTAGCCAGCTTCCATCCTGCTACGAACTAAATTCGCTTTATAGCGACGAGATCACCCATCTTTTTACCATATTCGGCTTTGCCCATGTTGTCGTAGTTGTTTTTGTAGATCATCTGTACCTGGTGAACCTAACTCCTGACCTAGTGATTACAGTAATCGGTTTTCTTCATTTTTCGCATTCATTTTTGTTTCGAACATTACTTCGAACGGTGTCGACATTGTTGACATGTGTATTGTAAGTTGATTGCTTTTTGTACTTGTGGAACGTACTTAAACCATTTGGACGGATCCTCTGTTGACAGCTTTCCGACAATAGACCGAATCGGTTTACTCTCTCCACTTTTTCATTCTCTCTTGCAACGCATGTTGTAGACCACACATGCTTAACCATGTTGTTGTTCAGAAATTCTGCAAACACGTTGGCCATAAATGCTTAACCTCTGTCGCTTATCAACCTCTTGGAAATCTTAAAACGTTTGACCAATCAGTAAGCTTCGTACTTGCTTCGTATTTTTTATCCCAAGACCTCTTAAAATCGTAGGAATGCTCAAGACTTCTACATTATTCAATTTGTATACCCTTTGAGGGGTATATTGGGTTTGTCAAAAGTATGTAACAGGCAGAAGGAGGCGTGGCAGTCCGCATAAAGTATATATATATTTTTGATCAGCATCAACAGCCAAGTCGAAATAGCTATGTCCGTCTGTCTGTATGCACACCTGGATCTCGGAGACTATTAGAGCTACAGCCACCAAACTTGGTAAACCTGTATGCTTGCAGCATAAACGGATATACATACATACCAAGTTTGGCGGCTGTAGCTTTTATAGTCTCCGAGATCTTGGTTTTCATACAGACGGACGGACGGATAAACGGACAGAGAGACAGACGGACATGGCTATATCGACTCGGCTATATAAAGAATATATATACTTTATAGGGTCTGCCAGACTTTCTTCTGCCTGTTACACACAAACTGCTTCGAACAAACCCAATATACTACTACATACGTACTCCGTATGCTGTAGTATAAAAATGGAAAAACTTACTAAATCTGTCTTTTATGCTAACTTTTTTTGTTTTACAAGATAACTGAACTAATTTCACAGAGTACGTGTATGGAGGTATTATCTATACACTGCCCAACTTTGGTTTGGATTTAACAACTATATAGCCGCCATATGACCAAACACTAAAATTATGTTTTTGAAAATTACTTCTCTGTTTTTAAATGTATCTGAATCAAACTCAAACATTATGTGTAAAGTAGTAATATGCAGATACTTACCGATTTTGATTGGAATCGGATGACTATACCATATATTTTCTATATGATAACAATTAAAAAATGTACCAAATTTGTCTTTCTTTCTACCAAGATTGGTGCAGAATATTTGTTTTAATTTTCTGATTAATTTTGGTTAGAATCGGACAACTACATCATAAGGAATCGAACTTACAAAATTTTAAATGTTGGGATTATCGCACCTTTTCTCACAAATAGGTGATTAATATGTTAAGCTTATTAGTTTATTAGAAATCTCACATTGAGTACTTAATTTTTCTCTATAATACGCCGCAGTATCTTAAGGTTCGCGAAATAAGTAAGTGGTACACTATATTTGTAAGGCTTTCGTACGTGTAAGTGTAATGTAAGTGCATGTAAGTGGTACAGTGGTAAATTATACTGTTACTACTTAAGTAAACCGATTAACTTTATTTTTTATACCCTCTGAGGGGTATATTGGGTTTGTCAGAAATATGTAACAGGCAGAAGGAGGCGTGGCAGACCCCATAAAGTATATATATTCTTGATCAGCATCACAAGCCGAGTCGATATAGCCATGTCCATCTGTCTCTCTGTCTGTCCGTCTGTCCGTATGAACAAACAGATCTCAGAGATGGTAAGAGCTACAATATCCGTTTTAGTCAGTATCGACCACATATTTAGTCAGTCAATACAAGAATTTTCTTTTTTTTCGATGCCACGCCCCATTCGCCCACCATAAGCAAAAAACCAGACACACCTCGGAATAATAGAGGTTTTTGGCGAATATCTCGGTAACTATAACACCTAAGGACACCAATTTTAGCATGCAGTTTGCTTGATGCAGTATAAATATAATACCATTAAAATTTTTTGTATGCCACGCCTCCTTCGCCCACCAAATTCACAATTACGTTGTTACTTTGCCTGCTGCTGGCTCACTTATTTCTTAACGTATAGTTTTGTAACTTAGGATATACTGGGAGACAAATAATATCAAACGATTGTGAAAATTTCATCAAAATCGGGCCATAAATAAAAAAGTTTGTCATACAACGAAAATCGTTACTTTCAAGCAAGGCATAGCCACGTGCATTGCACTGAGCTGTGCGCACAAGCAACGGAAACGAAAATCGATCGAGCGAGATCGACATATAAACATGTGTGCATGTTAAGTTCTTGCAGCAGCTACTCCAATTTGAACTCATATAATTGGAAACGAAGCTCAGAGGGTATTACACGGTCGGCATGCCCGACTGACATTTTCTTTCTTGTTATTATCCTTGTGTTTAAGGACTCAAATGTATGCTGGACCATAGAGGCAACTAAATTGACAAGTTTAATAACTTTGGACCCATTCTTTTCTTCTTCAAAATGTAGAATTAGCTATTATTGCAGTGTATAACTGTATTGGAGAAGTCAATCCGAATCCTAAAATGGTCAAAAAGTGGTCTAATATATTGTCCAAAAACAAACAAAAACCATTTAAAACAAAAGTTTCCCTTCAACAGGACGTTTTGCTTACTTAAAACCTCAGAGGGTATAAAAAGCTGTATCAAATAAGCTGTGAGCTGTAATTTGGGTGTTTTATCGCAATGTGTCTCGTGTACTCTACGCATAACATTTTTTTAAAGAACAACTCTTTGACTTTGCTACTTAATATAAGCATCTACCATCCTGCGTTTAAAATTTATCAATAAACCTCATAGGTTCGATAATAAACGACTTTAAAAACAATAAAATTCACTGTATCAAATAGGGTGTGAGCCACTGTATGTATGTTGGTTTTCTTGATTATAATCCGATATTGCTGTAATCTTCAGGATTATTTGATTTTTTTCTCCAAATGTACATTAAGTTACAAAACTATACAATAATATTTCAAATCCGTGAAGGGGGCGTGGCATCCAAAAAATGTTAATGGCTATGGCTTTACATTGCATCTGGCAACCTGCATGCTCAATTTGGTGTCCCTCGGTGTTATAGTTTCTATGATATTCGCAAAAAACATGTATTTTTTTTTCGAGGTATGTGTGGTTTTGGATTATTCTGGGTGAATAGGGCGTGGCATCGAAAAAAAAAAGATTCTTGTATTGACTGACTAAATATGTGGTCGATACTGACTAAAACGGATATTGTAGCTTTTACAATCTATGAGTTCTCTTCGTTCATACGGACAGACGGACATGGATGAATCGACTCAGCGGGTATAAAAATAGATTCATGTATCTTCTCTGAGTTCTGTTTACTCATAAGGAGAGACAGACATGGCTATATCGACAGTACAAAAATCTTTTCTGTCTATTGAGCGATTTTAGCCAATTTCACTTAAAATGCATTTGTAATCATTCCACATAACACTTCGTTCAATAATGTGTGTGACTGACACATACATAGATGGTGGCACTGGTACTAAATCAATATTCTTTTTTCGAAAGTGGCAACCTTTTTAGGCTTACTGTCAAAATCATATGTTATCCGACCATTTTGTTTACAAGTTACAGTACTTTAAATGACGCTACTTTTGAGTTTGAAAAAAAAAAAAAGAATTCAAAAAATACTATTCAATGCCAGGAATGGCTTGAAAAACATTATTCGGACTGTGCTCCATCAAAACAAGAAAGAAAATGTCAGTCGGGCATGCCGACCGTGCAATACCCTCTTAGCTTCGGTTCCAATTATATGAGTTCATTTTGGACTGCTTACAAGCAGTGCACTGCGTAAATTTTATACACACAAGCAGTGCCCTGAGTAAGTTTTAAATACACAAGCACTGCCTGTGCACTGCTTGTAAACACTGCAGCGTAAACGAAAGCAGTTCACTGCCATTGCGATAAAAATATGACAAACTTTTTTAATTATAGTCCGATTTTTATGCAATTTTCAGGATTGCTTGATATTATTTGTCCTTATTTATACATCAAGTTACAAAAGTATACGTTAAGAAATAAGTGAGCCAGAGGCATTCGAAGCTTCAACGCAATTGTGGGCGAAGGGGGCGTGGCATCCAATAAATTTTGATGACATTATATTTTTATTGCAAAAAGCAACCTGCATGCCAAAATTTGTGTCTCTAGTTATTATAGTTACCGAGATATTCGCAAAAAACATGTATTTTTTCCGAGGTACGTCTAGTTTTTCGCTTATTGTGGGCGAATGGGGCGTGGCATAAAAAAAAGGAAACAAACTTGTATTGCCTGACTAAATATGTGATCGATACTGATTAAAACGGATATTGTAGCTCTTACCATCTCTGAGATCTGTTTGTTCATACGGACAGACGCACAGACAGACAGACAGACAGACGGACATGGCTATATCGACTCGGCTGTTGATGCTGATCAAGAATATGTATACTTTATGGGGTCTGCCACGCCTCCTTCTGCCTGTTACATATTTCTGACAAACCCATTATACCCCTCAGAGGGTATAAAAAAGCATTTGTTATTGGTATGCCGAATTCATACGTGGTCGTACAAACACCGATGACATTCCATCTACTGTAGGGCCAAATGACGCTGTTATTCCGGAAAACGTTGCAAAAACACTGAAAACCATTATGTTTGACCGTAAAGTGAATGTGAGGGAGATTGCTGACATTCTAAAGATATCAGCAGGCACACACCATAATACACGAACATTTGGGTATGAAAAAGGTGTTTTCCAAATGAGTGCTGCGTTCGTGCACACTGGAGCAAAAACAACAACGAACCGATGAATCTAAAAGCTGTTTGGACAAGTTTACGCTGAACAAGTCGGAGTTTTTGCGTTGGTACATCACAATGGATGAAACATGGATCCACCCTTTCACTCCAGAGTCGAATCGGCAGTCTGCTGAGTGGCATGCAGCCGGTGAAAGCCGTCCAAAGCGACCAAGACGCAGCAGTTGGCTGTCAAGGCTATGGCGTCTGTATTTTGGGATGCGCATGGAATAATATTCATCAACTATCTCCAGAAGGGGACCATCAACAGCGACTAATATATAGCATTATTGGAGCGTTTGAAAGACGAAATGGCAAAGAAACTGTCCCACACGGCGAAGATAAAAGTGTTGTTCCACCAAGACAATGCACGGTGTCACAAAACAATGAAAACGATAGCAAAATTGAACGAATTGCTTCCTCATCCACCGTATTTTCCAGATTTGGCCTCCAGCGACTACTGGCTCTTCGCAGACCTCAAAAAGATGGTTCGTTGGAAGAGATTTCGCTCAAATGATGAAGTAATCGCCGAAACTAATGCCTATTTTGAAGACAAAGAAAAGCCGTTTTACGAAGGCGGTATCGAAAGATTCGAAAAGAGTTAGAATGATTGTATCTCCCTAAAAGGAGACTATGTTGATGAATAAAAACGAGTTTTGGCAAAAAAAATGTGTTTTAACTAATTAGTCACACACATTATTGAACTGTTATGCTAACCAAATTACATCCAGAGCGGACTGCTATATCGTCCATGTGACGAATCGGTTAGAAATACTATGTATGTGAAACTGTTGTTTTTGGGTAGTGGTTACTATGTACCACAAACAAATTTAAAATATGAAAGTATGATACCGTAAACTGTAAATTCATACAGGTCTCTGCAAGGGTATCCAATCTTTGGCGTGCCAAAGATAACGATTCTTTCTTGTTTTCGTTGTAGCTCGGTCTCCCTAGTTCTTTATGCTGGGTTTGTCGAAAAAGTTATCAGAAAATCGATGGATATTTATGTTATTCTGTACATATATAGAACAGGCAGAAGGAGGCGTGGCAGACCCCATAAAGTCTATATATTCTTGATCAGCATCAACAGCCGAGTCGATATAGCCATGTCCGTCTGCGCGTCTGTCCGTCTGTCCGTATGAACAAACAGATCTCAGAGCTGGTAAGAGATACAATATTCGTTTTAGTCAGTATCGACCACACATTTAGTCAGTCAATACAAGTTTGTTTCCTTTTTTTGATGCCACGCCCCATTCGCCCACAATAAGCGGAAAACCAGACATACCTCGGAAAAAATACATGTTTTTTGCGAATATCTTGGTAACTATAATACCTAGGGACATAAATTTTGGCATGCAGGTTGCTGTTTGAAATATAAATATAATGCCATCAAAATTTATTGGATGCCACGCCCCCTTCGCCCACAATTGCGTTGTTACTTTGCATGCCGCTGGCTCACTTATTTATTAACGTAGTATATACCTGCAGACAAATAATATCAAACGATTGTAAAAATTTCATTAAAATCGGACTATAAATAAAAAAGTTTCTCAAACAACGAAAATCGTTACATTCAAGCAAGGCATAGCCACGTGCATTGCACTGTGCGAGCGAGATAGACATACAAATGTGTGTGCATGTTAAGTTCTTGCAGCAGCTACTCCAATTGGAACTCATATAATTGGAAACGAAGCTCAGAGGGTATTACACGGTCGGTATGCCCGACTGACATTTCTTTCTTGTTAAAATAATGTATAATCGATGGTATTTGTTTGATTATGATAAATTTCTTAATATAAAAAAATTGCTAAAAAAAAAAAAATTAAATATTGTTAGATTACTACTTATAGCATTTTAGAGAATAAAACTTGCTGGACTCTTAAAAATTGCTAGGTCTTGCAATAAAATTGCCAAAATGGCAAAACTGTATGTATGTATGTAAGTGTATAAAGTACAAGAGTAGAATGATAGAGAGCACACAATAACATTGGTCTCAGAAAATTATTTGACAATCGATTATACATAATTTATTAACCCTCCAATACCCGAGAGTGCATAAATTTAATGGAATTAAAGTAATTTAATCAATGTTCCATCAATATTTTATTTTTTTTAAATTAATAAATTATCAAATGCCATCTCGTGCAAGTCAATTTCAAATATCGATAAGTAAATCGCCTGGCTGTCAGCTATCGGATGTACTATTTTTGAGTTTAATTTATTTTTGTTTTTTATTTAAAAGCGTAAATGAATGTTAAAAAATATATACTTATAAATATTTAAAAATAAATAAAACTTTTATGTGTAGTATTACAGCTTAATAATGAATTGTCTTCAGTCGTCGTATACATTATGAGATTGCAACCCTTATTTTATGCGTGCGTGCACAAGTCACATACATACATACATATGTAACAAGAAAGAAATTGTCAGTCGGGCATGCCGACCGGGTAATACCCTCTGAGCTTCGTTTCCAATTATATGAGTTCAAATTGGAGTAGCTGCTGCAAAAACTTAACATTCACACATATTTGTATGTCTATCTCGCTCGCACGTTATTCGTTTTAGTTGCTTGTGTGCACAGCTCAGTGCAATGCACGTGGCTATGCCTTGCTTGAAAGTATCGATTTTCGTTGTAGGAAAAACTTTTTTATTTATAGTCCGATTTTGATGAAATTTTCACAATCGTTTGATATTCTTTGTCTGCTGGTATATTCCAAGTTACAAAATTATAAGATAAGAAATAAGTGAATCGCAGGCATGCAAAGTTACAAAGAAGTTGTGCTTTTTGTGGGCGAAGGAGGCGTGGCATCCAAAAAATTTTGATGGCATTGTCTTAACATTGCAAATGGCAACCTGCGTGCCAAAATTGGTGACCCTAGGTGTTATAGTTACCGAGATATTCGCCAAAAACATGTATTTTTTACGAGGTATGTCTGGGTTTTCGCTAATTGTGGGCGAATGGGGCGTGGCATCAAAAAAAGGAAACAAACTTGTATTGACTGACTAAATATGTGATCGATACTGACCAAGTTTGAACTTGTAGCTCTTACCATCTCTGAGATCTGTTTGTTCATACGGACAGACGCACAGACAGACAGACGGACATGGCTATATCGACTCGGCTGTTGATGCTGATCAAGAATATATATACTTTATGGGGTCTGCCACGCCTCCTTCTGCCTGTTACATACTTCTGACAAACCCAATATACCCCTCAGAAATCAAGTAATCAAATTTATAAAGTAAAAGTATCACGCAATACTTGTTTTATGTGGTATGTCTTTTTATACCCTCTGAGGTGTATATTGGGTTTTTCAGAAGTATGTAACAGGCAGAAGGAGGCGTGGCAGACCCCATAAAGTATATATATTCTTGATCAGCATAACAAGCCGAGTCGATTTAGCCATGTCCGTCTGTCCGTATGAACAAACAGAACTCAGAGATGATAAGAGCTACAATATCCGTTTAAGTCAGTTTCGATCAAATATTTAGTCAGTCAATACAAGTTTGTTTCCTTTTTTGATGCCACGCCACACTCGCCTACAATAGGCGTAAAACCAGACATACCTCGGAAAAAAATTCAGGTTTTTTGCGAAAATCTCGATAACTATGGCACCTAGGGACACCAATTTTAGCATGCAGGTTGCTAGGATCAATATTAAGACAATGCCATCAACATTTTTTGGATGCCACGCCTCCTTCCCCCACCAAAATCACAATTACGTTGTAACTGTGCTAGGTTTGTAACTTTGCATATACTTGCAGACAAATAATATCAAACGAATGTGAAAATTTCATCAAAATCGGACTATAATTAAAAAAGTTTGTCATACAACGCAAATCGTTCCTTTCAAGCAAGGCATAATCATGTGCATTGCACTGAGCTGTGCACACAAGCAACGAAAAACGTGTGAGCGAGATAGACATACAAATATGTGTGCATGTTAAGTTCTTGCAGCAGCTACTCCAATTTGAACTCATCTAATTGGAAACGAAGCTCAGAGGGTATTACACGGTCGGCATGCCCGACTGACATTTTCTTTCCTGTTGGCATGGAATTTGAAAAATTTAAGTTTGTCTGTTAAAAAGGTCTGGGAATAAAAATAAAACATTTTCTTTAATTAAAAAAATGTTCACAATATTTCGAAATAAATTTGATTAGAGTCCGAAACAAGAGACTAGGTGTATGTTCATTCACACATTAATATGTTATTATATGTATGCATATGTACATATGTACATTTATCCTATGTAGTTTATCTGGCACTACGTTAAGATTCAAACAGCTGCTGTAGGATTTGCAATCTTACTGAAATTTTCTCCTGGGTGCTTTTTTTAACTGCTAAGCAACAGGTAGGTTTACACCTTAGCTTAGTCTGCAGAGCGGCCTAGCATATACATACATATGTAAATACATACAAACACCCACCCCTAACACAGAGCCACACAGCGCAGTTGTTTGCTGTTCATCGTTGCAACCGAAAGGCTTCGTGGCCTCAGTTATTTATCGTCGTCTCTGCGACAAGTTGAGGGAAATTTTATGATACGCGTACGCGCGTACTTTTCCTTTCTCTTCTATTTAAGTTGTGCTTAAAAATTTCCCTTTAGCGCATTTAAGTTTAGACCCGTTCATAATGCCTTTGCCTTTATCGCATGCGATAAATACCACGACGCGAGTCGTGTCGGTAAATTGGGAACTATGACGACAACGACTACGGCGCTGCTGCTGTTGCCGAACATTAGTAAAATGGGAAAAGGCAAACGCTTAGCTGTTTACATTGACTGTAACTCAGGCGCAAAGAGCTCTCAGTTTCTAGTTGTCGTTTAGCAGTGCCGACGGCACGACGTGTTTGTTCTTGTCTGTGCGGGCGCTGAAGTCGGAAAAGTTGAAGCGCAATTTGTTCTACGTTGACTTTGCCTGCAACGACAACAGTCGGCCACAAAATAAAACAAAACTAATTTTTTTGGTTGGCGTTCAAATTTAATGAGCTACATTTTTTTATATTATTTTTTGTAAGTGTAATATATTTTTTTTTAATTTGTGTCGTTTTTACACATTTAAGGTAACTGAAATAAGTTAAATGCCAATTGCTCAAATGAACCAGCAAAAAGTAATAGTCAAACTATTAAAAATATTAACTAAATAAAAATAGAAAACAATGAGATCCGTGTAACCGTGACTGAATTCGAAGTTTAAGAAAAGCCACATAATGAAAAATTTTCATTCTGAAACATATTAATGTTACCTAGTGCTAAATTACTCAGGGCCTAATTTGTCAAGATGAGAAGCTACATACATACTTACATACATACATGTACATATGTATGTTTTTGTGAAAAGTCCAGTTTGCGAAAAATCCGGAGTTAAAATATTAGCTTTAATTTTTCACAAGTTTTGTCAGCAAAGCGAGTGAGAATGCAATAGTCAATTCTAAAGAATGTTAGTATTTTGATACCCGTTGCGTAAGTTTATCAATTTAAAACTCCATCGGTATAACATAATTTAATAATTTAAGGTTGTGCAAACACATTGCTTTAAATCAGACAGATATGTACACATATGTACATATGTATGTATATATTGAGTTTTAAACGTCCCCAATAATGTTATTGCACTGACTATAATTAGTATTACTCGATTCAAAGTCGATGTAAGATGTGTGTACATACGTACATATGTTACATACAGTGGTTCTTAGCTTATTTCAACCAGCACAAAATAAACAAGAAAGAAAATGTCAGTCGGGCAAGCCGACCGTGTAATACCCTCTGAGCTTCGTTTCCAATTATATGAGTTCCAATTGGAGTGACTGCTGCAAGAACTTTTTTCGATGTATGTATGTCTGGTTTTCGCGTATTGTGGGCGAATGGATGAGGCATCGAAAAAAAAAATTGTGTATTGACTAACTAAATATGTGGTCGATACTGTGTAAAACGGATATTGTAGCTCTTACCATCTCTGAGTTCTGTTCCTTCATACGGACAGATGGTCAGGACAGATGGTCAGGACGGACATGACTAAATCAACTCGGCTGTTGATGCAGATCGAAATATATAGATACTTTATGAGGTATGCCACGCCTCCTTTTGCCTGTTACATACTTTTCACAAACCCAATATTCCCCTCAGAGGGTAATAAAATTAAATAAATATAAGCAATATAATAAACAAGGCATAGTTTAATAAAAACGCTTCCCTTAATAAAACATTTGATTGATTGGTGGCAGATGCAGCAGCAGAAACAAATACTCCAGGAGCAATACAACATTTTAGCAACTGTCGGTGAGTACAAAATAAATAATTCATTAGACGTGTTTTTCGTTAAAGAAATTGCATAATTACAGTACGTGGTGTCATACTTTCTTCTTTTGAATTAGTTTGTGATTATTGTCCCGATGAAATTTGGTACATATGCTTATTCTCCCAGCAGACAGTTTGTATTTTAGAATCGACCAGATCAGATCACTATATCATAAAGCTGCCATAGTAACAATCGGCTATAAATGCCTAGTTCTAAAATGTTTTCTGTCTATATAGCGAGCCTTTCCAAATTTATTTAAGACGCGTTTAATACCAAATCTCATGTGCAAACTAAATTTCATTCTGATCGGACCACTTTATCATAAAGCTGCCATAAGAACAATTGGCTGAAAGTGCCTAGTACAAAAATCTTTTCTCTCTATTGAGCGATGCTAACCAAATTCACATAATAATTTGCAATCACTCTATATATGGTAACCAAATTTCATCCAGCTTGTACTACTATATTATATAGCTTCCATAGTAAAATGGGTTAGAATTACTTATTTTGTAAAATTGCTCTATTTTATGTACTCTAAATTTATACAAGGTTCTGCAAGGCTATCCAATCTTTGGTGGTATATCAGAACTAAATTCCAAGAGTGTACGAGGTGTGTTCAAAAAGTATCGCGAATTTTGAATTTTCGCGGGTTACTACGTATATTCGACTTTCGATTTTTTTGTGACGTTATGTTGGTACTCATGTCTCTCATTTTGAATGTTCACTTAATTGTTGACAGCTGCTTTGCTTGCACGTGTTTTGGATCGTCTTCGATTTTTACTTATTCAAAAAAATGGATCAAAGAACCTGTATCAAATTTTGTGTGAAAAACGAAATTAAGTGCGCGGATGCATTCCGAATGTTGACTGTGGCATACGGAAAAGCTACCTTGGACCGAAGCAACGTTTATCGGTGGTACAAAATGTTCTCAGAAGGCCGAGAAGATGTGAAAAAATTGGTTTTTGCACCACGATAACGCCCCTGCTCAAACATCGTTGCTTGTGCGCGACTTTTTGGCCAAAAATAATACACTAATGATGCCGCAGCCACCGCATTCCCCAGATCTGGCCCCCTGTGACTTTTTCTTGTTCCCTAAACTGAAGAGGTCCATGAAAGGACGACGTTACGCTAAGCTTGACGAGATAAAGACGGCATCGAAGGAGGAGCTAAACAAGATAAAAAAAATGATTTTCTGAAGTGCTTCGAAGATTGAAAAAACCGTTGGCACAAGGGGACAAAACAGATATTCATGAATAAATAAATAATTTTTGAAAAAACACAAAATTCGCGATACTTTTTGAACACACCTCGTATGTATGTAGTATTAGTATATAAACACTGTTCACTTTTGGTTCGGATTTGAAGTATTTTGTCAAGCTTCAGAGCCAAGATAAGTCTTAAGTATGAAAAATTTTTTTGTCATTCAAGGTATCTAAAACCTATTTACTCAGTAGTTGCATAGTATTTAAGTATCTAAGTTTTTTGACCAATTTTGGTTGGAATCTGACAACTGCATCATATGACTTTCATATTTAGAAAACTATTAAGTTGCGATCATAGCTCTTGACTGCAAAACGACGCGTCGTTTCGCTAATGATACGGGTTCAAGGCCCTCTAGAAGCAGAACTATTTTAAACTTTTTAAATATAACAAGATGGTTTACTATTGCCTCTAGCATTTACTTATCAAGCGAATCTGGTGGTGCAAGTGAAACGACCGGTCGGCGCGAGTTTAATCCCTCGAGCATGCAAACTCTTTTTTTTCAGTTTGTATACATTTTTAAAAAATTATTTTTTTTTTTCATTAATTTAGATTTTTTAATTTTGCTGACGTTTTGGTTGGAAGCAAACAACTGTAATATTATTTTTTTTTTTTTTGGAAAAAATAGCCACAGATAAATAAATACACTTTGTATATTTCACTTTATATCTAAAACTCTTTGTCCTCACTGACTGACTGACTTACTGACTGATCACCGCCCTGGCCAAACTACAAAAGCTAAATCCATGAAATTTTACAGCGTAGCTCTCATAACTCCATCAGCAATAAGACGACTTTTTGCAAAGTTTTGAGTGAAAGGGGTAAATTTCATGGTCAAAGGTCAAATAGTCTTAGAATGAAAATCTTTGTTGTTTCACAAGAAATCGCAACAAAACTCACAGGTTAAGTGTTTGTCATAAAGATACATATTCCGACCGATTTTGGATTTTAGATCGGACCACTATATCATATAGCTGTCATACGATCTAATAGTTACAAAACAACACTTACTTAGAAAAAGTTGATTGTTGTCGAAATATTGCAACCAAACTCTCAGATTATGAGTTTGATATATAGATAGATATGTCCACCCGTTTTGGTTCAGATCGGGCCACAAAACAGCTCTTAACATTAAAACCTCATTTTTTAAACAAAACTGATAAATAATGTTATGCTTTTGGCATTTACTTGCACAATTTCAATAACCTATATTGAAATTAAAATTCTTTTTTTTGCAGCAATATTTATACATAGTTTAACTCAGCTGTTTTTTATACCCTCTGAGGGGTATATTGGGTTTGTCAGAAGTATGTAACAGGTAGAAGGAGGCGTGGCAGACCCCATAAAGTATATATATTCTTGATCAGCATCACAAGCCGAGTCGACTGAGCTATGTCCGTCTGTCCGTCTGTCTGTCCGTATGAACAAACAGAACTCAGAGATGGTAAGAGCTACAATATCCGTTTTAGTCAGTATCGACCACATATTTAGTCAGTCAATACAAGAATCTTTTTTTTTTCGATGCCACGCCCCATTCGCCCACAATAAGCGTAAAACCAGACATACCTCGGAAAAAATAGAGGTTTTTTGCGAATATCTCGGTAAATTTGGCACCTAGAGACACCAATTTTGGATGCCACGCCTCCTTCGCCCAACCCAAGCAAAATTGCGTTGTAACTTTGCAAGCGGCGGGCTCACTTATTTCTTAACGTATAGTTTTGTAACTTAGCATTTATTTGCAGACAAATAATATCAAACGATTGTGAACATTTCATTAAAATCGGACTATAAATAAAAAATTTTCTCAAACAACGAAAATCGTTACATTCAAGCAAGGCATAGCCACGTGCACACAAGCAACGAAAACGAATAACGTGTGAGCGAGATAGACATACAAATATGTGTGCATGTTGCAGCAGCTACTCCAATTGGAACTCATATAATTGGAAACGAAGCTCAGAGGGTATTACACGGTCGGCATGCCCGACTGACATTTCTTTCTTGTTATTTAAACATTTGTTAATTTATTTAAAAAGTCATACCTAATAATGGTTCTACAATATTTATCACTACATAATATATAAAAACGTTATATCGATTTAACGATATTTGATAGATTTTGTTAAAGTAGCAACATGTGTTATTAAATTATCAAGTATCGATACTTGCTAATATTTTTGAAATTTTTTTAAACGTTGAATTAAAAAAAAATGCCAAGGAGTACGAGTATCCATGTGACACTCTATATCATTGCGGTAATGATCTTTAACAGTTCGCAAACTAATTTTGATGGGCTGCAGCTTACTAGTTTTACAATGATACGGTTGAAGCTATCAATAGAACTTTAAAGGATATAAGGGACAATAGATCATTAATGGTTGGCTTCACACATTTATTAGCTGGTGAATTTCATCAAACCGGTGAAATAAAAACGTGCTTAAAATTCTCATTGTTACCTAATATATAGAAGATGACTTACAAAAAATATGCGAGTGCACCTTTAAGGTTGAACAAGTACATATTTTTTTACAACAAAGACTTTAAGCATTTTAATCATTCTGATAAGTTTGGGAATTGTTATAGCAACTTTCGAAGGCTAATTTTCAAAATATTTCTAGATGTTTTAAATATATGTAACAAGTCATTAGAATGGAATCTGAGCGCGCTATATTAACAGCAAGAAACGATGCAGCAAGCTTGGTAATGGATCTAGATTACAAATAAAATGATAGTCATAAGTATGGCATTGAGGCCATAGTATTTATTGGTTGTGCTAAAGGAGAAACTGCATTCACTTTAAGGGACAAACATTAAAGTTGGCAGCACTAGACCTGAGAGATGATTGTTTTTCTTACGGTAAATTTTATATTACTGGCTCAAGAGTTAGCTCTGAGAGCGACTTAATAATTCTTGCCCCTGATGGCAAAAAAACACAACCAGAGGGTATAAAAATGTGGTATATAGAGAAGTATTTCAGTGGCTGATAATTTCATCTATAAATAATTAGTACATGTCATTAAAGACTTAAAATATTACACTGTTTTATTTGAGCAATGATAAATACACATCAGCACACATAATTGTTGTATTGATCGGAACTTACTTTGCATTGTCGGTAGTAAAATATTCCTATTAGAAAAATCACAAAATAAAAAAAAATTTTTAAAATAAGAAATAGAATTCGCAATATTGGCTATCCATTAAAAATATATTTTTTAAGTATATATACATTTCTTCAATCATTCTTAATTTTCACAATCTCTAACACAATCAGGTATATTACTAGTGTTTTGTATATGTATATTTATATATTGTATATTTCGGGAGCTTTACTTTTACGCAGCTTGTCTTTTATACGATCTGAATCCTACTGTTGAGACGCTTACTTTGAGTGCGTTCTAGTCAGTGTTGTTTTATTTGTAGTTAATTTCTCTTTTGCATGCATTTATTTAATAACTAAAATCGATTTAATATCTACTGATATACATGGATATCCAACACACCTCCTCAAAAGATACATTGATCATTTCAATAACTATGGTTAGTATTCTAACAACAAGTTGCGTTTTCTGAGAGGGTTAATAATTCACATTCGTCTAGAAGTAATTTTTTTTAAGTATAGCCTAGGATTATTGGAAACCTAGGAAAACCATAATCGAATTATAAAAATTAGTTAATTATTCAAAAAATTTACCTTGAACTTATTTCTACTATCGATCATGTTTTAAATAAATAAAACTGTTGGCAACTGTGATTTAATTTATGTGTCATTTGATTTTAAAGTAAATACAAATATTTTAAAATTCGAAAATTTGTATCGCAATATAAATTTATTTTCATTTGGTTTTAAATTAAATGTTAAAAAACTATATAAATTTTAATTTGTAAGTCTCAACTCATCTCATAGGGTCAGGGATCTGGCTGCTGGAATAGGCTTCGTTAAAATGTCTACCACCTGGTGATCTATGAAAATATATTGAAGAGCAATTAGATTATTTTTTTTAATTTGTTATCGGGAAAAATGGTATTTAATATCAATATGTTTGGATCGTTTGTGACAAGTGGGAGTATTGGCAATACTTATACAACCCTGATTATCTTCAAAAGTCTTTATTGGCTCAATAAAATTAAATTGTATACTAGATATCAAGGATTTCAGCCATAAAGCTTCTCTAACTGCTTCAAATAAGGCCATATACTCAGCTTCAGTAGAAGAAGCAGCCCCAGAGTTTTGTTTCTTTGTATTTCAGCATATTGGATAAAAAAAAAAAAAATTAAAAATAATCTTTTTTTTTTATTATACCCTCTGAGGGGTATATTGGGTTTGTCAGAAGTATGTAACAGGCAGAAGGAGGCGTTTCCGACCCCATAAAGTATATATATTCTTGATCAGCATCAACAGCCGAGTCGATATAGCCATGTCCGTCTGTCCGTCTGTCCGTCCGTCCGTCTGTCCGTCTGTCCGTCTGGCCGTCTGTCCGTCTGTTCGTATGAACAAACAGATCTCAGAGATGGTAAGAGCTACAATATCCGTTTTAGTCAGTATCGACCACATATTTAGTCAGTCAATACAAGTTTGTTTCCTTTTTTTGATGCCACGCCCCATTCGCCCACAATAAGCGTAAAACCAGACATACCTCGGAAAAAATTCAGGTTTTTTGCGAATATCTCGGTAACTATGGCACCTTGGGACACCAATTTTTGGCATGCAGGTTGCTAGATGCAATATATAGACAATGCCATCAAAATTTTTTGGATGCCACGCCCCCTTCGCCCACCAAAAGCACAATTGCGTTGTACCTTTGCATGCCGTGACATGACACTTATTTCTTAACATAACGTTTTGTAACTTAGAATATATTTGAAGACAAATAATATAAAACGATTGTGAAATTTTCATCAAAATCGGACTATAATTAAAAAAGTTTCTTAAACAACGAAAATCGATACTTTCAAGCAAGGCATAACCACGTGCATTGCACTGAGCTGTGCACACAAGCAACGAAAACGAAAAACGTGCGAGCGAGATAGACATACAAATATGTGTGCATGTTAAGTTCTTGCAGCAGCTACTTCAATTTGAACTCATATAATTAGAAACGAAGCTCAGAGGGTATTACACGGTCGGCATGCCCGACTGACAATTTCTTTCTTGTTTTTATTTATTTTTGTTTTCATCAAATATAATCATTATGAGTAAGTTTTTCATTAATTACTCAAAAATAAATAAAACTTAACAGTAACATACGGCTTCTGTAAAAAACTTTTCACCAATGTTACTGCATATTTTTGTCTATCCAGCACTCCCGCAACCTCCTCCCAAAACTCCATAACATTGGAGATCGGACCAAATCGGCTTTGGGCTATAGCCTTCAATCTCATTATACGCTTTTTATACCCTCTTAGGGGTATATTGGGTTTGTCAGAAGTATGTAACAGGCAGAAGGAGGCATGGCAGACCCCATAAAGTATATATATTCTTGATCAGCATCAACAGTCGAGTCTATATAGCCATGTTCGTCTGTCTGGTTTTTCGCTTATTATGGGCGAATGGGGAGTGGCATCAAAAAAAGGAAACAAACTTGTATTGACTGACTAAATATGTGGTCGATACTGACCAAGTTTGAACTTGTAGCTCTTACCAACTCTGAGATCCTTTCGTTCATACGGACAGACAGACAGACAGACAGACAGACAGACGGACAGACGGACATGGCTATATCGACTCGGCTGTTGATGCTGATCAAGAATATATATACTTTATGGGGTCTGCCACGCCTCCTTCTGCCTGTTACATACTTCTGACAAACCCAATATACCCCTCAGAGGGTATAATAAATGTTTTTGGCGAATATCTCAGCAACTACGGCACCTAGGACCACCAATTTTGGCTGGCATCTAGGTTGCTAGATGCAATATAAAGACAATGCCATCAACATTTTTTGGATGCCACGCCTCCTTCGCATACCAAAAGCACAATTTCTTTGTAACTTTGCACGCCGCTGGGCGTGCAAAGACGCCGCTGGATCACTTATTTCTTAACGTATGGTTTTGAAACTTAGCGTGTACTTGCAGAAAAATAATATCAGACGATTGTGATAATTTCATTAAAATCGGACTATAATTAAAAAAGTTTTTCATACAAACTTAAGTTTTTATCGCAATAGCAGTGCACTGCTTTCGTTTACGCTGCAGTGCTTGTTTATTTAAAACTTACTCAGTGCACTGCTTTTGCGTTAAAAATTTACGTTGCATAAGAAATTTTCATAAAATATAGTCCGATTTTGATACGATTTTCCGGATCGTTTGATATTATTTGTCTCCAAGTATACGCTAAGTTACATAACTATACGTTAAGAGATACGTGATCAGCAAGCATGTAAACATTCAATGAAGTTGTACTTTATTTGGGCGAAGGGGGCGTGGCATTCAAAAAATTAGGATGACATTATCTTTATATTGCATCTAGCAACCTAGATGCAAAATATGTGTGCATGTAAAGTTTTTGCACAGCTACTCAAGTTTGAACTCAAATAATTGGAAATAAAATTAAGAGGGTACTACACGGTCGGCATTCCCGACTGAAATTTTCTTTCTTGTTCTTGCTGTGCATCTGTGTTTTATTTTAAAATTTATTTGATATAAGTAAATCCGATATAGAAATAACATTAGGCATTTTGTTTAATCAGCTTTTTACGCTGTCATGCGATTTACAATCGATTATGTAGAAATTGTTCCATGCTTCTGAAGCATTTTTACCTAAACATCCTATCGGAGCTAAGGACGATGTCATTATTTACCGTGTTTTTTGTTTTCAGTTGAATTTATGTGTCAGAACAGGTTACTATTGACATGTCCTTTTAAGATGAGTATGAGTCACTTTTTAGTTCATACACATTTATAATAAACCGCTGAGAAAACCACCTTGAGTTACTAAAATTGATTCTTTGCAAGTTATGGTTGCACTTTGGCAAATATTTCTTAACGTTGTTGACATAAATTCATATTTTCGCATGTAACAGATCATGATATTGGACACCGTAAAAAGTTTTATTGATTCTTTGTAATATCTGCCTGATTAAATCATCGCTTTTGTTTCTGTTGTAAACATTCAGCAACATTGAATGGCGAAACCCATATTTGTCTATAATATGCCAATTTACTCAAAAGGAGCAAAAAAGAGCAAACGGAACGTATTTAATTTACCTAGAACATACTGCTATTTCTTGCGTGCTCAAGCGCGCTCAGAACAAGTAATACTGTGCGAAACAAGTTACATGATAAAATTCTGCCGAAAATTACATAGAGAACAATTGCACAAACACAACAAAATATTAATAATTATTAGAAACTAGCAGACATTAACATTAAATTTTAGTACCTGTACTGAGATTTTCTGTTTTTTCCATGTCTTCGTACAGGTGAAAACTTAATTTTCATAGTCGAAAAAAAGTAGTTTGTGGTTGATTTAAACAATTTTTTTAATGCAGTTCAATAAACTCAATATTTGTCTTCAAATATAAACAAAAAGAATATAATTTTTTCAATTCATTTAACACTTGTAGTCTAGAAAAAAAAAATAACATAAAAATGGCAACAATAAGGTCTTCGTACACTTCAATAGGGTTTAGGTCAGGACTTTGAGGTGGTGTTTTTAAAAGGTGTGGTACATTGTAAGCCAAGTACATCCTAGTATTATGAGCAGTGTGCGTGGGGTCATTATCCTGTTGAAAGAGAATACTTTATTCCGCGTTTGGAGCAGCTCTGAACTAATTTTTGGTGCACTTGTAAAGGGATCACCATGGGACAGAACTGGGGGTCTGCTTGTTTTTGGCAAGTTCTCCTCTCTGCCATCATTCTTAAAGCGCCCAATCACGGTTTGTATAGTGGATCGGCTTCTGGATAATATTTAAGCTATTTCACTTTACAACTTTTGCTGATTCACCTGCAAATTCAAGATTAGCTTGCGCTTCTCAATAGATAGGTATTTACCAGGCATTGTGCACCTTTATTTAAGCCGAATCTCGTGAATATTCAACCAAACTTGTATTAGACATTTCATCTGAAAAGTTTTGTTCTAAGAACAGCTATAATCGAAGAACCGTCTGGGCTCAGTGCCACCGATCGTAAAACATTGCTTTAAATGTACGAAGACTTTATTGGTGCCATTTTTATGTTATTTTTCAAGCCCTGAGCTTTTTGAAAAAGAACAAAAGGGACTAATGATTTTATGCGTAAAGTTGTCTGTCTGTCCGTCTGTATGAACGCCTGTTTCTCAGCAAGTATAATAGCTAGATTCCATTCTTTTTGCAGAAACTTCGTAGCTCTGTTACGCACATCAAGTTTATTTTCAAACTTGGATGCCACGCCCCCTTTGTCCACAGTTAGAGAAACAGTGGGACTATCTCGATTTTTGACATTCTCAATATGAATGCTAGAAAGACCAAAATTGGTATATAGGATACTGGATACCATATAAACATATTCCGCTCTAAAAATTTTGGATACCACGCCCCCTTTGCCCACAAATTGCGAACTAAAAGTTGTATAGTTAACATTTTGTAGACCAATTATTTATTTCGAAAAGAGAATTTGCTTAAAACACAAATCATTCGAAAAATAATCAAAGCAGTTCAGTTAAATTTAGTTAATATTAGTTAAGTTCACTTTCTCCGGTAAATAAATTGTTTGGCCAAAATTCCAAAGAAAATCATTTGACGATGATTTATTTTGTTTTCTACTTAAGTATGTATTTAAGCCTCTACTCCCAAAAGAGTGTGGTGGCGTAGGGAGTAAAGTGCTCGCCTGCGAAGAGCAGGAGGATCTAGGGATCGATCCTCGGTAGCGGAAACGTTTTCTCACCTGAAGAAAATTTACTTTTTTTTTTAATTCCTGACTTTTTTGAAAAAAAAAATCACTTTTTTTTAATGCCACGCCCCTCCGCCCACAACTAAAAACAGTATTACTGTCCATATTTATTTTTACAACTATCGCTTTTTTTAAATTAATGTTTTGAACTAAATGCAACTCATAGATACGATGTAGAGTTGTATTAAAATTCATTCACTCATGTATCTTCAATTTAATTTTCTTTTAATCAAAAAAATATTATCTGTATACTTGCACAATTAAATTTTCTTTTAATCAAAGTATTATTTTCAAAATACTGGCAGGGTCTTCTACAGTCGGACAAGCTCGACTGTAATCTTACTTACTTGTTTGTTTCTAGACTATAAGTGTTAAATGAATTAAAAAAATTATATTCTTTTTGTTGATATTTGAAGAAAAATATTGAGTTTACTGAATTGCATTAAAAAAAAACGTTTAAATCAACTACAAAAAAACTTTTTACGACACCCGAACACATACAAAATTTGACTATATGACAAAATATCTGACTTTTTATACCCTCTGAGGGGTATATTGGGTTTGTGAAAAGTATGTAACAGTCAGAAGGAGGGGTGGCAGACCCCATAAAGAATATATATTCTTGATCAGCAGCAACAGCCGAGTCGATATAGCCATGCCCGTCTGTCCGTATAAACGAAAGGATCTCAGAGATGGTAATAGCTACATATTTAAACTTGGTCAGTATCGATCACATATTTAGTCAGTCAATACAAGTTTGTTTCATTTTTTTGATGCCACGCCCCATTCGCTCACAATAAGCGTACAACCAGACATACCCCGGAAAAAGTACAGGCTTTTCCGAATATGTCAGTAACTACGGCACTTAGGAACACCAATTTTGCACGCAGGTTGCTAGAGGCAATATAAATATTTCTTGGATGCCACGCCTCCTTCGCCCACCAAAAGCACAATTACGTTGTAACTTTGCTTGCCGCTGCTCATTTTTTTCTTAACGTGTAATAATATCAAAGGGTCTTGAAAATTGCATCAAAATCTGACTATAATTATGAAAATTTCTCATAAAACGTAAATACTTAATGCAACAGCAGTGCATTGCTTTAGTTTATGTTGCAGCGTTTACAAGCAGTGCACTGCTTGTCAGTTTGAAATGTACGCAGTGCACTGCTTGTAAGCAGTCCGAAATTAACTCATATAAATAACTCATAAAAATATAAAACTCAAAGATATTACACGATCGGGATACTCGACTGAACTTCTTACTTTTTACTTTAGCTCGGATAGATTTAAATTGTTGTTTTTGCGCAAATTGGGTATGCTATCGATAGGTAATACAATACTTAATTTACAATACAATACTTACTTTAATTTCGGATTATGTCACTGCCATATAAAAAACTTCTTAACGAGGTATTTAACTGATCGCAATGGATATATCTTATTTGAAAGGTATTTTGAATAGTTTCAGATTTGCTTACTCAAATTTCAAATCAGTATAATAGTTTTTGAGAAATTTACATTTGAATTTCGTTTTTTAAATTCTCAGTATTGCGCGTTGTGTATTGCTTGGGGCAAAAACGCCCATTCTTTGTTAGTAGGAGCTTATGAATACACGTCGAATGATAGCTCATTTGTCTAGATCGGCACATCCAATTCAGAGATTTTGGGAATTTTAGATTTTCGACGTTGAATATTTAGCTATTTAGTGTATATAGTCCCAAAGTGCCCATTTTATCATATCAAATAAACTAAAACTATTGTTGATGATAATTTTGAAGAAAATCGGACACCAATAGTAAATACTTACAAATAACCTAAAAAAAAGCACCCAAAAACCTGATCTGTGTAATTAGGTTAAGAAATTTACTCATAACATCTTATAACATGATAAGATGGATAATATTAGAATAAAAACTCTTATTTGAGGTAAAAAAATAAATGTTTTTATTGGAACTATGCTTGAAATTATTTTTAAACTTTGACCTCAAACTAAAAAGCACCATGAAAGGCTATGACCTTGAACAAACATTCATTTCAAAGCTTAGGAAGTTTTTTGTCAAATGCTTCTTACATTTTTTAAATCAATTCATTGGCACAAAAGATATGATTTTTGCAAAGCAAAATGAGGAAAGGCCCCGTTGTGCGACGTTCGGCACGTCACTCAATGTTAAGTTCAAATTTAATATTTTAATACACGTAAGTGACAATCTACTATTTTAATGTTCTAATAAACATTCCTTTTTTTGAAGTATTATTTGAAATGAACTAAACATTAAGTCATTGACCAAAGTAAAATATTTTCCGAATATAAAAATTTTAAGGTTTTTTCATAGATGAGTAAACTCGACTATATTTTTCGCAATTGTTTATTAGTGCAGTCGCGGGTTCGGAACGTGTATCTGTCCCAGCCTAGTACCCGGCCAAACAGTCAAATATATGCCGAAGAAGTTTATATTTATAGATGCGTTCAACTACCTTGCCAAAAAACACTGACAATTAAATTTATTGCCACCTGTCGTTTTCCACTTGTCATTGTTTGCTGCTTTGCCGAACCCTCTTATTTTCTTTGTCTCTATTTTTGCACTGTATCTTTTCCTGTATTTGCTGTCTTAGCTTTGATTCAATCGGCAATTTGCGTAAAGAGTTCCTGCTGAACTTACCGAATCTATGGCTCTAGCTCTGCGTGTTTATATAGACAGACCCTTGTATAGTCAGGGATGGGGCTTAAATAGTAAAAGGGGGCTATAAAGTTTAAATCAAAAATGTTTATAAGACGCTGAAAGGTGTATTCTTCTCATTTGTATTATGGTATTTGCATGTTGTTTGTTATATACCATGTAATAAATATATACTAATCGAAAATATCAAGCACACAATTCCTGCAATCTTAACACAATGCGTCTGCAATGTAACACTTTTGCTAACTAATGAACATAAATAAAACTATAAATAAAAACAAGTTTCAGTTGGTTGTCATTTATCGATTTTCGATTTGTATATGATATTTTGTATATAATTTAAAAAACCGGTTTTATTTTCCGACAGAGGTAAAGGACGTGGTGAAGCAAATGTCAAACGACACACATTGTTAACGTTTACCAGTTACAGAAACGATACAAACAGTGATGAAAGCGCAATCAAACTAGTAGGACAGCTGCTATCGGGCTAGCCGACTGTTATATACTACTATCCTAGAGCAAAATTAAGTACTCAATGTGAGATGTATTATAAACTAATTATCCAAACATTGTAATAACCTATTTATGAGAAAAGGCGCTATTTATGAGAAAGGCGCAGTACAATTTTCAACATATAGAAAATATATAATATAATCATCCGATTCCAACCAAAATCGCTCAGTATGTCTGTTTTCTGCCTGTTACACACAAACCACTTCGGACAAACCCAGAATACTACTATTTCTCCGTACGCTGTAGTATAAAAGAAAGAAAATTTCAGTTGGGCATGCCGATCGCGTAATACCCTCTGAGCTTCGTCTCCAATTATATGAGCTCAAATTGGAGTAACTGCTTCAAGAACTTAACTTGCAACATGACCAATTTTATTAATTATAGCCCGATTTTGATGAAATTTTCATTATACTTTGAAAAATGCTACTGAAAAACTCTAACTTACATATGTAGGTTTGTACTAGCAATATACCCGCAGCTTCGCTTGCGTTAACGATTGTAAAAATTTAGCACAACCAATAAATACTATGGCTTCAATTCCATACTTATGAAGAGCATTTTATTTGTTCGTCTCTCTGTTAATATAGCGCGCTCCGATACCAGTCTAATGACTTGTTACATATGTTTAAAACATCTAGAAATATTTTTTAAATGAACTCTTTGAAAGTTGTTATAACAATTCCCAAACTTATTAGAATGATTAAAATGCTTAACAATGTTTTTCCAAAAGTATCTGCATTTGTTCAACCCTAAAGGTATACTCGCATCTTATTTGTAAGAGTCATCTTGTTTATATTAGGCAACAAAAAAGAAAATGTTAAGTACATTTTTATTTCATCGGTTTGACGAAATTCACCAGCTAAGAAAACTGAAATGCCAACCATTAATGATCTTTTGTCCCTTATGTCCTTTAAAGTTATATTAATAGCTTTAAATGCAACACTGTAAAATTAGTAACCTGCAACAACAAAAGTATCATATATCTTTATCGATACATCGTTATTACATTTTTATATATTATGCAGGGTTGCCATATTGGCTTATTTTAAGCTAGATTTAGCTTATTTTAAAATCAAATAGCTTGGAAAATAATTAAAATGCTTATAGCTTGAAATATAGCTTATTTTAAATTTCGTATAGCTTATTTCGGCTTAAAAAAACAAGTTTTGTTTTTTGATTGTATTGTAAGTTTTGGTAATTTTTATCGATAAATCGGACAAAAATCATATTTGTTGTTCGTATTTTGCTTTATTTTCCTTTATAAGTTTCGGTCACACTGCATTATTGTGCACATTAACTTTGAAAAAATGCCAGGAGGCTGCACTTTGTTTGTACATTGCTGAACACTCGGCCATAGCACCTATCGACCATTTATCCCCAATTGTGTGTCGAACAGTTTAAAGCGTGCAACGCGACTGCTGAAGTTGAAGCGGACAAAGTGCACGCAAATAATAAACAATGTGTTGAGAGTCCACTTTAATGACGATTTGCGGATGGACATAGGACCAGCTTTTTTTTTAATTTTTAGCTTATTCTAGCTTATTTTTTCCTCAATCTAGCTTATGGTGCCTCTCAAAATCTGGCAACACTGATATTATGTAGTGATGTTATGTTCAATGCGATATACAAATAATGATACGATATTTCTTTGATATTACTGTGAAACATATATAGATAGATATTGTAGAACATATATCAAATATGACTTTTTAAATAAACTAAAGAATATATTTATTCATAGTAATTTCTCAATGCGCTTAACGGAATTCTTTTATTTAGCAGCGCTATTGGTTTTTGCTGTTATTGTTTTATTAATAATTAAAAATTAAACATTTTAATGCCAATACTATTATTGCAATTGTGCAAGTAAATGACATAAGCATAACATTATTTGTCAGTTTTTTAAAAAAAATCAATTTTAATGCTAAGAGATGTTTTGAACTATTATATCATATGGCAGCTATATGATATAGTGGCCCGATCTTAAACAAAAGCGGTGGACATATAAAGCTATATGTGAAACACTTAACCTGTGAGTTTGGTTGCGAAATCTAAAGAAACAACAACGTTTTTCATACTAAGACTTTTGACCACGAATTTCACCCCCTTCTACTGAAAATTTAGCAAAAAGCCGTCTTAATATTAGGTACTTAAGGCATATTGCATAAATTTTGTTGTGATTGCTTAAAGAACACAACAGTTTTCGTACTAAGTGTTTTCAGGCGATTATTCCTATGAGAGCTCCATATATGATATTGTGTTCTGATTTGGCATAAGAACTGCGTGCAACAAGAATACACATCTGTACTCAGAGAACTGCAACAAGTATTGAATTTTTAGACTGATCCGAACTTTGATCTATACCGTTGTGATTTTTTTACATTTCTTGAACGAACAAAAAAAATCATCTTTCATTCAACTGATTATGCATGATTTATACTCTCTCTGAAAGTTTGTGCTTCAATCACTACACGTGATTAAAAAAACAAGCAACACTTGCACCTTACTCTGAACGTAAGCTGCTAACACTTGATTGTGATTTGATTTTTCTGTGAGCTGAGCGCACGACACGCTCACAAAACGGGTGCTACTTATTCAGTGAGTGTTCAAAAAGCGGGTGCTACTCATTCAGTGATCGTACAATGACCCCGTGACACTCGCTCTGTGATTAAAATTTGAGATACCTGATTTTTTGGTGAACAAAATTTTCGCTCACATTACAATCATACTATGACACTCACTTATTACTTGAACGATACTTAATTGAAAATGTAGAGCTAGTATACTTGATTTGATTTGATTATTTGTAGAAGTGAACAATCATACTCGAGTATGCCCGTTGCAGTTCTCTGATGCGGACCAATCAAGTCATTGAGTTTTCGTAGCAATGACTACACGAACGCTTTAAGCGGACTCATTATAACCTGATTCTACTGTACTTTATTCATACCTCAAATGAATTTATTGTATGTACATACATATGAACATATATACAAAACGCGCCATAATCGAAAACAGAGATTAAAATCAGGTGCTCGAAATAAGTAAGTAGTACAGTATATTTGTTAAGTTTTCATACATAGAAGAAACAAAATTTAATGGTTATGTATTTTTTAGCGAAAGTAAATAAAAACTGATACAATTGCAAAAAAAACTTGGAAAAAAAAAATCAAAAGTTAAGCAATTAGAAAAGTGCTAGGAGCGAAATACATATATGTAAGTGGTACAGTGATACAATTGCACAGTTATTGCTTAAGTAAACCGATTAACTTAATTTTTTTCTTTAGTATTTTGCTTTAGTTTGACTTTCTTAATTGTGAAAGACTTTTTAAATTTATCCTAGCATTGAGTTTAACACTTTTTGAAGGAAGGATATGTCAAATTTATCAACTTTCGACTCCTTTAGCTCCTGATATTATGTGGTCTGATATTTCCATAAAACCTATTTTCTATTACTTCCCAAAGTTTTTCGATTGATTATGGTCCGGATTTTTAGCAGGATATATCAAAGGAGGTGTAAAGTTTCTAGTTTTCTATCGTTTTTATTTTTTTCCTTTAATTTCACAAGCAACGCGGTTCACATTCCAATTAAATATGACGCTTATCGAAGCTTGTATCGATATTGTTCTTTTGAATATCGATACAAGCCTACTCTATTCTTATATCGATATGTACATTATTATTATTCATCGATTACATAATTTAAAACCAATTCATTTATTCGAACATTACAGAGATATGTTTTTCTCCTTCAAAAATAATATTTTGTTCCTATGAATACATGAATGTGGCCAATATTCTACTGAATTGACCTAGAAACGCCACATAGCTAGCCCAAAATTAGGTAAGAGCTACGTCTAGGAGTTCTACGTAGCATACCAAGCTCATTCTGTTGATAAAAAATAACAAATTATTGTGTTTCGAGCAAAGCCTAAGGCAGCCCTTGCCAAGCTCAACCACTTTTGAAAATCCTAAAAAAAAATTTACAGGTTTTAGGATCTTGTGTCACGTTAATATGATTGATATCCATCTAGACAATCAAGACTCAAATTTTCATCACTAAAGATGACATTTCGGCAAGCCAAGTCCCAAAACTTGAAAATTCCTACAAGAATATTTGCGCAGCCTTGCTTTGGACGCTAACATATATTGAATAGTTTTTTTTTTCCTATGAAACAATATTTCATGGGACCAAAATATGCTCCACTCAACTATTGGAGATCAGGAGAGCCAATTCAGTGCAAATATGGAATGCATCAAATGCATATCATAAAACACTGGACTGTACCACTTACTTATTTCGCTCTAGAAAACAAGCTAGGCTAGCATTTTCTAAGAAATAGCGGAACCCAATGGCAAATCAGCTGTTATGTTGATTTCTTAGCGAAGCTAATTTATTATTATGTTTTACTTAAGTACGAGCCTGTCAATTATCACATAATGTATCTTACTTATTTCGCGCACTTTAACACCAAACAGATTTTAGGTTAATAAATCGCAAAAGAAAACTTTAACGATAAGTTACCCACCCTCTTTTTCATTCTATTCACTTTTACTCTATCTCTATATACATATGAGTCAAGAACATGGTCCAGGCCATCTAAAATTATCTTTGGGTGTCTGAGGGGTATATTGGGTTTGTCAAAAGTATGTAACAGGCAGAAGGAGGCGTGATAGACCCAATAATGTATACATATTTTTGATTAGCATAAAAAGCCAAGTCCATACAGTCAAATCCGTCTGTTTGCCTGTCCTTATGAACGAAAGGACCTCAGAGATGGTAAGAGCTACAAGTTTAAATTTGGTCAGTATCGACCACATATTTAGTCAGTCAATACAAAAAAGAAATTACTGATTGTTACCCATCTTCTTACATTTGGCCCTCCTGATCCCCTTCATCTGACCCAGATGTTAAAAGGTCTTCATTCCACAAACTTCCACAGCTTCATGTTGTCGCAGCTTGTCGAAGTTATATTTGGTCCTTCGACGCTTGCAGCTTTTATCACTTCATATCTCTCGTTTCGTTTGACTTTTGTTATTTCATATGGGCCTAGATAGCCGCTTGAACGGAGTGCCAACACATTTAATTAATATTAGAGACGGCATACTTTTTTTTAATTCAGTGTTCACGCTTTTCTTGGCCCCTGTCATGACGCTTGCATTGTCGGTGCCAATCCCAATCATATTTGAAATTGACAACTTCTGCGATAGTAATTGCATCTCCGGAGGTAATTTGAATTGAACCCAAGAAAGTGGTGACCATGCCAAAACGTTGTTTATTATTTGGATGAATTTAGTTCTCTTCAACTTTAACGCACACAACCGAAAGGTGGTCTATTGGAGCAATGGCCAAGTGCTCGGCAATATATAAGTATAATGCCGCCTCCTGCTGCTCCGTTTTAGTGCTCTTTTTTTACGAAGTTTATTTTATTATTTTGAGCAATTGCCGATGTTTTTTCGTTGCTGCATGTTGGCGTATGTCGTAAAGATTTGGCGGTAACTGTGCATTTGCAAAAACTGCAGTAAGCTTTTGACTGATACTGAAGTACTTTGCACAACCACTTCTTGAAGTTGTTTCATTTTGCCCATGCGTCCCGAAAATGTTGTTTGTAGTGAATTTCATAATTTCGAACACCATTCTTAAGAAAATTAATATATGTAGTGTGACCCAAACTTATCAACGAAAATATTCCAAAAATTAATACTTAAATTTAATGATATACCAAAATATGTACCAGAAAAATACTTTTTGTTCGATTTGCCTTTAAAAATGCCTTAAAATATGCATTGCATATAAAAAGACTAAAATAAGCAAAGGGAAATTTAAAAAGGCTAGATTCATATATGGCTATAAGCATCTCGATAGTTTTCCAAGCTATTTTGTTTTTAAAGAAGCTAGAACTAGCCTTAAATAGGCTAAAATGGCAATACTGACTCGTTAGCCAGTTTTTGTCCGGCAATAAACTGTCTCCTTTTTATCGCTACCAGGTCACCAATTTAAGACCCATATTCCGCTTGGCGTTTCTTGTCGCAATTTCGTTTTTAGGCTCTCTGCGCTTGCTCAATATTCTGCTTTTAAACTGGAAAATCGGCTCATAGTTGAGAAGTTCTACTATGCGATCTTTAGCCTGGGTGTACATTTTTGAGTCAAACAATATTTCAATCGGCGATGTTTTAATTGCCACATTTACATGGAAATTAATAGTTCTTTAAAATTCAGGCACATACTTGTACCACTTTGCTGGTTCTTCGGCTGAAAACTTAGATATATTGCCCAGAACTGAACGGTTGATACGTTTAACTTGTCCGTTACTTCTGGCCACTCCTGTTGTAGTCTACAAGTTGGAGTAACTGCTGCAAGAACTTACCATGCACACATATTTGTATGTCTATCTCGCTCACACGTTTTTCGTTTTCGTTGCTTGTGTGCACAGCTCAGTGCAATCGATGTGGCTATGTCTTGCTTGATGGTAACTATTTTTGTTGTATAACAAACTTTTTTATTTATAGTCCGATTTTGGTGAAATTTTCACAATCGTTTGATATTATATGCCTCCAAGTAAATGCTAAGCTAAAAAACTATACGTTAAAAAATAAGTGAATCGCAGGCATGCGAAATTTTAACGGAATTGTGCTTTTTTGGGCGAAGGGGGTGTGGCATCCAAAAAATGGCATTGTCTTTATATTGCAAATAGCAACCTTCAGCAACCAAAATTGGTGTCTATAGGTGTTATAGTTTCTGAGATATTCGCCAAAACACATATTTTTTCCGAGGTACGTCTGGTTTTTCGCTTATCGTTTGAAGGCATTTGAAAAACTAATAACTTCTCACTTGAAACATTTTTGTAGATCTATGGTTTCACCCTGCCAGCATGGGTTCGTGAAATAAAGATCTACTTACTACCAGTAATTTGTTAGAATTTACCTCTTTAATTATACAAGGCTTTAAAAAAAAAATTGCAGACTGATGTCATTTATACTGAGTTTAGTAAGGCATTTGACTCTGTTAATCACTTTCTTTTGCTACATAAACTCAATCTGCTGGGTTTTCCAAATAACTTCATTCTTTGGGTTTCTAACTATTTAAGTTCTAGAACACAAAACGTTTATTTAAATGGTACAGTATCTAAATCTGTTAAAGTAACTTCTGGTCTATCTTACTAATTTTGAAACATGGAGTAAAGTAAATTTACTAAATCTTAATCATAGTAAATGTAACGTAATGTCCTTCAGTAGGCGAATTCCTTTTTTTAGACCCTATGCTCTTTGAAAAAGAGCAAAAGGGACTAATGGTTTTGTGCGAAAAGTTGTCTGTCTGTCCGTCTGTATGAACGCCTGTTTCTCAGCAAGTATAATAGCTAGATTCCATTCTTTTTGCAGAAGCTTCGTAGCTCTGTTACGCAGATCAAGTTTGTTTTCAAATTAGGATGCCACGCCCTCTTTGCCCACAATCAGAGAAACAGTGGGACTATCTCGATTTTTGACTTTCTTAATATGAATGCTAGAAAGACCAAAATTGGTATGCACGATATTGGATACCATATGAACATATCCCGCTTAAAAAATTTGGATACCACGCCCCCTTTGCCCACAAATTGCTAACAAAATGCTGTATAGTTAACATTTTGTAGGCGAATTATTTTTTTCGAAAAGAAAGTGTGCTTAAAAATACAAATCAGTCTAAAAATGATCAAATTTGCCTTTAAAAATGCCTTAAAATATGCATTGCATACAAAAAGACTAAAATAAGCAAAGGGAAATTTAAAAAGGCTAGATTCATATATGGCTATAAGCATCTCGATAGTTTTCCAAGCTATTTTGTTTTTAAAGAAGCTAGAACTAGCCTTAAATAGGCTAAAATGGCAATACTGACTCGTTAGCCAGTTTTTGTCCGGCAATAAACTGTCTCCTTTTTATCGCTACCAGGTCACCAATTTAAGACCCATATTCCGCTTGGCGTTTCTTGTCGAAATTTCGTTTTTAGGCTCTCTGCGCTTGCTCAATATTCTGCTTTTAAACTGGAAAATCGGAAAACAGTTCAATTAAATTTAGTTAATATTAGTTAAGTTTACTTCTTCGGCAAAAAATTTATTTGGCCAAAATTCCAAAGAAAATCATTTGACGATGATTGTTTTGTATTCTACTTAATTATGTATTTAAGCCTCAACTCCCAAAAGAGTGTGGTGGCGTAGGGAGTAGAGTGCTCGCCTGCGAAGAGCAGCGAATCTAGGGTTCGATTCTCGGTAGCGGAAACTTTTTCTCAACTAAACAAAATTTACTTTTTTTTTTAATTTCTGACTTTTTTTAAAAAAAAATCACTTTTTTACTTGCCACGCCACGATGTAGAGTTGTATCTTCAATTTAATTTTCTTTAAATCAAAAAAATATTATCTGGATACTGGCTCAATTAAATTTTCTTTTAATCAAAGTATTATTTTTAAAATACTGGCTCAGGGTCTTCTACAGTCGGGCAAGCTCGACTGTAATCTTCCTTACTTGTTTTAAATTATGTTGTTAATAGCAAAGAATTTGATAGAATTGAGTCGGTCGTTGATTATCGTGGATTTGGTGTCTTGGGTTTCATAAAGCGCTGTTCGAAAGAATTCAACGATCCCTAAATAACTAAAACTGTTTATACTTCACTCGTACGTTTTATTCTTGAATATGGGTCTTGTATAATACAAGATTCATCAAGACAGACAATCTGTGCAAAAACAATTCTTGCTCTTTGCTCTAAGGGGTCTTAACTGGAACCCTAACATCTGGTTGCCTCCCTATCGTAGTAGACTCTTACATATCAATCTTTCCTCTCTGTCTGATCGTAGAACCATGCTTGGTGTAATATTTATGCACAAACTAATAAATGGTGAAATTGATTCGTCTGAATTAATTAGCCAAATTAGTTTTACTCTTCCGATCAGACCCACTAGAAACTTTCAACCACTGTCACTTCAAATCTGTACTACTAACTATTCTATTCATAACCCGTTTCGAGTTTATGTTCTTCATATAATAACCTTTATCGTGTGGTATGTAATTCTTCAACTACCACTACTCTAAAATCTTAACTTCTCAATCATCTTTCTAGTTTATAGATTATTTTAATTATGTTTATGCTTAGTAACTAGTATTTGTATTTATTTAATGTTTATTGTTCGCGACTTTCGTCGTTGTATTTATGTTAACTTATTACGGTTCGCGCGTTCACAAGCCCGTGCTTGGTGTCGTATGGGCCACTTGAAAGTGCTGCGTTAGTACTACTTCAACGTCCAAATATAATAAGTCATATGTTATAATTGGAAACGAAACTCAGGGGGTATTACTCGTTTGGCAAGCCCGACTGACATTTTCTTTCTTGTTTTTTTTTTTTTTTTTTTAAATCATTAACAACATTAGTAAAAAAACGCACTAATTTGGGTTTTCACTATTTAGGGGTGTTCACTGCATATACTTATAGGGTGGTCACTATACGCATACAGCACTGTATTACTAATAAAGCCTAATAAGTACTATTAAGTGCTTCTTGTACAGAGCAGAATCTAAACAAGGTCGATCAAATAATGTGATAAGCTCGATTATAATTTTTCGTTATGGTGTGTGTGTATGGTGGGACGGGTGTTGTGGAGCAATTAAGAGGCCCCATCATCGCAACTGCCGGACATGAATTGCACTTTAAGAATTTATTTCCCGACACAAAAACAGCACACATTAAGCCATTAAGGTCGGTGGCTTTAGATCTGATGATGCTGACCCTAGAGGGTCCTGAAAATGAAAGACAACAACCGACAGAGATGCCGCACAAAGCTCAGCGGCAAAATTGTCAGAACAACAACAAATAAAAGCAGAAACAGTAAAAAATCAAAGTACTTTAAGGGCACTCAAATATGCATGAGCCAAGGAGTCGAAAAATTGAAATCATGCGCGTTGGGAAAATGCAGTATTACATCCTGCACAAACTATAAACAGTGAATTGAAGTAACATACGTCAAAAACAAGAAGAAAGAGAAACTTTAGCCGAGCTTATCCGACCGTTCTTTACAGTGTGCTTCTCGAATTTACGTCTGATTAGTGTTAGCCTCTCAATAGATTCACTTGTATAAATTTTGTTATACCGTCTGAGATTGGGTTTGTTAAAAAAATGTAACAGGCAGGAGGCGTGGCAGACCCCATAAAGTATATATATATTCTGTATATAACGACAATGCCTTAAAAAATGTTTAAATGTCACGCCCAATTCGCCCATAAGAAACAAAACAAATTTGAAAATTGCAAGCCTTTAACTCACGTATTTCTTATGGTATAGTTGTGTTACTTCACTTATGTTTAGGGACAACCAATATCAAACTATCCTGCAAATCGCATTAAGATCATTCAGAAAGTTTTTTTTACATCAAAAAGCGAACATTTATAACAGAGGTGTAACCGAAAACATGTGCGCGAGCAAAAAAGACACACAAACACAGTTGTTTGTTAAGTTATTGCTCAGAGTAAATATCTTTTTATTTAATTGGGAATGAGAGTCAGAAGGAATTACACAGTCGGGCATGCTTGACAAAACTTTTCTTTCTTATTAAAAATTGCATTTGTAGTCGACGGAACAGACATACATTGCAAAAAACCAATATACCCTCTTGACCAATTCATTGGACTCAGGATATAATAATATAATAAAAGCACACATAACACACACACCTACCATGCGGGTGAGCGCTTTCAACAATCAGTGTTGAAGGTACTTTAGGAGAAGACCTCACACTCTTAACGCAAATAACTGAAAGCAGTAATAAAATGAGCTTTGACTGAACGACGTGTTTCTTTGCTTACACACTTAGTCGCACACTCACAGATACACAAAAATATGAGTACACACGGCTCATGGGATATATTCACGTCCAGGTTCCAATCTGTTTAACATCTAGCATGGATAGCATGCGGGGGAGCTTTTTATGCGATTTGACTTTGCGTTGGTTACGTTGGTTGGGCAACAAAAATGTTGCAGTAAAATTAAATTGCAATAAAGCACCCGAAGGAAAGCAGCAATAGCGCCAACACCAAACTATGTAGCAGCAGGCGCGAAAAATAATTGCCATTCTACTACATTTCATTTTCATTTTAGCACCATTGCTCACTCCCTCTATCACTCTTCAAACTCACATCGTTGAATCTTTGATTCCAGGCATAGCAGAACATCGGTCACATTTACAGATGACCAAGGACAAAAGACCAAAGGGGTCTGGCCCTAACACAGTTTAGTCTAAATGATGAGCGACTGCACGAAAGATATTCGTCAGCCACATCGTAATCGCTTTGTGACTTATGGGAAATACGGCTACGGTTCTCCCAAATTTAGTCACTATTCCCATCCCGTTCATTTAAACCCCCAAGGTTTTTTTCATCTTTACATACAGACCACTTTAAACAAAAGTCTATTTATACCGTCTGAGGATCGTATATTGGGCTCGTGAAAAGTATGTAACAGGCAGAAGGAGGCGTGGAAGACCCCACAAAGTATATAAATTCTTGACCAGCATCAACAGCCGAGTCGATATAGCAATGTCCGTCTGTCCGTATGAACAAACAGATCTCAAGGAGGGTAAGAGCTGCAAGTTCAAAGTTCGACCACATATTTAGTCAGTCAATACAAGTTTGTTTCCTTGTTTTGATGCTACGCCCCATATGCCCACAATGAGCGTAAGACCAGACATACCTACCAAAAAAAATACATGTTTTAGGCGAATATCTCAGTAACTATGGCACCTATGGATGCATGCACCAATTTTGGCATGTAATTTTTGCTAGTTGCAATACAAAGACAATGCCATCAAAATTTTTTAGATTCCATGCTCCCTTCGCCCAAATAAAGTACAACTTCATCGAAAGTTTACATGCTTGTCGGTAACGTATTTCTTAACGTAACTTAGCGTATACTTGAAAACAAATTTTATTAAACGATCCTAAAAATTACATCAAAATCAGACTATAATTAAGAAAGATAACATACATTAAAGCTGTGCGGTGCAAAGCCACGTGCACTGAGCACTGCTACTGCGGCAACGTCAGGCAAGCAGCAAAAGCGAAATAAAACGAACCATTGTGCGAGGGAGATAGACATATAAATATGAATGCATGTTAAGTTCTTGCAGCAGCTACTCCAATTTGATCTCATAAAACTCAGAGGGTATTGCACGGTCGACATGCCCCACTAAAATTTTTTATACCCTCTGAGGGGTATATTGGGTTTGTGAAAAGTATGTAACAGGCAGAAGGAAGCGTGGCAGACCCCATAAAGTATATATATTCTTGATCAGCATAACAGGCCGACTCGATTTAGCCATGTCCGTCTGTCTGTCCGTCTGTCCGTATGAAAAAACAGAACTCAGAGATGGTAAGAGCTACAATATCCGTTTTACTCAGTATCGACCACATATTTAGTCAGTCAATACAAGAATTTTTTTTTTGTCGATGCCACGCCCCATTTGCCCTCAATAAGCGAAAAACCAGACATACCTCGGAAAAAATACAGGATTTTTGTGAATATCTTGTACCTATGGCACCTAGGGACACCAATTTTGGCAAGCAGGTTGCTAGATGAAATATAAAGACAATGCCATCAACATTTTTTGGATGCCACGTCTCCTTCGCCCACCAAAACCACAATTACGTTGTAACCTTGCCTGCTGCTTGCTCACTTATTTCTAAACGTATAGGTTTGTAACTTAGCATATACTTGTAGACAAATAATATCAAACGATTGTGAACGATCGTGTTAAGTTCTTGCTGCAGCTACTCCAATTTGAACTCATCTAATTGGAAACGAAGCTCAGAGGGTATTACACGGTTGGCATGCCCGACTGACATTTTCTTTCTTGTTTTCTTTACCCACGTGTGCTCGCCACCGAATATGTACACATGTATGCAAAAACTTGAACACATGTGCATATACAAAGGCAAGAACAATATATCAGGCTATAAAATGACTACTTTATGGGTGTAAGCTATGCAGTGGGAGTGGTAAGATGAGTGGGGTTGTGTAAGCCCGCGAATTTAATAAAGTCTAATTATTTATTCAAGTTTTTGGGGCTTTGTATGTATGTAATAAGTTTAAAATTAGTTGCTATTTAGGACAAGATTCTGTGCTATTCAACCGTTCTAGCAAAACTTCTGCCCTGCTGTAAACTCCATTTATTCCATTCTACTTAACAAAAGCTATTGGCCAAAAAACGATTTGACGCCCCACTGGCAAGGAAGCCAACCTTAAAACTCTAAATATTGTTGTGGACGGCAGTTTGGCATTTGATTAATGCGACCCAACACGGAAGTGAAATCAACTCAATTCAATGGAAGCCCAATCTTCTAGTCAAACTTAAAGTGAAGCTGAAAGGGAAACTCGGGCACTTCAAATCATTTGAAGTAGCAGCTCTCTAGTTGAGCAAATGAAAAGGCGTTGAACCAAGGCGATTGATGCAATACTTTGAGCTTTGACTAGTTGATGCAGACTACGCCGTAAATAATTTTCCCTGTCGTTTAGTTTCATGTGTAAGCTGCCTAGTTTACCATGCCTGACAGTAAATAAAATCTTGAATATCGGTATTATTATTATAGGGACACCAATTTTAGCATGCATAAAAACATAAGACACACAAAAATATTGAAAGATTGCATGCCTTTAATTTACGTATTTTTAAACATGTGTATAGTTTTGTAACTTTGTATACGTTTGGAGGCAAACTATATCAAAAAAAATTGCATTTAGATCGGATTACAATTAAGACAGTTAATCTAACATACAAAACAAATATTTTAAGCAGAGTCACAGTCACGTGCATTACAATGCATTGCACTGACAAACATGAAAACATGTGTGCACGCAGCGATTACTCAAGTTTAAACTCATACAATTGGAAATGAAACTCAGAGGGTATTAGACGGTCGGGTTGACCGACTGAAATTTTCATTCTTGTCATACCATCTGAAAGATATGTTGAGCTTAGGAAAACATTGTAACAGGCGAGCTTATGCTTATCTCCGATTTCAATTCAAATAATCGGGAATAAGAGAAGGCAGCGTAGCTTTGAAGAGTTATTTTAAAGTTAATTTTCAAATGTTGAAAGATGTCAGGAAAGCACTGTGTGCAAATAAACAATTTTTTTATGCACATGCTTTGCTATTTAATATTTGGTCGGACTTAAATTGTCTTCACATAAGCGTAGAAACTAAATTTATTCTGATGTCGGAAATGTCATCATTAAAACGTCGAGCCAAACAGTGAAAAACAAAGTATTACTTTCTATTAAAATGTAATTTAAATAAATTATAGTTGACAGCAGCAGTAGCAAAGAGAAATGAGGGATAAAGGGAGAATATATTGGCGACAAGCTTAGACTAAAGACTATGAAAGTCAGAAGGTGCTCAAGTTAAGCTGTAGTGCAGAGCAAACAATAGGACGGCAAAACCGACGATGCTTCGAGACATGAACAGTGATTATCAAGAGCTTGGCAACGAGCCAAAACGTCTTGTTGAGAACAATGATTGCAACAGAATAACTCAAATACAGTCAGCCACTTAAGTATATGAAAGTTAAGCATGGTCTGAGGAAATTAAGATGATGTTTATTAAGCCAATGCCATCTATCGGATACAGATGCAGTTACTTTAACTTAAGCTCTGTGCTCGAATTGATGAAAATACACCCAGCGACAAACAAAAAGCCGCATCCTGAATTTTTACAAAGTGCTGCGATCTCTGGTCCGAGAATCATATAAACTTCTATATATTCACAATTTTTTTATATATATATAAATCGATCAATTTCACATAAAATTATTAAAATTTAATTTATTTTTATCTCTTGTCCGACTAAAAACAAGAAAGAAAATGTCAGTCGGGCATGCCGACCGTGTAATACCCTCTGAGCTTCGTTTCCAATTATATGAGTTCAAATTGGAGTAGCTCCTGCAAGTACTAAACATGCACACATATTTGTATGCTGTCTCGCTCGCACAATGTTTTTCATTTTTCGTTTTCGTTGCTTGTGTGCACAGCTCAGTGCAATGCACGTGGCTATGCCTTGCTTGAAAGTATTGATTTTCGTTGTAGGAAAAACTTTTTTATTTATAGTCCGATTTTGATGAAATTTGCACAATCGTTTGATATTCTTTGTCTGCTGGTATATTCTAAGTTACAAAACTATAAGATAAGAAATAAGTGAATCGCAGGCATGCAAAGTTACAAAGTAGTTGTGCTTTTTGTGGGCGAAGGAGGCGTGGCATCCAAAAATTTTGATGGCATTGTCTTTATATTGCAAATGGCAACCTGCGTGCTAAAATTGGTGACCCTAGGTGTTATACTTACCGAGATATTCGCCAAAAACATGTATTTTTTACGAGGTATGTCTGGTTTTTCGCTAATTGTGGGCGAATGGGGCGTGGCATCAAAAAAAGGAAACAAACTTGTATTGACTGACTAAATATGTGATCGATACTGACCAAGTTTGATCTTGTAGCTCTTACCATCTCTGAGATCTGTTTGTTCATACGGACAGACGCACAGACAGACAGACGGACATGGCTATATCGACTCGGCTGTTGATGCTGATCAAGAATATATATACTTTATGGGGTCGGAAACGCCTCCTTCTGCCTGTTACATACTTCTGACAAACCCAATATACCCCTCAGAGGGTATAAAAATACATTTTCTTTAGTTGATAAAAAGCTTGCGCTACCGAGGATCGAACGCTAGATCCCCTGCTCTTCGCAGGCAAGCACTCTACTCCCTACGCCACCACACTCTTTTGGGAGTGGAGGCTTAAATATGTATATACTTAAGTAGAATTCAAAATAAATCATCGTCAAATGATTTTTTTTTGAAATTTTGGCCAAACAAATTTATTGCCGAAAAAAGTAAACTTAACTAATATTAACCAAATTTAATTGCACTGTTTTGATTATTTTTCGACTGATTTGTATTTTTAAGCAAACTTTCTTTTCGAAAAAAATAATTCGCCTACAAAATGTTAAATATACAGCATTTTGTTAGCAATTTGTGGGCAAAGGGGGCGTGGTATCCAATTTTTTTTAAGCGGAATATGTTTATATGGTTTCCAATATCATGCATACCAATTTTGGGCTTTCAATTTTCTTTTTCAAAGAGCTCAGGGTCTAAAACTCATTAACTTGCAACGGACCTAGAAATATATCTATGTAGTATACCAAAATTATTATTATTGCATAATCTATGCATTTCTGAAATGATTTTTAAATTTCTGATTTTTATCGAAATCTTCAAAGATAATCATTATTTTTGAGTAATTTATGAAAACTTAACTATAATAATTATATTTAATAAAAAAAAAAAAAATAAAAATCAAAAATAATGATTAAAAATGATTTTTATTTTTTTTTTGCTCAAAATAAAACTCAACAGTAATGCACAGCTTCTGTAAAAGGCTTCATTTTTAGTTAATTAATTATTTATTTAATTAATTACAAAAATTTATCCTCGTGGGGGGGTTTGCGGGGGTGCCAGATATTTTTGATTTTTATTTTCTTTGATCAAATATAATCATTATAGTTAGGTTTTTCATAAATTAAGCCCGTGCTTGGTGTCGTTTGGGCAAGTATTAAATGGATAACAATTCAACAGATCGATGGTTCACATAAGTGAATAATTCAACGACTATTCTTTAAAGTGTTGGATGTTAGTGGGTTTATAGATATTATAATACTGAATGTTTAATCGCTTTTACTAGTGGTACCTAAAATTAATCCACGTATTCGTTATCTAATAGTCCGTTCTGTTAAAATCGATCAATAGTCAAAAAAAATTTTATACTAGGTAATTTCAACCGATAGTATCTATAGGAGCTATATGATATATTGATATGATTTGGCCGATTTCAGTATACGAACTGTTGAACCAAATTTCATTATTCAATGAATAATGAATAATATTCATGCGGTACTTCACTTATTATGTATATCAAAATAAAAGAATATTTTTACAATAAATTTAATGTTTGGGAAATATGAATTATCCCAGATATGTGTGATTGTGCAATTTTATCATTTAAAATATATCAAAAATTGAAAAAAAGTTTCCTGCTCAATTTAACACAATTGAAAGAAAATTTCAGTCAAGCATGTCGACCGTGTAATACCTTCTGAGTTTCATTTCCAATTATATGAGTTCAAATTGGAGAAAGAGTAAGCTGCAAGATCTTAACATGCACACGTATTTGTATGTCTATCTCGGACATGACTAAATCGACTCAGCTGTTGATGCTGATCAAGATAATATATATGCTTTATTGGGTCTGCCACGCCTCCATCTGCCTGTTACATACTTTTCACAAACCCAATATACCCCTCAGGGGATATAAAAACACGCTAAAAAATAATAATGCTTGTAATGCTAAGTTGTTGTTAGAAAGATACTTTAAAAACCAACCAAATGACATACTACTATTTTATATACGTTAAGTAGTGCAACAAACGTTTCTTAGTTTTTAAAGCTTAACACATTCTATAAAGTTGTAGAGCTCTATACTTAGTCCGGGGCGCAAACTAGCAAACGAGATTTTCATCTCGTTTTCAAAATGGCGTCAAATTCCTAAAATGACCATAAACTCTGGATTAATCAAATCTAGAAAAAACTGAGGTATCATTCGACGCAGCCAATGAATGGATGTTTTTCTACAACCAATACACCACACGCAATAATGTGAATTAAAAAAAACGAAATTCAACTGCCAATATCTCAAAAATTAGTTAGCTGATTCGAAAACTCAATACACCGAATTGGAGCCATTACAAATACCTTTCAAATAAGATACCAACCATTGCGATCAGAAAAGTCAATTACTATGATGAAACTTTCGAGAATATATAGATTATCGACCGCCAGCACATTACACTGCGCTTGTCTTTTTGGTTTTAAGCGTCCGCAGTGATACAGACACAATCACACATACACACAACCCACCACCAGCTGCTAATTGTACACTAATCAAATGACAAAGTATTAATTTAATTAACAATCACGCTTATGATATTTTTATTGTTCTCTCCCTAATCCTACTCTCTCTCCGCGCAGATGTTGAGAATGTGAAGTTGAAGTTAAGGTCAATGTTTAACCGACTGCCGAGTGTCAGGCGAAAACTCTTGATCCATCCATAAACATAGGCAAAAGCAAACGAACATAATTAACTCCTAATCTCAGCCACGCTAAATCAGAAGATTGCGATAGAGTCACTTTCAAATGACTAATTAGAATGCAACTAAATCACTAACCGCAGAACAAACCAGCGCCTTATAAAGAATTCGACAAGGTGACTAGGTAACCAGTCACTCAATCGACATTACCTGCCATACCCAAGTGCGAGGTGCGCCGTGGACAATCTGCAATGGCTGGGCCACAGTTACAGCACTCGCAACGACCCAATAGCGCCTATTATACAGGACTCAATGGCAGCGGAGGCTCTACTGGTGGTGGCAGTGCTAGTGGCAACGTCGTCTCTGGGTTGGGCGGTATGGCCAATAGTGCATCTCATACTGGCCTGGGACTGCATGCGCTACGCCAGGTGTCCAACGAAACGGAACTGATCTATCGCGGCAGCCACAACAGTGGTACGATGAACGAACTTCCCGAAGTCGGTCAAGGACGTCAGCTGTTAGTGTCGTCGACCAATCGCATCATCCAACAGCAGCCGGCACACAGCTTGCGGGATAACATTGTGAGCATTGCTGGTGCGGGAAGCTGTCCAACAGATACGCTCATTGGCACTAGCGCTGGAGGCGGAAGCAGTAGTGCATTAGCAGCACTGAGCAGTAATGCCGGAGTCACCATAAAAAGGTCGAGTACACAACGAAGCATTGAGATCATTGTAGATGCGTCGAAATGCGGAAATAACACCGTGGACATTGAAGATGTAGAACAGGCCGAAGGCGGACAGGAACTTTCGTCGTCGGTCCGTAAATTATCTCGTCATCGTCATCGACCACTGCATCGACGTCTCATCGGCTATCTGCGTAATCTATTCCAAGGCAGTGATACACAAAATGGTAAGCAATGTTGAGCGGTTAAGGGATTATCTTAGACATATCCCTTTCTCTAGAACTTATACTATTTTTATACATATTACTTTTTATATCCTCTGTGGGGTATATTGGGCTTGTGAAAAGTATGTAAGGGGCAGCAGGAGGCGTGGCAGACCCCATAAAGTATATATATTCTTGATCAGCATCAACAGCCGAGTCGATATAGCCATATCCGTCTGTCTGTCCGTATGAACAAACAGATCTCAGAAATGGTAAGAGCTACAATATCCGTTTTAGTCAGTATCGATCACATATTAAGTCAAGCAATAAGCGAAAAACCAGACATGCCTCCGAAATATTTCATGTTTTTTGCGAATATCTCAGTAACTATAACACCTAGGGACACCAATTTTGACATGCAGGTTACTAGATGCACATTGCGTTGTAACTTTGCATACCGCTGGCTCACTTATTTCTTAACGTATAGTTTTGTAACTTAGCATATACTTACAGACAAATAATATCAAACGATTGTGAAAATTTCATTAAAATCTGACGACGAAAATCATTACTTTCAATCAATGCATAGCCACGTGCATTGCACTGTGCGATCGAGACAGACATATAAATATGTGTGCATGTTGGGTTTTTGCAGCAGCTACTCCAATTTGAACTTATATAATTGGAAACGAAGCTCAGAGGGTATTACACGGTCGGCATGCCCGACTGACATTTTCTTTCTTGCTAACGTATAGTTTTGTAACTTAGCGTACACTTGGAGACAAATAATATTAAACGGTAGTGAAATTTGCATCAAAACCGGACTATAATCAAAAAAGATAACATACATTAAAACTGTGCGATGCACAACCACGTACGTTGCAATGAGCCCTGCTACAGCGGCAACGACACACAAGCAGCGAAAAGGAAAAAAACAAAAAATAATGGGAGATAAAACTCAGAGGGTATTACACGGTTGGCATGCCCAAGTTAAATTTTCTTTCTTGTTATACCCTCTGAGGGCTATATTGGGGTTTGTCAAAAGTATGTGACGGGCAGAAGGAGGCGAGGTAGACCCCATAAAGTAAATATATTCTTTATCAGCTTCAGCAGCCGAGTCGATATAGCCATATCCGTCGGTCTGTCCGTATGAACGAAAGGATCTCAGAGATGATAAGAGCTACAAGTTTAAAGTTGGTCAGTATCGACCTCATATTTATTCAGTCAATAAAAGTTTGTTTCAATTTTTTGTTGCCACTTCCCATTCGCGCACAATAAGCGTTGAACCAGACATACCTCGGAAAAATATATGCTTTTGGCGAATATTTCAATACCTACTGCACCTACGGAAATCAATTTTGGCATACGGGTTGGTAGATGAAATATAAAGAATACGCCAATTTTGGATACCACGCCTCCTTCGCCCAAAAAAGGACAATTGGCTATTGTATCACTTAAAGTTCTTAACCAGCTCGTTTGATTGGCATCTTGACTGTTATTTTACCTTTACTCAATTAGTACAGCAGCGCCTGCATTGGTCACCTGCTGACATCTTTGTGGGTCGGCTAACAGTGTGCACTCGGACTATGTTCACAGTCGCTTCAGTTGTTTCATTCAGCTTCTTGACGCATTTTATTACCTTTCACGGGCATCCAGTCGAGAGAACACATGCCAGAACACTTTGTCATGTTAACATTTTTATACCCTCTGAGGGGTATATTGGGTTTGTCAGCAGTATGTAACAGGCAGAAGGAGGCGTGGCAGACCCCACAAAGTATATATATTCTTGATCAGCATCAGTCAATACAAGTTTGTTTCCTTTTTTCAATGCCACGCCCCATTCGCCCACAATTAGCGAAAAACCAGACATACCTCGTAAAAAATACATGTTTTTGCCGAATATCCCGGTAACGGTTGCTATTTGCAATATAAAGACAATGCCATCAACATTTTTTGGATGGCACACCTTCTTCGCCCACCCAAAGCTCAATTTCTTTGTAACTATGCAAGCGGCTGGCTCACTTATTTCTTAACGTATAGTTTTATAACTTTGCGTATACTTGGAGACAAATAATATCAAACGATTGTGATTTTTATTTAAATTTTAATCGCCATAGCAGTGCACTGCTTTCGTTTACGATGCAGTGTTTACAAGCAGTGCTTGTGCATTTAAAACAAACTCAGTGCACTGCTTATGTGTATAAAATTTACGCAGTGCACTGCTTGTAAGCAGTCCAAAATGAACTCATATAATTGGAAACGAAGCTCAGAGGGTATTACACGGCCGGCATGCCCAACTGACATATTCTTTTTTGTTTTTCACGTATTATATTCTTTTCTCATTTTAGCGCTTTAGTATGTACCATATGTATGTATGTACATACATATGTGTTTGTTTCATGGCCGTCACTTTTTAATTTATTTAAGCACATTCTGCACGACCAGCAGCAGAGAGATAGGCTAACTGTGTTTCCATATTATTATCCAACCAAGGCCATAAATGTGTTATGCAAAGTACGCCCGTTCCTATGAAGGAGGGAAAGGAACCTTAGATATTGTAAGAGCCAAAACAGCTAAATTGGTATCAAATCACAGCTTCTTTTTCTTGCGACCCATTGCATGCGTTCGCATAATAAGCCCTTTTGTAGGTTAAATCTGTTCGTTTGTTGGCCCGCATCTGCCTATGCTTGTGGGACATCCATGTTTGGTGTGTGAGTGTGTGTTTATATGTACATAAACATATGTGTGTGCGACTGTGATAATGCATACGCAGGTGTTGTTTCCGTTTCACTGCAGCACCAATGCGTTGCGGAAACAGAATCTGACGTCAACCAAGTGCAAATATTTTCGCATTTTGCTACCAACGGCTAGTTGAATGTATATGTAGGTTAAAACGCTACAATTGAGAATCTTAACTGTTAGATGCTCTGTACGAGAGCTGGCAAACTATTGATACTTGTAGTAGCCTTATTTGATATTTTCGATAGTGTAGCAAAATAAATTTATAATATTGGTGACAAATTTTTTTAATTATAGTCTGATTTTAATGAACTTTTTTGGATCGCTTGATATCATTTGTCTCCAAGTATACGCCAAGTTACACGAACTATGCGTTAAGAAATACTTGAGCAGGGAGCATGCGAAATTTCAATGCAGTTGAAATTTTAGTGGGCGAATAGGGCGTGACATCAAAAAAAAAAAGATTCATGTATTTCCTGACTGAAAATGTGGTCGATACTGACTAAAACGGATATGGCACGCCCCCATTGCCCAAAAAAGTACAATTCCGTTGGAATTTCGCATGCTTGCGATTTATCTATTTTTTCACGTATAGTTTTGTAACTTAGCGTATACTTGAAAACAAATAATATCAAACGATAGTGAAAATTTCATCAAAACCGGGCTACAATCAGAAAAGTTGGTCATACAACGAAAATCTTTACTTTCAAGCAAGGAACTGCACTGAGCTGTGCACACAAGCAACGAAAACGAAAAACGTGCAAGCGAGACAGACATACAAATATGGGTGCATGTTATGTTCTTGCAGCAGCTACTCCAATTTGAACTCACATAATTGGAAACGAAGCTCAGAGGGTATTACACGGTCGGCATGCCCGACTGACATTTTCTTTCTTGTTAAGCATTGCGCTTGCTTAATGTTTTTGCAGCAGCTATGTCTATTTAAATTAGATGTTTGGCTTTAACTTTAACAAACTTTTACATGTGCGGCAAAAAACAAATTCTTTTATTGTTGTTGTGTCTGGTCTTATTATTTCGTAAATTATTTTTCAAATAAAACTTCTTCCCTTACGCTGGCCAGACAATGTATAGTTTCCCTTAGAAATATTGTCAGCAACATTCTTTAATGACTGGCCCTCAATAATTCCGCTACTTTCGCCAACAATTGTAAAGGGGGAACTGCAAATTTTTAGCAAATGCACGCGAATTGCACATTATTGATTAGATCGGCTTGAATCAAGCCCGATATGACCAATAGGTATGATTGACTCTTTGCTGCTCGAAGAAACGCGTTCGAACAAACAAAATCAGTACAAAACTAGTAAGAACGGTTACAGTCGAGCACGCTGACTGTGAGATACTACAGCGTATTCTAGAACAAATTCAAGTACTCAATGTGTGATGTCTTATAAACTAATAAGCTTAACATATTAATAAACTATTTGTGAGAAAAAAAAGGTATTTCCAACTTTTAAAATTTTGTAAATATGATAGCTTATAATGAAGTTGACCGACATATCTTGGCTCTAACGTTTGTCAGATTACATATTTGGGAGGTATGAGATAAAATTGTCCGAACCAAAGTTGGTCAGTGTTTAGATAATACTACCATACACATTCTATGTGAAATTAGTTCAGATATCTTGATAAACAAAAAAGTTAGGCAGAAAGACAAATTTGGTACATTTTTCAACTTTTATCATATAGAAAATATATGATATAGTCATCCGATTCCAGCCAAAATCGGTCAGTATATGTATATTACTATCTTACACGTACTGTGTGAGTTTCATTGCAATATCTTTAAAAACGGACTAAAATTAAAAAAAAAAAAAAAAAAAAAACATTTTTTTAATGTTTGGTCAAATGGCGGCTATATAGTCGTCTGATTCGAACCGAAGTTGGTCAGTGTTTAGACAATACCCCCATGCATATACTCTATAAGTTTGGATCAGATATCTAAAAAAAAAAAGATATAGAAAATATATGGCAAAATTCCAAAGTAAACTTGTACTTCTTGCAGCATAGGCGGTTATACAAACCAAGTGTTGGCTGTAGGTCTTATAGTCTTCGAGATTTAGGTTTTCATACAGACGGACGGACAGACGGATGGATAGGCTATATCGACTCATTTGTTGATGCTGATCAAGAATATATATACTTTATGGGGTCTGCCAGACTTCCTTCTGCCTGTTGCACACAAACCGCTACGGACAAACCCAATATACTACTACGTCCTCCGTACGCTGTAGTATAAACAAGTAAGAAATTCAGTCGGGTATCCCGACCGCGTAATACTTTTTGAAAATTTACGTTGTTGACGTGGCTATATCGACTCGGCTGTTGATGCTGATCAAGAATATATATGCTTTATGGGGTCTGCCACGCCTCCTTCTGCCTGTTACATACTTTTGACAATCCCAATATACCCCTCAGACAGTATAAAAAGTGTTCAAGACTATTTTAATTTCAATGCAACGGTAGCTCAGCTCAAAGGATCAAAAACTCCGCTTGGAGCTCACTATTACAAATTTTTTGGCACATATGTATGTAAATGACATATGTAATTTGTTTTGTGTAGTGATCACACTTTTTGGATAATGAATAATAGAGATAATCAATATTGAATAAATGAAGTTGTGTTTTAAGTCCATTCGAATGTCAAAATAATTTTTTTTTTTAATAGTGCATTATTGTGTGCGTAATGGAAACGATTAAAGTTCTATACACAAACACATGGTTTTTTTACATACATATTGGGTTTGTCAGAAGTACGTAAGAGGCAAAAGGAGGCGTGGCAGATCCTTTATGTCTTGTTTTCTTTATATTATTTAACATACATATTACAACTATTTACGCATATTATTTATGTTGTCCGTATTTAGTCAGTTTGATTAATTTAATTTTGAGATGCCACGCCCCAGGAAATTTGCTAATTTAATTACCATCAATTTGTTCTCTAATGCATAAACCATCACAATCGTCATCTTAACAAGAAAGTTCCCCTTTTTCCTTTTTAATTTCGAGCATGCTAAGCAAGTTGCTTTCTTTAGATCAAACGATATTATACACTGAATGTACAAGCAACTACTCAGGCCCGTCAAAATTTTCATCCTGCTTTAAATTTAACTCATTGTGTTACAGGTGTATGTTATGAATTGACACATTTACACATATTGATACTCATTAAATTCAATTCGAATACATTCAATTTGACGTATGTTATGAGTAGACTCATGCAGCCTTCTAATTAATAAGAATCACCAATAAACTGTAACGGGAGTAACACATAAAACGAGAAAATCAAAATAGAGAATATTAATATTTTACAAGTTTTTCTAAATTAATATTGAATTGCATTAAATAATATCAGCTTAACTCTTTGAACTTAATTTTCATCCGCTGAATTTTCTATTTCTGGCAGATTCTGAGCTTGAAGAATTTGAGACTCCCGTCCGATACAGACCAGACTCACTGAGCGCTTTGAGCCGAGCCACTCGCTTTACAGAAGATGAAATCAAACGAATTTATCGGGGTTTTAAGGCTGAATGCCCAACGGGCGTCGTCAGGGAGGATACCTTTAAAGTGATCTACTCGCAGTTCTTTCCACAGGGAGGTTCGTGCGGTACAGTATAATTTGTTTCGTTAATATTTGTGACTTGACCTAGTAAATAAGTTATAGCTTGGCTTTATCTCATGTATTATCAACTAAAAAATCACCCAATCAACCAAGAAGTATTTATGCATGCATACATTCAAAGTTTCATAATCGTAGAACAAGCAACATTTTCCTAAATATTTTATACATATAAAAAACCCCTTTTCGAATTATCTAACTAGTGACGAAAGGGTACATTTAGCTCATAAAATATTTCACATCAATTTTGTAACGAAATATTTTGTAAGAAAGGTATTTTAATGCCTACCAAATGACATCCATATATTTTATATACAAGGACTTATTGAAATTTGCATTATTTAGCTTTTTCGAAAAGTATTAACATCAACAGTCAAGTCAATATAGCCATGTTCGTCTGTCAGAATGACCAAAAGGATCTCAAATATTGTAAAAGTTACAAGTTTGAGATGTTTCTGGCGAATTTCTCAGTAACTAAAACACCTCGGGGCACGTCCATGTTTCTAGAAGCAATACAAAGACAATGCAATTAAAAACTTTTGAATGTCACACCTCCTTGGCCCAGTAAAAATTAAAATAAGTTTAAAATTTGCATTCCTTTAGATCACATATTTCTTAACGTATAGCTTTGTTATTTCTCACCGATTTAGAAACGAACAATATCAAATGATAGTACAAATTGCATTAAGACCAAGAAAGATCATCATTAAAATCAAGAAAAATCATCGAAAGATGTATATTTACTGCCGAGTGCGAAGCACTGAGAGATGCTGCTGCGCTGCCGTCACACGAACAGCGTTAACGAATGCATGTACTTATCAGAGAGCTGCAACGGGTATACTCGAGTATGATTGTTCACTTCTACAAAAAATCAAATCAATTCGAGTATAGTAGCTCTACATTTTCAATCGAGTATCGTTCGCGTAACAAGTGAGCGTCATAGTATGATTTTAATGTGAGCGTAAATTTTTTTCACAAAAAATCGAGTAGCACAAAAATCACAGACACGTGAGCGGAGTGTGAGCGAAAATTTCGTTCACCAAAAACTCGAGTAGCACAAAAATCTGTGAGGTATGAATGAAAACTAAGCGTTGGTTTTCAACGCTCACGAGCGAGTATCACAGAAATCAGTGAGGGATCAATGAAAGCTGAGCGTTGGTTTTTAACGCTCACGAGCGAGTATCACAAAAATTCACCAAACGAGTAGCAAATGGCGATTTTATGAGAATCGCATAGACTGAGTCGCGACGCACAAGCAAAGACCTTTTTGGTTTGTGTGCACTCTTCTTGTAATGTGCGAGAGCGGGAGAGCCGTATTTTATTGCATGCGTTGGTAGAAATATACATACAGTGAGTCCAAAAAGTATTGGCACACCAAAAAACTCTAAGTTTATGTCACTATAACTTGTTTCCTATCAGGGCTAGAGAAAAGAATATCATCATGAGATCATTAATATTTATTTAACATAAAAAAACTTAAACTTTTCCATTTTCTTCCAATGAGTTTGGTTAATAAACAAAAATATGGCACAAATTCACGCCAAAAAAGTATTGGCACAATTAAAGAAAATCATAAAATAAACATGAAAAAAAATAACTTAAATAATATTTTAATATTTTGTTGGACCACCATTGGCCAAAGTAACTGCCTCAAGGTGTCTCTTCATGCTTCCAACTAGATTTCTTGTCTCCTGGCTGGTTATTTTCTCCCATTCTCTGCTTATCGCATTTCTTAGCGAATCCTTGGATGTTATGTGGTGCTTCCTTATTTTTATACCCTCTGAGGGGTATATTGGGTTTGTCAGAAGTATGTAACAGGCAGAAGGAGGCGTGGCAGACCCCATAAAGTATATTTATTCTTGATCAGCGTCAAAAGCCGAGTCGATATAGCCATGTCCGTCTGTCCGTCTGTCTGTCTGTCTGTCTGCCTGTCCGTATGAACGAAAGGATCTCAGAGATGGTAAGAGCTACATGTTCAAACTTGGTCAGTATCGACCACATATTTAGTCAGTCAATACAAGTTTGTTTCTTTTTTTTGATGCCACGCCCCATTCGCCCACAATAAGCGTAAAACCTGACATACCTCGAAAAAAAATACGCTGCAGTGTTGACAAGCAGTGCACAAGCAGTGCTTGTGTATTTAAAACTCAATTAGTGCACTGCTTGTAAGCAGTCCAAAATTAACTCATAATTGGAAACGAAGCTCAGAGGGTATTACACGGTCGGCATGCCCGACTGACATTTTCTTTCTTGTTTTATCCAAAATCGACCAGACATGCTCAATAGGATTAAGATCGGGTGATTGGGGAGGTGTTTTCAATTGTTTGCAATGGTATATCAGCCATTCCTGGACTAGATAAGACGAGTGTTTCGGGTCATTGTCTTGTTGAAACAACCATTGGCTTCCATTTAGACCCAACTTTTCCACACTAGGGACTAAATTTTCTTTGAGGACGTTTAGGAATCCATGTTTGTCCATATTTCCTTCAATAAAAGCCAGCTGGCCAACTCCAGATGCTGCACAACATCCCCAAACCATGACATTGCCGCCGCCGTGCTTCACTGTTTTTTTCAAATTTTTTTCTTCCAGCTCTTTATTTGCAAAAAAATACGTTAATGAACCGGATTCCTTTTGGAACACTGTTATTTTCAGTGATGAGTCCAAATTTAACTTATTTGGATCTGATGGCATCCAAAAAGTGTGGCGGAAGGCAAATAAAGAGCTGGAAGAACAAAATTTGAAAAAAACAGTGAAGCACGGCGGCGGCAATGTCATGGTTTGGGGATGTTGTGCAGCATCTGGAGTTGGCCAGCTGGCTTTTATTAAAGGAAATATGGACAAACATGGATTCCTAAACGTCCTCAAAGAGAATTTAGTCCCTAGTGTGGAAAAGTTGGGTCTAAATGGAAGCCAATAGTTGTTTCAACAAGACAATGACCCGAAACACTCGTCTTATCTAGTCCAGGAATGGCTGATATACCATTGCAAACAATTGAAAACACCTCCTTAATCACCCGATCTTAATCCTATTGAGCATGTCTGGTCGATTTTGGATAAAAAAATAAGGAAGCACCACATAACATCCAAGGATTCGCTAAGAAAGTCGAGTCGATATAGCCATGTCCGTCTGTCCGTCCGTCCATCTGTCCGTCCGTCCGTCTGAGAGATGGTAAGAGCTACAAGTTCAAACTTGGTCAGTATCGACCACATATTTAGTCAGTCAATACAAGTTTGTTTCCTTTTTTTGATGGCACGCCCCATTCGCCCACAATAAGCGAAAAACCAGACATACCTCGGAAAAAATACAGGTTTTTTGCGAATATCTCGGTAACTACGGCACCTAGGAACACCAATTTTGGCACGCAGGTTGCTATTTGCAATATAAAGACAATGCCATCAACATTTTTTGGATGCCACGCCTCCTTCGCCCACCCAAAGCACAACTGCGTTGTAACTTTGCAAGCGGAGGGCTCACTTATTTCTTAACGTATAGTTTTGTAACTTAACATTTATTTGCAGACAAATAATATCAAACGATAGTGAAAGTTTCATTAAAATCGGACTATAAATAAAATAGTTTCTCAAACAACGAAAATCGTTACATTCAAACTAGGCATAGCCACGTGCATTGCACTGAGCTGTGCACACATGCAACGAAAACGAAAAACGTGCGAGCGAGATAGACATACAAATATGTGTGCATGTTAAGTTCTTGCAACAGCTATTCCAATTTGAACTCATATAATTGGAAACGAAGCTCAGAAGGTATTACACGGCCGGCATGCCTGACTGACATTTCTTTCTTGTTTAATATTTAAATACTAAGTAATTTTAACCTATCCTACCCATGGAAGCTATGTGATGTAGTAGTTCAAACCGGATGAAATTTGGTTGGCATATGTAGAGTCATTGCAAATGCATATTATGTGAAATTGGTTAAAATTGCTCAATAGACAGAAAACCAAATTAGGTTCTAAAAGCTTCGTGCGTAAGTTTTGTTGCGATTATTTATAAAACACAAAACCGATTGCTCCAATGGCAGCTATATGATATAGTGGTCCGATCTGAACACCGTTTAGTTTGCATATGGGTTTGATACTAATCGCCTATTGGGTGAATTTGGTTGAGATTGCCAAAACCAAAATTTTTTTATGCTGTGGGGAGCAATATTTTAGGCTGCAAACATAGTGCGCGCTGAGACGAAGACGAAGATGAAGACGAAGCTGAAGACAAATTGCTTGCGTTGCGAGTAAGCTAATAGGTTGCATAGTGCAAGAAGAATTGGTTGAGATTTTCTAATGTTAGTCGCAATGGATTTCTCATCAGATGATGATCTACTGATTGAGCAAAGTTTATTTTTTAAATTTAAAAGTAAAAAAGTAAATAAAAAAATTCACCTTATAAATTTGGGAAGAAAAGCATTTGGCGAATTTCATCATTTGTTTGATGAGCTGCGCCAAGATGAGAAAAAATTTCTGGAATATACCAGAATGAAAATCAGCACATTTGATTACATTTTAATAAAAATTGAACCACTTATTATTAAAAATTGGACTAATTTTAATAAAACCCCAATTATGCCTGCTGAAAGGCTAATTGTGACGTTAAGGTAAAAAATTATTTAAAATACAACGGTAAGATAGCAAGCGATTCGTCTTCAAAATCAGTACAGCAGCGTTTGAAGCTGATTGTTTGCGTTTCGTCTTCATCTTCGTCTTCGTCTCGGCGCGCACTATGCTTGCGGGCGAGCGAATTCATATGATTTGTTCTGCACTGTTTTTTTCGTCTTCAGCTTCGTCTTCGTCTTTATCTTCGTCTCAGCGCGCACTATTTATGTTTGCAGCCTTACTACGGAACTTGCGAGCTTCAATTTTTGACATCTCGCATGAACACACAGGATTATAACACCGTGTTAAAAACGGCTTTTCCGCATTTCCAAAACCTTTTTCAAAACCTGCTGTGGACTTTCCAGCACGATAATGCTCCAATTCACACCACCCGTTCCATGAAGTCATGGATTCATAACCAAAAAGTTAATCTCATGGAGTGGCCACCATACTCACCCGAACTTAGCATCATTGAAAACGTCTGGGGATGGTTGGTCAGGAAAGTGTATGAGTCTGGAAAGCAGTATAGTACAAAGAGAGAGTTAATCGAAGGTATCAAACACGCTTGGTCAACCATTTCATTGAATTTTATTGAACAACTTTATAATTCAATTCCTAATCAAATTTTGGAAGTAATTTCAAACAAAGGCGCGTCCACGCACTATTAATATTACTTAAAATTGATAAAAATTTAATATACAGGTGTTATTAAATACCATTATTGGTCATCAACATAATCAAATTGAATTTAACACAGGGGCGCTAACCTGGTGACCAAATTTCTGTCACATTACTTTTGTAAGTTTCTCAAAAAAAAAATAATTTAAAAATTGCAGTAAAATCGGACTATAGTTAAAAAAGATAACATACAGTCGACGGCATAACTATTTTGACAAACCTCGTTGCTTTGCTTTCCGTTTTGTTTTGATCAGCTCGCACATTTAACGGTTCTTAGTTTGTTGTCAAAGCATAGATTACGAAAACATAAAGCAGAATACAAATTTTTTTCCCAATTGCAAATTGCATTTTCTTAATTTTCGCTTTATTGTCTTTCGCTAGCTGATAAGAGGTGGACAAAAGTACTTTGACATTCTCATTATTTAGTCTTTATTAGTCTGCTACTGACCTTACACTAATCCTACGTGATTATTATTATTTAATATTTTATTTTAAGAAAAAAACAGAACAGTTTTGCTTTTTCGTTTTTCGTAATTATGGTGAAAACTAATGAATTAAGCGACATGGTGAAGTGTCAGATGGTGGAGAAGTATAACTCTGGTATTTCTGTAGAAAATATCAGTAAATTATACAAAGTTTCTCGCCAAACTGTTTATTACCAAATAAACAAATTTAAAAAATATCACAGCATCAAAAATCTTGCGCGAAGTGGCAGACCTCGCAAGACAACCGAGGAGGCAGATCGGTTTATTCTTCGCCGCTTTAAAAAAAAACCCATTAGAGACGTCAAAATCAGTAGCCCGGGAGCTTGCTAATGCTTCAAACACAAGTATTAGTGAAAGGTCAATTCGGCGGCGCCTTAAGGAAGCAGATTACGGAACATATGTAGCTAGAACTATTCCCCAAATTAGTGCAAGGAATAAATTCAAACGGCTGGAACTTGCCAAAAAATTTGTTGACAAGCCTCCATCGTTTTGGCAACATGTTTAATGGAGTGACGAAAGCTCATTTCATTTCCACTGCTCCAAAAAAAAAGTTTATTTCAAAATGCCACGAGTAACGCATCAAAAAAGAGTCCCGACGTGTGAAAGAGTAAGCCACGGAGGTGGGTCAATCATGTTTTGGGGATGCGTTGCCTATAACGGCGTAGGAGATTTGGTACCAGTTGATGAAATGATGACCAAAAGTATATATTTGGAAGTCATGAATAATTTTGCATTTCCTTCAGGAGATAAGTTGATCGGGGAGTCTTTCATATTCCAGCAGGACAATGCTCCATGCCATAAGGCTAAAATGATCACAAGTTTTTTGAGTGAGATCGGAGTTAATATCCTAGATTGGCCACCCCAAAGTCCCGATTTGATTATAATCGAGAATCTGTGGGCTTACATTAAACGAAAGCGGTGTGCTGACTTACAAAGGACACGCGAGGACACCATTTCGGAGGTTGAAGCGCTCTGGAGGGATGTACCCTTGGATTATATCCGTAACTTGGCTAAGTCAGTTCCCAGACGCTTACAAAAAGTTATAAGTGCTAAGGGTGGATATATTTTTTACTAAAAATTAGAATTACTACATTTAAACTTAATTTGTTAGTTTTGATCATTAAAAGCTATTGTCAAAATACTTTTGCCGCCGTACCTTTCGGTATATTGAATTTTTAGACCCTGACCTCTTTGAAAAAGAGCAAAAGGGACTAATGGTTTTGTGCGAAAAGTTGTCTGTCTGTCCGTCTGTCCGTCTGTATGAACGCCTGTTTCTTAGCAATTATAATAGCTAGAGATTCCATTCTTTTTGCAGAAGCTTCGTAGCTCTGTTACGCAGATCAAGTTTATTTTCAAATTTGGATGCCACGCCCCCATTGCCCACAATAAGAGAAACAGTGGGACTATCTCGATTTTTGACTTTTTTAATATGAATGCTAGAAAGCCCAAAATTGGTATGCATGATATTGGATACCATATAAACATATTCCGCTTAAAAAAATTTGGATACCACGTTCCCTTTGCCCACAAATTGCTAACAAAATGCTGTATAGTTAACATTTTGTAGGCGAATTATTTTTTTCGAAAAGAAAGTTTGCTTAAAAATACAAATCAGTCGAAAAATAATCAAAACAGTTAAATTAAATTTAGTTAATATTAGTTAAGTTTACTTTTTTCGGCAAAAAATTTTTTTGGCCAAAATTCCAAAGAAAATCATTTGAAGATGATTTATTTTGAATTCTACTTAATTATGTATTTAAGCCTTCACTCCCAAAAGAGTGTGGTGGCTTAGGGAGTAAAGTGCTCGCCTGCGAAGAGCAGCGGATCTAGGGTTCGATCCTCGGTAGCGGAAATTTTTTCTCAACTAAACAAAATTTACTTTTTTTTTAAATCCAGACTTTTTTGAAAAAAAAATCACTTTTTTAAATGCCCCGCCCCTCCGCCCACAGGAGAAAACAGTATTACTGTCCATATTTAATTTTTACAACTATCGCTTTTTTAAATTAATGTTTTGAACTAAATGAAACTCATAGATACGATAGAGAGTTGTATTAAAATTCATTCCTTCATGTAATGAATTTTATTTAATTTTTCTTTTAATCAAAAAAATATTATCTGAATACTTGCTCAATTAAATTTTCTTTTAACCAAATTATTATTTTTGAAATACTGGCTCAGGGTCTTCTACAGTCGGGCAAGCTCGACTGTAATCTTCCTTACTTGTTTCTATTATAAATATTAAGTTTAAAAATTTTTCGTAATTTTCAATAAACATTAGATAATTATAACTTCTCACCACAATTTGTTTATTTTTTTTTGTATGGTTATTTAAAAAAGTTATGTCCATATTTTCATAACATTTATTTTGTCAAAATAGTTATGCCGTCGACTGTACATTAAAGCTGTGCGATGCACAACCACGTACGTTGCAATGCTACAGCGGCAACGCCACACAAGCGCAAAAACGAAAAAAAAAATTGTGCGAGCGAGATAGACGTACAAATATGTGTGCATGTTAAGTTCTTTCAGCAGTTACTATAATTTGAACTCGCATAATGGGAAATAAAACTCAGAGGGATTACACGATCGGCATGCCCTTGTTTTATACATATTTCATGAACTTTTAGCACTAATCTGTCGAGTTTGCGACGGACTGTCCACTCACTAGCATTTAAATTAAGCAGTGTCGCCGCATTTTTAGGGGCGTGTTGCGATTGCCTGTCACCAAGTAGGCCACGTGGAGTGTATCGCGATCGCTTAAAATTTTTGGTTGACCTTCTTGATTAACTGGAACTGCACAGTCATATAGCTAACACCAGATTTGCCTGCTTTCAAAAATTGGGTTATTTTCTTATTTTTTCGCTTACCACGTTTTTATACCCTCTGAGGGGTATATTGGGTTTGTGAAAAGTATGTGACAGGCAGAAGGAGGCGTGGCAGACCGCATAAAGTATATATATTCTTGATCAGCATCAACAGCCGAGTCGATATAGCCATGTCCGTCTGTCCGTCCTCTGCAAATTTGTATGCCAATGTAATTAAATAGACACAATATACTTGATTATCATTGGTGCTGTCAACAATCCAGTAAGAATTGTCTGGTCAGCCCGCATTTAAATGCTCTTGGCCAATCCCTTTCACTATTTGACTATTGGAATCTGCCAAGCTCTAATGTTGACCAAAATGATTGTGAATCATTGATAAATAGATGCAGATGAACGCTGAAAAGGTCCCAAAGGGTTGTGTCATGAAGGTGGCTTTCTCCTTGACGGCATCAGTAGATTTTAGTTTGTACGCTTGGCTTGTGAAACAGATATGGTAACAGAGCAAATTAGTTGGCTTGTGAGAAGCGGTTTGTGGCAACCTATAGGAACGCAGAAAAAGGTAAGATGAAAAAATTCAGCCGTCATGAGCAAAAGTTTTCCATTCTCAACTACTTGACCTCGTTTGAATAACAAGTGAATTTGCTTATTTACTATTTAAGAGCCAAGTTAAGACGTAAAGATAAGGTTAATGAGCGACCGACTCACTGACTGACCAACTGATGCACCAAAATGAGGACAAAAACAAATTGTTAACCCTTATCAGCCCCATAAAACATAAACTGAGTTACTTACAAAGTTACTGTACACGGCTTAATACTTGGTTTGGCTTAAAAAAAAAAAAAAAAACACACCGCATTCGCACAAAGTGATAGAAAACATTCATATGTAAGTCTTTAATCTTTTTAGTTTTAATTTAAAAATGCATGCTTTTGAAATGTCGATTTACTTCCCCATCTCATAACCATTTCACCCACATTCACACGAAAAAAACAAATTCAAAATATCTTTTTATAAGAAAAATCACATAAGTAATTAAAGTGGTATAGCAGATGAGGCGTTTTTTCCATTTTATTGACGAAACTGTAAAATTCAACACCCGAAATCTCTAATCTTTATTTTGTAACACAACATATTTGACAATTTTGATTTATAATACCCTTGATACTAAGTTTGTATATATTATATAGAAATACTACCACACATGTTTTATGATGGCATTAAATGTTTTTAATGAACTTACGCTGTCTCTTTAGCATGCACATTGTGCGCAATTCTTTAAAATGGAATAACATGGAAACAAGCAACATTCCAATATCTATAAAAATAGAGAATGGAAAAATCGCAAAGACACAAGACATGCAGCGCCTCGGATATCTAATGAAAAATAAATAATGAAATCATTTTTTACTTTGACAAGCCGCTTTGCCACTTTGCTAAACTTAGGCATTGATAAGGAGTGAGGGTATGATGATAAAGGGAATGTGAGAGAAGACACGCCATTACCTTATACTATACTACTTATACTCGGTGATTTATCACTTTTGAACCAGTCGAAATTTCGACGCGTTTGCATGCCTCTGCCAAACTTTCAGTTTTGATCCATTATGCTCTGTGTCGTGGGTGTTTTACGTGACACATACAGCCCAGCGTCGTGTCATCTGTGGAAATATTGCTCTAAATGTCATTGAGTTTTATGTATGTATATTAACGAAAATTCGCTATACATTCTATAAAACATTTTACATTCGCGGTCATTTAAATTTGGCGAAAGCAAGCTTTAGTTGAGACTGCTCGACTTTAAATTAACCTCTGTTTTACTTAATTCAACAGCACAGAATAAAAATTTGTTCTAAGCATAAGACATCGATTTTGATTTCAAGAAAGAAAATTTTTTTTATTTCCATTTATGTAAGTATATATCGGACTAAGCGCTGTAAGAACCAAACATAGTACACACTTTTTGTTGTCTCTCGCGCTTGCACACATGCTTTCGTTTACGCTGTACGCACTCAGTTGTAAACATACGCTTTCCGATGTATCATAGCTTTCTTGACTATAATCCTATCTTAATGCAATTTTCAGGATCGTTTGATATTGTCTGTTAATCAGTGTCAAGTTACAAAGCTATACGTTAAAATATACTTGACCTGGAGATATTCAGATTTTAAATATGGCATCCAATAAACTATGATAAATGGTCTATAAATGCATCTAGAAACATGCATGTCAAAATTGGCGTCCCTCGGTGTTTTAGTTTCTAAGATATCAGGTTTGAGTTTTTTGAGCTATTAAACTGGTTGTTGGTGCTCCAGCGCAACATAAAGGCACATTAAGTATTTAACGACAGCAATTAAATTGTATACCCTCTGAGGTGTAAATATATTTTTTGGGCTTGTGCAAAGTATGTAACAGGCAGAAGGAGGCATGGCAGACCCCATAAAGTATATATATTCTCGATTAGCATCACAAGCCGAGTCGATTGAGCCATGAGTTTGTCTGATTCTGTTGGCATGAACAAACAGATCTCAGAGACGGTAAGAGCTATAAATAAAATTGGTCAGTATCGATCACATATTTAGTCAGTCAAAAGTAGTTTATTTCCTATTTTTGATGCCTCGCCCCATTCGCCCACAATTATCGTAAAACCAGACATTCCACGGAAAAATACATGTTTTTGGCGAGCATCTCAGTTAATATAATACCTAGGGACACCAATGTTGGCATGCAAGTTGCTAGACGCAAGCTCAGAAGGTATTACACAGTCGGCATGCCCGACTGAAACTTTCTTTCTTTAATATATTGAGTGCAAACCGAACAGTTTTGTGGGATTTAAGCTGTTGCCAATCTGCTTAGCAAATATCAAGAAGATAAGATATATGTATATACAAACTGAATAATCGGTCACATTCAAGTCGCGTGTCATTAGAAATTTGTATCTCAAGAAAATAATATATGTATATTTACTTTACCCTCTGAGGGGTATATTGGATTTTTAAAAAGTATGCAACAGACAGAAGGAGGCGTGCCAGACCCCATAAAGTAAATATAGTCATGATCAGCATCAACAGCCGAGTATCAGTATCAACCTTTTTTTTTCGATGCCACGCCCCATTTGCCCACAATAAGCTAAAACCCAGACATACATACCTCGGAAAAAATACAGGTTTCTGGCGAATATCTCGGTAACTATAACACCTAGGAACACCAATTTTGGCATGTAGGTTCCTTGATGTAATATAAAGACAATGCCATTAACATTTTTTGGATGCCACACCAAAAGCAAAACTTCTTTGTAACTTTGCATGCAGCTGGCTCACTTATTTCTTAATATACAGTTTTGTAACTTAGCATATACTTGCAGACAAATAAAATCAAACGATTGTGATAATTTCATCAAAATCGGACTATAATTAACAAAGTTTTTCAAACAACGAAAATCGTAACTTTCAAGCAAGGCATAACCACGAGCATTGCACTGAGCTGTGCACAAACAACGAAAAATAAATAAAACGAAAACGAAAAACGTGTGAGCGAGACAGACACACAAATATGTGTGCATGGTAAGTTCTTGAAGCAGCTACTCCAAGTCAGCTTATCGGGTGGATTATGTGTTCTGGGTATCGGAGTAGGTTTGTTAGGACTGGCAAGTGGTCAGATGATAGATCCAGTGAACATTCAGCGCATATCAGATTACGTGATACATTTCTGGTAACTGTAAAGTCAATGAGGTCGGGTAGCTTTGTGGGATCTGTTGGCCAGTATATTGGGCTGCCAGAAGAAACGTGGTCGATCTTGTCGTTGGCTTTTACGATTGCATTGTAGAGCGGTTTCCCTTTGGGGTCACGAGATGAGATCCCCAGTGCGTATGCTAGGCATTATAGTCTCCTGCAGGCATAAAATGCGGTCCTAGTTTGTTGAAGAATCTACTATCGGGGTAATTTGTTCCGTAGAATATATATCCTCTTATATTGAAATTATATTTGTTTGTAAGGTGTGTTTCGAAAAGTAGCATAACGTCGATCTGCTTGCTGAGTAGAAATTGAGTTGCTGCACTAGTTTTTGCTGGGGTCTTTTTTGTTTTCTGGCAGTAAGCGGAGTCGTGTAGTTCCCCATAGATTACGCACACTGTGCACAGTGAACAGTAGGTTCTTGTATTTCCGTATTCTTGACAATTTGCACATTGAAGAGGACCGTTTGTTTTATGCGGTTCTTTAACAGTAATTCTGCGGTGCAATAGATACTGAAGCTTTTTAATTGGTTCCAGTTCTATCTTAAAGAGTGGTTGCGGCTTCCTATTCTTGTTTTGAATATTGAATACGGCTTTTGCGGTGAATCCTTTCTCCTGTAGCGCCTGACAAATTTCATCTGGTTTTACATCAGACTTTCTACCTTTTAGTACGACTTGCAATCCCTTGCAGCTTTTCAGTTAGTATGTATAATAGTTCACTTTTTTTTTTTTGTTTAGGTTCTTTTTCAGAGCTCTAAAATTTTCCTCTAATCTTGTTTGAACATTAATTTTATGTATATTACCAATTACGAGGGAAATTACGTGAAAATTGCTTTACCTATGAGTTCTTTAACTTTGTTAAGAAAGGCGCTTGAGCTTTTTACACGTATAAAAATTGGGGGTGGCTTTGGCTTTTTCTTTTCAGCTCCAGCGGCATTGTCGGGAATATCTTGAATAGTGTCTGCCAAAATGCTAAATCTATTGGAATTGTTTGGCATATTGGTTGAAATTGGGTTGCTGCAAGTTATCTTAGGTTTATTCGCAGAGCTTAGGGGTCTCATCTTTCTTTTAATTTGGATATAGCGATTCATACCAGTTTGTATGGTCGGCTTGCCTTTACATTAATTGCAGCTCTTTTTGCTGACGAGGCTGCTGGTATTTTAGAAGAGCGGACAGTCGGTACGGAATTGATTCGTGTTGCGGTTAATGTTGGGGTAGGTAAAGCGAGCGGTCAAATTGCATAGAAGGGATAGACAGTAGAGACGGAGACGGAGTGTAAGACCGTTCACTGTCGCGCAGATTGGGGGTAATTGGCCGCTCGCGTTCGGGGTCCGGAGACACTATTAAGAAGTAAGCGTTATTTTGTTGCAAAGCGAGCGAACGAATTTCGTTTTGATTCATTGTCTAGTGAGACTTTTTTGTTTGTTTTTTTTTACACTTGTGTTGGTTTATAAGTGTCTTAGAACCAAAAATTCTTTTCTTAGTTAATAAATTGTGCATTGAAAATGTATTAAGCGTTTATTTTTGTGAAAAATTTATGTATTATTAGTAGTTTATATCACTGCAAGATCTGTTTTTTTTTTACTTTTCACTCGGAGCACAATTAGAAACACGTCTGCATTCGGCGAGGAGAAGCCAGTATCAATGATCTAATTCATAAAAAGAAAATAAAATAGTCAGTGTATCAATTCTTCAAAATAAAAAATTAATTTATCGTTTTCTGATGAGTTCTTATCGTCTATTGTGTTAGATCGGCTTTCTTTAAAAAACAAAAACTGGTCCAATGTTGGTTGAACAGCCTTATTTTTGTATGCTTTTTGTTGGAGTTGTCTAACACTGCAATTTCCATTTGCAATTCCAATTGCAATATTTCTTCATTTGAGAATTCTTGGTTGTAAGCGACGGTTAGCAATTCATTTTTGCCCGTCTCCTCCATATCTTCAAAATTAGACTTCTTAGCTAAATAACAAATTTCATGCCGAACAGTTGGCGTATTATCAACTTCAGCAGTGCTTTTTCGACGAACAAATTTAGGAAATATTTTGCGCCACACACCATTCACGGAATCTCTCGTAAGACATCTTTTGAAAGAACTCGTCAGTTTTGGAAAGCTGATTTTAATAAATTAAATCTACTCTTATCCCAGACTGACTGGTCCCGGATTTACATATGTAGCGACATGGATAGTGCCATCGATGTTTTTTATTATATTCTAAATTCGTTACTTGACATTTGCATTTCGAACTGAGTGCCATGTATGTCTAATAAACCTATATGGTTCACAAGGGAATTGACAAATTTAGAAAATAGAAAGTAAAGGCTTTTTAAGAAATTTAAAGAAACTGGCTCCTCTTAAGATTTCTCTAGATATAGTATTGCACGATCTCATTTCTCTTATATAAATAACCAACGTTATCAGAATTATTTTTCTTACTGTGGACAACAGTTTCGAAGGAATCCGAAACGGTTTTACAGCTTCGTTGATGCGAACCGTACATCTTCAACGCTTCCCTCTGCTGTAGTCTATGATAAAAAGACAGCCAATTCAAATCAGGCAATTGCCGATTTATTTGCCGAATTTTTTCAGACCACTTATAGTACTGATCATTGACATTTTGCAATGCCATATCCATATCGTGTAAATGCATCTAATTGCATTTTTGAACCTGTGATTACGGAAAGTTCGCTTTAAATGGTCCAAAGGCAATAAAACCCGTATTTTTACCGAAACCTGATGGAGTACCAGGCTGTGTCCTAAAGTACTGCGCTGAAGGTCTTTTGAAGCCTTTGTATAACTTATTTAAATCGTCTGTAAAGTCGTGTAGCTTTCCCGAGATTTGGAAAGCATCATATATTATTCCTCTCCTTAAAAAGGGGAATAAATCTAATGTTGATAACTATAGGCGTATTTCAAAGTTGTCTGCAATTCCAAACAAATAACTTCTCAATTGCAACATTTTTGTAGATCTATGGTTTCACCCTGCCAGCATGGGTTCGTGAAATAAAGATCTACTACCACTAACTTGTTAGAATTTACCTCTTTAATTATACAAGGCTTTCAAAATAAATTGCAGACTGATGTCATTTATACTGATTTTAGTAAGGCATTTGACTCTGTTAATCACTTTCTTTTGCTACATAAACTCAATCTGCTGGGTTTTCCAAATAACTTTATTCTAACTACTTAAGTTCTAGAACCCAAAACGTTTATTTAACTTCTGGTGTACCTCAAGGAAGTCATCTTGGACCCTTGTTATTTACTCTGTTAACTAATGACCTGCCTTCTGCACTGAGTCATTCTCGAGTATTGTTGTATGCCGATGATGTTAAACTTTGCGTGTCGACTTCAGAGACCAACCTTGGTACCATGTTACAAAGTGACCTTACCAATTTTGAAACATGGTGTAAAGTAAATTTACTAAATCTTAATCATAGTAAATGTAACGTAATGTCTTTCAGTAGGCAAATTCCATTTTTTAAAAATTATGTTATTAATAGTAAAGATCTTGATAGAATTGAGTCGGTCGTTGATTTGGATATCCTCTTAGATAGAAAACTTAAGTTTGACAGGCATATTGCTTCTATTGTCAATCGTGCATTTGGTGTCTTGGGTTTCATAAAGCGCTGTTCGAAAGAATTCAACGATCCCTAAATAACTAAAACTGTTTATACTTCACTCGTACGTCCTATTCTTGAATATGGGTCTTGTATAATACAAGATTCATTAAGACAGAATAGAATCTGTGCAAAAACAATTCTTGCTCTTTGCTCTAAGGGGTCTTAACTGGAACCCTAACATCCGGTTGCCTCCCTATCGCAATAGACTCTTACATATCAATCTTTCCCCTCTGTCTGATCGTAGAACCATGCTTGGTGTAATATTTATGCACAAACTAATAAATGGTGAAATTGATTCGTCTGAATTAATTAGCCAAATTAGTTTTACTCTTCCGATCAGACCCACTAGAAACTTTCAACCACTGTCACTTCAAATCTGTACTACTAACTATTCTATTCATAACCCGTTTCGAGTTTTATGTTCTTCATATAATAACCTTTATCGTGTGGTATGTAATTCTTCAACTACCACTACTCTAAAATCTTAACTTCTCAATCATCTTTCTAGTTTATAGATTATTTTAATTATGTTTATGCTTAGTAACTAGTATTTGTATTTATTTAATGTTTATTGTTCGCGACTTTCGTCGTTGTATTTATGTTAATTAATTACGGTTCGCGCGTTCACAAGCCCGTGCTTGGTGTCGTATGGGCCACTTGAAAGTGCTGCGTTTAGGACTACTTTAACGTCCAAATAAGATAACCACCTTCAGTCAATACAAGTTTGTTTCCTTTTTTTTGATGCCACGCCCCATTCGCCCACAATAAGCGAAAAACCAGACATACCTCGGGAAAAATACATGTTTTTGGCAAATATCTCAGTTAATATAACACCTAGGGACTCCAATTTTGGCATGCAGGTTATTAAATGCAATATAAAGATAATGCCATCAAAAATTTTTGGATGCCACGCCTCCTTCGCCCACAAAATGCACAACTTCCTTGTAACTTTGCAAGCGGCGGGCTCACTTATTTCTAAACGTATAGTGTTGTAACTTAGTATGTATCTGCAGACAAATAATATCAAACGATTGTAAAAATTTCATCAAAATCGGACCATAATTTAAAAAGTTTTTCATACAACGCAAATCGTTCCTTTCAAGTAAGTCATAGCCACGTGCATTGCACTGAGCTGTGCACACAAGCAACGAAAACGAGAAACGTGTGAGCGAGATAGAAATACAAAATGTGTACATGTTAAGTTCTTGCAGCAGCTACTCCAATTTGAACTCATATAAATGAAAACGAAGCTCAGAGGGTATTACACGGTCGGCATGCCCGACTGACATTTTCTTTCTTGTTTTTTAGTAAGGTATAAAACAAAACAAGAATTACCAATTTATTATCATTCAAAGCAGTTAAAAAGAATAAAAGACATAACAAGACCTAAAACTCCCATTTCATACCCTTTTCCTGTAGCCAAATAGATACTCTCGAAAACGGTGAAAACTTCAAAGCAAAAGTCAAATACAAAGTGGTAGTAATTATATTATAATAGTTCGGTATTTATCAACTATCTGGTACATAAATAGCAACCGTACTGGCATGCGCTATTTTTTACCCATATGTCTGCCTCGTGAGTTTAAGTTCTGACTTCACTCGTTTTATGGCTCTCATATCCAGAGGCACAAACAGGCGCAGCTGGAACTATATACACTTGATAGGTAAATATTCAAAATATAAAGTCCGGGCCCGACTTTTTTTGACATTTTTTTTTTCTATTCCATCAAAGTTGAAAAATAGTCGAAATTTAGTGTATTTTTTAAACGTTTATTGTGTGCAAAGTATTAAGTTGTCAATAAAAAAATATACTGCGTTTTGCTCTTAATTAACATACTTTTCAGATGAAATCAAAAGATTCATGATCGGGGGTTCCATTCTTTTGGATTTATAGTCCTTGGAGAGTTCTCTATCGATTCCGTATTTTACTTTTGTCGTACGATTCCGTCAAAAAATAATTTATGCCAAGCTTTTCGGACAGAGGCGCCACTGTGCGTCTTTAAAAAAAAAAAAAAACACTGCGTCAAATAAGGTGTGAGCCACTGTATATTATATAGCTGTCATGGCCATGTCTTCATACGAGCCATACAAAAAGTAGCGCAAAAACGGCGAGACTGCTTTGTTGTTTTCAAGGTTACGCAGAAAATATATATATATATATATATAATAATATAAAGAGGTAATATAAAGAGGTATACAAATTGGACACCACAAGTAAAGACGAAAACAAACACACAAAACAAATACAGAGGCTCTGTTGAGCAAGTTTACCTTTGAAAAAAAAAAGATGCGTTAGATTGTTGAATATTTCACACACATCAGCAAGTTTCTGCAGCTGACTTAAAAATTTTGAATAAGTAAAAACTTAGACTAATACAATGAATATAATATCTATGGGGGAATCGGGGGGAAAATAACTAAAACTTTAAGTAAACAAAAAAGGAACAAGAACTAAGGTTACATAAAACCTTAATTTTAAAAGGATAAATGCAAAATATAGTTTTTAAATATTTACAAAAAAAAAATTAATACCTTTAACTTTAAAATCCATTAATAAATTATTAAATTTTGATCACAGCAAGATCATGCCAACCAATTGAAACTGACTTTCGCTTTAAATGTTTTTGCAATTGCTCAGCTGTGCTTTAAAGTTGAACACGTGCTCATGCGTTTCGTTCTATTTTAGAAAAAGTACCATTTTGTTTCCAGAAAAATTAGGCTTGCCATTGCGAAGATTGTACATTTTAGAGACAATTTGCTTACAAATTTTTTTTATATGTTGTGATCACATTTTTTGATTTTTGGCCTTTGGCAATTCCACTGTGCAGTGGTACTTTGACAACAAAAGGGTGGGCAACAGGGTCGGGGCTCCCAGAAGAGTTGAGATCCAACGATGACGCAGCAGAGGAGGTGCTCTCTTTATAAATATTGGCATAGCAACACACACACCGCATAAAACTTCAATTTAACATTCACTTTAACTTAAGGTTGAGTTTTCCATTCACAGACGTAGTTTTAGCTCCCGTCATATTAAGTTTCTTTTCTATATTATTATTTTATATTATGATTTAATTTACTTATTAATTATCGATAAATTGAAATTTTTGGATCTCGATATTATTAACAGCCATAATCGATAAGTATATATATCCTAAGCAGATAATAAAACGCAACGCACAAAAACGCGCACCGACGTATCGTATAATTCTGCCGGCGTTCTCATTATGTCGAATTGCACTAAGAGAATCAATTAAATTATTACTAAAATAATATTAACGATAAAAGTTTATAAAATTTGCATACCACAATAAGACCAAAAAAAAAACTTTTCATTCAGGATTCATTTTCAAAAACATATATTTTAAAGATCAGTGTTATCATAGACTTAAATTTGCACTAATTTAATACACATATATTCTGTATATTTTTGTATATGTTTAAGCTTGTGTATATTTCTGTTAAAAGTATACATTAGAATGTTTGTTTGTGTATTTACCCACTCATACAAATGAATATGAGCGAAAGATGTTTTTATAAATTTAATTTTCCCATTTAATGCCTTTCTTTTTTAATTTTTTTTGCAAACAACAACTTTAACAGCAAATCCCACATTATATGCACATTATGTATTCAATACGCTGGATCAGGATCACAGTGGCATTGTCAGCTTTGAGGTAAGTTGGACCTAATAAATTCATTACTAATTAAAAATGTACAGGTATTTTAACCACTGCACTGCTAAATGAAGTAATTCTTAACAAATTTTATATTTTGTTATAGCATTAAGCCTGCCAATCCTTAAAAAATTTAATTTTTTTTTTATTTAGCCCTCTCGACCCCAACTTTTTTCCTGTAGAATGAAATTTTTTTCACTCCTAAGCTTTTCATGTTAATTTTAAAAGAATTTAGGCCAAAATTTTAGGTTGGCACCTCCACCGGCTTGGGGGCTACGGAAAGTTGCTTGCCGAACGAACAATTTTTTTTTAACACCTTTAAATGATTTTTTTTTTTTTCAAATAATAAGTTATGATAAGTCAAAAAACAGTTTTTATGGTTATTACAAACAAAAGCTCCCCTTTCACGATTTTTATACCATCTGAGGGGTATATTGGGTTTGTAAAGGTATGTAACAGGCAGAAGAAGGCGTGACAGACCCCATAAAGTGTATATATTCCTGATCAGCATCAACAGTCGAGTCGATATAGCCATGTCCTTCTGGTAATGGTAAGTGCTACTAGTTCAAAGTTGATCAGGGTCAACCACATATTTAGTTTGTTTGCCATTCGCCGACAATAAACAAAAAACCAGACATACCTCGGAAGAAATACATGTTTTTGGAAAATATCTCAGAAACTAAAACACCTAGAAATTTTAGATTTAGAAATTTTAGAAATACAAAGATAATGCCACCAAAATTTTTTGGATGCCACTCCTCCTTCTCCCATAAAATACAAAATCAAGTTGAAAATATCAATGCCTTTAACTCTCGTATTTGTTTACGAATAGTTTCGTAACATAGCGTATTTTTGAAGACTTGCACTAAGATCGGACTATAATTAAGAAGGCTATCATACATGCAAGCTGTTCGATGCACAGCCACGTCTATTGCACTGAACTCTGCTACAATGCTAGCGTCATAGAAGCAGAGAAAACTAAAAACATTGTGCGAGCGAGAGAGACATACAAATATGTGTGGATGTTAAGTTTTTGCAGAAGCTACTCCAATTTTAACTCATATAATTGGAAACAAAGCTCAGAGGGTATTACACGGTCGGTATGCCCGACTGACATTTTCTTTCTTGTTTTTATTTTAAGTACTTTGAGGTATGCAGCATCAAAACTGTCTGTCGGCCTGTAGAAACCTATTTCCCAGATTTATCTTGATGAAATTTTGCACAGATGTGTATTTTCATTGCACGCAGAATGTACATATGCTAAAATCGGCTAAATCGTATAACTATATAATATAGCTCTTATATGTTCAATCGGTTAAAAAAAAACGAAGTATAAAATTGTTTGACTATTGATAAATTTTAACTAAATTCACGCAGTATGCATTGTCTATCATTTCATCCAGAGCAGACTATTAGATTACGGGCTCGTGGGGTAATTTTAAGTACCACAAGTAAAAGCGATTGAACATTTATTATCATTAAATCTAACATCTATAATAGCATCTAATATCCAACACTTTAATGTAAATTAGTTGAATTATTACCAATGGGAGCCATCGATGCCATTTATGATCTCAAAGTTCATAAAGTATATATATTTTTAATCAATCTCACAAGCCAAGTCGATGTAGCGATTTCCATTCTACCGTTTGTTTTTCCGTCTAAAACAAACTGCTCTCAGAAATGGTATGAGTTACGATATCCACTTTAGTCAGTATGGACTCAGTTTTTAGTCAGTCAACACAACAACCTACAAATTATAACTACAGTGCTGTTTGGGTATAGTGAACTAAGCCGAATGTTACTGTTGAGTTTTATTTTGAGCGAAACAAATAAAAATCATTAGCTACAGCTTTTAGTTCGCAATTGGTTGGCAAAGGGGGCGTGGTATTCAAAATTTTTTAAGCGGAATATATTACATAAATTTATATGGTATCCAGTATCTTGCATACCAATTATGGCTTTTCTAGCATTCATATCAAGAAAGTCAAGAATCGAGATAGTGCCACTGTTTCTCTAATTGTGGGCAAAGGGGGCGTGGCATCTAAATTTTAAAATAAACTTGATCTGCGTAACAGAGCTACGAAGCTTCTGCAAAAAGAATGGAATCTCTAGCTATTATAATTTCTGAGAAACAGGCGTTCATACAGATGGACAGACAGACAACTTTTCCCACAAAATCATTAGTCCCTTTTGCTCTTTTTCAAAGAGCTCAGGGTCTAAAAACACATTAATTTGGGTGTTCACTATTTAGGGGTGTTCACTATATAGGGGGGTCTACCCAGACAGTATTTAGAACTTTAGGAACTTGCGCTATTCAAATGTATTCTAATAAAGTTTCTGATTTAGTGGCCGTTACATAGAATTATGGTTTCAACTACAAAACTTTTATTTATCGATGCAAAAAAAATAATTAAAAACTTGAACTTAAGGGTAATACTCTTTGAATCTCATTGACGGTTATATAAGTCGAATTGGGAGATAATCGCAGATAATCGCAAAAACATGACATGAGCATGTCTTTGTATGTGATTGTCTCGCTCGCACAGATGCATTATGGGGTCTGCCACGCCTCGTCCAATGCGTTACAAGCATCGTGACAAAAACGATATATGTACTCTCTGAAAGGGTATAAAAAGAGCGTGAATTAAATAAATAAATGTACACAAGCAAATTGTGGCTACTGAATTATGCCAGGGAGCACTTCGCATGCGAGTTACAAGTAATTTGCAGTTGTGTTCGGTGCTTGACCGATTTTATCCAAATTCACTCAATACGAGTTTAGTACCCAAGTCTATGTGCAAACCAAATTTCATCCCGGACTACTTTTCATATAGCCCCCATAGGAACGCTCGAATGAAAAATTTTAGGTTTTGGTTAATTTTTAAATTTGCACAGTATCCAAACAATGTCTTTATTTTATGCCCGAAACAAATTTCATTCAGATCGGACTTCTACAATATACCGTTCATCCGATTTCGTGAAGATTTTTTTGAGCACGTTTATTTCCTTATTTTTCAAATTATCCTTGTGTTTAAGGACTTAAATGTATGCTGCCGTAGAGGCACCTAAATTGACAAGTTTCCAAACTTTGGACCCACAGTGCTGAAGATGTGCGTTAATATTTTATGGAATAACTGTATTGGAGAAGTCAATCCGATTTCCAAAATGGTCAAAAAGTAATCTGATATATTTTCCAAAAACAACCAAAACCTTTTTGCTTACTTAGAAAACTCTGTATCAAATAAGCTGTGTGCTGTAAATCGGGTGTTTTATCGTAATGTGTCTCGTGTACTCCACGTGTAAAATTTTTTGAAAGAAGAGTTTTTTGATTTTGCTACTTAAAATATGCATCTACCATTCTGCGTTTAAAATTTATCAATAAATCTCATTGGTTCGATAATAAACATCTGACAGTGGGGCCTTTCCTCATTATACCCTCTGAGGGGTATATTGGGTTTGTGCAAAATATGTAACAGGCAGAAGGAGGCGTGACAGACCCTATTAAGTATATATTTTCTTGATCAGCATCACAAGCCGAGCTGATAAAGCCATGTCCGTCTGTGCGTCTATACGTCTGTCCGTATGAACAAACAGATCTCAGAGATGGTAAGAGCTACAATGTTCGTTTTAGTCAGTATCGACCACATATTTAGTCGGTCAATACAAGTTTGTTTCCTTTTTTTGATGCCACGCCCTATTCGCCCACAATAAGCGAAAAACCAGACATATCTCAGAAAAATGACATGTTTTTTGAAAATATCTCGGTAACTATATAACCTAGAGACACCAATTTTGGCATGCAGGTTACTAGATGTAATATAAAGATAATGCCATCAATTGTATGGATCACACGCCTCCTTCGCCCACCAAAAGCACCATTTCTTTGTAACTTTGCAAGCGGCTCGCTCACTTATTTCTTTACTTATAGTTTTATCACTTAGCATATAATTGCAGACAAATAATATCAAACGACTGTGAAAATTTCATCAAACTCGGACTATAATTAAAAAGTTGGTCATACAACGAAAATTGTTACTTTTATGCAAGGCATAGCCACGTGCATTGCAATGAGCTCTGCACACAAGCAACGAAAACGAAAAACGTGTGAGCGAGATAGACATACAAATATGTGTGCATGTTAAGTTCTTGCAGTAGCTACTCCAATTTCAACTCATATAATTGGAAACGAAGCTCAGAGGGTATTACACGGTCGGCATGCCCGACTGACATTTTCTTTCTTGTTTAAAATCGAACTGGCCTTTTATAACACTATTTAAAATTCTGGCAGCACTCCTTCAAATAATAAAATTGCGAAACGTGGCATCACATTAATCGATAACTTTGCACTAAATGAAATCCTTGCAACCTTGCCAACTTTTTGTATATTTTTTCATCTCTAAAAAAAATTTCACATTTATTGAAATCGTTACTTTGGCTAAGACGCGACAGAAGGCCAAGGCGACAGAAACCGCAAGACACTTGGTTGCGAGATCCATTGTTTAAGGATTGGCTAACTATAGATCCAAATGACGAAAACAAGTGCTATTGCAGATATTGCAAATCTATCATAGTTGCTAAACTTTACGATTTCTAGGTACATGCTTAAACAAATTTACATAAGGCTTCATCGAACTGCTTTTCATAAAAAAAAAAAAATAATGTTTTCGTCAAATGTGCCTCCTAACACAAAACAACAAGAAGCAGCCTTTTGTTTGTACATTGCCACCCATTCGGCAATTTCACCAATAGACCATTTTGGTATATTGTGCGCAACACAATTTGATGGAACATAATGTGAAAGTTTACAAAACGAAGTGTGCAAATGTAATCAAAAATGTTTTGTGACCGTGTTTTTTGAAAGAGTTAAAAACTGAAACTTATAAAAACTAAAATGGCTATATTTGAATTTGATATAGCCGCATCTAGCAGGTTTGAAAGCTTAATTTAGCATTTTCTTTTCCGGAAGAGTTAGCTGCACTGCTCCCATCCCCCTTTTAACATGCTAAAAACCTCGTTCTTACAAGATTAAAAGCCACCAAACAATCGAAAATGACTGAAACATTGTTGATTCTGATCAAGAATATATATACTTTATGGGTCTGCCACACCTATTTCTGCCTGTTACACACAAACTGCTTCTGACAAACCCAGAAAACTACTTCGTACGCCGTAGTATAAAAAGATTTATTCGCTTGTTCATGACTAAACGCCTTCCTGACAGGAATTATAGGCCCACTAGGAGCAACAACTAGATCCATGAGACCCAAAACTCTACAGGAAGCGTATGAAGCTGCAATTAAAGAAAGAACACGGTCATCAGCACCTGAAGTAGCTCTCTTTTTGTGGAAACTATTTTGTCGGCCAGAACGTCTCTTTTTAGTCGTGCGAATCTGAGAACATATCGGAAACAATCAATTCGTGGCTCCCAATACATACCTAAAATCTTTTCAGTGTCACTGAATTGAACTGGTAGTAGCGAAGCTGCATTGCCATCCATAAGCTCACTCAATACTCGTTCTGAGTTAGACGACCAGTTGCGGATTTCGAATCCTCCTTCAGAGTGGACTTTCCGGATCACTTTTGAGACATATAATGCCTCGCTCTCGGTGTCCATGCTGTCGATGTAATCGTCAACATAGTGAGACTTTTGGATGGCTTCATATATTCGAGGGTGCTGTAGACGATATGGTTCGACGTTTCATTGCGTACATAATGTGCAATGCATGGTGCACAGCTAATTCCAAACGTCATTGCATGCATCACGTATACTTTGATTGCGCCGCTGTCTTTGTCGTACCAAAGGAAACGCTGCGCTTGTCGATCTTCTTCCCGAATGTTTATTCTGTGGAACATTTCGGCGATGTTACCACAGACTGCAACTTGGCCAACTCGGAATGACAAGAGTACTTTTAGTAGTGGTGTCAGCAGATCCAGACCAGTGAGAATGAAGTCGTTTAAGACTGCTCCATGACATTTTGCAGCTGCATCCCAAACCAATCGAACTTTCTTAGGCTTCTTCGGGTTTATAGCAATAAAGATCGGCATGTACCAATTTAGCTTGTGAGGTTTGGAGATTTCTGCATCTGTGAGTTGGACTGCATATCCCTTCTTGATTAAGTTGGCAACTTGGTCGTAAATCTTATTGTACAGATCAGGCTCGCGTTGTCTCTTCCTTTTGAGACAGTTCAAATGATTGATTGCATATTGGTAGCTCGAATCTTCCATTAATTTTTACGCAAGTATTTTCTAGGATTTCCATAGCCATATTGTCGTCTTCCGATTGCAGCTAGTGAGGATTGACTGGCTCCAAGTTAAAGCTCTCCTTCACGATATCGTGTAATTCCTGCCACTTACATTCACAATGATGCATTATCCAGTTGGTGGCAACTTTTGAAGTTCCTTGGATGCTCCAGCCGAGCATGCATTTGGACACAATAGGCTCGTCAAACTTTCCTTCTCGTAGCCTACGTGGTACAGCGATTTTCCAATTATCTGCACCTATTAATAGTACAGGTTGTACATTGGAATACGACTGCAATGGTACCCCTTTAAGATATGGGTACTTGGTTCTCAGTTTGTCCAAGTTAACTGACTGCATTGGTAGTGCCAGGTTCCGAATGGTATGAACGTTGTTCAATTGAAACCTTTTATCATTTCTGATACTGGACACTGTTATTTTAGCTCATAGAGAAGATGTCTCGTTCCGTGTTGCTTCACCAGTCCACTGTAGACATATGGGACTTGGCACGCCTTTCATCTGCAGTTTCTTGAACGTCTTCTCATCTATCAATGTTACGGAGGATCCTTCATCCAGGAATGCGTATACTTGCGTGACTTTATTTCCTACGTGAAGATTCACTGGAATAATACGGAAGTAATTATCTTTGTTACCATTGCTATGAGCACTGACTATGGCTTGATCTATCTGGCTTTCCTAAGAAGTACTGCTCTCTTTGGGTTCTTCTTTATGAAGTAACGGGTGGTGATTTTTGATGCATCCATTTATGCCAAACGTATTCTTTATGAAGCAGCCCTTGCGATGAATTTTAAGGCAACGAAAGCAAGCCCTCTCTGCCTTTGCTTTTTATACCCTCTGAGGGGTATAATGGGTTTGTCAGAGGCGATTTGTATGTAACAGGTAGAAGGAGGCGTGGCAGACCACATAATTGGAAACGAAGCTCAGAGGGTATTACACGGTCGGCATGCCCGACTGACATTTTCTTTCTTGTTTTAAATTAATGTTTTGAACTAAATGCACCTCATAGATAAGATGCAGAGTTGTATTACAATTCATTCCTTCATATATTTTCAATTTAATTTTTTTTTAATCAAAAAAATATTATCTGGATACTTGCTCAATTAAATTTTCTCTTAATCAAAGTATTATTTTTAAAATACTGGCTCAGGATCTTCTACAGTAGCGTAAGCTCGACTGTAATCTTCCTTACTTGTTGTATTTCGATTTGGATAGTGCGATTGCTATTTTTTATAATACTCCTAATTCTGTGTTTGACGGTTGTGTTCCTGTAGTATTCACTACCTGAAATATTAGGCCAAGCATTTTAAAAAATTTAAGAAATCTGGAAACCCCCTCGATTTTTGTCGCTATGGGATCACTCGCTCTAACTTTATAACGCTTAACGCGAAATGGCATAAATAAGGCATACTTAGAACGTTTAAAGATGCTCTATTCTGAAGATCCTAAACAGTTCTACAAATTTGTCAGTTCCAAACGGAAAACGGCTGAACTTCTATTAGTTTCAATAACAGTTAAGCGAACACTAATCTTTCAGTAGCCAATTTATTTGCTGACTTTTCTCAAACAACGTATTCAATTAGTAATTTTAGTACCGATCAAAGCTACCCCTATAATTTAATGAGACCTAACTGTATTTACAGCCCTCTAATCACTAAAGGTCTCTCTTCTTCGAGATCTAAAATTGGTTACGCCCATTGACTCGCCTGGTCCAGACGGTGTGCCTGGTTTTGTTCTGAAATATTATGCCGAGTACTTATATAAGCCATTGCTTATGTTATTTAATTTATCAATTTATTCTTCATCTTTCCCACTTGTATGGAAAGATTCATTTATTATACCACCCTTTAAAAAAGAACTAAAATCGGAAGCTCAGAAATATATGGGCATTTCAAAGCTATCGGCAATTCCAAAATTGTTTGAAAAGATAATTACTTCTCATCTTGAACATCTTTGACGGTCAGTCATTTCCCCAACTCAGCATGGCTTTGTAAAATCTAGATCAACAACCACTAACCTTTTAGAGTTTACATCACTTGTAATTAGTGGATTTAAAAAAAGGATGCAATCTGACGTTATTTATACGGAATTTAGTAAAGCCTTTGACTCTGGAAGGCACTCTCTACTCATTCATTAGCTTGTCCTTTCTGGTTTTCCAAATAACCTTCTATGTTGGATTAAGAACTACCTTACTAATAGAGCACAGCGTGTTATTTTTAAAAATTATTTTTCGAAATCTATTAACGTAACATCTTGGGTACCACAAGTTAGTCATCTTGGTCCATCGCTCTTCACCTTGTTTATAAATGATCTTCCTTTAATAATATCTCAGTCCCACATACTTATGTATGCTGATGACGTCAAGTTGTATTTCTCGCATAACGATCCTCTTTCTCATCGTCTTCTGCAAACTGATCTTTACGCACTTACTTCTTGGTGTCGAGTGAACCTTTTTAATTTAAATAATTATAAACGTAAAGTTTTGTCCTTCATCAGATCACAGTGCTTTACTTACAGTACTTTCTCAATAGCACTGTTTTGGAATGTCTAAACAGCACTACAAACGCTGTAAATGATCTAGTTATACAATATACATAATACTTAATATAGGATATTTCATAAGTTTATAAACAACCCTCGCTATCGCGTGCTTCGTAAGTTAATTCAGCGCTCTTCCAGTAAGTCGCTTAAATAAATATTTACTCCGGCACTTGGCCGTTAAAGAATTTGTTTTATTGTCTGAGCCCGACCCCAGCAATAAGAGACAGTCACCTCTCAACCCAATCTTCAGCCACCACAGGACTGGAAGGACATTAATTAATTTACACTTAGATCATAAACTGAAATTCGACAAACACGTTGAAATAACGACCAATAAGGCACTGAGCGTTTTTGAGTACGGTTCATATATTTGGTCGCCACAATACGAATCTCACCGTGTTTGATTGGAATCAGTCCAAAAACAATTTTTAATTTTGCTCTTCCGGGCCTGAACTGCAATTTAGATTTACAGCTGCCATCTTATTCAAGTAGACTTATATTACTCAATCATTTCTCTCTTACTAACCGTACAACTATGCTGGTGTTGTATTTTTGTATAATTTACTTCACGGTCAGATTGACTCTGTTACTTTATTAAACAGACTTAACTTCAATGTACCTACTAGAATCACTACACCCAGAGAAAAATCAACCTAAAATCAATAAAAACCACATTGATTCAATAAGAAACATTAACGATAGTCTACTAAAGTTGAAAATTTTTGTTTCAATATAGAACAACCTTAATTTAATGTTGCACAATGTTCACCATATTTATATGGAAACATTTTAGAAACAATATTGAATTCTTATCAAATTAAGTTGTTTCCAAATTGAATCAATATGAACGCATTATTGACTTAAAAGTAGGTGTAGCTGATTTAAAAGAGAAACAATATAGAATTAAAAATGAAAATTATTAATATTAAATGAAAACGTTATTGGATTAATAACGCGCAATATTAAATTAAAAACCCACGTTATTAATTTTAGAATGCGGAATGCTAGACCTCCTCCCCCTCCTTTACCACCCCTTTCTTTACCAATTTCTAATAAAATGTGAACGCAATATGATTTAAAAAAATGAAACAAATTTATTCGATAATATTTTATGAAAATTACAATGTATTTATATATATATTTTAGCAACTATGTTATATATTTTTGTTTTACCGCTACACATCGGATAGAGATGAAGAGGCGACGAATTCAAATCAGAAAATGTTTTTTCCTTCCTTCTGTCTTATTCCGAATGTTTTTTTTCGCCATTTTTCGCATACTTCACTCCAGTTTAAGGTATCCCGGCTTAATGATGCTTTAAGGGCTAAAGCAACTGAATCATCTATTTCAGAAATTTCTTCTGATTCTTTTACAACACTATCTGGTTCCGATCGAGTTGAAGATTGACCATCAATTTTTTTTTGTTCTACTGTTAACATAACATAACATATGTAAAGCTTGCCGGAAGGGTTCTTCTTACTATGCGGTTCCTTTGGGAACAAAGCACAAATCTCCGTGGCATTGGTTAGGAAATCGTTAGGTCTCAAGTGAATGTTTTCATTGGAGTTTTTAAAGCTTTGCTTGTTGGCGTAAACGTCTAGCAGGGATCTTCCTTTAGCAGTTTCATCCAACAGACTTGACAAATCCTAAATAGAGCTGCAATATTAAGTAAAATTTTTACAAAATTGATTCGCTTTATTTACTTTGTTTAGACAGCCATGAACACTGGGTGTACATATCTAGGGCAGGGATTGGCACTGAAGATGTACTGGTGCTGTGTTGAACCCATTTTCTAAAGGCCGACCTAAGCGACTCTTCTTCGTCTTCAATACCAAACTAAAAATTATTTTAAAAAAATTATTTCAAAATGCTTGAGATAATCTGCAAAACACTACTTACCTCTTCCTTTCGTCATGCAAAGAGCTTCGAAACTTTGCCCGGGGCCTAATGGTGAAATAGCCTCCTTTATATCTTCTCTATCCAAATATTGCAAGCTTTCAAAAGTAACCTGTGCATCTACACTTATGTGAATATTTATATTAAAATTAGAAGTTTTTAATACTAAGCATGCAAACTTACTTTGAAGGTAGACCAAAACATTTAATAACTTGCGCTAAAGTAACGATTTCACCGTTTTCGGTGAATAAAACACCATCATTTAAATTCAATTTTACCGACATTGTTTGAAACGCACACTTTGATAATTTACAACCAAAAATGAATCAGCTGATTGATTTACACTGTTGCGATATTGATTTAATAGTGTTTCTTATTGATTCAATGCATTGAAATTTTAACATCACAGATCAATGTTGTTTCAATATTGATTTAGTGTTGTGCAATATAGATTTAATAACGTTTCATTTTAGCTTTAAAATCGACATTAAAAAATGCTTAAAATAATATTGTTCAACATTGAAATAAAGTTATTTAAACATATTTTACAAAATTAATATGAAAAATCTTTAAATCAAAATTGGAAATTGTTAATTTAATGTATTTTAATATTATTTTTTCCCTAAGTTGAACATTATTGAATTAATATGTCGCGTTTGTGATTTTAAAATGGGATTTTTGGCTCAGTGTAGTAACTTTAACTCACTGTTACTTGATCTCTTCATAAACTATTAAGAATCCTGTGTACATACTATAACAATCTGTACAGAGCATAGCATGCAAATAACTGTTTACCGTTTTATTCTATTCGCTCTGCATACTGGCTCTCGCTCTGAGCAAGAGACTTCGTTTCTTTTTGTTTTTTTTCTCTTAAGCGCATTAAGTTGAGCTATTCGTGTGATGTTCTTTTAAAGAGCATCGTGTAGCGTGCGATACAATTGACGTTCGCATAATGAGACTCAGTAAGTGAAAGATTGACTGAAAAACTTAATGCAAACGGTCTTCACATTAATTTGCCTTGTAGATTAAAAGAAATACTTTTTTTCAAACAACAATTTAAATTTATTTGCAAATAATTTTTGCTGTTTTATTTTTATGTAGCATTGTACATAATATGCAAACATATTTATTAATTATTAGTTATGAGTCAAGCTTAATAACTAATAGAGCGGTAAGATTTTCTGCGCATAACGAACTTCGTCTTTCAGTTAAAATAAAATGTAGAGCTAAAAATGCCCGTTCCACAGTGACTTGAGTTGCCGGTGTAGCAAGCACAACCTGTGCGAGCGCACTCAAATGTGGCAATTTTATCTGAATTTCATTGAGAAAATTCCATATGTTGTCATTTAATCGCAAACGTTTATACATTAAGTCAAAAATTTCAACGTCAGCATAAATTTTAGCAAGTTGTGCAGAAACACGCTCTTCTTTGGTTTCTGACACTGTCCGTACGTCATCCAAAACAGTGGCTCACAACTTATTTGATACAGTGTTTTTTTTATTTTTTTAAGAGACATTTACTATCGAACATATGAGATTTATTGATAAATTTTAAACGAAATGGTTGAATGCAAATATGTATTAAGTAGCAAAATAAAAAAAACTGTTCTTTCAGATAATTTTAAGTGGGAGTATCCGAGACACATTACGGTAAAATGCCGGAATTAAAAGTCACTGCTTATTTGATACAGCGTTTTCCAAGATAGCAAAACATGCTAAAAAAAAACAAGTAAGGAAAATTACAGTCGAGCTTGCACGACTGTAGAAGACCCTGACCCTGTATTTAAAAAAAAAATACTTTGACTAAAAATAAATTTAATTGAGCAAGTATCCAGATAATATTTTTTTGATTAAAACAAAATCAAATTAAAGATACATGAATAAATGAATTTTAATACAACTCTAAATCTTATCTATGAGGTGCATTTAGCTCAAAACATTAATTAAAAAGAAACGAAAGTTTTAAAAATAAAATATGAATAGCAATACTGTTTTTACATGTGGTCGAAGGTGCGTGGCATTTAAAAAAGTGATTTTTTTTTTTCAAAAAAGTTAGAAAATAAAAAAAGTTAATTTTCGCTAGTTTAGAAAAAGTTTCCGCTACCGAGGATCGAACCCGAAACCCTGTTCTTCGCAGGCGAGCATTTGACTCCCTACGCCACCACACTCTTATGGGAGTGGAGGCTTAAATACATACTTAAGTAGAAATCAAAATATACCATCGTCAAATGATTTTCTTTGGAATTTTGACCAAACAAATTTTTGGCCGAAAAAAGTAAACTTAACTAATATTAACTAAATTAAATTGAACTGTTTTGATTATTTTTCGACTGATTTGTATTTTTAAGCAAACTTTCTATTCGAGAAAAATAATTTGCCTACAAAATGTTAACTATACAGCTTTTAGCTAGCAAGTTGTGGGACAAGAGGGCGTGGTATCCAAAATTTTTTAAGCGGAATATATTACATAAATTTATTTGGTATCCAGTATCCTGCATACAAATTATGGCTTTTCTAGCATTCATATCAAGAAAGTCAAGAATCGAGATAGTGCCACTGTTTCTCTAATTGTGGGCAAAGGGGGTCTGGCATCCAAATTTGAAAATAAACTTGATCTGCGTAGGAGACCAACGAAGCTTCTGCAAAAAGAATGGAATCTCTATCTATTATACTTTCTGAGAAACAGGCGTTCATACAGACGGACAAATTCATTAATCCCTTTGGTTTTTTTTTCAAAGAGCTCAGAGACTAAAAAATGTTTTAATTAAGCACGAGCCTGTCAGTTATCTCATAATGTATCTGTACCACTCACTTATTTCACGCACCTTACTAAGTTCAAAAGATAACCTTGCATTCTGTTTTCTTTTTTTCATTGTTTGTTAAATTACCATTGAAGCAATTCAATAAATATTTAAATAAATATGTAAAGTTTTTCGGTCACCGTCAATGTACTGTTAAATCTATTGAATAGTATATTCTTATTTGATTCGCTAAGTGCGTTTCTTATATAATTTGTATTTATTTCGTCTTACTGTTATTTGCTACAGGATTTTGTTCAAGGACTTTCGATTTTATCACGCGGTTCTGTAGAGGAAAAGCTACGCTGGACATTTTCGCTGTACGACATCAATGGAGACGGCTTCATAACGAGGGATGAAATGACTGACATAGTTACTGCTATCTATGAGTTGATGGGACGCCTGCCCGACGAGTGTCCTGAGGAGGAGAAGATCAAGGGCAAGGTGGAGCACATCTTTCAGGTGGGTTGAAAGCTCATTCCATATATTTTATATTGTCCAACAGTGACTGGCAACTTTTTACCACTTTTTAACAAAATTGTTATGTATATAAAAACAAGAAAGAAAATGTCAGTCGGACATGCCGACCGTGTAATACCCTCTGAGCTTCGTTTCCAATTATGTGAGTTCAAATTGGAGTAGCTGCTGCAGGAACTTATATTTGTGTGTCTATCTCGCTCGCACAATGCTTTTCGCACAGCTCAGTGCAATGCACGTGGCAATGCCTTGCTTGAAAGTAACGATTTTCGCTGTATGACAAACCATATTTTTTATGGTCCGATTTTGATGAAATTTTCACAATTGTTTGATTGCTTTTGTTTCCAAGTATATACTATATATACTATATTATATTGCACCTGCATGCCAATTGCTGTCCCTAGGTGCTTAGTTACCGAGATTTTCGCCAAAAACCTGTATTTTTCCGAGGTATGTCTGGTTTTTCGCTTATTGTGGGCGAAAGAGCGTGGCCTAGAAAAAACAAAAAGATTCTTGTATTGCCTAACTGAATATGTGGTCAAAACTGACAGATATTTTAGCTTTTACCATCTATGAGTTCTGTTTGTTCTTTAACTTCACAACCAACGCGGTTCACATTCCAATTAAATCTGACGCTTATCGAAGCTTGTATCGGTATTGTTCTTTTGAATATCTATACAAGCCTACTCTATTCTTATATCGATATGTGCATTATTATTATTCATCCATTACACAATTTAAAACCAATTCATTTATTCGAACATTACATTCGGCCGACCTGACAATATTAGTCGATCTCGACTTACGTGCTAGCTAATAAACCTATATTTAAACTAGTAGCCCATGGTTTAAATCTAAAACACTACGAAATGGTAACTGAGTCATCTGACAGTTATCTATGTCTCTACTTCGTAACCATCATTCAGAAGCACACGATTCACTTTATATGGACCACGATATTTTGGAGCAAACTTCTTGTTGATGCCTGGCGTTGTGTCTACATTACGAATGGCCACTTAATCACCAACTTTATACTTCAATGGGCTTCTGTGTTTCTTTCTATAAAGTTTCTCATTTTTGATTTGTGACAGAACAATCTTTTCACCTCCAGTCTTTCTCATCTGGACCAAATCTCTTTGTCCTACGTTATTGACCCTGGCTTCCAAATATTCCGACAACTCATCTATGATTGGTCCCTTCTGATCAACTCCAAATAATAACATACTAGGCGTTTTCTGGGTGCTGCTGTGGACAGCATTGTTAATAGCATATTCTACTCTGTACATCAACTTATGCCAGGCAGACTATAACAATGGTTCCGATAACTAGCATGATAGTTAGTACTCGATTCACCCGCTTTACTTGGCCGTTAGCCTGCGGTGCACCAGTTGCTACCTTAGTATGCTCAATGTCTCGTTCAACTAAACTCTAACGATGTAAAACACTTTCCACGGTCAGAAATAATTCTTTTGGGCCTACTATTGAATTTGAAATATTTTGTCAGAGCATCTCTAGCTAGGTAAAGGCCCTAAATGGTATATGTGAAGTGTATGAAAAAGGTATACACGGTTTCTCTATGCTATGCAGGGTTCTATCATGGATAGTCTTAGGGACTGAGTGTAATATGCAAGGCAGACAGTTTCTAATAAACGTCTCTACTTTACTACGTACAGACGTAAACCAAGAAGACTTCTTCAAATCATAAACACTCTTTTCTGCCGCTAAATGTCCCAACTTTTCATGTGCTAAACGAATTAACTGATCTTCCATATTGGCAGGTACATATAATCGTAAATTATCTTTTTCATCTATCTTGTACACAACGCCATCTACTAATTCAAAACCTAGTACCTCAGCATTTTCTAGTAAATCTCGAACTCTAACTATCTCTAAATCTCTCATTTGTTCAGTCAGCAAAATTTAATCAACATCCCCCTTTGTGACTCCAACTACACTTACTATAGGTAATCCGGATTCCTCTAAATTCTCAACAATATTCTCTACGACTTTATTCTTAACGCGATCCCCTCCCCAGGTCTCTTTACCATTGTCCATATTTAGTTTACTATAAATATCTCGACAATTTTCGCTATGTCTTTCACTACGGGTTTCACTATGGTTCTCAATACTATTTTTACTATGGCCCTCAATAAAGTTCTCACTACGGCCCTAAATAAGGTTCTCACTACGGTTTTGCTCAACGGGTTTCTCTAAGGTTTGCTCAACGGGTTTCACAAGGGTTTTCTCAACGGTTTTCACTACGGTTTGCTCAACGGCTTTCACTAGGGTTTGCTCAACGGATTTCACTAGGGTTTGCTAAACGGTTTCTTTACTATCATCTTCGAAATCTGCCTGCCTACTCAATCCATCAACATGTGATATGTTACTGCCAGGTCTATGCTCAATACGAAAATCATAATTCTCTAATTTCAGAGACCAACGGGCAATTTTTGGGTTGATAGCTTTTCTACTAAGAGTTTGTCCCAATTAATTGCAATCAGTAACTCTCTATGTTCCAAATATACCCTAAAGCGGCGTAAAGCATAGATAATGGCAAGGGTCTCAAGTTCAAAGCTATGATTTTGGGATTCAGCAGCTGTTGTCTTTCCCGAATAAAAAGCTACAGGGTGCATTTTCCCATCATCCTGTCGTTGCATTAATATAGCACCTAAACCGTGGGCACTCGCATCAGTGTGTCTCCATGGGGACTAAATATGGCCAATACTGGAGAATTTGACAGAGCCGACTTCAATACATTCAATGCGTCTACTTGTTGGCTATAGGGAAAGGACCACCATTCTTCAACAATTCCGTCAAGGGTCTAGCTATGTTGGCAAATGAAAGGACAAAACGACGGAAGCATGAGAAAAATCCCAAGCATGAACGCAGACTTTTCAAATTATTGGGTATTGGATACCGCCTTAAAGCCTCTAGATGGGAATTATTTGGTGATATACCGTATTTACTTACTCTGTAACCTAAGAAGTCGCATTCCTGCTCTATAAATATGTATTTCTTAAAATTTATCTCTAGGTTGAAGTCACTAATGCGATCCATAAGCTTTCCTAAAATATCTAAATGCTCTTCTACTGTTTTAGTTGCCACTACTATGTCGTCCATATAAGCTACAATTTTCTTAGCTCTAATAAGGTCTCTGAATACATCAAATATAAATCTTTGGAATATGGCGGGCCCGTTCTTAAGGACAAATGGCATTCGCACATATTCATATTGTCCTTGAGGGGTCACAATATACTGTATTGATTGATCATCAACTGCTATCTGATGAAATCCTTGCTTGCGATCAATGACCGAAAAACACTGCTTATTTTCTAAATACTCGAGACAATCTTCTATAAGAGGTAGTGGAAAGTTGTCACGAAGAGTTCGTTTGTTAAGGCCTCTATAGTCGACACACATACAAATTTCTCCTAAATTCTTCTTTGCTAGGACTAAAGCTGGCAATGTCCAACAACATAAAATATTATTAGATATGTCTTTTTGACAAAAGTTACCTGGCCTTCAATTTGGCCTTTAATACGAATGGAATTCCCTCCAAATCCATAATATTTCTCATAACATAGTCTTAAAGCTTAATTTTTAGATATTAATGATTCATCAAGAAAACTTATAGGACTACCTATCTAGTCTATCAATAAATGCACGAATATTATATCTCTGTTCACCAGGCAAAATTCATAAATTAATTAAAGGTGTAACAGCAACTGTTGTACATTTTTTCAAGTCCTCTCCAGATTTGGTTACAACTTGTGGCGGCCAGGTGCAACCATTACACTATGGGGAATTTGCCCACTTTTGGTGACCAAATTTAATAACTCAAGAACGGAGCAAGATATTTGACTTCTGTTTTTTGCATCGGATAAAGTTGACCAATATCTTTTATCAGTAGAAAAATAGTGGGCGTGGCACCGCCCATTTTTTTTTTAACTAATGTAAATTTTTTTTAGGCTTTTAGAGAATTAATTAAAAAGTAAATAAAAGTTCTGTGACAGTATTAGGTTACAATTTTTGGAAAATAGTGGGCGTGGCACGCCTTTAACAACGTAAAGTAACATACACTAGTAGGCATAAATATTTAGACAACACTTAAAGTTAAATCTACTTAAAATTTAAACTTCCTGCAAAAGAAGTTTGGTATCAATGGATAGGTCACTTCAATTCCGTTTTAATAACACACAATTTTTCTTAACCCATTGAGTACTCGTGGAATATTTTCAATTCTGGCAAAGGTCTACTTTTTAAACTTTTTCCCCCGGGCAAAATCAAAAAATGTTTGAATGCAAAAAGTTTGTCCAAAAGAATCTATTAGTGGTAGAAAAAAAATTTTTTCAAAAATCTCTTCGCAAGTATTTTTTATGATTTTTTGAAAATTGATATTTAACTCGTTTCGTGCCACTTGCCAAACAAATATGCGTTTGCCAAATTGAGGTTACGTCCTAAAAATGAAAAATTCTCGCAAAATCGTGAAAAGTGATATTTTTAATAACATTTATTTGAACAATAATTCAATCCTCTACAACATACAATACATCTTATGGATGGACTCTTCTGGACTCACTTTAAATCTCTAACGGAACATGAGACTTTATCCAAAATATGCACTTGCAGGGCTACTTAGATTTTTTCTTTATTAAGGGGACAACACGATTTTTTTTTACAAATGACGCTCACAAACACATAATACAAACCACACAGATTCGAACTCATTTCAAAAATTTTAGTTATACGAGTATTGTTTAGTTTTATAATACTAATCACTTGAACTTGAGCAAACAAAACTTTAAATGACAGGAGCGCGTGCTTTGCAAATGCTACAGCTGTTTTATCAGCTGATTCCTTTGTTGTGGCGCCCTCTATAAAAATTTCTGTTATGCAACACTGAAGATTGGTGTATTGTGAATGCATTGTACTGAAACTTTTTTTAATTTTCCGACTTTCAGAAAATGGGTTTTGGTCACCTAAACTGGTCAAATTCCCCATAGTGCATTAACACTCCGCTGAGGGCACTGACAATATTGATGTTTAGTACTGTAACATTTAAAACAGGATTCCTCAGGTCTTTTGGGTTGCTTACAATCAGACGATTTATGGCCCATCTGACGGCAGTTAAAACATCTTATCTCGCCAGGTTGCTGACCCGATGATGTACTCTTACCAGAAACTCCAATCGGCGTACTACGGGGCTCAGCTGCTTTTGGTGATTGGCGAAACTGATCATAGATGAAAAGCTTCTCCCACAGCTCGTCCAACGAAGTGCAGTACATCATAGATGTGGCAGCAACTGTCTTGTCTTGAAGTCCGCTAACGATAACCTGTATGACATCACTCACCGCCAGTTTAGCTTGCATGGCGATGCTGCACATTGCAACAAAATACCGCAGCGCACTCTCGTCTGTCTGTATTTTGCGTGCCTGTAGCTGCTTTCCGTCGTCCCAACTGGTCACCTTATTTCGGAACGTGTGCATCAACTCCTCCTTCATGTCTTTCCAGTTTATTATGCCGGTGTTATGCAAACCGTTTCATCGGACTGGCGTTGTATAATTCCATTATCTCCTCGAAGTCACAGGTCCACATCAACACAGAGTAGTTGTCATCACCAGAAAAGGGACGAACTAAAGCTTCAAGATCTTTTACACACAAGCTGTCATTTTTTTCCGACTTAGTGATGCTCTCCAGATTTTTTACCTCGAGCTGAAGCTGTGCAACACGTTTGCGAGTGGCTAAAAGCTTTTTCATATCTTCGAAATATTGTGTTTCATTTAAAACATTGTTTGTTTCTGAGAATAGGTCCGCATTTGCATTTTGCTGCTTTTTCGCTGTACATAACGGTTGTTCGGCCACTTTGATTTTTCTTAGAATTTCATCACAAACTGGCGCCAAAGTTTGAGCGTCGTTTGTTGTGAAATTCAACGACGAATCCATCTGCTCCACTACCTGGTCTGCATCTTCCACATCGATCAAATTGTCCATATTAAAAGCTGTATTTACTGCAACACGTAATTGTTGGATTGTTGCTTTTTCACTTATTTGTCTCTTATGAGTTTAAAGTAGGGGTTTGGGTTTGGTTTTTTTTTCATGATTTCAGAGTAATCCATTATTTTATTGCTAACAAACAATTTCTGGGCATACCATACACCTGAAATGTAAAGTTTCTAGTTTTCAATCGTTTTTATTTTCTTTTTTTTATTTTCACAACCAACGCGGTTCACATTCCAATTAAATCTGACGCTTATCGATGCTTGTATCGATATTGTTTTTTTGAATATCGATACAAGCCTACTCTATTCTTATATCGATATGTACACTATTATTATTCATCGATTACATAATTTAAAACCAATTCATTTACTTAAACATTACACTGGCTATTTTGAAATATCACAATTAAATAAAATAAATGTGAATTAATAGCGGAAAAAGACAGTTGCTGCGGCATCTATGATGTACTGCACTTCGTTGGACGAGCTGCGGGAGAAGCTTCTCATCTACGATCAGCTTCACCAATCACCAAAAGCAGCTGAGCCCCGTAGTACGCCGATTGGAGAATTATGATTATATTATTGAGCATGGGCCTGTCGGTAACATGTCACATGTTGATGCATTAAGTAGGCAGGCAGATTTGGTAGATGATAGTAAAGAAACCGTTGAGCAAACCCTAGTGAAACCCGTTGAGCAAACCCTTGTGAAACCCGTTGAGCAAACTCTAGTGAAAACCGTTGAGCAAAACCGTAGTGCAACCTGTAGTGAAAACCGTAGTGAGAACCTTATTGAGGGCCATAGTGAAAATAGTATTGAGAACCATAGTGTGAACCATAGTGAAACTCGTAGTGACAGACATAGCGAAAATTGTCGAGATAGTTATAGTAAACTAAATATGGACAATGGTAAAGAGACCTGGGGAGGGGATCGCGTTAAGAATAAAGTCGTAGAGAATATTGTTGAGAATTTAGAGGAATCCGGATTACCTATAGTAAGTGTAGTTGGAGTCACAAAGGGGGATGTTGATTTTATTTTGCTGACTGAACAAATGAGAGATTTAGAGATAGTTAGAGTTCGAGATTTACTAGAAAATGCTGAGGTACTAGGTTTTGAATTAGTAGATGGCGTTGTGTACAAGATAGATGAAAAAGATAATTTACGATTATATGTACCTGCCAATATGGAAGATCAGTTAATTCGTTTAGCACATGAAAAGTTGGGACATTTAGCGGCAGAAAAGAGTGTTTATGATGTGAAGAAGTCTTCTTGGTTTACGTCTGTACGTAGTAAAGTAGAGACGTTTATTAGAAACTGTCTGCCTTGCATATTACACTCAGTCCCTAAGACTATCCATGATAGAACCCTGCATAGCATAGAGAAACCGTGTATACCTTTTTCATACACTTCACATATGCCATTTAGGGCCTTTACCTAGTATAAACTCCAAAAGAAAGCATTTGTTAGTAGTGATCGATGCTTTTACAAAGTTTGTTAAACTATTTCCTGTTAACAGCACGAGTACACGGGAAGCTAGAGATGCTCTGACAAAATATTTCAAATTCAATAGTAGGCCCAAAAGAATTATTTCTGACCGTGGAAAGTGTTTTACATCGTTAGAGTTTAGTAGAACGAGACATTGAGCATATTAAGGTAGCAACTGGTGCACCGCAGGCTAACGGCCAAGTAAAGCGGGTGAATTGAGTACTAACTATCATGCTAGGAAAGTTATCGGAACCATTGTTACAGTCTGCCTGGCATAAGTTGGTGTACAGAGTAGAATATGCTATTAACAATGCTGTCCACAGCAGCACCCAGAAAACGCCTAGTATGTTATTATTTGGAGTTGATCAGAAGGGATCAATCATAGATGAGTTGTCGGAATATTTGGAAGCCATGGTCAATAACGTAGGACAAAGAGATTTGGCACAGATGAGAAAGACTGCAGGTGAAAAGATTGTTCAGTCACAAATCAAAAATGAGGAAATTTATTAAAAGAAACACAGAAGCCCATTGAAGTATAAAGTTGGTGATTATGTGGCCATTCGTAATGTAGACACAACGCCAGGCATCAACAAGAAGTTTGCTCCAAAATATCGTGGTCCATATAAAGTGAATCATGGTCCATATAAAGTGAATCAGAATGATCGTTACGAAGTAGTAGACATAGATAACTGTCAGATGACTCAGTTACCATTTCGTAGTGTTTTGGAGCCAGCCAGACTTAAACCTTGGGCTACTAGTTTAAATATAGATTTATTAGCTAGCACGTAAGTCGAGGTCGACTAATATTGTCAGGTCGGCCGAATGTAATGTTCGAATAAATGAATTGGTTTTAAATTATGCAATCGATGAATAATAATAAAGTACATATCGATATAAGAATAGAGTAGGCTTGTATAGATATTCAAAAGAACAACATCGATACAAGCTTCAATAAGCGACAGATTTAATTGGAATGTGAACCGCGTTGGTTGTGAAATTAAAGAAAAGAAAATAAAAAACTATAGAAAACTAGAAACTTTACAAAATGATAATTTGTTAATTTAGATAATGTTTTCGAGTACAATATTCTAACACTAGTTTGCAAAAAATCGATATCACTATTGATAACGGTCACTTAAAAACGTAATATCACTAAACATACAATTGCAAATGTTTTCAGACTCATAGCTCCCCATAGAACCAGAGCGTTTCAATTTGCCTCAAAAACAAAAATACACCAGCGAAAGCCAGGCGATTTTGTCACACATCAGTCTGTTTTACACAGTCAAACGATGAGCACAATCTGTTTCGCTTGTGCTCTCGTTCTGCTTGCATGTATGGGTGCTAACATATGTATGTACTTGTATCATAGTGTGTGTGTTGAGAATTTAGTTTTCAAGGCCACATGTCGATAGCTCAATTACATTTTTTAGTTTTTAGCAAATCAGAGACAAAGAATAGGAACATACGCCCAAATGATCGGTTTGCACATGAGCGTGAATAAACTCAGTGAGCAAAAAAAAGATGCACACATTAGAGTGAATTTAACTCGGCAGTGAGTTCGGGTGCTTATGCACGTTTGATCGGTTGAACCGAACATCATCATCAGCATAAGCTGATTTCTACCCAACGCTGACTTTCGGTCAGTGAGTGGAATTGAGTAAGAATTTGGGCGTATGAGTAAATCATGAAAAAGTGATTTTTGCAGATCTCTGGTACTCAGGCAATAAAGTCATGTTACCGAAACACACGGTGAACAGTTTCTGGGTGGCATGACTTGCCAATATCTTCGTGAGCATCATTGGCCACTTTAAAAGCCGAAAGACTTGGGAAACTTGGGAGAAACTGGGCATAAAGGAGGACATCCAAGATAATGACCCGAACCACAGGGCAAGAAATGTGGCAATTTCGCTCATCTGTAACTGTCCGTTGCTACGAAACCACCCAGTCCGCCCAGTCACCAGACATAAAAGTTATAAAAAATTTGTAGTCAAATTTAGAAACAAACATTCAAAAACGCAAAATATCGATCTTATCGGACCGAAAAACTGCTTTGATTTAGGAATGGGCCAAATTACTCCAGATTTAACCTAAAATCTGGTGGAATCCATGCCGAAAAGGCTTAAAATGGTAGTTCACCAAAAAATGGACATATCCAATACTTAATTGTTCTTATATAATTTGTAAGTTCAGAATTTAATTTATTAGGTGGTTAAAATAAATTGTTTAAGTATTTATTAAAAAATAGTAAAAAAAACTTGTAGGAACGGCTACAGTCGAGCGAGCCGACTGTGTATTCTAGAGCAAAATCACTAACCATACAATACATAGTGCTTGCTCCGAATTGCGTTCGATATCAGCCCACTGATGTTTAAAAAAAGCTATCGATAACGCTGTGGGTTTCATGAATGCTGCTGCAAATGCGTGCAAAACTTTGTGCAGGATGACACTTCTATGTATTGTATGGTTAGTGGCAAAATCAAGTACTCAATGTGAGATGTCTTATAAACTAATAAGCCAAACATAGTAATATCCTATTTATAAACAAGAAAGAAAATGTCAGTCGGGCATACCGAACGTGTCATACCCTCTGAGCTTCGTTTCCAATTAAATGAGTTCAAATTGGAGTAGCTGCTGCAAGAACTTAACATGCACACATATTTGTATGTCTATCTCGCTCACACGTTTTTCGTTTTCGTTGCTTGTGTGCAGAGCTTAGAGCAATGCACGTGGCTATGCCTTGCTTGAAAGTAACGATTTTCGTTGTATGACAAATTTTTTTAATTATAGTCCAATTTTGATGAAATTTTCACAATCGTTTGATATTATTTGTCTCCAAGTATATGCTAAGTTACAATACTATAACGGATATTGTAGCTCTTACCATCTCTGAGATCTGTTTGTTCCTACAGACAGACGGACATGGCTATATCGACTCGGCTGTTGATGCTGATCAAGAATATATGTAATTTATGGGGTCTGCCACGCATCCTTCTGCCTGTTACACACAAACTGCTTCTGCCAAACCCAGAATACTACTTCGTACTCCGTACGCTGTAGTATAACAAGAATATTGATGGATTTCGTAAGCTGAAACAAAATCCTAAAAGTCTATTGAAAGCCTTATTTAACTAAAAAAACAAGTAAGGAAGATTACAGTCGAGTTTGCCCGACTGTAGAAGACCCTGAGCATGTATTTTAAAAATAATACTTTAATTAAAAGAAAATTTAATTGAGCAAGTATCCAGATAATATTTTTTTGATTAAAAGAAAATTAAATTGAAGACACATGAATGAATGAATTTTAATACAACTCTACATCGTATCTATGAGTTCCATATAGTTCAAAACATTAATTTAAGAAAAGCGATAGTTGTAAAAATAAAATAAGGACAGTAATATTATTTTCTCCGGTAGGCGGAGGGACGTGGCATTAAAAAAAGTGATTTTTTCAAAAAAGTTAGGAATTAAAAAAAAAAAAACTTTTTTTAGTTGATAACAAGAAAGAAAATGTCAGTCGGGCATGCCGACCGCGTAATACCCTCTGAGCTTCGTTTCTAATTATATGAGTTAAAATTGGAGTAGCTGCTGCAAGAACTTAACATGCACACATTTTGTATTTCTATCTCGCTCGCACGTTTTTCGTTTTCGTTGCTTGTGTGCACAGCTCAGTGCAATGCACGTGGCTATGACTTACTTGAAAGGAACGATTTGCGTTGTATGAAAAACTTTTTAAATTATGGTCCGATTTTGATGAAATTTCACAATCGTGATATTATTTGTCTGCAGATATATACTAAGTTACAACACTATACGTTAAGAAGCAAGTGAGCCCGCCGCTTGCAAAGTTACAAGGAAGTTGTGCATTTTGTGGGCGAAGGAGGCGTGGCATCCATTGATCCAAATTTTTGATGGCATTATCTTTATACTGCATCTAGTAACCTGTATGCCAAAATTGGAGTCCCTAGGTGTTATATTAACTGAGATATTTGCCAAAAACATGTATTTTTCCCGACCACCAAACTCTTTTGGGAGTGGAGGCTTAAATATATACTTAAGTAGAATTCAAAATAAATCATCGTCAAATGATTTTCTTTGGAATTTTGGCCAAACAAATTATTTTCCGGAAAAGATAAACTTAACTAATATTAACTAAATTTAATTGAACTGTTTTGATTATTTTTCGACTGATTTGTGTTTTAAGCTAATTTTCTTTTCGAAAAAAATAATTCGCCTACAAAATGTTAACTATACAGCATTTTGTTAGCAATTTGTGGGCAAGGGGGCCGTGGTATCCAAATTTTTTAACCGGAATATGTTTATATGGTATCCAATATCCTAAATACCAATTTTGGTCTTTCTAGCATTCATATTAAGAAAGTCAAAAATCGAGATAGTCCCACTGTTTCTCCAATTGTGGGCAAAGGGGGCGTGTCATCCAAATTTGAAAATAAACTTGATCTGCGTAACAGAGCTACGAGCTTCTGCAAAAGGGAATCTCTAGCTATTATACTTGCTGAGAAACAGGCGTTCATACAGACGGACAGACGGACAGACAGACAACTTTCGCACAAAACCATTAGTCTCTTTTGCTCTTTTTCAAAAAGCTCAGGGTCTAATTAGTTTAGCTGTTATAGCAAACTAACGATTTCGCTAGTTATCTTCATTATAAAATAATGCCTTAATACCTTATTTTTTTCAGAAAATGGACATTAATCGCGATGGTGTTGTGACTATGGAAGAGTTCTTGGAAGCATGCCGGAATGATGAGGCTATATCCAGGTCAATGTCTGTCTTTGATACTGCATTCTGACCATATCCTACTGACAAGGGCGACGAGTATTCCGTGCGAAGACGGTGTAGTAGTCACACCCAGCATCAAAAGCACAAACATTATAAACAAACGGAACCGGAGAAACGTAATTCAAACTACAAGATTAAACAAGAAATGCAGGAAAAACTTAGCACAAGATTTCAAGTGCATGATAAGTGTTGTCACGTCATTGACATGGATGACGCCAGTTCCACAACAACAACTACAACAATAACAAATAACACAAGCAACAACTATAAAAATAGTCGCAGGCCTAGAAAGATAAACGTTCGCGTTATAGATGACTTTGAAAGAAAGTGGCATCACCGGCGAGAAAGGAAAGTGGAAAACGACGATACCGACGACGATGAAGAAGACGACGACGATGATGATTATGATGGGAATGAGGACGGTGGCAAGTATGCTGATGATGCGGACATATATAGTTATGAAAATGGGGGACACTTGATGGCAGGCAGACTACAGGGAACCAGATCCGTTTGTCGGTTTTGTGTGCTTGCCCAATCGGAACAGCAGTCACGACAAGGGCAAGGCGCTCGCTTGCGAAAATCTTATATAAAGTCACGACAACGGATTCGGAGCAAGAGTAAGCAACGTCATCATCATTATTATCACTATTCACAGTGGACGGACGTGCCCCGCTGGCCTGAGCTGAACGTGGCCAATGAGCAGGCCATTCGATTTCGCTGCCCTCAAGTGGGTCCACTGGTGGGACGTGATCTACATACTCCACAGCCGATGCACTTTCATCATCCGCAGCACATAAGTCAGACTGGTCAAGTTCAAGCTCAAACCCCATCGAGGGTAAAGTCAAAACCTGCCAAGAGCAAAAACAAGCAAAAACATCGACACAATATGCAAATTAAATCTTTGGCCGCAATTGGGATTGCAGCTCCTCCAACAGGAACTGCAGATGCGACCACGCCACCGCAACTTATTGCCTTGGTGGCATTGGATAGCAACAGAGCGTCAAACCAAGAATTGACGGAGCTGCCCAGAATACCAGCCTCGCCATCCCTGGTGACGGTCAGCACCTGGTACACGGTGACCAAGCAAGGCGTCGCCTGCTAATGCAAGTCATTAGTTAGTTGGCACTTATCGTACTCATACTTGTACACATTTAATCGAAAACCTCTTAGCACTGCAGTGAGTACTTTTAATTTCAGCATAGGTTAATTGTTCATAGACTTTATTGGGTTTCGCAACTGCATGACACCGATTTACATACAGTTCCACACTCAGACTTAACAGTGATTCAAAGATCCTTGATTTTTTCTGCCAAAATTTCAATAAAAGTCGCCAAATTACGAAAAAAAAGAACAAAAACAAACCCATTGACTTTAAAGAAATTGAGACTTCTGAAAAAGTTTATATAGTAGTCTTTAAATTTGTAATATTTGCTGTCAGTGTACATATTTTTACATATGTATCTCTGGAATATATGTATATATAACATACCATAATTTTTTTTCGTATATGAATATCATATACATTAAATTATACATAGGCCAAAATAAGATGTTGACAAACCTAGTTCAATGTAAATGTATGGCAAAATTACGTTTAAAATTGACTTTTTTTTAGTGTTAAAAACTGAATATGAACATCAATGTATAGCATAACAGTTGCATTAGAATGCAATAAAATTAACAAGACAACAACAACAACAAAAAATATATTAACTTCAAAACCAATTGAGTTTTGTGTTTAATTTGATTTTTTTCTTTTGATTGAATTTTTATATTAGCAAAATTAATTTTAAAATAAAATCGCATTTTTTGTTCTTTTATACTACAGAAGAAGAAGTTGTGTATTGGGTTTGTCAGTGGAGGTTTGTGTGTAACAGGCAGAAGGAGGCGTGGCAGACCCCATAAAGTATATATATTCTTGATCAGCATCAACAGCCGAGTCGATATAACCAAATTCGTCTGTCCGTCCGTCCGTCTGTAAGAAAACCTAGATCTCGGAGACTATAAGAGCTACAGACACCAAACTTGGTATGTACATATATCCGTCTACGCTGCAAGCAGTACAAGTTTATTTTGGATTTTTTCCACGCCCCCACGGCCCCCGCAAATTGTGAAAAACGATTTCGCAATTCCTATAACTCGAAAAGTGTTGAAGATGTCTGAACGAAATTTACACAGTATGTGCATGGTACCACTTAATATATCCTAACCGTCTTTGGTTTGGATCGGACAGCTATATAGCTGCATATCATAAAAGTATAAAAACGTGGTTTTGCATTAATGCGTAAGGTAGTATTATACTTATACTGACCGATTTTGATTGGAATCTGATTACTATATTATATATTTTCTATATGATGAAAATTGAATAATGTACTAAATTTGTCTTTCTGTCTAACTATTTGGTTTATCAAGATAACTGAACTTATTTTGCAGAGTATGTGTATGGTAGTATTATCTAAACACTGACCAACTTTAGTTTGGATCGAAAAACTATATCACATAGCTCCCATATAAGTAATCTGACAAACATCAGATCCAAGATATGTCTTTAGTATGAGAAACTTTTTTGTCTGTAAAGGTATCCAAACCAAACTGACACAGTATGTGCAAAACATTTTTTTAAATTTTTTAATCATCTTTGGTTTAAATCGAACAACTACGTCATAAGCTTTTGTATTTACAAAATTATAAATGTTGGGATTACCACGCCTTTTTTCATAAATGGGTTAGTATTATGTTAAGCTTATTAGTTTAAAACACTTTTAGCATTGAGCACTTTATTTTGCTCTAGAATACGCCACAGTATCTTACAATCGACTCGCTCGATTGCAGCCGTTCCTACTAGTTATACCCTCTGAGGGGTATATTGGGTTTGTGAAAAGTATGTAACAGACAGAAGGAGGCGTGGCAGACCCATTGGCTTGGCATTTCAGTCAGTATCGACCATATATTTAGTCAGTCAATACAAGAATTTTTTTTTTTTTGTTGATGCCATGCCCCGTTCGCCCACAATAGGCGAAAAACCAGACATACCTTGGAAAAAAATACATGTTTTTAGCGAATATTTCAGTAAATACAACATCTAGGGTGACCAATTTTGGCATGCAGATTTCTAGATGCAATATAAAGATAATGTCATCAAAATTTTTTGGATTTTTTTTTTGTAATTTTGCATGCCGCTGGCTCACTTGATTCTTAACGTATATTTTTGTAACTTGGCATACACTTGGAGACAAATAATATTAAGCGATTGTAAAAATTTAATCAAAGTCGAACCATAAATAAAAAAGTTTGTCATACCACGAAAATCGTTACTTTCAAGCAAGTCATATCCACGTGCATTGCACTGAGCTGTGCACGCAAGCAACGAAAACGAACATTATCCGAGCGAGACAGACATATAAATACTTACATATGTGTGCATGTTAAGTTCTTGCAGCAGCTACTCCACTTTGAGCTCATATAATTGGAAATAAAAGTTTTATTATAAAACTCAGAGGGTATTACACGGCCGGCATGCCCGACTGACATTTTCTTTCTTGTTTTTATTCAGCGGTGTACAAATTATTTTCAGTATATTGGGTTTGTCAAAAGAGGTTTGTCTGTAACAGATATATATGTATACATTCTTGACCAACATCAAGAGCCGAGTCGATAAAGCCATGTCCGTCTCTCGGTCTGTCTGTCTGTCCGTATGCACAAACAGAACTCAGAGATGGTAAGAGCTAGAATAACCAATAAAAAATCTTTTTCGTATTATGCCACATTTTATTCGCCTACAATAAAAGAAAAGCCAGACATACGTACCCTGGTAAAAATTCTTTTTATTCTACGGCGTACGGAGTACGAAGTAGTGTATTAGGCATGCAGAAGGAGGCGTGGCAGATCCGTCTGTCCGTCCATATGTACGAACACCTGAATCTCAGAGACTATAAGAGCTACAGCCACCAAACCTGGTATGTATATCGGTCTATGCTTCACGCATTACAAGTATATTTTCGATTTTTGCCACGCCCCTCACTACACCCGCAAATCGTGTAAAACGATTTCACAATTCCGATGACTAGAAAAGTTTTTGAACGAAATTTACACAGTGTAAAATATGCATGGTGCCACTTAATGTATTCTATAGCCGCCATATGACCAAACATTAAAAAAATGTTTTTTTTTTAAATTACTTCTACGGTTTTAAAAATATCTAAGTCAAACACACAGTGTGTGTAAAATTGTAATATACTTATACTGCCTGATGGAATCGTATGACTATATCATATATTTACTAAAATTAAATCGTTTCATTCGCCTTCGCTGACGGACGTGTTTTCTCTCACTCTCTCTATGTTTTCTTACTTTCCTGCCTTTTAAAATCGTTTATTTTTGAAATAATTTAATAAAAGCGTTATGTAACTTTATGTTAAACTTCGGATAAGTTGTAACAAAAAGTTTAAAGCTCGCGATCAATTAAAAGCAAATCATTTATGTTAAAATACAACTACAAACAGTGCCCAATCATAAGGTTTGTTTTGCATTGCTCTTTTGCCGATTTATGTTTATTTTTTCAATCCACCTACAGTACAGAGCATAGTCAATTTTCCACGCTTTATCCTTATTCTGTGAATGTTGCTAATTGCATTTTTGAGCCTGGGATCATGAAAAGCTCGCTTTTAAGAGATCTAAAGTAAATAAAACGGGTATATTTACCAGAACCTGATGGAGTACCAAGCTGCGTGCTAAAGTACTGTGCCGAAGGTCTTTTGAAGCCTCTGTGTATCCTGTTTAGATTATCCGTTTAGTCGTGCAGTTTTCCAGATATATGGAAAACATCATATATTATTCCTCTCCATAAGATAGGAAATAAATCTCATAATAGCAACTATAAAGGTATTTCTAAATTTTCTGCTGTGCCAAAGGTTTTTATGAAACTAATTACTTCTCAATTTTAACATCTTTCTAGATCTAAAATTTCACCCTGCCTGCATGGGTTTGTGGAAAATAGATCCACTACCACTAACTTGTTTGAATTTACTTCACTTGACTACTTAAGTTAAAAAACCCAAAAAGTATATTTAAATGATATAGTTTCAAAATCTGTAAAAGTTACCTCCGGTGCACCTCAAGGAAACCATCTTGGGCCCTTTTCCTCACTGAACAACTTACCATTTTATACGATTAATCGTATGTTCAATGTAGTGTTAAGCTGTGTATCCACACTCAAATTTGTATGACAAACGTGTTGCGTTTGGAGCAAATTTGAACGTGGATAGTGTTGTTTGCGGTAATTTCCGTGTTTGAAGTGCGCGACGCACTGCGCGTTTGACGAAAATAGAAATGGTTCTATCTTCGACGTGTTTGACAAAACTGATTTGTGTTTGACTTGTTGTTTTTGAACCAAATAGTGCAGTTCGATTTTCAGAAAAAACGAACCAATCGATTATTGAGTGGAACTGACTGAACTAAGGGATGTCTCGTCGAACTGGAATAAAGAACTTAGTTCGTTCAAATAGTTCAATTGATTCTTTTGTTATCGAAAAGATAGAACTCTAGTTCACAATTCGATTTGAAATCATAATTTCACAATTTTGCAAAGCTGAACACTTTTAGCAACAATGCCAAAAGATTATAAGCAAAAGTGTCGGGATATGTTGCTGAACAACAATGAATTTAAGTCCTGGCTGCGAAAAGATATTAGCGACTCCGCAAGAGTATATTGCAGTTATTGCAAATACATTATAAGTGCAAAATTAAGCGATTTGCGCGCCCATGCCGGCACCAAAAATCATCTATGTAAATACTTCGGAAGGCTTCCATCAAAAAAGCAAAATACCTTTTGCTGCAGTGAGCACAAAAACGGCGCAGCTGGAGGTGCTCTGTTTATTTGCGACTTAACACACAAAAAATTCATCCATTGAGCTTTAAAACACAGCAGAATGCATGAGCTTTTTTTAAGCCTTTTTTTTTACACAAAGTTTCAGCTTTTTTTTTTCAATATTTTCTTACTAAAAACAGTTGGTAGCAATACACACCCTACAATTATGGAGAGCGATAAATTAAGTTCTCTCGTTCTCGCACATTACAAGAAGCGTGCACAGAATCAGAAAGTTTTTGCTTGAGCGTTCCTTGGTTCTTGCGACTCAACATTCAATCATTTCTCGACACTCGTTTTGTGACCGTGGAAAAATTAACGGTTACAATTTAATCTTGTGCCTGTAATTTTTGTGTCACCCGATTTTTTAGTAAACACGTTTATGCTCAAATTAAAATTATACTACGACGCTCACTTGTTACTTGAACGACACTACAGTGAAAATGTGTTTGAACTATACTTCATTTGATTTGATTTTTTGTAGAAGTGATTTTCGAGTAAACCCGTTGCAGTATTTTGCTCTGCACGAGTTAACATCGTAGGTAATGAGCTGCTCTAAGAAGATTTTTTAATCGGACAAGATGTACTTGTCAAAGTCAACGTTTCATAGCTGACAATGGTCAACTTAATTTCGTACGCAAACATATCGTCCAGTAAATTGTCACCGTTCGCGAAGAACAAAAAAATTACAAGCGAAGATTACAAATCACGTATGGGAGAAATGCTCCAGAGCTTTAGGGATGTGTTTTTCACAGGATTAAAAAGCATTGGAAAAAAAAATTGAACTCGAAGGTAGCGAAGTCGCTCAACCTCAGTACTGTATTTCAGGAACAAAGCGTGAAATCATCAACTGCATTATAAAAGCATAACATCATTTAAAAATTTGCTCATTAAAAAGAAAATCAGAAATGATTGCCTATGTATCGCTCGAAATCAGACCTTGTACAACATTCATAACAGCGGTTGGCCTTTATGAGTTCAAACGCCTGCCGTTTGGGGGTAAAGAATGCTTCATCTGTAATCAATCGCCCTATGGCTAAGCTACAGAATCGTGTACAAAAGGGAGATATGCTGTACTGCTGCTGGCAGTATTAACTTCGGCGAAATCTACGACAAGCTTTCACGAGATCTGCAACTTCTACCCACGTGTGGATAAACGTTGAATGTAGATAAATGTGAGCCATTTAAAGAACCGATTGTTTTCTTGTACAACATCTTCATCCGGAAGGCATCAGTTCCGGCGATATCAAAACAATAAAATCACGCAATTTCCGCAGCCGAAAGACGTAACTGGCATAACATACTTAAATTCTTGGGACTCAACGGCTACTTTCGTTAGCTACTACTGTGCAAAGGTCAACCGTTCAACACTTTTAACGAAAGTTAAACTTTCATCGAAACAGAGTATCGTCATAAGGACGCATGCTCCATAGGCATAGCAAACGCTTGGATACAACGCGAAGACGACCAATGAAAGTCGTTTGGATTTTATATCTGTACGACAATAGTCAACGAAAATAAATTCCACAGCTATGACTTGAAAGCATTAGTGGTTACGCATACGGCAGTTCCACATTAAGACTGTTCAGCGATCAGGATTGATTATAGTCCGATCTTGATGTAATTGTCAGGAACGTTTGATATTGTTTCTTTATGTAAAGTTACAAAACTATATATATATGTATAGAGCGTGACATCAAAAAAAAAAGAAAAAACTTGTATTGACCGACTAATTTTGTGGACTGACCAACTTTGAACTTGTAGTTCTTACCATCTCTGAGATCTTATCGTTCATACCGATAGACGGTCTGACGAAAATGGTTATATCGACTAGGCTGTTGATGCTGCTCAAGAATATTAGTGCTTTATGGGGTCTGCCATGCCTCCTTCTGCCTGTTACATACTTTTAACAAACCCTCAATGGGGAAATAACGCTGATCAATGACCCTATTACACTTATTCGCCATACAGTTACAAAAAGAAAATAAGCAACGTATCGCTCATGAACTCCAAACGGCCAAACCGCACGGGTACGGCGAATACGCCCTTGACATGGTCGTTCATTTCGAAAATGCAACGAAAAGCTATTATGAGTTGTTAAGCAGTTAAGATACTACGCATTGCAAAAATGTCATGATGCGGTAGGCCTCATGCGTGCCGAGAAAATAATTAACCCATATGAAACTGCGTCAAAGGATGCATCAAATCTCGGGTCGTCTTCGCTCTTAACAAACATTCAGGAGGACTCTACCATTCGAAATGATACACATCGACCATATGGGTCCAATCTCGAATAGTTCATAACGAAATGAGCACATTTTGGTATTCGTACTCGAAATTTACAATCGTTCGTGCCGTAAAAGGTACTACCACAAAGTGCTCCTGGAAGTATGGAGTTATCTGGGAATGTCAGGACGTATCATCACCGATCAAGGGACTGCGTTCAAAGATTTTAAAAAGTTTTGTCGTAAAATCGATACCAAAGGAGTCCTGATTCCCGTACGTCAAGGCTACGTCTAGCTTGTTTCATTAGCCGTTAATGGAGTGAAATAGGAAAACAAGACGACTGGCTGTGAAACTAACGAACCGGCAAACACTGGGACGCCACGCAAGTTGAAACTCTGCTAAAAGGGACCGTTCGTAGCAACCATAGTGCTGCCCAAGCATCGCTACGTAACTAAAGATCTACCTATCCGAACATTCCCAGTCAGACCGCCCATATAAGTAATCTTGCGAATTAGAATCTAAAGTATATGGATTAAAATTTGAGTGACTCGTCATCTCTAGCATCATATTTCGAACTGTCAACGGTTTCGCTACAATTAAATGAGTGTTTTTTTTAGCAGGTTAATTACTGCTTGAGGTAATATCTTGGTTTTATTATGTTGCGATCTTTTATTCAAAAATATGCTCGACAGCAGAGGATCCGATGTACGATTGATCTGTTAAAAACACCCATCAAATTGTTTATTCGAGTATTCTGCCGAGCATGGGAGAGTCTATCGCGCTTATAATATTTATTTCGCGCTTGTGACCCATTTTCATCCAGACATCCTACTGGCAGAATAGAGGCTTCCATTATTTGGAATCCATGTACTAAAATTATATATAATGTATGAGACATAGGAAACCATAGATACTTATTAATATGTAAGGTAAACGTTTTTTCGCAAAAGTCTTTAAATTTTTGTAAATTAGTTGGTCTGTTAATTCACCGGAAATTGCTATCAGAATAGTCTATCTATTATATCTTACTCAATATTCAAAACTAAGGCCAATAACATAGAATTTGAAAATGCTGTTCTCGTAGTCGGTCGTATTGCCATACTCTACAAGTAGCCCCATCTCAGAACGAAGTCTCTTTTGTATATACTCTTTTTTTTTTTTGACATTTCTTATTTGTCCTTATCGTCTCGTATTTGCATTTTTTAAACCCAAAACCCATTCTATAGGATAATTTTAATACAAACTCGAAGACCCTTATCCATGGATGGAGTGGACTTATTCCAAATTGCAGACTTCCGGGCTTGGGCCTATACTTTAATGAGAACGATTGGTAATACTCATAAAATCTTTCGGGCTAGCTCTACAAATTGGGCATAATTGAAAAGAGTTTGTATTTGTATTTTTAAGATTTTACCATCAATTAGAGTCATGTACAATTTATAGCTCTAACTAATTTCTATATTTAAAATTGTGTACACAAAATCTTGTAGAATTATTTTCTGTCATGTTGCCAGCCAATTTATCTTTTATGTTTTGAAATTTTGGTGGTCTATAGGGGTTCCTATTGACTGAAGATCTTATTAATAGCCAATCGGAATTTTTCTTTTTTTTAAGTTTGCCACACTTCTGTGACATTTTGCCAATTTTTCCAAATGAAGTCGTGAATAGTAGCAGCTTTTTTATTTATTGAATCCATTTGTTGATCGTCTACATTTTTGCTGCCGATATGATCAACAGTCCAATTATAAATTGATTCTTTTTTTTTGTGTTTTTCCATACATCAGGCAATTGTGCATCGCTGAACTTAAAAGTGGCTGCAATATGTGTTATGTGCAAAAAGACGCAAATAAGATTATTATTTCGAATAATTATATACTTTTATTTATATCTTCACATATTTACTTTTTGGCCGGGAGTGGCCCCATATTGGTTCAACTCCATAATTCACGTGGACTCGGATCTAGTTTTCAAGAAAAACATACTACAACATAAGACACATGTACAACATTGAGCACATACTACACAATTTTAAACTGGAATTCCTATTAGGCATACCTGACAAAAATGATTATTTTGATATTATTTTAATCAGTACCTTAAATTTATTTAACATTTTCCATTATTTCTGTAATTACTGTATTACTTTATGTTAAAATGAGTCATGGAACGCTTTTCTGAGAACAAAATCAAACCGTTATACAAAACTTTAAGGAATGATATTCTTTTTATGGTTTAAATCGCTAATAATTAGAATCGGATGACTATATCATATATTTTCTATATGTTGATATTTAAATAAAGGTAACAAATTTTCCTTTCTCTCTAACTTTTTTGTTTTTTAAGATAACTGAACCAAGCTTACAGAGTATGTGTATAAGGGATCGGATCGAACAACTATATAGCCGCCATATGACCAAACATAAAAAAAATGTTTTTAAAATATATATATATTTACGTGCAAAAAGAACAGATGTAAGCATTTCAACAAAATTAAATATGGACGCACCAAAAGCCGAGAATAATACTGAGCGCGAATTGTCGAAACAAAGCCGCTACGATGGGGCCATAAATAAGCAAATAAGGACAACAGTGTGCGTATATGTTTATGTTTGTCAGTCAGGGCGTCGTTTTTGGTCGGGCCTTCTGCCGCGGTTTCGAACAATGTATTTAAATTTAAAAACCCAAAAAAGAATTAATGTAAATGTATGTATGTTCCAAATTGATGATATTGAAAAAGTTTAACTACATAGAAGGTTAGAAAATTCAAATAAGGTTTTGAATTAGTCATCATTAAAAAAGACAATGGCAATTGTTTGAAAGGTCGAAATATTAATTTCAAATCTCAGGAGATACTTTACAATAAATTCAATAAGAAGAACTTTTCCGACTCTTAAACGTAACACATAAAAAATTAATGAAATTACAAGTCTGTTGATTAACTGCGCATTGCGTTTGATTGGTTGAAGACTATCAAATTACCAAAGGCTTTAATGATGAAGTGATAAAGTATCGATGAGCGATCTTTTTTCCTATCAGCTAACAATTTTCATATTATAACTACCAACTATGCACCTTAGGAATAGAGATCGGTTTCCCTTGATTAAAAGTATTTCACAGGGACAAAGAGAATTGTAATTGAGTGTTCAGATACGAGTATGTAATACATACTAGTATGTAAGTACTATATATACTTATATCATCCCCCATGGGAATTGCCCACAAATGTGCAGCATTATTTTTCCAATGACTGCATGAGTAACGAAAGCTTTATAACAAAAACCAACTACCGTCTAAATAAATAAATTAATCAAGAAAAAAAACAAGATAGAAATATTATCTTTGGCACGCCAAAGATTGGATACCCTTGCAGAACCCTGTATGATTCCACAGTACCAGGTGTCACATAAAATACAACAGTTATACAAAATAGGTAATTCCATTCGATTTTTTCCCTGGAAGCTGAAGAAGTCCAAACTGGATAAAATTTGGTTAACAACGCTCAATAGTGAGAAAAAATTTGAGTTCTAAGCATTTTCAGTTGATTGTACCTATGTCAGCTATATGATATAGAAGTTCGATCGGGATGAAATTTGGCAACCATATGGGAAATGATAGCAACTGCATATTTTGTGAATTTAGATAAAATCGCTCAATAGTCAGAAAACATTTTAGTACTAAGCATTTCCAGCCGACTGTTCCTATGGCAGCTAGACGATATAGTGGTCCGGTCAGAATAAAATTTGGTTTGCACAAAAAAATTATTTTTTCAACCGATTGTTCCTATGGCAGTTATATGATATAGTGATTCGATCTGGCTAATTTTAACATAACTGCCTGCATAGAGAATACGCATGTGTACAAAATTTCATCAAGATAGCTTTACAACTGAGAGACTAGTTCGCATAGAAACAGACGGACATGGCTATATCAACTGGACTACTAATTGAGATAAAAAATAAATATACTTAATGGGGTCTGCCGCGTCCTCTTCAATGCGTTACAAACATCGTGACAAAAACCCTCTGCAAGGGTATAACAAGTTTTATTATAAATTACCCAATTAAGGAATTATATAAAACGAATAAGTTCGACTCTCATATTTTGGGTATTTAGCCAAGAGTCGAGTTTCGACCATCATTTGTTGAGGTTTTGGGACTGTCAAACAATTTATCGCTAAACTATTTAAAGACGAAACCCAGTTTAGACTTTACCGCATTATATAAGGCAGATTACAGATGTTTTAGTATTTTATTTTCTTTCGATAAATTATGTAGGCCACTTGCAAAGTTTAAAACTTAAATTTGGAAAAGCAAATTTTTATAACTGTTTCAAAGTCCAAATAATGGGCTGATTGTGCTTTTAAAAAATCAATTCCACAATCTGAAATATTTTTCGGCTTTACGATCCTTAATCAAATTGAGGTCTTCTGTATTATTGTATTGTGTATATCCTTGCACCATGGATAGCAACCAGCACAAAGAATAACGTTATAAATTCGTACCGTGATGCATGTGTAGTATATGAATGGTGTGTCGTTTAGTTGTTTTATTCATATTTTCGTTGTTCGAACAGTTTGAATTGTCATTTTCGATAAAAAAAAAGAAATAATATATACCTAGACCTCGTTTTGCGTTGGAAATACGTTCCAAAAAAGTGCAACGCAATATGAAATTACACAAAGTTAATTAAGATTTTCTATAGCAAACCATGTAAATATTGATGATAGGTCCTATATATATTTATATTTTTTAAAAGAAAATTGAACAAAGAAAACATAAATAAATAAAAACAAACATAAGATTTCATTACAAATTACATATGTATAAACAGTTAAATTGATAAATTCTGAAAAATAAAAGAGGAAATAATCAGTTTCTGATGAGTCCTTATTGTCCATTGTCGTAGGTCGGCTTTCTTTAAAAAAAAAAACAACTGGTCCAATGTTGGCTGAACAGCTTTATTTTTTAACGTGAAATACAATTCTTTGTAGCAATTGATATTAGCAGCTCACCTTCAGACACATTAAGAGTTTTTCCCCTGTCAGAATCATTCTTAAAAAAAATCTCCATACCTTTTGAAAAAAAAAATAAATTATCGACTCGATACCAAAACAACGCAACATCGAAAATCTTTCGACGCACAGTGAAAATCAGTTATAATTGAGTAGCGACGCAACATCAAACAAAAAAAAAATTAAAAACAAAACGACGCATTGCGAGGTCTAGGTGTATAGATAATTACTTTTTTTATATAAAAATAAATTAACACAAGTATTAAAGAAATTCGGTGTTTAAATTTAAGAATTGGACCAGAGATATTCTCAGTAAAAAAAAAGGAACTTGAAAGATTAAATGCATTGACGCATAATTTACATTATTTAAATTACAAAAAGTAGATTATATCGTTTATATATAAATGTATGTATACTATTAAAAATATGAATATGTAAATGTATATCAACGCCAATTATATAACAAACTCAAATATATATGTATTTATCAAAATATTGGGGTCTTGTTACAAATAAGCAAATAAAAGACACAACTATTATTTTGATTGCAAAAAAAAATTAAAATAGTTATGCAAAGTAAAATGACGATGTAAATGTAAAAAAAACTTAGTTTGAACTTACAAAATAACAAAAAAAATAGTAGAGTTTATTTTCGGACTTTATTTTTAATTAATTGGAACTTATTTAACGTGTTCTTAATTTAAGTTAAAACGAAATAATAATACATAAATTAGCTGTTGTCTTCCAATAACATATAGAACAAATGTCAACAGACCTCGAAAACAGCCTTGTTCTAAGAACAAGAAAAGAACCAAGAGCAAATGAAACAACTCTTACTTATCTATATAAATTAAATCAAATTAAATCCTTTTCTGATATACTAAAAAAGGACTTAAGTCAACAAATATGACATGCGTTAATAATAACTGTTAGTTACAAAATAGACCAACATTTTAACAATTATCAAACTATTTAATTGTTCTGTTGTACGAGTGTCCAAACCGAAGTATTAAACATTCAACAAACTTATTGTATTTAACGAAAACGCAATGAAGTTATACAAATTCAATAATTATTATAGCAAAACTAAAATGAAAAGAAATACCTAAAGTTATATTATTTTTAGATAAATGTTGACACAAAAAGAATACTTATAAAAACTTAAGTCTTAACAATTTGTATTTCAAACTCGTTAAAAATAGCTTAACTTTAATATTTTTACTAACACTACGCTCCAACTACAGAGCTTTAAATCTTTCTTTATAAAGCAAGTAAAAATTACTTAACTACTCTATTAATCTAAACAACTTAGAATTCTTGAAACAGTGTTTTTTTTTGTATTTTAATTATTCGATTAACCTAACACTAACTAATATAAAGAGAAAAATATGTATACACAGTTTAGCACGCTGTAACATAGATAGATTAGTACTCAAATCCAAGCAAATCAAATCAATAATTACCCATATTGAACTTTTCCCACCCAAGTAAAACGACAATTTTAAATCAGTCTAAAACCCAATTACACATCATTTTTTTATAAAACTAGTAATAGATTGGGGGTAAAAGCTTTAATGGAACAGGCATATGTATTGGTTTTCATTCTAAGAAAGCCAATCTTGTTTCCGTTTTGAAAATATTATTTAAAATAGCAAAAACAACCATTTCATGCTTTTCTCTAAGCGGAATTTTGAAACGCAATTATGATTGTGTGGGAAATACTCCTCAGTCTATTAAATACCAAGCAATAAATTTTATTTCCTAAAATAATTTTCGGTCCCATGTAATGTTAAATGGCTCCTAGTTTGTATCGGGTGATTCATTCAGAGCTACTTTCGTACGTATGGCATACACATCTATGATTTTCCTAATACAGTTTAACAACTCGTAGACTCCTTCCTTTATTAGATGTTAACTAATCTGAACATACCTTAAAAACTTTTAATAACCCATAAAGTGAATATGTATTTTAAAAAATGCAGTCATAGATAAGTACGTTGATGAGATATGTATACAATCAAAACCAACAGAATGAACAAAAATTATTCAGTCAGTCTTTTGTGTAAACTTACACACACTTTTTAGCAACCTGGTATAGAAAATTTGAAAATTTTAATACAAAATATAAATAAATACCAAAATAAAAGCTGAATAAATAGAACACACCGAAAAAATGAAAAGCCGATCTAAATAATCAAAACTGCTGTAAGGTTTTAATAGCGAAAAAGAAAAAACATTTTTAGACCCTCTGAGTGGTATGTGTGGTTTGTTAAAAGTATGTACCAAGCAGACGCACACGGCACATAGTTTCTGGGTGACATGACTTGGTTAAGTCTTCCTGAGCATCATTGGCCACTTTTTAAGCCAATAGCCTTGGAAACCCTGGGAGAAAGTGGTCATAAAAAAGAATTTCAGATTTTAAATAGATAATGACCCGGAACACACGGCGGGAATTGTGTCATCTTGGCTGATCTGGTCCGCATGTTACGAAACCACCAGTCATCAGGCATAAATATTGTTAAAAACTTGTAGTCGATTTTGGAAAAAAACGTTTAAAAAAAAAACGCAAAATATCGATCAAATCAACCTCAAAATTGCTTTATGGGATAAAAGGGTCAAAATGACTCTAGATTTGACCCGAAAGCTGGTGGAATGCCAAAATGGCTTAAAATGGTAGTTGACTACAAGTGTGGCCATACCCAATATAAAATATATTTATTTTTATATAATTTGTTAGTTTCAGAATTGAATTTGTTAACTGGTTAAAATAAACTGTGGAATTCTATTTGTGTCATTTTTTAGTTTTTAATTGTTATTAAATATAAAAAAAATATTTAAAAAAAAAATGGACTACTTTTTTTGTGTAAATATCACACTTACAACTTGCATTTAAAATTTTTAAATTTTTCAAACAGTTTACATTTTATAGGCCCCTACACTATTTTGAAGGTGCTGGTTAAAATAATCTGTGAGCCACTATATATATTTTGCTTTGCTTTCCTTTAATGATACAATAAGCGAAAACCCAAATATACCTCGAAAATTACATGTTTTTGGCGAATATCTTTATCAGTAATTTCAACACCTAGGGGCATCAATTTTGCCAATAAGTGCAATAAAAAGACGATGTCATTATCTTTTTCATTTGACTATATAAAACAACAAATTGCATGCCCTCTGTCTCACGTGTTTCTAAACGTATAGTTTTGTAGCCTAACATTTGATTAGAGACAAACAATATCAAACGGTCCTGAAATAGCATCAAGATCGGACTATAATCAAAAATGTTTTCAATACTACGAAAATCGTAAGTTTTAAGCAGAGTCACAGCCACGGACATTCCACTGAGCTCTGCTGCAGCGCTTCCGCCCACAAGCAGCGTAAACAAAAAATGAAAAAACTAAAAATTATAAAAATTTAATTAAGTATTATATATTTATAAAAAAAAAAAAAAAAACCTTATGACGGAATCCCTTATAAGGCGCATAGAAAAAATTATAATTTCCGGTTACCTTTAAAACTCTTTAGTAGATTGCCGAAAGCAAAAGTTCAAAAACTAAATATATTTCGTTCAGGTATTTTTCGTCGCCTTTAACAAAATGATGCCAAAATACTTACTCCACAGAGTATCGGTACGTAGATTCCAAATATATTACATTTAGATATTTTACTGACTTTCGGGATCTTTCTAATAAAGACTTGTTTACAGTCCGAAAATACTGCTTGACAGGAAAAGGAGCTTAATTGTATAAAAAAGGATGTTCGATTATTTGCTGCGCTTACTGTTTACAGCTTACCACGATTTTGGTTTGTTAAACTGATAAAGATACTTATATGGTTACACTTAATAACTAAAAGCTTGTGTAATCTTAATAAGTTCTTAACGAATCTGAGGATAAATGAAAATTGCTATACAAGATTGTACTTCTACCGTAAAATAAAATAGAAAAAAAAACTTTTCGCGAATGAATTAAATTGACTATGAAAAACAGAACATAAGTATAATTGTTTCCAGGTCTAAGACTAATCAAAATCAACAAAAGTTAAGAATGTTACTCAATAATGTATTTAGTCTTACGTATTTACGTTACTTTTGATCTCAATTTTATATAACTGTTATTGTCAAATGTTATCAACATAGAAAAAAATGACAACAGAAAAAGAAAACTTAACCTATTTGGTCAATAGAAATTACGCGTTTTTAAACAGCCAATAAAGGAACTAAATATGAAAAATCTCGTTTTAGAGAATTTCTAATTTTTTATACCGACTGAGGGGTATTTTGGGTTTGTCCAAAGTATGTAACAGGCAGAAGGAGGCGTGGCAGACCCCATAAATTATATATTTTCTTGATCAGCATCAACATCCGTCTGTCTGCTGTCTGTCTGTCCGTATGAACAAACAGAACTCGGAGATGGCAAGAGCTACAATAGCCGTTTTAGTCAGTATCGTCCACATATACAGTCAGGCAATACAAGAACCTTTTTTTCGATGCCACGCCCTATTCGTTAAATTAAAGCACAATTGCGTTGAAACTCTACATGCCTACAACTCACTTAATTCTTAACACATAGTTATGTAACTTAAAAAGTAGGTCTTGTAACGAAACTTTCAAGCAAGGCTTAGGCACGTACATAGCACACAAGCGACGAAATCGAAAAACATTGTGCGATCGAGACAGTCACACAAATATGTTTGCATGTTACGTTTTTGCAGCAGCTACTTCAGTTTGAGCACATATAATTGGAAGCGAATGTCAGAGGGTATTACACGATCGGCATGCCCGACTGAAATTTTCTTTATTTTATACCCCTGAGGGGTATACTGGGCTTGTGAAAAGTATGTAACAAGCAGAAGGAGCCGTGTCAGACCCCATAAAGTAAATATATTCTTGATCAGCATCAACAGCAGAGTCGATATAGCCATGTCCGTCTGTCTGTCCGTCTGCCCGTATGATGGAAAGGATCTGAGAAATGGTAAAAGCTACAAGTTCAAACTTGGTCAGTATCGACCACATATTTAGTCAGTCAATAAAGCTAGTTTTTGTTTTTTGATGCCACTCCCCATTCGCCCACAATAAACTAGACATACCTCACAAAAATACATGTTTTTTGGCGAATATATCGGTAACTATAACACCTAGGGACACCAATTTTGGCACTCAGGTTGCTAGATGCAATGTAAAGACAATTTTGGATGGCACGCCTCCTTCGCCCACCAAAAGCACAATTTCGTTGTAACTTTGCATGCCGCTGGATCACTTATTTCTTAACGTGTAGTTTTATAACTTAGCGTATATTTGAAGGCAAATAATATCGAAGGATCCTGATAATCGTATCAAAATCGGACTATAATTTTGAAAATTTTTCATACAACACTGCTTTCATTTGCGCTGCAGTGTTTACAAGCAGTGCACTACTTGTGTGTTTAAAATTTATTCAGTCCACTGCTTGTGTGTCTAAAATTTACGCAGTGCACAGCTTGAAAGCAGTCCGAAATGAACTCATATAAATGGAAATAAAACTCAAAGGGTATTTCGCGGTCGGGATACTTGACTGAATTTCTTACTTGTTTTAAGTTATTGCAATGAAACTAACACAGTACATGTAAGGTAGTAATACACAAATAGTAACCGATTTTGATTAGAATCGGATGACTATATCATATATTTTCTATATGATGAAAATTTAAAATGTACTAAACTTTTCTTTCTCTCTAACTTTTTTGTTTTTAAGATAACTGAACCATACTTAAAGAGTATGTGTATGGTAGTATGTATTATGTAAACACTGACCAACTTCAGTTTGGATCGGACGACTATATCACACAGCTCCTATAAAAGTAATCTGACAAACATCGGAGCCAAGATATGTCTTTAGTATGAGAAACTTTTTTGTCTGTTGAGGTATTCAAACCAAATTTACACAGGTGCAATACATTTTTTTTGTAATTTTCTGACCAACTTTGGTTTGGATCAAACAACTATGTTGTTCTCACAAAAAGGTTATTAATATTTTTAGTTTATTAGTTTAAAGTTTATTAAAAGACATTTAACATTGAGTACTTAATGTTGATCTAGAATCCGCCGCAGTATCTTTCAGTCGGCTCGCTCGACTGTAGCCGTTCCTACTAGTTGTACCCTCTGAGGGGTATATTGGGTTTGTGAAAAGTATGTAACAGGCAGAAGGAGGCGTGGCAGACCCCAAAAAGTATATATATATTCTTATTCTCACAAGTCGAGTCGACAGGGGACACCAATTTTGGTATAAAAGTTGCAGCAACAAAAACGAAAAATGTGTGAGCGAAATAGACATACAAGTATGTGTGCATGTTAACTTCTTGCAGCAGCTACTTCAATTTAAACTCATATAATTGGAAACGAAGCTCAGAGGGTATTACACGGTCGGCATGCCCGACTGGCATTTTCTTTCTTGTTATACCCTCTGAGGGGTATATTGGGTTTGTCAGAGGGCGATTTGTATGTAACAGGCAGAAGGAGGCGTGGCAGACCCCATAAAGTATGTATATTCTTGATCAGCATCAACAGCCGAGTCGATTTAGCCATGTCCGTCTGTCTGTCTGTCCGTCTGTCCGTATGAACAAACAGATCTCAGAGACGGTAAGAGCTACAATATCCGTTTTAGTCAGTATCGACCACATATTTAGTCAGTCAATACAAGAATCTTTTTTTTTTTGATGCCACGCCTCATTCGCCCACAATAAGCGTAAAACCAGACATACCTCGGAAAAAATACATGTTTTTTGCGAATATCTCGGTAAGTGTAATACCTAGGGACACCAATTTTGGCTTGCAGGTTGCTATTTACAATATAAATATAATGCCATCAAAATTTATTGGATGCCACGCCCCCTTCGCCCACAATTGCGTTGAAACTTCGAATGCCTCTGGCTCACTTATTTCTTAACGTATAGTTTTGTAACTTGGTGTATAATTAGAGACAAATAACATTAAGCAATACTAAAAATTGCATCAAAATCGGACTATTAATTAAAAAAGTTTTTCATACAAACTTAATTTTATATCGCAATAGCAGTGCACTGCTTTCGTTTACGCTGCAGTGTTTACAAGCAGTGCGCAAGCAGTGCTTGCGTATTTAAAACTTACTCAGTGCACTGCTTGTGTGTATAAAATTTACTCAGTGCACTGCTTGCAAGCAGTCCAAAATGAATTCAAACGGCACACGGTCGGCATGCCCGACTGACATTTTCTTTCTTTTTTTATACTGCGGTTTGTGTGTAACAGGCATAGATGTATGCATTCTTGATCAGCATCAACAGCCGAGTCGAAATATGTGTGTAAGTATGTGTATGTTACTATTATCAAAACACTAACCAACTTAGGTTCGGATCGGACATATATTATAGTCGCATGACTAAACATTAAAAAAAATTTCATTTTTAATTATTTCTCCGTTTTTATACCCTCTGAGGGGTATATTGGGTTTGTCAGAAGTATGTAACAGGCAGAAGAAGGCGTTTCCGACCCCATAAAGTATATATATTCTTGATCAGCATCAACAGCCGAGTCGATATAGCCATGTCCGTCTGTCCGTCTGTCCGTCTGTCTGTCTGTGCGTCTGTCCGTATGAACAAACAGATCTCAGAGATGGTAAGAGCTAAAAGGTCAGTATCGATCACATATTTAGTCAGTCAATACAAGTTTGTTTCCTTTTTTTGATGCCACGCCCCATTCGCCCACAATTAGCGAAAAACCAGACATACCTCGTAAAAAATATATGTTTTTGGCGAATATCTCGGTAACTATAACACCTAGGGTCACCAATTTTGGCACGCAGGTTGCCATTTGCAATATAAAGACAATGCCATCAAAATTTTTTGGATGCCACGCCTCCTTCGCCCACAAAAAGCACAACTTCTTTGTAACTTTGCATGCCTGCGATTCACTTATTTCTTATCTTATAGTTTTGTAACTTAGCATATACTTGCAGACAATGAATATCAAACGATTGTGAAAATTTCATCAAAATTGGACCATAAATAAAAAAGTTTTTCCTACAACGAAAATCGATACTTTCAAGCAAGGCATAGCCACGTGCATTGCACTGAGCTGTGCACACAAGCAACGAAAACGAATAACGTGCGAGCGAGACAGACATACAAATATGTGTGCATGTTAAGTTCTTGGAATAGCAACTCCGATTTGAACTCATATAATTGGAAAAGAAGCTCAGAGGGTATTACACGGTCGGCATGCCCGACTGACATTTTCTTTCTTGTTTAAATTGGAATCGAACTGGTCTGCAATAACGCGTTGACGAAGGCCGGGGGTTTTTCCAAATGATTTTTTGATCCGTTTTTGAAATAAGTTGGAGAGGTACGTATGATGTAACGAATAAACTTTTGTCGTCTAAATCATTATTAGAAAAAGTTTGCTTGTATTCGCTATGGCCCGTACTTCCATCAAAACTCCATTTTCCAATTAATAACAGATGTGCAATAGAGTCATCTGCGATGGTTTCAACAACATTGGATTGAAGCTCTAATATGCTCGAGGCTGTGTTATCTAGTAAACTTTGAAGCTCGACTTCAGCGTAAGATTCATCCACAGATATGTTGTTAGGATATCTCTCTTTTTTGGAGCTTAAAATGCATTGATAGCTTGGAAGAAAATCAAATGATATTTTGCTGTTCACAAAATTTCGTATTAGCAAATATTGGTGTTTGGTCATGCCGGTCTCCATTAAAAGAGAAATTACTTCAATGGGATCCGCTGGCAACACATTTTGGCTTTGATTTTCGTTGCGTAATGCAGAAACAGCGGACTTATCAATTTCGACCAGTTGAGCTATACGCCGTCGCTTTGTTCTCGTTGAAGACTCCATAAAATTAAGTTTTTGACGGCCACGTGGAACACTTTCCGGCTTTTTCTGGGATAAATTTTGTTTACAATTTAATAAAATTGATTCCTTTGTACTCAGCCAATCACATTCATATTGTAAAACGGAAGATTTCATACGTTTGTGGCGCATCCAAAATACAACAATTTTTTTGCAAATGTATTCAATAGGTTGAATAAGTGCATTCAATTCGGTTATAAAGCCGTTGTTTTCAATATTTTGTTGTACAGCAGTAACAACTTCTCGTACTTTTTCAGTGTTTGTGCCCTTTTTGGAGCACCATAAATAAAATATATGTTGGCGTGCGAATACACACTGACATATGTTGCCTATCAAATTAAAAGTTAAAAACGAAAAATATTAATATAATATTGAATATAAACAAATTGTACACCACAATTAAAGACGAATACAAACACTCAGTACACGAAACAAACACGGTGGCTCTGCTGGGCAAGTTCGACCTTGAAAAAATAAGATGTGTTAAACTATTGAGTATTTCACACACATCTGCAAGTTTCTGCAGCTGACTTAAAAACTTTTATTAAGTAAAGACTTAGATTAATATAATGAATATAAAATCTATGGGGGAATCGGGGGGGAACACAACTAAAACTTTAAGTAAACATTAAAATCCTGCACAAAAAAGGAAGAAAAACAAAGGTTGAATAAAACAATTATTTTAAAAGATCTAACACACAAATTAGTTTTTAATTATTAACAAAAATAAAATAAACACCTTTAACTTCAAAATCCATTGAGAAATTTTTAAATTATAATTATAACAAAATCACGCGAACGACTTGAAGCTGACTTTTTCGTTGAAAGTTTTAACTTTTGCTTGGCTTTGCTGTAAAAATGAACACGTGTTCATGCGTTTTGTTCTATTTTTAGAAAGTCCCGTTATGTTTCCGGAAAAATCCAGTTTGCCATTGCGAAGATTGAACATTTTAGAGACAATTTGCTTACAATATTTTTTTATACGTTGAAAATTTTTTTTTTGATTTTTGGCCTTTGGCGGAACCACAGTGCGATGGGGCAGTGTCCCGTTAGGACTCCTATCAACATCCTTATCCTACTCTTGTTAAGGTGTAGGAGTTGGGATGTTCGCTTCTGGTTGAATGATGGCCAGAAAATCTTCGATACCAGATGGCCCAAGGAAGCCGTCCAGCCATGCCATGATTCTCGCACTGCTCTCTAAATGTGAGAGGATTTGCTGAAAGGGTATGTGGATATCGCTCATTGCTCAGCTAGCTATCACACTCGTCGGCCATCTCGTTACCCATCACACTTGTGTGATCTGGCACCCAAACGAGCCTAAAAGAGTGTTGCTGGAGTTGGTTTACTTCTTGTGGTGTTAAAGGACAGAGTCTTGATTGCTGCCTGGCTATCTACATAAACAGATATGTTTCTTGAGACATCCCCATATGTGGATATTAGTTTTGCAGACTATCAGACCATGTGGACTTCTGCCTGAAACACATTGCACCAGTCCGAAAGACGGAATGAAAATTGTGTGAGTGGTTCCTGTTAGTAGACCCCAGCTCCTGTACCTTTTTCGGTTTTATACCCGTCTGTGTAGATTGATAGTTTGTTTTCCCTTAGCAGAGTTTCAAACTGCCAATCTTTCCTATCGGGAATGACGGTATTAAATACGTCATACCATTTGAATTTCTCTTTACATCAATCACTTTCCCCTGTCATAGCATTTGCTCCAAAAGAGTTTAAAATACTGCCATATCCTGTAGTACTAGGCTTGAGAAGTCTTAGTTCGAATAGTCTCACCGCACTCCTCGCTGCCACGTTCTTAAGGAAAATGTCGATCGGTTTTAAATCTAGTAAAACATCGAGGGCTGCCTGGGGAGTCGATCGCATGCATCCTGTTACACCCAGGCAAGCCATTCTATGCACCCTTTGAAGATTGCTTGCACCAGACCACTGCTCCGTAGGCTAGGATGGGGCTAACTACAGCCGTGTATAGCCAATGGATTATGTTCGGCTGCAGTTCCCACCTTTTTCCAAACGTCTTCTTACAGATTTAAAAGATTTGAAGTGCTTTTTCCATTCTATCCTCAGAGTTCCTCTTTCAGGAGAGCTTTAAATCGAGTATTACACCCAAATACTTTGCCTACTTGGATAACTTGAGCTGTGTTCCTCCAAGCATTGGAAGTTTAAAGCTCTGTATATTATACCGTTTAGTGAATAGAACCACCTCAGTCTTATTAGGGTTTTCCGCCTGACCATGTTGTTGTGCCCACCGCAGGGTTAGGCCCAGTGTGTTTTAAAGATGCTCACTTATTGTGGGTAAGAATTTGCCCGTTACCAATAGAGCCAAATTATCCACATAGGCTGTTACTCTGCAATCCTTTATTTTTCAGTCTGAAAAGCAGACTGTTCAACACTAGGCTCCACAGCAAGGGGGATATGATCCCCCTTGGGGTGTTCCTCTCGTGACTTTTCTCCTTATTGTGGCCGTACAGAGATGAGAGTTGATCATCCTGCAACTAATCATATTGCTAAGCCAGTGGGTGATCAACGGGTGCGCGCCAATTTTGACCAGTGCGGCCGTTATAGACTCGATTCTACGTTGTTAAAGGCACCCTCGATATCGAGGAATGCCGCCAACGTAAACTTTTTTCTCTTGAGGGCCAATTCAATGTCACTCACCACATCATGCAGTCCTGTCTCAACTGATCTGCCTTTGAGATTCGCATGTTGAGAGCTACTGAAAGTCTGAGGACTGAGTTTTTCTCTTAGGTGCAGATCCAACAGTCGCTCTAGCGTTTTCAGTAAAATCGATGATAGACTGATTTGTGTATAGTCTTTGGGTGAGCAGTGCTTTATCTTTGCAGCTTTGGGAATGAATGCCACTCTCACTTCTCTCCAGGTTCGTGGAATTTAACCCGAAAGGATGCATCCGCTGAAGATTCTTGTCAGCCATGGCAATAGATCATTGCACGCGGTTTGAAGTATAGCTGGTCTAATACCGTCCGGTCCCGCCGATTTGATGGCCATGGCTATTTTTTCTTCATTTATGTGGGATTTTTATTATAATATTGTTTATTAAAGTTTAAATGATTAGATTGAACTTAAAATAGTAAGGAAACTAGCCACACAGGCAACTCAATGTCTTAAACCCTTAACGCACACAGCAGGTTTAACTTTACTCCAACTAGCCACTCAGGCAGGTTAGACGTCGTCCTCGTTTTACTTCGCACTAGCTAGGGAACTTTCTTGCCTCACTCTCGGCAGAGAACTCCTCTTCTTCAATCCGTTTTCGGCTATCGGATCTTCGTCTTATCGATATCGTCTTGTATCATCGTTGCATTTCGTTTGTCTAGGGTGTCATCGATATTTTAAAGGGTAGGTGGCAACACCAACCCACATTCGGCCATACTGACTAAGCGTTCGACCCGAATGCTTCATCGTCTTCGTCATCCTCTGCTTCATCGTCACCGGTTGTCCAAGGCTTCATATATTCGGCACATGTTGCTGAATTCTTCGGACCGTCGCAGTTGCCTAACTTCTGGACATCGTAGGCATTGTTGTGTTTCACTTTCACAACCTTATAGGGACCCAAGAATTTTGGCTTCAGTTTTAAGCCACTACCAAATTGCGTTCGTTTGATGGCAATTAGGTCACCAACGTTGTAGCGTCGAGCCTGCTTCCTTCGAAGATTATACGTCTTCTGGTTTTCATTCTGGAGCTTCAGGATCTGTGTATATGCCTTCGCGCGAAGCTCGATGCGCTCGTCATTAAATACTGCAATTGCCTCTTTATCGATGAGATCTCTTAGTTGGCTGTCTTCTTTGGTACGTAGTTTCACACCAACTAACATCTCAAATGGTGTCGCTGCAATGCTTCTCGAAAACGTAGAGTTGATCGACTGCTGAACTGCTGTTGACATGTCGATACCATTTTGTTGGGTCATCGACGCTCAACTTTGCAAGAACTGAAATGATAAGAGAGTTAAGCCGCTCTACTTGACCATTTACCCTGGGTAAGCCTGTTGTCGTCTTCACCAGCTTAATGCCTTCGTCTTCGCAGTAACTGACAAAGTCTTGAGAAGTAAACGCTGAACCTCTGTCTGTTATGATGAAAGCTGGGTTTCCAAACACACTACTTTGTCCGCTGAGTTTTAAAATGACCTCGTTCGACGTAGTAGACTTTGTCGGATAGAGCCAACAAAATTTGGTAAATGAGTCGATTACCGCCAAAATGTGTTTGTAGTCCTTATGTGTTGACTCTAGTGGACCCAAAAAATCTATATGGTACGTGTACAGTGGGATGTCTTCCTTCTGTAGAGGGTGCAATAATCCTTCCTGTTTTCCCCTCTTGCGGTTGATTAAAATATACGGTATGCAGCATTCAATGTATTTTTTAATCTTCTCTTCGACGTTTGGAATATAGTACTCTCGATCAATCACGTCTTTCGTCTTTTTGGCTGCGAAATGACCTCTGTCATGGGCATTTCCAATAATCCGCTTCTGCATCTCACTGGGTACAACGATCAGCTCCTCATCTTTGATTACTTTATATAAGACATCATTCTTCAAAAAGTAATCGCCGTAAGGTTCATTGGTGTCGCTCAGAACTTTCTTGATGGCTTTAATTTTTTCGTCTCGGCCCTGGGCATTCCTTAAAGCAATAATGATATTATCCTGGCCTATGCTCATAACTGGATAGCTACTGAGAGCATCTACATGCTTCATACTTGTGCCTGCCCTATGCTCAACTGTATAATTATATTCTTGTAGAAACAAAATCCAACGAGCTACTCTTGCGCACAAACTCTGATTTTCTAGCGTTTTTGTAAAGGCATTACATTCGGTAACTAGTTTAAAAGGAATATCTAACAAATATACCCTAAACTTAGTCAAAGCTTCAATGACTGCTAGAATTTCTAACTCATAGCTGCTATACTTTCGTTGTGCTTCTGTTGTTTTAACGACTTCTTTGAGTACACTACGCATTTCAACATTTGTTGACTTCGACTTTATCGGCTTGTTCACAATGTTCTTAACACTTTCACTAGCTGCCTCGTTAATGTCATATGGCACATCGTCGACTTCAGCGCAAATCCTTAAAATATTACGTTCGTCACTTATTGTCTCTTTGCGCACTTGTAAACTATAACGGTTAAACACAATTTCAGCATACAAACAAAGTTCTTCGCCTATCATCAACTTTATATCAGCGCACCTTACTGGAACAATATAAAGGTCTAGCTGATATTCTGAATCGTCAACCACAACTGTATGCTTCATATGTCCAATCGGTCGAATCTTGTTGGCATCACGATCACCAAATCCTTTCAAAACCAAATTACAGCTGTCCAACTTTGATTTGCCGATTTCGACGTACAGATCTTCACGCATGACACCAAATTTTCTGCCCGTATCAAAAAGCGCGTTACATTTTTTACTGGCAATCTCGACCTCTTTGCTTGTTAAGTCATTTTTTGGCTTCAGACTATACACATTTGTTTTTGTCTCACCACTGTTCACAGCTTGCTTGCAATCTTTTGAAATATGTCCGAATTGGTTACACTTGAAACATTTTCTGCCGTTTACTTTATGCTCACACTTGCTCGAGACATGTCCTTTTTCTCCACAGTTGTAACACTTATGTAATTTCACTTTTCACGTCTTTGCTCGAGTTTTGCATTTTTCTTTCTTTGTCTTGAACACCGTTCTCGTTTTGTTTTGACTTTTCTTTGCCGCCTTGATTTTCTCTTTCTATCATTGTTTTAAAACATTTTAGTTTCTCTTAAAATTCAGTCAAATTTTTTGCACCGTACAAAATTGTTTTATTTCCGTATTTTTTCTCAATGCCGTCAATCACATATTGAATAAATGCGTCGTCAGAAACTTTACCCCGTGCTGCAATGTCTTTCATTCGATAGAAATATTCAAACACGCATTCACCGTTACTTCGTTTTTCTTGTGCGAGTTGCTCATGTATTTGCTTACTATTGATACGCGACTTAAATTCAACGAGCAATGCTCTTTTCAGCAAATTCCACGAAACCAACCCTCGCTCACTCGACACAAACAATTTAGCAAGTCCAGTTAGCGATTTCTTAGCAAACAGAAACTTCTGGAAATCACTCCAATACATCAACGCTGCTTGTTCTTCAAATTCTTCTATCCACACTTCTACTGGAATAGTATTAGTGCCGTCGAAATTTCGAATACTGTCTTCTACGTCGCGAAAACTAAGCGCAAAACGCGGTGCCGCCACAATGTCGCGGTCAAATGCGTCGTTGTTTCTCTCTCTCTCTCTACGCATATTTCGTGCAACTGCGTCGTTTGTTTCGATCTGTATTTCTCTTTGCGGAGTACGAAATTCGTTGTTGGCGTCGTTATCGTCTGCTTCTTCCTCTGATTCGCTTTCTGAGGAATCGTCGTTTTCCTCGTGCACTGACAAAAAAACTGTCCTTATGCAGATTCTCAAAAATGAACACATGCAAATCGTCGTGATCGTAACCTATGCCTAACACATTGCATATTGCTACAAGGTCCGCTTGTGTCAAATTATTCACTGCATACTCTTTCTTAACACCGTATTTCTGGTCACTTCGCGAAAAATCGAAACCAGAAAACTCACGCAGACGCTGTCTATTATTTCTGTCTCCTTCGTTTTCGAACACAAACTTATGTAGAGCCGTAATGCTAGCCTTTTTACTCGATCTTAGACTGGCACTTATCAAATCATTTAAGCACGTCATGTTGGAAAAAATTTTTTTTGCTTATACCACTTTTTTTTTCACAATGTCACTTAATCATTCAATCACGGGCGAGTCCTCAAAATGTGGGATTTTTATTATAATATTGTTTATTAAAGTTTTAATGATTAGATTGAACTTAAAATAGTAAGGAAACTAGCCACACAGGCAACTCAATGTCTTAAACCCTTAACGCACACAGCAGGTTTAACTTTACTCCAACTAGCCACTCAGGCAGGTTAGACGTCGTCCTCGTTTTACTTCGCACTAGCTAGCGAACTTTCTTGCCTCACTCTCGGCAGAGAACTCCTCTTCTTCAATCCGTTTTCGGCTATCGGATCTTCGTCTTATCGATATCGTCTTGTATCATCGTTGCATTTCGTTTGTCTAGGGTGTCATCGATATTTTAAAGGGTAGGTGGCAACACCAACCCACATTTATTATATCGTTAATGATGGTCTCACCACTCATTGGGGCTGAATCCTCACGTGTCTGGTCGAGCGTGAGACCATAGTCTTCATCCTTGACCTCTAGGGAAGTGAGCCTTCATGAGAAGGTATATGGACTCTTGGCTATTCCTGACGTAGTTGCGTTCCCGGTCGCAAAGTAGACCAGGCTTGGCTGGATCTTTCGCCAGTATCCTTCGAAGTCTTGATGCATCGGTGGTGCTGACATGATCTTCGCAAAACTTTGCCCAAGAGTCTCTCTTAACTTTTCTACACATGTTTAAGCTAAGGCGATAGGCTGTCCAATCGCTGTCAGTGTTCCTGTCTTTTGCCCTGTTAAAGAGTCTTCTCGTTTCCTTCCGTATCTGCCTCAGTTCTGTTGTCCACCAAGCTTGTCGATTGGACTTTGGAGCTCGACTGATAGAACACGATTTGAAAAAGGCTTTACAGAGTCCATCCGTAACGGCTTGGGTTGCTTTCTCAAGTGTACCTGGGTGTCGCAGCTGTCCCAGGAACTCCCTCGCATGTCTTGAGAATTCGGCCCAGTCCGTTCGTTTGGAGTTCCTGATCTCGGGACCACCTGATCTCAAATAGTATTCTGTAGTGATCCGAGATGGAGCACTCATCGGGTACACGCCAGTTGTCTATGGTGAGGGAGTCGCTATTGGTCGCTAAATTTATGTCAATAACCTCTGCTCGACTCTTGTTGCGGAAAGTGGGGTGATCACTCCGATTGCACACTACAAAACTCGAGAACAGTGAGAATTCCAATAGGGACTCTTCTCTCTTGTTTATATCCGTGTTTCCCCACAAAGTGTGGTGAGCGTTTGCATCGCATCCTAGGACGACATCGGTGGCTTCCTTTATCGCATGTTAAATAAGAGCCGTGATGCTATCTGAGGGCGGTTCTTCTTCTTTATACGGTAGGTATGCTGAAGCCAGATATAGGTTAGCCGCGTTCCTCCTTTCGCATAGTGCTACCGTCAAGTCGCTACTGCTGTAACGAGAGGAAAAGAGAACATTAAGTCCAGCTCTTACCACGATACCACAAACCCTATCACTCACAATCCAGGGCTCCTGGGCGAGGGCCACATAAACCCTCTCCTTGTCTATAAACCGTAGAAGCTCAACCGCGGGGACCCTAGAGTGATGCAGATTAATCTGCACCACTTGGAGTCTGTTCGTTTGACCTAACATCCTTCTCCGCTCCTCCTCCAGGAATAAATGCTCTGATGCACCCCATTCCAATCTTCAGCCGGCATTGCTTCCGCAGGATGTGGCTTTTGGATTCTTGACCAATACTGATCCAGAGATCCTTGCCGTTACCCTTCTCACATTTTGTTTCTTTCGCCTTCGCTGACGGACGTGTTTTCTCTCGCTCTCTATACTTTCGCACTTTCCTGTCTATTAACAGCTTTTTGTTTTGAAATAATTCAATCAATTCGTTTTGTGACTTTATGTTATACTTCGGTTAAGTTGTAACATAAAGTTTAAAGCCCGCGATCAACTAAAAACAAATCATTTGTGCTAAAATTCAACAACAAACAGTGCCCAATCATTCTGTTTGTTTTGCCTTGCTTGCATTATCGCTGATAGTTGTTTTTGTGTTTTTACATACACAGCTGTGTTGGTTTTGTTGTTTTTTATTTCTTGCTCTACCCGATATTCTTTTTCGGGCTTAACTGTTTTTCTCTCTCCGCGCTCTCCTTGCTGTGCTTACTCTCTCGCGGACTTTCCAATGGTTATTGGTGTTTGGCTTGAGTATTCCGTCGCGCTCGCGTCGTTTGTTTTGTTTGTGCTATTTGTTGTTGCGTAAGTACATTTGCAGCATCTAAAGCGATTAACCCTAAAGTGCCCTAATATTAATAAAACTCTTTTTGTGCTTTTTGTAGTGTATTTATTTAATTTCTAAATTTTGATCTTTTTTTCATTTTTTTTTTTATAAATTTAAATAATTATTTAAAATTTGTAAAAATGTATATCGGTCATAAAGATAATTGCCAGGTCCGTTCAAACGTGAAAATGGGTTTCGTTTGCTGCTGGCTGTGTGAAAACGTCTCATATGAAAAATGCGCCGGCGTCAGTGGCCGTGTAATTGACTTAATTGAGTCAAAAAAGGGCATTAAGTGGACGTGTGAAGCATGTAGGGATGTTGAAAAAGACAATATGTATTTCATGAGGCAGACTAGAAAAGGCTTTAGAGATATTTTCGGCAGATTTAAAACTCTGTTCGATGGTTTCTCAGCTTTGGATAAGGAATTTAAAAGTATGCAGCTTTTGAATGATTCTCCAAAGCGTAAAAAGGCCAATTTTAGACTGTCAATTGGAGCAAATGAACTTTCCACCCCGCCTCACATCCCTACTATATCCGATTTATCGTATGTACATTTTCAGTCCCCCTCTCCAAATATTTATGTCAGTAGGGACGTGTGGTGAGCGTTTGCCTCGCAATCTGCACCACTTGGAGTCTGTTCGTTTGACCTAACATCCTTCTCCGCTCCTCCTCCAGGAATAAATGCTGTGATGCACCCCATTCCCATCTTCAGCCGGCATTGCTTCCGCAGGATGTGGCTTTTGGATTCTTGACCAATACTGATCCAGAGATCCTTGCCGTTACCCTTCTCACGTGCCAGCCCTCTCGTGATCGCCCAGTCTTCAGTCACTCAGTCTTCGTTCTGGCGCTTTATCAAATTAAGGTTAGATAATTGAAGGTGGGATCCAAACCTTAATGATCGTGCGTTCCGGAACCTGGTCTGTGGGGACGATATCAATCTTTGCCCCAGGCCAAGGCTCCCCGAAGCTGAGGACCGCGTCTTTAAGGAACTACAAAGATTCTTTATTTGCAGAGTCGTCCGACCTCTGTCTTTTGAAGCTGTGGATGTTACGCTTTTGCGCAGCCATTCATTCTTTTTGAGAAAGCGTGATTTGTGCGGCAGTTTTCCTCAGTCCCGCGGGTGTCTCCACATGATCACCAGATTTCCATTTCGACGTTACCACCACCTTCAAGGGGGTAGGGGTGGCCTCCCTTCCCCTGTTCCTTCCGCACTATTGCAATTTTCGGGGGGGTTAAAGTGTTGTCGAGTTTGGCGAGTCTCTCGTATCCTTCACGGATTGCTCATGCTTCTTGCACAACTTTCGCTCGATCGCAGTCAGTGTACCAGGGTCGCGAGCTTTAAGCCCCTTTAGGAATTTGAGGGAGCTCTTGTACCCCTTCCACTTCTTGCGCTTTTGCTCAGCTGCGCCTGTGTCTGCCACGACACCTTCGGGCACGGTTGGAGCTACTATTAGAGGTGGGCATGGGCCGAAATTTTGAGCAGAACCCGACCCAGCCCATAGGCCGAAGAGCAAAATTTTACCCGTACCCGAAACTTAAAAAAATATTGCAACCCGAACCCAACCCGATCGCCCGAAAAAATTAGAAAAAATGTTCAGGAAAATATATTTTTTTATATTTTATGTAAGGAACTCACATATTTAGATTTGCGCGTCACAAGCTTGTGCGTCTTTCACTTAAACATTACAAATTTTTAAAGAAAAATGGACTTACTTTTTTTCCCTCTCCTTTTCTTAGGGGTGACAATTGTAACAGATGGTGATGACAATTGTAACAGAAGGTGATGATAATTGTTAATGATATAATCGATAACAAACTTTACGGATAGTGTGCACGAAGCTTAGAAAAGAAAATATTTAAATATTTCACAACTGCGTTCCCATATTTAAATAAATTAATTTTCGGGTTTTCGGGTTAAGCAACCTAGCCCATATCCGCCCGCACCCAAGCCGAAATTTGATTTTCCAGCCCAAAAAAGCCCAGCCCATGCCCAACTCTAGCCTCGATCACTTACGCAGACTCCCTGTCCAGTGGTCCATCTTCCAACGGCATTCGAGCTAGTGCTTGCACCAGGTCTAATTCCGTCATGGATGGACCGGTGAACACGAATTCTGTTTCCGTGATCCCTGGCTCCAGATCCACACCGTCCTGTTTTCGAGGCAGACCCTCACTTGTAGCTTTCTCTATATTCTTTCTTTATATTCGCCTCCCATATTCATCCCTAACGAAAACTGCGAAAAATCTCGACTCTTTTATTCAGGTAGTCACCCCTAGCGTTGTATGCCTACCGTCAGGCTTACCTCATAATCATGGCTTAAGTTCAGTGCCTCTACCATGCCGCGGCATGATAGGACTCTGAACCCAGCCTTAGCTAGACACTGCATCGCCTCGAAGGATAAGTGACATTGAATCGTCCGGTCTTCCGGGACGATGCAATGTTCATTGCCCAGCCGGCTCCCTCGTGGAGGGTTCAGTTAGAGGATTTTTAGCCAGCCGACCGAGGGAGATTAAAACAAAGCCGAAATCAAGGCATACGTATCTGCGCATACATATTCATTCTATGAACATTTACTAGTACAATGTACATTCACACATACATAGAAACATGTCGCGACTCGAAGGTTCTTGCATTATCAAGCGTCCCATAGAGAAGTCCCGTTTCGTTTTTTCAGTGTCTCACTCTCCACCTTTTCGTGAGGTTTACTTTATTTTCGATTTCGTTTGCTAAGCTTGATTCTTGAATCTTGATCGGGACTTTGCGTTACACTTCGATCGTTTGAAATCAATTTTAAAGACCAAATACATGAAAATTTCCAAGTACTTGGCCGCCAACGAGTATACTCATGCAGCCCTCTATTATAGATGTAGAATGGATATAATTTCAGCAAAATTGTTATGATAGTGGTTCTTAAGAAGGCTTCTTATCAAAATACCTGTCTTATCGTGTGTCTTACCATCGGATTTATTATTCCGTAGAATAGGTATCTCCTTATATTGAAATTATATTTGTTTGTGTGGTGTGTTTCGGAATGAAGCATAACGTCGATCTGCATGTCGAGTACAAATTGAGCTAACTCAAGTTTACGCTGTGTAATGCCATTAGCATTCCACGTGGATATTCGTGTCGAAGCCATTGATTATTTTGATTGCTGTGATGTACATAAGTATTTGTATCAAAAGATTTTGATATCTTGCATGGTTGTACGCATGAATGACATGAACTCTGTCATGCTTTGGTGTAGGGTATAGATCATTCCTTCAATTTTGCGTTGTTGCTGTTCCGGTGGCTTGTTTGTTTCACATTTGGATGATGCGATGTATTAGAAGGCATCAGTCCTGATATTAAGGCGCTTGCGTATGTCACGCTTTTGTTTGCGAGAAGTCCAAAAGAAAACATCAGGGTTGGTCTTTGATAATGAGATGATGTGAGCTGCCTTGCGAAGACTTGGGAAATGCTGTATTAATTGACTGGTTCAAGCAAGGAATGTGCATCCGAATCGGTGACTTACCCTACAGAGCTAGATAAGTTAAATTTTATAAAATCACTAGCACTACATATACCGGCAGCTTCGCTTGCGTTAGAGATTGTGAACATTTAGAATGATTGAAAAAATGTATACATGCTTAAAAAAATATATTTTAAATGATAGCCAATATTGCAAATTATATTTCTTATTTTCCAATGGTTTTATAATTTTGTGGTTTCTGCAATAGGAATATTTCACAACTGACAATGCAAAGAAAGTCCTAATCAAAACAACAATTATGTGTACTGATGTGTATTTATCATTGCTCAAATAAAACAATGTATTATTTTATGTCTTTAATGACATGTAGTATTTATTTATAAATGTGATCATCAGCTACTGAAATACTTCTCTATATATCACATTTTTATACCCTCTGAGTTTGTTTTTCCATCTGGGGCAAGAATTATTATGTCGCTCTCAGAACTAACTCTTGAGCAAGCAATATATAAAGTGACCATAAGAAAAACAATCATCTCTCAGGTCTAGTCCTGGCAACTTTAATGTATGTCCCTTGAAATGAATGCAGCTTCTCCTTTAACACAACCTATAAATACTATGGCTTCAATTCCGTACTTATGAAGAACATTTTTTTTATAATCCAGATTCATTTGCTGCATCGTTTCTTACTGTTAATATAGCGCGCTTAGATACCAGTCTAATTACTTGTTACATATATTTAAAGTATCTAAAAATATTTTGGAAATGAGCTCTTCAAAAGCTGTTATAACAATTGCCAAACATATTAGGATGTTTAAAATGCTTAGCAATGTTTTTCTAAAATATCTGCACTTGTACTACCTTTAAGGTGTATTCACATATTTTTATACTCTCTGAGGGGTATATTGGGTTTGTCAGAGGCGATTTGTATGTAACAGGCAGAAGGAGGCGTGGCAGACCACATAAAATATATATATTCTTGATCACAAGCCGAGTCGGTTTAGCCATGTCCGTCTGTCTGTCCGTATGAACAAACAGAACTCAGAGATGGTAAGAGCTACATTATCCGTTTTAGTCAGTATCGACCACATATTTAGTCAGTCAATACAAGTTTGTTTCCTTTTTTTGGATGCCACGCCCCATTCGCCCACAATAAGCGTAAAACCAGACATACCTCGAAAAAAAAAAATACAGGTTTTTTGCGAATATCTCGGTAACTATCAAACCTAGGGATACCAATTTTGGCAGGCAGGTTGCTAGATACAATATAAAGACAATGCCATCAAAATTTATTGGATGCCACGCTTTTTTTGCCCACCAAGAGCTCAATTTGGATGTAATTTTGCATGCTGCTGACTTACTTATTTCTTAACGTAAAGGTTTGTAACTTAGGATATACTTGCAGACAAATAATGTCAAACGATTGTGAAAATTTCATCAAAATCGGACTATAATTAAAAAAGTTTTTCAAACAACGAAAATCGATACTTTCAAGCAAGGCATAGCCACGTGCATTGCACTGAACTGTGTACACAAGCAACGAAAACGAAAAACGTGTGAGCGAGATAGACATACAAATATGTGTGCAGGTTAAGTTCTTGCAGCAGCTACTCCAATTTGAACTCATCTAATTGAAAACGAAGCTCAGAGGGTATTACACGGTCGGCATGCCCGACTGACACTTTCTTTCTTTGTTTTTAAGCATATATATGTACATATTTTCAGTTATTCACATTTTTCATAAATATAATATATATAATATAAAAACCCCTGAATGAAGTATGAATGTATCTAGTATATAATATTAATTTTGTGACGAAAAATAATACAATAATAATAAGATAAAAACCAAAATAAATTAAATTAAATTTTAATGCTCTGGAAAAAAGGTGTATGAGTATATTGATAGGATTATAGTGATTCAGACTTCCAATAAATTCAACTTATCACTGCCTTACTTGCGGCCATATCGCAAATTTTTGTGCTCTAGCAGCAATTTTGCCTGCGAAAATGGAAACTAATTGCGGCGAGAACTTTTAATGACTCAGTTGTAAACACATGAAAGCACTGACTCACTCTAGTAACTATCAAAACATATGGTGTGTCAAGGAGAGCAAAGGAGAGAAACATATTTAACTTGAGTCCGGTGGGTTTTACTTAAAATGTATTAATATTCGCATAATATCTAATTAGCAATGCAACATACACATTCACACTCATATTAAAGCAGACGCACACGCATACGCGCATGGCCATGGACATGTGCAAACATACATACATACATATGTATATGTATGTACATACAAACATTTCTTGGTTGTGCCAAATAACCGAAAGCTAAGTGAAAGCCAAGCTAAGTTCCATTCGTTTTTCTTTGTGCTGTCAAATCATTTTTTTTGAAAAGGAACATTTTACTGGCGTGAAAAATGCGTATTAAAATCAGCAAAACCGGGAAATAGCTTTTGCTTTCTCAAGAGAGAGCTTTTTCTCTCTCTCTCTCTCTCTCTCTCTCTCTCTCTTTATCTTTCTACCTCTGTTGTCTCTATCCAGCAGCTCTCAATCCCAATACTAGCTTCTATTTAGCTCTCTTTCAGTTTAACCGAACACTGCGCCGAGCCGGGTGTGAGAGAGAATGTACCACTGTGATATCCCATGCAATTTATTTTTTGTTAACGCATGCAATAAAACAGTTTATTTCAGATAATTTTCTTCATCATTGTGATTTAGATTAGTGACGAACTACATATTATTAGTTATAACAAAGTAACTTTTACACTACAGAAAAAGGTTAGGAAGAACACAAAAGATAGTTTGCACTGCTTTCGTTGCAGAAATTTAATGCCATTTTCAGCACAGCTATTGAAAATTCGGTCTCGCTTGTGTTGCCAACCTTGAATTAAGTGGGTGTGAATTCTTTACACTGTTGTATCGCCTTACTCGTGTGTCTTTTGCACTACAATATACCCCAGCATATTATAGTGTTACAGTCGAGAAATACCCAAGATTAAGATTAAAATATAAAATGTAATAACAAATGCAATAAACTTGATCATCAATTATGTGGATGCGATCCGGAAAGGTGATAGTCTGCATAATTATGTTGACAAATTTTCTTTTTACTTTTGATGTTGACATTGCTGAGTTCCGTTAAGTAACGGTGCAAAAATTATTTTTAAAACAAAGATTCTATTAATACTTAGCTCTACGCATGCTAAATTTTATTATGTAATTTTGCAAGCATCGAGCTTAGGTATGGCACAATTATTTTGACAAAATCATTTGGCAAATGTGCTTTTACATTTAATTTTTGATAATAGTTTACATTTATATCTGAAAGGTTGAAAAATTAAATTAAAATTAAAAAAAAATTTTAACCATGGTTAAAAATCTGAGTTTAGTTTAGATATGAGATCGGCAATAATTACAAAGTTTACCGCTGAAACAAAAGTAAAACACATTGCGAATGAATAAAAGGAGCAGAAGGAGGCGTGGCAGACCCCATAAAGTATATAGCCATGTCCGCCTGTCCATCCGTCAGTCTGTGCGTCAGTCCGTATGAACAAACTGATATAAGAGGTGAAAAGGGCTACAATCTCCGCTTTAGTCCGTATTGACCACATATTTAGTCAGTCAATACAAGAATCGTTTTTTTTCGATGCCACACTCCATTCGCCCATATTAAGAGAAAAACCAGACATAGCTCGGGGTTAAATAGCTGCTTAAAGTTGACTCAGAGCTTGGATTGTGGAGTTAGTCAGCAAAATGCTTTATGCACTGTTTTTGTTGTTGTATAAATAGACATATCGACTAATTGACCTCAAGTCGGTTAAAACTTACAATTTACCAAATAAAAGGTCATTAAAACTACAAAAATATTATATTTTTGTTACTTTCGTTTTTGTTAAACCATAAAATGCTGATATTTAAAAGAACATACACACTACGGTGTTGTGTTCGACAAAAAAGGCATATTTTGCATCTAGGAACGTGTATGCCAAAATTGGTGTTCCTAGGTGCCGTAGTTACTGAGATATTCGCAAAAAAACTGTATTTTTTTCGAGGTACATATGTCTTGTTTTTCGCTTATTGTGGGCGAATGAGGCGTGGCATCGAAAGAAAAAAAGATTCTTGTATTGACTGACTAAATATGTTGTCGATACTGACTAAAACAGATATTGTAGCTCTTACCATCTCTGAGTTCTCTGAGTTCATACGGACAGACGGTCAGGCGGACTGACGTACGACTTGGCTGTCCTTCTGCCTGTTACATACTTTTAACAAACGCAATATAGCCCTCAGAGAGTTTAAAAAAAGTCGCCGAGGTAACAAATCTGTTATATTTTAATATAAAATTTCGCACATGTCTCACAGCTGACAGAAATCCAGTGGCGTTGGGAGATGTTCTGATGCAAATAGATAATCAAAGTGATCATCATCCTATCGTTTGCGAACAAGATCCTGATTAACATTGAGAAAAGATATTCACAAACGGAGAAAGAAAGCTTGGCATTTGCTTAAGCAGTAAAAAAATTTACTACTATTTAGCAGGACAGGGACAGCTCCTACGAAATTAATGTTTAGCCGAGTCATTAGAGACAAGATACCAGACATTTAAGACTTACCGGATGAAGTTGGTGAGTCCTCAGAAAGAAATTCGGATTGCCTGAATAAAGGCAAGGGAAAAGAGAAGGCAGATAAGAAAAGAGGAACCGAAATTTCGAATATCCGATAACAGCGAACAGAAAAGAAAATATAGCTTAAGTGAAGGGAGAAGGAAAGATACTTATAAAAGACGTAAGAAGCGACAGGCAAGCAGCAGGCTTATGAAGCAGAGACGCGTTGCCAAGCGCCTCAACCATCTGGAGTAGAAGCTGACGCCCAGGATGAAGGATTGAAGCTGAAAAACATTAAAGTGGTGTGGAGATTCGTACCAAGAGAGCTTTCTGTGGTACGAGACCTAAATATAGAAAGCACCGCTACACAAGCCACTGAATGACCTTTTCGTACATTAAACTTAATGTTTTGAATTTGTTCTTATTCTTAGTATATGGTAAGCGAAGCAGTACACGCTAATTAAATATATTTATATTAAATTTAGGTAATCGTGTGATTATTTGGTTGGTTGGTACGGGTTGTTACAAGAAGCTTGAACAAATTGAAAGTTTTTATGCCTCAAGCTCAAGACAAACAATATCAAACGATCCAGAATCAAGATCGGACTATAAACAAGAAAGCGTCGGAATCAATCAAGTTATACTTGTATTAATCAGAAAATAGAATAGTTTTCCATTCTTGGCCACTCCAGTTGAAATGGACTCTAGGATCCATGTACTCAGCCAAAAAAATATTAGGGATGAATCTTCAATACTGCACAAGCACTGTAAAGAATGCAGAATGAAACGTAACGGTCTTTAAATTCTCATCTAAACAATATATTGGACTAATTCTAAAGATTGATGGATCTATGGATAAATCCGAGTATTGCGCCATCAAAATGGAAGTGGTGCTGCCATCTCTTAATACAGAGCTGCCACTTTTATTTATGATGCAGCAAAAAAAGCTATTAAAAGTATACAGTAAAAGTGTGAATGTACCCCAATGGAAAATGAGTGGTAGATCGTTAACTGGAAAATTACCCTATAAATTTATATAAAAAAAAAAAACAAGTAAGGAAGATTACAGTCGAGCTAGCCTGACTGTAGAAGACCCTGAGCCAGTGTTTTAAAAATAATACTTTGATTGAAAGAAAATTTAATTGAGCCAGTATCCAGATAATATTTTTTTGATTAAAAGAAAATTAAATTGAGGATACATGAATGAATGAATTTTCTACACTCTACATCACTCTACATCATATCTATGAGTTGCACTTAGTTCAAGACATTAATTTAAACAAGAAAGAAAATGTCAGTCGGGCATGCCGACCGTGTAATACCCTCTGAGCTTCGTTTCCAATTATATGAATTCATTTTGGACTGCTTACAAGCAGTGCACTGAGTAAGTTTTAGATACACAAGCACTGCTTGCGCACTGCTTGCGCACTGCTTGTAAACACTGCAGCGTAAACAAAAGCAGTGCACTGCTACGTATTGCGATAAAAATTTAAGTTTGTATGACAAACTCAGTGCTGCAAAATGAAATTTTTTTTTATACGTAGCTTGAACTAAAAATCTACGTAATAGCTTAGGTGCTCTTTCGATGGCTCAGATGATATTTGCTTTAAATGGTCTTTTGTGAATAATAATCCTTTTAGGGTTTCTGTGCCTAAACAATTCCTTTTATTCGTTTTAATTAAAGTTATCTCAGAAAAAATTCTTTCAACATTTGCGCTGCTATGCGGCAGTGTTAAAATATTTTGAGCAAACTCTGACAAAAAAGGAAAAAGAAGGGAACCATCGCCTTTTTTAATATTTGCAATATACGCCCAAATCTCTACTTCCTTAGCATCTTCCCCAGTAAAGGGCAGATCTGTATTCCGTAAGATACGCCACTCCCTGTCGAGCTCATTGAAATTTCGCGACAAAAATTTACATGTGCTGCACAGCTGAGAATAATGAATATCGTTGCCAGCCTGTTCTTTCTGGCAACATTAGGCAACATCTTGACTAAAGCCTGCTGCTAGCACACTGTTAGTGTTGGTAAATTGCAAATTACTCGTTTACTTTTAAATTAAACATTTAAATTCTTGTTTATATCTAAAAAAAATTTGCTAAAATTTTTTTTTGTACAATTTAAAAAAAATACGTAGATTTGGGAGCTCTATACGTAGATACGTAGATCGGGGCTGAAAATACGTAGATCTACGTAAAAATACGTAGATTTTGCAGCACTGGACAAACTCTTTTAATTATAGTCCGATTTTGATGCAATCAGTATTGCTTAATATTATTTGTCTCTAATTATACACCAAGTTACAAAACTATACGTTAAGAAATAAGTGAGCCAGAGGCATTCGAAGTTTCAACGCAATTGTGGGCGAAGGGGACGTGGCATCCAACAAATTTTGAGGGCATTATATTTATATTGTAAATAGCAACCTGCAAGCCAAAATTGGTGTCCCTAGGTATTACACTTACCGAGATATTCGCAAAAAACATGTATTTTTTCCGAGGTATGTCTGGTTTTTCGCTTATTGTGGGCGAATGGGGCGTGGCATCAAAAAAAAAAAGATTCTTGTATTGCCTGACTAAATATGTGATCGATACTGACCAAGTTTGAACTTGTAGCTCTTACCATCACTGAGATCTGTTTGTTCATACGGACAGACGGACAGACGCACAGACGGACAGACGGACATGCCTATATCGACTCGGCTGTTGATGCTGATCAAGAATATATATACTTTATGGGGTCTGCCACGCCTCCTTCTGCCTGTTACATACAAATCGTCCTCTGACAAACCCATTATACCCCTCAGAGGGTATAAAAAGTTTGTCATACAACGAAAATCGTTACCTTAAGCAAGGCATAACCACGTTTCACGCATTTTACTGTGCGTGCGAGATAGACATACAAATATGTGTGCATATTAAGTTCTTGCAGCAGCTACTCCAATTCGAACTCATATAATTGGAAACGAAGGTTAGAGGGTATTACACGGTCGGAATTCATTTTAATTAATAGGTTAATTTTCTAATCCACGATCTCTCACTAGTTATCAATTCAGGTAGGTTCACGACCTAGGGTTGGGCAACATACAAATCATATCTCTGGATCGAATCCATTTACACTTTTACTGTATACTTTAATCGTCTTTTTGCTGCATCATAAATAAAAGTGGCAGCTCTATAATACCTCCATTTTGATGTCGCAACACTCGGATTGATCGATAGTTCCACCAGTCTTTGTTTTTTTTTTTTTTTAAATCTATATATAATAAACAATAAAATTCCGCAAATTTGGCAGTACAACAAGTATATTGAAAAATTTATATTTTCCAGATATTACATTCTTTAATAAAATATTTTATTATTTTAAGTACACAATTAGTGGAGTGCAGCAACAAAGCTGTCTGTTGGTGTGTATCTGTACTAACTAGTCTGGCAAATTTAAATCTATCTTGATGAAACTTGGTACATATGTCTATTTTCTTAGCACGTAGTTCGTCTATTAAAATCGGTCAGATCGAATACCTATATCATATAGCTCCTATAGGTACAATCGGTTGAAAGTAATTAGTATCCATTTTTTTTTTTTTTTACTATTGAGCGATCTTACGCAGTATGCATTTGCTATCGTTCTATCTAGATCGGACTTTTATATCATAGGAATAATCTAATGTAAATACTTAGTATAAAAACTTGATTATCCATCGAATTCTACGTGCAAACCATGTTTTATACTGATCAGACCACTATCTTATATCTATATACATATATAAATATATGCATATAGAAAAGTTTGTCCTAACTGGCTTACAATCACAGCCCTGGCCAACTACAAGAGCTACATGCATAAAAATTTGCACAGAACGTAGTTCTCATAACTTAATCGTGAAATTTTGAGTGAAACGGGGTGAATTTCGTGGTCAAAGATCAAATACTATTCGTCAGAGTCTTCTTAGTATGAAAAACTTTGTTGTTTTTTAAGATATCGCTACCAAACTCACAGGTTAAGTGTTTGGCATAAATAAATTTTGACCGATTTTGGTTAAGATCTGACTACTATATCGTATAGCTGCCATATGATATAATAGTTGCAAAACAACTCTTAACATTAAAATTTAACTTTTTAAACAAAACTGACAAAATATGCTATGCTTATGGCATTTACTTGCAGAATTTCAATAACCTACATTGAAATTAAAGTTCTATTTAGCCGGGTTGGGTCGCTCAACCCGAAAATTAATCTGGAAATATGAGAACGCAATTGTGAAATATTTAAATATTTTTTTTTAAGCTTCGTGCACACTATCGATCGGGAAAATTACGGACCCGAATAATAATGAATCTTTAAAAAAAATTGCAAAAACGAAAGCTGCGAAATTCTATCGGAATTGTGCTTTTTTTTGGGCGAAGGGGACGTGTTATCCAAAAAAATTTGATGGCATTGTCTTTATAGTGAATCTAGCAACCTGCGTGCCCCTAGGTGTTTTAGTTACCGAGAATGGGGCGTAGCATCGAAAAAAAAGAATTCTTGTATTGACAGACTAAATATTTGGTCGATACTGATTAAAACGGGTATTGTAGCTCTTACCATCTCTGAGTTCTCTTCGTACGGACAGACGGTCAAACCCAAAATACCCCTCAGAGGGTATAAAAATGTTTTAAATATTTGGTGTCTCCTTCCTTGTGGGAGGACATTTGAAGCCTTTTTTGTATGGATACCACCAGCTGTAGGGTCAAATCTAGTCATTTTGACCCTTCCCTCACTTAAATCAGTTTTGAGTTCAGTTTGATCGATATTTTGCGGTTTTGAATATATTTTTTCCAAAATCTACCACAAATTTTTAACAATATTTTTGGCTGGTGACTGGACTGGTAGTTTCATAACATGCGGACCGTCCAAAAATTAAACTCTATTCAATGTCTCGGAAACTATTTGACTAATTCGAAATTTTAATAAGCAGAACTAAATCTGTTTAAAGTATTTTTTTGATTGCATTATAGGTTGTTATTCATTTACTTTGATTTGTTCGATGGTTATTTTAGTGATCTAAGTTGTTGTTGCAATTGTGCATTCAAATAATTTGAACAATAAATTGTTAATAACTAATATTATGTTTATTATGTGCAAATTTAATTTTATTTATACATAAATACAGATCCTGTAGCAAAAATTTCAGTTGCTTATGATTTCGTAATTTTTCTTCTATTGTTATTAATTAAGAGACACGACTTCTAAACAGAATTAAAATGGACCAAAAGTATATTATTTAAAAAAAAGAGTTTTTGGGATTTGTATCAATATAAATACATAAACAATTGTGCTTAATTGATAGCGGAGTTGAAGTTTTTATTCTGACACAATTTTCAATATCTAAAAGAACAAACATTATGATCCATTTCTCTCTGTCAGCTCTGTCAAATTATAAATCAATATAACACCATACATTTTTTAGTTTTTACAATGGATAATGGAAAAAGTATAAAATTCTATAAGAGAAAAAAAAATATATCATGCATAGTAATAATGATGCATATGTATGCATATAGATTGAAATAAAGGGATTGGTCATGAGTACTTCAATTTGCTTCAACATTAGAATTTTCGTACAAGTTAATGTCGTTTTATGTTTATTTATAATATACTCTTTTTATCTACTATATTATTTAAACGCGTGTGGCTTTGAGCGCGAAAAATTTTTAATCAGACTATATAAAAATAAAATTTTTCAATAATCACATATATAAAGAAAATACGCAAAAAAAATTTTTTTTAATAAATATCGTTTGTTGTTCTTCATCTGTTTGCATTTTCAGAGGACGAGAGGGAGTAGCAAACATTTTTCTAAAAAATATTACATAAATTAATTTATTTAGATCATTTAAAAACACATGCAAGCCAGCAAATATAAACTATTGTGTTTTATATATTTATAGAATAAGCACGTGCATGTTGGACAAGTCGGAAAAGAGGAGCACGATGAGCGTTTGATTCCTTCGCTAAATCGATTCATCCAATTTTTGCCAAAGCGAAGCCGATTTATAAATCTTGTGTTACAGCGCATGATTTACCATTAGTTATGTGTTTTTTATCTAGACTTTCTTTTTTTATTAAAGTATTTATGTAATCTTCACTTCAATTTTCAACTCAAAGAACGCTAAAGAATCAATGCGAAACGCCACTGTTTAACTCTATGACTCTTTTTAAACAAAATTAACTATTTTTCACTTGATCTCGAATTGGCTTACCATGCGGCAAAGTTCGATGCCTATTACATCTGAAGCATCTTGCGAGATGTAAAAGTTTCGAATATGTGCCGTTAAGTTTTTCATTTAATTGTACGGTAAATATCTGTCTCTTTGTAACTGTTGTCTTATTGTTATTTTTGTTGTTGTTGATTTAATGAGTTGATGTTGACACTGCTGTGTGTAACATTGAAGTTGTTTTGTAGCGCCCTTTGAACGCATTCAACATTCACTTTGCGACATATCAATATCCTTCTTAACGCTGCGCGCCAATCGGTCCAACTCGGCAGCAGCATCTGAACGAACTGCTAATTTCTCAGCCGTCATGAGAGCCTCATTGCCGTTGGAAGTTCGTGGCGTACCCATGCCGCCAACTGGACCGGCAGCGTTTGCCGCACCGCCTGCAGGTCCTCCCGACTTTTTATGCAACAGCGAATTAAAGAAATTAGCCAGCACACCTTCTCCGCCGGGCGTGGCTGGCGTTAGCTTGGGATCAATCTGCAGTTAAGAAAAGTACGTAAATAACAAAAGAGTGTACCTCAGATGTAGTTGTGCTACTGTACGAACCTTTTTGGGCGAACTTTGACCAGTACTTCCTGGTGTGCGTGGTCCGGTTTTATTGCCACCAGCGCTGGCGCCCTGTGTGCGCAATGGCGATTCGCTACGCACTTGACCTCCTTGCTTAAGTATCTCCTGCTGGCGTGCTAAAAAAGCTTGCTCCTCCTCGGTCAGCACCTCAGTTTCGCGATTGGAAACAGCCTAAGCACATGAAATAAAATGATAAGTTTGATTGCTACATAAAGGCTTATACACACCTTTCGTGATGGCGGTGACTTTATTATGTCTGGGTAATGATTTTCAGCCTTGACAGCATGCATATTTTCATACAAAATACTAATTTTCTTCAGGCTATCCCAACCTGCTGGACTAAAATAAAATAACAAATAGAAAGTAGAGCAAATTAAATAAAACATAGCTATTAGGCTAATGCGTACATGAGAACAGCATCCTTTTCAACGACTAGCGCTGGTGTACGGAAGGGTAAACCATAAATTCGATGCGTCAGATATTTGTAAAGCAGATCACAGTTTTTATCCTCCTTCACACTTGTGTAGAAGAGCGATGTGCCGTGCCGCAGGCAAAAGTTTCGTATCCATTGCTGTATGAAATCAAAATGTTCATCGCGGTACTCGTACTCTTTTTCCAGCGTTGCCATGTAGTCCGTCTGCATTTTGACATTAAATGATTTTAAAGCGGGAAACAGCTGTGAAAAACTATAAATTACACACCTTTGTGACAACAACAACGATGTCCAAACCCAGATTTGTAATAAGTGCGTCCTCTGTCAGCGGTAACAGATCATCCTCGTCAGTTGAATTGTTGTGCATAGTGCGCTTAACTGGAGAGCCAGGATCGAGATCATCGCCAACCTCACAGTAGCTTTGCCACGTCGTTGCCAGTCGCTGGCGTGCTTCTTCCTTCTTTTTGGGATCCAACGGCAGATTTTCAATGTGCTGGGCCAAAACCTTGATCCACTGATTAAGTTGCTCCAGCCAGTCCCATGGCTGAGTCATTGAGACTGTAAGTATGACGAGGGTGTGTGCATAGTTCGTTTCGTTTAACGCATAATGCAGCAAGTTTGTGTGTCCTGGATCGCCATCCAAAACCCATACGTTCAGACGCGTCATATCTGGCAAATTTGGGACGTGAAATGGGCTAAAAATGCAAAAGCTATGCACTTACCATCTCTGTACTCATCCTTGACATCAATGTAGGCATACTCCAGGCCAGAACCCTTTTTGGGATCTTCCACGCCCTGCAGCTTCGCGATGAGTGTCGTCTTACCAGTGGCATTATCGCCTAATACTAGTACAGATTTGTTTGAAGGTAACTTCGTGCTGCCTTGTGTTTGAACTTCATTTAATATTGCAGACCTGCGGATGAAGAATAAAATTGAAATAACAGAAACTGTGGAACACAAGTGGGTCATTTATTTAGACGGCTATCAAACATTTGCTTTACATTACCCGCATTTTGGCTCACCACATCTAACCATAGACCAACCAAACCACAAAGCTTAATCGGCAAAATTGAATCTTGCCACGCAACCAAACTAATTGCGCCCGAGTGCCGTTTATTAGGAACAGACATAAATTCTTATTTTTGTTTTTTACACGGAATCAATATACATAAAAGCAGAGCATATGTATATATAATTTTGTTAATTACTTTAACTCTATGAAAAATTCGTTTAAGAAAAAGTTTATGAGTGAGTGCGCACATACTATTGCAAAATAATATATCACCGATTATTTTCCATTTCACTGTGTGTACGCAGATTTGGTGCAATTATGCATAAAATTTGTGAAATTCAATTAAATCAATTAAAGGAATTCGATTAAAATATGTGCATGTTAGCAGACCAACCAACTCTCACTTATTTACCCACAGAGGCATTGACTAACTAACTAACTGATTACCTAGTATAGATGACTAGATAACTGAATGAGTAGCATGCAAATGGCAATTATCCGATTGTGGAACGTCTGCTCCTCCTTCATTTAATATGGATGGCGCCTTCGTGTTGAAAACTGCGAATATCGATTGCCCATTTTCCAATTTTTATGTTAGTCGTAAACTGTTCTCTTCTTTTGTTTATTATTCAAAGGTGTCGAATACCGCACAGTAAAAATGCATATTAAATGCACCTTTTAATTTATTTTATAGCTATTAACCAAAGACTAATTCATTTGACTATACAATCTTGTCTAACTAAAGTGTATTACTCAATTTTCAATTTTTGAATGTAATCAAAAACTAAGTAAATTTAATAAGAAAGACATATTCTTTGAACGAAAAAAATAAATAATGTTAATTTTAGTGTGTGGTGGACTAATAATTTCTCATATTCAATTTAAAATTTAAGTAAGTTGGAGACTTTTTAGCTAACTCTTGTGCCACTGTAGCTAGTGGTGGGTCGCATCAGACTTGACAGACATGCAAACCACCCGGCTAAAGAACTCCTTCCCCCTTCTACTTGGTCGGTTGGCATGGTGCACGAAAGGGCCAAACGAAAATATTTTCCATGTTTGAAAATTCAGCCAGAAAGACGACACGTCTAACACTCTTAGTAAGCACCTTGACAGCGTCGCTCATCAAAAGTGGACCACATTTTGATTCCAAGCTTAAATACAAATATAGTTGTTACAGTTGGGCATTGCCAGCATGAGTCTGCTACTCAAGCGACGTTCGCGCAGCAAGACCCAGGAACAACCAGTACTACAGGGAACAAAACATCTGCAACAGACTCAAAACCAGCATCAACAACACAACAAGCAGCGGCGGGAGCCGCCAAAAATTGTAGAAAATAGTAACGCACAGTTTGTACATCAGCGTCCAGGCCTCGGTGTGGGGATGGGCATGGGCACACGGAAGACATCCGCCGAGCTTATTAATGAGGCCAAACTCTTTCTGGGCGACTTGTCCTCGACGACGGTCCCCATAATGCCAGCCATTGGAGGTGCACGCTTGGTCAACACAAGGCGACCTATTACGCCTCGTGAGCCGAGACGAGTGCTTTACGGTAAAGTGGCGCTCTCGGGCCGACCACCGAGTGCCTTCTCGTAAGTACACGGACGTAGAATAGCTAGGCATGACATGTTAGGGCTCACTATGCAGTTCCATATTTTTTTTTTTTCCACAGTATGCGATATCTGCAGAACGAAATACATAAGTCATTTACACCGTCAACCTCACCCACTAAATCGGAGCTGAAACTTAACCGCCGGAGTCTAGACGTCAAGCTGGCTCCACCGCGACAATTGCCAGCATTACCATCCACAGCTTCCAAAGCAGCGACTTACACTCCGCCTGCTCGCAATGGAGCTCTGCTATGTCAGTGCAGCACGGAGACGCTCATCGAGCTCCTGAAGCAGCAAGCCGGCCTCAAGGATTGCAGTGCCGAGACTGTGCAGCACATTAATACGGTGAGTCGTTAATTGTAATATAGTTTTTTCCGTTCTCAATTTCATTTTACGGTTAAGTACAGATTCTTTTGGAGCTGTACACGCGAGTGCGTAAGGAAGAACGCAATTTCCAGCGCGCTTTTATACTGGAAGGATTGTATGGTCTCGTTGAGTGTACAGCACCGCGTGTTCTGCTATCAGTGGCACGTGTTGTGCTTGCGGTAAGTGATTACTTCCATCGCCCATTGATTTTGTGTTTCTGATTCTGAGCATTTTTTTCCGCAAAACAGCTACGCGTAACCGGCAGCAATTTGACCGGTGCTTGCAAACTTATCTTTAAAGTCGCACGTCACGAGCAGCACGATGATCTATTTCATGAGAACGACGTGCTGGAGTTACTGGTTGATGGTCTGGGCCACGCGTCGCCGCTTGATGAGCCGGAAGCCTGCATTTATGCCTATGGCTGCATACGCTTTCTAACAGCCAGCAGTGCTCAGGAACGTGATGATGCACTCAATCGAAACTGGACTGACGGGGTAGAGGAGCTGCTACCAATGCCAGCAACAATTGTAGCAATAACAACAACTTCGAAACCCGATTTGAGAAAGCTAAATGACCAAAATACGCTGGTATCTCGTTTGGCTTGTCATGGCGCAGTTGATTTAATGATCCTTCACTTGCAAATGCTTAACGAGGCGGGTGCCGCACGACGACTTAGTGGTCCGCCGCTTCACACGCTCTACCAACTATCCGCAGCATTGCGAGCTTTTGCAGATGTGGCTAAACAACAACAGCGATTGCAACTGCAGTTGGCATGTCCCCATCTCATTCGTGCCGCCGAGGTGTCCATGGGAGAACTGGAAGTGCAGGCGAATGTGGTGCGCACCTTAAGGTTAGTATATAGTCAGTGTGAATAAATATTGTTCCAAATCAAACTTCACGATATTTCCGTTTGTAGCGTTTTATCAGAGGATGTAGCCTGCTGCGAAACACTGCTCAACTATGCCGCTCGCATCGGACTCTTGCTGGGGCCATATTTCAAGGACGGACTGTACAACGAGCGTTTGCTGGCGGTACTCAGTCGACTTGGTTACATATTGGGAAATATTTTAGCCAAGCACGATTCTGCGCGTGTCCAGGTGAATGGAGGATTATATTTATTTAATTGACTTTTTCACAAGATTGATTGATCTCTATCTTCTTCCTGCAGTACTTTCACAATGACGTGGCCATGGAGTATCTGTTGAATGTGCTGCAACAGCTAATGAAATGCACACCGGTTACCGAGGCTCTACTGGACACCCAAATCAAGCTGATTCGAGTCTTGGCTAACATGAGTGTAAATGCGGAGGTGGGTGTAGGTCTGGGAAATGTACACGCCCTGGGCTCAGTGCTATTGCATCAGCTGAAGAACACAGCCGCTGCTCTTGATGCAACTGGATCAACTGAAGCTGAACACCCTGTGGAGCAGCTCGAGTTACTACACGCTACGTTGGGCGCCCTTCACAATCTATGCTTTTATCAGGATAAGCGAACGACATCTTCATTATCAGCGTCACCAGCGCCAGGTTCACTGCAAAGTCTTATTGACGAACTCTCAACGGAACTGACGTCCGCCTTGAGACGATGTCGTTCTAGATCCATTTCAACAAAGGTGGAGATTGCCCGAGTACTCGGCAACCTTACACGCAATGAGCTGGCACGTCAATGCTTCTATGCCGCCAACGGACTACCACTGATGGTGCAGCAGCTGGCCCGGCAGACAAGCGCAACGGACTACGAGCTGCGCACATGTGTCATTGGAGTGCTGGTCAATCTGCTGGGCGATGGAGAACAGCGAGCTCCATTTTTACAGCTACGCGGAGCTGAGTTACTCGCGCTGCTATTACGCGGCGCACTGGAGCAAGAGGATTGGTTTCTAGCCAATATTGTGTGCCAGGCACTATGGAACCTTCTAATAGACACTCAGTGTGCGTCAGCTCTGTGTTTTGACGGTAGCATTTTGGACGAAGTCAGCGAACTACTGGTCGATTATTTGGATGAAGAGCGTATGATGGCAGCGGATGAAGCTAACAATGATGAAAAGGATCTAGAGACCGATGCAGAAGCGGAACAAGAGGCAAGTGCAACAATTGATGCATTATGGGAGGATTTCGCTTTGGTGGCCACCGATTTATTGGAGCGTATTCAAAGCAACATTGATAAGCCTCAAAATACCCAGAAAGAGAATATCAAAAAGAATGATGATGATGACAATGACAATGATGACGTATTCCTCGAAGAAATGTAAAGGATTTTAAGTTCTAACATTCTAACGTTCGCATTGATCTGAATTCAAGAATCATTAGTAAAAATCTATTGCTTTTAAATTTGGTAGAACTTTAAGGCAAAATTGAAATTTATAAATCGTCTAATTATACACTGATTTATTGATTAATAAACTTTTTCTTAAATATAATATTCCACGAATTTATAATTAAAGCGAAACAAAAAAAATAGAAATGCTTAAGTCGAAAAAAAACGAATTCGAAAAAGCCTAAACTGAGCTGTAAAACATCTTGCTTTTGTATACCCTCTGAGGGGTATATTAGCTTTGTTAAAAGTATGTAACAGGCAGAAGGAGCCGTGGCAAAGTATATGTATTCTTGATCAGCATCAACAACCGATTAGATTTAACCATGTCTGTCTGTCCGTCTGAACGAAGAGAACTCAAAGATGGCAATATCCGTTTTAGTCAGTATCGACCACATATTAAGTCAGTCAATACAAGAATCTTTTTTTTTTCGATGCTACGCCCCATTCGCTACAATAAGCGAAAAACCAGACATACCTCGGAAAAATAAATGTTTTTGGCAAATATCTCAGAAACTATATCACGTAGGGACACTAATTTTGACATACAGGTTGATATTTACAATATAAAGACAAAGCCATCAAAATTTTTTAGATGCCACACCTCCTTCGCCCAAAAACAGCACAATTGCGTTGCAATTTTGAATGCCGCTGGCTCACCTATTTTTTAACGTATAGTTTTGTAACTTATCGTATACTTGGAGACAAATAATATCAAACGATTCTGAAAATTGCATCAAAATCGAACTATAATTAAACAAGAAAGAAAATTTTAGTCGGGCATGCCGACCGTGTAATACCCTCTGAGCTTCGTTTCCAATTATATGAGCTCAAATTGGACTAGCTGCTGCAAGAATTTAACATGCACACATATTTGTATGCCTATCTCGCTCGCAGAATGTTTTTCATTTTTGGTTTTATTTCGTTTTCGCTGCTTGCGTGACGTTGCCGCTGTAGCAGTGCTCAGTGCATTGCACGTGGCTGTGCATCGCACAGCTTTAAAATATATTATCTTTCTTGATTAAAGTCCGATTTTGAATCAATTTTTAGGATCGTTTGTTAAGTTACAAAATTATACGTTAAGAAATAAGTGAGTCGTAGGCATGCGAAGTTTCAAGGCAGATTTGCTTTAATTGGGTGATGGAGGAGTGGCATCTGTTAGTGTTACGTAAATCGGTTTTTTCTTTCAAGGATAATAAAATATATGAATTCGTATAAATCTGAGCCTTTCAGTTTTATGTTTGTGTTTATTCAACTCAAAAATACGAGAAGTGATATTTTCTGCCAGTTCTATTATATGTTCCAAAAGTGTATTTAAAATAGAGGGCTGCATGAGTCTTCTTATAATATATGTAAAATTGAATGTATTCAAATTGTGTTGAAATGAGTGAGTGTCAAATGTGTGTCACAATGAGTTTAATGTGTATTAATATGAGTACACGTGTCAACTAACAATGAATGACATTCGAGTTATTGTTTGTACATTCTGTACTGTTATATCGTTTGATTTAAGGGAAGCAAGCACATGTTTGAAATAAAAAAGGAAAAAAAATCGTTTTAACATACGAATGTACTCAAAACACAACTTCACAATGACTAAGAAGTATTTGAAAAAAAAATGAAAATGTTCATGCCTGTTGCTCACCTAATTCTTAACGCATAGTTATAAAACTTAACATGTTTGGAGACAAACAATATCAAACAATCCTGAATCGCATCAAAATCGGACTATAATTATGAAAATATGGTTTACGCAGCAGTGTTTACAAGCAGTGCACTACTTGTGATTTTCAAATTTACACAGTGCACTGCTTGTGTTTAAAATTTACGCAGTGCACTGCTTGTAAGCAGACCGAAATGAACACATATAAATGAAAATATAACTCAGAGGGTATTGCACGGTCGGAGCACTCGACTTGTTTTATTTATCTCCTCTATCATCTCAAAACTTATTACCAGAATGGTCTATTTAAAAGAAACTTATTCAGCTACAATGACTATTCTTTTAGATATCTTAATGCAGATTTAAGCCCATAGTATTGGCAATTAAAGGCAGAAGGTATTATTATACAGGCGGGTGTGCTCGACAGTATTTTCTTTTTTTACAATATGCTTATAACATAAGTGATATACATATTCAATATTAAAAATGATACATTTTATAATAAGGAGCGATTGCTGATTAATTGCCCCAATTGTGTGTTAATGTAGTAACCTAGTTATTTAAAGAATAGTAGTGCTGCTATCATCATTTATCAAATTAACCATGCACGCTACCAAAAAAACCTAGTAGGATTGGCTTCAGTGGAGCAGCTAGTCTGTAAGAGACTAGAGTCAAACTTATTCTACAGCAAAATCAAATATGAGATGCTATAAAATCCGAAAATCTCAACATATTTATCACCTACTAGCAATATACCCTCAGCTTCGCTTGCGCTAGAGATTGTGAAAATTAAGAATTGAAAAAATGTGTATATACTTAAAAAAAATATATATTTTTAATGGATAGCCAATATTGCCAATTATATTCCCCATTTTTTTAATTTTTGTTTTTTTTGTTTTGTGGCTTCTCTAATAGAAATATTTCACAACTGACAACACAAAGAAAATCCTGATCAATACAACAATTATGTGTACTGATGTGTATTTATCATTGCTCAAATAAAACAATGTTATATTTTAAGTGTTCAATGACATGTGATGAAATCACCAGCTACTGAAATACTTCGCAATATACAACACTTTTATACCCTCTGGGTTTGTTTTCCATCAAGAGCAAGAATTATTAAGTCGCTCTCAGAGTTAACATGCAATATAAAATTGACCATAAGAAAAACAATCACCTCTCAGGTCTAGTCTTGCCAACTTTGATGTTTGTCTTATGAAGAGCATTTTATTTGTAATCTAGATCCAGTACAAAGTTTGCTGCATCTTTCTTGCAGTTAATATAGCGCACTCAGATACCAATCTAATGACTTGCTACATATATTTAAAACATCTAGAAATATTTTGGAAATTAGCTCTTCGAAAGTTGTTATAACAATTCCCAAACATATTATAATGATTGGGAGCAATATCTGCACTTTTTAAGGTGTAGTCGTGTAATTTTTGTAAGAGTCATCTTCTTTATATTAGGCAACAAAAAAAAGAATTTTAAGCATGTTTTTATTTCATCGGTTTGGCGAAATTCACCAGCTAATAAAATTGTAATGCCAGCCATTTTGTCCCTTATGTCCTTCAAAGTTGTATTAAGTGCTTCAAAGGCAACATTGTAAAATTAGGCTACCACAATTAATTTGCGACCTGTTTAAGTTCATTACTGCAATGACATAGAATGTCGTGCTCCTTAAAAAAATTCACCGGGCAAATTTTTTGAATCTAACGTAAAAAAATGTCAAAGATACTACCAAGTATTGATACTTGATATTTTGATAACACATATAGCTACTTTAACAAAAAGTATCAAATATCGTTATCGATACATCGATATTACATTATTATATATTATGTAGTGATATTACGTTCAATGCGATATACAAATAATAATACAATATTTGTTTGATACATAGATAGATATTGTAGAACCATTATTAGGTATGACTTTTTAAATAAACTGAAGAGTGTTATAATTTCTAGTAATTTCTCAATGTGCTCAACAGAATGCTGTTATTTAGCATAGAATTCTAATTTTAATATAGGTTATTGAAATTGAAACCCAAATAACTGGTTTCGTAAGTGCTAGCAGTATTTAAAAGTCCAACTCCCGCTACACACATAGAACACAATGGCCTATAATTTTACCGCATTCACCTACATTGTGGCGCTCATCGGCGATGCATTCCTAATATTTTTCGCAATATTATATGTCATTGCGTTCGATGAGCTGAAAACAGATTACAAAAATCCAATTGACCAGTGCAATAGCCTAAATTCGCTGGTTTTACCGGAGTATTTATTACATATATTCATCAATTTGCTATTTCTGTTCTGCGGCGAATGGTTCTCATTATGCGTCAATATACCGCTTATTGTCTAAGTATCACATTTGGCGTTACAAGAATCGCCCGGTGATGTCTGGTCCGGGCTTGTATAATTCAACTACCGCTTCTGAAAACAGACACATTATCACGTAACATGCGTGAGGGTTGGATTAAATTGGCCGTGTATTTAATCAGTTTCTTCTGCTATATCTATGGCATGGTTTATTCGCTCATCTCAACATAGAGGGTTTCAAAACGGCAGCTGCCGTCTGGAGATCTCAGCAACATCAGCGCATCTACATATGTACAACGTTAAACGTTGTCATCTGGCCCCATATATAGAACTCTTTTCCCCATCCGATAATGGAGTTGATACAACAAACAGCACACAAGTCGAACAAAAATTCAGAGTTATTTCATAATGCGTTTCTATCATAAACAATGACATCTATCGTTTTGTGTGCATTGCATTGTTGGAATATTTTGTAACGTTTTTATTATTAATTATTATTATTTTTTATTGATTTGCATTCGCATTTGTGGTAGTCAAAGCCTGATTAATAAAGTAAAACCATTTAGAAATGGTACAACTAAACGCCATAAGCATAACATTATTTGTCAGTTTTGTTTAAAAAATTCAATTTTAATGTCAAGAGTTGTTTTGCAACAATTATATCAAATGGCAGCAATATGTTATAGTGATCCGATCTTAACCCAAAACGGTGGACATAAAAATCTATATATCAAACTTTTAATCGAGTTTGGTTGCGATATCTTGAAAAACAACCAACTAAATGTTGTATTGTAACTATTACATCGTATAATAGCTATATGATCTTAACCAAAATCGGTCGACATATGTATCTATGTGACAAACCTGTGAATTTGATTGCGATATCTTAAGAAACAACAACGTTTTTTATACTAAGACTATTTGAGCTTTGACCACGAAATTCACCCCCTTCCACTCAAAATTTCGCAAAAAGCCGTCTTATTGCACGATGAAGTTATGAAAGCTACTTTGTGTGCAAATTTCATGCACCATGATCCTTCACCATTATCGCTGTGTCCTTCCGATTACCATATACATAGTAAACTAGTAGGAACGGCTACAGTCGAGCTAGCCGACTGTAATATACTACAGCGTATTCTAGAGCAAAATCAAGTACTCAATGTGAGATGTCTTATAAACTAATAAGCCAAACCTATTTATGAGAAAAGGCGCAGTATTCCCAACATTAAAATTTTGGAAACACGATTGCTTATAATGTAGTTGATCAATTCCAACCAAAACTGCTCAAAATATTAAAAAAAAAAATTTTGCAACTACTCTGTAAGTTTGGTTCGGATACCTCAACAGACAAAAAAAGTTTTTCATACTAAAGATATGTCTTGGTCCTGATGTTTGTCAGATTACTTAGATGGGAGGTATGTGATATAGGCGTCCGATCCGAACAAAAGTTGGTCAGTGTTTAGATAATACTACAATACACACTCTGTGAAATAAGTTCAGTTATCTTGAAAAACAAAAAAGTTGGACAAAAAGACAAATTTAGTACATTTTACAATTTTCATCATATAGAAAATATATGATATAGTCATCCGATTCCAACCAAATTGGGTCAGTATATGTATATTACTAAAGACAAATTTAGTACATTTGTCGATTTTCATCATATGGAAAATATATGATATAGTCATCCGATTTCAACCAAATTGGGTCATTGAAATATCTTTAAAAACGAAGAAATAATTTAAAAAAACATTTTTTTAATGTTTGGTTATATGGCGGCTATATAGTTGTCCGATCCGAACCAAAGTTGGTCAGTGTAGGAATACCACCTCCATACCTTTGGTTCAGTTATCTTAAAAAACAAAAAAGTTGGGGAAAAGTATAAATTTAGTACATTTATCTGATATATATCTGATAGATATCTCAACGAAATTTGCACAGTATGTGAATGGTACCACTTAATATATCCTGACCGTACGTGTAAGGTAGTAACATACATATACTGACCGATTTTGATTTAAATCGGATGACTATATAGTATATTTTCTATATGTTGAAAAAAAAAATGTTACTAAATTTGTCTTTCTTTCTAACTTGTTAAGATAACTGAACCAAACTCACAGATTATTTGTATGGGGGTATTATCTTTTTGTCTGTTCAGGTATCCAAACCAAACTTATACAGTAGGTGAAAAGCATTTTCATTAATTTGCTGACCAACTTTGGTTCGGATCGGACAACTATATCACACAGATCCCATATAAGTAATCTGACAAACTTCAGAGCCAAGATATGACTTTAGAATGAGAAACTTTTTTGTCTGTTGAGGTATTCAAACCAAACTTATACAGTAGGTACAAAATATTTTTTTTAACCAACTTTGCTTTGGATCGGACATAAACTAACGTATTAAAAAAGTTATAAAAGTTGTGATTACCGCGCCTTTTTCACAAATAGCGATTAATATGCTAAGTTTATTAGTTTAAAAGTCATCTAAATTGAGTACTTTATTTTGCTCTAGAATATGCCGCAGTTTCTTACAGTCGGCACGTTCGACTGTAGTTGTTCCTATTAGTTTCTGATATAGCCATCAAAAAACTGCAAAGGGTATACTCGAGTATGATTGTTCACTTCTCCAAACAATCAAGTCGAGTATAGTTCCTCTACATTTTCAATCGAGTATCATTCTAGTAACAAGTGAGCGTCATAGTATGATTTAAGTGTGAGCGTAAATTTTGTTCACAAAAAACGAATATTACAAAAATAACAGACACTCGATTATGATTACGTGAACGCTAACTGAACGAGTAGCACCCGCTTTTTGAACACTCACTAAACGAGTAGCAATAGCGAGTATCGATACTCGCTAATAAAAGAAATTTCTCTGTTAAGTATTGGTAAGTGATAGTTCTGCAGTAACATCGATACGAGCGATACCAAGAAGGGTTTTTCATATCCTTGTTTTTGTGGCCTTATATAAAGGAAATGACACCTACAAAAACTATGAGAGTCCACCAAAAAGGTTATTCAAGTGTATACCAAGAAGGGTTTTTCATATCCTTGTTTTTGTGGCCTTATATAAAGGAAATGACACCTACAAAAACTATGAGAGTCCACCAAAAAGGTTATACAAGTGTAGATATTTTCGCAAAAATATTTCTAAGCATTGGCGATAGAACTTATGCAACGTTTGAGGGATTATGATTGGTAATTGTTATAACAACTATTAAAGAGCTCATGTCCAAAATATTTCCAGATATTTTGAATATTTGTAACAAGTTATTAGATTGGTTATCTAAACGAACTATTTAAACACCAAGAAAGCAGTTTTAATTAACGATTTACTTTTAAAATAAATTAATAGTCAAGAAATTACATAAAAGTCTGTTTACTCAGACATATAAGTTGACGTTGCTGTTCACTATTCCGTGAAGTTCCTTAATAAACAGAATCCGTCAGGTTTTCCATTACATGATCTTACTCTGAAGGTTGGTGCTCCAATAATGTCGATACAAATTATATCCACCAAAACTTTGCTATGGAACTATTATACAAATAAAGCTTTTTTACATGTATGAAATTAAAGACATAGTATTTACAGGTCGTACTTGTTGTTCTAAAGAAGAAACTGTATTATTTCCAATAGTACCTTTAATCTCTAATAAATAACCATTTCTGCTTAAGACACTTTTAAGTGAAAGTTCGCGTTGCCATGACAATAAATAAATCCCAGGGGAAAACATTAAAGCTGACAGGAATATCTGAGTGATGATTTTTTTTTTAGGTAAATTTTATGTGGCTTGCTCAAGAGTTAGCCCATAGAGTGAATTAATAATTCTTCCCCCTGATGGAAAACCTAAAAATGTAGTTTTGTATTGCAGTAGCTGATGGTTTCATCTATAAATAAATACTTTATTTTAATAAATAAATATTATATTTTATTAAAGACTCAAATCATTATTTTTTTTTATCTGAGCAATATTATTATTATATTATATTATAATTATACAAGGAAGAGTCAAATTTTATTGTTTTTGGTTTCGGTGGGATGTTTAATATGTTCAACTCAAAGAATCTCTTAATACGTGCTCTCTGGCATATTCATGCCAGCTATCTGAAAAATAAAAGAGATTTTGCAAACTTCTAGGACCTGTAAGTCGAGGTGGAGCAGCTTAAATTCTTTGGTGTCGTTTTTGACAAGTTCGTCGTTAACCTCACAAGCCAACTTTGGATCTACTATAATTCTTCACACACTATACCGGTCATCCGATTCCATGCATATTATAATTGGTACATTTTCGTACTACTGTTTTCAACATTCATGGAATATATCTCAGAATAGTCAGAGCCGGAATACCTTCAATTGATAGATTAAATATTTCTCTAACAAGTGTATATAGTCCCAATGTGGCCATTTTGCTCATCCGGAAATGAAGGCTATAAAACGAGTGAAGTCATGAATGAAGGCAGGCATATGGGTAAATCATAGCACATGCCAATTTGACTGTTATTTGTGTACCAGTTAGTTGATAAATTAATTACTTTTGTTTTCAAGTTTACTTTGCAAATTAAAAAGTTGTCCCAAGAATCTCAGAAATATAAAAACAAGGACTATAAAAGGTTCAGTTACACAAATACTCAAAAAATGTAAAGGGTCAGACAAAATAGAAATATTTTTAACATGTTGACAGCATAATCAGATCATCATCTTTCATCGTTTAGACACGTGCGCTCACGAATCAATTTCGAATGTAGCAATAATAGTTTGCAAATGTTAATTTTATCAGATATTAAAACTACTGTTGATAATAAATTTGAAGAAAAATAACCAAAAAAAAAACCTTAAAAAATCTGAATTGAAGTTTTGTGTAATTAAGTTAAGAAATTTACTCATAACATCTAATAATATAATAAGGTGAATAAAATTAGAATAACAACTCTCATTTAAGGTAAAAAAAAAATATCTTTATTGGAATCTAACAGCCAAACTATGCATGAAAATATTTTTAAACTTTGACCTTAAACTATAAAGCATTATTAGAGTCTATGACCTTGGACAAACATTTATTTCAAAGCTTAAGAAGTTTTCTTTGCCTTTAAATTTTTCAATTCATTGGTTCAAAAGATATGATTTTAGCAACGTAAAAAGAGGCCCCACTGTGCGCCGTCTGTATGAAAAGTCAAGACTTCTTAAGAAACGCAATAGTTACGTGCAATAAATATATCTATACGAATGGAATAAAAAAATTATAATAACACAAATCCACCTACGATATGATAAATAGCTCTGATAATTCCTGAGCTCTTACAGAGAGACGATCGTTGTAATATGGACACAGGTGTTGAAAAAACTATGTGTTATTGTTTCAGCACTGAGTCTAAAAATGAACTTTCAGAAATGGCTTTCGTCACTAGAGTAGACTATCATTCAATGATCGTTCCGTAGAATTTAATTGCGATCGAAACAATCTTTTTACACATGCGCCCCCTGGCGGCCGACTCGCGAACATCTGTGTATGTCGGTAAATATTCAAGTGATGACAACATCGTCGACGACACGCACACAAAAGCGCCAAAGCACCAATACGAGGTCAATTTACATTAAAATAGGACTAACCAAGTATTAATAATCATTAGCTTATAATCATTTATGAGAATTGAAATTTATGTGCAAAGTTGGTTTACGGTGTCTATCTTTGACTAAGAGAAAAAATATTATTAACAAAAAAGGTGTGCGCTGCTTTCGTATTTGCTGCTTAATGAATCATCCGCCAGTTAACTAGCTTCCGCTCTCTCTCTCTCTCTCTCTCTCTCTTGTTGTCTCTATCAATCTGCCATTCCTGCACTACATATGAATTTTAATGCATTGACGTTTAGTTTTTGTTTATGTCTCGAGTTAATTTAAGAGAAAATTGACAAATCGCAAAAAGTGTATTGGTCTGTCTGAGTTAGATTTGAGGTTATGCAGATTTTGCACAAATTTTATAACGTCAGGAAGACAATCAGTAAAGCAACTTATAGATAAGCTAAAGAAGATGCCAAACTGCAATAACTGTAATCAGCAACTGCAGTTGACACACAGACACACACCCACACTATCGACAGCTAAAAGCGGCTATGTATATAGAAAAAAAAGTTGATATTGATGATGATGCAGCTGTTTCTGCAACAGGTGGAATGAGCAGAAACTACTAGTAATCTATTAACTGTAAGCCAATCGAGATCAACTTACCAGAGGTTCTCTTTGTCGGCTGCATTGTCCTTCTTTTTGGTCGTAAAGGATGAAGTCAGCGCATTGCTGCCCGTCATTGTTTGGGTAACGATATCCATTGCCATTGCAGTGGGAGGCGACTTCTGCCTTCTCAGTTGTTACCTCTGACGTGATTGTTTGGTCAGCTCCTGCAGGAAGCACGAAAAACATTAAAGCAAACGCAAAGAAAACGGACTCACGACAGAAAGAACGAGAGAGGTCGAAAGCGTAACAGAGACAGAGCAATAATAACAACTACTTCATTGCGTTGAACTTGAAGCCAGCCGTGTTGCAAGGTGTTTTTTTTTTTTTATCTGAATATGAATTAAAACCGCCAGCAGAATCAGCGACACTTCCGCTACACCGACTTGTTTTCATTTATTTATGGTTAAGTTGCAGTTGCGGCAGCGACGACGAAATCGTCGTCGCCGTCTGGCAAACACGTATATCAAGTCATTTAAAATATTTGTTACAGTTTTGTTGTTAGCACTATTATGCTTCTAATGATACTGTTACTCATTCTGGCTCGCTGGCTGGCTATTTGTGCGTTTGTCTTTCTGTTTATGAACAATTAAGACATTTTATTAACGTTCGCATTTAGTTATATTTTCTTTGCTTTTTTCCTGCCTGCTATACATATATGCATGTACTGAAGCTTTTACGCGAGGTTTATTTATGCAGCCCGCTTACAAATATTATTCCTCGTACTGAATTTGAAATTCGGTGTTTTACGTGCTGTAACTGACGGTCTTTACTTTGCGCGCAGTTATTGTTTAATAAAAATATATTCAGATGATGAATTTTTGCAAAAATAGCACAGTGAAATTAGACAGTGTGTACACACTGCTTTACAATCGAGAAAATGACGATAGTGTTGCCAGGGACAAATCAATTTAAAGGTCTGGCAGCGCTTAGCGCATTGTTGTATTTGCCACAAACATTAAGGGGATTCCATGAACAGGCAAAAAATTTGATTTTATTTATTTTTATTATCACAATTAAAATTTCATTTCATTTGTATCATTAATATAAATTGCAAAATGCGCAAGAAAAATTATACTCATTTTAGTTATTAGTTTTCATAGTAAAATTGTATTTGTAGAACATGTATTTTGTGAAAATTGTTCTCAAATTCATTGAACAGATGTTGTCAGCTGTGAACTGTGAACAGTATGGAATTCCCATACTGTTTGACAAGTGGCAACGTTATGGCGACCATCACATAAACATCAGAGCTACATCAGTTGACTCTCACTATTTTAAACTTATTTTGCCAAATACATATTGAAAAAAAAAATACTTATTTAAAATGCAAGTGCCTTTGCTTATTTTTATTGTAATATTCGCTGTAATAAGTAACAATGCACAAATGATAGATGGTATGTTTACGTTGCACGTTTGCTGCTTATTCAAGTCTTTTGTACTGCACACAGACATATGACACTCAAGTGCCAATGTGTGAGTGCGGATGCGTAATGTATTTATGAATTTTCACTTTTACCCAAGGAACCGTAATCATTATGAGTTATATTTTAAAAATCATAATGTAATCATTAAATTTAATTCTAATCGATTTTCTTCAAAAATTATCAAATATAATCATTAATCGTTAAGTTTTTCATAAATTACTCAAAAATAATGATTATTTTTGAAGAATTCGATAAAAATCAGAAATTTAAAAATCTTTTCAAAAATGCATAGATTATGCAATAATTATAATTTTGGTATACTAGATATAATTTTAGGTCCCTTGCAAGTGAATGATTTTTTTTTATTTAAAAATCAAAAAAATAATCATTATTTACGGTCCCTGCTTTTAACCTATTGTTGCTATTAATGTTGCTTAAAGCACTATTGCGTCGATGCTACCAATGCCGTTCACGAGGCGAACTTGGAAGCTGCAAGGATCCGTTCAGCTACAATGCCACTAATGTTGAGAAGGAACCCGGAATTTCTGCAATTCCCTGCGCCAGCGGCTGGTGCGGCAAAGTGATCGAGGGGGGCGGAACTTACGCCCTCGATGGTATGCATTTTTTTCAAGACATTTGTAAACAACTTTAAAAAATGTTTTTGTAGACTACGATCTCGCAATTCAGCGAATGTGCGTGCAGCGAGGACCTGACGACAGCATGGACCGATGTGCGGATACAATATATCATCATAAAAAAGTGTTCATGTGCTTCTGTCAGGGCGATCTATGCAATGGCTCAACCGACCATAGGAATCGGGGGCTCTCGATGCTGACTGTTACAATTTTCGGTCTCGCCGTCCGCCATAAACTAATTTCCAATGCATATTTATAGACATATCACACACAATGCCTGATTTTTTTTATACGTTGTTTATAGTATGTACATATATAAATTGACAATTTCTGCATTTTAAAAATGGGTTTTTTATTTATTTACTTTTTATTAGGAACAGATTTTGAACTCATTTACATCTTTCATCCGTTATTGCTGCCTAATAAAATATAATACATATTTATTTTTTGCCTTCAAATTACTTAATTTAAAGACAAACAAGAAAGAAAATGTCAGTCGGGCATGCCGACCGTGTAATACCCTCTGAGCTTCGTTTCCAACTATTAAGTTTAAATTGGAGTAGTTGCTGCAAGAACTTAACATGCACACATATTTGTATGTCTATCTCGCTCACACGTTTTCCGTTTTCGTTGCTTGTGTGCACAGCTCAGTGCAATGCATGTGGCAATGCCTTGCTTGAAAGGAACGATTTTCGTTGTTTGACAAACTTTTTTAATTATGGTCCGATTTTGATGAAATTTTTACAATCGTTTGATATTATTTGTCTCCAAATGAATGCTAAGTTACAAAGCTTTACGTTAAGAAATAAGTGAGCCAGAGGCATTCGAAGTTTCAACGCAATTGTGGGCGAAGGGGGCGTGGCATCTAATAAATTTTAATGGCATTATATTTATATTGCAAATAGCAACCTGCATGCCAAAATTGGTGTCCCTAGGTATTACAGTTACCGAGATATTCGCAAAAAGCATGTATTTTTTCCGAGGTATGTCTAGTTTTTCGCTTATTGTGGGCGAATGGGGCGTGGCATCAAAAAAAGGAAACAAACTTGTATTGACTGACTAAATATGTGATCGATACTGACTAAAACGGATATTGTAGCTCTTACCGTCTCTGAGATCCTTTCGTTCATACGGACAGACAGACAGAGGGACAGACGGACAGACGGACATGGCTATATCGACTCGGCTGTTGATGCTGATCAAGAATATATATACTTTATGGGGTCGGAAACGCCTCCTTCTGCCTGTTACATACTTCTGACAAACCCATTATACCCCTCAGAGGGTATAAAACAGAGAACTGCAAAGAGTAATGAGTTTTCAATCTGATTCGAATATTGATGTATACCCGTTGTGATTTATTCACATTTCCTGAGCGAAAAAAAATCATCCCTCATTCAACTGATTATTCGTGATTTATACTCGCTCTGAAAGTTTGTGCTTCACTCACTACTCGTGATTAAAATAAGGCAACACTCGCACCTTACTCTGAGCGTAAGTTGCAAACACTCGATTGTGATTTGATTTTTCTGTGAGCTGAGCGTACGACACGCTCAAAGAACGGTTGCTACTCGATGAGTGAGCGTTAAAAAAGCGAGTGCTACTCGATGAGTGAGCGTTAAAATAGCGAGTGCTACTCGATGAGTGAGCGTTCAAAATGCGTGTGCGTCTCGGTGCGTGAGCGTTCAAATTGCGTGTGCTACTCGTACGTGATCGTACATTGACCCCTCGATACTCGCCCTGTGAATGAAATTTGAGCGTTCGCGACGCAGCGACGCCGGCTCTGTGAGCGTTCGACATATATCCATACATACATACATATACTTTTGCACATGCACGTATGTCGTATGTGCATATGTATGTATATTTCTACGAACGCGTGCCATCAAATACGGCTCTCTCGCTCTCGCACATTACAAGAAGAGTGCACACAAACCAAAAAGGTCTTTGCTTGTGCGTCGCGACTCAGCCTATGCGATTCTTTGTGATACTCGCTCGTGAGCGTTGAAAACCAACGCTCAGCTTTCATTCATCCCTCACAGATTTTTGTGCTACTCGAGTTTTTGGTGAACGAAATTTTCGCTCACACTCCGCTCACGTGTCTGTGATTTTTGTGCTACTCGATTTTTTGTGAACAAAATTTACGCTCACATTAAATTCATACTATGACGCTCACTTGTTACGTGAACGATACTCGATTAAAAATGTAGAGCTACTATACTCGAATTGATTTGATTTTTTGTAGAAGTGAACAATCATACTCGAGTATACCCGTTGCAGTTCTCTGGTATAAAAAGAAGCCGATATTATTTCGTGAATCGATTTAAATTCAATCGATACATCGACATATACAAAATCATAAAAACATCGTCAAAAAATTTATGCCTCGATGTTTTTAACATAACTGCTTTGAACACGATACAGTATGTACATAACTATCAGGGATGCCAACTCAAAATTTAAAAATTAAGTAGGCTGGTAGCACAATTTTGCTGAAATACGTAGATTTACGTACTTTTTTTTGTAATTCACAAAAAAAAAAAATAAAACAATACATTTTTAAATGAACTGTTTTTGTAATTTATTGTTATTAATTTCTGTTGACGTTTTAAATAGAAAATTACATTGTTCAAATTGTTTGCACACACTACTAATGTACAAGTTTAACAAAAATGTAGACATGTTTTTACTAAAGAATTTTAGGTGGTTGTAAACCACCTGAAGTAAACCTTTTAAAGTGTCCTTTACGTACTTAATTCTATTATTAGTTTTAATTAAATTTATTTCTGCTATGTGGCAAAATAAACAAATTTTGAGTAAACTCCGTCAAGATCGGAAACATCTGGGTTAAATTTACCTTTTTAACATTTAAAATATAACGTTAAAAATCGTTTGTGGTACCGCTCTCTCCACTCCTCCGCTTTTTCTGCACTTTCAATCACAAACTACAAAGTAAGCGCTGCTAATCTACGTGCAATTTAGCGCTGCTAACAGATTAAAAACGGCATTTAGTTCGCCAACCTATTAAAAACGAAATTTAGTGCTGCTAACCCAATAAACATTATCATTTTATTTACATATATAATTCATATCAAATTAATATTAGTCGAATGCTTTGTCCAACACGTTGGTAAAAAGATGGCTATTGCATTTAAGTCGACTGGAATGCAACAGCGGCTTTACTACATTTGCCCCTCTTGCCCAAGATTAAATTGACCATTTAAAAATTCTTCGGATAGTGCAAAGTGACACCCAAAAAATTACGTTTCACGTAATTGTCAGTCCACATCAGAGAACTGCAACGGGTATACTCGAGTATGATTGTTCACTTCTACAAAAAATCAAATCAATTCGAGTGTAGTAGCTCTACATTTTCAATCGACTATCGTTCACGTAACAAGTGAGCGTCATAGTATGAATTTAATGTGAGCGTAAATTTTGTTCACAAAAAATCGAGACGCACAAAAATCACAGACACGTGACCGGAGTGTGAGCGAAAATTTCGTTCACCAAAAACTCGAGTAGCACAAAAATCACAGACACGTGAGCGGAGTGTGAGCGAAAATTTCGTTCACCAAAAACTCGAGTAGCACAAAAATCTGTGAGGGATGAATGAAAACTGAGCGTTGGTTTTCAACGCTCACGAGCGAGTATCACAGAAATCGGTGAGAGATGAATGAAAGCTGAGCGTTGGTTTTCAACGCTCACGAGCGAGTATCATAAAAATGAGTGAGGGATGAATGAAAGCTGAGCGTTGGTTTTCAACGCTCACGAGCGAGTATCACAAAGAATCGCATAGGCTGAGTCGCGACGCACAAGCAAAGACCTTTTTAGTTTGTGTGCACTCTTCTTGTAATGTGCGAGAGCGAGAGAGCCGTATTTTATGGCATGCGTTCGTAGAAATATACATACATATGCACATACGACATACGCATGTGCAAAAGTATATGTATGTATGTATGGATATATGTCGAACGCTCACAGAGCCGGCGTCGCTGCGTCGCGAACGCTCACAGAGCCGGCATCGCTGCGTCGCGAACGCTCAAATTTCATTCACAGAGCGAGTATCGCGGGGTCAATGTACGATCACGTACGAGTATCACACGCATTTTGAACGCTCACGCACCGAGACGCACAAGCATTTTGAACGCTCACGCACCGAGACGCACTCGCTATTTTAACGCTCACTCATCGAGTAGCACTCGCTTTTTTATCGCTCACTCATCGAGTAGTATCCGTTCTGTGAGCGTGGCGTACGCTCAGCTCACAGAAAAATCAAATCACAATCGAGTGTTTGCAACTTACGCTCAGAGTAAGGTGCGAGTGTTGCCTTATTTTAATCACGAGTAGTGAGTGAAGCACAAACTTTCAGAGCGAGTATAAATCATGAATAATCAGTTGAATGAGGGATGATTTTTTTTCGCTCAGGAAATGTGAATAAATCACAACGGGTATACATCAATATTCGAATCAGATTGAAAATTCATTACTCGTTGCAGTTCTCTGGTCCACATACATATCTAAAGTTACAGACGCTTCACCGCATTCAACCAGCTTCAGCCTCCTTGTGGCATTTTCGGGCGACAGTGGTAGCATCGGGTAGCAAGTCGTCAATGTCCACAAATCCCTCATATGTGGCACCAATTTTTATGAAAAATTGGACCATAGATCTAAATCCAGACGAAAAAGAGAGACAATCCTTTGTATATCTGTATACCACGTCAAGGAGTTCCATCTTGTCCACAGCAGATTTAGCGCACACTTGATCTTCTTCTATTAGTTGTTGTTGCTCATTTTAAACTTAAGTTTACAGAACCTTGGGCTGGACAGATCATCCAAAGGCTTGCAGGTTGGTGGAATCTTGTACTCCGTCTCTGGAGTCTAATAGATCTTCTCCCCCTTGGGCTCAACGACCGACACATTGTCGGGCAGTGGCTTCTTGGGACCAATCTTGTTCTTCGGATCAGAGGGCAACATGATCTTGACCTTGATGCCGAACACAGCCTGGCGTAGCAGAACGTGACATGTGGCAGTCTCGACATAGTCGTTGCATGGATCACCAGAGTGAATCATCAGACCATCGACGAACTTCATCGACTTGGCACGCTGACCACGCAGCTTGCCAGAGACAACGACCTCACAGCCCTTGGCGCCCCACTCCATGATAAAACGGAGCACACCATAGCAGGCACGAACGGCCACGCACGAGTCACACGCACCTCAACACCGGAGTAACCATCCTCGGCGAGTTCGCGAGTCAGGAACTCGTTCAATTCCGCCTTGAAGATGCCGTCAGAGACGAACTTACGTTTTGTAAATTTTCGACACGAACGTCAATAAATCCAGCACATCAAACTTTACTCCATCTCCCGTCAAAGTTTCGTAAAGCACATTCCATATAATGCTTTTTTCTTGGAGCCTTGGCGCCAATAAACTCCATTCGATATTTTTTCCACTATATTTGAGTGCCATTATTAAAAATATATACGTAACTTTCTAAAAATTATTTTTGTCGACTTGAAAGTAGATCTAATTCTGCTAACTGCGCGGGATAGGTTTAGTAAGTTAAAAATGGGACAGTCCAAAAAACCATTCAGATTTACCAAACTATCATATTCCGCTATATAGACCCTGAACAATTTCGTCTGCAATCAACCAAAAGGGTGGGCATTCAATAATAACAATTTGGGTTTAACAAGCCAATGGCATACATATACATATATAGTACTTGTTACATTATTTTACATAATTCAATTTGCAGTATTTAGCTTTACCTGCCAAATATCACCATAGTAATAAGGTATTTGCTGGGGTAAAAAACTCCAAAAGTCGAGAACCTGTTATCTGCTACCTTCTAAATTAGTATCACGAAATAAGTGTCAGGCAGTGGAATTTCTATTGTCTCATCGTCTTAAGGATAAAAAAAAAAACAAAAAGTCCAACAAGAAAGAAAAAGAAAAGTGAGTCAGGCATGCCGACCGCGTAATACCCTCTGCATTTAGCAACTAGCATTGGTACACTGAGCCAAAAATTCCATTTTAAAATCAAAAACGCGACATATAAATTCAATAATTTTCAACTTAGGGGAAAAATAATATTGAAATACATTAAATTAACAATTTCCAATTTTGATCGACTTTAGTGAGGATCGGACAACTATATCCCGTACCTCCCATATAAGTTATCTTACAAAAATCAGAGCCAAGATATGTGTTTAGTATGAGAAACTTTTTTGTTTGTCGAGGTATCCAAACCAAACTTATACAAAAAATACTCGAAAAGTCTATCTATGTATTGTATGGTAAGTGATAACACGTTGTGATCTATTAGTTACGTTGTTCGAAATCCAACTTAAGAGGTTATTTGGAAAACCAGAAAGGTCAAGCTTATGAATGAGTAGAGACTGATCTACAGAATCAAATGCTTTACTAAAATCCTTATAAATAACGCCAGTTTGCATCCTTTTTTTAAATCCACTAATTAAAAGTGAGGTAAGCTCTAAAAAATTAGTAATTGTTGACCTAGATTTTACAAAGCCACGTTGAATTGGGAAAATGACTGAACGACAAAGGTGAAGAAGATGGAAAGTAATTAACATTTCAAACCATTTTGAAATTGCCGATAGCTTTGAAATGCCCCTATAGTTCTGAGCTTCCGATTGGAGTCCTTTTTTATAGAGTGGGGTAATATGTGAATCTTTCCATACAAGTGGCAAAGATTAAGAGTTAATTGATGAATTAAATATCATGTGCAAACTAAACTATAAGGGTAATTTTGGTCGGTACTAAAATGACTAATTGAAAATGTAATTTGAAAAGTCAGCATATAAATTGATAAGTGTTTGCTTAAGAGTTATTGAAACTAATAAAAGATGACAGTTTAGCGGATTTTCGTTTGGAATTGACAAATTTAGTAAGCCTTATAACATCGCGCGTTAAGCGTTAAAAGCTAAGAACGAGTGATCTCATAGCGACAGAAATCAAGAGGGTTTCCAGATCTCTTAAATTTTTTCAATTGCTTGGATTTCAAGGTTTTCAAGTGAGTAAGTTCACTAGAAAACCATGGTGGCCTGATAGAGGTGGTGGAAAAGACAGCAATTGCACTATCCAAATCGGACCACAAGAATAGCTGTGACCAATCTGCACAGAAGAGGAGATAATTTAATTGGCTGAAATAAGCTTTATTGAAACAGGTGTTGACCCCACCGCTCTAGAAGGTAAAATGAAAGATAAAATGAGAGTAGGATGAAATAAATCTTTGAGCAATACTATTGGATCAATCCTGCATACAAAACAGTTGGAAGAGTCCAACACAAATATCAGGTCAAGAGTCCTGTTGGTTATTGTTATTGCAAACAGGATTGATTTGTCCAAGAGATAGCTTTGAGAGACCATCAATAAATTCGATGAAAGTATCATGTATAAGCGAAAGTGAGTCATTCACAACAAACCATTTAATATAGGGAATATTAAAGTCATAAGAGACAATGAAGAAGTAGTTATCCGATGCTAATTCAGCTATTGACTTAATTTCAAAAGATTGCGAAATATATTAATATCAGACTGAAGAGGTATGTAAAAAATACGATTAAAAGATATTTTCAAAACTAAAAATTCAATGTCGGGGTTATTGGAGGCTGTCAGAACACCACCTCCACGAGAAATGCGATCACATCTATTATAGTTAGAGGATAGAACAGAAGAATCAGATTTAGAGGGATTGAACCAGGTCTCCGTAAAACAGAAAACATTAAAATTACACTATTGCCTGTCAAGACATAGTTTGGTTAGTTTGATATCGAGAAAACGTACATTCTGGTAAGTAATGGACCTAATCAACCTAGTTTTTGGCAGAGTACTTGAGAACGACATGGAAATAGTAGGACCGTCACCAGCGACTGGAATCCGATCTCTTTTTCTCGTAGTGTTTCCATTGTACTGCAATAAATAAATATGTTCGAACCGAAAACTTTTTTTTTTACAAATTAAGTCAAAAGACGATACTTTCCATGGGAATTTAAAATGAAAATTTTAATTTGTATATCATTATCTTCTATTTTGTTTTGAATGTAAACCTTAACATTATACGAACACTGATCTTTACAAAGCCTAAAGACAAAAACTTGTTTCTTCGGTTTGGGAAGTTGAACAGCCTGGAGTGACTTAAGTACACAAGATAGTACATTAGTCTCTCTCTTTGCAAAGAGATGGACATCATACTAATAGAATTTAAAGATTTATTTCCCAGAGTAGCACAGCAGTTTAGATCCAATATAGGAGTTTTCATAGATTGAGCGAGCTAGGATCTATATTAAGGGGATAGTAGAGGGGTTCTTGCTATGTATGTTAGTAATACACGCATATGAACATAAATAGTTTCATAGTTTTGCATAATCAACAAATCAGATTAAATCTATTAATGGACGAAAAAAGTTGTTGAAATTGATTGATTGTAATACATGTGTTGCTTGTGCCATCTAAAAATACATGCATACTTATGTACATACGAATATCGAAATTTCAGCATTGATATTAATAATCAAACAATAACTCTTATTCTGACGTTCACTTTTAGGGAGTTACTAAAAGTTTCATAAAATAAATTCGTCAGCAGGCAATCACAATGGCAGGCGATGAATGATTTAAATATTCTGCTGAATGCACTCAATGTTTTCTTAATTTAAAAACGATTTTCTTTTCGACAATGCATTGTTGAATATTGAGCACTTTAAGAAGAATGTCGCGAAATCTATTCTAATTTAAACGAGTTCTTAAATTGTCGTACAAATAAGATTTGCAAAAGAGCCCGAGTTCTAAGAATAACATATTATTATTTATATATTAAACTAACTGATGTGAAAAATATATGTGTGGATTATTGTGTTGTAGATTTTCTAGATCCTATTTAGAAATCGATGTTTAATACCAATGTACCATAGACCTAAAAATTCAAAATCAAGCAGCTTGAAAAATTACATTGTATTTATAACAGGATTGAGAATTTATTTTGCTTATACACAGATACGATAGACATATGTACATAAACAAAATATATAAGAATTTATAGATGCATATGTATAGTAAAATAAAAATCTAATTTATGCTTTGCACGAGAATAAATTATCGATTATTTCGCTTCAATTTTAACTAATTTAAGAGTTAATTTGATAAACAGTGAAATAAGCTTTTTTGTTTTGAACGCTAAATGCGAATTAATAGTGCTAAAAAAAATTACAAATATTTCATGGGCAGAAAAAAGTACAATAGATACAACAATCGGATTAAACAGTAAACGGCGATGAAGCGCTGGAAAAATTATTGCCCATTTCAATAAACATATGTTAAATACATAATCTCTTTGTTCATTAAGAAAATTATTTCGCCCTGGCTGACGACGTCCATTCACGCAAGCACTGTGGACATCGGCCGCTTAGTTGTGTTGGAGATTGTGTTTTCACTTTGGTGTCCTCGTGACAGTTCATATGATAGTAACCTTGACAGTTACGACACATCAACAAGTTTTCTGAAATCCAAAATTAAACTGAGTTATTTATACACTTTGAAGCAAATAAGTAGATTCAATGCTAATTATACATTTAGCGGGATATTTTCAACAGTAAAAAATTAGATTTTGTTATACACGATGCAAATACTTTGTTAACCAGTAAAAGCTTCTTAAGTTATGGTTTGTCATTATTCAATACCTACTAAATGATATGACATTAATATGAACTTTTACAAAATCACCTATTTCTGTATCCATACGTACTTATTAGGGTCATTAACTATTAATATGTATTACTGATATTGTAGGCCGATTTTAAATAAATAACATATTCCTTAGCAGAGACTGATTACAGTCTGAAACTGTTCGAAACATCCTTATAAAGATCTATATATTACGAATATTACTGTGTTATAGATTTACCTGCTCGTTTTTTACATTCCTTGCACTTATGTTTGCTGAGTTCTGTCTGATTGTTACCCAGATGGTCATCCATTTTTTCGGGAGTTTTACTTTTGCTTTTTCGGTTAACTATGGCTGCAGCAGCAACGGCTTTGTGAGCCTTCTTGGCCTGAAGACGTTTCTCCTTGGGGGACAGAAGAAACTCTGGCTTATCTTTTACCTTTTTTTGCCGCACTGTATCGATGGCAGCCAACTGTTGACCATAGTGAAAATCCACACCACTCGCATTTTGAACGGTGCGACGCTTACGCTTTGAGTGTCGCTGACACAACTTTTTGACCATGTCATGAGTATAGAGACCGAACAGACGTAAGAATTGCTCCTGACCATACTCGGTTGGAAGCACACGCGTTTCTCGCGGCTCATCGCGCCACTGTGCTGCTGAGGCACACAAACGTTGAAGCTCATGTTCAAGCTCCTGATGCAAGTCGTCTGAAGATCCAGACGAGCCAGATGAGCATCCGGCTGCTGCTGCTGATGCTGATGTTGTTGCAGCTGTTGATGCCATTCCCTGCTGTGTCGCCGTCGTTGTCATCACTAATGTCAGGGGTGGTGTAGGGGGTTTCCGTCCTCCACCCACTCCCACTCCACCTGCACTATACGCATTGCGCGTCTTGGACTGTTTACATGGCACATGCGTCGCAGATTTCTTGACTATTGTTCCGCCAGCGATTGCTGTTAGAGCTACACCCACTGTTTCAATCAGCTTGTTAGGTTTGCTTTTGGCAGCCACACTGCTTACAACAAGTCGTGGCGGTTGCTCAGATGCTCTATCATTTGTGGGCAACTCTAGGGCATCGTCATCATCGAATTTGCGGGGTTGCTGCTTGGTCTTACGCGCACGACGTAGAGCCTGTCGTAAATTCATCCGACTCTGAGCCACCACCTCAAATTCTGTTTCTGTTAAGGCGACCTTTATTATTGGCGCCAGTGGTGGCGGTGATGACGAAATGCGTTTCTGACCTGGTTGCTTGACTTCTGCACGCTGCGCTCGCTGCTTCACCGCTGCGAGAGGCGGCGGCTGGGGCGGTGTTCCACGCGGTATCAGCAGTGATCGTTGCTGCTCCTTTCTGTTAAGATTGACAGTTGATTGCGTCTGCGATAATTGGGGATGATCGGGTAAACAGCCGACAGATTTGAACAAGGTTTCCGGTTGCCCTTCCAGGGGCTGCAATAGCTTCAGTTGTTCGATTGCAACACTTAGCGTTGGAGCCTTCATTCCCTCAACACCGGCCACTGTCTCAGTTTGTGCGGGGGGATTTACAAGCATTAGAGGCACATTATCATCCAGCTCACTAAGCTTGAGCGGCTCAATTCCAGCATCTTCATCCTGTGAGATGAGAAAATGCTTACGGATAAGCATCTCCTCGTTAGCGCGCATCAACACAGATTGTGGAAAGACTTTGTAGCTCGCATCGCCAATCAAAGGCACTATCAGGCTAGAGATGTACTCATTGCCCAACTCAGGTACGATCTGGACGTTGTTCTCCATCAGCTTATTATAAAATAGGTTCAAATCTTCATCTAGACGCAGCATCAAGTATTGCTGCTCTGCATTTATCTCGTATACCTCTGCCTCCAGTTCATCCAATATGCGTTGCATCTGCACTGGATCCTATAGATTAAACATACAATGTAAAATTAGATACATATGTACATACATTTAGCTTTTGTTTACTGCGAGAAGTCCCAACACCAAACCAAGGCTCTTAAATTCGTATAGTCTCAACATTTTTTCATACACGTAAGATAATTGTTTTTAAAATTATATATTTTACTAGAAATTCTTTATCATTTTACGAACTTAATAAATAGGTAGAAAATGCATTTCTTAATATGGTTTTAAAATTTAACACTTGAAGACCTTATTTAATACGTGCTAGATTTAAAATTCCTTTGTATGCGGCTTCAAAACTACACTTTATCATCATTTACAATCGAAGTGTGCATGGAAGGGCGTGGTATGCAGTAATTTAATTAAAAGTTTAGTTTAATATGATAGTACTGCAGATAAACCAAATTCAGTGCCGACAATAATATCAAAAATTTTTCTGCTCTATAAGTTCGCAACAGAAAAGCGAAAATAGGAATGTCAAAATGAATCAGACATTTTTCAACACGACTGCCAGTCGTAAAAAAAAATTAACTGTCCGAAATTATTTTCATTCCCATCACAAAATGTTTTTACATACATTCAAACATTTAAAAGTAATTAACGAATAAATAACTATGCAGCAAGTATAACAATATTAATGTATTAACATATGTACATGTACATATGTTCATTTTTTTAAATATATTTTTATGGAATTGTCGCTCTTCCGCTCCATTTAAAAAAAAAAAATAACTGAAATCAATGTGACCTGCTCTCAATTGTATTTTGGTGCAATATTGAGTACATTATCATCCATGCACCTACATACATGCATAAAGAACAAAAATTTTAGCCTTACATGCCGACCGTGTAATACCCTCTGAGCTTTGTTCCCAATTATGTGAGTTCAAATTGGAGTAGCTGTTGCAAGAACTTAACACGCACTTATACATATTTGTCTTCCAGTCTCGCTCACATAATGTTTCTCGTTTTCGTTGCTTGTGTGCACAGCTTAGTGCAATGCACGTGGCAATGCCTTGCTCGAAAGTAACGATTTTTGTGGTGTGACCAACTTTTTTAATTATAGTCCGATTTTGATGCAATTTCCAGGATCGTCTTACCATCTCTGAGTTCTGTTTGTTCATACGGACAGACAGACGGACATGGCAATATCGACTCGGCTGTTGATGCTGATCAAGAAAATATGTGAAAATACTTTATGGGGTCTGCCACGCCTCCATCTGCCTGTTACATACTTTTCACAAATCCAATATACCCCTCAGAGGGTATAAAAATGTAGAGAAAATATAACGCTGAAAATTTGATTTTTAGTTGTGGTATGTACATATTTACATACGTCTACTATGCATATGGGCATTTCCGCGAAAAGGTCAACCAAGAGTCCAAAAAAAAATTTCATTTCTTCTGTAATATAGAGTTTTTTTAGTCGTTTGCAGCTCATGGACAACTCTTTTTGTATTTTTTCTTTATCTTCTTAGCTTAAATACTAATGTAATGACTATAACTGTATATATAACTGCAAACAAAACTGCAGTTTGAACAATGTCGCGTGAGTGACGTCGCGTGAGTGACCTAGAAGAATCCTTCGCAAAAAAAGGACAGACCAAATATTGAAAAATCATAAGTCTAATAATAAAGCTTGATATTTCTTATTTATGTCAAAAATATTTAAAGTTTAAAATTTTCACACAATTCGCAGAGTTTGCCGATTATTAGCAATGATGTCTAAAGTCATGTATATTTGAAGTCGCGTGAGTGACCGCTCTTTTGTGGCTTTTATCTCAAAAGATAAAAACTGGAGGCTCTCAATTTTTTTACCAATTATAGTAGTCTCAAAATACTACAAAAAATTATTAGTGGTGAATTGTAAAAAATTTAATAGTGTTTGATATATTTAACATTTAAAATTTTATTTTGCTTACGAAAGTCGTGTAAGTGACCGCGGAAATGCCCATATGTATTTACATCAGCTGACTTCATAGAACTTCCAGCAAACAAGAGTTGTCGTATGTATGTATGTACATATATGAAGCGATAAATAAACTCACAAAAGTGTAGATAGATAAATTAAAACATAATCGATTCTTTGAATTTATGCCATTAAAATTGGTAAATCTTCCATAGTACCATGAATCTCAAAAGTTTTATTTTTAATTTGATTAAAGAAAATGTTGAGTTGTCAAACGGTTACCACTTGGTTATGACCACTGTACCTAAATAGCTGATCTGTATCAATTTCCAAGTTGATAATTATGTCTATAAAGCAGAAGCAGGCTCATATCTTAAGGCACAAAGAGAAGGATTATTTAATGAATGTTGCTTGCCAAAGCAATCCGTATTGGGGGTGCTACTGAGCCAACATTGAGGAGTGCGAACAACGCTGCCTCGTCTCTACCGTAATTTCTTCGACAAAAATATGCATTTTTTTTATAAACATACATACATAAATACGCATAATTTAAAACATACCGCATCGGCCTGCTCCTTGAATACGTCAGAAACCAGCTGCAGTGGCAAAGGAGTCAACGGGAAAGCCATGAGAAATGGGAAATCAAATATAAAAAACAATTGTAGGTTGACTCAACTTTAACTTTAGGTTTTACTTCGCTACTGCTTCTACTCACCCCATGCACTTTGAGAAAGTCGCGCATAGCACGTTGACAATAGATAATGTCATTCTTGAGCTCTGCTGGCAGCACATAACACTTTTCCATGTAAAACTTGAACAATGGACAACCTTCTAGCACTTCACTATTGTTGCTGTTGTTGTTGTTGTTTCTGGTACTGGTACTAGTACTGCCACTCATGTTGAGAGAGGAGAACAAAATTACGAACTTGATCGAGAGACTCGTTATGCCAGATGTATTTAATGCAACGTTGAGATATTACTTCTTTTTATTTCTAGTTTAATGGGAGCGTGAAAAGAACCATTTTAAAACTCGCGATCTGCTTGAAAAATTCAATCGGCGCAGACAGCAACAACAACGCGTCAAAGCAACAGCAGGCAGCAGGAAACAGAAAAAAAAAAATATACCAATTAATTTTTGTTTTTCATATCGATGTATCGATATCTCTAAATTTCAGTCTATCAGCCTCGTGGGGTTATCGCTTTATCGATATTCATTCGTCTTGGACTGCGTTTCGTGTTTCGTCGGGCTAAAACCTAACATTTTTATTTTTTGTCCTATTAATTAATAAAATTAGCAAACAAATAGAACAAATTTATCAGTCATCAAACGTTGCTTGCAGTGCACACACAACAAATACCATCAAACAAATAACCATAAGCATTGTACAAAAAGTGCTTTGCAAAGTGAATCAAAAGTTGCAAACATTATCACCAAGCAAGCGCCAACAAATAATCAACGTTCCCAATTTTAGAATGTGTAAGTGAGAATGCCTTCCAAATTACACATGTGTACATATACAAAACAATTGCAAGCAAAAAGAAAATACAATTTGTTAGTCGATTCATACGATTCTTGGTTTATTAGACACATTAGCATCGCTTAACAGCTTCGTTTCGTTTTAAGAGGGAAGAGCGAGAGGGAGCGAACGCTGATGCCCCAATACGGCAGCAACGTCAACGAAAGTAAAATGTTACCCAAATTTGTTTGTATTTTTTTTTTTTAGTTTGCCTATGATTGAAGCACTCGCACGAAAAGCTGCATAAACTTGGTTTTGTTGTTACTTACATATTTTTTTTGATTTGTTTTCGTCATTATTTGTGCTAAGATTTATGCCACCAGCAAGTAACGCGTCGGCTTTTGCAAAAGTTTTAAAAGACATACCGCTCTTCTTTCACTGACCCCCGCCCTTGCTTCCACCAACCATCTGGCATTGCTTATAAACGTGTCTCTGTGTGTGTGTGTGTATACGCCATTAAACTGGTTTGTTTGCACTCTGCGTCATCGCTTCAATCGCCTCTGGCTTTCGCTATTGCTTAACTGTTTTACAATCGAGATAAAAGGCAATCTGACAAAAATTTCTCTCAGTTTATCTTAGTTTATGAATCCTACACGTAAATACATATAGATAGATGTGTACACTCCCACACCCAGTTATCCATGTACATACATATGTATATACATAGTTGTTATCAGTTCTTTGTGCTGTGGGTCGGTGTTACCAAGTTATCAACAAAATAAACAAAAAGAGTAGATCTCTTTTGCCACTCACACAAACATAGGCATAGACACATCAAACGCCAAAGAAAGAAAAATTAATGTGGCGACAATTTCTGCTGCGTTGTTGCTGTTAACTTAAAATAACAGAGCAAAATGGCAAAAATGTACATTTATTGTATTTCTTCAAAATGCTAGATGTAGACCCTGGAAAAGTGAATAGACCGCAGCAGCTGCTGCGGTTGGTTTGCCCTGTTTATTGTGACAACGCCCACAATCTTAGCAATGGAAAAACGATCCTGTTTATTTTTCGGGTTGTTAAACAATGAAGGTCTTTCTAAACGTTTCAAAAATATAAAAGTTGTTGCTCAGTTTAATTTAAATTTTTTTTTTTTTAATCATATAAAGCCCCCGTTAAAGAGGTATCAATTCAGGGACGAAAGCCCAAATCAATTTGTGACGAATTGATTTGATATTTTAATAATATTAGAAATGGCCCGTCACTTAAGAGGCAACTAATAGTATTTTGTTTAGCTTTATGCTACGTGCCGAGAGACTTGAATAAACCGCAGGATTGGTTTTCCAAATATGTACCTAACACATGAAATAAAACTGCAGTCGGGCATCCCGGACATGGAACACCCTCTGACTATCATTTTAAATTATATGGGTTTTAAATCGGAGCAACAGCCTAAACCACAATTATATATTATTATTAAATATTGGGCGTATGGATATTCCCATTTCATGGCTCTTCAAAATTTTATGAGGTAAAGTTTGGATAAAAAACATTTTTTTTTTTTACATAATTGCAATGTTTTATAATTTTATACAAAAAAACGACATTTCTTCAAGTAACATACTTTAATGTGTATTAGTAACAAAAACTATCGAAGTTTAATAAAACAAGAAGGAAATTGTCAGTCGGGCATGCCGACCGTGTAATACCCTCTGAGCTTCGTTTCTAATTATATGAGTTCAAATTGGAGTAGCTGCTGCAAGAACTTATCATACACACATATTTGTATGTCTATCTCGCTCGCACGTTTTTCGTTTTCGTTGCTTGTGTGTAGAGTTCAGTGCAATGCACGTGGCTATGCCTTGCTTGAAAGTATCGATTTTCGTTGTAGGAAAAACTTTTTTATTTATAGTCCGATTTTGATGAAATTTTCACAATCGTTTGATATTCTTTGTCTGCTGGTATATTCTAAGTTACAAAACTATAAGATAAGAAATAAGTGAATCGCAGGCATGCAAAGTTACAAAGAAGTTGAGCTTTTTGTGGGCGAAGGAGGCGTGGCATCCAAAAAATTTTGATGGCATTGTCTTTATATTGCAAATGGCAACCTGCGTGCCAAAATTGGTGACCCTAGGTGTTATAGTTACCGAGATATTCGCCAAAAACATGTATTTTTTACGAGGTATGTCTGGTTTTTCGCTAATTGTGGGCGAATGGGGCGTGGCATCAAAAAAAGGAAACAAACTTGTATTGACTGACTAAATATGTGATCGATACTGACCAAGTTTGAACTTGTAGCTCTTACCATCTCTGAGATCTGTTTGTTCATACGGACAGACGCACAGACGCACAGACGCACAGACGGACAGACGGACAGACGGACAGACGGACAGACGGACATGGCTATATCGACTCGGCTGTTGATGCTGATCAAGAATATATATACTTTATGGGGTCGGAAACGCCTCCTTCTGCCTGTTACATACTTTTCCTCTTCTGACAAACCCAATATACCCCTCAGAGGGTATAAAAATGCTTATCAAATCAAGAACAAATCATAAAACACTGGTCTGTACAACTTACTTAATTCATTCAAGACAACGAACTACGATAGCATTTTCTAAGTAACAAGGTGTGATGATTTTTAGAGAAGCCAATTATTTGTACAAAATATTGCATTTAATAAAAAGGTTTAATTTAAGTACAAGTCTGTCAGTTATCGCATAATGCATCTGTACCACTTACTTATGTTGCGCACCCTTTGTGTTAGTTTCGATCATGTTTTCGCGTGCAATTTTCAAACAAACTATAAAATGTGTTGCATAGATATTACTATCGATAACGAACATTCAAAAACTTAATATTGCTTCACGCTAAAAGCTAAAAATAACAAGAAAGAAAAGGTCAGTCGGGCATGCCGACCGTGTAATACCCTCTGAGCTTCGTTTTCAATAATATGAGTTCAAATTGGAGTAGCTGCTGCAAGAGCTTAACATGCACACATATTTGTATGTCTATCTCGCTCGCACAGTGCAATGCACGTGGCTATGCCTTGCTTGAAAGGAACGATTTGCGTTGTTTGAGAAACTTTTTTAATTCACAATCGTTTGATATTATTTGTCTCTAATTATACACCAAGTTACAAAAGCATACGATAAGAAATAAGTAAGCCAGAAGCATTCGAATTTTCAACGCAATTGTGGGCGTAAGGGGCGTGGCATCCAATAAATTTTGATGGCATTATATTTATATTGCAAATAGCAACCTGCATGCCAAAATTGGTGACCCTAGGTGCCATAGTTACCGAGATATTTGCAAAAAACCTGAATTTTTTCCGAGGTATGTCTGGTTTTACGCTTATTGTGGGCGAATGGGGCGTGGCATCAAAAAAAGGAAACAAACTTGTATTGACTGACTAAATATGTGGTCGATACTGACCAAGTTTGAACTTGTAGCTCTTACCATCTCTGAGATCCTTTCGTTCATACGGACGGACAGACAGACAGACAGACGGACAGACGGGCATGGCTATATCGACTCGGCTGTTGATGCTGATCAAGAATATATATACTTTATGGGGTCTGCCACGCCTCCTTCTGCCTGTTACATACTTCTGACAAACCCATTATACCCCTCAGAGGGTATAAAAATATTGTGCAGAGAAGCATGGGTTACATAGCCAGAATATAAACAATTACGATAACTTTGTATCCAGAAACCTGCGTGCCAAAATTTGTGTCTCTCGGTGCCGTAGTAACTGAGATATTGACTAAGAACCTGTATATTTTACGAGGCATAGCATTAGCAAAAAACATTATTGTGTTGGCTGACTAACTATGTGGTCGACATTCACTAAATGAAAGGTGCAGGTCTTGAAATTTCTTATTTTTGTTTGTTTGTACGGACGGACGAACATGGCTGTACACATATGTTTATTCGACTTGTGATGCTAATCACGCCTCCTACTGTTTGTTACATACTTTTAACAGAACCCATTATACCCCTTAGGGGGTATAAAAACCCCGCTCAAGCCCGAGGAAAAAAATTTTAAACAAGAAAGAAAATGTCAGTCGGGTATGCCGACCGTGTAATACCCTCTGAGCATTGTTCCCAATCATGTGAGTTCAAATTGGAGTAGCTGCTGCATGAACTTAACATGCACACATATTTGTATGTTTGTCTCGCTCGCTCGTTTCTCGTTTTTGTTGCTTGTGTGCAGACCTCAGTGCAATGCACGTGGCAATGCCTTGCTTAAAAGTAACTATTTTCGTTGTATGACGAACTTTTTTAATTATTGTCCGAATTAGATGAAATTTTCACAGTCGTTTGATATTATTTGTTTTCAAGTATATGCTAAGTTACAAAACTATACGTTAAGAAAGAAATGAGCCAGCGGCATGTAAAGTTACAACGCAATTGTGATTTTGGTGGGCGAAGTAGGCGTGGCATCCAAATTTTGATGGCATTGTCTTTATATTGCATCTAGCAACCTGCATGCCAAAATTGGTGTCCCTAGGTGTTTTAGTTACCGAGATATTCGCAAAAAACCTGAATTTTTTCCGAGGTATGTCTGGTTTTACGCTTATTGTGGGCGAATGGGGCGTGGCATCAAAAAAAGGAAACAAACTTGTATTGACTGACTAAATATGTGATCGATACTGACTAAAACGGATATTGTAGCTCTTACCATCTCTGAGATCCTTTCGTTCATACGGACGGACAGACAGACAGACTATCGGACAGACGGACATGGCTATATCGACTCGGCTGTTTATGCTGATCAAGACTATATATACTTTATGGCGTCTGCCTGTTACACACAAACCGCTTCGGACAAACCCAATATACTACTACGTACTCCCTACGCTGTAGTATAAACAGCTAACGAATCAAATAGACTGAGTCGAAATATATTTTTGGGTATGAGGCGTTGCTCGAAAGAGTTACTCTATTGGCTTTTGTTTTAACTCGTTTTTGATCTTGTACTTTCAGCTGAAAACAACATCAATCCTGGATGCAGCAACAGCAGCAACAACAACTCTGCTAATAGTAATATTGCGATTATCGATGCAAATCGGGGAGCCATCAATAGCGCCATAACGGAGGAGCTTCTTAAAAAATGGCGTGAGAATTTTTACAGCGAACCGAAGAATCTGCTGGCGCAGAATGTCTGCTCCCGAGTGGATCCATTTGACGTGTGTCTGTCCCGCAAAGCACTAGAGACAACCAATCATGTGTTTAACTACAAAGTGGAAACGGAGGGCAAACCGATTACCAATCAGCGCAGCTCTGGACGCTGTTGGCTTTTTGCAGCACTCAATTGTATACGCCTGCCCTTCATGAAAAACTACAATTTGGATGAATTTGAGTTCTCGCAAGCGTTTCTCTTTTACTGGGACAAAGTCGAGCGATGCAATTATTTTCTAAACAACATTGTGAAGACGGCGCAGCGCGGCGAAAAGGTTGATGGTAGACTGGTCTCGTTCCTGCTGCTCGATCCCACCTCCGATGGTGGCCAGTGGGATATGCTGGTCAATCTTATAGTCAAACATGGTCTGATGCCAAAGAAATGTTTTCCAGAGAGCTTTAGCTGCGAATCTAGCATACGCCTAAATGCCATATTAAAAAGCAAGGCATGTTCCAAAAACGAAACATAAAGCATATTAACTTGTCCAACTAATGTTCAATCTTGTTAATTACAGCTACGCGAATACGCTCGCCATTTGCGAGTGCTGCTTGAGCGACAACCAAGCAAGCAGGAAATTGCCGACAAGATACAGGAACAGATGGCCGAGATCTACAAAGTGGTTGGCATCTGCCTTGGTATTCCCGCCGAAACTTTTACATGGGAGTACTACGATAAATCAAAAAATTATCAGTCAATTGGTCCAATAAGTTCGCTAGGGTTTTACGAGCGTTATGTGAAGCCGCACTTCAATGTCGAGGATAAAGTGTGCCTTGTTACGGATCCACGTCCTACAAGCAGCTACGATCAAGCCTACACGGTCGATTGCTTAGGCAATGTAGTCGGCGGCCGGCCTGTTCTATACAACAATCAGTCTGTCGAACTTTTACTGGCCATGGTCACAAAATCACTGAAGGCAGGAGAGGCCGTCTGGTTTGGCTGTGAGGTTAGCAAGCGTTTCGCCTCTAAACAAGGCATCGAGGATGTTGATGTGTAAGTTTCATCTGAAAATTACTTTACCAACTACGATCTGATTCACGTTTCCTCATTCCACTTCACCGATGTCACTTATGTATATGCTAAATCTATTACAATGTAAAAATATTAATTTTCATATTTATGTGTATGTTCAAGGTATGTGTATATGCAGTAGCAAGTCATACCCTTATCGTGGAGGAGGAGGAGGCGTGACAGAACCCATAAAGTATATATATTCTTGATCAGCATCACAAACCGAGTCGATTTAGTCACGTCTGTCCGTCTGTCTGTCCGTATGAACAAACAGAACTCAGAGATGCTGAGAGCTAATACTATCATTTTAGTCAGTATCGACCACATATTAAGTCAGTCAATACAAGAATCTTTTTTTTGTGTTAATGCCACGCCCCATTCGTCCACTATAAGCGGAAAACCAGACATATGTACCCCGGAAAAAATACATGTTTTTTGTCGAATATCTCGGTAACTATAACATCAGGGACAACAATTTTGGCAAGCAGGTTGGTAGATGCAATATAAATATAATGCCATCAAAATTTTTTGGATGTCACGCCTCCTTCGCCCACCAAAAGCACAATTTCTTTGTAACTTTGCATGCAGCTGACTTACTTATTTCTTTACGTATAGTTTTGTAACTTAGCATACACTTGGAGACAAATAATATCAAAATTTGCATCAAAATCGGACTATAATCATGAATGCTAACATACATACAAGCTGTGCGATGCACAGCCACGTGCATTGCCCTGAGCTCTGCTACAGCGCTAGTGTCACACAAGCAGCGAAAACGAAAAACATTGTGCGGGCGAGACAGACACACAAATATGTGTGCATTTTAATCTATTGCAGCAGTTACTCCAATTTGAGCTCATATAACTGAAAATGAAACTCAGACTCTATTACACGGGCGACTGAAATTTTCTTTCTTGTTTTACTGAAAAATTATCAAACTTTCAGTTTTTGTATTATGTCTTTTATAATACAGTGCTGTCTGGGTAAAGTGAATTAATTTTTGCACGGCCTGTTCTCAGTATCGAGGTTGTGCACTTTATCAAGACTCAAATTTGTGTGCATTAAAACACGTTTTCTTTGCATAAGCAGCAAAAAACCATTTTTGTTTGTTGTAAATCATAAACAACATTTAAAAAAAAAAACACACTAATTTGGGTGTTTACTATTTAGAGGTGTTTATTATATAAGGGGGTCACTATACCCAGACAGTACTGTATCTGTTTTATGTTATTCCTTATTTGATTATAATTTTTATGAACTTATTATTTTAAACTAATTACTGCTTAATTAAATGGTATTTTTAAAAACTTTTAAATAATTATATTAAATATGATAATGGAAATCAACATTCAAACGAAACATATTTGGGATTATGACCAAACCAAATTTGACTTTAAATGACGCACGATATTGGGCCTAAGCTATCGGACTGAATAAAAAAAATATTGAATGAACTAACTACTGAACTGCAATGGAAATGAATAGGATTATTAAAAGAACGAATCTACATCTTACAATACAATGTATATCTTATCTGTACCTACAACTAGAGAACCATGTATACTAAATTTGTGTGGATGTATTCAAGTAATCACAATAGCTAGCGACTTATTAATGATCATTGACTTAGAAATTAAAAACGTCTTATTGCACGATTGAAATATGAAAACTTTGCGACTGAAATTAAAGGTATACAATACATAAATTTAAGATAATGTCATCTACAGTGGCAAGCAAAAATTAACAAATATATACTAAATCTGACTTTGGACATTCGTAAAACCACAAACATACAAGATTTTCAAGAAAATGTTTTAAATTCATATTTATTAAACTATACTTAACAAAAAACAGTAAGTAGCAATATTTTTTGAGATGAATCGCATATACTTTATAATATTTATTTTTGATATTATTTTTATAGACTCTTAATACAACTAATGTTTTTTAGTTATTTTGGGACGGTCTCTACCAAGATTCCAAAAACATTGTTTGGAATTCGATTCCTTCCCTCTTTTAAAAGATTTCACCGGATACCCATATTTGATAGATCTACTTTAATACTGCCAGAGCTGATTTTTAAACGAGTTAATCAGATTAAGGTCAGGACATTATTTCCGTCGGGAATCCCGACCGTGTTATACGCTCTGAGTTTAATTTTAAATTATTTGAGTTTAAATCGAAATATTTGCTGCAAGAACTTTACAGGCACACGTGCTTGTGTGTCTGTCTCGCTCGCACAACTTATTTCGTTTATGCTGTTTGTGTGACAGCGGAGTTGAGTGTTTTACACGTGGCTGTGAGTTTTTCGATGTATGTTAGTATGTGGTAGATACAGACTAAAACGATAATTGTTGCTCCTACCATCTCTGAGTTCTCTTCGCTTATATTGACAGACGGATATGGCTAAATCGACTCGGCTATTGATGCTGGTTAAGAATAAATATACTTTACGCCTCCATCTATGTATCTATTACATACTATTAGCAAACCCAAAATAGTACTCCTCTGAGGGTATACAAATACTGTTGCAAACTTTTTTTTTGTTAAGAATAGTTAGATAAATATAAATCAAAAACTATTTCTTGAATATCTTGTATGATTCTGGTATTACGGATGTCTAAAGTCAGATTTAGTTAATATTTTTGTCATTTTTACTTGCTAATGTATTTAGTTTAGCTTAATACTACGTTTAAATTGTACTAAGTAATACTTTTATTTGGGAATATGTGTTACAGTATCTTTGGACTCTGCTGGTTTACTTTAAAATATAGTTTAATTAAATAAATTATGTATTTTTAACTAATTCGACTAATTTAATTTAGACGCTCTACTCTTTTTCATGTGCAGTCACGATTTCAAACTGGTTTTCGACATCGATATACAAACAACATTCTCCAAGGCTGATCGTCTTATCTATGGTGAATCAGCTATGACACACGCCATGGTATTTACTGCCGTCTCTGTTGATGTAAGGGTCACTTCATTTGTTATTGCTATGAAAATTATGTAATTTCATTAATTTTTTTCTATCCGGTGAACAGAATAACGGCGTTGCACATAAGCTGCGCGTGGAGAACTCCTGGGGTGAGGATCGTGGGGAAAAGGGTTACCTGGTTATGTGCGCCGACTGGTTTAGGGAGTTCGGTTTCGAGGTGGTCGTCGACAAGAAGTATGTGCCCGAGGACGTGATGCGTGTCTTTGATATGGACCCTATTGTACTGCCTGCCTGGGATCCAATGGGCACGCTGGCACAGTAAATGGTTTCTGGCCAAATAAAAAAGCGTTACGATAGCAACATTAACATTAACAAACATTTAGCAAACTACAAGCAAGCAATTATCCGTAAAAATGCAAATTCTTTTCAGTTTTGTCATATTCATTGTCAATTTTCTCCTATATTTTCTAAATTTTTTGTTTTAAATATATAATATATATGTACAATGGTGGTCAAAAATATTTTGACAACATTTAAAGCTAAATCTACTTATAATATAAACTTATTTCAAAAGAAGTTTGATATCAAAGAATAGGTCACTTAAATTCCGTTTTAATAGTACAACATTTTTCTTAACCGATAAGTACTCGTGGAAAGTTTTCAATTTTAAAAAACCATATAAAAGAAATGCGAAGAGATTTTTAAAAAAATTTTTCACTCACTAATAGAATTTTGTGGAGAAACTATTTGCATCAAAACATTTTTTATTTAAGCCCGGGGAAAAAAGTTTAAATAGTAGACCTTTGCAAGAATTGCAAACATTCCACTAGTACTTTGTATTATTAAAATTTAAGTGCAGTGCTGTCTGGGTATAGTGTACTAATTTTTGCACAGCCTGTTCTCTGTATCGAGGTTGTGCACTTTGTCAAGACACAAATTTGTGTGATTAAAACTCGTTTTCTTTGTTTAAACAGCGACACATTTTTTGTTTTAAATCATTAACAACATTAATAAGAAAACACACTAATTTGAGTGTTCACTATTTAGGGGTTTTCACTATATAGGGGGGTCACTACACCCACACAGCACTGTATAGCCATTGATACGAAACTTCTTTTAAATTATAAGTAAATTTAACTTCAAATGTTGTCAATATTTTTTTTGTTCACCATTGTATATATGACATTGACTTGATGATAATGTGCCCTTAAAATATGCGATATTTCACAATTTTTTATATGTGTCTCAATACCATAAAATTCAATCTTACCTGAATATCGGACTTATCCAAAGAAGCAATCTTAAATCTAAACGTTATATTATATGCATATGATGTGATGTTCACGAGTAACATCTAGGGTAATTTTAACTAAAAGATTACGACAAAATAAAGCTTTTTTTTTTGCATATTTAAACTTTTAGTTTGATTTCTTGAATTTTAGTATCGCTAAATAGTTAAGCTTTTTATTTAATGTCGGACTATGAGCAGTCGACATAAACCATTAAAGTTAATTTAAAACTAAAAATTTCTTTATAAATTTTGCATATGATTCATGTGTATCCAGAATATTTAAATATACAAATAATCCTCGCCATCATGATTTTTGTGGGTATCCCAAGGAAACCCAAATACAGTACTAGTAATAGGACATTTTTATAGTAAAAATTAAGCCAGTTTAACATTTTTTTTATTCTAAATATTCGATTCAAAGAACTGATTAAAATGATATTTAGTTAATTCAAAATTTATTTACAGCCTTAATGTGAACCTGCGTCGTCTGCATCGATCAGTATTCACACGCTAATAACATAACTTCGTATTAATTTAAAAAATAGTATTGTCTGCACCAGGAGTCAAACCCGCTCCGACTGCAAGGCATTCGGACCCCGATTTACTGCCCGGTTGACAGTTAAAGGTTAGATGTCTATTTTATTAGAATTTATTGGTAAATATATTTTAAGCGCTGAAATTGCAACTTTTTAGGGTTCGTAAATATGAAAATTTATGATATAGTTGTCCCATTTTAATCAAAATTGTTCAGATAATTTAAAAAAATACTTTGCACTTACTGTGTAGTTTGATCAAAGGTACGGTGTGCCGTACCGTCATAGGCTGTGGAAGTGAGGAGGAAGAAGAAGCATTCAACACCTCTTGTGTCGATCTCCTGCACTTAGTAGAATGAGATACAGATTCCTCGGGGGACTCTTCTATAAAAAACCTGTGCAGTCTCACCGACACAGGATTAGAGAATCTATTGCTCTTCCTTGATTTCACAGGTTGGTTTCGGCTAACCGGCCTCAACTAAAGGTGCAAATGGTACATCGCTCTTCATCCCCGATAAATCCCAACACACGCCCACCCAGTACCAACATTCCTACTCTAACACCTACATACATCTGACGGACAACACAATGGGCCCCATGAAAAGTGGTCGGGCTTGTATGGAGCGAGTGGGCAAAAATACTTCTAGTGAAGAAATTGTTGTGAAATTTTTTTCCATAATTCTATAAAAATCTAATAAGTAATAAAACATACCTAAATGAGTCGAACGACCTCCCAACCTTCCTCCACCACCCCAATATGCACACCCTCAAAGAATTAAAATATTACTATTAATAAAACTACTTAATGAAATATGAATGTTTTCTCCGATTTGTATCGATAAGAATTGCAAGAGCAGTATATTTACCGGTTTAAGATACCTCATCAATTCTTTGCATTTTGTCCTTTAAGAAGACTCGATAAAATCTATTTTCGGTTGTCCTCGATCAGTTGCTTTGGGTATTCATTAAGACATCTTGTGCGCACAGCGCATTAAAATCCTTTCCTTCCCATTCAAACAAACTTTTTGATATTGAACCGCTGAAGATTTTTTGCCTCTACTTTTTCCAAAAAGTTTAGATTTTTTTTACATATGCACGAAATACGTTTCTATAAATTGTCCAGCTCGGTAACGTAGTCGTTTTTTTTTAATTTCTCAGTGAACACTAACAGGATATAAAGTTAATTCCTTCAACTTCAAAATTAATGATGCAAAATTAAATCTGGACCACTAAAGCTGACGTCAAGAACAATTCAAGTTGCAACTTTTATTTAAAAAACTTACAGAGCGGAGTAGCTGTGCGGAACTAAAAACTAATCTTGGCTTTGATACTCGACAGGTTACATAATAATATGGCTGGTTTTTTCGGAATCTTTAATTTCAACGCCTTTTAATCAGAAATTTGAATATTAAAATTATAAAATATGCTATTTGTAAAAATTTCACCAATCTGCATATGGCTTAAATATCACATCATTAATCTTCTAATAACGCGATTCGCGTGTGCGAGTAAAAGTTCAGGATCATGATCTGGTATATTTTCTGGTTTCCGTTTTGTTAGACCTTTTATTATTGACACTGCTATGCTTAAGATTATCCTTAATAGTTTTGATACAATTTTAAACGAAACACCGTGCACCTCCTCATTGTGCTAGAATTACACGACTGAGTGAATGATGTACATATTTGTACCATCATTGACAATGATCAGACTCTCCTCGCTGTCTCCTTCGTTCTTTATACTCGAAGCGCAGGCGCAGCCAAATGCCTAGGCACATCCGCATTAACCGCTGATCATACTCCCTGTACTGAAGTGCAAATTGGTATTGTTTACGAATCAGATGCTTTGCATGGCGCAATTGACCCCGCTGGATTAAGGATATGCTATAGTACAGCTTGCAGCGTGCTTGTAAAAATGGATCACCCAGACGCAGTCCTATATTCAACTGCTTTAGCGATATTTTTCCCGCCGTCTCAGCCTGTAAGATTCAAATACTTTGTAGTTCATGAGTGGGAATTTTAGATTTACTTACACATCTTTCAAACTGTTCACCCAGGGCCGAGAAGCCGCCGCCAAGAGTAGAGAGCCAGGACATTAAATGCTCAACCTCAATGTGCTCCCATATCGTGTGGGCCAGCATGTGCGCCCACTTGTAGTCGATAGTGTCGCGTTCCGGCGGATATAATGTTAACCATAGCAGCTGAACTCCAAATTTAAGTCGAAGGCTTTCGCTTAGCACCCGTTGGAGCAGCAACTCTCGTAGCCAGTAGTTAGCTGTAATGGCATCCAGCTGCAGTGACAGTCGACGCATCCAGTTAGAATTATGGTTTTCATTGCCGGTGTCACTGTCATGTTTCAGTTGTTGGATGAACTTTCGATTGTAGTAGTGGCGGTGCTGCCAATAGTCACATACACATACAGTCAGGGTCATGATAAAATTATCGCTTGTGACGCAGCATGAATATATATTGCAGCTTAGCGGATAAGGCACAGTAAGATGACGGTTTTATAAGCGTTTTGCTACTTTATACTTATTTTTGGTTTTGCCATCTGATTTAAGAAATGCTACATTTGGTCTGGCAGCGCCAGCGAAGATTTTAATCGATGTATCGATAGGCTTATGTTTTGTTTTTGCTTTGTACTGTGCTCATATCACGGTTGCCACTTGACTTAAATATAATGCGCAAATTAACCCTCTAGTGCCCAAGACCGCCTCTAGACAGGCTATCTTTATCGCAAAACTAAAAACATTTTTTATTTTAAGTAACATTATATTTGAGACAGACAACACGAAAAAATATTTTTTCATCAAAAAATATTTGGGTACTAGAGGGCTAAAATAAAGTTCAAAGATGTAGGAAATTTTATTAACCCGTCGTGGGAATTTTTGCACAATTTAGAGTTTCCCACGAACAGCTGAGAGCAGAAAGAAAATTGTCGCCAATCTTAAAAATGTTTCATACTTTTTTTTAAGTCTTTAATATTGTCCTATAACAGTTTAGGAAATATTATGAATTAGTTTAGTTTTGTCTAGATATCCAATACTTTCTAAAACATTTTTAGTTAACATTTTAATTTATAACTTCGGATATTTTCAATTATTTGTTCTTCTTTATTTTATTCTATATATATGTTATGTTATATTCATAAATACCCAAAATAAATACCCAAAAATATTTCATACAAATTTAACGACTCTCGGCATGTCGTTAACCTGTATTTATATTTTGACAAAACTGTTTTTGACTTTCGGTGCTGGCATTTCAGACTACCGTTAAGTAACGGTGCGAAAATGATGACCAAAACAAAGATTCTATTAAAAGCTGTATGCATACCAAATTTTTACTATTTTGAAGAAATCATTTTGCACATGTGTTTTCACTTTTGAGCACGTTTCACCAAAAGTCTTTTGAATTTAAATTTAATAAATACTTAGCTCGTGAAAAAATAAAAATTTATTAAAACATATTAAAACCATGGGTAAAAAGGCTGAGTTAAGTTTGGAGGTCAGAATGGCAATGTTAGCTAAGTTTCACGCTGGAAAAAACATTGTGGACTTTGCCAAAGAGTACTATGTGTCTCGTCAAACGGTGCACTACCAAGTAAATAAGGAAAAAATACAAGTTATTAAAAAACCTAAGGAGATCAGCCCAAAACCAAAAACTACCCTGATTGATGACCGAGTCCTGCTACGGGAATTAAAAAAAAAAAAAAACATATTACTGAATCCTCAAAAGTAGCCAATCTGTTGAATTCGACTCCCAAAACGTCAATCAGCGAGACGGCGCTTAAAAAAAGAAGAGTTCTGCTCATTTATAGCCAAGGACGTGCCTTTCATATTAAAGGCTAACAAGCTAAAAAGATTAGCCTTCGCATATGAGCATATAAACAAACCAAAGGAGTTCTGAAGAAGCGTTTTGTGGACAGATGAAAGCTCCTTTGAGTTTAATTTTTCAAAAAATAAAGTATTTATAAAGCTGCCCATCGGGCAAAGAAAAATAAGACGGCCAGTTTGTCAAAAAGTGAGCCATGGAGAGGCTCTGTTATTGTTATGAATTCAAACAACTGCAAGTTATCGACATTATGCAACATTGAATTAGTAGCCTTTAAGTTTATCGATTGGTCGCAGCCCTGATAGCTCTGCCTTGATATCGATATTAGTTCAGTGCGTAAAGGACAGAGAACGACAGCGCAACACATAAAAATAAATTTTGTTCTTTATTTTGTATTTTTGTCTTTATATTTTTTCTTATAATTCGTTCGTATTAGTTTCATATGAAATGAATGAATGAATCATAAATGAATTATTTACACACTCGGCTATTGAATACTTAAGCCGTTAATAAAGACTTTGAAATTCTATTTTCGTGTTGCTCAAAGGAGCTTGCTGATTAGAGCAGCAACAGTGATGTTCTGGGGATGTGTGGCTTATAATGGGTTGGGGGATTTCATTCCCATCACTAGTTTGATGAACCAAGGCGAACCTGATCACCCTTAATGAAAATGCCTTTCCTTCCGGAGATCGGCTCATCGGGCAGTCGTTTATTTTCCAGCAGGACAACGCTCCATGCCACAAAGCCCGGATGATAACCAACTTTTTGAAAGATCTGGATGTTCCAACGCTAAACTGGCCCCCCCAAGGTCCAGATCTAAATATCATAGAAAACGTCTGGTCTCTTTTGAAGCGCAAAAGAACAGAAGCGTTAAACAAAACCAGAAAAGAAACGATTTCTGAGCTCTCTTCCAGAAATCCTCCAAAATTAAGTGGATTCTGTACCGCGACGCCTCGAAAAAGTCATTGAAGCTAAAGGGGGTTACACGTTTTACTAAATATAAGCTAGTTAAATAAATTTTTTTAAACCTAAAACACGTTTATTAAATATAACAGGGCTTGTCAAAATACTTATGTCATCCTCTAAAATATTAAATGAATTATAATTTTGTTAAGTTTGTTAAAAAAAAATATTTTTTCCTATTTTTAACTTTGTAATAACCTTACATAACATGTGAAAATAAATAACAATTTTCCATTCAAGAATTTAAAAGTTATACTAAAAATATGCCATTTTTCTTCGTCAAAATATTTGTGCCGCGTAGTGTATACTATAAAACTCTTTGTTCTCACTGACTGATCACTGCCCTGGACAAACTACAAGAGCTACAAGCATGATAGTATTTGCAGTGCAAATTTTGCACACAACGTAGCTCTCATATCTTCATCGTGCAATAAGACGGCTTTTTACGAAATTTTGAGTGGAAGGGGGTGAATTTCGTGGTCTAAGGTCAAATAGTCTTAGTATGAAAAACTTTGTTGTTTCCAAGAATCGCTACCAAACTCACAAGTTAAGTGTTTGTCATATACATATGTACATATGCCGACCGATGGTTCAGATCGGACCACAATATCATATACATAGCTGTCATACGATGTAATAGTTGCAAGACAACTCTTAACATTAAAATTTAATGTTTTAGGGAAAATAAAACAAATAAAGTTATGCTTATGCCATTTACTTGCACAACTTCAATAACCTATGTTGAAATTAAAATTCAATTTAGCCGGTTGTTTTGTTTCTTTTTTTTTGCAGCAATACACATATGTACATACAGACATACTTATGTGTATAGTTTAAATCAGCTGTTTAATTTTACCTTATTAATGGAGCAATAACAGCAACAATTCAACAGCGTTGCTAAATAACAGAATTCTGTTAAGCTACTAGAAATTAATATAATCTTTAGTTTATTTAAAAAGTCATATCTAATATTTGTTTTACAATATCTGTCTATATATCACAGTTACAGAGCTGTTAAAAATGGTTTATAAAAAGCATTCGAATATAAAATGGAAATAATTTTAAAATTTTTCCATTTGAATGGAAATGCAAAATGGGTTTTCAAAAAAGGTATTCGAATGTAAAATGCAAAATAGGTATTTTTAAAATGGGTAAATAAAAAAAAATAAAATGCTTTTTTGTAACTATTGTTTTTTTGTTTTATTCTTATTTTCAAATTATAAACACAATCGTGATTTTTTTACAAAAATTGTTTATGGTTTTAGCATGATTTATTTGCTTAATTTGCATACATATATGTAATTCAAAAGTTGGTAATTTTTTCTTTGTAAAAAATAACTTAAATATTAACTTGTTGATTTTAAAACGACAATTTTTTCAAATAAATCATCTTTCATGCTGCGTCTATGTGGCCGCATTATCATTCCACCATAGGGAAAAAGTCTTTCAACGGGGGCTGAACTTGGTAAACTAGTATTAAACTTAAGAAATATAGTCTTTATGATAGGAAATTGATTTAAAGATTCCAAACTATTGTCTTCATCTTTTAAGTAAGTTAACGTTTCAAGGTCAATAGTAGTATCTTCTGAATCTTCATCGAACATATAATATGATTGAGTGTTTTCTTTTTTTTTGTTTACAAGTTGAGTTTTTATTTTCAAAATCTTGCTTAAATTTTCTTACTTCAGCTACAAAAATATCCTTAACGATATTCTTGTAATCTTTTGGGACCCACTTTAACTTAATAAATGGATGAGATACACTTGCGATTATAGCATCTTTAGCTTTGGGCTCATTTAACTTAAAAAATTTTTCAAATCTCTTTTTAAGACTTTTCTGCATTAACTCAATTAGAGCAATACAATATTTAGGGTCATCCATTTTTAAATTATCAAAAATTCGTAGCATTCTAAACAGTTCTGGAAGAAGACAGCCGTAATACGTGTGTTTGTCACCTTCCAAGCTTTGAATGCCATCAGCAATGGGTTTTGAACATTTAATGTACTCTTCAAGAAAGAGCAATTCAATTTCTTTAAAAACGGATAACCCAAGTTTCTTTAAAGTGTCATTTAAATTTTCCTTAACGGACAAAAGGTTTTTAATTGAGTTATAATACGAATTCCACCGAGTTGCACAAGGCGATGTAGGAGATTTTCCAGTCATTTCGGTATATATTTCACAGGACTTAGGAGATCTAGAACACAAATTCCAAATTGCCTGACATTTTCCCATAGATGCATCATAAAGTTTTTTGTATGACTTATTTAACGATCTTGCCTTCTCCATATCGTGTGATGCAATTAAATGCAATGTATGAGAAACACATCTCTCATGGTTTGGAAGTTGCCACTGCTCAAATTCTTCAGACGACTCAGGCAATTGTATTAGTTGGAGCTCGTCATCATGGTCATTATCTTCTTTAATGTCTTGTGGAAGTTTAATGGAGTCTGGATCTTCAACGGAGTCTTCATGCTGTCCGAACGATGCAAACGCTTTAACCATGTTGGGTCCATTGTCGGTGACAGTCTTAAATATTTTGTTGGGGCTTAAATCAAACTCCGAATGAATTTCCATTAGTTGATGATTAGTTCAGCTACCTTGTCGTAGCTGTGCGTTCCCTTGAATCGTCTGCAAGCTAGAGTCGCGCTTTTACGTTCAAACGTATGGCTTTCAATCCAATGTACAGTTACACCCAGATAGCTTCTTCTTGAAGAGGACCATATGTCCGCAGTGGTGCAAACAAAATCTACTTTTTCAAAGTTTCTTTTGTATTTTCCAAATATTTGCAGTATTTTGCAGTTATTTGTTTATTACAAGTCTGCCTGCACATTATTTTTGGCCGAGCAGTTGATTGCTGTGTTCCTTCAAGCAAAGCTTTAAACGATGGATGTTCTACAATCGAAATAGGCGGCATGGTGTTTACTACAAAGTTTACAATTAAACTATCCAAATCAACAGAGTTTTTATAGACAGCCAAATCAGTTTGTTTTAATGATTTAGCAGCTGGACTCTCACCACCAACATTGTCGTGCTTTCTTTTTTTCATGGTTGATATAGATTTTAATTTTTCGTATTGTGTCAACAAATCATCGTCTGCAAAAAAATAAAATTAATTTAAATGCAAAAAAAAAAAAAAAAATTGCTTTGCTTACTTTTAAGTGATTCAATAAGTTTGTTGTAGAATGTAAACTTCCCCTCAATGGCTTAGAGCATTTTTTACAAGCTTGAGTCACAATTACATTGTTTTCAGGTTCAATTTTTATGTCCTTAAAACACTCTTTAAGAATTAAGGGTATGTGAGCTCCCTGAAAAATATTATTATTAGATATTTTTTGCACAATAACAAGAAACACACAAAACAAATACTAACACGCGGACAGACAACACAATATTTAGTTCAACACTGGTTAAATCTAAAGTTGGTTAATAAAAACAAAAGAACGGTTTATAGAGAATTGTTATTTTGTTAAAAAGAACATGAAACAAAAGATTACTTACAGTTTGTATAATATACATCCCTGCAGTACGGTTCAGGCCGGAAGCATACGTGAAATCAGACATGATTGGTAAGGCCCATGCATGAAACTACAATTTCCAGCACATGCTTTCGACCCATGAAATTTGTATGGGCATGTCACAACTTTTCACGTGTCGGGAGACGTTCGCTTACCGAGCGTGCATGATATCAGACGTGAAATTTTGAGTAATTTCATGCGTGCTTTCATCAGTAAGGCAGAGGCGAAATCATATGAAGCCAATGCATGAATCCATTGGTGAAAACTACAAACAAAACAAAAACCATGGTGGTATGCATTTAAATATACTTTCGTTGTTAATAGCCATAATTTTCATATTCTTTTGTATTTACAGACAAAATTTAAGAAGACTAGAACATCTTAAATGGTAATGTGCATTGCATTTCTGTCGTATGTGCAAAATAATAATTAACAAACGTTTTCTATTTATTAGGTCAAAATAAAGTTAAAATAATATTTAGTCTGAATCTGCTAAGCACTAGACAAGAAATGCAATGGGGAGAAACAACAAGAAAGGAAATGTCAGTCGGGCATGCCGACCGTGTAATACCCTCTGAGCTTCGTTTCCAATTATGAGTTCATTTTGGACTGCTTACAAGCAGTGCACTGCTTTAATTTTATACACACAAGCAGTGCACTGAGTGAATTTTAAATATACAAGCACTGCTTGTGCACTGCTTGTAAACACTGCAGCGTGAATGAAAGCAGTGCACTGCTAATGCGATAAAAATATAAGTTTGTATGGCAAAATTTTTTAAATATAGTCCGATTTTAATGAAATTTTCACAATTGTTTGATATTATTTGTCTGCAACTAACTGCTAAGTTACAAAACTATACGTTAGGAAATAAGTGAGCCAGCCGCTTGCAAAGTTACAAAGTTTGGTGGGCGAAGGAGGCGTGGCATCCAAAAAAATTTGATGGCATTGTCTTTGTATTGCAAATAGGAACCTACATACCAAAATTGGTGACCCTAAGTGTCATAGTTACTGAGATATTCGCCAAAAACATGTGTTTTTTACGAGGTATGTCTGGTTTTTCGCTAATTGTTGGCGAATGGGGCGTGGCATCAAAAAAAGGAAACAAACTTGTATTGACTGACTAAATATGTGGTCGATACTGACCAAGTTTGAACTTGTAGCTCTTACCATCTCTGAGATCCTTTCGTTCATACGGACGGACAGACGGACAGACGGACAGACGGACATGGCTATATCGACTCGGCTTTTGACGCTGATCAAGAATATATATACTTTATGGGGTCTGCCACGCCTCCTTATGCCTGTTACATACTTCTGACAAACCCATTATACCCCTCAGAGGGTATAAAAACAGGATTTGCAAGGTGAACTACATAGCTATTAATAATTAAAATATATGAGTAATATAAGTAGTTTAAGTAATAATAGTAGTAATAATTATAATAAAATTTTTTTTTATAATATAAGGAAAATAATGATATTTGTAAATGTAATTTTATTTTCTGAACTAAAATTTAAATAAAGTAAAATAAATAAATTAAAAAAAAAAAAAAATGATTTTTGGGCTAGTTTTTACCCCTGCATTGACTTCATATGATTTCATGCAGGAAACTTGACTAGTTTTCACCAATGGATTCATGCATTGGCTTCATATGATTTCGCCTCTGCCTTACTGATGAAAGCACGCATGAAATTACTCAAAATTTCACGTCTGATATCATGCACGCTCGGTAAGCGAACGTCTCCCGACACGTGAAAAGTTGTGACATGCCCATACAAATTTCATGGGTCGAAAGCATGTGCTGGAAATTGTAGTTTCATGCATGGCCTTACCAATCATGTCTGATTTCATGTATGCTTCCGGCCTGAACCGTACTGGAGGGCAAATTGTAACACAATTTTGTCTGTGCAGACACGTCAAAGCGTGAGCGCAAGTGAACAAAAGCTTAAACAGTTCACTTTTAGCACTGTTTGCTATTAACGAAAACGTTGAAATTAAACACTTTGATTGATTGATTAAGCTGTGAATTTTAGATTTTATTTGCTTTGTCTCTGTATGCATTTGTAAGTGACGCTTCCTTGTAATCGATTATCCTATTACCCTATTTTACATTTTGCATTTACATTTTAAATGCTTCCATTTCAAATAATTAACAGCTCTGCACAGTTATATCAAACAAATATCGTATCATTATTGGTATATCGCATTGAACACAATAACACTACATAATATATAATAATGTTATATTGATGTATCGATAACGATATTTGATACTTTTTGTTAAAGTAGCTATATGTGTTATCAAAATATCGAGTATATTGGTAATATCTTTGACATTTTTTTACGTTACATTCAAAAAATTTGGTGAATTTCGCCAAAACCATGAAATAAAAGCGTGTTTAAAATTCTCTTTTTATTGCCTAATATAAAGGTTATACAAGTGCAGATATTTCTCCCAATCAATGCCAAATGCATTATTTTTTTACTAGGGCGTACGAAGCACGAAGTAGTATTCTGGGTTTGTCAGAAGCAGTTTGTGTGTAATAGGAAGGAGGCGAGGCAGAGCCCATAAAGTATATATATTCTTGATCAGCATCAACAGCCGAGTCGATATAGCCATGTCCGTCTGTCCGTCTGTCCGTCCGCCTGTATCAAAACCTAGATCTCGGAGACTATAAGAGCTATATTCACCAAACGAAAACGCAATTTCTATAACTCGGAAAGTATTGTAGATATCGAAATTTTCAAAGTATGTGCATGGTGCCACTTAATGTAAAAAATGTTTTTTTTTTTTTAATTATTTCTTTGCTTTTAAAGATATTCCAATGAAACTCACATAGTACGTGTAATATAGTAATATACATACACTGACCGATTTTAGTTGGAATCGGATGAAAATTGAAAAATGTACTAAATTGTCTTTTTGTCCAACTCTTTTGTTTTTTTTTTAAGATAACTGAACTAATTGCACAGAGTATGTGTATTGTATTATAATCTAAACATTGAGCAACTTTAGTTCAGATCGAACAACTATATCCCGTACCTCCCATATAAGTAATCTGACAAACATCAGAGCTAATATATGTCTTTAGTATGAGAAACTTTTTTGTTTGTCGAGGTATCCAAACCAAACTTACACGATAGGTACATAATATTTTTTTTTTTTTTTAATATTCTGAGCAGTTTTGGTTGGAAATGGAAACTACATTATAAGCAATCGTATTTACAAAATTTTTAATGTTCGGAATACTGCGCCTGTTCTTATAAATAGGTTATTACTATGTTTGCCTTATTAGTTTATAAGACATCTCACATTGAGTACTTGATTTTGCTCTAGAATCCGCTGTAGTATATTACAGTCGGCTCGCTCGACTGTACCCGTTTCTACTAGTTATACCCTCTAAGGGGTATATTGAGTTTGTGAAAAGTATGTAACAGGCAGAAGCAGGCGTGGCAGACTTCATAAAGTATATATATTCTTGATCAGCATCAGCAGCCGAGTCGATATTGCCATGTCCGTCTGTCTGTCTGTCTGTCCGTAAGAACAAACAGATCTCAGAGATGGTAAGAGCTACAAGATCCGTTTTAGTCAGTATCGACCACATATTTAGTCAGTCAATACAAGTTTTGTTTCCTTTTTTTGATGCCACGCCCCATTTGCCCACAAAAAGCGAAAAACCAGACATACCTCAGAAAGATACATGTTTTTGGCGAATATCTCGGTAACTATAACACCTAGGGTCATCAATTTTGGCATGCAGGTTGCTATTTGCAATATAAACAAAATGCCATCAAAATTTTTTGGATGCCACGTCTCCTTCGCCCACCAAAAGCACAATTTCTTTGTAACTTTGCAAGCGGCTGGCTCACTTATTTTTTAACATATAGTTTTGTAACTTAGCATTTGCTTGCAGACAAATAATATCAAACGATTGTGAAAATTTCATTAAAATCGGACTATAATTAAAAATGTTTGTCATACAAACTTAAATTTTTATCGCAATAGCAGTGCACTGCTTTCGATTACGCTGCAGTGTTTACCAGCAGTGCACAAGCACTGCTTGTGTATTTAAAACTTACTCAGTGCACTTCTTGTGTGTATAAAATTTAAGCAGTGCACTGCTTGTAAGCAGTCCAAAATTAACTCATATAATTGGAAACGAAGCTCAGAGGGTATTACACGGTCGGCATGCCCGACTGACATTTTCTTTCTTGTTTTTGTTTGCAAACGTAGGCAGACTCACAGAACCTATTCGGCCGAGAGTAGAACCCGAAAAACGAACGGAAACGAAAAACTTGCGAGCGAGATAGACATACAAATAAGTATGTGTGCATGTTAAGTTCTTGCAGCAGCTACTCCAATTTAAGCTCATATAATTGGAAACGAAGCTCAGAGGGTATTTCACGGTCGGCATGCCCTACTGACATTTTTTTTCTTGTTTATATAGTTGTAATAAAATATTTTTAAATCATTTTGTTGTTATTGGAAAATATAAAATAAAAATTATAAAATTATCAATTTCTGTTGGGAATTTTACAAGAGTGGGGTGGGATAACTCGAACCAATAATACGACTAGAAATACAACTAGAATTTTAACAATACAGTAGAATTCGGTTATATCGACTCCGCTTATAGTGTCCATCCGGTTACTGCGACAATAATTCATTAGACATACAAATTTTTAGATAAAATAAAACCATTTTACAGTATCTGCAACTGGAATTTTTGAAGCAGAAAACCTAAGTACAATAAAATTATGCACAGGGTTCTTTGGAGGTTTTAAAAAAATATCGATTTTCAGCATAAAGCAGCAGCGAGGATCTCAATGAAATGTTTATGGATGCAGCTTAAAAATTTCCTACCGAAAATTTCGGCCAAGTTAATGAAAATACAAAATACTAGTTGTACACTTCTCTGAGCCAAACTTCCTTCTGGGATAGCTAAGACGCAGACCTCAAGGGAGCCAACGGAAAACTTAAATGCAAAGCCTTTGAGAAATATGAGTGGACAACTTATCATCCTTTACAATTGTAGTGGTAAATGGCATTAGTTCCACTGAGCTTAGATCAGCTCAATTGTCAAAATGTTCGCTTGCATTGACGAATTTTAGCCTGGAATTGGTTGGCGCCTACTTTTAAATTTCGATTTTCTGGTCGAATTTTGTGATATATTGATAAAAAATTTCTAGTATTTTTTATAACTTGGTTATACACACTGAAAAAGCTCCTAAAAAAAATGGGACAACACTTATCTCAAAGCGATATTTTTTAATTGGAAAAATTGTTATCAAAGGTTTGACTCACATGTACTGTTTTTAACTGGAAATGGGTCAGGTCTAACGATAATAAATCGATCCGTTACATTAAATAATGTTGGCACTCTTGCAAATTCTCACATACATACGTACATATACATGAGTATACATATATGTATTTACATATCGAACGTTGCGTATATAATAAATATATTTATTAGGTTAGTACTACTCCCATATATTAGTCATTTCAGTCATCTTATCTCTGCCGCACACGGCAACAAGGCAATCGCGCAAACTAAATATATCATCAAAAGCGCTTTTATACGGTTCCCATTACAACTATATTTTAGTTATTATCTGAGCTTCAGGCAAAACGGTTGAAGTCGCTGCAAAGATCGAAGTGGATCTAAAACATAATTAAACGAATTGTGTCAACTATTGAAATACTCAATATGCGATTTTATTTACTGGTGATTGCTGCTGTTGCCTTTCTGGCTTACGTTAGTTCGGGTAAAGTGTTTTTTTTTTTGTTTTATTACCTATGAGTGATACGAAGTTATTGACGAACTTAAATGGAATTATATAACCGTAGATTGCTAAAGAAAATGGTTTTTTTTTTTTTTTTCTATTCTAGTCTAGTTCGGTATCTTATCGTGGTTGAAGTATACATAAATATGTATAGTAAACGGTATTCGCTTATCACTTAATAAATAAAAAAAAAAATTTTTATACCTCTGAGGGTGTATTGGGTGTGTTTCACAATCGCTTCATTTAGGAGTTTATAAAAATTAAACAATTTAAGAATGATAATTTTTGAATTATGCATTGTTTCTAAATTAAAGTGATTTATTTATTCAATTTAGAAGTATTTTATCATCGACGGCCTAATTGAGTCATCGGTCCATGATTCAAAATTTGTTGTATGATACATATGTACATGCATATACACATACTCCTGCGAAAAATAAAATAACACCACCGCACAGTGGCGCCTCTGCCCGAAAAGCATGACAAAAATCATTTTTTTGACGGAAGCGTGCGACAAAAATAACATAAGGAATCGATAGAGAACTCTCCAAGGATTATAAATCTAAATGTTTTTGAAATCGGCCCAGGATAATGGGTGCTACAACCTCTCAAAGTACAAGGTACTACTTTTAGTACCTGTTGAAAACTGTGAATTTTAACGAAAATTTGCTACTTTCACATTAAATATTTGGCGAATGGAACCCTAGAACATGAATATATTTATTTCATCTGAGAAGTGTGTTAATTTAGAGTAAAGCGCAGTATATTTTTTTTTATTGTCCACTTAATACTTTGCACAACAAACGTTCCAAAATACACAAAATTTGGACTATTTTTTTTCCTTTGATGGAATAGAACTAACAAGTAAGAAATTCAGTCGAGTATCCCGACCGCGTATTACCTTCTGAGTTTAATTTTCATTTATATGAGGTAATTTCGGACTGCTTACAAGCAGTGCACTGCTTGTAAACACTGTAGCGTAAACGAAAGCAGTGCAGCAACAATTCAAGAGCTAAAGGATGAGATAATTTGGCACATTAACGGCATAGAACCTCCATTATGCCTCAGCGTCATCAAAAATTTGGACCATCGGATGGAGGTGTGCCGCCGAGGTCGCGGCGCCCATTTGTCCGATATTTTGTTCCATACATAATTGAGTAATACCAATATATCATAATAAAATAAAATTACAATAATTTCCTAAATAGTTTGGGTTTTATTCAAAATCAACATCGGCCCTTGAAATTTAACCACCCTTTACATATGGTCATCTATTTAACAGTTTTGCTTTTCTTGTTATTTTCATAGAGGGATGCGTGCAGTGCCACTCAAAGACCGACGTGCGTTGTGCCGTCGATCCGACATCTATTCTTTCCAAGGATTGCCCGACAAATGAGGGTCTTTGCTACTCCCGAGTGCTGAGTATGTTTATATTGGGAAATGCAACAAATTTGAGAGTAATTGGGTTAAATGTCATATATGGTATTGTGCTCCTTTCAGATGGATACACGATTCGTGGATGTGCTAGCGATTTGGACAACAGCACTAGAAGTACATGCCACAATGAGCTAGAATGTCAGGTCTGTAAGTTCTCCGAGGGCTGCAATCGTGTACTCTTTCCGCAACATCGTGCCCATTGTCTGCAATGTTCCGGCAACTCGACAAACTCCACTTGCGCCACACAATATACCGCCGCCATTAAAGTGTGCCCGATATTCAAACTGGGTGACAAGTGTTTCATCCGCAATAGTCAACGACTAGCCGACGGCTCGTTTCAGCGCGGATGCCTCACCTCCGCACATGAAAATAAGCTGTGCATCAAGGAGGGCAACTGTTACACCTGTGACGGTCGCGGCTGCAATGCGCTTAGGCCAGACAACGACCTTATTCCTCTCGCTCGCGACAGTGCCGTCTCCGTCATCCTTTCAATGGTTTTGCTAATGGTGTGCGGCATCTCTAGTATGACAATCTAGAGGAAATACTAAACTGCAAGTTGTTGCTGCTGCTGTTATATTTTAATTTAACAATTCGTGTTTACCTATTGCATACGATTCACGATTCTTTTTTTTTTTGTATTTTCGAGTGAAGTGAAAAGCAAATTAAATAAATGTTAAGAAAAACAATACAAACTTATGAAATCATTGCGCCTTTAATCTGCAACAATAAAGTTTTTCTTTCTGATGCGCAACATTTTGTTGCTGGGTTTATGAGGTGCCATAGAGTTAGCCCCTTCTATTAGCCCCGCGGCAGTCCGTCTAACGGTTGACATTTGCAGCATGCGCTCACAAGCACATAGAAAGAGGAAAAGAGAGAGAGAGCCGGAAGTTGCACCACGGGACTGCATAAATTTATCAACGCCTCCAAACTAATGGCAGAGTATTCCAATTTACTCAGAATGGGACAAATGTGGAATCACTTTGCTAAGCACCTATCACACACCACAGACAAATTTTGTTTAAGCACAATCTATATATGTATATAAAATTCATTGTCCTCACTGACTGACTCACTGACTGACTGACTAACAGACTGACTTACAATCACCGCCCAGGCCAACTACCAGAGCTACATGCATGAAATTTTCACACAACGTAGCTCTCATGACTTCATCGTGCAATAAGACAGATTTTTGCGAAATTTTGAGTGGAAGGGGGTGAATTTCGTGGTCAAAGGTCAAATAGTCTTAGTATAAAAAACTTTGTTGTTTCTTAAGATATCGAGGTTTAAGGGTTTGTCATATACAGTAGCGGACAAATAAATCCGGACAGGCAAAAAAAAAGTTCGTTTCGTAAATTTTAAAAAATTGTGTTTATTGCTTGAAGAAAATTTGTATTAAACTTAATACATGAATAACTTAATAATGAATGAATTAAATGAATGTATTTGCTAACCAAAACAAATATTTTTTAGATTCCAGTGATGTTTATTTTTGGAAAAATCTTAAATTAAAATTATTGATAATATTTCAAAAACTAAGAAACACAAACAAATTTGTATACCCTCTGAGGGGTATAATGGGTTTGTCAGAAATATGTAACAGGCAGAAGGAGGTGTGGCAGACCCCATAGAGTATATATATTCTTGATCAGCATCAACAGCCGAGTCGATATAGCCATGTCCGTCTGTCCGTCTGTGCGTCTGTCCGTATGAACAAACAGATCTCAGAGATGGTAAGAGCTACAAGTTCAAACTTGGTCAGTATCAACCACATATTTAGTCAGTCAATACAAGTTTGTTTCCTTTTTTTGATGTCACGCCTCATAATAAGCGAAAAACCAGACATACCTCGGAAAAAATACGTGTTTTTATACCCTCTGAGGGGTATATTGGGTTTGTCAGAAGTATGTAACAGGCAGAAGGAGGCGTTTCCGACCCCATAAAGTATATATATTCTTGATCAGCATCAACAGTTGAGTCGATATAGCCATGTCCGTCTGTCCGTCTGTCTGTCTGTCTGTGTGTGCGTCTGTCCGTATGAACAAACAGATCTCAGAGATGGTAAGAGCTACAATATCCGTTTTGGTCAGTATCGATCACATATTTAGTCAGTCAATACAAGTTTGTTTTCTTTTTTTGATGCCACGCCCCATTCGCCCACAATAAGCGAAAAACTAGACATACCTCGAAAAAAAAATACATGTTTTTGGCGAATATCTCGGTAACTATAACACCTAGGGTCATCAATTTTTGAATGCAGGTTGCTATTTGCAATATAAAGACAATGCCATCAAAATTTTTTGGATGCCACGCCTCCTTCGCCCACAAAAAGCACAACTTCTTTGTAACTTTGCATGCCTGCGATTCACTTATTTCTAATCGTATAGTTTTGTAACTTAGCATATACTTGCAGACAAAGAATATCAAACGATTGTGAAAATTTCATCAAAATCGGACTATAAATAAAGTTTCTCAAACAACGAAAATCGATACTGTCAAGCAAGGCATAACCACGTGCATTGCACTGTGCGAGCGAGACAGACACATAAATATGTGTGCATGTTCAGTTCTTGCAGCAGCTACTCCAAATTGAACTCATACAATTGGAAACAAAGCTCAGAGGGTATTACACGGTCGGCATGCCCGACTGACATTTTCTTTCTTGTTGGCTAATACATATCTCGGTAACTATAACACCTATGGAGTCCATAGAAAGAAACTGTCAGTCGGGCATGCCGACCGTGTAATACCCTCTGAGCTTCGTTTCCAATTATATCAGTTCAAGTTGGAGTAGCTGCTGCAAGAACTTAACATGCACACATATTTGTATGTCTATCTCGCTCGCACAGTGCACTGCACGTGGTTATTCATTGCTTGAAAGTATCGATTTTCGTTGTTTAAGAAACTTTTTTAATTATAGTCCGATTTTAATGAAATTTTCACAATCGCTTGATATTATTTGTCTGCAAGTATATGCTAAGTTACAAAACTATACGTTAAGAAATAAGAGAGCCAGCGGCATGCAAAGTTACAAGGCAATTGTGGGCGAAGGGGGCGTGGCATCCAATAAATTTTGATGGCATTATATTTATATCGCAAACAGCAACCTGCATGCCAAAATTGGTGTCCCTAGGTAGTATAGTTACCGAGATATTCGCAAAAAACATGTATTTTTTCCGAGGTATGTCTGGTTTTTCGCTTATTGTGGGCGAATGGGGCGTGGCATCAAAAAAAGGAAACAAACTTGTATTGCCTGACTAAATATGTGATCGATACTGACCAAGTTTGAACTTGTAGCTCTTACCATCTCTGAGATCTGTTTGTTCATACGGACAGACGGACAGACAGACAGACAGACAGACGGACAGACGGACATGGCTATATCGACTCGGCTGTTGATGCTGATCAAGAATATATATACTTTATGGGGTCGGAAACGCCTCCTTCTGCCTGTTACATACTTCTGACAAACCCATTATACCCCTCAGAGGGTATAAAAATTAGATTTCAATATTTTGTTGGACCTCCTTTGTTTTCTATTACCGTCTTTATTCGTTTCGGAAGTGAATCCACTAGATTTTGAATTGTTTCTATGGTAATAATATTGTACCAAACATTTTCCAAAATTAAATCGAGCTCTTTTACAGTTTTGGGTTTCTTCTTCGTTATTTTAACCAAAGATTCTCAATAGGATTTAAATCAGGACTATTGCCTGGCCAGTCCAATGAAGATATTCCCATTCGCTTCAAATATTTAGTAATCGAAAAAGAAGAAAAAATATTGGAAATTTAAGAGTTTAGGTATCATTTATACAAAAAATAAAGTAAGTAAAAAAAAATATGACTTACCGATTTTGCACGATGGCAAGGAGCTGAATCGTCCTGAATCATGATATCATCGGCATACGAAAGATGCTCCTCAATTGATGGTACAAGATGCTTGTTCAAAATTTGTTGGTACTTTTCGGCGTTTACCGTTCCATCAATTAGTGCCAGATCTCCAACTCCAAAGTATGAAAAACATCCCCACACCATACGGGATCCACCCAGCCTGACCTGCCGTCGTAGGCACTCATTTTTATACCCTCTGAGGGGTATAATGGGTTTGTCAGAAGTATGTAACAGGGAGAAGGAGGCGTGGCAGACCCCATAAAGTATATATATTCTTGATCAGCAACAACAGCCGAGTCGATATAGCCATGTCCGTCTGTCTGTCTGTCTGTCCGTCTGTCCGTATGAACAAACAGATCTCAGAGATGGTAAGAGCTACAAGTTCAAACTGGGTCAGTATCGATCACATATTTAGTCAGGCAATACAGGAATCTTTTTTTTTTGATGCCACGCCCCATTCGCCCACAATAAGCGAAAAACTAGACATACCTCGGAAAAAATACATGTTTTTTGCGAATATCTCGGTAACTATAATACCTTAGGACACCAATTTTGGCATGCAGGTTGCTATTTGATATATAAATATAATGCCATCAAAATTTATTGGATGTCACGCCCCCTTCGCCCACTATTGCGTTGAAACTTCGAATACCTCTAGCTCACTTATTTCTTAACGTATACTTTTGTAACTTGATGTATAATTAGAGACAAATAATATTAAGCAATACTGAAAATTGCATCAAAATCGGACTATAAATAAAAAAGTTTCTCAAACAACAAAAATAGTTACTTTCAAGCAAGGCATAGCCACGTGCATTGCACTGAGCTCTGCACACATGCAACGAAAACGAAAATCGTGCGAGCGAGATGGATATACAAATATGTGTGCAGGTTAAGTTCTTGCAGCAGCTACTCCAATTTGAACTCATATAAATGAAAACGAAGCTCAGAGGGTATTACACGGTCGGCATGCCCGACTGACATTTTCTTTCTTGTTGAATCTATCTCCGAATTTGCGTTTCACGTAGGCCATACCATCGGAACCAAAAAGGTTTATTTTGGACTCATTTGAAAATATCAAGTTTCTCCAATCTTTTAAGGTCCAAGATTCGTGCTCTTTAGCCCATTGTAGCCGTTTTTTACGCATTTGAGGGGTCAAAACCGGTTTTTTTTGCTGGTCTGCGCCCATTAAGTCCCGCATCCTGAAGCCGTCTGCGTATTGTTCGAGTGCTAATATCGACTCCTTCCGACTGAACAAACTCGAATCTAATGTCTTCTGCAGCTTTGAAACGATTGGCCATGCTTAAGCACTTTAGAATACGATCTTCCTGGTCGTTGGTCTGCTTCTTTCTTCCTGTCCCAGGATTTCGCTTCAGCGATCCGGTTTTCTCAAAATTCTTCTCCGACAGAAGATTTACTAAAGCCAACTTTAGCGCTTATATCGCGGAGGCCTAAATTTTCTGATCGCAAAGCCAATATGGCACCTTAATCAGATTCAGTCATTTTCGACATTTTTCACTTTTTATTTTATTTTTTCACTTTTAAAGCTTAGGTTACACCCAACGAGGTGTGAAAATAAAACTAAATACTTAATAGACAACGCGAAAAAAAGATCCAAGCCGATTATACCTTTTTTACATATTTTACGCCCGTTCAAAGTTTGCATATAGAGGCCATACCGAGGTGTCCGGATTTCTATGTCCGCTACTGTAGATACATATGCCGACCGATTTTGGTTCAGATCGAAGAGCTATATCATATAGCTGTCATACGATGTAATAGTTACAAAACAAAAATTAGTTACAAAAAGTTGGTTTTTTTCAAGATGTCGGCACCAAACTCTCAGATTATAACTTTGGTATGAAAATATATATATATGTCCACTGATTTTGGTTAAGATCAGACCACTATAGCTCATATAGCTGCCATTTTGCAACTCTTAACATTAAAATTTAATTTGAAAAAAAAAACTGACAAATAATGTTATGCTTATGGCATTTACTTGCAGCATTTCAATAACCTAAATTAAAATTATATTTAGCCGGTTGTTTTGTTTATTTTTTGCAGCGATACACATACATATGTACATACCTCAGGGAAAGAAGTATATGTGTATTGACATTCTTTAAGAAAAAAAATATTTAAAAAAAAACTAGAATTTTTCATTTTTAAAACTTTTTTGGTGTAAATGTATTGTAAAATAAATGTATTGTAAATGTAAAATATTTAATATGCAAATTTCATTTCATATGAAATAAGTATATGTGCAAAATGATAAAAGTGAAGAAAAATTAATTTATTTGTTAAGTTATCCAACAATTATTGATATCGTTTCCCTTATTAAAGTATTCGCTAAATTCGACTTGCCATTGAATTTGACAAGTTTTGTATGGTTGAAAGGTCAATTTGATCCCATTCTTCGATTAGTACCTTTTGAAGGTCCTTTACAGTTTCAAAATGACGGTTGTTCTTTTGGACCTTGGTAGACAATATTTTCAATAGATCTTCAATCGGGTTAGATACGAACTGATCGCAAATAGGTATTTTCCTTCCCGAAAAACATTTTTTTGTTTTCCGCGCAGTATGATCCTGTCATCTCCTTATAGGTCCCCAGCAAAGTCAATAAATGCTATGTAAAATAATTCTATATATAACTCTCTATTTGTTTTCATAAGTGTATAGCTTATTGGACACTTTCCTTCATATCCAAATGCTGCCCAAATCATCAAGAATCCTCCACCGTAGTTGCACTTGTGCCATGTTTTACGTGTTTGCCTTATATCCTAGCAATACTTTCGAAAACAGTCTGAAATGTCTTACTTCAGTAATTTTTAGTCGGAAAAAATCATTTTTTTGGATTCTATTTATTTTTAAATAAAAAAATCATTCACTTGCAACGGACCAAGAAATATATCTAGTATACCAAAATGATTATTATTGCATAATCTATGCATTTCTGAAATGATTTTTAAATTACTGATTTTTATCGAATTTTTCAAAAATAATCACTATTTTTGAGTAATTAATGAAGAACTTAACCATAATGATTATATTTGATAAAAAAAAAATATAAATCAAAAATAATGATTAAAAATGATTTTTATTTTTTTCGCTCAAAATAAAACTCAACAGTAACCAACAAGATTGTTGAACTCAAATACAACTTAAATTGTTTAACTCACTTTCCAATGCAAAAATAATTTGTGTTGTGTACATTTGAACGCTTGACCATGCCCTAAAGTACCATATTAGCAGAATGCACATACATACATATACTTGCTTAATAAGAAAACGACGTTCTGCATCGCAAATTTGAGATAACGGTACTAATAATGAAGTCCAAGGAGAAGTTGTGGAATATGTACATACGCTATGTATATGCACATATGTGTTCAAAAACATGCATACTTCAAAACAATGTACAGTTAGATTTTAATACAATACAAGGTCAAGAAAAAATTGCACATACATACATATACTTCTTTCACTGAGGTAGATCAAATCAGCTGTTTAATTTTCCCTTATTAACAGAACAATAACAGCAACAATTCAACAGCAGAGTTCTGTTAAGCACATTAAGAAATTACTAGAAATGAATACATTATTTAGTTTTTTAAAAAGTCATACCTTATATTTGTTGTACAATATCTATCTATGTATCACAGTTATATCAAACATATATTGTATCATTATTTGTATATCGCATTGAACATGATATCACTACATAATATACTAAAAAAATAATATCGATGTATCGATAACGATTTTTGATACTTTTTGTTAAAGTAGCAACATGTGTTATCAAAATATTAAGTATCGATACTCGCTAATATCTTAAATTTTTTTTACGTTACATTTTAAAAATTTTTCCGTTGAATATCTTGAAGCTATTAATTTGCAGTAGCATCGATATGAACGATATCAAGGAGCACGAGTATCCATCCATATGACACTCTATATCAGGGGTTCCCAAAGTGGGTGCCGCTAGCACAAGACAGGGGTGCCGCCAGCGTATGCCAGCGATGCCAAAACATAACATAATTTTCACAATAAAATTGAGATTAAGCAGTAGAATATTATTTTATAATATGGCAATACCACTATTAAATCCCTAAGAGTGGGTGTGCCGCGAATTTTTTTCGCTCAACAAGGGTGCCGCGGTGAAAAAAGTTGGGGAACCCCTGCTCTGTATCATTGAAGTAGTGAACTTTAACAGGTCGCAAACTAATTTTGGTGGGCTGCAACTTGCTAATTTTACAATGTTGCCTTTGAAGCTCTTAATAGAACTTTAAAGGATATAAGGGAAAAAACGGTTGGCATTACATTTTTATTAGCTGGTGAGTCATTAGATTGGTATCTGAGCGCGCTATATTAATAGCAAGAAACGATGCAGCAAACCTTGTAATGGATCTACATTACAAACAAAAGCTCTTCATAGAGCAATAATAAATACACATCAGTACACAATTGCTGTACTGATCAGGACTTTCTTTGCGTTGTCAGTTGTGAAATAATTCTATTGGAGAAACCACAAAATAAACAAGTAAGAAATTCAGTCGAGTATCCCGACCGCGTAATACCCTCTGAGTTTAATTTTCATTTATATGAGTTCATTTCGGACTGCTTATAAGCAGTGCACTGCGTAACCATTAAACACACAAGCAGTGCACTGCTTGTAAACACTGCAGCGAAAACGAAAGCAGTGCAATTTTGGTCCAATTTTGATAAAATTTTCACAATTGCTTAATATTATTTTTCTCCACGTGTATGCTAAGTAACAAAACTATTCGTTAAGAAATAAGTGAGCCAGCGGCATGCAAAGTTACAACGCAATTGTGCTTTTGGTGGACGAAGGAGGCGTGGCATCCAAAAAATGTTGATAGCATTATCTTTATATTGCATCTAGTAACCTGCATGCCAGGAGACCCTAGGTGTTATATTAACTGAGATATTTGCCAAAAACATGTATTTTTTCCGAGGTATGTCTGGTTTTTCTCATATTGTGGGCGAATATTAGAGAAACAATTTGAGAAACAGTGGGACTATCTCGATTTTTGACTTTCTTAATATGAATGCTTGAAAAGCCAAAATTGGTATGCAGGATACCGGATACGATATAAACATATTCCACTTTAAAAATTTTGAATACCACGCCCCCTTTGCCCACAAATTGCGATCTAAAAGCTGTACAGTTAACATTTTGTAGACGAATTATTTATTTCGAAAAGAAAGTTTGCTTAAAAATACAAATCAGTCGAAAAATAATCAAAATAGTTCAATGAAATTTAGTTTATACTAGTTAAGTTCACTTGTTGACTTTTTTGAAAAAAAAATAAAAATACTTTTGCCCACAAGTGAAAGCAGTATTACTATCTATATTTTATTTTTACGATAGTTGCTTTTTTTAAATTAATGTTTTGAACTTAATGCACCTCATAGATAAGATGCAGAGTTGTATTACAATTCATTCATTCATGTGTCTTCAATTTAATTTTCTTTTAATCAAAAAAATATTATTTGGATACTTGCTCAATTAAATTTTCTTTTAATCAAAGTATTATTTTTAAAATACTGCCTCATGGTCTTCTATAGTCGCGCAAGCTCGACTGTAATCTTCCTTACTTGTTTTAATTGGTGTTGATGGCCCTGAACATGGAGAAATTTTTGGTCAATCGGAAAAGTATGGGTATATGTATATACTTCATCTTATAGCACTATTTATTTACTGACATGTATTTGCATAGATGGCAAGGAAGTGGAATTCAGCTCGTATAAGAAAAACACAGCTGTGAAGAGACGGAGAATTGGAAATCCGAAGTATGAAGTTTTTTACAAAGTCTTGAGATTGTAAAGCAGCCAGTTGTCACTCTTGCGGACAACTCTGTAAAGCAAACGGGAACACATCAAATCTTTATGAGCACTTAAAGCGTATACATCCTACATCCTATTCGGAAAGCATTACAGCTTTTGTAACTGAAAGTTACGATTCGACATTTAAAAGAAAAGCGGATCTTGACATGGCTGTGGCGAGATACATTGCCACAGATATGCGTCCATTTTCAGTCGTCGAAGATAGTGGATTTCGAAACATGATCAGCGTATTTGATCCTCGTTATAAACTTCCATCACGCGGTACACTACGCAATGTGCTAATTTTCTTTTTATACCCTCTGAGGGGTATAATGGGTTTGTGAGAAGTATGTAACAGGCAGAAGGAGGCGTTTCCGACCCCATAAAGTATATATATTCTTGATCAGCATCAACAGCCGAGTCGATATAGCCATGTCCGTCTGTCCGTCTATCCGTCTGTCCGTCTGTCTGTCTGTCCGTATGAACAAACAGATCTCAGAGATGGTAAGAGCTACAAGTTCAAACTTGGTCAGTATCGATCACATATTTAGTCAGGCAATACAAGTTTGTTTCCTTTTTTTGATGCCACGCCCCATTCGCCTACAATAAGCGAAAAACTAGACATACCTCGGAAAAAATACATGTTTTTTGCGAATATCTCGGTAACTATAATACCTAGGGACACCAATTTTGGCATGCAGGTTACTGTTTGCAATATAAATATAATGCCATCAAAATTTATTGGATGCCACGCCCCCTTCGCCCATAATTGCGTTGTAACTTGGCATGCCGCTGGCTCACTTATTTCTTAACGTATAGTGTTGTAACTTAGTATATACCTGCAGACAAATAATATCAAACGATTGTGAAAATTTCATTAAAATCGGACTATAATTAAAAAAAAAGTTTGTCATACAAACTTAAATTTTTATCGCAATAGCTGTGCACTGCTTTCGTTAACGCTGCAGTGTTTACAAGCAGTGCACAAGCAGTGCTTGTGTATTTTAAACTCAATCAGTGCACTGCTTGTGTGTATAAAATTTAAGCAGTGCACTGCTTGTAAGCAGTCCAAAATGAACTCATAATTGGAAACGAAGCTCAGAGGGTATTACACGGTCGGCATGCCCGACTGACATTTTCTTTCTTGTTTAATTATAGTCCGATTTAGATGAAATTTCACAATCGTTTGATATTGTTTGTAAGTAACAAAACTATACGTCAAGAAATAAGTGAGCCAGCGGCATTCAAAGTTACAACAAAATTGTGCTTTTGGTGGGCGAAGGAGGAGTGGCATCCAAAAAATGTTGATGGCATTATCTTTATATTGCATCAAGCAACCTGGCTGCCAAAATTGGTGTCCCTAGGTGTTATAGTTACCGAGATATTTGCCAGAAACATGTATTTTTTTCGAGATATGTCTGGTTTTTCGCTTATTGTGGGCGAATGGGGCGTAGCATCAAAAAAGGAAGCAAACTTGTATTGACTGACTAAGGTGGTCGATACTAAGGTGGTCGATACTAAAACGGATGTTGTAGCTTTTACCATCTCTGAGATCTGTTTATTCATACGGACAGACGCACAGACGGACAGACGGACATGGCTATATCGACTTGGCTGTTGATGCTGATCAAGAATATATATACTTTTTGGGGTCTGCCACGCCTCCTTCTGCCTGTTGCATACTTCTGACAAACCCAATATACTCCTCAGAGGGTATAAAAATATTGAGTATATATGGTATATTAAATAATTTTCTTAAACTCTAAAAACCGTATGCATTTCTATTATGACGTAGTTTCACAAATACATATATTGATTTGTTTTGAATTACAGAAAATTTTGTGGGTGGAAATGTGTTTGTTTTTTTTTTTTTTTAAGTAATGACAACCAAATTTACGCAATAAGCATTAAGTACAATAATCGGTTTAAAATATAAATTTATTAAATCGTGTACTGAAAATTCTTACAGGGTTCTGCAAGGGTATCCAATCTTTGGCGTGCCCAAGATGACATTTCTATCTTGTTTATATGAATTTTGTCTTTTTGCTCCAGAATAATAGTAGCCTTTATAGTCGAAACGCCCGCGCCATCACTAGTCCCGACTCTTGATTGCAGCTGTAGAATTGATTTTGGTTAATATTACATGCTGCCATGAGTTTAAATTCGTAAGTCAAAATAACAGATAAAAGGCATACACACATATTTTCAATATAATAAACAATCAGATACACACATACAAATAGAAAGGGTCAAGATTAACCAACAAATTTTATCAACTAATAAGGAGTTCACAACTGTCAATAGCAATATGCGCAAATTACAGATTCAGGTGCAAACTCGCGATGGTCGCAAGAGCACCTACGAGACTGATCGTTTCCGGAACGTGGCTGAACTGAAGAAGCGCATTGGTCGCACTATAAATGTGCCAATGACGTTCAGTAGGTTGACGTATAAGGGTCGCTTGCTAACGAACGATAGTGTCTTAGAGGACGAGGGTGTGAAGCGAATGTCAATACTGGAGCTATTTTGGAAGCCACTGGTCCTCACGCCCAAGCAGTATCGCGAGAAGGAGCTGGAGTTGGAAAAGCATGACCAGAAGATGCGTCATGGGTCACGCATTGTCGACAACTACGATCAGAGAGTCAAGAAAGGGGTTCACGAACGCATTGTCAGCAAATCTCGTCGACTCGGTGACCAAGTAAAGAGCAAGAACATTGACGATACAAAGGACTCGACCACCAATGAGCAGCACAAGGTGTTGGGTAAAAAGCAGAAGCAGGATCAGGAACAGGGGCAATTGCAAGAGCAAGCACACGAGCAGGAACGAGAGCAGGAGGAGCACAGCTCTACATCCACTGATGAACTAGACTTTTTTGCCGCCTATTGGTGCTGCCCTAAAAGTGACTGCAAGAAAAGTAACAAAGCTTTAGATCATGAATCCAATATTAAGCAGGGCATCAAGAATACCGCTAATGATTTGAATATTATTTGTAAACTTCAGAGCTCAGAGTCTTGCTGTGAGCACTCTTGCAATTTGCGTAAAGGTGATCTATTGGTAGACCTGCTGGACCAGGGCTACGGTCTGGCGCACAAGCATCAGCCATATCGTACTGGTATACGCCTAGCAGCTGGCCGAATGTCCTATAGTATCATTTCCAATATTAGAAAGAACAAAAAGAATTGCAAGAAATAAAAGGCAAGAAGGCTGAAAGGATCTGGTCAAAAGAGTTTTGGATCAGTAATTCAACAATTATTTAATTTTTTTATTGTTTACTTTAGTTTGGCTTTTTTCGATTAACAAAATTGCAACATGTACACCTTGCTAAATGCAATAGCTTAAAAAAACTAGAAATGAAATGAGATACTATTAAAGACTTTTGTACTAGAGCCGACAGTAACCGAGTCGATGAAGCAAAGTCCTTTTGTCTGTCCGTCCTTCAGACTGGGTAAAAGGTAATAAATTTAGTTGTTGACTAAGATTCTTCCAATCTACAATATGCCTTTTTCCTGCACCCTTGTTATGCTTTTTGCTTACTTATAACGAAAGAAAATCACAACAAGAATGAATTGTTGTTTTTGGTGCAACACATTGATATTTATACACACTGTTATTGAACAGTTCTTACAAAAAATAGGTAGTAAAAGTAAAAAAGTAGTAAAAGTAAACTACATTTACATACAGTGGTTCACAGCTTATTTCAACCAGCACCTTAACAAAAGTTTGTTGGGCTATAAAATCTAAACTATGGGTGATATCCAAAAAATTTAAACGCAGGCTGTTAGTTTGATGTTTAAACTAATACAAAATTACTTCATTTATTTTTAATATATTTGTTCAATATTTAATAATGCTTAAAAACTAAAAAATGAGATCAAAGAAGCTCCACAGCTTATTTCAACCACTTTATAAGTGGTGGTATTATAACATTATTAACGCTAAAATAAAAAAAATTAATACTTGGTGTGACCACCCTTTTGGTTAACTACCAATTTAAGTCTTTTTGGGATAGATTCCACCAACTTTTTGGTCACTTCTGGAGTAATTTTTTCCCATTCCTCAATCAATGCAGCTTTTAAGTCCGACTTGTTAGATATTTTGTGTTTTCGAATGTTTTTTTCTAAAATCGCCCACAGATTTTCGATTACATTTAAATCTGGGGACTGTGCTGGCGGTTTCATGACGTGCGGACATTTCCAGATCAGCCAAGTCTGCACAATTCCCGCAGTGTGTTTCGGGTCATTATCTTGGTAAAATCTGAAGTCCTCCTTTATGCCCAGTTTCTGAGCACTTTGAATTAAATTGGACTTCAAAATATCCAGATATTTGCCTTTATCCATAGTTGTCTCAATGAACTCCAAGTTGCCAACGCCGGCTGCTGACATACAGGCCCAAACCATAACGTTGCCTCCGCCATGCTTTACCGTAGCCTTCAAGTTTTTTGCGTCAAGCTCTGTATTAGGCTTACGCCACACATATGAGGGCCCATCCGACCCAAATAAATTAAATTTGGACTCGTCACAAAATAAGACTGTGTTCCAGAATCCAATGTCCTTGTGCAAGTGCTCCTGGGCAAATTTTAGGCGACACTTCTTGTTTTTCTCACTTATAAAAGGCTTATTGCGTGGTACTCTGCCATTAAAGTCATGTTCCCGAAGCACACGGCGAATAGTTTCTGGGTGGCATGACTTGTCCAACTCCTCCTTAACTTCGTTGGCCACTTGTCGAGCCGATAGCCTTGGGTTATCCCGGATTTTTCCCACAATATAGCGCTCGTCCGTGGAATTAAAAATTTTGTTTGGAGCATTTCTCCCCTTGTCGTGGGTTCTATTTTCACGGACAAATCTATAAATGATGCTTTGAACTGTAGAATCACTTAAATCAACCATCTCAGCAATTTTTCTTCGGGAATGGCCATTTTTATAGTGTTTGAGAACAAGTTCTCGCTGCTCAATAGTTGTGCGTGGTCCCATTTTGATAAATTCACTTTTATGAAAATTGAGCTCTCAAAATTCAGCACAAATTGTTTTCATAATACTCCGAAAATAGTGAATAAAGCATAGAAGAAAAATCTACCGTTGCATTGCAAAATAACGGATCTTTGATCAGCTGCAAAGTTTGTGGTTGAAATAAGCTGTGGAGCTTCTTTGATCTCATTTTTTAGTTTTTAAGCATTATTAAATATTGAACAAATATATAAAAAATAAATGAAGTAATTTTGTATTAGTTTAAACATCAAACTAACAGCCTGCGTTTAAATTTTTTGGATATCACCCATAGTTAAGATTTTATAGCCCAACAAACTTTTGTTAAGGTGCTGGTTGAAATAAGCTGTGAACCACTGTATGTACAGTTTGTCAAAAAACTGTTTACACACTGGAAAAAAAATTTTTTTTTTGACTTTGGATACAAAAATAAAGGCTTTTATATTATTTTGCGATATTTTTTAAACTATTATAGATTTAGTAACATGTTATAAATTAAATAACATAAAAAGAAAACCAAAACAATTAACGTAAAAACAAAAAAAATAACAAAAACTAAGTTTACACAAATTTGACACTGTCAAGAAAGTGTTTACACACTTCGTTCTCCGCATCTGTTTTGCTCTCATTCTTGGAAGTAACGGGGATTTTCCGATAATTAGGCTTGTTGAATTTCTTTATGATGCTGTATTTTTGCGTTTTTTTTTATTTGGTTAGAAAATTTGAGTGAGTTAGCATCGAAAAAACGATTTAATTTGATATTTAAAATGCCCGGAAAAAGATTGAACTTTGATAAGGTCCAATTGATTCTGTACAATCGGCAATTGGGCAAATCCTTTCCAGAACTTGTGGAAATGTTCGCCGTATCAAGGAAAACTGTTTATAATGTTTTAAGTCGGGCGGAAAACGAAGGGCGGTGTGAAGTAAAGGAGGGAGGGGGCCGAAAAAAAAAGATCATCGATCGGGCAGACCGCTTTCTAATGCGGAAGATCAGCACAAATCCCCGGATTTCGGTCAGAACTCTTGCCAAGGAGCTCAACGAAGAGTGTCAGGTGGATGTCTCCCACGAAACAGTACGTCAGGCCATTAAAAGGCATGAGTACTCATCGAGAGTGGCACGAAAAAAAACCCATGCTATCGACAATTAATGTTCAAAAGCGATTTTCTTTTGCTCAGACTATGATTAGTCACCCGGCAGAGTATTGGGAAGACGTAATTTTTTGTGACGAGACAAAGATTATGTTATATTACAACGATGGTCCGTCCAGGGTATGGCGCAAGGTGTCCACAGCATTCGAACCCAAAAATACAATTCCGACTGTCAAATTTGGAAAACTGTCGGTTATGATTTGGGGGTGCATATCCAGCCAAGGAGTCAGAGAACTGGCGTTTATTGAAAACACCATGAATGCCCAACAATATCTGGACATTTTGAAGGCAAAGTTGCCAACAAGTGGGGCTAAATTCGGATTTTTTGCCAACGACAAGCCAACCTTCAAATTTTACCAGGATAACGACCCAAAGCATAAGGAGTTAACGGTACGCAATTGGCTTCTGTACAACAGTGGAAATGTCTTGGATACACCACCCCAGAGCCCAGATCTTAACCCAATTGAACATGCGTGGTCCTACCTTAAGCAAAAAGTTGGAAAAAGGAATCCAACTAACCGGACACAGCTGAAAGCGTTTGTACTGGAAGAGTGGCAGAAAATGCCACTGGAATACGTCCAAAATTTAGTCAATTCCATGCCAAAACGGATCCAACATGTATATAATGCAAAAGGGGGTCATACTAAATATTAATTTTTAAAAAATTAGTCCAACCTAACGTGATTTTATAAGTTAAGAGTTACTGAATATGAAATGTGTAAACACTTTCTTGACAGTGTCAAATTTGTGTAAACTTAGTTTTTGTTATTTTTTTTGTTTTTACGTTAATTGTTTTGGTTTTCTTTTTATGTTATTTAATTTATAACATGTTACTAAATCTATAATAGTTTAAAAAATATCGCAAAATAATATAAAAGCCTTTATTTTTGTATCCAAAGTCAAAAAAAAATTTTTTTTTCTAGTGTGTAAACAGTTTCTTGACAAACTGTATATGTGTATGGCACAGTAGTCCAATGGGGTTTGTGTAAAAATAGGAGTGGGTAGTAAATGCATGTTGTGTAAAAATCTTAAGATTGTTCAAAACATTGCTTTCGTCCAATCGTTTCAGTATGAAATAGAGTTTCGATCTATGTATACTGCGTAAGATAAACCTGTACCAAACTCCACCAAGATAGTTTTGTAAACGAGGGACTAGTTGCTGTTGATGCAGATCGAGATTTTATATATGTACATTATGGAGCATTCATATTACAAACAAAATACATCACATCATACATATGTGTATGGAAACTAAAAACTTTCTAACTTTTAAGTTATATTTTCGAAAGATATGTAAGTCGATGTGATTTATTTAAAAAATGCGTTCAACAACAAATGGGATGTATCGGAAATAGAGGTGGCAATGGGTCGAAATTTTGCATCCAACCCGACCCAGTCCATGGGCCGAAGAGCAAAATTTTACCCGTATCCAAAGATTAAAAAAAAATTTACGGCCCGCAACAAAGCCCGCCCGCCCGAAAAAATTAGAACAAAATTTTAATGAAAATAAAATTTGTTATTATTTATGCGAGAGTCCACGGCTCTAATACATTTCTAAACTGCATCTTTCTTTTTGCAATTTTTTCTATAGACTCGTCAATTTTATTATTATTTTCGACCGTCATTTTCTATCGCTTTTTCTTAGTGATGACTGTTGTAACAGATGGTGATGATAATTGCAATTGAAATAATCGATAACAAACGTAATCGATAGTGAGCACGAATCTTAGAAAAGAAAATATTTAAATATTTCATTATTGCCTTCTGATAATTTCAAATAAATTTTCGTTTTTTTCAGGTTAAGCGATCTAGTCCATAACCACCCGCACCCAACCCGAAATTAGATTTACCAGCCGACTCCCACCCGCGTGTACCCACTGGTACTCGACAAAAACCGAGCCCATGCCCACCTCTAATCGGAAAATAAATAGAGCTTTATTTAATGGTGTTTAGTTTAAACTAGTAGGAACGGATACAGTCGAGCGAGCCGACTGTAAGATACTGCGGCGTATTCTAGAGCAAAATTAGGTACTCAATGTAAGATGTCTTATAAACTAATAAGCTTAACATATTTATCACCAACTTGTGAAAGAAAGCGCGGTAATGCCAACTTATGAAACTTGTCCGATCCGAACCAAAATCGGTCAGGATACATTAAATGGTACTGTGTGAAATTCGTTCAGATTTCTTCAATACTTTTCAATGCCTACACTGAGCCAAAAATCCCATTTTAAAATTACAAACGCGACATATTAATTCAATAATTTTCAACTTAGGGAAAAAATAATATTGAAATACATTAAATTAACAATTTCCAATTTTGATTTAATGATTTTTCATATTAATTTTGTAAAATATGTTTAAATAATTTTATTTCAATGTTGAACAATATTATTTTAAGCATTTTTTAATGTTGATTTTAAAGCTAAAATGAAACGTTACTAAATCTATATTGCACAACACTAAATCAATATTGAGACAACATTGATCTGTGACGTTAAAATTTCAATGCATTGAATCAATAAGAAACACTATTAAATCAATACCGCAACAGTGTAAATTAATCAGCTGATTCATTTTTGGTTGTAAATTTTCAAAGTGTGCGTTTTAAACAATGTCGGTAAAATTGAATTTAAATGATGGTGTTTTATTCACCGAAAACGTTGAAATCGTTACTTTAGCGCAAGTTCAAAGTGCAAGTGTTGACATTGTTGACGAAGTCGCAGTGGAAAATGTGAATTTGAATGAAAATGAGCCTTACGCCGTGGCAAATGATAAAGGCAATGATGAAGAAGACGCAAAGAAGCTTGCCAAGTGGCTGGAAGATAATGACTTATCAAATGTTTTGTTCTACCTTCAAAGCAAGTTTGCATGCTGAGTATAAAAAACTTCTAATTTTAATATACATATTCAAATACGTGTAGATGCGCAGGTTACTTTTGAAAGCTTGCAATATTTGGATAGAGAAGACATAAAGGAGGCTATTTCACTTCTTCACATCTTCAGTGCCATCCCCTGCCCTAAATATGTACACCCAGTGTTCATGGCTGTCTAAACAAAGTAAATAAAGCGAATCAATTTTGTAAAAATTTTACTTAATATTGCTGCTATATTTAGGATTTGTCAAGTCTGTTGGATGAAACTGCTAAAGGAAGATCCCTGCTAGACGTTTACGCCAACAAGCAAAGCTTTAAAAACTCCAACCGTGACGAGCTCATAAACATAATTGTTGACGATACAATTTTTGAAAACATTCACTTGAGACCTAACGATTTTCTAACCATTGCCACGGAGATTTGTGCTTTTTCCCAAAGGAACCCCATAGTAAGAAGAACCCTTCCGGCAAGCTTTACATATGTTATGTTATGTTAACAGTAGACCAAAAAAAAAAAAATTGATGGTCAATCTTCAACTCGATCGGAACCAGATAGTGTTGTAAAAGAATCAGAAGAAATTTCTGAAATAGATGATTCAGTTTCTTTAGCCCATCATTAAGCCGGGATACCTTAAACTGGAGTGAAGTGTGCGAAAAATGGCGAAAAAAAACATTCGGAATAAGACAGAAGGAAGGAAAAAACATTTTCTGATTTGAATTCGTCGCCTCTTCATCTCTATCCGATGTGTAGCGGTAAAACAAAAATATATAACATAGTTGCTAAAATATATATATAAATACATTGTAATTTTCATAAAATATTATCGAATAAATTTGTTTCATTTTTTTTAAATCATATTGCGTTCACATTTTATTAGAAATTGGTAAGGAAAGGGGTTGTAAAGGAGGGGGAGGAGATATAGCATTCCGCATTCTAAAATTAATAACGTGGGTTTTTAATTTAATATTGCGCGTTCTTAATCCAATAACTTTTTTCGTTTAATATTAATAATTTTTAATTTGAATTCTATATTGTTTCTCTTTTAAATCAGCTACACCTACTTTTAAGTCAATAATGCGTTTATATTGATTCAATTTGGAAACAACTTAAATCGATAAGAATTCAATATTGTTTTTAAAATGTTTCCATATAAATATGGTGAATATTGTGCAACATTAAATTAAGGTTGTTCTATATTGAAACAAAAATTTTCAACTTTACTAGACTATCGTTAATGTTTCTTATTGAATCAATGTGGTTTTTATAGATTTTAGGTTGATTTTTCTCTGGGTGTACAGAGTTTTCATCCACGAACTAGAAAGATTGCTTGTGATCGCAACAAAATTTATTGCTTGGGAAAATAATTATTGTACTGCATTTTCATCTATAAACTCGAACGTTCAATACGTCTTCTCAACTGTTTTATATGTTGAATTATATTATATCATATAAAAACTTCTAAACGAGTTACAGTGGCTCACACCTTATTTGATACAGTGATTTTTATTTTTTTAAAAGACGTTTATTATCGAACCTATTGATAAATTTTAAACGCAGAAGCAAAACGTTCTGTTTGAGGAATATTTTTATACCCTCTGAGGGATATATTGGGTTTGTGAAATGTATGTAACAGGCAGAAGGAGGCGTGGCAGACCCCATAAAGTATATATATTCTTGATCAGCATCAACAGCCGAGTCGATATAGCCATGTCCGTCTTTCCGTCTGTGCGTCTGTCCGTATGAACAAACAGATCTCAGAGATGGTAAGAGCTACAAGTTCAAACTTGGTCAGTATCGACCACATATTTAGTCAGTCAATACAAGTTTGTTTCCTTTTTTTGATGCCACGCCCCATTCGCCCACAATAAGCGAAAAACCAGACATACCTCGGAAAAAATACATGTTTTTTGCGAATATCTCGGTAACTATAATACCTATGGACACCAATTTTGGCATGCAGGTTGCTATTTACAATATAAATATAATGCCATCAAAATTTATTGGATGCCATACCCCCTTCGCCAACAATTGCGTTGAAACTTCGAATGCCTCTGGCTCACTTATTTCTTAACGTATAGTTAATATATAGTAACTTGGTGTATAATTAGAGACAAATAATGTTAAGCAATACTGAAAATTGCATCAAAATCGGACTATAAATAAAAAAGTTTGTCATACAGACTTAAATTTTTATCGCAATAGCAGTGCACTGCTTTTGTTTACGCTGCAGTGTTGACAAGCAGTGCTTGTGTATCTAAAACTTACTCAGTGCACTGCTTGTGTGTATAAAATTTACTCAGTGCACTGCTTGTAAGCAGTCCAAAATGAATTCATATAATTGGAAACGAAGCTCAGAGGGTATTACACGGTCGGCATGCCCGACTGACATTTACTTTCTTGTTTTACAGAATGTTTATATTCCTATGACGTATATATCCTACAAGTTGAGCCAGGTAGGTTAAAAAATAAAAAAGTTATATCAGTTATAAATATGATGAAGGGTGGTGCCATGCCCACTTTATCTAACACAAATTTCAATTGATTTTATTCGTCGAATGCAAAAAACTAAACTTATAAATGTTGATCTGTTCTCGAGTTATTAATAAATTTCAAAAAACGGGCAAAAGTACCATAGTGCGGTGGGGCATAGGTTTGTCCATGTCGCGGTGGTAGAATCGCCACTCACTATCCCATGGGTCTCAGGTTCGAGTTTCAGTGCGGTCACTTCTATAAATTTCACTTTTAAATTTTATATTGTTATTGAAAAATAATAACAATTAATGTATTTTTTTCACTTTTTTTAACGGTTAAATAAAAACAATTAAACATTGCTATTTTAGTATTAATAAATGGACTTGACTTCTTTTACAAAATTCTCTACAAAATGTCACCTATGTTCGCCACTAGTGGGGTCGTGGTATCCAAAATTTTTAAAGTGGAATATGTTTATATGGTATTCAGTATTCTACATACCCAATTTGGCCCTTTGGCATTTATGTTAAGAAAGTCAAAAATCGAGATTGTCCCACTGTTTGTTTCCAAATTTGAAAATAAACTTAATCTGAGCAAATAAGTTTCTGCAATGGATGGATGGAATCTCTAGCTATTATAGCCATTATATGTAGTTTCTGAGAAACAGGCGTTCATACAGACGGACAGACAGACAACTTTTCGTTTTCATTAGTCCCTTTTGCTCTTTTTCAAAGAGAGGGTCTAAAAGGTTTGGCTGTCGTTTATCAGCTATACTATTTGAGTTTTAAAAGATTTAAGAATCATCATAAAAAATAAATGCGAAGAAAATTTGTTATTGCTTCTTTTGGAGAAACTTTTTGCATTAAACCATTTTTTGTTTCTTCCAGGGGGAAAAATTTTAAAAAGCAGACCTTTGCACGAATTGAAAACATTCCACGTGTACTCAACGGATTAAGAAAAATTTTGTAATTATAAAACGCAATTGAAGCGAACTATCCATTGATACCAAACTTCTTTTGAAGAAAGTTTATATTTAAGTATTTTCAAAATATATATACCGACCAGTGTAGGTGCTATATTAACAATCGTTTGCAAGTGCCTATCTTTTCTTTTTTTCTATTGAGCGATATTAACCAAATTTGCAATCATTCTACATATGCTAACCAAATTTCATACAGTTTGGACTACTATATCATTTAGCTTTCATGGTAAAAATCGGTTAGAATTACTTATTTTGTAAAACTGTTGTATTTTTGTAAGTAATAACAAACAAATTTAAAAGAAGAAAGTATGACACTGTGTACTGTAAATTCATACAGGGTTCTGCAAGGAATTCCAATCTTTGGCGTGTCAATGATAACATTTCTTTCCTGTTTGTTTAAGTTGTTTCTATGTTAAGGAAATATTAACTTTATCGCGTTAATTTTTGCCTAAAGTTATGAAATAACAATTGTCCCTATTTTGTCAGTAAACGCCAAACCACATGAAACTCTAGAGAAAGAGAAAATTTAAATGAAACATATTCAAGTGCTTGCCCCTTTTCAAGTGCATGGCAGTGTCTGCATTCTGCTAATCGTTTGTGTAAGTTACTAAAATGTTAACATTCATTTAAAGATATAAATTTTTTAGGGAAAATATTAATAAATATTTGAGTTATGTTTTCTGGTTATGGAGCAAACGGTGTTCTGATACGGGGCTAATGTAAAATCAATCGGAGAAAAGAGAAAACAAACTGCAAACTACTTAGCTCAAAATAATTGTAAACAGCTTGCAGAGAAACAACAGAGCACCCAAGTGGGCAATACGTGAATCCTGACCGTAACTGGATGTTAAGATTACTAATGGATCAGTCATCTACACACATGCATACATATACAAACAAATATTCAGAGGTAAACAAATTGAATGTGTCAGGGGTACAGGTGCCCAGGTGGGAAAGGAAATCGAGTGCTTTGGAGCAGCAATGGCGACGGCAGCATTTATCGTTAACTGAAAGAGTGTGGGTGATGAAAAGCAGACACCAAAAATTAAAGAAAAGAAAAGAAGCAAAACCGACAAAAACAACACATAGCATCGTCGATTCCATTTACAAGTACCTTGTGTTCGAGTTCCCTGAGATCGGTCTGGGACCAGTCACATCTTTAGCCTCAGGCCCAGTCCTAATTCCACTCTCAGTTTTATTTTATATGCTAATAGACGCCATTTTAGTGTTGCGGCTCGTACACAGCGAACAGCAGGCGAATGCCCCGTTGCAGAAATAGATACATAGATACGTGGTGAGTGGTCGGAGGAACTCATCTTCTAGGGCCGCTTTTTACGGTGTATTTAGTGTCGAGGTTATGGCACAATTTGTATTTATGACTCGACCATAGCTAAACATCACCACTAGCAGTTCAATTAAAGCACTTTCCAAATGATGACCATGTGAGAGAGTCGATCACTGTTTGCTCTTCTACGGAACAGAACAGAAGAAAACAGATCAGAGCAGATCAAGCAATGAGTCAATACGCCCCCTTTAATGTAAACAACATAGATTTTAAACAAATATGTGAGAGCGAAAGAGAGAGCGAGAGAAGTAGAGAGAAAAATCAATTCAGACACACTGAATCGACCAGAACTCAATGGGCGTGGTCTTTTTCTCTCTTTTAGGTCATACTCGCACTCATGGGTATGCAGCCACTATTAAGAGCACACAGGAAACTCAACTAATAACAACCGCAAACCTAGATCACGACAGTGTCTACTTTGACTCGTAGTCTTGATTCAAATTATATCACTAACGAGCGATATTGTACCTTGCATTTTCATCAATGTCGAACCAAAGAGTTTGTTACTGAATAAATTATATTAAAACAAAACAATATATAAACAATCTTATTTGTTATCATTGAAAAACATGTATATGAGTGTTTACTGTAGCTGCTGCTCTTAGATTTTTGACTTGTATGACCTACTTAATGATTGTTCGGCATATACATATGTAGCTGCTGGTTTCATTTACTTATGGGTCAATATGTGTTATTATCACAAATATTTTTTTCAGGTCGAATTTAAATCGTTTCTCGTTATTTTTAAGCACACTTATAATTAATTAAAAAATTACTCCAAAATTATTATAAGCGTGCTTATCAGACTTGGTGTTCATACTACGATTTCCAAATTCCAAATTCCAAATTCCAAATTTGTTTCTATTGTTTGATGCCATGCCCAAATCACCCACAATAAGCAAAAAAAAAAAAAAAAACTAGACATAACTGGATTGTGGGGCCACCAATTTTGGCATGCAAGTTCCTAGATGCAACTTAAAGATGTCATAATAATTTTTTGGATGCCAAGCCTTCTTCGCCCATAAGAAGTAAAAATCATTGAAAATGTACATGCCTTTTACTCACTTATTTTTTAACGTATAGTTTTTTAACCATTGTATTCGTTTAGAAAGTAACAATATCAAACTATCCTGAAAATCGCATTAGGTTTGGATTATAATCAAAAAAGTTACAACTTAAAAAAAAAAATGAAATTTAGAGTGCTGCCACAGTGTAAAGCAGTGAGCTTTTGTGCTTTAGCGCTACCGTCACAGATGCAGCGAAAACGAAAAAGTTGAGCGGGCGAGACAGACATACAAACACGAGTGCACGAGTTTTAGCGGCTCTTATTTCGACATCAACATACATATTTAATTGGAAATGAAAGTCAGAAGGGATTACACTGTGGGGATGCTCTACTGAATTTACCATTCTTGTTAACTACTTATTGGTTATATATTAAAGTGGTCCATATGACAGAGATCACTTTTTTTACTTTTAACTTCAGGGTTCGAATACCACTGGGAAAATACAATTTGTTTTTTTAAATAAATATTATTTGTAGGTATTTGTTTTTTTTTTTTCATTTTATTCATTTTGGTTTTAATTGACTGAAATAAATCAAAATCATTTTAAAATTTAAAAATTCGTTTTTAAAACACCTCACATTGTGTACTTGACTCTAGAATCACTAATTAATCCATTGCATTAATGTTTAAAAATAACAATATTTCAACTTTTTACTCCCTAGACTTTATAAAATTTATTTTCTTTTACAATATTAATTTTCAATTATTTATAACATTATCGTTACGACTGCGTTTGCGGCAGTAAAAAATTTACATTTGGAATTTTGTGAGATTTTCGTTAGTGTATAAAAAAAAGTTTTATAATACAAAAAACTTTTGAGAATTGATTGGATTTTTTGTATTACTACTTATTTTAAAATGACTTTACATAAAACACACCAATCGGTGGGCAGTAGCGCATCCACGTCTGGCCCAGCCGCATTGTCGGGTTGAACAGATAGAAACTCCGTTGCTATTGGTTAGCTCTCTGGCATATCACATGAGGATACACACACACACGCACACATACACCGAGATGGGATGTTAATTTTAGATTGTGATGCGACTGTTGGTTGTGATCGTGTCAAGTAGCATGGCGATTGGTGCGCATCGTCGTTCGCGGTTGCAGCAGCAGCATCGGTAGAAACAAAAGCAGAAGCAGCGGCATCAGCAGAAGCAGCATTCCATTCTAACCTATCCCATCTCAGCGCAAGCATTCATTGAATGTACTCATTCCGCAGCCAAACTCATGACTATACGGATGTGAAAGCATGTAAATCAGCAAAAATATCAGCAGCAGCAATTAAATTTGTCTCTAGTGTCTTCAGTGTCCGAATTACGGTGTCGTGTCATCGTGGATCATGAATTGATATCGTGATGCCATTTTGATCTTGGTCGAACGGTGTCAAGTGAAGCACCTCAACGCTTTCAATTCGCAAATGCAACAACTACAACAACAACAACAATCAAGTATATTATTCAATCAATCGATCATTTAGCTAAGTGTCGAAAAAGAAGAGTTTGCCACTCAACGCGTTCGAACCATAAAGCGCTAAACTCTAACATTAAACGAAAAATCCAACGGAAATAAATAGAAAAAAAGATATCTAAAAAGTATTTGAAAATTGCATCAAGGCGTTGAAGCAATTTTTATGTTTTCTGTTTTTTTTTTTTAATTTCTACGATTGACACGCTGACAACATGGACAGCAGCTACAATTCTTCAACGCGGGCGTGATTTTATATTTGTTTACAGTGTATCGGGATCTGATTATAGATAATCAAATTTTTTTTGTTTTGTGTACTTGTGCTTGTGTGTAATAATCCAATTTGACTACTGCGCGTAAAATTTTGATATTAAAATATATCAAATAAAAAACAAACAAATAATTCAGTAATCTCTCCACTTTACTGCCATTTATTTTATCTCTTAATTAAAATACCTTAAGATACTGGTGATCTGTTTCAAACTTTGGAAATACTGACTCTGATATTTCCACACTGCCAAAATGACACATATGTCGGGACCGACGGAATGCGCCAACACCATTGTGTCCACCATGCCTTTTCTGGACAATGGCCTCAACGCCAATCTGGTGGATTATGGATGCTATGCCAATGATTACTGGTCATCGTCCTATACAAACGGCGGACTTAGTCCCATGAAACAGATTGAAGGTAAGATAAGCTATTTCTCTGATTTCTGCACTTTTAAAAAACAAGAGAATGCGACTGGAGGTATCACCGATACTCCGATAGTAAATAAATATGTTTGTACATAAGTTTTTACGATATACTTTTGGTCTTCATCTTTCAAACCTAGAGCCCTCATATTTGGCAGATAGGTTTCTCTATAACGCAAGTAGATAAAAAATATTTTAGATCTTTTCCACACCCCCTACCGTTTGTATTGTACTACATTACTCTTAATATGGAAATGTGTTTTTATACTGCGGGGAACGACGTACTAGCAGTATTCTGGGTTTGTTCAAAGAGATTTGTGTGTAACAAGCAGAAGTATATATGTATATATTTCCATAAAGTATATAAATTTTTGATCAGCATCAACAACCGAGTCGATATAGGTATGTCCGTCTGTCCGTATGAAGAAACATAACTCAAAGATGGTGAGGGCTACAATTTCTTTTATCAAAGAAAACAAAAAAAAACACGAAAGAAAATTTCAGTCGGGCGTGCCGACCGTGTAATACCCTCGAGCTTCGCTTCCTTAACTTAACATACACACATATTTGTATTTCTGTCTCATTCGCACAATGTTCTTCGTTTTGCAGTGCACATGGCTGTGCCTCGCTTGAAAGTAACGATTTTCGTTGTATGACCAACATTGACTATAGTCCGATTTTGATGAAATTTAATCTATCGGTTGATATTATTTGCCTTCAAGTATACGCTAAGTTACAAAACTATACGTAAAGAAATAAGTAAGTTGTAGGAATGCAAAGTTTCGACGCAATTGTTATTTAATTGGGCGAAGGAGGCGTAGCATCCAAAATTTTGATGACATTATCTTTATATCGCTTATTGTGGGCGAATAGGGCGTGGCATCAAAGAAAAGGAAACAAATTTGTATTGACTGACTAAATTTGTGGTCGATACTGACCAACTTTGAACTTTTAGCTCTTACCATCTCTGAGATCTGTTTGTTCATACGGACAGACGGACATGGCTAATCGGCTGTTGATGCTGATCAAGAATATATATACATTATGGGGTCTGCCACGCCTCCTCCTTCTTAATGACAGGTCTTATATTAATTTATTCTACTATTTGATTTTTCTTTCAATTTATTTTTAAATTGTTAGTTGTATTGTATTAGTTGTTTTGTACAGTTAATTCAAACAAATATATGTGTATTTATATTGTCTCTTTCGAATTATCATAAAAATTGTAATCACAAGATAAAGGCTAATATTGGAAAATTTTAAATGGAAACTTATTCTCGCGGAAGGGTTTGTGTTTTTATGCCGAGCTACCCTTTCTTAATGGATAAACTAGGGATGAGGGGATCCAAAAAGTTTATAGATCTTTGGAATACACCTAGAAAATTGTTTACCCGAGAGTTGTGTCGGGCGTACATTAGTCGGACAGGCATGTAAAATATATTTTTCTCATTTACCTCAAGACCGCCCACCGGCACCACTAATGCAGTTAGAATTGCAGATTCAAAGCAATATACATTTTAAAACTTCTAATTTCCTTTTTATACCCTCTGAGGGGTATAATGGGTTTGTCAGAAGTATGTAACAGGCAGAAGGAGGCGTGGCAGACCCCATAAAGTATATATATTCTTGATCAGCATCAACAGCCGAGTCGATATAGCCATGTCCGTCTGTCCGTCTGTCTGTCTGTCTGTCTGTCTGTCCGTCCGTATGAACGAAAGGATCTCAGAGATGGTAAGAGCTACAAGTTCAAACTTGGTCAGTATCGACCACATATTTAGTCAGTCAATACAAGTTTGTTTCCTTTTTTTGATGCCACGCCCCATTCGCCTACAATAAGCGAAAAACCAGACCTACCTCGGAAAAAATACATGTTTTTGGCAAATATCTCGGTAATTATATAACCTAGGGACACCAATTGGCATGCAGGTTGCTATTTGCAATATAAATATAATGCCATCAAAATTTATTGGATGCCACGCCCCTTTCGCCCACAATTGAGTTGAAACTTCGAATGCTTCTGGCTCACTTATTTCTTATCGTATGCTTTTGTAACTTGGTGTATAATTAGAGACAAATAATATCAAACGATTGTGAAAATTTCATTAAAATCGGACCATAATTAAAAAAGTTTCTCAAACAACGCAAATCGTTCCTTTCAAGCAAGGCATAGCCACGTGCATTGCACTGTGCGAGCGAGATAGACATACAAATATGTGTGCATGTTAAGCTCATGCAGCAGCTACTCCAATTTTAACTCATATTATTGAAAACGAAGCTCAGAGGGTATTACACGGTCGGCATGCCCGACTGAACTTTTCTTTCTTGTTTATTTTACATTTGTTATTATTTGTTAGCAAACATTCCGCCGATTGGCCAAATATCCAGATTGCAAAAGTGTTAAAGTTGCGGTCGGCAGAAGGACACAACTCACGTTGACATACAAGTTAAAAGTATCACAAGAGCCGCAAAAAGTCGCAACACAATTATTACTAATTTTTAGTCCACACTTTCTACTATAATTTGACAAACATTACATATTGCACAAGCGCACATGAGGTAATTTATTTCTTCACACAAGACAAACACATTGGCAGGATTTTCTCTTATATGGACAATACTACACAATATAAATATTAAGCATATAACAAATTTTGACACAAATTATATTTTGTTATTCACTCTTCATACCCTGGTCTGCGAACTAGTTTCTATCTTGATGATATTTAATACAGATGTGTATTCTCTTTGCACGCGTTCTAAAATCGGCCAGATCGAATCACTATATCATATAGCCCTTATAAATACAATCATCGAAAACACTAAAGTTACAATTTTTTTGACTATTGAGCAATTTTAGCCAAATTTGCGCAGTATGCATTTGCTATCCTTTCATCCAGATCTGATAATTATATCATAATAATCGATTGTAAATACTTTGTATGAAATACTTGATAACTCTTTTATTTGCGAAAACATACACATACTTATTATGCACCTACTTTCAAGTTCAAACTACGTTTTATCCTGAACAGACCACTATAGCATATACATACATACATAGGTGCCATAGAAACAAGCGGTTGTAAATACTACGGAACTCTGCAAGGATACTATACTTTTACGTGCGAAAGATAACCTCTCCTTCTTGTTTGTAAGGAAGTGGTAACAATCTTGTCCAGATTTCGGATTCGTAGAGTAATTTTAGGTGCCACTAGTAAAAGTGATTGAGCATTCATTATTATAACATCTAACATTATTAATAATATCTAACATTCAACACTTTAATGTAAAAATTAATGGAATTATTCACCTATGTGGACTATCGAACTATGTTGGAATGCTATCTTTTGATACCCTCTGAGGGGTATATTGGGTTTGTAAAAAGTATGTAAAAGGCAGAAGGAGGCGTAGCAGACCCCATTAAGTATATATATTCTTGATCAGCATCAACAGCCGAGTCGATATAGCCATGTCCGTCTGTCCGTCTGACCGTCTGTCCGTCTGGCCGTATGAACAAACAGATCTCATAGATGGTAAGAGCTACAATATCCGTTTTAGTCAATATCGACCACATATTTAGTCAGTCAATACAAGTTTGTTTCCTTTTTTTGATGCCACGCCCCATTCGCCCACAATAAGCGAAAAACCAGACACACCTCGGGAAAAATGCATGTTTTTAGCGAATACCGCAGTTATTATAACACCTAAGGACATTAATTTTGGCATGCAGGTTGCTTTTTGCAATATAAAGACAATGCCATCAAAATTTTTCGGATGCCACGCCCACCAAAAGCACAATTTCGTTGCAACTTTGCTTGTCGCTGACTTACTTATTTCTTAACGTATAGTTTTGTAATTTCATCAAAATCGGACTATAATTAAAAAAGTTTTTGATACAACGAAAATCGTTCCTTTCAAGCAAGGCATAGCCACGTGCATTGCACTGAGCTGTGCACACAAGCAACGAAAAACGTGTGAGCGAGATAGAGATACAAATATGTGTGCATGTTAAGATCTTGCAGCAGCTACTCCAATTTTAACTCATATAATTGGAAACGAAGCTCAGAGGGTATTACACGGTCGGCATGCCCGACTGACATTTTCTTTCTTGTTAATAATTGCTCATACTTCCCAAAAACTAAGATTATCATATAAAAAACCTTGTAAGGAGGTATCTAACTAGCGACAAAAATGTATATTGAATTCACAGAATCATTTTTTGACGAAACAAAATACTCGAATTAAATAAAAATATAAAAAAAATTATAAGAAAGAAATGTAAGGCGCATGCACGTCGCAAAAGTTTTAAAACAAATAAATTTTTGCTTCCCTTTTTTTTTTATATTTCACTAGCATATACCCGCAGCTTCGCTTGCGTTAGAAATTTTGAAAATAAAGAATGGTTGAAACAAATTTATATACATTTAAATAAAAAATATTTTTTTGAGTATAGTGAATTTTGCTAATAAAATTTCTTATTCGCACAAAGCCCTTGAGGTGAAAGATTCGGCAATCTTTTTTTTATTGCGTGGTACTCCCAATAAATATATTCCACGGCTCTGACAATGAAAAGAAAGTCCTTATGAATACAATATTTAACATATATGTACGATTGATGTGTATTTGTTATTGTTCAATTAAACAAATTAAAGATTTGAGCCTTTAATGACATAGAATTAATTTATAGATAAAATCATCAGCTACTGTAAGACTACATTTTTTGTTTTTTCCATCAGGAAAAATAATTATTAAGTTGTTCTCAGAGCTAACTCTTGAGCTAGCAACATAAAACTGACCATAAAAAAACAATTACTTCTCAGAACTAGTCCTGCCAGCTTTAATGTTTGCCCCTGTGATTGTTTACTGTCATACTTTATGGGGTCTGCCACGCCTCCTTCTGCCTGTTACATACAAATCGCCCTCTGACAAACCCATTATACCCCTCAGAGGGTATAAAAAGATTGTGAAAATTTCATCAAAATCGGACATAAATTGAAAAATTTTGTCATACAACGAAAATCGTTACATTCAAGCAAGCCATAACCACGTGCATTGCACTGAGCTGTGCACACAAGCAACGAAAACGAAAAACGTGCCAGCAAGACAGACATACAAATATGTGTTCATGTTAATTTCTTGCAGCAGTTACTCCAATTTGAACTCATATAATTGGAACGAAGCTCAGAGGGTATTACACGGTCGGCATGCCCGACTGACATTTTCTTTCTTGTTCTTCTTGTCTGCCACGCCTCCTTCTGCTACATACTTCTGACAAACCCATTATACCCATCATAGGATATAAAAACACAAAAGTTATTCTTACTTAGTAGTCCGATGAATGAAAATTAGTTTGCACATGGAAACTGGTTCTAAGTGTTTAATTCCAAAACTTTCGATTTGCTGAAAAAATCAAAAGTTTGCTTACTAAGTATTTCCAACCGATTGTTTCTATGATATATATTGGACGATCTGAATAAAATATGGTTTGTACGGTAAATATGATTCTATACGCATATTGGATGACTTTAATAGGAATTGCTCAAAAAAATATTTTTTAACCAGATTGTTTCTATGGGAGTTACATATATGATATTGTTATTCGATCTGATCAATTATAACATATGAACTGCGTGGAGAGAGAACACAAACCTATACAAAGCTTCATTATGATAGCTTTAAAACGCAGGACTGACGTAAACAGACGGACATGCCTATGGCCTATAGCCTATAGCGATTCGGCTTCTTATGCTGAACAAGAATATATATACTTTCAATGCGATACAAATTGAGTGACAACAGCAAGCACAATAATAAATGCATTCTTTCATAAATGCATTTGTTTTAAACTTTTTGCGATATGCCGTTTGCCTGAGGGGTATATTGGGTTTGTCAGAGGGCGATTTGTATGTAACAGGCAGAAGGAGGCGTGGCAGACTCCATAAAGTACATATATATAGCATCAACAGCCGAGTCGATATAGCCATGTCCGTCTGTCCGTCTGTCTGTCCGTATGAACAAACAGATCTCAGAGATGGTAAGAGCTACAAGTTCAAACTTGGTCAGTATCGATCACATATTTAGTCAGGCAATACAAGAATCTTGTTTTATTTTGATGCCACGCCCCATTCGCCCACAATAAGCGTAAAACCATACATACCTCGGAAAAAATACATGTTTTTTGCGAATATCTCGGTAACTATAATACCTAGGGACACCAATTTTGGCATGCAGGTTGCTAGATGCAATATAAATATAATGCCATCAAAATTTATTGGATGCCACGCCCCCTTCGCCCACAATTGCGTTGAAACTTCGAATGCCTCTGGCTCACTTATTTCTTAACGTATACTTTTGTAACTTGGTGTATAATTAGAGACAAATAATATTAAGCAATCCTGAAAATTGCATCAAAATCGGACTATAATTAAAAAAGTTTGTCATACAAACTTAAATTTTTATCGCAATAGCAGTGCACTGCTTTTGTTTACGCTGCAGTGTTTACAAGCAGTGAATAGCTATTATGATGAATGCGCCTCAGACGCATTTACTTTGTGTAAATATATTTATACCCTCTGAGGGGTATATTGGGTTTGTGAGAAGTATGTAACAGGCAGACCCCATAAAGTATATATATTCTTGATCAACATCAACAGCCGAGTCGATATAGCCATGTCCGTCTGTCCGCCCGTCCGTCTGTCCGTATGAACGAAAGGTTCTCAGAAATGGTAAGAGCTACAAGTTCAAACTTGGTCAGTATCGACCACATATTTAGTCAGTCAATACAAGTTTGTTTTCTTTTTTTGATGCCACGCCAAATTCGACCACAATTAGTGAAAAACCATACATACCTCGTAAAAAATACATGTTTTTGGCGAATATCTCGGTAACTATAACACCTAGGGACACCAATATTGGCACACAGGTTGCTAGATATAATATAAAGACAATGCAATCATGCCATTTTTGGATGCCACGCCTCCCTCGCCCACCAAAAGCACAATTGCGTTGTAATTTTGCATGCCGCTGGCTCACCTATTTCTTAACATTAAGTTATGTAACTTAGCATTTATTTGCAGGCAAATAATATCAAACGATTGTGAAGTTTGTCATACAACGTAAATTTTTTATCGCAATAGCAGTGCACTGCTTTCGTTTACGCTGCCGTGTTTACAACCAGTACACAAGCAGAGCTTGTGTATTTTAAACTTACTCAGTGCACTGCTTGTGTGTTTAAAGTTTACGCAGTGCACTGCTTGTAAGCAGACCGAAATGAACTCATATAAATGGAAATTAAACTCAGAGGGTATTACGCGGTCGGGATACTCGACTGAATTTCTTACTTGTTTATACTGCAGCGTACGGAGTACTTAGTAGTATATTAGGTTTGTCCGAAGCGGATTGTGTGTAACAGGCAGAAGGAAGTCTGGCAGACCCCATAAAGTATATATATTCTTGATCAGCATCAACAGCCGAGTCGATATAACAATGTCTGTCTGTCGCTTCGTCTGTATGAAAACCTAGATCTCGGAGAGTATAAGAGCTACAGTCACCAAACTTGGTATGTACATATATCTGTCTATGCTGCAAGCAGTATAAGTTTATTTTGGATTTTTGCAATGCCCCCCACCGCCTCCGCAAATCGTGAAAAACGAAAATGCAATTTCTATAACTCGAAAAGTATTGAAGTTATCTGAACGAAATTTTCACAGTATATGCATGATACCACTTAATGTATCTTGATCGACTTTGTTGCGGATCGGACAACTGTATGGCCACCATATCATAAAAGTTTAAAAAAGCGTTTTTTTGCCTAAAAAAACGGTAGTTTTCTAAGATATTGTAATGAAACTCACATAGTACGTGTAGGGTAGCAATATACATATACTGACCGATTTTGGTTGGAATCGGATGACTATATATTATTATATAGTATATAATATATATTCTATATGTTGAAAATCTAAAAATGCACTAAATTTTTCTTTTTCTCTAACTTTTTTGTTTTTTAAGATAACTGAACCAAACTTACGGAGTATGTGTATGGGGGTAGTATTAAGTAATCTTACAAACATCAGAGCCAAGATATGTCTTTAGTATAAGAAACTTTTTTGTCTGTTGAGGTATCCAAACCAAACTTACATAGTAGTTTCAAAATATTTTTTTTTAATATTCTGAGCAGTTTTGGTTGGAATTGATCAACTACATTATAAGCAATCGTATTTACAAAATTTTAAATGTTGGGAATACTGCGCCTTTTCTCATAAATTGGTTATAACTGTGATCGGCTTATTAGTTTACAAGACATCTCACATTGAGTACTTGATTTTGCTCTGGAATACGATGTAGTATATTACAGTCGGCTCGCTCGACTGTGGTCGTTCCTACTAGTTATACCCTCTGAGGGGTATATTGGGTTTGTGAAAAGTATGTAACAGGGAGAAGGAGGCGTGGCAGACCCCATAAAGTATATATATTCTTGATCAGCATCAACAGCCGAGTCGATATAGCCATGTCCGTCTGTCTGTCTGTCTGTCTGTCCGTATGAACAAACAGATCTCAGAGATGGTAAGAGCTACAATATCCGTTTTAGTCAGTATCGATCACATATTTAGTCAGTCAACACAAGTTTGTTTCCTTTTTTTGATGCCACGCCCCATTCGCCCACAATAAGCGAAAAACCAGACATACCTCGGAAAAAATACATGTTTTTTGCGAATATATCGGTAACCAATTTTGGCATGCAGGTTGCTATTTGCAATATAAATATAATGCCATCAAAATTTATTGGATGCCACGCCCCCTTCGCCCACAATTGCGTTGAAACTTCGAATGCCTCTGGCTCACTTATTTCTTAACGTATACTTTTGTAACTTGGTGTATAATTAGAGACAAATAATATTAAGCAATCCTGAAAATTGCATCAAAATCGGACTATAATAAAAAAAGTTTGTCATACAAACTTAAATTTTTATCGCAATATCAGTGCACTGCTTTTGTTTACGCTGCAGTGTTTACAAGCAGTGCTTGTGTATTTAAAACTCACTCAGTGCACTGCTTGTGTGTATAAAATTTAAGCAGTGTACTGCTTGTAAGCAGACCAAAATGAACTCATATAATTGGAAACGAAGCTCAGAGGGTATTACACGGTCGGCATGCCCGACTGACATTTTCTTTCTTGTTTTAATAGCAAACGAGCAGAAAAGCGTCGCACATAAATCAACTGAGTTTTGTCATGTGTTATATTTTAGATGACAATTTCTTATAGAGGATTTAATACAGCAACATACATACATGATGTACATCAAAGTTTTGATTTATTTTATTTGAATTGCGACTGAGAAAGACATCAAAGAGCTTAGGAAGCGAAGGGTTGCGTCGGCGCAAGCCAGCAATGAGGACACAAAATTGAAGAGCAAATGGGATTGAGTATGGAGCCTAGAATAATAGTGAAGATGGAGACGCACGACAAATTGGATCTTCCGACTATAATAAGCGCCGTACAAAAGCAACGACAAAAACAGCAATCCAATTATAAAAGTCGCCAGTATAACTACTGCTGATTGAGTTGGCGGCTAAATTTAGTGCATCTACTCGCAACCCTTGAGCTGAGTGGGGCAGAGGGGGAGATAAGCAGGGAGAGAATGTTAGGCAGCAGACGTCTCGCACTAAGTATAAATTTTGTAATTAATTGCAGCCTGCGGCAAGTGGCAGTAGCTATTACTGCTGCTACAAGTCGCTGTGAACATTGCGTTCTGTTGAATTCATCGCCAATGACCCATGACAGGTCGCTGACGTTCATGCACCGCAATCAATTGTCGCTTTACGAGGCAATTCTGGTTCTCCCAGCTGTGAATTGCCGGCAATCACTTCACGAATGAGTTCTAAAATCAATTAGCGTTTGGCACACAAATTCGTTTTTCTGTCACGCTAGCCAAAACAAACACAAAAAACAATAAAAGAAGAAGACCAAAAACAAAAATAAATAAGAGAAGCGGAAATTTCAAGCCACATTTTATCGCATAAGACTCAAGAATTCTATGAAGTTTTGCGCTAATTGCCCTCTTTGTTTATATTCTGATTTTATGCCATCTGTAAAGCTTTTCTTTTCTTTATGTTTTTTAACTAAACTGTTTCGCTTTTGAGTTCAGAATTTAAATAAACATATGTATATCAAAAGCATCAAGTTCATAACTAATGTAAATTTGGAAACTCGGTTACGGCCGAACCTTAAAGGTTTTATATATGTATGTGTAATATATTAATTTTATGTTCAAAGGCTAATCTCGAAATGCATATTATACCCGCTGAGAGGTATGTTGGACTTGTTAAAAATATGTAACAGGCAGAAAGTATACTTATTCTTTATCAGGATCAACAGTCTAGTCGATATAGCCATGTACGTCTGTCTGTCCGTATAACCGAAAGGAACTCAGAGATGGTAAGAGCTACAATCTCAATAGTTTTTGAATTTTACACAAGTTTGGAGACAAACAATATTAAACGATATTGAAAATTGCATCGAGATGAGATTATAAACAAGAAAGCTATCATACATACAAGCTGTTTTATGAACAGCCACGAGCATTGCACTAAGCTCTGTTACAGCGCTAGCGTCACACCAGCAGCAAAAACGTGTGTGCATATTAAGTTCTTGCAGCAGCTACTCCAATTTGAACTCGTATAATTAGAAACGAAGCTCAGAGGATATTACACGGTCGGCATGCCCGACTGACATTTTCTTTCTGGTTATACCCTCTGAGGGGCATATTGGGTTTGTGAAATGTATGTAACAGGCAGAAGGAGGCGTGGCAGACCCCATATATATTCTTGATCAGCATCAACAGCCGAGTCGATATAGCCATGTCCGTCTGTCCGTATGACCAAACAGAACTCAGAGATGGTAAGAGCTACAATATCCGTTTTAGTCAGTATCGAACAAATATTTAGTCAGTCAATAGAAGAATCTTTTTTTTTTTTGATGCCACGCCCCATTAGCCCACAATAAGCTAAAAACCAGGCATACCTCGGAAAAAATACAGGTTTTTTTCGAATATCTCGGTAACTATAAAACCTAGGGACACCAGTTTTGGCAGGCAGGTGGCTAGATGCAATATAAAGGTAATGCCATTAACATTTTTTGATTGCCACGCCTCCTTCGCCCATCAAAAGCACAATTGCGTTGTAAATTTGCATACCTCTGGCTCACTTATCTCTTAACGTATAGTTTTTTAACTTAGCATGTACTTGCAGACAAATAATATAAAAAAATTGTGAAAATTTCATCAAAATCGGACTATAATAAAAAAAAGTCGGTCATATTACGAAAATCGTTACTTTCAAGTAACCACGTGCATTGCACTGAGCTGTGCACACAAGCAACGAAAACGAAAAACGTGCGAGCGAGATAAACATACAAATAAGTGTGCAGGTTAAGTTTTGCAGCAGTAATTCCAATTTGAAGCGAAAAATTAGGCAACATATAAGTCTATTTTATATAGTGATATCAAAGCAACACAATGTTATTTTCCTTGAGGACCCTCTGGAGATTTGTTTTATCGAACCTATAAATTTATAGTTCTTGCAGCAGCTACTCCAATTTGAACTCATATAATCGTAAACGAAGTTCCGTGGGTATTACATGGTCGACATGCCCGAATGACATTTTCTTTCTTGTTTATCTTTACTTTCGCTTAGAAACAAAAAATTACGGCGATCCTAAAAGTTGCATTAAAATCGAACTATGTATATGATTGTACTATTCTATTCTATACATATGTACACATATACAAACATATAAATATTATAATCGAGTCTGTCTACCTATATCGGATCGTGCCTCATTCACAGCATGCATACAAACGGCTGGAAAAGATCGCGCCTCCTACAAGCCACTTGAGCAGATCTATGTGAAGCTAGGGGAAATCACCACACATAGCACGGGAAGCAGCCGCAGCCATGGAAGCGGTGCCGGAAATTGTCAGGAGCCGACATCCGCAGTCACTGAATATTCTTCAGGCAGCAGAAGTATCAATAGCAGTAGTAATACCAATATCAACAACAATCACAATGACAGAAGCAATGATTCAGGTTCAACAGCTACAAGAACCGCAACAGGGGTAGCAGCAGCATCTGGCAAAAAATTTAAAAACGGGCACAAAAAAGACAACAATAACAGTTTACCTAATAACACAACAGCCAATAGCAGCAACATCAGCAACAAGAGCCCCAAAAATAATAAAGATGTAAGTATAAAAATAATTAGACACTACGAAATCCATAAAGAAAAGCAAAATAAGTTAATGCTAAAGTAGAATCGGGCTATAAAGATACTAAGGAGACTAACTATTTATACTATACGCTCTATACGCTCTAACCAAAATGAGCAAACATTTTTTTGTTTCTTTTTATAGCTATTATCTTCGTAAAAGCGTTTAAAAATATAAAATAAATAGTTTTTTAATCAAAACAAAAAATTCAATAAATTTAATTCAATAACATGGTTTTTTTCCTATATATATAATGCATATTTTTATACCCTCTGAGGGGTATAATGGGTTTGTCAGAGGCGATTTGTATGTAACAGGCAGAAGGAGGCGTGGCAGACCCCATAAAGTATATATATTCTTGATCAGCATCAACAGCCGAGTCGATATAGCCATATCCGTCTGTCCGTCCGTCTGTCTGTCTGTCCATCTGTCCGTATGGACAAACAGATCTCAGAGATAGTAAGAGCTACAAGTTCAAACCTGGTCAGTATCGATCAGATATTTGGTCAGGCAATACAAGTTTGTTTCCTTTTTTTGATGCCACGCCCCATTCGCCCACAATAAGCGAAAAGCTTGACATACCTCGGAAAAAATACATGTTTTTTGCGAATATCTCGGTAACTACGGCACCTAGGGACACCAATCAAAATTTATTGGATGCCACGCCCCAATTGCATTGTAACTTTGCATGCCGCTGGCTCACTTATTTCTTAACGTATAGTGTTGTATATACTTGCAGACAAATAATATCAAACGATTGTGAAAATTTCATTAAAATCGGACTATGATTAAAAAAGTTTCTCAAACAACGAAAATCGTTACATTCAAGCAAGGCATAGCCACGTGCATTGCACTGAACTCTGCACACAAGCAACGAAAACGAAAAACGTGCGAGCGAGATAGACATGCAAATATGTGTGCATGTTAAGTTCTTGCAGCAGCTACTCCAATTTGAACTCATCTAATTGAAACGAAGCTCAGAGGGTATTACACGGTCGGCATGCCCAACTGACAGTTTCTTTCTTGTTATAAGTGGTTATTCTTTTTACTCTAAATTTACATTAAATTTTACTGATAAATGCATACATTTCTAACCGAGCCGTTTTATGTTTGTTTGGCAATTATTTATCGTCAATTCAACATCGTCGGTATAAGCGGTTTGTCGCTAAAAGTGGAGACGTACTAAGCGGAGGTTCAGAGCTTCGTTTGCGTTAGAGATTAAGAAAATTAAGAATGATTGAAACAATATATTTTTAAAGGATAGCCAATATTGCAAGTTATATTTCCTATTATTCAACTTTTTTTAATTTGGTGGTTTCCAAATTGGACTATTTCACAACTGACAATGCAAAGAAGGTCCTGATCAATAAAAAAAATTTGTGTACTGATGTGTATTTAACATTGCTCAAATAAAACAATGAAATATTTTAAGTCTTTATTGACATGAAATATTTATTTATAGATAAAATTGACCATAAGAAATCAATCGTCTCTCAGGTCTAGTCCTGCCAACTTTAATGTTTCTTCCTTGGAATGAATACAGTTTCTCCTTTAGTACAACTAATAAATACTATGGCTTCAATTCCATACTTATGAAGAACATTTTATTTGTAATCTAAACCCATTACAAAGCTTGCTGCATTTTCTGTAAATATATCTCGCTTAGATACCAATCTAATGACTTGTTACATATATTTAAAATATCAAGAACTATTTTGGAAATGAGCTCTTCGAAAGTTGTTATAATAATTCCCAAACATATTGGAATGGTTAAAATAATGATTAACAATGTTTTTGCAAAAATATCTACACTTGTGCGTTACTACCTTAAAGACGTACTCGCATATTTTTTGTAAGAGTCAGCTTTATAGAGAATGTTAAGCACGTTTTTATTTCATTGCTTTGATGAAATTCACCAGCTAATAAAAGTATAATGCCAACCATTAATGATCTATTGTCCCTTATGTCCTTTAAAGTTCTATTAAGAGCTTCAAAGGAAATTTTGTAAAATTAGTAATTTGCAGCCCACCAAAATAAGTTTGTCACCTGTTAAAGTTCATTACTGCATTGATATAGAGTGTCATATGGATACTCGTGCTCCTTGGTATCGCTCAAATCGATGCTACTGCAAAACGATCGCTTGAAGATATTCAACGGATAAATTTTTTGAGTGTAACGTAAAAAAAAGTCATAAATATTAGCAAGTATCGATACTTGATATTTGTGAACACATATAGATGCTTCAACAAAAAGTATCATAGATAGGTATTGTAGAACAATTATAAGGTATGACTTTTTGAATAAACTAACAAGTGTATTAATTTCTAGTAATTTCTCAATGTGTTTAACAGAATTCTGTTATTGAGCTGTTGAGTTGTTGCCATGAGCAGAACATTAATTGTCAGTTTTGTTTAAAAAATTAAAATGTTAATGTTAAGAGTTGTTTTGCAACTATTATATCATATGGCAGGTATACGATATAGTGGTCCGATCTGAACTAGATACGGTCGGCATATGTATCTATATGACAAACACTTAACCTTAACATACTTAGACTATTTGACCATTGACCACGAAATTAACCCCCTTCCACTCAAATTTTCGCAATAAGCCGTCTTATTGCACGACGAAGTTATGAGAGCTACGTTGTGTGCAAATTTCTTGTATGTAGCTCTTGCAGTTTGGACATGACTATATGGACTCGACTGTTGATGCTGATCAAGAATACACCAGATGTTACTTAACAGATTTATATTTCGATTTATTTGTTCTAGAACTTAAGTCGTTAGAAACCCAAAGAATCAAGTTATTTGAAAAACCCAACAGATTGAGTTTATGTACAAAAAAAAAAATGATTTACGGAGTCAAATGCCTTACTTAAATCAGTATAAATGATATCACTTTGCAACTTGTTTTAAAAGATTCTATAACTAAAGTAGTAAATTTTAACAAGTTAGTGGTAGTAAATCTATATTTCATGGATCCTGCCAGTGTGAATCCATAGATCTACAATAGGAAAAAATACAAGTTTTCAGCAAATATTTTAGTAACTTTAACACCGAGAGAAACTAATTTTGGCATGCAGGTTGCTAGATGCAATATAAAGAAAATGACATAATCACATTTTAGGATGCAACGACCACATTAACCATAAGAAACAAAACAAATTGGAAATTTGCATGCCTCTGACTCACTTATTTCTAAACATATAGTTTTGTGACTTCACATTCGTTTTGACACAAACAATGTCAAACTATCCTGAAAATCGCACTAAGATCTGATCAGCGGGAATGACATACAAAGCCGTGTGCATGTTAAGTCCTTGCAGCGCTTTGTATACCCTCTGAGGGGTATAATGGGTTTGTCAGAGGCGATTTGTATGTAACAGGCAGAAGGAGGCGTGGCAGACTCCATAAAGTATATATATTCTTGATCAGCATTAACAGCCGAGTCGATAAAGTCGAGTCGTCTGTCTGTCTGTCTGTCTGTCTGTCTGTCTGTCTGTCCGTCTGTCCGTAAGAACAAACAGATCTCAGAGATGGTAAGAGCTACAAGTTCAAACTTTGTCAGTATCGATCACATATTTAGTCAGGCAATACAAGTTTTTTTCTTTTTTTTGATGCCATGCCCCATTCGCCCACAATTGCGCCCCAATTGCGTTGTAACTTTGCATGCCGCTGGCTCACTTATTTCTTAACGTATAGTGTTGTATATACTTGCAGACAAATAATATCAAACGATTGTGAAAATTTCATTAAAATCGGACTATGATTAAAAAAGTTTCTCAAACAACGAAAATCGTTACATTCAAGCAAGGCATAGCCACGTGCATTGCACTGAACTCTGCACACAAGCAACAAAAACGAAAAACGTGCGATCGGGATAGACATACAAATATGTGTGCATGTTAAGTTCTTGCAGCAGCTATTTGAACTCATCTAATTGGAACGAAGCTCAGAGGGTATTACACGGTCGGCATGCCCGACTGACAGTTTCTTTCTTGTTGTCTCTTGTTTTGCTTTAATGTGATTTGTAAACTTTGGACAGGAACCGGAGTCAGTGCATCCATCGCTAGCGCAGGCAATTGTCGTATTGGAGACAAAATCACTATGGGATCAATTCCATGCGCAAGGTACTGAGATGATTATAACAAAGACGGGTCGCCGCATGTTTCCGACGTTTCAGGTGCGGATCGGAGGGCTGGACGCCGAAGCAACCTACATATGTATGATGGACTTTGTGCCCATTGACGATAAGCGATATCGCTATGCATTTCACAAGTAAATTTATGAGCTAGATAACTAACAGCTTGCAGTCTATTCTAAAAATTTTTGTCCGTCTCTTCTGCAGCTCCTGCTGGGTCGTGGCGGGCAAGGCGGACGCCATTTCACCACCGCGGATTCATGTGCATCCAGATTCACCAGCCCCAGGCGTCAATTGGATGAAGCAAGTTGTGTCATTTGACAAACTAAAGCTTACCAACAATCAGCTCGATGAGAACGGTCATGTGAGTAGGAGCATTTCAATTCAATTAGCCATAAATTCCAGTACAAAATGTATGCTCGGTCTTGTTTACGACGGGACCCAAACATTCGGTCACCGCCCTTGCCAACTGTAATATTATTTATTGTAGTATTCGGAATTTGGAAAGACGAAATAATAAATCATTGAATATATTGTACTTACTTATGGACAACACAATACAAACATACATGTGTATTCTTGCACCACTTCAAATTCATTGATATTCACAGATCATACTGAACTCAATGCATCGCTACCAACCGCGCTTCCACTTGGTCTACTTGCCGCCAAAGAACGCTTCACTGGATGAAAACGAACATTCTAGTCACTTTCGCACGTTCATTTTCCCGGAGACCAGTTTTACGGCCGTAACGGCGTACCAAAACCAGCGTGTAAGTATACGCAGTTTAATTTGCGGAGTTTAAAGTTTATAGAAGACCTTATAAACAATATCAGAATTTTTTATTCCAAAGTCTATAGTTAGTTACAAATTATGATGCTTCAAAATATGTTATATGTTTAGAACAAAAGCTTTAGAAATTTTAAATTTTTTTCTGAACATTGTCCAAGCTGATTATAAAAATTAATGATATTTTTGTAACAGTGTAGTATAATTTGCGATACTGGTATTAGACACAAGGCCCGCATGTCGTCGCAACCACTTGGAAACGAGCAGCGCCAGTGCTTTTCAAATATCCAAATTTCAAATCCGAAACATTTGTACCACATGGCTTTGCGTTTGGCCCCTTTCCAGAGTCGGTCCATATGTACGCATATGTACACTTGTACATAAATAATTTATTGTTGTACTTATGTATATGTTTGAGCTTACTTATGTAAATATAATTTTTTACCAAGACCTGTCCATCACATTGTGCTTCATTTTGTATCACTGTTTGCTCTTATTTACGTTTACCGCTTTTAACTTATGAAACCAAACATATTATAAACACAAAACCCATACAAATTTACTGCCTCTGCTTTCCGCTAGTTACTAAAATTATAAATTTGAGAAAACCATTAAATTAAACATATTCGTTTATTATCTCAATTTGATAAAATGTTTTGCTAACAAATATATATATATATATTTCAAATGGAATGTTTTTAAGCAATTTTATTCAATTTTGTAATATTTGACATTTAGCTTATACATTTCACAATTAATTGTATACTTAGATTAAAAAGGGTTTCGTAACGGACATTATGTTAGAATTCATGAATTCATCATAAGTGTTGTAGTTTAATATATAGTAGCTACTAGCATGCAGGACGGCAACCACACTGCGCTTATGCTTTTGGCTTCTGCTCTCGTCATTATGTTAGAGTGGACTGCCGTCCGCAGTGATGCAAGCTCATTTTACTTCCATAAACTTATGACCAGAATAAAAGGTGTGCATTTTTTTTATTTCAAAAAAGATAATCTTCTCTATGTTTCTACATGTAACTTACAAAATCAACTTATATTCAAAAATAAGCATACTTTAAAATCATAACCCACAAAAAAAAAGTTTTAAAAATAAACATATGTAACTAAAATAATATTGGTTCCCAAATACTCCAGAAATGGTTGGCAAAAATAATAGATGTGCTCTAAAGGTTTATTAAAAAAATTAAAGTTTTTTTTAAATATTTTCAAAATCTTTAGAATATTTTGTTGAATTATTTATATAACATCGGCATGTTACCGTCGCCATATGTTAGCATAACACTAGTCAATATTTCCTTATACAGAATTTTGACCACTATGCCGTCAATTCAATGAATCGGACCAACATCTCGCCATGAAAAACAGCCTTAAACCATAATTCTGCTTTAAAGACTTATACTTGTCCAGTTTAGCCAAGTTGACTACACGGCAAGTTTTTATGGTCTTAGGGCTTTAGTAAAAAATCTTTCTGACCATTAGCCATTAGTCTGGTAATGCGTTTTTAGATTTCACCAACATTTTTTTTATTTTTGCACTTTTTCGAGGAGTAGCATATTTATCTTTCATATAGCATTGCCATAACTATAAAAAAATAGTTTTGCCATAATATTTGTATTCCATAATGTATTAAAGGCTTCCGCTTACAGCCATTATTCTGACCATAAGTGTATGTACTTACACCACGGGTACAATGCCCGATATTTTGACATACCATTTTTCCTTATGAAATAACAACCAAGGTAAAAATAGGATCTTAAGTTCTTTTGCCTTAGTTAGACAACCAAAGTAATTTCATACCATCGGCTATTAAAATTTACATAAAACCTCTAAACATATAGAACAAAAAATTCTAAAAGTTTCGATATGATTGATTAATAAAAACAAAAGTCTTTTGAGACTAGGCACATAATATATGTTATTGTATATATTGTAGTTTCTACATATTTTTCCTAATTCCTAATAAAAAAGAATAAATACAATTTTGAACATTTTTTTTATGCCTAAAATATATGGGATTCTTTAAAAGTCCGCTGACTCAGAGGTGATTTTTCGGTAGAGGAATTGCAGAATTTATATCTAACATAACTTGTCAAGCGCCTTGTGTTAATATTGCATAGGGGTCAGGAATGATAAAACAATAAAATATATAAAAAATGTGAAAATTTTAAGTATCTTGCTTAATACTAAAGTTGTGTTTCAAAATGTTTACCGTTTTTAATAATATCATTATTCTAAGATGTATAAAGTTTTTGTTTTAAAAAAAAGTTAACTATTCCCAGGAAGATAGAAAATAAATTATATTTGTGTTAAATACACTAACGCTTCAGCAAAAAATCGCTAACTCCCTCCATAGTGAAGATCAAAATTTGAGAATACAACTTGTAAATACGTTTCCAGGGTATTAATAATAATTTTCCCAGAGCTAGACGACAGAAGCAACAAAACGCCAACAGCAAAAACAAAGTGACCAACAATAATCTAAATACTCCTACATTTTATTTCCAAAAACATTTCTCAAAAGTGTTTAAATTTATGAGCTCTGTTCGAGTGTGAACCATTTTTGCTCTGTAAATTTATTGCAAAATTTTTTTGCTTCATGCAAGTGTGTCTGTCTAATACATGTGCCTACATCTGCATTGAGTTTTCTGTTTATTTTTAATGTTTTGTAAAAAATTTGTAATTTTTCACCAAAAATAAAAAATATATATCAAGCAGAGGCATACACAAGTAAATGGTTTTAATAAATATATTTCACCCAAATCAAAGCAAACATTTTTAAAAATAATTGTTTCTTGGTTTACAGGTGACACAATTAAAAATATCTAGCAATCCTTTCGCAAAAGGATTTCGGGATGATGGCACCAACGATGTGTAAGTAGATTACTACAACTATAATGTATTTATATCATATAACCAAGATGAATCCAATAGTAAGCCATTACAAGATACATTTTGTATGTATGTATATTATTTAAGTACTTGATTAAAATAATAAGATTTCAATGATAAATATTTATAGTTTTATATACGATAGTGTAGACTAGGGAGCATCGACAACTTTAAATTGCCCGTGAACTTTAAAACACTAAGCTAAAAACAATTAAAACAAACTGATATAGTATCTAAAATCTTTAATTTGTAGATTAATTTTATAGACATCATGCGTTTGTATGCAAACATTTTTTTAGTTTTTATGCTGTAGATTCGAAAGGTTTGTCATGCCGATTTCGAGTCATTTAAATCTATTAACATTAAATCGAACTTCCCATTCCTACTAACAGCATTAACTTGGCCGGCTACTAACGTAGAAATCAACATAAAGATCGTTTGGACAAACCTCAACGGGTGATTTCTCATTTAATACGGTATATTAATATTTCGAGTCAGTGTTAGGTGTTTTTGTATTAAAAGCAGAATAAAGATACAATAATACTAAAACTTTTTGTGGGTCGTTAAGCTTCAAAACTTCTGCTCCACAACGTTTCAAAAAACCCGCTCGCTGTAAAAGTTCAAAATTTCAAAAAGCCATTTAAATACATACATATATACATATACGTATAGACGATACATGATGCATTGAAATTTATTCTGCATATGTATATACAAACTTTTTTGTTTATCAAATTTAACTTTAAAAGAAAAAAATTACGACAATTTACTTTGGTTTATCATGGTTCCACTTAATGTTCGACTTGACCGACTTTGTTTGGATCCGACAACTATATAGCCGCCATATCATAAAACTTTAAAAACGTGTTTTTGCATTAATACATTGTTGTTTTATTTACAAAAGTGCAATGAAACTACACAGTAAGTATTTATCATATATTTTCTATATGCTGAAAATTGAAAAATTTACTAAATTTGTCTTTCTGTCCAACTTTCTTGTTTTTCAAGATAACTGAACTATTTGCACAGAATTTGTGCATGGTAGTATTATCTAAACACTGACCAACTTTTGTTTGGATCGGACAACTATATCGCATTCCTCCCATATAAGTAATCTGACAAACATCAGAGCCAAGATATGTCTTTAGTATGAGAAACTTTTTTTCTGTTGAGGTATCCAAACCAAACTTACACAGTAGGTGCAATATATTTTTTTTGGTTGGAATCAGTCAACTACATCATAAGCAATCGTATTTACAAAATTTTGAATGTTGGGAATAATATGATTAATATGATAAACTTAAAAGTTTTTAAGACATCTGACATTGAGTATTTGATTTTGTTTAGAATACGCTGTAGTATATTACAGTCGACTCGCTCGACTGTAGCCGTTCCTACTAGTTTTGTTATACATATGTAAATCCCATATCTGGGGTTTCATTTGACGTACTTTATTCGGTACTAAAAAAATTTCAATCGGGCATGTCGACCTTTAATTACCCTCTGAGCTTCGATTCCAAATATATGAGTTCAAGTTGGAGTTGCTACTGCAATATCTTAACTTGCACACATATTTGTATGTCTATCTCGCTCGCACAGTGCCATGCACGTGGCTATGCATCACACAGCTTTCTTGATTATAGTCCGATTTTGATGCAATTTTCAGGATCGTTTGATATAATTTGTCTCCAAGTATATACATATGTTAACAAAAATTCGTGAGCTGGAAGCATGCAAACTTTAAATGCAGTTGTACTTTTTGTGGGCAAAGGGGGGCGTAGTACCCATAAAATTTTGATGGTATTGTCTTTATATTGCATCTAGCAACCTACATGCCAATTGGTGTCCCTATGTGTTATAGTAACTGAGATATTCGCCAAAAACATCTGTTTTTTTCTGGGGCATGTCTGGTTTTTCGATTTTTGTGGGCGAATGGGGCGTGGCATTAAAAAAAAGAAAACTTATATTGACTGAAAAAATGTGTGGTCGATACTGATCAAGTTTGAACTTGTAGCTCTTACCATCTCTGAGATCCTTTCCTTTATACGGGCAGATAGACAGACAGACGGAAATGGCTATATCGACTCGGCTGTTGATGCTGATCAAGAATATATATACTTTATGGGATCTGCCACGCGTCCTTCCCCCTGTTACATACTTTTGACAAGCCCAATATACCCCTCAGAGGGCATAAAAAGTGTATAATAGTTAGTCACATAACTGAAATAACAAATTTCACTAAAATTTACTTAATTGTTTGAGGAGTTGCGGAAATCAGACATATGCAATGGGTATCTCGCAGTCGAGAGTTCGTTTTTGACTTGCCAACTTTGTTCGTCAAATAATTTTTTACTCAACTTTCCAAATTAAAGCAGCTCTTGTTTCATATACATATACATATACATTCATGTATTAACAAAATTCAACGTCAACCAAGTTAAACACTAGACAGCATTCGTCGATCGCAATTCGGCGTTTCAAAAAATTCCAACGCTTCATGTCCCGTCTATAAAAATAAAACACATGAAACGAACACTTAAATCGAATGAATGAAGCATAAGCATCTCTAGATGGCTGTGATGGGGCAGCAGACAGATGTGCCTCTGGTGGCTGTCGCATAAACAATTTGAGCCCTCGTGAATGGCTTTCGATTTGTTACATATTATTTTTTTTAGAGGGACTGCAACCAAGGGTCTGTGTAAACAAATCGGCCGATCGTAGCGGCAATTGCAATGTGAATTGTTTATCAAAAACTATTGAAATTTAGAATTTAGCTTTTTAAATTCATTCTTTTCTTTTTTACAGCACTAACAGCAGTCTGGGCATATCTAGCATGAGTCATGAAAGCCAGACACGTTTGAAGCAACAACAGCAACAACAACAGCAGCAGCATGAGCCACAAATGCAACAGCAACATTTGAAAACAAAGGCTAGAACGCAATCCAACAACTTTAACTCAAGCTGTACTGATCTTGTTGAGCAACAGACAGCAGCAACAGCAACAGCATCCCAATTGGCCATGCAACTTCCAGCGACGCCCTCAACCAGCTCAACATCTGGCAACTCTCCGGATCTGATGGGTTTTCAAATAGAGGTATTACCGTTGCAATATCAACAACTGCACGAGCATCATCAAATGCAACAGCAACATTCAGCACACACGCCACAGCAACTGCATTCGCAACAAAATCAGCATCAAGAGCAACAACATCAACATCAGCCGCTGCAGCAACATCAGCAACAACATAGTCTTCATCAAATGTCCAGCAGCTACGCCGGCATCTACCATCATCCCTACCAGACCCAGCATCAGCACACAAAGGCGCCTCTGACACCGCTCTCGGCTAGTTCAGCCTCACCACCGTCATCGGTATCTGCCTCGGCCTCTTCATCGGCAGCGGTATCGGGAGCAGCTGCTGCCGCCGCAGCCTCGGCTACCACACAGGTAATAACGGCGGCAAATATATACTCAAGCATTGGTCAGCCATATGGGGCGGAGCAGAGTAACTTTGGGGCTATCTACCATCACAATACAGCTTCGCACTTCCACGGCCATGACAGCCCCTATGGGAACCCCTACGACAAGCTCAAGGTCTCCACTGGGCACATGCGGCAAGCGGCGGCGGCGGCTGCTTACGGGATGAGCAGCTACCAGAGTTTTTACGGCTCCGCTGCGGCGGCTCACCAAATGATGCGGCCAAATAGTTACATAGATTTGGGACCGCGTTGAGAATAAGCCAATCGAAATGTTAAGTATTATAGTCAGCCTGGGGTTTAAACTCAAGTATTACAAGTATTTTCAAGTCTAAACTAACAACCATAAACTCTAGACTAAAATTAATTCAGCTTAAATGTATGTATGTATTTTTTCTAGTCTTAAGAGACCTATATATGTCTAGTTCAAAAATTGTGCCTAAATATTTCTCAATTGTACTTATTAGTATGTAACAAATTTTTTTAACCATTTTTTTTATAGTACATAATACATATGTATGCACTTGAGTTGCTTTTAAATACTTATTAAACTTATATACCATATTTAGTAAATATGTCGATTCTCTTATTGTTTTATTTATGTATGTACATACACGCTTCTCTTTCAGTTTTAGCAATAAATTGAAAAACAAATTAACAAAATAAAATATTTTGGTACACCCTTGTCGAGGGTATTTTTTTATAACGCAGTGGAAACCTATTTTTTTGAGCAAATCTCAATTGCAAGCCATATCAATCAGATCCGACTTCTGTATTAAATGTGTAGTATAAAAATAGGAAAATCATGGAAAGAAAGACCGAAAGAGAGGTTCGAAAAATTACCCGATATCCAGCAGAAACTATGGGAAATGCAGTAAAATGCACTCTTTCGGCAGAAGTCCATTTAAAACATAGGTTATGTTGAATAAAGTAACAAGTCGACCTGCTAAGTACGACAAACGTAATACCAACTACAATACATACCATACAAAACATAAATAGGCCAAATCGAGTATTTTTTAATTGCAAACGCAAGCCGACTCAAAGAACCCGCTCGGCCGACAGCGGAACCCAAACGTTTCAATTTACCAAAAAAAAAACATGTAAGAAAGATTACAGTCTAGCTTGTGCGACTGTAGAAGACATTGAGCCAGTATATTAAAAATAATACTTTGATTAAAATAAAATTAAATTTTGCAAGTATCCAGATAATATTTTTTTGATTTGATTCGATTAATTTAAAACAAGAAAGAAAATGCCAGTCGGGCATGCCGACCGTGTATTACCCTCTGATCTTCGTTTCCAATTATATGAGTTCAAATTGAAGTAACTGCTGCAAGAACTTAATACGCACACATATTTGCATGTCTATCTCGCTCACACGTTTTTCGTTTTCGTTGCTTGTGTGCACAGCTCAGTGCAATGCACGTAGCTATGCCTTGCTTGAAAGGAACGATTTTCGTTGAAGGAAAAACTTTTTTATTTATAGTCCGATTTTAATGAAATTTTCACAATCGTTTGATATTTTTTGCTAAGTATACGCTAAGTTACAAACCTATACGTTAAGAAATAGGTGACCCAGCCGCTTGCAAAGTTACAACGTAATTGTGCTTTTGGTGAGTGAAGGAGGCGTAGCATCAGATGATGGCATTATCTTTATATTGCAAATACCAACCTGTGTGCCAAAGTTGGTGCCCCTAGGTGTTATAGTTACCGAGATATTCGCCAAAAACATGTATTTTTTACGAGGTATGTATGGTTTTTCGCTAATTGTGGGTGAATTTGGCGTGGCATCAAAAAAAGAAAACAAACTTGTATTGACTGACTAAATATGTGGTCGATACTGAACAAGTTTGAACTTGTAGCTCTTACCATCTCTGAGATCCTTTCGTTCATACGGACAGACAGACAGACAGACGGACATGGCTATATCGACTCGGCTGTTGATGCTGATCAAGAATATATATGTATACTTTATGGGGTCTGCCACGCCTCCTTCAGCCTGTTACATACAAATCGCCTCTGACAAACCCAATATACCCCTCAGAGGGTATAAAAAGCTGGACCGCCGAGTTCGCCCTTTGTGTACTGCTATTAATTTACTAAGTAAAAGGTCACTAAAACTACAAAAATATTTTTATTTTTGTTACTTTCTATTTTGTTAAACTCTAAACGCTCGACACAGTGGTAATATCAGTACACTATATGCTGATATTAAAAGAGCTTGCACATTTCGGTGGTGTTTGCGACATAAAAGGCAGACTGTCTAACTGTTCTGAACCGTATGTACCGTTGGCCATCAACTCAGAACAGCAACAACAATCGGTTATAGCTGGATAAACTTGATTCACAGTTTGGATCTGGAAAGTGCGTTATGCACTGTTTGTTGTTGTATATGTAGTCATATCGACCTCGAGTCGGCTAAAACTCCTAATTTATATTCCAAAAATGTATTATAAATTTAACGTTTTAAAAAGAAAATTAATATAAAAAAATTTATAAATTCTGTTTTTATCACTTTTTATTTACGCTTCGAAGCACCGTTTGGGCACCTGTTATTTTGCTCGTAGCTGTAGATGGTTATTGTTGGAATTTTATTTCAGAACCAGTTTAATATTAAACGCAAAACGGCAACAAAATGGACGCCAGCAGTCTGTAATTGGTGCTTTTTTTTTTGTTTATGTTAATGTATGACAGCCACTCCGCTTTCTTTATCTCTCTCTTTGTCTATCTTTAGGCATCCCTCAGTCTCTGCCAGTGAAGTGCAGTGTAAACAAAAAATTCAGTGTAAACAATTGATACCACGTTAAGGGGCTTATTATATGATTTTAGATTACTCCTAAAACGTTTGCTAGTATGGAAAGTAAATAAGCACAATTTAAATTAAACTATGTATTTAAAAAAGTAATAAAAACATAGTAAGAATAAAAGAATAGTAAGTTATTCAAACTCACTCAGTGAAATGCAGAAATGCTAGACACGTCAAATGAATCAAATTACTTACAAATTACTTTGTGTACCCGAATAGATGTGCTGATACTGACTACTTAGTTTAATCAATAAATTTTACCAAATTAACAAGTTTTTTTACAAAATCTCTGAGATAAGTTACATATGCATAAATGTACAGTGAGTCCAAAAAGTATTGGCACACCAAAAAACTCTAAGTTTATGTCACTATAACTTGTGTATGTATATACTAGAAATATACCCGCAGCTTCGCTTGCGTTAGAACATGTGAAAATTAAAAATGATTGATTATGTTGCAAATTATATTTCTTATTTTTAAATTTTTTTTTTTATTTTGTGGTTAAGGTTTTAGGAATATTTTACAACTGACAATGCAAAGAAAGTCCTGATCAATACAACAATTGTTATTAGTACACAAGTGTATTTATTATTGCTTAAATAAAACAATGTAATACTTTAAGTCTTTAATGACAAGTAGTATAAATTTATAGAAGAAATAATCAGATATATATTATATTTCTATTTTCTAGTAATTTCTCAATGTGCTTAACAGAATTATGTTATTTAGCAGCGCTGTTGACTTTTTTCAGTTATTTTTTTTTGCAGTAATAAGAAAGAAAAACACCCTAAATAGCATTTTAATTTTAATATAGGTAATTGCTATTGTGAAAGTCAAGTTTTGTTACAAAAATTACATTTTAAAAGTTGTCTGGTAACTATTATATCATATGGCAGCTATGTGATATAGTGGTCCGATCTTAACCAAAATCGGTGATCATAGATATTTATATACCAAACATATAATCTGAGTTTGGTTGCGATATCTCGAAAAACGACCGACTTTTTCTAACTAAGTGTTGTTTTGTAACTATTTCATCGTATGAAAGCTATAAGATATATTGGTCGATCTAAACCAAAATCGGTCGTATCTATATGACAAACACTTAACCTGTGAGTTTGGTTGCGACATCTTAAGAAACAACAAAGTTTTTCATACTAAGACTATTTGACCTTAGACCACGAAATTCACCCCTTTCCACTTAAAATTTCGCAATCAGCCGTCTTATGGCACGATGAAGTTATAAGAGCTACGTTGTGTGCAAATTTCATGCTTGTAGCTCTTGTAGTTTGGCCAGGGTGGTGATCAGTCAGTCAGTGAGTGAGGACAAAGAGTTTTACATACATAAATAGATATATAAGAACATACATACGAGGTGTGTTCAACATTCGGAATGCATCCGCGCACTTAATTTCGTTTTTTACACAAAATTTGATACAGGTTCTTTGATCCATTTTTTTGAATAGGTAAAAACCGAGACGATCCAAAACACGAGCAAGCAAAGCAGCTGTCAACAATTAAGTAAACATTCAAAATGGCCGAGCTTGTCGACATAAGTGAGAGACATGAGTACCAACATAACGCCACAAAAAAATCTAAATTCGAATATACGTAACCCGCGAAAATTCAAAATTCGCGATACTTTTTGAACACACCTCGTATGTACTTAAGTATGTATGCTCAATGTGTAAATCGGGCATTCCATTTACGGGCAGAGCTTTGTTATCAGCATTTGTTGTACTCGTGCATAGTTACATATGTATTCTCGGGCCCAAGTCCGATGTGTGATGCGTTTGACATAGTGCACCATTTACTCATAAGGTAGCGTTATCATACACATAGTATCACATATGTAAATCTGTATGTATGTATTTACCTTTGGAGAGCGAAGACCTAAGCAATTAAGCGTTTGACATGTGGTGTCGTTATCATTAGTAACGGCACGTTTGTGGCTCGTAGAGAATACCTAACATATTCAAATGTACAGTATCTGTAAATACGAATACAACGTACATATGGTTGTACCTCCGTGTATAATGGATCTATGCGATTTCACACATTGTCATGATTTCACGCACCCACAAAAATAAACAGTTGACAGGCCGTCAGAACGCAACATTCATTAGTCACTACTGGCATACTATATTTAAAAAAAAAAAAAATATATATATAAAAAAAAAACAATGAAAGAAAAAGTTATACAAAAAAAATCAAGTTTAAATATAGCAAAAAAAAGTGACTTATTATAATTATATTGAACTTCGCTGTGCCACATAATAAATAGTTTAGGGCTGTTCTACATATGTGATTATCAAAGAGCTGTCATATCACTGCGGACGGCAGTGCGCGCTAGTGACGAAAGAAAATGCCAAAAACACAAGCACAGTGTAGTGTGCTGGCGGTCGGCACTACTATATATTCTCGGAAATGTCATCAGAGTGATCGGCTCTATCGGTCGCTAGGGGTGAAATCTTATTTAAAAGGCATTATTAATAGTAACAGTTGTGCGTATTCAGATGTCGAATAAGGTAAATAGTTTTCGAGATATTGATATTTAAAATTCGTTTTTATACCCTTGCAGAGAAATTATTGATTTTGTCATAATGTTTGTAACGCATTGAAGGAGGCGTGGCCGACCCCACAAAGTATATGCATATATTCTTTATCAGCACCAACAGCCGAGCCGAATTAGCCATGTGCGTCTGTTTCTATGCGAACTAGTCTCTCAGTTTTAAAGCTATCATGATAAAAATTGGTACACAAGCGTATTCTCTCTGCATACAGTTCATATGTTAAAATCGGCCTACTATATCATATAGTTGCCAAAGGAGCAATCGGTTGAAAATACTTGCTTAGAAAAACTTTTAAGCATAAGTACCTACATTCCCATTCTTTGTCTGCAGTTAGTTTGAGCTTATGAATACGCGTTGAATGATACCTCATTTGTCTAGATCGAACCATCCTTCCAATATCCAGAGATATTGGGAATTTCAGGTTTTTAACGCCATTTTGGAATCGAGATGAAATCCGCGTTTGTTTGTTTGCGACCCGGACTAAATATAGAGCTCTAAAGCTAAAGTACCCGAAATAAGTAAATGGGACAAAGATTTGGCACCCTGTATTAACCATAAGATGCAATTCTTGGGTTTCTCTCTTCCCACTATATTTCGTTTATAGGGTTCTTGTGCGGTAGGCAAAAAATTTCGAAAAAGTACCGCTAGGTTTTTCCGATATGTTTATAGATGACAATGTTGAGTTTTTCGAACGAAATAAGTAAATGGGACAGATTAGTTTGTTATACCCTCTGAAAGGTATATGTGTATCAGAAGTATGTAACAGGCAGAAGGAGGCGTGGCAGACCCCATAAAGTATATATATTCTTGGTCAGCATCAACAGCCGAGTCGATATAGCCATGTCCGTCTGTCTGTCTGTGCGTCTGTGCGTCTGTCCGTATGAACAAACAGATCTCAGAGATGGTAAGAGCTACAAGTTCAAACTTGGTCAATATCGATCACATATTTAGTCAGTCAATACAAGTTTGTTTCCTTTTTTTGATGCCACGCCCAATTCGCCCACAATTAGCGAAAAACCAGACATACCTCGTAAAAAATACATGTTTTTGACGAATATCTCGGTAACTATAACACCTAGGGTCACCAATTTTGGCACGCAGGTTGCCATTTGCAATATAAAGACAATGCTATTAAAATTTTTTGGATGCCACGCCTCCTTCGCCCACAAAAAGCACAACTTCTTTGTAACTTTGGAAGCCTGCGATTCACTTATTTCTTATCTTATAGTTTTGTAACTTAGAATATACCAGCAAACAAAGAATGTCAAACGATTGTGAAAATTTCATCAAAATCGGACTATAAATAGAAAAGTTTTTCCTACAACGAAAATCGATACTTTCAAGCAAGGCATAGCCACGTGCATTGCACTGAGCTGTGCACACAAGCAACTAAAACGAATAACGTGCGAGCGAGACAGACATACAAATATGGGTGCATGTTAAGTTATTGGAACAGCAACTCCGATTTGAACTCATATAATTGGAAAAGAAGCTCAGAGGGTATTTCACGGTCGGCATGCCCGACTGACATTTTCTTTCTTGTTTTAATTTGCGACTGGTTGACCACGTGGAATTTAAACTTTTCATATTGAATTCAGGATATTAAAGTAAACAAAAATAAGTAAGTTTTAAGTAAATTCATTACTTATAACAGCTCCAAATTGCTTTTTATACCCTCTGAGGGGTATAATGGGTTTGTCAGAAGAGGAAAAGTATGTAACAGGCAGAAGGAGGCGTTTCCGACCCCATAAAGTATATATATTCTTGATCAGCATCAACAGCCGAGTCGATATAGCCATGTCCGTCTGTCCGTCTGTCTGTCTGTCCGTCTGTCCGTCTGGCCGTATGAACAAACAGATCTCAGAGATGGTAAGAGCTACAAGTTCAAACATGGTCACTATCGATCACATATTTAGTCAGGCAATACAAGAATCTTTTTTTTTTTTGATGCCACGCCCCATTCGCCCACAATAAGCGAAAAACCAGACATACCTCGGAAAAAATACATGTTTTTTGCGAATATCTCGGTAACTATAATACGTAGGGACACCAATTTTGGCATGCAGGTTGCTATTTACAATATAAATATAATGCCATCAAAATTTATTGGATGCCACGCCCCCTCCGCCCACAATTGCGTTGAAACTTCGAATGCCTCTGGCTCACTTATTTCTTAACGTATAGTTTTGTAACTTGGTGTATAATTAGAGACAAATAATATTAAGCAATACTGAAAATTGCATCAAAATCTGACTATAATTAAAAAAGTTTTTTATACAAACTTAAATTTTTATCGCAATAGCAGTGCACTGCTTTTGTTTAAGCTGCAGTGTTTACAAGCAGTGCGCAAGCAGTGCTTGTGTACCTAAAACTTACTTAGTGCACTGCTTGTGTGTATAAAATTTACTCAGTGCACTGCTTGTAAGCAGTCCAAAATGAATTTATATAATTGGAAACGAAGCTCAGAGGGTATTACACGGTCGGCATGCCCGACTGTCATTTTCTTTCTTGTTTTTTGTTAAGAAATGTCAAGTTTTTAACGGACATCGAGCGTGGAAGAATCTTGGCACTGCGTGATTCGGGGATGTCAATACGCAAAATTGCAAACAAGGCTGGCAGAAATAAGAATACGGTGGAAAACTTAATAAAAAACCTTGAAAATCATGGGAAACAACTCCTCTCTGGGCGCCCACCCTTGGTTGTCAACCGGGAAAAGGCGAATAAAAAATGTAGCGGTCAAGGAAAATATCAGCGCATCCCAAATACGGAGCAACTTGTCTCTACCGATATCTACCAGACGTGTGCAACAAATTTTGAAGTGTTCTGAGAATGTTTCGTATGAAAAAAAACGGTTGAAACCGGAACTACTGCCTAGGCACAAAGCTGCTCGATTGCAGTTTGCAAACAAATATAAATTTTGGGATACTGAATGGGAAATATAATTTTTAGCGACGAGAAAAAGTTTAATTTAGACGGCCCGATTTCGATGCCCAAAAAAATTCCACGTGTCCAGAAATTTTCACGGAGGGTCTCTTATGATATGGGCTGCGTTCGGCTTCAATGGAAAAACACCCATGTGCTTTATAACGCATAAAATGACCGCACAAAATTATATGGAGCTCTTGGAGAGTGTATTAGTGCAATTTGGAGAGGATAAATTTGGTGATACCTGGATTTTCCAGCAGGATAATGCACCAATCCATACCGCAAGGCTCACAAAGGTTTTTTTTTAAAGATTCCCAAATTCCTGTTTTAGAGTGGCCAGCACGCAGTCCGCACCTAAGCCCGATTGAAAATCTTTGGGGCATCTTGTCTCAACGGGTTTATGCCAACGGGAAGCTATTTTCAACTCTAAACGCGTTAAAAGAAGCCATTATGCGAGAATGCTAGAAATTGGATATACAACTGCTCTAAAACTTGGTCAATTCAATGCCAGGACGGATAGTGAAGGTGTTGAACAACAAAGGGTGTTCTATTTAAGATATTGTTATAGTTTAAAAAAATTTTTTTTGTTTTTTTTTTGTTTTTTAAGTTTTGACATACAAATAATGAATTTGTCCCAGTTAATTATTTCGCTTCAGAACATTTTGTCTTAATTTTTTTTCTTAATTTTCTTAATTTTTTTATATTTAAATATGTTTAAGTCTATTTATAATGTTATTAAGTTTATATATTAATTTGTTTTTTTTTTAATATATTAAAGGGTTAAGTTGTTATTCCTTAGAACGTAGTGTAAATTTTACTTCTTTCGCGCACTTTATATAGAATGTCTTAAGCCTTAAAAACTAAAAATCCTTCTTTCTACCACATTTTCGAAAAACCGCTAGTTTGGCGGTAAAAAGTTATAAAAATATACAAATTTCAATTAGTTATTGTAGACAAACCACTTAACATATATAAAATATTGGTATGTCATTTGGGAGAAATTTAAATACCTTTACAATAAGGTACAACTTGGCATTACAAGATCATTACATAATGTAAATTTTATATCAACTAAATTTTGTAGCTTTCATTTTTTTGGAAATTTGCGCAAAAAACTTTTTTTTTTCAATGTATTATAAACAATAAAATGTTGGTATATTTCACATATCTGGGATAATTCGTATTTTTTATATATACCATTTTTCGTAACAATATTTTTTTTATTTTAAGTACAGAATTAGCAGAGTGCAGCAACAAAGCTGTCTGTAGGTCTACCTATAAGCGAACTAGTCTCTCAGATTTAGACCTTCCTTGATGATGTTTGGTACAAATGTGCATTTTTACACGCAGTTTGTATGCTAATATCGGCCAGATCGTACCACTATATCATATACATTTGTACATATTATACAATTTTGTTTGACTTCTAAGCGATTTTAAGTAATGTCACGCAGAACGCATTTGCTTGTAAAATATAAAAAAAAAAAAACTTTAAAACAAATGCACTTACTATATAAATTGAACCTAGTTAAATTATACCTCATGCTTCTTGCGCATTTATTTAATGGTTTTTATATTATTTTTGTACTATTTTTCGTCATAAAATTAATATCATATATTTTGTAAGTTGAATATAAGCTGTCGTCACTAGAAAGATTCCTCGATAAGAGGTTTTTTTATGACTGTATGTACATATTAACGTTACGCTCTATGTAGGGCTTTAATACAGATTAACTATTATTTAAGCTATTAAAACTAAATATCATTCAATACCACTATAAGCGGGTTTAATAGTATGTAACAGACAGAAGGAAAATTATAAATATTCTTAAACAGCCGAGTCGGTATATGTAGTCCGACTGTTTGTATAAACGAAAGGATCTCAAAGATGGTAAGAGCTAGAAGCTCAAAGTTTTTGGACTAGACATTAAGTCATTCAATACAAGATTGTTTCCTTGGGGAATAAGTTCGTTCCAAAAAAAAAACTCCAGGTGATGAATCAGGTGACCATGGAACATTTTGCCACATTAACGGCAATATTCCAATTTCATTGTCCATTTTTCAAACAAAGCCAAAAATTCTTGAAAATTGTCAGTAGCTTCATATATGTATTCAGCTATGTTTGGATAGAATAGCAGTGTCGTCCGCAAAAGTAGTAACTAAAAGACTTTCCCTTGAAGATTTCGGCATGTCATACGTAAATATACTGTATAGCGTTGGGCAACAACATTTTTAAACGTGTTTGTTTGTTTTGTTTTACATGCAGTGTTGAAGAATACAATAAACTGGCAACCGATTCTACATTTTAGGTAATTTTTACTATGTTTTTAAGACCTGGTGGACCTGATATTCTTATGCTAGATTGGGTCATAGTAAAACGTTGATTAAAACTATTTTAATATAATTATTTTAATAATATTTAAATCAGTTCCTCAAATGTTTTCCTAATATGCCATAATTCCTATAATTATTGTGTTTATTTTTTACATATTAAATGTTGGGAATACCGCGACTTTTCTCACAAATAGTTTATTAATATGTTAGGCTTTATTAGTTAATAAGACAATTCACATTGAGTACTTGATTTTGTTCTAGAATACACTGTAGTATATTACAGTCGGCTCGCTCGACTGTAGACGTTATTATATACCCTCGGAGGGGTATATTTTCTTTGCGAAAAGTATTTCACAAGCAGAAGGTAGCGTGTCAAGCCCCACAAAGTATACATATACAGCTGCGGAAAAAATAATACCACCATACGTTTTTGCAAAACTTAAAGTGTCTAAATTAGAAAATAACTAAAAATTTTATTGGATGCCACGCCTTCTTCGCCCACCAAAAGCACAACTTCGTTGTAAATTTGCATGCCACTGGCACACTTATTTCTTAACTTATAGTTTTGTTACTTGGCGTATACTTGGAGACAATCAATCGTTTATGATATCGGACTATAGTTAAAAAAAAGTTGGTCAAACAACGGAAATCGTTACTTTCAAGCAAGGCATAACCACGTGCATTGCACTAAGCTGTGCATATGTACATAAAAGCTGTGCAATGCACAGCTATGTGCATAACAAATTTTGTATCATGGCAAACCTAACATATCATACTCCGAGTTATGTATATACAGCATCACGCCAATGCAACCGTGGCCTTGGATTATAGTTACACTTCGTCGCGACAGTCAATCTAACATATGTACACAATGATGATTATGGGCTGGACAGACGCCAAGCACTACAAATGACAGAAATGGGACCGAAAAACAATTAGAAGACTCATTTCTCGCTGCCACTGTAAAATGAATATCACGATTCAAAATTTAAATTCTTTTTGTCACAATGCGGTAGGTCTATGTCATGTAAATGTGTGCGTGTCTGTGTGTTTGTCGCCTTGCTCGATGGATATACGGAACGCTCTACTCATCCCGCCGCCCAATGGTGTCAAATAGCTGGAAGGTTTTCAAGTGGCCAAACCGACAACAGCGTCTGTTATTTTTATCAACTTGCACGGTGCTGTGTGTCATTGTTGCCTGCATTTCCCGCAAGAGTTTGAGGCGCACCCGTAGCTAATCGCTTTGAAAGTGAAACCGTGTTTATATTTTGACTTTCCGCTTTTCCCTTGACACTTGAACCATTGTTTATGTGTGTGTCGTATGTTTGGTATTCTAATTATTTTTATTTTTCGATACAAACAAACTGATATTGCCTGCATGCAGATATAGAGACTACTGTCAACCCTTTTTTATACCCTCGGAGGGGTATATTGGGTTTGTGAAAAGTGTGTAACGGGCAGAAGTAGGCGTGGCAGACCCCATAAAGTATGTATATTATTGATCAGCATCAACAGCCGAGTCGATATAGCCATGTCCGTCTGTCTGACCGTCTGTGCGTCTGTCCGTATGAACAAACAGATCTCAGAGATGGTAAGAGCTACAATATCCGTTTTAGTCAGTATCGACCACATATTTAGTCAGTCAATACAAGAATTTTTTTTTTCGATGCCACGCCCCATTCGCCCACAATAAGCGAAAAGCCAGACATACCTCGTAAAAAATACATGTTTTTGACGAATATCTCGGTAACTATAATACCTAGGGATACCAATTTTGGCATGCAGGTTGCTATTTGCAATATGAAGACAATGCCATCAATATTTTTTGGATGCCACGCCTCCTTCGCACACCAAATGCACAATTTTTTTGTAACTTTGCAAGCGGCTGGCTCACTTATTTCTTAACGTATAATTTTGAAACTCAGCATTTACTTGCAGACAAATAATGTCAAACGATTGTGAAAATTTCATTAAAATCGGACTATAGTTAAAAGTTTGTCATACAAACTTCAATTTTTATCGCAATAGCAGTGCACTGCTTTGGTTTACGCTGCAGTGTTTACAAGCAGTGCACAAGCATTGCTTGTGTATTTAAAACCTACTCAGTGCACTGCTTGTAAGCAGTCCAAAATGAACTCACATAATTGAAAACGAAGCTCAGAGGGTATTACACGGTCGGTATGCCCGACTGACATTTTCAGTCTTGTTATCACTGAGATCCTTTCGTTCATAAGTATGAAAGAAGAACGTCGCAACATATATAAACTACAAAATCGGATCATTCCTTCTGCCTATTCAAAATTATTAACAAAATTATTGCATCCCCCACAGTATATTAAAACACAAATTTAAAAAAAAGTAAAATTAAAAGTATTTTATGTAGTGGCGAAAGAAACAGCCAAAAACACAAGCGCAGAGTAGTGTGCTGGCATTCGGCACTACAATATGGATATTTCCAGGATCGAGAACACGACATTTGTACGCCTTTACATGTCAAAAATAAACCAAATGTGTAATTTTAAAAAAAACTTTTTTCACGTGTTTAGAACATTTTATTAACACAAGTCTTGTTTGATTTTGTCGGGATATACGTATGCGAAGTCTGCGAATTTTTAAAGGTTATTTGATAGGAAATTGTTTTAAACGGAAACTAAATATTGTAGATTGCCATTTTAGAAATAATTTTAATATGTTACTTACATTTTTTTTTCAAAAGTTTTATAAAAATGACATAACTAGCGTGACAAGATTTAATTAAATATTTTATAAAAAAAAAATTAGAAAATTTAACAATAATAATAGGAATACTTGTTTTATAAACGGGAAAATAGAAGGAAATACATATGTAGATATTATTTTTAATTATGCTGTTGGAGTAGACTGCACGCTTATCTCTTTACTTTCAAGCAAGGCATTGTCATGTGCATTGCACTGTGCGAGCGAGATAGACATACAAATATGTGTGCATGTTAAGTTCTTGCAGCAGCTACTCCAATTTGAACTCATAATTTTAAACGAAGCTCAGAGGGTATTACACGGTCGGCATGCCCTACTGACATTTTCTTTCTTGTTTTATACTACAGCGTACGGAGTACATATATGTATATGACAAACATTAAAATAATGTTTTTTTAAAATTATTTTCCCGTTTTTAAAGATATTGCAATAAAACTCACACAGTACGTGTAAGATTGTAATATACTTATACTGACCGATTTTGATTGGAGTCGGGTGACTATATCATATATTTCTATATGATGAAAATTAAAAAATTGACTAAATTTGTCTTTCTGTCTAATTTTTTTGTTTTTCAAGATAACTGAACTAATTTCACAGAGAATGTGTATGGTAGTATTATCTAGTCTGATCAACTTTGGTTCGGATCGGACAACTAAATCACATAGCTCCCATATAAGTAATCTGATAAGCATTAGAGCCAAGATATGTCTTTAGTATAAGAAACTTTTTTGTCTGTTGAGGTATCCAAACCAAAACTTACACGGTAGGTGCAAAACATTTTTTTCTTAATTTGTTGATCAGTTTTGGTTGGAATCGATCAACTACGTCATTAGCAATCGTATTTACAAAATTTTAAAAGTTGGGTATACCGCGCCTTGTATCACAAATAGGTGATTAATATGTTAGGCTTATTAGTTTATAAGACATCTCACATCGAGTACTTGATTTTGTTCTAGAATACGCTGTAGTATCTTACAGTCGGCTCGCTCGACTGTAGGCGTTCCAACTAGTTTTTATTTTATTTAACCTCGTTAAAAGGTTTTTTATATGTATGAACATACACTCAAATGTCTTCATTGTACAAATATTCAAACTTGTTTAAATCAATAACAACATTGGTAAGAAAACACAATAATTTGGGTGTTCATTATTTAGGGGTGTTCAGTAAATAGAGGGGTCACTATACCCAGGCAGCACTGTACTTTTGAAAGACAAGTGTTGAAATGTTGTAGAATGCTGTTTTATACAAGAAAGAAAATGTCAGTCGGACATGCCGACCATGTAATACCCTCTGAGCTTCGTTTGCAATTATATGAGTTCATTTTGGTCTGCTTACAAGCAGTGCACTGCGTAAATTTTATACACACAAGCAGTGCACTGAGTGAGTTTTAAATACACAAGCACTGTTTGTGCACTGCTTGTAAACACTGCAGCGTAAACGAAAGCAGTGCACTGCTATTGCGATAAAAATTTAAGTTTTCATGAGAAAATTTTTTAATTATAGTCCGATTTTAATGAAATTTTCACAATCGTTTGATATTATTTGTCTGCAGGTATATACTAAGTAACAACACTATACGTTAAGAAATAAGTGAGCCAGCGGCATGCAAAGTTACAACGCAATTGTGGGCGAAGGCGGCGTAGCATCCAATATATTTGGCATTATATTTATATTGCAAACAGCAACCTGCATGCCAAAATTGGTGTCCCTAGGTATTATAGTTACCGAGATATTCACCAAAAACATGTATTTTTTCCGAGGTATGTCTGGTTTTTCGCAAACTGTGGGCAAATGGGGCGTGGCATCAAAAAAAGGTAACAAACTTGTATTGACTGACTAAAAATGTGGTCATATACTGACTAAAACGGATATTGTAGCTCTTACCATCTCTGAGATCTGTTTGTTCATACGGACAGACAGACAGACAGACAGACAGACAGACGGACGGACAGACGGACATGGCTATATCGGCTGTTGATGCTGATCAAGAATAAATATACTTTATGGGGTCGGAAACGCCTCCTTCTGCCTGTTACATACTTCTGACAAACCCAATATACCCCTCAGAGGGTATAATAAATTAAAAAAATTAATGTTTAAAACATCTGATTATAGTATGGCGTTATCCTACGATTGCACCATACATATACATATATTTAAAACAAACAATAGTCAATTTTTTCATTGAGGACATAAGAACACATTCATATGTACATTAAATGTGTCGTATAAACGAAGAGGCTAAATAAACCTTTTGAAGCATTTGAGCAGCACGCAAGCGCGGCTCTTGAGTGGTTATTGACAAATTGCTGACACGACACAAAGAAATCTGTGCTGCATATCCCAGAAAAGGATACTACATCTGTAACACATACATATGTATAATATATGTATGTGCATACATACATGCCATACACACGTGCTCCGAAAGACAGCGATCGTATGTAAAAAATAAACAAAAAGGAAAAATACAGGCGAGTACGCCCGGCCGTGTAATATCCTCTGACCCTGATTGCCGATTATATGAATTTGAATCGGAATATTTGCTGCAAGAAGATAACTTGTGTTTGTAAATGTCTGTCTAACTCACACACATGCGCTTAAACGAATAAGATGTTACAAAACTATACGTTAAGAAATACATGATTTTAAAGGCCGCTATCGATAGTGCCGACTATCAGTAGTTCTCCGCATCTTATATGTACATATGTACATATGTATGTATCAGAGAACGGCAACGAGTAATGAGTTTTCAATCTGATTCGAATATTGATCTATATCTGTTCTGATTTATTCACATTTCTTGAGCGAAAAAAAATCATCCCTTATTCAACTGATTATTCATGATTTATACTCGGTCTGAAAGTATGTGTTTTAATCACCACTCTTGATTAAAAAAAGCAAAATTGGCACACTCGCACCTAAGCATTAATTATATTTTTATAGTATTATTTGGATATTTAGATTCTAAAAACATATTTTTTGTTTTTTTTTATACTATAGATAATTTTGTGAAACTTTAGTTTCAAGTAAAAATAAATTTGAAATACTTAAAGTAAAAAATTAAATTGCTTTCAATCTTTATAGACATAAATACATAAATCCATACATACATACACATACTGTGTATATACTTGAGTATACCCGTTGCAGTTCTCTGGTAAGTACATATATATGTCTGTTGTCACCATCCATTCTGCCTTTTACATACTTTTAACAAACCCAATATACCCTTTAGAGGCTATAAAAACACAGAGAAAGAGTGAGAGAAGTAGCGAACAAGGCTCGAGTGCAACAAAGTAGCTGCATTTATGAACCGTCAAATTACGAAATAAAAACTGGATCAATCCACAGAACAATAAAGTGTGCAAGCAAATACATATACGAGTAGTATATATAAATGTATGTTGATATATTTTATAAGCTTACAAATTATATTTTAATGATTGTCACGGTTGGTTAATTAGTATTACACAATATTTCAGCTGGTCGTCAATTAACATTCGCCTTTTCAGTTGCAAATAAACTTATGTGATTCCGTATGCATGTACATACATATGACACATCTATATATAAAACTGTTTGTCCTCACGGACTGACTGATCATCGCCCTGGCCAAACTACAAGAGCTACAAGCATGAAATTTGCACACAACGTAGCTTTCATAAATTCATCGTGAAATATGATGGCTTTTTGCGAAATTTTAAGCGGAAGGGGGTGAATTTCGTGGTCAAATGACAAATAGTCTTAGTATGAAAAACTTTGTTGTTTCTTAAGATGTCGCAACTCACAGGTTTAGTGTTTGTCACATAGATACATATGCCGACCGATTTTGGTTCAGATCGGACCACTATATCATATAGCTGTCATACGATGTAATAGTTACAAAACAACACTTAGAAAAAGTCGGTCGTTTTTCGAGATATCGCAACCAAACTCAGATTACAAGTTTGACATATAGATATATATGTCCACCGATTTTGGTTAAGATCGGACCACTATATCATATAGCTGCCATATGATTAAAGAGTTGCATGACAACTCTTAACATTAAAACTTAATTTTTTAAACAAAACTGACAAATAATGTTATGCTTTTGGCATTTACTTGCATGATTTCAATAACCTATATTGAAACTAAAATTATATTTAGCCGGTTGTTTTGTTTTTATTTTTTTTTTTACAGCGATACACATATGTACATAGTTCAAATCAGTTGTTAAATTTTCCTTATTAATAGAACAATTGCAGCAACAACTCTATAGCGCTGCTAAATAAGCAAATTCTGTTAAGCAAATTGAGACATTTTTGACGATACATTCAAAGAATCTGTCCGTGGAATATCTTTAAGCTATTAAACAAAATGCAGCAGCATCAATATGTGCGATACTAAGGAGCACGAGTATCTATATGACACTCTATGTCATTGCAGTAATGAAATTAAGACAGGTCGCAAACTAATTTTAGTGGGCTCCAGCTTACTAATTATACAGGGTTGCCTTTGAAGCACTTAATATAACTTTAAAGGTCACAAGGGACAATCGATCATTAATGGTTGGCATTACACTTTTATTTACCAGTGAATTTCGTCAAACAGATTAAATAAAAACGTGCTTAACATTCTTTTTTTAGACCCTGAGCTCTTTGAAAAAGAGCAAAAGGGACTAATGGTTTTGTGCGAAAAGTTGTCTGTCTGTCCGTCTGTATAAACGCCTGTTTCTCAACAAGTATAATAGCTAGAGATTCCATTTTTTTTTTGCAGAAGCTTCGTAGCTCTGTTACGCAGATCAAGTTTATTTTCAAATTTGGATGCCACGCCCCCTTTGCCCACAATTAGAGAAACAGTGGGACTATCTCGATTTTTGACTTTCTTAATATGAATGCTAGAAAGACCAAAATTGGTATATAGGATACTGGATACTATATAAACATATTCCGCTTAAAAAAAAATTGGATACCACGCCCCCTTTGCCCACAAATTGCGAACTAATAGCTGTATTGTTAACATTTTGTAGTCCAATTATTTGTTTCGAAAAGAGAATTTGCTTAAAAACACAAATCAGTCGAAAAATAATCAAAACAGTTCAGATAAATTTAGTTAATATTAGTTAAGTTCATCTTCTCCCGCAAATAATTTGTTTGGCCAAAATTCCAAAGAAAAATTTTTGACGATGAAAACTTTTTCTCAACTCAAGAAAATTTACTTTTTTATTTAATTCCTGACTTTTTTGAAAAAAAAAAAATCACTTTTTAAATGCCACGCCCCTCCGCCCACAGGAGAAAACAGTATTACTTTCCATATTTTATTTTTACAAGTGTCGCTTTTTTATACCCTCTGAGGGGTATAATGGGTTTGTCAGAGGCGATTTGTATGTAACAGGCAGAAGGAGGCGTGGCAGACCCCATAAAGTATATATATTCTTGATCAGCATCAACAGCCGAGTCGATATAGCCATGTCCGTCCGTCCGTCTGTCTGTCTGTCCGTCTGTCCGTATGAACAAACAGATCTCAGAGATGGTAAGAGCTACAAGTTCAAACTTGGTCAGTATCGATCACATATTTAGTCAGGCAATACAAGAATTTTTTTTTTTTGATGCCACGCCCCATTCGCCCACAATAAGCGAAAAACTAAACATACCTCGGAAAAATACAGGTTTTTTGCGAATATCTCGGTAACTATAACACCTAGGGACACCAATTTTGCTATTTGCAATATAAATATAATGCCATCAAAATTTATTGGATGCCACGCCCCCTTCGCCCACAATTACGTTGTAACTTTGCATGTCGCTGGCTCACTTATTTCTTAACGTATAGTGTTGTAATTAAAATCGGACTATAATTAAAAAAGTTTCTCAAAGAACGAAACAACGTTATTTTCAAGCAAGGCATAGCCACGTGCATTGCACTTGCTCGTGCGAGCGAGACAGACATACAAGCTAGTCCAATTTGAACTCATATAATTGGAAACGAAGTTCAGAGGGTATTACACGGTCGGCATGCCCGACTGAAAATTTCTTTCTTGTTAAATTAATGCTTTGAACTAAATGCCACTAATAGTTACGATGTAGAGTTGTATTAAAATTTATTCATTCATGTATCTTCAATTTAATTTTCTTTTAATCAAAAAAATATTATTTGGATACTGGCTCAATTAAATTTTTTTTTAATCAAAGTATTATATTTAAAATACTGGCTCAGGGTCTTCTACAGTCGGGCAAGCTCGACTGTAATCTTCCTTACTTGTTTTGTGTTGCCTTATATAAAGAAGATGACTCTTACAAATAAGATGCGAGTACACCTTAAAGGTAGTACAAGTGCAGATATTTCTGCAAAAACATTGCTAAGTATTTTAATCATTCTAATATGTTTGGAAATTGTTATAACAACTTTCGAAGAGCTCATTTCCAAAATATTTCTAGGTGTTTTAAATATATGTAACAAGTCATTAGACTGGTATCGATGCAGCAAACGTTGTAATGGATTTGGATTGCAAATAAACTGTTTTTCATAAGTATGGAATTAAGCCATTGTATTGATTGGTTGTGCTAAAGGAGAAACTGCATTCATTCCAAAAGACAAACACTAAAGTTGGCAGGGCTAGACCTAAGAGATTATTGTTTTTCTTATGGTCCATTTTATATTGCTTGCTCAAGAGTTAGTTCAGAGAGCGACTTAATAATTCTTGCCCCTGATGAAAAAGCAAACTCATAGGGTATAAAAATGTGATATATAGAGAAGTATTTCAGTAGTTGATAGTTTCATTTATAATTTAAATCAAAGACTTAAAATATTACATTGTTTTATTTGAGCAATGATAAATACACATCAGAAACCACAAAATAAAAAAAAATTTAAATAAGAAATATAATTTGCAATATTGGCTATACATTGAAAACATATTTTTTTTAAGTATATACACATTTTTTCTATCATTCTTAATTTTCACAATCTCTGCTGCGGGTATATTGCTAGATATACATACATAAAGTAGATGGTCCCAAAAATAAGCCAGAAAAGGTTAGAAGATATTAATAACTGAAAAAAAAACCAATATTAAAAACTTTAAAAAAGACCAATTATTGTTAATCCAACAAAAATCACGTTATTGATCATTAATATATTTAATGTTATTGCTCTAATGAATGGCTTATTGAGCGCTGAGTGCAACCCAAAATTCATTAATCACTGACAATCTGTGCATGTACCAATTCTAAGGAAATTTACTTAGATATATTTTAATTTTATTAAGCAAAACCTACCTTTAGAGTTCCCAATGAAAGTTTAAAGATTTTCGTTAAAAAAAAAACATTTACATTTTAAACAATATTTATATTTGAAGAGAATTAAATAAACAAATTATAAATTATAATCCTTATAACAATACGAAAGATATACAGATGATGGGGTCGAACAAAATATTTCCCCATAATTAATTTTAAAAATGGTAAATCTGCACTAATATGTTTAAAACCCCTTTTATTAGTTGACCATGCATTAGCAATCATTCCACTTATGCCAAATTTCATTCAGATCGGACTAATATATCATATAGCTTCCATGGGGAGAATTGGTTAGAAATAATAAGCATATAAAACTGATTTTTATACACTCTGAGGGGTATATTGGTATATTTGTGAAAAGTATGTAGCAGACTGAAGGAGGCGTGGCAGACCCCATATGGCAGTGTGCATATTCATGACCAGCATCAATAGCCGAGCCAAAAAAAAGCACAGTTTCCTTGAAATTTTGCATGCCTGCGTTTCATTAATTTGTTAACGAATAGTTTTGTAACTTAGCGATTCTAAAAATTGTATTAAAATCGGACTAAAATAAAAAAAAGTTGGTCCTACAACGAAAATAGATACTTTTAAGCAACGCATAGCCACGCGCGTTGCACTGAGCTCTGCTCACAAGCAACGAAAACGAAAAACATTGTGCGAGCGAGGCAGAAACACAGATATGTGTGCATGTAAACTTCTTGCATCAGCTACTTCAATTTGCACTCATATACATAATTGGAAACGAAGCTCAGAGTGTATTACACGGTCGGCATGCCCGACTGAAATTTTCTTTCTTGTTTTTTTTAATGATTACAAACAAATTTAAAAAATGAAAGTATGACGCCATGTACTGTAAATTCATACGTTCTGCAAGGGTATTGGGGCGCCAAAGATACAGTTTCTTTCATGTTTTTATTGGTGTTGAAAAAATGATCGTATCAACAAATAACAAATAAAAAATATTAAAATGTTATTGAAAAACCTTATATGTATCTTAATATTTTTTTTTTTAATCTTCAACAATATGATCGATATTACCGAATTTTCTCCTCTACACTATAAAAAGTATCGAAAGAAGTCGCTAGCGAGTGATAGTTTTTTAACTGAGTCGATAGCTGAGTGTAGAGTCAGAAGTCGGCAATCGCCATTTGATCAGTTTTCTTGTTGATTCAACGGAAATTAAACGAGTAATTCAAGAAATCGGAAATGTCGTGCCATAAAAATCTTTTGCCACTGTGCGTTGAAAAGTGACTCTTCAACATCTGAGGACTTGCTTCTTCCTTGCTTCCCCCTAAAACGTGACGCACTTACCAAAATTAATGCCATCGATGACAACACTGCCTGCAACAATATAAGGCACAGCCCAAAAATAGCCGGTAAATAACATTATGTTGCTCCATGGAACCAAAGCAATCGAAAAGGGACAAAGCAGACACTGAAATTATGACGAAGCTTCTGCCGCCACACAATTATTGCCAACTGTTAACAGATTTGTGGGCTATGTGGCATCATCTGCAGCATCCGCTGCACGTTGCAACATCAGCAGACTGACAACATTTGAATGATAATAATACTGGCGTGTTGATGTCGATCACATCCCCGATGAAATTAAGAAATTTTTCTTACAATTTTACCAATTGTACTGCAGAAAATCTTTCTGTATTGAAAATGGATAACAGACCTCAAACAAACAGATCTGTTATGACTTGTGAAATGAATACAGAGTCTGCAAAATGAAAACAATAAAAGTAGAGCAAAACCATAAGCATAGGGGATTTTATGTAAATTCGATATCGACGTAATTGCAACTTTTATATTCCTCGCCAAAAATCTCACGATATTAATTTAAATAATCTGTATATGAACTTAATGGTATAGTAGTAACGTAAACTATCAAAGTTGAATACAAACTTATAGCTCATCAAATCCAGTGCATCTAATGAATCACTGGCATACATATACCACTTGCTTACATATTTTGTTTTAGACAACGAACTACGCGAGCATTTTCTAAGAAATAACGGAGCCTAATGGCAAAGCAGCTGTTGTATAGATTTAAAGGGAAGCCAAATATTTGTAACGATATACAGTACATACATACATATGTATATATGGCAATTAAGAAAAAATTTACTTAAGTACGAGCCTGTTAGTTATCACATTATGTATCTGTAGTACAGATTATGTACCACTTATGTACTTATTTCGCTCACCTTATTTCTAAAAAATCTTTTGGGTGACAATAAATAAAAAATAATATTAATTTAATATATCAAATTAATTAATTAATTACCACCTAACGAGACTATCTCTCAACAAATAACAAATTGACAAAAGCATCAATTCAACACACAACAATACTGACATCTATTTCGTGAGGATGAATTTTACAATATTTAATAACTCGTCCTGAAAAAGGCATACATGCATAGGTGAATGCATGAATCGGTAAAGTCACGTGACGTAAGCAAACGCCGAAACAAACTTTTACGTTTGACTTTTCTCATTATACCCTCTGAGGGGTATATTGGGTTTGTGAAAAGTATGTAACAGGCAGAAGAAGGCGTGGCAGACCCCATAAAGTATATATATTCTTGATCAGCATCAACAGCCGTGTCGATATAGCCATCTCCGTCTATCCGTTTTAGTCAGTATCGACCACATATTTAGTCAGTCAATAGAAGATGGTTTCCATTTTTTAATGCCACGTCCCATTCGCCCACAATAAGCGTAAAACCACACATACCTCGTAAAAAATACATGTTCTTGCCGAATATCTCAGTAAATACGGCACCTAGGAACACCAATTTTGGTATGCAGGTTGCTAGATGCCATCAACATTTTTCGGATGCCACACCCTCTTCGTCCAAATAAATACAATTGCGTTGTAACTTCGAATGCTCACTTATTTCTTAACGTATAGCTTTGCAACTTATCGTATACTTGGAGACAAATAATATCAAACGATGGTAAATTTCATCAAAATTAAATTAAATTTGATTATAGTTAAAACAGTTGGCTATACAACGAAAATCGTTCCTTTCAAGCAAGGCATAGCCACGTACATTGCACTCAGCTATGCTCACAAACAACGAAATCGAAAAACATTCTGCGAGCGAGACAGACACACAAACATGTCTGCATGTTAAGTTCTTGCAGCAGTTACTCACACGGTCGGTATGCCCGACTGACATTTTCTTTCTTTTTTATGTTGTGATTCAATCTTGTGGCACGTGTGCGTAAATTTTTTTATTATTTTAAAAAAAAAGTGGTAAATATTATTGCGACTAGCATAATTGTTTAATTATTCCATCAACAACAACCATGGTGGTATATATTTAAATAAACTTTTGATGTTAATAGCAATAATTTCCACATTCTTCTGTATTTACAGACAAAGTTAAGGAAGACCAGATTATCTTACAAGGTAATGTGCATTGCATTTATATCGTATGGACAAACAAATTAAAAAATGTTCTTTTCTATTTTTTAGGTCAAAATAAAGTTGTTGCCAAAGCAGTGGGTGAACAGATAAAATTTAAGACAAGCCCAGGGATCTACATTAAAAGCTGGCCAAACTAACCTCTTGAAAATCTAGAGGAACTTACCATAATTAACAAAGAAATAAACGAGAGCAACGCCCCCTTATATATAAGTATGTATTGTGACAAAATTAAATTTAGTTTTTCTACGGTAGGTACAAGCCATTCCGTCATGAACAGCTCCTGGTATCCTTGCCAAAAACCTTCACTGCATAATGAGCGACGAGGTGTTAATGCTGTACAAATGAAGTTCAACCTTATGTATGTTTCTTCTTGGTAAGCTCTACGTGTATTAGTTAAAAATGTTTCAATTTATTCTAGTAATATTTTTATTTCAGACGCAATCCCTGTGAATCTACATTAAGCGTCTGCTGATTTCCAACTTAGAAAGCCATTGTGGAGAACCAATAATAATATTTATAAAAGAAATTTAACTAATATTTGTTTAACTAGTAAAAATAATAGTTTTATCAGTAATTTAAGTATTAGCAGTGATGCTAATAATGAAAATATCTTAGATAATAAGGATAATACTGCTTTAAGTTAATATAATTTAATTTTTTAACTTAAATTTAATAAAATTATAATAAATAAGTAGAAACGGCTACAGTCGAGCGAGTCTACTGTAAGATACTGCGGCGTAATCTAGAGCAAAACTAAGTACTCAGTGTGAGATATCTTATAAACTAACTAGCAATATACCCGCAGTTTTACTTGCGTTAGAGATTGTGAAAATTAAGAATGATTGAAAAAATGTATACATGCTTAAAAAAAATATATTTTAAAGGATAGCCAATATTGCAAATTATATTTCTTACTTTCCAAATGTTTTTTTATTTTGTTGTTTCTCCAATAGGAATATTTTACAACTGACAATGCAAAGAAATTTCATCAATTATGTGTAGTGATGTGTATTTATAATTGCTTAAATAAAACAATGCAATATTTTAGGACTTTAATGACATGAAGTATTTATTTATAGATAAAATTATCAGCTACTGAAATACTTCTCTAAATATCACATTTTATACCCTCTGAATTTATTTTTCTATCAGGGACAGAAATTCACTCCCTTCCACTCAAAATTTCGCAAAAAGCCGTCTCATTGCACGATGAAGTTACATATAAAAGAGCTACGTAGTGTGCGAATCCGGATTCTACTACATACATATATTTTCTAGGGTTGTCGTTTCATTTGACGAAAGGCAATGCCTCCAATCTCAAAAAACATTTGAAAGAAGATTGTATTAGCTCCATTCGCATAAGACGGAATACGTATATGAATTGTGCAATCCTTAGGTTTGTCTCATTATCAGTGTTTCGCCCTTTATTTGTAATCACTTATTCTGTGCTTATATGTATGTACGTACATTTTTCGATACATTTACTTAATGTGTCGGTATATGCTAACAAAAAAAAAAACAAGTTGGTAGTCCCAACTTTGGCGGCCAACTCACGAATTTCCCTGTCCTGTGTTTTTTTGTAGCGGCGCACAGTTGCGCGCCGTGTGCACGCAAATCGCATAATGTCCCAGCCATGCTGCAATTACAATATCTGCAATATGCCCGTGTTAAGTCTGTGCAGCCTGCAGCCACACATCTCGCACTTTTTGTTTATATACTTCTTTAAGCATCGTCAATTTTTGAATTATTCGGCAAACAAATTTCACAATGTTAGTGATGGAAGATGTGTCAATTTATATAGGCGGGAATTATTGAGGGAAATTATTCGATAGAAGTAAATATCGATACTTTACCATTAGAAATATATTATTGATCGTCAAACGCGAAAGAATCAACTCATAAAATTGAAAGGAGTTTTAAATAATTAGAAATATATATAGCAATTGGCTATAGCTTATATTCGATAGTAAAATTACTACGTCGATATTCTTGAAGCACTATGGCAGCACTGCAGCCAACGTCAAAAGGGATAACAATCGATAGAGATTATACTAGAGGTTGAAAACTAATTTGATTTAAGAATAACATAGTGTTGACTCTTCCTCCTTCAACCGTTTACTGCGGTCTGACATAATTTGTTAAACTTTTTATATAACACAAATTTTAGTTAAACTTTTTGGAAAAAGTTTAAAAATACGTTATGTTTATTACCTTTTATTATTTTATTTGACCACATGCAAAACAATTTTCACTGCACTTAAATATATTTTCATAACATAAACGTCGCTAAAAATGAATATAATTTAGAAATATGTAAACAAAACTATCGGTGACACTATCGGAGCGAAGAACTGTCCATAATGTTTCGACTCGATAGTGAGAAACCATCGATAGTCTCAAAAGTGCTATCGATTGCTTACCATCTCTAGCGTGTAAAATAGTTTTCTGACAGTGGGGCAACACTTTACCAAAATTTTGTTTGGCTTCCAATCGTTTTAGTGAAATTCAACAACATAAGCACACTTTGAATGTGTGTTAATATGACAGATACACCAAGCACATGCAGCACACCTGGCATTCGAGCTATGGAAATGGTTAAGGCACAAAATACTGCACTTTCTGAGTTTAAGCTTCCACTGCCTAACGTCACCGAACGTCGTAAAGCGAAACCTAAAATCTTAACCGAAGAGCGTTACATTGAGGAAATGTCTAAAATCATACAGCGCGACTTCTTTCCCGATTTGGAGCGACTTCGCGCACAAAATGATTACTTAGATGCAGAGTCACGGCGAGATTTCATCCAAATGGCAGAAATACGTGCCCGCTACACCCGAGGACGTTTCTCAACGTCTGGGAGCAGCTACAGCGTCAATCAACGCAACAATGGTACATGTAAATTATCCAACTATAAACACAACTGATTATAAATACGTTTTGTTTCTTGCAGCTATGTCGCCAGCCACATTTGAAACACCACTGAACATTAACAATAACGGTAACACATGCCGGACAGACGCATCACTATCAACTAGTAGCAATAGCAGCAAAAAACAGTCTCTAAAGGATGGTGGCGGTCGGCGAAAAATGTCGCTGGACTGTTTTCTGCAACACTTCACCAGCGAGGATAATCATAGCTTTCAGGAGATCATTGAAACGGCCGAGGTAAAGTTACGGCAGAAATATGCCGTGCTCTACAATCACGAGCAACTGTCAGACGAGCAGCTGCGGCGATCACTTATGCTGCCAAGCATTGAGAAACAGTTTAAGGAGCCTGAACCTCTGTGCAAAATAAACACCTGGAAATACACAAATATGAACTCAATTATGTATGTGCCCGATGGAGTCGAATTAACCGAGCAGGAGCGAGTTCAACTTGCTGAGCGCAAACAAAGCATTCATCACAATGCCACACGTTTACCCACAATGCTGCAGCATAGTGAAATCCTAGCCAAATCTGGTGAAGCATCAGGAGAAACAAGTGCGAATCATAATGCAACAGATGAAAAGATAAGTGGAACAGCAAAAACTCCGCGTCTACATGGCTTTGATCTCTTGCGATCGCCTTCTCCACGACCAGGCGAGGCTTTTTCGCCCATCATGACCTGGGGTGAGATTGATGGAACACCATTTCGTCTAGATGGCGGTAATACACCGCTTCGCAGCACCACAGGACCCTCGTTTCGCATCAATGAGAACTCACGTAGGGAAAACATTGCCATTGCTCTCGCTGAAAAGGTGAGCGAGAAGATGCGTAATCAGAAGCAGCAGGCATTGAATACAGCGCGTCGCAACATTGGTTCGCCCTTTGTGCGTTCCAACATGGAGCGCTTGGTCAGTATGTCGCCAGCCGCCCGACGTCTTGCCTCGGGCAAACTGGGCTGCTTGCGGCCCCACACGCCCTTGACAATGCCATCGCCCGCAAGATCGGCCAATGTGAAAATCAACCTCAAAATGGTGCGATCGCAGTCTGGCAAGCAGACCCCAGTTGGAGTCGACAGTTCCGGGGCAACGCCTATCGATACGGGATCCACACTGACCGATGACCTACTAAAACTTCCCACAAAACGCCAAAGTGCCGCCGATTTCTTTTAAAATTGTAGTTTTTGTTTAATTTAATAAGAGTAAAAAATAAACAAATAGCAATAGATCTGGTCTAATCTCTGTAGTCCACATGATCGCCCGAACTGAAGGAACGAGCCTGTAAAATCTCTATCAACTTGAGCACCGTCTGCCGTGGTGTTAGCATGATTTTTGATTTGCGTTGCTCCCGAAATGCAGCAACCAGTGCAGAATCATGCGATTCATTTTGCACTTGAATGGTCATCTGGGTGTCAATGACTCCAGGCGCATAGTTAATCACAAGTGTCTTGTCCGCCGGCTCCTCTAGAGCCAGCACGCGGAAATACATTTCCCTTGCCGCCTTGACCGTGCAGTAGTAGGCCATCGATGAGAATGGTTCCAAAGCGGCCAGAGTGCTTAGATTCACCACCAGCTTTGGCTGATCGACAAAGACGCGCATAAACTCGCGATTCAATGCCAGTGTCGAGTACAAATTTACATGAAAATAATGTTCCATTATCTTAGTGTCACCCAGCTCTCGTGCATGTTTCGAGGTGTCGCCCACTGTACCCGCATTGTGCACAACAATTGCCCGCTCAAATTCCTTACACTCCACGCCAAAGAGAGTTTCTTCCAGTATCCGTGCAAAGTCCGCTGCCTTCGACGTGGCCAGCTCCAGTGAGTATGTATGTACACTCAGCATGGGACGATCACTCAAAATGGCGGCTTTTGTCTGCAGCAACTGGGGCTCACTCCGGCCCAGCAGCACAACCACCGAACCCGTGCCCGCATCACTAAGTTGGGCAGCAAACTGTTGAGCCAACTCTTGGCCAATGCCACGAGATGCTCCAGTAACCAGTAAATAAGTGCGTAAATTTAGATTCATAGTCAAAGGCGAAATACGAATTGCATACAATTTCAAGTAAAATCACAGCCGAAACTGGTTGCTTCAAAATTTGTGACCGACTCTTCACACCGCAGCTTTTAAACAGCTTTAGCGAAAGCTTCAACTACTTACACACGCAGATATATTATTACATACACACACAAAAAGTATACAGGGTTGTGAGGCCGCTTAGTTTGCCTTTGTGGATAAATGGAAAATTTAACATTTGTTTGTGGGAAATTACCCTAATCTAACATCGATTGAAATGGAAGCGTAATAAAAAGGTTATCGCTATATTTTAATCATGATAATTGTTATTAATTGTCGCTATTCAAATCGCCCAAGCTGTTGTTCTAGACCGCCTATCACCCAAAGTACGCTACCAAAGCTTGCGGAATTTTCTTGCAGCACGCAAGGTCACACAGTTCTCGCAATAAATACATTCATATGTACATACAGTCGCCCAATAATGTCTTCGTACAGATGAAAACTTTATTTTCAGAGTCGAAAAAAAGTAGTTTGTGGTTGATTTAAACAATTTTTTTTAATGCAGTTCAGTAAATTCAATATTTTTCTTTAAATATCAAAAAAAAAAAAATTAATTTTTTCTGTTCATTTAACACTTATAGTCTAGAAACAAAAAAATAACATAAAAATGGCATATGTACATATGTATGTATTACAATATTTTCTGAACTTCTTTTCAAGTTATTTTCAGTAGCGACAAAATCATTTTATTGTTGGTAAAGAATCTTCTATTTCTTTCAAATGAACAGCAATCAATGAATAAACAGTCATTGTAAATTCAATTTTGTATATTTTATATGTACTTTGACTATGTTCTTAAATCTAAACACAAAACAACTTACTGATTAAACATAATTCAATACACTATTATTAAAATTATTGACAATCTATAGGTAAATAATGGACTGCAATCACTTGTGAAAATAATTACATTTGTCGTAAATCATTTATAAACAATGATAATGATAGTTAAATTTGTTCATCAAGCGGAGCTCAAATTCCAACAACCAGTGTTTTTAAAATGTATTAAAAAAAGTGAAAAATGAAAAAATTGCTAAATGTTACCAATTTTGATTAAACACCTCCATTTTTTAATTATTTTAAAAGGTATAAATAATACTAAATAATTTGACAAATACATTTGTAAAGTAAATACAATTACATTCAAATAACACTGAGGAATAGTGATGATGCTTAAGGATGCATTAACTATTATTAACAAGTAAGAAATTCAGTCGTGTAGCCCGACCGCGTATTACCCTCTAAGTTTTATTTCCATTTATATGAGTTCAGTTCGGACTGCTTGCAAGCATTGCACTGCTAAATTTTAAACACACAAGCAGTGCACTGAGTAAGTGTTAAACACACAAGCAGTGCACTGCTTGCAAACACTGCAGCGTAAACGAAAGCAGTGCACTGCTGTTGCGTTAAAAATTTACGTTGTATGAGAAACTTTCGTAATAACAGTCCGATTTTGTTGCGATTTTCAGGATCGTTTGATATTATATGCAAGTACATATATGCTAAGTTACCAAACTACACGTAAAGAAATAAGTGAGCCAGCGGCATTGTGAGTTACAACGAAATTGTGCTTTTGAAGGGCGAAGAAGGCGTGGCATGCAAAAAATTTGGATTGCATTAGTTTTATATTGCATCAAGCATCAAGCCTGCCTGTCAAAATTGGTGGATAAAAAAAACATTTGGCTAAAGGCACTTTAAACTGACATGCGTTCATGAACGTGTTGACCTTGAATTGCAAATAAATAGTTTTGTTTTATAATTCTTGCCCAGCATGCAAGAAGATGCATAAATCCGTAAATATCGTTTGGTCCAAATGATTTTCGAAGGCAGGAGTACCCTTATTACTCCAATCGATAGAGCAATATCGATAGATTACAAAGCGCCAATTCACATCATTATACACAAACGATAGCTTAAATTTGAATATAAAAATGACACTAATATCTAATTCATTTGTTTGGCAGAAAATAATTATGATAATGTTATAAATTAATTTTAAATCCTTGGGCTTACAAATACCTCATAAGTATTTAGCAACACTTATCATTTTTTTAAATTTGCAGATAAGCAGACTTCCTGAATAATCTGCTTTGACAATCGTAGGTCGTGGGCGCTAACTACAACTCTGTTGCTAAGTCAGAGATTATGAATGGCTGTGCATTGGTTGATTTGACCGTAATCACTTATGTATATACAATTGCGTGTGATCGTATGTCGTAATGGTGAGCGAAAGGGCGATAGCAAATAATACAAATAAAAAGAATGAGGCGTGAACAGCAAGATCTAGAGAGAAAGTGAAACAAAAAGATTATTGATGCATTTCCAATGCTGATTTGTCCCCTTTCTATTTCCCCACGCAAAATAATAAATAAATGATAACAAAGTTGTTTGTGTTTCGTTTTCGTGTCTTTCGTTTCCGTTACACGTGCATTGTACCGTTTCCATCGAGATAGTCAGCAGCCAAAATTTATTCAATTCCGTTTCCATATTTACAAAATGTTGTAGGTAAAAATCGTCAGTCAGTTTTGCATTCATGCGTTCGTCTTCTGCAGTCCGTGTCTGTGCCAACCACATCCAGTAGCGCCAAATGTGATGTGGATGCACGGGCCACGACTGCGTTGCTACTCATAAGACGAACGTGTCATAGAAGTCGACATCGTGACCGGAGACAAAAGAAGTCGCCTCCAGAATGTTGATCAGTTTGAGTGTCGCCTGCCGCGGTTGAATGCGTGGCAAATGCATATTCTCGTCGGGATCCACAATATTACCATTCACATCGTACTGAATTTCATGCGTTTTAAAGAGTCCGGGGGCATAGCTGATTACGTGGACATTCGATCGTCGCTCTTCCCAGGCCATTGCTCGGAAATACATGTCGCGAGCCAGTTTACAAGAGCATAACAGCGCGCTGTACACCAGTGGACGCACCTGAACAGACGAGGTGACATTGATCACAAGCTTCTCAACGCCAGCCAACTCAGTGGAATTAAGCCAACGCTGGTTAAGTGCCACCGGCGCGTTCAACCTACGTTGCACATATTCGGTCCAGGCCTGTGGCGTCTGTGGCTCCAGCAGCCCATGAGTGGACGTATCCCCTTCATTATGAACTATGATAGTGCGTTTAAAACCAAATCCTTTGGTTTTTTGCAGCGTTTGTGTCATAAGCTGAACACCATTGCTGTTCGTTTTGGCCTCCAAAAGGCCAGTGACTAGTTTCACCGTTCCTGGCTGTAATTGTTCGTTCAACGCTCGCTCCAACGATTGCAGTTTCTCTTGGTTGTCATCCAGGATGAGCGCCAAAGAACCAGTTGCCAAGCGACTACATAGCTCATGAGCGAGCACCTGACCAAGTGGATTGGAGGCACCACTTAACACCAACAACGTGGGCACACTAAAATCAATTCTTTTTGCCGCCATTATTTTAGTTGATATGCAGAAAGAACAAATTTAAAGTGGAAATAATGTGATTCCGCCAATTCACCTACGACTGTACAATTGAACTAAGCCAGCGACTGTAATCCAGTCTGACAGCTCAGCTCGGTTTCCAACTGATAAGCAATAATCGAAAATCAAAATTTCTGCTTTGACTCTGAGACAGATGAAAGCAAAACAAGTGAACCTATCACTATCACGATCACCATCTTTCGTCTTTGAAACGCGTGTTAACGTGATTTCCCCCTTTTGTAGCATCGTAAACTGGCACCAGTGATGTCGGGAATTCGTTTTCATAATAGTTTAACAAAAGTAATAAAAATATATATGTATATGTATGTATGTATATACTTTATTGGGTCTGCCACGACTCCTTCTGCCTGTAACATACATATTTTACCGCTCATACTTTACTACACCCCTCCGAGGGTATTTAAAAAGGTCAACAACACTTAAAACACAAGAAAGAAAATTCAGTCGATCGTCCCTACCTGGTAATACCCTCGAACTTTAATTTCCAATTAAATAATTCAAATCAAATCATACATACATATGTCTTTCTTTCTCCTACAAAGTTTTGTGCTTACGCTGCAGCGTCAGCGTGTGACGGCAGCGATGCAGCAGAGCGCCTCTGCTGAAACTTGTTTGATTAAAATTCAATCGTAGCACACTGGTTCAAATGCCAAACATTTTGGCAGAAATTTGGAAAATATAGTTACAGACCTGAAACTTTGTAGGCAATATTGGCATAGTATATGTTAAGCCTGAGAAAAAGTTAAGTCCTATTGGACCACGCCCTCTACACCGCCCCATATAAGTTAGTGTCCTTGAAAATTATAAATTCCAGTATATTTAAATCCGGTACATATATCCTACAAATCTTGAACGTATATACAACTTTTTGAATAAACAAAATTAGCAGGGCCTTCGGTTTGCCGATTATTTGCCAGCCAAAATTCTAGCATTTTAGCGTAACTCATATAAATGTTGTCTGGAAAAAGTCAATTTTCAGGAAAACGGGCAAAAAAAAAAACGAAAAAAAAACAAGTTTCCAAGGCTCCACAAATTCGCAGGGCTTCGATTTCAAATATACTACTATGCTTTTTGACTGCCCTAGTTAATATTCTATTGGAATAAAATACTATTTTTGCAAAACTCTAAAAAAAAAAATTTGAATTTCTGCCAAAATTTTTGGCATTTGGACCAGTGTGCGTAGTGCGATTTTCTGGATCGTTTGATATTACTTTATGAACTTACAAACTGCTCGTTAAGAAAGGCATGCAAATTTTCATTTATTTTTGTTTCTTAGGGGGGAAGGGGTATGACATCAAAAACATAATGTCGTTGTCATTATAATGCATCTAAGAACCTGCATGCCAAAATTGATGTAACTAGGTGCCGTAAGTACTGAGAAATTATGTATTATGTATATACATAGTATGTGCATGGTACCACTTAATGTATCCTGACCGACTTTGGTTCGGATCGGACAACTATATAGCCGCCATATCATAAAAGCTTAAAAATTTGTTTTTTCATTAATACATTGTTGTTTTTTGAGATATTGAAATGAAACTCACATAGTACGTGAAAAGTATTAATATACATATGGGCATTTCCGCGAAAAGGTCAACCAAGAGTCCAAAAAAAAATTTCATTTCTTCTGTAATATAGAGTTTTTTTAGTCGTTTGCAGCTCATGGACAACTTTTTTTGTATTTTTTCTTTATCTTCTTAGCTTAAATACTAATGTAATGACTATAATTGTATATATAACTGCAAACAAAACTGCAGTGTGAACAATGTCGCATGAGTGACGTCGCGTGAGTGACCTAGAAGAATCCTTCGCAAAAAAAGGACAGACCAAATATTGAAAAATCATAAGTCTAATAATAAAGCTTGATATTTCTTATTTATGTCAAAAATATTTAAAGTTTAAAATTTTCACACAATTCGCAGAGTTTGCCGATTATTAGCAATGATGTCTAAAGTCATGTATATTTGAAGTCGCGTGAGTGACCGCTCTTTTGTGGCTTTTATCTCAAAAGATAAAAACTGGAGGCTCTCAATTTTTTTACCAATTATAGTAGTCTCAAAATACTACAAAAAATTATTAGTGGTGAATTGTAAAAAATTTAATAGTGTTTGATATATTTAACATTTAAAATTTTATTTTGCTTACGAAAGTCGTGTAAGTGACCGCGGAAATGCCCATATACTGACCGATTTAGATTGAATCGGATGACTATATCATACATTTTCTATATGATTAAAATTAAAAAATTTACTAAATTTGTCTTTCTGTCTAACTTTTTTTGTTTTTTAAGATAATTGAATTATTTTCACAGAGTATGTTCATGAAAGTATTATCTAAACACTGACCAACTTTGGTTTGGATCGGACAACTGTATCACATAGCTCCCATATAAGTAATCTGACAAACATCAGAGCCAAGTTATGTCTTTAGTATGAGAAACTTTTTTGTCTGTTGAGGTATTCACCAAACTTACAAAGTAGGTGAAAAATATTTTTTCCTTAATTTTCTGAGCAGTTTTGGTTGGAATCGATCAACTACATCATAAGCAATCGTTTTTTAATAAATTTTAAAAGTTGGAATGACCGCGCATTTTCTCACAAATAGGTGACCAATATGTTAAGCCTATTAGTTTAAAAGACATCTCACATCGAGAACTCGATTTTGTTCTAGAATACGCTGTAGTATCTTACAGTCGGCTCGCGCGATTGTAGCCGTTCCTACTAGTTTAAATGTAAAAACAATAATAACAAGAAAGAAAATGTCAGTCGGGCATGCCGACCGTGTAATACCCTCTGAGCTTCGTTTCCAATTATATGAGTTCAAATGGAGTAGCTGCTGCAAGAACTTAACATGTACACATTTTGTATTTCTATCTCGCTCACACGTTTCTCGTTTTCGTTGCTTGTTGTATGAAAAACTTTTTTATTTAGAGTCCGATTTTGATGAAATTTCGCAGTCGTTTGATATTCTTTGTCTGCAAGTATATGCTAAGTTCCAAAACTATACGTTAGGAAATAAGTGAGTCAGCGGAATACAAATTAAAACGATATTGAGCATTTGGTGGACGAAGGAGGCGTGGCACCCAAAAAATGTTGATGGCATTGTCTTAATATTGCATCTAGCAACCTGCATGCCAGGTGTTATAGTGACCGAGATATTTGCCAAAAACTGTATTTTTTCCGAGATATGTCTGGTTTTTTGCTTATTGTGGGCGAATGGGGCGTGGCATTGAAAAAAAAGGTTCTTGTATTGCCTGACTGAATATGTGGTCAATACTGACTAAAAAGGATATAGTAGCTCTTACCATCTCTCAGTTCTGTTTGTTCATACGTTGTTCAATTTGAACTCATATAACTGAAATCGAAGCTCAGAGGGTATTACACGGTCGGCATGCCCGACTGACATTTTCTTTCTTGTTATAATTTGATTTGTTGTGTTATTTTCAATATTTGAAATATATTTAAGTACTTTTGTATTAGTTGAAATTTTTTTCAAATAAACTGCCTTTAAATTTTGTTTATATATTTAATTGTTTGTAGTTATTCGTTTTTAAAAATGAGTTGAACCTTTGCTGGGAAACCGTTGCCAGGGTTAAATTATTAAAAAGTAACATCAGCATCACTAGTCACGACTGTGGGTGATTGAAGTAAAGTGAGGCGCTAATGATGTGAAATTCATGGAATTTAACAGCATCGCAAATGCTTTTTATGTTTATCATGAAAAGAAATCCAACAAGTACAACACATTTGCTGTTGGTCACGGGCAGGTGCTAATTCTCGACGCTGCAACTTCAACCCTGAACCTCAACGTGGAGCCACTGCAGTGGCAGTGCACTGCCTGATGATGTCTTGACCCTGATGGTTTGTATCGGAAAAAGTGTCCCTCTGTGCAATGAAACAATGTCAAATTTAATTTACATATGTACATATGTACATGGGTAGTACGAATGAGCATGGTAAGAATGAGAATCAAGAAAAGCAGCCAACAAAAATAAAACCAAAACAAAAGAGAAGAACTTGAGCCAAGCATTTGGATATCATCTTGGGGTATAAAACGTGTGGGTCGCCGCGATGTCAGTTCAAACGTTTAACGGGCACCGAAGAGCACACGACCGATACCGATAAGAAAGAGAATAAAACAACTGATCCGACTAAAATGCAGGTCTGGAAATTTCTGTTGACACTGGTGTTGGTGATGCACTGCAGCCAGGGCGTGAGTATTTGACCAAAATTTGTAGAGTACATTGTCCACAAAATGCATCCATTTACAGCTGCTTGGGGCCTGTGTTTGCTCGGAGAAGGGCACCAATTACTGCCAGAGCTGTCAGGGTCCAACTATTGTGAGACCGAAGCCTCGTTACTATGAGCCCAGCAGCGAGGTGAACTTATCGCCAATTGGCGACAATTGCTGGTGCAGCAAGCAACTGATCGAGCCAGCAGCTCAATTGCCAAAGACCTGTGGTAAAGTACGTGAGCTCTTTCAATATGTACATGCGTTTAACCATCTACTTAGCCGCCGTATGCTCGAGGGGGCTATTGAGGCAAAGACTTTGGCAGCACAGCGTCTGGCTGAGCGACTGCAGCGCTTGGAGCATGTGGAATGCCACAACAAGAGACGCAATGTCCACCACATGCTCCCTTCCAACTACGGCTACAGCTATCGCTATCGCCGCTGATTAACATTCCCCACCCACCTAGAAGATAACTAACTTAATCTAAGATAAATCGTTGAATCAAACCAAGAATGTCTCCCAATTAAGCACCTCTACACACAGCAAGCACACATACATACATACATACAGTCACAGTATTCATCCTCCAATAATAAGAAGAACAAAAAGTGAAATATATCCGCATAAACTTTGGGCTTGCGTCATCACCATCAATAGCTACATCACATTCATCATTCGCTTGAGCATCACTGATCGTATTTGCCATCTCTTTCACCCGCCTTCTGTCGTCATTATCAATCGAGTACGTGCGCAATGCATCAACAAAAACAATCGTAACAGCATGATAGAAGTATGACTTAAACTCAATTCGATATGATACCATCATTTCCACAGAAAACGCCGTGCAAACCCACCTGCAACTGCCAAAAGAACGACGATACCAAGTGTAGCTGCTTCAGTTCCAGCTCCAGCTATGATAAGTAAGTAACTACATAATTACACATGTATGTACATACATCCAATTTATAACTAATCCATATTTCAATTATTTTAGCATTGCGTATGCGGCAGAGAAGTCGCAGGATTATAGCTCACCTGCAGATCCCATAAGCGTCAGTCTGGCGGCACAGGCCGGTAAAGCCAGCAATGTTCCGGAAGCCAGATTGTCGTATGGCTTTGCCCAGAAACCTGTGGATGGACAGCAAAAAGTTTTCTTTTCCAATGTACCAGAGGAGAATCTCTTCAAGCTGAGCAGCGAGGTCATTACCATGAAAAAACGCAACTATGCAGCCAAGCATGAAGAGGAATATGTAGAAGAAGAGGAGCAAGAAACCGCCGACGAAGATAACGATGAAGACGTACCTCAATTGACGTACAAACAACTCGGATACATTACTGAGCAATACAAGAATCCCAAGTTCAAAAAGATCACCAGGAAATCGTCGTACGGTTCGAGCTCCTCCCCCAACACCTATGCTAAGGTGGCCGACAAAGTCTCCGTCGATTGTGGCTTCAAGCCCGGTCGTGTTACCTCATACCGCAAATCGCGTCATCAAGAACTGATGAGTGACGCCTACTAGTTAGGTTAAGGCGAATGAAACATGTGTCTCTCACTCTTTGCTTGTAAATAATTGTATGTATGTATGGATGTATAAATTACTTAGACCATTAAATACACTAAAATACACAGCTACATATTTGTATATGAATGTTATGATTGTACATACATATGTATATATATATAAATATATAATATAAGGAAATAAAAACTCACGGCATAATCCGTTAAAAATACCACAATTAAATTTGCACTTGTTTATCACTTACTGAAATACCATAGCATCACATTTTTAAATTTTGATTGGCATTGGGGATTATGTATCCAAAACAAAAACAGATTTTTTTTAAACTACCTTTTTTTAAAGTGCACGCCCGAGAAGCACACTTTTCGACTAGAATCACAAAAAAGTCAGTGAAATAAAATAATGAATTTAGAAGACTGTGATAATCAAAGAACGCGCTTAACAGCTTATTATAATACCTGCATTATTTGTATTTTTATACCCTCTGAGGGGTATATTGATTTTGTGAAAAGTATGTAAAAGGCGGAAGGAGGCGTGGCAGACCCCATAAAGTATATATATTCTTGATCAGCATCAACAGCCGAGTCGATATAGCCATGTCCGTCTGTTCGTCTGTCCGTATGAACAAGCAGATCTCAGAGATGGTAAGAGCTACAATATCCGTTTAAGTCAGTATCGACCACATATTTAGTCAGTCAATACAAGTTTGTTTCCTTTTTTTGATGGCACGCCCCAATCGCCCACAATAAGCGAAAAACCAGACTTATTTCGAAAAAAAATACAGTTTTTGGCAAATATCTCGGTTAGGGACACCATTTTTGACAGGCAGGTTGCTTAATGCAATATAAAGATAATGCCATCAACATTTTTTGGATGCCACGCTTCCTTCGCTCACCAAAAGCACAATTTCGTTGTAACTTTGCATGCTGCTGGCTCACTTATTTCTTAACGTATAGTTTTGTACCTTAAAATATACTTATAGACCAACAATATCAAACGATTGATAAATCTTGTTTTATATCGACTATTGGTTTTTTTTTAACATTAAAAAAAAAATTAATTTTTTTCGACTTTATCAAGATTATATATTTATATTTTTACTTTAAATCAAATAAGATTTAAAATGTCCCTTTATATGAAATTTCAATCTTAAAAACAAGAAAGAAAACTTTAGTCGGGCATGCCGACTTTTGAGCTTCGTTTTCAATAATATGAGCTCAAATTGAAGTGCATAGATGCTGCAAGAACTTAACCGGCACACATACTTATTTGTGTGTCGGTCTCGCTCGCACAACGTTTTATGTTTTCGCTGCCTGTGTGACGCTAGCGCTGTAGCAGAACTCAGTGCCATGCATGAGACTGTGCATGCACATACTTTTAACAAGCCCAATATACCCCTCAGAGGGTATAACAAGTAAGATATGTTCTCTTTAACACGCCAAAGACTGGATACCCATGCAGAACCCTGAATGAATTTACAGTACACGGTTTCACACTCTTATCAAATTTGTTTGTGATTACGAACACTACAGTCTTAAATACTTAATAATTCAAACCGATTCTTTCAATGGTAGCTACATACATATATGATATAGTAGTCCAAACTAGTGTAAATTGGTTAGCATATGCAGAGTGATTGCAAATCCATATTATGTGAAATTGAAAAAATGCTCATATGACAGCTATATGATATACACATATACATACATACATAGTACATACATACTAGTTGCTGGATCAAAGTGAAATTTGGTTTGCTCATAAACAGCAGTTTTTAGTGGTAAAATATTAAAAAAGATATTGTGAAAAAAAGATGAAGAAAAATCTGATCCATTCTGCTATGTTTTAACGCTTGATTTTTTTAAGTAGCTTAGAACTTTGTCCAAATCGTGATTATTTTTGTCTTTATCATATGATTCCATGGTTCCAATCATTTGTAATTATTTGTTTGTCATGTCATTATAGTCATATTATACTGCATTTGCAATAACTGCAATATACCCTTGTGGAATCGCTTACATCTTTTCGCAGCCAGCTGAATTCGTTGCTGTTCAGCCACACATCCCAAAAATTTTTTCTGTATTGTTTTAGCATTGTTGCCAAAAGTGTTCGGCCTATTGCAAAAATTGTGAAATAGCGAATTCAAATCGAACTGTGAACTAAAGTTCTATCGTTTCAAATACAAAAGAATCAATTGAACAAGTTAAACGAACTAAGTTCTTTATTCCAGTTTGACGAGTCATCCTCTAGTTCAGCCATTTCTACTCCATAATCGACACGTTCGTTTATTGAAAATCGAATTGAACTATTTGGTTCAACAACGATAAGTAACTCTACATTGAACATACGTTTAATCGTATAAAATGGTAAGTTGTTCAGTGGGTAAAAATCGGAAGAAGAGCTGATTATTTTTTTAAAAAGCCAGAATTCCCGCTGCCGCTGTTTTAAACATTTTTTCAATTGAACTCTTAAAAACGCCAGATTTGACGGGAAAAAAGCAGATTTGGCAACACTGCTCATAATATACACATTAATGGGAAACTATCGAGAATATCGATGGTTGAGCATTATCGAGTCGACCCACTATCGATGGTCGCTTACTTGCGATAGTGTTCGATAGTGCCATCAGTAGTTTTGTTAATACATCTCTAAACTAAAATGCGCGTCTCTTCATTTCTTGATTTGTTTGAATAAATGATAATTTTTAGCTGATTTGTTTAAATAATATGAATTTGAATTTTAAGAATTGAATAAACCATGTTTTTAAATACTTAAATAGAATTGTATCATCTTGAGCACTATCAGGGCACTATTGTCCACTATTGATGGTACCAAATCATATGTGCAAGCTAAATTTTATTCAGATCGTAAAGCTGCAACAGAAACAATCGGTTGAAAATACTTATTAAAAACAAGAAAGAAATGTCAGTCGGCCATGCCGACCGTGTAATACCCTCTGAGTTTCGTTTCCAATTATATGAGTTCAAATTGGAGTAGCTGCTGCAAGAACTTAACATGCACACACATTTGTATGTCTATCTCGCTCTCACGTTTTTTGTTTTCGTTGATTGTGTGCACAGCTCAGTGCAATGCACGTGGTTTTGCCTTGCTTGAATGTAACGATTTTCGTTGTTTCAGAAACTTTTTTATTTATAGTCCGATTTCAATGAAATTTTCACAATCGTTTGATATTATTTGTCTGCAAATAAATGCTAAGTTACAAAACTATACGTTCAGAAAAAGTGAGCCCGCCGCTTGCAAAGTTACAACGCAATTGTGCTTTGGGTGGGCGAAGGAGGAGTGGCATCCAACAAATTTTGATGGCATTGTCTTTATATTTCATCTAGCAACTAGTGTACCAAAATTGATGGTTCTAGGTGGTATAGTTACCGAAATATTCGACAAAACATGTATTTTTACGAGTTATGTCTAGTTTTTCGCTAATTGTGGGCGAATGGGGCGTGGCATCAAAAAAAGGAAATAAATTTGTATTGACTGACTAAATATGTGGTCGATACCGACCAAGTTTGAACTTGTAGCTCTTACCATCTCTGAGATCTGTTTGTTCATACGGACAGACGCACAGACGGACATGGCTATATCGACTCGGCTGTTGATGCTGATCAGGAATATATATACTTTATAGGGTCTGCCACGCCTCCTTCTGCCTGTTACATACAAATCGCCTCTGACAAACCCATTATACCCCTCAGGGGTATAAAAACTTTTGTGTTTTTAAGCAATTGCAACAAAACTTGGGCAGTAAGTTTAAGCACATAATTTAATGAGCACAGCAAATTTCGTTCTGATCGGAACGCTATATCATATAGCTTCAATGGGAAGAATGGGTTATAACTACTTAGTATGTAAAACTTTCGTGTTGTTTGTTAGTAATTACAAACTAACTTAAAGGATATAGGATATGAAATGTATGACACCGTGTACAGTTAGCTCATACTGGGTTTTGCAAGGGTATACAATCATTGGCGTACCAAAGATAACGTTTCTTTTTATACCCTCTGAGGGGTATATTGGGTTTGTCGGAAGTATGTAACAGGCAGAAGGAGGCGTGGCAGACCCCATAAAGTATATATCGTCGCATTCCCGCGAAATGATCGTATGTTGATTTTTTGCGAAATTGAGATTTTAATGCAGAACGGTTAGAACACGTCTGTCTCACATACTTGCAAAAAATTACAAATTAATTTGCTTTAGTTTCGGAAAAAAATCAATTTCAATTTAATCGTATGTTTACTAACATTTTTCTGTGCGCGCGAAATTATCGTATGTGCATATAAATTTTTTGTATACCCTCTGAGGGGTATATTGGGTTTGTCAGAAGTATGTAACAGGCAGAAGGAGGCGTGGCAGACCCCATAAAGTATATATATTCTTGATCAGCATCACAAGCCGAGTCGATATAGCCATGTCCGTCTGTCCGTCTGTGCGTCTGTCCGTATGAACAAACAGATCTCAGAGATGGTAAGAGCTACAATATCCATTTTAATCAGTATCGACCACATATTTAGTCAGTCAATACAAGTTTGTTTCTTTTTTGATGCCACGCCCCATTCGCCCACAATAAGCGAAAAACCAGACATACCTCGGAAAAAATACAGGTTTTTGGCAAATATCTCAGTTAATATAACACCTAGGGACTCCAATTTTGGCATGCAGGTTACTAGATGAAATATAAAGATAATGCCATCAACATTTTTTGGATGCCACGCCTCCTTCGCCCACAAAATGCACAACTTCCTTGTAACTTCGAATGCCTCTGGCTCACTTATTTCTTAACGTATAGTGTTGTAACTTAGTATATGTCTGCAGACAAATAATATCAAACGATTGTGAAAATTTCATCAAAATCGGACCATAATTAAAAAAGTTGCACAAGCAACGAAAACGAAAAACGTGTGAGCGAGATAGAAATACAAAATGTGTGCATGTTAAGTTCTTGCAGCAGCTACTCCATTTTGAACTCATATAAATGAAAACGAAGCTCAGAGGGTATTACACGGTCGGCATGCCCGACTGACATTTTCTTTCTTGTTTTTAAGTGTTGTTAACTACTTTAAACGTACAAAAATTTAAGTAAAAATTTATTTCTAAAAGACCAAAGTGAAAGAAAGATAAGGAAAGAACTTCTTTGCAAAAGGTTTTGCATACTCAATTTTCCAAAAATGTAACCCTTTTTTACTCAAGCAAATACTCCTACCACAATCTAAGTCTGTATGAAAATGGTACACGAAATGGGTACTGCTTTTTGTGGGGGGAAATTGATGGCAAAAGAGGCAGTAATGAAATATGCTCAGCTCTTGTAAAGTATTTGCTTATTCTAGATAGTAAAAAAACAACATCAAGTATAAGCTTTTATTGCGATAGTTGTGCTGGTCAAAATAAAAACAAGGCTGTGCTGTCTGATTTAGCATATTTTTTAAAGACTTCAACTTTTTTGAAAACAATAAAAGTCACCTATTTGCTTCCTGGTCATACAATGATGCCTGTTGACTCTGTACATAGCACCATTGAATCATTTATTAGAAATCGCAATTTTTGAGCGCCAAGTGAATGGCCGACTCTTATAAGAAATTCAAGAACACATCCATCCGGATAAGAGTGCGTTGAATTAACGTACAAGGATTTCCAAAATTGGAATCGTTTTGCCAATTCAATATTTAAAAGTCAAACATTAAATTTAAGCAAATTACGTACAGCTATTTTGCACAACGGAGAAATGGAATTGAATTATGAATATTTCGAAAACACAAATACAAAAAAAATTATTAAAATATCAAACTTGAATCAAAATATTAAAAGTTTATACAAGAACAAGTTAAGCATTTCAGAAAAGAAGTTTTTAGATTTAAAAAATCTATGCAATGTTAACAGTATACCTACTAAATATCATAGTGAATATGTAAATCTTAAAAATTGTAAAACAATCGTAGATTGTTTAGATGAAACCGATGAAGAAGATGAAAACTGAAGATGTTTGCCTTATGCAATATTTTATTCTTTTTTTATTTTCATATATACTTTAATTTCATACAGAAAAATATGATTTATATGAATTTCTTACATAAGTTTAATAAAAACAAAAACAAAATTTTATTTTAACTTTTTTTATATAAATAAATAAGGATTTATCGTATGTTGAACTTACATTGTTTTGCACCAAAAACATGACGCGCGAAATGATCGTATGTTTAAATAAATTGCTGCTGTAAAAACAATTGGCCATATTTAAAAAAAATTTAACAAGCATTCGTTATTACAACTATAAAATAAGATCTTATGAAAAAATTGCTGCTAAAAAACCACTCTACTTTGAGAAAATTAAAAAAAAGCTTCTCCTGTAAAATCACATTTTTCTACATACGATCATTTCGCGGGAATGCGACGATATATTCTTGATCAGCATCAACAGCCGAGTCGATATAGCCATGTCCGTTTGTGCGTCTGTCCGTATGAACAAACAGATCTCAGAGATGGTAAGAGCTACAATATCCGTTTTAGTCAGTATTGACCACATATTTAGTCAGTCAATACAAGTATGTTTCCTCTTTTTGATGCCACGCCCCATTCGCCCACAATAAGCGAAAAACCAGACATACCTCGGAAAAAATACATGTTTTTGGCAAATATCCCAGTTAATATAACACCTAGGTACTCCAATTTTGGCATGCAGCTTGCTATTTTCAATATAAAGATAATGCAATCAAAATTTTTCGGATGCCACGCCTCCTTCGCCCACCAAAAGCACAATTTTTTTTGTAACTTCGCATGCCGCTGGCTCACTTGTCTCTTAACGTATAGTTTTGTAACTTGGCATATACTTGCAGACAAAAAAGATAAAACGATTGTGAAAACTCCATCAAAGTCGGACTATAATTAAAAAAGTTTGTTATACAACGAAAATCGTTACTTTCAAGAAAGGCATTGCCACGTGCATTGCACTGAGCTGTGCACACAAGCAACGAAAACGAAAAACGTGTGAGCGAGATAGACACACAAATATGTGTGTATGTTAAGTTCTTGCAGCAGTTACTCCAATGTGAACTCATATAATTGGAAATAAAACTCACAGAGAATTACACGGTCAACATGCCCGACTCAAATTTTCTTTCTTGTAAAATATGTTTATATACACAATTACAGTGCCTCATACTTATTTGGTACAGAGATTTTTATTTTTTTAATAAGTTTATTATCGAAACTAAGAAGTTTATTAATAAATAAATTAAACGCAGAATGGTAAATGCATATCTTATGGAGTAAAGTTAAGAAACCGTTCTTTCAAAACATTTGCCGTTTGAGTACACTAGACACATTACGTAAAATGCGCGAATTAAAAGTCAGAGCACCACAATAAAAACTAATCCTACATTTTAAAGAAGAGAGTGGGTTCAAAGTTCTAAAACTTGTCAATTTAGGTGCCTCTTAGTTTCGAAAATAAATGTCTTTTTATACCCTCTGAGGGGTATAATGGGTTTGTCAGAAGTATGTAACAGGCAGAAGGAGGCGTTACCGACCCCACAAAGTATATATATTCTTGATCAGCATCAACAGCCGAGTCGATATAGCCATGTCTGTCTGTCTGTCCGTATGATCAAACAGATCTCAGAGATGGTAAGAGCTACAAGTTCAAACTTGGTCAGCATCGATCACATATTTAGTCAGGCAATACAAGAATCTTTTTTTTTTTTTGATGCCACGCCCCATTCGCCCACAATAAGCGAAAAACCAGACATACCTCGGAAAAAATACATGTTTTTTGCGAATATCTCGGTAACTATAATACCTAGAGACACCAATTTTGGCATGCAGGTTGCTGTTTGCAATATAAATATAATGCCATCAAAATTTACTGGATGCCACGCCCCCTTCGCCCACAATTGCGTTGTAACTTTGCATGCCGCTGGCTCACTTGTTTCTTAACGTATAGTGTTGTAACTTAGTATATACCTGCAGACAAATATCAACGATATCAAACGATTGTGAAAATTTCATTAAAATCGGACTATAATTAAAAAAGTTTGTCATACAACAAAAATCGTTCCTTTTAAGCAAGGCAAAACCACGTGCATTGCACTGAGCTGTGCAAGCGAGACAGACATACAAATATGTGTGCATGTTAAGTTCTTGCAGCAGCTACTGCAATTTGAACTCATATAATCGGAAACGAAGCTCATAGGGTATTACACGGTCGGCATGCCCGACTGACAGTTTCTTTCTTGTTTGTATAAAGAACATGTCCTTATTAGCTGCTTGCGCGGTTATGTGCTGTGAAAGTAATACTCCACAAAACACAAGTAACTTTTTACGCATTTTTGCTATGTAAATAGACACATACAAAATATATGAAAACACAGACTCATTTGCAATGACATCAACAAATATTTTTTTATAGTTTATTTCGTCGTACATTGATCTTTGTTTTCCATATTTTTTTTTATACCCTCTGAGGGGTATATTGGGTTTGTGAAAAGTAGACCCCATAAGTAAACATATACTATGTATATTCTACATCAGCATCATCAGCCGAGTCGATAAAGCCATGTCCGTCTGTTCGTCTGATTTTGGAATGTTTGTTATAGCGTACATTAAGGGCCAAGTAAACCTCTAGGTAGGTTCGGCACTGAATTTAACGAATGCTGGGAACGGAACATGACTTTTGTCTAAAAGTATAGCAAGAGCAAATTTTTTGAAAAGGTCAGCGCTACCAACAACAACAGTACTAGCTATGAAAACTTAAGAACAACAAAATAACTTAGAGCTCTACATAAGACAAAAACATTGTTCAAGTTCAAGTTCAGCCACAGCAGTCGTCGCCGCTTAAGACAGCAGCCAAGCGCTCCAGACGTGGTCGCTGGGGCTGCGAGAGAGATTGCACTGGACGGAGTCGAAGACGATATAAAGAATGTCTTGGCTCAAGTTTTGGCTAGTAGCCAGAACGTCAGATACCAAAGCAGACGTTGTTTAATACTGATTTCTATATAAATATAATAGATTCATTCAAACATATTAATAATGCGCTCGATTACAGAGGTCTTAGTGGTGGTGACGGTGTCGGCGCTGATGCTATCACTGTTAGCCAACAATGTGGCATCCGCTCCAACCCCCGTGCAGGTTGTCTACACGGGTGAGGAAGGCTGTGACTGTCCCACCCCTATGAGCTATCAGCTATCAGTGCCCAGACCGAGCAAGCCTAAGAAGAATGACTCTGGCGGCGAGTACGGTTATCGTGTAGAAAAGCCCGTCCAGACCAAGGCAAAGATTAGCTACAGCTTTGATCTGACAGTGGAGCAGCCCCGCACGCCACAACCACCCAAGAAAAAGCCAGCCAAGCTGTTTGCTAAGGTGGATCGCGTTCTTGTCCAGAAATCAGGTGAGTGTGTGTTTCTGGATTATGGCTAGTAATGCGTTAACTAATAATGTTCCTTCATCCTTCTTTAATAGATTGTCGTGCTGATCACAAGACTAGTTGTAGTTGCAAAAGCTGCTCTGCCGCCAAACTAAGGTACGTAGACCAGCTATCCAGCTCTGGCCAAAAGCCAACAGCCACTATCATTGCCAATGCCATTCGTCGCCGTCGTGATCTGACTTCACATGGCTCACTGCTACGCAAGCGAATAATGCGTCAGAAGAAGCTGGTGGAGCATCCAACTCGTTTTGTAAAATATTATCACAAGGATCTAGGCTCACAGCAGCATCAGCAAAGCAAAATGAGTCTATTTGGATTGATTCCGTCATATGAGATAACCAAGTTCAAGCGCATGACAAAGAAAGCTCCCATTGGCAGCTCAAATTATGGCAAACGTTGGTCGCCATTAAGTGCGGGTCGTAGTAAGCGTGACATTAAGGGTGAGTATGATCTGCTGGAGCAGGGGCGGGCCAAAATAGATCTAACGGCACCGGAGATCATACAGTTCATGCCAGAGACACTTAATCCAAACTTTATGCCTGGACAGTGCCACATGGGTTGTGAAGGCAATACAGCAAATGCGTCACCCAAACCTGCAGAGGATGCCAGTACCACCACCATCAGCAGCAGCAGCAGCAGCAGCACCGCTATAGATCAAACCAAGTCGGAGCAATCGGAATCACCATCATTATTAAACTCTATAGCTGCAAAGCGTGAGGCTCTCAACTATTATCCGGAGCAGATACCATCGCCATTAGCTGGATCATACAATGAGTACAAGTTTGTGGACGATTCACAGCTGCGCAGTTTGTTGTCGACCACCTCGGTGCCCGATCCGCTGGAGCAAAACTCAATACCTCTACAGTTTGCCGGAGACTTAGAGTCACTTAGCCGTAGATCATATTCAACGCCCGTCCTGGGCATCGGCGGTGACTATCCAGTGGAACATGTGGCTGACACACAGATGGACAGTATCATATCGGGCATTATGTATCAGCATCCGGATTATGTGAACACGAAGTCCAACTACGGTGGTTCTTTGGTTGACCCAGAGCCGGTGCAAAAGAAGCAGACCACTGATTTTCTTAAGAAGCTCATCGATCGTCGCCTTGGTGGTTGGGGCTTCGATATTGCTGTCAACGAACCCGATTTGGAAGTTAAGAGCGATTATTCGACACGGCCATCCAAGACGTATGACTACAATAGCCACGACGGGTATAGTGTTGACACCTACAATGTGCCACCGATTACCGACTATCTGCGTGCCTGGTTTTAGAATTTATTCATATACATATATACATATGTCAATAGGCAATCTGCCTATTCATCTGATCCCTTTTGGAGGACGAAAGGGTTAACATAATATTGTAATATATAGTTATAAATTAATATCGATTAGAAATTAAAAACTAATTAATGAATAGGAAAAATAACAAAACAAATGCAAAATCATTGTGAAGTTTTTTTCACCGCTTCTGTTTCGATTCTCATTGCAGCTACGGCTACAGCGACGGCAGCAGCAACGCTTACGGTTGCGACTATGGGCACTAAAGACGACAGCAACTGACCAAAAAAAAAAAAAAAAATTTTCCAAATTCTGCTTAGCCAGTCAAATTTTAGTTGCGGGCAAAAAATTGGCCCATTGACACACTTGAATATTGTATCTTTACCTCTTTGTCTGTATATACATACGTTTGCCAATGGGTTTGTAAACGTACGATTGTATGTAGTATTTGTATTTTTTTTTTGTTATATTTTGCACATTTCATGCACTTTACTGTTCGTCTGTCTTCTCTTCTTCTTCTGCCTTTTATCTGTGGCGAGTTCTCGTTAACAATTTACTTTATAGCTGTACTCAACAACTGATTTAATAAACTTGCATTATAACTATTGTCATTATTATTGACTGATTTTGTACTTAGCTTTTAAAATTCCTTACCTTTAGAAAGCCAAAATTTAAATTTATTCAATGTTAAATACTAAAAAAATTAAGCAGTCATAGTTGATTTTGTTTAAATATAAAGCATTAATATTCCTCTAAATTAATCGACAACGTTGTAACAAATTTGAATAACTGATTTTAGTCGCGAAATTAAAATTTATTTCCGATGGTATTGTATCTAATGGTATTTCAAAGGTTTAGCCCACAATCGTGCTCTTTTCTTTTTACTGTTCTGTTTAACGGAAGTCAAAATATATATACATTCATCCACTGCAGTGCAAACTAAATATGTAGTAAAAACAACAAAAGAAAATTTCAGTCGGGCATGTCGACCGTGCATTGCACTGAGCTCTGCTACAATACAAGTGACACACAAAAACAACGAAACCGAAAAACATTGTGCGATCGAGATAGACACACAAATATGTGTGCATTTTAAGTTATTGCAGCAGCTACTCCAATAATTGGAAATAAAACTCAGAGAGTATTACACGGTCGGCATGCCCGACAGACATTTTCTTTCTTGTTTTTAACACATTGAATATAGAGTGAGCACCTTAAAGTATAATAACATTTAAAGCTTGTTTTTGAAATAAAAGGTATACTAATTGGAATAATTATTTTTCTAGTACTTGAAAAAAGACTAGATCCTAAATTAGGAAAAATATTTATACTATTAATACGTTTGCTGAAAATCTGATAACGACCGTTAACGCAGCTGAACTGCAGTGTTCTTACTTCTTTTTCTCATTCTAAATTCTGTTTATTCTTTATTAACAATACACAACACTGCATAGCTCCGATCTAGCTTGGTGATCGGATTAAGATTATTATTTCGATCATTTACGCTCCCATTGAGCAGACAGCAGATTAGGTACAATAATTTTTGGTGACCCTGGGCCGGTTGACGCATCAAGATCTATTCAAGGTTTTTAACTGTTGATGATGCATCTGATATCTAGCCGTAAATCACGTCTTTGGACGAGCTGAATGACGCTGGGTCGCAAACCGTTGCAAACCTCACGCACCACCAGCCCATGACTATTTAAGTCCAGTTTTTCGTGGGCGCTGGGTTCAGTTGGTCGGAGACGAAGACGAAACCAGAACAGCAGTCAGTCAGACTGTTTAGCAGAAAAATATACACCACAATGGGCGTGATTGCCAACTCCGTTTGGCTGCCGCTGCTGCTAATGGCGACGCTGGTTATTGCACAGGTGAGTCTCTTTCGGACATAGATCCATATACACTAATGTACACACAAACAAAGCTTCAAATTATATTTTTGCTTGCAAAACATTAAAACCACTTTTTATAAGAGCTAATATTTTTTATAATTCGATTTCAAAGAGCTTATATGTATGTATTCCTTAGACAATAATGATACAATTTAAATTTATAAGAAACTTTGCTGCCAGTCACTGTACCATAATCATATGAATTTTGCATTGTATTAAGCTTAATACCAATTGATTGCACAAAATAGCTTAAATTAATTATTTTGGTTTTAGAACATGTTAATTTATCTACATATCAACATACGATTTCTAAAAATTTTAAGTAATATTAATGATTTAATTAAATTCGTATGAATTGTTTGATTTTATTATTATCAGAACAATAACGACACCGCAAGCAGTAACGATGATACCAAAAACAGTCTAAGTAGCAGTCCGATTCCCAGCACTAGCATCGCTCCAGATCTGGTCGTTAGCGGTGATCTGAGCAAGGCGGCTCGCGTGGAGCCGATGAGCCCCGACATGGACTCGACTATGCTCAATGATTCCGAAGCGGTAGCGAGTGCGAATGTTGAAACAGACACGATCGTGAATGCGAATACGAATACAAAGGGAAATACGAATGCGAATGCGATTACCAATACGAATACGAATACGGATGCGGATGCGGATGCGAATAGCATAACCACGCCAAAGAGTACAAATGGTGAATATGATGTTATTGATGTAATGGGCGCAACAGGCGCTGGAATTGGAAAGTCAAAGAGTGGACACACCACGCGCATCTATACCACTGGAGAGGTGAACGATGACTTCTGGCAGAAGCACTTGGGAGATGACTTTAAGCATGCCATCCATCTGCAGGTGGGAGGTGGAGGGACGTACGATGATTACAATCGCATAATCAATCAGACCAGCGGCGGTGTGCACGAGGAGGTGCATCATGAGTATTTGCCTGGTGCAGAGCGGCCACCTCAGGCGCAACACCAAAATCAGTATCAGCAACAGCAGCAGCAGCAGCAGCAGCAGCAGCAGCAGCAGCAATCAGTTAGTGGTTATGGCCAAGCCAATTTGGTTAGCCAGCTGAATCTGGACGGTGAGTCGATGGTTCTCAAGAATAACTATCACAGGCAGCAGCAGCAGCAGCAGCAGCAGCTGCGGTACGCACAACAACAACAGCACACACACAACTACAACTATAATTACAACACCAAAACACCTAGCGGCATACACAATACATATAGAGACACACACCCTCACACTCACTCACACACACACTCACACACACACACAAACACAAACACAAACACATACCCTAGACAACAACAACAACAACAACAAACATACTCACGTGGCAGCAAATCGAGTCAAGCATTGCGCCGTTACAAACCGAATCAAAATCAAGTAAGATCTGGTCAGACCTCGAGCATTATCAACTCTAGTGAGGATACATTGAATGCAGTCCCATTAGCATCAGCAAGTTCCAGTTCCAGTTCCAGTTCTTTGCGTCGCATTGATTTTGAGAATCCGCTGCCCTTTAAGTCCCCCTTCAATGACTACGGAAATCGTCCCACCCGTGATGCTACTTATCTGCTCTACAAGCGCGGTCTTGGATCCACCGATTGGTCATGACGTTTACTTACCGTTTAAACATCTACATATAGTCTATAAATTATTAAACTTTCTCTTAATAAATTATAAAAAAAATACAATGGCATACAAGCTACACTAAAATTAAAACAAAAACAACAAAAGGGGGGACCTTCTGTAAAATCATGTAAAAAACCTTTTAACAAAAATTTTGCGGGTTAAATACACATATAACCGCTTTCGTCACTAAATAGATACCGCGCTAAGAGGTATTTTGTATAATATCATTGGTTTTTGGGGAGTATGAGCAATTATTAAATAATAATAATCCAACATAGATCGATGATTGGTGAATAATTCAACTAAAGTTTTTTTTTTTAAAGAGTTGCATATTAGATGCTATTATAGATGTTATATGATATTCCCTTGAGGTACCTAAAATTACTTCAAGAATCCATAATCTAAAGGTCCTATCTGGAAATGATAGCAAATGCAAGCTGCGTAAATCATTGTTATAATCACTGAATATTTAAAAAAAAATTATATACTAGGTATTTCAACCAATTGTACCTACAGTAGCTATAAAAATACACATCTGCACCAAATTTCATCAAGATAGATTTAAATCTGAGAGACTAGTTCTCATAGAAACACACCGACAAAAAGCTTTGTTCCTGCGCTCCACTGATGCTGTACTTCAAATAAAACAAGAATGCAAATATCAGTCGGGCATGTCGACCGTGTAATACCCTCTGAGCTTGGTTTCCAATTATATGAGATCAAATTGCAGTAGCTGCAGCAAGAACTTAACATGCACACATATTTGTGTGTCTGTCTCGCTCGCACAATGTTTTCGTTGCTTGTGTGCAGAGCTCAGTGCAATGCACGTGACTATGTCTCGCTTAAAAGTAACGATTTTCGTTGTATGGCCAACTTATAGTCCGATTTTAATGCAATTTTCAGGATCGTTGGATATTATTTTTCTCCAAGTATACGCTACGGTACAAAACTATACGTCAAGAAATACGTGTTCCGGAAAACATGTAAACATTCAATGAAGTGTTACATTATTTGGACGAAGGGAGCGTGGCATCAAAAAATTTTGATGACATTGTCTTTATATTGCAAATAGAAAACTGCATGCCAAAATTGGTGTTCCTAGGTGTTATAGTTTCTGAGATATTCGCCAAAAACTAATATTTTTTCCGAGGTATGTGTGGGCGTGGCATTGAAAAAAAAGATTGACTAAAACGGATATTGTAGCTCTCACCATCTCTGAGATCAATTTGTTCATACGGACAGACTGACAGACAGACGGACATGGCTTTGTCGACTCGGCTTTTGATGCTGATCAAGAACATGAATACTTAATGGGGTCTGCCACGCCTCCTTCTGCCTGTTACACACAAACTGCTAGTACTTTGTACACCGCAGTATAAAAATGTGTACGGAAAATGTTATATTTAGGAAATACCAATTACCCAGATATGTGTGGTATACCAAAATTTTCGGAATTTAATTGTTTATAATATATCCAAAAATTGAAAAATGTTTTTCTTTAGATTTTCCACATAACTCAAATAAGTAAAAAAAAACGTTAAAAAATGTTGTTCATGTAATATTTGCATAATGTAATGACCTTGTTATGCAAGGCTATAAGAAAGAAAACACAATACACTCCGTTTGTGTTTTTGACTTTTTCTATCCTCACTGCCGTTCATCCGTCTGCAGTAAGTTGGAGCTTATGAATACGTGTCGAATGATACCTCATTTGTCTAGATCGCACCATCCAATCCGTTTTGAAAACGAGATGAAAATGTGAAAATCGCGTTTGTGTGCTTGCGATCCGGACTATATGTATATAAAGCTCTAAAACTTTTTAGAATGGGTTAAGCTTTAAAATCTTAGAAATGTTTGTTCTATCACTTTTTCGAAATACCCTATAGTTTAACAGGAAAAGCTTTAAAAAGTTAAAATGTCAATAGGTCCTTGCAGCCAAACCACATAATATATATAAAATATTAGTATGTCATTTGGTAGTGCGCTTTACAATTTTTTTTTTAATTATAGTAAAGTTTTTATTCTATTTATGTAATAATTATCGTCGCAAAATTGATACCATATATTTTCTGAGTTTAATATATGCGCTTTCGTCACTAGGTAGATATCTCGTTAAGAGGTTTATTATATGATAGTATGATTTTAAATATTTAAAATAAATGGCATCCATGCTTCTAATAATCAAATAACATTTATACTGATGAATCAGATATTTATAACGATTAAGAATTAAGTCATTTCCAATTAAATGCAAGGTAAATTAAATATCAATAAAAACAATTTTGGTTACTATTGTTATACTTCATCATAGTCTATTTTTGTTTCTTGGATTCTCATGGAGAAAGATTAAAATTAATTTTGCAAAATAATTTTTTATGCTTTAAAAACTTTTTTTAAGTCAACTTTCGAAAAGTAAATATTGGGTACATTTTACAAGGTGAAACCTTGCATGTATGCATATGCATATAAGAATTTCCTATTACATACATATGTACATGCCCGTTAGCACATTCATGCCGGTTGTCTGAAAAATAAAATAGTATTTTCGAACTTCTAGGGTCTGTAAGTCGTGACGGAGCAGCTCGGACCGGGCCTTTACTGTCCACTTGTCCACTTCGTCGTGTACCTCATTAGCCAACTTTGGGTCAAAAATTTTGGGATCTAATATATTTTTTCCCACAATATACCGTTCATTCGATTTCTTAGATAACTTGGAAAACGCTGTATCAAATAATCTGTGAACTGTAATTCGGGTGTTTTATCGTAATGTATTTCGTGTACTCTACGCGTAACATTTTTTGAAAGAACAGTTCTTTGATTTTGCTACTTAATATATGCATCTACCATTCTGCGTTTAAAGTTTATCAATAAACCTCATAGGTTCGATAATAAACGTGTTTTAAAAAAATAAAAATCACTGTATCAAAAAGGGCGTGAGTCACTGTAGTGTCACTAAGTTAGTGACACTAACACCATGCGCTCAACTAATTCGAATAAAACATATATGTATGTATATAAAACAAATGTATAAATTGAAATCGATATATGTACATAAGCACATCAAGACCTTGAAGTGCACATGTGCTGGTATATGTCTGTCTCGCTCGCACACATACTTTAATGTTACGTGTATATTTAAAACTATCTTTAAATGTATTTGTTTGTTACAAAACTAAACGAGAAGAAATACATGCTGTAAGAAGCCATGCATATTTGATAATTACTTTTATTTCTTGTGGCGTAAGCCAAAAACAAAATCGTTTTGATTTAATAAAATTTACTTTATAAAAAAAATAAATTCCGTGCCCGAAAGGGATGTTGCATTCAAAAATTTTATATTACATTAGATAAATGTTGTATCTTGGAACCAACATTGCAAAATTGGTGTTGCAAAGTTTGATGTTTACAGAAATATTTTCCAAAAACATGTATAATTTTCGAGGTATTTCTAGCTAAGTCCATGTTGTAGAAGAATGGGGCATGACATCAATATAATAAAACAAACTTGTATTTACTGAGTAAGTGTGCGGTCCATTCTGACTAAAATCAAGATTGTAGCTCTATCCATTTTTGAGATCCTTTCATTCATACGGTGAAGTGGACAGGCAGACGGACATGGCTACATATATCGACTCGGCTTGTGAAGCTATTCATTGTTCACTATTCTTATAACAAACAATTGTCTTAGTAACTGATAATAATCTGCAATCATTTGATTGGTAAAATTGCATCTCAAAAAATGTTTGTTACAGTTTAATTGCAATATACACATATTACCTAATTTACATAAATCCGAAGAATTCCTTGAAAGTTTTTTGCTTTCTCGTTTTATAAGTTAAATTAATTATATAGAAAGTAGATAAATCAAGTATAAGTAGTATATATACATTCACTCTAATTTTAAATAGTTTTGAGGATGGCACTCCAATTGGATCCTAATTAAAATATGTACTTAAGTGTTCCAACAGTCTCTGTCTAGTTTTAAATGTCAAATCTTTGAGCGGTTTCCACTTATTCTGGCTATTATAGATTTATCGCCAGAAATATTGAGTGATACGTACTAGGTTCCGCTATTTTTTAATTATATATTAAAAATATTTGCATTGGATAATTTATTTGGAATGCGTGACAAGATTAATTCTCTATGCGCTAATAAAGAAAATGAAAAATCTATAAATCTACTAGTTTAATCCGGTTTATATGCATATTACGCATACATCCTTCCGATCCAATACGATATAGGCGGTACGGAATGTGTGTAGCGATAATAAATGAATACATGGAAAACGAGTAGACAGGCAGGCAGCACAGAGATTGAGATTTAAATTTCAAATTATAGCAGCGTTTAGCATTCAGCGTTTAGCATTCAGAGTTAAGCGTTCTGCGATCAAGAAAAATGAGAACAAGTAGAATAAGAATAAGAGCCAAGCTTGACGCGTTGCTGGAAGACAAACAAATTGTCTGGCGGTGTTGTCAGAGACAACAATTTGAAATCGGAAATGGAAATCTGTGGCAAATGGCACCGCAAAAATCACGTAGCCGCTGCAGTGCGGGGCCGTTGCGGTCTCGGCAACGTGAGTGCGATATAAAAGTGCACCAGAGCTGTAATAAGCCGCTATAAAGAGCTAACACATCGACCATCCAACGAGCAGTAGACATCTGAGTGCTGACACAAATCACACAACATGCAACTTGGTCTTTTGTTTGGGCTTTTCGCCGTCGCAGCCGCACCGGTACGTTACATTTTTCCCACCTAAAAAAGCAAGCGAATTTCCCAATGTTTATTGTCATCCTCAACATCCTATTCCTTTATTTTTTTTATCTGCAGCTGGTGAGCGCTAATTACGGTTCATCAGGTGGTGCCGGAGGTCAGATTCAGTATCTGCCCAGAGGTCCATCAGCCGGTCTGGAGGAGTATGTGAATGCTGCGACTGGGGGCAACCAGCCATCGTCGAATCAGCTGACAGCTCAGGCCGAGATTCAGCCATCCCATGAGGAGGCACGTCGTCTGGGCCGCGTACAGGCTCAGCTGCAGGCTTTGAACGCCAATCCCACCTACCAGAAGCTGAAGAACTCCGAGGATATTGCCGAGTCGTTGGCCGAAAACAATTTGGCTAGCAACATTCGTCAGGGCAAAATCAACGTTGTATCTCCCCAGTTCGTTGATCAACATCTTTTCCGTTCCCTGTTGGTGCCATCCGGCCACAATAACCATCAGGTAATCGCCACACAACCCCTGCCTCCAATCATTGTGCACCAGCCTGGTGCACCCCCAGCCCATGTGAACAGCGGCCCACCCACCGTTGTGCGCGGCAATCCCGTTATATACAAGATCAAGCCCTCGGTCATTTATCAGCAGGAGGTTATTAACAAGGTGCCCACACCTCTAAGCCTGAACCCTGTCTACGTTAAGGTCTACAAGCCAGGAAAGAAGATTGAAGCTCCTCTGGCCCCAGTTGTTGCTCCCGTCTACAACCAACCCCAATCCTATGGCCACTCCGGTGACCATCATCAGACCTCCGGTAGCGCCGGCTCCAACTCCGACAGCTATGCTGCCGGTGCCGATTCTCCCCTGTACGCCAGCCCAGCGCCCTATGGCTCTCCCAGCTACTAAGCCGAAGTAGAACCACTCGTCAATGGAACCACCCTAAATGGTTACTGTATGAGAAGCAGTCCTGCCACACTGGCGGATAACTAATAGAACAATTTGTTTTTTTTTTACGCAAATAAAGAAACCTAAAACCTATATGACAACCGATGTTTTCAACTAAATTCTACACCTGTTTCCTTTCAATTTGTAAAATAAAATTAATCGGATAATTTAAGACTAAATTGCTTCATTAGCACAACACTTTCGCTTTTGTCAAAGTTTTACTTTTCTTCTTTTTTTTTTTATTTTTGTTTTGAGCTCAAAAAGCATTTTGCAATTATGGACTACAAGTAGGCCAAGGTTCCTGACCGTTGACCGTTGAACAGTTAATATTTTTTGGCTTTTCAGCAGTTTAAACATTGATCAGTATCTCACTTACAGTTTTAGAAACTCCGCTGCCGTTAGCGTCTTTTGGAGTGTTGTTTCTATCTTAATAGCAAAGTTGGGAAGGCGAATTTCCTGATACTTTTTTCAAAAATTGAAGCACAAATCAATATGGACACTTACATACGTACTCAACCGAGCACATTTTAAGTATAAATAAAGAATTGAATTCAAGAGTATCTAGATGGTGTTTTAATTGTTGTACTTTGGTAATTGTGGCTTCAATTTTATTTAACTACAGGCACTAGAATATATATGTTAGTTACTAAGAATTCAAGTCTTATTTTTTTTTTGCAATATGATTTTTCTTAAGAGTAACTATCCAAATATTAATACCTGCTCGTTTTATTGCCTTAAAAATGAACGTCTATGCAAAGTTTCCGATGTACACTTTCAACGTACTCTAATTGGAATTGTACTCTTAATTATGGTCTTTATACTATATATTTTCATTAATATTATATATTTAGCAATATGTTTTTAAATGGTATTGTATTATCTCTAAGATTAGGAGGATTTCTTTAATGCAAAAAAAAATTAAACAACAATTAAAAAGAAACGAACACCTATGTTGGTATTCCTATATGTGGTATCGCTCTCCAAATTTAGAAGGGTTCGGGGAAGCAAACAATTAGAAGCTCATGGCCATCAACTGGCTCACTGTTGGGCATTTGGCGATTGGTGGAGCAACTTATGTGGACTTCTATTAGCAATCGAATCGTATCGGATTTCAAAGCACTGAGCTTTGCGAACAGAGAATTAAGCTCTTAGCTCCGAATGCGGAAATCGTTGGCAGCCAATTGCAATCGCAATCTTCACAACGGTCGACGGTATTATTATATTTAAAAGAACTTTGATATGACTGATGAACGAATGAGTGTGTACATATGTCTGTGTAAATGTGGGGTGTCAGGGCACAAAGCAATGAGCTGTGGATTGCAATTATTATTGCTTTCTGGGTAAACGTAAACACGCCAAGATATGCGCGACGAGATGCGTGCAAGCAATCAGCTTTTGGCCATGTTCGTTAGCTGGTGTGTGGGCCACAGCAACAACAACAGCAATGGAGCCCATCAAAGATGGAGCGGAACAGCGTTAACCGGCAGTAGTTGGCTTGACCTGGCCGAGCCAAATGTCACGTTTCATGGGGCAAGCGATCGATGGCAGCATATTTAAATACATCTCTAGCCGGTTAAGACAGCAGAAGACAGCAGACGTTCTCACAGCGAGCCACTCGTATTTGAGACGATAACTGGGACTGGAAACGATGAACAGACACAGCTTCTTATGGGCGTTAGCCGCCTGCTTAATTGTACGTACCACACATCGGCGTGTTCAAGATCTAAATTAGAGTCCAACTGTACCGAACCGAAATATCATCTGCTCTCTCTCTCTCTCTCTCTCCCCCATTTGCTTTCCCAATTTGTTGCAGGCATTCGCAAGCGCAAATGGCTACGGCGGACAACAGAGCTATGGCTCAGGCGGACAGCAGGGCTACGGCTCGGGCGGACAGCAAAGCTACACCTCAAGCGGTGATGGCGCTGCTGCCGGTGCATCCGTTGGTGGTGCTGGTGAATTCGGTAATGCAGGCGGTTTGGGCGATGGCACCGCAGCTGGCTCTTTAGCTGGTAATGTGGAGGCCGCTGGCCTGGCCCAGGCTGGACAGAATAGCTACGGATCCGACCAGAATATTCCCTACAAACCGGTTAACACCAAGGGCAACACCCTCACCTCTTCGATCACATACCCACAGAATAAGGGCGAGATTCTGATCCATCGTCCGGCTCCCATCATTGTCAGACGTCCACCCACTAAGGTGCTGGTGAACCATCCCCCCCTAGTGGTCAAGCCCGCTCCAGTTGTGCTGCACAAGCCCCCAGCAATCGTTTTGCGCAAGGTCTACGTCAAGCACCACCCACGTCGCGTCAAGGTTGAGCCCGTCTTCGTCAACGTGGTCAAGCCCCCAGCAGAAAAATACTTTGTTAACGAAAACAAACAGGGCTACGGCCAGGGCTCTCACGGCTCCCACGGCTCTCACAGTCACGGACATGGACATGGTCATGGTCATGGTCACGGTAGCGGTCACCACGCCCGTCCCGGTCCAATTGTCGCTGGTCCCCAGCACTCTGGCCCTGCTCTGCCCGCATATGCCTCTGGCGCCGACAGCGCAGCAGCTAGCGCTGGCTACCAGCTTCTCCAAGGCGGCAACCATGGTCTCTCTGCACTGGCCAACATTGCCGGTGAGCGTGAGAGCAACTATGGAAGCCAAGGACAACACTATGGCGGTCCATCTCAGTCCGGATCCGGTGCCTACTCGGCTCCATCGTACTAAACGTAGCAGCTTTCAGCTTTCAGCTTCCAGCTACCAGTCTCTTCCGGCTGGGATTGGTTTCTATGTTTTTTACACGGCTTGATCGCCCTAAATGCGGGCGCACAAGTTTCATTGCAAACAAATAAAAAAAATTTAAAAACAAATCTCTAATCAAACTCTTTTCATTCCGAGTAGTGAAAAATAATGCTATTGAATCTATACAATTAGCTCATATTCTTGAAATGAACGGTATTCAGCTTACCCATTTCTTACATATGACTTACTCACTGATCATTGCTTAGTTCAAACGCATAGGGAAGCCGTGTATTAATTTCTACACAACATTTTATTTTGAGTTAAATTGTAATTTAAATATAAACGAAATTCATAAAAAATATAAAGTGAGCATAATCTTATATATTCTGCTCAATTTTAATCAATATCAAACTAGTATTTCATAATGGGTGACGTCTTAAATTGACTATAAGCAATCTTAACCAAACTCACTCAGTTTATTAAGCTGTTATCGCACACATTTTGATCAATTTTAACCTAATATGTATATCATAAAAGTTTTAAATTGGCAAAACTAACTGGACTATTAAAGTAATATGTTCACCAAAAACTTTAAAAACAAAACTAAACATTTAACATCACCCATGTACTTTATATTTTTAATAAGGTCGGCATGCTGAGTTAGCATACCCATGTCCGTTATAATATTGAAAAGTATTAACTAAAACAGTTTTTTTTTAATGCAGGCAGCACTTATTATATGTTAGGGCCAACCGATTAGTTGACGTAAAAGGTAAATACGAGTACATAGGCAGGTCGTATTTAGTTTATTTGAAATATCTCGGACGGCGAACTTTTATCATATCGTGTTCGAATTAGTATAAAAGAGCTTTCTAATAATTTGAAGCAGTTCCAACAAGCGAAGAACTTATAAAACTTTGGGTTCATATAGATGGCTGTGTAATAAACAAAGTTCTTACGAACACAACTGTCGGTGTGGAAATGTAGTGTACACTTAACCCATTTTGGCAAGGGCTGTACAAATTTTTGACTTTAATGTGCAAAGCGTTTTTTTCAGGCTATGTTTTTTTTTTTTTTAAATTTTTTGTTTCTAATTAGAAATATTATCTACAATGAAGGTATTTAAAAACTCACATTACCAATGCATTGGCCAAAAAAAAAAAATAAAATGTGATTAATAAATTTTAAATGTAATTATAATAAAATTTTAAGCATAAAATGTTTAACAACAAACAAAACTCTTACTGCTCGAAAAGTCAAGCAGTGCAATATGTTTTTTTTTTTAGTTTTTGTTTTTTTAGCATAAATTCTCATTTTCTTAGGTTAATGTTGTTGTTTTTAAATTTTTTAACACCCTAAAATTATATCAAACTTGAACATTTGAAGCAATTCGATTCAGTTAACGCGCTGTTAAAGTCAGCTGATTATATAAAACACGAGAATAATTTTGCAACTTTCATTTTTTGTTCTGGTGAAAGTTTATTCAAAATTGGAAAAAATTGTTTGGAATATGTCCAGGTAGTTGAGCAATATTTGTGACGTTTTTATGTTTTCCTGTCAAATATTACCGTGTTTACTCTATGCATACTTTTAAAATGAGCTTTACAAGCGTTGTTGTATTTAATGGATCCGAACTTTTGCATGGCAAAGTGTCGGTTATACTTATGACAGCTTTATCAAATTGGAAACATAAAATATACATACAGACCAAATTTCACTTCAATGGCTATAAATTTGGAGTTTATGTCAAAATAAAACGCAAAAAAAAATATAGTGCAGCGTTCTAAAATAGGTTAAGGTATTTAAGCAATTAGCATTTAGCCAAGACAATCGACATTATCTAAAATATCCAGTATAAAACAAGAAAGAAAATGTCAGTCGGGCATGCCGACCGTGTAATACCCTCTGAGCTTCGTTTCCATTAATATGAGTTCCAATTGCAAGAACTTAACATGCACACATATTTGTATGTCTATCTCGCTCGCACGTTTTTCGTTTTCGTTGCTTGTGTGCAGAGCTCAGTGCAATGCACGTGGCTATGCCTTGCTTGAAAGTAACGATTTTCGTTGTATGACAAACTTTTTTAATTATAGTCCGATTTTGATGCAATTTTCTGGATTGCTTGATAATATTTGTCTCTAATTATACACCAAGTTACAAAACTATACCTTAAGAAATAAGTGAGCCAGAGGCATTCGAAGTTTCAACACAATTGTGGGCGTAGGGGGCGTGGCATCCAATAAATTTTGATGGAATTGTCTTTATATTGCATCTAGCAACTTGCATGCCAAAATTGGAGTCCCTAGGTGTAATATTAACTGAGATATTTGCCAAAAACATGTATTTTTTCCGAGGTATGTCTGGTTTTTCGCTTGTTGTGGGCGAATGGGGCGTGGCATCAAAAAAAGGAAACAAACTTGTATTGACTGACTAAATATGTGGTCGATACTGACTAAAACGGATATTGTAGCTCTTACCATCTCTGAGATCTGTTTGTTCATACGGACAGACAGACGGACATGGCTATATCGACTCGGCTTGTGATGCTGATCAAGAATATATATATTTTATGGGGTCTGCCACGCCTCCTTCTGCCTGTTACATACTTCTGACAAACCCAATATACCTTTCAGAGGGTATAAATATATGGATAGTTCTAGACAAAACTAGTAGTCAAGCACGTCGACTGTGAGATATTACGGCGTATTCTAGAGCAAAATCAAGTACTCAATGTTAGATGTCTTTTAAACTAATAAGCTTAACATATTAGTCACCTATTTGAGAGAAAAGGCGCGATCATTCGATCTTTTAAAATTTAGAAAATACGATTGCTTATGATGTAGTTGTCGGATCCAACCCAAAGTTGGTCAGAAAAATATGTTTATGCACCTACTGTGTAAGTTTGGCTTGGATAAATCAGCAGACAAAAAAGTTTCTCATACTAAAGACATATCTTGGCTTTGATATTTGTCAGGTTACTTATATGGGAAATATGTGATATAGTTGTCTGATCCGAAGCAAAGTTGGTCAGAAAATTTAAAAAAAATGTTTACCATCTACTGTGTAAGTTTGGTTTGCCAACTTCAATGTTTGCTCTTTGGAATGAATGCAGTTTTTTCTTTAGCACAACCAGTAAATACTATGGCTTCAATCCCAAACTTTTGAAGAGCATTTTATCTGTAATCTAGATCCATTTCAAAATTAGCTGCATCGTTCCTTGCTATTAATATAGCGCGTTCAGATACCAATCAATGACTTGTTACATATATTGAAAATATCTAGCAATATTTTGGAAATGAGCTCTTCGTTCATTGTTTTATTCTTCATTGTTTTATTTGAGTTATAACAATTCACAAACATATTTGAATGATTGGGAGATATATTTGCACTTCTATAACCTTTAAGGTGTACTCGACTATTTTTGTAAGAGTAATCTTCTTTATATTAGGAATCAAAAAAGGGGATTTTTATGCACGTTTTTATTTCATCGTTTTTTATGGAAATTCACAAAATTTTTTGAATGTAACGTAAAAAAAATTTAAGATATAAACGAGTGTCGATACTTAACATTTTGATAACACATGTTGCTACTTTAACAAAAAGTATCAAATATTGTTATCGATACATCGACATTACATTTTTTTATATTATGCAGTGATATTATATTCAATGCGATATACCATTAATGAAGCGATATTTGTTTGATATAACTGTGATATATACATAGATAGATATTGTACAACAAATATCAGCGCTGTTGAGTTGTTGCTGTTATTGTTCTATTAATAAGGGAAAATTAAACAGCTGATTTGATCTATGTACATATGTATGTGTATCGCTGCAAAAAAGAAACAAAACAACCGGCTAAATATAATTTAAATTTTAATATAGGTTATTGAAATGGTGCAAGTAAATGCCATAAACATAACATTATTTGTCAGTTTTGTTTAAAAAATTAAATTTTGACATTAAGAGTTGTTTTGTAACTATTACATGATATGACAGCTATATGATATAGTGGTGAGGACAAAGAGTTTTATATATGTATAAGTATAGATACTTAATGGGGTCTGCCACGCGTCCTTCTGCCTGTTACACACAAACCTTCTCTGACAAACCAAATACACTACTTCGTACTCCGTACTCCGTAGTATAAAAAAAGGAAAATGATTTATGTACTATCTGACAAAAATATATAAAATCTACATTCTAAAGCTTAATGTATATATGTTTCTCGCTAAGTAATCAAGAATTTTAAAAATTTATAAGATCAACTGCTTCCACTTGTTGCTTGTAAGTGTAAAAATTTTTTTATTTAAAATTATATGAATTGAAAACTTTATTTGGTAATGAAAACGAAACTCTTATAATATACAAACTAACTGAGTTTTAAAAGGTTATACACTGCATTTAGCAGCGCACTGACGATGGAAATTGGGGACGGATTTTAACCTTTTGTATCGTCAGCTCGTTTGTCAGCTAATAACTACAATTGCAATTGAGCACTAGCATTTTTTAGCACAGTAAATTTTGATGTAGGTCGACTTGTGCCGCCCATTTGTCGATTTGAGAATTCAGCATAAAAATACGACACTTTTGTGAAGCGTTTTCGATTTGTAAGCAAAAGTAATTGAGTGCAAAAACTAACAAAAACAAGAATTAAGATACCAAATAAGCACCGCACAATTAAAATCCAATAACAACAAGAAACAAAATGTCAGTCGGGCATGTCGACCCTGTAATACCCTCTGTGCTTCGTTTCCAATTATATGAGTTCAAACTAGAGTAGCTGCTGCAAGAACTTAACATGCACACATATTTGTGTTTCTGTCTCGCTCACACAATGTTTTTCATTTTCGTTGGTTGTGGGTGCAATGCACGTGGCTATGCCTTGCTTGAAAGTAACGATTTTCGTTGTATGATCAACTTTTTTAATTATTGTCCGATTTTAATGAAATTTTCACAATAGTTTGATATTATATGATTGCAAATATATGCTAAGTTACAACACTATACTATAACACCCTGGCCAAACTACACGAGCATCGCGATGAAATTTGCACACAACGTAGCTCTCATAACTTTTTGCAAAATTTTGAGTGGAAAGGGGTCAATTTCGTGGTCAAACGTCAAATATCGCAATCAAACTCACAGGTTAAGTGTTTGTCATATAGATACATATGCCGACAGATTTTGGTTCAGATGGGACCACTATATCATATAGCTGTCATACGCTGTAATAGTTACAAAACAATACTTTGAAAATTTGTTTGTTTTTCGAGATATCGCAAACATTCTCTCAGATAATAAGTTTGATATAGAGATATACATATGTATATATCGACCGTGCTCAAAATCTTTGCTTTTATGACTTTTTCTGATCCTTACAAAAAATATACGAGTACACCTTAAAGGTGATACAAGTGCAGATATTTTTGCAAAAACATTGCTAAGCACTTTAATCACTGTAATAAGTTTAAAAATTCCTATAACATTTTTTAAAGAGATCATATCAAAAATATTTCTAAAAATAGTGATCCCCTTTATAGTAAACACCCCTAAATTGTGATCACCCAAATTATTGTTTTTCCTAAAAATGTTGTTAATGATTTAAAATATATATATATATATATGTATTGCTGTTTAAACAAAGAAAACGAGTTTTTGAGCACACAAATTTGACTCTTTAAAACTTTACAACCTCAATACAGAGAACAGGCCGTGCAAAAATTAATTCACTATACTCAGACAGCACTGTATTTCAAATATATGTATCAAGTCATTAGACTTTTTATCTGAGCAAACATTTTGACAGCAAGAAAAGATGCAGCAAACTTTGTAATGTATCTCATTACAAATAACAAGAAAGAAAATGACAGTCGGGAATGCCGACCGTGTAATACCCTCTGAGCTTCGTATCCAATTAAATAAAACAATGTAATATTTCAGGTCTTTAATGACATGTAGTATTTAATTATAGATAAAATCATCAGTTACTAAATACTTCTCTATATGCCACATTTTTATGCCCTCTGAGTTTGTTTTTTCATGGGGGCAAGAATTATGAAGTCGTTCTCAGAGCCAACTCTTGAGCCAGCAATATAAAACTGGCCATAATAAAAACAATCATCTCTCAGGTTCAGTCCAGCCAACTTTAATGTTTGCTCTTTGGAATGAATGCAGTTTTTTCTTTAGCACAACCAGTAAATACTATGGCTTCAATCCCAAACTTTTGAAGGCATTTTATCTGTAATCTAGATCCATTTCAAAATTAGCTGCATCGTTTCTTGCTATTAATATAGCGCGTTCAGATACCAATCAATGACTTGTTAGATATATTTAAAACATCTGTAAATAATTTGGATATGAGCTCTTTGAAAGTTGTCATAACAATTCTCAAAAATATTAGAATGATTGAAATGCTTAACAATGTTTTTGCAAAAAATATCTGCACTTGTACTACCTTTAAGGTGCACTTGCATATTTTTTATAAGAGTCATCTTTATATTAGGCAACAAAAAAGAGAATATCAAGCACGTTCTTAGACCCTGATCTTTTTGAAAAAGAAGAAAAGGGACCAATGTCTGTATAAACGCCTGTTTCTCAGAAAGTATAATAGCTAGAGATTCCATTCTTGTTGCAGAAGCTTCGTTTCTCTGTTACGCAGATCAAGTCTATTTTCAAATTTGGATGCCACGCCCCCTTTGCACACTCGATTTTTTACTTTAGATAGACTAAAATTTGTATGCAGGATACTGGATACCATATAAACATATTCCGCTTTACAAATTTTGGATCACACACCCCCTTTTCCCACAAATTGCGAACTAAAAGCTGTGTAGTTAACATTTTGTAGACGAATGATTTATTTCGAAAATAAAGTAAATAATAACCTTAAGATGTATATTATTGTATTAAAATTCATTCATTCATGTATCTTCAATTTAATTTTTTTTTATCAAAAAAATATTATCGGAATAATTGCTCAATTAAATTTTCTTTTAATCAAAGTATAATTTTAAAAATAATATTTTTTGATTAAAAGAAAATTAAATTGAAGATACACGAATGAATGAATTTTAAGACAACTCTACATTTAGTTCAAAACATTAATTTTTATATATATATATATAAAACTGACGTACTGACTGATCAACACCCAGGCCAAACTACAAGAGCTATGTGCATGAAACTTGCACACAACGTAGCTTTCAAAGCTTCATCGAGCAATAAGACGGCTTTTTGCGAAATTTTTAGTGGAAGGGGGTGTATTTCGTGGTCAAAAGTCAAATAGTCTGAGTATGAAAAACTTTGTTGTTTTTTTAAATATCGCACAAACTCGCACAGGTGTTTTTCATATAGACTGATTTTGGTTTAAATCGGACCATTATATCATATAGCTGCCATATGATATCATAGTAATAATAATAATACAAAACAACATATAGCATTAAAATTTAATTTTTTAAACAAAAACGACACTGTAGAAGACCCTGAGCCTGTATTTTTAAAACAAATATTTTTTGAATAAAAGAAAATTATATTGAAGATACACGAATGAAGGAATTTTAAGACAACTCTACATTTAGTTCAAAACATGAATTTTAAAAAAGCAATAGTTGTAACAATAAAATATGGATAGCAATACTGTTTTTACTTGTGGGCCATGGTGCTTGGCATTTCAAAAAGTGTTTTTTTCTTCAAAAAAAATCAGGAAATAAAAAAAAGTAAATTTTCTTAAGTTGAGAAAAAGTTTTCGCTACTGAGGTTGAAAACCCGAGACCCTGCTCTTCATAGGCGAGCACTTTACTCCCTACACCACCACACTCTTTTGGGAGTGGAGGCTTAAATACATACTTAAGTAGAATTCAAAATAAATCATCGTCAAATGATTTTCTTTGGAATTTTGGCCAAACAATTTTTTTGCAAAAGAAAGTAAACTTAACTAATATTAACTAAATTTAATTAAACTGTTTTGACTATTTTTCAACTGATTTGTTTTTTTAAGCAAACTTTATTTTCGAAATAAATAATTCGTCTACAAAATGTTAACTATACAGCTTTTAGTTTGCAATTTTTGGGCAAAGGGGGCGTGGTATCCAAAATCCAGTATCCTGCATACCAATTTTAGTCTATCTAGCATTCATATTAAGAAAGTCAAAAATCGAGATAGTCCCACTGTTTCTTTAATTGTGGGCAAAGGGGGTGACATCCAAATTTGAAAATAAACTTGATCTGCATAACTGAGCAACGATGCTTCTGCAAAAAGAATGGAATCTCTAGCTATTATACTTGGTGAGAAACAGAAACAAACGTTCATACAGACGGACAGACAGACAACTTTTCGCACAAAACCATTAGTCCCTTTTGCTCTTTTTCAAAGAGCTCAGGGTCTAAAAAAAATGACTAAAACTGCGCAGGTGACACATTTAAATTAGTTGCTGCTGTTATGATTATGATAAATTGTGAAATTGTTACTGTTTTATTTGTTTTATTTTGAACATGATTATAGACTAATAATAGAATAGTCGGCATATATGAAATATTTGTAATGAATATAAACATATAAACATATGCATTTGAGTCGATGATTGTTTGGTAACCGATTTTTAAAAATGTTAGTATGAAGCTAAGTCCATAGGTGTAAATGTATTATATCCCATTAAAAGGCATATTATTTTGCGATAATCATAATTCAAACAGCATATAAACTTTGCTTTAGTTACGCGGCTGTGGATAATGTTGGACATTGGTAACAGCATCCATGTTATGATTGTTGGCGATCTCAAATGGTACCACCATATTAGGCGCTCCTAAAGGAGGTGGCGGCATTCCCCAAGCGTAGGAACTCTGAAAGAGAGCCAAATAAGTTAGTTAGTTGTCAATCACTAATACAAAAGATAAGTCTCTAATCAGCTTAAGTTTGTTTAATCAATTTGATAGATCGGCAAACTTTTAATGATTTAAACAGTTATTTAGTTGTCATCTTACCTGTCCACCATTGTGGGTAGCAAAGAAAATCGGTGGCGTTGGTTGGTGCAACGGGATTGCGGGCGAAGATTGAAACGGCGCCTGCCCCGGTGGATAAAAATTAAACTGATTGCCGTTAGTATTCGGCGAAGGTGTTGGCGTCGGCAACATCATGACATAATTCAGCCGATTGTTAAGGTCATACAATTGTTCTGGTCGCATGCCCCTTTCCTTGTTAAGAGCGCCTCCACGCCTCCCGCCGCATCCCTTTCCCCCATCAGGTTCATTGCTCGACGCAGCTGAAGATACGCTTGTACTTGCAGCAGTTGCAGTTGCCGTTTGAGTTGAAGTTGGAATCAGAGGCGGAGCTACTGCTTCTGGAGAGGGTGGTGGCGTGGAATTAGCAGCCAAAGCAGAGGTCATGGCATAGCGTTGCTTTTGTGGCTGTTGTTGTACGGAATGTTGTAGTTGCGGTGGTTGTGGCTGTTGTGGTGGATATTGTTGTTGGTCCGTGTTAACGTGGTTTTGATTGTTACCATTATACAACTGCATCTGAGTCTCCACACCAGCGTTATAGAAGTAGCGCATAGTGCCCAAATCGGGTGGCATATCCTCACCCATGCCATGTACTGATCGATGCACCTCTAAGTAATCCTCGCCCATGTTAAAACTAGTGGTGCAGTAGTTGTTGCCGTTGGGGGAACTACCGAGCGGAGGCATCATAAACGAACTGTGCGTCGGTGGCTGAGCTCCATATATGATTGGGGAGGCCACAAACGGTGGCGGTGGTGGATGCTGCACACCAGGCGGAGGCGGGGCATAGCCACCGTAATGCATCATCATACAATTATTTGGTGGTATAGGTGGTCCTGTATAAACCCCAGCAGAAAACTCCTCTCCCATTGGTATTGGTGAACCGAACCAAGGTGGCGACACTGGACCATATGCTGATTGTGGTGGCATCGGCATATAGTTAAAATATTGACCGGGAGGTGGTGTCTTAATTGATGGTGTTCCACCTGCAACCATTGGCAGATTTGGCTCCTGCAGATGCTGAAAGCTTTCCGCACTGACTGGCGGCTGACAACGGGGATAACACTGCTGATGGTGTTCTCCTCTTCCGTACGGATCATAGAATTCTATCTGCTGCTCCTGCGGCTGCAGGTCGTAATCAAGATGGTGATGGTTGTGCATTGGTGGATATCCGTAGCATGTTTCCATATCCATATGTAGATGCTGCATTACATTACAATTTCTGGCATCAAAGTAGTTAGTCATATCGAAAAGCTTTGTTTTCTTCCACTTTTGCATTTTAGGCTTATGCACAATCTTGGCCAGGTGAACACGCTGCAGTTCCTGCTGATAGCGGTGTGGCACCGTCCATGGTCGGAACTCATCTGGCGGCACCGGATGTAATGTATCATAGGGCACCTGGTAGGGAACAGAATATTAAAAAAACAAAAAAAAGAAAATATCAGTCGGGTTTCCCACTATGTAGTACCCTCTGACTTTTATATCCAATTATATAAGTTCAAATTTGAGTAAGCGCTGCAAGAACCTAACATGTACACCAGAGAAAGGCAACAGGTATACTCGAGTATGATTGTCAACTTCTACAAAAAATCATATCAAGTCAAGGATAGTAGCTTTACATTTTCAATCAAGTATCGTTCAAGTTACAAGTGAGCGTAATAATATGATTTTAATGTAAGCGAAAATTTTGTTCACCAAAAAATCAAGTATCACAAAAATCAGTTAGGGATGATTGGAAAGTGAGCGTTAGTTTTCGACGCTCACAATGCAAGTATCAGAAAAATCAGTGAGGAATGGTTTTCGACGCTCAAAAAGCAAGTATCACAACCAAACAAGTAATTTTATGAGAATCGCATAGACTGTGTCGCGACTACCAAGCGACGCACAAGCAAAGACCTTTTCTGGTTTGTGTGCACGCTTCTTGCAATGTGCGAGAGAGCCTTATTTACCCTTCTTAATGCGTTGTGGCAGGCATACGTTTAACCCCGCTTTTTGAACGCTCACTTAATAAGTAGCGCCCGCTTTTGAACGCTCACTGAAAGAGTAGCACCTGCTTTTTGAACGCTTACTGAGCAAGTAGCACTCGTTCTGTGGGCGTGTCGTACGCTCAGCTCACCGAAAAATTAAATCACAATCAAGTTTTAGCAGGTTACGGTCAGAGTAAGGTGCGAGTTTTGCTTTTTTTAATCACGAGTAGTGATTGAAACACAAACTTTCAGAGCGAGTAAAAATATAAATAAATCACAACGCGTATAGATCAATATTTGAATCAGATTAAAAATTCAATACTCGTTGCAGTTCTCTGATGCACACGTGTTGTATGTCTCTCTCGCTCGCACAACGTTTTTCGTTTTCGCTGCATAAAATTTACGTTCTTTGTTAAATGAAAAATTTTTTATACCCTCTGGGGGAAATATTGGGTTTGTCAGAAGTATGTAACAGGCAGAAGGAGGCGTGGCAGACCCCATAAAGTATATATATTCTTGATCAGCATCAACAGCCGAGTCGATATAGCCATGTGCGTCTGTCTGTCCGTATGAACGAAAGGATCTCAGAGATGGTAAGAGCTACAAGTTCAAACTTAGTCAGTATCGATCACATATTTAGTCAGTCGATACAAGTTTGTTTCCTTTTTTTTTATGCCACGCCTTATTCGCCCACAATTAGCGAAAAACCAGACATACCTCGTAATAAAAAAAAATGTTTTTGGCGAGTATCTCGGTAATTATAACACCTAGGAACACCAATTTTGCAGGTTGCTATTTACAATATAAAGACAATGTCATCAACATTTTTTGGATGCCACGCCTCCTTCGCTCACAATTACGTTGTAACTTTGCCTGCTGCTGGCCCACTTAATTCTTAACGTATAGGTTTGTAACTTAGCATATACTTGCAGACAAATAATATCAAACGATTGTGAGAATTTCATAAAAATCGGACTATAATTAAAAAAGTCTTTCATACAACGTAAATCGTTCCTCTCAAGCAAGGCATAACCACGTGCATTTCACATGCATGTTAAGTTGTTACAGCAGCTACTCCAATTTGATCTCATCTAATTGGAAACGCAGCTCAGAGGGTATTACACGGTCGGCATGCCAGACTGACATTTTCATTCTTGTTTAATATAGCCCGATCTTTATGCAATTTTCAGGATCGTTTGATATTGTTGACATTGTTTGTCTCTAAACGAATGTGAAGTTAAGAAACTACACTTAAAAAAACGTAAGTTAGGCAAAACAATTTTCAATCTGTTTTGTTTCTAATCGGCAAAGGGGGCGTGGCATCCAAGAAATTATGATGTCATTGTCTTTATATTGCATCTAGCAATATCCAAAATTGGAGTCCCTAGGTATTATATCAACTTAGATATTCTCCAAAAACATGTATTTTTTCCGGTATGTGGTCCATACTGACTAAAATGGAGATTGTAGCTCTTACCATCGCTGAGTTCTATTTGTTCGGATAGACATTGATATATCGACTCGGCTATTGATGCTGATCAAGAATATATATATTTTATAAGGTAAGCAACGCCTCCTTCTGCCTGTTACATACTTTTTTATATCCTTAGAGGGTATAAAAAAGTAGAAGAAAACTATTTAGTGACATGTTATATTAAGCACCTTCTTCAAACTAAACACTAAGCTAATTTGATTGCCTACCATTAATTTCTTTCCAAACTTTTCAACATAAACAACACATTGGGATTGTTCTGGACGAATCTTTTGAATATAACACGAGTACATTTGATGAACAGAATCAATCAGGAGTTCCACATTGCACTTAGCGCCCACCTGAAAAAATGGATTGAATAGAGATTAGAATCACTATAATTTGAATTAAAAATTCCAACCTTGAAATTGTAATCATTGGCATAGACATTATAACGCTTTGACTCCTTGCGAATGTCATTCCAGCTATCGAATTCAATATTTCGATACATATTTGGGTCCAGAGACTTGGCAACTTTATATGGAAAGGGAGTGATACCTGTGCATTTCGAAAGAAGAAAAAGTACACATCACGTTAGCCAAAAGAAAATACCATTAAAAAAGCTATAACAAGTTTAAAATTGGTATTACTGTTCATTGTTGTTCAACTGGAAGCGGGGCTAAAAGGAGTTTAGAATGCATTGTAGACACAATATTAGCTTACCGTCGTCCAATAGTTGGCGCACACAGGAATTGTAGGGATGGGGACACAAATAAAGCATATCGGAGTTAACGGTGTTCATCTGCGGCAAGTCAAAGCTCCTGGTATATGTATCTGACATCATCATCGACATGTCTGTTGCTTCCAGTTCCAACTGAGGCTGTTGCGTAACGGGATTGTTATGAAACAGGCACAATTCGTAGTTCTCCAATATGCATCTAGTGCCGCCAGGCAAATCCAATTCAAAACTACGGCCATCTGAACTGATAATGCGCACTGTATACCCATTGGCATCAATCTCCATCTCATAGGTGTTCCAATCAAAAGTCTGAGGATGTAGCATTGCCTCAACAGCAAAGCTTACGTCGGGTAGTTTGAATAACATTTTATATAGTACCTTAAAGCAAATAGCTGGAAACAGAGATTCAAATTCAATCATTCATATAAAAACAGCTTGGCAGACAAAATAGTTCCTTTTTTAAAACATTTAAGAAAAAAAATATGTTGAATTGTACATAAAGGAATTAATACTAGAAAGAAACAATATTTTAGTAATTTTTTTTTTTTTTTGCTTTTCTCAATATTTAATTTTTTTCCAACTTGCATTATTAAAAATTGGTTTTTTAACTTCGCGATTTTTGTAATCATTTAAAATTAAAAATAAATTTAAATTTTCGAAATAATTATATAATAATAAACTAAAAAATTTTACTTTACTTTTTATTTTCAATAATAATTCAAAACTACCTCAATTTCATTAGTACTGAGTAATTCAATGTCAATAGAAATGTTTTGGTATGCACAGAATTCATTCCAACAACTTACACTGGCAAATGGCAGCCATTTCAATATAGTCGACCGTAAAGACGGAATCAAAATGAGATTCGTTGGTGTAAAACACACGAAATTCTTCCTGGAAACTCTCATTATAAGTCACAACCGTGCCTAAATTATAGGGCTCAAACAAGGTAACATTTCGCCTGGAAACATGAAAAAGTATGCATGTAGTATTTTGCATTTCTTGTCCAAACATATGGATAAATTAATTAACTTACCGATATAAACAGCAAAGGGCGCGCAGCTCGAGCATTGTTCCATACGTCTTAGGTTTGGACATGTCCAGCATGTAAGCATCAAAATCACCGTCCACATGCTATTAAATGAATACAATATATAACGGTGAGTATATCTTTAAAGTAACGTACATACATATTTAATATAATAAAGTAATGTTTTGCTAAATTCGGTTGAGTTCTGAAGAATATTTAAGGTTTGTTAGAAGTATATAACAGGCAGAAGGAGGCGAAGCAGACCCCATAAAGTACATATATTCTTGATCAACCTCCCAATCCAAGTCGATATAGCCAAATGGACATGGCTGTCGGCTGTCTGTCGGTAGAATCTCAGAGATGGCAAAAGCTAAGATCTCTAATTTAGTCAGTATGGCCTCCATATTTGGTCAGTCCATAGAAGTTTGTTTTATTTTTTTAAAACCTTAGGAAAAATCCATGTGTTTAGCGAATATCTCGGTAACTATGAGACTGAAAGGTTGCTATATACAATATAAAGACTATGTCATCATCAAAATTTTGATGCCAAGCTCCCTTCGCCCATAGGAATACAAAATAAATGTCAAACTTGAATTCCTTGTCGAATAGTTGTGTATTCGTTTAGAGATAGAAAATGTCAAACGATCCTAAAAATCGAATAAAGATCGGACTATAATAATGAAAGTTATTTATACTAAATGGGCTGATAAGTGATTAGATTATTTATGAAGGTGGCAAATCTGTAGAAAGTTGTTAATTTTTATCGAAAGACTATCAACTGTTTTCCTCTATTTAAATTTTTTTGGGAACTCCCACTATAGATAAAAAAGTTACAATCGGTAAAGTTCCACTGCCTTAACTTCATAAAACATTGTTTTGATGTAAAAAAAAATGTCACACAAACTAGAAAACGATTGCAAAAATTTTATCCAGATTCTCATGCACCAAAAGCAACTGTTTACTGGTGGTTTGCTGAATTTAAAAGAGGACGTAAGACTACCAAAGATTTACTCAGGAATAAAGGACCCATAGACGCTACGTGTTCAGGAACAGTTCAAAAAGTTAATGAAATTATGTGAAATGTGAAAGATAGAAAAATAAAATTTTGTGAACCGTAGAATATGTAAACATTTCAAAAGAACGAGTTGGACACATTTAACATAATATTTTGGATATGAAAAACTATCGGCGGAGGTGTGTGCTGCGATTTTCACCATTGTCGATGCTTCCAGGACGGGTTTGACATTATTAGAAAAAAGCCGGACTGAATTCTTTCGCCGTTTCATATCAATGGACGAAACATGGATCCATTACCATATACTTGAGTCAAATCGAAATTCAGACGAGTGGCTCGCGAGTGTTGAAAGCGTCTAAAGGACCAACGGTCGGCTGGGAAGCTTCTACCCTCCGTATTTTGTGATGCTCATGGGTTATTATTTATAAATTATCTCCAGAAGGGCAAAACAATAACAGGAGAGTACTAGAAAGCACTTTTGGACAAACTTAAAAGGGAAATTGAAAAAAAGGAGTCATATTTTTAGTGTAGATAAATACATACCTCAAAATAGGACTGGATAAGAAAAATGGAACCGCTTGTCTATAATTAAAAAAGTTTGTTATAAAACGAAAATCGTTACCTTCAAGCAAGGCACGTGCATTGCATTGAGCTCCGCACACAAGCAACGAAAACGAAAAACGTGTGAGCGAGATAGACATACAAATATGTGTGCATGTTAAGTTCTTGCAGCAGCTACTCTAGTTTGAACTCATATAATTGGAAACGAAGCTCAGAGGGTATTACACGGTCGGCATGCCCGACTGGCATTTTCTTTCTTGTTTTGTGCTAGGGGTGCGTGTTTTTCTATGTATTTTTTTTTATGGTTTTACGGTTATTGTGGGCGAATGGAGCGGGAAATCTAAAAGGAGGAAACAAACTTGTTTTGACTGACTAAATATGTGATCGATGCTGACCTACTTTGAACTCGTAGCTCTTACCATCTCTGAAATCTGTTTTTCATATGGACAGACGGACAGATGGGCAGACGTACATGGTTATATCGACTCGGCTTGTGAAGCTGATCATGAATATATATACTTTATGGGGTCTGCCACGCCTCCTTCTGCCTATTACATACTTTTCACAAACCCATTATACCCCTCAGAGGGTATAAAAAGTGTTGAGAATAATTGTGAGGTCGGTTTTCAAACATATTTAACCTATTTATGTACATATGTACACTAGAATATACAATTTGTTATACATATTTTAAAAATATTGTCGAATAAAGGCACGCCAAAATACTCCAAAAGTTAACTTGAAGATGAAATAAAAAAATGTTTTTTTTACTGTTTTTCACATTCTTTTTTCTACCTTTATCACGAACATTATATATTTACACAATCAAAACAAATAATTAAAGTAAAGCTTACCCAACCGTAATAGACCTCGTCAACTAGAATTGTTTCCAGAATTCTACTTTCAAAGTTATAAGAAGCCGAAAATTTTTACAAATACAATGTCAGAAAATCGGTATATCAATAATTTAGTTTTAATTATTACAATAACAATAAATAACCATTTATTGTTAAAATGTAAAAAATAGCTCCACGTAAATCATTATTTTGTAAGCCAAATGGTATGAATAAAATCTAATCAATATTTAGTAATATTTATAATAAAACCTATAATGATTATGATCCTTACTTGATTGCTTTTCAAGTTTTATTGCAGTTTTCCGTATTACAATTTATTTACCGTACATTTTTATGATTTTCTATGAAAGGCAATGAAAAAGTTTTAAACAATAATAATGAAAGATATCGAAGAACAATATAAGCCAGTAAATAATACATAAAAAAATTTCTGTTGTCTATTTTAATTTTCTTGAAAAGTACTTTTGTGCCATACTGTGTGTTTAATAGTTTTATGAGTTTAACTAATCCATAAAAAGTTTAATACAATTTCTTTAAATTAATGCAATAGTAATAGTATATTGTCACCTTGTATAATTGATATTAACCATGTTATTTAAACGCACCTGTTCAAATATACGACGTTTCCGGGTCATAAAGCGAACACATTCCAAGCGCACCTCATAGTGCAGCATCTGAGTATCGTACATCTGCTCTGCTATGACGCGAAACAGGCAAGAAGCATCTCTTGCCGTATGTTTTCGGTACATGGAGCGGCTCTCCAAAAATTGGTCAAACGGATCCGGAGCTTGTCGGCTACCGGAGGTAATCGGGCGCCTCAGCATTATAGTAATGTCCCTATAAGTAATGCCAAGTAATATTATATTTTTTCTTAAAAAGTTGTAAAAAGTTTGAGCAAAATTACAATCGAAAAAAACCCATTATACCTCTCAGAGGGTATAAAAATGTATCACGCGCTCATCTCTATTTTTCAAATTATAGCATTTGCGCTTTTTTTTTACTATTCCAAGTTGGTGGTCGTCGCCATCTTAATATTTTTGCTCGTTCATTTTGCGCAATTATTTGTATGTTTACTTTGCTTACAGCCGAATAAATGCGGCCAGTGCAACGATCGCTAAGATGTCACCGTTATTTTTTTGGTTTCGTAAATGTAGTTATTTATGTGTACACACATATGTACATATATGTATTACGGAATGCCACACTATTTTAATGCGAAAACCGTTCTTTGGAAGCACATATGTACATATATGTACATACATACATATGCAAAATGGTAGATGTGTATGCTTTTTCGCATTATTCCATTACACACATTTCGTGATTATGTAGAATTAAAATGTAACAATATGAAATTAGATTTCAATAATATGATGACATTACATACATACATCTATACTTACACAGAATCACCCAAAATCGTTGAGAACACACAAATTAGTCAATTTTGAAATTAGCACCTTATTCAATCGAATTCGGCGGGTGAGTAAATCAGTCAACACACACGTAAAGAATTTAAGCAAAGTGTATGTACATGTGTGCACAGATATTTAAAAAAAAAAACGATGAAAATAATTAAAAACAAGACAAACGAGTGTTGCAAACTGTTATCCCTTTTCCGACACTTTTAATTCTGAGACATACATACGTGTTGCACGCGAACTGTCAGAAAACTTGTCTTAATTAATTTGAATTGACTCCGACACTCACTCGGCTGCCGGTTATATGAGGATCTGTTAAGCATCGATTTCAAATGTCTGGTTATCGATATATTGTGAACAAGGATGCCAGAATTTTTAAAGATTTAATGTCCAAATACCGTTTCTTAAACTAATAATATTGTAATAATAACCAATATTACCAAATGCGTACATATGTATGTATGCGCACTTTACTTTATTGCAGTACAAATGAAAAATATTTTTCGTTTAAAATTAAATTACTCTTATCGATAGTGCTTTCATCGATAGGCAAACTTAGTTGCAGTTTTTTGAACATCTCCAGCAAAAGCGCCTTTTTCGATTTGTATATGTTTTTGTTGTTGTGCTCAGAATGGGGTGGAAAGCGATACCTACATATGTACGGCGCGGAATACGGCTTTTTCGTCGTTGTTGTTGCTTCTTTAGTTTAAAATTGTAAGTCAATGAAGCAAGTAAACTTCGAGTTCGCGTTGTTACCGCGACTAAAGTTGTCTGGAAGAGATGTGAGTGCGCTTTTAAAATAGTTAAATGCTTTGTTATTTTCGTAGATTTCTTTATCTTGTGAGTGTACATTTTTGTTTGGTGTTCAAGTGTGTCTATCTTTCAATGCCTCAGTCACCATGCACATATGTAGTTATGTATGTATTTAACGGAAATTCTCTAATAGCTGATTTTTGCCTAGAAAGAAACGCGTCACATAACCAACAAAAGAACAACAACAACAAACATACATACATATAAAAGCAATAATCTTGCACGTTTTTTGTTTTAGGTATGCACATACATATCATGTGCATATAAACATATATAATGTATGTATGTACACGCATCGTTCTTCAAACATAATATTAATTTATAATATTATATTATTTGATTATGAAATTTGAAAGTCTGCGCGTCACAGGCAGCAGCTGCAATGTGCAGTTCTGTCTTTGGTTGGTAAAAATCAATAACACTGAAAATTATAGATAATTTAAATTTTGGGAGCTGTCACGTGTTGTGCTTATGTACATATATGTATGTATGTTTATGTTTGTATGTGCACATACATACATATGTATGAGAAATCAATAATCAAGATTTTTCAAGCGCGTGACAATTTGTGTGATGCAGATATCCTCATCCTACTTCTGAGTTTTGCCTTCAAACACACATACTCACTTAAATATGTTCAGTGGCTCCATCGCATAATCGTACAAGAATTTTTGATTCATTGAAAGGGTAATTACATACATATATTTGAGTAGGTGTATACATATTTAATAATTTTTTTATCAATACTTCATACACTTATCTTTACACAAAATAAATAAATATCGTAAGCAGTTGAACAGTTGCTCCTTCCTACCAATTCTAATATCGTCTTGACGGTTTTTCTGTCAAAATTTTGCTTTAAAATCAACTGCCTCATTTCGACCGATGTCTGCTTTTCATTTGCAGTTATTTTAAATGTAAATTGAAAATATTTTCATTCAAATGCAATTATTCACAATGTCAATTCTAAAAACTATCGAATAGGGCAAAATCAAAACGCAAGTTTTAGCAGTTTTTCCAGTTAATTTTGGTTCGTCCAATTAATCGTTGCACCTCTATAAGTGACATTATTTTCTTAAAAAAAAATTCAAAAGTTGGAATGAAAAATTCTAATTTTTTTTTTTATATTTTGGGTGAAAATAAGTGTATGAAGTACTGAAGTATAAAGTATTAAATATACACTAGTAGGCATATACATATATTTTGACAACACTTAAAGTTAAATCTACTTAAAATTTTTAAATTACTTCAAAAACAATTTGGTATCAATGGATATAATTATAATAATATATAAAATTTTTCTTAACCCATTGAGTACATGTGGAAAGCTTTCAATTCTTGCAAAGGTCTAATTTTTAAAGTTTCTCCCACGGGCTAAAACAAAAAATGTTTGAATGCAAAAAGTTTCTCCAAAAGAATCTATTAGTGATGGAAAAAAAAATTTTTCAAAAATCTCTTCGCATGCATTTTTTATGATTTTTTGAAATGGGCCAAAAGTGACTATTTTGATGAAAAGTAGGTAAAAATGGGTTAAATATCAATTTTCAAAATATATAATATATATACATATATATGGGCTTGTCTTAAATTTTGTCTGTTCACTCACTGCTTTAGCAAAAACTTTATATTGACTTAAAAAATAGAAAACATTTTTTAATTTGTTTGTCTATATGATACAAATGCAATGCACATTACATCTAAAAAAAGTGGTGCGGACCGTTCCAGATCAGCCAAGTTGTTACAGTTTCCGCCGTGTGTTCCGGGTCATTATCTTTTTAAACTGAAGTCCTCCTTTATGTTCACTTTTTCCCAAGGTTTCAAAGGCTATCGGCTCAAAAGGTAGCCAATGATGCTCAGAAATACTTGGCCTAGTCATGTCACCCAGAAACTATGTGCCTAGTCCTACATGGCCTAGTATTACGCAAGAATCTTTTTATAACTAATTTGTTAGTTTTAAAATTTAATTTGTTAACTGGTTGAAATAGGCTGTGGAATTCTATTTGTGTCATTTTTTAGTTAAAAAAAAAAAAAATTAATTAATTTTTTGCTGGTGTAGACATCACACTAATAACCTGCATTTAAATTTTTTCGATATTCCCAACATTTTGGCTTTTATAGTCCCCTAAACTTTTTTTAAGGTGCTAGTTTAAATAAACTGTGAACTACTGCACATATACATGCATACAGTTTGACAACAATATGTTTACACACTGTAAAAAACTTTTTTTCTTATTGGCTAAAAAAAATAATTAAATGGGTTTTAAATTTTTATACTACAGCGTACGGATTACGAAGTAGTCTATTGGGTTTGCCCGAAGAGGTTTGTGTGTAACAGGCAGAAGGAGGCGTGGCAGACCCTTATAAAGTATACAGTCGCCCAATAAAGTCTTCGTACAGATGAAAACTTAATTTTCAGAGTCAAAAAAAATAGTTTGTGGTTGATTTAAACAATTTTTTTTAATGCAGTTCAGTAAACTAAATATTTTTCTTCAAATATCGAAAAAAAAATATTATTTTTTCCATTCATTTAACACTTATAGTCTAGAAACTAAAAAATAACATAAAAATGGCACTAATAAAGTCTTCGTACACTTAATGTATTCACAGGTGTTTTAACGATTATAAACATAATCTTGCTATATTAATATTTTGTAGGGTAGCCCTTATTTTTAATTACTGCTTTAAGACGGTCTAGCATTAATTTGACCAGTTTATCAGTGAAACTGGGTTCTATTTTGTCCCATTCTTCCAGAAGCACCTGTTTTAATTGATTTTTTGATGAAATATTATGTTTCCTGATGTTTAGCTCCAATTTATTCCACATATGTATATATTCTTGATCAGCATCAACAGCCAAGTCAATATAGCCATGTCCGTCTGTCCGTATGAACAAACAAATCTCAGAGATGGTAAGAGCTACAATATCCGTTTTAGTCAGTATCGACCACATAGTCAGTCAATACAAGAATTTTTTTTTAATGTCACGCCCTATTCGCCCACAATAAGCGAAAAACCAGACATACCTCGGAAAAAATACATGTTTTTTGTAAATATCTCAGTTAATATAACACCTAGGGACTCCAATTTTGGCGTGCAGAATACTAGATGCCATATAAAGATAATGCCATCAAATTTAGATGCCACGCCTCCTTCGCCCACCAAAAGCACAACTCCTTTGTAACTTTGCATGCCGCTGACTCACTTATTTCTTAACGTATAGTTTTGTAACTTAGCATTTACTTGAAGACAAATAATATCAACGATTGTGAAAATTTCATCAGATGATAATTAAAAAAGTTTGTCATACAACGAAAATCGTTACTTTCAAGCAAGGCATTGCCACGTGCATTGCACTGAGATGTGCACACAAGCAACGAAAACGAAAAACGTGTGAGCGAGATAGACATACAAATATTTGAACATGTTAAGTTCTTGCAGCAGCTACTTTAATTTGAACTCATATAATTGAAAACGAAGCTCAGAGGGTATTACACGGTCGGCATGCCCGACTGACACTTTCTTTCTTGTTTTTATTAATTTTTGGTTGGAATCGGTGAACTACATCATCGTATTTAAAAAATTTTAAATGTTGAGAATACCGCGCCTTTTTTCATATATAAATGATTAATATGTTAAGCTTATTAATTTAGAAGACATCTCACAATGAGTACTTTATTTTGTTCTGAAATACGCTGTAGTATCTTACAGTCGGCTCGCTCGACTGCAGCCGTTCCTACTAGTTTTTAATAGGATAAGTAGAGAATTGATGAAATTATTTAGTTTCTTTGAAAAAAAAAATTAAAAGCCCCTTTATTTATTTTTTTTTTCCATAAAAACATATTTTGGTTTTACAGAGCATTATGGGCGATTACGCATAATGGGTGGCATAAAGTCATAGAATTATTGATGAAATATTAAGAAAATGTTTATATTCATTAATAGTAAACACATTAGTTAGCTGGAAAACATTTTTTTTTTTTGCCGGGTGGCAACTCTCTTATTGTGGCAACCCTTCAAAACCAGCTCATCCGTTGATGCTTTTAATTATATAAATTGTCGTTGTTGTAAGTGCTCAAATTAACATTTTTTCATTTAAATTAATGAGTGTAATATGGATAGCAAAGCTCAAGGTATTTATAATCTGTTAATTACGATAAATGTGCATAAATGCTCTTGGTGATTTTAATGTACATGGTTATTGTTGATTTCTGAAATATAAGTAAAATATTAGTAACACTCACAACAAAAATTAAGCTCTTAACTTTTTTTTTTTTTACTTTATGCCGCCAAAATGAACAAATCACCCATAGTGCAGTGTGTAAACACTTTGTTGTCAAACTGTAAATATATTGTCGCGACAGACGCTATTTAAATGTGTGCGTGTGCTTGTTTGTTTCGCGCTCTGTCTATCTGTCTGTGTGTCTGTTGCCTGACATGTGCCCCAATTGTACATACATACTTACATATGTAACATGAAGAGCCATTTGTTGTGCTTGTCAATCAAATTGCTGGCAATTTAGCTATTTTCTCACTAGATATAGTGGGCTTAAACAGAAAAATAATCGATGAATTGTAAAATAGCGGATAGGCGGAAATTGTGCACATTTTTAAACACTTCACTTCACCTTAATAAGAGGACACATTTATAGAATATCGCAAGGTTTTAGGCAGAAACACTTCAAGGTGGATTCCTCAAGAAATAAAAGATTTACGGCACTGACATCATTTGCGCTAAGCCTTTTATCGCTGCCATTGTCAAACGGTGGAAGTATTCTTTCTTCACTGAACAATATCAAAACTAAACTTTGAAATAATATCTTCTTTCAACCATTAGTAACAATTTTACACATCAGGTAGCAGCAGTGTGCTTAAAAAATAGAGGGACCAACATATGTTCAGCTCACAAGACAGTATGTTTGATGAACTTAAAAAAAAATTCAATTAAATCAATAAATAATATCGTTACCTTACTCTAGTCTTTTTTTAAATATTAACTAAATTTTTTTTTTTGCAATTTCTAGCTTTTTTTCAAAGTCTGGTTTAGATTTTATATAAGTTGGCAGCACTGGCTTGTTTTTGCAATGCACTATGGGCGATTAGTTGATTTTGGCGGCATAAAGTCCACACATAGAGCTAGGAGCTTAATTTTTTTTTTAAGGCTTACTAATATTTTAGTTTGCTTTCGGATTTTTTTTTGTCAATTTGACCACGCCTTTATTTTCCACCCCTTTATAACCCCGGCACTTGTACAAAAATATCAAATTTTATTATAAAGCAAAGCATAAAAATAGAAAAAATAATATTTTTACCATGTTTTAACAATATTCCAAACTTAAAAAAACAAAAAGTTAATAATCTTCTTCATCCAAAACAAAAGAATTCTCATGTTTGTCATCGCTTTCGTTGTCTGATTCGGTGTCTTCATCATTTAAAAAATTGTATGAACTCAGCTCTGATGTTGGATTCTCTAAAAGGTTTATAACTTCTATTGGAAGCGGTTTCTTTTTCAAATTTTGCAGCTTCTTATTTATATAGTAGCTTGATATTAATGGATCAGATGAGTCTATGGCTCTATTAAAAACGTCAGCCATATTACTTAATCTAGAATTTTTTCTGGCATGAGAACGTCGGTCCTTCGTAGTCTAGGCCCGGCCTCGGCATATCCTACTTTTGGACGACCCATCTTCGATGGTGATGGTTTAGCAGTATCCTTCACATCAATTTTTATTTTCATACATTTTGCAAACCATTCTGTGTGAATTGACTTGAATCGCTCAAGATTTCGATTGTATTTGCGCAAGTATCGTTTTATATAATATTCAAAATTAGTCACTTTTGCCTTAATTTGCTGTATGTTTGATTTGTTCAAATTATCTTCATTTATTTCTTCCATTATGTACGCTGTGACAGCATCAGCATAGCGATTGTTGTTGTTCCAAATATCGACAAGCGTGTTGTTGTTGAACGTAAAGGAAACTTCAAGTGCAATTTTTTTTAAAAGGAGCAAAAAAAATAATTACTACAATAAACTAGACACATTCGTTAGTAACTTGCCCTTTTTTTGTGCATGTTTTGATATGCACTTTTCAAGAAATACTCCACGGAACACAATTAAAATTGTTAAATTTTTGCGAAAAATACAATCAACAATAACACCGGACATTATAAACACCACGAACATTTATACACATTTATCGTAAATAAAAGATTCTAAATACCTTGAGCTTTGCTATCCATATTACACTTATTAATTTAAACGAAACCAATAATAATTTAAGCACTTTCAACAGCATGAAATTTTTCGCGCCAATTTATATAATTGGGAGCTTCAACAGATCAGCTGGTTTTGAAGGGCTGCCACAAAAAGAGAGTTGCCACCCGATAAAAAAAAAAATTGTTTTTCAGCTAACTGAAGTGTTTACTATTAATAAAAAAAAAAACATTTCCTTAATATTTCACCATAAATTTTATGACTTTATGCCGCCCATTATGAAAAATCGCCCATAGTGCAATAAATGAAATTAAATTTTGCATGTTCAGTGTATCACATTAATACAGTGCTGTCTGGGTATAGTATCGAGGTTGTGCACTCTATCAAGACTCAAATTTTTGCACGCAATATTTGTTTTTTTTTAATCATTAACAACATTATTAAGAAAACACACTAATTTTGGTATTCACTATTTAGGGGTGTTTACTATATAGGGGGTCACTTTACCTAGACAGCACTGTATTCGATTTTTGTTTTTGCAACTTTAAACGTAAATAAAACATACAAAGCAATTTATAATTAATTATTTTATTAATTAATTATCTTTTTATATTGGTACCTATAAATAAATAATTATTTACACAACTTATAAAAATCAATAAAAAACAAAAAAATTAACGAAGTTTACCCTTACTTTAATATTCGGGTTTTTTCAACAACTAACAAAGTGGTTGTTTTTTTTTTTTAATAGTGGATATTTTTTTTTTATGGTATTTATAAATTTTAAAGTGGCCCTTAGACGTTTTTTCATATTTTTATAATTTTTTTTTTATAGACCCATTGCCAATTTTGATCCACTCATATTGCAGTTGCGTCTTAAGATCGACTACTCCTCTCGAGGAACTGTAGCCCAAAACCATAACAGAACGTCCGCCGTGATTTACGGTTGGCTTAAAAAGTTTTCTCTCCAACTGTGTTTTCGGCTTACGCCACACCATGGCATAGTGGTCGGACTTGTATGGAGCGCGTGGCCAAAAATACTTCTAGTGGAGATATCATTGTGAAATTTTTTCCAAAATTATATAAAAATATAATAAGTAATAAAACATGCCCAATTTAGTCGTACAACCTCCCAGCCACCCTCCACCACCCCATTTTACGCCCCTTAAAAACAAAAATAGATGTAGAAAATAAAAAATAAGAATAAAGAGCAGGATTTATTAAAACTAATAAAGATGACATTAAGAAAAAAGATCAATTTAACAAAACAGTAATAAATGAAAAGATTTATTCATATAATAACAAGTCGTAGGCACAGTTTAACAATTTTGTCTTTTTTGTGCAAAATAACTTTCTTCGACCAGTAATAAAAGGGTCTGAGCTGATAAGCAATCTACTAATTAATTTATAAATTAATTAATCTATGGTTCGAGACAGCTTGTGGGCACAACGCAATAAAATTATTTTCTTTTCATTCTGTCAAACACTTTGATATTAAAGTACTGAAGATTTCATTCTTTTATACTTTTCCCAAAAGTGATACGATTCTCTTACATACATATATTCGCGATACGCTTCGAGAGATCCTCTAGGTTGGTAATGTAGCCATTCCTTTCAATTTCTCCATGTACCATTTTAATCAATGTCTTTGATTTTTCTAAATTGTTTCCTTTTCCGTGCACCAAATATCAAAGATAAATAGGCGTGCTAAAACGCACTTAAAAAAATTGCCTGTCAAGTCCAATTCAAAAGAAAAATCAAATTAAAAGATAGTGCCATCGAAATTTTTTGAACGCCAATCTACTTCGCCCACCAAAAGCTCAATTTCTTTTTAATTTTACATGCCGCTGGCTCATTTATTTCTTAACGTATAGTTTTCTTACTTAGTATATACTTGCAGACAAATAATATCAAGCGATTGTGAAAATTTAATCAAAATCGGACAATAATTAAAAAGTTTGTCACACAACGTACTATATCGTTACTTTCAAGCAAGGCATAGCCACGTGCATTGAACTGAGATGTGCACACAAGCAACGAAAACGAAAAACGTATGAGTGAGATAGACATACAAATATGTGTGCATGTAAAGTTCTTGCAGCAGCTACTCCAATTCGAACTCATATAATTGGAGACGAAGCTCAGAGGGTATTGCACGGTCGGCATGCCCGACTGACATTTTCTTTCTTGTTTTTATTTTAAATAGTTATGTTTGCTTTTGGACATATATCCGACCAGTTTTTGATCATTTTGGAATACTGCAACATACATTTGAGTCCTTAAACATATGGATAATTTGAAAAATAAGTTGGCTAATGAGGTTCACGACGAAGTGGATAAGTGGACAGTGGACAAGGCCCGGTCCGATTTGAGATGCTCCATCAGGACTTACAGTGAGTCCAAAAAGTATTGGCACACCAAAAAACTCTAAGTTTATGTCACTATAACTTGTGTCCTATCAGGGCTAGAGAAAAGAATATCATCAGGTTCTGTTTATGAGATCATTAATATTTATTTAACATAAAAAAACTTAAACTTTTCCATTTTCTTCCAATGAGTTTGGTTAATAAACAAAAATATGGCACAAATTCACGCCAAAAAAGTATTGGCACATTTCCTCTCTTCGTGGAACTTTTTTGCTCTCTTTTGATATTGCAACGGTAAAGTCCCGTTTTTTTTACATTCTGTTTTAATATACTATTCTCTAATACGCAAACACATGTTTTGCGTTGATTTTTGTTTCGATTTCATCATAAAATTATCAAAATGGGCAGAGGTGCAGAAATTTCGTTAGATGTCCGAAAATTAATAATAAAATTATATTGTCAAAACAAATCTTATCGGGAAATTGGCGAATTTGTCGACAGATCATTCTCGAGTGTGCGGAATGTTATTAAACACTACATTTCAACCGGAAAAATAGAACCAGAAAGCCCAGTTGGACACCCAAAAAAATTTGATGCTCGTCAGGAAAGGATTATAGTGTCCACTGTAAATGGAAATCCGATGGGATCAGCTGTAAAACTTTGCCAGGAATTACAGCAGTCATTTAAAAATAAATTTTGTCCACAAACAGTGCGTAATGTACTAAACAAGACTGGTTACAATGGTAGAGTTCCAAGGCGAAAACCGTTTATTTCGAAAGTCAACAAAGCCAAGAGGCTTATATTTGCAAAAAAAATAAGTTAATGAACCGGATTCCTTTTGGAACACTGTTATTTTCAGTGATGAGTCCAAACTTAACTTATTTGGATCTGATGGCAGCCAAAAAGTGTAGCGGAAGGCAAATAAAGAGCTGGAAGAAAAAAAATTGAAAAAAAATAGTGAAGCACGGCGGCGGCAATGTCATGGTTTGGGGATGTTGTGCAGCATCTGGAGTTGGCCAGTTGGCTTTTATTGAAGGAAATATGGACAAACATGGATTCCTAAACGTCCTCAAAGAAAATTTAGTCCCTAGTGTGGAAAAGTTGGGTCTAAATGGAAGCCAATGGTTGTTTCAACAAGACAATGACCCGAAACACTCGTCTTATCTAGTCCAGGAATGGCTGATATACAATTGCAAACAATTGAAAACACCTCTCCAACCACCCGATCTTAATCCAATTGAGTATGTCTGCCCATTAGACATCTGCATAGTTTCACTCACATGAAGGGTAAAATTGAGTATATTTGAATTGAATTGAATGAGTAAAAGACACACAGCGATTGATTATGTATGAGTGTGAGTGTTGTAATACGTTGCTACTACTTATACAAAACGACTCAAGTGATAATAAATAAAGCGTTCGACGGAATGAGAAGTTTAACCAAGTTAAAAACATTCGAATAATTCGAGTTGTAGTGTACACATTCTGCGTATTTATGTTCTGCGTTTGCATCGTCGAAACTCAGCAGTCGCAAAAATGGAAGGGGAAAAACAACAAAAAACAAAAAGAAACGCTGTGTTTGTATTAGTTTTCGTTTATATGTCGTAAGAACGATACCACAGCAACAAACGGTTTACTTTTTGTGAATGCACTCGCATCCGTTTCTCATATTCAGTCACTCCTCTTTGTAGCATTGTGCGGCTGAGTGTAGCGGGATATTACTCAACTCAGTTATTCGCATTTCGCTTTGCATTTATATTCACTCAACTCAATACAGAATTCAAATGCGGCTTTTTTGCCACTCATGCAGATGTCTAATGCCCATACACACCACTATGGTACTTTTGCCCGAAAAAATGGAAATAAGTCATTTTTTAAAGTTTGCAAAATTTGCAGTACAAATTGCTTTGAAATAAGCTGTAAACTAAAAACATTTTAATGCCGTTTTAGATCGTTCAAGTTGTTAACTTTAATTATGTATCATTAGTTTACCACGAAAAATACTATTTCTAAACAAATTCCGCGTATTATTTGCTTGCGATACAAATTTCTATAGTAATGCGAATTGGATGTTTTTGACCAATTATTCAGTTTGTGTGTATATTATATAGTTTATCTTCTTGATATCTGCTAAGCAGATTGACAAAAGCTTAAATCCCACATATCTGCTCGGTTTGTACTCAATATATCAAGAAACAGTACAGGTTTGACGAAAAAAGTTAATTTTTGACTTCTGTTTCTATGGGAGCTATATGATATAGTCGGCCGATTTCGATCATATTTTTACATGATGTTTATATTTTTATGACGTACATATCCTGTTTGGGACAGATTGGTTAAAAAACAACAAAGTTATAAGTATCAGTTATAAATATGAGGGAGGGCGGTGCCACGCCCACTTTTTCCAACATAAGTTTTAATTGATTTTATTAGTCGAATGCAAAAACTAAACTAAAAAATGTTGATCCGTTCTCGAGTTATTAATTAATTGCAAAAAAACGGGTAAAAGTACCATAGTGCACACTTGAGCCAATATGTGACAGATAAGCATGGCTATTAATCTTTTTTTTTTTTTGTTGTACTTAAAGCATATTTAGTTATTGTCAACACTTGTCATTATTTCTGCCGTGGCTGCATTTATATTGCGCAACTCACGTCCTGTATACATGCATCTGTATTTTATCTGTTCTAAGTAAGTTAATGTTATTGATACAACCCCGTTACCCCTTTCACCACTCTATTTGGAATGTGTCATTTAGGCGCGACTTTGTGATTGTGTGGGTTTCTGGTTTTGTGCTCTCAGCACACTTTGTGCTCTTCTCTCTCTCTCTCTCTCTCTCTCTCTCTCTCTCTCTCTCTATCCCTCTCTCTCTCTCTCTCTCTTAATTAAGATACATTTCCTTTATTTTTTGTTTGTAATTGTACTTTTTCTGTCTTTTCTTTGTCGATTCGTTTGGCAACTGATTCAGATTTTGTGTTTGGGTTTTCAGTTGATTGTGAACATTGAAACTTGTCGCCTGCATAGCAGAGGTAAATCTCACACTGTCTAGTGTAAATGTCTCTATGAAAATCAACTTTATCCGTTGCTTTAAATTTCGAAAATATATACATTTATTTTCGAAATTTAAAGTTTGTTTGGTAGCCAGTGTTATGCCGTTTATTATTACGCAGTTTTTTATACCCTCTGAGGGATATATTGGGTTTGTTAAATGTATGTAACAGGCAGAAGGAGACGTGCTAGACCCCATAAAGTATATATATTCTTGATCATCATCAACAGCCGAGTTGATTTAGCCATGTCCGTCTGTCCGTATGAACGAAGAGAACTCAGATATGGTAAGAGCTACAATATCCGTTTTAGTCAGTATCGGTCACATATTTAGTCAGTCAATTCAAGACTCTTTTTTTTTTTGTTTGTTTTCGATGCTACGCCCCATTTGCCCACAATAATCGAAAAACCAGACATAACTCAAAAAAAAAAAAAAAAAATAGATGTTTTTCGCGGATATCTCGGTAACTATAACACTTAGGGCTACCAATTTCGGCATGCAGATTGCTAGATGCAATATAAAGATATTGCCATCAACATTTTTTGGATGCCACGCCTGTTTTGCCCATATGTAGCACAAAGTCATGCCTTTAACTCACGTATTTGTTAACGTATAGTTTTGTAACCTTACATATGTGTGGAGACAAACAATATTTAACGATACTGAAAAAAATTGGTAGTACAACGAAAATTGTTACCTTCAGCCACATGCATTGCACTGAGCTCTGATACAGCGCTCGCGTGTAATGTATAGTTTTGTAGCTTAGCGTATACTTGGAGACAAATAATCACAAAACGACCCTAAAAATTGCATAAAAACCGGACAATAATTAGAAAATTTGGTCATACAACGAAAATCGTTACTTTCAAGGCATAGTCACGTGCATTGAACTGAGCTCTGCACACAAGCAACGAAAACAAAAAACATTGTGCGAGCGAGACAGACATAAGAATATTTGTATATAAACATACCACCATACTTACATACATACGTACATATATTTATTTTGGTTCTTTTCTTTTTAAATTTTTTTTTTGCAATTTTTACGCCTACTTGTTGTCAGTTGTCGTTGTCGTCGTTCACTTCGGTTCTGAGGGCATCATGAAGCCGACTAGCAGCATCAACAGTGGCGACCAGAATAGTGCGACCAGAATGCGTCGCAGGCCCATATGTAAGCTATTTATATCACTATCACTTTATTTTCTTTTATTTTATTGCACACTTAGTATTTACATTTTATGCCTTTAATTTTCTTAGTATTTACATTTTCTTATAGATTTAATTAAATGTCTTTAATTTTCTTTTGTCCTGATTTTTAGTTGTTACTTATTATAGTGAGCAACAGGCAGAAGGAGGCGGGGCAGGCCCCATTTCGTGGTCAAAGGTCAAGTAGTTTTAGTATGAAAAATTTTGTTTCTTTTTTTTTGAGATATCGCAACCAAACTTACAGGTTAAGTGTTTGGCATAAAGGAACATATGCCGACCAATGCCATATGATGTAATAGTTACAAAACACCAGTTAACATTCAAATTTTATAATACTACGGCGTACGAAGTACTACATAGTATGGTACGTTTCATATTTATAACTGTACATTTTTTGCGACTATGATATACTAATGAAATATCTGTTTGGTTGCCACAAAAATGCACACGAAGTTTGGACTTTTTTCAGATAACGGTACTTTTGCTTTTACTAAAAATCCATTTTCAGCCTGTTTCATATTTATAACGCCACTTTATATGAGTTTTGTGAGTGCAAGCTGGAGGATCTTTATTATCTGGTTGATGTTTCGAACAAATATAATAATAAATAAGCCATATCGAGTGGAAAATGTTTAACACAACTTTAAAAGGGAAAAATATTTGCTTACAAAGGCGAAGGATGTTGTATAAGGGACATAGCGCGTAAGCTGGGCAGGAGTCACAGTCTAATCCTAAATTTTTAAAGCGATCCTGAATTTTAGGGATCCTATAAGCCCAGAGGAGGGCCATCAATACTTTCCAGTCGAGATTAGAGGAAAATTGTTCATAAGAAAAGTAATTCAACACACAGTTGGCGTGACCTACAGGGTGTTTTTGAGAAAAATGTTAGTCGTACCACCGTTTGGAGGACATTAAAATGTTCCAAATTTATTAAAAATTAAGTAACGAGATGTGTTCCAGCATTAAAAGCTGAACAAAAACTGATTCGAGTGAGTCACGGGCAGAGAAAGTTGAACAACAATAATCGCTGGTCAAATTCATATGGCTTGCATTTGACCAATTGGTGATCGTGTTCCCACGCTCGTAACCCATACGGGTCAGTTTGTTTGTCCTCTCAATATCTTTAAGTGATATCTATCATTAAAGGGTGGCATTACAGTTTTATTAGCTGGTATATTTCGTTAAACCAAAGAATTTTAATCATTCCAGTATGTTTGGGTATGGTTATAACAACTCTCGAAGATCTCATATCCAAAATATTTCTAGATATTTCAAATATCTGAAACAGATTGGTTGTCTGAAGGAGCTACATATATAGACAGCAAGAAACGATTACAAATATAAAGCTCTTCATAAGTATGGAATTGAAGTCATAGTATTTACTGGTTGCGTTAAAAGAGAAACTATATTCATCCCAAGGAGCACGAACGACAAAAACAAACACACAAAACAAATGCAAAGGCTCTGCTGGGCAAGTTTGACCATGACAAAATTAGAAGATGAGTTAGATTATTGAATATTTCACACACATCTGAAAGTTTCTGCAGCTGACTTAAACACATAATAAACAACATACAATGAATATGATATCTATGGGGGAATCGGGGGGAACATAACTTAAACTTTAAGTAGACACAAAAGGAGCAAAATCTAAGGTTAATTAAAACATTAATTTTAAAAGGATAAATGCACAATATATTTTTTAATTATTTACAAAAGTAAAATAAATACCTTTAGCTTCAAAATTCATTGATATATTATGAAGTTTTAATCGCAACCAGAAAATGCGAACCACTTGAAACCGACTTTCGTTTTGAATGCAATTGGTCAACTTTGCTTTAAAGTTGAACACGTGTTCATGAGTTTCGTTCAATTTTTAGAAAATACCGTTTTGTTTCCAGAAAAATCCGGTTTGCCATTGCAAAGATTGAACATTTTAGAGACAATAAGCTTACAAATTTTTTTCATACGTTGCGATCACATTTTTTTGATTTTTGGCCTTTGGCGGGACCACTGTGCAATGGGCGGAATTGTCAAATAAGTGGCATACAGTCGAAAAAGCAGATATAGAGCTGATCTTTGGTACATTTGATTTATATAGCATTCTAAAAATTTTAACATAATTTTACATTAATTTGACCACACCTACCGCAATTGCCCATATATGGCAACAAAACAAATACGTGGCCACGAAGGAAAGTTGTGAGAGCTAAAAATAAAGAACTAAAATTTTAAGAGAATGTATAATTTTTTAATAATAAATTGTTATTATAATTAAATCCTTCGAAATGACACGAAAAAAGGAAGTGGTACACCATATTTTTAAAGTTTTTATACATAGAAGAAATAAAATTTAAAGGACATTTATTTTTAGCAAAAAAAAAAAATTGAAAAAAAAATTTATAAGTTAATAAATTAGATTGATTTGAGAAACGTTCAGAGCGAAATAAGTGGTACAATGGTACAATTGTACAGTTACTACTTAAGTAAACCGATTAACTTAAGTTTTTTTTTTAATATTTTGTTTTAGTTTAATTTTCTTAATTGTTAAGGACTTTTTTAATTCGTCCTAGCACTCAGTTTACCACTTTTTGAAAAAAGAATTTGTCAAATATGTCCCAATTCTTAACATTCTACTCCTTCAGCTCCTTATTGGTGTTATAGGTCTGGTATTTCTATAAAACCGATTGTTTATATTTCTCCAAAGATTTTTGATTCATTATGATCCTGATTTTCAACAGGATATATCAAAAGAGGTTTGTTTTTCTCCTTCAAAAATATTACTTTGTACTTTTGAATACACGAATGTGGCCAATATCCCACTGAATTGACCTAGAAACTCCACAAAGTTGGCCCAAAGTTCTATAATAGCTACGTCTTGGAGTTCTACATAGCATACCAATGTCATTATGTGGATAACAAATCAAATTATAGTGTTTCGAGCAAGCCAAAACCAGCCCTTGCCCAGCTCAACGACCTTTGAAAATCCTAAAAATTTTTTACTGGTTTGAGGACCTTGTGTCGCGTTAAAATGACTGATATTTATCTGGATAATCTAGATTGTTTTTTATCACTGAAGATGATATTTAGCCAATCCAAGTCCCAAAAACTTGTAAATTAATACAAAGGATATTTGTGCAGCCTTGCTTTGAGAGTTAAAATATATTAAACAGTTTTTTTTTTTCTTATGAAACAATATCCCATGGGTCTAAAATGCACTCCACTCAACTATTGGAGATTAGAAGAGCCAATTCAGTGCAAATCTGGGATGCAATACTGCTTTTCCTTACAGATACGCTTTTAGTTCGCCTAATCTCTCGATATTCTATCAGAGTTGCACGGTCGAAACGACGATTTTTCCGTTACTTTAGGTTTTAAAAAAAACCTTTGACTTATGAATTTTTTTTTTTTAAACAATTGTAATGTTTTATAATTTAAGATAAAAACAAAACATATTTCTTCAAATAACATGCTATGTTAAAAGCAAAAAAAAAAAAAACATACTGGACTGTACCATTTACTTATTTCGCAAAAGCACGAATTACGCAAGCATTTTCTAAGAAATAACGGAATCTAATGGCAAATAAGCTGTTGTGTTGATTTTTTAGGGAAGCTAATTATTTGTATCGAAATATTATATTTGAAAAATGTGTTTTACTTAATTACGAGCCTGTCAGTTATAATATAATTTTAAACTTTTTTTTCGCTTTAAACGTATTTTCCCCAAGATAGTCCACCGGCATCACTAATTCAGTAACTATTTCAGAAAATCAAAGCAATATAAATTTCAAAACTTTTTATTTTCTTTTTTATTTTACTAACGTTATCATTGGTTAGGAAAAATTCCGCCGATTGGACAAATAATTAAATTTGTACAAAATGTAATTTTTGCAAAGTGTGAATTTGAAAAGCGCTCAAAGTGAATAAGTTTCCCGCCAATTTCGTCTCACTCATTAGCTGACTAATTACCTGACTTTAAAGCTTGATTAAAATAACAGTGTTGCATTTTCAATAAAAACTTTTATGGATTTTTCATAAATAGGGATTCCATTTTGAATATATTGAAATGAAATTATTATTTGTCTCAATAAAATTTGCGACTTTATGCCAATTATTTGGGAATTCCGCCCAGTGTGCCTTGGAAGAAAAAATAGAACCAATATACTCAACACTGAAAAAAATTAACTAACTTAAAAAATTTAATTTTAAATAACTATTTTTTAATATTTTTTGGTTTTACCATAATGGCAAAGCACTTAGATGCGGTGAATGTCCATTAAGTTTACCAGTGGGTTACAAAATATCACGGTATTTTCAGAAATCCATGAATCTCTCTCCCAATATATTCTATAATTTTGCGTGATAAAACAGGAAATGCCTTAATTTGTTTTGTGAAAAGATAATATAATATTTTTTTGCTAAAACGAAAATTAAATTGTATATTTGTACAAAAATGTATAAATTTTAGTACAACTCTATATCTTATCTATAAGGTGCATTTAGTTCAAATCACTAATTTAAAAAAAGCGATAAGGGTAAAAATAAAATATTGATAGCAACACTGTTATCACTTGTGGGCGGAGGGGCGTTGCATTAAAAAAAGTATTTTTTTCTTCAATGAAGTCAGGGAACACAAATAAATCAATTTTCCATAGTTGGAACAAGTTAACGCTACCGAGGATCGAGAACCCGCGACCCCACTCGGCGCAGGCCAGCACTTCACTCCCTACGCCACCACACTCTTATGAGAGTTAGATACGTACTTTAGTAGAATTCAATAAATATAATATCATTGTCCAGCTATATTCTTGCGAATATAAGCTTTCCGCAAAAGCAACTGAACTAAATTTAGCTTAGTAATTTTGACTATTTTTCGATCGATTTGCAATTTTAGCGTATGATCTTGCCTAAAGAAATAATCCGTCTTAAAAATGTAAATTAGATTGCTTTTTATTGGTAATTTGCGCGCAGAGGGCGCGTAATTGTACTTTCTTATAAGTTAAGGATTAATAAAAAATATGTATTATTTTAGTTGAGAATATAAAAAACAATTTATTTTATTAGGTTGAAAAAAAATTTTGTCACACCGTCGGGACTCGAATCTACGCCCCTATCAATCGTAGTTCAACTTTCTACCGTATCCGCCATTAGGTTTCTTAGCGAGCCATATGGTTAAGTACGTAGATAACTAGAACATAAAATAAATCATCGCACAATGATTTTCTTTGAAATATTGGAAAAAAAAATTTTTCTGCCGAAGCAAGTGATGTAAACTGGCATTAACTAAATTTAACCGAACTGTTTTGATTATTTTTCGACCGATTTATATTTTTATGCAAAAAAAAATAGTTCGTATACAAAATGTTAACTATACAGTTTTTAGTTCGCCATTTGTTGGCAAGGGGGCGTGGTATCCAAATTTGAAAATAAAGTTGATCTGCATAACAGAGCAACTAAGTTTCTGCAAATAGAACGGAATCTCTAGCTATTATAGTTTCTGAGAAACAGGCGTTCATACATACGGACAGACAGACAACTTTTTCCACAAATTTATTAGTCACTTTTGCTCTTTTTCAAAGAGCTCAGGGTCTAAAAAAATGTATGTACATAAATTTGCAAAATAAAGTAGACTAAAAACCGAATTTAGAATAGAATACCAGGTTCACCAACTTCTTAATATCAAAGTTAGTTAAAATGACTTTAAATGAGGGGTATATTGGGTTTGTCCAAAGTATGTAACAGGCAGAAAAAGGCTTGACAGATGCCAGAAAGTATAAATATTCTTGATTGAGCCATATCCGTCTGTCTGTCCATATGAACAAATAGAACTCAGAGATGGTAAGTGCATCAATCTATCTACAATAAGCGAAAAACCAGACGCACCTCAGGAAAAATACTTGTTTCATATCTCAGTAGCCACGGCACCTAGGGACACCAATTTTGGCATGAAGATTGCTAGATGCAATATAACTCAATACCATCAGCATTTTTTGGATGCCGCGCCCACTTTGCCCATAAGAAGCACAAATTCATTGAAAATTTTAATGCCTCCACTTAACTTATAGTTTTGTAACTTAGCGTATACTTGAAGACAGATAATATCAAACGATTCTGAAAATTGCTCCAAAATCGGACTATAATTATGAAAATTTCTCGTACATCGTTCATTTTTAACGCAACAACAGTGCAAAGCAGTTTACTTTTACGCTGCAGTGTTTACAAAATGAGCACTGCTTGTGTGTTTAAAATTTACGCAGTACACTGTTTGTAAGCATTCCGAACTAAACTCATATAAATGAAAATAAAACTCAGAGGATATTACGCGGTCGGGATACTCGACTGAATTTCTTACTTGTTTTGTTTTAGGTTCATAATTAGTGGAGTACAGCAACAAAGCTTTCTGTCTCTCTGCGAACTAGTCTCCAGATTTAAATCTATCCTAAAGAAATTTGGTACAGATATGTACTTTTACACACAGTTCGAATGCTGAAATCGGCCAGATCATGTATCACTAGATCATGTAGTACCTGTAGGTACAATCAGTTACAAATACCTAGCAGAAAATTTTGTTTAGCTATTGAGCGATTTTAACTAAATTTACGCAGAATGCATTTCTATCATTTCACCCAGATCAGACTATTAGATTACGAATTCGTGGAGTAATTTTAAGTACCACAAGTAAAAGCGAGAAGCCAAAGATGCTGAATGTTCTCATCATTATAACATCCAACGTCTATAGTAGCATCTAATATCCTACTCTTTAACGTAAAGTTTAGTTTAACTATTCACCAACTTGAACCATCGATCTATGTTGGATTGTTATCTATTTAATAATTGCTCCAAAAACTTATGATATCATATTAAAAACCTCTCAACAAGGAATCTATCTAGTTACGAAAGCGTATATTCATTTCGCCAATTTGTGACGAAAAGTAGTACAAAAATAAAATAAATACTATAATAAAAATATAAAAAAATGCATTGCAAAGAATGGAATATGTACTACATATTTATAATTTGCTATAATATTAAATGTTTTGATATATTTCTAAGCGAATGTATGGCCAACTTATTGTCCGATTTTAAAGCAATTTTCAGGATCGTTTGATATATTATTAAGGAAACAAACTTGTATTGACGGACTGTGGTCGATACTGACCTTTGAACTTGTAGCTCTTACCATCTCTGAGATCAGATGGTAAATTTTTTTTTTAAATATTTAGAGTGCTATATTTATCAAATGTACCAAATTTTAGCTTGATATCTGCTTTTTTCGACTTTGTGCCACTTATTTGGCAATTTTGTCCAGTGTGCTGTGATATGCCCTCTACAAAGGCGTAAAAATCGATAAATGTGACATGTTTACTTAAGTAATCGCAAAGAGTTTTTCTTTCCTTATTTTTTGCAGCATTTATAAATAAACTAGTAGGAACGGCTACAGTCGAGCGAGCCAACTGTAATATACTACAGCGTATTCTAGAGCAAAATCAAGTACTCAATGCGAGATATCTTGTAAACTAATAAGCCAAATATTGTAATAACCTATTTATTAGAAAAAGCGCAGTATTCCCAACATTTAAAATTTTGTAAATACGATTGCTTATAATTTAGTTGATCAACTCCAACCAAAACTGCTCAGAATGTTAAAAAAAAATATATTTTGCAGCTACTGTGTAAGTTTGGTTTAGATAACTCAACAGACAAAAAAGTTTCTCATACTTAAGACATGTCTTGGCTCTAATGTTCGTAAGTTTATATGGGAGGTAAGGGATATAGTTGTCCGATCCGAACCAAAGTTGGTCAGTGTTTAGATAATACTACCATCAACATACTATGTGAAATTAATTCAGTTATCTTGAAAAACAAAAAAGTTGGACAGAAAGACACATTTAGTACAATTTTTAATTTTCATCATATAGAAAATATATGATATACTCATCTGATTCCAACCAAAATCGGTCAGTATATGTATATTACTACCCTACACGTACTGTATCTTATTGCAATATCTTAAAAAACAACAATTATTTAGGGCAAAAACACGTTTTCAAACTTTTATGATATGGCGGCTATGTAGTAGTCCGATCCGCACCAAAGTCGGTCAAGATACATTAAGTAGCACTGGTGAACACAGTTCTGTTCTGTGATAAACACTCTCATAAACGTTGCTTCTAATAATAACATTTTAATGTTAAGTGTTGTATTGCGACTATTTGTTCGTATGACAGCTATATGATATAGTGGTCCAATTTTAACCAAAGTCGGTCTTATATCTAAATACCAAACACGTAATTTTTGAGTTTGGTTGCGATATCTTAAAAACAATGTTTTTTGTACCAAAGTTCATACCCTTCCACTCACAATTTGGCAAAAATTCGTCTTATTGCACGATGAAACTATAAGAGCTACTTTGTGTGAAAATGTTACGCATGTAGCTCTTGTAGCTTGGCCAGGGTGGTAATCAGTCAGTTAAGACAAAGAATGTTATATATACATAGATAATCCGAAATTTTAGTGTTGTATAACATTTAATTTTTCAGGTAATCCAGACTAGAATAGCCAAACGAACCACTGTGCAGTGGTCGGCACGCATACTGTCTTGGTCTTTGTGTACGGAAGAAGAGACAAAAAATAAACTTTTAGTTCTGCAGTCTTTATCGGAGCATACTTTTGGGCATTATTAAAATATGTACATGTACTGCGCGTCATCTGAATCGCGCACTCAAAAATTGTTTTACTTATGTTGAATATTAACCTAACTATACAGTTGCCCAAGAGGTCATTGCGGAATTTTCAATCATACGGCGTTGACCATTTTATTAAAAGACTTTTTTAATTTGTTGTTTTGTCAGTTATTAGCTGTCACTTTTAGTTTGATTAAAAATTTTGTTTAGTATGGTGTATATTGGGTTTGTGAAAAGTATGTAACCGGCAGAAGCAGGCGTGGCAGACCCTGGCTCGGCCACCGCCAAGTTTACTGACCCGCAAACTCGCATAAACTCATCAGTTGTTTATGTCCCTATTCTTTGTCTCTGATTTGCTAAAAACTGAAAAATTGAATTAAGTTAGCATCGACATGTGGTTTTCAAAACTAAATTCTCAACACGTACACTATGACGAGACCGCATACACATATTATCACCCATACATGCAAACAAAACGAAAGCACAAGCGAAACAGACTGTGCTCATCGCTTGACTGTGTGGAACAGACTGATGTGTGACTGATTCGCGTTGATTTGACAGTTGAATTTTGTTATTTTGTGGTAAATGATGGTGATGGCTCGGGCTCTGCTGTCGGCCGAGCGGGTTCTGTAAGTCTGCCTACATTTGCAATCAAAAAATACGGACTTTGTCATATATACTTATGTATTGTATGGTTAGTGATCATATCTTTTGAACCAATGAATTGATTTAAAAAATTAAAAAAGGCATTTGACAAAATTTCGTAAGCTTTGAAATAAATGTTTGTCCAAGGTCATAGCCTTTCATGGTGCTTCATGGTTTAAGGTCAAAGTTCAAAAATATTTTCATGCATAGTTTGGCTATAAGATTCCAATAAAAATATTTCTTTTTTTTTTTTACCTCAAATGAGAGTTGTTATTCTAATTTTATCCATATTATCATGTTATAAGATGTTATGAGTAAATTTCTTAACTTAATGACACAAAATTTTAATTCCGATATTTGGGTGTTTTTTTTATGTTATTTGTGAGTATTTACTATTGCAATAGAACACGTGTTCGTGCTTTCAAGGCCATTTCTAGAACATTCCGTTAGATTTCCAGAAAAAAACGGTTTGTCACCAAAAAATTTGGACAGTTTAGAGACAATTTGAATGCATTTGGTCAAATTATTTTGTGATGGATTTTTTGATTTATGGCCTATGGGCGGATCCACTGTGTATATTGGTGTCCGATTTTCTTCAAAATTATCATCAACAATAGTTTTAATATCTGATTAAATTAACATTTCCAAACTATTATTGGTACTTTCGAAATCAATTCGAGAGCGCAGGATGAAATAAGTGGATCTGATTAGACTGCCATCATTTTTGTTTCTGTTTTGACCAACGCTTGAAATTTTTTGAGTATCTGAACCTTTTATAGTCCTTGTTTATAAATTTCTGTGCTCCATTTGAGGAACATGATAAAACTCAAGTAACTTTGAATTTTGCAATAATATAATAAACTATTCGACTGAAAAAAAATCAGCTCTTCCTCTTATGAAGCTAACATTTAACTGTCGCAAAAAGTGTAATTGTTGTCAATATATATAGATATTTTATTTTAATTAGGTAAAAAACAAAACAGGAATTACCAGTTCATTATCATTCAAAACAGCTAAAAAGAGCAAAAAACACAAAAAAAAGCTAAAACTCCCATTTCCTGCCTTTTTCCTGTAGCCAAATAGATATTTTGGAAAACGTTCAAAACTTGAAAACAAAAGTCAAATACAACGTGGTAGTAATTATATTATAATAGTTCAGTATTTATCAACTGATACACAAATAGCAACCGTATTGGCATGCGCTACCCAACTGCCTGCCTCGTGAGTTTCATTCGTGACTTCGGTTTATGGCTCTCATTTCCAGAGGCGCAAAATCGGCGCATAGGGACTATATATACTTGTAAGTAAATATTTAACCTATCAATTGTATATAGTCCGGCTCAGACTATTTTTAGTTTTTTTCCATCAAAGTTGAAAAATAGTAAAAATTTAGTGTATTTTTTTTAACTATTATGCAGAGTATTAAGTTGACAATAAAAAATTATACTGCTCAAATACTCAATGTGAAAGTAGCAAATTTTCGTTAAAATTTACAGTATTTATCAATAACATCAAGTAAGAAAGATTACAGTCGAGCTTGCCCGACTGTAGAAGACCCTGAGCCAGTATTTTAAAAATAATGCGTAGATTAATAGAAAATTTAATTGAGCCAGTATCCAGATAATATTTTTTTGATTAAAAGAAAATTAAATTGAAGATACATGATTGAATGAATTTTAATACAACTCTGCATCGTATCTATGAGTTGCATTTAGTTCAAAACATTAAATTAAAAAAAGCGATAGTTGTAAAAATAAAATATGGACAGTAACACTGTTTTCTTCTGTGGGCGGAAGGGCGCGGCATTTAAAAAAGTGCTTTTTTTTCAAAAAAGTCAGGAAATAAAAAAAAAAATAAATTTTCTTTAGTTGAGAAAAAATTTCCGCTACCGAGGCTCGAACCCTAGATCCGCTGCTCTTCCCAGGCGAGCACTTTATTCCCTACGCCACCACACTCTTTTGGGAGTAAAGGCTTAAATACATAATTAAGTAGAATTCAAAACAAATCATCGTCAAATGATTTTCTTTGGAATTTTGGCCAAACAAATTTTTTGCCGAAGAAAGTAAAAGTAAAAAGTAAAAAACGTGCTAGCGAAAATGACATACAAATATAGGTGCATGTTAAGTTCTTGCACCAGTTACTCCATTTTGAACTCATATAATTGTAAATAAAACTCAGACGGTATTACGCGGCCGGCATGCCCGACTGATATTTTCTTTCTTGTTTGTCTTGCACATTGCTAAAATAAGATGATTTAACTACACACAGCATACAAATTAGTCGGACACCATTGTGTTTTAAATTTAACGAGCATTTACAGGCAGTTGCGTTTGGCTGGGAGACAAATATTTTTGATTCAGTAACACTTTGGCACAGTGATCTGGAAATTCCTCAGACAATTATTGCGCTCCTCTCGTGGGTGTCTAAATTTTCTTTCTCCCTCAAACCAAAAGTGAAACCCAAACTGTCGGAATAATTTGTGTGCATATGTTGTATTTGGCTCATTTTGATTTGTTTTAGCTGCTCACAATGCGTGTAAAGGAAAATTGAAAATTGTTTTCCCCTTTTTTTCAAGAGTTGTTTTTATAACTTTTCTGTATTTAAAATTTTTAAATTTAATCATCGGGTGAGTAAATATTAACAACTAAATTAGAAAATATTTAGTGTCCGAATAATTTGTGTGCTGTACATATGTATGTACTATATAGCAGACTGTGAATCGCCGGTCAGAACTATGTTGCGCAGGCGTTCTCATTTACATTTTGACGTTGCCGTGGTTTTTGGTGTTCTTAAAATAATATTTTCCTTGGAGTTTTGTTTATTGGCAATGCGCCCAGTTTGTCAGACTGTCGCTTATGATTTCTGATAAAGACCCACTGATAACAGTTATATTAATACCAGTGTGTAATTTTTAGACAATGACAGAAACTTTCGAAGAAGACCTAAGTAAGACGCAATGAAATTGTAAAATGTTGCAACTTCTTCGAACAAAGAGAAATTTAATAATTTGTTATAAACAAATCAAAAACACAGTATTAGGTTTCTTTAAGTGGATTGATTAGTGACATAAAGTGATTAACATAATAGGACAATTTGTAAATTTAAATATTTATGTTTGATTTTAATAGCTAGTGTTAAGAAAGTCCAAAAATATTAAATGATATTAATAAATCAAATATTTTAAATAGCTAGCCAATTGATCAATTTGAGTTTAATTTTCGATGCTGATAAGAACACAAATGATTGTAAGCTTTACACAAAAAAAAAACAAACCATCGAATAAGCTTTCCAATTCATTATTCGTATACGTTGAGTCCAGAAACTGAACCAGTGGCAGATTCTTCGATACCTACATAAAATATAGTACATATGAATATACGAAATAGCTAGTTAAGCAAAAGACAATTTCACGCTCGGACGCCCAATAAACTGTTCTGGGAATTGCAAACGCATAAAAATTGTTCCGAGTTTTTTTACCACAACATAACATGTTTGCTTGATCACTAAAGTAGAAACTTAAAAAATTTTTAAAAACAAAAGCAAATCGCTAAATGAATTGTTCTATTCTAAATGAATCAGCCACGAGTTAAAGGAGGCGTGTTTTACTCCGTAAAGTATACAATAAAGTAATGTGTAAGTGCGAGAATACATAGATTTCTGTAAATGTATCTGTATCGGTCCCTGCATGTGTGTCCTAAAAAGTCATTTCAAACACTGGCTATACCAGTTGACGTATATTGGTTGTTGTTGTGGTACTCTTTTATTATTATGAATATTAACTGGTTGATTGACAAATAATTGCAATTTACCAACAGATATGCACAATTACATGTCCAAAAGTACTCGAATCGCAATCGACAGGATGATAAGAGAGCTTGTAGTGCTGGTTGGGTTTTCCAGAAGCTTTGCTGAGATAATGACGCCAAAAGCTAGGTGTTCTGTATGTTAGAATTGTATAGATTTTGATTAATTTTAATTTAGTTCAACTGGCGATAAGACACTCTTGTAAATAACAAAATCAAGGTGATAACCATGAACAGTGAACAAGGTTTATCTCTCATCGACTTCAAATTAAGATTGAACATTTTGCACGGTTAAGTTGACGACATTTGGTATGGAAGTCTTTCAATTCGAATTTTTGATACCCTATACTCAACAATACTTTTAAATTTTTATTTTGGAAACGCTGCAATTATTTTAATTTATGAAATAAAAAATTAAACTAAAACATTTTCCATAACCTTCCCTATACTCTATAAATTATGTGATTAATTGTACTTGGTAGGAAAGCTACGTGAGGCTTGATTAGTTTATATATTAAATATGTATATGGCCTTTTTCATCCAGATGTTAACACTTGAGGACTGTCTCGAGTGTGCGTACGTAACGATTTTAATATCTTTATCTGTTGTTTTTCAAGTGATATGGTTCGATTCAACTGCTAAAGTCGAATTAAGTATAAGGAATTGTCCGAAGCTAACAGACTTTAAAACTTAGTTTCTTTTTGCGTCAGCATCGTACTCAAGTTCTGAGTTCAATTTATTTTGATTCTGTTGACCGTAACATGTTTGCAATATCATAACACTTAAGTTAAGTACTCATCTGATACCATTATCTTCAATATTTTTTCGTGCTTCACACATCGACCTTTTTTGTTTGCCCCAATCTAAGCTGGTTGGCATTTTCAGACTTTTTAAGAAAATATATGATTCATATATGTGTAACTATATATAACTATATGTACATATGCACATATTTATCATAGCGTTTAGCCAGGTTGATGAAACTATGATTAACTCTTAAAGTCATATATATATATATATATATTTAGAACCAGTTAATATTTAGGATTAATATTATCTGATATTTTAATCATCAAATATTTCAAGAATATTGAAATGCTGTAAAATAGAATCCCTATCGTTCAATACCCTCTGCCTTTCTACCTAATTAGAAGGTGCGGACATAGGTTTCGCCGTGGTAGAGCTGGTAGAGTCGCAGCTCGGTGTACTGGAGGTCGCAGGTTCGCTACTATAAATTTCATTTTTAAATTCCCAATGATATTTATTAATAACTAGCTTGCGTAAGAGTTTGTGGTTTCTCCAATAGGAATATTTCACATCTGACAATGCAAAAAAAGTCCTGATCAATACAACAATTATGTGTACTGATGTGTATTTATCATTGCTCACATAAAACAATGCAATATTTAAAGTGTTTAATGATGTGGTATTTATTTATAGGTGAAATCATCAGCTACAGAAATGCTTCTCTATATATTACATTTTTATACCCTCTGAGCTTATTTTTCCATCAGGGGCAAGAACTATTAAGTTGCTCTCAGAGAAAAGCAATCATCTCTCTCTCTCGTTGGTACTGCAAAACAATCACATAAAGACATTCAAGGGACAAATGTTTTGAATGAAACGTAAACAAATGTCAGATATTAGCGAGTATCGATATTTGATATATCGATAACACATGTTGCTACTTTATCAAATATCGTTATCGATACATCGATATTACATTTTTATATATTATGTGGTGATATCATGTTTAATGCGATATACAAATATTGATACGAAATTTGTTTGATATAACTGTGATACATAGATAGATATTGTAAAACAAATATTAAGTTAAACTTTTTAAACAAACTTTATTTAAACTTTTTAAATAAATATATTAATTTCTCAATGTGCTTAACAGAATTATGTTATTTAGCAGCGCTGTTGTTGCTGTTATTGTTCTTTTAATAAAGGAAAAATTAAACAGCTGATTTGAACTACGTAAATTGAAAATTTAATTTTTAATGTTAAGAGTTGTTTTGCATCTATATGGCAGCTATATGATATAGTGGTCCGATCTTAACCAACATCGGTGGACATACCACCAATAACCTTAGAAATTTAAAAAGCTAAGAACAATAGTAACTAGAGACTGGGACTCGACACCCGGTCTCACGCACTGCTGGCGACAACGCTACCAGCTCGGCCACCGCCAAGCTTGCTGGCCCGCCGTCTAATTAGGAACACATACACTCATCAGTTGTTTAAGTCCCTATTCTTTGTCTCTGATTTGCTAAAAACTGAAAAATTGAATTGAACTAGCATCGACATGTGGCCTTGAAAACTAAATTCTGATGATGCGAGTGCATACACATATTAGCACCCATATATGCAAACAGAACGAGAGCACAAGCGAAGCAGACTGTGCTCATCGTTTGACTGTGTAAAACAGACTGATGTGTGACAAAATCGCCAAGCTTTCGCTGTTGTATTTTCGCTTTTAAGGCAAATTGAAACGCTCAGATTCTGCTGTCGGCCGAGGGGGTTCTATGAGTCTGGGTACAAATGCAATCAAAAAATATGGGATTTGATCTATCTATGTATTGTATGGTTGGTGATTGTATCTTTTTGAAAAGGTATCTTGAATATCTACCAAATGACTTATTAATATTCTATATATATTAAGTGGTTTGGGTTCAATGATCTATTGAAATTTTAACTTTTTATCCCTTTTTTCCGCTAAATTAGCCATGTTTCAAAAAAGTCGTAGAGCAAACGTATCTTAGTTTTTAAAGCTTGACAGATTCTATAAAGTTTTTAAGCTCTATATTCAGTCCGGGTCGCAAACAAACAAACAAATTTTCATAATCTCGTTTTCAAAATGGCGTAGAAAATTCCCAAATTCTCTGGATTGAATGGTCCGATCTAGACAAATGAGGTATCATTCGACACTTATTCATAAGCTCCAACTTACTGCAAATAGGAGTTTTTATTCTATCCACTGCACCACACAATAATGTGAGTTTAAAAAACGAAATTCATATGTCAATTTCTCGAAAATTATTTAACTGATTCGAAATTTGAGTAGGCAAATCTGATACTATTAAAAATACCTTTCAAAAAGATAACTCCCATTGCGACGAGTCTATAACTTTTCGAAATATTTGAGAATATATAGTAGTGCCGAACGCCACACTACACTGCGCTTGTGTTTTTGGCTTTTTCTTTCGTCACTGCAGAGATATTCGTTAAGAATTTAAAATGTTTACATTGTTCAATTTGTTTGAAAAACATTTATGTAAATAAGCCACTGAGTGTGACCGTGCACAACAATCTGTAAAATCCACATATTTTTAGTATGCACCGAAAAGCATTGTGTAAGCGAAACAGACACACAAATATGTATGTTCTTGCGGCAGCGCTGCTGTCACACAAGCAGCATAAACGAAAAACGTTAAGTTATTCCAGCAGTTACTCCAATTTGAACTCATATAATGGGAAACAAAGCTCAGAGGATATTACACTGTCGGCATGCCGAACTAAAAATTTTTTTTTCACTCATTGCACAATTTGCAGCGCATTTTGTTTAGCAAAATTTACTTATTGAACATTATAAATCTTGGTTAAAGTATAACAGATGACACTCACTGAAAAATCCAAAATTATCGCGTTGACTGAACAAAGAGTTTCGAATCATGAAACAGCGTATAAAACAAACATCAATAACTGTTCAGTTCGAAGCTTTTTGAAAAAATATCGTGAGACGGAAAATTGGAAAGAAACGGGAAGAATTGCACAAATGCTCCCGTTCATTTGTGCAATTCTTCCCGTTTCTTTCCAATCGTATTATTATGAGAACGAGCTTTCAAGATCGCTTCAAAATTATTGTTGAAATTGCTTTGGAAGTGCAGCAACAATTTTCCAAACTAATTTCGGCTCGAAGTTTTCGACATCTGCTCAAGAAGATAGGTTTGATGACGGGACACCAGCCAAAAAAACACTTTTAAATTAATTGGGCTAAAAATAAACAAAATTTGGGTCAATCTGAATGATCACGAGTCAGAGATTTCCTATCCAACTATCAATGGTTTTTCGCTAGTTTTCGCCGATAGTTTTCGATTATGTCCCCGATAGTTTGGTTTATATATTACTAAATTATATTCATTTTTGGCGACGTTTAAGTTATAAAAATATATTTGCCGTGAAAATTGTTTTGCATATTTTCAAACAAAATAATAGATTTCTTTTTTCTATAAGGTAACAAACACAGCGTATTTTTAAACAATATTCAAAGTGTTTTACTAAAATTTGTGTTATATAAAAGGTTAAATTAAATTTTGTCAGGACAGTACTAAATCAAAATTTGTGTATTAATTTTTTATATTTTTTATATTGAGTTTTCGTTTATAATTGATTTGTTTGAATTTCAGTTAATTTTTAGCAATTTTGAAGAGTTGTTTTGTTTAGGCATTGAGTAAACCAAGTTTGTAAATACTTAAATATAGTTGTTTCGTCTTAAACACTCTCGAAACACTATCGTCCGCTATCAATGGTTTTTAAAAAACTATCACCGACTATTGATTGTGTGTACTATCGATAGTTTATCACCTCTAATAGGGATGCTTATACATGTATAATACCGAATCGTTTATTATGCTTGAAGGGATGGTGAATGCAGTAAAGTATAAGGAAATTATTCTCAGTGGAGTTGTGGAAAGACCGATAACTGATATTCCATTTTAAAATTTATCCATTCTCAAACAACAGATTTTAATTTTGAAGTCAGATTTTAATTTTTGAATCAGAAAATATGTGTGCCATAATAGGAAAGGAAAGGTCAAAATCAATGATTTAATTAATGGAAACTATAGAAAAATTGATTTGAGGATAATTTGGTGAAATATCTAGAGGCTTTGTATAATTTCATGCCCATTAAAGTCAGATGCATTTAAAAATTTGTATTGATGCATGCCTTCAGCACACGTAATTCTTTCAGTGCATAGCAGTGTATTCTGTAAGATTTAAAGCGCCAATGTATAAATACATATTACGTTATTAAGACCTGCCAAAGAACAATTAAGTGCATAACATGTTAGTAATTACTTTGGCAAGGAGATGGGGGCATCAATATCGTCGTCGTATTGATATGTATATCGAATTAGCAGGTGCAATTTGATATATAGCGTGTGTATAAAATACGGCAGTTGATGAAACTACCGGACCGGAATCATTTGGCTTTAAATTGAGCCGATTGTGGCGTTGCTAGTTCAAGTTTAGGGTCTCAATCGATGGTCGTGCAATTCTCATGCACTTAAGCCAGAAAAGGGCAATGGGGCAGATGGTTGGGTGAGGAGGGGAGATTTAAGTAGTGGATTGGCATTTGCATGGCGCGCTCCAAACAGAATACAAAAAGATTACAATTGATCATTGATCGACTCTGGATCAAAGCATCATCAGCGACAGCTGCAGTTGATTGAACATTATCCAACAAATTTATTGAACCGCTTGTCTCATCCCTCCACGAACACGACCTGGTTCGGTAGGAACGATACGACTGTTTGTCAATTGTCTAACTATAAACAAATACGTGTAAATGCAATACAATTCGTTCAAGTAATTCACTTAAAATTTGCCACCGCCACCAACGCCGCAACTCCCGTTCCCTACCGTCCCGTTCCAATTCAACACGTACCGCAGAAAAAAAAAACAATACGTTTACAATGTAAGTCCCCGCTCCAAAGGCGTCTGCCTCTTATGTGACACCCCGTAACCAGCTAAGAGACTCAACTGAGAAGTCGTCAGTTTGTCTGATAAGCGTCAATATTCCTACATTTGCGCAAACTATACGAATGTATGTATATATATAAACACGCAAGTAGCTTTTGAGCAATCTTCAAGTTTGCCGTCTCTGTTCGTTTCGGTCCCCTGTACAAATTTCAGTCATACTGTCATGCTTTTGTTCAACTGTCCATATGCTGGTTATCTGGTGATTCCTGCCACCTGTAGACATAAAATGCGATATGCCATTCCCGTCTGCAAAAATTTAAAAGTTTGCTGATTGATATTAGGGACTTTTCTTTAGAAAAAAAAACTTTTTAAGAAATATATTTACATTTGAAAACTAATATTTATTAAATTATATGAAAAGTTGAAAGGTTGACAAAACCTGTATTTTTCACAATACAGCTTATGATTTTTTTTGAATACAAACCGTTTTTCATACCAAATCTGCAAACTTTCAAAATGTCGAAGAAAGTTCGGTTCAATGGTTCGTAGCTGTCATCAGTATTTATATCCCCTCAACTCGAGGGTTTGGATCAAACCTACACTACCTGCACTATGTTCAAAAAGTCGGATTTTTTGGCATAAAGTCAAATTTGAAATATATTTTTATACCCTCTGAGGGATATATTGGATTTGTTAAAAGCAGACCCAATAAATAATAAATATTGTTGATTGAGCCATGTCCGTCTGTGCGTCTGTCCGTATGATCAAACAGATCTCAGAGAAGGTAAGAGCTACAATATCCGTTTTAATCGGTATCGACCACATATTTAGTCAGCCAATACAAGAATCTTTTTTTTTTTTCGATGCCACGCCCCATTCGTTCTTGCAGCAGCTACTCCAATTTGAGCTCATATTATTGAAAACGAAGCTCAGAGGGTATTACACGGTCGGCATGCTCGACTGACATTTTCTTTCTTGTTTTAATTGGACCATGGGATCACGCCTATCCCATAGAACCCCAAAATTAAAAAAAAAACAAATTCAAATATATCATCATTATCAGATTCGCTATCAGAATTAGATACTGCTGTTATAGGTTGATAATTCGGCAGAAAAGAGGCCTTTAACTAGGATTATCACTTCTCAGGGAATGCTTATTTTTGCTTTGCTTCTGTGTTTTATACAAAAGTTTACTTGATATAAGTAAATCTAACGAATTCATGGTCCTTTAACTAGCATAAGTAATGTTGCTTACGATCGGTTTTATGGAACCTCTGGAGAATTTTCAGCTAGACGTCCCACCGGAGCAAAGGACGAGTTCATTATTCACCATGCTAATTTTCTTTTCAATCGAATTTTAGTACACTTGGCCCTCGCTTAACACAGTGGTTACGTTCCTAGAAATCCTAGTGTTAAGCGAAATCGTGTTGGACGAAACATGAATTTAGTACAAAATAATAATTCTCAAAATTCAAAATTGGCAGTAAAAAATTTTTTATTGTTCAAATTTGGTCTGTTTTTATTAAAGTTTCATACATTTGTTCAAAATTAACCAAAAAATATTAAGTATTTGCCTTTAATAAATGCATAACATTCATTTTTTCAAAATTAAAAGTTGGTATTAAATTAAAAAAGTTGCATCATATAATTAATTAACACGTTAAACTTTATAGAATCTAAAAAATGTTAAAAGTAAGGAGATCATATGTTTCTATTCATATCAAATTTGGAATGCATTTGATGACATTTATAGTTTAAGCATGTTTGTTTCAACATGTTTTCTTTTTTGTTGACTCCTTATAAAAAAAATTAGTCATTTACGATTGTTTGTGGCTTTTAATCTTGTAAGAACGGGATTTTTAGGGTGTTCAAAGGGGATGGGAGCAAACTTGTAATCGTGTAAGACCGAGTTCGTGCTAAAAGAGTCCGTGTTAAAGAAGGGCCAAGTGTATAAGTAAGAACAGGTTACTAAAGACATGTCTACTATAGATGAAGATGAATCCGCAATTTGCTCATCCAAATTTATAATAAACCGCTCCAAAACTACGTTGAGGTACTTAATTTGGCTCTTTACAAGTTACGGTTGCATTTGGCAAATATTTTTTGAGGTGATAAAAATTTATATATTTGCTTGCAACAGTTTTATTGATTTGTATACCCTCTGAGGGGTATATTGGGTTTGTCAGAAGTATGTAACAGGCAGAAGGAGGCGTGGCAGACCCCATAAAGTATACATATTCTTGATCAGTATCAACAGCCGAGTCGATATATCCATGTCCGTCTGTCCGTATGAACAAACAGATCTCAGAGATGGTAGGAGCTACAAGTTCAAAGTAGATCAGTATCGACCACATATTTAGTCAGTCAATGCAAGTTTGTTTCCTTTTTTGGATGCCACGCCTCCTTCGCCCACCAAAAGCACAATTTCTTTGTAACATTGCAATCGGCTGGCTCACTTATTTCTTAATGTATAGTTTTGTTACTTAGCATTAACTTGCAGACAAATATTATCAAACGATTGTGAAAATCGAGTTTACAAGCAGTGCTTGTGTAATTAAGACTTACTCAGTGCACTGCTTGTAAGTAGTCCAAAATTAACTCATATAATTGGAAACGAAGCTAAGAGGGTATTACACAGTCGGCATGCCCGACTGACATTTTCTTTCTTGTTTATAATGTCCGCCTGATTTAAGCAGAATCATCGTTCTTGTTGCTATCGTAAACCTCCAGCAACATTGAACGGCGAACCCCAATATTCGTCTGTAGCATTTAATTTTTTCGAAAAGGAGCAAAAACGAGCAAGCGATACTTATTAGATCTGTATTACGACTCCTTTACCTACAACACATCGTTTTTACTTGCGCGCTCAAATGCGCTCAGTACAAGTAATCCTCCACAAAATACGGCTGTATATTTCTGCGCCAATTTTAAACGAAAACTATGAAAATTTTTTTGAAAATGGTTTTTTTTCTTATCTTAATTTTTAGTTATGGAGACATGAAAACATTTACTTTATGTAAAAATATCGGTCTGTCTGTGCATAGTGCCCTGCTTCAATTTGAGAAAAAGTTTGTTTTTCAGTTTTGTCAATTTTGTCGTTCTACAGAGACGAACCAAATTATTAGCACAGCATAAATTTTCAATATTTGAAAAAACTACATCGCTCTACTCCAAAAAGATGTGTAAAGTAGACAAAGAGAGGTAAGGGAGCTACTTGTTTTTTATAATTATGATTTTTTATTGTTGGCTTCCGATTCTTTAGAAAAAACAATTTCTCTTTTTTTTTCTTAAAATATTTGTTTTGTTTTATAATAAACATATTTTTTCCTTATAATTTATATTTCTTTAAAAATGTTTTTTCTAAAAAAAAAAGTCGTGCTGAATCCAATTTACAGTACCGAATTCGGTCAATTTTTAGCCGAGTTGTTAGTTAATCCGATCCAAACGAACCACTGCGCGATGTTGCAGAAATTGTGTTTTCGTTTTGTGGTGAAGGTAGGTAGAATAGCAAATGATGCTCATGCTAAGTTTTGTGGCTGTAGTTCTTTTTGTCTCTGAAAAACGAGTAGGCCTTCATACAAACAGTTCGACATAATAATAGCGACTCAGCTGGGTTCGGAAATACTCCTTCTATAGGGTGTAAGAATACAAATTCTCATATTTAAAAAAACAGATTATTCGGACGCCCATGATGTATGTATGTAACATATAAGCATCGAAAACTGTATAAATAAAAAATTGTTTGTCTACTAGTATAATTAGACACAAATTTCTTGATTTTATTGATTGGTTTATTGTCATTCCAAATTTATATTTATGGTTATTTTAATGCTTTGGTCGACACTTAACAATTTTGCTGAGTAAATCCTCCAATTCCAAATCTCAAGTTCCCACCAAATCCCACCACCTCCGAGTGTACACTCTTGTTTTGCAATTACCTTATATTTTAAGTAAATTCAAATCAAATGAATAAAACAACAAGCTCTCAATTACTTAAAGCTACATCCTGCATCCAATCCATTCTATGATGCTTCGGGCACAAAAAAAAAAAAAAAAACAAAAAAGACGAATATAAAGTAGAAAATGATATTCATATAACAAATTTTTACTCATTTCTTAATTAGGGCCTCTGGGTTTATAATGTACGAGCGAGACGGCTAGAGAAATGGTCAAATCTTTAATGTTTTTGGACCTACGCATTTTGTATCAATTATCCGGATGCGAGCAAACCAGTTTTTGTTTAAAAATCCATATTTTTCGGACTGTCTTGCTTATTTTATTATTATTTTTGCAGCACTTATGTCGACTTTTGTTGGATTGCTGTAGTTGTTATTTTTGTATACTCGTGAATGTACTCTCGGATATCTATACAATGTTTATTACAATATGCTAAACCCAATTGGAATGGGCATAGAGTGTGACGCAGTTGTGCGTCATTTTGTTTGACCTAAAATCTAAACCACTTTCTGTGTTTCTTCTCACAGCTCAGACTTTCCAATTAGGTGTACTCGCAGTTTATACAGAAAGAAAGACCAATAACAAATCTTTACATTAATATTACCAACTGTTTAGCAATTTTTGTATTTAGGTGTAATTTTCCAATATAATAAGCAAATTGAACATGTGGAGCAATTTGTCCTAATGTGTGGATCGTGCCGGTGAAAAACGTTATGGGTTTCAATCATGAAACGACCTCAGTACTTAGGCAACAATATTGTGTTAAAATATGGTTTAGATTACGCAAGACTGACGGACGGGCAAGACAGTTGCAGATTGTAGATTCCACGAATGATTGCAAAATGCTAAAATTTTCAACAATCGGTTATTATAGTAAAATTTATTATATTATTTTCTCGCTGAGTCGTCTTCTGCATCACTCATACGCTCCATGCGCTGCCGACCTTAAACTGGCAATTAACATTGAGTAATGATCCAACTAACTGTCGAAAATAATGATTGAAGTAAGCTAGCCTAATCGGACATAGCTCGCTGCAGCTTTAACGCTCGTTCTAACGCATGAACGAAATTCCACTTAGACGACGTCGCTGTCGCTGACAGAATTTTCATTTATTAATCTTGTCGGTTTTTGTAACTTCTTTGGTCTATTGGTTTGTCTTTAGCTTCGGTTTTGGCTATAATCACCAACTGAACTTGATTTCTATTGATAACAAGTTGTGAACAGAGGCAACGCGGCAAACTGCGCCGTTATCGGGTTGCCGCTGTTGAAATGGAGAGCAAGTCTTGGATAGAGCTTATCAACAGCCAATGCCGCCGTTGCGCTGCGCTGCCCCAAAACCTAAGTATCGCCCAAGAGCCAGTGGGCTCTCTATTTCAGCCAGCTGCGGCAGCGCTTCGTTTCGTTTTGGCTCTTATTGATCCGACCAGATCAGCAGTACTGAACGGTTCGCTAACGTCGCTGTCGCAGTCGACGTTCACGTCCACGTCGAAGTCGCTGCGACGTTAAACGAAACGCTTTGACGCGTTATAATAACTGTTTGCCGTCTTTGGACATTCAGTGTACGATATCCCGGCATTCAGTGTAGACGACGGCGTCAGAGAGAGAAAGAGAGAGAACGAAAAAATCTAAAAATAAAAATTAAATAAATAAATAAGTTAAAAGTAAACAAAAGTAAAAAAAAATTTAAAAGTTACAAAACCCAGTTAAAATATGTTTTTTGTTGTTTTTGTCTGTGCAAAAGAGAATGCATTAAAAAGAAATCCTAAATAAATCGCAAATTAAATGCAAGTGACAAATTATGTAAAATTTCGAAAAGAAAAGAAAATTAAAAAGCGCCCACTAAAGGTTTAAGCTTTAAAGTTTATGGGAAGTTGCTTTCGCAGAAGTAAGTTAAATTAATGATATATTTAAAAACTAAAACTAAGAACTTTGAATCAATTCAAACAATATTTAAGGATTCTGTCGGTTACTAGGCGGCAGTAGACATGTAAAAGACAGGCGGAAATCAATGGAAAATAACACATAATTTAATAGGGTTATAGCGTAATACTCGTTACGAGCTTATTAACAACAGGCCACATGTGTTGCCAATAATTAAACAAAAGATTGGGACTACTATAAGTACTACTTATGGGGGAATTAATAATTGTATATTACACACACATAAATCAAGCGCCTGCCGCTAAATATATCAAAAAAATAACAATATGCAGTTGACCTTGCCCCAAGTAGTACGAGTAAGTTATGCGATTTTTTTAATTGCTAGCGTTTTTTTAGATTTCACCATTCTTCTGAGATTGTTTGTTTATCTAAGATTGTTATTAATTATGTATTAATGAAATTTTTCACCCATGAGCATTAGGTAATAATGTCAACATTTCATTGATCTTTACTGAGATAGTTTGTTTCCCTTTGTTTTGTTATTTTGCCGTTGATCTTTAGCGTTCATAGTTTAAAGCTTAATGCTTAACTTCATAGCAGAATGTGACCTTAAAATTTCTACTTGAACTTGTAAAATTATAAAAAGCAAGTCTTAACTTCCACAAATAAATGCAAAAAGACTGTAAAATGAATGGACGCAGGTATTTAGCATGCAATAAATAAAAAAAAATACGAAATATATATAAAGTACGAAAAAAAACAATTAACATGCCCAGTGGTAACATTTAACATAAAACACTTCACTGGGCACCTCACAAAAAACAAAAAATTATTAATTATACAATTTTAAAATGCAACCTTAACATTCGCAGCGCGTTTGGTCGACGAATAAGTTCATTTACGGACTTGAAAACCGATTTAAGCCCTGCCCTTAAACGTAGCCAAATTCAAATCAAAGTGTATAAAAAATCTAAACGAACAAACATAACTTAAAATAATCAAAAAGACAAGAAAGAAAACCAAATGAACCCTAACCCAGACTACAACCAAGACCCAAGCATAATGAAACGAAAGGCAATACAAACCCAAAAGACAATACATAATACAATAAGGTTTTTAATTAATGCGTAGTCAATAGTTTGCTCAAGAGAAAAGGAAAAAAAAACATTATAATAAAATATACAAATAATAACAATAATTAATGGCATTTTGTTTTCACGGACAAATTGCATTCGAGCTAACCCAAGCAGTGTGTCTTATTTATTATAACAATAATCGGTAGATCGTTAGTTCGCTGGATTCGACCCCTACACTCTGGTTACCTCGTTCGCTAATTTCTTAAGTTCTATGGACATTTTCAATGTCTTGACTTTGTCCCTGGCACTTTGAAGTACGACTTTTAGCTTTTTTTTTCCAAATATTTACAGGGCATTTTAAAGATAACTTTTCAGGTGTTGGTAACTGGGGGCCAGGCCAATTTGCTTTGGAAATATGGTTTCGGTATTAGAATCGTCATTAGCCAACTAGGTATGACTTTTGTCTTATTCTTCTAATATATACAGAACCTTTCATAGACCATTTATTATGTTTCTCTCTAAGTAACTTAATGGTTCGACTTTGTTTTCTAAACATGTTTTCGGTACTAGAATTGTCATTTGCTCAGCTAAGTAAACTATTTCTCTCTAACCCCCCCTTTCAACCTCATTGTTGAGTAAAACAAAATCACATCACAACAAAACAGAGTATAAAACTTCAGCTGTTTGCTTTGCTTTCCTGAGTGTGTAATATCTCATTATTATTATTATTATTACTATAATTATTATTGCTATTGTTATAATTTCTTTGTTGAACTGCTGCGTGCTGCTAATGAGCTGATCACCCGCAGTTTTTCCATATGTCCGACCGACCAGAGACTCATTTGCGGGATCTGTTGTTTTTCTTAGATTTGCATATTTTCAGTTGCTACCTAGCTCAGTTATTGACACTTTTTAATTCTTGCTGTAGGGCTACGACAAATTTTAACAGCAATTAAAATGTGCAATCTGATCGGATGAACAATATATATAAATTAAAATAGGTACAATTGTAATATAGATTAGACCATATCCGTTTGAATCGTTTCATGAACTTCTATCCAAAAATGATTTTATGAGCACAGTTTTTTTTTATAGATGCTTTCATGAAAGATTGCATTATGTTCGCTAGTGTGATTAGATTAGATAATAATGCACCTGCCGATATTTGTGTACATTGTAAACTGTAAGGTATAAAAAGTACCCGATTATATGTATATGCTGAAAATGAATTTAAATACGTTTGGTGGCTAGTAGTGAGCCCATTGATGACTCAATAGAATTACTCCAATTGAGCTTGTATATACACATACTTACATACATGCAAGCTGAAACACTTTTATATCAATTTATTTCATTTTGTGTTTTTGTTATGAGTTGGAGTTGAATGACTTTTGATCCAGTTTCATATTTTAAATATTTCGTTTACTGGATTTGTCAGTTTTTCTCAATCTGTAGCCATTATGACGTTGTTATCGACTAATTCGACGAGTTAAATAGGTTTCGATTGGTTTGGGGTAGTAAAATTAAAAATAATTAATTTTTTTGTTTCATTCATAAAAATTTAGATAAGTTCATCATATCTGAATTATCTTGAATATGAGTAAATTTTATTTATTAGTATAGGCTGAAAATCCATCGGTTTCTCACCTGCGTCATTGAAATCGTTTTAACAATGGCTGATTTAAAGAAAATACACACATGTTATATTCATATTTCCAATATGTATATTTAATAAATAAATAATACCCCATAAGCACTTGTCAGTAACAAACCTAGTTGCCAAATGGATTTTAATAAACTTAAGTGAATCAAAATTAAATGAGCAAACACAAAATTTTTCAATTTCTATAGAAAGACTAAATGTTTGGAAGGCGTTAAGAATAATATAGACATAATATATAGCTTTGTATGAGCATTATTAATTAAGTTTATATGCGCAAATATATATTTTTTCAATTAGCATATCGGTAATACCTAATCCCAGAGTCTAAGTGTACAAAGTGATCACAGTATCCAAGTGTGTGTGGATGGCGCCTTATACCGAAATAGGGTGGTATCTGCTATCAATACGATAATTTGATTTTGTTTGTTACCCAAACAGATTTGCTTAACTTTTTTTAAAGTTCGTTTACATCAAAATGCAAATGCATCTTAAAATGTAATTCGTATTAAAAAAATCGATCGGCCTGCATTGTTGTTTCTCTTTTATTCAATATATGCGCCCCTCTATATACTATGCACTAACTGTAGGGAGTGGTGAGCGCAGAGTAAACGAGACGACCACATGTTGCTGCTTCACGTGTTTGCTTAATTTGCATATGCGCAGCTGCTAACACACATAAAATTCTACGTTACGTAGCCGAAATGTTAGCAGCACGTTTTATATAATATACAAAGCATGGGTAATAACACGCCGAGTAAAGTATCCATAGATTTTAAAAGATGCAACAAGATGATTAATAAAGTTATAAAATTTGTAACATAATTACTTAGACAGATAAAAAATAATTTACATTTCGTAACTGTAAATGTATCTATCTATAGTAAAATAAAAAAAAAAAAAAATAAAATAAATTGCTTTTTATATGAACATATCAATAACATTTAAAAAGCATGTCTTGTGCACTTACCCCAGAAAGATTAGAAAGAATGTTTAGCATTCTACAAATAATCAAATGTCAATTAAATAAAGGAAAAATAAAATTATCTCGTAAAAGTAAATTGGACGCAACAAAATAAATTAAACATTACAAACCAAAGCCTATTATTTAAAGATTTGGTACTTGGGAACCAAATATACTCTGAACTAACACTCATATATAGGTGTATCTGTATTTGCATCTGATTCTGTATCTGTGAACAGCGCGTAGAATAGAAGCACAGGCGTCGTCGTTGTCAAGGTGACATATCGCAACTTAATCACAATAAATGGAAATAAAGAAATTAACACTCAGTGCATATTTCGCTCAGGTTTCTTAAATTAATGTCAGCAGTAGAACGAACACGGGTTTCCTCGGGTTAGTCCGAACTGTGGACTGTATAACACATTAAGCGTCGACGGTACATACATAGGTACTGCATGGGCTGGTAAGTGATTAGATTTCTTATGAAAGTGGCAGCTCTGAAAAAAATTGTTAATTTTTACCGAGAAGTTTATCAATTGTAGAGCTCTATTAAAAAATTAATAGATTAAAAGATAAAATCGCTTAAATTTCACCACCTTACCTTCAGAAAGCAAAAGTGGAAAAAGATGACTTTCGAGCGCTTATTAAACATTGTTTTGATGTAAAACAAGATATAAAATGTCAGTCGGTAGTTTCTGAGATATTCGCCAAAAACATGTGTTATTTGAGAGGCATGTCTAGTTTTTCGCTTATTGTGGGCGAATTGGTTGCGGCAAAAAAGGGAAACAGACTTGTATTGACTAACTAAGTATGTGGTGAAGAATGATCAACTTTGAACTAAGCTCTTACCTTCGGACAGTCCGACAGGCAGACGGACATGGCTATATCGACTCATTTGTTGATGCTCATAAAGAATATTTATACTTTTTGAGGTCTTCCACTACTTTTAACAAACCCAATATAAATATTCGATATCGATTCGAAATCTAAGTACGCAGAAGTAAAACTATATAAAATAACTTTCGATTGAGTTATTACTCATAGTGATCAGGCCAGCTGATCACCAAGTTAAATTCTACGTGTATATATACATAGGTTAAGTAGCCGGCCGGCCGTCACATTACGCTGCACTTTTATCTTCTGCTTTTGATTTTTAAAACATTAGCTAAGTTAGTATCGATATTTCAATTTTTATCATATACCCCTCATTTATTATTTCCTTGCAAGAAAATTATGCAAAAACTTTTACTTAGAAGTTAAAAAAGAATACCAAAAAAATAAAGATTTGGAGACTTACAGCGTAAGCCTTAAACTGCCTTAAATAGTTGTTATTAAAACATTTGAACAAATTAAAATCTGAAACAAAATAAAAATTGAATTAATGCCAACATATGTATAAAACTAAAGTTATTTATAAAACAGTTCCCGTTAAGGGACACATTTTAGAGCCTATTATTATCCAAAAAGGAACACTTTTGTTAACTTTATCGTGTGAAAGCATAAAATAACAAATGCATTGGTAGTTTAACAGAATAAGATTTAATCAAAATTATAGTAGTAAAGCCGAATTTTTAAATATGACCTGACCAAGTTCACACTGTAAGTTTTGAGCATATGGCTTGCCGTTAGATCAAAAGATATTTTTGGTGCATAAACAATTTTGATCTACAAACTTTTAGGTTTTTGTGTAAGTTGCTAATCTATAATTAAACGAGGGAAACTACAAATGCAGCTTTAAATATGTTTATCGATATTGAAAAATCGCTTAGTTATTTCTTGAATTCCTGTTTCTTCCGTCGCCGCATGTACAAAATATAAATGGATAAACAGACTACTTGTTTTTACTTTATTTTCTTTTTCTATCGTTCCATCTGTTATTTTTATTTATTTTTGAGGGAGTATTTTGGCCTGGGATTGTATTGCGTCCATCTGAGTGTGAGTTTGTCATTCATTACTTGCGATTAATTATAATCTTATCTAAGCAGCAGGTGTTAAATTATCGAACACAAACTGAATTAAGAATTAGAATTAATAAGAACTGATTTATTGAACGATAATAAAATCTAAACAATTTTGAAACAGCTATGTGATACAAAAAAGAGATCAAAAGATCGATTAAATTATATTAAATAATTATATATTTCGTACTTTATTAAGTACATAAATAACGACATAAAATCTTAGAATTGTTTTTAATGCTTTTGTTAATCACAATAAATCATTGCTGATCATTGGGGTTTCCTAGATAATTAAATTGTTATGCCATGCGCCCATAAAAATTCTCAAATTGGGTGACTATTAAATAGTGTTGGCCATAAGTTTACATGTTAAATAAGAATCTACTATATATCTTTTTTGGAATTCCAATGGCATTAATTGAACTTTGTGTATTGTATATAGAAATTATCATCGTGTAACCATCGAATCAAACAGTTTAGACAACAAAAAAGAGACTAACAAATAAATGATAAAAGAAAAACAAGATGATAATTTAAACAAATAGCTAAAATTAATAATACGCATACAAAATACATTGAGTCACCTGTTAGTGCAGATATAGGATTCAGATATATTCAAACAAAAATCAAAAACAAATTTAACAGAACATTATTAACACATTAACAGAGCATTATCTTGCATTCAAATGTTTACTTTTTACAACGTGCAATTAGTATCGAAAGAATGACATAATTTATATACTTATCGACAAAAGTTCCGCATTCAAAATCTGATCTAAAGCAACTTAATTATGTCACATTGAATTGTGAAATCATCAATTGGTTTAGTCACAATATCACTAATCGAGAGTGGTCAACGACATTTGTATTTGCAATGTGTTCCACACTTTGGCTATGAACTAGACCTGTGAAACTATCGGTGCTGTCTGGTTCTATTTAAATTAAAATTATACACACGTTTTTTAATTTTGACTGCGCTATCTCAATGACATCTCTTGTTGTGTGATTTTTGCAAAGTGTTTTCACGGTTTGTGGATGCACTTTTAAGTTTTATTTTATTTTTATCATCGAGTTGGAATTTATTGCTTAAAAAAAATAAATGTTTGGTCTTAGTCTTTGAGATTAAAATGTTTATACAAACTGACAGACATCATTTCAAAAAGTTACACAAATGTGTAGTAAGAGTTGAGATACAGCAAAAGTATGGTGTTTTAAAGAAATACACGGATGTTAGCAAATGTAATATTGAAAGCTTGTAACTTTTTTTTTTAATAAAATCGATACATCAATTTACACATGGTTGTTTGTGCCAGCTCTGCTGTGAGTGCGTTTGTCAATTCGCTTTTAGATTTAAGTTGTGGAAACACTTAACACATAGCTCTTTTGGCCTCCGAATAACCCATGACGTGTTTACTATCTGGTGACTTTGAACTTGAACGTGGCGACTTTAAAGCTTCCATCATTTAGGTAAATTGCTATCGTTTCAGTTGTACGCCCACTGTTGCGTACACACAATGTTTGGCTTAGCATACAAATGTGTTTTTATTTTAAATAAAACAAAGGCAAAACCAAAAAAAAAACAGGAAAGAAAATTTCAGTCGGGCATGCTGACCGTGTAATACCCTCCGAGCTTTGTTTCCAATTATATGAGCTCAATTGCACAAATATTTGTGTGTCTGTCTCGCTCGCACAATGTTTTTCGTTTTTCGTTTTCGTTGCTTTTGTGCAGAGCTCAGTGCAATACACCTGGCTATGCAGCGCTTGAAAGTAACGATGACCAACTTTTTTAATTATAGTCCGATTTTAATGCAATTTTCAGGATCGTTTGATGTTATTTGTCTGCAAGTATACGACAAGTTACAAAACTGTGCTTTAAGAAATAAGTGAGTCGGAGACATGCAAAGTATTAACGCAATTGTGCTTTTTGTGGGCGAAGGTAGTGTGGCATCCAAAAAAAATTTGAAAAAATCTTAAAAGCACTTAAGCATTGTGAATTGTTGCAGATCTGTATCTCATTCAATTTGTCGACAATTGGGGCTTGAGTCATGACAGATAACGGTTTTTATCAGTTGTAAGGAGTACGAAGTATTGTATTGGGTTTATAAGAGGAGGTCTGTGTGTAAAAGGCAGAAGAAGTCGTAGCATATACAATATATTGTATATATTCTTGATCAGCATCAACAGTCTAGTTGATATAGCCGTGACCGTCTGTATCAAAACCTAGATCTCGAAGACTATACGGGCTCCAGCCACCAAACTTGGTATGTATATCCGTCTATGCTGCAAGCAGTACAAGTTTATTTTGGATTTTTGCCACACCTGCCACCGCCCTCGCAAATCGTGAATAACGATTTTGCAATTTCTATAACTCGAAAAGTATTAAAGATATCTGAACGAACTTTACACAGTATGTGCATGATACCACTTAATGTATCTTGACCGATTAATGTTCGCATCGGACAAATATATAGTCATATCATAAAAGTTTAAATACGTATTTTTGCATTAATACATTGTTATTTTTTAAGGTAGTAATATACGTATACTGATCGATTTTGACGCGAATCTGATGACTATATATTATATATGTTGAAAATTGAAAAATGTGCTAAATTTTTCTTTCTCTCTAACTTTTTTCTTTTTTAAGATAACTGAACCAAACTTACAAAGTATGTGTATGGGGGTATTATCTATACACTGACCAGCCGCCGTATGACCAAAAATTGAAAAAATTGTTCCAAAATTAGTTCTCCGATTTAAAGATTTTGTAATGAAACTCACAAAGTACGTGCAAAACAGTAATATACATAAACCGACCGATTTTGATTGGAATCGGATGACTATATCATATATTTTCTATATGATGAAAATTTACTAAATATGTCTTTCTGTCTAACTTTTTTGTTTTTCAAGATGACTAAACTAATTTCACAGAGTATATGTAGGATAGTATTATCTAAACACTGACCAACCTTGGTTTGGATCGGACAACCATATCACATAGATCCCATATAAGTAATCTGACAAACATTGAGCCAAGATATATCTTAAGTATGAGAAACTTTTTTGTCTGTTGAGGTATCCAAACCAAACTTACACATTAGGTGCAAAATATGTTTTTTTTTTTTAATTTTCTGAGCAATTTTGGTTGGAAACGGTCAACTACATCATCGTATTTAAAAAATTTTTAAAGTTGGGAATACCGCGCATTTTCTCACCAATAGGTGATTAATATGTTAAGATTATTAGTTTATAAAACATCTCACAATGAGTACTTGATTTTGTTATAGAATACGCTGTAGTATCTTACAGTCGACTCGCTCGACTGTAGCCATTCCTACTAGTTTTAGTTGGATATTGCAAGTGCAGGTTTTTCTTTTAGCACGGTTTTTCGATGTTCAAAAACTTGTTGCTTTTCAATGCGCTCTTAAATGTTTTCACTAATGCAAATGGAGAATACGTGGGTCGGACTACTCACTTTGGATGAAACTGGTTTCCACTACTCAATCGTTGACACTACAACAACAGACATAAAGACTTATACAAAATAAATACCCATAAGTCAATTAATACACATCTTCAAAACTAGAAAGGACAGACATCAGTGAAGTTAACCGGCTGTAAGATACCCTATTGTATACAGAGTTTATAAGTTTATTCAGTAACAATATACGCTAAGTTTTCCGATTTTAACGATATTTGCTAGAGAGCTTATTTTGCTACACTCTTTTTGCGGTGAACAGGAATACGACTGTTAAATATAGTTTTTTTGATAAACTTAAAAATTTTTTTTAGTACAGGTTTTTAAACTTGTGAAATGTTCGATTATAAAGTAAATCACACTGTGAGAGGAAGAAAATATGTATGTACGAGTATACCATAAATTCAACCGAATGAACAACATGAAAAGTGTACAAGCCTGAAAGATAGAGAAATGAACAAAAAAAATTATTTTGGTTTAGTGGCATCTTGAATACTGCCAATAATTGCAATTGCAATAATTGCGAACTATGTTTTAATTTTCCATTGATAGACGCCACTTTTGAGTTTTATTCTAGTTTTTTTTAGAATTTTATAATTTTGAAATTTTTAAATACAAATACAAAGAAGAACAAAAAAATAGAAACAAAGAACAACAATATGAACGTTCTGTTGTTGCTTACAGCCATATCATCGGTCCGGTGACTAAAGCTCTGTCCTCACTGCTCCTGAAGCAACCAAACCCGCCATCCCCTATCCGCCTCGAAGAACAGGACGCACAACAACGAACTGGACACAGGACTTAATAAACACATATACACACACACACGCATACATATAATGTAAATCAAATATATTTTCAATACCATTTTTTTTCAATTTATATTTTTTTCGCCTTTCTTTAATAACTTAATAGAACTCTTAAGGCAAATAATAAAAGCTTACTTTAATTGTAAATTGTTAACTTATTTATTTAACTTGACATAGACAAAGTCAGTCAATTGTGTGATATTTCAATAATCGATTTCATTATCGATTTTGTATTCTCTTCAGTGATAGTTCCAACCCAACTCGTAGAAACAATATTAAAAAATAAGCAAAAGCAATTTTTGTTTGCTCCTGCCAAAGCGTTGATGCAGCACAAATTGAAGTCCGATTATTTTTTATTTGTTTTGTTGTTAAGATCAAGTGTTTAGCTTCAAATTGTAGTTAACTTAATGAATTTCCATTGTACAACTGAAAATACTCACAAACAAAAAACAGCAATATTGCTGGTTATAACTTTAGAGCACATACATACACACTATACACACTATACACACACACGCATACAGATACAAAAGTTGCAAATGCAAAAATGTCGCAATCAAAAAAACTGCAGACCCCAACAACAGCAAGCAGTACAGACACAATCCACACAGCCAATACATCCCATAATCCCAGTCGCAGTCCCAGTCCCAGTCCCAGTCCCTCCATACCTAATGAGCTGAAGCAGCGCCAAAAAACTTCGCTGTCACCGCTGAGTGTGCGTCGACTTTCCTCCTACGCTACCCACAATGAAGCCACCGATCTTGGGGCTGATGAAGGGCTGCCACCGCCTTCATCCACCACTATCAATATTATTAATAACAATAACAACAACACCAATAATAATAACAATAACAATAACACATCATCGACGTCCTCATTATACTCCACGCCACCAATATATCAACAACAATTGTCAACAATGACCACAACGACGCCGTTAGATGCCGCTTTGGATGATAAATACAAGTTATTTACCATCTTTAATGGAAACGGTGAGTGACGACAACAGACAATTAAATCAGCAGCATCAATAGTTTTAAAAACTAACTGATACCACAGTTTTCCAGACAATCAGTTGGTCGATATCAAAATTAGATATGGAAAACTATAACGACACAATAGTATATGTATATTTTTGCTTCGTTGATTTCTTTTTTTCATAAATCTCTTGTTATCTATCTCTATTTTTATATCGCCTTTTCCAACGTTTTTACAGCCTTTTAAAACTTTGTACATATAACTAATGCGCAAGAATATTTAAAATTTAATTAGATTGGAATCATTAAGTCAACGTGTGGCGTGGATTCTCGACTAACTTAGTTTTAAATAACAAGAAAGAAAATTTGAGTCGGGCATGCCGACCATATAATACCCTCTGAGTTTAATTTACAACTATATGAGTTCAAATTAGAGTAACTGCTGCAAGAACTAAACATGCACACCATGTCTGTCTCGCTCGCACAATGTTTTTCGTTTTTTCGATTTCACTGCTGTTGTGACGTGGTGTCTTTATGTCTTATAGTTACTAAGATTATCGCCAAAAACATGTATTTTTTTCCGAGGTATGTCTGGTTTTTCGCTTATTGTGGGCGAATAGGGGGTGTCACAAAATAAAAAATAAAAATTAATAAATAAAAAGGAAAATATCAGTCGGACATGCCGACCGTGTAATACCTTCTGAGTTTCATTTTCATTTATATGAGCTCAAATTGGAGGTATGTCTGGGTTTTCGCTTATTGTGGGCGAATGGGACGTGGCATTTAAAAAATAAAAGATTCTTGTATTGACTGACTAAATATGTGGTCGATACTGACTTAAATGCAGATTGTAGCTCTTACCATCTGTGAGTTCTATTTGGTCGGACAGACAGACATTAATATCGACTTGGCTGTTGATGCTGATCAAGAATATATATATACTTTATGGGGTTTGCCACGTCTCCTTCTGCCTGTTGCATACTTTTAACAAACCTCAGAGGGTATACAAATTGTCAGGTTTATTCATTTAAGCGACATAACTGGTGTTTGTTTCATCATGGAAGTTAAATTACAATATAAAATAATCGTAACGAAAATAATTAGCACCGCTTGTACATTTGTGCGTTTCTTCTTGAGAGCGTTATTTATCCGACTATTTCCGCTATTGACCAGATTTGCCAACAAGGTACAAATTATTGAAGTTGAAGCGAATTATTGGGTTTGAAGCGACCTTGCTCGAATTACATCATGGTAATTATATCCATCTTGTTCTTCATCGTAATACGGTTTGTCTGTATCTTCGGGGGAAGTTGACCCTACGTCTTAAACTTATTAGACGAATAAACTGATTTCTAGCGTCGTTTCGTGCGTTGAGATTGAGGAGCATTTTCAATAGCGTAGGAACCCTTGGGCAGCACTTTGGTTACTACGAACGCTCCCTTTTAGCGGGCTTTCAACTTGCGGGACGTACCAGTGCTTAAAGGATCGTTGGCTACTAATACTATATCATCGTTTTAATAGACTTTCAGAGCAGAATGTCGTGAGTCGTAAAGAGGCTTTGCCTTGGCTGGCTGATCATCCAATATTCGTGCAGTTTCTTGACATAGTTCTTGCAGCTCGGAATTTGCCATTGTTTCGTTGCATTTTCAAATTAAGCGACCTATTTCAATGACGTTTTCGGCTTTGTCGTGTGATTTGTTTGCTAGGAGTTCATGATTAATATGTTGAATGTATTCGTCTTGAAACTGTATGGCGAATAAATAATGAGCGTCATCGATCAGAGTTTGTGAAATTATAAGATGTGCTGTGTCCATCACGTGAGCGTCTTCGACAGGCGCGTCTTAAAGCATCGACTTGTTCAATCTCTCGTTTTTCCATAATCGTACGTAGCTCGCTGCAATCGATTATAACTTTAATTTTCTTGCATTGCTTAACTTTTAATTCGTTGAAGCGGTGTCTTGTGATTTTTCCCATATGAACGACTGTCCTTTGCGTTGTAGTTTTTGTAGCGGTTTGGAAATGATCAAGTATCCTGGGCTGAACTTACGAAAGTAACCGCCTACGTAGCACCTGTCGATCATTAGTATTTGACGACTTTACATATCTCTCAATCTCTATGGAATTAGCTACTTGTCGTACAACAGGGTCGTTTTTGCGGCTGGGGAAAATTTTCTGAGAAGAATCCAACTTCATCACAATTATAGTATTTCAGCAACTGCTTCTTGTCGAAACTAGCTACATCTCGTTTCGGTTGAATTTCCTCTCGTTTAGCAGAAGATTCACGGGCTCTGATTAGATTGTGTAAATAGCTGTCAGCAGCGTCTTTCATATTCCGAAATATGACATCCAAAAACAGTTCTCAGTTATTGTCTCCTTTTGACGTCTCCTTGCTTGTCCGTTGTCTAATTTGATTGCCTGAAATTGATTGAATCAATTTCACTGCGGAGATCCTTCGGTTAGTTCAGCTAGAAGAAAACAAGTAAAGAAGATTACAGTCGATCTTGCCCGACTGTAGAAGACCCTGAGCCAGTGTTTTTAAAATAATACTTTGATTAAAAGAAAATTTAATTGAGCAAGTATCCAGATAATATTTTTTTGATTAAAAAAAACTTAAATTGAAGATACATAAATTAATAATTTTTAATACAACTCTACCTCGTATCTATGAGTTGCATTACAACATTAATTTAAAAAAAGCGATAGTTGTAAAAATAAAATATGGACAGTAATACTGTTTTCTCCTGTAAGCGGAGGGGCGTGGCATTTAAAAAAGTGAATTTTTTTTTCAAAATAGTCAGCAATTTAAAAAAAAACAAATTTTCTTTAGTTGAGAAAAAATTTCTGCTACCGAGGGTCGAACCCTAGATCCTGCTGATCGCAGGCGAGCACTTTACTCCCTACGCCACCACACTCTTTTGGAAGCGGAGGTTTAAATACATACATACTTAAGTAGAATTCAAAATAAATCATCGTCAAATGATTTTCTTGGAATTTTGGCCAAACAATTTATTTACCGGAGAAAGTGAACTTAGCTAATATTAACTAAATTTAACTGTTTTGATAATTTTTCGACTGATTTGTATTTTTAAGCAAATTTTCTTTTCGAAATAAATAATTAGTTCGCATTTTGTGGGCAAAGAGGGCGTGGTATCCAAAATTTGTAAAGCGGAATATGTTTATATGGTATCCAGTATTCTGCATACCAATTTTGGGCTTTCTAACATTCATATTAAGAACGTCAAAAATCGAGATAGTCCCACTATTTCTCTAATTGTGGGAAAGGGGGCGTGGCATCCAAATTTGAAAATAAACTTGATCTGCGTAACAGAGCTGCGAAGCTTTTGAAAGAAATGGAATCCCTATCTATTATACTTGCTGAGAAATAGGCGTTCATACAGACGGACAACTTTTCGAACAAAATCATTTCAAAGAACTCGGGGTCTAATTATATATACTGCTAATAAAATTAATTTCATTGGCCTAAAATTAAGTATATCAGAACAATTTCAATTACTTTTCATTCATCATTGAATGTTGAAACTTTTCATTTTCAATAGGTTTTTTCAGGGAGAAGGAGGCACGGCAGACTCCATAAGTATATATATTCTTGATCAGCATCAACAGCCAAGTCGATATAGCCATGTCCGTTTGTCTGTCTGTCCATATAAACTAATAGAACTCAGAGATGGTAAGCGCTACAATCTCTATTTTAGTCAGTATCGACCACATAAAGTGCGCGAAAGAAGTACATAAATGGGACACTACGTTCTAAGGAATAACAACTTAACCCTTTAATATATTTTCAAAGAACAAATATAATGGCTTCTTTTAACTCGTTTAGAGTTGAAAATTGGTTCCCGTTGGAATAAACCCGTTGAGACAAGTTGCCCGAAAGATTTTTAATCGGGTTTAGGTCCGGGCTGCGTGCTGGCCGGAAACAGGAATTTGGGAATCTTTAAAAAAAAACCTTTGTGAGCCTTGCGGTATGGAAGGGTGCATTATCCTGCTGGAAAATCCAGGTATCACCAAGTTTATCCTCTCAAAATTGCACTAATACACTTCCCAAGAGCTCCACATAATTTTGTGCAGTCATTTTATGCGTTATAAAGCACATGGGTGTCTTTTCATTGAAGCCGAACGCAGCCCATATCATAAGAGATCCTCCGTGGAAATTTCTGGACACGTGGACTTTTTTTGGGCATCGTAAATCGCGGTAATAATAGCGGTGGCCATCAGGGCCGTCTAAATTAACCTTTTTCCCGTCGCTAAAAATTATATTTTCCCATTCAGTGTTCCAAAATTTATATTTGTTTGCAAACTGCAATCGAGCAGCTTTGTGCCTAGGCAGTAGTTCCGGTTTTAACAGTTTTTTTTTTCATATGAAACATTCTCGGAACACTTTAAAATTTGTTGCACACGTCTTGTAGATATCGGTAGAGACAAATTGCTCCGTATTTAGGTTGCGCTGATATTTTCCTTGACCGCTAGATTTTTTATTCGCTTTTTGTCCCGGTTGTCAACCAAGGGTGGGCGCCCAGAGCGGAGTTGTTTCCCATGATTTTCAGGGTTCTTTATTAATTTTTTCACCGTATTCTTATTTCTGCCAACCTAGTCTGCAATTTTGCGTATTGACATCCCCGAATCTCGCAGTGCCAAGATTCTTCCACGCTCGATATCCGTTAAACGACCAAAACTTGACATTTCTTAACAATAAAAAGCAATTTGGAGCTGTTATAAGTAATGAATTTACTTAAAACTTACTTATATTTGTTTATTTTAATATTCTGAACAGAATTCAATAAGAAAAATTCAAATTCCACGCGGTCAACCAGTCGCAAATTAAAACAAACTAATCTGTCCCATTTACTTATTTCGTTCGAAAAACTCTACATTGTCATCTATAAATAAACATAACGGAAAAACCTTGCTGTACCTTTTCGAAATTTTTTGCCTACTGCACAAGCACACTATAAGCGAAATATAGTGGGAAGAGAGAAACCCAAGAATTGCATCTTATTATTACAGGGTGCCAAATCTTTGTCCAATTTACTTATTTCGGGCACTTTATTTAGTCAGCTAATACAAGAACCATTTTATCTTTCGATGCCACGTCCCTTCCTCCATAAAAAAGCAAAACAAGTTAAAAGTGGTTCATTTTATATTTTACTTTTATTGAGATATTCTATAAAATTTTTATTAATGTGGTCATAAAAACTTGTCTAATGAAGTCTTCGACGTTTTTGCTAAACCTACTTAAGACACCATGTGTATGTGTATAAGTGAGTCAAACATAAAGATAGGTCGCTGCAACATATACCGTGATATGAGTCAAAAGCCTCCTAAACCTCTAAGATTTTCCAAATACAGATTACGATTTTCCAAATACAGTGCTGTCTGGGTATAGTGAACTAATTTTTGCACGGCCTGTTCTCTTTATCGAGGTTATGTTCTTTATCAAGATTTAAATTTGATTGCTTAAAAACACGTTATTATTCGTTTAAAAGCGCTATATTTTAATTTAAAAAATAAATAACAACATTGGTAAGAAAACACAATAATAAGTGGTGTTCACTATATAGGGGGGTCACTATAGCTAGAAAATACTGTAATACTATAACTTTATTTTAAGTAATAGATTGAACACATTGGGAACCTTGCAAATGCGAGATACAAATTAAAATGTAATCATGTAGTTTAATTATATTTAATATTTGTGTTGGAACTCTCCCACCCCTCAATCATAGAATATATTAAAACCCAATATCACGTTTTCTTAATCATCTGCTTGAAATCTTTTTCTTATTTTGTGCCATAAAAATTATGACAAAAATCAATCAATCAACGAGACACATTAACTTTTTTTTAGGTCTTGATTTGAAGTGTGTTTATATTTGTTGTTGCGCATGTTTTTTATGAGAGAGCAATTATTGAATTTTTGTCGGACGATTATATTATAGTTACCTTAATTTATAAACATCGCAAAAATAAACAGTATTTATGCTTAATATTATGTCAGATAATCAAATAAAATGTTTATTAATAATTGAGGACTGCTACAATTTTATTGAACCGTTATTTAAGTTTTTATGAACGACCATTTTCTAATTTATTAAAGCGCCTCAACAAAATAAAAAAACTCAAACCTATAACAGATTTAAAAACTAACACAAAACGTTCCATTCGTTTGGCAGTGAGAACGTTTTCTGGCCTCTGGGCAAATAACGTAACAGACTGAGAGGCAAAGAGACAGACGTACAGTCTGAAAACGTACATATTTGATTCTTATCCCCTTTACAAAGGTAATAGACGTCATTTATAGTGATGCTAAATAATTGTCTTGCTAACTTCACAATGCTCTTGACTTTAGTAGTTGCACGCGACACACACATATATATTTTTATATACCTATGTATGTAATACATCACTGCGGATGGCAGTCCGCGCTAGTGACGAAAGAAAAAACCAAAAAACACAAGCGCACTGTACTCATTCATCTAAATTGGACCGTCCAATCCAGATTTATGGTATTGAAGGTTTTCAATGCCATTTTAAAAACGAAATGAAAATAGCGTGTGTTTGTTTGCGATCCGGACTAAATATAGAGCTCTTAAACTTTATAGAGTCTGTTAAGCTTTAAAAACTCTGAAACGTTACTCCTACCCCTTTTTCGAAAAACCGCTAGTTTTTAGGTTCTCACTGACTTACATTCACCGCCCTGGCCAAACTGCAAGAGCTACATGCATGAAGTTTTCACACATCGTAGCTCTCATAACTTCATCAGACGACTTGAAACTTTTTATTTTCACTAGGTTTTTTCAGGGAGAAGGAGGCATGGCAGACCCCATAAGTATATATATTCTTGATCAGCAACAACAGCCGAGTCGATTTAGCCATGTCCGTCTGTCCGTATGAACAAACAGATCTCAGAGATGGTCAGAGCTACAAGTTTAAAGTTGGTCAGTATTGACCACATATTTTGTCAGTCAATACAAGTTTGTTTCCTTTTTTGATGCCACGCCCCATTCGCCCACGATAAGCGAAAAACCAGACAAACCTCGTTAAAAATACATGTTTTTGGCGAATATCTCGGTAACTATAACACCTAGTGACACCAATTTTGGCACGCAGGTTGCTAGATGCAATATAAAGACAATGCCATCAAAATTGGATGCCACTCGTCCTTTGCCCACCAAAAGCACAATTTCGTTGTAACTTTGCATGCCGCTGGCTCACTTATTTCTTAACATGTAGTTTTGTAACTTAGCGTATACTTGAAGACAAATAATATCAATCGATCCTGAAAATCGCCTAAAAATCGGACTATAATTATGAAAATTTCTCATACAACGTAAATTTCGAACGCAACAGCAGTGTACTGCTTTCGTTTACGCTGCACGGTTTACAAGCACTGCTTGTGTGTTTAAAATTTACTCAGTGCACTGTTTGTGTGTTTAAAATTTACGCAATGCACTGCTTGTAAGCAGTCTGAAATAAACTCATATAAATGGTTGGCATTACACACTTTTATTAGCTGGTGAATTTTGTCAAACCGATAAAAATAAAAAAGTGCTTAAAATTCTCTTTTTGTTTCCTAATATAAAAAAGATGACTCTTACAAAAAATATACAAAAAATTGCAAATATTTTTTGAAAATATTGTTAAGCATTTTAATCATTCTAATATTTTTGGGAATTAGTCAAACAAGTTTAGAAGAAATCATATCCAAAATATTTTTAGATTTTTTAAATATCTGTAACAAGTCATTAGATTAGTATCTGAGCGAGCTATACTAACAGCAAGAAACGATGCAGCAAACTTTGTAATGGATCTAGATTACAAATAAAATTATCTTCATAAGTATGTGATTAAAGCCATAGTATTTACTAGTTATGCTAAATGGGAAACTGCATTCATTCCAAGGAGCAAACATTAAAGCTGGCAGGACTAGACCTGAGAGTTAATAGCTAGATAATAGATATAAATAGCTGATAATTTCATCACAAAATAAGTACTTATGTCAATAAAGACTTAAAATAATACATTGTTTTATTTGAGCAATGATAAATACACATCTTTGCATTATCAGTTGTGAAATATTCCTATTGGAGAAACCGCAAAATAAAAAAACAATTGAAAAATAAGAAATGTAATTTGCAATATGGACTATCCATTAAAAATATATTTTTTTAAGGACGTATACATTTTTTAAATCATTCTTAATTTTCACAATCTCTAACGCAAGCGGAGCTTCGGGTATATTGCTAGTAATCAATAAAATTCCGCAAATTTTAGTATGTCACACATATCTGGGATAATTCGTATTTTCCAGATATTAAATTTTACGTAGAAATATCTTCTTATTTTAGGTTCATAACTTTTAACATCTATAATAGCATCTAAAGCCTGACTCTTTAAAAAAAAAAAGCTAGTTGAATTATTCACCAATGTGAACTTTCTGTCTAAGTTAGATTGTTATCTTATTAATAATTGTTCACACTCCCCAAAAACTAATAACATCACATAAAAAACCTCTTAACGAGGTATCTATTTTTGTACCTTTTTTCGTCACAAAATTGTTATCATTTAATTTGCAAATTGAATATACGCTGTAGTCACACCGATGCGTTCTCGTTCATTTCCAAACTCAGAATGTGCTTTATTGTTTCTCTTTTTCTTTTGTTAGCTTATAATTATGTATGTGTGGATCTTGTGTATTGTGAATTGTTTATTGCTATGTGTGTATTGGTACATATATGTATTACTTATTGCTATATGTATATTACTTATTGCTACACTCGTTAAGAGATATTTTATATGATTTATTTTATCTGGTATACTCAAATACAACTGTAGATAAAATTACCTTAATCTGCATCTCTTTCATTCTGCCTCGATTTTACAGACCCCGACAATGAGAAGTTGTCTGGGCTTCCACATTCGACCACTGGTTCACTAAGCTCAATCATCACGACGTCCATAGCATCCTCCGAACCGGATCCTGGTGCGGCGGGAGGTGGTGGCGGTGTCGGTGGAGGCGGTGGAGGCGGTCATGGAGGAAGCGGAGGTGGACCCGGCTCTCTGGCAGCAGACGCCTGCAGCATTGCGGGAATCAATGGCAGCTCCGAGGAAAAGTTGGCCCTCAATCGGCCGGGAATAAAACAGGAGAAATGGACAACCATCCTACTTCAGGTTTCCATACCATTCTTTCTGGCTGGCATTGGCACCATTGGAGCGGGCATTGTACTCGGACGCGTCGAGGTAATATATTCCCTAGCTAAACAGTACATTTGGTAATTCATCTAAGGGCAATAATAATATAAAAACATGAAAGAAAACGTCAGTCGGGCATGCCGACCATGTAATACCCTCTGAGCTTCGCTCTCAACAATGTTTTTCGTTTTCGTTGCTTGTGTGCAGAACTCAGTGCAATGCACGTAACTATGCCTTGCTTGAAATTAATAATTTTCGTTGTACGACCAACTTTTTAAATTATCGTCCGATTTTGATGCAATTTTTAGTATCGTTTGATATTATTTGTCTCCAAGTATGTGCTTAGTTACAAAACTATACGTTAAGAAATACATACGTGTTTCGGAAGCATGTGAACTTTCAATGAATTTGTATTTTTTTTGCGAAGGGGGCGTGGCATCCACAAATTTTTGATGGCGTTTTCTTCATATCGCATTTAGAAACCTGCATGCTAAAATTTGTGTTCCTAACTGTTATAGTTTCTCAAATATTTGCCAAAAACATGTAGTTTTTCTAAGGTATGCCTGGATTTTCGCTTATTGTGAACGAGTGGGGCGTGGCATCAAAAAAAAAAAGGAAATAAACTTGAAAATTGAAAATTAAATATGTGGTCGATACTGCCCAAGTTGTTGTAGCTTGTAGCTCTTTCCATCTCTGAGATATGTTTGTTCATACGGACAGACGGACAGACAAACATGGATATATCGACTCGGCTGTTGATACTGATCAAGAATATATATACTTTATGGGGTCTGCCACGCCTCCTTCTGCCTGTTACATACCTTTCACAAACCAAATATACCCCTCAGAGGGTATAAAAATATGTAGGCGAATACAAAAATATAACAAAGTCAGCCAAAGTTAAGATATCGCGTGCTCCAACACTCTGGGAGCTACGACCTGGAAAATAGGTTTATTAGTTTTATTCGTCGCTTGGTTGCTTACCCCGACCTTGACTGACTGGCTGGCTGGTTGCTTCATGGGATTCTCTCTCAAAACACACAGCTAATAAATGTAATAAATTGTTCCATTGACATTGCACAAATGCAAGATATTTTTAGATAAACGAGGTTCACCAACAATTAAAATGACACGCAAATGAAATTGTAAAATCTAATAACAATCGTGGAGTCATAAAAGTTATACACAACAAAGCAATACCACAACCAAAAGCAAGCGCCAAAAACCAGACAAAAGTCAAACAAAGCAATTGTATAGTCTTCTTTCTTGAATTAATATGAATTTTTTCTTTTATCAGTTATTATCTGTCACTTTTAGCTTGTTTTTAGAAAAATGTGCTCGCCATACTTTTTATATTTGTATACACTTGTAATGTTTGTAACGCATTGAAGAAGGCGTGACAGACCCCATAAAGTATATATATTCTTGATCTGCATCAACAGACGAGTTGATATAGCCATGTCCGTCTGTCCGTCTGTTTCTATGCGAATTAGTCTCTCAGCTTTAAAGCTATCATGATGAAATTTGGTACACATGTGTATATTCTCTGCAGGCAATTCATATGTTAAGCCAGATCGGATCACTAAATCATGTAGCTGCCATTTGAACAATCGGCTGGATGTGGTTAGTACTAAAATGTTTTTTTTTCTATAAAGCGATTTTATTTAAATTTACTCAATACGAGTTCAGTACCAAAACCCATGTGCAAACCAAGTTGACCGATTTTTTTTTTTAATTAAGAGGCTCCAAGATACTCAACAACTTGAACAGTTCAGCGACAATTGATTAAGTATTTTAACCAGTACTTTGGTATCTATATAATGTTATAGTTTTACTTTATATAAATGCCCACTGCATTATAGAAATGTACATACATATACATATGTTTTATCCATTTCTAATTTGGATTGAAATTAAATTAATTAAAATACCTGTTGAATTATCTTGGTATCCCAAAGTTAGACTTCGATGCGGAAATCTTATGGAAATTTGCTTGAATTACGTCAAAAATATCAAAGCAAATTATATTTATCTTCATCATAAGATTTTCAACACGTTATAAACATTTATTTGGCTGCCAATTGGAAACAAATTCTGGTCTGCGGGCAGTTCAGGGCAGACCGATCTGAGAGTAACCAGTTTCAACTGCACAGAGTTTTAAAGCTGTGTAAAGTCGATTTTTTTCTCGAGATATATTTATTGCTTAACCCATTTAAGGCCACTGTTCGAAATTTCAAATAGTAAGTTTGGATGTTCTAAAACAATATATATGTATTTGTTTTAACTATATTTGGAACAAAAGAAAGTACAGAGTTATTTAGTTGGATTTCTTGATTCTAGTAATAAAAACAATATTTTGCTTACATTTTTATACTCTCTGAGGGGTATATTGGGTTTGTGAAAAGTATGTAACAGGCAGAAGAAAGCGTGGCAGACCCCATAAAGTATATATATTTTTGATCAGCATTACAAGCCGATTCGATATAGCCATGTCTGTCAGTGCGTCTGTCCTTATGAACAGATAGATCTCACAGATGGTAAGAGCTACAATCTCCATTTTAGTCAGTATCGACCACATATTTAGTCAGTCAAATAAAGTACAACTTTATTGAAAGTCAACATGCTTCCGAATCACGTATTTCTTAACGTAAAGTTTTGTAACTTAGCGTATACTCAGAGACAAATAATATCTAACCATCCTGAAAATTACATCAATATCGGAAGGTAATTCAAAAATGTTGGTCATACAACATAAATCGTTACTTTCAGGCGAGGCATAGTCACTTGCATTGCACTGATCTCTGCACACATGAAACTAAAACCAACAAGAAAGAAAATGTCAGTCGGGCATGCCGACCGTGTAATACCCTATGAGCTTCGTTTCCAATTATATGAGTTCATTTTGGACTGCTTACAAGCAGTGCCCTGCGTAAATTTTATACACACAAGCAGTGCACTGAGTAAGTTTAAATACACAAGCACTGCTTGTTAACACTGCAGCGTAAATGAAAACAGTGCACTGCTATTGCGATTAAAATTTAAGTTTGTATGACAAACTTTTTTAATTATAGTTCTATTTTAATGAAATTTTCACAATCTTTTGATATTATTTGTCTGCTAGTATATGCTAAGTTAAAAAACTAAACGTTAAGAAATAAGTGAGCCAGCCGCTTGCAAAGATACAAAAAAATTGTGCTTCTGGTGGGCGAAGGAGGCGTGGCATCCAAAAAATTTTGATGGCATTGTCTTTATATTGCAAATAGCAACCGGCATGCCAATTGGTGTTCTTAGGTGCCATAGTTACTGAGATATTCGCAAAAAACCTGCCTGAATATGTGGTCGATGCTCCTACCATCTCTGAGTTCAGTTTGTTTATACGGATAGACGGGCAGACGAACATGGATATATCGACTCGGCTGCTGATGCTGATCAATAATATATATTCCTTATGGTGTCTGCAACGCCTCCTTCTGTCTGTTACATACCTTTCACAAACCCAATATACCCCTTAGAGGGTATAAAATAAGGGTGCAAAAATTCGTGTATAGAAATTTAGAAATTATTGAGAATTTTATAAATTCGCCACGCAGCTCTCAATACTATTCATGTATTATTTTGTTTTCGAACCGAATCCAATGTTCGAGAGTAAAGCTTTAAAACAGTTCAATACAAAATTCAGGTCAGAAACCTAAAAAACATGAACCTAACCGACTCAGCGAGGTTCGGCTCAAGGCCGATTTGCAGTTCTGCTATACATACAACTATTTAATACACAACTTACAGAATATTAGAAATGTATACATAAATATATTTCTATAAATTCGCAGAAATGGTACGTCTTCAAGAATGTTAGTGAACTGTTCATTTTGGTGCCAGCGCTGCTTGGTCTGAAGGGCAATCTAGATATGTGCCTGGCTTCGCGTCTCTCCACACAGGTCAATCTGGGAAATATGTCGTCGCGTTCGAATGTGGTGCGCATGATCGTTGGCAACATAGCCCTGGTTCAAGTCCAGGCTACGGTTGCCTCTTTTCTGGTGGCCATGTTCGCAATGAGTGTTGGCGCTGCGATGACTGGAAGTTTTTACTTTGAGAACGCGATGCTGTTAACCGCCTCGGCCATGTTTACGGCAACGTCATCGTGTTTTGTCCTGGGTAAACTCACTTAAATATTGTTCGACCTAAGCGTATGACCAACTTGGATTTTTTCAATTACAGATTTTGTGCTGGTCGCAGTGATTTTATTCTCCCAAAAATATAGCCTGAATCCGGATAACCTGGCCACTCCTCTAGCCGCTTCGATCGGTGATGTTGTCTCGATCAGTCTGCTGTCTTTCATAGCCTCGCTACTCTATGAGAATATAAGTACGTTCCCACACACACACACACAGTTTTATTATCAAACCAACAAATGTGGCTTCTCTTACAGAAACCCATCTATGGATCACTTTCATTGTGGTCACCTGCTACCTGGTGCTGCTTCCCATGTGGGTCGTAATTGTGCTTAAAAATGAGTATACGCGACCAGTGCTAAAGAGCGGCTGGGTGCCGGTTCTCTCGGCGCTTTGTATCAGTGGGTAAGTGTATACAACAAACATACATCAATATGCAAATACATTGCCATCGGCATTATAAATCTGAACAGAGCTACACACTCTTCTAGTGTATACTTGGGGACCATGATAAGCATAATTTGTGTTTCTATTTCTGTCCACATACGTGGTCGGTCGAATTATTGTTTCTTGTTTTGTTTCAATCAATCTGGCAGCTTTCGGTGTGCTAAATTTGGCAACTTATTTTGATTGATCGTTCGTAATTAATGATATTTATAAAATGGTGAGTGCCAGTTATTTTTAATGGAAATTCTAATTGTTAACTCTTGTCCTTGACTTGAACATTATGGTCAGAAAGTCCCGTTTTAAAAATAACATAATTTATTATTAATACGACTACATTTAATATAGCTACAGATATACATACATTTATTGAAAACTATCAGCCAGTAAAGATACAAAGGGGTGATCGAAAACTACTAGAGGCTTGAAAAACAAAGAATATTTTTGTTTATACATAGATGGCTTATAAGGGCTATAAGTACTTCAAAATGAACACATTGTAAATAAAAATGTTTGTACCGTGCCGAAAAATTCTATTAATTTTTTATTTCAAGCCTTGGAAATACAATAGTTAAATTTTGGTGGGGACTTGCCCCTACTTCAAATACTAATCACAATTATTTTTATGGTGATATTTCGAAAACTTGACTAGTATAAGTATTTCAAGGTATAGAAATAAAAAATGAAAGATAAATAAAAATGTTACTGCTTTCTTATGAGAGACTAATTTATGTATTTGCAGTCTCGGAGGTCTCGTGTTAGATGCTGCTGTTGAGGTATTTCCTGGCTTTGTGGTATTTCAGCCGATCATTAACGGCATTGGTGGCAATCTGGTGTCAGTTCAGGCCAGCAAGATATCAACTATGCTACATCAGAGCTCAATAATTGGCATTATTCCACCGCATACGAAGGTCGTTGAGTGGCCGTGGCGTGCACTATTTAAGGGCGGTAAGTAGGCCTATATCTGTGAAGTATAAATATGTATATTTTGACACATAACTTTTATTTCTCCATAGTGCCCTATGCCAAGACGGCCCGCATTCTTATTGCAATGTCCATACCGGGCAATATATTGTTCATCTTTGCAGCCGATTATATAAAAATGAACACGACCACTGTCACGTGGGTGTTTATGCTATCATATCTAATCGCCAGTTTGATACAGGTGAGTTTTGCAATACAACTTGCTAATAGCTGACTAATTTGGATTTGTTAATAGGTAATGTTGCTGCTCTATATTGCGCACATCATAGTGCATGCAATGTGGAAATGGAAGATTGATCCGGATAACTCGGCCATTCCGTATCTAACTGCTCTGGGCGATCTGCTTGGCAGCAGTTTGCTAGCCGTGGCGTGGCTCTTTACTATGTCGGTTAATATGCAATACGGAGCCAACTTGGATTCACTAGATGCGCCCAACTAGCCACTTCATTTAATTTAACAAAGATTCAGATTTGCATTGCTATGGTTCCGCCTCCTTTGGCGGCATTTGAAATTAAAGATAAACATAAACTAGCTGACAGATAAAAACAATAACTAATCTTCAGCAATTCTACATCACAAAACAAATGAACTTTAATATATATTATTTCTAAAATAGAAAGTGTACGTATTATCTACAAAAAAAAAAAAACACACACACACAAAGATAGACACTAAAACCATATACACATACAAAAACACATTTACACAAAAGTACAGAAACATCAAAACGAATATTTTTAAAATATTTCGAATGCTTAACTGAGAATGAAATATGAAGCCGATAATGATGATGGAGACTTTTATGTAGATTTAGTGGCTTGTGTTCCTTTACTCTATCACGGGATTATGCACGAGAGGAAGTCCGGCTTGTCTTATCTTGATCAGCAACATGACAGGTCGATTCGTAATATAATTTAAGACTTTTAGGACAATATTATTAACTTATATACACCGAAACACGTAAGTAAGCTCCACAACTGGGGCAGCGAAAAATAGAGGTGCATACAAAAAAAAAAGTAAAACTCAGTACCAAAATAACCCAATTTTTTAAATTGTTTGTTTTAATTTTGAGTGCGCGCAGTTTACTTTAACTTTAAGCAACTTGTTTGAAAATAATTAAAGGCATACAAAATAGTGTTAGATATATACATAGATATATATTACATATATATTTTCATCAAATAATAAAATGCCTTGTTTTAGCGCAAATTTGATTTTTTAAAATTTGGCTTTGTAAGAGTAAATGCATAATGTTTTTCTCCCTTACTTAAGTATGAATAAATTTTCTTCTTTTATGGTTTTCAATGCGCACCTTTCCTAAAAAAAGTAAATAACCAAAAAAAAAAGCAATAAAACTGTTCAAACATACATATGCATATATATGTATTATTGCCACAATGCAAAAGCAAGAGTAAATTTTTATTTCAACAAATAAATGTAATTTAAGACAAACCATTTTTGTGTATTTGTATGTATGAAACACGAAGTGCAAAAAAATTTAATGTATGTAATTACTATATTGTTTTTGCGTTATGTGAAGCGAACAGGGAATGATGAGACGTTCTAAAAGGAAATGTGATCGATATTTAATTATAATAATAACAATAGTCTTAAAGTAATGTAATTCATAAACATACTATGATTATTGTGTAAAACAAAAACAATAATTAAAATTAATTAAAATGTTGGAATAAACGAAAAAAAAGTTCGTAAACATAAAAGTCTAAATTATTGCTATAGGGATTCCATTTGGGTTAATTTGAGCTGATAAATTTCTTTTTCACACTTAAAATGAATAAAAGGGCATTCTACTTTCTCATAGAAATAAGTACGTTTTTTGTCATGATGTACTCTTTAAGACGGAGGACTAAATGAAGCTTACAAAGAAGATAATTTCCAGTTTCATGGCCCTGGGTAAATGTGTGTCATAGCCATGCAGTGCACTGATGTCATTTCAGCTTTTTTCCCGCCAGATCTGGCTGTTACTGAAAATGCGATTGCGGGAAAAATTTGAAAACAGCGGGCATCGGAAACTCTAGCTTTTTTCGAAAATGTGAAAAAAAATTAGCTGTTTTTCCCGGGGATTCAGCGGTTTTTAGCCGTTTTTTTTCGTCAAACTAGCTGTTTTTGCTAAAAAAAAAAAATGACATCACTGATGCAGTGCTGCCAGTTAAGCAATTTAGTTGTTAGATCTAGCAACTTTAAAAAAAAAATTGCAACTCATTTTATTGAAATGATATTAGTCACAAATCTATCTATTTTAAATTTAAAATTATTAATCTGCAAATACTTTAAGAGGTACGAACTATAAACAGGCACGAAAAATGCTCTACCTTATCGGCACTTAGGACAAATTCCTGTCAATGAAAAAAAAAAAAACAATATGCAGATGCACATAGGTGAAGCTGAAGAACTATACAGCATTATAAATAATTTTTTTATACCCTCTAAGGGGTATTTTGGGTTTGTCAGAAGTATATAACAGGCAGAAGGCGTGGCAGACCCTATAAAGTATATATATTCTTGATCAGCATCAACAGCCGAGGCAATTTAGCCATGTCCGTCAGTCCGTATGAACAAACAGATCTCAGAGGTGTTAAGAGCTACAAGTTCAAACTTGGTCAGTATCGACCACATATTTAGTCAGTCAATTCAAGTTTGTTTCCTTTTTTTGATGCCATGCCCCATTCGCCCACAATAAGCAAAAAACCAGACATACCTCGAAAAAATACATGTTTTTGGCGAATATCTCGGTAACTATAACACCTAGTGACACCAATTTTGGCATGCAGATTGCTAGATGGAATATAAACATAATGCCTACCAAAAGCACAATTTCGTTGTGACTTTGCATGCCGCTGGCTCACTTATTTCTTAACGTATAGTTTTGTAACTTAGTATATACTTGGATACAAATAATAACGATTGTGAAAATTTCATTAAAATAGGCATGCCCGACTGACATTTTCTTTTGTTTAAAGTAATGAAAATTTGGAAACCAACTATCTTTGTAATTTAAGTAATTTAAAATTTTTTTCTTTAAGACAGAAATTATGTTTCTTTTTTATTTAAGTGTTTTTAATTTTTTATTTTTAATAAAGTTTTCGTTTCTTCAGAAAAATGTATACTTTAACACACTCTGAGTGGTCGAAAACAACAATTTTTATTTACTTAAACCAAGAACATCTCTCAAAAGTTATAAAAAACATAAATAATACTTAACAAACGTAACTAAACATTAGTTTCCAATTAACAACGAGTATATACATAACTTAAATTTATAATTTTGTTGTGCTGCCTTTCTTGTCAATTACTCCTACTCAACACCGTTGCATGGATTCATTCAAGTCCTGGTATTGTTTTGGTTAAATTTTCTTTCTGGACTCCTGAAGGACCGCCAAAGCGATTCTGTATTGACATTTGCAAAGGATATTCAAGAAGATTAAGGTCTGCTGACTGTATAGGCCACTTCAAAGCGTTCACCATATTATTTTCCACTCATTCTGTTGCCTTTCTACGGGTGATCTTGGGGTCATTATCTTTCTGAAGGACTAAAATTAGTGGTATATTTAATATATATTGAATGCAGCGTAAGGCAGCATCACTTTTTCTAAAATATTAACACGTACATTGGAATCCATTATGGTATTTACTCAATCCTCAGGACCTAAACCATATTACAAAAAACAAGCCCATACTATTACGGTAGATCATCATCAATTTCAATTGAAAAAGGTATATTACAGAATAATAAGTCGCTCACGACTTTACACTCTATATACTTACGTACAAACGTATTAAAAGTATTACAGACAGTATACATAGATATTCTTGATCAGCATTAACAGCCGAGTAGATATAGCCATGTTCGTCCGTCCGTCTGTATGAACACTTGGATCTCAGAGACTATAGGAGCTACATCCACCAAACAGCCATGAAAACGATTTCAAAATTTCTATAACTCGAAAAGTATTAAAGAAATCTGATCGAAATTCACACAGTATATGCATTGTAAACGTGTTTTTGCATTGATACATTGTTGTTTTTAAAGATATTGCAATGCAACTCACACAGTACGTGTAAGGTAGTAACACACATATACTGACCGATTTTGATTGGAATCGGATGGCAATATCATATATTTTCTATATGTTGAAAATTAAAAAAATTACCAAATTTTTCTTTCTCTTTAACATTTTTGTTTTTTAAGATTTTTTTTGGCCGTTGAAGTAGTACTAAACGCAGTACTTTCAAGTGGCCCATACGACACCAAGCACGGGCTTGTTAACGCGCGAACCGTAGTTAATTAAATAAAATACAACGACGAAAGTCGCGAACAATAAACATTAAACAAATACAAATACTAGTTACTAAGCATTAACATAATAAAAATAATCTATAAACTAGAAAGATGACTGAGAAGTGAAGATTTTAGAGTAGTGGTAGTTGAAGAATTACATACCACACGATAATGGTTGTTATATGAAGAACATAAAACTCGAAACGGGTTATGAATAGAATAGTTAGTAGTACAGATTTGAAGTGACAGTGGTTGAAAATTTCTAGTGGGTCTAATCGGAATAGCAAAACTAATTTGGCTAATAAATTTAGACGAATCAATTTCACCATTTATTAGTTTGTGCATAAATATTACACCAAGCATGGTTCTACGATTAGACAGAGAAGAAAGATTGATGAGTAAGAGTCTACTATGATAGGGAGGCAACCGGATGTTAGGGTTCCAGTTAAGGCCCCTTAGAGCAAAGAGCAAAAATTGTTTTTGCACAGATTCTATTCTGTCTTGATGAATCTTGTATTGGGGAGACCATATACAAGACCCATATTCAAGAATAGGACGTACGAGTGAAGTATAAAGAGTTTTAGTTATGTAGGGATCGTTGAATTCTTTCGACCAGCGCTTTATGAAACCCAAGACACCAAATGCACGGTTGGCAATAGAAGCAATATGCCTGTCAAACTTAAGTTTTGGATCCATGAAGATACCTAAATCAACGACCGAGTCAATTTTATCAAGATCTTTGCTATTAATAACATAATTTTTAAAAAATGGAACTCGCCTACTGAAGGACATTACGTTACATTTATTAAGATTAAGATTTAATAAATTTACTTTACACCATGTTTCAAAGTAAGGTCACTTTGTAACATGGTACCATATATACACTCGTAGGCATAAATATTTAGACAACACTTAAAGTTAAATCTACTTCAAATTAAAACTTACTGCAAAAGAAGTTTGGTATCAATGGATAGGTCACTTCAATTCCGTTTTAATAACACAAAATTTTTCTTAACCCATTGAGTACTCGTGGAATATTTTCAATTCTTGCAAAGGTCTACTTTTTAATCTTTTTCCCCCGGGCAAAATCAAAAAATGTTTGAATGCAAAAAGATTCTCCAAAAGAATCTATTAGTGATGGAAAAAAAAAATTTTCAAAAATCTCTTTGCAAGTATTTTTTATGATTTTTTGAAATGTGCCAAAAGTGACTATTTTGATGAAAAGTAGGTAAAAATGGGTTAAATATCAATTTTCAAAAAATCATAAAAAATACTTGCAAAGAGATTTTTGAAAAATTTTTTTTTCCATCACTAATAGATTCTTTTGGAGAATCTTTTTGCATTCAAACATTTTTTGATTTTGCCCGGGGGAAAAAGTTTAAAAAGTAGACCTTTGCAAGAATTGAAAATATTCCACGAGTACTCAATGGGTTAAGAAAAATTTTGTGTTATTAAAACGGAATTGAAGTGACCTATCCATTGATACCAAACTTCTTTTGCAGTAAGTTTTAATTTGAAGTAGATTTAACTATAAGTGTTGTCTAAATATTTATGCCTACGAGTGTCAGAGACCTGCAGCGAGGCACCGTAAAAAAAATGTACCCTAAAATCCCTATGCACTTTTCACCATATGTATCAAAAACACCCTCAAAAATATGGTGCGATGTTTTTTGCCCTAAAGTGTGTTTATGCATTTTGTGATGCGGTGTCTGACACCCATAGTCAAATGCGCACTAGGGCAAAGCAACACACAGTCACATGCAAGCCATAGTAAAATTCTTACTATGGCAAAGCAACACCGCATCATATTTTTACTATGACAAAAAGCACCAAAGCATAATATTCTTACTAGGGCAACGCAAAGCATAGTAAATGGACAAAGGGCAAGCAGGCACATCAAAAAAAATTTATGTAAAACCCACCCTCATTTCTGTGTTTGTGTCTCTGTGCTCATGGGTCAGTATTACATGATCGGATTTTATCATTCCGAATATTTGATGCCCTTGCATTTGTCAGTAGTTCAACTGATCTTTCTTATTATATCTTATTAAAATGTTAATACAATTTTTATGTAGGTAAAAAAAATTGATTGATCATATCAAGATTAAAATAATTATCTAGAATTAATTCATTTGAAGCAATAACATTGTTATCTGTTCATTATTGCTTATGTCAACCTTTGCCTTGCAAACTCAAACCTTGTCACATAGGTTTTCTTCTACCTGTTTCACGTATGCATTGGCATTAGACTCAGTGGCAGTGGCAGTGGAATTTCCACGCGCACAAGCGATCAATGCATTTCATCAACAAAACTGGGGTGTGTTCTACTGTCTCATCGTCTAAGGATCAATGCGACACACACAAAATCTACTGTATGGTAAAGCGACCCATAGTAAACGGTTGCTATGGCAAAGCAACACATATGGCAAAAAACACCGCATCATATTCTTACTAGTCAGAAAACCACCGCTCAGAAACAACCCTAAGAATTTGTGTGTATGGTTTTGCATGATCGCTAGATTTTATGTGTTTGCAACACCGCAACACTTTCGTCGCGTGTCAAAAAATACATATGTATAAATATTTTGTGCGTACTTTTGGTACCGCATTGGTTAAATGTGCCTGTAGTACTGCCATCGCATTTTTTTGTGTGGGTGTAACACCGCAACATAAATTTTCTTATGTATACATATTGTACGCAAAACAGCCACCGCTGCAGTTCTCTGGTGTGTATGTTAAGTTATTGCAGCAGTTACTCCAATTTGAATTCATATACACATAATTGGAAACGAAGCTCAGAGGGTATTACACGGTCGGCATACCCGACTGAATTACAGTCATGAGTCTCAAGCTGGCAAGCTATTGATGTCACTATCGAGGTTATGAATATTTACCTGTCTGCGATAGCCTATCGATGCTTTTTTTTTTTACTATCGGTGCTACCGATTCGGTAGTGCTAAGTAATTATAATAGTTACATATCGCTACAATTGTAGCACAAAAAGTGGCCTTGTTTCAGAAATTTGAATAAGGAAAATGCAAATAATTAATTAAGTCAAGTTTTCTAATAAAAATGCATTTTAGATTAACTAAAAATGGAGTGGGTGGCTCTAAACATGGACACACATATAACAAATTATGTATCGATATTACTGTAATTGTAGTATATTGCAACTATCGATGGTTCGTCTGGTATTTTTTTTTATGTTGTGTATGCACAAAGCAGTGTTGCCAAAACTTTCTCTTAAAAAAAGAACAGCTAATCTTATAAAAAGGACAAAAAAGGGATAAATAGTAAAAAAAAAATTTTTGTCATAAAAAAATTTTATATATTATATAATATATTATATCGACACCTATGCGAAGATAAAATATATTATGTTAATTAAAATTGTTTTACGATTCTTTAATTTGATTCTTATCTAAAACCTTTTTAATGCAAATATCCGTCGACTCATCTATTAGCAAACTAAATTTGCTGTCTCCTATGTCCTTCCTCAACTCTTCTTGAGAGTGTGGCTCCAAAACGGTTTTAATTATATTGGTGCATTTGGACCTATGCAACTTTATGTCTTTGGGGTCAAAATGCAACTTACACAATTCACGTAAGTGTGCGACTGGATTTATGGCAGTATGTTGGGCAGAAAAACATTGCAAGTGCTGCTTCCTGACGACAAAGTGCCATGTGCGCGGACCTTGTCGATTTACGAATTTATACTGCACTTGCAGTATACTTCATCCGGATCTTTAGGATCTCAGCCTATCCAATTTTTCAAACCAGGTTCATGTAACCATGATTCTATAAATTTTTGTTTATATACCTCTTTCGGCATGTTGAAACTTTCAAAGGCTAGTAACAGATACTCGATATGTTTTATTTCGATTACACGCTCAAAAAAAATGGCAGCACTCAAATATGTTTATCGAAACCAGAAAAACACTATAAACGCGATGCCACCTAGTTGAAACTATTGAAATTGACAAATTGTGCAAGCAATTTAAAATTAACTAAAAAGGATAAAATGAAAAAAAAAGGCAGGGACGTTTTAAAAATTTTCCGGCAATTACAATTTGAAAAGGGACAGATGTGTCCGGAAAAAGGGCAGTTTGGCAACACTGGCACAAAGCATTCCTACTCACGATTGACGCCCATTTGTAATTGATATCGATACCATTCAGACTACGCTGGGTGAAGCTAAATGTCATACCGATGCCAATTTTTAAGAGACTACCGCTCACAGTTTGAAATAGTAGGCAGATTTTCTTCTTTTGATTCATTATATCATTTTTTTTCGATTAAGTTTCGTTTGTTTTTGTTGCCGTATTGCTCGTGGACAATGTACAAGCCACGAAGGACAACGGAGTTTCATGAGGAAGCACGCGAGGATGGCAGTGTCTTGAAGAAGCGACAAACAAGGCAAGTAAAAGACTCTGAATGGCTTGTATGCAACTAAAACTATTTGCAAATACTTGGTCTGTTAGGTCTCAGTTGCGCAGTAATACCACAATTACACCAATGAAGAAGTCAGGACAAAGGCAGACTCAATCCCGATTAACCCAATTCAGTCCCTCCGGCAATACAAAGCGTAGTGTAGCCAATGGCAGTATAAGTAGCGCGACGCCGTTGCGACACCGACAGGCGTCATCAGCAGAGCGAGCGGTGGTGTTGCACAAGGACAAGAAATGGGTGCAAGAGCAGTCGCAGCTGATTGCTGAATGTCTGGACGAAATGTTGTCGTGTAATTCATTGCAGGGATTTACCAATGACTACTTTAGTCGCGGTGCTAGTTCACTTCGTCAAATAACCATGAAGCAGTTTGTTGCCATTGTAAACTACTTTCTACAATTTATATTCGGAAATCGGATCAATGTGGGCAACAACCATATTGAGGAGATAACGAATGCACTGCATAAGCTCAGATATCCGTATCAGGTAAACAAGTCCTGGTTAATGACACCAACAACACAGCACTCATTTGGACATGTTATTGTTATGCTGGACTTTCTTAAGGATCTCGCCCTGCCCTCATACTCCAAACAGCAGGAACTTGGCAGGTACGACGAGTTTCCTTTTAGGGAAACTAATGAACAACCGAGCTGCCTACAAAATACGCTTGATCCAACATCAGTGTCCAATTTGCATATGAGCCTCATCGTTCTAACTGAAGAGACAAATCAGTTCTTGTTCCCCAGTGCTGCCGAGAGCTTTGGCGTGTGGGATACGCAAAACTGGGATGAATATGCGATACTTAAGCGCAACGTCAGCGATCAAATTATAAAATGCCTCTGTGACTTGCCCGATACCCAATCTTTAGAGGCGGATGTAAATTCTCTTAAGAGCGAAGTCGAGCACTTAGAAGAACAGCTTCAGTTACCGGCAGACAACAAACGCAAGCTACTGCAGCAGGTCAAATCGCAGGAACAGCAACTGGAAATGGAACTGTTAGCCGTACAAGGCAATAAGACGGAACACATTAATCAAATTGAACAGCTTTGCGCCCTCAGTAAAGAATATGCGGACCGAATGAATTCTCAGCGTAAAGAAATACAGAAACTGCAGCGAAAGGTGGAGGAACAAAAGTATACATCCAATAAGTTTCAAAGCATGAAGATGCTGCTTAACGATCTGAGGCGGGAGGAGCAGTTTTATAAACAACAGTTGCAAGATCTAACAGAACATGGGAACAATCAGCAAGTGCGTCTTTCGCGTGCCAAAAACCAGTTGTTAGACAAAGTGAAAAAGTTTAATACACATGCACAGAATATAGGTCTCGATTCAGACATATGCAGCGCCAGCGAGAAGGAAAAAATGGAGCTGGTATTGCTACTGCCGCCTCAGTATTCTGACATACAGACACGTAGTCGGCGTCTGAGCAAGTTGGCTGCAACACTGGTTCAACGACAGACTCAGCATGAGGAGAGATGTTGGCAGCTGGAACAAAATAGTGCTGAGCTGACGGTTTTTATTAAACAACTTCTAGCGGAGCTCAAGAAAATGAGCGCTCAGATTGAGCTATACGATCAACAGATAGATCGCTTACCCATAAGCTTAAGGTCCGAAAACTGCCAGAAATCTAAAAACCATCAGCAACTAATCGAACGTAGCTTTGAGTTAAGCACAGCACTTGAGCGTCTTCATCGACAGAACGACGAGCTGGATAAACTTCTACAAACGACAAGACAGCAAAATAATGATTTCCTAACCGTTGCCGAGCAAAAACAAAAGGATCGTTTATGCACCCAGGACGCGTTTGTAACGCAGTACAAAGAAGTGCTGGCACAAGCTGAAGAGCAACTTAAAATGCTCAAAACGAATATAACAGACATAAATATTAAGTTGGGCAATTTTAAGATTGACCTGTGTGCCCTCAACTTGCCGTCATATCCAACAACATAGAAACAACCTTTTTTATACATTCTTCTTAATGGCCTATTACGTTTATTTAAAAAAAAAAAAAACAAAATTAGAACTAAACTTAAAAGTGGGCAAATTGTAAAACATTTTTGTTTTTTTTTTTATTTTTCTTTTTATATTGTATATTTATGTAAATTTTCCCATGTGGCCGAACTTATACTGTATTAAATAAGATTGAGTAAGCGTTACAAAAATAATATATTTAATGCATCTATAAACCGCTTTGTTTGTAATCAAATTTATGCATAAAATATTTCTAGTAATTACATAGCTGTGCATGCATTGCACCCGAAATTCCAAATGGATGCATGTCATAAGGCCCACGGGCGCTTATACACACACTTTTGCGTCAAAAAGCCCACTGACGTAATGACACATAAAAACAAGAAAGAAAATGTCAGTCGGACATGCCGACCGTGTAATACCCCCTGAGCTTCGGTTTCAATTTATGAGTTCAATTTGGAGTAGCTGCTGCAAGAACTTAACATGCACACATATTTGTATGTCTATCTCGCTCACACGTTTTTCGTTTTCGTTGCTTGAGTGCAGAGCTCAGTGCAATGCACGTGGCTATGCCTTGCTTGAAAGTAGCGATTTTCGTTGTTTGACAAACTTTTTTAATTTTCGTCCGATTTTCATGAAATTTTCACAATCGTTTGATATTATTTGTCAGCAAGTATATGCTAAGTTACAAGTTAAACTATACGTTAAGAAATAAGTGGGCCAGCAGTAGGCAAAGTTACAACGTAATTGTGATTTTGGTGGGCGAAGGAGGTGTGGCATCCAAAAAATTTTGAAGGCATTATCTTTATATTGCATCTGGCAACCTCCATGCCAAAATTGGAGTCCCTAGGTATTATATTAACTGAGTTATTAGCCATAAACATATATTTTTTCCGAGGTATGTCTAGTTTTTCGCTTATTGTGGGCGAATGGGGCGTGGCATCAAAAAAAGGAAACAAACTTGTATTGACTGACTAAATATGTTGTCGATACTGACCAACTTTGAACTTGTAGCTCTTACCATCTCTGAGATCTGTTTGTTCATACGGACAGACGCACAGACAGACAGGCGGACATGGCTATATCGACTCGGCTGTTGATGCTGATCATGAATATATATACTTTATGGGGTCTGCCTTGCTTCCTTCTGCCTGTTACATACTTTTAACAAACCCAATATACCCCTCAGAGGGTACAAAAAAAAAAAAAAACAAATAAATTTCTTATTCAAAACAAAAATGTAATTTAATAACATGTTTTTTTTTTTTATAAAAAGTCGTTACATATAGTGCATATTCATAATTAATAGGATAACTTTGTCGACTTGATCAGGAATGACGCTCTGAAGCGTTTTGGCTTTATTTATTTAATGTCAGACTAAGTTCAGTCGACACAACCATTAAAAATTGATTTTTACTAAGAATGTATATTTACAATTAAAGTAATAATACAAAATATATTTAAATTTAAACTGGGGAAAAAGAAAAATAACAATTTAAAGGTCCAACATTCGATGAATAATGATTGGGGAAAACTCAGCAAATCCCAATCAGAGCAATCCAGCTCAAGCCCCAAAGAGCAAAAATTTAAACTTGTTTTTAGACTGATTCCAATCCAGCACGGTGAGATTCGTATTGAGGCGACCAAACACATGAACCGTACTCAAAAATGGTACGGTTTTTTTTTTCAGTTTTTTTCGTTGAGAAAAATAAACAAAATAATTACAACTTAATGAGTAGCACTACATATTTAACTTTGTTCATTATAAATTCATGCGTGGCACATTGACAGATTTGACGAAAAGAGCGGCATATATTAAAAAAAAAAATTGGAGCATCGCTTTTAACTAAAAATTTTTTCCGTTGAATAAATGCTCCATCTATTTGGAAATAAAGAAAATTGAAGTTTTTCATGCAGCCATGCAAAGGCAACTCTTTTTGGCACTTGTTTTTTTGTTTTGATTTTGCTCAAAAGCTTGTTTAATTTTTATTGCTCCATAATTCGCTTATTATATAACTAGAATTGTTGTAAAATGTGGAAAACATAGCTCAAAGTATGTAGATCTTTAGGGTAAAGTTGAAATACAACTACATTTGTGTGTTTTGTCCTTCGTTTCCTTAGTTATTGTTGATATTGATTTTTAGAAGAAAGCTAACCTCAACGTTTTATGTTTTGTAGAATAAAAGTTACCTGCATCTCGCTTTTAATCGCAGTTAAATATGCAATTATTTTCTTTCGAATGTGCTTACCATAATGTCAATAATTTGTTTGCGCCTTTTTGCGTCCTTTCAAAATATTTGAGGATGTTGCTAAGTTTGGGTTCAATCCCACGGAGTCGCTTCCAGTTTGGATTAAAATGAGAACACACCACCTAAGCTGGTGTTTGAAAAGATTAATAAAAATCTTAAGACAGCTAATAAACTTGAAATAACAAGCAAAATTTTAAACTTTTTCGCTTATATTTGTATGCAAGTATTTTCCAAAACGCCAAGGAAATAGAAAAATTAATAAAAAAAAAAAAAACAAAAATGACATTACATGGCAAAATATCGTTGGTAACGGTTCACAAAACATTAGTTCCAGCTGGATGCTTAAGCGGAAATGAGTCAGACCCGAACTAAGTTTTACAAACGAGACAGACTGCCGTATTCTCAGAAAAACAAGAAAGAAAATATCAATCGGGAATGCCGACCGTATAATACCCTCTGAGCTTCGTTTCCAATTATGTGAGTTCAAATTGGAGTAGCTGCTGCAAGAACTTAACATGCACACATGATTGTATGTCTGTCTCGCTCGCACGTCTTTCGTTTTCGTTGCTTGTGTGCGGAGCTCAATGCAATGCACGTGCCTTGCAAATTTACAACGCATTTGTGCTTTTGGTGGGCGAAAAAGGCGTGGCATCCAAAAAATGTTGATGGCATTATCTTTATGTTGCATCTAGCAACCTGCCTACCAAAATTGGTGTCCCTAGGTGTTAAAGTTTCCTTGATATTCGCAAAAACCCTGTATTTTTTCCGAGGTATGTCTAGTTTTTCGCTTATTGTGGGCGAATGGGGCGTGGCATCAAAAAAAGGAAACAAACTTGTATTGACTGACTAAATTTGTGGTCGATATTGACCAAGTTTGAACTTGTAGCTATTAGCATCTCTGAGATCCTTTCGTTCATACGCACAGACGTGGCTATACCGACTCGGCTGTTGATGCTCATCAAGAATATATATACTTTATTGGAGTCTGCCTCCTTCTGCCTGTTACATACAAATCGCCTCTGATAAACCCAATATACTCCTCAGAGAGTATAAAAAAACAATCGACTCAATAATTTAATAGATGTATTTCACAGAGCAATTGATTAATCAGATCTTATACTTTCGAGTAAACGTTTTTTAAAAAAACACAATAACCACAAAAATAAAGGATTGCCGTCATAAGCACACGAACTACGAAAATCTAGTTTTAGAAGATATCGGAAATGAGTCATATTCACATTTGGATCCTGACCCCTTGGATGCATATTCATTCGAGCTCGACGCAGAAGACTTTAACATAATTACGATATTTTACGTGAAAAATTAAAGTTCTTTTATATGAGTTATATGGGCGGTATAAGTGGGATTGGTCAGATCCAAGTGCAATCAAGAGTATCAAATTTCAAGTTCATACGGAGAGTATTTTAATTTATGACGCTATTTCGTCAAATCTGCCACTGTGCATGGATGGAAAACTTTAAAGTCAAAAACGTGACAACTTGGATGTATGCTATAAAATATCAATATGAGAGAGATACATCTACTTTCGGATTTCGAAACTCGATAGCGTTCCATCTGCGTAAGTATACCACATTTCCCAATAACGAGGTTTAACTCTTTATGAAACCCCATATTAATGGGAGGAAATACTGCAGATAAATTTGCATCTTAAAATTTGATGGATTCGTAATCAGTATGGCAATGGCATAATGCTACCATTACACACTTGAAAAAATTTTAGATTCAACGCTATTTGTGCTATACAGGTCTTTGAAATATTAATGGCAAAGTTTCACGATTTTAAGATATCACGATATACTGAATGTCCCAACTTTGATTTTAACACATGGTTACAAATAGCACTTGGTACGTCAGCAAGTTATGTATTCAACGAGTGTTTGTGGGTGTGGGAAGATAGGTTGGGGATATATAATATAAATCATTATTTGGACATTAGAGTAAAAAAAAATAGAAGAACATTTTTTCGTTGCAATAAATAAGTGTGTATAGGAAAATAACTTAAGTAAATTTATACAGTATTCTGTGTATGGTGTTCCTTTTGTTCAACAGAACAGTAACAGTTGCTTTTGTATGAATGGTGATCAAACTATAAAAACATCCCCGTTATTGTGTTCGACAGCGGAGGCGGATCCGCTCGATAGAGCATGATCACCGCCGCAACCAGCACGCAATGGTTGAGATTGGGATTGTGTTGGCAAGGTGACCTCCGTTGTATTATTACCAGGAATGTTCCTGTCCAGTAGCTCGGCTTCTCGGCCAATCTCAACAATACCCTGCTGTTGCTGTGGGACACTATAACTCGAATCGTGAGCTTCGCCGACACTATTCTCGCTGATTTGACTTGCAATATGAATGCTTACAGTTGCCACGTCTAGCTGCGCCTCGTTCTTGTGGTTTTGAAATGTAACTGAAATCTCCTGCGCCGGTGGTTGTGGCTCCGCACCTCCATTACCGATATCATTTTCAATATAGTGACTGAAATTGCTGTCGCTTTCAGAGTCAGCGCAAGTGCTACTTATTGATGGACCTGTACTATTTGCTGGTACTGTTGTAAAGGAAGACCACCAACTGGAGAAGGCCCCTTTGGCTTGAGAAATAGCGCCACCAACGGCTCGACTTGTAGTGTTAACTGCTTGATTAAGCTTTCGTCCGCTTTCACTGTTCTGCATGGTTCTATTTGGGCATGAAAATTGTAAATATATGTAGTGCAAATTGAAAACAAGAAAAAAAATTTAAATGGTCTTACTGCGTCAGCTTTAGTTTCATATCCGCAACAGATAATGTGCCTGCAAACGGGTGGCCAGTAGGAAGGGCATTAAAAAAATCGGGATCTGGTCGCACATCAAACCACTCTTGATAGCATTGTGTGCGCTTAAAGGCGTTCATAAAATGTGTGTTAAAGTGATCGTTGTCCTTGGCATCTATGTTATATAAATACATTATTGAATATTATGTAAATACAATATCATTGTGCTAGTGATATTAAATTTCTAGATATTTGCACTCGTCTTATGATATTAATATCTATTAATACTTTTAAAGGTAGTATTTAGACCTAAGTTATAGACTTGTTGTGTCATCATACTTTAAATGTGCTGTCAAAAAATCATCAAGATTGGTTGACTATATCATATAGTTTTTATATGAAGTATTAGTAAAAAGAAAGAAAATGTCGGTCGGACATGCCGATGTGAGTTCAAAATGGAGTAGCTGCTGCAAGAACTTAACATGCACACATATTTGTATGTCTATCTCGCTCGCACGTTTTTCGTTTTCGTTGCTTGTGTGCAGAGCTCAGTGCAATGCACGTGGCAATGCTTTGATCGATTTTCGTTGTATAACAAACTTTTTTAATTATGGTCCGATTTTGCTGAAATTTTCACATTAGTTTGATATTATTTGTTTTCATGTATATGCTAAGTTACAAAACTATACGTTAAGAAATAAGTGAGCCAGCGGAATGCAAATTTACAACGCAATTGTGCTTTAGGTGGGCGAAGAAGGCGTGGCATCCAAAAAATGTTGATGGCATTATCTTTATATTGCATCAAGCAACCTGCATGCCAAAATTGATATTCGCATAAAACCTGTATTTTTTTCGAGATATGTCTGGTTTTTCGCTTATTGCGGGCAAATCGAAAAAAAGATCTTTGTATTGCCGATACTGGCTAAAACGGATATTGTAGCTCTTACCATCTCTGAGTTCTGTTTGTTCATACGCAGAATCAGACAGACGGACATGGTTATATCGTCTCGGCTGTTGATGCTGATCAAGAATATATATAGAATAAATGGGGTCTGCCACGCCTCCTTCAGCCTGTTACATACTTTTGACAAAACCTATATACCCCTCAGAGGGTATAAAATTGTACTTTTTGAGATATAACAGTCTTGATATTTAAAATTTTTCCTTATTTTCAAATTATTCTTGTGTTTAAGGACTTAAATGTATGCTGGACCGTAGAGGCACCTAAATTGACAAGTTTTACAACTTTGGACCCACTCTCTCGTCAATATTTTACGGAATAGAAAAAAATCAAATAAATAAATAAAATGCAAAAATGCCCCATAGTGAAATAGGAGCTGATAAGTGCTTTAAATGTGTCGTTATATAAGTGTTTCTAAAAAGATATGTCTGTCGTTTAAGTATACCTAGAATATGGTGTGGAAGCTATTGTGATATATGTGTGCATTTCTTTGACTTCAAAGCATTAATAAATCTACTCTATCAATTAAGAAGGGGAATTAAAGGACTCAAACATACCGGACGCTACAGCAGTGCGTAAAAGAGAAAGTATGTAGCCCTGAAATTGCTCTCGTATCCAGTATTCGCTACCCTCAGCATCTTCCTTGGGAGCTTGTACGTGCTTTAGTATAAAGTCCATGTAGCGCAGATCCTCAGTGCTTAGCACTAGTTGCCGCCGCAATTCCGGATCATATGCATCAAGATTGGCCGCCTCAATATCCACTAGTACGTCAGCCAGCTGACGTTTCTGTTGAAAAAGTACATTGGACGTGCCGATAATATAGGAAAGTACCATTGGATCGCTTAGCAGATCCATGTACGGTAGTGATAAATAAGGCAGACACAGATTACCGCTTGCAAAAATGCTAACGGGAGCTCGGTATTCATCTGGATTGACGGCACACAGAGCGGCAAGATTGGCTGTTGATTGATAAGTGTTATGAATAAATAATTTGATCAAAGTATACCCACTTACATGCTAATGTGTCTACGCTCGCCTCGCGAGTCAATGAGCCGTTGCGCCCGTTGCGTTTGCTGCTGACTGCGTTGGCTAAAAATTCCGTTGCTTCCCCACGTTGCTCGTCATAATGAGTTTGCGTTGTGCTCGGGCAGCTGGAGTCCTGTGATTGTGAGTTTGGAGTTGATTGCGGCGAGATGTAGCCATTGTTATTGCATCGTTGCGAACTAGCAGATGCTGCCGAAGATACCAGCGTTAGATCATCCGCTTCAGGGACGACTTCAGCTTCCGTTTCAGTTTCTTCCACAGCTTCTGCCTCTGCTTCGCGTTGTAATGAGTCTGTAAAGTCAGGCATGGGTGACAGTGGTCGGGATGTGCGGACACAAGCCACCTCCTGGAAACCCTTCTCGAGTAACCGTGGTATCAGGGAGGCAATGCCCAATATTAAAGCGCACATGCCACGCACTGGCGATCCAAAACAAACGACACGACGCTGCAGCAGCAGCAGCTTGAACAAGATCAACGTTTTGTGTCGCCAATGGAGTACAAGTTCTCGCAGCGAGAGGCCCACATGGAAGTGACGCAGAGAACGACGTGTCTCCTCGTCCAGTAAACATGCATTTAATTGTTGATACGCCTTCACCAGCAGCTCGATGCAGCTGAAGTCACCCTGATCAAAAAAGGCGTCAGCAATCAGCGCCAGTTTCACCTCAATGTATCCATAGATAGGTAGTCGAGCCAATATGCACACAGACTTTTGTACGGTGCTGCGAGTCACGTCCGCTGTACGTATTTTGAGCTTCTCTACCGGTATTTGGCGATAGCAGGACACGCCGTATATGCTGGCTGCCGGCTCGAATAGACTGGGTAGATTAAAGAAAACCGTGTCTTCCAAAAAATTATGTGAGCCGTCTGGTAGAGCCAATGTCGGTAGATATTTCCACCCCGATGGGCACTCGTTTCGCCCAGTTGAACCGGCGATTAGTGGCGGATGCGAAAACTCCACCTGACAGCCCAGTTTGTGGTGAAATCCAACAACCAGAATGTGTAATATAGGTGGCTTGTTCTCTGGCTCGCTGGCCATATTTACGCTCAATAGTAAAGCAACCTAACACAATTTTTATTGATGTGTCAGCCTCTTAGTCAGGAAATAATGCCGACTTATACGAATGGAATGGAAGGGGAATATGGAAACGTGTCCTTGCTGCGTTAATGCCACTATGCAAAACTCGACTTGCGACGAAAAAAAAAAATTTTAAATCACAATTTCATATGTTTGTATAGAAATATGTACATAGATATCTATGTATTTCGTTGCTCTTTAAAATTATCAAATATAATTGCCAGTCTATCGACTTTACTTTGTGGTGGCTCACCGATTGCGCATAAAATCACACATCGATATAAAATAATAACAAGTATACACCAAAAGTCAACGATGCTAAATATCGAATAAAAAATTATATATATACATATATACAAATATAAATATAGAATATTTTTAGACTCTGAGCTCTTTGAATAAGACCTAGTGAATTTGTGCGAAAAGTTGCCCGTCTGTCCATCTGTATGAACGCCTGTTTCTCAAAAAGTGTAAGGCTGATGTCAGAGTGCGCGCGAGAAGCGAAGCGAAGCGATGCGATAATATTGAGCGAGAATGAGCGATAAACCACTGCAAGCATTTTTAAGTGCAATCGCTCGATACATGTCAGAGTGAGAGCGAAGCGAGTTGCGAGCGTAAGCGATAAAGCGAGTGCAAAGCGAGAAAGCTCTGGTACGATTGTTTTCTTGCGCTCTGTGCTTTAATTACCGTTTTATTTTGCAAATCGCATGTTTTTGAAAGCTCTTTATTCTGAGTTTGGTGTCATTTTTGAGAGAACGCAAGAACAGAATGGAGATAAACGTGGAAAATTTAATTAATGAAGTTTTTTTACGCCCAGTGCTATGGGACCAGAAGAGCAAAAATTATCATAATAGAATTTTGGTGGAAAAAAATTGGACAGATTTGGAAAACATATTAAAAACACAAAGTAAGTATCGATTGGGATCTGTCTCAATGGGCTTCCAGAGAAGACGCCATTTGGATGTTATAATACCAAAGGCACATTCAATGCATTTTCGAGCTCTGGAAAGTCTACTGTTAAAATACTCGTTGTTTGAATATGGCCTTAACAGATTTTCGAGAAGTGGGTACGCCTCATCACCCACAAAAACATATGGCATCTTAGTGTTGGATCCAGGCAAGCAAGAATCTGGCGGAATGAATTGTCGAGCCCTTAGCTGCATAAAGAGTTGTGATGCATTAAAAGTTCCACCATCACTTTGTTTTCCACAGCCTCCAACTTCTATAGCAATAAATTTGCAGTTAGCATCTGCCACCCTTTGAAGTACTATAGAAAAGTACTTTTTATAATTATAAAACATAGACCCGGAATGCGCTGGACACTGAACACGAATGTGTTTTCCATCAATTGCTCCAGCACAATTGGGAAAGTTCCACAAATTCCAAAATTTGTCTGCTGTCTGGCTAATTATTTCCTTCGTGGGCTGAGGCATATGTAGCGGTTGTAGTTCCTCCCAAAGCGCTAATGCAGTCTCCTTTACTACAACTGAAACAGTAGTTCTTCCAAGTTTAAACGAATATGCCAATGATGAAAAAGATGCTCCAGTAGCTAAAAATCTGTAATTATTTTAATTTAAATTTTATTTTAGAGGACCGTTTGAAAAAAAAATGGAAGAACATCCGTGACCAATTCCGCAACGAATGGAAAAAAATTCCAGTTCCAAAATCTGGAGACTCTGGAGTTTCGGAGGAGGCTTACAGCCGTTATACTTCTTGGCCTCATTTTAATAGTCTTCTTTTTTTAAAAGCCCAAATGAAACCCCGTAAATTGGCTGGTAATTTTGAAGAGTTAAACACGTCTTCTCAAAAACAAAAGAAGTTGACTGCATCTGAGGAGTTAGTAGCTATTGAGCAACAAAAACTATTGTTGCTAGAAAAGAAAATAAATAGCCACAAAGAAAAAGACGAAGACGAGTCATTTTTTGATAGCCTAATGCCATATATGCGGAAAATGGATCCAATGAAAAAGTTGTTATGCAGAATGGAAATCCAGAAAACCATTTTTAATTTTTCTTTTGACAAAAGTGCCGATAGTGATAATACAAAATCATAGCATAACTATACACATACATAATAAACATAATTAAAATATAATTTCAACTAACCTTAATGTTATTATTAATTTTTGGCAAGGCAGTATGGGGTGTTTAACAAAATTTGGCCAACGCTTCTCCAACCGTCTACTTATTTTATTCAGGATGTAATCAAAAGTCGAAATAGACATCCGCGCATAGTTAAAAAACTTTTCTGGGTGGTTCCTTAAATCTTTATATAAATTGTTAAACTCTCCTCTTTCATTTCTGTTGCAGTTCAGAGGGTGGACGCCACTTTTTTTTTTTTTTTTTAACAAAAAGTTAATCGTTGCACTTGATGCAAAAAAATCTTCGTCCGAATCCATCGCGTTCACATTAATAACTAAAAAAGAGCAATGTAGCTCGCTTCTCGCAAAGCTTTCACTCTGACACCTTCTCGCTTTGCTCATCGCTTCTCGCTTCGCTTCGCTTCTCGCGCGCACTCTGACATCAGCCTAATAACTGGAGATTCCATTTTTTTGCAGAAACTTCGATGTTCTGTTACGCAGACCAAGTTTATTTTTAAATTTGGATGCCATGCCTACAATTAGAGAAATTGGTATGCAGGGTACTGGATACCATATAAACATATTCCGCTTTCAAAATTTTGGATACCTTTCCCTCTTTGCCGACAAATTGCGAACTAATAGATGTATAGTTAACATTTGCAGACGAATTAATTATTTCGAAAAAAAAATTGCTTAAAAATACAAATCAGTCGAAAAATAATCAAAACAGTTCAATTAAATTTAGTTAATATTAGTTAAGTTTTCTTTCTTCGGCAAAAAATTTGTTTGGCCAAAATTCCAAAGAAAATCATTTGACGATGAATTATTTTGAATTCTACTTAAGTATGCATAAAAGCCTCCACTCACTAAAGAGTGTGGTTGCGTAGGGAGTAAAGTGCTCGCCTGCCAAGAGCAGGGTCTCGGATTCGATCCTCAGTAGCGAAAACTTTTTCTCAACTAAAGAAAATTGACTTTTTTTACTTCCTGGCTTTTTTGCTTCCTTTTGCCACGCACCTTCGCTCACAAGTTAAAACAGTATTGCTATTCATATTTTATTTTTACAACTATCGCTTTTTTTAAATTAATGCTTTGAACTAATTGCAGCTCATAGATAAGATATAGAGTTGTATTAAAATTTATTTATTCATGTATTTTCAATTAAATTTTCTTGTAATCAAAAATATATTATCTGGATACGTGCTCAATTAAATTTTCTGTCAATCAAAGTATTATTTTTATACTACAGCGTACTTAGTACGTAGTAGTATATTGGGTTTGTGCGAAGCGTTTTGTGTGTAACAGGCAGAAGGAAGTCTGGCAGACCCCATAAAGTATATACAGTGGTTCCAACGCCAAATCGGACAAGACCTTTTAATTATTTGAAGGTGTGTTTTCTTATGCAGTAAGTTACTTATATTCAGTTTTAACATTTTATCCTTAATCTAAAACAACAACATAAAATTTAAATTTCAAATCGTAACATTTTATTTATTTAAAAAACAAATAACATGTCCGATTTCGAGCTTCAACGCCAAATCGGACAAAGAATACATTAATACTAAAAAAATAAAAAAAAACCGAAAAACAACTGAAAACCTTAACAGTCAATATTTGGTTGCAAAGCCTTTGTTTTCTATAACAGCCTGCAAACGATTAGGTATGGAATTGACCAAATTTTTGCATGTTAGTGGCTCTATGGAGTTCCACGCTTCAATTATTCCTTCTTTTAACTTTTGAAGGTTGCTATACCGGTTTTGGTATACCTTTCTGGCCAATATTTCCCAAAGGTTCTCTATAACATTGATATCAGGGCTCTGGGCTGGCGTTTGAATCAAATTGGGGCAATTATGGATGAAGCAGAGCTTGGCTACCATCGACGTGTGCTTGGGATCATTATCTTGATAAAAAGCAAAGTCGTCAAGGATCCCCAATTTTTCTACATTCTGCTTAACATTTTTTTTTTAAATGTCGAGGTAGCCAAATTTGTCCATAACGCCATCTATAAAATGCAGACTCCCAACTCCAGCGCTCGACATGCAGCCCCAAACCATCACCGAACCTCCACCGTGCTTTACTGTGCCTATGGTGCTTTTAGGCTCAAACTCCTACACCTAACCGTCGGACCCATGTAAATTAAATTTACTTTCATCAGTAAATAACACCTTTAAATCACATAAGTTATGAAAATAAATTATTTTAATGTGATATACAACCAACTTACATGGTTCCAAAAATCATTGGTTTTTAGCAAGTATTCTTTTGCAAATTTCACCCTGAACGCCTTGTTCTTAGGTCTTATAAACGGCTTCTTCTGGGCAACTCGATTATGCAAGTCATGCCTATGCAAAGTATTGCGTATAGTGTTGTCACAAACATCTTTTCCAAAGTTGGTTTTCACCGACAACCTTAGCTCTTTAGCGGTTTTAAAGGGATTAACCTTAATTTCCCTTATAACTGACCGCTCTTCTCTGGAATTCAGTCGCTTTCTTTTGCCCTCCTGGCTTTTATTTGATAAACTACCATCTTCACGAAACCTTTTTATTACATCATGGACGGTAGATTTACTCCTTCCGACCAGATCTGCTATTTCTCTGACCGAAATGGAGTTTTAAAATTATTTGGCGTGCTTCAACACCAGTTTGCTTCCCACGTGGACCCATTTCGCAAAAATAATTTGTGTTAATGATACTTCAAAGAACTTAAGCACATAACGAAATGCAATAAGCAAAACAAAAACGAAAATCTCCTTAAAATAACGGATCTTTTTCTTGCATTTTTCTTTTGTCCGATTTGGCGTTGAAGCTCGAAATCGGACATGTTATTTGTTTTTTAAATAAATAAAATGTTACGATTTGAAATTTAAATTTTTTGTTGTTGTTTTAGAAAGATAAGGCATTATAGATTTAGGATAAAATGTTAAAACTGAATATAAGTAACTTACTGCATAAGAAAACACACCTTCAAATAATTAAAAGGTCTTGTCCGATTTGGCGATGGAACCACTGTATATATATATATTCTTGATCGGCATCAACAGCCGAGTCGATATAGCCATGTCCGTCTGCTCGTCTGTCTGTCCGTCTGTATAAAAACCTAGATCTCAGAAACTATAAGAGCTACGGTCATCAAACTTGGTATGTATATCCGTCTATGCTTCAAGCAGGACAAGTTTATTTTGGATTTTTGCCACACCGCCCCCGCAAGTCGTGAAAAACGAAAACGCAATTTCTATAACTCGAAATGTATTGAAGATATCTGAAATTTTCACAGTATGTGCATGGTACCACTTAATGTAACTTGACCGACTTTGGTTAGGATCGGACAACATACAACATATAGTAAAAATACTGACTCAAGGTCTTTTACAGTCGCGCATGCTCGACTGTAATCTTCCTTACTTGTTATGTATGACATTGCATGATAGCAACACCGCTACGCTTTCGTCCACTGATGTCATTTCAGCTTATTGTCGCCAGATCTGGCTGTTTTGAAAATGCGATTGCGGGAAAAATTTAAAAACAGCGGGCAGTAGAAATTCTAGCTTTATTAAATAATTAAAAATTTTCTTTTTAATTTTACTTTCTCTCAATTTCGTGTGTTGTTTCTTTCGCGTTTCACGATTAAAAATATATTTCTAATGGTAAAGTATCGATATTTACTTCTATCGAATAATTTCCCTCAATAATTCCCACATATGAAAATTGATGTATCTTCCATCACTAACATTGTGAAATTTGCTTGCCGAATAATTCAAAAACTGACGATGTTATAAAGAAAAAGTGCGAGATGTGTGGCTGCAGAGCAAGGAGCTTAAAGAGTGGCTGAGAAACGATCCCACAGACTTAACCAGGGCATATTTTAGTTATTATAAGTGCACTATGTCTACAAAATTATGCAATTTGCGTGCACACGGCGCTACAAAAACACATTAGTAGAAAGAAGTAAGGGTTTTTAGCCAAGTATATATATATAGATATATATATTTTATAATTAGTAATTAACTAAACTAATATTTAAGGTATGGACTGCACCGACAAAACAAGTGCCATTTTAAGTACCAGTTACCACACAGCTGCCTACCTACAATAGTAGAGCATTTCTACTATCCGAACGATAAGGCAGAAAATGTAGATAATAGATTTGATTAACCCATTAACGACCGACCCTAGATTGGCTTGCACGATTTTTATGAAATTTCAGTATGTTTGCCAGGGGGCCATAGTAGTTGATAGAAAAAGAATTTTGTTGATATCTCTCCTAGAACCCGAGATATAGCATGGGTATTTAAATACCCAATGGGCTTTAGTGTAAACTAATTCCATCCGGACTTATTAGTTTGAAACTACCGCGCGCTCTTTCTTTTTTATTCTGTGGGTGTATTTTTTGTATCTAGCAAGTATGAAAAGAATCGAATGATGTCTCAATTCGAATTCCGCGGTGAGGTTTGTGAAATCCTAATGGTCAAGCCCTGTAACTATCATCATCCGGGTACAGCGTCGGCATCCGGAAGACAACTGGCTATGCGATCAGATCGTATTGATAATTTTATTGGCAAACTAGACAACCGTCATCGTTGCCTTGAGTGTGGTGGGAAAACTGAGTATGGTTGTCTGAAGTGCCAAGCGAACTTGCGTCCAGCTCCTTGTTTCCTCAACTACCATAAACTACTATAAACATCATTAAATTTCAATAAAATAATAAAACTGCGGTAAAGATGTGTTATTGATGATGTTAAATTGCAAATTCAGGAATGAATGAATTTTAATACAAATCTACATATTGTCTGTGAGCTGCATTTAGTTGAAAACATTAATTTGAACAAGAAAGATATGTTATCTTTGGCACGCCAAAGATTGGATACCCTTGCAGGACCCTGCATAAATTTACAGTACACAGTGTCTTTCTTTCATCTTCAAAATTCGTTTGTGATTACTTAAAAATTATAGCAGCTATATGACAAAGTTGTCGGATCAGAATGAATTTTGGTTTTCTCATAATAGTGGGTACTTTATGCTTGTTGCGTTATTTTTTGTGGCGATTGTTTAAAGGACACAAAACTTTTTCCGACCAAGTTTTTTCAGCCGATTGTTCCTATGGCAGCTATATGTTATAGTAGTCCGATCGGGATGATACTTGGTTTGCACATGGGATTTTGTAATAAAAACGATTTGAGTGAATTTAAATAAAATCGCTCAAAAGACACTAAACATTTAAGTACTAAGCATTTCCAGCCGATTGTTCCTCTGGCAGCTACATGATATAGTGTTCCGATCGGGATGAAATTTGGTTTGCACATGGGATTTGGTACTGAACGCGTACTGAGTAAATTTGGTTCAGATTGTCAAAAAAAATTTTTTTCAACCGGTTGTTCCCAGCTACAGTGGCCATCAAAAGTGATTCAATGTTTGCAAATCTTGCAGTTAATCGGATGTTATATGAATATAGAGCAAGCAAATGAAACGAAATTACATTTTACAGTTACCTAGACTATTCTTAATAAAATGATGCAAACTTGACAACAGAGGAACGAATACAACAGAAAAGAGAAATATAAAACAAAAAGAACACGCATTGAATCAGTTTTGACTTTTTCTATTTTTAGCTTCCCTATCAGTAAATACATCTTGATTCACAGTTATTTTAAAGACCTGAACTAAGTTGAATTTTGCACTGGTATCCAAGTTTTTCCAAATTTGTCTAAAAATTCGAAAATGAAAAAAATTCCTAAGGACGTGGAAGACAATATTGTGTGTCTCGCAGAAAGGGGATCCTCATCGCGAGAAATTGCAAAATCACTCTCTGTGAGTCATACAACAGTTATTAGAGTCATCTTTAAAAATACATCCAACGGACGCCCTCGACTAATCACCGATGGGGATGCCCGGCTTATGATCAGCCAAATTAAAAAGGATGGCCATATGGCACCCAAGATGCTGCCAAAGCAATTGGGAAGCCTGTAAGTGAATCGACAGCAAGAAGGGCACTGCGACATATCGGCTACACTGCGATTATTAAGAAAAAATAAGCCAGCATTCCTGAGAAAAACGTCAAGGCACGCTTAAAATTCGCCAGAATCCATAGTCATTGGACCATTGAGGACTGGAAGAAGGTTATCTGGTCAGACGAGTCCAAGTTTAATCGATATCAGTCCGATGGAAAAGAATACTGCTGGAAAAAGCCCGGAGAAAGAATGCAAAGGCGACATGTCAGCGAAACAGTTAAACACGGGGACGGACACGTTATGACATGGGGATGGTTTACGTGGTGGAGCTCGGCAAAACTAGTGAAAATTGATGGAATAATGAGAAAAGAAGATTATTTGAGCATTTTGCAGACCAATCTTCCCAATTTTATTGATAAATGTACGTATGGTTCAAGTGATCTGACATTTCAGCAGGATAATGATCCGAAAAATACAGCTAAAATTGTGAAAGATTGGTTATCTAACCAAGAATTTAAGCTGATAGAGTGGCCAGCACAAAGTCCTGACCTCAATCCAATTGAAAATTTATGGTCAATTGTTAAAAGACGGTTGGGAAAATATAATACGGCGCCAACAAACCTTGAGAGCTTATGGCAACGCGTGGAGGAGGAAAGGACAAATATTCCTCAGGAAATTTTTCACAATCTTGTAGAAAGTATGCCTTCTCGAATGTCTGCAGTCATTCAAAATAAAGGATTGTGGACAAAGTATTGAAAATCGCACAAAAAAAAAGTTTAAAAATATGTATTAAATAAGTCAAAACTGATTCAATGTGGACTTTTATGGTTTATTAATTTTGTGAAATTTGGAGTTATTATCTAATATGAATTTGGTAAGATCTTTATTAAAAATAAAGTAAAAAAAGTTTGATTGACTTTAAGTTGTTTTTTATATTGATTCTGTGAACGCTCAAACGTAAGATTTGCTAGCATTGAATCACTTTTGATGGCCACTGTATGTATATGATATAGTGATCCGATTTTAACATATTAACTGCCTGCAGAGAGAATACGCATGTGTACCAAATTTCATCAAGATAGCTCTAAAACTGAGAGACTAGTTCGCATAGAAACAGACGGACAGACGGACATTGCTAAATCGACTCAGCTGTTGATGCTGATCAAGAATATATATACTTTATGGGATCGGAAACGCCTCCTGCAATGCGTTACAAACATCGTGACAAATACAATATACCCTCTGCAAGGGTATAAAAAAGCAAAAGTTGTAAAAATAAAATATGGATATCAATACTGATTTTACTTGTGGGCAAAGATGCGTGGCATTTAAAAAACTGATTTTTTTTTTTTAAAAAGTAAGGAAATATAAAAAAAAGTAAGTTTTCTTTAGTTGAGAAAAAGTTTCCGCAACCGTGGATCGAACCCAAGACCCTGCTCTTCGCAGGCGAGCACTTTACTCCCTACGCCACCACACTCTTATGGGAGTGGAGGCTTAACTACATACATACTACATGTAAGTACTTAAGTAGAATTCAAAAAAATTCATCGTCAAATGATTTTCTTTGGTAAACAATATTAACTAAATTTAATTGAACTGTTTTGATTATTTTTCGATTGATTTGTATTTTTAGGAAACCTTTATTTTCGAAATGTTAACTGTACAGCTTTTTGTTCGCAATTTATTGGCAAATGGGGCGTAGTATCCAACATTTTTAAAGCGGAATATGTTTATATGGTATTCTGTATCCTGCATACCAGTTTTGACTTTTCTAGCATTCATATTAGGAAAGTTAAAAATCGAGACGGTCCCACTGTTTCTCTAATTATGGGCAAAGGGAGCGTGGCATCCAAATTTGAAAATAAAGTTGATCTCAGTAATAGAGCAACAAAGCTTCTGCAAAAAGAAAGGAGTCTCTAGCTATTATATTTTCCGAGAAACAGGCGTTTATACAGACGGACAGACAGACAACTTTTCGCACAAATTCATTAGTCCTTTTTGCTCTTTTTCAAAGAACTCTGTGTCTAAAAATCAGTTTTTTTTCGGAAATTCAGCAGCTTTTTAGCATCTTTTTCTTCCAACCAGTTGTTTTTACCAAAAACAAAAAAAAAAAAAAACAAACAAGAAAGAAAATGTCAGTCGGGCATGCCGACCGTGTAATACTCTCTAAGCTTCGTTTCCAATTATTTGAGTTCAAATTTTAGTAGCTGCTACAAGAACTTAACCTGCACACATATTTGTATGTCTATCTCGCTCGCACAGTGCAATGCACGTGGCTGTGCCTTTTTTGGAAGTAACGATTTTCGTTACTTATTTTTATAGTCCGATTTTGATGAAATTTTTACAATCGTTTAATATTATTAGTCCCCAAGTATATGCTAAGTTACAAAACTATACGTTAAGAAACAAGTGCGCCAGCGGCATGCAAAAATACAACGCAATTGTGCTTTTGGTGGGCGAAAGAGGCGTGGCATCCAAAAAATGTTGATGGCATTGTCTTTATATTGCATCAAGCAACATGCATGGTGTCTCTATGTGTTATAGTTACCGAAATATTCGCAAAAAACCTGTATTTTTTTCCGAGGTATGTCTGGTTTTTCGCTTATTGTCGGCGAATGGGGCGTGGCATCAAAAAAAGGAAACAAACTTGTATTGACTGACTAAATATGTGGTCGATACTGACTAAAACGGATATTGCAGCTCTTACCATCTCTGAGATCTGTTTGTTCATACGGACAGACGGACAGGCACACAGACGGACATGGCTATATCGACTCGGCTTGTGATGCTGATCAAGAATATATATACTTTATGGGGTGTGCCACGCCTCCTTCTGCCTGTTACATACTTTTCACAAACCCAATATACCCCTCACAGGGTATAAAAATTAAATCACTGAAAGCTTGAACACGTGTTCATTGTTGCAACATTTCGCAGCGAAGAGAATTTTTCGTCACACCTAAAGTGAACTTTAAAGTGGTCAAACGTTTGATTGAGTAGTCTAAATTTAATTATTTAAAATGGAACTCAAAGTTCAAGGTATTTTTTATGAATTTGTAACTTAATAATTACGTTAACAAGCAAATTATTCTTGAGAATTTGTTTTGTTCTGCTTAATATTTTTTGTGTGTTTTGTTTTGTGTGTTTTGTGAACGTCTTTTTCATGTTTAGTTAAAGTTTTAGTGGTGATCACAAAAAATTCCACAAATGGTATGTATGTCATCGTCTTTATCTATCATTAAAGGTAAGAAATGTGTTAGAACTAGCTGCCAAAATTTGCCAATCGATGTATAGTATTAAAAAACTAAGGCCGCCTTAAGTTTTTAAAGGTAAGAAAACATTTTAGTCTAAGCCTTTCCAGACGATTTTTCCCATGGCAGTTATGTTATAAAGTGCTCCGATTAGAATGAAATTTTGCTTCTACATGGGATTTGGTACTAAACTCGTATTTTGTGAATTTAATTCAGATAGCGCCTTCGTACAAGCGCATCCACTGTGCACCGCAAGATAAATTTTCTTCTATACGCATATTGTACGCAAAACAGCCACCGCTGCAGTTGTCTGGTGTTTTCAAAAGAGGCAAATACAGTGCTGTCTGGGTATAGTTATCCCCCTATATGGTGAACACCCTAATTAGACTGTCTTCTTACTAATGTTGGTAATGATTTAAAAAAATTTTTTTGCTGTTTAAACAATGAAAACGAGCACACAAATTTGAGTCAACCTTGATACTGAGAACGTCCCATGCAAAAGTTGGTTCAATATACCCAGACAGCACTGTATTTCCAATTACAATTACGTGGCAGCCCCCAAAGCATCTTGATCAGCATCAACAGCAAAACAGCAAAACAAAAGGTAAGAGCTACAAGTTCAAAGTTGGTCAGTTCAGATCACATATGTAAGTATTTAGTCAGTCATTACAAGTTTGTTTCATTTTTTCGATGCCACGCCCCATTCGCCCACAAATTGCTAACTAAAAGCTGAATAGTTAACATTTCGAAAAGAAAGTTTTCTTAAAAATACAAATCAGTCGAAAAATAATCAAAACAGTTCAATTAAATTTAGTTAATATTAGTTACCTTCACTTTCTTCGTCAAAAAATTTTATTGCCCAAAATTCCAAAGAAAATCATTTGAGGAAAAAATATTTTGAATTCTACTCCCATAAGAGTGTGGTGGCGTATGGAGTAAAGTGCTCGCCTGCGAAGAGCAGGGTCTCGGGTTTGATCCACGGTTGCGGAAACTTTTTCTCAACTAAAGAAAACTTACTTTTTTTTATATTTCCTTACTTTTTTGAAAAAAAAAATCACTCTTTTAAATGCTGCGCACCTTTTCCCACAAGTTAAAACAGTATTGCTATCAATATTTTATTTTAAAAACCATCCATTTTTTTACAGTAATGTTTTGAACTAAATGCACCTCATAGATGAGATGTAGAGTAGTATTAAAATTCGTACCTTCAAATAAATTTTCTTTCAATCGAAAAAATATTATCTGGATACTTGCTTAATTAAATTTTTTTAGTCAAAGTATTTTTTTTTTTAAATACTGGCTCAAGGTTTTCTAGAGTCGCGCAAGCTCGACTGTAATCTTCTTTACTTGTTTTAAGTTCAGCTATAATTTTTTTAAGGGGATAGTTTTGGTGCAAGTTAAGCTAATGCAGCAATTACTCTAATTTGAACTTATATTTCCAATTATATATGAAACATAGAGGGTATTACACGGCCGACAAGCCCGACTGAAATTTTCTTTCTAGTTTTTCTTTAAACATTTAAAAGTAAACAACATTAGTAAGAAGACACACGAATTTAGGTGTTTAAAAAAATTTTCTTTTTCGATTCTTAAGTTAGTATTATTGTCTGCCAGATTAGTAAAACCGTCCACAGTGCAGTGCTGCTGTCACACCGGCAGCGAAAACGAAAAACGTTGTGCGAGCGAGATAGACATAAAAATACGTGCGCACTGTGCATGTTAAGTTCTTGCAGAGCGCTGCTGTCACATAATCAAACACAGCGAAAAACGTTGTGCAAGTGAGACAGACTTACAAATATGTGTGCATGTTAAATTCTTGCAGCGGTTACTCCAAATTGAACTCATATGTATAAGCAATTGAAAATTAAACTCAGAATGTATCATACGGTCGGCATGCCCGACTGAAATTTTCTTTTTTGTTCATCTCATCAAATGTTGTTGGGATTATTTTTAAATCGCACGCTGCATATATACATTCTAAATTTGGCTCAGAACGAATTGTTTGTTTGTTGCAATATATGTATGTTTAGTTCTCTAGTTTAACAAATTCAATATTCATTTTGTGTTAATGAACAAATATATTTTAAATGTCTACAGAATTAAACATGTATCAACATGTACATACATACATATATTTGTTAATCCGAATAACTGGACCTATAAACATGCAATGAAATAAAAAATAAATTATTGACTTAATAAGACAAAAATAGAATCTGGTTTTTAATAGTATTTATTTTAACTATATTAATAATAACAACAATGTAATGAATTACGAAATTTTTCTAAGCTTTCAGCTTGGGCAGCTGACATTGAAAACAGATTGTTTTATTTATTACACACAAGAATGGAAATGTTTGCGGCAGACATTCAGAATATACAATTTGTTACATTTGAGTAAAAATCGTAAATGTTAAAAATGATAATATGTAGCTTATGCTTAAAATTTATACATATATCTAGTGGCATATACCACTTATAACCTACACTTGATATTTATACTATCTATAGGATACACATTCCTTTGCCACAAAAGTAAAGTAAACATTTCCAAATAATCAAATGGTGATAATAAAAATTCTAGATTCCCACGCACTTATTAAATATTATAAACAATTGCCTGAATAGCTATTATTTTCATTGGGGTTGAAACTGCCGACGGCTGATATTAAACTCTCTCAATTTGCATCTCTCTTAAAGTTCGATTTGGACGTTGAAGTAGTACTAAACGCAGTACTTTCAAGGGTTCCATACGACACCAAGCAGGGTTCAATAAAACAACGAAAGTCGCGAACAGTAATCATTAAACAAATACAAATACTAGTTACTAAAAATAAACATAATTAATATAATCTATAAACTAGAAAGATAACACAGGAGTGAAGATTTTAGTGTAGTGGTAGTTGAAGAATTACATGCCACACGATAAAGGTTATTATACGAAGAACATAAAACTCGAAACAGGCTATGTATAGTTAGTAGTACAGATTTGAAGTGATAGAGGTTGAAAGTTTCTAGTAGGTCTGATCGGAACAGCAAAACGAATTTGGCTAATTAATTCAGACGAACCAACTTCACCATTTATTAGTATGTGAGAGAGAAAAGGTTAATTAGTAAAAGTCCACTACGGTAGGGAGTTAGGGTTCTAGTTAAGTCCCCTTAGAGCAAAGAGCAAGAATTGTTTTTGCACAGATTCTATTCTGTCTTAATCAATCTTGAGTTGGGGAAACCATATACAAGACCCATATCCAAGAATAGGACGTACAAGTGAAGTATAAAGAGTTTTAGTTATAATGGGATCGTTTAATCCTTTCGACCAGCGCTTTATAAACCCCAAGAAACCAAATGCACGATTGTCGATAGAGGCAATATGCCTATCAAACTTAAGTTTTGGATCCAATAGTATACCCAAGTCTACGGCCGACTCAATTCTATCAAGATCTTTGCTATGATTTATATTAAATAAATCGATCAGCTTGTTTACTTAAGAGTCAAAAGCTCCAAGCTCTAAACTTTTGTTATAGGTAGGTTATAGGTTATGCAATTTGTATTTTTATATTTTTAATATTTTGCCGCTTTAATTTAACATTAAAAATGTTATTCGCGACAAAATTGCATTTGCAGTTGGAGTATACACTTTTTACTAATACGCACCTTTACATATATACATATATATACAGAGCTGTTAAAAAAAAGCATTCGAATATAAAATATATATTCGAATGCTTTTTTTAACAGCTCTTTATATATATAGCATCCTTTTAGAAGTTAATTTAAGTTGAGCTTAATTAGTTTTACCAGGTGTACCTTAGTCGATCAGCTGGTACAAAAGTTCTTTGAACGTCCACAACTTTTCATTACTAAAAAGAACAAGAGTGAAACTGGAATTGTTGGATATAAAAACGCACACGAGGCTTGACTAATTCTTTTTCACGTGCAACTAACTGACTCAAGTCAAACGTATTCCCAAATTGCATTTATTGCAAACATAACCTCGTCAGAGTGCAGATTTCTGCAAAGAACTGGAATAGCAAATCATTGCTAGGAATCCACGCTTGTTTGCCTACATAATCTTAAGCTGGAAAGCTTTTTCCTAAGCCTTAGTTGGACAGTTCTTTTGGTGAGCAACATTTCAACCAAGTAGACTTATTCTAATGCTCTTCAATTGCATAAGTTATCATTGGGTTCATTGTTTAAAGCATCGCTTCAGGCCAAGCTTGGTCCAGACAGCACCTGCGACAGGCGGCAGATCCGCATACAGAAATCAACTATTCTTTAATTTTTATTTTGGTCAGTCCTCATCAGCTAGCCCACCATGCTGGAAGGCCTTTCACCGCAAATTGAGTGACAGAGTGAGTAACCACCCAAAACAATGAATGAAACAATTCAGAAAAGTTAAAATATCAGAAACAAATTTTAATTAAAAAACAAAATGAGAAACGAAAAAATTTCAATTATATTAATTTCAAATAAATTTAAAATAATAAATTTTATACGCTCTGAGGGGTATATTGGGTTTGTCAAAAGTATGTAACAGGCAGAAAGAGGCGTGGCAGACCATAAAGTATATATGTATATTCTCGATCAGCATCAACAGCCGAGTCGATATAGCCATGTCCGTCTGTCTGTCTATCTGCCCGTATGAAGGAAAGGATCTCACTGCTTTCGTTTACGCTGCAGTGTTTACAAGCAGTGCTGTGTATTTAAAACTTACCCAGTGCACTGCTTGTGTGTAACAAATTTACGAAGTGCACTGCTTGTGAGCAGTCCAAAATGAACTCATATAATTGGAAACGAAGCTCAGAGGGTATTACACGGTAAGCATGCCCGACTGACATTTTCTTTCTATTGGTCAAATATAATCATTATGAGTAAGTTTTTCATAAATTACTTAAAAATAATGATTATCTTTAAAGAAAATCGGTAAAAAAAATTAATTTTAATCATTACTTTATAATTTTTAAAATATAATTTTTAATGATTACGGTCCCTGAAACAAACTCATATTAGGACATGATTTTTGGAAGACTTTTGATCTCGCACCCAAAATTATAGGATCTTTAAGTACATGTAGTGCAGTAAAGGACACTATTAGCAAGAACTCTTATTTGTTAACGTCAACGGAGATTCAGCACTCTAATGGCTTTAACATTTAATTGTTTAGGTTAATTAGGTTAATTACTTAAACAACTTTTTCCAAATGATACACATTTTTTAGAGCGAACTACATTAGTAGAGCACCACATTGACATCGGAAAAGCTAAACCAGTCAAACAAAGCTTCTACCCTGTAAGTCCAACAGAAGAAAAATTGTTGTATGATGAAATTGATCACATGCTTTAAATGGATGTTATAGAGCTTTCTGTAAGCCCTTCGGGCTCACCTATGCGTCTCGTAATAAAGCCGAACAAAGTCCGTATGTGCTTAGATGCACTAAGACTTGACGATGTTACTAAAAAGTATTCGTATCGGCTTCCCAGCACGAACATGATAACCAAATTAGACTTAAAGGATACTTTTTGGCAAATTCCTCTTACGGCTGAGTCTACACAATTAACAGCATTTATAATTTATATTTTTATACCAGTTTAAAGCAATGCCATTCGGTCTATATAATTCTCCATCCACGATGTGTCGCTTGATTCAATTAATTCCCCTAGATCTACGCCATTGTGTTTTTGGATATCTCGACGACATTTGAGTTGTCTCTGCAGCTTTTTCGGCACATTTAGCCATTTTAGTTCGACTTTCAGAACAATTTCCACAAGATAATCTCACTTTAAATTTGACTAAAAGTCAATTTTGTGTCACAAGCATATATTATTTAGGATATGGGCATTTCCGCGGTCACTTACACGACATTCTGAAGCAAAATAATATTTTAAATGTTAAATAACTCAAACAAAATTAAATTTCTTATACTTCACCGCAAATAACTTTTTGGAGTATTTTGAGAGTTCTTTCAAACCTAAAAAAAAAAAAATTGAGAGCTTCCGGTTTATATATTTTGAGATTTAAGCCAAAAAAAGTGCGGTAACTCACGCGACTCAAATAGACATGGCTTTACACATCAATGCTAATAATTGGCAAACTCTGCAAACCCCTCTGAGGGGTATATTGGGTTTGTCAGAAGTATGTAACAGGCAGAAGGAGGCGTGTCAGACCCCATAAAGTACATATATTCTTGATCAGCATCAACAGCCGAATCGATATAGCCATGTCTGTCTGTCTGTCTGTCCCTATGAACAAACAGAACTCAGAGATGGTAAGAGCTACAATATTCGTTTTGGTCAGTATCAACCACATATTTAGTCAGGCAATACAAGAATCTATTTTTTGCCACGCCCCATTCGCCCATAATAAGCGAAAAACCAGACATGTCTCGGAACAAATACAGGTTTTTTGCGAATTTCTCGGTAACTATAACACCTAGGGACACCAACATTGACATGCATGTTGCTTGATGCAATAAAAATATAATGCAATCATTTTTTGGATGCCACGCCCACCAAAAGCACAATTGCGTTGTAACTTTGCAAGATACTGGCTCACTTATTTCTTAACGTATAGCTTTGTAACTTAATATTCTTTCAACCGCATTTAAATTCGTGTGGCCCTCCGAAGCCCAAGTTGCATGAATAAATTAAAGTATGGCAAAACCCAACACACCGCCACAGCTAAAGGCACCAGAGGATTCCGACCGCCATTTTCTTTTCTATATTGATCTCGTTACGTAATATCTTTTTACTTTATACAAAGTTTTGCCGGCTAGATAAAGGCTTGAATTCCAACCGTTATCGTGAACGGTTAGGTATGTACGTCTTGGCGCGAACGAATATCAGTGAACGGTGCAAATTGTGTTGCGGGTGATTGATAAAATATACATAAAGACAATTGTAGTCATAGAAAAATTGTTGTACAGGTATTTAAAATCAATGTTGACGACTAGTCTCTCATAATTCCGAATGCTTCGTTGTGTATGTGTAATTGTTGTTGGTGTCCTTTTCGGCAGAATTTTAACATGTACAGTCGTGCTTCATGGAGTATTTTTCGCTTTGAGCGCGCTCGACCGCGCAAGTAAAAGAAGTAGTTTCTAGGTAAACGCGTCATGAAACGAATCTAATAAGTTTAGCTTGCTCATTTTGCTCCTTTTCGAGTAAATTTGCTTGTTGCAGACAAATACGTAGTTCGACGTGCAATGTTGCTGAAGCTTTGCGATAACAACAAGAGCGAGGACTCTGCTTTAATCTGGCCCACAGTACAAGAAATCAATAAAACTGATTGCGGTGGCGCACAGCTCAATCAGTTCCAGAAAATAATATGAATTTTGATCAACCGCATCAAGAAATATTTGCCTGAGGACACCGCAACGTGCTAAGAGCCAAACGTCATAATTCAAGGTAGTTTTCGCAGCGGTTTTTTTTTTTAAATTTGATGACCATGTGACGGATTAATATCTATCTTAATGACAATACTAATCTGTTCTGATACTTCAATTTGACTCAATTTAGCTTCGGTAAGATGTCTAGGTGAAATCATTAAAAAAACATTCAAAGTAATTTTTGAAATTTTTGTTTTCAATCTCCAACAGAATTTCTTGGAAAAACATTTTGCATCAATACATTTTTTGTTTAAGCCCGGGGAAAAACAATTTTCAAAGCACACATTTGCAAAAAAAACTTTCCACATGGTCTTAATGGGTTAAGAAAAGTTTTGTATTATTTTCGAGAAATTTAAGTGACCTATTTATTGCTACCAAATTTCTTTTGAAGTAAATTAAAGTTTTAAGTAGATTTAACTTTAAGTGTTGTCAAAATATGCCGGGCACATGGGATTTCTAACTAAACGCTTATTAAGTGAATTTGGTTCAGATTGCTCAAAAGAATTTTTTTCTATGGTGGCTATATGATGTAGTGATCCGATTTGGCCGATTTTAACATATGAACTGTCTGCAGAGAGAATACACATGTGTACCAAATTTCATCAGCTTTAAAGCTGAGAGACTTGTTCGCATAGAAACAGTCGAACAGAGCGGACTTGGCTATATCGACTCGGCTGTTGATGTTGATCAAGAATATATATAATTTATGGGGTCCGCCATGCCGCTTTCAATGCGTTACGAGCCTGCGACAAAAACAATGTACCCTCTGCAACGGTATAATAAACATACCGGCTAAAATCAATCCAAAACTGTATAAGAAGTTCTGTAATTGAGATTCAAATACTTAATTTACATTGGATTTTTTGTTAATGTACTCTAAATTAATATTTTTGTTAATATTTTACTAGTAAAAACTGTGTAACTGATTTGAATATTACATAGGTTTTTCGTCCATTTAAAATTTTTTGAGCTAAAAAGACGTACGTGCACATCCAAAATACAATATATCCCATATACAAGTATAAATACATATGTGTGTATATACATATATTTAAATTTGTACCCTCTGAGGGGTATATTGGGTTTGTGAAAAGTATGTAACAGACAGAATTAGGCGTGGCAGACCCAATTAAGTATAAATATTCTTCATCAGCATCAACAGTCGAGTCGATATAGCCATGTCCGTCTGTCCGGCTGCCGGTCCGTATGAACAAACAGAACTTAGAGATGGTAAGAGCTACAATATCCGTTTAAGTCAGTATCGACCACATATTTAGTCAGTCGATACAAGAATCTTTTTTTTCGATGCCACGCCCCATTCGCCTACCTCGGAAAAAATACAGGTTTTTTACGAATATCTCGGTAACTATAAAACCTAGGGATACCAATTTTGGCATGTAGGTTGCTAGATGCAATATAAAGAAAATGCCATCAACATTTCTTGATTGCCACGCCTCCTTCACCCACCCAAAGCACAATTGCGTTGTAACTTTGCATGCCGCTGGCTCACTTATTTTTTAACGTATAGTTTTGTATAGTTTTCATCAAAATCGGACAATAATTATAAAAGTTTGTCATACAACGAAAATCGTTACTTTCAAGCAAGGCATAGCCACGTGCATTGAACTGTGCGAGCGTTATAGACATACATACAAATATGTTGCATATTATTTTCTTCTCATATAATTGGAATCAAAGCTCAGAGGGTATTACTCGGTCGGCATGCCCGACTGACATTTTCTTTCTTGTTTTTTTGTTGCCTTCAACTAAATTTCAATTTGCATCATCTTCAACATCAACAAAATCAAAAAAAAAAAAAAAAACAAGTGGCAATGTTTCGGGTATGGTTCTATTTTTGGACTAATAATGTGGGCGAATATGCGCTCGGCTAGCCTTCGGTTTTTTCGCTTCAGCAATACTCTCACATAACATAACACAACATAGCACAAGTACTTCCATATATTTGTGATGTACAGCTGCGAGCAAAATAAAAGTGCCCAACGGTGCTTCTGACTCGTTACTAGATAGTAATGAAACCCGATTTTAAAATTTGTTAAATATTTTTTTATCTAATAGTACGTTTAATCATATACACTAGTAGGCATATATATTTTGACAACACTTAAAGTTAAGTCTACTTAAAATTTAAACTTACTTCAAAAGAAGTTTTGTATCAATGGATACGTCACTTAAATTCCGTTTTAATAACACAAAATTTTTCTTAACCCATTGAGTACACGTGGAATACTTTCAGTTTTTGCAAAGGTCTACTTTTTAAGCTTTTTCCGCCGGGCTAAAACAAAAAATGTTTTAATGCAAAAAGTTTCTCCAAAAAAATCTTTTAGTGATGGAAATTTTTTTCAAAAATCTCTTCGCATGTATTTTTTATGATATTTTGAAATGTGCCAAAAGTGACTATTTTGATGAAGAGTGGGTAAAAATGAGTTAAATATCAATTTTCAAAAAATATAAAATATAAATATATTAAAAAATAACAAGTAAGAAATTCAGTCGAGTATCCCGACCGCGTAATACCCTCTGAGTTTCATTTCTATTTATATGAGTTCATTACTTACAAGCAGTGCACTGCTAAACTTTAAATCCACAAGCAGTGCACTGAGTAAGTTTTAAACACACAAGCAGTGCACTGCTTGTAAACACTGCTGCGTAAACGAAAGCAGTACACTGCTGTTGAATTTTAATGCGATTTTCAGGATTGTTTGATATTATTTGTCTCCAAGTATACGCTAAGTTACAACTACATGTTAAGAAATAAGTGAGCCAGTGGCATTCAAAGTTACAAAGAAATTGTGCTTTTGGTGGGCGAAGGAGGCGTGGTATCCAAACAATTTTAATGGCATTGTCTTTATATTGCAACTAGCAACCTGCATGCTAAAATTGGTGTCCCTATATGCCATAGTTACCGAGATATTCGCTAAAAACATGTATTTTTTTTCGGGGTATGTCTGGTTTTACGCTTATTGTGGACGAATGGGGCGTGGCATTGAAAAAAAAAAAGATTCTTGTATTGACTGACTAAATATGTGGTCGATACTGACTAAAACGGATGTTGTAGCTTTTACCATCTCTGAGTTCTGTTTGTTCATACGGACAGACAGACAGACGGACATAGCTAAATCGAATCGGCTTGTGATGCTGATCAGGAATATATATATACTATATGAGGTCTGCCACGCCTCCTTCTGCCTGTTACATACTTTTCACAAACCCAATATACTCCTCAGAGGGTATAACAAGAAAGAATGGTTATCTTTGGCACGCCAAAGATTGAATACCCTTGCAGAACCCTGTTTGAATTTACAGTACACAGTGTCTAACTTTGATCTTCAAAATTCGTTTGTGATTAATTACAAAATGTTACACCTATATTAATAAATTATCGAATCAGAATAAAATTTGGTTTTCTCATAACAGTTGGAACTTAATGCTTATTGCGTACATTTTGTGGCGATTGCTTAAAGGACACAAAACTTATTCTTACCAAGTATTATCAGCCGATTGTTCATATGGCAGCTATATGATATATTAATCCGATATGAATGAATTTGGATAAAATCGCTCAAAAGACAGAGAACATTTTAGTACTAAGCATTTCCAGCCGATTGTTCCTATGACAGCTATATAATATAGTAGTCCGATCGAGATGAAATTTGGTATGCACATGGGATTTGGTACTAAACACGTGCTGCGTGAATTTGGTTCTGATTGCTCAAAAAAATATTTTTTCAACCGATTGTTCCAAATGGTAGCTATATGATATAGTGATCCGATCTGGCCAATTTTAGCATATGAACTGCCTGCAGAGAGAATACGCATGTGTACCATATTTCAATAAGTAGCTCTTGAACTGAGAGACTAGTTCGCATAGAAGCAGACGGACGGACATGGCTAAATCGACTCAGCTGTTGATGCTGATCAAGAATATATATACTTTATGGGGTCGGAAACGCCTCCTTCAATGCGTTACAAAGATCGTGACAAAAACCATATACCCTCTGCAAAGGTATAAAAACAATAATTGTAATTATTTTTAAATTATTCAATAACAATATTAATTTAAACACAGAAATTCGATCTTAATATACATCCAAAATATTGCATTGCGTTGCTTTGATCACTCCAAAAAACTAATCCTATTTTAACAAGTAAGGAAGATTACAGTCGAGCTTGCGCGACTGCAGAAGACCCTGAGCCAGTATTCAAAATATAATACTTTGATTAAAAAAAATTTAATTGAGCAAGTATCCAGATAATATTTTTTAAATTAAAAGAAAATTTATTTGTAGGTACGAATTTTAATACAACTCTACATCTCATCAATGAGGTTCATTTAGTCCAAAACATTAATTTAAAACAAGAAAGAAATGTCAGTCGGGCATGCCGACCGCGTAATACCCTCTGAGCTTCGTTTCCAATTATATCAGTTCCAATTGAAGTAGCTGCTGCATGAACTTAACATGCACACATATTTGTATGTCTATCTCGCTCGCACAGTGCAATGCACGTGGCTATGCCTTGCTTGAATGTAACGATTTTCGTTGTTTGAGAAACTTTTTTATTTATTGTCCGATTTTATTGAAATTTTTACAATCGTTTGATATTATTTGTCTGCAAATAAATGCTAAGTTACAAAACTATACGTTCAGAAATAAGTGAGCTCGCCGCTTGCAAAGTTACAACTCAAATGTCCTTTGGGTGGGCGAAGAAGGCGTGGCATCCAAAAAATTTTGATGGCATTGTCTTTATATTGCTAATAGCAATCTGCATTCCAAAATTGGTGACCCTAGGTGTTATAGTTACCGAGATATTCGCCAAAAACATGTATTTTTTTCGAGGTATGTCTGGTTTTTTGCTAATTGTGGGCGAATGGGGCGTGGCATCAAAAAAAGGAAACAAACTTGTATTGACTGACTAAATATGTGGTCGATACTGACTAAAACGGATATTGTAGCTCTTACCATCTCTGAGATCTGTTTGTTCATACGGACAGACGGACAGACGCACAGACGGACAGACGCACAGACGGACAGACGGACAGACGGACATGGCTATATCGACTCGGCTGTTGATGCTGATCAAGAATATATATACTTTATGGGGTCGGAAACGCCTCCTTCTGCCTGTTACATACTTCTGACAAACCCAATATACCCCTCAGAGGGTATAAAAAGCGATAGTTGTAAAAACAAAAAACGGATAGCACTACTGTTTTTACTTGTGGGCGGTGGGGCGTGGCAATTAAAAAAGTGCTTTTTTTTTCAAAAAAGTCAGGAAAAAAAAAATGTAAATTTTCTTAAGTTGAGAAAAAGTTTCCGCTGCCGAAGATCGAACCCTAGACCCTGCTCTTCGCTGGCGAACACTTCACTGCCTACGCCACCACATTCTTCTGGGAGTGGAGATATACGTATAAATACATACTGATATAAGTAGAATTCAAAATAAATTATCGTCAAATGATTTTCTTTGGAATTTCGGCAAAACAACCTTACTAATATTAACTAAATTTAATTGAACTGTTTTGGTTATTTTTCGACTGATTTGTATTTTTAAGCAAACGTTCTTTTCGAAAAAAATAATTTGTCTACAAAATGTTAACTATACAGCATTTTGTTTGCAATTTGTGAGCAAAGGTGGCGTGGTATCCAAATTTTTTTAAACGAAATATGTTTATATGGTATGCAGTATTAAAAAATCGAGATGTTCCCACTGTTTCTCTAATTGTGGGCAAAGGGGGCGTGGCATCCAAATTTGAAAATAAACTTGATCTGCGTAACAGAGCAACGAAGCTTCTGCAAAAAGAATGGAATCTCTAGCTATTATACTTTCTGAGAAACAGGCGTTCATACAGATGGACAGACATACAACTTTTCGCACAAAATCATTAGTCCCTTTTGCTCTTTTTCAAAGAGCTCAGGGTCTAAAAATACCAAGTTTTGAATTATTACATTGTTGGAATGTCCAAATCGCCTAATCGACCTGATCGCTGACGTGACCCATTTGATCCTAAAATACTAATTTTAGAATCATTTGATCCCAAATACATTTCCAGGGGTATACTTGGGATGGCCTTGCAAGAGCTTGCAAACTTCAGTCGACATAATATGACCATTATTTCTCGTACTGAATTATTTATTTTCAAACATCATTCAAATAGGTTTTTATCTCGGAATAGTTCTATACTACATGTAACATATTCCTTTTATAACCTCTGAGGGGTATATTGGGTGGGTATATTGTTAGAGTCGGTTTGTGTAAAGTATATATATTCTTGATCAGCATCAACAGCCGAGTCGATTTAGCCATGTCCGTCTGTCCGTATGAACAAACAGATCTCAGGGAGCTACAAGTTCAAGGTTGGTCAGTATCGATCACATATTTAGTCAGTCAATACAAATTTGTATCCTTAATTTTATTCCACGCACCATTCGCTCACAAGATGCGAAAAACCAGACATACCTCGTTAAAATTACATGTTTTTGGTGAATATCTCAGTTAAATTAACACCTATGGACTCCAATTTTGGCATGCAGGTTACTAGATGCAATATAAATATAACGCGATCAAAATTTTTTTGGTTACCACCCCTCCTTCGCCCACCAAAAGCACAATTTCTTTATTACTTTGCACTTATTTCTTAACGTATAGTTTTGTAACTCAGCATCTATTTGCAGATAAATAATAACAAACGATTGAGAAAATTCAATGAAAATCGGACTATAAATAAAAAAGTTTTTCCTACAACGAAAATCGTTCCTTTCAAGCAAGGCATAGCCACGTGCATTGCATTGAGCTGTGCGCACAAGCAACGAAAACGAAAAGCGTGCGAGCGAGATAGACATATGTACAAATATGTGTGCATGTTAAGTTCTTGCAGCAGCTACTCCAATTTGAACTCATATGATTGGAACCGAAGCTCAGAGGGTATTATACGGGCATGCCGACTGACATTTTCTTTCTTGTTTTTTTTTTTACCAATTCAGCAAGTGATAAAATATTACGTTTGTAAAATTGTCCAACTCGACTTGTTACTTTACTCGACATATTTAATTGCATCTCCTTTATTTCCTGAAAGATATTCGATAATTTGCCGAATTTCTCCCTCGGTCTTTCCTTTTATAATTGGTCTAGTGCTAAGTTGATAAGTTGAAAGCTGTTCTACCAGATTTTAATGAAATTATATAGAGAAAACTAGTTTAAACATATATAGTTTAATATTATACAAAGCAATTTTAACTTTATATTATAGTCAAAAACTTTTACATTCATTTTTCGAAATTCACTACTGTTATTTTGCTCGCAATTGTATGTATCTTTATATGTACATGTATTTATGTATTTGTATATATGTTTGCGTAATAAAGTATTTATGTGATGCATGTACATATGTACGTACATTCGAGGTGTGTTCAAAAAGTATCGCGAATTTTGTGTTTTTTCAAAAATTAATTATTTATTCATGATTATCTAATTTGCTCCCTTCAAAGTAATCCCCATGAGATATTATACACTTGTGCCAACGGTTTTTCCAATCTTCGAAGCACTTTAAAAAATAATTTTTTTTTATCTTGTTCAGCTTCTCTTTCCCCAGAACTGGGGAATACGGTGGCTGCGTCATCATTAGGGTATTGTTTTTGGCCAAAAAGTCGCGCATAAGCAATGGTCGCAATTGAGCAATTTTGGTACGAATTTCGCGGCGACCCGTCCCATGCCCAAATCATTGACAACAAGAAAGAAAATGTCAGTCGGGCATGCTGACCGTGTAATACCCTCTGAGCTTCGTTTCCAAATGAGTTATATGAGTTCATGAGTTCGTTATATGAGTTCAAATTGGAGTAGCTGCTGCTTTTCGTTGCTTGTGTGCACAGCACAATGCAATGCACGTGGCTATGCCTTGCTTGAAAGTAACGATTTTTGTTGTAAGACAAACTTTTTTAATTATTGTCCGATTTTGATGATGATTTACAATCGTTTGATATTATTTGTCTGCAAGTATATACTAAGTTACAAAACTATACGTTAAGAAATAAGTGAGCCAGCGGCAGGCAAAGTTACAAAGAAATTGTGCTTTTGGTGGGCGAAGGAGGCGTGGCGTCTACAAAATGTTGATGGCATTATCTTTATATTGCATCTAGTAACCTGCATGCCAAAATTGGAGTCCCTAGGTGTTATATTAACTGAGATAGTTGCCAAAAACATGTATTTTTTCCGAGGTATGTCTGGTTTTTCGCATCTTGTGGGCAAATGGGGCGTGGCATCAAAAAAAGAAAAAAAAAAGCTTGTATTGACTGACTAAATATGTGATCGATACTGACCAAGTTTGAACTTGTAGCTCTTACCATCTCTGAGATCTGTTTGTTCATACGGACAGACGCACAGACGGACATGGCTATATCGACTCGGCTGTTGATGCTGATCAAGAATATATATACTTTATGGGGTCTGCCACGCCTCTTTCTGCCTGTTAAATACTACTGACAAACCCAATATACCCCTCAGAGGGTATAAAAATCGAATGGCACGAGCCAATCGATTTGTTTAGGTCCTCAGCAACTTCTCTAACGGTGATTCGGCTGTTGATGCTGATCAAGAATATATATACTTTATGGGATCTGCCAGACTTCCTTCTGCCTGTTATACACAAACTGTTTCTGACAAACCCAGAATACTACTTCGTACTCCGTACGCTGTAGTATAAAAACAAGAAAGAAAATGTCATGCCGATCGTGTAATACCCTCTGAGCTTCGTATACGTTAAGAAATAAGTGAGCCAGCGGCATGTAAAGTTACAACAAAATTGTGCTTTTGGTGGGCGAAGGAGGCGTGGCATCCAAAAAATTTTGATGGCATTGTCTTTATATCGCAAAGTGCAACCTGCATGCCAAAATAGGTGCCCATACATAGGTGTTATAAATTCTGAGATATTCGCCAAAAACACATTTTTTTTTTCCGAGTTTTCGCTTATTATGGGCAAATGGGGCGTGGCATCGAAAAAAAGAGTCTTGTATTGACTGACTAAATATGTGGTCGATACTGACTAAAACGGATATTGTAGCTCTTACCATTTCTGAGATCTGTTTGTCCATATACTTTATACTTTAAGGGGTCTGCCACGCCTCCTTCTGCCTGTTACATACTTTTCACAAACCAAATAGACCCCTCAGAGGGTATAACAATCGCATTAATTAAATATTTAAAGTCCATACGGACAGTACTTTAATATTTTCCGCTATTTTCGTGAAAGCATATTACCTTTTAAGGCGGGAGCAGTTGAGAATTTTTAGTTCAACTCTACGAAACCTTAAGTTTAATAAAAAAGAACACCCAATTTGACATGCAGTATCATACAACGATAACGAATTGTTTTATTTTCAAGGACTAGGAAAATTCGACTCGGCCAAAAAATCAATGCGTGTACATTATCGTGCGATCATTTTTTACAACGTTTAACGTGGATTATCGCGAAATAGTGCATTGATTACCTTAAATCTTTGTATTCTCTATACCACTGTAAAAAACTGGTATTATGAATTCAATCGTGGCCGACGCTCGCTCAACGACGAATTACGTGAAGGTCCACCAAAAGAAGTCGTTATGTCAGAGAACATTGACATACCGTTAAATGAGTTAGGAAGATTACAATCAATTACAATGTATAAATTTTAGTACAACTCTACATCTTATCTAGAAGGTGCATTTTGTTCAAATCATTATTTTAAAACTAGTAAGGAAGATTAAAGTCGAGCTTGAGGGACTGTGGAAGACCCTGAGCCAGTATTTTCCAAAATAATACTTTAATTAAAAGAAAATTTAAATAAGCAAGTATTCAGATATTTTATTAATTAAAAGAAAATTAATTTGCAGATACATAAATGTATGAATTTGATTGAATACAACTCTACATCTTATCTATGAGGTGCATTTAGTTTAAATCACGTCTGTATAAACAGACGGACAGTCGGACATCGTCGCTTGGCCCTGATGCTAGATCTGCTAGTTCGGGACGGCGGCTCCTGGTAATACGAGGCGTCAACGACGGAGCTTGGACAAACATCGCCGATGTGCGTATGCGCATGAGCATGAACGAGTTGTCAATTCTTTCCATGAGATTATTATTGCTCGTGTAAGCGGTGTGCCCTGCCCTGCCCTGCCGCCATGAGCACCCTTGTCTTCGCCTGCCGCTGGGAATGGGTTCGTGGCGTTGCTGTCGACATCTTCGATCCTGACGCCCGGCGCCCCTTCGACGTTCTCGAATCATAATTACTTAACCTACCAAAGTTGCTACTGTTAATAGGTTATTTTGAATGCGAACTACTGAATGTTAATGTATAAGCGGCGTGTTCGCTCAGGTCCCGTGCGCCTAGGTGGTCGCTCTTGTAGCTCGCCGTCTGGGGTCATCACCTCGTCTGTGTCTTTGTCTGCTCTCTGAAAAAAAAGCTTTAGAGCTGTTAGATTGGCACCCCGGTTCTTGTGCTCTCCTTGTCGGGCAAGACGCACGATGCTGGGGGAGATAAACTGCACCACCTTGTAGGGCCCGTCATATTTAGGGGATTAGACAACATTAGACAACTGATGTTGTCTCAGCAGTACCATGGACCCGATCGTCGGCCGTCATTCTCGTCTCCTCAGGTTGTAGTATCTCCTCTGATCCTTGGAGGCACGCTGAAGACTGCTGCGGACGACGTCAAAGACCTCCCTAAACTGATTCTCCTTCTTTTGCGGGCCCAGTTCACTCGTGGCCGACCCAGGAGTCACCTCGTCGTACAATGCTGTGGGAAGGCGGGGCTCTCTTCCTTGTACCAGGAACGCTATGCTGAATCCTGGCATGTTTCGTAGCACTTCACGTGCATCACGAAACATTCCCCGCTAGTAATACCGTTGCACCAGCCTCGAGACCGTCTTCCTCACGCCCTGGTGGCCGGCTGTGGGAGCATCATGGCACTACTGCAGTTGTCTCTGTCCCTTCGGGACACACAGCTTCCATGGGACATAATCCTTGTACTTACCTCGGCGATACCGAACATCAAACTAGAACTGCTTCAATTCCAATGCCCATCGAGCGATTCTACCGGTGGGGCTTTCGATCGAGTTCAATCATTTAAAAGCCAAATGGTCGGTAACCACCGAGCCCTTAGTCGCTATAGTCGGCCTGCAGCACGAACTTCGCATAGAAGTCGGGACATGCAAGAACGGGGGCCGAGGTCAACTTCTCCTTAAGCTCTTGCAAGGCCGCATCCTGCTTCTCTCCCCAGGCCCACTTCTGACCATTTTTCAGAAGAGATGTCATTGGCTCCACCAATGTCACGAAATTCGGGACGAAATGTCTGTACCAGGAGGCCATCCCCAAACACTGCCGTAATGTCTTTAGATTGTGGGGGGCGGGAAGACTCCTGATGGCTTCTACCTTGTCCGGATCGGTGCGGATACCCTCGCCGCTGACCACGTGCCCAAGATACTACAGTCTATCCTGGAAAGAGCTGCATTTCTTCCGATTCATCCTCAAATTTGCTGCTCTGAGCCGACGGAAAACCTCCCTAGGGTTCTAGACGTGCACCACGATGTCATCCAGATAGGCGAAAGCGTGAGGCTCCATCTCAGGCCCAATCAACGTCGTGCCAGCCGAATGCAAACCAAACGGCATCACCCGCCAATGGAACAGTCCGCGTCCTGGCACAGTGCATTCACTGTTCGCTTACGAAGCGCGTCCGAATTCACCGATTCATGAAATCACGCTTTCTAAATCGACAACTGACGGGATAAAATAGTATTCTATAAACTAGAGTAGAGGTGGGCAAGGGCTGGGTTTTTTTTCTGGGTATGGGCTGGAAAATCTAATTTCGGGTTAGGTGCGGGCGGGAATGGGTTAGATCACTCAACCCGAAAATCTCGATATGTTACTTTTTCTTTACAGAAATTTTTAATTTAAGTGCTGTTTTGGAGAAAGCATAAAAAATAAAAAGGTGTATTTTTTATTCCTACTATTCCTTAATAATTATATGTAGATTAGGTTCTGTTTTGGAGAGAGAATAAAAAATATTATTTACATTAAAAATTATTTTATACTACAGCGTACGGAGTTTGAAGTAGTCTATTGGGTTTGTCCGAAGCGGTTTGTATGTAACAGGCAGAAGAAAGTCTGGCAGACCCCATAAAGTATATATATTCTTGATCAGCATCAACAGCCAAGTCGATATAGCCCTGTCCGTCTGTCCGTCTGTCTGTATGAAAACCTAGATCTCGAAAACTAAAGAGCTACAGCCACCAAACGTGTTTTTGCATAAATACATTTTTGTTTTTGTAATGTAGTTTTTTGAAAATTGAAAAATGTACTAAATTTGTTTTTCTGTCTACCTTTTTTGTTTTTCAAGATAACTGAATTAATTTCACAGAGTATGTGCATTGTAGTATTATCTAAACCCTGACCAACTTTGGTTCGAATCGGACAACTATAACCCGTACCTCCCATATAAGTAATCTTACAAACATCAGAGCCAAGATATGTCATTAGTACTTATGAGAAACTTTTTTGTCCGTTGAGGTTTCCAAACCAAGCTTACACAGTGGGTGAAAAACATTTTTTTTAATTTTCTGACCAACTTTTGTATGGATCGGACAACTATATTACATACCTCCCATATATGTAATCTGGCAAACATCAGAGCCAAGATATTTTTTTAGTATGAGAAACATTTTTGTCTGTGCAACATATTTTTTTTTAATGTTCTGAGCAATTTTGGTTGGAATCGGCCAACTATATTATAAGCAGTCGTATTTACAAAATTTTAAAAGTTGGGAATACTTCGCCTTTTCTCATAAATAGGTTATTACTAATTTGGCTTATTAGTTTATAAGATATCTCACATTGAGTACTTGATTTTGTACTAAAATACGCAGTAGTATATTACCGTCGGCTCGCTCGACTGTAGCCGTCCTTACTAGTTTTTTTTTCGGGCTGGCGGTGTTGGGTTGCAAAATTTTTTAAGCTCTCGGGTGCGGGAAGAAATGTTGCTTTTAGGCTTCATGGGCTGGGTCGGGCTGGTTGCAAAATTTCGGCCTATGGTTACCTCTAGTCACTTGGTTACCTAACCTAACAACTCCTAAATTCATTACTACAAGAGCAGAACAACGACGCCAAACTTGTTGGCGGTCTTGCATAGGCGGACCGAAGAGACAGGCAGACAGCTGACGTAAAATAAGGTCGACTATTTGGCACCCAATATCGACGTCATTTATGTACATACGATACATTGTTTATATATATCTATATACATATACTAGCAATATACCCGCAGCTTCGCTTGCGTTAGAGATTGTGAAAATTAAGAATGATTGAAAAAATGTGTATATACTTATATTCCTAATTTTTCAAATTTTGTTTTATTTTGTGGATTTACCAATAGGAATATTTCACAATTGACAGCGCAAAAAAAAGTCCTGATCAATACAACAATTATGTGTACTGATGTGCATTTATCATTGCTCAAATAAAACAATGTAATATTTAAAGGGTTTAATGATGTGGTATTTACTTATAGATGAAATCATCAGGTACAGAAATGCTTCTCAATATATTACATTTTTATACCCTCTGAGCTTATTTTTCCATCAGGGGCAAGAATTATGAAGTTGCTCTCAGAGCTAACTTCTGAGAAAGCAATATAAATTGACCATAAGAAAAACTATCATCTCTAAGGTCTACTCCTGCCTATTTTAATGTTAGTTTCTTTGGAATGAATGCAATTTCTCCTTTAGCACAACAAATAAATACTATGGCTTCTATTCCATACTTATGAAGAGCATTTTATTTGTAATCTAGATCCATTACAAAGTTTGCTGCATCGCTTCTTTCTGTTAATATAGCACTTGTCTAATCTGCACTTGTATAACCTTTAAGGTGTACTCGATTATTTTTGTAAGAGTCATCTTCTTTATATTAGGCAACAAAAAAAGAATTTTAAGCACGTTTTTATTAAATCGGTTTGACGAAATTTACCAGCTAGTAAAAGTGTAATGGCAACCATTAATAATCTATTGTCCCTTATGTCCTTTAAAGTTCTATTAAGAGCCTCAAAGGCAACACTATAAAATTAGTAAACTGTTGCCCACCAAAATTAATTTGCGACATGTTTAAGTTCATTACTGCAATGACTTAGAGTGTCATATTGATATGGCATTTACTTGCACAATTTCAATAACCTATATTAAAATTATATTTAGCTGGTTGTTTTGTTTCTGTATATACATATATACATAGTTCAAATCAGCTGTTTAATTTTCCCTTATTTATTAATAATATTGAAAAATAACAACAACAACTCAACAGCACTACTAAATATTAGATTTCTGTTAAGCACATTGAGAAATTACTAGAAATTAATACATTCTTTAGTTAATTTAAAAACTCATACCTAATATTTGTTTTACAATATGTATGTATGTATCACAGTTATATCAAACAAATATCGTATTATTATTTGTATATCGCATTGAACATAATATCGATTTATAATATATACATATATATTAGCGATCGATTTGCAGTAGCATAGATATGAGCGATACCAAGAAGCACGAATATCCATATGACACTCTATATAATTGCAGTAATGAATTTAAACTGGTCATTACCCTGACATTACACTTTTATTAGCTGGTGAATTTCGTCAAGGCGATAAAATAATAACGTACTTACCGTACATACATAGGTTTTATTTGTTGAGAAACTGCGTTCATTCCAAGGGACAAACATTCAAGTTGGCAGGACTAGACCTGAGAGATAATTGCTTTTCTTATGTTCAATTTTATACATATGTATTTCTTACTCAAGAGTTAGCTCTGAGAACGACTTAATAATTCTTAGCACTGATGGAAAAACAAACTCAGAGGGTATAAAATGTTGTACATATATAGAGAAGTATTTCAGTAGCTGCTGATTTTATCTATAAATAAATAGTACATGTCATTAAAGACTTAAAATATCACATTGTTTTATTTGAGCAATGATAAATACACATCAGTACACACATAATTGTTGTATTGTTGTGGGGTAAGTACGTATAATATGTAGCATGCCAAATTGGCAAGATGTGTAGACGTTAAGGGCATTCGCTGCGCACAGGGATATGTAGCAATGCAACAAGATAGATAGATTTGAGCTAAATATTTAAAAGTAGAGTACCAGAACTTATTCGAAACTGATTTCATTCCGATGCCAGGAAACCGTACACAATACGCTAGCTAGCCTAGTTATGTCTATATACATATAGTATGTACATACAGACATAACTACATGAGTCAATATAAATACATACATATGTATGTATATACATGTTGGCAACAATTTAATAGCTGTGGAATTTATGTTCAACGATATTTGATTCCAAAAACAAATGCAAACGCCAACGCATATGGCGGCGATATATGCCAGCACTCGCAATTAATATATATATATATATATATATTTGGATACAAACATGTATGTATATATAGTATATATATAGGTGATCTCACTATACACTTGCAGATATTATATATAAAATACAGCCAATTGGAAGAATTCGTTTTGGAAATCTCGTGTATCTTTATCTATAGCCTTATGTTTCCCCACTATGTGTTTTGTTTATTAAAAAAGTTTATATTTCGACGCATCGGGCTGTCGTAGGCAGTGGCACTCGGCCCACCTGAAATTGTTACTGCTTCTTCCAAGCAGCAGCAGGCTACACACACTCACACTCACACATTTCATGCCACCCCACCCACACTCTTTTACGCACCCCTAGCCGCCTTTCCGCCGCTCAGTCCCCATCGCTATCATCTCATCTCTCTCACAGTTCCCACAGTCCATGAATAACTATGCGCATCTGCGCCCTGCTTGCCAAGCATTTCTAGCATTTCTTGGTTGCGTCGCTATCGCCTTGGACACCACCAGTCCCCTTATTGGTCGCCATTTATTAGCCACCGTTGGGGGGGATCGTCAATGGACCGGTATGTATATACATAGCACGCCTTTTCACGCCCGTTTACTAATAGAGTCTGCCAATATATATTTATATAAATGTATGTATGGGAGGCCTTACTATGTACTTGTAGTATGTGCTTGTATGCAGTGGTAGTGGTGGGAAATGCTTTTTATTTTCCGCAAGCTGAACAAAAAAATTCTTTAACATAACGTGTAGCATCGCTTTGGATCGTCAGTCTGTTTAGTCGAACCGCAGCATTCGCTCCTACGACGTCAGCTGCTCGGACTTTAGTTGAGAGTTCAATTTGTTTCTTTTTCCCTAAGTAAGTTAGAAAAGTGTGTTAGTAAAAAATAAAAAAAAATGAATCAAAAATATGCCATCATAAAAATAAATCCTTGCAATGTTGAACTCACTAACTAAAAAACAGTCGAGAATCGAGAAAACTGATTTGAGATTAAAAGCAAATAAAAAATGCAATGAACATTTCTTATTTTTTTTTTTTTTTTTATTATATAATCCTGTGCTTCCCAAATATCTTTTGAACATTTTTTTCTAATATTTTTTTGTAGTTTTTTACAAATATTTTTTTTTAAAGTGTTTAATATGAAATAAAAGAAAAAACAATTTGCATATGAAGTGTGTTGAAAAACAAAAATTAAAGAAAATAGTACAAAAAAATGATTTCCAAATTGGAATTTATTTATACAACTTTTTTTTTGTTCTGTACTGTTTGTAAATTTTTTGTTCATTGCCTGTAAAAAAAAGACTGAAAATAACTGTTCTATGGCGAGAAGGACAGAAACAAATGCAACAACAACAACAGCACAACAAGCAGCAGCAACACTATAAGCAACAGCAACAACCCAAGCAGCAGCAGCGACAACTCAGGCAACAATAACTGCAAGCAGGAATATAATTCAAAACTAGTAATATCATCACAAAATTAGACAACTGACAACTATGACAGCCAACCAAGTGTTATATAATATCGCAGTCTAAAAAACATATTATTTTTTCTTTAAATTTTAAAAATAATCGTTGTGCGTGATGCGTGTGTGTGTGTGTGTGTGTGTGTTTTCGTACCTTGACGAAATGGCCAAGACAGCCGTTTTTTGAACTATATACAGATATACATATGTAACAGATAGTGCGCAGCCGTCACTAACACACACACACATACCCACCCACGCATATATGTACCAAAAATATACTAATATCTTCTGTCAGATCCAAAGCAATGCTGGAATATTTCTATATTTACTAAACAGCAAAAAAATCTCATATACTGTCTGTGCTCTGTTTTCAAGTGAAAATATATTTGATGCATATCTTATATATGTACATATATATATAAAATAATAATTTAGGATTTGTTATTAGTCCACCAAACGGGGTCAGATTTTTTTGAAACTTTAACGGACACGGACTGATAAATTTTAGTTAACTTATGATGAAATTTAAGCTTCGGCGTCTTGTATTTTTGTCAAATAATGTGGACTCTTTCTGTAACTAAAAGTATCTATTTTTTCTTACCTAGCGTAAACGCGATCTGACCATATTCAAATTCACAAAGTATATACATATGTAGCACGAAAAGTGCAATTCAAAATTAATATCATCATCAAAGTCAGCATATTTATAAATTTTTATCTATGCATATTTCAGAATAGTAACTTCAAGTCGATTCATGCGTTTCTCTCTATTATTTTACAACACTAGCAATTGACTTTTAAAATCAGCATTTTACTAGTTTCGATTAGTTTGCTTTAATTGAGTTCCCAAAGCTCTAGGATTCGTATGGTAAAAGCTATCATCGAAAGCTTTAGGGAAATTCAATACGCGCATCTATTTTTAACCATTTGCTGAAAGTTGAAAGCCAAAGCATATTACACAAAACTCAACAGAAAATTAAGCAAAAATAAGTATATTTATAAACTTATACACACATACATATATTCTTATATATATATATATATATATATACTTATTTTTATTTTTATATGCATCTACTAAAACGTATATATATAGTAACACACATACATAGATATGTATATACAACACAGAAACCAAAAAAGAAAAGAAAAAAAAAACAGAGGAAAAGCACGGAAAATGAGAAATTTAAATTAAATAACCAAATTTTGTAAGAACCACGAAAATTTTGATGTGCTCCAAAATTATCGCCGGCTATATACAAAAACCTATGGTTTGATGTGTGTGTGTGTAGATCTTATGACAACATACAGATTGTGACAGAGAAAGTGATATAGATGAAGATGGAAATAGAAATAGAAATAGAAATAGAGAAACAGAGATAAAGATAGAGGTATAGAGATATAGAGACTGTCGTCTAAATATAGTCCGGTATCAAGGCGAAATCAACGAAAACAACAACAACAACAATTGACTGACTAAATTTTAAATTTAGCTATTGTTGTTGCTGCTATTTCCGCTGCTGCTGCTGCAAGTGCTAGTGATGCTCTCCTTGCCTGTGCCACAGACTACTGCAATTATTAATTTGTTTTAACTGATTTTAGGTTTTTTCAACCCTAAGCCGTTACCATGTCCGACGATGAGGAATACACGTAAGTAGAAATCTCGCAACGATAATAATAAACGTGATTTAAATGAACTAAAAACTAGTAAACACATTGAATATTAAGTATGCCCCCCCGAGTGCCCATCGATTGAGTAGATTAATGCTAATAAAGTCTACAACAAATTTGTATAAGGAAAAGGAAGTAAACACAAATTGTTTAATAAATCCCCATAGACCTTAAACTTGAACTTTTGACCCAGTAGAAACGATCTACTGTGTACATCTGCATAAGAGTATTATGTATTTTAAATAAATGATAGCTATATTTTATATACAAGAGTAATTAGTATAACACCACTCCGCACTCTTAATTTTGTATCATTTTTGATGGCACCTGTTTAAGTTGTATTCCTTTTACCCATTATTTATTTTTATTATACCACATATCGCATATCCCTATCCTGGACTCACAATGGACACTACCTTATCTGATATATCCCAATGTTTTTAAACAAACATCTGCTAATGTTGCCGTCTCGTTTCTCGTTGAATTCAATAACAAACAACAACAACTTTTACAACATCAATATCAACATGAACCAACTTTGTAAAAACACGAAACCAAAACCAACCAAACCAACCACCAATCACCAATGCACCTGTGATATTGTTTTTTGCACAAAACCATACACAAAAAACGATACAATTATCGTTTCATTACGAATTCGTCAGCAGTTCCGAGGAGGAGGAGGTTGTCGAAGAGACCAGAGAGGAGACGTAAGTAGTTTTAATGCCAAACAGAGCAACTGAGACTCGATTGGTGTTTTTTATACCCTCTGAGGGGTATATTGGGTTTGTCAGAAGTATGTAACAGGCAGAAGGAGGCGTGGCAGACCCCATAAAGTATATATATTCTTGATCAGCATCAACAGCCGAGTCGATATAGCCATGTCCGTCTGTCCGTCTGTCCGTCTGTCTGTCTGTCTGTCTGTGCGTCTGTGCGTCTGTCCGTATGAACAAACAGATCTCAGAGATGGTAAGAGCTACAAGTTCAAACTTGGTCAGTATCGATCACATATTTAGTCAGTCAATACAAGTTTGTTTCCTTTTTTTGATGCCACGCCCCATTCGCCCACAATTAGCGAAAAACCAGACATACCTCGAAAAAAATACATGTTTTTGGCGAATATCTCGGTAACTATAACACCTAGGGTCACCAATTTTTGGACGCAGGTTGCTATTTGCAATATAAAGACAATGTCATCAAAAATTTTTGGATGCCACGCCTCTTTCGCCCACAAAAAGTACAACTTCTTTGTAACTTTGCATGCCTGCGATTCACTTATTTCTTATCGTATAGTTTTGTAACTTAGCGTTTAGTTGCAGACAAACAATATCAAACCATTGTGAAAATTTCATTAAAATCGGACTATAAATATAAAAGTTTCTTAAACAACGAAATTAGTTACATTCGCGCAAGGCATAGCCACGTGCATTGCACTGAGCTGTGCACACAAGCAACGAAAACGAATAACGTGCGAGCGAGACAGACATACAAATATGTATGCATGTTTAGTTCTTGGAACAGCAACTCCGATTTGAACTCATATAATTGGAAAAGAAGCTCAGAGGGTATTACACGGTCGGCATGCCCGACTGACATTTTCTTTCTTGTTTTTTTTGTTTTTAACAAATTTGATTTGATTATAATTTCATACCAACATTTTCTATGTGTGTATTCGTCCTTGTATATGTTATGAAATTAAAAAAAAAAAATTATTTAGCCAAGTGCAAATGCATAAATTTTTCCAAAAAGTAATCAATCTTTCTAGTTTGTGTATGTTTTGTCTGTAAATAATTTCGTTTACGTTTATTTTTATCCAACGATTTTATCATTTTGTATACATATAATACATATATATTTGTTATTGTTTGTTTTCTGTGTTGTTGTTCTTTTTTTTTTTTTATTTTATCCTATATTATTTCGAAATAGCACAACCAAAATTCTCTGTACAAAATCTGTTCTAACACTCCGTCCATTTACTTACCCAACCCACCCATATATGTATGAGCAGCGAAAGAATATTTATATGAATAAAGCGACATCCACACGAATTCCAATAATTACAAAAAATAAAAGTCAAATTTAATCCCGAAAAATAATATTTGGTTAGCCTAATGTACGTGCACATAAAAAGTTGTATTTATGTATATGTATCCTGTCTCCCAGCCTCTTTTCCCATCCAAAATTATTTAGCACTTAATAAATATATGTACATTTTTAAAATCGTTTTCGTAACATGTCTATCCCACTCCAACAAAATTTAAAAAACGAATAAAACCATTCGAAAATTCGGAGAATCGAAAGCAAAACGTAAAATTTCGCCTATCGCTGGCCTGGCTTCTTGTTCGTCAATTACAATTTTAAGACATGAAATATTTTAAATCACATTTTGTTTTTCTTTCTCTTTCTTCTATTTCTCTTTCTTGTTACAGGAAGTAAGTAATTGCGTTACCAAATCCTATCTATAAAAATTTTTGAAAATTCCACAAAACGAATTCGATTAGTGTTATTAGTACCATGTATATTTTAAAAGAATTACATACACATACATACATACATATGTACGTAGGACGCGTGGTCAGTATTATCCAATTACAACTTCCGTTAATGTTTTTATTTTGACCTGGCTAGTAGAACACATCTGTTGGGATACTATAAAATATCAATTGGTTTGTGTTTGCCAAGAAACCACAATACATATTATAGGATTCCCTAAAACAAAATCCAGAATGTTCGATAACCAAAATTAGCTTAGTTAAAATTATTATTAAAATTAGTTTGCTCGTATATAATTTCCAATTTATATACAATTTCAAAAACAACCTTTGCATTTAGTTTGTATAAAGCACAGCCAATA